>CM035837.1:342733436-345275936 GCA_020510985.1 Pholidichthys leucotaenia | reverse complement strand
CTAGGACGACTGATCCATGTAAAGGAAAGAATGAATAGAGCCATGTATCGTGAGATTTTGAGTGAAAACCTCCTTCCATCAGCAAGGGCATTGAAGATGAAACATGGCTGGGTCTTTCAGCATGACAATGATCCCAAACACACTGCCCGGGCAACGAAGGAGTGGCTTTGTAAGAAGCATTTCAAGGTCCTGGAGTGGCCTAGCCAGTCTCCAGATCTCAAAATCTTTGGAGGGAGTTGAAAGTCTGTGTTGCCCAGCGACAGCCCCAAAACATCACTGCTCTAGAGAAGATCTACATGGAGGAATGGGCCAAAATACCAGCAACAGTGTGTGAAAACCTTGTGAAGACTTACAGAAAACGTTTGACCTCTGTCATTGCCAACAAAGGGTATATAACAAAGTATTGAGATGAACTTTTGTTATTGACCAAATACTTATTTTAACGAGGAATTTACCAATTAATTCATTAAAAATCCTTCAATGTGATTTTCTGGATTTTTTTTTTTTCCTCATTTTGTCTCTTATAGTTGAGGTATACCTATGATGAAAATTGGAGACCTCTCTCATCTTTTAAGTTGGAGAACTTGCACAATTGGTGGCTGACTAAATACTTTTTTTCCCCACTGTATATGGAGTGAAACTCCGTGTTCACGGACGTTTTTCTATTTTATTCTGTTGAACTTTTTTTTATTGATTTTCCTTAACTCATCGTTAAAGTGGACTGATAGTGATTTTTGAACGTTTTCCCTCGAGATTGCCTCACCCACATACCATGACGTCAGAAGAACTAGGATTTTGTGGGTGGAACTTTTTTCGATACATTTTTCCTTCAGCCTGTGGTTCTTATCGGCTGGTGGACATCCCAAAGTTGCGGGCCAGGAAAGGATCTGTAGCCTAAGAGAAGACATCACACCTGCCCCGGAGCCTGCCGATCACTCTAAGGCCGTTTCCACTGTCGCCCTTCTGCTGAGTCTGTGCCAGAACTGCTGTAACAACTGGAAAGGACAGCGGGCACTCTTTCCCCCTTTTTGCCATCTGCTGGCGTTCAAAATCATCGCTGGACTCTGAAGACACAGCTGTTCATAAGCCAGACTTCAACTTTCTATCTGCTGGGCAAAGTGTGATGTATAATTCTAACTGAATATGGCACGTATTTCATGTTAAAAGTTAGTCCATAAGCTACAACAGGAGCTATAAAGCTGAAGGAAAAATAATATTCTCCTTTTCAATAACCTCTGTTCTTTTGTAGAGTAACTCAGAATTTTTTCCCCCCTTTTAAAAATTTCTTCATAAAATTTGCATCCAATTTTCTTCATATTTTGGATACAGTTATTTCAGTCTCCATTTTTATCACAGTTCCAAATTCATACTAAGGTTTCCTTGGTTCCACAAATGTGATTATACTCTTTTGCTCAATAATCAGTTACAAGTTGAGTGTGATGCTTGATACTTCATCATTTCACCTTACCAACAAGTCCATTGAATGTAATGTCATTTAATCTGAGTCTGATCATTAAAACTGTAAATGGTATATAGAAGTTTCTGCTTGATTTCTTTTTCTTGAGTCTGTTTATGAAGTCACCCAGAAGAATTCACAAATATTTGAGACTGATTGATTGAAGGTATAAAGATTAGTGATTAATAAATTGTCCAAGTTTTGGACTGGTGCCCCCAAAACTAGTTTTTCCGGTGTGTGCGTGGACCCGAAGCAAACCTTCGTTTCTACACACACCTCTAGGTATAAATTAAATAATCTTTGTACCTTATAACCAATTTTCCCCACAAAAGAATAGTATTAAGTTAACATATTTCGGTTACAATAGTGTAATGCGTTTCCTGCCTCCCCCCTTCCCCCAGGAAAAATGTTGCCACCGCGCCAAGGTTCTTTAAGCCAGAGGAAACGCTGTACTGTGAATATGAATCTTTAGAGGTCAGTCACATTAGATTGTATTTAATAAAAACATTTCATACACACCTCTTCTTTGCCATCCATTCCTGGTAGACACATTTCCTCCTCATCTTCATCCTCTGAGTCTTCCTCTCCCTCCTCTGTATCTTCCTCTTCTTCCAGCTCACTGCTGTCACCCTCTTCATCTTCACTGACATCCTGATTTATTAAAAAAAAAAAAAAAAGGTGTTAATGTTTTTCAAAGCTATTCAGAATGAACTTCCACAGTCCAACAAAATGGTCTAGTCCTGCCTGTTGGACTCACCTCTTCCTCGCTGCCCTCTTCCTCATCCTCCTCTCCTTCAGACTCACTATCATCAAAGAAACGTGACTTGGAATCTCCCACTGACTTTGAGGTCAAAGAAGAGCAGGAGGGGCCTGCCTCTCCTCCAGCTTTTCCAACCTTTTCTCCTCCATTGGTGCTACCCGATTCACCTGATGATAAAAAACAAAAACAGGATGGTGGGAAAGTGGAGCAAAGAGAACGACAAGTACAAACCAATAGGAGGATTTTAGTCTTTGCATAATTACAAATAAATTATGTCCAAGAGTTTTAGTTTTTATCTCAAGGTGAAAAAAATGAAAATGTTGATTTAAACCCATTAGCTGATACTACATTAGGAGTTCATTTAATATTTCAGGATGTTAAGATGGCTGTGTGTTTTTTCTGTAATACAGCCATTAAATCACTACTCCATACCTGAGCCACTTCCTTCATCTCCTCCTGTCCTTCGACTGGTTCGCACTTTAGACCCGCAAGATCCTCCTTCAGCCTCCTTCACCTTCCCATTGCTCTCCTCTTCCTCCACTTCTCCATTTAGACCTTCCTTCTGTCCCTCCCCACCTTCTCCTTTACCTGCAGTCCCTCCTTCCTCTTTGTCGCGGACTGCCTCAGAGTTGGAGCCAGATGCCTTCCTAGCTGCAGAACTGGTAACAAAGCAGAGACTGTTTAAAAAAAAAAAAAATTCTAGACAAACCAAACTGGTGGACATTGAAGATTCTGTTTTAAGTATTTTTTGTATAGATGCCAAAATAAATAAAAAATCCCACAGACCAATTCAGAAACTGATTTGTGTGCTACATCATCTCGAGGTGCCGCAATTACTGCAGTGGCATGGCAGCAGCATGGGAAGTTGGACAGTGACAGTTATTCAAGTGTGCTTATTAACTACATTAAACTACTCCATTACTGCAAACTGTTTCATGTCAATGAAACTGCTTTTACTGTCACAGAAACTACATTTAATCAACTTAAAACCAAAAACTGAATGTGCCACCTACATCTCCTTAGATGCCATACAGTATTAAATTAAAAGATATATATAAGGGGTGTAATGGTACGCCTAAAATCATAGTTCTGTACGTACCTTGGTTTTAAGGTCACAGTTTGGTTAATTTTCGCTACAGTAAGGAACCAAATGCAAAACATAAAACTGCTTATCTTGAAAAAAAAATCTGCAAACTGCCAGCAGTAAATTGTCCAGTAAATAAAATATTCTCAAATAAACAAAATAAGAATAAATAAATTCTCTTTCTAGGAAATGAATGATGCAGACAAGTGCAACAACAGAAGTCTGACCAGCCTATTATAAAAAGTTTGTACATACGTATATACTTATTTTACCAAGGAATTTACCAATTAATTCATTAAAAATCCTTCAATGTGATTTTCTGGATTTTTTTTTCTCATTTTGTCTCTCATAGTTGAGGTATACCTATGATGAAAATTGGAGACCTCTCTCATCTTTTAAGTGGGAGAACTTGCACAATTGGTGGCTGACTAAATACTTTTTTCCCCACTGTATGTACGTATGTGTCAAACTTTGTCCCCCTACTAACTCTGACACTACTTGGCCTCTCATCTCTTGCATGTCAATGCTACAGTACTTGGAGGGTGTACCTTACAAGGTCCCACTTGCTTTGTAAGTGCGGGAAATCATTTCTTTTTTGAATATCCATCCATCATCAAAACCTTAAAATGGACCAAAAACAAACAAAATAAACTTCTCTCCTAATAAAAAACATTAAAAATTGGATTATAGTCCACATCTGCAGAAAAATAAACCATTCCATAGCACAAAAATTTAGCCAGCATCCCTATGAACATTGCAAATTTACATGAAAAAGCAGCAAATTTATGAGAAAAAAAAATTGGTAAGTTTGACAGTTTTTCCATTTACAGGGGAAAAAAAGGTTAATTGGAGAAAAAAAAGTTGCTAATTTACAAGAAAAAGTCAAATTTGAGAAAAAATGTTGCACATTTATGACAGACACAAATGTAAATGGGAAAGTCAAATTTTTGAGACAAAAGCAGCAAATTTACAAGAAGCAGGAAATTTCAGAAAAGAAATCAATTTCACTAAAGTGAAACAGTAGTAAAAATTAAAGGACATGCAGTACAAGAGTAAAACACTATTATGACTGAAGAATAAAGTGATGCATTAAGAAAATTAGGCAAGTTATGCCAACATGCTATTATCATCCTGTGGTGCATTTTACTTAGTGTAATTTAAAAAAATTAATACTTTTAAAATGCTTTATATACCCTTGACAATGTTGGAATGCTGGAGCAATACAGTGCATCCAGAAAGTATTCACAGAATCCAAATGAATCCAACTGAACATCTCTGGAGATATCTGAAAATGGCTGTGCACCGACACTTCCCATCCAACCTGATGGAGCTTGAGAGGTGCTGCAAAGCGGAATGGGCGAAACTGCCCAAAGATAGGTGTGCCAAGCTTGTGGCATCATATTTAAAAAGACTTGAGGCTGTAATTGCTGCCAAAGGTGCATCAACAAAGTAATGAGCAAAGGCTGTGAATACTTACGTATGTGTATGTGATTTCTTGGTTTTTTATTTTTTAAGAAATTTGCAAAAATAGCCTACAATTAGGGAGGGATCATGTGTTTCTGAACCCTCCCTTAGTTATGCTGCTAATAGGTTTAGTCAGCCGGGGGACCTCCAGTAATGCACTGGGCCTCACTCCTTTCCTCACTCTCTATGAAATATTTTTTTTTTGCTGGTCATTAACATTTGTTTGTTCTCTCCCATAGATTGAGTCCCCATCGTGCTGTTTGCTCTCTACATGTCTGTTCTTTTCTTCTTCTCTATCCCCTCACCCCCCAGCCAGTCGCAGCAGATGACTGCCCCTCTCTGAGCCTGGTTCTGCTGGAGGTTTCTTCCTGTTAAAAGGGAGTTTTTCCTCTCCACCGTTGCCAAGTGCTTGCTCACAGGGGATCGCCTGATTGCTGGGGTCTTTCTGCAACTGTGGGGGTCCCCCCTTCAGTTGATAGTGCTATGAGATGACTGTTGTTGTGAAATGGCGCTATATAAATAAAGTTGAATTGAATTGAATTGAATTGAAAAATCTCAAAAAAACTTTTTTCACATTGTCATTATGGGGTATTGTGCGTAGAATTTTGAGGAAAAAAATGAATTTAATCCCTTTTGGAATAAGGCTGTAACATAAAACGTGGAAAAAGGGAAGCACTGAATACTTTCTGGATGCACTGTAAATCTCCCTGAATGCTACAAAACAAAAACAAAAAACACACGACTAACGTTTGGAAACATCAGCTTTTTAAGTCACAGTGACACATAACATCATGTTATGCCGACACTGTCACATGTAGGGTGCTGTCTAGAAAAGGGACCAATTGTATGGAAGGCCATCCCATTCAAAACGTTGCCACAATGGTTACATGTTCTTCCAGAGCCTACAAAATAAATTGTGGTGTGCCCCAAAGTTCAATTTTAGGTCCAGTACTTTTTAACCTGTACATGCTGCCGCTGGGAGATGTTACCAGGAGACGCGGTGTCAATTACCATAGTTATGCTGACGACACACAACTGTATATTGCTGTGTCTCCTGACGACATGGAACTAATTAACACCCTTTTCAACTGCATTTTAGACATCAAGTCATGGATGGCAGCAAACTTTCTTCAGCTCAACGAGGACAAAACTGAAGTTCTAGTCATTGGTCCTGAAGCTCAGGGAGAGAAAATTTTTACCAAAATTACATAATCTGTCCTTTACCCCATCCCAACATGTTAAGAATTTGGGCATCATTTTAGCTTGGTTTTACTCCACATACTAAAAATATAACATGAATAGGATTTTACCATCTAAAGAATATAGCCAGAGTCCGCCCACTTCTCTCTCGAGCAAACACAGAAATACTGATGCATGCTTTTATCATCAGTTGTATTGATTACTGTAATGCCCTGCTCTCTGGTCTTCCCAAAAAGACAATTTCAAATCTGAAGTTATCACAGAATTCAGCTGCACGTGTTCTGATGAGGACCAGATGGCAGGCTCACATCACGCCGGTTTTAAAATCACTGCATTGGCTCCCCGTGTCCTTCGGAATTGATTTTAAGTTTTTTTTTATTGGTTGTAAATATCTACATGGTCTTGGGCCTTCTTATTTATCAAAATTGCTTTTGGCATATGAGCCACGGCAGTCCCTGAGGTCCTCTGGCACTGGCCTTTTAACTATTCCTACTGTCAGAACACGCACCCATGGTGAGGCACTTTTAGTTACTACAGCCCACGTCTGTGGAACAGCCTGCCGGAAAACATCAGGGCTGCTCAGAATTCCATGTTTTTAAAAGCAGGCTCAAGACCTACTATTTTAAACTTGCTTTTGATTAGTTTCCTATTTTAATTCTCTTAATTTCTGATTTTAAATCTATTTTATGTCACAATCACCTTACTGTGAATTATTAATATTTATGAATACATGTCTGTTTGACTGTATTTAGGTGCTTTTTTTTCCCTAGTCATCTTAAATGCCTGATCTTTTTAATCAGCAAACTATCTTATTATTTATCAGTGACTTTTTATCACCCCGTTCAAGCTCTGGCGTTTTCTCATGAGGGGCCCCCTCCCGTGGTGGCTGTGCCTGTTCTCTGGCTACAGGGCGCTGGCCTGTGATAGCCCTGGTCTACTCGGCTGAGGGGGTCGTGTGCTGTGGTGCTGCGCCTGCGGTGTCGACTCCTCAGGTTGGACTTGGGCGGTCGCATAGGTGGTGTTCCCGTAGCCGTGGACCTGGCACTTTCCCTGCTGGTGATAGCTCCCTAGTGATGGTGCTCCCACACTTGGATCCTCGGTGCCCGTCATAAGCCTTAAAGGCCAAATGTCACGTAACAGGGTACTTTAAATATCTTGAAACTAGATATAAAAGGGAACCGATCCGTTCGGGTCTTGGTGCATATGCTTCAGTAACAATGGAATATTCGTTAATTTAAAACTGCCGCGCTTGGCCTGACACGGCCCCTGGAATCGCCTGGGGAAGAAGGCGGAAGTGACGAAATCGATTGTACCCTAGTTTGATGCTTGGGGTATTTCAATTGATTGTTTATATGGAGACTGGAAGGTTGAAGTGAGCAACAAGAAAGAAAAAATTGGATATTTCACCCATACCTTAAAACGGGACCGTCAGGGACAGCTGGGTAATAAGGGACACTTCTCTGGGAAATGTTTTCATACCTGTCAAGTGAGACGTTTTCGCCGTACTTCCAACACCGTAAAAAGCGGCTATAAGGAACGGCGGAGCAACAAGGGACACCTCTCTGGGAAATGCCCCAAATGCAACTCGTGTTGTTATTGTCAAATATTTTAAGGATTCATGGATATTTGACAATAACAACACAACTCAGCGTCCGGTGCTAAATAAAAAAAAAAAAAGCAGAATTCTGTATTTGTCAGGCGATCTCTGTCTGTTCCACAACCGCTGCACAGCTGAACATGTTAAACCATTGTCCTAATGACTTCTCATTGTAGTGAGAATAGCTCAAGCTGAGCTATCAGCCCGCCCAGACAATTAAACTAATGATTGACTCCACACTTCGAACAGTAGTGATAATAGCTCACGCTGAGCGATCTGCCAGCACGAGCTGTGGGTGATCACACACAGGAGTGCTCCTCAAGACACTCAATTTTTTTCCCAGTATATTTTTCTTTTGGGCGTACAGAAATGGCAATATGCCCGTTTTTGCTAAAATTGCATTTTCCCCTGTATTTTCCTTAAAATATTTGACAATAACAACATGAACTACATTTAAAACATTTCCCAGAAAAGTGTCCCCCACAGCCGCGCTTGGCACCAAAATACGGCGAAAACGTCTCACTTGACAGGTATGCGCCTCCATTTTCATATTGATCTGGTCAATTTCTTGACAGCAGCGGCTCTCCTCCACTGTAATAATAATGGCTTCCAAAAAATCAATATTTATGGGGCGCCCTCGACAGACCCCCTTCGGCTTCGCAATTCTGGAGGCGATTAATGTCCAGTTCAATGACATTTTCCACTGGTTCTGCTCTCTGGTCATCGTTGGAACTGTTGTCATCAGACAAAGCATCTGATTCTGTCTCGGACGGCTCGAACCGGTAAGGTTCTATGCCTCTGTCACTGTCTGAACCACTGACAAAAAAAAAAGACAAAAAAAAAAGGACAAAACTAAACTAATTTGTTCACAATCGCTGTCACTTTCCGTCATGATTGTCCAATGTTGATAAGTGTGAATGTGGATAGGCAGGGCAGCCAGGGCACAACTGGTGATGTCAAAAACATGGGCGTGGTCTGGACTGGCTGTCACAAGCCAGCAAGCAAGGTGGGGCCTTCACCTGGTGTATTTTGTGCAATTATGTAAATACAGGTGGGTGATATGGTCTCCGGTATGAATATTTGGTTTAAGCTATGTGTATTTTATCTAAATTCGTTGTCATTTAGAAAAAAAAATTACGTGACATTTGGCCTTTAAGCAGTAAGTTTTACATTGATGAAAGTTTCTTTGTGTGCTTGTGTGCCTGTGTGGGGAAGGGGGGTAAATTGTGTTTTATTACCTCCGCCAGGCCGAAAGGCCAGGAGGAGGTTATGTTTTTGCCGGGGTTTGTCTGTCTGTCGGTTAGCAAGATAACTCAAAAAATCTTGGACGGATTTCCATGAAACTTTCAGGCGTTGTTGGAAATGGTACAAGGAAGAACTGATTAAATTCTGGGGGTGATCCGGTTCACCGTCTGGATACAGGAATTTTTTAAAGCATTTTTCATTCAACACTGACATACAGCCATTTTCAACATGTGCGCAGGCGCAATGGAGGGCGCTGGTCGTCGTGTCTGCAACACAAACTCTGCGTTCTTCAACGTTTTAGGCACAAAAGGACGCGGAAAACACTGCTGGCCTGGGCCCGCCAGCGTGCAACTGCAAAACCTCACACGGGCAGCTGTCCGCCGACGGATTCTTTGGCAGAAATTCCCCGGCCAGCCACAGGAGCTGCGTATTTGGCAGAAATTCACCGGCCAGCCACAGGCGCTGCGCAAAAACGAGCTCTCTGCCGGCCAAGCTTCTAAATTGTCGTTTGCCGCGGAGCGCAACCCCCAAAACAATAATATTGTAGCGAACTCAATATGAGCACCCTATTTGGCTTGCCAAGTGGGTTGACCCTATTGGAGACACAGGTAGAGTGCGGGACTCCGGAGCGGGAGGCGTGAGTTCGAACCTCCCGGTGGGACGTCGCCATGTCGAGTAGCACGTTACAATATAATATAAAACCCACGGCAACCTGTCTACCCAATTTGCATCCGTCAGTGGAGGAGATGGACACAACAGCAACACTTCAGTTTATTACCTCCGCCAAGGAGGCAATGCTTTTACTACTGAACCACTAATCCTATCACTATCAGATTGATTGTCATTGATTAATTGTGTGTTTATTGCACTGTCCCTGTCAAATAAACAAATAACCATTGTGAATCCAATTGCTAGTCATATGTTTACATGCTCAAGGAATGTGAAAACGTACACACAAACACTGTATGGGGGGAATTGTGGCGCTTGGCGGAGGTCTGCGCTCTCCGAGTGCTTTTCTAGTTTCAATGTGTGAAGCACTTTGCGTTGCATCTTTTTGTATGAAAAGTGCTATATAAATAAAGCTTTGATTGATAGTTACATTTCTGAAGAAAGATGTCCGGTAAACATAAGCTATATATTCATTGCAGCCCAGCTGAACTCTGGGAGGAACAGAGGTTGGTCAGCAGGTCCTTCATATCACTGTTGTACTATCATCAGCACTAAAGACTGCATGTCTCATTCATCAGGTATTGCTGCTAGTAGCTAAATAAAACAATGACCCATGAAACATGAGTTGGAAACTTGAACTTAGCTTAATTACAAGTGTTTGTAGCAACACTATCAAATAACAGACATTAAAGTTCGGTCTTTTAACCCCAAAAATTAAGAGATAAAAACTATGATAAATAAAACTCAAACATCTGCTTTTGCTGCTGTTGTAACTCTACTGTTCAAAACAAACTGGAGTAATAATATGAATAATATTCAACTCCATTAAGGTCAAAAAGAAAACTAGAAAGCACTCAGAGCGCGCATACCCCCCCACCAAGGCTCCTTCTGTCCCTCATGGACCACCTCCAAAATGTAATGGGTTTGTGTGTAGGCCTAGAGCCACTTCTGTGGAAAATTGCATCAAAGTCTGTCCATGAATTTTGGAGTAATGTTGCTAACACACCGTGAGAAGATAAGAGCCTTGGCTGAAGTATGCATTCTCAAATCATCACCAAAATGTAACTGGTTTGTCTCTAGGCCAAGAACCACCTCTGGTGAAAATTTCATCCAAATCCACCCAGTAGTTCTGGAGTATTGTTACTAACACACTGTGAAAAGATAAGAGCCTTGGCGGATGTATGCATTCTCAGAGCATCACCAAAATGTCATGGGTTCATCTCTAGCCCAAAGGCCACCTCTGGTGAAAATTTAATTCAAATCCATCCAGTAGTTTTTGTGTAATCCTACTGCACAAATACAAACAAAACCTTGGTGGAGGTATGCACTCTCAGATCGTCACCAAAATCTAATTCTCGGTTCCCCGTGCCATTACACACCTTTCCTGAAAATTTCATCCAAATCCATTCATAACTTTTTTAGTTATTTTGTTAAAAGACAGACTCAAATTTAATCTTCATATAAAGAAAATTTCAAAAACAGTTAAAAAGAATCTGAACTGCTTTAAATTAATTAGATATTACATACCTTACGAACCTGCTGTACTGTATATGCATTCTATGGTTTTTTCTCATATATCATACTGTTTGACAGTCTGGGCTCAAGCAGCCCCTTCCACAATAAGACATATAGGTTCATTATATAATCAAACCCTAAAAATCTTGGACAAAAAGCCCATTAGGTGGCATCACTGTAATATTTTAAAAAAATACAACCTATTGAGTTTTGAGAGTTTCATTGACCTCTGTTTACTGAAATTAACTTTCAAATGTTTCCATAAATCAGCACCTGAGCCACTTGCTGGCTTCATCCAAAGACAGGACAGCAGCAGAGCCACCAGGAGTTCTGTTAACAATAACTGTAAAATATTCCACCGCAGAACCACATTTGGACAAACAGCTTTCTCTATAAAGGGCAGTCACATCTGAAACACAATGCCAAATGAAATTAAAATAATAACGGACTTTAAAACATTCACTAAAAAGGTTAAAAACTGGCTGAAAAATAAACAAGAATGTACCCATGTATGAAATGACTGTCTGCAGGGTGAGAGTGAATGAAGGGAAGGAATGAGTGTGTTTGTTTATAGTGAGTGATGAAGGGAGGGAGGCCTGAAATAGGCAAATGTGTGTCAGGTTGTTATATTTGTGTATTTATAATATTTATAATTGTGTATTTATAATGTATTTATGTTTTTTGCATTGATGTATGTGGTTATTGTGTATTCCTTTTCTTTCCTTTTTTTTTTAACTTGTTTCTCCTTTCTAAAGCCCATCCAGGGACAAGAGTTGCAAATTAGCTAATAGCTATACACTCTGTGCAACACATCAGATTGATTGTTATTGATTAATTGTCTATGTTTATTGCACTGTCCCTGTCAAATAAACATATCTATCTATCTAACTAACAAATAGCCGACAAAAAACCACAACCTCCTTGGTGGAAGTAATAAGTCCATCCTACAGTATCTGAAACCTTGCTGGGTCTAGAAGTTTAATAGACAGGACGGAAAATCAGAAAAGGGCCATTTTAAAGAAGGTTGTGGCATTTTGCGTTAAAAGTTGGTAACAAGATGTTTTAACACAACTTCAAAGATTCAAAGGCTTTATTATCATGTGCACAGTTAAGAAATGCAACATTTCCTAAGCAATGAAATTCTTACTCTGCTCTCCGAACTAATGTCAAGGAAACAGATACACATCAATACTAATAAAGGTAATAAACACACCTTAATACTAAATACTAATAAATACACATTAAAGCAATTAGGACAGTTAAACTACAGGAAACAAGAAGAATGAAAATTGAAAAAATTCACTGCGTGACTATAATGGACAATGGTATTTTAATATCAGAGATGACTATCGACCAGTAGCATTAACACCCATTATTATGAAGTGCTTTGAGAAAATGGTATTGAAACATCTTTTGCCTAGTCTCCCCCCCAGACTTTGATCGGTACCAGTTTGCCTACAGGCGGAGCAGATCCACTGACGATGATATTGCTATAGCTCTCCACTTGGCATTCAGCCATTTAGAAGACAAGGGGAGCTATGTAAGAATGTTGTTTGTTGACTATAGCTCGGCATTTAATACAATTATTCCTAACATTCTCATCACCAAATTGCTTCAGCTTGGTCTGCCTACTCACACTTGCAGCTGGATTAAGGACTTCCTAACAAACAGAACACAGACTGTTAGACTCGGAGCCCATTCCTCCTCTACAGTCATGCTTAACACAGGTTCGCCACAGGGCTGTGTGTTGAGCCCCACTTTGTATTCATTGCACACATATGACTGCATACCTGTTCATCCCACAAACATTATAGTGAAGTTTGCAGATGACAACAGTAGTGGGGCTCATATCAGGAGGAGACGAGTCCGCATACAGAGATGAGGTCCAGAAACTGGTGAGATGGTGCTCAGATAATAATCTGCTATTGAATACAAAAAAAAAAGAACTCATTATTGATTTTAGGAAGCATAGCAGTGAGCCGCCTCCTCTATATATAGGCAAGGAGCGTGTGGAGAGGGTTAAGGCTTTTAAGTTTCTGGGTGTTCATATTTCTCACAACCTTACCTGGGCAGTTAACACCATAGCTACGATAAAAAAGGCTCAACAACGTCTACACTTTCTGAGGCTCCTCAAGAAGAATGGCCTGAATGCACAGTTGCTGGTTTTATTTTATCGCTCTGCTATTGAGAACATTTTGTCATATGGCATCACGGTTTGGTATGAGGGCTGTTCAGCCGCAGACCGCAAAGCCTTCCAGAGAGTGATCGAGACTGCACAAAAAATCACTGGCTGTTCTCTCCCTTCTCTGGAAGAGATTTCCAGGTCTCGGTACCTCAACAGAGCTACTGCCATCATTAAAGACTGTGCTCATCCAGGCCATGATTTCTTTCACTTGCTCCCCTCGGGAAAGCGGTACAGATCCCAAAAAACCCGGACTACCAGGTTTAATCATAGTTTTTTCCCAGCAGCAGTACGTATTTTGAACGGATTTATGTAACACGCACAGACTGCTGATATTTTGTTATTTTAGGTTATTTTGTGGCAATAACCCTGTGTGTATAAGCTGGTCTTTTATATTTATCGCTCAGTATGTTTTCATTATTGCTATGTACATACTGTATTCAACTTTTAGGTAATATTGTTTCAAGCATTATTTATTGTTGTAATTATAAGAATGTTAAATGCATGAGTGAACTGTGAGTGTGATAGTTTGTTTTTAGGGAGCAGCATCTCAATTTCGTTGCATTGTTTATTAACAATGGAATGACAATAAAGGCACTTTGACTTTGATATGAACCTGAGATGGCATGAGACTATGTACAATGTGTAAATGAGCAATGTCCAAATTAGCACCCAGTGTGAGAATTTCTCTGTGTAACGTTCCCTGATAATACTCAGTCGACTGTATAATGATAATTTAGCAGTAGAGATGATATGGACATGAGATGGGGTGAGACTATGTACAATGTGCAAATTTAGCATCCAGTGTGTGAATTCCTATTTGCAAAGTTGTGTCCGGAGTTTGTTATTTATTCAGGAGTCTGATGGCAGTGGGAAAGGAGTTTTTTAGTCTGGATGTCCTGCATTTCACACTTCTGTAGTGTTGGTGGTGGTGGTGGTGGGTGTCCTCCTCTCTGCACTGTAGCTCGAGGTCTCAAAGTGGGTGTAAAAGATGATGAGCTCATCCGGCAGGCTGTCTGTGGAGCTAGTTGTGTTGCTCCTCTTGTAGTCTGTGATGTGCTGCAGGCCTTGTCACATGAGCCCAGGGTCAAGAGTGGCATAGAGGTTGTCCAGCTTTTCTCTGTACTGCCTCTTGGCTGTTGTTATAGCCTTCCTCAGTCCATACTTTTGCAGCTTTGTACTCTGCCTCATTGCCTGATTTAAATGCAAGAGAGGGAGCATGCAGCATCTGAGGTACTTGACTGTTTATCCAGGGCTTCTGGTTGGGGAACTTCCTGATTTGTATGGTGGGTACGATGGTATCAGCACAAGTACTAATGTACCCAGTCACACACTCTGCATAGTCCTGTATGTTTACAGAAGAGTCCTCGTGGGTGGCTGCAGCTTTAAACACATCCCAGTCTGTCCGGGCAAAACAGTCTTGCAGAGTGCGCTCAGCCTCTGGAGTCCAGCGTTTAATTTGTTTAATAACAGGGTTTGTTTGTTTCAGTCTTTGTCTGTAGGCTGGGTACATGAACAGGGAGATGTGATCTGACTGTCCGAAGTGGGGCGGGGTGCCACTCTGTATGCACCGCGTATGTTGGTGTAAACATGGTTCAATGTGTTTTCATGATGGGTGGGGATGTCCACATGCTGGTAATATTTGGTAAGTACAGTCCGTAAATTGCACTGGTTAAAGTCACCAGCAACAATAAAAACAGCATCAGGATGGGACGTATCTAGTGCGCTGATGACATCATGGAGTTTGTGGAGTGCTGCTGTGTAGTTGCTTTGTGGGGGAATGTACTTTGGGTGTGCTGATCACAAATATTGTGGTTACCAATTATGATTTTGAGATATAAGCCCTGAAACTTAACTTTGAAACGGCTACCGATATATGATGCTAAAATAGGCAATTCATGAATGACACACAGGTATTATCATACTAACAGCTGGAGGAACTACTTGTTCTCAATGAAAAATGATGTAGCATTTGTTGTTTATACTTTAACATTTCCTAGTTTTTGGAATAGTTTATGGACAGACAACTTGGACTATGTTTTTCCCCAAGTTTTACAATTCGTTTTGAGCAACACCCATAAAGCTGTCCCAGTTGACAGGAAGCGGGACCTTTTCATTGTTGATTTGCTTACGAATTGGTCTGCTGGACTCTGTCATTCACGAGTGCCTGATTTGATGCTCATCTTGTACAAGATTCAAAGATTTTATTTGTCAATACTACTGTATGTACAGGACATACAGGAGAATTGAAATGCTATTTCTTTCTCTTCAGTGGTGTGCGCAATATTAAAAAAAGGGAATAAGGCTGGAAAAACAACAGCAGTACAGTAATGCTACCCGTAGTGCAAATAATGACAAAAGATAAAACCCAGCAATCCTATATACAGAAAAAGGTAGAGCAGTAATACATGTAGTTGCAAGAGCGATGTGGTAGTGAAGGTGCAGTGTAGTGTGTATAGTGTAGGTACCTATCAAAAAGTATATTGAGCACACAACATTTTCGTTTATAGACCCGGAGAGAAACATTTGCGTGCACACGACACCTCACAGAAGTAACTGCGTGTGCACATGGATCACCAACAGTGTGAGAACCGCTGTTGAAACTAACGGATGGCAAGCAGAAGTTTTACTGGGGACTCTGGATTATTACTATAAATGCCAGATTCCATCTGCAATAAATATTTATATTCATTTTCTTTAAGCTGAAAAAATGAGGGAGTAATAAATAAATAGCACACAGAGATGACGTTTGTTGTGATTAGGCACTATACAAATAAACTTGAATTAAATAACCTATATAATTGCAGGCAATAAAAAAAAATCTGACTTACAAACAGCTGGTTTGAATATTTGATAAGCAGTCTTCAGTCATCACTTTTATAAAAGCATTACAAGTAAGAAAAAATAGTGAAAATTTATTGTGTAAAAAAGCAGTTTTACAGATACCATTAAGAGCCCATTTTCAACCTGACCCTAACTATAAACACAAAAGGCTTAAAGTTTGAAATTGATTAAATCACCCTTATTGCCATTCAACTGTACAACCAATCATGTACAGTAGAACGAGACTGTGCTTTACCTATCTACTGTGTTAATCACACACACCCCAAGTGTAGAATCAGAGGGCCGCTGCCATGCAAGGCGCCGCCACAAATTTCCCTTCTCCATTCCATTATTGCTGAGCACCAAGCTGGACGGCAGGAAGTTCCACTTTTATATGGTCTTCGGCATGACCCGGCCAAGATTTGAACCCCTGTCTCCCGGGTGTGGGGCGGATTGATCGGTTTAATCACGGAGTTTGTATTTCTGTGAGAAATACAGAAAGCTCCCTATTTGTATTTCTCTGTAAGAAATAAATGCTCCTCGGTGTATGGATTGGTCGAAATCTGTTGTAAATTGAGGCCGTAGCTCTTTATTTCCGTAGATTACGGATGCGTTTAAACGGTGCTGGGAAAACCTCTCTACTCTGGAAGCTGGTTTCAAATCTCTACATTTTCACACCTCCAAATACCCGGCATAGCATACCGGGCTGCACGGTGGCGCAGTGGTTTAGCACTGTGGCAGCGCAGTTTTACCCTCGGCCGGGGGACCGCGGGGATCATGAGATCGTGGGTTCGATCCCAGCCCCCGACCAACAGTGAGCTGTGTGGAGTTTGCATGTTCTCCCCGTGTTGCGCGGGTTTACTCCGGGATTTCTCCGGTTTCCTCCCGCACACCAAAAACATGTAGGTTTAGGGCGCTCGCGCACGCAGCGACCAGCAGCCAGTGGCTTGTCACCAGACTGCAAACCAAGTCTACCTACGGGTACAAATAAGTAACAAAAAAAAAATAAAAAAATAAAAAAATAGTATGCACGGACAGCTAAACTGGAGACAAACTTCCACGGTTTGGGGTAAAAATGTTGTCAAGTGCATGGCCCCCCCTCAGTGTCTCAATGGCCACAGTAACATGGGCAAAATTTCTTCAATCTGGGCAGTGCGGTGGCGCAGTGGTTAGCACTGCGGCAGCACAGCAACTCACCCTTGGACATGGGATCCCTGGTTCGATCCCAGCCCCTGACCAACAGTGATCTGTGTGGAGTTTGCATGTTCTCCCCGTGTCTGCGTGGGTTTACTCCGGGATTTCTCCGGTTTCCTACCACAGGCCAAAAACATGCAGGTTAGGTTAATTGGAGACTCTAAAGTGGCCCTAGGTGTGACTGTGTGTGTGAATGGTTAAGGGATAGCGACGTACCATGGCTGCTTCATCCATCCAGGTGGATGCCCTCAATTTCCCCTCTGGGGATCAATAAAGTATGCAAAATAAAAAAAAAATAAAAAAAATAATTAAAAAAAAAATAAAAATCAATTCAGATCAGAATTTTATCGTTTACAGGGATCCTGAAAAAGCTGATCTGATTAGGACGTGCGTTTCCATATGTCACACGTTTGAATGGAATAAATCATTTTGACATGCGCACGCTAACATTTCGACATTCCAAAAATAGTAGAAGAAGAAGGAACTTCCGTTGTTAGCAAGCCCCACTTCGTGTCAAAATTGACCTGTATTGTGTTATTCAGACTGTACTTTTGCTTCTGCTGTTCTCCGTAATGAAGCTACAAGTACATACTTCTGCATATGACAAACAGAGGGAGACAGCAGGACGATACAGACCAGTTTTGTTTTACTCCCGCTATGTTTTCCGCTAGCTGCTGCTAAGGCGGAAATACGTCACGTTGACGTGCGGCTGGTGTACAGACATGCGCAGTAAACATATTTTCTGCCCTACGTTCGGAATAAGTGTTTTCATGCGCACCATTCGGATTAACAATCGGCATAACCCACCCCTCTCAATCGGAATGAAATTTTGATCCGAATGAGCGTGATCGGGTTAGAATATTCAGATTGCCATGTTTACATGAAGTATTTTTATTTCCATCAGGCTTTTAATCCGGTTACTTGTGTCCATGTAATTCCTCCTATTCCTTGAATTGACACCATTGTTGTTGCCAAAAAAAAAAAAGTGCGTTGCTCTTGTGTTTATAGCTGGTGAACAAACTGGCATGTTAGCGCATTTGCGCTACCCATAGAACTGGGGCAAAACTACAATTTACAGTTGTGCGCATGTGTCAACTGCTTGGGCTGGTAGACAAAAAAAGTGAGCATGTACAACGCTGTGTGCGCGCCGGGCTCATCCAAAATGCACGCGGACCAGGGGGTAAATGCAGCATGAATAAGGCTTAAGCTGCAGAACTGACAAGCGACACACCCTGTAGCGGCAGCCTTAAGTTTTTAATAGTGTACTGGTGTGATGGTGAAACACAAACCAAATCTCGGAAGCAGAAGGTGACAGCATGGCAATGCGTGAAGGTGAGGAACTAGTGCCTTGAAAGGATCATCATCCGTTGTCTGGACGTGTTTTGGATTCAGGGCAAGTGATGCTGACTAAAAAGAAATTATATGCAAAGAGTGCGATAGAGCTGTGTCTGCACAGCAGGGCAACACAACTAACTCATTCAACCACCTGAAAAAACACCACAAGCACAATAAATGCGTGAAGGCTAAAGCGAAGGTCACTTCACTAAATCACAGTGTGTGTCCGGCACCGACCCAGGCAATCATAACATCAACCTTGCACAGAGCTTCACCATATCCATCCGCCTCCCAAAGACACGCTAAAGTAACTGATGCAACAGCATTTTATTTGGCCAAAGACATGTGCCCAATAAATACTGTATGAGCAATGAAGGCTTCAGAAACATGGTCAAAACACTGGACAAGAAATACGTGATCCCCACGTGATTCTCCAAAGTTGCATTACCTGCGCTGTATGAAAAATACAGATGGATATCACAACTGTGAAGTATTTTGCAACTATGACTGACCTATGGTCAAGCAGAATAATTGAGCCCTACCTGTTCCTGACAATTCACTACAATGACGGAGATTTCAAAATGAGGAGTTGATGCTTGCAGACACAATTTCTCCCACAAGACCACACAGGAGAAGCTATAGTCCACGGACTGAGGGAAGCGCAAGCATCTTAGAGCCTGCAGGAGGAAGGACTAGCCTGCATAACAACAGACAGTGGCTCCATACACACACACACACAAAATAGTGACGACAACATAAAATGTCAAATATGGACGGGTCAAAAACATACTCTCTGCAACTTTGTTGTGTTTGTGTAATAAAAACCAAACTGTTCAGTTGTAAGGACAGTGTGCATTCAAACGTGCATGTGTCCCTATCACAGTAATGGCAGCTTGTTTATTTCTGGTTATTTGGTCAAATTGTTTAAAACAGCACTGTTTGCCCACACATAATACATGTGTGTGGTCCACCCAAACACTTTTTTGACAGGTGATTCCAAAAACACCAATGGGTCTTGTGCATTGGATACTTGAAGGAATAATTCTGTTTTATCAGTTTTGCTTTATTTAATTTATACTTCTTTCTGTATTTGTGACTCAAGTCTGTAATGCAATAATGTTGATCCATGCACATGTTCTATTTGAACTCATGTTCTAGTTATAGAAACAAAGAAACCACTCTGTACGTTCTTACTGATGAAGGGGTCACTGACTGCACTTTTTCCACATTTTAACAGCTCACTCATGTCTTAATGAAGTGTTTGTAACATATTTTGTTTGCATTTTCTTTAAAGGGAATACTCATTGAGAATCCTAAAATAAGCATACTATTACCTCTACCGAAAGCTGAGAATATAATAAACATGAATACAATACATTTGTAGCCTCCATTTCATCTAGAAAGAAACTGAATTTTTTCCCCATTCATTCTGCGCACCCACGTTGAGGCTCTGACTTCCGTATTTGCTGACTGATTTGGGTGACGTTACAAGTTGTATAAACTAAAAGCTCAATGGCTCCAGCAGATCCAAACCACACTCTTGATTATGCATCTAAATTGTAGAAATAAATGAATATTGCAGACAACAGACCTTGTGAAGATTTTGATCGCTCGATGGCGAGATCACTATTCTCACTGCTAGTAGGGCTGAAATGATTAGTCAAAGTTGTGGATAACGATGACAATAAAAATTTTTCAACAAAGATTTTTACTGTCGACATATCGTTTAATTATAAAGTTTATATGCATGCAGTGGAAATGTTCAGTTGTAACTGCAATGCACGACCGGAACTGCTGCGGGCAGTAGTGCCTCTGTTGTCCAGCATGTGTGAACAATTTCCAGTGAAGTAGAAGAGGGGCACAGCATGGCAAAGTGGAAGGATAAACACTTAGACAGTGGAGCTAAAAAAAAAAAAAAAAAAAAAGGCAGACCCAAACTTTCTGCACTATGGGAACATTTCAGAAAACAGACAAAAAAACCCAAAAAAACAAGTAAAATGCATACTTTGCAAGGCAGACCTTCCCTATCATGGCAGCAATACAGTGACGCATGAGCGTCTGAAACGATGGCACCCGGGGGCAGCGACATTAACCTCTGCTTGGTAAGTTTTAGTGAGTAAAAAAATTAGCACCACTTATTTTCAATGGCCAATGGTTTCAAGCTTTAGAAAAATGACAATACTGTTAGTACGTGCTGTTTATGTTAGCTTACATAAACAGCACCTTTATGTATACTCTTTTTAGTTTATATGTGCTTCCACTAGGCAACATTATTAGAAAGCACTGTATAAATTTTCATTGTTATGCAGATGACACACAATTATATCTGTCAATGAAGCCAGATGATAGTAATCAATTAGCCAAGTTAGAAGCCTGTCTTAAGGAAATCAAAGCTTGGATGACTTGCAATGTCCTGCTATTAAATTCAGATAAGACTGAAATCATTCTTGTTGGTCCAAAAAACCTTAGAAATACCTTTCCAAATCAAACTTTTAGTTTGGATGCGGTTACTCTTTCTCTTCATAGCTCTGTGAGGAACCTTGGAGTTATTTTTGATCAAGATCCGTCTTTCAATTCACATATTAAATTCGTTTCTAAGACTGCCTTCCATCATTTGCACAATATTGCCAAGATTAGGAGCATCTTGTCTCAGAGTGATGCTGAGAAACGGACCCACGCTTTTGTTAGCTCTAGATTAGATTATTGTAATGCTTTACTAAAA
Organism: Pholidichthys leucotaenia; assembly: GCA_020510985.1. Classification (NCBI taxonomy): domain Eukaryota; kingdom Metazoa; phylum Chordata; class Actinopteri; order Cichliformes; family Pholidichthyidae; genus Pholidichthys; species Pholidichthys leucotaenia. Next base: position 345,254,690 of record CM035837.1, on the reverse strand, counting down.
CATCTTTAAAAAGTCTTCAGTTGATCCAAAATGCTGCAGCAAGAGTTTTAACAGGTACCAGAAAGAGAGATCATATTTCTCCGGTTCTGGCCTCCCTTCATTGGCTTCCCATAGAGTTTAGAATTAAGTTTAAAATCCTTCTTCTCACTTTCAAAGCTCTAAACAATCAGGCCCCTTTTTATTACCTCCGTCAGGAGGTTATGTTTTTTTAAAAGATCTGATACTACAGTACTATCCGAACAGAGCACTACGCTCCCAAAATGCAGGATTACCTGTAATACCTAGAATCTCCAAAAGTACACTGGGAGGCAGAGCCTTCAGTTATCAAGCTCCTCTCCTGTGGAATCAGCTGCCAATCTGGATTCGGGAGTCAGACTCGATCTCTGTTTTTAAGAATACGGTTAAAACCTTCCTTTTTGATATAGCCTACAATTAGGGAGGGGTCATGTGTCTCTTAACCCTCCCTTAGTTATGCTGCCAATAGGTGTAGACAGCTGGGGGACCTCCAATAACGCACTGGGCTTCACTCCTTTCTTCACTCTCTCTCTTTTTTTTTTTTTTGCTGGTCATTAACATCTGTTTGTTCTCTCCCATAGATTGAGTCCCCATCATGCTGTTTGCTCTCCACATGTCTGTTCTTTTCATCTTCTCTATCCCCTCACTCCCCAGCCAGTCGCAGCAGATGGCTGCCCCTCCCTGAGCCTGGTTCTGCTGGAGGTTTCTTCCTGTTAAAAGGGAGTTTTTCCTCTCCACTGTCGCCAAGTGCTTGCTCACAGGGGATCGCCTGATTGCTGGGGTTTTTCTGCAACTGTGGGGGTTTCCCCTACAGTTGAAAGTGCTATGAGGTGACTTGTTGTGAAATGGCACTATAAAAACAAAGTTGAATTGAATTGAATTATGTTAGCTTACCTGTTTGACAATAAGCTCTCTGGTTACTGAGGGCTGAGCTGTTTAAGTCATGGCTAATGTGTTGTTGAATGTAGTAAATGACTGAATTACAGGAGTCGCCATCTCTTTTTCATCTTCGTTAATATTAGCCCTCATTCTTTAACATGAGTGAGTGCATCTGGGTTAATTAGAATATTCCAATTTGTAATTTGATAAATAAAAACCTACAACCATAATCATCAAAAATAAAACAAGGGTCCTACCCCCCAATAATACAACAGCCGACCCAACTCATCCAAATCATTCTCGCTTTCTTCCTGTGTGGAACTACAAGCTCCCTCAGCATATCCAGGCTGATAGGGTTAGCTGTTTAACTGTTCACAGGCGTACCCTAACAGAGCATGTTGCCGAACGCAGTTTTCCGTTGTCGGTCTGGTTGTACTGAGAACTTCACACAAAGGGCATGTCCGCGTCAAGGTGAGCTGCTCTCACAGCTAGCTGGTTTTTGCTAACTAGTTAATGTGTGCGCTTGTGTGAGTCAAGCTACCGCGTTGTGGCGAGTTTGTTTGCGGTTTGGCTAGCATTTGCTTGTTGGCCGACTGTGCAGCTTAATCGGTGTTCGGTTATCATTAGGTTGCTCACTGACACCAATAACGGAGTTCAGCTAATGTGTTACAATAAGCTGACTCCCAGGGCTTTCATGGCTGAGCTCAATTGAAAACTCACACTTACTGCTAGTGACGGCTAAGGTAACGTGTCACGACGAGCCTTTTTTTTTTTTATAAGAATAATCCTCCTTTACCTTGGCTATGGCTACGAACCCTGCCAATGTGTTAAACCCGAAGGCCAAAGAGGCTGTATCACGCTCATGTCCTGTGTCATGGGGCACCTCCATTTCGGGTAGTGACCCTCATCCTATGTGCATAGTCTGCATGGGCGCTAAACACGCTCAGGCATCGCTAGCGGACCCTCAGGGGTGTCCCCATTGCGCGTCTATGCCAGAAAAAGTTTTGGAAAGGAGGCTTAAGGAGTAACGGTAGCTAGCGGTCACAACCCCTGCCTAGCTAGCGCTACGAGTGACACCCATCAGCCACAAGCCTCTGCGGGCTGGATGGACATGATAGAGGCCCAATACCCGATCAACCCGCCGCTCCCGGAGGACATTCTGGAGAGTGGTCCGGGTGAACCGGGTGACGAGCACAACAACGTACAGTCCGAGCTCCTTAACATAACTGATATGGAGGAAGAGAAAGATGACCCCTTTTTCCCCCCTCAACAGTCTATAGACCCCCCAGCGGGGCCAGTGCTGTAACCCCAGTGGACAGCAACCTGTATGAGATCTGCAGGCGAGCCACGGCGAAACAACATCCTTTGGCCGGCAGCTCAGGATGTGGATGGAATAGAATGCGACCTGTACGATGGAAAGAGGCTGCCACTTGCTTCACTACAAGCAAAGCAACTCTTACCAGTGGCCCCCGTCTGCCTGAAAGAAATGAGTCGCTACTGGTTGAGCCCATTCAAGGGCAAGCGTCCCACCAAGGGCTGCTCTAAGCTGGAAATCCACGGTATGGGTGAGCTGGGATTAAACAAATCCCCAGTTGTGGAGTCTTCAGTGGCTTATCACCTTCATCCCAACCGCGGATCTGTCTCAGCTTCCATAACCATCTCTCTGCCTAGTAAGTCAGATCGCCTTACAGCATCGATTTACCAATGAATGTACAAATACGCAGCACAGTCATTCTGCTCCCTTAATGCAGTCACTCTACTGTCAGCATATCAGGCAGAACTATTGGAGGAAATGGGCAGTCAGTTGGACTCTGTGTCCCCAAACCCTCTCCGATGGGATGAAATCTGTGGTCACTGATCTGGTCCTGTGCTCTTCCAGAGGGGCAGTCCAGGGGTCTGGGCGTGTCATGGGTCTCACTGTCGCTGGTGAAAGAGCCTTGTGGCTGAATCTGTCAGGACTGAGTGACACACAGAAGGGTGAGGTCATGGATGCACCATATGACCCCACCAAGGGTGTCTTTAGTCCTGCCTTGGAGAAAATGAGAGAGACTAGCACACAGAGGAAGCAGGAGGGTGAAGCCTTTAACCTCCGTCTACCCCACAACGTGAACACCCAACCTTCCCAGGTGCCTCGGGCTGGCTTTGCAGCAGTCGCTGCAGCAGCAAGAGAGAAACAAGGTGGTGCTAGACCTCACAGGGAGGAAACAACTCTGCAGGCTCCCCAGACCAGAGGTGAAAACCCAAGACCATGGGGTAAGCATTTCTTTGCAGCTGTGGCTGCCAAGAATCGCTCGTCCCACCCTGGGGATGGGAAAAAGAAACGTACGACCTAGCACTATTCCCCCCTTGAAGAAAAGAAGAGTGACAGGTGTGGAGACAAACCACTTCACTGTTCAGAGTTCAGTAGCTCCTGTGGTTCCCAGTTCAACAGGAGTCCTCTCTCAGTGTCCCTCTTTTCCTGTTCAGAAGAGAGAGACTCAAAATCAGCTGGCAAACTGTCACCAAACACTTCCTCAGTGTCAGTGAGTGGATTTAAAAATCCTTTGTGTCCCCAAGCACTGTTCCAAGTTCACAAACAAGTTACTTGTTCCCCTGTGAAAAAAAGAATTAAAATGTGCATTTCTGCAGCCAGGCAGTTTGTCAAGGGCAGAATGCAAAAACAAAAGAAAATGAAATGGCAGTCATGTACCTCTGCCGCCTGTGGGGCCGCTCCCTTCTCACGGAGGGAGTGACATGACTCAGGCACGCAGCCTTCAGCCCACTCTCTTCTCAGGCGGTTCACTGGTGCGCATGCACAGTTCACCCATGGGTCCTGTCCACCATTTGTCACGGTTACAGACTGCAATTTGCCATGGAGGCCCTGAAATTCAAAGGTATGTTGATTTCAGAGGCCAGTGGAAACTCTGCTCAAGTTTTAGAGGAAGAAATTCTGTCTCTTTTAAACAAAGGAGCGATCAAGGAGGTGCCAAGCAGTGAGGCGCAGCAGGGCTTTTACTCCTGTTATTTCCTCATTCCAAAGAAGGGCAGCTCAACCCTCCGCCCTATTTTGGATTTGCGGGCACTGAACAAACACTTAAGGAAGTACAGGTTCAGAATGGTCACGCACAAAGCACTATGTTGCTCAGTCCAGCCAGGCGATTGGTTTGTGACAATCAATCTGTCCTACGCATATTTTCATATTACCATTTATCCTCCTCACAGGAATTTCTCAGGTTCACTTATCAGAGCGTAGCGTACGAGTTTCAAACTATCCCTTTCGGACTATCACTAGCTCCGAGAGTGTTCAGAAAATGTGTGGAGGCAGCGCTATCTCCATTAAGGAACAGTGGCATCAGAACATTCTCATACATAGACGACTAATCTGCTCCCAATCCCAGGAGCAAGCGATCCAGGAATCACATGTGGTGGGAAATCACCTCATGAGGCTCGGATTCAAAATCAATTGAGAAAACAGCCGTTAAATACCTGCGCAGTGCACAGAGTATTTGGGGCTAAGAAGAAACCAGTCCCTCCAGGATTTCATGATGTTGCGATCCCACCAATTCATGCAAAATCAGCCAATCAGCGCAACTACGGTGTGACCTTGCAACTTTGTTCAATCACTGCAACTTTCCCGCAATTTTGGCCAATCCTCGTCAACTTCCGCCAATTTCACCAATCAGATTTGTCTGTCACTGAAACATGCATCGCCGCACCACGTTCACTTCCGTGTTTACAGTGAGTAGTGAGTTTATAGTTTACAGTGAGTAACGGAACACATCAGCAAACAGAGTGTGTGATTTAAAAAAAAAAAAAATACAAAACACACACCTGCAAGGTTTTCAACACCGTCTCGTCCTCCGTCTCTCCCAGCCTGCCCATGGATGCCTTGCCACGTCTCCGTCCTGACCGCGTGTACAAAGCACTGGGTTTGTGTTGAAAAACATGTGCCTGTCCAAAAGCACCGCATCACGGGAGCGCGCATGAGGAGAGTACACTACACAACAGCCAGTGTTTGAACATTTATACATCTTTAGAGGTAAAATCATTACTACATTTGGTCAATGAGCTTTAAAACTAAATCTCCAGTGTGGACGGACAAAAGCAACCCCCCCCCACCACTACCACTGTACATGACAGATGTGTGTGTGTGAAGACCAGCATGCAGCAGACAGACAGGTAGGCATAGAGAGAGAATATTCTCTGTATTTTTTTTTTCCAGAAAAACAGACTCCAATAGCCAATACAGTGCAACAGAATGAATTACTTATTTTTTTCTCTCCACTCAGTACCGAGTGGTTGGGAACTGTAGGGAGTTTTCAAATGAAGGTGCTGCCAATAATTTCCAAATCTATACTCTAACATGCAGTCAATGCAATTGAGCTGTTGTAATGGATATTGTGTTAATGTTTGTATTTGCTGTTGCACAAGAGTTTTTCTGTATAGCAGATGTTTCTGCTTAATTTACAAATCACTATAACAGGAAATTTTTGACAATCCTGTCCTTTTCTTGTATTGCTATATAGAATATCACTGCAGTAAACAGGAAAAAAGCAACTGCTTTAAAACTTGGAATTCTTCCCTCAAAAACACTCTAAAAACATTGCAACTTTTATAGCAACTTTTTAAAAAAGCTACCGCGAATTCAGGCTTTTTGGCCCACAACAATCATTAAAAACATCCCGCGAAATCATGGAGGGACTGATAAACTCCCTCACTTATCGTGTAACACTGTCAGAGCAGAGAATCGTCTCATTCACACAGTGTCTCGCCCAGTTTCAGCGAGGAAAAGTCATGTCACTCCATCTTTGCCTCCGCCTTCTAGGCCTCATGGCTTCACTTATATCGGTGGTTCAACTAGGACTTCTCATGATGAGGCATTTTCAGCGGTGGGTAGCGAACCTGCGTTTATGCCCCCGCCATTATCTCCGCCGCAGGGTGAAGATAACACAGCGGTGTATTGTAGCACTCCAGCCTTGGAGAAATCCAGCAACCCTCACTGCAGGGATGCCACTGGGAATGGTGTTATCCAGAGTCACTCTGACCACAGATGCGTCCCTGGTAGGATGGGGTGCAACTATGATGGGCAGAGCAGTGAATGGCCTGTGGCCTCAAAACCAAGCCCAGGTTCACATAAACGTGTTGGAATTGCAGGCAGTGTTTTTAGCCTTAAAGCACACACACACACACACCCACCTTCAGGGACAACATGTTTTGGTCAAAACAGACAATTCAACAGTGGTAGTCTATATCAACCGTCAGGGTGGCACCCGGTCGCTTCAGCTTCACAGCTTGGCTTGGAGGATAATTGTGTGGAGCAGCACAAGGTTCCTCTCTCTTAGGGCTACTCATGTGCCAGGGATCCTGAAAATGGGGGCAGATCTGTTATCGAGAGGGAACCCACTGTTCGGGGAGTGGAGACTTCACCCTCAGGTAGTGAAGCAGATCTGGCAGAAGTTCGGCCAAGCTGCCGTAGATCTGTTGGCAGCATGGTGGTGCAGTGGTTAGCACTGTTGCCTTACAGCTAGAAGGTTCCTGGTTCGAATCCCCAGGTTGACAGGGGTTGGAACCTTTCTGTGTGGAGTTTGCATGTTCTCCCTGTGCTGCGTGGGTTTACTCCGGGGGCTCCGGTTTCCTCCCACAATCCAAAGACATGCATGTTAGGTTAATTTGGCTGTTCTAAATTGTCCCTAGATATCTGTTTCATATAGGCCCTTAGAATAGAGGGTTAGTATTAGTGAAAGCGCTTTGAGTGGTCTTTGTGACTGGAAAAGCGCTATATAAGTGCAGGTTAGTTAGTAGTTAGTAATCTGTTCACCTCGTGGGAAAATGCACATTGCCCACTGTTTTACTCCCTGTCAGACACAGAGGCGCCCCTTGGCATAGACGCTCTGGCACACCCATGGCCAGATGTCCTGCTGTATCCATTCCCACCTCTCAGCCTGATCTCTCCAACGTTATCCAGAGTGAGAGAACAGGGACTGTCATTAATTCTGATAGCCCCTTGGTGGCCATCCAAGCCTTGGATAGCAGAAATAATTCAGCTATTAGCAGGCGAACCGTGGCCTCTCCCCATATGCAGGGACAACCTGTCTCAAGCTCACGGGGAGATTTATCATCCTCAATCAGATCGTGGGGCCCTTTGGACCTGGGCCCTGAAAGGTGGACTTTAACCACAGCTGGACTGCCTCCAGGGGTTACTGACACTATTCAGAATGCTAGAGCCACCACCACTCGCTCCCTTTACAGTGGTAAATAGAGGGTTTTTCAGAGATGGTGTGATAAGCGGCAGGCTATCCCTTACCAGTGTTCTGTAGTGCATGTCCTCCATTTCTTACAGCATCTGTTCGAAGGTGGAAAGGCTTTTTCAACAATAAGCGTCTACCTAGGGGCAATTTCAGTGTGCCATGTGGGGTTTGGAAAAAAAACAGTGGGTCAGCACCCTCTGGTTTGTCAGTTCATGAAGGGAGCTCGCCGCAAGCTCCCGGTTTCCCGGCCCCTGGTTCCATTTTGGGATTTATCGTTCGTCCTAGATGGCCTCTTTCACCACCCTTTTGAGCCAACTGAGGTGGCAGGCTTTACGTTTCTCTCTATTAAAACAGCTCTGCTATTGGCTCTAACCACAGCCAAGTGGGTGAATGATTTGCAGGCGTTGTCTATCCACCTTTCATGTTTGCAGTTGGCCCCTGGGCACACTACGGTGTGCTTGCGGCCTTATCCTGCCTTGGTGCCTAACGTTATGGAGTCAGCATACAGATGTCCCACTGCAGAGCTCCTGGCTTTTCACCCTCCTCCTTTCTCCTCAGGAGAGGAACAAAGGCTTAACACATTACGTCCTGTGCGGGCCCTGGGGGTACACTTGGAGAGAACGGCAGATTTTAGAAAACCTGAGCAGCTGTCTGTCTCCTGGGGCACCCCTCATAGGGGCAAGCCCCTGTCTCGTCAGAGACTATCCCACTGGATTGTGGAGGCTATATCTCTGGCTTATAGACGTAAGGGCTCTCAGGCCCCTCTAGGCGTGCAAGCCCACTCCACCAGGGGCATGGCTACATCCTGGGCCTTGTTCACGGGAGTGTCTGTTAAGGACATTTGCGCGGCAGCCAGCTGGACTACACCAGACACGTTTGTGAGGTTCTATAGGCTGGAAGTTGCGTGGCAGTCACTGGACTAGGCTGTGCTTCCTGGAAGCAGGTTCTTCTTCTACAGCATGAGGTCGTTACCTGTGGCTGTGTGGGACACGGCTTCAGGATCATTGCTGCAAAACGTGAGTAGGCTATATCTTCCATAGTGAAACACCGAGCAAAGTTAGAAAAAGAACATTTGATTAACGTAATTCCTGGTTCTTTGAAAACGTAGTTAGGTGTTTCACCAACACTTCCCTCCATGCAGGGTCACGGAAAGAAACCTGCCTAGAATAATTTGGACAGGTTGGGTCGGCCGTGGTATTATCAGGGGGCGGGGTTCTGAACACGGCATGACCTGTCTGTCACTGACAGACATGGTGTCATTGGAGCTTCTGTAGTTGGTCATGCCTGAGGCGATTCCCATAGTGAAACATCACTCCATTATCAAAGAACCAGGAATTACGTTAAGTAATCCAATGTTATATACACAGTGCAGGAGCATTGCAGCTAGATGGAATAAACAGCATTACAGTTTGTTAAATTACCCTGCAAAATATGGATACGTACCCAGACAGTATATTTCACATCTGAATCAACAGTGTTGTTGCCACCCTCAATAATGATACTCTGGAAACTGCTTCTAAAATGTTATATCAAAGCAGGGACTGACAAGGTGATTTTCCACAGGTGTGCAAACTTAAAACAGCGGGTGATGTAAAATATGCACTAGAGCCCCAACAGGAAGCAGAGATGGTGAACATGAGAAAAATAATCACGATTAATCAACTAATCGAAAAAATAGTTGTTAAATTAGTCAACTGCCAAAATAATAGTTAGTTGCAGCCCTAACTGCTAGCATGCAACTTGCAAGGAGAGGGTGAAGATATGAAGCAAAAATGATGATCAAGACTTGTCTAAAAATCATCCTGATCAATAATGCGCACATATTTGAAGAATAAGGTCTACCCTTGCTAAAAACATAATTTGGTATTAAAATTAGAAACACTAATTTCTCTAAAATCTGATGAATAATTTCGGCTGAGTTGCCCATCGCTCAGGGACAACTTTTACACGTTTTTTTTTTTTTTTTTGTTAATTTAGAGAAAAGGCAATTGCAAAGTGGATTTCTAAATTTTCTATAATATAAAAGGAAGACAAGAAACATCAATAAATACATTTACATGTACCGGTTCACAGTGGTGTTACGGTGTGGGGTTATGCTGCGACTCGTTTTCATTTTCCCTTGGTTCATCATCACGGAGGTTCAGCCCAGAGGGAGGTGCACCAACTCGGATTACTCTGCTCTGATCCAGTGGCTCACATGGGACTGAACGGCTGCCACGGGGCTCATGTCGCCGGGGCTCAGAGGTGAAGGAGGGACCGCCAGTAGACTCAGATTTCGGTTTGGTGGAAGTTTAAAAGCTGCTTTAGCCACCGGCTGCAGCGGGACAATGAGGGAGGAGCAGCCGGGCAGGAGGACTGGAGCTAATGGCTAACAGGAAGCAACTGGACAGTGAAAAAAACAAAAACAAAAAACATCCAGGACAGATTAAAGAGAAACTCACCATCTGGCTGTCTTGGACCCGGTTTATGTAGGTAAGCTGCAGGGACTGCAGCGTTAGCACTAGCTTGGTTTTCATCGTCTGCTTCAGGGTCGAAATCTCTCAAATCTCCGTCATCATTATCGCTGTCTGCTAAATCACTCTTGACCTTCGTCTTCCTCTTCGTTGGTATCCACTTCGAAACTCAGATCAAGAATGCTATCTTCCATTTTCCTCAAAATATGAACACGATCTCATCATTTTCAGATTGTAACAAGACTAGTAATTAATTCATTGTTCAAGCTCATGATGTCACACATTTCAGGCCGACATCTCCAGCGAATTTTGGTCATCTGAAACAGTCACTTTCGCTGATTTTTCCTCTCTCCGGATCACAATTTATTCCAAAAAAAATGGTGATATTCGAGGAAATTATATCATTTCCTGTGTAAACATACCAAATTTGGCCCAATTAAAAATCAAACTTCTCCTTTAACTTTTTAATTATCGAAGCAAATTTGGTTTTTAGGTTTCCTGGCTTTCTTGAAGCATTCCAATTTAAAGCCTGTCACTTTAAGAAACATCCTTCAGCTGTTCAATGCTGCCATCCCTCTTATGTCAGTTAGCCATTAGCTGAGCAGCTTCTAGCCTCCTTTTAGCTTGGATGAGCAGTGCTGGTTCACTGATCCACAGTCGTTTGTGCATCTTGCCCCCCCCCCCCCCCGCCCAAACACCGCCAAGACACCACAACAAATCGTGACCCACCGACTGCTGTAACCCGGGGCTGCTGGCCGGGCCACAGGATCTCAAAAGACAATATCTTGCTCCACAGTATTCCGCTCCTCTTCCACAGCCAGGCAGGGGATGCCCCGTCACGAAGCAGCTCCCCCACGCTGCCCGCATGAGTATGCCCAGAGGATGGTGGGGGAGTTGGCTGTGACAGCCAGCAGCTCCACGCAGCAGCAATGGGTCGCTGCAACCACCTGCGCAGCCCCGAGGCTGCTGCCTGAAGCTGCTGGCTCTCACTGCCAGTTCCCCGTGACTGGCACGCTGGTGCCCCGCCGTGGAGCCACAGCGAAACCACCGGAGACAGGCCAGAGCAATGCGAGGCACATTGTGGACCGCTGAACCAGGTCGTAACAGGGATGATTATTAGGGTGACTAAGATCTGAAGAAGAAAATGTAGCCTCGAGACCTACAACTCATAAATAAAATTATTAAAGTAAGTTTAAAGCTTATTAATACTTGTAATACCTCTTTGTAACACTAGGTGGGGCACCACTCATCTTTGGGACAGGGTTGATGAGGACCCTATTGAAAACACTTAGCTTAAGAATTTGGTAATTAATAAGTTAAGCATTAGTTTGTAATTTTATTGGCAATATTTAATCAGTCTCATAGTTTGGAGACAGAATTCCTGACACCGAGCTGTTACAATACTGGACAAGGAGAAATCACACCTTGTAGCTTTGGTAAACCCCTCTTTATTAAAATCAGTGGAGTGGAACAAACATAAGACATTTAAGATCAGCAGAACAAAACATAGCAATAATTGGGGATACTTGATTCCATGAAATATGAACATACCATACACCTAAGGTCACCACATTATCATCATGATTAAGCTATGGTAAAGGTCTGATCTGTGCAGTCACCTTGAGGTTAAGGAAAACTTTCACAGTTCTAATGAAAAATAGTTACAAAAATTTAGTGTAGAATTTGGATTCTAATGGATTTAAAGAAAGAGGGGATGTGCAGAATCAGGAATGTATCCGAGACCAAACACCGTTGGGGTCTAACCGATGGGCTTGCAGTTGCTTTTTCTTTTTTTTTTTTTTTGTTACTTATTTGTACCTGTAGGTAGATTTGGTTTGCAGTCTGGTGACAAGCCACCGGCTGCCGGTCGCTGCGTGCGCAAGCGCCCTAAACCTACATGTTTTTTTGGTATGCGGGAGGAAACCGGAGAAATCCCGGAGTAAACCCACGCAACACGGGGAGAACATGCAAACTCCACACAGCTCACTGTTGGTCGGGGGCTGGGATCGAACCCACGATCTCATGATCCCCGCGATCCCCCGGCCGAGGGTAAAACTGTGCTGCCACAGTGCTAAACCACTGCGCCACCGTGCAGCCCACGTTGCTTTTCTGATTGAGCGAATTTAAACCAGCATGACTACCACAGGAGTGAGTGCCTACTGTGGATATGAAAACCTGGCAAGGGTTATTTCAGGCCGAGGGAAGGCAGCCCTCCTTGGAGCCTCGTTGGGGGTTTTGGCCCGCAAAATCCGTATGGCTTCACTCCTAGGTCACTTGATGCAGGTTTGCTCCAGGGAGAGTGGGAAGACCCGGTCCAGGATCTCAACCCGCCAATATGCTGGATAAGGGCAGCTGGTCTGGATACAAGGCTGGTATGAGCAGTCTCCTGCTGATTGGTGGCTAAACTAGGTAAGTTCTAAAAAAAGACAAAAACTACTCCGGCTTTAATCCCTAGATCTAACCAAGGCGAACGCTACAGAAAAATGTTAACTACAAAAATCTACAAAACTGTAACTTGAAAATGCAAGCACTTGCCTGGGTAGAAAAATTTAAGAGACGAGAGATGCAAAAAGAGTGTAGCAAAAGACAGAGGAGACAGACACATGGAGAGCTGGAAACAGAAGAGAGAGAGCTTCTCTGGGTCTGGTTTAAACTTCCCTCTCCCCCTGCTGGAAGGGAGAAGCTTGGAATCTCTCAACAAATCAGTGAGTGACAAACTGCACAGAGGTCTGGCAGTTGCTAGGGCAACCCAACATGCAGGAAGAGGGGGGAGAAAACCCATTAACCACACTGTATAATCATAACTAATACTAAAATGCATTTGTCTAATCTAAGCAGTTCTACTTGGTTAATTATCTATCTTTACTAAAAATAACTTGATTGTAAAGCACGCAGATATGTACAAAAAGGCAGACATGTGTAAGGTATATTATAAGTCCAGATGCATGAAGATTAGAATTCTGACAGTCAATGACCCAATTCATGTGACTGAGTTCTTATTTCCAGTTGTCCTGTGGCAGTGTGTGGGTGTTAACCCTTGTATTATGTTAAGGGTCAATTTGACCCATTTCGGTTTTTGTGTTGACCAAAGTACGGGCTATCCTTTCTTTTTCTTCATGAAATTTTGTGACTTTTCATCATCTAGGGTCATGAACTGGTGTGTAAAATCTGGACACTTTGATGTGTAGTGGAATGTATGTGCAGAGTTTGTATACAAAGATGATGTTGCGGGTCATTTTTACCCGGACACTTTTATGTGGGTAAGTAGCTGTACAGATCCAAAATAAACATGCCTCTTTGATGTACTTTATTTTGACTGCCCAGTTAACTGTATTTTGACTGCCAGAGACCCAGGTGTGCATCGAGGAGGGACTTTCTCTCCCTTGTCCTTGTCACTTTTCTCATCTCATCTCTTTAACAAACACACCAAAAATGAGCTCCAGAAGGTATACAGCTGAAGAAGCTTCATCACATATTTTGAACTGGGATAGTGACACAGAGGAAGAGATTTCAGAGACCGAGGACAACGTAATTGATGATCCAGATTGCCAATTTTCCGACGATGAGGAGGATTCAGAGGATGAGCCTGCCGTTGTGTCTCCATCGGATGAAAACCAAGGAATGCAGCAATCATTATCCACAGAGGGGACATGGGCATCTAAAGATGGTAATATAAAATGGTCAACATCACCACACCAAAGCCGAGGTAGACTGTCATCTTCCAATGTCATCAAAATGACTCCCGGTCCTACAAGATTTGCTGTCACACGAGTTGATGATATTCAATCAGCATTTCAGCTCTTCATATCCCCACCAATAGAGAAGATTATACTGGAAATGACCAACTTGGAGGGGAGGCGTGTATTTCAGGAGAAATGGAAGCCACTGGATCAGACTAACTTGCATGCTTACATTGGAATTCTGGTATTAGCTGGAGTGTACAGGTCAAAGGGAGAAGCAACTGCAAGTCTATGGGATGAAGAGAAAGCCAATCTTTTGAGCAACAATGTCTCTGGAGACATTTTACATGATATCTCGTGTGATCCGATTTGACAACCGTGACACCAGAGCTGGTCGACGTGAAAGAGACAGACTAGCTGCGTTTAGAGATGTATGGGATAAATGGGTTGAAATTCTACCTTTGTTGTACAATCCTGGCCCCCATGTTACTGTAGATGAGCGTCTTGTACCATTCAGGGGGTGCTGTCCTTTCAGACAGTACATGCCCAACAAGCCTGCCAAGTATGGCATCAAAATGTGGGTAGCCTGTGATGCAAAATCTAGCTATGCATGGAATATACAAGTGTATACTGGAAAGCTACCTGGAGGAGCATCTGAGAAGAATCGGGATGCGTGTGGTGCTGGAGATGAGTGAAGGGTTGCAAGGTCATAACATCACATGTGACAAATTCTTTACATCCTACCGCCTTGGAGATGAACTTCAGAAGAGAAAGCCGACTATGGTGGGAACAGTCAGAAGAAATAAGTCAGAACTTCCCAGTGAAATTCTGAAGATGCAGGGCAGACCTCTGCATTCCTCAATATTTGTTTTCACTGAGAAAGCAGCAGTTGTTTCATATTGCCCGAAGAGAAACAAGAATGTTCTTGTAATGAGCACAATGGCTGCACGGTGGCGCAGTGGTTAGCACTGTGGCAGCACAGTTTTACCCTCAGCCGGGGGATCGCGGGGATCGTGGGTTCGATCCCTGCCCCCAGCCAACAGTGATCTGTGTGGAGTTTGCATGTTCTCCCCGTGTTTGCGTGGGTTTACTCCGGGATTTCTCCGGTTTCCTCCCACATGCCAAAAACATGCAGGTTAGGGAGTTAAGGGGCGCTTGCGCACGCAGCGACCGGCAGCTGGTGGTTTGTCACCAGACTGCAAAACAAATCTACCTACGGGTACAAAATAAGTAATAAAAAAAAAAAAATGCACACAGACGCATCTCTGAGCACAAGAGAAGACATGAAGCCACAAATGATCCTGGACTACAACTCCATCAAAGGAGGAGCTGACAATCTGGACAAAGTCACAGCAACATACAGCTGCCAGCGCAGGACTGCCCGTTGGCCCTTGGTGATTTTCTACAACACTGTCGATGTGTCTGCTTACAATGCCTATGTCCTGTAGACTGAAATCAACCAGCAATGGAATGCCGGCAAATTGTACAGACATCGGCTTTTCCTGGAAGAACTCGGCAAAGCACTCGTCACTCCCAAGATCCAAAGGCGAGCCAGGCCAGCTCGATCCCCAGCAAGCTGCAGCTGTCATTGAAAAGGTCAAGGTCAGGTCATCCAACCAATCTGCAATGGATCCAGTGGACACAGGTGTAAAGAAACGGAAAAGATGCCAGGTCTCTCCCTCCCGAGAGGACAGTAAAACAAGTACCTCTTGTGTGAAATGCAAGAATTACATCTGCAGAACGCACACAGTTACATTCTGTCCATCATGTGGAGAGCATTGAAAATGTTGAACATTGAAAATGTGAGAAAAAGGGGCAAGTTAAATGAAAAAAAAAAATGCAGAGGGAAAAACTTGAACAAAATAGTTCTTAAATATAGTGTTGAAATTAAAAATGTATTATGTCTCTTTTATAAATGTTTATATAATCTAAAATAAAGTTGTTATTGGTTTAACCTGTTTTTTGACTGTTTTGAGTGGATTTACACAGTACGGGTCAAAATGACCCGCAACATAATCAATGTAATTTTTTTTCAACATAATACTGGGGAGAAGAGAAAAACAATGAGCCTTGGTTCCTCATTGTTTAAAGGGCTGTGAAGAATGAGTTGGGGGGTAGTGAGCAGAAGGACAGTCAAAGTTCCTTTGGTCTCGTTGTTGCTGAGGGTCCCTGAGGCAAGTCCATCTACCCGGTACCAGTTCCGCTACAATAATAGAAGTTGCACTCGGTTTGAGCTTCCCGTTACTAGTGTTAGCTTGGGGCTAATGGGCTACGTTTAGCACCCCTTCCATCTGCATGACAGACAGCTATACAGGCCAATAATAAAGCAGTGGGCTGGTCACAAGGACGGAGATGGGTTGGCTTTTTCTAGATGTGACGTGTAAGAGTTCCACAGAAAAGTCAAAAATGTGTCTGGCGTTTCTGGGAGAGAAAAACAAGATAAAGGCTGTGTGTGGGTGGGTTTTTTTAAGAGAAGTGACTGTTCTGGAAATTTTTGGATAACTACGTGACCAGTAGACTCATTCAGACAGTTAAAACCTACAAACACACCATTTTTTCAGTCAACAATCCCTTTTAAGGCACAAGCGGATCTTGTGACCTACACAGAAAGATAGAGATGAGCTGTCATATGAAGATAAGATAAGATAAGCCTTTATTAGTCCCACAATGGGGAAATTCCAGGATTGCAACAGCACAGGGATAGCAACACTCAGAGCAACAATCAGAAGGCAAGAAAAAACAACATCTAGTAAACATATGTCCATATTACTATAAATGTATATATATAGACACACAGTGCAGAGCATTATGGTTGGTTGGTGAATGTGCAGCAGAAAGTCTAAGCTCTCTCTCCGCGGATGCGGCGGGCCAGCTGGAAGTCTTTGGGCATGATGGTGACCCCCTTAGCGAAGAAGAGACCACCAGGTGGGCCTCGCTGGTCTCCTGCAGAGCCATGACGGCGAAGCTCAGGAAACGCAGGACGGTCTTGAAGTCCTGAGCGATCTCCCTCACCAGGCGCTGGACGGGCAGCTTACGGATGAGCAGCTCCGTGGATTTCTGGTAGCAACGGATCTCTCTCAGAGCCACGGGCCTGTGACGGCGAGGCCTCTTCACTCTGCCGGTGGCCGGAGCGCCTCTCCGAGCAGCCCTGGTGGCTAGCTGTCTCCTGGGGGGCTTCTTCCTCCAGTAGATTTTACGGGCGGTCTGCTTGGTTCTTGCCATCGCTCTTTATTATTCTGTCTTATATTTCTTGCACGCCGCCTAAACTCCAGCCCGGCACCCGCGTCGTTTTCGCTACAGCTCCCGGTATGTCGAGTTTCCCATTAGCACCGGGCGGCGGCCAAGTGCTAGCTAGCACTAGCTCCTCCCCACTGTAACGTCTCCCGCTGCAAACCGTGGCTCCGTCCGCCGACCCGGGAGACCCCCGGGGCGATCCGTGCGTCCGTGATATATATACAGAGTGAAAGGTGTAGAAAGAAGAAGGAAGATTAAAAAAAAGGCTGTTGCAACGGGCAGCCTACTCGTGTGGCCCCACCGGTCCGGCGGAACCGGAAATAATGTTTTGTTTAAAGAGTCAGGCTGTAGCCTTGTGAGTTTGTCATCCGTTCTTCATGATAAAGCTGTCTTTTGTGTCTTGTAAGCAATTGTAGAGTATTTAAGAATGTCAGATCCCATCTGTCAGTGCTCATTGGCAGAGAGCTGTTTTAAGTTCTGTGTCATCTTTGCTGGCCATCAAAGATTAAGCTACACTCTTGCCCATTTTCTGGTTCTCTGGTCTGAGTTTATTTTCACCTTGCTGTTAAATTCAGTATTTTTCTTCAGAGTTTACCGAGATTTTTTTAAACAGTGCAAGCGCTATTAAAATATCAGATGGTGAACACTGTCAAGACTCAATTTTTTTTTTTACATTTTCGTCCTTTCGAGCCATACCAATACCCCTCTATCAGCGTTGGTTCACAAGATTTATGACCCTGCTTCGAGAGGCTTGACACCAGCTGTCCAGTGAAGGGTGACAGAAGTTTGAACCGCGTATGTACAAAGGAAAACCAGGGCGACCAAAACTGTAAGTTTGCTTTTATTGTGTATGTTTATGTTGTACTTAAAGAGCTCTAAGGTTTAAATTCCTTAAAAACAGTGCAGGACGTAAATACCCAAGCTCGAAGCTCAAACATTTTCCGTGTTTTTTTTCCCATTAAAAAAAAAAAAAAAAAAAAAAAACAGTGGGTGGGACTGGTTTTGTGATTAGTTAAAAAAAGGGGGGGGGAACTAACTTACCGCACACCGTTAAACTAAGCATTCGACCACTAGTTTAAGGTTAGTTTGATTTAAAAAAAAGAAAAAAAAAAAGAAAAAAGGGAACTCAAAACTTATCACGCACCGCTAAAGAGAAATGGCATCACAATATTGTTAGAGCAAAAGGATCCTTGTCTGTGTTTCATGCTTTGTGTCCTGTCTCTGTCCTGTTTGTGCTCTGTGTTTTCATTGTCAGAGTAATTATTAAATGTTTTGTATTTAATTGAATCAGCATGCTTAAAACTAGGCACCGGTAACCCATTTTTGACAGATACCGGACAAGGCCTACTCTTAACACATAAAATAACTAACTTTATATAAAACACTGGGACGCGGTCAGTCCCAGTGTTTTATAGTCCCAGTGTTTTTGACCGCGTCCCTCGTGGTGCTTCGGGAGTATGGGGTATCGGGCTTGTTGTTACGAGCTATTTGGTCTCTGTACGACCGTTGTGAGAGTTTGGTTCGTATTGCCAACACTCGGTCGGACTCATTCCCAGTGAGAGATGGACTCCGCCAGGGCTGCCCTTTGTCACCGATCCTGTTCATAATTTTTATGGACAGGATTTCTAGGCGCAGCCAGGGAATGGAGGGTGTCATGCTTGGTGACCACAGGATTTCATCTCTGTTGTTTGCAGATGATGTTGTCCTGTTGGCTTCATCCAGCAATGACCTACAGCTCTTGTTGGGATGGTTTGCCGCTGAGTGTGAAGCGGCTGGGATGAGAATCAGCACCTCCAAGTCCGAGTCCATGATCCTCAGCTGGAAAAAGGTGGATTGTCCTCTCTGGGTTGGGGACAGGCTCCTGCCCCAAGTGGAGGAGTTTAAGTATCTTGGGGTCTTGTTCACGAGTGAGGGAAAAATGGAGTGAGAGATTGACAGACGGATTGGAGCAGCACCTGCAGTGATGCGGACGTTGTACCGGTCGGTTGTGGTGAAGAGGGAGCTGAGTTCTAAGGCAAAGCTGTCGATTTACCAGTCAATCTACGTTCCTACTCTCACCTATGTCCACGAGCTTTGGGTAATGACCGAAAGAACAAGACTGCGGACACAAGCGGCTGAAATGAGCTTTCTCCGTAGGATTGCTGGACTCACCCTTAGAGATAGGGTGAGGAGCTCAGTCATCCGGGAGAGGCTCAGAGTAGAACCGCTGCTCCTCCACATTGAAAGGAGTCAGCTGAGGTGGTATGGGCATCTGATTAGGATGCCTCCTGGACGCCTCCCACTTGAGGTGTTTCAGGCATGTCCCACTGGGAGGAGACCCCGGGGCAGACCCAGGACTCGGTGGAGAGACTGTCTCCCAGCTGGTCTTGGAACGCCTTGGTATCCTCTCTGAAGAGCTGGAGCAGGTGGCTGGGGAGAGGGAAGTCTGGGCTTCTCTGCTTGAACTGCTGCCTCCGTGACCCGGACCTCCGGAAAAGCGGTAAAAGATGGATGGATGGATGGATATAAAACACTGCCTGCTAACACTACAGCTGTGGCAGTGAACTAAGGCTAAATCAATCAAACCTAGACAAAAATAATAATGCCTTGTAATCGATTGTAGAGTATTTAAAGATGCACTCCGGCGACTCTCAAAAACAAATGTGTATTGCCCAAAACAGTATATTGTGGCTTTTTATACACGCAAAAAAAATTTCATTGCCTTAAAATTGCTTGGAAAGAGCTTTTTACATCTTCCACCTACTTAAGTATGAAAAGCGCTATATAAGTGCAGGTTAGTTAGTTAGTTAGTTAGTATGTGTGGATCTATGACTATTCTAATTAGCTCCACCCATACCATACTCATTCCGCCCAATAGCTGGAAGAACAGGACTTGGAGCCAGGGCTCAGAGAAGGCACTCTAACTTGAGAAAGGATCATTCTCAGTGTTGCGGAGAGTCGCTGCTTGGCCCCGCTTGGAGGCTGGAATGCAAGCCGTCCATTGGACCACTTTTGGTAAGTAGAACTGGCACCGGCTTGCCGGTGGACGGGGCGCCACGCTCAGTGAGACAGCGCAGCACCCCATCTCAACCCCCGCCACCTCTCTCCGCTCTCTCTCTGCTGCTACCCTGCATGTGATTGGTCGCCTCCTTCTCCACTGCTTTGCTATGCAAAACGGTCGCCTTCATCCCCCCTCTACCTCAATCCTGCTGCTCCTCCCTCTTCCACTGAGGTAGCCAAGAGTATCCCGTCTGATTGGTTAATGTTATAACCAATCAGGCAAAGCAGGAATACTTGCATAGCTATAAACACTCTGTCCAAATCTGCCTTTTTTGGGGAAGCACTTAAGCAGACATTCAGAGCAGAAAAAAAACAACACATACTTGGGAGTTTGGAATGATTTTGCTCTTGATATGTCTTGTAAATAACAAGAAACATGTTACAGACATGTTAACAACAGGAAAAAAAAACTTGATTTTTGCTGGAGTGTCACTTTAAGAATGTCAAATTCGATCTGACGGTGCACACTGGCAGAGAGCTGTTTAAGTTCTGTGTCATCTTTGTTGGCCATCATAGATTAAACTACACTCTTGCCCATTTTCTGGTACTCCAGTCTGAGTTTATTTTACCATGTCATTAAATTCAGCATTTTTCTTCTGAGTTTACAAAGATTTTTTTAAACAGTGCAAGAGCTATAAAAATATCAAATGGTGAGCACTGTGAAGACTCAGTAATTTTTCTTACAGTACTGATCCAACCCTGTCATGGAATGCTAGACAAAGGCCTTCGTGTCTCTACAGCAGTATACCTGTTCCCAGCAGGAGAGCTAACACAGCACAGAGACAGATCAGTAAACTATGAACAAATTAACTATAATCCTTTCACTACTGGCTTCTTGTTTACTCCTGTTCCTTTTGGTTCAGCATTACTCTATGCATGTAGTCCCCCCCCCCCTCCTCCCTTCACCCCCACTTACCCGAGGGCCACAGCGTGTTTGACAGCATTAAGATTCTGGCCGTAGCGCACCAGTAGTTCCTCTATGCTCATGGTGGCCTCCTCATGGAGCAAAGCTGCCTCCTCTGTGTCCACTAGGAGGAGAACATTATTATAAGTAGTAAGATCAAAATTATTAGAATATGACAAATCCTTTTAATTCAAATGTCTGTAATTACTTGTATTCTCTTGGTACTATGCATTTGTTTTCTTCTTTGTGGTATTTCAACACATTGCTTTAATAATAACTATCTATACATCTATAGCTAAAATAATGCAAGATCAAATATGAAGAGATGTTAAAAAAAAAACAATCAAACCCCAGTCATTACAACTAATTTCAGAAAGATAAAGATCAATCAAAACTTTATTTATATAGCACTTTTCATACAAGAAAAAATTGTAGCACAAAGTGCTTTACAAATTACACCCCCTTCATTCATCCAACCTCGTACAGACAGACAGACACATGCACACACACTCATCACTGTGAGACATGGCCGAGCGCTGAGGATCCAGGTGTAGAAGCACCATCTTAGGGAGCCATCAACACAAGGGAAGCGCCAAGTCCGCAGCTACAGGGACACCACGTCTGCCACCACCCAAGACCAGGCATTGGGTGTACCAGGGCAGTCACAGGCCAGCACCCTGCGGCCACAACCAGGCAACCCCCAGTGGGAGGGCTCCCCATGAGGAAACACTTGAGTTAGAACAAGAAAGATGAAAAGATGAAATAGTACAGAATAGAATGTGTTGGAAAAACTGATTAAAAAAAAAAACCTGCCACACAACTAAACTATTGTTAAGCCTGATTCATGCTGCATTTCCCCTCTAGTCCGCTTTGGTCTGCGTGCGCTTTGGACGAGCCCGGTGCTGACGTGCCAGAATTTTTGCTAAAGAAAAAAGGCGAGAGCAACGCACATCAACAACAATGTTGTTGTTTAACTGTCACCGAGGGGAAGAGGAGCTGCTGTTACTATATTCTGCGGCAGTATTACAAAAAGTATGTTTATTCTCATCTTCCGCCTCCCCGTTGTCTTCTTCGTCTACTTTGTCTTTGTATGCTGTGTTGATATCGACACCTCGTGAATGGGACATTCAGACTCAAGCATGCACTGTCAACACGTTCAGGTCGTGGGCAGGCAGCGTGGTCACAAAATTTGGCCTGCACACAGTCATCCGCAGTCGAGCACTCTGCACACTAGCAGACTGGAGACAACGTAAATTTCGTCACACGAGGTTTCTGGTTGTACGTACGCGGACAGCAGAGGTGTAGCATGAATCCAGCTTAAGTAGGCCATTCCACAGTTGATGCTTAAATTCAACATGGTCATACCCATGGATCTAATGCCACTGAAAATAAAACACTCCCAATGAGGAAAAATACCCAATTTCTACATTCTGAAATTTTGAGCACTTTTTAAAAAAAATTAGCCTGCAATCTAACAATAAAAATGACGCAAACAGGCTTAAGTGATTAGCGCACAGCAAGAAGTAACTTGTTTTCAGTGTATTTGATATTATAAAAAAATACTCTATAGAGTGCCGTTAAGGTGAAGGAGCTAACTGTGTGTAATTACTTTGCTGCACTATCTACACATTCGCAAAATCCAAGATCAAAAGGACTTGATTAGCAGGGAGTTGACAGGTTAATGAGTGACTAGTGTTCAATCCAAATTATCACTTCTCATGCATCTTCATGTTTCAGGAAGGTAAATGCAAGGCTTTTAAAGACCTTTTTAAAGAGCACTCGAAACACATGACATTGTAGCTTTTTTCCTAAAAAAACTGAAATAGATACAAATTCATTAAAGTTAAAACTTATTTCACTCAAAACAAGAAATTCAAGCAAGAATTTTTCTTCTCAATTTGCACATTTAATATACATTTGTTGACAATGGGTGCCTCAAATGCCAAACTTTTTCATGGAAGTTTGCAATTTTTTGCAGAATTTTGCAACTTTTATTGGGCATCTAAAGATAATCAAGTCCTTAATTCTGGATAAACAAATTTAAAACTTTTAAGGACCTGCTGACACCCAGTATTTCATTTCTCAATTACACATCTGCAGGGTGGTGTATGGAAAAGTGCAGGAGCATAAAAGAGAGATGGGGGAAAAAGAGGGGAATTTCACTTTACAACTGGAAATATGGGAAAAGCTAAATAAACAACAATGGAAAAGTACTTCATCCCTGCAGTGGAGAGAATTTGGATGGAAAAATTTGGTAAGATTTTTCAGAACACCTGCACAAAACAAATTTACTCGTAAAGGGTTGAATTGTTGGTGCTTGTGTGGTGAAAAGACTGCAAATCATTTTCATGTGTTTTGGTCATGCCCAGTTATCCACCAATACTGGACCAATGTACAGACAATATTGGGGAAAATATTCAAAATAACAGTTCCCTTTTCTTTTGTAACTTTGTATTTGGGTTTACTACCGGAATCACTGGAAAGACGAGGAGAAAAATACTTATTCACTGTTTTAATATTGGCAAGTAAAAAAGCTCTAACAAAAAAATGGATGTTGAAGGACTGTCCTACACCTGAAGATTGGATTAACGTGATTCAGGACATTTATTTGATGGAAAAGTTGACATTTGCACTGAGACAGGACATGGATGGGTTCTTGAACTTCTGGCAACCCTGGAACGCATATGTGTCCTCCATCAGATCTAATCTTTGACAAATACCATTTCAATAATGGTCCCGCTCTTTGTTCCAATGCTACTCAGATGCTGTTTTATTTTTCTGCTCTTTTGTTTTTTGTTTCTTTTCTTTTTTTTGTTTTGGCTTTTTTTGTTCTTTTTTTAATTTCTCTTTTTCTTTCACTTAAAAAAAGGGTGTTGTAATAATTTTTTTCCAGTGTTGTCAAAAAACAAAAAAGGGGGAATATGTGATGAAAATGTAAACAATGCAATGCTGTAATGACATGTATACCCTTTACAAAAACAAATAAAAAAAGAAAAAAAAAACAAAAAAACAAAGCACTCTGAGGCAAGTGCAATATCCCTCGCTTCAGTTTTTTTTTGACAATCCCAATCTATCTATAAATGCAAAGAATCTCTGTGTCTGTTCCACTCAAATTCCTTGAACCATTCATCAGACTGACTTAAGGTTTTATACATGGTTTTCTAAGGTTACGGGGGTGTGCATCCCCGAATATGGAGTTGCTCAGTCAAAATATGTAATTTTTATCAATAAAAGTTTAGCCACCGCGCTGTCACCATTCTCTCTCTTCATGTCCTGGCTTCAAGAAGTGTGGGCGGGGTTTCGAATTAACTCCGTGCTGATTGGATAATACGCGGCACCACGACCATGCTGACTGGATAATACACGGCACCATGACCAGTCAGTCACCACAGTGTTCCCTGGACAAAATAAGTAAGTGGAAAATGACAAATTTGACTAGAAAAACATAATACTGAAAATTAATGCTTAAAATAATTATACCATAAAGTTGCCATGATTGCGTAGGTCTAAAGGATAATTCGGCATATGTGGAAAACATGAGGCGCGAGCAGACTGGGGGGAGCGTCAGTGGGGACTGGGTCTGACAAATACCTTGGCATTGTACTAGATCCTCAACTCAAATTTAATCTTCATATAAAGAAAATTTCAAAAACAGTAAAAAAAAATCTGAACTGCTTTAAATTAATTAGATATTACATACCTTACAAAGCAGCTGCACTGTATATGCATTCTATGGTTTTTTCTCATATATCATACTGTTTGACAGTCTGGGCTCAAGCAGCCCCTTCCACAATAAGACATATACAGTAGGTTCATTATATAATCAAACCCTAAAAATCTTGGACAAAAAGCCCATTAGGTGGCATCACTGTAATGTTTTAAAAAAATACAACCTATTGAGTTTTGAGAGCTTCATTGACCTCTGTCTTCTGAAATTAACGTTCAAATGTTTCCATAAATCAGCACCCGAGCCACTTGCTGGTTTCGTCCAAAGACAGGACAGCAGCAGAGCCACCAGGAGTTCTGTTAACAATAACTGTAAAATATTCCACCGCAGAACCACATTTGGACAAACAGCATTCTCTATAAAGGGCAGTCACATCTGGAACACAATGCCAAATGAAATTAAAATAATAACGGACTTTAAAACATTCACTAAAAATGTTAAAAACTGGCTGAAAAATAAACAAGAATGTACTCATGTATGAATTAATTGTCTGCAAAGTGAGAGTGAATGAAGGGAAGGAATAAATGTGTTTGTTTATAGTGAGTGACGGAGGGAGGAAGGCCTGAAATAGGCAAATGTGAGTTATGTTATATGTGTTAAGTGTGAGTCAGGCTGTTATATTTGTGTATTTATAATATTTATAATATTTATGTTAAGTGTGAGTCAGGCTGTTATATTTGTGTATTTATAATATTTATAATATTTATAATTGTGTATTTATAATTTTTCTGCATTGATGTATGTGGTTATTGTGTATATTTTTTATTTTTTTTTCCCATCTTTACTTGATTCTTTTTTCTAAAGCCCATCCAGGGACAAGAGTTGCAAATTAGCTAATAGCTATACACTCTATGTGCAACACATCAGATTGATTGTCTTTGATTAATTGTCTATGTTTATTGCACTGTCCCTGTCAAATAAACTAATCTACTACTACTACTACTACAAATCAACACAGAACATGTCGGGAGAAGCAGCGGCCAGACACGACCTGGCTCAAAGGCACGCTAACTGATGGCAATAAAAAAAAAAAAAAAAAAGTCATTTTCAACAAAGTGAAAAAAAAGATAATGCATGGAGTGTGCTTTTGCCCTGAGGCTGATTTATCATGGAAAACAGCTGAGCTCTGTGGTTCGAGCAATCAGCTGATTGGATCCACCTCCTCTGGTGTTCTGACATTTTGGCATATCTATCAAAACAGCATGGACAGCTGATATACGTACAGGACATACAGAAGAATTAAAATGGCATTCTTCTGTCTTCAGTGGTGTGCACAATATAAAAAAACAAAAGGAATAAGGCTGGAAAAACAACAACACCAGTCCATGTACAGGAATGGTACCCGCAGTGCAAACAGCGACAAAAGACAGACTCAAGATTTAATGCTTAAAAAATTATACCATAAAGTTGCCGTGATTGCATAGGTCTAATGCAGTGGTCCCCAACCCCCGGGCCGTGGACCGGCACCGGTCCATGGGTCATTTGGTACCGGGCCGCACAGAAAAAATAAATAACTTACATTACGTCCGTTTTATTTATTATCAGTCTAAATGATGTTTTATTTTGAAAAATTACCGGATTCTCTCCATTACATCAGTCTATGGCTCACTCTTGATGCACGTCAAGATGCTTGTCTCGGTGACGTGACACGTTACCGCTAAAATTAAAGGCCATTGCTGGACGGCAGACATCACGAGAGCCGCTGCAGAGATTTCTCTCAGAAAAGGAGTCATCGTTGGCAGCACATTTCAGTGACGGGGAATCAGTCGCGAAACTCGCTTACTTGTGTGACATATTCAGCCTGCTCAATGAACTCAATCTGTCACTTCAGGGGAAAATGACAGCTGTCTTCAAGTTGGCAGATAAAGTAGCTATATTTAAAGCCAAATTGGGTTTGTGGGGACGGCGCGTGAATGGAGGTATATTTGACATGTTTCAAACATTAGCGGGGATTTTGGAAGAGACTGAGCCCGAGCCTTCATTCTCCCAGCTGGTGTACGATCACCTGTCTTTGCTTTTAAAAAAGTTCGAGCGCTACTTCCCAATGACAAAAAATACACGAACTGCCAAAGAATGGATGCGCGACCCATTTCTCAACAAACCAGGTGACTCCAACATGTCTGTGCAAGAAGAAAATCAACTGCTGGAGATCGCAAATGACGGCGGCCTTAAAAGTATGTTCGAGACAACAGCTCTGCCGGTGTTCTGGATTAAAGTCATGGTTGAATACCCTGAGATCGCCACAACAGCACTGAAAACCCTGTTGCCATTTCCGACGTCATATCTGTGTGAAGCAGGGTTTTCTGCAGTGACAGCAACCAAAACAAAATTATGAAGTATACTGGACATAAGCAACACACTTAGGGTGTCATTGTCTCCCATTACCCCTAGATGGGACCGTCTCGTTGCAGAGAAACCAGCTCAGGGCTCCCACTGATTCAACGTTGTGGTGAGTTGTATTTTTCATGCAGTTTATATTTGTGTTTGTGGTGTATCTTATTTTGAAGGCATGTTTAAATGTGACCATAGTGACCAGAGAACGTTGTGGGCAGAGAGGATGTTACTCATGTTATGTTGTTGTTGTCGCGATGTTAAGAGGACAATGCTAAAGTTACAAATGAGTACACAGTGGATTCATGTTTATTATTATATTTAGAAAATACCACAGTTTTTATGCCAGTCGTATCATGTTCTTTTGTTGTATTTATCTGCCACACCTTAAAGGCCAGTCCCTGAAAATACTGTCTGACATTAAACCGGCCCGTGGCGCAAAAAAGGTTGGGGACCACTGGTCTAATGGATAATTCGGCTGAAGAACACGAGGTGCGCGGGGCGAAGCAGCAGTTGAACCGGTGGATCGCAGTCCTTCACAGGCACACAAGTAAAGCAGCAGCCAGTGGGTCTCAAATATTTGTAAATATGTCCTGTTATAGTACTGCATGAGTTTACTTATGATACACAGAAGAAATTCAATATTACACTGAACTCCATCACTGAACAGTGATATAAACTAAAATAATTATGACTGAAGAACTCCTATTCCCCAAAGCGCAAGATACACCATTATCTTAAACATAAGTAATAAAAGATCACACAAATAAATGATCTGAAAAACAAATAAACAAGGGATCTGAAACGGTCGCTAACATTGGATGTCCCATTTATTTTTAATATTTAAGTATTCTGTAATTAATATTGACACAATCAAATAAATCTTAGTGCCATTTACTCCCTTTTATATTTGTCAAAGTCTAACATGTGATTGCCTACATATAGGCTACACCTCTGTATTTCACTTTCAAACACAGCCAACATTTGGGCCTGTAAAGCCTGATTGCGATAGCCGTTTCAGACAGGAATACTTGCGTTCTATGGGCAATGCACTAGTACTTACTGATAGAGAGCAGTTTTCAACTTTCAATATAATTACTGTTGCAGAACCAAATTATGATAAGCCCATCATTCACAAATATACAACAAAGTATACAACCCGTAGTTGTAGGCTAGGATCCTGAGATTAACCTGTGTAGCAAGTATGGTGATCCTAGAGAGCTTTACACGTTCTATAGTAAGAGAGCATAGAGAGTGCCAACCTTGACCTTTGATCGCAAACCTGTAGTTAGAGGTCATGGTCTCAGAGTGAACCTGTATAGCAGGTTTGGTGACCCTAGCTTTCTTTGTTGTTGAGATATATTTATAAGCCATTTTGATGTTGACCTTTGACCTTGCAATCCCAAAACCATTGTCACACTTAAGGGTCACAGGGTGAATCTGTGTAACCAAGTTTGGTGACCCCAACTATTAACAATGGGTGCATGACATCACCTGATGGAAAAACTGCAAGGAATTGTGGGAAAAGTGTTCTGCCTGTCTGTGCTTAGTAGTGAGCAACGAATGCGGTTAAGTTGCATGTCCATCAAATGTGTTTTTTTCTGCTGTGGGCGACTATTTTCTGTTCATTTTCTATGTAGTTCAGCGCTTAATGCGCTCAGTGCCCTCAGCATAAAAACGTTCTCAGCAGTCAATGTATTTTGTTGCTGTGCTCATGGCACTGAAAGCTGAAAAAAGTTCAACTTTCGGAGCGCTGCAGCGTTCATAAGCTGCACACCTCTCTCACCAGCTGCACACCTCTCTCACCAGCTGAACAAAATCAGGCTAAAAGTACACCATGATCAATATTTAACAGCCAAAGCTTGGAGGGGCTTGTATTTTCTTACCAGTCTGATGTGATTCCAGTGAGTGGAGTATTCAGGGATGAAGAATGGGGTTTGGGAAAAAAAGAGGAAACTAAGCCGGGGGTCTTGGGGGACGCAGGCCCCCAAGCCGGATCCAAGGCGGAGCCTTGGTGGGGGGTCTGGCCCCCCAGAAGCTAACGAAATCTGGTGTTTTAGAATGCTCAAATGTGGTCTTATATTTAAAGTTAGAAGTAAGTACAAATGCATTTATAGTTTATCTTTTTAATCTGCTGCTGCATCACATGTGTAAATTTATGATATCTGAATGGTATGTTGATGTAATAATACTAAATTATATTTTACTACTATTTAATATGTTTAGAACTGACACAGAATTACATTTACATAGTTCTAGAACAGACAAAATAATTTAACCAAGTAAAATAAATTATAAATATTAACAAAATTCCATCACCCATTTATTAAAATATACTGATATTCTGCAAACATTTTGATTTATTAATGTGTGCATTTGTTAGTGTTACTAGGAATATAAAAAAGTTGCATATTAGTATATTTTAATATTTGAAAGATAATCTAAGAAAGTAAGTAAAACCTAAAAGATGTTTAATATTTTCATGCAATGACCATAAAGAAATTATGTTTACTAATAAAAGCAAAGATATCTTAGGAAAGGCAACCCATCACCACCCATGACAAAAAAATTTAACACATACATTATGTAACTCCTCCTAGTGAAACAAAAAATGATAAATTATATTCAAAATTCTTAGATTGCATTTCAAATTGTGAGAAAATATGTAATAACATTTATCTATTAACAATCGATAATCAGCATTCAAATGCAATTAGTGTTTCAAAACAGGCATGACGTCACAACTTACACATGCTATTTCATGACAAATTCATTACGCGAAAATTCTCAAGTACATTACTTATAACGAGAAAAAAATCTTACCTCGGAATGTGTCTTCCGATCACTAATTGCTGTAATCGGGGCCGATTGTGATGAACTTTGATTGACTGGCATCTGAATTTGACTGTGTCCATCGATCGTTTTGAATGCAGCACCGAGCGAGTAGTTCGATCTCCTTGCAGCCACAATTTTGAGATGTTTCTGTTTTGAACAGTGTTCAACTAAGGCAACACAACCACGAGATCTATAACTCAAGAAATCGTTGCAATAAACACACTGGGCTTTCCCTGGTACTTCGCATTTTGCTATGAAGTCGGCCATTTTTTCAACCACAACTTATTGACACAGTTTTTTCGAGCCATTCCCAACGAAACTTGTTCCTTATCCCTTTGTTGATTTCTAAAATTCTTGCTTTGTTGTCTTTCGTGAGTTTTAGGTTCACCATTTTCACGAAATTGGGAAAACTCGGTTGATTGAACTGATTGAACTGTCCGCCATTTGCATTTCGCTCCACGTGTTGGATATGACAAAGGAAATCTTAACAAAATCGCCGACTGGTTGCTTCAATAAGTATCAGCCAATCAGTGGCCTTGTTACATTACATTACTGATCTCGCTGGGTAGCATGTTCTGCGCGGTGGATTTTAGCAGCCGATCGAAAATACGACTCGCCGCTCATAACATACCTCACCCCCCCCCCCCCTAAAATTTTCTCCTCAAATTTAGACGATTCACGAGAATGACCCTAGACATGATCAACTCCGCGGAATTCTGCAGATCTGCGAAGGATTCTCATCCCTCAGTATTTCACAGCAAAATCTGTGAAATCCCCAGCACACTTTGAGTGACAGGTCAAGTGGTTGCCAGAATACAGGGCAGAGTGCTTTTTTTGTAATAAGTGCATGAAAAGCACTCAGGAAACAGGTTGACAACATTTTTAACTTTCCCTGTGGACACGCAGCCTTAAAATGACACTCAATATGTCAAACACAGGAATGTAAATATACATATAAAACGTCATACAAAATCCAGGATGACACAAGTGAAAACACTTATTTACAATGTGGTCCTTTCAATCACGTTATTATTCATCCAAATACCACGCAACGTTAGAATGGGGAAGTTTTGCCACATTATCAAATGCAACAACTGCTCTCACGATTGGTGTGGGAAAAGACTGATAACAGCATATGCTTTTTTAACTTCCCAACATGGAAGAAAAGTGGAGCGAATTGGGTCTCTCAGCTAACACAGAGGCATGGGATGGAATGGATTGCAGTGGTCAGAAGTAAAGACATCAGCTTTGACAATATTCCTGTACACATGGTTGTGTGTTCACGGCATTTTCACCAAGGTAAGCTGTGATTTAAAAAATATTTAGAAGTGCATTAAGACGTCCCCTCTCCAGAGCAGCTGTCTTCATCAAATAATTTCCCCACATCATCTCTGCTATTCCGAATTTCTCTTGCTAATCTGGAGCAATTTTTTTTCTTTAAGTTGTGATTACTTGTTGCCTTCATTACATATGGATTTAATAGCAGCTGGTGACTGAAGTCCATAGACTGTTTGGTATCGTTAAATTAAGCAGATTCTCCTCTTTCAGATGACTATAAAAACGTCACTGTCATGATTTAGGATGTCTTTAAAGCAGCTAATTATACCAGTAATTTTTTTCGGTGAGCCAGTGCAATCAGCTGATTGGATCTACTTCCCTCTGGGGTTCTGATATTTTGGCATATTTATCAGAACAACAATGGACAGCTGATGTTACAGACTTCAGTAAAAGGTCAAAAATCTTTATCCTGTTGCTTGAAAGTGCTCAGACACATCCGACAGTTCCCACTATATGTACCAGTATATGCGTGTACCTTGCAGGCAGCAGCCAAGCTCTGTATGGGTTTTCCTGTGAACCAACGCTGCAAATACGCCATTATATGATAGCTGTAAGTTAGAAACCTGTTCAATAAGTTACACATGCGTTCAAAGAGCGTTACTCATATGTTAGAAATAATTTTTGGGTACGCTAGACATTAATCTTGACGTATTTCGACTTTATAGAAACAATGACTGCTTACCTTTGTGCTAAACGACGGTTTTCTGGTCGCTCATCCGAAATATTTGAGGCGGCTGGACCCATCCATTGGTTAATTGAACACGAGCCTCTAATGATTTATAGTTTTTAAATTGCTCATGAGTTTATGTGCTCACCCCATAAACCAGGCAGGCAAACACATCTGACAGCGTGACTCAAGGCAGTTGATCGAGCTCCGTGGTCCATTTCTTGTGCTCATATCAATCGATCCCATTTACTTTTTAAATCTTTTAGAGGTAGCACTCCTTTGCTTCCTTATTTAGCTTCTCTGAATAAGGAATTAGAACTTTCTGTTTGCTCCATTCCATTGCACTTATGTCTATTCACGTTGTCAGTTGCCGAGACTACAGGCAAACAAAGAAACCTGACCATGACGATGGCGACAACAGCCCAGAATGCAGTGCAGTATGACGTCAATGCCCATTCTCTATACTCGTTGTACAGTAATAAGGCATAGGGAATGTTAACCTTGACCTTTTGACCCCAAATCCACAGTCAGAGGTTAGGATGTCAATGTGAACCCATGTACCAGTTTTGGTGGCCCTAGCTTTACTCGTACAGTAATAAGGCATAGGGCTGTGCGATATGCTGAAATATATCGGGTGATGATATAAAAACGTCTTTCGTTTCATAGAATACTCCATCGTTTATATCGTGACTTCTAATGCACATACTCCTGTTTCTTCAGTAAAACTCCTCACACACTACTTGTCAGTGCCCCGCCTCTCCCCCACAGTGCGCACAGTGGAACAGATGTGCGGTGGGTGGCTAGGCTTCAGTCCAGTGGTTGCTAACTCCAAACTACCAGTTTGGTCAAATAGCTGCTACTCCTGTTTGTCAGGGATACAGGGCTGTTTCCCATCATGCTGCACCAGAGAGGATAGTCCGCTAACTTCATTTTAATAGGAGGTAAATAACGTTAACACCATGCCTAATTATAAAACAACAAATGCTAAATGACAATGCTAAGTTGTGCCAATTGGAAACCGTGCATCAGACCATCGTTTCTTTGGTTTAAATTACTGCTGAGTTTCTTAGTTTTGCCTGAAAAAAAAAAAATTATTAAAGCTGCAAAAAGTGCATGATGGTGGCACATACACGCAAATAATAAAATTAAAACTGGTCAGAGGAGCAAGTTGGCTCTTAATGTAATTTATTTGATTTCTAATAATTTTAGTAAGTCAAGTAGCAATAATGAATAAAGTTAAAGTCATCACATGTATTTTATTACATTACCTTTGGTGTCTTTGGATTTTCAGATCATGACCAATCTGAAATATTTTTACTAGGAAGCAAATGGGTTAAATCAGGCCAGAGTGGCAGTCTTCAGGTCTACACTTAAATTTTCAATGATTTAAACTAGCCAATTTATATCTGTAGATAGCAGGGATGGGTAGTTTTCTCATTTTCAGACTTTTTTTTTTTTTTTGCCATTCTCCTCTGGCTCAGGAAATATTTAACTTACTGACACTTACTTTTCATGCATATGATATGATTTAGAAGAAAAACCTCAAACTTACGAGAATCAAGTCTCAAATGCACATTAAAAAACTTTTATAACACTGCAAAATTGTGAGGGAGGTGCATGTAAAAAAGTAAAAAAAAAAGAGATGGTCCTTTTTATGTGATTGAACTGTAGAATTTACAGAAAATGTACATATCACGATATACACTTGTCACAAAAAGTTAGGGATATTTGGCTTTCGGGTGAAATTTTTGGAAAATGTAAAATGTTCACGCTACAGTGATATTAAATCATGAAAGTAGGGCATTTACAGTGGGGTAATAAAGTATTTAGTCAGCCACCAATTGTGCAAGTTCTCCTGCTTAAAAGATGAGAGGTCTCCAATTTTCATCAAAGGTATACCTCAACTATGAGAGATAAAATGAGGGGAAAAAAAATCCAGAAAATCACACTGTCTGATTTTTAAAGAATTTATTTGCCAATTATGGTGGAAAATAAGTATTTGGTCACCTACAAACAAGCAAGATTTCTGGCTCTCACAGACCTGTAACAACTTCTTTAAGAGGCTCCTCTGTCCGCCACTCGTTACCTGTATTAATGGCACCTGTTTGAACTCGTTATCAGTATAAAAGACACCTGTCCACAACCTCAAACAGTCAGACTCCAAACTCCACTATGGCCAAGACCAAAGAGCAGTCAAAGGACACCAGAAACAAAACTGTAGACCTGCACCAGGCTGGGAAGACTGAATCTGCAATAGGTAAGCAGCTTGGTGTGAAGAAATCAACTGTGGGAGCAATTATTAGAAAATGGAAGACATACAAGACCACTGATAATCTCCCTCGATCTGGGGCTCCACGCAAGATCTCACCCCGTGGGGTCAAAATGATCACAAGAACAGTGAGCAAAAATCCCAGAACCACACGGGGGGACCTAGTGAATGACCTGCATAGAGCTGGGACCAAAGTAACAAAGGCTACCATCAGTAACACACTACACTGCCAGGGACTCAAATCCTGTAGTGCCAGACGTGTCCCCCTGCTTAAGCCAGTACATGTCCAGGCCTGTCTGAAGTTTGCTAGAGAGCATTTGGATGATCCAGAAGAGGATTGGGAGAATGTCATATGATCAGATGAAACTAAAATAGAACTTTTTGGTAAAAACTCAACTTGTCGTGTTTGGAGGAGAAAGAATGCTGAGTTGCATCCAAAGAACACCATACCTACTGTGAAGCATGGGGGTGGAAACACCATGCTTTGGGGCTGTTTTTCTGCAAAGGGACCAGGATGACTGATCCGTGTAAAGGAAAGAATGAATGGGGCCATGTATCGTGAGATTTTGAGTGAAAACCTCCTTCCATCAGCAAGGGCATTGAAGATGAAACGTGGCTGTCTCTTTCAGCATGACAATGATCCCAAACACATCGCCCAGGCAACGAAGGAGTGGCTTCGTAAGAAGCATTTCAAGGTCCTGGAGTGGCCTAGCCAGTCTCCAGATCTCAACCCCACAGAAAATATCTGGAGGGAGTTGAAAGTCTGTGTTGCCTAGCGACAGCCCCAAAACATCACTGCTCTAGAGGAGATCTGCATGGAGGAATGGGCCAAAATACCAGCAAGTGTGTGAAAACCTTGTGAAGACTTACAGAAAACGTTTGACCTCCGTCATTGCCAACAAAGGGTATATAACAAAGTATTGAGATGAACTTTTGTTATTGACCAAATACTTATTTTCCACCATAATTTGCAAATAAATTCTTCAAAAATCAGACAATGTGATTTTCTGGATTTTTTTTCTCATTTTGTCTCTCATAGTTGAGGTATACCTATGACGAAAATTGGAGAACCCTCTCATCTTTTAAGTGGGAGAACTTGCACAACTGGTGGCTGACTAAATACTTTTTTCCCCACTGTAAGTACAAGCATCCAATGGTGACTTCCTTATCACTCTATAAATTCAAGAAATAATACCTCCCTTGATGTGGGTGATTCCATTTATTTGGGGTCCAGTGCACTATATCAGGGGTATCCGACTTTCAAGCGCTCTCTTTTTCTGTAATTTGCAGATGTCGGTTTCGTTTTTATAACATGCAAGGGAACATAAAAGAGTTTCAGACTTGCACTGCAATTTAAAAAAAAAATCATTGATTTTGCCGTTAGCATTGAAACTATTGGTCGTGTCCCCTCATTTTTCCCAGTTTTTGTGTGACATGACAATCGCATCAATTTCAAAGTACTTTAAAGTGATCTCTGAGTAACTCTTTCTACTCATTTATGCAAGAGATAACAGAGTTGTAATGCAAATTCAAAATAAAACATTCCCCAATGTGATCGTATCTATGGTTTTTGTACGGCGACCCCTGCAAATTTACTCGTATGACGTAAATTTTCGTGTCCCCGAATTTACGCAGCAACATGCAAGTTATTTGGTAAAGTTACAAGAAAAAAAGAAGTGCTGATGCTTTTCACTTTGCACCTTTCAAATCCCAAACCATACACGTAAAAAGGAGATCAGTCTTTGTGAAGCTCAGATGTAGAATATTTCAATAAAATCTCAAACATTTATGACACATCGAATATGGTGTCCTTTAAAAAATTTACGTCTTCGGTCTTGGTCGGCCGCTCGCAGCCCCGTCTGGCGAGGTGACCGCCCGGGGAATAGCCCTTTATTTTCTCTACCCTGGATGTGCTCAAACCATGTGGAGAGGATTAACCGTGGCCACTTTATATTGAAGTTATCGAAGGTCCAAACTTCCATGTCCCACATTTACGCCTTTTGTGATTTTACGTCTAATCCAACAAACAGGGAGAATTTGAAGGTTATCACATCTTAATATGTCATGAAAATGTAGCTGTTGATGAGTTTTGATGCGTTAAAAATACTGGAAGTGTTGAAGTTGTTTCGTGTAAAACGTGTGCCATTGCAAAGTGCATTGGCACACGGGGAAACAAAAGCCCGAGTGTCCCATTTACGCCTCAACTTACAAGTAGTTAAAGTGAGCTCTCATCCTCAAGAGTTTTGGACATTTGAATTATATACTTGTTTCTGGTGCTTCTTTATCCTCATAAAATACCTATTGGAGTTGTCGCTTATAAAGTATAATCTAAAAACGAGGGAAATGCCATAGATGTAAAGCAAATTAAAGGGAAACCAAAACAATAGCGTCTCCATTTACGTCGCCTGCATCAGGTCGTTTTCTGGACATCAAGTCAATGTCATGGTTTATTTCGCATTATATTTGTTACCGTAGATCATTTTGCAAGTACCTGTATAAGTTTTAAGGTAAAAAATTAGAAATATGTGTCGAAATGAGTGGCTGTACCTTGAGTGAGATCAAGACGTAAACAGGGACTCAAACAAGTCTATAAAGATACTCAAAATTTCATTTTCATGAAAAGAGGCTTTAAATAGGTCATGCTATTTGGGAAAGTAGTCAGACTAGAGTACCTAACACATGCCAACTTTCAAAGAATGAAAGTGTTCTTGGCTTTTATGTACAAAACCATTTTTAGGTTTGGTGTCCCCTTTACACCAGAAAAAGTGGGCGTGTGTGCACACTTGCATGCTATCTGTTCCTGAACGCGGATGCCGTTACGAAAATAGTTAATAGTTTCATAAACCTGACACAATTGGATAGTGATTAGTCAATTTCATGTGCAGATTTGATCAATTTTAAATTTTGCCACCAATGTCACACATTGGACCCCTAATAAAAAAAATATGCCATGTCTTTGTGTCATATACAGTGATGCCTGCCTTGATGTCTATATGAAGTCATATAGACCATGATGTCCTATGCCTGCCTTGATGTCTTTATGATGTCATATAGACCATCCCTCACCTGTTGGTTGCAACATCTGTGACTGGTGTCAATGCTGGACGCACTCTCCTGATTCCACGAATCACACTCACACCATCTCACAACACGTTTCCATTCACCTTGCAATGTAAACAGTTTCCAGTAAGACCCTGCTTTGCCATGACTGATAAGTCACAGGGCCAGTATTTACAGCACATTGGTGTTTTCTGCACAACAGATTTCTTCAGCCATGGCCAATTCTACGTTGCTGCGAGCAGGGTTGGCAGATCAAGCAGTCTTCGTATTCTTGCTCAAGATGAAGAAACTAAGCAAAAGCATTGCTTTCTGAGCAATGTTGTTTTTAAAGAGGTGCTGACAGAGTAAAAATGTGTAACCTTGAAGAATGGCAGTCTACACTACAAATGTGTAAAATGCCAAGCAAAGCACTGATTTCATCCGGGTGCTCCGGTTTCTTGGTTTCTCTGGGCATGCACGGGTCTTCCTGAACAGGGTCGAAAGCCACTTCAGTCTTTACAGCACGTTGGTGTTTTCTGCACAATATATTTCTTCAGCCATGGCCAATTCTACGTTGCCGCAAGCAGGGTTGGCAGATCAAGCAGTCTTCATATCGTATTCTTGCTCAAGATGAAGAAACTAAGCAAAAACGTTGCTTTCTGAGCAATGTTGTTTTTAAAGAGGTGCTGACAGAGTAAAAATATGTAACCTTGAAGAATGCCAGTCTACACTACAAATGTGTAAAATGCCAAGCAAAGCACTGATTTTATCCAGATGCTCCGGTTTCTTGGATTCTACGGGCATGCACGGGTCTTCCTGAACAGGGTCAATAGCCACTTTTTGCTCAGATCCATTTTCATGATCCTGTCCATGAACTGAAATTACGACACACCTATCCCTCAACCAGTGATCTGAACAAAGAAGAAGAAGACCCACCAGATGGAGAGTAATAGTGAGGAGAACTGCTGCACATCAGAAAAGATGCCGTGAAGATGAAACACCTCAGGTTCCAGCAGTACACCGCAGGCATGACTGAGAGCAACACAGCCGTCTAAGACAGGAGGAGACCCTTCAGCAACGGGCATGCAGAAATACTTGCTTATACTTGGTTTCTACGGGCATGGACGGGTATGCACAAGTATGTACTTGTCTCAAACAATTTACTGAAACAAAAACCAACAACAGTGGTGGATATACCACAACAAAAAATGTCAATGTCTCAATAACTTGTCATGTGCCTTTGAGCATCAATTACAGCTTGACAACGACGTATAATGCTGTTCACAAGTTGACTTATTGTCTGCTGTCGGCATGGCATTCCACTCTTCTTGAAAAGCGGCCCTCAGGTCATTGAGGCTGTGGGGTGTAGGGGTACGAGCCTCTACATGGCGACTCAGCTGATCCCATAGGTTTTCTATGAGATTCAGGTCTGGAGAAAGTGCAGGCCACTCCATCTGAGGTACTCCAGCCTCCAGCAGCCATTCCCAAATGATGCAACCTCCATGAGCTGGAGTACTGTCGTCCATGAAGATGAAATTAGGCCTGTGTTGTTCATGCAGGGGCACAATGACTGGATTAATCGTGTTATTCAGGTAGTATTGGATTGTCATTGTACCATTCACAAGGAGTTGGGCAGTTCTGTATTGACTAGACACACCTGCCCAGACTGCAACATGGTGATAACAGTGACTGATGCAGAGCGCTCTCTTTGACCTCTCCAACATCACTGGTGGCCATCATTTCTGCTCAACGCGAATCGACTTTCATCAGAGAACAGCACTGAGGCCCACTGGTCCCTTGTCCAGCATAAATGCTCCCTGGCTTATGCAAACGATGACGCCTGTGCATAATGGTGTGGTCAGGTACCCTTGCAGGTCATCTAGCACGCAGACCAAGCTGATGTAAACCGTTTCAAATGGTCTGACATGACACTTGGGTGCCTCTAACCTCCCTTAAATGTGTCTGGAGTTGAATAGCATTCCTCATCTGGTTCCGCAGGGCACTGTTCACAATGAAGCGTTCATCAGTGTGGGATGTGGCCAAAGGACATCCACTTCTATGCCTTTCTGTAACTCTTCCAGTCTCCCTGCTGATGATATTCTGTGACACTAAGCTCAGTGGTCACTTCCCTCTGAGAACATCCTGTTTGAAGCCTCACAATGGCGAGGTACTGTTGATCAATTGTTAGGTGTCATCTTGGTCTCATGATGTCAAAATGTGAACAGCATGATGAAGAGGACTGTTTAAATACCAATTCTAATTGAACCAGAAAATACATTGGTCGATTCATGGATCAAACGCCTGTTGTGAATGTTGCTGTTAAGCACCATGTTAGAGAACAGCGTTATGCAAAAAGTACTCAAACACTGAACAGTTTGAAATGTGCATTCAAAAGGTTAGAGAAGGTCAAATTAAGTTCACCTGTAAAGGTTATAGTGCATATTAAGGGCATCCTGAAATTTCACCCGAAAGCCGAATATTCCTAACTTTTTGTTAGCACACACACACACACACACACACACAGAGTTATCATGATATAAGATTACTTATATTGTGATATGAAATTTAGGCCATATCACACAGCCCTAATAAGGCATAAGGAATGTTAACTTTGACCTTTTGACCCCAAACCCATAGTCAGACGTCAGGATATTAAGGTCTGTGTACCAAGTTTGGTGACCGAGCTTTACACATTGTACAGTAATACGGCATAGGGAATGTTAATCTTGATCTTTTGACCACAAACCCACGGTCAGAGGTCAGAATCCCAAGGTGAAGCTGTGTAGCAAGTTTGGTGATCCTAGCTTCCTTTGTTGTTAAAATATAGTTTATAAGCCATTTAGATGTTGACCCTGAAATCCCAAAACCATAGTCAGAGGTCAGGATCCCAAGGTTGACCTGTATACCAGGCTTGGTGGCTCTAGCTTTACTGTTTTATCGTAATAATAAGTTTAGCATTTACCATAGTGCAACTGCAATGTTAACTTTGACCTTTGACCCCTTGCCTCCAAACCCATAGTCAGGTCAGGGTTCAAATCGTCTAAGATGTGCATTGGATACAACTACTGTATTGATTTGAAAAGCCTACATCTTTTCTTTCAGTAGTTACTGTGTTTAGAAGTTTTAGGGAAAATCTGACCTCTGACCTCATGGTCATCCAATGAGAGTCAAAT
The DNA here is from genome assembly GCA_020510985.1 of Pholidichthys leucotaenia. NCBI lineage: Eukaryota > Metazoa > Chordata > Actinopteri > Cichliformes > Pholidichthyidae > Pholidichthys > Pholidichthys leucotaenia. The sequence goes on along the minus strand of CM035837.1, from coordinate 345,214,880 downwards.
TGCAATATGCGCATCAACAGAGTAGATCAAACCATGGTACCGAGTTTCAAAACATTTGGAACAAAACTGTAGGAGGACTTGATTTCACAAAAGTGGGACAGGCGGACCCATAACATAATCCCTCTTTGGTCTTCAGCTGAATAACTGGTTACTACAGTGAGTCCACTTACAGTCATCCTCCTCTGCAACTTTTTCAGTGGGTGACTCCTCAGTGGGGCGTCCAGCAATCTGAACCAGCTCCTTGATGACTTCTTCTGTGGTCATTCTACTGTCGATGGCCAAGAAAGCATCCTCCAGCGCCTGAAGAGGAAAAAAAAGTCAGAACATGAAGAGCAGGCAACAGTGGTCATAGTTCAGTCAAATTTTTATGAAGACAATTTGATCATGCTACAGTAGTCTGCTGCTTCTCACCTTTTGAAGTTTCCCATCCTTGTAGGTTTTCTGTTCTTTGATGATGTCAGGCAGGTACTTTGAACAGTACAGAGCCACCTCTGCACCTAAAAATTGTCAACAGGCTATATAAATTTCTCAGGTGTGTATTACAAAGTAGCAAACTACAGGGACAAAAATAGGTGTGAAGTGGTCGAAAAGTCAAAAAACACAAAAGAAACGCTGCACACTGATCCAAGATATTTAACACATTATAAAACAAGTGTTACCTCCATGTCCATCATACACTGCAAACATGGCTGTCTCCTCATCAAACTCTGGGATACAATTGTGAGCATCCTGTGACAAACGCACATTAAGGAAATAAAAATCTCTCCTCAGATTAAAAAAAAGGAACATGGATGATTAGGATGATCTGTCCCTAAATATAACATATTGAGGGGGGTAGTCAATTGCTTCTACTGAATACAGAACCACAAAGCTTTTTTTGGGCAATATTGGTACATAAACTAAACACGAGAACCTTTTCATTTTACTGGCAATTGTAAACTTGGAAATCAGCCGTATGACTTTAATTTATAGTTTTCAAAAACCAAGAAGACAGCAAGCAATGAAATGAAATACCAAATTCCAGGCCTTTGTGAATTTGAAATTTCTGATTCAAAGTGCCCTCCAAGATTGTATTTCTGACTCCACATTTGTGTGGTGGAAAAATGGCAAGAGATGAGGTGGAATGTCAGTCATCATCTATATATACTAGTGCATGCCCGTAGAAAGCAAGTATTCCTGTCTGAAACAGGTATCCCAATCAGGCTTTACAGGCCCAAATGTAGGCTGTGTTTTTTGAAAGTGGAATACAGAGGTGAAGCCTATATGTAGGCAATCACACATTGCCATTGACAAATATGAAAGGGAGTGAATTGAGATTTGATTATGTGAACATTAATTACAGAATAACTGAAAATGAATGGGACAGCCAATATTAGCCACTGCTTAAAAACTGCTTGTTTATTTTTTGTTAGATCACTTATTTGTGTGATCTTTCATGACTTATATTCATAAATGTTGTATCTTGCACTTTGGGGAATGGGAGTTGTTCAGTCACCATTATAATTTAGTTTATATGTGTAGTTTATAGTCTATCATCAATAAACTCATGCAGTACTATAACAGGACATGTTTATAAATATTTGAGACCCACTGTAATATTTTAGCAATATTGCAAGTACAAAACACCAAACATAATATTTTTTTTTGTATCTTGTACACTTTATTGATCCCCAGAGAGACATTCAGGGCATCCACGTGTATGTATGTATGTATAGATAGATAGATAGATAGAGAGAGAGAGAGGGCACCAATATCATTCCACCAAGTGTCTCACATTGGAAAAGTGCAAACATAAGTCATCCCCCCCCCCCCACAACACAAAGTATTCCCTGCAGTTCACCTATTCCACATTGCCAGTGGCAGTAGTCCGAGTCTTCCTTGTAGTCCGTGCAAAGACGAGCCACAGGCCTCCAGTTCTTAAGCAAGGCCAAGTCCCCTTCCTCTGGCAGCAGAGATAGTGCTGCGTGCCCGCAGCCAGTTCCGTTGTACGTCCCAGAGACATTTTCCTCATCTCAGATGGATTGTAGTCCTTAGACCATGCGGGATTTTTAAGCAAGTCACCTTTGCAGCAGGCTCATCCAGATTGTAGAAAGAAAACGTTGGGGCATCCATGCCCTGCAGGCGAGTAAACCGTGACCTTGTAGTCCGTGCAAAGAAGAGCCACAGGCCTCCCGTTTTCAAGCCAGGCCAAGTCCTCGTCCTTGGGCAGCAAAGATAGTGCTGCACGCCGGCAGGAGACCAGTAAAGATCCAGTTCTGTGACAGTCAATTAGAAACGTCATAAAAGTCTGATCGAACAATATCCCAAAAATGCGTAAAACAGGCAGAGGAACGACCGCCATTTATTCCTTCTGTCGGGCGCGCTTGACCCCTGTTCCCCCTGCTGCTTTACGCAGGGCCATCAGGTGTTTTTTGAGGCGAAAACATTTCCTTTCATCCAGGAGGTCAAGACCAACCTGCCTTCTTAGCACATTAACAGACTTGATGAATTTATCAGTGTCACTGAAGTAGTCAGTGACTTTAATGGCCTTGGTATAGGTTTCATCCAGAAAAGCATTTATTTCTTCCAGTGAATACAAACTCGTGTTTGTACTGCATTGAGAGAGAGAGAGAGAGTTTTGCATCAGTGTTGCCCATTTGTCTGTAAATATTTAAATAAAAATGATTTATTTCATTATTTGGGCATTTTTGCATCTTGTTGAGGTTTAGTCAAAGCGTGCATATGTGTCCGCCTATGATATGTAGGCGATCTGGCCATTCCGCTCCACAATGAAGCAGCAGTCCAGACTCCCATCTACCACTGACCAGGCAGGCTAAATGTGCCTCCCCGTGAACAATCGTGGAGCGCCTGGTCGGACAGCAGCTGAACCGCCGGATCACAATCCTTTGCAGGGAGCCAAGCCCAGCCTGCCCAGTTAATGAGAGTCTTGACTGCTGCTTTACCCGTGTGCCAGTGATGTCCTTTGCAGCACCACGTGAGCCCAGCGCCAGCGCCCCCCCCCCCACACACACTCTCCATGCCGAATTGTATGTTTATATCTTAATTTGTTACCTTACAGTGATGAAAATTCCAAAGATCCCCTATTATTTCCTGTTTCCTTTTTTGCAGGATCTGGATCAGTCTTTGATATTTCCTATAACCTATTGGGATCTTATCCTGTATTTTTTTGGCAAGCGTCCTGACCATTTATTGTGGAGTTATATACACATATGGTAAAAATGGCCCTATCTCGCAATGATAAAGAATCCTTTAAAAAAATTCCTGGATCCAGACGGTGATCCGGATCACTCCCAAAATCTAATCATTTCTTCCTTGTCCCATTTCAGACTTGTCCTGAAAATTTCATCAAAATCCGTTCATAACTTTTTGAGTTATGTTGGCAACAGACAGACAAACAAACCCCGGTAAAAACATAACCTCCTTGGCGGAGGTAATAAATTCGTTCTAATTTACCAAGATGCATTAGTAGACCGTTATAACAGGAAAATAAATTGTGAGCTGCTGCATCTGTTGCATGTTAAACATTATCACAGGCAATCCAGGCAAACCCAGTACGACCTGGGCTCCCTCTGTTGTCTGTTACCTCAGTGGTAACTTGAGTCCGGTCTTCTTTCCTGTCCAACGGTGGGTTTAAGGCAGCGGGGATGGGTTTTTACACTCGTGCAGTTTCTTCCTTGCTCTGGTCTGTTTCTCCGACCTGCTGCTTTTAAGCAAGTGGGTGGATCTTCAAGCTCGTGTTCCACTGGAACTTGTGGTTCTCCGATGTAACCCAGAAGGGTGAGATTTTTCCCTCTGCACAGCGCGTGTGCTCTGTGGGCTTGGCGTCTTCTGCTATTTTGGTTGAAATGCGGCAGTGGGTGACAGAGCACTTCCCCGTCTGGATGGTAACGCCACTACATTTCATGGAATAAGCTCCCATTCAAAAGGACTGCTGAGTTATTGATTAATTGACAACTAATTTAATTTAGCCAACTAAATTCTTATCGACAATTAATCAAAAGTTAATTAATCACTAACATCCCTAGCATGGATCGATCGTTTATTGATTATATATGGTATATATTAGGGGTGGGGGAAAAAGATTCAGTGATGAATCGCAATACTTGGCACTTGCGACAATGCATTGATCCATAAATGCACGAATCAATCTTTTATTTTTAAAAAAATGCACAAACATATAGTTTTAGGTTATTAATTAACCTGTTGAACTCTGTTCAACTTCCCTAAAAATGCCTAAAAATAACATGCTCAAAGTAAATCAAAAGCTGTTCTTCAACCCTTTGCAGCATCTTCATGGGGTTAGTCTCATTTAAAAGAAAACACTGAATTTTTGGGCAAAACAGTCATAATCTCTCTAAGTGCTCCTGCCACTGAGTAACAAGAAAGTTCACCTGGGTGTTTTTTTAGATACAAATTCTTGCAAATAACATACAATTGTCAGATACTGGCTGGATAACGCAACAGAAATGTAGAACCAAGTGTTTTCAAGCTCAGGTCAAAATTTTGTAAAAATTCCACAAAAAATGAATATATTACACAGCTTTTTTCTCAGGTTGTAACAAGGCTGGAAGACCGGAAATACAGCTTTTTTTTTTTTTTTCCAGTGCGCACTGAGACGCACTAAGATGCAGAGACGTGACCGCCCGCGGAATTCACAGAGTTCAAGGGGTTAATCAATGGAGTTTTCAGTCCACTAGATGGCACAAAGTCATTGTGCAGCAAAGGTGTCTTGTGAGATTTAACCTCAATCCAGGTGTACAATAAGATGGCAGCGGGAGCAGCAGCAGCAGCAACACCGTGGGGGGGGGGGGGGGGGGGACAAAAAAACAGAAATGCACCGTCAAAAGTTCAAATCAAATGTCTGGACTTTGTGGGGGATTTTATACCAGAGACAGAACAGATGACCAGGATATCACACATTCAGTTTGCAAAGAGTGTCACCCGAAAGTAAAATAGGAACCATCTCTCTCAGGACCATCCAGGAGCAGCAGCGTTAGTGGATGACACACCAGGTAAAAATCAACCAACTCTGGAAACATTAGCTTGTTAAAGCTACCTCCAAATTCTATGCGATGCGAGCTAAGAATATAACGCAGTCAACCGCCTACTTCATATGCAAAGATCTGCATCCATATAATGTTGTGGAAAATAAGGGTTTTTGTCACATGATTAAAACAATGGAGCTCAGGTATGTGATTTCATCTCAACGTTACTTCAGATTATTACTTAAGACTATATTTTATTATCAGTTGACCATTTAAGAGCATTTGTTTTTTCATCCGCCACCATCAGTGTGTGAATGTTTGTGGGAATGGGTGAATAGCAGGATCTGTAAAGTGCGTTGGTCATCCAGAGATGAGTTAAAAAAAAAAAAAAACACATTCTATGTGAACACCATTTCATCACTCTTCACTCTTCATCATCACTCGTCTGTCACGCTTCATAGGACATCATAGGACGGCCAATGATCTCTGCCTGAACATCATAGGACGTTCTATGAACTCAGGCATCGTAGGACTCCAAGCCTGCCTTTATGATGTCATATACAGTGACATCAGGCAACGTCTTCATGATGTCATCATAGGCCAACATGTCTTTATGATGTCATCATAGGCTGTCCTGCCTTCATGTCTTTATGATGTCATATACAGTGACATCAGGAAACATACCTTTATGATGTCATCATAGGCCATCCTAACATGTCTTTATGATGTCATATACAAGGCTGCCTTCATGTCTTTATGATGTCATATACAGTGAGTCCATGCCTGAAAGCCGCTTTTTGCTCATTTTCATGATCCTGTCCATGAACCGGATTTACGATGCATCTAACCCTCAACCACTGGTCTCAACGAAGAAGAAGAAGGAGAAGGAGAAGACCCACCAGATGGAGAGCAATAGAATGAGAACTGCTGCACGTCAGAAAAGATGCCATGAAGATTAAACACCTGAGGTTCCAGCAGTACACCGCACCCGTCTGAGACAGGAGGACACCCTTCACCACCACAGGGTACGACACACAAGGGATACACAGACAGGAAACATGTGGCCGTGCGCCATGCATGTGCTGAGTCACTTGAAGCCCGAAATGCCCGCAAAGCAAGCAACGCTGCACGTCAGGCAAGGCACAGACAAGCTGAGACAGAGGAGATGTGAGAAATCTGTGTCTGTCTGTGTCACATTTACAGGACATCAGGCATCATAGGACTCGCGACGCCATCATAAAGATATATCTATATGACGGCACAGACAGAGCACATGCGGAAGTTTGGGAGGGGAAATCTTTAATGAACGTCCATCGGGGATCCATAGGGGAGCTGTGGGCGTTCATAGCTATGACATCACAGGCACGCACTGTGTTCCTATGATGTCACATGACCATATAAAGAGTTCTGAACTCCTATACAGACATCATAGGCACCCTGTGAGGTCAGAACACTCTTTTTTAAAGGCATGCAGGAATGCTTGCTTACACTAGCTTTCTACGGGCATGCAGAAATACTTGCTTATACTTGGTTTCTATGGGCATGCATGGGTATGAACGGGCATGCACGGGTATGCACTAGTAATAGTAATAATAAAAGCCAAGGCTGTCATCATAATGTGAATTGTAAGTGCAGTTTACCTGACAATCTGCAGCCAGCCTCCTATTTCACTCTCCCGCTGTTCGAGAAGGAAGGGGCATGTAATCTGATGCTGCATTCACTTAATACTCAGAACTTTGATTATTGGACCTTTTCATAAATCACTCTTCACTCCATCATCACTTCACTCTATAAAAGCAAGAAATCTGTGTGTGTCTGTGTGATGTCTGTGTGTGTGTGTGTGTCACGCTTCATAGGACGGGGCCTATGATCTCTGCCTGAACATCATAGGACGTCCTATGATCTCAGGTATCATAGGACACAAATGTGTCTTTTGATGTCACATAGACCATGTGTCTTCTGATCTCTGCCTGAACATCATAGGACGTCCTATGATCTCAGGCATCATAGGACAACACTAAGAAATCTGTCACGATCATAGGACATCATAGGATGGCTTATGATGGCTGCCTGATGTCCTATGATGATCCTATGATCTCAGGCTACATAGGACTTGCAATGCCGTCATATAGGCGATGTTGTCATATAGACAATAGGACTGGTTACCTGTGATGTAGTGTCCTATGATGCCTCCCTGGATCTCATGATGTCATATAGACCATCACAGGCGATGCCGTCATACAGACAATAGGACTGGCTACCTATGATGTAGTGTTCTATGACGCCCGCCTTGATGTCTTTATGGTGTCATATAGACCATCACTCACAATGCCGGCCTACCTATGATGGAGTGTCCTATGATGCCGGCCACAGGAGGAGACCCAATGACGTAGATAGAGCTAGACCGCTCACTGCCCGCTGAGAGGCGGCAAATAGGAGCTGACTTCCGGTAGTGGCAAGATGTGTCTTTGTTGTTATGGTTTCAGGTGGATGTGGCCCTCAGATGATGTTGTTAAACTTCTGAATCACTGTGAAGTTGTGCTCAGATCTTCAGTTGATGTGAAACATGTCCGAAGTGGGCACTGGGAACAGATGACAGTGCTTTCTGAAACTGTTGGCTGGCTTGCCATCTGACTTGTGTGTTTGCTTCATTGCAAGATCACTTTGCTGCCACTGCTCAAGGAATCGATACTCATTTTGCCACCTTGGTTCGTCTGTTGTGTGAGGAATTTGTTCGTTTGAGAAGATTTCACTCTGCAAATTTGACGAACTTCAAGCTGCAGGGAGTGTGTGAGGAAGTCCTTTACTAAAACAGTTCTATTTAGAAATCAAAAACTTCTGGACGGATTTCCATGAAACTTTCAGGTGTTGTTGCAAATGATACAAGGAAGAACTGATTAAATTTTGGGGATGATCCGCATCACCGTCTGGATACAGGAATTTTTTTAAAGCATTTCTTAACACTCTGACATGCGGCCATTTTCAACATGTGCGCAGATGCAATGGAGGGCGCTGATCGTCGTGCGTGCAGCTGCAAAACCTGACACGGGCAGCTGTCCGCCGCCGGATTATTTGGCAGAAATTACCCGCCCAGCCATAGGCGCTGCGCATTTGGCAGAAATTCATCGGCCAGCCATACGCGCTGCGCAGCGTGCCTGTGTTTGCGCGCAGCTCCAAAACCTGACACGGGCACCTGTCCGCTGCAGGATTATTTGCCAGAAATTCCCCGGCCAGCCATAGGCGCTGCGCTCTCCGAGTGCTTTTCTAGTTTTTATCTTTTTCAATCAGTTGGTGTGATGAAACAACACAAAGCGTGTCATCAAACACTGTTTGGAGACTTTGAAGTTAATGTGTTTTGAAAGGATCAAAGGGCGCGCCATTGCTTGTCTGTGAGGGCTAAACAACGCTGTGATTGCCGTGAAAACGTGCCTAGGGCAGAGATTTTATTGTCTGCTAACAGTAAAAGCCATAACATAACACATATTGTCCCATCAGTGATGACAAGCAGGCCTTGAAGTTGGTGTATTCACACAGGATCAGATAGCGCGCAACAGCTTCTTGCCACTACCGGAAGTCAGCGCTGATTTGCCATGGCGACGCTGTTGTCCGCCATACAGTGAGCGGTCTAGCTCTATCTACGTCATTGAGGAGACCCTTCAGCAACAGGCATGCAGAAATATTTGCTTTCAACGGGCATGGACAGGTATACCCGGGAATGTACTAGTATAAATTAATGAAACAAAGTTTGAACTAAACTATTCCTGAATTCAGTAATATTCCGGGGCCGGATGGAACACTCTGAGGGGCGGTAATTGACATTCACTGCAATATATCAACACCCAGAATCACCGCCAGTTGGTCTGGGTCCGAGCTCATCAGAGATGGACTGACGCAAAGTAGAAAAGTGTGCTGTGGCCTTACGAGTCTGCATTTCAAATTGTTTTTGGAAATCATGGCCATCGTGTCCTCTGGGCTAAAGAGGAAAAGGATCATCCAGATTATTATCAGCATTAATTTCAAAAGCCAACATCTGTGAATGAATGAGGGTGTGTTAGTTCCCATTGCATGGGTAACTTGCACATCGGTGAAGGCACCATTAATGCTGCACAGTACATACAGGTTTTGGCGCAACTGTGTGCGCACTCAGTGTCACCTAATCACCCTAAAGAGGGTGATTTAGCCTTCTGTTCACCTTTCATCTGTGTTTGTGTTAGCTTCGGGTTAGCCACTAGCTATGGCTACTAGCTCTCCTTCCCCTTCTCTGGTGTGCTCTCTGTGTCAGATGTTTAGCTACACCTCTGACTCTTAATGATAATGGTAAATGTAATAAATGTTTTTTTGAGGTGCTTGAGGTGAGGTTGTGTGATTTGGAATCCCGGCGTCACTGCATTTAAACACCGTCAGCGCCAGTTAATAATGACAGACTCCCCTTAGCTGCAGCGGAGCACCCCAGCATAGGGCCTGCTAGCCGTCCCCCGGCTTCCACCTCTCCTGAGCAGCCAGAGAATGGGTGGGTGACAGTGAGAAGGAAGCACAGTTGCAAGCCCCTGGTTCACCACCAACCTGTTGATGTTTCTAATCACTTTTCCCCGCTCAGCGACACACACCCGCTGAGGAAAAAACTCTGCTCATTGGCGACTCTATAGTCAGAAGCGTGAACCTAGAGACTCCGGCGGCCATAGTCAAATGCATTCCCGGGGCCAGAGCAGGCGACAGAGTCAAATTTGAAAATGCTGGCTAAAAGTAACTAAATACTCCACAATTGTTATCCACCATAGGCCGTCCTAACATGTCTTTATGATGTCATATACATCAAGGTTGCCTTCATGTCTTTATGATGTCATATACAGTGAGTCCATGCCCAAAAGCCTCTTTTTGCTCAGATCCATCCCTCAACCACTGGTCTCAACGAAGAAGACCCACCAGATGGAGAGCAATCATCATCATAGCAGTCTGTCGGGGGCAACAATGACTGTTTCATTTAGGTCTGATCAGATTCCTCCACGCAGCTCTGTAATTCGCCTTCTGCTGCCAGGAACTCCTGACCTTGTTAACCTGGGCGACATCCAAGCCAGTATGAGTTGCTCTCTGACTGACCATTTCATGAAACTGCTTTTAAAGTATTTGAGTACCGCTAGCTTTTGCTGGACTAGTGACACATTCTTGGCAGATAGAGGTATTATCAGAGGCAAGGACAGGCCAAGACAAACTGACTCCAGTATCTGTTGCAGTGACTGACCAGATGATAGGTTTGTTTCTCTCTGCTCTTTGTGTAGTGCATGTCACGATGCACTGACTGGCAAAAGTCCACCACAGACCTTGCGACAGATGTGCTTATCTGCCAGGATGTCCAGTCTCACCCCGTGTAACTGGGGGTGGTCCACCAAAGACCTGGTTTTACCCATGAGGCGTTTTTCTCCCGCTGAGATGCGCAAGACAGTCGACTCTCTCATCAAACTTCTGTGTGGCAGAAAAATAGCAATATCACCTGTAATACTGAACAAGAGGTGGAATAATGCAACCTTCCTCTGCTGTCTGAAGTACCTCCAGTCAGAGGACACAAGCATCTTTGAACGCAGTGCAGTCTCTGACTAGAGGACCAGGGTGGAGGATCTTCTGGCATTTCTCGGTTTCGTGGGGGAGTGCGGAACCTCTTTGCTTAAGTAATTATGGCTGCCAGCGAATGTAAAATGACCATCCATCCATCTTCTCCCGCTAGATCGCCAGTCCATCGCAGAGCCAACCATGTACCCTGCAAAACTGCTGCATGTCAGAAAAGATGCCATGAAGATTAAACACCTGAGGTTCCAGCAGTACATTGCACCCGTCTGAGACAGGAGGACACCCGTCACCAGCATAGGGTACGACACACAAGGGATGCACAAACAGACAGAAAACATGTGGCAGTGCACCATGCATGTGCTGAGTCACTTGAAGCCCAAAATGCCCGCAAAGCGAGCAACACTGCATGCCAGGCAAGGCACAGACAAGCCGAGACCGAGGAGATGCGGAATAGTCGGCTGGCCAGGGACAGTGAATTCCATGCAAGGCACAGAAAAGCTGAGACCGAGGAGATGCGAGAAATCTCTGTGTCTGTGTGTGTCACGTTTATAGGACATCAGACATCATAGGACTCGCGATGCAGTCATAAAGATATGATGTCTCTATTGACGGCACATAGAGCACGTGCGGAAGTGTGGGAGGGGAAATCTTTAATGAACGTGCCATGAAGTCGAAACACCTGAGGTTCCAGCAGTACATTGCACCTGTCTGAGACAGGAGGACACCCTTCACCAGCATAGGGTACGACACACAAGGGATGCACAAACAGACAGAAAACATGTGGCAGTGCACCATGCATGTGCTGAGTCACTTGAAGCCCAAAATGCCCGCAAAGCGAGCAACACTGCATGCCAGGCAAGGCACAGACAAGCCGAGACCGAGGAGATGCGGAATAGTCGGCTGGCCAGGGACAGTGAATTCCATGCAAGGCACAGAAAAGTTGAGACCGAGGAGATGCGAGAAATCTCTGTGTCTGTGTGTGTCACGTTTATAGGACATCAGGCATCATAGGACTTGCGATGCAGTCATACAGATGTGATGTCTCTATTGACGGCACATAGAGCACGTGCGGAAGTTTGGGAGGGGAAATCTGAACGTCCATAGGGGACCCATAGGGGAGCTGTGGGCGTTCATAGCTATGACATCACAGGCGCACACTGTATTCCTATGATGTCACATGACCATATAAAGCGTTCTGAGCAACTCCTTTGAACAACTCCTTCTATGATGTCATACAGACATCATAGGCACCCTGTGAGGTCAGAACACTTGTTAAAGGCATGCAGAAATACTTGCTTATACTTGGTTTCTACTGGCATGCATGGGTATGCACTAGTACCATTTAATTTAAAAATAACTTCCTATGAAATTGTCTGGTTGCTGCTCATTTGGACTGAATACTTGATTATACGAAAAATATGTCAACAGTTTTACAATGGGACATGATTTGAGGCTGAATAAGGTAAAATTTATTTTTGAAATATATGAGATTGTGATACTTGATTAACATGATAATCTCTAGGATCGAATCGCGAGGTCCCTTGCAATTCCCACCCCTAGTATATATTCATGTAAACGTTGCATACTCTTGGGTATTGAACCAGTTGCATTTTTGGTCCACTAGATGGCGCAAAGCAAGCACCCAGTCAAGTGAAGTCATAGCTCGTCTCAGGAAGATTTGCAGCCAGCTTTCAAAGTCAGGAAGCAGTTAGCTCAACGTTAGCTCAAATGTCCGGCCCTTTTTGGATTTTATAACAAAGGTGAAGGAAAGACCTTGACATGGCACACAACCTGGAAGAGGTGCTGCACAAAAAAAAAAAAAAAAAAAAACCCACTCAGAACACACAGGCCAGCACACGTCTCAGCAGCATTAGCAATGGCTAAGCTAAAGAGACACCAACATGGAGCTTGTTTTTATCTGATCGCCAACTAAGTAAAGTTTATTTATGAAGCGCTTTTCACAGACATATAGTCACAAAGTGCTGTACAATAAAATGGAATATAAAAGGAAGTTGATACAGATAGAAAAGATAATTTTAACTACAGGGCACTCAGAAAGCGCACATCTCTACCAAGGCTCCCTGGACCCTCTGTCTTCCCCTCTGTCCCTTTGTCCGTCCATATCGCCATCCATCTGTACATCACGAGAGAGGGTCTTGGCGGAGGTATGCACTCACAGATCACCTCCAGCATCTAATGAGTTCACCTTTGGGCCAAGAGCCACCTCTGGTGAAAATGTCATCCAAATCTACAGCTACAGACCAGTGGCCCTGACGTCTCACGTGATGAAGACCCTGGAGAGACTGCTCCTTGCTCTTCTCCGCCCCCTGGTGGGACCAGCGATGGATCCACTCCAGTTCGCCTATCAGCATGGCACTGGGGTGGAGGATGCGGTGATCCTCCTCCTTCACCGTTCTCTGTCCCACCTGGAGAAGCCCGGGAATGCGGTGAGGATCATGTTCTTTGACTTCTCCAGTGCTTTCAACACCATTCAACCGATGATCCTAAAGGACACGCTGCTGTGCACAGGGGTGGACCAGCACCTGTCATTATGGATCCTGGACTACCTCACCAACCGGACTCAGTTTGTGAGAACCCGAGATTGTGTGTCTGACATGATCATCGGTAGCACGGGGGCCCCCTAGGGAACGGTTTTGACTCCCTTCCTGTTCACCGTTTATACTGCGGACTTCTCACACAACACAACACACTGCCATCTACAGAAGTTCTCTGACGACTCTGCGATCATCGGCCTCATCTCCAACGGAGATGAAGCTGAGTACAGAGGACTTATCCAAGACTTTGTGGGCTGGTGCCATCGGAACTGCCTCCAGATCAACGTGAGGAAAACTAAGGAGCTGATGGTGGACTGCCACAGGCAAGGACAACCCCTCTCAGCACCAGTAAACATACAGGGAACAGACATTGAGATGGTGACATCCTACAAGTACCTTGGTGTTCATCTGAACAATAAACTAGACTGGTCACACAATACCGACGCTCTCTACAAGAAGGGACAGCGCAGGCTGTTCCTACTGAGGAGGCTCAGGTTTTTTTGGTATACAAGGGGCGCTGCTGAAGACATTCTACGAGACGGTGGTGGCATCAGCCATCACTTTTGGAGTGGTCTGCTGGGGCAACGGCACTACAGCAGCTGATAGGAAGAGACTAAACAAACTGATCAAGAAAGCTAGCTCTGTCCTGGGGCAATGCCTTGACCCAATGGAGGAGATAGGAGACAGAAGGATGGTGGCTAAACTGTCATCTCTGCTGGAGTCCGAGTCCCACCCTATGCAGGACATATTGAACGCACTAAGGAGCTCATTTAGCAGTAGACTACATCATCCTAGGTGCGCAACCAAGAGGTTTCGCAGGTCCTTCCTACCTACGGCTGTCAGACTGTATAACCTAAGCAGGGCTGCTCGCAGAGATAGCAAAAAAACGTGACGACCTAGTAGTATTGAATGCAAAAGACGCAACAGACTTACACAAATGGTCCCCTCCAGTATACAACTAAGACAATATCAGTCGCAACGGCAGCAAAAACAATATGACTACATTATATGACATTATACAGTCCCTCCAGGATTTCGCGATGTTGCGATTGCATCAATTCACATGAAATCAGCCAATCAGCACAACTACTGTGCAACCTTGCAACTTTTTCCAATCACTGCAACTTTCCCGCAATTTTGGCCAATCCTCATCAACTTCCACAAATTTCACCCATCAAATCTGTCTCTGACTGGTGCTGAAACACTCAGTCTAACCAACCAAATGCATCGCTGCACCACGTTCACTTCCATGTTTACAGGAGTATTAATGGAACACATCAGCAAACAGAGTGTGTGATTTAAAAAAAAAACAAAAACATTTACCCACAAGGTTTCCAACATTGTCCCTTCCTCCATCTCCCCTAGTCTGCTGGTGGATGTCTCTTGTCCCGACCACATGTACGAAGCGCTGGGTTTGTGTTGAAAAACATCCGCCTGCCCCAAAAGCACCCCGATGCAGGAGCGTGTGGGAGGAGAGACACGTAAAACCACAAATCTAGCACTACAGCCAGTGTTTCAACATTTTATACATCTTTAGAGGTAAAATCATTACTACCCCCCCCCCCCCCAAATGAAAGATGCGTGTGTGTCCAGACCGACGTGCAGCAGACAGACAGACAGGAGTGGAAAGAGAGAGAATATCGTCTAATTTTTTTTTTTTTTCAGAAAAATACAGACTCCTATAGGCAATACAGAGCAACGGAATAACTGATTTATTTTGTCCTCTCAGTACCCAGTGGTTGGGGTCAGTAGTGAGTTTTCAAATGAAGGTGCTGCCAATAATTTCCAAATCTATACTCTTTAACATGCATTCAATGCAATTTAGCTGTTGTAATGGCTATTCTGTTAATGTTTGTATTTGCTGTTGCACAAGAGTTTCTGTATAGCAGAAGTTTCTGATTAATTTACAAATACACTGTAAGAGGAATTTTTTGACAATCCTGTGCTTTTCTTGTATTGTTATATGGGTGTTTTTATTTGTTAGGGGTCCAATGTGTGACATTGGTGGCAAAATTTAAAATTGATCAAATCTGCACATGAAATTGACTAATCACTATCCAATTGTGTCGGGTTTATGAAACTATTAACTATTTTCGTAACGGCATTCGCGTTCAGGAACTCTTGAGGATGAGCGCTCACTTCAACTACTTGTAAATGGAGACGTAAACGGGACACTCTGGCTTTTGTTTCCCCGTGTGCCAATGCACTTTGCAATGGCACACGTTTTACACGAAACAACTTTAACACTTCCAGTATTTTTCACGCATCAAAACTCATCAACAGCTACATTTTCATGACATATTAAGCTGTGATAACGTGTATACATACCTTCAAATTCTCCCTGTTTGTTGGATAAGACGTAAAATCACAAAAGGCGTAAATGCGAGACACGGAAGTTTGGACCTTCGATAACTTCAATATAAAGTGGCCACGATTAATCCTCTCTCCACATGGGTTGACCACATCCGGGGTAGAGAAAATAAAAGTGCTTTCCCAGGGCGGTCACCTCGCCAGACGGGGCTGCGCGCGGCCGACCAAGACCGAAGACGTAAATTTTTTAAAGGACACCATATTCGATGTGTCATAAATGTTTGAGATTTTATTGAAATATTCTACATCTGAGCTTCACGAAGACTGATCTCCTTTTTACGTGTATGGTTTGGGATTTGAAAGGTGCAAAGTGAAAAGCATCAGCACTTCCTGTTTTCTGGTTACTTTACCAAATAACTTGCATGTTGCTGCGTAAATTCGGGGACACGGAAATTTACGTCATACGAGTAAATTTGCAGGGGTCGCCGTACAAAAACCATAGATCCGATCACATTGGGGAATGTTTTATTTTGAATTTGCATTACAACTCTGTTATCCCTTGCATAAATGAGTAGAAAGAGTTACTCAGAGATCACTTTACAGTACTTTGAAATTGATGCGATTTTCATGTCACACAAAAACTGGGAAAAATGAGGGGACACGACCAATAGTTTCGATTCTAACGGCAAAATCAATGATTTTTTTTAAAAATTGCAATGCAAGTCTGAAACTCTTTTATGTTCCCTTGCATATTATAAAAACGAAACCGACATCTGCAAATTACAGAAAAAGAGAGAGCGCTTGAAAGTCGGATATCCCTGATATAATGCACTGGACCCCCCCCCCCCAAAAAAACCCACCCATATAGAATATCACTGCAGTAAAATGGAAAACAAACATCTGCTTTAAAATCTGTAATTCTTCCCACAACTTTTAGTGCAAAAACACTCTATAAACATTGCAACTTTTATTGCAACTTTTTAAAAAAGCTCCTGTGAACTCAGGCTTTTTGGGCCGCAACAATCATAAAAACAGCCCATAAAATCCTTGAGGGACCGATTATAATAACAAGACTGTCATAATTGTAATGACCATACACTGGGGGTGGGCAATTCAACCTGAAATCAGCATCATGGTTTATTGAATCTTTCAGGTCGGTTTTTGTTGTTTTTTTTTCCCCCCTCCTCTCTTCTCCCTTACAGTTTACTGACAAGGTTCATAATTATTAAGCAATATTGCACAACACTGCGGCATCATATCATTGCGGTGCGTAGTCAACAACCATAATAGAACAGGCCTATTATGATTCTGCAAACAAAAAAATTAAACATTGTCCAGTGCTGAAATTTACTGCGTTTACATACCGTGTGGATCATGTGGCTCGCATCCTCGTCTGCCGGCCAGAGTTACATCCGCACGCACTCCAAACCTTGTTTTAAACTGCACACTTTGCTTGCTTTTTCTTGGCATCTTCAGATGAAACAATGTCAATCATCACATACTATGTGGATGAAGGCCACATTCCTTTTCGTTCCAAGCAGTTTTACTTTAGAGTGCACTGCTTCCAAGTTGTGGAGGTGCGTGTCCATGCACTTAACTCAGCACGTAACTCAGCAGACATATTTTAAAGGGGAAGTATATGAAAAGTGCAATATTAATATAAAAAATAATTTTCAAAAAATTCCTGGATCACCACCAAAATCTAAACATCTGTTTCCCGTGCCAATACACACCTTTTCTGAAAATTTCATCAAAATTCATTCAAAACTTTTTGAGTAATGTAGCTAACAGACAGACAAACCAACGCCAGCAAAAACGTTACCTCCTCCCTTGGCGGAGGTAAAAATACAAAATCAAATTAAAATACAAGGCTAAAATAATTTAAAAATATCAGACTTATCATTAAAAAGGAGTTGAACTGAAACTTAATGGAAACCCTCGTTAAACAAAAAAGTTTTCAGCTGCTTTTTTAAGAGACCAGAGTCGGCTAAATGTCCAAACAACAGTCCACCGCCCCCCATGTGCAAAGACACGACTCCGCGGAAAATCAAGCTCCAAGAATACTTTATCATATGAAAGATATGTCAGCAGCTTTATTTTGGGACATGATTTCAGGTTGAATAAGGTGAAAAAAATTTAAATATATGGGATCATGATACTTGATATTGTGGTTATCATTGAATCGTGATAGGACTGTATTGTGACCCAAGTATCATGATCCAAATCGAATCACGAGGACCCCTAGTTATGTGTGTACAGCGGGGAAAATAAGTATCAAACACGTCAACATTTTTTTCATTAAACATATTTCTGATGGAGAAATTGACCTGAGATTTTCACCAGGATTCAGTAACAACCCAAGTAATACATACATACAAAGACATCAAGGCAACTGTGTTCACAAAACAAGTTTTATTTAATAACGGGGAATGACACAGGGAATAAGTACTGAACTTGGTGAAATTCATTTAATATTTAGTAGAAAAGCATTTGTTCATAATAACATCTTCCAGATGCCTCCTGTATGGAGAAACTCTAAGGTCACCTGCTGAAGTACTAGATCAGGGGTCTGCAACCTTTGCCAGCCGAAGAGCCGTTTTGCCCGTCTCCAACTAAAACCGACGTGGCTGAGAGCCGCAACGGCAATTTGACCTTTAAAATAAAGATTATGCTGCTTATAAAGTTTTTTATATACTGTACATAGCTCTGAATATTATGTGGCATTAATGAATTCCTACTACAGCAGTGGGAAAAAACTGCTTATAGCTTCATTTATATAGCTTCATTCATGAAATAAATGTTAGATATATATTATAAATTGTTTTGTGCTGAAAAATAAATTTCTGAATATCTGACCATAATTTTTGCATAGTTTTAATTATCAGCACATTCATAAATTGTTTAAATCTGAAAAATATCACCCATCTCCTACTTTCAACAGTGATCACACAGCTTTAGTTCCTGATATTTTCATAAATTAGAGATGAAAGTTTTATTTAGAAGAAGCTACTTTTCATCCTGTTTCCTCATAATGCTCCTTGTTCAAATGTATTAATAATATAAATCTGTATCCTTCACTTGTTCTCCAGACTCTCAATTTGACAACTAGTGGATTGGTTGTGGGCGGCGCAGTGGAGAAGTGGTTAACACTGCAGCATAGTCCCCCAGCAGGGTCCGGGGTGGGATGGGGGGCAAGGGGGGCAAAGCCCCCCAAAGCTTCTGGGTTTTTATGATTTTTAAGTACCAGAACTGTGCTTAAATGACATAAAACAAACAGCTGAATGCCACTTATTAATGTATAATACATGTATTGACTTACGTTCCAAGAAGATAGCATTCCTAAAATATTCCAACAAGCATTATCCATCACATGCTTTAACACTTGATCAAATCAAAATCAGTTAATTTTATCTGTTCCATAATAGAAATAAAATTCCAACATACCATTACTTTTTATAATTTCAGCATTCATTTCAGATCACCAGTTTCAATCTCTATTGAGTCTTGAGCAGTTCATTTTGCACAATCACTGATGTAGCTAAGTCTTAGAAATATTCAAAAGTTATGAGTCAACGTCCACTGTGCACTGTCAATTTCAAACTGTTTGGAATCATAAAAGGGGATGGTTAACTTTTATTACTGTTTCATCCCTCGCGCCAGCCCAGGTCATACAGCCGTTGTAGAGTTAATGACTCTCCACCTGGCCATATTGATTACCGGTGGCCATACGCCACTTCCAGTCCTGCCTGAAAGGGCGCAGCTTCACTGCGTTTGTGGACCACAAGCCGCTAACGTACTTAACGTACTTTATCTTCCTGGAAGATAAAATAAAGCAGAATTCGTCAAATTAACAGAAAATCACATCCCTGAGAACACGCCACCATGAATCTTTGAAAAAGCATACAACGAGCCATTTGATTGGTCCAATCGTTTGCAACTATCCAATCGCAGGGCTGTTTACAGTACAGCAGTAGCTTGAACACAACACATCCGGGTTATCGTGGGAGACGACTTCCGACTTCGTGTTGATTTTCGCTGACGGTGATTAAACTTTAACACGTTTTTTTTTTTTTTTTTAGATTTTACAAGATCACCATAATCTTCAAATTTAGAATTACATTTTAAAAACTAATGAACTAAAATAAAATACATTTTAATTAAATACTCATTATTTATTTTCCAAAGCCACAGGGAGCCGCAGCAGAGGGATGAAAGAGCCGCATGCGGCTCCGGAGCCGCGGGTTGCCGACCCCTGTACTAGATAAACTGGAGGGGGCCAGTTGGACAAAGCCCATTTTTGAGCAAATACAGAGGGAAATGGCTGCTGTGGGTTACAACCGGACCCTCGACCAGTAGATAAATAAGCTCAAGAAAGAATTCAGAGACCATAAAAGAGATCTTGAGTGTAGCGGCAATGGGAGACCCCAAAAGAATCCCCCATTTTGATACAATGAACTCTGTTCTTGGGGTTAGGCCAACCAACCAAACTAATGACCCATCAAACATGAGTTGGAAACTTTCACTTGACAGCTTAATCAGAAGTGTTGTAGCAACACAATTAAACTAGAAAAGCTCTCGGAGAGCGCAGACCTCCGCCAAGCGCCACAGTTCCCCCCCATACAGTGTTTGTGTGTACGTTTTCAGATTCCTTGGCCATGAAAACATATGACTAGCAATTGGATTCACAATGATAGGATTAGTGGTTCAGTAGTAAAAGCATTACCTCCTTGGCGGAGGTAATAAACTGAAGTGTTGGTGTTGTGTCCATCTCCTCCATCTGCAAACTCCCAGGCTGCGGGCGTTGCAATTCATTGCACAACCGTGTACAACCCACAGGCCAATGGGTTATGCGAGCGTTTTCATAGATCACTGAAAGCAGCACTCAGGGCTTCACTGACGGATGCAAATTGGGTAGACAGGTTGCCGTGGGTTTTATATTGGGGTTGCGCTCTGCGGCAAAAGAGGATTTGGAAGCTTCCCTGGCAGAGAGCTTGTTTTTGCGCAGCCACTATGGCTGCCCGGGGAATTTCTGCCAAATAATCCGGCGCTGGACAGCTGCCCGTCTCAGCTTTTGCAGCGTAGCACAAACACAGGCACGCTGCCGGGCCCGGCCCACCACTGTTTTCCACGTGCTTTTGTGCCTAAAACTTTGAAGAACGTGGAGTTCGTGTTCGTCAGACACAACGACCAGCGCCCTCCATTGCGCCTGCACACATGTTGAAAATGGCCGTATCTCACAATGTTAAAGAATCCTTTAAAAAATTCTTGTATCCAGATGGTGATCTGGATCAACCCCAAAATTTAATCAGTTCTTCCTTGTACCATTTCCAACAACGCCTGAAAGTTTCATCAAAATCCGTCCAAAACTTTTTGAGTTATCTTGCTAACCAACAGACAGACAAATGCTGGCAAAAACATAACCTCCTGCGGCCTGGCAGAGGTAATAACAGATGGATGGATGGATGGATGGATGTTAAAGTGCAATCTTTTAACCCCCAAAATGAAGTGCAAAAACTCAAATAGCCTCTGCTACTCCATAAAAGGCTGTTGTAACTCTGCATGTTCATAACAATCTAGAGTAATATTCAACTCTACTCAAGTCAAAAAAAAAAAAAAAAAAAGACAAGAAAATAACAAGCTAGTTCATCATGTTTGAAACCTTGCTAGGAGTTTAAAAGTTTAATTAGGCTTCAGATGAAAATTAAAATACAGACTACGAAAAAGCGAAAGCTGCTCCTGTAATTCCCTCATTTACTGTAGTTAACACAGGGATGTCAAACTCGATCCATTCTGGGCCAAGACCTTGCACATTTTACTTCCACCCAGTCTCTTCAGCAGGTGTTTTTGCTAATTAGCAATCAGTGGGAAGAAATTTAATCACCCGTGGAAGACAATGGGTGGAGGTAAAACCTGCAGGGTCTTGGCCTAGGATGGAATGAGCTGACACCCCTGAATTAGGGCTGTGCGATATGACAAAAAATTTCATATCACGATATAAGTCATCTTATATCACGATGACTATATATTAATGGTGTTGGATGATTAAAATTTTTATCACGATTAATCTTCTGGAATGTTGAGTTAATCACAATTAACGCATTAATCACATGTTTTTCCATATAGCTACAGTATACCTTAAGTCGGTAATTTTTCAAGTTCGTCATACTGTTATGAACATGGGAGTGGACAAATATGCTTGCTGTCTTCATCTGCAGATTTATTAAAGCTCACAACATATCCAAAATGATAAAACTATCCAGAATATTCTCCAGAAAATTCTCAAAAGTAGACTGTATGTGCAAACAATGGAATACCAGGGCCCATTAACGTCACTGCAACAACTCAGCATCCAACCAGCCAGCAGCCACAAATGGAGCTTGCTCTTTCTCCCTTAGCAAACATCCACAACTTTTAAGCAGATCAACACAAAACCATGGACCTTGTGTGTCACAACAGACACAATTTCCCTTTTAGCAGAAAAATTGCCAACATACGTCGGGGTAAAAAAGTATTTTGTCAGCCACCAATTGTGCAAGTTCTCCCGCTTAAATGATGAGAGAGGTCTCCAATTTTCATCATAGGTATCCTCAACTATGAGAGACAAAATGAGAAAAAAAAAAATCCAGAAAATCACATTGAAGGATTTTTAAAGAATTTATTTGCAAATTATGGTGGAAAATAAGTATTTGGTCAATAACAAAAGTTCATCTCAATAGCTACTTTGTTATATACCCTTTGTTGGCAAGGACAGAGGTCAAACATTTTCTGTAAGTTTTCACAAGGTTTTCACACACTGCTGCTGGTATTTTGGCCCATTCCTCCATGTAGATCTCCTCTAGAGCAGTGATGTTTTGGGGCTGTTGCTGGGCAACACGGACTTTCAACTCCCTCCAAAGATTTTCTATGGGGTTGAGATCTGGAGACTGGCTAGGCCACTCCAGGACCTTGAAATGCTTCTTACGAAGCCACTCCTTCGTTGCCCGGGCGGTGTGTTTGGGATCATTGTCATGCTGAAAGACCCAGCCACGTTTCATCTTCAATGCCCTTGCTGATGGAAGGAGGTTTTCACTCAAAATCTCACGATACATGGCCCCATTCATTCTTTCCTTTACACGGATCAGTCGTCCTGGTCCCTTTGCAGAAAAACAGCCCCAAAGTATGATGTTTCCACCCCCATGCTTCACAGTAGGTATGGTGTTCTTTCTCCTCCAAACACGACAAGTTGAGTTTTTACCAAAAAGTTCTATTTTGGTTTCATCTGACCATATGACATTCTTCCAGTCCTCTTCTGGATCATCCAAATGTTCTCTAGCAAACTTCAGACGGGCCTGGACATGTACTGGCTTAAGCAGGGGGACATGTCTGGCACTGCAGGATTTGAGTCCCTGGCGGCGTAGTGTGTTACTGATGGTAGCCTTTGTTACTTTGGTCCTAGCTCTATGCAGGTCATTCACTAGGTCCCCCCGTGTGGTTCTGGGATTTTTGCTCACCATTCTCGTGATCATTTTGACCCCACGGGGTGAGATCTTGCGTGGAGCCCCAGATCAAGGGAGATTATCAGTGGTCTTGTATGTCTTCCATTTTCTAATAATTGCTCCCACAGTTGATTTCTTCACACCAAGCTGCTTACCTATTGCAGATTCAGTCTTCCCAGCCTGGTGCAGGTCTACAGTTTTGTTTCTGGTGTCCTTTGACAGCTCTTTGGTCTTGGCCATAGTGGAGTTTGGAGTCTGAAGTTGTGGACAGGTGTCTTTTATACTGATAACGAGTTCAAACAGGTGCCATTAATACAGGTAACGAGTGGAGGACAGAGGAGCCTCTTAAAGAAGTTGTTACAGGTCTGTGAGAGCCAGAAATCTTGCTTGTTTGTAGGTGACCAAATACTTATTTTCCACCACAATTTGCAAATAAATTCTTTAAAAAAAAAATCAGACAATGTGATTTTCTGGATTTTTTTTTTCTCATTTTGTCTCTCATAGTTGAGGTATACCTATGATGAAAATTGGAGACCTCTTTCAAGTGGGAGAACTTGCACAATTGGTGACTGACTAAATACTTTTTACCCCACTGTAAATGAACAACTATCTCGCCCGTGATGACACCCCACCATGTTGCAAAAACAGCAGGGGAGTGAATGGGCATTATGAATATTACTACCAATATATACACTACTCACAGAAAGTTGGGGATATTCGGCTTTCGGGCGAAATTTCAGGATGCACCGAAAATGCACTATAATCTTTACAAATGAACTTAATTTGACATTCTCCAACCGTTTGAATGCACATTTCCAACTGTTCAGTGTTTCAGTACTTTTTGCATAACTTGCTGTTCTCTAACAAGGTGCTTAAGGGCAAAATTCACAACAGACGTTTGATCCATGAATCGACCAATACATTTTCTGGTTCAATTAGAATTTGTATTTAAACAGTCCTCCTCATCATGCTTTTCACATTTTTACATCATGAGACCAAGATGACACCTAACAATTGATCAACAGTACCTCATAATTGCGAGGTTTCAAACAGAATGTTCTCACAGGAAAGTGGCCACTGAGCTTAGCGTGTCACAGATTGTCATCAGCGGGTTGCAACAGAGATAAAGAGAGACTGGAAGAGTTACAGAAAGGCATAGAAGTGGATGTCCTTTGGCCACATCCCACGCTGATGATCGCTTCATTGTGAACAGTGCCCTGCGAAACCGGATGATGAATGCCACTCAACTCCAGGCACATTTAAGGGAGATGAGAGACACCCAAGTGTCACGTCAGACCATTTGAAATGTTTACATCAGCTTGGTCTGTGTGCTAGACAACCTGCAAGGGTACCTGACTACACCATTATGCACAGGCGTCATTGTTTGCATGGGCCAGGGAGCATTTACACTGGACAAGGGACCAGTAGGCTTCAGTGCTGTTCTCTGATGAAAGTTGACTCACACTGAGCAGAAACGATGGCCGCCAACAATGTTGAAGACATCAAGGAGAGCGCTATGCATCAGCTAGTGTTGTCACCATGGTACAGTCTGGGCAGGTGCGTCTAGTCAACACAGAACTGCCATACACCTTGTGAATGGTATAGTGACAAGCCAACACTATCTGAATAACATCATTAATCCAGTCATTGTGGAATGAACAACACAGACCTAATTTCATCTTCATGGATGACAATGCTCCAGCTCATCGAGGTTGCACCATTTGGCAGGGATGAGAATGGGGTTTGGGAAAAAAAGAGGAAACTAAGCCGGGGGTCTTGGGGGACGCAGGCCCCCAAGCCGGATCCAAGGCGGAGCCTTGGTGGGGGGTCTGGCCCCCCAGAAGCTAGCGAAATCTGGTGTTTTAGAATGCTCAAATGTGGTCTTATATTTAAAGTTAGAAGTAAGTACAAATGCATTTATAGTTTACCTTTTTAATCTGCTGCTGCATCACATTTGTAAATTTATGATATCTGAATGGTATGTTGATGTAATAATACTAAATTATATTTTACTACTATTTAATATGTTTAGAACTGACACAATTTCATTTACATAGTTCTAGAACAGACAAAATAATTTAACCAAGTAAAATAAATTATAAATATTAACAAAATTCTATCACCAAGTCATCACCCATTTATTAAAATATACTGACATTCTGCAAACAATTTGATTTATTAATGTGTGCATTTGTTAGTGTTACTAGGAATATAAAAAAAGTTGCATATTAGTATATTTTAATATTTGAAAGATAATCTAAGAAAGTAAGTAAAACCTAAAAGATGTTTAATATTTTTATGCAATGACCATAAAGAAATTATGTTTACTAATAAAAGCAAAGATATCTTAGGAAAGGCAACCCATCACCACCCATGACAAAAAAACTTACACATGCATTATGTAACTCCTCCTAGTGAAACAAAAAATGATAAATTATATTCAAAATTCTTAGATTGCATTTCAAATTGTGAGAAAATATGTAATAACATTTATCTATTAACAATCGATAATCAGCATTCAAATGCAATTAGTGTTTCAAAACAGGCATGACGTCACAACTTACACATGCCATTTCATAACAAATTCATTACGCGAAAATTCTCAAGTACATTACTTATAACGAGAAAAAAATCTTACTTCGGAATGTGTCTTCCGATCACTAATTGCTGTAATCGGGGCCGACTGTGATGAACTTTGATTGACTGGCATCTGAATTTGACCGTGTCCATCAATCGTTTTGAATGCAGAACGAGCGAGTAGTTCGATCTCCTTGTAGCCACAATTTTGAGATGTTTCTGTTTTGAACAGTGTTCAACTAAGGCAACATAACCACGAGATCCATAACTCAAGAAATCGTTGCAATAAACACACTGGGCTTTCCCTGGTACTTTGCATTTCGCTATGAAGTCGGCCATTTTTTCAACCACAACTTCGGTATTTTTACCAATCTTTACAGTCATTGACACAGTTTTTTCGAGCCATTCCCAACAAAACTTATTCCTTATCCCTTTGTCGATTTCTAAAATTCTTGCTTTGTTGTCTTTCGTGAGTTTTAGGTTAACCATTTTCATGAAATCGGGAAAACTCGGTTGATTGAACTGTCCACCATTTGCATTTCGCTCCGCGTGTTGGATATGACAAAGGAAATCTAACAAAATCGTCGACTGGTTGCTTCAATAAGTATCAGCCAATCAGTGGCCTTATTACATTACATTACATTACTGATCTCGCTGGGTTGCGCGTTCTGCATGGTGGATTTTAGCAGCCGATCGAAAATATGACTCGCCGCTCATAACATACACTACCGTTCAAAAGTTTGGGGTCACTTAGAAATTTTCTTATTTTTGAAAGAAAAGCACTTTTTTTTTCAAAGAAGATAACTTTAAACTAACCAGAAATACACTCTAATATCTAATATATATTGCTAATGTGGTAAATGACTATTCTAGCTGCAAATGTCTGTTTTTTGGTGCAATATCTAGATAGGTGTATAGAGGCCCATTTCCAGTAACTATCACTCCAGTGTTCTAATGGTACAATGTGTTTGCTCATTGCGTCAGAAGGCTAATGGATGATTAGAAAACCCTTGTGCAATCATGTTAGCACAGCTGAAAACAGTTTAGCTGGTTAGAGAAGCTATAAAACTAACCTTCCTTTGAGCAGGTTGAGTATCTGGAAAAAAATATTATTTCAAATACAAATCATTATTTCTAACCTTGTCAATGTCTTGACTATATTTTCTATTCATTTTACAACTCATGGAGGTAAATAAGTGTGACTTTTCATGGAAAACACAAAATAATTGTCTGGGTGACCCCAAACTTTTCAACGGTAGTGTACCTCCCCCCAACCCTAAAATTTTCTCCTCGAATTTAGACGATTCACGAGAATGACCCTAGACATGATCAAATCCGAGGAATTCTGCAGATCCGCGGAGGATTTTCATCCCTGATTTGGGAGTGGCTGCTGGAGGCTGGGGTACCTCAAATGGAGTGGCCTGCACTTTCTCCAGACCTGAATCCCATAGAAAACCTATGGGGTCAGCTGAGTCGCCGTGTAGAGGCTCGTAGCCCTGCACTCCACAACCTCAATGACCTAAGGGACACCCTTCAAGAACAGTGGAATGCCATGCCTCAGCAGACAATAAGTCGATTTGTGAACGGCATGAGATGTCTTTATCAAGCTGTAATTGATGCTCAAGGGCACATGACAAGTTACTGACACATTGACATTTTTTGTTGTGGTATACCCACCACTGTTGTTGGCTTTTGTTTCAATAAATTGTTTGAGATGAGGAAGTCACCATTGCATGCTTCTACTTAAATGCCCTACTTTCATTATATAGTATTACTGTAGCATGAACTTTTTACATTTTCCATAAATTTCACCCGAAAGCCAAATATCCCTAACTTTTGGTGAGTAGTGTATATTAGTGATGTTGGCGTTATCACGTTAATCGCCTGTTAACACTTTGCCCTCGTTAACGGCGACAAATTTTGTGATTGCGGTTAATGGCAGTTAACGGCAGAAAGCACAAACAGTACTTTTTGGCCTAGCGGCTCTACGTACTAAAGTCGTTCTGGCCACAGACACTTTGCGCGCCATGCAGACATTGCAAAGTCAAACAAGCTGGATTACAGCCATGGAAATCCCCAAAGTGCTGTCACGTTTAAGTTTACAACATGATCTGTCAGAGCTCTCACCTGGATAATTGTTACAGCCTCCTCCAAAACTTCACCTGGATGTTGGGTTGTTCTTCTGTGGAAGCTGGCTAGCTGGCTAGAAGCAAAATGCTAGGTTGTAGCTCATCTCCAGCAGCTGACACAGATAGAAATTTGCCTGTTTTCATCCTTATAGCTTTGGGTCCAACTGTTGTTGAATAACAGTCTAAAAAAATTCTCAAGCTGTGTTCGTAATGCCCATTCACTCCTGTGCAGCATGATGGAAAACAGTCCCACATCCCTGAAAAACTGGAGTAGCAGCTATTTGACCAAAACGGTAGTTTGGAGTTAGCAACCACCGAAGAGTCTAGCCACCCACCACACACCTGTTCCGCTGCACGCACTGCGGGGGAGAGGTGGGGCGCTGACAAGTAGTGGGTGAGGAGCTCTGTTCAAGAAACGGGAGTATGTGCATTTTAAATCATGATATAAACGATAAGAGTATTCTGTGAAACAAAAGACATTTTTATATCGTCATCCAATATACAGTTGTGTTCAAAATAATAGTGTGTTGAAAAATGTGAATAAACGTCAAAATTCTTCAAATAAATTGGCCGGGGGATTGTGGGGATCGTGGGATCGATCCCAGCCCCCGACCAACAGTGATCTGTGTGGAGTTTGCATGTTCTCCCCGTGTTGCGTGGGTTTACTCCGGGATTTCTCCGGTTTCCTCCCACATGCCAAAAACATGCATGTTAGGTTAATTGGCTGTTCTAAATTGTCCCTAGATATCTGTTTCCTATAGGCCCTTAGAATAGAGGGTTAGTATTAATGAAAGCGCTTTGAGTGGTCTTTGTGACTAGAAAAGCGCTATATAAGTGCAGGTTAGTTAGTTAGTTAGTTAGTATTTTAATGAACACAAATGCATTGGGGACACTGCACATTCTATTTCAAAGCAAGAAAATTGGAAAAAGTAATTGAATTTGATAATATTTTACAGAAAGTCAAGAAATTTAATGTTCAAAAAAATAGCAGTGTTGACGTCTGTCTTTAGTGTGTTTGGGGTCATTGTCTTGTTCAAACACCCATTTCAAAGGCATTTCCTCTTCAGCATACAGCAACATGACTTCTTCCAGTATTCTGATGTACTCAAACTGATCCATGATCCCTGGTATGCGATAAATAGGACCAACACCATAGTACGAGAAACATCCCCACATCATGATGCTTGCACCACCATGCTTCACCGTCTTCACTGTGTACTGTGGCTTGAATACAGTGTTTGCAGGATGTCTGACAAACTGTCTGTGGCCCTTAGACCCAAAAAGAACAATCTTACTCTCATCAGTCCACAAAATATTACGCCATTTCTTTGTAGGCCAGTCAATGCAAATTGTAACCGCTTCAGCACATGTCTTTTTTTAAACGATGGGACTTTGCGGGGGCTTCTTGCTGGTAGCTTGGCTTCACATAGACGTCATCTGATTGTTACAGTACTCACAGGCAACCTTAGATCTTCTTTGATCCTCCTGGAGCTGATCACTGGCTGAGCCTTTGCCAGTTTGGTTATTCTCCGATCCATTCGAATAGTCGTTTTTCTTTTTCTTCCTCGCCTTTCTGGTTTTGGCTGCCATTTTAAAGCATTTGATATCATTTTAGCTGAACAGCCTATCATTTTCTGCACTTCTTTATAGGTTTTCCCCTCTTTTATTAATTTCTTAATCAAAGAACGCTCTTCTTCTGAACAGTGTCTTGAACGACCCATTTCACTGTTTTTCAAGGACAAATGCACAGCCAGCATATGCAGCGTCAGTTGCCTTGATCCTTAAATAAGGGCCACCTGTTTAACACCTTTTTTTTTCCTCAAAGAATCAATGACCTCACTAAGTGAACTCAGCACTGCTATTTTTTTGAACACGCCCCTTTCAGTTAATGATTCAGTTTCACAGAATCAGCAGCATGCATGTCATGCCTGTTGGGTCTGTTGGTTTTCTATACCTTTACTAAACCTTCTAGAAACTTACTTGCAGTGTAGAAATTGAAATTCTAACAAAAACAGTGATTCATATTGCTAGTGATGTGGGACTGCTATTATTTTGAACACAACTGTATATCGTCATATCGCATAGCCTTACCCTGAGTTAACACATTACCAGCATAACTGAAGCAGCTCAGCTAACAGCAACCATCATCAAAGAAAGATTACTATCCGACAGCAGGTAAACTAAACAGTACACACTCCGACGGTCCCCTCCATGAGTAACTGGGTCAGTGGTGCAGGTCCTGACACCACAGAGTGCCGAGAGCTAGTGAGGAATTCCTATTTGGCTCAGTAGTAGAGCGGAGGTGTTGACATCATGGTGACATGGGTTCAAATCCCAGCCTGGGATATTGGTGAATGTCTGCCGTACCCAAAGAAGGAAGTGAAAATGACCAGGTTCGTACACCTTGACATAGGGGCCAAGATGGATTTGAAAATCCCAGGATTAAAATAGGCAATTCTGGCCTTGTCCCAGAAAGGGGCTGTAACACACACCAACAGTGCGGTCAGTTTTCTAAAGTTGAGAGACTCGTTGAAAATAAGAAGCGCTAACCTAATCGGCAAACTATTTAGAAGTGGCCCAATTTCATTCATTCAGTACCGGGAGTAACTGTGGAGTTCCGCTGACTGTTGGCCGGAGACAGGGGGACGGAGTGGAGGAGGGAAGGAGCTGTCGCTGTAGTGCAGCAGTGATATGACATCTCTGCTTTACAAGTCTATATTTAACTTGCTTCATTTATTTATTTCCGGTAAAATCCTCCCATATTTTAGAAACTTTTGCCCTTGTCCATGATTGTCTCTCTGTCGCCATGACGCATTTCTCTTCTTCACTCCAACAGTTGAACTGAACATTTCTGCGGCATGCAAATCTATCTATATATGCAGCATTTCTGTCTGTGTGTGTGTCTGTTCCACGCATATCTCTTGAACCGTTCAGACTGACCTAAGGTTTTATACGTGTTTTGCTGAGGTTACGAGGGTGTGTATCCCCAAGTATGGAGTAGCTCAGTCAAAATATGTAATTTTGATCAATAAAGGTTTAGCCACTGCTCTGTCACTGCTCTGTGTTTCTTCATGCCCTGGCTTCAAGTGCGGGCGGGGTTTCGGATTGACTCCGTGCTGACTGGATAATACAGGGCACCACGACCATGCTGATTTAATAATACACGGCGCCACGACCAGTCAGTCACCAGAGCGTTCTCTGGACAAAACAAGGAAGTGAAAAACAACAAATTTGACTAGAAAAACATAATACTGAAGATTTAACGTTTAAAAAATTATACCATGAAGTTGCAGTGATTGCGTAGGTCTAAAGGATACTTTGGTATATGTGCAGAAAATGAGGTGTGTGAGCAGACTGGGGGGAGCATTTGCGGGACCGGGTCTGACAAAT
The DNA here is from genome assembly GCA_020510985.1 of Pholidichthys leucotaenia. Taxonomy (NCBI): domain Eukaryota; kingdom Metazoa; phylum Chordata; class Actinopteri; order Cichliformes; family Pholidichthyidae; genus Pholidichthys; species Pholidichthys leucotaenia. Next base: position 345,183,897 of record CM035837.1, on the reverse strand, counting down.
CAACACAGAACATGCCAGGAGAAGCAGCGGCCAGACACGACCTGGCTCAAAGGCACGCTAACTGATGGCGACAAAAAAAGTTATTTTCAATAAAGTGAAAAAAGATAATGCATGGAGTGTGCTTTTGCCCTGAAGCTGATTTATCATGGAAAACAGCTGAGCTCTGTGGTTCGGGGGATCAGCTGATTGGATCCACCTCCTCCGTGTTCTGACATTTTGGCATATCTATCAGAACAGCTAATATACATACAGGACATACAGGAGAATTGAAATGGCATTTCTCTCCCTCTTCAGTGGTGTGCACAATATAAAAAACAGAATAAGGCTGGAAAAACAACAACAGCAGTCCATGTACAGTAATGCTACACGTAGCGCAAATCGCGACAAAAGATGGACTTAAGGTTTAATGCTTAAAAAATTATACCATAAAGTTGCCGTGATTGCGTAGGTCTAATGGATAATTCGGCATGAAGAACATGAGGTGCGCAGGTGGAAGGGGGGGCAGCAGCTGAATCGGTGGATTGCAGTCCTTCGCAGGCACACGGGTAAAGCAGCAGCCAGTGGGTCTCAAATATTTATAAACATGTCCTGTTATAGTACTGCATGAGTTTATTGATGATACACAGAAGAAATTCAATATTAACACTTAACTCAATCACTGAACAGTGAAAAAAAAAAACAAAATAAAATGATTATGATGAGTGAACAACTCTCATTCCCCAAAGTGCAAGATACACCATTATCTTGAATGTAAGTGATAAAAGATCACACAAATAAATGATCTAACAAATAAACAAGGGCTCTGAAGCAGTTGCTAATATTGGATGTCCCATTCATTTTCAATAATTAGGTATTTTGTAATTAATAGTCACACAATCAAATAAATAGTGCCATTTACTCCCTTATATATTTATCAAAGTCTAACGTGATTGCCTACATATAGGCTACACCTCTTTGTATTCCACTTTCAAACACAGCTACATTTGGGCCTGTAAAGCCTGGAATACCTGTTTCAGACAGGAATACTTGCATTCTATGGGCAATGCACTAGTAAACTTTAAAATTAAATGACTCACTGACAATAAAAATCTGCATGGACAATTTTTATGATCGACATTATTGACAATGTCAACTAATCATTGCAGCCCTATGTGCAAGAAGTCCATTGTTTATTTATTTGCATATATACTACCTTACTGTCAATTTTTTTAAGTGCCGTTTTAGGTAATTTTGACCTCCTGTTATGATGGGTTGTACTATAATTTATAAAGGCCACATTAAACAGTCCCTCCAGGATTTTGCGATGTTGCGATTGCGTCAATTCATGCGAAATCAGCCAATCAGCGCAACTATTGTGCGACCTTGCAACTTTGTCCAATCACCGCAACTTTCCCACAATTTTGGCCAATCCTCGTCAACTTCTGTCAATTTCCCCAATCAAATTTGTCTATGAAACGCTCAGTCTAACCAATCAAATGCATTGCATCGCGTTCATTTCCGTGTTTACACTAAGTATCAACGGAACACTTCAAAAAAACAGTGTGTGATTTAAAGAAAAACACTCATCCGTGAGGTTTGCAACACCATCCCTTCCTCCGTCTCCCCCAGCCTGCCGGTGGACGTCTCCGTCCTGACCGCATGTATGAAGTGCTGGGTTTGTGTTGAAAGATGTCCACCTGCCCTGAAAGCACCCCATCGCGGGAGCGCACGTGACGAGAGAGTCCATAGATCCACAAACAAACAAGCAAATCTAGCACTACAGCCAGTGTTTGATCATTTCATACATCTTTAGAGGTAAAATTATTACTACATGTTGTCAATGAGCTTTAAACCTGTGAATCTCTCTGATCTGGACATGGCGAATACCCCCCTCCCCCCGTAACTGAAAGGTGTGTGTGTGTGTGTGTGTGAAGACGCGCAGCAGCCAGACAGACAGATAGGAGTTACATGGAAAGTGACAGAATATTGTCTGTAATTTTTTTCAGAAAAACAGACTCCAACAGATAATACAGACTAACAGAATAAATTATTTATTTTTTCCTCTTGGTACCTAGTGGTTGGGGACCGTAGGGAGTTTTCAAATGAAGGTGCTGCCAGTAATTTCCAAATCTCTACTCTTTAACATGCATTCAATCAATTTAGCTGCTGTAATGGATATTGTGTTAAAGTCTGTATTGGCTGTTGCACAAAAGAATTTTTCTGTATAGCAGAAGTTTCTGCTTAATTTACAAATCACTGTAATAGGAAATGTTTAGACAATCCTGTGCTTTTCTTGTATTGCTATATAGAATATCACTGCAGTAAGCTGGAAAAAAGCATCTGCTTTAAAATATGTAATTCTTCCCACAACTTTTAGTGCAAAAAAAAAAAAAAAAAAAAAAAAAAAACCTTTCAAAACATCGCAACTTTTTAAACAAGCTCCCGCGAATTCAGGCTTTTTGGGCCGCAACAATCATAAAAACATCCCACGAAATCCTGGAGGGACTGATTAACCAGCTTTAGTTTTTTTTTAATTTGATCTTTGCATAACATTGGTTTCCAAGTTTCTACATATCCTTGCTATTGTTCTTTCTATATCATCATGTTTAATAACGCATGCCAAATGCATTGTGTGACTGGTGTAGGTCTATGTATGTGGACAAAACTTGCTTCCTATTGCTATTATTGGACCACCATCATTAACCACTGCATGCAATATTCAACGGGCACCAATGTTAGTAACCCATATATAGATGAATATTTCATTGTTTACAAGGCTATTCTTTTTAACACTAGTGCAGACTGGATGTCAAATAATAATAAAATCAGTACAGATTATATGGTAGAACCATGAAACAGTGATTGGCACTATTGCCTCATAGCCAGATTGTTTCTGGCTGGAATCCCTAGGTTGGCAGGTGCCTTTCTGTGAAAAGTTTCTGTCTTCTACCTGTGCTTGCAGCGGTGGGTTACACCAGTTTCCTCCCACAATCCAAACATGCATGTTAGGATAATTGGGGATTCTAAATTGGCTCTTGGTATGGTCTCTCTTAAGTCTCAGAGATTAAAAACACTATATAGCCCCTTTTTCACTAGCACCTACTCAGCCCTACTCGCCTTGATTCTACTCGGCTCAACACGGTGTGATTGGTTTTCCATTACAACCGAGTACCACCTCAAGTGGGTGGGTTCATTACAGGAAGGTGGCTTGTTATCCCATTATGTTGTTTATATGCTGACGTTTTCACTGATAAATAACGTGAAAAATGCTTAAAATCACAAAACACTCACCATCTTCCCCGTGAGCAGCCATCAGCTCAGAGATCTCCTCGTCTACTTTTTCATTTCAGGTCACTCCGCCGCAGCAGGGCCGACAGGGCTGAAAAGTTCATAGTTGTCAAATTTGACCAAATGTAGTTTATTTTTCAAGTGCAGGGATCCAAGCGCTGCAACACCAATGGAAGAACTGTGCTCACTGACGGGGAGACTGTTGAAAAATAACTACGTTTGGTCAAATTTGACCACTGTATGAACTTTTCAGCCCCAGCCCCAGCAGAGCATTCCGAAATGAAATACCAGGTCTCCAAACTGATGGCTGCTCATGGGGATGATGGTGAGCCTTTTATGATGGTGTTGATTTGTGTGTAGCCATTTATTTCGTTATCACAAGACATCGCTCTCATCCACTGATGTTACACCCTGCCCAATCAGTGGTCTGCAATCTGCTGATGTCACATTTTCAGCTCGACCCAGCACGGTTGGAACCCCACTGAAGCAGGTACTAATGGAAAACCCTACAAACCGAGTAGAGTCAAGACGAGTAGTGCTAAGTACGGGTGTATGCACTAGTGGAAAAGGGCCATATAAATACAGGTTCTAGTCCTACCCTAAAAATGCAATCATATTAGTGCAGATGTAACTGCTGATACACGTCTTTGGACTGAATGACACATATGTATCAGCTTTATCCAATGTCACTCTGACCAGTTGGGTATACTATATAATGGGTGAATTAAAGCAAACACACACACACAACCAAAAAAGAAAACATGTTTATCACGTGCTACCAACTGTTGCGAAACACTTTTTGCAACAGACAACACAAATGACAAGGCATTCAGTGTGATCACAGTGGAAATGATTTCATCTATATCCCGAGGGGCTCCAGACAATCGAGTTTAGAGAGAATACTGCTGAAAACAATCTACTGCATACAAACAGACAAACAGGATTATTTACAGCTGAAAGTTGCCCACCATCTTTGATACAGTCATTCATTTTCCATCTCACCTCCATGGAGACTCGCCAGCCTTGCATGGCAGAGAAGCCGTAGCTCATTTTGCTGTTGCCGCCATCGGAGGAGGACTTACTCGTATTCGGCTGCGACAAATATGCACCCATGGTGGTCGGTTTCTTATGGCTTTACACCTGGATAAAAGAAGACACAGAGGAAACATCACATCATTTCCAAACGCTTTCCCGTTGTGTCTGGTAGCTGCTGTTAGCTGGCTAACGTTAGCAACCCAAACACAGAAAGTAAACGCAGTGGCTAGCTAACGTCACAAAGCTAATGGCAGCGAACCGGCTAAACTTCCAGGTAACCTCTGCCCCCCGACACCGAAGCGGCTGCGCAGTTTAGAAAATATAGGCGTTTCACGGCCGAGCGGTTAATTTACCTGTTCTGACAAAGCAGGGCGAATTTTTAGACAAAGGTCCAAAACAGAAAGAGATTCACATAGGAGTGATTACACGTGTGGTGGCAAAAAGCCGCTGAATAAGGGGCTCCATAGTTGCCAGTTCCATTTGATTCCCGTGATTTTTTTTCTTGTTTTAAAGCCGTGGACATTTGGCTTGTTTTTACGGATAGAGTCGCTTGTTTGTCGCGCACAATCTGGCAACATTGGCACAGCGCTGTTGAGGGAGTGGGCACGCGAAGCATGCTCGTTTTGCTTTGCCCGTTTATATGAGAAAAAAATTGAACATTTACAGCGAATAAAATTTAACCAGCCACCATACGAATGTTGAAATTTTGCAAGAAAAAAAATGAAAATGTACAAGAAAAAAGTGGGGAATTGGTGAAAAGGCAGCAAATTTACAATTTTTTTTTCAAAATTACAAGAAAAAGGTCACGACTAAAAAGTTACAAATTTACAAGAGTTTATTTGCATAGGCCTGGTGCCTCAAATGCATTCATTCACTTATGTAACATGACGTAGAAGGTTTATGATATGGGGCGGCAAATCGCTCTTTTTTCCAAATTTGAAAAAAAAAAAAGTCTCTTACTCCATACCACACGGTGGCAGTAATGTTGCATATTGTCATGAAGGCACCTAAAAACGCAGCTGGAAGAAGAGACATCAGCGGTTCATCATGGCGCGGGAAAACCGAGCAGAGGAGGAGATGGAGGTCTGCAGGGAAGACGATGATAGTCTCTCTCCGTCTTCTCTGAAGTTGTATGAAGCACAGTTCTTCGGCTTCACCCCGCAGACCTGCATGCTGCGGGTCTACAGCGCTTTCCTAGACTGCCTCTATGACATCCTGCCCGTCGTGGAGAAAGTGTGTGTCCGCCAGTTCGGTAACGGCGAGTCAGGCGAGACGGACGAGCTGTTCCGGGCCGGGATCAGAGAGTGTAGTCGCAAGTTGCAGCAGTTTTTGGAAGAGCGGTTCAAGAAGTTGTCGACAAGGATGGAATCGCTGCTGATGGACCGATGTTTCTCGATACCGCCAAACATCCTCCTGCCAGAAGATCAGACTCACAGAAAATACCCGCAGAACTTCCAGGTAGGTCCAGAGCAGAGTTTTGTAGATATAGTCACAGTTATTACATGCACTAGGGTAGCTTTTTCACAAAATATGTAGTACTGAAAAGTTACACTGTACAAACTAATTCTGGTATCGTCCCAAAAAGTGATGGAGGGTGGCGCGATCAGTTTTTGGCAGTAATCATTGGCAGTGTCATACCTCATTCCCAAAAATCTACGTAAACATACCGGAATATGTTAATTTTATACTATTTATTTCTTTTTAAAATTTTACACAGTAATGTTGCATATGGAACTTACCATTTGAAGTAGTACAACCGAGGCTTGAATATTGGGCCAGTTGGGGTCCAACCCAGACATCCTGTGTTTAGACTTTTTAGTGGTGTTATCCTTCTCTCCTTCCTCTGCCTGAACACTTTCCTCTCCTTGGCTCCTCTCTTCTGTCTCATCTTGCCCTCTCTGAGCTCTGTTTAATTCAGGTTCTCTCTCTGTCTATGGTGGTATACAAACAGGTGAGAAAATATCAAGTGTCATGTTTTGTCCTGTAGGATTTTTTTTTTTGTCATGGTTTACATAAATGACAAAAATATGTGTATTTTTTGTATTTTTAGTTCAGTGTTTCTTTTTTTTCCATTGAGAGAGTAAGGAAGGGAAAGAAACATTCATAATAGTAATGTACTCATGCATACTTAAATTATATGATCAGTATAGTAACCAGAAATTCTACTCATGTAAAAGCAGTGCTTTGAAAATAATAATTAAAAGTAGACAACCAAAAATTTCTAGTTGAGTTAAGGGTACAAAGAGAACCCACTTAAAAACTTGAGCAATGACTTCAGTCTTGAAGGTTTGAGGTTTTTCTCCAAAATTTATAACAATTTTCTTATAGTTTTCTACTTTTTTCTGTAAATCTATCTAAAGTTGAAACCATGTTCCTCAAATTTGTAATTTCCTCTGGTAAAATTGACTTTTCTTGTACATTTGAAACTTTATCATAAATTTGGGGATTATTTTATGACTTATTTTTGTCTGTTTTTTTTTTTAATAAAATTAGTTGTTTTTTTAGATAAATTTGAAACAGACTTTGGTATTTATTTTTTTTTTTACTTTTTCCTTATAACAATTTACATTTTTGACCATAATTTTGCAGTCAGAACAGAACAATAATTTAACTCTGATTACAAAGAAAAAATATGAATAAAATTGTATTTCATTCATTCATCCATCTTCTTCCGCTTAATCCTTTTCAGGTCACGGGGGGGCTGGAGCCTATCCCAGCATCTTTGGGCGAGAGGCAGGGTACACCCTGGACAGATCACCAGTCCATCACAGGGCCAACACAGAGAGACAGACAACCATTCACTCTCACAGTCATACCTAAGGACAATTTAGAATCCCCAGTTTGATGCCAATTAACCCAACTTGCATGTTTTTGGCATGTGGGAGGAAACTGGAGAAATCCCGGAGTAAACCCACGCAGACACGGGGAGAACATGCAAACGCCACACAGATCACTGTTGGTCGGGGGCTGGGATTGAACCCAGGATCCCCCGGCCAAGGGTGAATTGCTGTGCTGCCGCAGTGCTAACCACTCCGCCACCGCGCCGCCTTTAATTTAGGATTCTAAATTCCATCTCATGTAAAAGTAAAACAGTATTTGTTGATATAGCTATTTTTTAATCTCTGGTTGACCAAAGTGCTTAACAGATTAGGTTATCTATCCATTCACATATATATCACATATTCACACACAACATTACAAAGACAGTGGGAGGTGAACCCCTCATCTTTTGATCACTAGGGCTGAAATGATTAGTCGACTCTGTCGATAACGTTGATCATAAAAATTTGTCAACGCAAATTTTTTATTGTCGACAAATCATTTCATTTTAAAGTTTATATGCATGCCGCGGGAATATTCACCAGCGAAGAAAAAGAGGAATGCATCATGGTGCACGGAGAGAAGATCATGGAGAAGGCTAAAAGTTTCCAATGTATGGGTGGATTTTACTGAAAATTAATAAATGAAACAAGTTAAATGTAGACTGCAAAGCAGTTTGTCATATCACAGCTGAACTACAGCGATGCATCCATTCCCTCCTCCTCTCCATTCCTCCGTCTCTGGCCACCTGTCAGCGGACTGCACCAGTAAGGTCAGCAAGTAACGCTAGCGTTTCTTATTTTCAATGAGCGACTCTCTCAGCTTTAGAAAACTGACCACACTATTAGTACATGCTTTTTTTTTTTTTTTTTTTTTTTTTGTTACTTGTTTTGTACCCGTAGGTAGATTTGTTTTGCAGTCTGGTGACAAGCCGCCAGCTGCCGGTCGCTGCGTGCACAAGCGCCCCGTATCCCTAACCTGCATGTTTTTAGCATGTGGGAGGAAACGGGAGAAATCCCGGAGTAAACCCACGCAACACGGGGAGAACATACAAACTCCACACAGATCACTGTTTGTCGGGGGCAGGGATCGAACCCACGATCTCACAATCCCCCGGCCGAGGGTAAACTGTGCTGCCACAGTGCTAACCACTGTGCCACTGTGCAGCTCTGTTAAACAGCCCATGCTGTTTAAATAGTTTGCCTGCTGTCAGACAATAATCTCTCTTTGATGATAGTTGCTGACAACTGAGCTGCTTCCATTATGCTAGCTATATGCTAACTGCAGTAAATGAGTGAATTAGATTTAGATTCTTTTATTAGTCTTACAACAGGGAAATTACAGGGCATCCACATGAGTGGATGAGCCAGTCACGAGTGCGGTGCCCAATCTTTTCACCATTCACACACACATTCACATCTGGGACTTTATCCTGCTGTCACCGGAGTAAAATTATCACCATTGCAGAGTAAACTAGTTAGAAAATGAAACTCACTCACAGGGAGACGGGAGGACCGGGAACTCTTCAGCTGAATCGGGATTTGGGAGACACGGGGAAAACATGCAAACTCCACACAGATCACTGTTGGTCAGAGGCTGGGATCAAACCCAGGATCCCCCGGCCAAGGGTGAGTTACTGCGCTGCCGCAGTGCTAACCACTCTGCCAAAGCGCTGCCCAATTACATGAGCAACTTGCTCTTTTTCCTATTCTGTATTATGGTCACTGTAATATCAGCCTTCATTCTGAGCATCAGTGCATCTCAGTAAATTAGAATATCATGATTTGCAATTTAATTAAAAAAGATAACCATAATCATCACAAATAAATTTAAAATGGCGTAATCAGGGGTGCCCAACCTGGGGCTCCTGGAACATTCAGGTTTCTGTGGGAAATTTTCTAATTTCACTTCTTAATTGGTCCAAAGATTTGTAAATAATTTGTCATTGTTGTGCATGTGTTCTGTAGGCACCCTTGCACCCATGCACAACAACAGCAAATTATTTGCAAATCTTTGGACCAATTAAGAAGTGAAATTAGAAAATTTCCCACAGAAACCTGAATGTTCCAGGAGCCCCAGGTTGGTCACCCCTGGCTTAAATATTTCACTGTATGTGTAGTGAAGGATCACGTTCCTGCACTGATATTTAAAGTGTTTTTGGTTTTTTTTATTTATTTATTTATTGGTGTGTGTGGCCTGTCATACAGGAACCTGGTGGCCGCTCTGCATTCAACTGGCTCCATTATCACACCTTACTCCATCTTAGCACCTGTAAAAGAGAAACTCTTAGGAGTTTGCAGCTGCAGATTACCACGTGACCTATAAAGATATGAATTATTATTCATGTGCAGTTTCAGCCTTCTACAATAACTGGAAGTGGCAGTTCGGTGGCGCAGTGGTTAGCACAGTGGCAATACAGTAAGAAGGTCACAGGATCGATTCCACCCCTGACCATCGTGGGTTCGACCCACCCCCCGACCATCGGTGACCCTTCTGTGTGGAGTTTGCATGTTGTCTGCATGGGTTTACCCTGGGTATTCTGGTTTCCTCCCCCAGGCCAAAAACATGTAAGTTAGGTTAATTGGAGACTCTAAAGTGGCCCTAGGTGTGAATGTGTGTGTGAATGGTAAAGGGATTGGCACCATACCGTGGCTGCCTCATCCATCCAGGTGGATGCCCTGAATTTCCCTCTGGGGATCAATAAAGTACACAAAATATGCTTATCTTTAATGAACAGTCCTTGTAGTTTGATTGCTTTCTCTCCTCCACATTTACAACAGGGGCCTCATGTACAAAGGGTACTTAATTTCAGATGTATCAAGAATGAAACGACCGTGGAAATATGCGCAGCCCCACACCATCTTCATGGCTGGCATATGTAGGTTTCTACTGTTATTGGTCCATTGGCGACACTTAGAGGTGATGTTGGGAGACTAATAATGACATGAAAATTATTGTACACACCAGGGGCCTCATGTGCAAAGACTTGCGTGGATTTCCTACTGAAAGATGACATGCGTTTAAATCAAGAAAACACCATAAGTAAAAAAAATAAAAAATCCAGATGTATGAAGCCGTCTGTACACAGGAATCCAAGCACATTTCCTTTGTACAGTGCATCCAGAAAGTATTCACAGCACTTCACTTTTCCACATTTTTTGTTAGTGTTATTCCAAAAGGGATTAAATTTGTTTTTTCCTCAAAATACTTCACACAATACCCCATAATGACAATGTGAAAAAAGTTTTTTTGAGACTTTTTTCAAATTTATTAAAAATAAAAAAAAACCCCTCAGAAATCACATGCACATAAGTATTCACAGCCTTTGCTCAAAACTTTGTTGATGCCCCTTTGGCAGCAATTACAGCCTCAAATCTTTTTGAATATGATGCCACAAGCTTGGCACACCTATCTTTGGGCAGTTTTGCCCATTCCTCTTTGCAGCACCTCTCAAGCTCCATCAGATTGGGTCGGAAGCGTGGGTGCACAACCATTTTCAGACCTCTCCAGAGATGTTCAGTTGGATTTTTTTTTTTTTTTTTTAGTTAAAACCATAATCCCGGCTACAAAAATAAATAAATATCACAAACACTTACTAAATACAATACATACTCTCACATCTGCTTGAAGCAAAATAAAATAAATAACTACTAGGCAGTATACTAACTTCATACAGAAACATTCAAACAGATTCCAATATTTGCAAGATAGGACCCCAGGATTCCTCCCACTTGTATTGATCTTTGTGAGTATTTGGTCTTAACTTTTCCATATGAATGACTGAAATAAGCTCCTGCAACCAGTTTTTCAAGCTTGGGACATTTGATGACTTCCAGTTTTTAAGAATTAGTTTTTTTGCAAGAACCATGCCCATCGATGGGGCCGTCTGGATATGTGATGATAGCTTTAAAAAGTCCAGTGAACAACCAAGTATGGCGAGGTCTCTATCCAGTGTGAAAGTCCTGTAATATGCTTCAGAAAAAAAAAGGAAAAATACTTGACCAAAAAGAAAAAATAAATGGATAATCCCCAAATAAGTGCAACAGTGTACCATCATTTGATTTACATTTGTCACAGACTGGAGACACTGAAGGATAAAATTTATGTAACATGACGAAAGCTGTGTAACACTTTAAAACTGAATTAACCTATGCCTACTATTTATTGAACATCTATGAATCCAGAGAAGTGCAGTCTTCCATACCTTATTGGACAATACAGTATTCATTTCTCTCTCCCACGCTTTCTTAATACAGACAGCAGGTGCAAAGTCATCAAAAAAATACTTTACAAATTTATTTATAAGTTTCTTATCTTCTGGCGAAATAGAAAATAATTCCAACAACTCATGCCCCTCACAAGAGGACTCAAACTGTGTAATATTTTCTCTCACAAAATGCCTCAGTTGCATATAACGAAAAAAGTTAGTGGGGTAGATTATATTTTGAGCTTAACTGGTCAGAAGAAGAAAACTTATCATCAGTGTAAAAATCCTTAATGCACTTAAGCCCTTTAACATACCATGTAACAAAAGTACTGTCCACCAATGCCGAGACAAAGGCATGATTATGGCAAAATGGTGTATATATTGAAATATTTGGAACTTTATATTTTTAAGTTGCCTGAGAATCTTCAATGAATTTCTAACAACAAAACTGTGACTTACAACTTTTAAAGCAATAGCAGAATTTGTAAAAAATAAAGAAGAAAGTGAGGCATATGGTTTCAGTAATGATGTAAGTTCCGTCTTTTGCCAAAGGGGAGCAGAATTCAACAGTTCATTATCTGGAGAACCCCATTGCCAATATATCAGTGCCCTAGCATTAGCTGCCCAATAATAATTTTTAAATATTTGAAGACCCAAACCACCCTCCTGAACAGGCTGACAAAGATGTTTCTTTGACAGTCTATGTTTTTTATAACCCCAGACAAATTCTAAAATAATTGACTCTAACCTCTTAAAAAATTCAGCAGGAGTCAGTACAGGCAGATTTTGAAAAAGATATAAAAACTTGGGTAGCGATACCATCTTAATGGCATTCACTCTGCCTATCATGGATAATGGCAGAGTCCTCCAGTATTTAATATTACGTTTTAATTTGTCAATACCCTCGAACAAGTTTACTTTAAACAGCAGTTCTGGATTTTGAGTAATTTTAAGTCCCAAATATGTAATATGATTCTGAACAATACTCACTGGGCAATTTTTCAAAATTAAATTAGCTCCTGTAAAAATAAGTTCACTTTTAGACGTTTATTATATAGCCAGAAATTTTGCCAAAAGCATAAGTACTGTAAAAGGTTAGGAATACCCTCTTCATTGTTATTATGGGGTATTGTGTGTAGAATTTTGAGAAAAAAAATTAACTTAATCCCTTTTGGAATAAGGCTGTAACATAACAAAATGTGGAAAAAGTGAAGTGCTGTGAATACTTTCCGGATGCACTGTACATTCCAATCTGCTTGAAATTGAACACACGTGAAGAAATACCAGACTCCTCCCTTGACACGCCTCCATTTGAATAAGCTAACTAACTACCCTGCACTTATATAGCGCTTTTCTAGTCACAAAGACCACTCAAAGCGCTTTCATTAATACTAACCCTCTATTCTAAGGGCCTATAGGAAACAGATATCTAGGGACAATTTAGAACAGCCAATTAACCTAACATGCATGTTTTTGGCATGTGGGAGGAAACCGGAGAAATCCCGGAGTAAACCCACGCAACACGGGGAGAACATGCAAACTCCACACAGATCACTGTTGGTCGGGGGCTGGGATCGAACCCACGATCCCACGATCCCCACAATCCCCCGGCCAAGGGTAAACTGTGCTGCCGCAGTGCTAACCACTGCTCCACTGTGCAGCCCATAAGCAAGTAGGTATGCAAATAGATACAGTGTATACAAGCGCTGCAAGTTTGATTCTCCTGTATCCATGATCAAAAATAATGGATTTAATGGAATTTCACGGGCAGCACAGTGGTGCAGTGGTTAGCACTGTTGCTTTACAGCTAGAAGGTTCCAGGTTTGAATCCCCAGGCTGGTAGGGGTTGGAACCTTTCTGTGTGGAGTTTGCATGTTCTCCCTGTGCTGCGTGGGTTTACTCCGGGGGCTCCAGTTTCCTCCCACAATCCAAAGACATGCATGTTAGGTTAATTGGTTGTTCTAAATTGTCCCTAGATATCTGTCTCCTATAGGCCCTTAGAATAGAGGGTTAGTACTAGTGAAAGTGCTTTGAGTGGTCTTTGTGACTAGAAAAGCGCTATATAAATGCAGGTTAGTTAGTTAATTAGTTAGTAGAACTGTGAGTTGGAGGTGCTCCTGAATGAGGTAGAGGCACATAAATACATTTTGTTTGGCATGCTGTCCTCCAGCATTAGCGCCGGATACAGGTAATTCAATAGCCTGCTCACAGTACTGTAAGATTAGTTTACTGTTTTCCTTTATTGAGACAGGGATAAGGAGATGTTTATTTAACTTTAGGGCTGTCGCGGTAGAGGAATTTCCCCTGCGGTGATGGTGGACAGCCCAACACTGCGGTATGAGGTGTTATTTTAGATGTTTTTAGGACCCTGTGGTCTCTTAATTTAAACAGGGTTTATAACTTATGTGGCAAATGATGGAAGCTGTGAGAGACTTGCTGCAGCTCCGCTCTCAACTTTATGTGCGTATGTGACAATTGTGCGGTGCTCCGCTCTTTCCACAGTCATGAACTGCTGATTCTGTTTAAAAAAAAAAAAAAATCATTTTCATAAAGCAGTGGCTTTAATGACAGGGTGTGCGGACTGGAGACTGCAACGACATTCAGCTTATTTAAGCAGGACGGCCTTCGTACAGGACCCTGCGTGGCTCTTGTCTCCGTGATTTTTGCCACTGTGACTTTTGCCGCTGTTCGAAAAAATCACGTTCAAACAAGTAATGCTCATACACAGGAGCATACACAGTCAAGATCATACACACTCCGCTCAGAAGGAAATAACACGCTTTGTGCCCTTTCAGTGCTCACTGTCACGGCTGTATTTAGCAAGGAATCCAAACGCTTTCACCACTAACTGCCTGCTGGAGTCCGTCTGGAGAGAGAGTGCACCAAACGGTGCTGCCGCTGCCGGGTGCTAACGGCAACACCACCAGGTGCTGTGGAAGCTTCCAGAGTACTGGGTGCAAACACGCTGTTGGCAATAAAAATACACTTCATTTAACAATTTATTTAGTAATCAATAGGGGCACATAAGTGAACGAGGTATAGCCACACCCACAAAAAAGTGAACACTGTGGTTATTGTGGTTGCTCGTTTTTCTCTGCAGTAGGCGTATCCATAGCGCGGTATTACATAATTGCGGTTATCGCGACAGCCCTATTTAACTTTGACATGTTTAGACTGACGTCTGCAGTCATCCTCAGATTCGTCAGCTAATTGTGATTTGGAGCGTTTATAGTTGAGTGGTTATAGTGCCACATTTCAAAGCAGAAGGTTCCAGGTACGAGACCAGCTGTGATCTCTTTTAGGGACCACAATGGAAATAAGTGCACACTTTTTTGTGTCATCCCATTGTTTTCAAATGTATGTTGTATTTTTTATACAATGGTATTTCAAACGATGAATAAATCAATCAATTTGTGACCTGCTGGGTGGATCAGCTGGTTGAACTAAAGGAAAACGGTCACGAAAAAGAACACATTTTGAACCTACTTAGTGGATAGCCATGGTCACCTGTCAGCTGAAATCAGATCATATTTTTTTCATTTATTTATTTCGAATGTGTAACATCGAGCATTCAGTGACAGTAATGTAGAAAACATTAAGAAAAATAATATAGAATATATATGAAAGCATAAGTCACCGTACAAAACTTGAGTTTCACCGTGAACATAATTCACATACATATCTGAAAAGCAGTGGGAAGAAGTCTAAACTTATTCAATCCCACCCCTTCTCCACAAATCATTGATTTCCATTCATTTGCTTCCTAGCCATACACAACACAATATATGTATCATTTAAATTAAATCATAGAAAATAATAATAATACATACATTTAATACACATTATTCAGAAACACAGCTTTGTTCAAACACCTTCATCCTCGTACTTTGCGAAGATCTTTTTTTTTTTATACATCCTTTTAAATTGTTTTATGTTTGGATATTGCTTCAGTTCATCACCCATACTGTTCCATAATTTCACTCCACAGATGGATACACAGAAACATTTCCTGGTTGTTCTTACATCTACTGTTTTAAAATTAAATAATCCCCTTAAATTGTAAATGCCTTTGCTTTCTGTAAACGGGCCTAAAATATTTTTTGGAAGTTGATTATTTTTGGCTCTAAACATGATTTGTCCAGTTTGGTATTTTACTTGATCCAAAAATTTTAATATATTTGACTGCAAGAACAATGGATTTGTGTGATCCCTATAACCAGCTTTATGAATTTTTGTAGAATAATTAGTGGCTGTAGCGTGCTTCTATAATTATTGCCCCAAACCTTGGCACAGTAGCTGAAGTATGGTGAAACCAGTGATCTGTAAAGAATGAGGAGTGATCTGTGATCCAGAACATGTTTTGCTTTGTTTAAAATTGCAATCGTTCTTGATATTTTTGAGTTTAAATGTTTTATATGCCGTTTCCAGTTAATTTTATCATCAATTATCACCCCAAGAAATTTGATTTCATTGACTCTTTCAATATCTGTTTCACCAATTTGTATTTTTGTTCTACAGTTGCCAAATAACATCATTTTTGTTTTGTCTAAGTTTAGTGATAACTTGTTTATGTCAAACCACATCTTCCGTTTTTCCATTTCTATGTTTGTCATCCAGTAATTGCTGTAGATCTTCTCCTGCACAGAAAATGTTCGTATCATCAGCAAACAAAACCGGTTTTAATTTTTGTGACACTTCACAAATGTCATTGATATAAAGAGTGAACAATTTTGGACCCAACGCTGACCCCTGGGGGACACCACAGACAATATCCAAACATAAAGAGCACCATTTACCCCAACTCACAAACTGTCTCCTATTGCTCAAATAACTCTTTATCCATTGCAACACAACCCCTCTGATACCATATCTTTCTAATTTTCTTACTAATATATCATGATTTAATGTGTCAAAAGCCTTTTTTAGATCAATGAATAGTCCAACAGCATATTTTTTCTGATCAGTGGAATTCGTTATATCCTCTATTGTATCTAATATGCAAGTGATGTGAATCTGTTTAATCTGAACCCATACTGACTTGTCAGAGATTAAATTATGTTTATCAATGAATTTGTCCAGATGGTTATTGAAAAGTTTTCAAGAATTTTGGAAAACTGTGGAAGAAGTGAAACAGGTCTACAGTATAATTCATGAAATGGTGCTTGTTGCCAGATTTGTACCATGGAATGACTTTAGCTGTTTTCATTTTATCAGGGAAAATACCAATTTGAAATGACAAGTTAAATATACTGCTCAAAAAAATTAAAGGAACACTTTGAAAACACATCAGATTTTAATGGGAAAAATAAGCTGGATATCTACACTGATATGGACTGGATAATGTGTTCAGAATGAAAAGATGCCACATCTTTTGATGGAAATGAAAACACTCCAAAACTTAAAGTGAAGAAATTGTGGCAGGCTAGTCCAGCTTACTCAGATTAAAAAGTGTTCCTTTAATTTTTTTTGAGCAATATATATAGGTTAGTTAGTTTAGTTACCGGAGTGGTGGCTCAGTTGGTAGAGCATCTGCCCCACACCCAGGGAGGCAGGGGTTCAAATCCCGGCCGGGTCATACCAAAGACCATATAAAAATGGTACTTTCTGCCTTCTAGCGTGGTGCTCTGCATAATGGAACGGGGAAAGTAAAGTTACGCACGCTCTCAACTTTATGTGACAATTGTGCGGTGCTCCGCTCTTTCCACAGTCATGAACTGCTGATTCTGTTTAAAAAGAAAAAAAAATCATTTTCATAAAGCAGTGGCTTTAATGACAGGGTGTGCGGACTGGAGACTGCAACGACATTCAGCTTATTTAAGCAGGACGGCCTTCGTACAGGACCCTGCGTGGCTCTTGTCTCCGTGATTTTTGCCACTGTGACTTTTGCCGCTGTTCGAAAAAATCACGTTCAAACAAGTAATGCTCATACACAGGAGCATACACAGTCAAGATCATACACACTCCGCTCAGAAGGAAATAACACGCTTTGTGCCCTTTCAGTGCTCACTGTCACGGCTGTATTTAGCAAGGAATCCAAACGCTTTCACCACTAACTGCCTGCTGGAGTCCGTCTGGAGAGAGAGTGCACCAAACGGTGCTGCCGCTGCCGGGTGCTAACGGCAACACCACCAGGTGCTGTGGAAGCTTCCAGAGTACTGGGTGCAAACACGCCTTTGGCAATAAAAATACACTTCATTTAACAATTTATTTAGTAATCAATAGGGGCACATAAGTGAACGAGATATAGCCACACCCACAAAAAAGTGAACACTGTGGTTATTGTGGTTGCTCGTTTTTCTCTGCAGTAGGCGTATCCATAGCGCGGTATTACATAATTGCGGTTATCGCGACAGCCCTATTTAACTTTGACATGTTTAGACTGACGTCTGCAGTCATCCTCAGATTCGTCAGCTAATTGTGATTTGGAGCGTTTATAGTTGAGTGGTTATAGTGCCACATTTCAAAGCAGAAGGTTCCAGGTACGAGACCAGCTGTGATCTCTTTTAGGGACCACAATGGAAATAAGTGCACACTTTTTTGTGTCATCCCATTGTTTTCAAATGTATGTTGTATTTTTTATACAATGGTATTTCAAACGATGAATAAATCAATCAATTTGTGACCTGCTGGGTGGATCAGCTGGTTGAACTAAAGGAAAACGGTCACGAAAAAGAACACATTTTGAACCTACTTAGTGGATAGCCATGGTCACCTGTCAGCTGAAATCAGATCATATTTTTTTCATTTATTTATTTCGAATGTGTAACATCGAGCATTCAGTGACAGTAATGTAGAAAACATTAAGAAAAATAATATAGAATATATATGAAAGCACATTGAAAGGAGTCAGTTGAGGTGGTATGGGCATCTGATTAGGATGCCTCCTGGACGCCTCCCACTTGAGGTGTTTCAGGCACGTCCCACTGGGAGGAGACCCCGGGGCAGACCCAGGACTCGGTGGAGAGACTATGTCTCCCAGCTAGTCTGGGAACGCCTTGGTATCCCCTCTGAAGAGCTGGAGCAGGTGGCTGGGGAGAGGGAAGTCTGGGCTTCTCTGCTTGAACTGCTGCCTCCGCGACCCGGACCTCCGGAAAAGCGGTAGAAGATGGATGGATGGATGGATGGATATATGAAAGCATAAGTCACCGTACAAAACTTGAGTTTCACCGTGAACATAATTCACATACATATCTGAAAAGCAGTGGGAAGAAGTCTAAACTTATTCAATCCCACCCCTTCTCCACAAATCATTGATTTCCATTCATTTGCTTCCTAGCCATACACAACACAATATATGTATCATTTAAATTAAATCATAGAAAATAATAATAATACATACATTTAATACACATTATTCAGAAACACAGCTTTGTTCAAACACCTTCATCCTCGTACTTTGCGAAGATCTTTTTTTTTTTATACATCCTTTTAAATTGTTTTATGTTTGGATATTGCTTCAGTTCATCACCCATACTGTTCCATAATTTCACTCCACAGATGGATACACAGAAACATTTCCTGGTTGTTCTTACATCTACTGTTTTAAAATTAAATAATCCCCTTAAATTGTAAATGCCTTTGCTTTCTGTAAACGGGCCTAAAATATTTTTTGGAAGTTGATTATTTTTGGCTCTAAACATGATTTGTCCAGTTTGGTATTTTACTTGATCCAAAAATTTTAATATATTTGACTGCAAGAACAATGGATTTGTGTGATCCCTATAACCAGCTTTATGAATTTTTGTAGAATAATTAGTGGCTGTAGCGTGCTTCTATAATTATTGCCCCAAACCTTGGCACAGTAGCTGAAGTATGGTGAAACCAGTGATCTGTAAAGAATGAGGAGTGATCTGTGATCCAGAACATGTTTTGCTTTGTTTAAAATTGCAATCGTTCTTGATATTTTTGAGTTTAAATGTTTTATATGCCGTTTCCAGTTAATTTTATCATCAATTATCACCCCAAGAAATTTGATTTCATTGACTCTTTCAATATCTGTTTCACCAATTTGTATTTTTGTTCTACAGTTGCCAAATAACATCATTTTTGTTTTGTCTAAGTTTAGTGATAACTTGTTTGTGTCAAACCACATCTTCCGTTTTTCCATTTCTATGTTTGTCATCCAGTAATTGCTGTAGATCTTCTCCTGCACAGAAAATGTTCGTATCATCAGCAAACAAAACCGGTTTTAATTTTTGTGACACTTCACAAATGTCATTGATATAAAGAGTGAACAATTTTGGACCCAACGCTGACCCCTGGGGGACACCACAGACAATATCCAAACATAAAGAGCACCATTTACCCCAACTCACAAACTGTCTCCTATTGCTCAAATAACTCTTTATCCATTGCAACACAACCCCTCTGATACCATATCTTTCTAATTTTCTTACTAATATATCATGATTTAATGTGTCAAAAGCCTTTTTTAGATCAATGAATAGTCCAACAGCATATTTTTTCTGATCAGTGGAATTCGTTATATCCTCTATTGTATCTAATATGCAAGTGATGTGAATCTGTTTAATCTGAACCCATACTGACTTGTCAGAGATTAAATTATGTTTATCAATGAATTTGTCCAGATGGTTATTGAAAAGTTTTCAAGAATTTTGGAAAACTGTGGAAGAAGTGAAACAGGTCTACAGTATAATTCATGAAATGGTGCTTGTTGCCAGATTTGTACCATGGAATGACTTTAGCTGTTTTCATTTTATCAGGGAAAATACCAATTTGAAATGACAAGTTAAATATACTGCTCAAAAAAATTAAAGGAACACTTTGAAAACACATCAGATTTTAATGGGAAAAATAAGCTGGATATCTACACTGATATGGACTGGATAATGTGTTCAGAATGAAAAGATGCCACATCTTTTGATGGAAATGAAAACACTCCAAAACTTAAAGTGAAGAAATTGTGGCAGGCTAGTCCAGCTTACTCAGATTAAAAAGTGTTCCTTTAATTTTTTTTGAGCAATATATATAGGTTAGTTAGTTTAGTTACCGGAGTGGTGGCTCAGTTGGTAGAGCATCTGCCCCACACCCAGGGAGGCAGGGGTTCAAATCCCGGCCGGGTCATACCAAAGACCATATAAAAATGGTACTTTCTGCCTTCTAGCGTGGTGCTCTGCATAATGGAACGGGGAAAGTAAAGTTACGCACGCTCTCAACTTTATGTGCGTATGTGACAATTGTGCGGTGCTCCGCTCTTTCCACAGTCATGAACTGCTGATTCTGTTTAAAAAAAAAAAAAAAATCATTTTCATAAAGCAGTGGCTTTAATGACAGGGTGTGCGGACTGGAGACTGCAACGACATTCAGCTTATTTAAGCAGGACGGCCTTCGTACAGGACCCTGCGTGGCTCTTGTCTCCGTGATTTTTGCCACTGTGACTTTTGCCGCTGTTCGAAAAAATCACGTTCAAACAAGTAATGCTCATACACAGGAGCATACACAGTCAAGATCATACACACTCCGCTCAGAAGGAAATAACACGCTTTGTGCCCTTTCAGTGCTCACTGTCACGGCTGTATTTAGCAAGGAATCCAAACGCTTTCACCACTAACTGCCTGCTGGAGTCCGTCTGGAGAGAGAGTGCACCAAACGGTGCTGCCGCTGCCGGGTGCTAACGGCAACACCACCAGGTGCTGTGGAAGCTTCCAGAGTACTGGGTGCAAACACGCTGTTGGCAATAAAAATACACTTCATTTAACAATTTATTTAGTAATCAATAGGGGCACATAAGTGAACGAGATATAGCCACACCCACAAAAAAGTGAACACTGTGGTTATTGTGGTTGCTCGTTTTTCTCTGCAGTAGGCGTATCCATAGCGCGGTATTACATAATTGCGGTTATCGCGACAGCCCTATTTAACTTTGACATGTTTAGACTGACGTCTGCAGTCATCCTCAGATTCGTCAGCTAATTGTGATTTGGAGCGTTTATAGTTGAGTGGTTATAGTGCCACATTTCAAAGCAGAAGGTTCCAGGTACGAGACCAGCTGTGATCTCTTTTAGGGACCACAATGGAAATAAGTGCACACTTTTTTGTGTCATCCCATTGTTTTCAAATGTATGTTGTATTTTTTATACAATGGTATTTCAAACGATGAATAAATCAATCAATTTGTGACCTGCTGGGTGGATCAGCTGGTTGAACTAAAGGAAAACGGTCACGAAAAAGAACACATTTTGAACCTACTTAGTGGATAGCCATGGTCACCTGTCAGCTGAAATCAGATCATATTTTTTTCATTTATTTATTTCGAATGTGTAACATCGAGCATTCAGTGACAGTAATGTAGAAAACATTAAGAAAAATAATATAGAATATATATGAAAGCATAAGTCACCGTACAAAACTTGAGTTTCACCGTGAACATAATTCACATACATATCTGAAAAGCAGTGGGAAGAAGTCTAAACTTATTCAATCCCACCCCTTCTCCACAAATCATTGATTTCCATTCATTTGCTTCCTAGCCATACACAACACAATATATGTATCATTTAAATTAAATCATAGAAAATAATAATAATACATACATTTAATACACATTATTCAGAAACACAGCTTTGTTCAAACACCTTCATCCTCGTACTTTGCGAAGATCTTTTTTTTTTTATACATCCTTTTAAATTGTTTTATGTTTGGATATTGCTTCAGTTCATCACCCATACTGTTCCATAATTTCACTCCACAGATGGATACACAGAAACATTTCCTGGTTGTTCTTACATCTACTGTTTTAAAATTAAATAATCCCCTTAAATTGTAAATGCCTTTGCTTTCTGTAAACGGGCCTAAAATATTTTTTGGAAGTTGATTATTTTTGGCTCTAAACATGATTTGTCCAGTTTGGTATTTTACTTGATCCAAAAATTTTAATATATTTGACTGCAAGAACAATGGATTTGTGTGATCCCTATAACCAGCTTTATGAATTTTTGTAGAATAATTAGTGGCTGTAGCGTGCTTCTATAATTATTGCCCCAAACCTTGGCACAGTAGCTGAAGTATGGTGAAACCAGTGATCTGTAAAGAATGAGGAGTGATCTGTGATCCAGAACATGTTTTGCTTTGTTTAAAATTGCAATCGTTCTTGATATTTTTGAGTTTAAATGTTTTATATGCCGTTTCCAGTTAATTTTATCATCAATTATCACCCCAAGAAATTTGATTTCATTGACTCTTTCAATATCTGTTTCACCAATTTGTATTTTTGTTCTACAGTTGCCAAATAACATCATTTTTGTTTTGTCTAAGTTTAGTGATAACTTGTTTATGTCAAACCACATCTTCCGTTTTTCCATTTCTATGTTTGTCATCCAGTAATTGCTGTAGATCTTCTCCTGCACAGAAAATGTTCGTATCATCAGCAAACAAAACCGGTTTTAATTTTTGTGACACTTCACAAATGTCATTGATATAAAGAGTGAACAATTTTGGACCCAACGCTGACCCCTGGGGGACACCACAGACAATATCCAAACATAAAGAGCACCATTTACCCCAACTCACAAACTGTCTCCTATTGCTCAAATAACTCTTTATCCATTGCAACACAACCCCTCTGATACCATATCTTTCTAATTTTCTTACTAATATATCATGATTTAATGTGTCAAAAGCCTTTTTTAGATCAATGAATAGTCCAACAGCATATTTTTTCTGATCAGTGGAATTCGTTATATCCTCTATTGTATCTAATATGCAAGTGATGTGAATCTGTTTAATCTGAACCCATACTGACTTGTCAGAGATTAAATTATGTTTATCAATGAATTTGTCCAGATGGTTATTGAAAAGTTTTCAAGAATTTTGGAAAACTGTGGAAGAAGTGAAACAGGTCTACAGTATAATTCATGAAATGGTGCTTGTTGCCAGATTTGTACCATGGAATGACTTTAGCTGTTTTCATTTTATCAGGGAAAATACCAATTTGAAATGACAAGTTAAATATACTGCTCAAAAAAATTAAAGGAACACTTTGAAAACACATCAGATTTTAATGGGAAAAATAAGCTGGATATCTACACTGATATGGACTGGATAATGTGTTCAGAATGAAAAGATGCCACATCTTTTGATGGAAATGAAAACACTCCAAAACTTAAAGTGAAGAAATTGTGGCAGGCTAGTCCAGCTTACTCAGATTAAAAAGTGTTCCTTTAATTTTTTTTGAGCAATATATATAGGTTAGTTAGTTTAGTTACCGGAGTGGTGGCTCAGTTGGTAGAGCATCTGCCCCACACCCAGGGAGGCAGGGGTTCAAATCCCGGCCGGGTCATACCAAAGACCATATAAAAATGGTACTTTCTGCCTTCTAGCGTGGTGCTCTGCATAATGGAACGGGGAAAGTAAAGTTACGCACAGAGCCACCAGAGGACTGACCCCCCCCCCCCCACTGTAGCTTTCACTACTTACAGTAGCTGTGTGGCCTAGGGTCAGAGAAACGGAGATGGGCGCTGCCCCATGCGCCTTCATGGCGTGAAGGGAATTAACTAACTAAGTTAGCATACTTGCCAACTACTCCGGTTTTGCCGTAATGGTTCCGGTTTTAAGACCCCATTCCGGGTTCCGGTTTTATTATTCAAAATTACGGTTTTTCACTAAAAAAATTCAGTCACAAATTTTAAATTGTAAAAAAAACCACGGAAAACACAAAAGCAATTCCAAACACGCTGTCGCTCGGAATCGTATCTAAATTTAGAACAAAGGCAATTGGCACTGCTTCATGTAGGTGTATTGCGCATGTGCGAGAGGTCTGAGCCAATTTTCCAAGTGCAATCGCGAGGCAATCAGGTAAGAATTATACGTTTTCATCATGGAGTCTGCCGGAGAAAAATCACTAACGAGCGTGAAACACAAACGAAAATTACAGTCTTTTCGTGAGGAATACAGCAAAGCATTTCCGGGAGTTATTATTCGCTCAAGAAGGGGTGAAAATTACGCAAATTGCACTTTGTGTAGACAAGACTTTTTGATTGGACATGGCGGAATCAGCAATGTGAAAGACCACGTAAAAACGAAAAAACACAAGGCCAGTGCCAGTGACGCTAGCGGCAAACTTGAACATGTGCTGTGTAATTGCAGGCCTTGTCATGCTTGGTGTATCATGTAAACACATAAAATATCAGAGTGATTTTGCCGTCATTTACGCACGTGTGTTATACAGTGCTAGTATACCCTGCTGATATCTCTAGTCTTCTAGTTACCTCCGCCAAGGAGGTTATGTGATCATCAGCGTTGGTTTGTCTGTTTCTTTGTTAGCTAGATAACTCAAAAAGTCATGGATGGATTTTCATGAAGTTTTCACAGATTGTCAGAAATGGGGTATCCTACAGATGATTAGATTTTGGTGGTGATCCGGATCACCGTCTGGATCCAGGAATTTTTTAAAGGATTCTTTTTTTTTTTTTTTTTTTTTTTTTAATTTAACATTGCGAGAGGGCCATTTTCAATATTTTATTTATGATGTTAAACACTGTATGGGGGGAACTGTGGCGCTTGGCAGAGGTCTGCGCTCTCCGAGTGCTTTTCTAGTATTCATAATACATCACATCTGGCCTATTCAAAGTTCTACGCAGTGTTAAGATAGTCTTTTGAATGCAAATTTAATGAATGAATGAATGAATCTTTATTTCGGATAGATTAAAAGTA
Organism: Pholidichthys leucotaenia; assembly: GCA_020510985.1. Classification (NCBI taxonomy): domain Eukaryota; kingdom Metazoa; phylum Chordata; class Actinopteri; order Cichliformes; family Pholidichthyidae; genus Pholidichthys; species Pholidichthys leucotaenia. The sequence goes on along the minus strand of CM035837.1, from coordinate 345,158,897 downwards.
AAGATTAAAAAGAAACAGAATAATATAACAAAGGCGAAAAAATCCAACAAGGTCAAATTAAACAAGAACTCCTCTGATTATACAGTTCAACCTAAGTTATCTGAAATGGGTGATGGCTGAAGCCGCAGCTTATATTGCCCACCCATATTCCATCCAAGAATTCAAAAGAAAAACAAAACAAGAGCGATTACAATTCAGAACAAAGCTAAGACAAAACGTGACAAAAAAACTAAGTAACAACACAACACAGACTGGATATGACAATCTTTGTGATTTTACATGTCATCTTGTATATATGTTTGGAGTATTTCTTCCTTTAGTTTTTGTTTAAATTGTCCAAGCGTTGTACATGATTTTAATTCAGGTCCAAAATCGTTCCATAATCTGACTCCTTGCAGTGAAACACAGTGTTGCTTGGTGGTAGTTCTCACTGAAGGTTTTTGAAATATACATGTTCCTCTGAAATGATATTGTTTCTCCCTTATTTGGAACAACTTTTGGATATTTGCGGGCAGTGACAGATTCTTAGCTTTAAACATTATTACTGCAGTTTTAAAGTCAACCAGATCTTTCAACTTGAGAGCTTTTAATTTAAGAAAAAGTGGGTTTGTTGGTTCCCTGTAAGCAGCTTTGTTTATTATTCTAATAGCTCTCTTCTGAGGCATAAAGACTGGATATATGTTTGTTTTATATGTATTTCCCCATACTTCAGTACAATATGTCATGTATGGGAGTATTAATGAATGATACAAGGTATATAGTGTGGGTTGATTCAGCAAATATTTCGCTCTGTGTAGTATTGCAATTGATTTAGATATTTTACCTTTAATATAATTAATATGTGACTTCTATGTCAAATGCTAATATTTGTTTGACACTGCGGCCCCTAGACCCCGGCTAGCTACTAGTCTTTTCAGGTTTGAAAGTTGAAGAAATATGAGGTTGTTAGCTACATTCTAACTTGATTTAATGCTAATATATGTTTGGCGTCGGGGGGCTTCGCCCCCCTGAACCCCCCACCAGGACTTTGTCCTGGACCTACCGGGGCCTATGGCCCCTGGACCCCGGCTAGCTACTAGGCTTTTCAGGTTTGAAAGTTGAAGAAATATGAGGTTGTTAGCTACATTTAACTAGATTTAATGCTAATATTTGTTTGGCAAATATTAGCATTATTATTATTAGCATTAGCATTATTAGCATTAGCATCGGCCCCTGGACCCCGGCTAGCTACTAGGCTTTTCAGGTTTGAAAAGTTGGCAGGTATGAGTTAGTTTAGTTAATTCCCTTCCACAGCATGTGGAACACCAATTGGTGTATGGGGCGGCGCCTATCTCCGTTTCAATATATAGGTTAATGGCTTGGAAATCCCATCAGTTACCTTTTTCACCGTTATATCAATGTCACCACAATCCGTTGACTTTTTTTTTACACTTCATAACGATATCAATCACCTCTTTTTCATCCACAGGATTAAGAAACATTGAATTTGGATTCCTGTTTATCAGCTCATCAAAGATTGGCCTAGTTATACCTTGGTCAGGAATTTTTTCTGCCAGATCTGGACCAACATTAACAAAAAAAATTGTTAAAACTATTTACTACAACATCCATATTATGTTCATCTTTATCATTAACAACAAAAAAACTCCGGATAGTGTGAACGTCTAGAGCCATTCTTGATTATACTATTCAATATGTCCCATATTCCTTTAATACTATCTTTGTTTTTAATCTAGTATTCTCTTGTAATGATCTTTCTTGTCATTCCTAATAATAGTAGTTAACTTTCATTCATTCATCTTCTTCCGCTTAATCCTTTTCAGGTCGCAAGGGGGGCTGGAGCCTATCCCAGCATCTTTGGGCGAGAGGCAGGGTACACCCTGGACAGATCGCCAGTCCATCGCAGGGCTAACACAGAGAGACAGACAACCATTCACTCTCACAGTCATACCTAAGGGCAATTTAGAATCCCCAGTTTGATGCCAATTAACCTAACCTGCATGTTTTTGGCATGTGGGAGGAAACCGGAGAAATCCCGGAGTAAACCCACGCAGACACGGGGAGAACATACAAACTCCACACAGATCACTGTTGGTCGGGGGCTGGGATCGAACCCAGGATCCCCCGGCCAAGGGTGAGTTGCTGTGCTTCTGCAGTGCTAACCACTCCGCCACTGCGCCGCCCTAGTAGTTAACTAAAATATATAAAAAATGTCCATGGATAACCAAAGGTTTACAAAATGCCTGCAAAAAGAAAAAAACTCACTGTGTAGAGAATTCATAAGACAAAGAACGAAAGAGGGAGAAAATAAATACAAAAAACTGTAGAAATTTCTACAATTTTTGTATTTATTTTCTGCCTCTTTCGTTCTTTGTCTTATGAATTCTCTATACAGTGAGTTTTTCTTTTTGCAGGCATTTTGTAAACCTTTGGTTATCCATGGACATTTTTTATATTTTACTTTTTTATTTATCTGAATTATAGGACAATTTTTATTATATAAAAACATAAATATTATAAGAAATTCCTCATATGCACTATCCACATCTTTAATTTGATATAGGTCATCCCAATTACATGATATTAAGTCATGTTCTAGAACAGCCAGCAATTCATCTGTTCTCACTCGTTTATTTTAATTCTGTCGGATTTAGTTTTCTTATAGTTCTTGCCAAAGACTGTAAAAATTGGCAGGTGATCACTAATGTCATTTATTAATAGTCCACATGTTACGTTATTTTCTCTGTCATTAGTGAATATATTGTCAATGAGAGTGGCAGAGTAAGATGTGATTCTGGAAGGTCGAGTTATTTTTGGATGTAATCCCATACTATACATTGTATTTATAAATCCATCTGTAACTTTGTGATCGTTTGGGTTCAGCAAATCAATATTAAAATCTCCACAAATAAAAGTGGTTTTGTTTCCTCAATCCAGCCATTAAAGATTTCAACATCAGAGCCTGGTGCTCTGTAAACACAACTGACAATTGCATTTTTTTGCTTTTCATTGCAGATTTCAACTGTGATACATTCCAATATATTATCAATTGCTGTTGTTATATTTTCCAGAACCTTAAATTTTAAATCCTTGCCCACATACAAAGCCACTTCTCCTCCACCTTTTACGTCTATTAATATATAGGAATTCGTAACCATCCAGATCAAAGTCCGTACCTTTAGCTTCATTTATCCAAGTTTCTGATATTGCAGTGATACTGAATGGTTTTGAAAACTGATCTATGATTTCTTTAATATGGCTGAAATGTGCATATAGGCTTCTGCTATTAAAATAGATTATAGAAAATTTTCCCTCTACATCAAAACTATTGTTGTACTGGTCTATGGAATAATAGCAACAGGTATTCAGAATCCAGCTCACCAGGCTCCCCCCGTTGTCAGCCGTCTGCTCGGTATGACCTCGGTTTTATTTGTAGACCAGTGATGATTACATTGTTTATCAGTGTATATTGCTCAAGATCTGCGACCCTGCTCTCTAGGTAAACAAACCTCTTATCTGTTTCTACATTTTGAGTGTGCAGAACTTTTACCTCTTCCACCAATTTGAGGATACTTTTCTGCTGCAGCCTGACAGTGGAAACTTCTTCAGCCAGAAAGTCAAGTGATTTTTTTTAAATATCCTCAATCTCCTCAATTTGAAACTTCTTTGGACTCATGTTGGCTAGCTTGGTGGCTAGCTGAAGCCCAGGAGCTGATGATGGCAGGATAATTTCTGCTGGTGCTGCCGGTATCTGGTCCAGCTGATCTTGGATCTGGCTGGGGCCTCAGTTAGCTCCTCCGCTGTTAGCACCGCCGCCACAGTTGAGCTCCGATCCGACCGGGACCTCGGTTAGCTCCTCCGCTGTAGTTGAGCTCCAATCCAGCCGGGGCCTCGGTTAGCTCCTCCGCTGTTAGCTCCGCTGCTGTAGTTGAGCTCTGATCTGGCTGGGGCCTCAGTTAGCTCCTCCATCCTCCTGATGATAGCAGGATCATTTATTAGACTCAACAAGTACATGTTTTATGTCCAAATGCAGTCACGAAAAAGAAGACAATATGAGCCTATTTAGTGGGTAGCCAAGGTCACCTGTCAGTTGAAAGCAGATCATATTAGACTCGGCAAGTACATATTTTATGCCCAAAATGCAAATCTCATCCTTTATAGTTATATACAATTTACACAAATTACACACACTGTTAAATGAATGAAGTGTGCCGGGGAACGGGTGAGACTACTGCATTTCAAACTTTATGCATGCATTTATTGACATAACTACTGTATACACAGAGGCAATTGGGGGCTTGGTAGAATGCTGTGAAACTGTAGTTTAATTAGCAAAAGTCACTTACTCAAACCACGGAGTTGCAATGATGCCTTGAAGACAGGGTGATATTTGGGGGCGCATAGGCGCGTTGAGGTGGGTTATTATTAGGACAGTTATATGAGGCCACCCATCCGCACAGTGTCAGCTTGTAGTTTGTTCCCAACAATGCTGTTTATTAGAATCAATGGGAAGACCGGCTCTCACTGCAAATTGTGCTTTGATGTTGGCCTGTTTAACTGCATTGTATGGGAATGTGATGTACCTGGTTGACAGCCGGATAATGCCATCCCACACAGCTGGCATAGCTCGGCTCAGGGTTGACTGGGAAATTCCCGATTGGTCTGCCAGCTCACTCTGGCATGCCCCTGTTTCCAGAAACCCCAGATTGTCAGCACCTGCCCTGGGATGGGCAGTGCACAGCTTCTCGCCGTGTCATGCTCCAAGAGCGGCCATAGCGCTGAGCACAGTTCCACAAGGACTGCCTGTGGAAACCTAAACTGCCAGACAAGCCAGTCATCATCCTGAGCCAGAAAATCTTCTGTCTCTAAATACTCTTTTCTCACTGCGCAATTTGCAATATCCTCTAATCCTGTTGTTGGAGGCATTTTCTGCACTTCTTTACGCTTGCTTTTATATCCACTCATCTAATTGCGCACACTTGGATGTTTGTTCATCATGTACCTCTGGTGTGTGGAATAATTTTCATATCATTATCACTCTCCCAACATCACCTCTAAGTGTCGCCAACGGACCAATATCAGTAGAAACATACGTACGCCAGCATGAAGTTGGTGTGGGGCTGCGCTTATTTCCACGGTCAGTTCATTCTTGATACATCTGAAATTTTCTGTGGAAAAGGACGTACACCATGTTTTTGTGTGTAAGTACCCCTTGTACATGAGGCCCTCGAGACACATGATGAACAAACATCCAAGTGTGCAGAATTACATGAGTGGATATAAAAGCAAGCACAAAGAAGTGCAGAAAATGCCTCTAACAACAGAGGATTAGAGGATATTGCAAATCACGCAGTGAGAAGAGAGAGGGTATTTAGAGACAGAAGATTTTCTGTCTCAGGATGATGACTGGCTTGTCAGCTGGTTTAGGTTTCCACAAGCAGTCCCTGTGGAACTGTGCTCAGAGCTACGGCTGCTCTTGGAGCATGACACGGCGAGAAGCCATGCGCTGCTCGTCCCAATGCAGGTGCAGACAATCTGGGGTTTCTGGAAACAGGGGCATGCCAGAGTGAGCTGGCAGACCAATCAGGAATTTCCCAGTCAACCCTGAGCCAAACTATGCCAGCTGTGTGGGACGGCATTATCCGGCTGTCATCCAGGTACATCCTATTCACATACACTGCAGTTGAACAGGCCATCATCAAAGTGCAATTTGCAGCGAGAGCCGGTTTTCCTAATGATTCTAATCATCTTCTTCTTTTAGACTTGATTGGTGGTTGGCAACCAGCTTACAGGTGCATTACCGCCACTGACTTGATTATCATCACTCTTTATCTTTGTATAAGGAGTTATGACCAACTCCCCACGTGGGGAAAAAAAAATCATCCTTCCTTGGACTGTGTCCGAGGTGCGGCCGATCTTGGCCGTCGCCCTTGGGAACAAATACATGTTGGCACTGTGCGGATGGGTGGCTTCTTGGTGAGTAAATTCATGTAATTGTCCTAATAATAACCCACCTCATGCGCAACGCACCTGTGCACCCCCAAATATCACCCTGTCTTCAAGGCTTCATTACAATTCAGTGATTTCACTAAGTGACTTTCTTTTTTTTTTTTTTGCTAATTAAGCTACAGTTTCACAGCATTCTACCAAGCCCCCAATTGCCTCTGTGTGTACAGTAGTTATGTCAATAAATACATGCGTAAAGTTTGAAATGCAACAGTCTCACCCATTCCGCAATTCATTCATTTAGTTGTGTGTGTAATCCGTGTAAGTTGTATATAACTATAAAGGATGAGATTTGCATTTTGGGCATAAAATATGTACTTGCCAAGTCTAATATCTGCTTTCAACTGACAGGTGACCTTGGCTACCCACTAAATAGGTTCATATCGTCTTCTTTTTCGTGACTGTTTTCCATTATTAATTCAACCAGCTGATCCACCCGGCTTGTCACAAATTGATTGATTGATTGATTCATTGTTTAAAATAACATTGTATAAAAAATACAACATACATTTAAAAACAATGGGATGACACAAGAAAGTGTGCACACTTATTTCTGTTGTGGTCCCTAAAAGATTTCACAGCTAGTCTTGTACCTGGAACCTCCTGTTTTGAAATCTGGCACTATAACCACTGAGCCATACACGGTACAAATCATAGCGATCAGCTGATGCTTCTGAGGACAACTGCAGACGTCAGTTTAAACATTTTAAAGTTAAATAAACATTTCCTTCTTATCTCTGTCTGAATAAAGGAAGCAATAAACTAATCTTATAGGGCTGTGAGCAGGCTATTGAATTACCTGTATCCGGCACTAATGCCGGAGGACAGCGTGCCAAACAAAATGTTGTTACATGCTCCTGCCTCATTCAGGAGCACCTCCAACTTACAGTCCATGAAATTCCATTAAATCCATTATTTTTGATTGTGGATACAGGAGAATCAGACATGCAGCGCTTGTATACAGTATATCTATTTGCATACCTATTTGCATCTACTTGCATATTCAAATAGAGGCGTGTCAAGGGAGGAGTCCGGTATTTCCTCACATGCGTTCAATTTCAAGCAGATTGGAATGCACAAAGGAAATATGCGTGGATTCCTGCATATGGACGGTTTCATACATCTGGATTTTTTTTTTTTTTTTTTTGCTTACGGCATTTTCTTGATATAAACATATTTTTTTTTTTTTTTTTGTTACTTATTTGTACCCGTAGGTAGACTTGGTTTGCAGTCTGGTGACAAGCCACCGGCTGCTGGTCGCTGCGTGCGCGAGCGCCGTAAACCTACATGTTTTTGGTATGCGGGAGGAAACCGGAAAAATCCCGGAGTAAACCCACGCAACACGGGGAGAACATGCAAACTCCACACAGCTCACTGTTGGTCGGGGGCTGGGATCGAACCCACGATCTCATGATCCCCGCGATCCCCCGGCCGAGGGTAAAACTGTGCTGCCACAGTGCTAAACCACTGCGCCACCGTGCAGCCCTTGACTTGAAAGATATGTCATCTTTCAGTAGGAAATCCACACAAGTCTTTGGACATGACGCCCCTGGAGTACTAGGAAGATCTATAGAGGTTTTTAGGTCCCCTATAGAGCAAGTACATCTGTGTGAAGTAGGTGTTTGTGATTGCTGTAGTGTTAAATTTTACATCGTCTATGGTGTAGCACACAAAAACCAAATTTGGGTTTTACATTCCAAACGCTGGATGCACTCTGGGTATTTATTTTTCCAGTGGCCCCAAGGTGATGCTCTTGCATATTTCTGGACACACCATTTAAACATACATAGGTTGTTAAAGCAACACAAGCAAAGTCCTAGCTTCATTATGCTTATATGGGATGAAGAATAAAAATGTGTCACCTCAGCTTTTCCCACACATACACTAACTGCATCTTTAAAATCTAAACTTCAGATTCAGATGAGATGGTTTTCTCTATAAGGATAAAACAGACAAATTTGAGCCGACAGCAGATCCAGGCTTTGACAGGACTTCACACTTTTAATAAATGCTTTAATGCAAATTATATTTTCATTGAGGAGCCAGTTGTCATCACATGAAAAACATTATTGAAGCAGCAGTGAAGTAATTGTTGATTTGTTAAGACCACAAGGTGTAATTAAAATAGAAGAAATAACTTGCAAAAAATGTTGCTGTTCCACTGCCAAATTTATCATTGAACGACTGAATGAGTGATCAGTTCATTTTCTAGTACAATCAACTTGATGCCTGCCTGTCATAGAAACCAGAATGAAAACTGATGTTTCTGTCTCTGATGTCTGATTGTGCCCTGGCTCAATCCAGGAAGTGCTGAAGTTGGAGTCGTCTATGGAGGACCTACAGCGATCCTATGAAGCTGAAGTCTGGGGCAGACAGGCCCTGTTAGCTGAGCTGGAGGAGCAGAAGGAAGTACAGATGCAGCTGGATGGCATCATGGCATGGGTCCATGAGCTTCAGGCAGCCTGGGTGAAGGAAGGGAACGGCAGCTTCCAGGAAAGTTTCCAGTTGGTGATGGAGTCCGTAAAGAAACTGCAGGCGGCCCTTGGGGAGGTGCTGGTCTGCAGCAGAACATCCCACTAAACGGAACTCGTTTAACTTTTTGTTTTTGCTCCTGTGGTAACAATAACACAATAAAGAGACCAATGTGAAGGGGAGAGGCAACAATTTTTCAACTGTTTGTTTTGCAGCCAACCTAATTTTCATCTTAAGCAAAACATACATCACATGAGATATGTATATATGTCGTAAGAAAGGACTCAAGAAAGAACTTGTATTGACTTTTAATCAAATAAAAAGCAGAGATTGGTATATTAAACAGTCTTTTTTGCCTTTTCGTAGTTCTATTTATTTGTAAAACAATGGTAAATGGTGTTCACTTATATAGCACTTTTTACTCCTTTCTGGATGACCAAAGCGCTTGTCAAAAAGACAGCAGCTGCGCATGTTAGTACAGGCCTGTTTACCCCCCCCCCCCCAACATGTGGGACACCATGTGTATGTATCTCCATTTCACTGACCCTAGGTCACACAGCTACTGAGTAGTGAAAGCTACAGTGGGGGGGTCAGTCCTCTGGTAGGTCTGTGCATTAACTTTCCTTTCCTGTTCTATTATACTGAGCACCAAGGTAGAAGGTGGAAAGTACCATTTTTATATGGTCTTTGGTATGACCCGCCCGGGATTTGAACCCATGACGTTCCAGTTATGGGGCGGATGCTCTACCAACTAGGCCACCACTCCGGTGTTTAACTTTCCGCTGTGCTGTAACTGGTGAGCTTGTTGGTAGCATTTGAATTTCAGATTTATGACAACAAGTTCTTGCTTTTTTCATCGCTAAACTGAATGTATACTGTGGAGAAAGTAAGTATTGAACACAACATTTTTCTCATTAATCATATTTCTGATAGAGCCATTGACCTGCGATTTTCACTAGATATCAGTAACAACCCAAGTAATCCATACATGCAAATAAATCAAGGCAACTGTGTTCACAAAACAAGTTATAAGATAAAATGGAATGAAACGGAATGAATATTGAACACGCTTGGTGAAATTCGTTTAATATTTAGTAGAAAAGCCTTTGTTGCTAATAACAGCTTCCAGACACCTCCTGTATGGAGAAACTAGGCACAGGAATTGCTCAGGAGTGATTTTAGACCATTCTTCCACACAAACGGTCTTCAAGTCATGAAGGTTCCGTGGGTGTCTTCTATGAACTCTGATCTTCAGTTCGTTCCATAGATTTTCAATTGGATTCAGGTCAGGTGACTGACTGGGCCATTCTAGCAGCTTTATTTTCCTTCTCTGGAGCCAGTTGAGTTTCCTTGGCTGTGTGTTTGGGATCACTGTCTTGCTGAAATGTCCGCCCTCGTTTCATCTTCAGCATCTTAGCAGATGGCAACAGATTCTTATCAAGGATGTCTCTATACATTTGTCCATTCATCTTTCCTTCAGTTATATGAAGTCTGCCTGTACCATGTGTAGTGTTGTGAGTGTAGTGTGTGTGTATGTGTGTGATGCCGTACCTGCCCACAGGGTGACGTCAGGCGGGCACAGCCACTGGTGTATATAATTCTGTGTTCTGATAATAAAGGGTTGGTTGGTGTTGGTGGTTCCTGCAAGACGAGACTCTGACTTGCCCTTCGGAGAGTGACGCCGACAAGAGTGAAGCTGAGAGCCCCAGGAGAGAGCAGCTACGGCTGGGCACAGAGACAGTGCAGCGGAGCGCCTGGGACGAGGGTGCTGAGAGCAGCGGCGAGGTGTCTGAGGCAGTGAGCGGCGCCGACAAGCAGGCTTCAGTTTTCCCCTGAGTGCGGCCACAGGGGTCTGGAGAGTTTGGAGCCATGACGGCGGTGCTGAAAGCGATTGGGAGCGGACCGATGGGCACAGAGGGACACTGTGCCGGACAGCAGCACTGCAGGGCCAGAAGAGAGAAGCGGTTGATGGAGGAAACATTTTTGCCGGGGAGGGTGGCTTCGATCCTGGGGGCAGACGGCGGCCAAAGGCACGCATGCTGTAGGGGTTGCCCTAGGCCTCCGAGCCAGTTTTGTCCATGGCTGTCCAGGGACTGTGGAATAACATAAAAATATCAAATGTAAATACATGTATATAGTGCTGGTGTGCATGAGAGTATGTATGTGGTGTGTTATGGGATTATTTTATGCATTTTAAGAGACTTGGTCCAATTTTAGTTGTATTGTGTGAATGTGGTAGGTTATTTTATTACAGTTAATTATTCCCCTGTTCTCTTTGTGCATGATTTGGGTCCTAAATTGGGGAGGGTCTCGATTGTGTGTGTGGTTTTGCATTTTGTAAGGGGCAGGGGAGGTGTAGTGTGTGTGTGTGTGTGTGTGTGATGCCATACCCGCCCACAGGGTGACGTCAGGTGGGCACGGCCACTGGTGCATATAATTCTGTGTTCTGATAATAAAGGGTTGGTTGGTGTTGATGGTTCCTGCAAGACGAGACTCCGACTCTCCTTATTCATACATAACCCCATGTGCTGAAAAACACCCCCAAACCATGATGCTCCCACCTCCAAACGTCACTGTTGGTATGGTGTTTTTGGGCTGATGTGGAGTGCCATTTCTCCTCCAAACATGCTGTGTGTTGTGGCATCCAAAAAGTTAAATTTTGGTCTCATCTGGCCAGACTATATTCTCCCTGTATTTTACTAGCTTGCCCAAATGTTGTGCAGCAAACTTTAAACAAGCTTCAACATGCTTTTTCTTCAGCAATGGAGTTTTGTGAGGTGAGCGGGTATAGAGCCCGTATCGGTTGAGTGCATTATTTGTTTTCTTTGAAACAGCAGTACCTGCTAACTCCAGGTCTTTCTGGAGCTCTCCACAAGTGGTCTTTGGCTCTTGGATAACTCTCCTGATAATTCTTTTGACTCCTCTGTCAAAAATTTTGCGAGGAGCTCCTGGTCGTGGCCGGTTTATGGTAAAGTGATGTTCTTTTTCACTTCTGAATGATGGCTCCAACAGTGCTCACTGGAACATAGTGATGGGACTTCCAGTACTGGACCTTTGGAGTGTGTGCCGAGTAATCTAGGAAGTATTTTACAAAGCGTGTATCGAGGTGTGCATTGATGACATATGTTGCGTTTACCATTGATACAATTTTCTGTGATTTTGATATTAACTTGTTTCTTAAATTAGTCATCCACAAAGGATTTTGATGAGCTGCTTTATTCAAGAACTTTCATTTATTTCTGCCTGAGGCATTAAGTGTTCTATGTAATCTCTCCAAATCTAATAAATGTAGTCGGTCAACACCTTCTAATTTAGTGCCTTTACATAGCATGCCATTGTGGCGCATGAAAACAATGTTGGATTCTGGTGCTGAAGGTGCTCTTTGTTTCGCGCAATTTTGCAGTGTCATCAGTATTACGTTTTTGCTGTGCTTCAACTATGGACCTTGAGTTAATGGTGAAAAAGAGCCATGGCCCTTTTTAATAGCAGGAAATGTATATAAATATACACACACCCAAAACTACAGACACATTCCAGCACACACAATGAGAAGCTGAGACTGTGTGCTACAGACTGATCTTTTTCATGTTTACTCCATGGTTCTTTTTCGGTGTGTATTTATATATATTTCCTGCTGTTAAAAATTACTCACCTGCATCCTCTGTGCCATATGAGAGAGTATTCTCAACAGCTGTTGAAATAATTTTTAAAAATTGCCTTAGTCCAAAGACTGTTGAAAAGTTATTTCTTAATAAAAATGGATAAGCAACACAAGCATTTAAACTGTACTCATTCCAGTTTTCTTTTTTTCCTTATGATCATTGATATTTCCTAAAGGACAGGACATTTATTGAAATGGAAAAAAATACACATCAAACCAATAATGCCCTTGTAAAAATCTGCATGTTGTGTACTTTTTGTCCAGTAGATGGCTTAGTAGAGCAAATGAAGTTTCACATGAGGCTTCCGTCCATATGAACCAATTTGATGAAAAGCTTCAAGAACGCCTCATCTGGCCATCACTACTGAAACATTCAACAGTTTAGAAATGCACCTGTAACCATTGCCATCATTATGTTTTGCAACAATAAGGTCGCAAAGGTCTAGAGAGAGCTCTTTGCTACTACCCATCATGAGTTCTTTGTGGTGTGACAGTCTGATATTCACAGACCTTTTTAAAGGCTACCATTCAGGACTTAACCAGCTGACATTAATTTGCACAATTTGCTTAGGTTGTTACTGATATCTGGTGAAAATCTCTGGTCAATGGCTCCATCAGAAATATGTAATGAGAAAAATGTTCAGTACTTACAGTGGTGTCAAAATGTTTGCCCCCTTCCTGATTTCTCATTTTTTTTGTATGTCACACTTAAATGTTTCAGATCATCAGACAAATTTAAATATTAGATAAAGATAACATAAGTAAACACAAAACGCAGTTTTTAAATGGTGTTTATGATTAAGGGTAAAAAAAATCCAATCCTACATGGCCCTGTGTGAAAAAGTGACCCCCCCCCCCTCGTTAAAACATAATTAACTGTGGTTTATCATATCTTTGGAAATCTGAGTTCAATTTCTCTAGCCACACCCAGACCTGATTACTGCCACACCTGTTCTCAATCAAGAAATCACTTAAATAGGACCTGCCTGACAAAGTGAAGGAGACCAAAAGATCCTCAAAAGCTAGACATCAATCCAAAGAAATACAGGAACAAATGAGAAACAAAGTAATTGAGATCTATCAGTCTGGAAAAGGTCATAAAGCCATTTCTAAAGCTTTGAGACTTCAGCGAACCACAGCGAGAGCCATTATCCACAAATGACGAAAACATGGAGCAGTGCTGAACCTTCCCAAAAGTGGCCGGCTGACCAAAATTACCCCAAGAGCACAGTGACGATTCATCCAAGAGGTCACAAAAGACCCCACAACAACATCCAAAGAACTGTAGGCCTCACTTGCCTCAGTTAAGGTCACTGTTCATGACTCCACCATAAGAAACAGAATGGGCAAAAATGGCCTGCATGGCAGAGTTCCAAGATGAAAACCATTGTTGAGCAAAAAAACATAAAGGCTCGTCTCACTTTTGCCAGAAAACATCTTGATGACCCCCAAGACTTTTGGGAAAATACTCTGTGGACTGACAAGACAAAAGTTGAACTTTTTGGAAGGTGTGTGTCCCATTACAGCCGGCGTAAAAGTAACACAGCATTTCAGAAAAGGAACATCATACCAACAGTAAAATATGGTGGTGGTAGTGTGATGGTCTGGGGCTGTTTTGCTGCTTCAGGGCCTGGAAGACTTGCTGTGGTAAATGGAACCATGAATTCTGCTGTCTACCAAAAAATCCTGAAGGAGAATGTCCGGTCATCTGTTCGTGACCTCAAGCTGAAGCGCATTTGGGTTCTGCAGCAGGACAATGATCCAAAACACACCAGCAAGTCCACCTCTGAATGGCTTAAGAAAAACAAAATGAAGACTTTGGAGTGGCCTAATCAAAGTCCTGACCTGAATCCGATTGAAATGCTGTGACGTGACCTTAAAAAGGCAGTTCATGCTAAAAAAAAAAAAAACAAGCCTCCATTGTGGCTGAATTACAACAATTCTGCAAAGATGAGTGGGCCAAAATTACTCCACAGCGCTGTAAAAGGCTACCTGCCAGTTATCACAAACGCTTGATTGCAGTTGTTGCTGCCAAGGGTGGCCCCAACCAGTTATTAGGTTTAGGGGGCAATCACTTTTTCACACAGGGCCATGAAGGTTTGGATTTTTTTTCCCTTAATAATAAACACCTTCATTTAAAGACTGCATTTTGTGTTTACTTGTGTTATCTTTGTCTAATATTTAAATTTGTTTGATCCGAAACATTTAAATGTGACAAACATACAAAAAAATAAGAAATCAGGAAGAGGCAAACACCTTTTCACACCACTGTATTTTCCCCGCTGTAAACAGGAAACATTTGATAGTCATAATTAGGAGATAAAAAGAAATATTACAGGAGAAGGAAAGCAGAATCAAAGAATATATCACTGTAGTGATTTAGTCATAGACCCAATGTGCAGCGAAAGGCCAAAGACATCGCTGCAATGATGCTGCACAAGCTCATGTGTAATATTATGCAACACATGACAACAGAGTTGCACCGCCAAGAAAAAGTCAGTTTCCCGCACCTCACCAAACATGATTATAGAATAGGTTTGTCATTTCACACACAAGAACAATGAAATTGGATGTGCAGTGCAAAAGTCGTTTATATAGTATATACTGGGCCTTCTTGAGCCAGTTTTGTGGGCCATGTAACTCATGCTGACAAGCTGCCTGCTAGTTATCTTGTTAGCTACACTGAGGAAGTTCTAAGTGAAATCCTAGTTACAGTATGCTGTTACAATATAGCAGGGTTCCCATGGGTGTTTAACTTTAAGATAAGATAAGATAAGATAAGCCTTTATTAGTCCCACAACGGGGAAATTCCAGGATTGCAACAGCACAGGGATAGCAACACTCAGAGCAACAATCAGAAGGCAAGAAAAAAAACAAAACAAAACAAAAAAAAAAAACAAGTAAGCAAGAGCAGCTAATATACATATGTACATATTACTATAAAATATATATATACACACACACACACACACACAGACACACAGTGCAGAGCATTGTAGCTGGATGGAATAAATATATGAATATATGAACACAGTGCAGAGCATTGTAGCTAGATGGAATAAATATGTAAATATATAAACACCCACAGTACGGAGCATTGCAGCTAGGTGGAATAAATATGCAAGTATATAAACACACACAGTGCGGAGCAATGTAGCTAGATGGAATAATATGTAGATATATAAAACCACAGTGCGGAGCATTGTAGCTAGATGGAATAAATATATAGATATATAAATATAAACACACCCAGTGCTGAGCATTGTAGCTAGATGGAATAAATATATAGATATATAAATATAAACACACCCAGTGCAGAGCATTGTAGCTAGATGGAATAAATATGTAAATATATAAACACACACAGTGCAGAGCATTGTTGCTAGATGGGATGAAACAGCATAACCGTCTATTTAGTTATCCTACATGGTATGATTATGTGCCCATACATATTCTCACCCTCCATAGCGACCGGTATGTTCCTAGTTGTATGCCGGAGAGGACCATTGTGTAAGTCTATTGCATCTTTTGCATTCAAAAAAAACTATTAGTTTGTTACGTCTTTTTGCTATCTCTGTGAGCAGCCCTGCTTAGGTTGTACAGTCTGACAGCCGTTGGTAGGAAGGACCTACGAAACCTCTCGGTTGTGCACCTGGGATGATGTAGTCTGCTGCTAAATGAGCTCCTCAGTGCATCCAGTATGTCCTGCATAGGGTGGAACTCGGACTCCAGCAGAGATGACAGTTTAGCCACCGTCCTTCTCTCTCCTATCTCCTCCATCGGATCAAGGCGTTGCCCCAGGACAGAGCTAGCTTTCTTAATCAGTTTGTTCAGTCTCTTCCTATCGGCTGCAGTAATGCCACTGCCCCAGCAGACCACTCCAAAAGTGATGGCTGATGCCACCACCGTGTCATAGAGTGACTTCAGCAGCACCCCTTGTACACCAAAAGACCTGAGTCTCCTCAGTAGGAACAGCCTGCGCTGTCCCTTCTTGTAGAGTGCGTCAGTATTGTGTGACCAGTCTAGTTTATTGTTCAGATGAATACCCAGGTACTTGTAGGATGTCACCATCTCGATGTCTGTTCCCTGTATATTTACTGGTGCTGTGAGGGGCTGCCCATGCCTGCGGCAGTCCACCACCAGCTCCTTAGTTTTCCTCGCGTTGATCTGGAGGCAGTTCCGATGGCACCAGTCCACAAAGTCCTGGATAAGCCCTCTGTACTCAGCTTCATCTCCACTGGAGATGAGACCAACGATCGCAGAGTCATCAGAGAACTTCTGTAGATGGCAATGTGTTGTGTTGTGTGAGAAGTCCGCAGTATAAAGAGTGAACAGGAAGGGAGCCAGCACCGTTCCCTGGGGGGCCCCCGTGCTACTGATGATCGTGTCGGAAACACAGTCCCGGGGTCTCACAAACTGAGGCCGGTTCGTGAGGTAGTCCAGGATCCATGATGACAGGTGCTGGTCCACCCCTGCGCGCAGCAGCTTGTCCTTCAGGATCATCGGTTGGATGGTGTTGAAAGCACTGGAGAAGTCAAAGAACATGATCCTCACCATATTCCCGGGCTTCTCCAGGTGGGACAGAGAACGGTGAAGGAGGAAGATCACCGCATCCTCCACCCCAATGCCATGCTGGTAGGCGAACTGGAGTGGATCCATCGCTGGTTCCACCAGGGGGCGGAGATGAGCAAGGAGCAGTCTCTCCAGGGTCTTCATCAAGTGGGACGTCAAGGCCACCGGTCTGAAGCTGTTCAGGTCTTTGGGGTGGGAAGTTTTTGGTACAGGTACCACACAAGATGTTTTCCACAGCTGTGGTACCCTCCCCAGTTTCAGGCTCATGTTGAAGATATACGTCACAATCCCACACAGCTGGTCTGCACAGGACTTGAGGAGCTTTGCGCTGATGCCGTCCGGTCCCGACGCCTTCCTCGCCTTGATCTTCCTCAGCTCCGTCCTCACCTGGGTCTTGGTCAGGGTCAGGATGGGGGGCTGTGTGTTGGGAGTGGGGGGGGGGTGTCGGTGGAGTAACTTTAAATGTGTTACTCCTTTAAATGTGTTACTCCTAAACTTTAAAACTTTAAATGTGTTTTCAAGGTTTTGAAAGTGCTTGAATTTTGCAAGTGTTTAGAATGCTTGAAATTTTAAGGGCATTTCACAATTTTAATAATTATATGAAATATCTGAAAGTTTACTTTTGGAATTAAAATGCGAAAATAAATGAAAATGTTCAAGATATTCTAATTTTTGAGATGCATCTATATCCGTACAAGTTACTGTCCTGGGGCTGTCATTAATTACCTACACTCTCACTGCCTGATCAGGACAGATCATTTTGGCATGGCCTCACCTGCTACTTTAGCAGAGTTGCCAACTTTTCAGAAAAGCTTGGAGTGAGATTTAGAGGGAATTGTGCAACCTTATCGTGGTGGGGGGGTTTGCGTGCCCCAGTGATCCCAGGAGCTATGTTGTCCGGGGCAATTTGCCTCTGATAGGGTCTCCCAAGACAAACTGGTCCTGGGTGAAGGGCCAGACTAAGAACGATCCAACAGACTCTCATGATAAATTGTATATCAAGGATTCAGTGTACCCCGCCCGGTATGGGGTTACCGGGGCCCCACCCTGGAGCCAGGCCTGGGGGAGGGGCTCGAAGGCTAGCGTCTGGTGGCCAGGTTTCCACCCATGGGACCCGGCCGGGCTCAGCCCGAAGGAGTTACATGGGTCCGCCCTCCAGTAGGTTCACCACCTGCAGGAGGGATCATGGAAGTCCGGTGCTATGTGGATTAGGTGGCAGTCAAAGGCGGAGACCTTGGCGGACTGATCCCAAGCTTTCTAAACTGGCTTTTGGTACGTGGAATGTCACCTCTCTGGTGGGGAAGGAGCCTGAGCTGGTGTACGAGATTGAGCGATACCGGCTAGATATAGTCGGCCTCACCTCAACACACAGCTCCGGTTCCGGAACCAGTCTCCTGGAGAGGGGCTGGAGCTTGGCCTTTTCTGGAGTTGCCCCAGGCGAGAGGCGACGAGCAGGGGTAGGTATTCTTGTATCGCCCCACCTTGCTGCCTCTATATTGGAGTTTTCCCCGGTGGACGAAAGGGTTGCTTCCCTGCGCCTTCGGGTTGGGAAACGGGTCCTGACCATCATTTGTGCCTATGCACCAAATGATGTTTCAGAGTACCCACCCTTTTTGGAGTCTGTGACTGGGGTGCTGGAGGGTGCTCCTCCTGGAGACTCCATTGTCCTACTGGGGGACTTCAATGCGCACGTGGGCAACGACAGTGAAACCTGGAGGGGGGTGATTGGGAGGAACGGCCTGCCCGATCTGAACCCGAGTGGTGTTCAGTTATTGGACTTCTGTGCTAACCACAGTCTGTCCATAACGAACACCATGTTCAAGCATAAGGGTGTCCATATGTGCACCTGGCACCAGGACACCCTAGGCCGCAGGTCGATGATCGATTTTGTTATCGTATCATCAGACCTGCGACCGTATGTCTTGGACACCCGAGTAAAGAGAGGTGCAGAGCTGTCAACTGATCACCACCTGGTGGTGAGTTGGATCCGATGGCAGGGGAGGAAGCCATTCAGACCTGGTAGACCCAAACGTATAGTGAGGGTGTGCTGGGAGCGTCTGGCTGAGGCCCCTGTCCGGGAGGTCTTCAACTCCCACCTCCGGAAGAACTTCAACCACATTCCGAGGGAGTCTGGAGACATGGAGTCTGAATGGGCCATGTTCTCCACCTCTGTTGTTGAAGCGGCGGCCCAGAGCTGCGGCCGCAAGGTGGTCGGTGCATCTTGTGGTGGCAACCCCCGAACCAAGTGGTGGACACCAGTGGTGAGGGGGGCCATTAAGCTGAAGAAGGAGTCCTATCAAGCTTGGTTGGCTTGTGGGACTCCCGAAGCAGCTGAGGTGTACCGGCAGGCCAAGCGGAGTGCAGCTCGGGTGGTTGCTGAAGCAAAAACCCGGGTATGGGAGGAGTTCGGTGAGGCCATGGAACAAGACTTTCGGTCGGCTTCAAAGAGATTCTGGCAAACTGTTCGGCGGCTCGGGAGGGGAAAGCAGCTCCCCGTCCACACTGTGTATGGTGCGGATGGGACACTGTTGACTTCAACTGGGGATATCGTCGGGCGGTGGAAGGAATACTTCGAGGATCTCCTCAATCCCACTGATACGCCTTCCACAGAGGAAGCAGGGTTTGGGGACAAGGGGGATGACTCGCCTATCACAGGGGCTGAGGTCGCCAAGGTGGTTAAAAATCTCCTTGGTGGCCGGGCCCCGGGGGTGGACGAGATTCGCCCCGAGTACCTCAAGGCCCTGGATGTTGTTGGGTTGTCATGGTTGACACGCCTCTGCAACATTGCGTGGAGGTCGGGGGCAGTGCCTTTGGCATGGCAAACCGGGGTGGTGGTTCCTCTCTTCAAAAAAGGGGACCGGAGGGTGTGCTCCAACTTTAGAGGGATCACACTCCTCAGCCTCCCTGGGAAGGTCTATGCCAAGGTACTGGAGAGGAGAGTCCGGCCGTTGGTCGAACCTCGGATTCAGGAGGAGCAATGTGGTTTTCGTCCTGGCCGTGGCACATCGGACCAGCTCTTTACCCTCTCGAGAATTCTTGAGGGTTCGTGGGAGTTTGCCCAACCAGTTTACATGTGTTTTGTGGACTTGGAGAAGGCATTTGACCGCGTCCCTCGTGGATTTTTGTGGGGGGTGCTTCGGGAGTATGGGGTATCGGGCTTGTTGTTACAGGCTATTCGGTCTCTGTACGACCGTTGTGAGAGTTTAGTTCGTATTGCCAACACTCGGTCGGAGTCATTCCCAGTGAGAGTTGGACTCCGCCAGGGCTGCCCTTTGTCACCGGTCCTGTTCATAATTTTTATGGACAGGATTTCTAGGCGCAGCCAGGGAATGGAAGGTGTCATGCTTGGTGACCACAGGATCTCATCTCTGTTGTTTGCAGATGATGTTGTCCTGTTGGCTTCATCCAGCAATGACCTACAGCTCTTGCTGGGACGGTTTGCCGCTGAGTGTGAAGCGGCTGGGATGAGAATCAGCACCTCCAAGTCCGAGTCCATGGTCCTCAGCCGGAAAAAGGTGGATTGTCCTCTCCGGGTTGGGGACAGGCTCCTGCCCCAAGTGGAGGAGTTTAAGTATCTTGGGGTCTTGTTCACGAGTGAGGGGAAAATGGAGCGAGAGATCGACAGACGGATTGGAGCAGCATCTGCAGTGATGCGGACGTTGTACCGGTCTGTTGTTGTGAAGAGGGAGCTTAGTTCTAAGGCAAAGCTGTCGATTTACCAGTCAATCTACGTTCCTACTCTCACCTATGGTCACGAGCTTTGGGTAATGACCGAAAGAACGAGATCGCGGATACAAGCGGCTGAAATGAGCTTTCTCCGTAAGATTGCTGGACTCACCCTCAGAGATAGGGTGAGGAGCTCAGTCATCCGGGAGAGGCTCAGAGTAGAACCGCTGCTCCTCCACATTGAAAGGAGTCAGTTGAGGTGGTATGGGCATCTGATTAGGATGCCTCCTGGACGTCTCCCACTTGAGGTGTTTCAGGCACGTCCCACTGGGAGGAGACCCCGGGGCAGACCCAGGACTCGGTGGAGAGACTATGTCTCCCAGCTAGTCTGGGAACGCCTTGGTATCCCCTCTGAAGAGCTGGAGCAGGTGGCTGGGGAGAGGGAAGTCTGGGTTTCTCTGCTTGAACTGCTGCCTCCGCGACCCGGACCTCCGGAAAAGCGGTAGAAGATGGATGGATGGATGGATGGATTGTGCAAGGGGGAGACTGGGGCATAGAGGTGGAGTGAGCATGCAGGTGCACAATACACAAACAGTTGTTTTTTTCAAAGCATGTAATTCTTTGCCTCAGAATATGTTTTAGAATATGTTCAGTCTGCTTTATCCTGCGTTGAGAGCTGTTATTGTGGGGGAAATCTAAAGAAAATCAACAATATTGCCAGTAATTTCCTAATTTTGGAGTGAGAAATAGGGTTTGTGGAGTGAGAGAGGGAAAAGAGTGAGACTCACTGCAAAGGGAGAGAGTTGGCAACACTGACTTCAGTATCCTCAATATAACGTGAGCTCACTATTTAACCTAAAGGTGGATAGAGTTTTTAGGTATTCATTGAAATTAGGAATTTACGCAGTGTCCATCTCAATGCTTTCCAACAGAGGGCGCTCAGTCTCTTTATGTCAACATCAGTCTGCTTGGTTTCAGGTTTCAATATAAGAAGGCCACAAGAAACTTCATGGTCCTTGGTATTGTAGCTGACAATGATATGGGAAAAACGGCAATTTTATGAGAAAATAAGACTGAGCTCTTACATGGTTTTGTAACTTAACAAATCTGAGGAAGTCTGTGATGGTTGTATGACTAACCATTATGTTGAAAACTATCAAAAAGTCAGATATTTAATCATTAGAAATTGCACACACAATCTAATAGTAAAATTGAGGGGTTTCTGTTTAAGTAAAAACAACAAATATGTTTGTTTCTGCTTATTATATCTGTGCCTTTAAGCTTGATTTGTATTTTTGTTGCTATTGAGTCACTATAAACTACCATAACAGCGGACAGTAAGAAGATGCTGAGTCAGATTTTTAAAAGATGAACTTTGGATAGCTAGTCTCACAAAGCTGTTTTTCTATCACACTCATTGTTTTTATAATTTACTTCAATTATCACCGTCCTTAAAGGCGTTATTGAAAAATTGTGTTTTTCTTGGTTTTGTGGTCTATATTAATCATATATCCCATAACCTACATATGTATAAGCATGTGAGAATGTCTGGTGATTACATATGTAAAGCGACTTCACACCTCAGAACAGGACAAAGGCTCTCAACCGCCAGTGAAGATCAAAGAGCATCCGAGGCACTGCGGTGGAGACCAGATAGGTCGCCCTGACCTCCCAGGGCCAGGTGGAGGGGTACGGAGACAAAGGAGGGTAGTTAAGTTAATGGGGGATGTCAGCTTTGTATGCACGTCTTTTGTTGTGTGTAAGTACACAGAGCCAAATGTGTTCGCTCTCTTACTTCTTCTGCTGCTGCACTAGATGAGACTTGTTAGAGGAGCAAAGCTGATAATAAACTTTGGTTTATAAGTCACATCGCCTCGTTATTCTGAGCTCTTCTACACTGGTGACCCTGACACGAGGATGAACCAGAGGCGTTCCCCAGCGATCGACTCATCTGTGGCGACCCAGGCAGACGCCGGCGCCCATGCAGACAGAGGAACAGATGGACGACGTTCCCCCACGGCAGAAGTGATAGAGAGGGCTCAACCGAGCACCAACGCCGCTGTGAGAGCCGAAGGAAGACACTCTCACCCTGCGGACACATCAGTGACGGTCCACACAAACGCCGTCACCGTCAACCTGCCGGACTTCTGGCAGGAAGACCCCGCCTCGTGGTTTCAGCAAGCTGAAGCCCAGTTTGCACTTGCGGGCATCACGGTTGACGATACAAAGTTCTATCACATCGTCGCCAAACTCGACGCCGCCACTTCGAGATGTGCGCGGAGCATCATCCAGCGGCCGCCGGCCCAGGACAAATACAGAGAACTAAAAGCGACCATCGTGGAGAATTTTGTCCCCTCTGCCGAGGAGAGAGCCGAGAGGATCCTGGCGGTCTATGGCCACAGAGGATGCAGACCCAAGGCCCTCATGGAGGACTTGCTGCAACTCAAAGAAGAGGACAATGACAATTTCCTCTTCCAATTTATATTCCTCAGTACGCTGCTGCCACACATGAGAGGGACGCTTGCCAACATTCGATGCAGCACCCAGCAAGACTTCCGCACGCTGGCTCGCGAAGCGCAGCAACTCATCAACGCCTGCAGGGAACAGACAGCCACAGCAGCATCCGCAGGCCTCAACGCCGATGTCCGGAGCCACGTGGAGCCACAAACCACCGAGCAGAATCCGCCCGCCATGGCAGCGACACGGCCAAGACGTAACAGACGGAGCGATGTCTGTTATTACCACCACCGCTTCGCCGAGAAGGCTTACAAATGCATTCCCCCCTGCAGATTCACGATTTCGGGAAAACGCCAAAGCCGAGAACCGTTAACAGCGGCAGTTCTCGGCGAAAAAAGCAAGCTTCTATATGTGACGGACGGACACACCGGCAAGCAGTTCCTCATTGACACGGGAACTCAACTGAGTTTTATAATGCCCTCCCAAGCAGACCGGGCCATGGGCCCCCGGGGCAATGGAGCAGTGGCAGCCAACGGCTCCATCATCGACACTTTTGGCGAAAGGAACCTGCCCCTCCGCATCCATGGCCGCAACTACAGATGGACATTTGTTGTAGCGGCGGTGAGTTTTAACTTGTTGGGCGCAGACTTTTTGTGTGCACATGGGTTATTGGTCGATCTAGCAAACAGACGCTTGGTTAATGCATTGTCCTTTGCTTCTATTCCCTGCTCAGCTCGAGTTTCTCCACCACCCGTGCAGGCCAGCGTCACTACAACAGGAGGTAAGTTTGATCAACTCCTCACCCAATTTCCAGCACTCACAATTCCCAAATTCTCAGCTACAGTGGCTAAGCACGGGGTCGAACACTTTATTCCCACAATGGGCCCGCCCGTATTCGCCAAAGCTCGGCGCTTAGATGCGACCAAGCTCGCCATAGCTCGGGACGAGTTTACCACCCTTGAAAAACTAGGCATTATCAGGCGCTCAAAAAGCCCCTGGGCGTCACCGCTTCACATGGTCCCTAAATCCGACGGTTCTTGGAGACCGTGCGGCGATTACCGCAGATTAAACAATGCGACAGCGCATGACCGCTACCCACTACCTCACATCCAAGATTTTTCACTACATCTGGCGGGTGCGCGCATTTTTTCAAAAATAGACCTGGTCCGCGGCTATCATCAAGTCCCCGTTAGAGCGGAAGACATTCCTAAAACAGCTGTAATAACCCCCTTCGGTCTTTTTGAATTTTTGCGGATGCCTTTCGGCCTCAAAGGCGCTGCTCAAACCTTTCAGCGGATGATGGACGCAGTATTACTCGACCTCCCTTTCGTGTTCGTCTACCTCGACAATATGCTGGTAGCCAGCTCGTCTGAGGAAGAACACGAACAGCATCTCACTATGGTTTTTCAGAGACTAGAAGAGCACGGGTTAATAATCAATCCAGCCAAATGCAAATTTGGCGTGTCACAAATTGATTTTTTGGGACACAGAGTTTCACCGAAGGGGGCAGTCCCACTGCCAGACAAAGTTCACGCAGTAAAAAGTTTCCCACGGCCACAAACGGTCAAATCGCTGCAAGAATTTTTGGGAATGGTTAATTTTTACAACCGTTTTCTCCCCCGCGCAGCTCAGCTCATGCAGCCCCTATATGACGCGCTCAGAAAACAAAAACCTTCCAACGCGGTCGAATGGACCCCGGAGCGCGAACGCGCCTTCGCAGAAGTAAAAAGTGCCCTAGCTAATGCCACATTGTTGGTTCACCCTGATCCCTCGGCCCGCATTGCGCTAACCACAGACGCTTCAGACCTGGCCATAGGGGCGATTGTAGAACAACACGTCGGCGGAACCTGGCAACCTTTGGCATTTTTCAGCAAATCGCTAAACCAAACTGAGCTGCTAGCGCTTCATTTATCCATCCACCACTTCCAGTTCTGGTTGGAGGGGCGGCGTTTCACGGCTTTTGTAGACCACAAACTGCTCACCTTTGCGATGGCTAAAATTTCTGAACCGTGGTCAGGCAGGCAACAAAGACAGCTAGCTGCGATTTCAGAGTTCACCACAGACATTTGACATGTGGCAGGCAAACTTAACGTGGTAGCAGACTGCCTCTCTCGCGCTGTGACATCGCCAGAGCGCGAGGAGACAGATTATACTACCTCAGCTGCAGAACTCTTCGCCAATGCGGACACATACGCAGCCCCAATCCGCGTAGGGATAGATTATGCAGCCATGGTGGAGGAGCAAAGTAGTGACGCGGACTTGCGCGCACTCCTGTCTGGACCAACAGGGTTAAGGCTGGAGGAAATGGTTTACGCGACGGTGTGCCCCCCCTAATATGTGACATCTCAACCGGCCGACCTCGCCCGGTAGTCCCAGCTGCATGGCGCCGCCGTATTTTCGACTCAATTCACTCCCTCGCGCACCCAGGTGTGCGTGCTTCAGTTAAAATGGTCGCCGAAAAGTTTGTGTGGCCTGGCCTGCGCAAAAACGTAAAAAGAATGGGCAAAGACTTGCATTTCTTGTCAGCGCGCCAAAATACACAAACACACAAAAGCCCCTCTAGAGCCTTTTCGAATCCCTGCTAGAAGGTTCGACCACATTCATGTCGACCTCGTGGGACCACTACCTTCCTCCCAAGGTTTCACACATCTGTTAACAATGATAGACCGTACTACGCGCTGGCCTGAGGCGGTCCCTCTGGCGTCAACCACAGCGGAGGAAGTCGCTCGCGTTTTTTTGACAAACTGGGTGGCACGTTTCGGCGTCCCATCGGACATCACGTCCGATAGGGGGCCTCAATTTGTCTCGGAGCTTTGGTCAGCCATGGCCAGCAGCTTAGGAGCGACAATTCATCGCACCACCGCTTATCATCCTCAGGCTAATGGGTTATGCGAGCGTTTTCACAGGTCTTTAAAGGCCGCCCTCAGAGCCTCACTAACGGATACAAATTGGGTAAATAAACTTCCTTGGGTTTTATTGGGGTTGCGTGCTGCACCTAAAGAGGATCTAGACGCCTCCCCAGCAGAATTAGTTTTTGCACAACCTCTCAGGCTCCCAGGTGAATTTTTACCAGAGAACCCAGAGCCAGGGCATCTTCCAGCCCCGAGGTTTTTAGGCAGCAACGGACCGGACTCTCTCCCCGGGCCGGCACATCACTCTTTTCCACGGGTTTTTGTCCCCCAAGCTTTAAAAAACGCTGAATTCGTTTTTGTTAGGCATGAAGCTTTAAAACCAACCTTCCGCCCTCCATACGATGGACCATTCAGAGTGCTGGAACCTGGTGATAAGCATTTTGTGCTTGATTTTGGGGACAGAAAAGAAACAGTCAGCATTGACAGACTTAAACCTGCCTTCTTGCTGAGAGACGAGCCTGCACGGTTGGCGAGAGCACCTCGGCGAGGTAGACCCCCCAAGAGAAAAGACTCAGCCCCCCTGCAGGGAACAAATAATCACTCTCCTTCCCAAGCTGCAGATTCCTTACAGGAAGGTCCCACCAGGACGCCCGAACGGACCCACAGCAGATTCGGAAGAAGATTAAAGCCCAGACGGCACAAGGACTGATGCAAACTACTCAAAAGTTGTTCACTAATTGTGCTGTAACAGTTTAGGACTGACTTGTGATATTACTATGCTGTTATGATTACCACTGAATTCTCTACAGGAGCATAGCTGCTGGAAAGTTTCTTCTTTGTCAAGAGGTGTAGCAGTTAGTATGTCATAATAATTATCTTAAACTGTGAATTTTCCTATTGTCCTTTTCTTAGTCGTTTGGGGGGGGCTGTGGTCTATATTAATCATATATCCCATAACCTACGTATGTATAAGCATGTGAGAATGTTTGGTGATTACATATGTAAAGCGACTTCACACCTCAGAACAGGACAAAGGGTCTCAACCGCCAGTGAAGATCAAAGAGCATCCGAGGCACTGCGGTGGAGACCAGATAGGTCGCCCTGACCTCCCAGGGCCAGGTGGAGGGGTACGGAGACAAAGGAGGGTAATTAAGTTAATGGGGGATGTCAGCTTTGTATGCATGTCTTTTGTTGTGTGTGAGTATAAGTACACAGAGCCGAATGTGTTCGCTCTCTTACTTCTTCTGCTGCTGCGCTAGATGAGACTTGTTAGAGGAGCAAAGCTGATAATAAACTTTGGTTTATAAGTCACATCGCCTCGTTATTCCGAGCTCTTCTACAGGTTTTAACTTTCTGAAATGCATCTATTGGTCATGTGATGATTGAAAAAAATATCAAAACACTCACTTCTCTTAAAAAAACACACACAGCCTTTATATCCTTTGTGTCCAATTACCCGTTTTAATTCTTGTGGATGTCATAAAATGGTAAACCCAGCCCAGCACCGTCCTTGATACCCACCCACTGCTCTATTATTGGCCTGCCTCGCTGTCATGTAGAGAACAGTGAGCTAACAGTGTTACTAGAAATTCACCTGTCAAGTGTGGTTTATTTCAGTCACCCTAGTAGACATCCCTGTTTCCACCTGGTTCACTAACCCACAGTTGATAATACTGTATATCTTGCGACATTCTTGCTTATTTTTATATTTTTGCCGTGATGCGACATTGAGCTGCTAGCATTAGCTTGGCTAGTCAGTTGGTAATTGATTGTTTTTTTTCTATAAATTCTAGTCACTCTGGCGTCAGCTAGGTGCTTTGGGACACCATTCACTCATTGGCGAATATTCCTGGGCTTCTTGTTCTCCAAGGACCGTTCTGTCAACTGCTGAGACCACACACCCCTGTCTAATTCATAGTTTTCGACCACGTGACTTCAGGTGCCTTCACACCAAACGCGAACGGGCGAATTTTTCACACAGCACGATTACTCAATGTAAATACATGAATAGACATGAATTCACCATCTGGGTGAGATGCAGACAGGCGAAGTTGCCTTTATAACTTCTGCAGCAGTGTTCAACCTGCTGTTGAAATCCCCCAAATAATGTCATGCTTAGGTTTACATTATCTGATGGGGGGCTTACCTGAAAAAGTTGTGCCTACCTCGAAAACTTGATGGGTGTTTCCGTTGCTAGCTTGCGAGCCTTGTTAGCATGTCCATGGCAGGAATCCGTGGGTAAATAACTCCGACATCCTGATTCAGCTGAACAGCTCCTGGTCCTTCTATCTCCAGGTGAGTGTCAGTCTCATTTTCAAACTAGTTTACTCTCCAATGTTGATACTTTTACTCAGATGACGACAGAATCTCAAAGCCAGCGCTATCTCTCGGATGTGAATGCGCAATTTCGCTCGCCTCTTTCCATTGACTTTGTATGGGTTTGCGCCACCCGTTCACATTTGGTGTGAAGGCACCTTTCCGGTGGGGAGGGATAATCATGGAGCAAAACAAGGTAACAAAAAATGTGAAAACGTCTGACATTTATTAAAATGGTCAGAATGGTTATAAAATGGTCGCCGAAAAGTTTGTGTGGCCAGGCCTGCGCAAAAACGTAAAAGAATGGGCAAAAACTTGCATTTCTTGTCAACGCGCCAAAATACACAGACACACAAAAGCCCCTCTGGAGCCTTTTCCAATCCCTGCTAGAAGGTTCGACCACGTTCATGTCGACCTCGTGGGGCTACTACCTTCCTCCCAAGGTTTCACACACCTGTTAACAATGATAGACCGCACTACACGCTGGCCAGAGGCAGTCCCTCTAGCGGCAACCACAGCGGAGGAAGTCGCTCGCGTTTTTTTGACAAACTGGGTGGCACGTTTCGGCGTCCCATCGGACATCACGTCCGATAGGGGGCCTCAATTTGTCTCAGAGCTCTGGTCAGCCATGTCCAACAGCTTAGGGGCAACAATTCATCGCACCACCGCTTATCACCCTCAGGCTAATGGGTTATGCGAGCGTTTTCACA
The DNA here is from genome assembly GCA_020510985.1 of Pholidichthys leucotaenia. Taxonomy (NCBI): domain Eukaryota; kingdom Metazoa; phylum Chordata; class Actinopteri; order Cichliformes; family Pholidichthyidae; genus Pholidichthys; species Pholidichthys leucotaenia. The sequence continues at coordinate 345,130,185 of CM035837.1, read as the reverse complement.
GGTCTTTAAAGGCTGCCCTCAGAGCCTCACTAACGGACACAAATTGGGTAAATAAACTTCCCTGGGTTTTATTGGGGTTGCGTGCTGCACCTAAAGAGGATCTAGACGCCTCTCCCGCAGAATTAGTCTTTGCACAACCTCTCAGGCTTCCAGGTGAATTTTTACCAGAGAACCCAGAACCAGGGCGCCTCCCAGTCCCAAGGTTTTTAGGCAACAACGGACCGAACTCTCTCCCCGGTCCAGCTCATCACTCCTTCCCACGGGTTTTTGTCCCTCAGGCTTTAAAAAACGCTGAGTTCGTTTTTGTTAAGCATGAAGCTTTAAAACTTACCTTTCGCCCAGCATACGATGGGCCATTCAGAGTGCTGGAACATGGTGATAAACACTTTGTGCTTGATTTTGGGGACAGAAAAGAAACAGTCAGCATTGACAGACTTAAACCTGCCTTCTTGTTGAAAGACGAGCCTGCACAGTTGGCGAGAGCACCTCGGCGGGGTAGACCCCCCAAGAGAAAAGACTCAGCCCCCAGGCAGGGAACAAATAACCTCTCTCCTTCCCACACTACAGATTCCTCTCAAGAAGGTCCCAGCAGGGCGCCTAAGCCAACCTACAGCAGTTTTGGGAGAAGATTAAAACCCAGACAGCACAGGGACTGATACAAACCACTCTACAATTGTTCACTAATTGTGCTGCAACAGTTTAGGACTGACTTATGATTTTACTATGCTGTTATAATTACCACTGAACTCTCTTAGGAGCATGGCTGCTGGAAAGTTTCTTCCGTGGCAACAGATGTAACACTTAGTATGTCATAATAACTATCTTAGACTGTGAACCTTTCTGTTGTCCTTTCTTAGTTGTTTGGGGGGGCTGTGGTCTATATTAACCATATATTCCATAACCTACATATGTTGAAGCATGTGGAAATGTTTGGTAATTACATATGTAAAGGACTTCACACCTCTGAAAGGACAAAGGGCTCTCACCCGCCGAGTGAAGAACAAACTAACTAACTAACTAACTAACCTGCACTTATATAGCGCTTTTCTAGTCACAAAGACCACTCAAAGCGCTTTCATTAATACCAACCCTCTATTCTAAGGGCCTATAGGAAACAGATATCTGAGGACAATTTAGAACAGCCAATTAACCTAACATGCATGTTTTTGGCATGTGGGAGGAAACCGGAGAAATCCCGGAGTAAACCCACGCAACAGGGGGAGAACATGCAAACTCCACACAGATCACTGTTGGTCGGGGGCTGGGATCGAACCCACGATCCCACGATCCCCACAATCCCCCGGCCAAGGGTAAACTGTGCTGCCGCAGTGCTAACCACTGCGCCACCGTGCAGCCAAGACATTCCCGGATGCGGCGGAGGAGACCGGAGGAGACCGGAGGAGCCACCCTCACCCCCTAAGGCGAGGAGAGGAAATACCAAGACAATGGGGGGATTAAGATAATGAGGGATGTCAGCCTTTGTTATGCATGTCTTTTGTTGTGTGCCAGTATAAAGTCAGTGAGCTGGAGACATTCTGTCTCTTTTCCCTTCTGCCACTCTCTGCACCAAATGAGACTTGTTAGAAGAGCTGAATATTAAACTTTGCTTATAAACCAAATCGCCTCTTCATTTCCAAGCTCCTCTACAAATGGGTTATTTTGCAAGATTAGGCAGAATTATCTGAATTGAAAATATGTAGTAAAAAAAAACTGCTGTCAGTAAGTTTAATGTGATTTAGCTAAGGTACTAGGGGTTGTGCACTTTACTCTTAAACCTTTCAAGTTAGGAAAGATTTTCTGTGTGTGAATGTAAATATAACACATTAGTGCCTCTTAGTAAATCTGAATATTGCAATTTTTTTTAATTTTTTTTTTTTAATAAAGAGCTGGAGCAGATGGCTGGGGAGAGGGAAGTCTGGGCTTCTCTGCTTGAACTGCTACCTCCGCAACCCGGACCTCCGGAGAAGCGGTAGAAGATGGATGGATGGATGGAATTCAAAAAAATAAACTTTCATATGTTCAATATTCATTACAGGCACAAGGAAATATTTAAGGCCTTTTTTAAATTAAATTTTGATTATTTTTGAAATTAAAATGCAAATCATGATATTCTACTTACTAAGATGTACTAGTACATAAACATTACACTGTACTCTGAAAAATAGTGACTAAGCAGGATGGAAAATATTAAATAAAAGAAGAGGCCTTTGTAACAATGTAGTCAAGGTGCAACAATCTATTATATGAAACTATTCAGTGTAGTACAAATGCTGTGAAATTGTTTTTTTTTTTAAATAAAAATGAATAAAAATGCAAAGACATGTTATCATTTTCTCATTATTCACTCTAAACCTCTAGCTCAAGTAGGTTCATTTTGTCTTCTTTTAAATATTTACCTTTTTGGTCTTATTAAAGACAAAAATAGAAAGGATGTGGTGGACACACACATGTGACTGTTTTGTGACTCACATTTTAGGTCAGAACAAAGGCAGGAAGCTGCAAGAATCTTAGCCTTGGCATGCAAGGCTTGAGACTGTGGGGGGTTCAATTAAAGGATTAAGGAAGGGATGCATTGGAGACAGTGGAAGTGATATCATGGAAAGAAATGCATTGTGACTGTCTTTATAATGCAAGGTGGTCTGTGTGACATGTGATCTGTGAAGTGTGAAGTTCCTGATATTTAAGGACGAGAGTTTACTGTGTCATTCTCTTTCTCTGCTTTGAGATGATGGTGTTGTGAATAAAACTGACTTTGAGAGAGAACTCTGCCTCGTCATTTTCACATCACCACAAGGAGATGTTTTTACCTTCTTTACATGTTTCAACTGTTCACTGCAGCCTTCGTCAGAAGTGTCAGCTGATTGCTGCCAGGTGTCATTTTATCATCTGACTTTCATCACTGGCAATATAAGCTGCGGCTTCAGCCATCACCCATTTCGGATAACTCACGTGGAATTGTTTAGTAGAAGGAGTCTTTGTCTAATTTGACCTTGTTGTTATATTATACAGTTTCTTTTAACCTGTACTGTATTATCCGAAATAAAATTCATTCATAAAATTCATTCATTCATAGGCGGGGCCAGCCCAGCAGACCTGTCAGATCCACCAAGCCGGCCCCGCTCAGCTGAGCGCCGTGCAAAATAACAACACCAGTGATTCAAATAAAAGCAAGCCTTTTTTCTAATTTTTTATTCATCCATATTGTAACATCACATAATTGTGGAAAATGAATATTGTCCTTCAGTGTCAGAGAAGGGTTTGACTTCAGAAATTGTATTTTGATGCCAAAAACAATGAAATCCTGAAATGTTCACAGATCAGGTTCTCAGCATGATTTTCTGTGCAGCTTATGGATGCACAAATCAAGCTAAGAACGTGATCCAGATATTTGGGTTCCCAACAGACACAGAAAGGAGGAAAAATGTCAAGAGAAAAATTAGCAGAAACAGCATGACTTTAATGAAAGAGTACAACAACAGAAAACTTTATGCAGTATGTTTATTTTCACAAAACATCTCCACCTCCAAGCTCAAACATTTATGACTGCACATAAATTGTGATTTTTTTATGTTGAAGTAAAACAATATATTAATGAGGAAATTAAACTGAATCAATGTGCAGGCCCATTCTAAGAGGGAGTAATTCACAAGAACCAAAACTGTCAAACCCAGACTGAGGACTGATGCTGTTTTCCCAAACACAAGACGAGGAAGAGTCCAACAGTAACCATGGTTACATGGACACGAATAAACTGGTTATGATTGGATTTTCTGGAGCTATCTGATTATTCAAGTGACCATGTAAGATAAGATAAGATAAGATAAGATAAGATAAGCCTTTATTAGTCCCACAATGGGGAAATTCCAGGATTGCAGCAGCACAGGGATAGCAACACTCAGAGCAATAATTTAGAAGATAAGAAAATAAGAGCAGTGAATATACATACAGTATGTACACATAAATATATAAATATATATTTATATATACAAAAAGTCTGGAATTTCCCCATTGTGGGACTAATAAAGGCTTATCTTATCTTATCTTTTCCAGTTCCAGCGCCACACGAGTTGGCTGCCTTTTGCAACAGCGGCTCAATTCTGAGTCTTTTTATCTTCCTTCTTCTTTCTGACCCGGTGATAACTTTCTGATCCGGCACACCTTTCACTCTATATATATCATGGACACACAGATCGCCCCAAAGGTCTCCCGAGTCGGCGGACGGAGCCTCTGTTTACAGCAGGAGACGATACAGCAGGGAAGAGCTAGCTAGCACTCAACCACCACCCGGTGCTAACGGAGAAACTCGACATACCGGGAGAACTGGAGCGGAAATGACGCGGGTGCCGGGCTGGAGTTTAAGCGGCGTGCAAGAAATATAAGACAGAATAATAAAGAGCGATGGCAAGAACCAAGCAGACCGCCCGTAAATCTACTGGAGGAAAAGACCCCAGGAAGCAGCTGGCCACCAAGGCTGCTCGGAAAAGCGCTCCGGCCACTGGTGGAGTGAAGAAGCCTCACCGTTACAGGCCCAGTACCGTGGCTCTGGGAGAGATCCGTCACTACCAGAAATCCACGGAGCTGCTCATCCGTAAGCTGCCCTTCCAGCGCCTGGTGAGGGAGATCGCTCAGGACTTCAAGACCGACCTGCGCTTCCAGAGCTCCACCGTCATGGCTCTGCAGGAGGCCAGCGAGGCCTACCTGGTGGGTCTCTTCGAGGACACCAACCTGTGCGCCATCCACGCCAAGAGGGTCACCATCATGCCCAAAGACATCCAGCTAGCCCGCTGCATCCGTGGAGAGAGAGCTTAGACTTTCTGCTGCACATCCACCAACCACAATGCTCCGCAGTGTGTGTCTATTATAGTAATATGTACATATGCATACTAGCTGCTCTTGTTTTTTCTTGCCTTCTGAGTGTTGCTATCCCTGTGCTGTTGCAATCCTGGAATTTCCCCATTGTGGGACTAATAAAGGCTTATCTTATCTTATCTTATCTTATCTTATATACACAGTGCGGAGCATTGTAGCTAGATGGAATAAACAGCATAACAGTCTATTTAGTTACCCCACATAGTATGAATATGTACCCATACATATTGTCACCCTCTGTAGCTATTGATATTGTCCCAGTTGTATACTGGAGGGGTGTAGCACCTTGGGAGAGTCAGATTTCTAGTATCTCAGACAAGAGACAGTGAATAAGCATGGGATACAAAAGAGCAGGAGGCTCCTGGTGAGAGAGCGGGAAGGAGTCAAGGATGTAGGGGGTTGAATGCAGTGTGATGCAAATGTCCTGTTGTGTGTGATGTAAGCCATGAAACTTAAGAGGAGAGTCTCTGGGAAAAGTTCAGTCTGTTCTGTGCTCGTGAGATGTGAGTGTGCAATAAATCATTTGAAATGCATCTGCCTGTGATTTCACACACTCCACAGGGGGACCATTTTGTGTAAGTTTGTTGCCTCTTTTGCATTCAATACTATTAGGTCGTAACGCTTTTTTTTTTACTATCTCTGCGAGCAGCCCTGCTTAGGTTATAAAGTCTGACAGCCGTAGGTAGCAACAACCTGCGAAAGCTCTCAGTCGCGCACCTAGGATGATGTAGCCTACTGCTAAATGAGCTCCTCAGTGTGTTCAGCATGTCCTGCATAGGGTGGGACTCGGACTCCAGCAGAGATGACAGCTTAGCTACCATCCTCCTCTCTCCTATCAATTCCACTGGGTCAAGGCGCTGCCCCAGGACAGAGCTAGCTTTCTTGATCAGTTTGTTCAGTCTGTTCCTATCGGCTGCTGTGATGCCGCTGCCCCAGCAGACGACTCCAAAAGTGATGGCTGATGCCACCACTGAATCGTAGAAAGTCTTCAGGAGCACCCCTTGTTCACCAAAAGACCCAGGCATCCTCAGTAGGAACAGCCTGCGCTGTCCCTTCTTGTAGAGTGCGTCGGTATTGTGTGACCAGTCTAGTTTATTGTTCAAATGAACACCCAGGTACTTGTAGGATGTCACCATCTCAATGTCTGTTCCCTGGATGTTTACTGGTGCTGTGAGGGGTTGTCCTTGCCTGCGGCAGTCCACCACCAGCTCCTTAGTTTTCCTTGCATTGATCTGGAGGCAGTTCCGATGGCACCAGTCCACGAAGTCCTGGATAAGCCCTCTGTACTCAGCTTCATCTCCGTTGGAGATGAGGCTGACGATCACAGAGTCGTCAGAGAACTTCTGTAGATGGCAGTGTGTTGTGTTGTGTGAGAAGTCCACAGTATAAAGGGTGAACAGGAAGGGAGCCAAAACCGTTCCCTGGGGGGCCCCCGTGCTGCTGCCGATGATCGTGTCGGACACACAATCCCAGGTTCTCACAAACTGTGGCAAATAATGTGCTTTCTCCTCGCATTAGTATTTTTAACAGCAAAGAGGCGGATGTTTTTCTTATATCTTCTAAGTTTTTTGTGCTGACGGGGTGATGGGGATGTATATAAAATAAGATAAGATAAGCCTTTATTAGTCCCACAATGGGGAAATTCCAGGATTGCAACAGCACAGGGATAGCAACACTCAGAGCAACAATCAGAAGGCAAGAAAAAAAGCAAGAGCAGCTAATATACATATGTACATATTACTATATATATATATATATACTGTATATATATATATATATATACACACAGACACACAGTGCAGAGCATTGTAGCTGGATGGAATAAATATATGAGTATATAAACACACAGTGTGGAGCATTGTAGCTAGATGGAATAAATATGTAGATATATAAACACCCACAGTACAGAGCATTGCAGCTAGGTGGAATAAATATGTAAATATATAAACACACACAGTGCGGAGCATTGTAGCTAGATGGAATAATATGTAGATATATAAACACACAGTGCGGAGCATTGTAGCTAGATGGAATAAATATATAGATATATAAATATAAACACCCAGTGCGGAGCATTGTAGCTAGATGGAATAAATATATAGATATATAAATATAAACACACCCAGTGCGGAGCATTGTAGCTAGATGGAATAAATATGTTGTGGTGCACATATGTGAGTTTCATATGCTTCACATGTATATTACTGTATGCCTATTGTATGCTTCACGTCTCAGAGGAACAAAAGGACTGAACCTCCTAGGGGTAACAGGAGGATGTGAAATCTGGCCTTTTGTATGCAAAGAGATGGCCTTGAGGGATTTCCCAACCACCAGGACTTTAGGTGGAGACGAGAAGACCTGGAGGGGGATGCATTTTGATTTGGGATTAAAAGACAATGTGACTGTGTGCTTTGATGTCCTGGGGTATAAAAGGGACAGATGTTGGGGGTTCATCCTCTTTCTGTTTTTGGATGTTGGAGAATGTGAATGTGAATAAAACTGGACTTGACAAATAAACTCAGCCTCGTCCTTCCACGTATCTCCACACTGGTGACCCTAAGACGTATCATGAGTGGAGACGATTCTCCCGAGCCAGACTCGTCAGGAGCCAGCCAAACGAATACAGCCACAGTTCAGCTACCGGACTTCTGGCAGAACAATCCGCGCTCCTGGTTTAACGCAGTCGAGGCGCAGTTCAACCTCCGGAGGATTTCGGTAGACGCCACAAAGTTCTACCATGTGGTTGCAAAGCTGGACAACCACACAGCCCAGCGAGTGGAGAGCCTGATCAACCACCCGCCGGACAGCGACAAGTACAGCACGTTGAAGGCTGCACTCATCCGTTACTTCACCCCCTTGGTGGAGGAGCAAGCAGAGGCACTCCTGGCGCTGACTGAATTTGAGAGCGACAGACCTGCAGACCTGATGGGGAAGATGCTGCGTTTGAGAGACTCCGAAGATGATAACTTCATCTTCACCCACCTTTTCCTCAGGACCCTACCGTCAGCGGTGAGAGTGACCCTGGCCAGTTCACCACTGTTGGCCCGACGAGACTACCACGAGCTGGGCCAGGAGGCGCAACGACTCGTCAACGCCAATAAACGGTGTGCGGCTACGGCTGCGGCAGTGGAGCTAGGCACAACGTCCGGAGATGGCAGGGGGCCAGAGGCTGCAGCACCAGACTCACCGACGACGGCGGCGGCATGGGCCAGGAAACACGGAGCAGATGACGTCCTTTGCTTCTACCATTGCCGCTTCGCAGAGAGGGCACGCAAGTGCATTCCACCGTGCCATTTCAAGCGCTCGGGAAACGCCAAGACCGGGGGTCGGTAGCAGCTGCGGCCCTCGGAGAGGAGAACAAGCTGCTCTACTTGAGGGATGCGAGCTCGGGGAGGCATTTCCTCGTGGACACAGGCTCCCAGCTGAGTTTCATCACACCTTCCTACGCTGACCGGCTGGCGCCTTCCAGTGGTCCCGGGGTGTCAGCAGCGAACAGTTCGGCGATTAAGACCTTCGGTGAGAGGACTCTGCTTCTGTCTTTACACGGCCGTACATTCGAGTGGACTTTCGTCGTAGCGGCAGTCAATTTCAACATGTTAGGGGCTGATTTTTTATGCTCACATAGTTTGTTGATCGATCTTGCTAACAGACGCCTGGTTAATGCACTCTCTTTTTATTCTATTCCCTGTACAGTTCGAGTGGCCCTGCCAACAGCACAAGCCAACGTCACAGCCGCAGGTGGTAAGTTCCACATACTCCTCACTCAGTTACCAGCCCTCACGGTCCCAACATTTTCGGCGACCGTGGCTAAACACGGGGTGGAACATTTTGTTACTACTACCGGACCGCCTGTTTTTGCAAAAGTTCGGCGCTTGGATTCAGCTAAACTGACCATAGCGCGCGAGGAGTTCGCCAACCTGGAAAGGCTGGGCATCATCAGGCGTTCGAAGAGCCCATGGGCTTCACCGCTTCACATGGTCCCGAAAGCTGATGGCTCGTGGCAACCTTGCGGTGATTTCCGCAGGTTGAACAACGCTACAGCGCACGACCGCTACCCGATCCCGCATATCCAAGATTTTTCAGTTCATTTGGCGGGGGCGCGCGTTTTTTCTAAAATAGACTTGGTACGCGGTTACCACCAGGTCCCAGTGCACGCTGAGGACGTACCCAAAACAGCGGTAATAACTCCTTTCGGGCTTTTCGAGTTTTTGCACATGCCGTTTGGGCTTAAAGGCACGGCACAGACGTTCCAACGCATGATGGACGCAGTTTTGCGCGATCTCCCTTTCGTGTTCGTCTACCTGGACGACATATTGGTAGCCAGCGCGTCCGAAGACGAACACGAAAACCACCTCACGGCAGTTTTCCGGAGGGTGGCAGAGCACGGGTTAATAATCAACTCAGCGAAGTGTCAGTTCGGGGTGACGCAGATTGATTTTTTGGGGCATCGCGTCTCCCCAGAAGGAGCAGCTCCTCTGCCTGACAAAGTGCGCGCAGTAACAAATTTTCCCCAACCACAGACGGTCAGAGCGTTACAGGAGTTTTTGGGAATGGTGAATTTTTATAACCGTTTCCTCCCCCGCGCAGCGCAGCTCATGCAACCATTGTATGCTGCACTAAAAAAACAAAAACCCACAAATAAAGTCAAATGGTCTCCGGAGCGAGAGCGCGCATTCTCTGAAGTCAAAACAGCCCTGGCAAACACTGCGTTGTTGGCACATCCAGTCCCAGCGGCCCGCATAGCGCTCACTACTGACGCGTCAAATGTGGCCATAGGGGCGGTCATGGAACAGTATGTAGCCGGAGCCTGGCAACCGCTCGCCTTTTTCAGTAGGACCCTGCGCGACAGCGAACGAAAATACAGCGCATTCGACAGGGAGTTGTTAGCTCTCCACTTGGCCATTCGCCACTTCCAGTTCTGGCTGGAAGGACGCCGTTTCACCGTGTTCGTTGACCACAAGCCGCTGACTTTCGCGATGGCCAAGATTTCAGAACCTTGGTCGGGCCGGCAGCAGAGACAGCTGGCCGCGATATCGGAGTTTACTACCGATATCCAGCATGTGGCGGGTAAACTTAATGTAGTGGCGGACTGCCTCTCGCGCGCCGTGGCGGCTCCAGCCCGCGTAGATGTAGATTCTGCAACCATGGCCGCGGAGCAGGTTAGCGATGCGGAAGTGCGCGCGGCCCCGGTCCGCGTGGGGATAGATTATGCAGCCATGGCCGCGGAGCAGGTTAGCGACGCGGATGTGCGCGCGCTCCAGTCTGGACCAACAGGGTCAAGGCTGGAGAACAGGGTGCTGCAAGACGGTATGCCTCCCCTAATCTGCGATGTCTCCACTGGGCGGCCGCGTCCGGTGGTACCAGCCGCGTGGCGCCGCCGCGTTTTTGACTCGATCCATTCTCTGGCGCACCCGGTAGTGCGCGCGTCGGTCAAAATGGTAGGAGAGAAATTTGTATGGCCGAGCCTGCGCAAACAAGTTAGAGAGTGGGCAGCAGCCTGCATGGCTTGTCAGTGGGCCAAGGTTCATAGACACACGAGAGCTTCCTTGGAGCCGTTTCACATTCCAGCTAAAAGATTTGATCATGTCCACGTGGACCTCGTAGGCCCCCTCCCGCCCTCACAAGGGTGCACACATCTTCTGACAATGGTTGACCACACCACGTGCTGGCTGGAAGTGGTTCCGCTGTCGTCAACCACAGCCGAGGAGGTGGCGCGTGCGTTTTTAACGGCATGGGTAGCGCGTTTTGGAGTCCCGTTGGACATTACGTCCGACAGAGGCCCTCAATTTGTTTCCGAACTTTGGTCAGCGATGGCCCGCAGCCTGGGGGCAACGATCCACCGCACGACTGCATACAACCCGCAGGCTAACGGGTTATGCAAACGTTTTCACAGGTCATTGAAGGTGGCTCTCAGAGCGTCGCTTACAGATGCAAATTGGGTGGACAAGCTACCATGGGTTTTATTGGGGTTGCGTTCTGCACCTAAAGAGGATTTAGAAGCCTCAGAAAAAGAAAAAAGATTTATTGCCAAGTACATTAACAGATCACTGATAACATACGAGAGAATTTGACTTGACACAGTAATGAACCTGCATTTCCGTGCCGCGGCGCATCTGCAACGCGCCTGTCAGCAGGAGGGTACAGGTCGCATAAAGATGATACAATAGGAAGGAGCAAAAAAATCATTGATTCAAAATACTGGTTACATACTTAATCAATATTAAGAGTTCAAGGAAAAAAAAAGCTCAATGCACATATATTCGCTACACACAGAATTCACAGGACACAAGAGAGCAGTGTTATCTTTATTCAGTTCATGGATCAATGTGTGTGCGGTGTTGAGCAGTGTTGATGATAATAAGAGAGACCCAAGGACCCTTGGCAGAAGATGTTTTGTCTATCTGGCGCCAGTCTTATCTGGCGCTGCAGCTGGCTGTCCAAGGCCTTGTGCTCATGATTTTGAAAAAACACAGTCTGCAGACAGCCAGGAGGAATTTTCATGGGGAATAATAATGCCAAATAGGACTGATCACAGAGAAGACTTGTATTTCTTCTGTAGATTCAGTACATTAATCCTTCATTGTGCAGCTTTGAATTCGTCGTGGAAAGACCTGAGCGAAATCATGATGTAATCCACCTTACGAGACAGTTCTCCAGTAGTCGCTATCAGGGTCTTCTCCAGTTTTTCAATTTGATGGATGCACCTCGCCTGGTCAGCATTTTGATAGGTTGAATCCATCTTCAGCAATTTGCAGTAAACCAGGACGATTCCAGTCCCAATCAGAAAAATCCCGATCACCAATATTACGAAGATAAACAAATCTTCAATATCTTCGATAGAGAGATTAGAGAGACACAGCATTTTCCAATTACCTGTGTCACGTAAATAGCCCGCTGGAGCCGTTTCAGCGGGGCAGACAGCTTCCCCCGGAGCACTTTTCCTTGTTGAAAAATAGTGTCAATTGTGTTCAAAGCCCAGCTTATTAACTCCATAATTTCTTTTCGGCGGTCGCAGTTGGACGCAGACAGACAACAGCAAGCTGGGATCCAGTAGTTAGGAGGGGAGGAAAAAGTCAGAGCAGGAGAGAAGAAAAAAGCGTCTACTCTCTTGGGAGGGCGGAAGTGAACGGCTGAGCTAGTTTTCGCACAGCCACTTCGGCTGCCTGGGGAATTTCTCCCAGATAATCCAGCGCCAGAGTGCTTCCCGGCTCAGCGGTTACAGAATAGCACGGACCCAAGCACGCTACCTGGCCCCGTTCACCACAGTTTTCCGCGTGTTTTTGTGCCTAAGGCTTTAAAAAATGCAGAGTTTGTTTTTGTCAGACATGATGCCCATCGTCCACCTTTACGCCCACCTTATGATGGACCATATAGAGTGCTGGAAACAGGGGATAAGCATTTTTTGCTAGATTTGGGGGGCAGAAAAGAAATGATTGGCATAAACAGGCTCAAACCCGCTTTTGTGGTAGCTGACGAAGTTGTGCAGTTGGCTAAGGTTCCTCGGCGCGGCAGACCCCCTAGAGAGCATTCCCCAGAACACCCACAGAGGTTGACTAACAGTTCTCATCCCCAGGCAGCAGCTCCACAGCAGGAAGACGCCGCGGAGGTGGTACAGCCTGCTTACAGCAAATACGGGAGAAGGCTGAGGCCCAAGCGGCACGTGGACTGATATGTAGTGATTTTAGTATGACATGCAATCTGTGGTTATGTTGTTCCATCTTAGACGTTTGGGGGGGGTCATGTGGTGCACATATGTGAGTTTCATATGCTTCACATGTATATTACTGTATGCTTATTGTATGCTTCACGTCTCAGAGGAACAAAAGGACTGAACCTCCTAGGGGTAACAGGAGGATGTGAAATCTGGCCTTTTGTATGCAAAGAGATGGCCTTGAGGGATTTCCTGACCACCAGGACTTTAGGTGGAGACGAGAAGACGTGGAGGGGGATGCATTTTGATTTGGGATTAAAAGACAATGTGACTGTGTGCTTTGATGTCCTGGGGTATAAAAGGGACAGATGTTGGGGGTTCATCCTCTTTCTGTTTTTGGATGTTGGAGAATGTGAATGTGAATAAAACTGGACTTGACAAATAAACTCAGCCTCGTCCTTCCACGTATCTCCACAATGTAAATATATAAACACACACAGTGCAGAGTATTGTTGCTAGATGGGATGAAACAGCACAACCGTCTACTTAGTTATCCTACATGGTATGATTATGTGCCCATACATATTCTCACCCTCCATAGCGACCGGTATTTTCCTAGTTGTATGCCGGAGGGGATCATTGTGTAAGTCTATTGCATCTTTTGCATTCAAAAACTATTAGGTTGTTACGTCTTTTTGCTATCTCTGCGAGCAGCCCTGCTTAGGTTGTACAGTCTGACAGCCGTTGGTAGGAAGGACCTACGAAACCTCTCGGTTGTGCACCTGGGATGATGTAGTCTGCTGCTAAATGAGCTCCTCAGTGCATTCAGTATGTCCTGCATAGGGTGGAACTCGGACTCCAGCAGAGATGACAGTTTAGCCACTGTCCTTCTCTCTCCTATCTCCTCCACCGGGTCAAGGCACTGCCCCAGGACAGAGCTAGTTTTCTTGACCAGTTTGTTCAGTCTCTTCCTATCGGCTGCGGTAATGCCACTGCCCCAGCAGACCACTCCAAAAGTGATGGCTGATGCCACCACCGTGTCATAGAATGTCTTCAGCAGCGCCCCTTGTACACCAAAAGACCTGAGTCTCCTCAGTAGGAACAGCCTGCGCTGTCCCTTCTTGTAGAGTGCGTCAGTATTGTGTGACCAGTCTAGTTTATTGTTCAGATGAACACCCAGGTACTTGTAGGATGTCACCATCTCATTGTCTGTTCCCTGTATATTTACTGGTGCTGTGAGGGGTTGTCCATGCCTGCGGCAGTCCACCACCAGCTCCTTAGTTTTCCTCGCGTTCATCTGGAGGCAGTTCCGATGGCACCAGTCCATGAAGTCCTGGATAAGCCTTCTGTACTCAGCTTCATCTCCACTGGAGATGAGGCCTATATATGCATGCATATCTCACACAATGCTTGTATAAAGTCGTTGGAACAAGCATTTAATATGGCTTTAAGCTGCTGGAGAGCTGTTCTTTACCATCTTCAGCAGAGCATAGTTCCTTTTTAAAATCGCAGACATCTTATTTTTTTCTTTGGCAAATAGATGCAGGCTTGTTCTGTAGGTAGCAGTCCCGATCTTAGTCTAAAGCAATCTGGACAAGTAGGGGTTCAGTCTATCATTAAGTAAGGAGTATCATTAAGTAAGTGTGAGGATTTCTCGTTGCATCATCAAAGCTCTCCATGAAAAGGCTTTCTTCCCAGGGAATATCTGTTGGGCCAACACGCTTATCTGGAGCTTATCCCTGGGATTTTTAAATAAGATGAGATAATTGCTGTTTAGGCTGATGGTGAAACTGTATTCCCCTTGATGAAAAATAATCTGGGATAAAAACATAACGCTCATATTTCTATGATGTTTATGATTTTTGCAATTTCTGGATTCTCATTTGCTTCAAAAATAACATCATCCAAAATAACAAGGTGAGACTGATGTGAAGGAAATAGTGATTCATCTTCAAAAGAATCTGGAAGTCCACGAGCAAACTTTATTTTTTTTATTTGACTTTTGCATTTTCTCAAACATAGGCTGAAATGAAGTGTGTATGTACACAATGTTGTCAGGCACAGAGCTTAAAACTTCTTCATAGTTATCAAAGACAGAGCACACAAAAAAGATTTCCCACTCCCGGAAACACCGACAACAAGACAAGAAAAAGGCACTTGCAGCCTGTGATCAAATTCTATTTCTTCCATCGCATCAACGTGTGACATTTTTTCTGGCTTTTGAATGAATGAATGAATGAATGAATGAATGAATTTATTTTTCGGATAGTACAGTACAGGTTAAAAGAAACTGTATAATATAACAACAAGGTCAAATTAGACAAAGACTCCTCCTACTATACAATTCCACGTAAGTTATCCGAAATGGGTGATGGCTGAAGCCGCAGCTTATATTGCCCACCCATATTCCATCCAAGAATTCAAAAGAGAAAAAAGAGAAAAACAGGACAAGAGCGATTACAATTTAAAACAAAGCTAGAACAAAATGTGACTGAGAGAAAAAAGAAAACTAAGCTAGGCTAAGTTAAGCGGTTACTATTCAAAAACAAATCTAAGACAAAATGTCACAGAAAAAAAAACAAAACAAACTAAGCTACAACACAACACAGGCTGGAAATGTCAATCCTTATGTGAGTTTACATGTCGTCTTGTAAATATGTTTGGAGTATTTCTTCCTTTAGTTTTTGTTTAAATTGTCCAAGCGTTGTACATGATTTTAATTCAGGTCCAAAATCGTTCCATAATCTGACTCCTTGCACTGAAATACAGTGTTGCTTGGTGGTTGTTCTCACTGTAGGCTTTTGAAATATACATGTTCCTCTGAAGTGATATCGTTTCTCCCTTGTTTGGAACAACTTTTGGATATTTGCGGGCAGTGATAAATTCTTCACTTTGAACATTATTATTGCGGTTTTAAAGTCAACCAGATCTTTCAACTTGAGAGTTTTTTGTTTAAGAAAAAGTGGGTTTGTTGGTTCCCTGTAAGCTGCTTTGTTTATTATTCTAATAGCTCTCTTTTGAAGCATAAAGAGTGGATATATGTTTGTTTTATATGTATTTCCCCATACTTCATTACAATATGTCATGTATGGGAGTATTAATGAATGATACAAGGTGTATAGTGTGGGATGATTCAGCAAATATTTCACTCTGTGTAATATTGCAATTGATTTGGATACTTTACCTTTAATATAATTAATATGTGACTTCCAACACAGTTTGTTATCAATTATTACTCCAAGAAATTTAGTTTCAGATACCCTTTCAATCTCTACACCATTTACACTGAGTTTGGGTACTGGGTTGTTGTGATGGTTGTTAAAGACTATAAATTTTGTCTTACTTAAATTGAGCGTTAATTTGTTTGAATCAAACCACAGTTTAAGCTTTCCTAATTCCTTTCCGAGTGTATCCAGAAGTTGTTCCAAATTGTTTCCACTGCATAGCAGATTAGTGTCATCGGCAAACAGTATTAAGTCCATTTTTTCTGAAACTTTACATATATCGCTTACTGTATATACATATTGAATAATAATGGTCCCAAAACTGAACCCTGTGGGACTCCACAGGTGACCTTCAGTAACTCTGAGTTTTTGTTGCTAACACATACATACTGATATCTATTCTTTAAGTAACTGCTTAACCAGAACAGTGCTACCCTTCTAATACCACAATTTTGTAGTTTCTTTAATAATAAATTGTGATCTACTGTATCAAATGCTTTTTTAAGATCTAGGAATACTCCAACTGAATACTCTTTATTTTCAATGGCTGTTGATATTTTTTCTGTAAATTCCATTAGGGCATATGCAGTTGTCCTCTTGTGTCTGAACCCATATTGCTGCTCACACAATAAATCATTCTTCAGTATGAAGTTGTCAATTCTCTCATAGAATATTTTTTCAAGTATCTTGGAAAATTGCGGTAATAGTGAAATTGGTCTATAGTTTGAGAGTTCCCCTCTGTCGCCCATCTTGTATATCGGAATTACTTTAGCTATTTTCATTGCATTGGGAAATATACCTGATTGGAGAGACAAGTTACAGATATACGTCAGTGGTTTTACTATGCATTCGATAACAGTTTTGACTAATAGCATGTCAATACCATCACAGTCCGTAGATGTTTTACTTTTGAACGATTTAACAATTTCAATGACCTCTCTTTCGTCTGTGTTCTTTATGAAGATGGAGTCTTTTACAGCAGTGTTATTGCATATTGTATCACCTGTAGGCACCGTAGTGGGTATTTCTCGGGCCAGATTAGGTCCAATGTTAACAAAAAAATTATTAAATTCATCTGCAGGTGAAGCTATATTCACACTCTGAGTCGTTTTATTATTTTTTGGAATATTAGTTGGGTTGCTTGTATTTCTGCTTTTATTTCCAAGGATACTGTTGAGTATTGTCCATGTATTTTTAATATTGTCTTTGTTTTTCTCCAGTTCTTTACTGTAATAGTCTCTTTTACCACATCTTATTATATATGTTAACTTATTTTTGTATGTTTTATACCGCTGCTCTGCTTCTTTTGTCCTTTTCTTTTGGAAAGCTTTATATAATAAATTTTTCTTTTTACACGCCTTTTGTAGTCCTTTGGTTAACCATGGCTTATCAGCAAATTTGTGTTTAAGCTTTTTTTTTACTAATGGGCAGTTTTTTTCATAAAGAGTGGTTACAATGTTTATAAATGTGTCATAGGCTTCATTTACATCTGATACATAGACTTCTGTCCAGTCTTGCTTCAGCAAGTCCTCTTTAAAAGAATTGATTGCATTTGGTGATTTGTATCTGAACGATTTTGAAATTTTTTCTGCGTTGGGCCCCGTGTGGCCATGGATAAGTGCAAAGGTTGGCAAGTGGTCACTTATATCATTTATCAATAATCCACTTTCTATTTTCTTATCGATAACATTGACAAACAGGTTGTCAATGAGTGTAGCAGTGTGAACTGTGATTCTACTGGGATGTGTTATTGTGGGATATAGACTCATGCTGTACATAGAGTTCATGAACTCTGTAACTACATTTTGTTGATGTGGATTTAGTAAATCAATATTGAAATCTCCACAAATTGCTACCATTTTCTTACTAGTAATATTATTGTACAGCTCGACTAATTTATCTCTGAATGTCTCAATGCAAGTTCCCGGCGTTCTATATATACAACTTATAATTAGATTTTTTGTTTTATCTTGGTCAATCTCAACAGTAACACATTCCAAGATCCCTGGTAGTGCAAAGGACATTTCATTTACAAGCTTACACCTATACAGGTCATCAATATACAGTGCAACACCACCACCCTTTTTTTGAGTTCTGTTAATATAAAACATCTGATATCCCTCTATTGCCATCAGGGGAGCCTGTTCTTCATTAAGCCAGGTTTCAGAGACTGCAATAGCTGTAAATTTTCTGTCTAGCTGTTTTAAATAGTCCTGAATCTGTGGAAAGTTTTTGTTAAGACTTCTGCTATTGAAGTGTATTATTGACAGTTTACCATCTAGTTGCACTTGACTTTTGAATTGCTTTTCAGTGTAATATTCACAGTGGTTATGAATATTATTGAAAAAGTGGTTATCAGGATCAATATCATTCTCCATCTCTTGTGGTTTATGTTCAGCATAGCGGCATATTTTCAGAGTTTGAGTTTCCTCACTCTGTGTCAGATGACTTCCTCCAGCTGGGGATGATTGATGTCTACTCGAGTCGATCATAAGTTTTTGTTTATTTTGCTTATTTTTTTTAAAGTACTTTGGCATGGTGTATCAAAAGAACTATTCTTATCGTGTGTATGAATATGGATTATCATTGACTCATAATTTTTTTAATCGGTGTTCATCTGTATTTATTCAAGTCAGTAGCATCTCTGATCATTATACTCCTTGCTTGCTCAGGTGTTCCATTTAGTTTAATCCAAATTCTACAATTTCTTGTCCAGGTTGCCTGTATCTTATTTTGTTTTTTCAGCATCCGTGCCTGCCGTGCTAATTCAGCGTTTTTTTTTGTCAGGTGTTCATTTAGGTAAACTTGAGTTCCCTGTAGCTTTTTGGCCTGCCTCAGTATGTCATTCTTTACCCTTCTGTTCACAAAGCGCATCACAATTGATTTCTTTGTTTTGGGATCTTTCTTCGGTAGAGCATAACAGGCTGAAATTGCATTGGCTTCTACCTTAATGTCTCTATTATTAAGGAACTGAAGCACTTGATTTTCTAAGGACACTGATTCACTCATGGGAGCATCTTCACCATTCAGTCCTGTTGCGGCATGGGCGTATGACTGATATCTGATGTCTAGTCCACTTATAACTAGGTCATCAATACGAGAACCTTGTTCAAGATCCTCGACGCGTTGCTCCTTTTCTTTTTTTTTTCTGCACAAGAGAATAATCAGTAACCAAATGGCAGGGTTTTACCTTCAGCTGCTAAGCATCTTTTGTCAAACACCACCTTAATCTTTTTCTGAACTGATGAGTTTTTAAAACGAAACATCGTTTTATCCCAAACTATGTTTTGTTGCTGGGCTGAAAGACCAGCATTTTCAGAATGTGCAATGTATCCCTCAACCAGCTGGTTGATGGAATCAAAGTTGATTTCTTTGCAACTTTCAGTGTTTAAGGTAATCCCTTTCACCTTTTGCACAACTGTGTTGCCTTTGATTTGATAGGCGTAGCATTTTGGAACTGCGCTGACAAAGTTAATTATAGTGTCACCTCCAAGTTCATCCGAAAGATCACCAAAAAAATTACACAACTGAAGCTTGCTCTCTCCATCGCGAGTGACATAGATTATGCTGTCAGTGTCATAATACAGCACACTGTCTTGCATTAGATTGCTTCAGAAATTCCTGTACACCCTGATGTGATTTTTTCAACCAAATCCAATCATGTTCTCTCATGACTATCAGTTTTACACCATGGTCAGATTGTAGTCTGTGTAACTTTTCCTCACTGGCCTGGTGTAACGCTTCAAAGCTAATGCCTCTTATCGGACATACATCGTGCGGTTTGTGACATTTGACGACACAGCTGTGCCAGAAACAACCCAAGTACTCCCACGCATATTTCACTCCGTTCACTTCCGCATGTCCATCAACATAATAATTCCCAGTCTGCTCTTTCCCCAAGTTTAATGCATGATGGATGAAAATGTTTTCTGAAAACATGACATATTCCAGCCATTGAATACTCGCACTGGAATAAGAGTTAAACTGATGTCTGTTACTGTCAGGTGGAGGTATAGCCAGCGTGTTAGGAAGTAGGAAATTTGTAAGAAACACTTTGTGACACATGGAAGGAAGCGTGCATGTACTGAAAGGATCAACCTCCATCTGTTGAATGAATTCAGTTCTAAATTTTGAGCAGGCTGTCATCAAAATGTCTGTATCATTTTCACAGTAAATGGCATTCACTTACATGTATATAGCGCTTTTATTCTCATCTCTTGATGACCAAAGCGCTTTACAGATCGTGCTATCCACCCATTCACACACACACTGATGGCGGCATGCTACCTAACATGGAGCTTCCAGATCCACCAGGAGCAATTAGGGGTGAAGTGTCTTGCCCAGGGACACAACGGTAGGATATCTGGGGAGAGTGGGATTTGAACCGCTAACGATGTGGTTATTGGACGACCTGCTCTACCTCCTGAGCCACTGCCACCCCATAGAGTTTAGCCTCTGCGAAAATCAAATGTACCATCACAGACAGATCTATACCATTTTTCAAATTCCTGCCTCTGTTTTTCCTTCATTTGATGAACTCCATATTACTCTGGAGGTGGGTATGGACCGACATAATTTAGATTTTCGTAGGAGGCAAAGAAATATGGAAAAAAATCCTTTTGTTTTTCATCAAAGCCTAATGCCACAGGCATAGCGGACAAAGCCATGGGGAGAAAGCAACATGAGTCAATGAACTTTAGCCCATAGTCTGGGTCTTGCAAGCAAATTGGGCTGCACGGTGACGCAGTGGTTAGCACTCCGGCAGCACAGTTTACCCTTGGCCAGGGGATCGTGGGGATCGTGGGTTCGATCCCAGCCCCCGACCAACAGTGATCTGTGTGGAGTTTGCATGTTCTCCCCGTGTATGCGTGGGTTTACCCCGGGATTTCTCTGGTTTCCTCCCACATGCCAAAAACATGCAGGTTAGGTTAATTGGAGACTCTAAAGTGACCCTAGGTGTGAATGTGTGCGTGAATGGTTAAGGGATAGCGCTGTATCGTGGCTGCTTCATCCATCCAGGTGGTGGATGACCCTCAATTTCCCCTCTGGGGATCAATAAAGTATACTAAATCTAAAAAAAATCTAAATTGTGGTGATCCGTGGTATGTGCTTCCCTGCCTACTAATTATCATCCTCAGCACACCTGCTCTCTCCAGTTAGGCAGCCTTTATTAGGAGTGGACTCCTGCACGGAGACGTCAGCGCTCCACAGGGTGAAGCCACTCACGTCCTAACTCACCCTTCTCATCTACTGGGAGTTTCACCTCCCTTCATCTCTCCTCTGGGACACCTCGTCGTCTGGGAGCTTCGCCTCCCCAACACTGTTGTAAGCTACCTTCATTGAATGTACTGTCTACTACTCCTGCCTTTTCTCCTCTTCTCTCCCCTGTGCACAGGTGGACCTACCTCCCGGCGGACCACCGTCACCTCCAGGTGGCGGACCGGATTACTGCCCGTGAGCGGGAGACCTCACCCTCCCTCCAGCTCTGTAAGTGCCTCTGTCCTATGGACTAACCCTCTCCTTTTTCCTCTCAGTGGAGGCTGCACCTGCACCCAGCACTATTATTATCTGCACTGGCACTTCGTCACTTGAGTGGAACCTTGGTAACCGGTTGTGGACTGAGTTGCTCTTCGGTGCTTTAGCTCCTGCCGTGCTCCGAAGATTATCCCTTATTCAGCCCATTCAGCCCATTGTTGCAAAACTGTTATTAATTCCATCTCTCCTCTCTCCCTGCAGGGTTGCCAGATCTCTCTGCTCAGCACCCCCCCCCCCACACACACACACACAGACTTCACTAATAAAGATCATTGTAATTCTAATTGAGTCTGTGTCTGCATTTGGGTTTTCGTGCAAACATGTCAGTACGTCTCTGAGTAGAAAACCCAGCAGACAGTGTTACTGCACAACAACTTAACAACATGGAGGCTCAATTAGATCAGCTTACTTACCAGCAGCGGGTGATCAGAATCAGAATCAGAATCAGAATGAACTTTATTGCCAAGCATGTTTAACACATACGAGGAATTTGACTTGACATTAGGTGCGCTCATGTTAAGCGCACACTAATGATGCGGCAGCCGACAGGCGCCTAATGCAGTGGGGGTAAAGAGGGAGAGGGGAAGGGGATGACACATTGGGCAGAGAGAAAAAAACATAGTTATCAGAATAGCGCTTGAGCGAGCAAGATTATGGTCACATAGAAAAAAAACCCTCAATGCACACTTAGCAGACAAGTTACAAACAGACCCGCACATTACCCACACATTAACAAAGCAGAGAGAGACCAGTGTGTGTATATCAGTCATATGATATCAGTGTGAGTGCGGTGTGAATGTATCAGTTGCTGGTGCACAACAAAAATCGTCTCCTAGGCAACGGCTGTCCATGTATTCTAAACATAGATAAACATGTCCACAGAGTTCATTTCTCTTCATGCCAGATGGTAAAATTCCATGTTAGTCACATGAAAACGCTATCCTTGGAGAGTTCAGATTGTTGTACAACAGCAGTTGTTTGGGTTAAGAGAAGCCAAAACTCCCTTCTGCTTTATCTCTTCTCCTGGAGGAATGAGTCTCCCAAGGACGCCGAATCAAGGCCTGATGAGCACAGTTCACTTAATTTCCTCTCTCATGCGATTCTGTGCATCACACATTCACAGGCTTTAAAATCATTCCCTGGAGAGCACCCAGCGACTCCAAGATGTTTTCAACCTTCTGATTCAGTTCACCAATCAGTTCACCATTTGCCGCTATCAGTGCACTCCCCTGCTGGTCGAAATGTTGAAGGAGCTTCGCCGGGTCCGCATTTTGACCAGCTCTTCCAACTTCTTTAATTTCCGATACACCAGGAAACTCCAGAGCCAAACAGTAGAAATCCTGTGCTCATAAGCCAAGCAGATAGATGTCTTCCACATCTTCAATCGAATCACACAGACACATGGGTTTCCAATTGTCCCATGAGTCTCCCCACATGGGCTCCCCCTGGCCCGATCTTCTTTTAAAGTGGTGTCAATTGCATTTAAAGCCCAGCTCAATTCCATAATTTTCCATTTGGGTCGAGATGCAGCAGAAGAAGAGTGACACAGACAGGATACAGCAAGCTGGGATCAGTAAGGGGAGGAGGAGAAGGGAGAGGAGAAGAAATGCGTCTGCTCTCTCTGAAAGCCGGAAGAAGAAAAAAATGGGTAATCTTGAATCAGTTAACCCAGATTAATTCCCGGCTCGACCAGCTTACCTTGGCACTGCCCTCTCACTCCGAGCCCGGGAGGTCAGCCGGGCAATCTCATCCCCCCACCCCCCCGGCACAGCACACTCAGCTTACTCCGGTTCCCACATCTACTCGTTTTAACGGTAAGCTAGGGGAGGCTCGTGGTTTTCTACTTCAATGTAATCTCATGTTTCAGCGGGTGCCAGAGGATTTTCCTACTAACCACTGCCAGATCAGTTATGTTGTTAATTTGCTGAAGGGACGGGCCCTCGCCTGGGCTTCTGCTGTAATGGCCCACCCCGATTATTCCAATTACACTTACGATCGATTTATTTCTGAGTTTACGGAGGTTTTTGATCACTCTGACCTGGATAGTGTCCTCACCTCCCGTCTCCTTAACCTCCGGCATGGGGCTAGGTCAGTAGCCGACTACTCTGTTGATTTCTGGGTTGTTGTGGTGAAAGTGGGGTGGGAGGATGCCTCTCTCTGTAGCATTTTTACACGCAGTCTCAGCCCTAGTCTCCGAGATGAACTGGCCAGTTTAGAAAAACCTTCCTCACTACATGACTTAATTTCTCTGGCCATTAGTATTGATAATCTCTTGAGGGAGTGGGCTAGCGAGCACCGTGTTTCCAATTGCTCGGACTCACAGTCTCGTCCTCCCTCTCAGTCTCCCCTCCTTGACCCCCCCTCCCCCCGGGAATCCCCGGAGACCAAAGAGCCTACGCTGGTGGGTTGGTCTAAGTTGCCTCTTGCGGAGCGACAACGCCGCCAGGCCCTCGGGTTATGCAGTTATTGTGCTAGTGCCGAGCACGAGGTCATTTCCCGTCCCAATCTCCCAAAAGGGGGGGTCTGTTCGTCACAGTAGGGGGACTAACGGACGAGATAAAAGCTAAGACCCTTACACGACTGATCTTACCTATTCATTTTCAACATGGTCATATTGAAATCACCTCCAAGGTTCTCATTGACTCAGGCGCTGAGCAGAGCTTTATTTCTGAGAGTCTGGCAACCCGGCTAAAACTCCCCTGTCACAACCTCAAGACACCATTGAAGTTGATTGCACTTTCCAATGGGCCCCTCACTACTGTCTCCAAGCAGACTGCCCCCGTCTCAGACTTGGCCTCAGGTAACCATCAGGAGCATATCAGTTTTTTTGTTTTACCAGTCTCTGCCTCCCCTATTATTTTACCCCTGGCTCAGGCTCCATAATTATTATTATTGATTGGCGGGCAGGGACCATCATTTCATGGAGTACCTTTTGCTTAAATACGTGTTTACAGTCAGCAGCCTGCTCCCCCTCTGTGCCCATTTCTTCCCCGTCCACTCACATGTCCGACCTCTCCTTGGTTCCCCCAGAGTACCATGACCTCGCTCTGATATTCAGTAAGACCAAAGCTCTCTCTCTGCCCCTCCCCCCCACCGCCCTTATGACTGCTCCATTAACCTCCTGCCAGGTGCTCCTTTGCCATCCAGCCGACTTTATAGCCTTCCTGCCCCAGAGTGGGAAGCGGTGGATAAATACATTAAGGAGTTCTTAAGCTCAGGCATTATTAGGCCTTCTTCATCAGCAGTGGGGGCCGGGGTTTTTTTGTTGGCAAAAAGGATGGCTCTCTCCAACCCTGCATTGATGTTAGGGAGCTTAATAACATCACTGTGAAAGACAAGTACACTCTGCCCCTTATTAACTCTGCCTTTGATTCTCTCCAGGGGTTCTCTGTCTTCACCAAGCTTGACCTACGCAATGCCTACCACCTGGTCTGGATTAAGGAGGGGGACGAGTGGAAGACGGCTTTCTGCATTCCTAGTGGCCATTTTGAATACCTTGTGATGCCGTTTGGAATCACCAACGCGCCGCCTGTGTTCCAGTGGCTCATCAACAATGTGCTGAGGGACTTCCTGGGTTTGTTTGTTTTTGTGTACCTGGATGACATCCTCATCTTTTCTCGTTCTCTTGAACGGCTATACGTCAAGGCGGAAAAGTGTGAGTTCCATACGTTTTCCACCACCTTTCTGGGATTTGTCATCAGCCATGAGGATGTCCAAGCGGATCCGGGTAAGCTTAAAGCTGTTGTGGGGTGGCTGGTCTCCTCTTCCCACAAGCAGCTACAACAGTTCCTGGATTTTGCCAATTTTTATCGGCACTATATCCGCAACTACAGTTTGATTCCCCTGCCACTCACCCGTCTCACCTCCACTAAGGTTCCTTTTCGTTGGTCCGATGAGGCTGAGGTGGCATTCTCTGAACTGAAATCTTGTTTCTCTTCCCCCCCCATCCTTGCCCAGGTAGACCCATCCCTACAATTTCGGGTGGAAGTCGATGCCTCGGATTTCGGAGTTGGGGCGGTGTTGTCTCAGCGCTCTCCCTTGGACAACAAGGTCCATTCTTGCACCTTCTTCTCCAGGTGCCTGTCCCCGGCTAAGAGGAATTTTGATGTGGGGGATCGGGAATTACTGGTGGTTAAGCTAGCCTTGGAGGAGTGGCGCCATTGGCTGGAGTGGGCTTCGCTGCCATTCATTGTTTGGATCGACCACAAGAACCTGGAGTACCTTAGAACGGCCAAGCAGCTGAATTCAAGGCAAGCCCGCTGGTCCCTGTTCTTCGATAGGTTCAACTTTACCATCACCTACCGCCCGGGTTCCAAGAACACCAAACCTGATGCACTCTCCAGGTAGTTCTCCCCTGACATGGCCGTGCCTGAGCTGCACCCCATTGTCTCCCCCTCATGCGTTGTCGGCATGCTTTCCTGGGAGATCAAGGAGAGGGTAAGAGAGCGCAGGTAACTGAGCCCGACCTGGGCGGGGGCCCAGCAAGACGGCTCTATGTCCCTTCTTCAGTGCGTGGTGAGGTCATTGACTGGTTACATTCCTCCAAGTTCATGTATTACCCTGGGATGGCTTGCACCTTTTCCCAGATTCAGAGGACCTTCTGGTGGCCGTCTATAAGAAAGGACGTTAACGAGTTCGTTTGGTCCTGCCCCCAGTATGCCACAGGGAAATCATCCTCCTCTTCCCCTTCGGAACTGCTGCATCCCCCCCCATCCCCAGCAGACCTTGGTCTCACGTCGCCATGAACTTTGTGATGGGACTTCCTCCCTCCACGGGTCACACTGTGATTCTCACGATCGTGGACAGATTCTCTATGGAAGCTCACTTCATCCCTCTTCACAAGTTCCCTTTGGCCAAGGAGACAGCCGACTTGTTGGTCCTGCATGTGGTATGTCTACATGGGATCTCCTTGGACATTGTATCGAACCGGGGTCCTCAGTTTGTGTCCCAGGTGTGGTGATCCTTCTGCAAGGCCATTGGGGCAACTGTCAGCTTGTCTTCAGGTTATCATCCTCAGAGTAATGGCCAGTGTGAGCGTGCTAATCAAGAACTGGAGGCGGCCCTGAGGTGTGTTACTGCCTCTAACCCTGCTTCGTGGAGTTCACACTTACCTTGGATTGAGTATGCTCACAACTCCGCCATTTCAACTGCCACGGGCCTCTCTCCTTCCGAGGCATTGTTGAGTTACAACCCTCCGTTGATCCCGGAGGAGGAGAAGGAGATTGCAGTCCCATCTGTGCAAGCCCACATTAAATAATGTCGTCAGATTTGGAGGTCTGCCAGGGCCGCTCTTCAACGCACCGCTGGCCGCAATTCTGAGTTCTGCCAGCCATCGGAGGACCCCGGCTCCGCCCTACCAGGTCTGACAAAAGGTATGGCTTTCCACCAAGAACATTAATTTGAAAACTAAATCCAAGAAGCTTTCTCCCTGTTTTATTGGTCCTTATCCCATCTCTCACATTATCAACCCAGTCGCTGTCAGCCTGTCTCTCCCCCCTACCCTGCGTATTTGTCCTACTTTTCATGTCTCCCAGGTGAAGCCGTTTTCTTCAAGTCCTCTCTGTCCTACACCCAAACCACTGTCCCCTCTGGTTATGATCAATAGGGGTCTGGCCTTCAAGGTCAACCGCATCTTGGATGTGCGACGACGGGGACGGGGTCTCCAGTACCTGGTGGATTGGGCTAGGTATGGTCCGGAGGAGAGATCCTGGGTTTGGTCGTCCTTTGTCACCAGTCGACAGCTCATCAGGGACTTCCATCGAACTCACCCGGACAGGCTGAGTCGGCCGCCAGGAGGCATCCCTTGAGGGGGGGGGTACTGTAGTGATCCACGCTGTGTGCTTCCCTGCCTACTAATTATCATCCTCAGCTGCGCCTTCTCTCACACCTGCTCTCTCCAATTAGGCAGCTTTTATTAGGATTGGATTCCTGCACGGAGGCGTCAGCACTCCACAGGGTAAAGCCACTCATGTCCTGACTCGCCCTTCGCATCTACTGGGAGTTTCGCCCCCCTTCATCTCTCCTCTGGGACACCTTGTCATCTGGGAGCTTCGCCTTCCCAACGCTGTTGTAAGCTACCTTCATTTGATGTGCTGTTTACTACTCCTGCCTTTTCTCCTCTCCTCTCCCCTGTGCACAGGTGGACCTACCTCCCGGTGGACCACCCTCACCTCCAGGTGGCAGACCGGATTACTGCCCATGAGCGGGAGACCTCACCCTCCCTCCAGCTCTGTAAGTGCCTCTGTCCTATGGACTAACCCTCTCCTTTTTCCTCTCAGTGGAGGCTGCACCTGCACCCAGCACTATTATTATCTGCACCGGCACTTCATCACTTGAGCGGAACTTTGGTAACCGGTTGTGAACTGAGTTGCTCTTTGGTGCTTCAACTCCTGCCCTGCTCCGTAAGATTATCCCTTATTCAGCCCATTCACCCCACTGTTGCAAAACTGTTAATAATTCCATCTCTCCTCTCTCCCTGCAGGGTTGCCAGATCCCTCCGCTCAGCAACCCCCCCCCCCCCACACACACACACACTTCACTAATAAAGATCATTGTAATTCTAATTGAGTCTGTGTCTGCATTTGGGTTTTCATGCAAACATGTCACAAATGACTTTGCTCCCATTCATAACGAGACCTAATTCTACCATCTCTCTGAGTATGAGGTAGCTGTCAAATCCTTTACTGTTGTATGCTGTAAAAATAGCATTGGAATATTTGGGGTGTCTGAGATGTCTGATAAAATCTTTAGCACAATTAACGCCTTCAGCTGTCCACGTCTCACCCTGAAGTGATTTTGTACTGACAAAAAATGGAACACGCACACCCTCGTTGTTAGTGAATGTGTCATAATCATAAAAAATTATTTTTGAATTATACTTATCATCACGTTTTAAAGGCTGCGTGTAACACCTGTTTGTCCTCTGAGTTATTCTGTAGCTCTTCTCCGCATATTTTACATTTGGTAAATAGGCATTTGACACGTGTGCAGTTTCGCAGTTTTAGTTAATGGGACGTAGTACAACTGCTTGCATTTCACACACCTTTTAACTATATCACATTCACTGGCGTTTAGTTTAGCTTGTGATCTCCATTCAGGCTTTTTATGAGTGGTCAGACAGGAGAGTGAACGACAGATTCTGTTGCAATCAGTACACAGTTTGAAATCTGACTGATTGCAGTCAGGAGCGAGACACACGTTACAAAACTTCTCACATTTATGGCTTAGCGCGTTATGGTAGCCAGTGAAACAAAGTGCGCATTCGTTTCTTACCCCTAGAAAAGCTTTTATTACCTCCGCCAAGGAGGTTATGTTTTCATCATTGGTTTGTCTGTCTGTCTGTTTGTTTGTTAGCAAGATAACTCAAAAATTTATGGACGGATTTTCATGAAATTTTCACAGATTGTCAGAAATGGGGTATCCTACAGATGATTAGATGTTGGTGGTGATCCGGATCACCGGGGGAACTGTGGTGCTTGGCGGAGGTCTGCGCTCTACGAGTGCTTTTCTAGTGTTTTTGATACCGTAATAGGGATTGTTTAGGAGGAAAAAAACAAAATTTCTGATGCATTTTGGAAACCAGTTTGGAATTTGCTGAGCATTCTTTCCCCCTCAGTTCTGAGAAAAACCTACAATTTTACAGTTCAAATGTTGTTTAGATTTTGGGATGTCAGTAAAAGTCACATCGGTTTTGTCTAACAAACCTACTGCATCCTGAATTTCCTTTCCACATTTGTAAGCTTCAAAATCATTAATTTCAGGATGCAGTAGGTGGGCAACATTAATGGCAAAACACAGCTGATTTTCAGGGTTTTGTACTATGTGCGTAAAACAAGCCTTCTTTTTGAAGATTTCACATTCAATTGTTTTTTCTAGTAAGCGTCTCCCCCCCCCCCCCCCCCGGATTGTGGCTAATCTGTACAACAAATTCTAATGTGCTGTCTGTCATGACAGAGTAATTAGATTGCACGAGTCGGTCCAAAAGTCAGTCCCTCCAGGATTTCACAGGATGTTTTTATGATTGTTGCGGCCCAAAAAGCCTGAATTTGCGGGAGCTTTTTTTTTAAAAAAAAGTTGCGATAAAAGTTGCAGTATTTTGAGAGGTTTTTTGCACTAAAAGTTGTGGGAAGAATTAAAGATTTTAAAGCAGATGCTTTTTTTCCAGCTTACTGCAGTGATATTCTATATAACAATACAAGAAAAGCACAGGATTGTCAAACATTTCCTATTAGTGATTTGTAAATTAAGCAGAAACTTCTGCTATACAGAATTTTTTTTTTTTGTGCAACAGCCAATACAGACTTTAACACAATATCCATTACAACAGCTAAATTGGATTAAATGCATGTTAAAGAGTATAGATTTGGAAATTATTGGCAGTACCTTCATTTGAAAACTCCCTACGGTCCCCAACCACTTGGTACCGAGCGGAGAGGAAAAAATAAAGGATTTATTCTGTTAGTCTGTATTGTCTATTGGAGTCTGTTTTTCTGAAAAAAAAAATTACAGACAATATTCTGTCTCTTTCTGTGTAACTCCTACCTGTCTGTCTGGCCGCTGCGCGTCTTCTCTCTCTCTCTCTCTCACACATACACACACAAACACACACACACACACACACACACACACCTTTCAGTTACGGAAGGGGGGGTATTCTCCGTGTCCAGATCAGAGATTCACAGGTTTAAAGCTCACTGACAACATGTAGTAATAATTTTACCTCTAAAGATGTATGAAATGATCAAACACTGTCTGTAGTATTAGATTTGCTTGTTTATTTGTGGGTCTATGGACTCTCTCATCATGTGCGCTCCCACGACGGGGGTGCTTTTGGGGCAGGCGGACGTCTTTCAACACAAACCCAGCACTTCATACACGCGATCAGGACAGAGACGTGGCGAGACGTCCACCAGCAGGCAGGGGGAGATGGAGGAAGGGATGGTGTTGCAAACCTTGCGAGTGAGTGTTTTTTTTTAAATCACACACTGTTTTCCGTTAATACTTACTGTAAACACGGAAGTGAACATGGTGCAATGCGATGCATTTGACTGGTTTGAACGTTTCAGAGACAAGTTTGATTGGTAAAATTGGCGGAAGTTGATGAAGATTGGCCAAAATTGCGGGAACGATGCGGTGGACAAAGTTGCAAGGTTGCGCAATAGTTGCACTGATTGGCTGATTTTGTGTGAATTGACGAGATCGCAACATCTCGAAATCCTGGAGGGACTGAAAAGTTCTTGAAATCCCGAGAGATCGATTGATTGATTTGTTTTAACTGGTTGATTTATTGATTTATTTGAACATCAAGACAAAAAACAAATTAAAAACAAGGAATCAAAACCAAAAAAATAAACATAACAAAAAAAAACCTTGTTTAAAAGGAGTGGGAACAAGCTAGCACTTATATAGTCCCACCCCTTCTCCATACCCAATAAATTATAATATCATTCCAGTCATTATCTATCCCATAATTACATTCATCATACAATGCCATAATATATAATGCATCTAATAATTAAATTATGCAATAGAAATAATACAACAATGATAGTTTATAGTGACAATAATACCAATATCTAATAATAATTGTAATAATAATAAGTAAATACTTCTGGTATGTTTAATATAATTATAGACAATATTATCATTATCATAATCATCATATATACCACCATATACCCCCACATGGCTTACAATACCTAGGCACATGGCTTACAATACCAGCAATAAGTGACCATATAATAATAACCATAATAATAGGTAGCCATATAGTAGTTACAATAACAACAATAATAATAATACCACCTGGCCTATATAATACGTTAAATAATTCCATCCTAAACAACAATCATAATACTATAATACTGTTGTAATATTCTAGTAATAATAATATCAATAATAATAGTACTCAGCATATACAGTATATTCAACAATAACAACCTTTCTTCATTGAAGACACATTGTAATATTACTGTCCTTTATTTTTATATTGTTCAAAAATCATTTCTTTATCTCTTGATGTAAATATATGGATAGTGGGGCAATCAAGTATTTAGTCAGCCACCAATTGTGCAAGTTCTCCCACTTAAAAGATGAGAGAGGTCTCCAATTTTCATCATAGGTATACCTCAACTATGAGAGACAAAGTGAGAAAAAAAAAAATCCAGAAAATCACATTGAATGATTTTTAATGAATTAATTGGTAAATTCCTCGGTAAAATAAGTATTTGGTTAATAACAAAAGTTTATCTCAATACTTTGTTATATACCCTTTGTTTGTGTGTGTTTATATATTTATATATTTATTCCATCTAGCTACAATACTCCGCACTGTGTGTCTATATATACAGTATATATATATTTATATTTATATGTACATATGTATACTCGCTGCTCTTGTTTTTCTCTTGCCTTCTGATTGTTGCTCTGAGTGTTGCTATCCCTCTGCTGTTGCAATCCTGGAATTTCCCCATTGTGGGACTAATAAAGGCTTATCTTATCTTATCTTATCTTATCTTATAAGCAGAGTTTGTTGCTTTGCTATCTTAGATATTTGTCTGGACATAAAATTTAGTGAGAGTTTGACCTCCTCCAACTCCTCTCCATTTGTCTGATTCTTTTTCGGAGGCATAATGACTAGTCTGACTGGGATCAAAGGAGAGGCTCACCTGTTAGCTAGTACAGAAGCCGAAGTACGCCCGATGGCTAGTGGAGGCCGTCAGCTCGTCAGCTGGCTTTGTCCTGTAATTATAGCTGTTATCTGGCGGTGAGGCTGAAGCTCTCCTGATGGCTAGTGAAGGCAACCGACTGGCATCATCATCTGGTAGCTGAATCTGCCGGTAAAGCCAAGGAAGCTAAGGCTCCCTCAGTAGCTAGTGGAGGCCTCTAGCTAGCATCGTCCTATCTGGCGGTGAATCCGAAGCTCTCCTGGTGGCTAATAGAGACTTTTAGCTTGGGTCGTAGCCTGGTAACAGGTGTCTGGCGGTGAAGCCAAAGCTCTCCTGGTGGCTAATGGTGACTGCTGGCTGGTGTCACAGCCTGATAGCGGGCAAGTGGATACCTCCAGCTAGCGTCGTCATCTGGTAGGTGGTATGTTCACCAGTTCTCCCGCTTCTCACCACTAGATCAATTTGCTCATCTACATCGATGATGTGTGATGTTATTTTGTAGACTCTGACCTCTTAATTCAATTTGGGCCCCATCCCCACGATTTACATATGATAAATTCTGATCAATTATATTGTGGAGGGTACCCATTACATTACCATAAAACTCACCGCAATCAGCAACACCCCCGTCAGAGTGCGGTAGATTTAAAATGTGCCTTATTTCTGTGTTTTTAAAGCGCGCGCGTGTTATAATTTGCGGTGTATTGTTTTCAGCCTCTCCCCACTCAGCAGAGGAGGAGGGTGGACCATTTTCGTCTCCCTGCTGCTGCTGTTGCTGTGTTGTGGGGGAAGCCGCTTCAGCACTGACCAAATGCCCAGCACGCGGTAAATCTGCATCATGAGAACCCCTGGCTATAATGTTTATGTTGTGGGACACATATGCACATATGTATATCACTTTATGCTTCATATGTATACCACTTTAGGCTTCACATCTCAGATTGAACAAAGGACTGAGTCTCTTTGGAGATAAGAGGAGGATGTGAAAGTTTAGTTTTTGGTATGCAAAGAGACGGCCTTGGGGGATTTTCCTGGCTGCCAGAGACTGTGGGTGGAGGTGTTAAGATCTGAAAGAAGATGCATTGTTACTTGGGATTAAATACAATGTGACTGTGAGCTCTGAAGTTCCTGGGGTATATAAAGGACGAATGTCTGGGTTTCTTGCTTTTTCTGTTTTTGCTGATGTTGGAAGATGTGAATAAACCTGACTCGTGAGATAAACTCTGCCTCGTCATTTCCACATTTCCACACTGGTGACCCTAAGACGTATCATGAGTGAAAGAAATTCCCCCAAGCCAGCCGGGTCAGGAGCTCCCAGCCAAGCGTATGCCGCTACCGTCCAGCTACCGGACTTTTGGCGAGACAACCTGCGCTCCTGGTTCCACTTGGTCGAAGCACAGTTCACCCTCCGGGGGATAACGGTAGATGACACGAAGTTCTACCATGTGATTGCCAAGCTCGACAACCGCACAGCTCGGCATGTGCAGAGCCTTTTGGAGCAGCCACCGGCCGACGACAAATACGGCAGGTTGAAGGCTGCGCTCATCCAGCGCTTTACTCTCTCAGTCCAGGAGACAGCGGAGAGGCTCCTGGCTCTGAACGACTTGGGAGATGGCACGCCCGTTGACCTGATGGAGAACATGCTGAGGCTGAGGGGCTCAGACGACGACGACTTCATCTTCACCCACATTTTCCTGAGAACCCTACCGTCGGCCACGAGAGCGGCCCTGGCCAGTTTGCCGTTGTTGGCCCAGCAGGACTTCCGCGCGCTGGCCCAGGAGGCGCACCGGATTCTCAACGCCAGCAAACAGCGCGCGGCCACCGCGGCAGCGACGGAGTTCGGCGCGACGGCCGGAGATGGCGAGGGGCCAGAGACGGCGGTAGCAGACCCACCGTCAACGGCGGCGGCGGGGGCCAAGGATCGCGGAGGAGACACCCTCTGTTTCTACCATCGCCGCTTTGCAGAGAAGGCACGCAAATGTATACCACCGTGCCAGTTCAAGCGCTCGGGAAATGCCAAGACCGGGGGTCAGTAGCAGCTGCGGCCCTCAGTGAAGAGAACAAGCTGCTCTACTTGATGGATGCACGTTCGGGGAGGCAATTCCTCGTGGACACAGGCTCCCAAGTGAATTTCATCACGCCTTCCTCCGCTGACCGGCTGGCAGGTCCCGGAGGTCACGGGGCGTCAGCAGCGAACGGCTCGGAGATTAAGACCTTTGGTGAGAGGACTCTGCTTCTGTCCCTACATGGCCGTACATTTGAGTGGACTTTTGTCATAGCTGCAGTGAGTTTCAATATGTTGGGGGCTGATTTTCTGTGCTCACATGGTTTGTTGGTTGATCTTGCTAACAGGTGCCTGATTAATGCACTTTCTTTTTATTCTATCCCCTGTGCAGCCCGAGTGACCCCGCCCACAGCACAAGCCAATGTCGCAACGGCAAGCAGTAAGTTCCACACTCTGCTCACTCAGTTCCCAGCACTCACGGTTCCCACATTTTCAGCAGCCGTCGCTAAACACGGAGTGGAACATTTTATTACTACCACTGGACCGCCCATTTTTGCAAAAGCTCGGCGCTTGGATTCAGCTAAACTGACCATAGCGCGCGAGGAGTTCGCCAACCTGGAAAAGTTGGGCATCATCAGGCGCTCGAAAAGCCCATGGGCTTCCCCGCTGCACATGGTCCCGAAAGCTGATGGCTCGTGGCGACCTTGCGGAGATTTCCGCAGGTTGAACAACGCCACAGCACACGACCGCTACCGAATCCCGCATATCCAAGATTTTTCCGTTCATTTGGCGGGGGCGCGCGTTTTTTCTAAGATAGACTTGGTCCGCGGCTACCACCAAGTCCCAGTGCGCGCTGAGGACATACCCAAAACAGCGGTAATAACTCCGTTTGGCCTATTCGAGTTTTTGCGCATGCCGTTTGGGCTTAAAGGCGCTGCGCAGACGTTCCAACGCATGATGGACGTGGTGTTGCGCAATCTCCCCTTCGTATTCGTCTACCTGGACGACATCTTAGTAGCCAGCGCGTCCGAAGACGAACACGAAAACCACCTCACGGCAGTTTTCAGGAGGTTGGGAGAGCACGGGTTAATAATCAACCCAGCGAAGTGTCAGTTCGGGGTGACGCAGATTGATTATTTGGGGCATCGTGTCTCTCCAGAAGGAGCGGTTCCGCTGCCTGACAAAGTGCGCACGGTAACAAATTTTCCCCAGCCACAAACAGTCAAGGCATTACAGGAGTTTTTGGGAATGGTGAATTTTTATAACCGTTTCCTCCCCCGCGCAGCGCAGCTCATGCACCCATTGTATGCCGCACTAAAAAAACAAAAACCCACAAATAAGATCGAATGGTCTCCGGAGCGAGAGCGAGCATTCTCGGAGGTCAAAACAGCCCTGGCAAATGCTGCGTTGTTAGCACATCCAGACCCAACGGCCCGCATAGCGCTCACTACTGACGCGTCAGATGTGGCCATAGGGGTGGTCGTGGAGCAGCATGTAGCCGGGGCTTGGCAGCCGCTCGCCTTTTTCAGCAGGACTTTGCGCGATAGTGAACGAAAATACAGCGCATTCGACAGGGAGTTGTTAGCTCTCCACTTGGCAATTCGCCACTTCCAGTTCTGGCTGGAGGGACGCCGTTTCACCGCGTTCGTTGACCACAAGCCACTGACATTCGCGATGGCCAAGGTTTCAGAACCGTGGTCAGGCCGGCAGCAGAGGCAGCTGGCCGCAATCTCAGAGTTTACTACCGATATTCAGCATGTGGTGGGTAAACTGAATGTAGTGGCAGACTGTCTCTCGCACGCCGTGGCGGCCCCAGTCCATGTAGGGATAGATTATGCAGCCATGGCCGCGGATCAGGGTAGCGACGCGGATGTGCACGCGCTCCAGTCTGGACCAACAGGGAGAACAGGGTGCTGCAAGACGGTATGCCCCCCCCTAATCTGTGATGTCTCCACTGGGCGACCGCGTCCTGTGGTACCGGCCGCGTGGCGCCGCCACGTTTTTGACTCGATTCATTCTCTGGCGCACCCGGGAGTGCACGCGTCGGTCAAGATGATGGGAGAGAAATTTGTTTGGCCGAGCCTGCGCAAACAAGTTAGAGAGTGAGCAGCAGCCTGCATGGCTTGTCAACGAGCCAAGGTACACAGACACACGAGAGCTCCCTTGGAGCCGTTTCACATCCCGGCTAAGAGGTTCGATCATGTTCACGTGGACCTTGTAGGCCCCCTCCCGCCGTCACAGGGGTGCACACACCTTCTGACAATGGTAGACCGCACCACGCGCTGGCCGGAAGTGGTCCCACTGTCATCAACCACAGCCGAGGAGGTGGCGCGCGCATTTTTAACAGCATGGGTAGCGCGCTTTGGAGTCCTGTCGGACATTACGTCCGACAGAGGTCCTCAATTTGTTTCCGTACTTTGGTCAGCAATGGCCCGCAGCCTGGGGGTAACAATCCACCGCACAACCGCGTACAATCCGCAGGCTAATGGGTTATGCGAACGTTTTCATAGGTCATTGAAAGCGGCTCTCAGAGCGTCGCTTACGGATGCAAATTGGGTAGACAGGCTACCGTGGGTTTTATTGGGGTTGCGTTCTGCACCTAAAGAGGATTTACAAGCCTCCCCGGCTGAGCTAGTTTTTGCGCAGCCACTTCGGCTGCCCGGGGAATTTCTCCCAGATAATCCTGCGCCAGAATGCTCCCCAGCTCAGCGGTTGCAGAGTGGCACGGAATCGGGCACGCTGCCTGGCCCCGTTCACCACAGTTTTCCGCGCGTTTTTGTGCCTAAGGCCTTAAAAAACGCGGAGTTTGTTTTTGTCAGACACGATGCCCATCGCCCACCGTTGCGACCACCTTATGATGGACCATTTAGAGTGCTGGAAACAGGGGATAAGCATTTTTTTGCTAGATTTGGGGGGCAGGAAAGAAAAGATTGGCATAAACAGGCTCAAACCCGCCTTTGTGGTGGCGGACGAGGATGTGCTGTTGGCCAGGGCTCCTCGGCACGGCAGACCCCCTAGGGGACATTCCCCAGAACACCCACAGGGATTGACTAACAGTTCTCACCCTCAGACAGCAGCTCCCCAGCAGGACGGCGCCGCGGAAGTGGTAAAGCCCGCTTACAGCAGATACGGGAGGAGACTGAGGCCCAATCAGCACGTGGACTGATGTGTAATGGTTTTATCATGACATGCAGACTGTTATTTCATTGTTCCATCTTAGACGTTTGGGGGGGGGGGGTCATGTGGGACACATATGCACATATGTATATCACTTTATGCTTCATATGTATACCACTTTAGGCTTCACATCTCAGATTGAACAAAGGACTGAGTCTCTTTGGAGATAACAGGAGGATGTGAAAGTTTAGTCTTTGGTATGCAAAGAGACGGCCTTGGGGGATTTTCCTGGCTGCCAGAGACTGTGGGTGGAGGTGTTAAGATCTGAAAGAAGATGCATTGTTACTTGGGATTAAATACAATGTGACTGTGAGCTTTGAAGTTCCTGGGGTATATAAAGGACGAATGTCTGGATTTCTTGCTTTTTCTGTTTTTGCTGATGTTGGAAGATATGAATAAACCTGACTCGTGAGATAAACTCTGCCTCGTCATTTTCACATTTCCACAATGTCTAAAACGTGGGGTGATGCATCTACCACGTCTTCAGTATCATCATTCAAAGCCATACATGCTGCGTCTATCAAATCAAAAACATTTAAACCCTCATCATTTTTTTCACCCATTTTTAAAAAAACAGAAAAGATATCACACTTTGATTAAAACACTGTTATGTTTTTTTCAGGCTGGTGTATAAAACAATTCATCATTTAGCACATTTTCTGAATGGGAGACAGGCAAAAAATCATTCTATCACATTAAGACATATTTCTGACTCGCGTGTACAATGACTCGCTAACAAGGTCTAATGTCTTTGACAGGTCACCAATAACGATTAATAACCTCCAAATCTTAATGCGTACATAACCCTCAACCCTCCTCCTCCAAGTTTGATGATGAAGAGACGGAACGCCGTGGTTATGACACTCTCCTCCGTGCGTTTCTGCTCCTCGATCTCCTCCTCTCTACAGCTGTAGGGGGTAGTGTGTGTGTGTGGGGGGGCGGGGGGTCAGAGAGAGAAAGAGAGCAAATGTAGAAGAGCTGGAAATGATGAGGCGGTTTTGTATCAAAAACAGAGTCTTTAATGAACAACTCTTCTATCTTGTCTCATCTGGTGCAGAGCTTGGCAGAAGGCAAAAGAGGAAGAATTCTGCCCAGCTCGCTGGTTAAATACAGGCACACATCAAAGACATGCAAAACACAAGCTGAAATCCCCCGTTATCTAAATCCCCCATTAGTCCTGTTAACTCCTCCCTTCGTCTTGGGAGGTGATGGGAAAACCTCTCCTCGCCTTAGGGGGTGAAGGTGTCAAGTCTGTTGCCGCCGCGTCCTGTGACGTCATTGGTCTTCACACGGCCACGGGTGAGATTCCTTTGTCCTTTCAGAGGTGTGAAATTCCTTTGCATATGTTGCCCCACACATTTCCACATGCTCTAACGTATGCAGGTATGGAATATATGAGTAATATATACCACAGGCCCCCCAAACAACTAGGAAAGGACACAGAAAGATTCACAGTCTAGGGTAATTACTAAGACATACTACGTGTTACAGCTGTTGTCACAGAAGAAACTTCCAAGCAGCCATGCTCCTAAGAGAGTTCAGTGAAAATATAACAGCATAGTATAATCATAAGTCAGTCCTAAACTGTTGCGGCACAATTAGCGAAAAATTGCAGAGTGGTGTAATCAGTCCCTGTGCAGTCTGGGTTTCAATCTTCTCCCAAAGCTGCTGTAGGCTGGTTTAGGCGTCCTGCTGGGACCTTGTTGTGAGGAATCTGCAGTGTGGGAAGGAGAGAGATTATTTGTTCCCTGCCTGGGGGCTGAGACTTTTTCCTTGGGGGGTCTACCTCGCCGAGGTGCTCGCGCCAACTGTGCAGGTTCGTCTCTCAACAAGAAGGCAGGTTTGAGTCTGTCAGTGCTGACCGTTTCATTTCTATCCCCATAATCAAGCACAAAGTGTTTGTCACCATTTTCCAGCACTCTGAACGGGCCATCGTATACTGGGCGTAACGTTGGTTTAAGGGCTTCATGCTTAACAAAAACAAACTTGGCGTTTTTTAAAGTTTGAGGAACAAAAACTCGTGGAAAGGAGTGATGAGCTGGACCGTGTAGAGAGTCCGGTCCGTTACTGCCTAAAAACCTTGGGACTGGGAGGTGCCCTGGTTCCGGGTTTTCTGGTAAAAATTCACTTGGTAGTCTGATAGGCTGAGCAAAGACTAATTCTGCAGGGGAAGCGTCTAAATCCTCTTTAGGTGCCGCACGCAACCCCAATAAAACCCAGGGAAGTTTATTTACCCAATTTGTGTCCGTTAATGAGGCTCTGAGGGCGGCCTTTAAGGACCTGTGAAAACGCTCGCATAACCCATTAGCCTGAGGGTGATAAGCGGTGGTACGGTGAATTGTTGCCCCTAAACTGTTGGACATGGCTGACCAGGGCTCTGAGACAA
This sequence comes from Pholidichthys leucotaenia, assembly GCA_020510985.1. Taxonomy (NCBI): domain Eukaryota; kingdom Metazoa; phylum Chordata; class Actinopteri; order Cichliformes; family Pholidichthyidae; genus Pholidichthys; species Pholidichthys leucotaenia. The sequence continues at coordinate 345,090,671 of CM035837.1, read as the reverse complement.
ATTGAGGCCCCCATCTGACGTGATGTCTGATGGGACGCTGAAACGTGCCACCCAATTTGTTAGAAAAACGCGAGCGACTTCCTCCGCTGTAATTGCCGCTAGAGGGACTGCCTCTGGCCAGCGCGTGGTGCGGTCTATCATTGTTAGCAGGTGTGTGAAACCCTGGGAGGAAGGCAGCGGCCCCACGAGGTCGACATGAATGTGGTCGAACCTTCTAGCAGGGATGGGAAAAGGCTCCAGAGGGGCTTTTGTGTGTTTGTGTACTTTGGCGCGCTGACAAGGAATGCAAGTTTTTGCCCATTCTTTTACGTTTTTGCGCAGGCCTGGCCACACAAACTTTTCGGCAACCATTTTGACCGAGGCGCGCACACCTGGGTGCGCGAGGGAGTGAATTGCGTCGAAAATACGGCGGCGCCAAGCAGCCGGTACTAACGGGCGAGGTCGGCCGGTTGAAACATCGCATATTAGGGGGGGCACGCCGTCGCGCAACCCTTTTTCCTCCAGCCTTAACCCTGTTGGTCCAGACAGGAGCGCGCGCACGTCCGCATCACTACCTTGTTCTTCCGCCATGGCTGCATAATCTATCCCTTCATGGATAGGTGCTGCATATGTGTTTGCGTTAGAGAAAAGCTCAGCTGCTGAAGCAGTGTAATCTGTCTCCTCGTGCTCTGGCGGTGCCACAGCGCGAGAGAGACAGTCCGCTACTACGTTAAGTTTGCCCGCTACATGTCGAATGTCTGTGGTGAACTCTGAAATCGCAGCTAGCTGTCTTTGTTGTCTGCCCGACCAAGGTTCTGAAATTTTAGCCATAGCAAAAGTGAGCGGTTTATGGTCCACAAAAGCCGTGAAACTCCGCCCTTCTAACCAAAACTGGAAGTGGCGGATGGATAAATGGAGCGCCAGCAGCTCCCTGTCAAAAGTGCTGTATTTGCGTTCCGTCGGGTTTAGCGATTTGCTAAAAAATGCTAAAGGTTGCCAGACCCCCTTGACAAGTTGTTCTACAACTGCCCCTATGGCCAAGTCTGAAGCATCTGTGGGTAGAGCAATGCGGGCCGAGGGATCTGGATGGACTAACATTGTGGCGTTAGCTAGGGCGTTTTTAACTTCCGCAAAAGCGCGTTCGCGTTCCGGGGTCCATTCGACCGCGTTGGAAGCTTTCTTTTTTTTGAGCGCGTCATACAGGGGCTGCATGAGCTGAGCTGCATGAGGGAGGAAACGGTTGTAAAAATTAACCATCCCCAAAAATTCCTGTAGCGATTTGACCGTTTGGGGCCGTGGAAAACCTTCTATCGCATGAATTTTGTCTGGAAGCGGAACTGCCCCTTTCGGGGAGACTCTGTGTCCCAAAAAATCAATTTGCGATACGCCGAATTTGCATTTGGCTGGATTAATTATTAATCCGTGCTCTTCTAGCCTCTGAAAAACGGTAGTGAGATGCTGCTCGTGCTCTTCCTCCGATGAGCTGGCTACCAGCATGTCGTCGAGATAGACGAAAACAAAGGGGAGGTCGCGTAAGACTGCGTCCATCATACGCTGAAAAGTCTGAGCAGCACCTTTGAGGCCGAAAGGCATTCGCAGGAATTCAAAAAGGCCGAAAGGGGTTATAACCGCTGTTTTAGGAATGTCTTCAGCTCGGACTGGGACTTGGTGATAACCGCGGACTAAGTCTATTTTTGAAAAAATGCGTGCACCCGCTAAATGTAGTGAAAAGTCCTGTATGTGAGGAATGGGGTAGCGGTCATGTGCTGTAGCGTTGTTTAATCTGCGGTAATCTCCGCATGGTCTCCAAGAACCGTTGGATTTCGGAACCATGTGAAGTGGTGAAGCCCAAGGGCTCTTTGAGCGTCTAACAATGCCCAATTTTTCGAGAGCTGCCAACTCGTCCCTTGCTATGTTGAGCTTGGCCGCGTCTAAGCGGCGAGCTTTGGCAAAAACGGGAGGTCCCGTTGTTGGAATGAAGTGTTTAACCCCGTGTTTGGCTACAGTGGCTGAAAATTTGGGGGTTGTGAGTGCTGGAAATTGGGTGAGGAGTTGCTCAAACTTACCTCCTGCCGTGGTGACGTTGGCCTGCACAGGTGGTGGAGAGACTCGAGCTGAGCATGGAATAGAAGCAAAAGATAGTGCATTAACCAGGCGCCTATTTGCTAGATCAACTAATAACCCATGTGCACATAGAAAATCAGCGCCTAACAAGTTAAAACTCACCGCTGCTACAACAAATGTCCATCTGTAGCTGCGGCCGTGAATGAGGAGGTGCAGGCTCTTTTCCCCGAACGTGTCGATGTCAGAACCGTTGGCTGCCACTGCTCCATTGCCCCGGGTGCCCATGGCTCGATCTGCGTGGGAGGGCATGATGAAACTCAGCTGAGCTCCCGTGTCGATGTGGAACTGCTTGCCTGTGTGTCCATCCGTCACGTATAACAGCTTGTTTTTCTCGCCGAGAACCGCTGCCGTTAACGGCCCTCGACTTTGGCGTTTCCTGACATCATAAACTTGCAGGGAGGAACACATTTTCGGGCTTTCTCTGCGAAGCGGTGGTGATAATAACAGACGTCATTCTGTTTGTTGCGCTTGGGCCGTGCCGCTGTCACCGTGGGTTGAGTCTGCTCCGTGGGTTGTGGCTCTCCAAGGCTCGGGGCATCAGTCTTGAGGTCTGCGGATGCCGCTGTGGGTGTCAGTTCTCTGCAGACGTTGACGAGCCGATAAGCCTCGTTGGCCAGTGTGCGGAAGTCCTGATGATTATTGCACTTCATACTGGCGAGTGTCCCTCTCGTGTGTGGTGGTGGCATGCTGAGAAAAATAAATTGGAAGAGGAAATTATCATTATCCTCCTCCTTGAGCTGCAGCAAATCCTCCATGAGGGTCTTTGGATTGCCCCCTCTGTGGCCGTAGACCGCCAGGATCTTTTCGGCTCTTTCCTCCGCTGATGGGACATAATTCGCCACGATGGTCGCCTTGAGTGTCTCATACTTGTCCCGGGCCGGTGGTCGCTGGATCAAGCTCCGCACACACCTCGAAGTGGCGGAGTCGAGTTTGGAGACGATATGGTAGAATTTAGTATCGTCTGCCGTGATGCCCGCCAGTATGAACTGGGCTTCAGCTTGAAGAAACCAAGAGGCCGGGTCTACTCGCCAGAAATCTGGCAGTTTGACAGCGACGGCGTTCGCACACATCATCACTGTTGTGCCCGCCGGGTGAGAGTGCCTTGCCTCGGCTCTCACGGTGGTGCTGGAGCTCGGTTGAGCTCTCTCGGTGCCCTCTGCCGGGGGAAACAGCTGTCTGCTTGTTCCCTCGTCTGCGTTGTCGGTGGCGTATGCCAGAGTCGCCACGGATGAGTCGCTTGAAGAACGCCTCCGGTCCATACTCGCGTCAAGGTCACCAGTGTAGAAGAGCTGGAAATGATGAGGCGGTTTTGTATCAAAAACAGAGTCTTTAATGAACAACTCTTCTATCTTGTCTCATCTGGTGCAGAGCTTGGCAGAAGGCAAAAGAGGAAGAATTCTGCCCAGCTCGCTGGTTAAATACAGGCACACATCAAAGACATGCAAAACACAAGCTGAAATCCCCCGTTATCTAAATCCCCCATTAGTCCTGTTAACTCCTCCCTTCGTCTTGGGAGGTGATGGGAAAACCTCTCCTCGCCTTAGGGGGTGAAGGTGTCAAGTCTGTTGCCGCCGCGTCCTGTGACGTCATTGGTCTTCACACGGCCACGGGTGAGATTCCTTTGTCCTTTCAGAGGTGTGAAATTCCTTTGCATATGTTGCCCCACACATTTCCACATGCTCTAACGTATGCAGGTATGGAATATATGAGTAATATACTGTATACTGTGGGTGTTTATATATTTACATATTTATTCCATCTAGCTACAATGCTCTGCACTGTGTGTTCATATATTCATATATTTATTCCATCCAGCTACAATGCTCTGCACTGTGTGTCTGTGTGTGTGTGTGTATATATATATATCTTATAGTAATATGTACATATGTATATTAGCTGCTCTTGCTTGCTTGTTTTTTTTTTTTTTTTCTTGCCTTCTGATTGTTGCTCTGAGTGTTGCTATCCCTGTGCTGTTGCAATCCTGGAATTTCCCCGTTGTGGGACTAATAAAGGCTTATCTTATCTTATATACCACAGCAAATATTGATTTTTTTTCCCCCTTTTCCTGTCAGGCAGCTAGGCAAGCAGAACAGGGATCTGTCACCCTTATTGTGCCAAAACAGATTTACTTTGCCAAAAAGAGCTTATACAGTACCTAACTGTGTATTGCATATTGTTGTAAACTCCTCCTGTAATAAGTTTTAATACTTTATTTTAATTATTTTACCCATGGAAGACCTGACAGGATGGGAAAGAGGGAAAGGAAGTGTGTGAAGGGGGAAAGAAAAGGGAGGGGAACAGACAAAAAACAAACAAACCAGCAACTAAAACAAACAAAAGACAAACTGCTTCTTCCACCAAAGATGTCTCAACATGAGTCTGGTTTCCGCACCTGTTAAAGGAGAGACACTTGTGTGTACGTCTGCGTGCATATATAGGAGAGCGCATGCAAAATAAGTGTGTGCATGTGGGTGGTTTGTCAGGAAACATATGAAGAGGAGGGCCGGTCACAGCAGCTCTCCCCCCGGGAACCCCAAGCAGGCAAGGCAGCACCACCAACCCCCACAGGGCACAAACGTCCAAGGTCAGCAAGCCCCAGGAAAGCCAGGCATCTGCCCCTGGAGGGACGATCGGGGGAGGCCAGGTCACTTGGCGGCTGGCTCGGCGAGCCCACACCCCCAGACCCGCCTGACCCCTACCCCCCCCAGCAGGGCCAACGCCAGCCCCCAGACACCAGCGACCCCACCCCCTGGGCTGGACACCAGCCTGCACCCCCCGGCGTGAACCCCCCAGGCACCCCCACAGCGGGCCTGCCCCAGCGCCACCACCGCACACTCCGGGGACCCCGATGCCCAAAGTCCCTTCACCCAGGGAAGCCCACATTGCCGAGAGGCACTACCCCCCTTAATCCAGCACCTTCCGACTTGCAGATATACCCCTCCCCACACCTTCATACCCACATGCTCCCATGTGCACCCATATGCACTAACTCCCTCTCACTCACCCAGACCAACCCATTCTCTCTCACTCCTGTACCCATTCAAACTCACCCCTCATTCACCCTTGTTTTATAAGGCGGCTGCGAAGCAGATGCAGCGAGCCTGAATGCGCACCAGTGACTGGGGAGACCACCGGCGCAGGCCACAGAAGCAGACCCCCACCCCCGGCGCCCACCTGAGCGACTGATCAGCAGACCACCGCAGGCGCCCCAAGATGCCATCCGACATGCAAAGCGCCACACAAAACCGACCCACCATCACCACCTCCATTCACCACCCCCTCAATCTCACTTACGCTCATATTCAGTCCCCCTCTCACTCCCTTGTTTGTATCTATACGTTCAGTAGCACCCAGGGATTTTGACAACATGATGGGTCCCAGGCTCCCCACCGGGCCCCCCACGCCCCCAGCAGGAGGAGGGCAACAGGGGTGGGGGAAGACCCCCCCCCCCCGCACAAAACATGGTGGGTGTATGTCGGTTATATAATGTAGTTGTGTGTAAATGTGTGGACTACCAAAGTGCAATTAAAATTGGGAGGACAGTGATTGGAGCACTGCTAGCCACTGCAATGGGCAGCAGGGCCCCCAACCCCCAAAGCTCTCAATGTCTAAAATGCAATTAAAATTGAGGTGAGTGCAGCCCCACCGTGCAGCAAAGGTATCCCCTTTGCCAACACAGTGCGGCACACCCCCACCCCAAAGCTCTAAATGTATCCCAAGAAGATGTATATTCCACCCAGAGTCAGGGGGAGGGGGAGGGCGGGGAATAAGACTGGGATGGAGGCGGTCTAAAAGCAAGGCCATTCCCCCCTCCTCAGAAGCCAGCTTGCAAACTGATTAATGAATCCACCCATTGCCCCCAAATCCCAACTCAGGGCGAGGGCCACCAGTGCAAGCAGCCCAGGACCCACCAGCATCGCGCCCCAGTGCTCCCAGCACCACAAACATGATGGGGCAGCCATACCGATTCCCACTCATCTTACACACACAAACATGGATAACAATAGTCACAATAGTGAACAATGAATACAGTGTCCCATATGCCAAGCGACACCCCCAAGCGCCCACGCAAGCCCACCGACCACCCACCCCAGATGCACATTGACAGCGGCAGGCCGCCCTTCAGCCACAGCCACCCCTGAGGAACCCGATGGAAACACGGCCACCAACCCGCACCAACGGCCCCCCCAACCACCCCCAAGCACCAACACACACCCGCCACCAATGACACCAGGGGCAATGCAACAAAGCGCCTCACCCCGCGACACAACAGCAGGGTGGCTGGGACAAGCAGGCCCCAAAACGCCAACCCCCATGCCACTAGATGGACTGCCCCACCCCTGTGGGGTAAGTTCTCTTACCCATACGCACATCCTCCACCCCCAGACATCCACCCACAGGTAACCGCACCCATACACACATGTACCCCCACCCACCATCACACATACCCACCTACACCCACACACAGCCCCACCTGCCCACTCACAACACACACACCCACTTCCACATCTGCTCATACACAAGCCCCCACTCACACCCACTCTCACACACATACACACACACACACATGCACACCCACACCCGCAAACCCCAGTGGATGGGGAGGGCGATCCAGGATGCAGGCACCTACCCCAGGGTGCCGCCAGGGCCCCAGAGAAAATGCGACCCCACCATGCAAGGACGCACCGGGGCCAACCCGCACTACCGGCGCACACCCGACCCCGGCCCAGGGGGGAACACCCAGGGCCAGACCCAGACACCCCCCCTCCCGGGAGGCGAGGCCGGCTGACCGGGGGCCACAGCCCCCCCAGGCCAGACAAATGGCCACCCTGGAACAGGCCCCCCAGATACCTGCGGTCGGGGCGCAGCCAACCGCCAGAGACACCAAGGAGAGCGAGCCACCGCCCGCCACCTTTCAGGTTATGGAATTAATAAGCGGGGACCAGAGAGAATTGAATTCTGACAATTGATTGAGGAGGCTGACAATCTCTCCAGGCTAGTATAATCTAATAGTAAGTTATTATTATAAGTCATGCATAAGTTATTTCTTGATTTCCAATTCATGAGGATAGTTTTCTTTGCGATGCATAAGGCAGTGAGAACCATGTGTGACATCCTTGCATCTATATTTATTTCACTTAAATCACCTAATATGCAAAGTGTAGGTGAGGATGGGACACTATACCCAAGCCATGCCGACAAGTCCTCACATGTCTTCTGCCAGAACTTTTGAACCAGTGCACAGGACCACATAGCATGCATATAGCTATATAGAGCAAATATTGAATTAGTATGAAGAAAAAAACATGCAATGTGTTTTTTTTTAGTTTGAAATTTACATTCAGTTACCATCAGAGCTGGTGGTGCTGCCCACAGTCTTGTCAGTACGTGGGTGGGTTGTGTTTGATCCCTCATTACCAACAACACTGTGGGCTTCAGGATTAGTGGCACTCATTGCTGCGTTCCCCGGAAGGGTGGTGTCATATCGGCTGGACAAGCCACCTGAGTGCAGCGTGCAATCACCAAGCGAACACAAAAGAAGCGTTTGACCTTTTATTATGTTTCAAATACAGCAACTTGAGGAGAAAACGTCAGTCACTCGCCAGATTAGCAGGAGCCCTGCGGAGAATAAACAAGGCTGATTAGAGGGGAATGGAGGACAAGTGGGAAAACAGATAATGCCACTTATGTGGGAGATGGGAGGAGATCAGTACAGAACCCAGCGAAGAAGAAGTACCAGCAGGTGGAACTGCTGGACAGGGAAGGTGAATGGGTCTGACTGGGCAAAGAGAGAAGGCTGCTTAGAGGAGGAGCAATTGGCTGGCGAGTGCACCAAGTCCCGGAGACACACCGCTCCGTTGGCAGCAATCTGGAAGAGATGGAAGGGAGAAAATCATTAGCAGATATCATAGGACAAACACCGCTTACGTAGAGCTGCTTGGTTGAGCAGTATACTCAGACGAGCCAGCGCTGAATCACTGAAGATTGTTTCCTTATAAGCGGTGGCAGGCAAGGATCAGCAGGTGCATCTGATGAGGGAGCCAGAGAGCAGGAAGGAGGGGGCGAGCGCTCGCTGCCCATGACAGGTGGTCGTGTGTGTCATGAGCTGAGCACTGGTAGTTTCCGCCATGCTCAGTCTTGTGGCTTTTTTTCTCTGTATTTATATTTATTTGTTGTATTATTTTGTGCCTTTTTGAGTTTCTAGTGTTCTATTTTTCTGTTATGTTTCAGTTTGGTTACGCTCATGCTTTGTACCATTTGCAATTATTTATCAGTCTGTATTTGGTGATGTTATTCTTTATATTCTTACTGTGGTGTTCCTTCCTGGGGTTGACAGCTGTCAGGTGGCGTTTCCGGGTTGGTGCTCTGTGTGGGCGTTGCCCTGTCAGCTGTCAAGTCCAGTCGCTTCTCCCTCATTTCTCCCAGCTGCCCCAGATTATCAATCAGTATTTTCTCCTGCTCGCTCTGGTATCCACACCTGCGGCATATTATGTTGTGCCTTATTTAAAGTCCTTGTACGGTGACATTTTTTTATTGAACTAATAAACTGATTGTATGAAAATATTCCATTCTGGCCATTCCCGTGATTTAATATGTGTCACCAGCCTCCATAAATGACTTTATTTGGTAATAGCCCATCTTTCACTTAGTGATGCTGCAGTACCGCCATCTGTCGATAGGGGCGGGCAGCAGTGACGTCAGCACAGGAAGAAGTGAGGGTGATATTGCCTGCCTGTGCTGTGAGCCTCATCAGAGAAACATTCCCATCAGATCACTACAAGGCATTTTGCCTACCAAGATTAGATTTGTGAAAAATGATATTTAAATAAAGTTTTGTAAAATCATATATTGAGTTTATTAATGTTCATGTCAATTTTATAATTCTAATATTTCAGCATTCATCAAAGTTGCATGTCATGGACTTCCGGTTATGGCGGCCGCCTAGACGGCCACGTATCACTCTGCTCTGCTCCTGGAAATAAAGATTCGGCAAATAACTCTCTCATTTGGAACAGAACTTTTCCCAGCGTTTGGGTGAGGATATGCCGGGGAAGACTAAGGCTGGGAAATCAAGCGGGGGAAAAATTGAATCGCCGAAGCAGTCCAAATTAACGGACTTTAAAGTTTGTGGCGCAGTAGAAAAAGCTGCGGATATGGCGGATGAAACTAGCGGTGGTGCGGTAACTGCTGATGATGGCGGCACAGGTGCAGTGCTGGCTGCCATTAGCTCAATGAGAGCAGACTTTTCCGCTAAACTTGATGGGATTATGGCAGCGTTGGATGCAATGAGAAAGGAGTTGGGTGACTGCGTGGAGCGAGTGACGCAGGCGGAGCTTCGTATTTCCAGTGCGGAGGATGAAATCAGCGGACTTCAAATAAAGGTGCGCACTTTGGAAAAAAAAAATAAAGATCTGGAAAATAACGTTCTGGACTTGGAGTCCCGGTCCAGATGGAACAACCTGAGGCTGGTGGGTTTACCGGAGGGAGCCGAAGGTCGTGATTCATGCTCCTTTTTGGAGGGGTGGATCCCGGAGGCGCTGAACAACGCGGAGCTAAAATCATCAGTCGTCTTGGAAAGCTCCCACCGAATTGGCCCACCGAGAGGTAACAAGGCAGCACCGAGGACGTTAATTATGAAGTTTCTCAGTTACAGAGACAGGATGACGATCTCCAACGCGGTGCGGGCCAAAGGAGAAATTAAATACCAAGATCAGCAGGTGCGGTTCTACCCAGATTTGGCCTCAGGAATCCAACAATTAAGGAAGCAGTTTGACCCCATCCGTAAAGAACTGCGCAACCTTGAGATTCGTCATGGAGTGATTCACCCTGCAAGACTTCTGGTCACATATGAGGGCAGAACACACATCTTCAAGACCCCCGAGGAGGCGCAGGAGCTCATCAAGAAGATCCAGGAAGAGACTGGTGGGAGCTAAGCATGAACAGAATATAGGGTAGAATATTTGAGCATTTAACTGATTAGAAGCATATAACAAGATTACAAAATATAGATTGTATTACATATTAAAAAAAAAATTAAAAAAAAAAGTACAAAATTGCTATAAAATTTTGGAGTTAAATTGGAAAATTACAGAAGAGAGTTAATGTTACGTTATTAAAAGCAGTAGAGTTAGGGTGATTGGGAGGATGAAGAAGGAGTGGCTTTGGCTGATCCTCGTGGGTGTGGAACGGTCGATGGCTATATCGGGAGACGGAATTTTTCTTTTGTTTTTGGGGGGATTGCCACAAATGTGGGAAGGGGGAATTTGTTTGTGTGTAGTTTGTAGGGTGAATGTTCAACCACTCATTTTTTTGCTTTTCTGTTTGAGCATGTTTACACTGCAAGGTAATCCCAAACTCCCTATTGATCATAAATCAAAGCGTTAATCTTAATTTAACTTCATGGAATTGCAGAGGTCTACAAAATTTAAAAAAACTTAAACAAGTTATGAATAAAATAAAGGACATGGGTTCAAGAATTGTGTTTTTACAAGAAACTCATCTAATAGAGGAGGATGTAAAAAGAATTAGGAGTAGATGGCAAGGAAATGTTTTCACCTCATCATTTTCATCCCGAGCCAGGGGAGTTATGACTCTCATACATAAATCAGTCCCATTTCAAGTGAAAAATGTAATTGGAGACAAATTTGGAAGATATGTAATCATTCAAGGATCTTTGCTATTAGAAAATATAAATTTGGTGAACTTATATGGTCCCAATATAGATGATCAAACGTTCTTTGCTAATTTATTTCTTATCTTATCATCACTTACAGGGCAACATATAATAGCAGGGGATTTTAATTGTACATTGAATCCCGGTATAGATAGATCAACAGGACTGGACTGTACGCACAATGGATGTAGGATGACCATTAATCATTTTATGAAAGAATTGAACTTGATAGATATATGGAGAGAAATGAAACCACAAGTTAAAGCATACTCTTGTTATTCCAATACCTACAAAACATTTTCACGTATTGATTATTTTTTGATCTCCACAGAATTAAGGTCCAAGATTCAAAACTGTTTTTATGATAACATCGTGATCTCTGATCATGCACCCTGCTGTCTAATATATGTAGATAAGAAATTGACAAAGGAACCAGGTAGATGGCAATTTCAGCATAAATGGCTTCAGGATGAGGAATTTGTTAAATACATAGAAAAACAGATAGATGAGTTCTTTGACATCAATACTACACAAACATCAGCATGTGTAAAGTGGGAGGCTTTCAAAGCTTTTATTAGGGGACATATTATTAGTTATACAGGTTCAAAATCTAAGAAGACTCGAGAGGAGAGAGTCCAATTGGAACATAAAATAAAAATTCTTCAAGAAAGAGTATATGCAGGAAGAGATCCAAGGTTGGAGAACGAATTACTGATTTTGAGAGCTGAATACGACAAAAAATCAGCGAATAGAGCTGCCTCGAGTCTTCTAAGATTGAAACAATCTTTTTATGAACAAGGTGAAAAATCAGGAAAGTTATTGGCATGGCAGATTAAACAATTAGAATCTAAAACACCAATTACCAGTATTATAAGTAACGGACAGGTAGTTATAGATCCTTTAGAAATTAATAGAGCCTTTAGAGATTACTATGAAAAATTATATGATACCAAAAATGAATCTGACTTAACAAAACTACATGGGTTTTTGAACGAACTATTTATACCGTGTATTCCAAATGAAAATAGGGAGATACTGGAGTCTAAAATTAGTCAAGAAGAAGTTGGACTAGCCATTGATAATATGAAATCAGGAAAAAGTGCAGGACCAGATGGTCTTCCAGTTGACCTTTATAAAAAATTTAAGAATAAATTAACAAAACCTTTTTTGGAAATGGTTTTAGAAGCATTTCAAAATAGTAATTTACCATCATATATGAATAATGCCTTAATTATACTGTTGCCAAAACCAGGTAAGCCCTCTAATAAATGTGAAAATATGAGACCAATAAGCCTATTAAATGCCGACCTTAAGATAATCTGTAAAATTTTAGCAAGACGAATACAAGAAATTTTACCAAATATTATTAATCGAGATCAGAATGGCTTTATAAAGGGAAGACAAGGCTTCCATAATGTAAGAAGACTATTTAATATATTCTAATAAAGAAGCACCGGATACAGCTCTCTTATCACTGGATGCCGAAAAAGCCTTTGATAGAGTTGAATGGCCCTTTCTTTTTGAAGTCTTACAAAGGTTTGGACTTGGAAATAATTTCATAAAATGGGTTCAGATAATATATAATAATGCTACAGCAGAAATCCTAACAAATAACAATATTTCAAAATCAATAAAAATCAATAGAGGATGTCGACAAGGCTGTCCACTTTCACCTTTACTGTTTACTATGGCAATTGAACCTTTAGCGATGGCGATACGTCTACAGTCACAAATATATGGAATTAAAGTTGGACCAACAGAACATAAAATCTCCCTGTACGCCGATGACATAATTTTGTTTATGTCGAATCTTAAAAAATCAATTCCGACCTTGTTGAATTTAATAAAGAATTTTGGGGAAATATCAGGATATAAAATAAATAAAACTAAATCTTCAATATTAATGCTAAATGAGACCCAGAGAAATTACCCAACCCCTGAGGTAAATCAATTCAATGTTGTAAATCAGTTTAAATATTTAGGAATCCAAATTGTGCCTAAGCTAGAATCAGTCGCCAGTGTCAATTATGAAGCCTTAATGACAGATATTGATGAGTTACTTCAGAGATGGATGTCACTACCAATGTCGATGATCGGGAGAATTAATATACTTAAAAGTAATATCTTACCTAAAACACTTTATTTCAATACATTCCCTTACCACCACCTTTAGATTTATTCTCAAGAATTAAAAAAAAGTTAGTGGAATTTATATGGAACAACAGGAGGGCTAGATTACGTCTGTCTTTATTATATTTACCATTTGATCGTGGAGGTCTGAAATGTCCAAATTTTATGTTGTATTATTGGTCGGCACAACTGAGGTCTATGACATATTATTTTTCATCAAATGATCTCCCTCACTGGACTGAAATGGAATCATACAATTTACCTTTACCTCTTCCCATATTCATATACTCAGATTCGGCAAAAAAATTACAAAAACAAGTTAAAAATCCATTTGTAAAGCATATGATCAAAATATGGTGTGAAGCTAAAAACTATTTAAAAGAACCACAGTTATTGTCACAATTTAGTCCAATATGGGGTAATCAATATTTTAAACCAGGGAGAGCGGACGCTGTATTTAAAGTATGGAATTTAAAAGGGATACAAAAGATTCAGGATTTATATTTGCCATGTGCAGAAAACATAATGTCTTTTGAAGAGCTGAGGATCAAATTTAATCTCAATAGAACACATTTTTTTTAAATATCTTCAACTTAGAAACTTTATTCGATCAAATCAAAATAAAGCTCTCACTCGACCTATCTATTCATCCTTGGAAAAAATGTTGATGAAAGATAGTAAAAGAAAGGGTATTATTTCAGAGTTTTATAACTCATTGACACTATCTTCAAGTGAAAATTCACTGAAAAGATTAAACTACTGGAAAGAAGATCTGCAAACTGAAATTTCAGAGGAACAATGGGAATTGGCTTGTACAGAAGCTCAAACCAAATCAATAAATGTATGCCTTAAATTGATACATTTCAAATGGTTAATGCGGATGTATGTTACACCGGAGGAGTTAAATAGATATAACAAAAATATACCAGATACATGCACAAAATGCATGGAAAGTAAAGGAACCCTATTTCATTGTGTATGGGAATGTAGATTAATAAGAATGTTTTGGGAAGAGGTGAGTGTAACAATTGAAAAAATAATCTCAAAACAAATCATATTGAATCCTAAACTGTTTTTGTTGGGTCTGTACCCAGAAAAGCATAATTTTAATAAAAGTGAAAGAACATTCATAGACCTCAGTTTGCTTAATGCCAAAAAATGTATTGCACTATTATGGAAAAAGACTCATAGACCAGATGTGACTCAGTGGTTAAGACAGATGTTAACAAACCTTCCATTAGAAAGAATAACATATATACTGAAATCAAAGGAAATTGTGTTTGAGAATATATGGAGACCTTTTATTGATTATGTAAAAAATTTAAACATAACTCTTGAAGAAGAAGGTGAATGATGTGTGTGGACCTTGTAAATTCCAAACTGGTGAACATAATATGTATACTTATGTATTGGATTGTCTAGACTAAACAGAGGAGCATTGTTGAAGATTTGATTTTGTTGGTGGTTGTTGGTGTTTTTTAGTGCATTTTTTTTTTGTAGTGCTTTAGTGTTAGTGTTTGATTGTTTGTATCATGTTTGTTAAAAAAAAAGGTTCAATAAAGATATTGTGGGAAAAAAAAGTTGCATGTCATATACATTTGAATCATTTTTCTGCCATTTTATGGTATAAAATTCGGGTTCCATTTTTAAAAGCACATTTCTCTTAAAATCTTAGGCTTATATTTGTTTGTCTTAGCAAAATATGTTGCTTCCCTAACAATTGAAAGCTGAACTTTCATTGCTAATTGGAAATTTCTTCTACTTTTACATGTTTGATTTTGAAAATCTAGATACATGTTGCTCAACAGCATCAGCTTTGATGGGACGCTGAAATTTGGCACTCAGTGTGGCAGGAACTCTGGCTTGTACAGAGTGCCACTGCTCCCATAAGTGGGTTGGATCAACCAAGGTTTTGTTGAACAGAGTATTCGTCAGATCATCCACATATTCTGAAAAAAAAAAATTCAATAAAAATTAGACATCCATTTGACTACAGTATGAAATACAAATTTGACCCAAATTAACATAATTTGATAAAAGCTATGAAATGTGAAAGTTGAATGAAGACCAACCCTCCACCCACTGTAAATATCATATACAAGCCTAGAAAATGATACTAATATTTCTTATACTCCCCGAAAGTTGGATTAACTTTCTTTGCTTGCAGTGTATATCCGCCTTTTTGGGGTAATTTTGGGTATTTTATCACAATGATTTATTTTTGGACATATAAGTGATCTGTCTATCAGCAGAAACTCTATGTAACTGGCACTGTTATTATAATTGCATTTCATATTTTTGGTCACATATTGCATCTCCTCACCTTGTCAACATTCCAAGGAATGAGAAGTGTACACTCTTTGGTGCAAAATGAATAATCAGACTGTGGAAAGCCTCCACATTTGAAGTTTGCTGCCCTGGACTCAGCTTTCGCACATCCCTGAGGACCCGTGTTTTGTTGATCATATCAACAACTTTTTCACAGCCCTTTGTCCCTGAAATAAATAAATTGTAGGTGTGAGATATGTGACCAAAAATGATGAAAATCAATGGGATAATAATTTTTATATATATATAATACATGCACTGTTGTTTCATTGTGTGAAACTGTTTTTTGTGTTAGGTTGCAGTCTCTCAGGAGCTGCGGGATTGTATGTAGTGCTCGCATCTTTGTATTTGTACTACGCAGGTGTGCGTGCAGCTGAAGCCGCTGATGAGCGGCGAGTCGTGACACAAATTGCATCTTATTCTCGAAATCGCTGTCAACGAAATGTCTACTGCACATGTTGGGTGAGTTACCGACATCATTCCAATTTTTTCGCGTTTTCTGAACGAATTTCACCCATGCCGTTCTGATTTTCCCAAGGACGGGAAATTCAAAAACACTCACCGCATGCTCCGCTGGTATAACGTCGCACCCGTAGACAACACAACGCAAACCATAATTAATTCAATTCCTGAAATCCTAATCTTAATAAATAATCTATTTGTAATCCACAAGTACTCCGAGAAATATCCGTAATTGCCGATTTTAAAACGTAAACAACAAACAATGTCCGCCGAGCGTGTGCGTGTCTCTCCCTGTGATGATGTCACACAGTCGGTGGCCATCTTAGCCGCTGATCGCTCGGCTGAGCCAGACAGCTCTCAAGGACAGCGTACTTCAAGAGCGCATTGTCACCTTATGCGGCATTTGTTGACACCAAAACATGTGCGGTTCAAATTAGCTCGTCTCACACAAAAATTTAAGATATGATTTAGCGATATTGAATTTTCGTCTGGACAAGGCCTTTAAGACCGCTGCGCTTTCCTGTCCTTGCTGCAGTCTTGACTCAGTTGACTTTGTGACTCTTGGAAACTCTGTGATTCTCTCTAACGTAAGTTTAAATGTACTTTGTCTTCATTTCTTTACTGTTATCCCCTCGTGTTTTTGTATTGTTTTATGCACCTTATGTTTTTCAATAAACCTCACAACTTCACAGTCCAGCGTGTGGGTCTTCCTCTCTGCTCCGAGGGGCAATTCATGACAGTGTGTTGGTCTGGTTGGGCAGGCAGATCTTCCAACACCCATGTGGACTGCTCACCCGGCGGGGTCAATACATCAAACAACACGTCTACATCTGTATGATGGTGTGAAAAAAAAGGATAGATTCATATCGCTCTAAATTCCATCGAAATTCTGAAAAAAAAACCCTAAAATTTACCTAGATCTGTACCCCAGCCATAATTAAATTTTCCGCGCTCGATATTAACTGGAAAGAAAAATAATATAGGTTAAAAAACATTAAAAAACTCATATGACACATATGATAAATCAAATTAAACTTTGCGCCATAAACAATACAGATTGTTCACATCTGAATAACCTGGAACACTGGTTAAATATAATGCAGATAGAAATATGAATGTTAACAGTGCTGAAACATAAGCATATTTCAGCAATAGAAAAAAATTTACTCACCAGAGTGACCCTGTCAATTATTATTTTCAGCTTGTGTGAAAACCCTGTTGCATGCATTAGCTGTTTTTTTTTTTGTTTTTGTTTTTTTTTTTACAAAATAATTGCTAAAAAGTGACAAAATCCCCTACCTTTGTCCATTTTTTTTGCTCATCGATGTAAGTTAGTTGTCAGGCACAGAAAATAAAAAGTCTGATGCTGGGTTGTTCTCCCACTCAGTTATATACCCAAAAGAGTGACTGATAACACTTTTGTTTTATTTTATTGGCCCCAGCATCTGTAGAGAAGAGTCTGCACCCCCCTGCTGATTTACCCAGTCTCACTATCATGCAAGATAGTCCGCTTCCCGAAGATTAAATTATTTAATAGCCTCAATTACTCATTTCATCTCTACCGAAAAAGTGTTTTTTATACACGGAAACATTGTAACATTATTTGGTTCAGGCGCAAATGTTTTCAACAGAGAGAGAGAGAGAAACCACTTCTGTTGGTCGCTCCACCTGTACCCAATACGTCTTTTTTTGATACAGAGAAAATGTTAAATTTGCCAGCACAAAATAAAGTACGCTTTTAAGTTAAACTGTGGCAGACTTCTCAACTTGTAAAATCATAAAGTTTTTTTTGAAAAAGACTAAATCTTTGATTAATGTAAGTGGAATAATTTTGCAAGTATGCTGGAAAGTTGTATCTAAGTTTTGTTGAAAGTATAATGCTTCTGTGACTTGTGTCAATAATTCATAGTGTGAAAAATGTTTTTTGAATGATTAGAAAGCTGGTAAATGTCTGTAAAAAAACAAAGGATTGTTCCTGTAGTAAAAATAGTTTGGGATTTCTACAGTATGGGAGATAACACCTATGTGTCGGGAGCTAAAACAACTGAACCTTTGTGTGTGTGTGTGTGTGTGTGTGTGTGTGTGTGTGTGTGAGTGTGTGTGAACATAAAACACTTTTTGAGTGGTGGCCAGACAGCCAAATGGAACGTCTTTTAAGCTTCATGCTCTGATATGACCATCTGGCAAATTTTGACGTAAAGCTGCAGACGGAAGTGGAGACAGGGTTATCAGTCTATGTTTTGCTCTATCAGCATCAGACACTTTTTTGGGGTGATGTGTGGTGGGGGGAGAGACGTTGTTTAAGGCCCATTTGACATAAAGCTGCAGACGGTTTGACATAAGCTTTGACATAATGTGGACACAACACTAGGGAGGGGAGTTTGAATGTTGAAAAAACTGTAGACTGATTTAACCATTTGAGTGTGACTGTCACCAAACTGTGACATAACCCCTGGTGGTCAACAGTGGTAAAGATTTTTTTTCAAGAAACTAGTCAGATCAGATGTCAGAACTTTCCAAGGCTATAACTTTAAAGTGGTAAGAGATATTAGAAAGATGTAAAATATGATCCAAATGTTTCAGATAGGAGTGAATTTACGCATCTAATTTGCATAAACTAGACTGGTCACACAATACCGATGCACTCTACAAGAAGGGACAGCGCAGGCTGTTCCTACTGAGGAGACTGAGGTCTTTTGATGTACAAGGGGCGCTGCTGAAGACATTCTACGACACGGTGGTGGCATCAGCCATCACTTTTGGAGTGGTCTGCTGGGGCAGTGGCATTACAGCAGCCGATAGGAAGAGACTGAACAAACTGATCAAGAAAGCTAGCTCTGTCCTGGGGCAGCGCCTTGACCCAGTGGAGGAGATAGGAGAGAGAAGGATGGTGGCTAAACTGTCATCTCTGCTGGAGGCCGAGTCCCACCCTATGCAGGACATTCTGAACGTACAGAGGAGCTCATTTAGCAGCAGACTACATCATCCTAGGTGCGCAACCGAGAGGTTTCGCAGGTCCTTCCTACCTACGGCTGTCAGACTGTATAACCTAAGCAGGGCTGCTCGCAGAGATAGCAAAAAAAAAACCAAAAACGTGAAGACCTAATAGTATTGAATGCAAAAGACGCAATAGACTTACACAATGGTCCCCTCCAGTATATACAACTAGGATATTATTGGTCACTACGGAGGGTGACAATATGTATGGGTATATATTCATACTATGTAGGATAACTAAGTAGACAGTTATGCTGTTTATTCCATCTTGCTACTGTAACGGATGCCAACTAGTACTGTTCGGCATAGAACGTTAGTAAAACCTCCCTCCCAAAGCCTCATACAGTATCGGTAGCGCTGAGCTACTGGTCGGACCTTTAGCTCAGCACGATCGTGCTGTGCGTGTCTCTGACCAGTTAACTGTGAGGTCGCGGGTTCGTGTCCTGTGTAGGGCGAACTGCGCTGATGACCTCAGTTACAAACTGGTGCTGTGAGCCCCAGATGGTAGCGCTGAGCTACCGGTCGGACCTTTAGCTCAGCGCGATCGTGCTGTGTCTCCCATGCTCGAACTGTGTGTTAGTTGACTGAGAGGTCGCGGGTTTGTGTCCCGTGTGGGGCGAACTGCGCAGGATGATCTCTGTCACACTGGTGCCGTGAACCCGGCATGGGAGTGAGGTTTAAGGGGGAGAGTGTAACGGATGCCAACTAGTACTGTTCGGCATAGAACGTTAGTAAAACCTCCCTCCCAAAGCCTCATACAGTATCGGTAGCGCTGAGCTACTGGTCGGACCTTTAGCTCAGCACGATCGTGCTGTGCGTGTCTCTGACCAGTTAACTGTGAGGTCGCGGGTTCGTGTCCTGTGTAGGGCGAACTGCGCTGATGACCTCAGTTACAAACTGGTGCTGTGAGCCCCAGATGGTAGCGCTGAGCTACCGGTCGGACCTTTAGCTCAGCGCGATCGTGCTGTGTCTCCCATGCTCGAACTGTGTAGTTGACTGAGAGGTTGTGGGTTCGTGTCCCGTGTGGGGCGAACTGCGCAGGATGATCTCTGTCACACTACAATGCTCCGCACTGTGTATATATATTTATATATTTATGTGTATGTATGTACAGTGATCCCTCGCTACTTCGCGTTTCACCTTTCGCGCCCTCAGTGCATCGCGGATTTTTCAAAAATATTCACCAAAAATTCAAAATTGAGAAAAAATGGCACGAAAGTTGCCCGGGCGCTAGCAGAAGGCAGGGAGACTACATTAGAACATCAGGTATCAACACGGAGAGCCCGCACAACTCAAAATCCACCTCTCTGACCACCGCTCCACTCCTCTCCGCCCACCTCTTCACCGCTCGGGAATCTCGCAAGCTGATTGGCCGAGACGTTTTACCCAGCTTCTCTCCCTGCCGAGCGCCCATACCCAGCGAAGGAAGACCGCATTCATTGTTCTTTATCGCTTGTGTTGCTTAGTGGCACTTTTCGCTGTTCTCTTGTGCCTTTTTGTGCAAAATAGTGCTTGTGACACCCTTGGGGGGTGACGCTACTTCGCGGTTTTTCACTTTTCGCGGTCGGTTCTGGTCCCCATTAAACGCGATAAGTGAGGGATCACTGTATATCCACTGCTCTTATTTATATCTTTCGTTGTGGCGGTTTGGTTAACCCCCACAACAGCTTAAGGACAGTCAGCTCGCTTCTCTTGGTTTTTTCTGCTGCACTACTGAGATGTAATGTGCCATTCATGCTTTGTGATGTTAATGCGCCGTTCATGTATAGTGTTCATGCGTCCTGTCCTTACTGTGACCTAGAGACTGAGATCAATATGTAGATGTGCCTTGTAACCTCTTTGTCCTGCAAGCTGGAGCAGAGGCCAGCAATCTGCCTATTGTCATGTATGTCTCTTAAATGCAAATGTCTCATCTGCTGTGAATACCCTTTGATGTATTGTCTGAGTTGGGTATAAGTACTGCACTGAAATCCATGTTCTCTATTTCACTCGCTCTTCAACTGCTGCTGCTGGACACACACACTTTGTGTCTCCTCTCTGAGAGCCTGAGGATCCCGCTCCAGTCTGCACCACACTTGGCACGGAGCGGGGATCCTGTGAAGGCGGTATGATTAAATAAACCTGCTTAAAACTCTTCACCAACGCCGCTTTATTTCATGCCGCTTCACCGTATCTTCTTAATTATTGCTTTGAGTGTTGCTATCCCTGCGCTGTTGCAATCCTGGAATTTCCCCATTGTGGGACTAATAAAGGCTTATCTTATCTTATCTCATAATGCCGCGGCAGATATATTGAATTACATAACAGTCAAAAGCGGACTTTTGACATATTCACATAAAGAATGGTTCAGTCTTTTGACACCGTTTTTTGTACAGGGGTACGTTGTCATCTTATATTCAAAGTATAGCAAGAAAATCAGTACAATGTAAAGAAACAAAGAAATTTGTCACTTACCGGCGGTGAAGGGGACTCGCTCGCTGGCGTGGTCGGCCCGTTTTTGTCCATCGTGGTCATTATTTTCCGTTCTGTCGGTCATTTGCGCTCTCTCCCACATCTAGACTCTCTTATGATTATCCCATGTCAATTTTGTTTGTATTCCCTGGCAATTTTTCGAGTATGACGCAGTTTTATGTGACGGTACGTGGTGGCCATATTTGCTTTCTGGGCTCAAAAAAGGAAAACAGGAAAAGGAAATAAGGATTTCTTCTTCTTGGGTGTATTACGTGTCATCCATGAGTCCTCCAACGTGTGCCTGCCACCTTCTGAACTGACACGATCAGTACAAGTTGTCAGTACAGCTGGGGAGTTAAAGGGATGTCAGAATCAGTTGACAAGCACAGCGCTGTGCGCCGCCACTAAGGGCTTGCAGAATCTCACACTCAAAGGGTTAATAAGGGTTGGGTTTTTTTTTGAATATACAAATTGATGGAGATGTGAAAATATTTTGTAGTGATCAAGAAAAACATCCATGATTTCAAATGTTTGTTTTTTTTTCAGTTACCCACCCTGTAAAAAAGCTCAAGTCATATGGGATGGTAAAAGAACACACAGATGCACAGACACCCAAAACCCTTTGTAAATTCTGTTTTAAAGTTGTCATGAGTGGTTGAAAAAAACCTCTGCCTTAAAGTTATAAAACTTTTCTTCAGATCACAGCAGATGATAAAAGGTTTGATTAAATAAAAATAATTTGACTGTTGCTAAATATCACGTACAAGTTGTGGGATGTTTTACAGAATTGTTTCACATAGACAGTCCTTACAACGCTGTTGTATGGTCATTTAAAAATGTAAACACAAAATATAAAATGCTTTTATAGGAGAAATGTTAAATTTCCTAGTATCAGCACAAAATAAACTCTAATCACCAAAAATAGAAAATATAAATAGGAGAAATGTTAAATTTCCTAGTATCATCACAAAATAAACTGTAATTGTCAAAAGCATATGGATAAAAGGTTTTTGTTTTTTTTTGGTCATTGTTGGGTTGTTTGATTAAGGAAAAAGGGAGGGATGTGGGTGTGAAAACACATGTTTGAAGGCTTACTTTTTGCACAGTCTATCCCAGTTCGCCCAAAGACCTCTGGATCAGCAATGCACTGTTTTTTCCTATGTTGGGTTGACCCCTGACTGGGGTTGGGGATTACCCCGCCAAAGGACAAATATGGGTCATAAAGAATGTTGCTGATCAAAGGATAATTACGGGTCATAAAGAATGGATAATTATGGCTCAAAGGGGCGGTCAAAGTCAGGTCAGGTCAAAGGGGGTGGGGTGTGGGCGGGGAAAGCGGTGGGGCATGGGCAGGGTTTGGGCGGAACTACGGGGTCATAAACCTGTCAAAAGCAATTTGATGGAAGCTGGCCTATATTATCTTCTGATTTATTTTGTTATTTGGACATTTTTGCATTTTGTTGTCATTTAGTCAAAGCATGCATATGTGTCTGCATGTAATATAAGATAAGATAAGCCTTTATTAGTCCCACAATGGGGAAATTCCAGGATTGCAACAGCACAGGGATAGCAACACTCAGAGCAATAATCAGAAGGCAAGAAAAAACAACATCTACTAAACATATGTCCATATTACTATAAATATATATATATAGACACACAGTGCAGAGCATTATGGTTGGTTGGTGAATGCAGTATGCAGTAAATATGCAGTAAATAATAATAATAATAATATAATATAATATAATATAATATAATATAATATAATAATAATGCAGTAAATATGCAGCTGATCTGGTCATTCCGCTCCACTATGAAGCAGCAGTCAGGACTTTCGTCTACCACTGACCAGGCAGGCTGAGCGTGCCTCCCCCCGAACGTTCGTGGAGCGGCCGGTTGGATGAGAGTCTTGGCTGCTGCTTTACCCATGTGCTAGTGATGTCATTTGCGGCACCACAGGTCCCCCGGCAGCGCCCCCCCCCACCTCGTGTTCTCTGTGCCAAGCCCCCCATCCCCCCCGCACCTTGTGTTCTCTATGGCGAATACATCCATTAGACCTACGCAATCACAGCAACTTTATGGTTTATATTTTGACTGAGTGGCTCCACACTCGTGGATGCACACCTCAGCACCAAAGCACTTCTAAAATCTGTGTGCAGCGGGTCCCCGGCAGCACCCCCCCCCCCCCCCAAACACACACACACACACCTCATGTTCTCTATACCGAATATATTCATTAGACCTACGCAATCACAGCAACTTTATGGTCTATATTTTGACTGAGTGGCTCCATTCTCGTGGATACACACCACAGCAGCAAAGCACTTCTAAAATCTTTGTTTGTGAAGCGTTGTGGTGACTGACAGGTCGTGATGCTGTGTTATCCAGTCAGCATGGTCGTGATGCTGCGTATTGTCCAACCAGAATGACCGTGTGCAGCGTATTCTCCAATGAGCACGGAGTCAATCCGAAATCCCGCCCACACTTCTTGAAGGTGGGGGATGAAGACATAGAATGGTCACACAGCGGTGGCTAAACTTTTATTGATAATGACTCCATATTCGGGGGATGCACAGTAGGGCTGGGAATGATCCCCAATTTCCAGAATCGATTTGATTCCGATTCTTGAGATTCTGAATCAATTCGATTCCGATTTGATTCGATCCAATCCAATCCTGATTCGATCTGGGAAATTACCATTTTAATAGCCATTTTTCTTGCCATGAAAAAAAATCTTTGAGACCTAATGCTGTACCAAATTGTACCAAGAGTACTCTAACTTTGTTAATACATAAATTATCACATACAGAACTAACCCAAAATCAGTTACAAGAATGCACTTTTTATTATTTAACTTATGGTTTCACAATGTGCTTCCAAGTGCTTTCTTTAGTGCAAAAGGTGTGTAGGGTCAAGTTAGCAACCCAGAGTAAATAAACAAATTCAATGCATGAAGCATGTATATACAGTATACTGCTCAAAAAAATAAAGGGAACACTTTGAAAACACATCAGATTTTAATGGGAAAAAATGAGCTGGATATCGAAGTTGTGGCAGGCTAGCCCAGCTTACTCAGATTAAAAAGTGTTCCTTTAATCTGAGTAAGCTGGACTAGCCTGCCACAATTTCGATGTGTTTTCAAAGTGTTCCCTTTATTTTTTTGCGCAGTATATAATCTCACTGTATTTCAGTCCTGCCAGGATTTCGTCGCCTGTTTTTGTGATTGCTGTGGCCCAAAAAGCCTGAATTTGTGGGAGCTTTTCCAAAAAGTTGACATTTTTAGAGTTGTTTTTTTTTTTGCACTGAAAGTTGTGTGAGGAAGTACAGATTTTAATGTAGCTGCTTTTTCCATAGTTTACAGTGATGCTGTTCTATGCAACACCACAAGAAAAGCACAGGATTGCCAAAAATTTCCTGTTAAACAATGATTTATGTAGAATTAAATGCTCAGTAAAACTGTCAAAAAATGACTAACATTGTATTATTGCTGAGAACTTAAATAAAAAAAAAAAGAAATAAAAGAATTAGTCATTACAACAACTAAATTGCATTGAATGCATATTGGAGTAAGGAGAAAATTATGCCAGCACCTTCTTGAATCTTGACTTTACAAACTAAAACCCTGAAAAATCTGAGGTCTTCTTCTGTGCTGAAATCCATAACAAAGCAGGGATGGCTCCTCCATTGACAACCTCTTCCCTTCAGGACGTCTCAGTGCAGGATGGACCTTGGAGTGGAAATCCAGTCTTCATAGATGTGAAGGGGATATGAAAAGAATAGATTTCACAGTAAAATTAATAATCATATTTTTAAATCCCCACACCACAGTAGGGCTTAATAAATTGGTTTCTTTTGTTTTTTGTTGTTTATATTTTAACTACAAATTAACTTTCAATTTTTGTAAAGGGTTTCAGTTCATTTCATAGGAAGATTTAGTTCATTTCAGTTTAGTTCTATTGAGTAAAAAATGCTCGTACTGCAGCCTTTATTAATTCTGCCATTTTCATTTTATTGTGATTCATTATTATCTTTGAATCTCTCACTTAGTGCTAGAAGTCTGTAATCT
Source organism: Pholidichthys leucotaenia (assembly GCA_020510985.1). Taxonomy (NCBI): domain Eukaryota; kingdom Metazoa; phylum Chordata; class Actinopteri; order Cichliformes; family Pholidichthyidae; genus Pholidichthys; species Pholidichthys leucotaenia. The sequence continues at coordinate 345,065,460 of CM035837.1, read as the reverse complement.
CATAAAATATACCTTTATTCTGTATTTATTCACAGCGCTTAACCAACAGTTAACTCTGTATCAGTAGTTTGTAAAAGAAACCACCATCATGCCGGATAAATTATTAATATTAAAACAAACAAATGATATTTTACTTACAATTTCAGCAGCTCCAATTCTCCCTTTCTCTCAGTTTATCAGTTGTTGACTTTATGTTGCAACACAGTGCTGCACGTAGTACAAAACCTTTTATCCCTGCTTTATGAAAAATATTCGGAAACTGTTGAGGACAGTCTTTGAAAAGAGACACGCACGTCAAACTCCGCTCATGTCAGCACAGAAGTAAAGACGTGTGCATGTGCCGCAGGGAACTCTTGCTGGATGAGAACCGTTTTAACACCACAGAAGAAGAACTAGCATATCCGTTAGCTTGTTAGCTGTTAGCTCCGTTAGTGGTCCTGAAATTTCTGGTTCTTGGCCATGGTTCCTGGCTCACTAACCTGAGTTTGATCCAATCAGGCTCAACAGACGTTCACAGATGTACAAGCATTATATTAAAAGATCGTACGCAGATTTTGTGGCACAATATCGGCTCAGTCAAATGTGGATCGATTAATATCATTGTATCGATTTTTTGAACCCACCCCTAATGCACACCCTCATATCTTTAGCAAAGCACATTTAAAATCTTAGGTCAGTGTGACGAACAGTTTGAGAGATATCTGACGAACACACACACACAGACACACAAACAGACAGACACACAAACAGACAGAGATGTCTTGAATTTATAGATAGATTATCCTGTCCTGCTCATCATATTTATTTTGTGACAGCGTCCTCAGTTTACTCTGCTCCTCTGTTTATTGAATTCTTTTGTTGTTAATCAGTCACGGCTGCGCCTCATGTTGTTAATCAGCTCCTGCCTTATTTATACACCGCACACCTTACTCTTGGTATGGTGTGCTCGTCATTTTCTGCCATATCCTATCGGTGTGTTCATGATTTAAGTTGTGTCTGCCTCCACGGCATTATTCTCTGTTCAGCCTATGAGCTGCTATTTCTTTCTTTGTGTTGATAAATATGCTGAAATGTTGTCCAGCGTGTGAGTCTGTCCTTAAGCCCCATAGGGGCACCCTTGAAAGTAGCAGACAGTCAGTAAAGGACTCAGCTGGTGAAATTGGTAAGAGCAGGAAGGAGTGGAACCAGGAGGAAGTGTTGGGGTTTCTCCACCGGATCTCCAGCCTGACAGCCCAGATTCTGAATCGTTCCAGCCCCTGGGAGGGGTTGGCGGACCTCGCGGCTGTGGAGGAGCTGATTTGCAGTCGTCCAGACCTGTTGTGTTTGCTCGAGGTGGCCATACTTCGCTCTAGCTTAACACGACTCCGGCACATGCTCGAGCAAAGCAGCTACCCGCACCATCTCTTCAAGCTTGGGTCTGGGTCATTACCTCCTTCTCCTATCCCCGGTAAACTGCCTCCAGCTGTTCCCGTCACTCTTATGCTGATTGCTGTCCCCAGTTCATTAGCCATGCAGTGGACGCTATGGAGCAGGAGGAGCGGAGGCAGGTGATCCTCGCACAGACAGACATTTTGCTGGAGTGTAAGCCCTGGCTTGCTCTGGAGGTGCTGTTTCTGGCTCAAGAGGATTAGCTGGCTTCTTAAGGGTCAGCGGGGAAACAAGCCTCGAGGAAGCATCGCTCTGCTCACCACCTGGGCCCTTCACTCCAGGCCCCGTTGAAGGATTCTGCTGCCGCGGCCCCTCCCTCCTCAAGTGCTCCATCAGCGGCAGCTTCAACAGTGGGAGAGTGGGAGGACAGCGCACCCCACCTGTCTGTTCCAGGGGCGCACATCCCAGCACCATACCTTGGTGCATGGGCCCCTCATCGGTCGAGGCCGATCAGTCCCTGTGAGGACTTGCCTGTCCTACCAGTGGCAGCAGGAAGGGAACAGAGGCAAGTACCTTTTCTTTTATTTACATCATTCAATGAAGGGTCTTGCCCTGTTCCTGGGGAGGGGATTCAGTCACAAGCCATCGCTGAGCTCTCTCTCCCAGTCTCTGCTGCTGCCTTCTCCTCACCTGCTTCTACTCCTTCTCTTTTGCTCTTTTCAGAGTGTTTACTGATACTGGGTGGGAACTGACTGATTATGGAAGGTCTTGCTGTTCCTGAGGTTCCAGAACCAGCTCCACGCTGCTCTCCAGCACCACCACCAGTACCGGTTCCCGCTCAGCTCAAGGTACACGCTCCTGTTCCTGCTCAACCCGAGGGGCATGCCTTGGTTCCAGCTACGCATCCTGTGGTTGTCACGCTGGCAACAGGACACCAGGAGTTTAGGAAAGTATCTTTTCATTTATTTTCTACCACCATTGTAGAAAAGACTTGCCTTGCTCCTGCTGGGGGGACTCAAGCACACGTTCCACCAGCTGCTGGGTCCTCCCCATTGGTCTCTGCTGCTAATGACTGTGGTGTCGCCTCACTGAACTCATGTCTTCCATCGTCCAAGGTGGCTGTGCTAAGGATGGGGTTGCAGGAGGACCACGGTCCAGCTGTTGTCTCAGAGGTCAGGAGACCTCCAACCATTGCTTCAGTGGTCAGGAGACCTCCAACCATCGTTTCAGAGGCCGAAGAGCCTCCATCATATGTTTCAGAGGGAGGTGAGCCTCTATCTGCTGTTCCTGAGGCCAGTGCGCCCACGTCACCTATTCCTGAGTTTGGCGCGCCTCAGTCAACAGCTCCAGGGGTCAATGCACCTCAACCATCAGCGCTTGAGGGTAGTGCACACCCACCATCAATGCCTGAAGTCTATACACCCCAAACATCATCTACTCCAGCGGCCGAGACTGCGGCTCCTGCAGCTCATCATAAGGTCATCACTCCAGCAACAGGAAACCAGAAGCTAAGGCAAGTACCTTCTCCATTATTTTCTACAGCCATTATAGAAAACACTTGCCTTACTTCTGGTGGGGGGACCCAAGTACAGAGTCCACCAGCTCTTGGGCCCTCCCCACCAGTCTCTGCTGCTAATGACTGTGGTGTCACCTCATTGAGCACCTGTTCTCCTCCCTCGTTCACAATGGTTGTGTTGAAAATGGATCGCAGGAAGACCACATTCCAACTGTCAAGCCAGAGGTCGGGGGACCTCCACCAGTCGTCCCTGAAGTTGGGCAGTCCACTCCGTCTGTTGTTGTTCCAGAAGTCAAGTGGTCCACTCCACTTGTTGCAGTTTCTGAGGGCGAGCAGTCTGCTGCACCCGTCGTGGTGCCTGGGGGTGAGCAGTCCACTCCACCCATCGCAGTTCCTGAGGGCGAGCAGTCTGCTCCCCCCGTTGCAGTTCCTGATGGCAAGCAGTCTGCTCCACCCGTCGTAGTTCCTGAAGGTGAGCAGTCCGCTCCACCCATCGTGGTTTCTGAGGGCGAGCAGTCCACTCCACCTGTTGCGGTTCTTGAGGGCGAGCAGTCCGCTCCACCCGTCGCAGTTCCTGAGGGCAAGCAGTCCACTCCACCCATTGCAGTTTCTGAGGGTGAGCAGTCCACCCCACTCATCGTCCTAGAGGTCGAGCAGCCCACCCCACCCATCGTTCCAGTGGCCGAGCAGTCCACTGCGCCTGGGCTGTCCAAGCAGTCCACTCCGCTGGCTGTTTCAGAGGCCGAGGGGTCTCTACCCACTGCTTTTGAGGTCAGTGTGCCACCATTGCCTGTTTCTGTACTGAAAGCCTCAGTATTATTGCCTCCAGGACTGAAAACCCCCTTGTTGCAGTCCTTAGACTTGAGAACTCCTTTGTTGCTGTGCCCTGAGCTCAGCACCCCTCACCCTCCTTGTTTTGTAGTCTGGTGGCCTAGGGACTTTGGTAGTCCGCCAGACTCACCATGTACTGTGGTCTGGGGACCCTTGGACTTGGGTAGGTTCCCGGATCTGCCTTGTCCTCCAGTCTGGTCGTCCTGGGACAAAGGAAGACCACCTGACCCACCATGTTCCTGTTTTTGGCCTTGGACTGTGTTTGGACCCACAAATCATGTTTTGTGTTGGACTCTGTGTGTGTGTGTGTGGGGGGGGGTTGTTTATAAAAAGTTGTAATTGACAAAAGAGAGTCACAAATTTAATTAAAAAAAAGAAGAAAGAAGTAAATATTTGAGTGAAAAATGGTCACTAATTTTCAGGGCCAAAAGGTCACAATTTTAATGGAAATAGCTGCAAATTAATGGGGAAAAAATAATGGAAGACACCACAAATTTAGTGAAAAAAAATCTAAAATTATGAAAGATTCTACAAATTTATACAGAAAAAACATGCAAACTTGAGGCTAACTTAAAAGAAAGAAGTTTCAATTTTATAACACAAATTCACAGCTGTCGTGAACGGCCCTTTTCAAGGGCTATTGAAGGACACCAAATGCACACTGTGGTGTCTGCACATTTATTAACGTAAAAACAGACACGAACGTTAACATACAAAAACTAAACCAAGAAGTGCTGGGCACTGACATACAAATACAAACACGGTAAACGCTGGAGGAGAGCGGGGCTCAACGTCCAGGGGGACATGAAGCCGGAATGTTGAGCACAGGGAGCAGAATCCAGCTGGAGCACACCCAGAGGCAGCGGGGCTCATGGCTGGAAATAAGGGAAAAACGTACCTGGACGGAGCACACCTCCTCGCCTCAACAGCAGGATCCCAACACACTCAAGACACAGAGCACTGCTCCTGAGGATGGACGTACGTGGAAGAAGGATACGACAAACCGCAGAGGTTTGCCGTGCCCTTATGTGCAGTACATAATTAGACAAAGGTGTGGATCCATGCATAACAGAATAAATAGCAGCTGTGCAGCTCTGAACAGTTTGACAGCCAGAAGCTGCACAGCGCTGTCAAAATAAAACACAACCTGAAACCATAAAGATATAAACACAACAGAAACCAAAATGTACATAATAATACTACAGATGCAAAATGACAAAAATAAAAAGAGGAACAAAATACAACAGACATGAAAACAAGGGACAAGCGGACAGAAAAAAACTAAACCAGACTGGAAACTGCCCCCCCCCCCCCCGCCCCAGGATCATGATCATGACAACAGTAAAGATCTGCAGTAAAAGGTAACGGATTTATAACAAAAGTGCAAACTTAATGGAAAAAATTTAAAGTATTTAATTTGCAACATAATTTATAAATTAATATGAAAATAATGGGGGAATACACTCCAAATTTAATGAAAAAGGTATAATATTTGAGTACAGAAAAAGAAAAATGAAATAATTGATAATAATAATAAATAAAAATTTTCAAGAAAAAGTTCCAAGTTTTTTATGAGAAAAATAAGAGGAAAAAAGAAGACCAATATTTTAAATCATAAATTTACATGAGCATGTAAATATGGAAGGAGAAATTTTCACATTTAAAAATGTATGATGAAGAGCAAATTACATTTACAAGAAAAGGTGGAAAATTAAAAAAACAATAAGAAAGATGCACATTTTAATGAAAAGATGTAAATTTATAAGGGGGTGGTGGTGGTGGTGGGGGGGGGTCCAAATTTACGAAACAAACCTGCAAATTTTCTGACTGAAGGCTTCACATTTACATTAAAAATTAAATAAAATGATAACGTAAAAGGCATTTTTTGTTTTTAAAAAAAATAACTTGAAAGAAATTTAAAAGAATAATAAAATAATTCATAATTAACAGTGACCCGCCTGGCATGGTGCCCCCACCTCCCACTCTGAGAGGGTTTTTTGTTTTGTTGATGTTACTCTTTGGGATTGTCTGGAATCCACCCTTAAGGTGGAGGTGGGGGGGGGGCACTGTCATGGGGGATATGTTTGCAAACGTGCTTCACTCTTTAGTTATGTCTCTCCTTAGTTTTCATTAATGCTTATTATGCCCTCGCCCTTAGTTGTGTGTCATCCTTTGCATTATTAGTGCTATTATCCTGTCCTGCGCATCACTTTTTTTTTTTTTCTGGCAGCATCCTCAGTTTACTCTGCTCCTCCATTTATTGGATTCTTTCGTTGTTAATCAGCCATGGCTGCACCTCATCTTGTTAATTAGCTCCTGCCTTATTTATACACCGCACACCTTACTCTTGGTACGGTGTGCTCATCATTTCCTGCCATATCCTATCTGTGTGTTCTTGATTTAAGTTGTGTCTGTCTCCGTGGTGTTATTCTCTGTTCAGCCCACGAGCTGCTATTTCTCTCTTTGTGTTAATAAATATGCCAAAACGTTGCCCAGTGTGTGAGTCCGTCCTTAAGCCCCGTAGGGGCACCCTTGACAGAATGTGGCACATGTTTAAATCTGCCTAGAGCAGGCAAACTGAGGACTGTGCAAGAGGAGACAGTGAGGGCTGCCACGACACCTATGACTATGCTGAAGGAGTTTAAAGGTTTGGCAGCTATGAATGAAATTCTGATACAACAGCTGTTGTCTGGGGTTTTTACCAGTCAATCTCTATGGGAGAAGTACTGAAGTCTGCTGAAGTCTTCCAAAGGCATATTGGAGACTCCAGGTTTAACTGGAAGGTTTTTTGGTCTGAGATCATCAGTGTGGGTGCAGTGTTACATAATAAATGTCATCTTTTTCAGTGTCCTACATTTTTCTTCTCCCAGTCCTCATCATCTCTGTACTTCTGTCTGTATGTTGTCAATTTCTCCCATTTAACCCAAGAATAAGATTATGGTTATCTGGTGGCTTTTTAAAAAAATATATACATGAATGTTACATACTAGTTTTGTGAATGGTTAATAATTGTGATTAATGAACTTGTGAGTCATGTCATAAAATGTGAATAAAAACATCTCTGTTGAATCTTTCCCTTCATGGTTATTACACCTCCACTATTGTCTGACCACTCCAGCTTAAGTAGCTTAGGGGATCACTTGAAAATGACACTGAGAACTAGAAACATTGAGTGATTTTATATTTACACTGTATTCTGTCATACATCTGAACATGTTTTTTGTGCAAGGTCATTGTTTTTTCTCATTATTTCTTGATTTGATGAATTTTGGAAGCTCAAGCTGAGACATGTTTTTAATAACTTTTGAAGTGACACCAAAAAATACAACATATACAAATTTCCTCTGTGATCTGTGTATGCAAAGATTTCTGCTTGAAAATTTACCCTTTCTTTTATCTAAACCCTTAGGGACCCCTCGGCCATTTTTGTCACTTTTTTTCATTTGGTGATCATTATGGCTGTGTTACGGCATATGGCACACTGATAAAATGATTCTCGGAAGATGTAATTGTAACACAATTAAATCTATGATATTAACATTAAACTTGTATGTTTGTCTCTCTACAAAAAAAAAATCTCTCTGAACTCAATTGGCATTTGTTTAAAAGACAAGAAGTTGTGCAATTTTTCCTTAACAAGATGCATTTATGTAATCCCAGCCAATCTTCTTGCATACACTCATCCAACAAATATTTTATTGTAGTATTTACTTTTCAAAGTGGATGGAGTCACGTGATTTCCTGTCAACTGCAGGGTGTGGAAGTCCACCATCTTATACATCGGTCTGTGCATGGACTGAACTTCAAGGTAAGTAGGCCTTAGATACTAAGGTATCTGCTTAGTGTTAGCTTACCAGACTGAACAGTGAGACTGGTATATGCTGAAACTAAGCAGTTAAGTAAATATAAATAAATATTCTGCCTGCATTTCCTGTAAAAACAAATAAGCAGAATGGTTATCTTGTGATCTTTGTCTCTATTTTTTTCTATATCTTGTATTATTTCTCCATCTCTCACTTGATTTCCCTCACAGATCAAGGAGGAATTCCGGAGGATCACACTGAAGCCACTACTGTCCGCATTCATGGGGAAGTTGGACCAATATACGGCCAAACTGTTGAGCCTGTACGGGAGGAAGGGAGGAGCTGTAGGGAAGAAACTTGATGAGATGCTCGACATGTTAAATGAGACGTACTTCGAAAACTGTAGCAGTTAGTTTTGTGTAGTAGCATTCTGATGTTTGTACCTCACATTATCTTATACTTCATATTTTTGTAGGACAACAGCATTGAGTCCTGAAGAGAAGCTGTGATCAGGGGCCTTATTCTCTATCTTGGAAAAAAGCCAGAGGAGTTCATACAACTCTACCAGGTAAAGAAAATGTTCCAATGTTTGTAAAATAAAAATACAGTGTGGTAAGATGTCAATGTAACAGCTGGTGATAAACTTTTAAAGTGTAAGTATTAACCCTTTAACTGCCCAGATTAAATGGATGGGTTGTGCGCCCCCAGTGGCACAGCGCAGCAACTGCACGTGTCAACTTATTTACATCCCCCGGCTATACTGAGAATTTGTACTAATCTCTATTGATCTGATAGTTTAGAAGGTGGCAGACACACGCCGAAGGAATCATGGCTGACATGGAATATAGCAAAGAAGAAGAAATCCTCATTTTTATTCTTCTTTTTTCCACTTTGAGCTCACACACCAATGCGGATGCTGCCATGTTTGGTCATCGCTGCCGTGATGATGACTGAACCTGCATTAAACGGGAAAAATAGCCGCATAATTGAGAAAAATTTGTACCACTCTTGACCATTGGGGGGGGGGGGGGGCTTGAGTTGCCTTGCGTTTCCCCAGGCGCCACATGGCACCTTGGGCAGTTAAAGGGTTAATTTTACAAAACAGAATTGATTGTCCATTTTTATATATAATCAGTCCCACCAAGATGATTCATCAGACTGACAATAAATGGTTAAGTGTTATTAAATGTGTCTTTAAAAACACTGAAGTGAACTTTCTGACACCTGCAGATAGCTTGTTTCATGCCCTCTGATATATTTCACAGATTGTTGATGTCAATGCTGCAGCCATCCAAGAAGCCCTGACTACACTTGTGCTCAGCATCTTTGTGGTCAGCGAAAGTTCCAACAAACAAACAGGAATAGTCATCGAGGGAGCAGAGGTCCTTTTTGGTATTTGCGATGTTGCACATGCTTGTGCCTACCTGATGGGCCCTATGCATGCCCTGGAACTAAGCTACCCTAAGAAACTGAAATACATCTTTGAGCTTTTTCAAAAGACCTTTCTGGAGCTGGACGAAGAAAAAAATGTCCTCCAAGGTCCATATGTCATGACTCCCGTGCACTTTACACAGTGCACGGAGAGGGAGAATGAAATAATGGATTTACGTGCAGGGGTTACACCACAACACATTTATTCACACAAAGACAGATGACAAACAGTTCCCAAAAAGATAAAGGTGACATGGCTGGTTGACCCAGGAGACAGACACTGACACGAGTAGACTGTTTTTAGACAATTATTTATTGAGTGCAGTGTGTAGTGAGTGTGTAGGTGTGAGTGAGTGTGATGCTGTGGGACCGCTAGGGCTGAGCGAGTCCTGACGCGACCTGGCAACCCTGGAACACACAAGCACAGATAGGTTAGGCCTGCCCGCAGTACAGAGATGTGACAATTCAATTCAATTCAATTCAATTCAACTTTATTTATATAGCGCCATTTCACAACAACAGTCATCTCATAGCACTATCAACTGTAGGGAGGACCCCCACAGTTGCAGAAAGACCCCAGCAATCAGGCGATCCCCTGTGAGCAAGCACTTGGCGACGGTGGAGAGGAAAAACTCCCTTTTAACAGGAAGAAACCTCCAGCAGAACCAGGCTCAGGGAGGGGCAGTCATCTGCTGCGACTGGCTGGGGGGTGAGGGGACAGAGAAGAAGAAAAGAACAGACATGTAGAGAGCAAACAGCACGATGGGGACTCAATCTATGGGAGAGAACAAACAAATGTTAATGACCAGCAAAAAAAAATATTTCATAGAGAGTGAGGAAAGGAGTGAGGCCCAGTGCATTACTGGAGGTCCCCCGGCTGACTAAACCTATTAGCAGCATAACTAAGGGAGGGTTCAGAAACACATGATCCCTCCCTAATTGTAGGCTATATCAAAAAGGTAGGTTTTAGCCCTATTCTTAAAAACAGAGATCGAGTCTGACTCCCGAATCCAGATTGGCAGCTGATTCCACAGGAGAGGAGCTTGATAACTGAAGGCTCTGCCTCCCATTGTACTTTTGGAGATTCTAGGTATTACAAGTAAACCTGCATTTTGGGAGCGTAGTGCTCTGTTAGGATGATACGGTAGTATCAGATCTTTTAAATAAAAAGGAGCCTGATTGTTTAGAGCTTTGTAAGTAAGAAGAAGGATTTTAAACTTAATTCTAAACTCTATGGGAAGCCAATGAAGGGAGGCCAGAACCGGAGAGATATGATCTCTCTTTCTAGTACCTGTTAAAACTCTTGCTGCAGCATTTTGGATCAGCTGAAGACTTTTTAAAGATGTTTTAGGACAGCCTGATAATAAAGAATTACAATAATCTAATCTCGAGCTAACAAAAGCGTGGATCAGCTTCTCAGCATCACTCTGAGACAAGATGCTCCTAATCTTGGCAATATTACGCAAATGATAGAAGGCAGTCTTAGAAACAAATTTAATATGTGAATTGAAGGACAAATCCTGATCAAAAATAACTCCAAGGTTCCTCACAGAGCTATTAAGAGAAAGAGTAACTGCATCCAAACTGAAAGTTTGATTTGGAAAGGAATTTCTAAGGTTTTTTGGACCAACAAGAATGACTTCAGTCTTATCTGAATTTAATAGCAGGAAATTACAAGTCATCCAAACTTTGATTTCCTTAAGACAGGCTTCTAACTTGGCTAATTGATTAGTATCATCTGGCTTCATTGACAGGTATAATTGTGTGTCATCTGCATAACAGTGAAAATGTATACAGTGCTTTCTAATAATGTTGCCTAACGGAAGCATATATAAACTAAAAAGAGTAGGGCCAAGCACAGATCCCTGTGGAACTCCATGACTAAGCTTTGAGCTGAGCGAAAACTCATCATTTACATGAACAAACTGGAACCTATCAGATAAATAAGATCTAAACCACTGCAACGAAGTTCCATTAAGTCCAACATAGTGTTCTAATCTATCAAGTAGAATATTATGATCAATAGTATCAAAAGCTGCACTAAGATCTAAAAGGACAAGTACAGAAACTAGTCCATTATCAGATGCAATGAGGAGGTCGCGAGTGACCTTTGCTAAGACTGTTTCAGTGCTATGATGGATTCTAAACCCAGATTGAAACTCCTCAAATAAACCATTTCCCTGCAGGTGGTCAAATAATTGCGTAGCAACAACTCTTTCTAAGATTTTTGAAATGAAAGGGAGATTAGAGATTGGTCTATAGTTAGCTAAAGCTCCTGGATCTAGCGTTGGCTTTTTGAGTAAGGGTTTAATTACAGCCGTTTTAAAAGCCTGCGGTACATGGCCTAAAGTTAATGAAGAATTGATTATATGAAGAATAAAGCTACCAATAAGTGGGAAGACTTCTTTAAATAACCTGGTAGGAATAGGGTCTAAAAGACAAGTTGAAGGTTTGGATGAGGAAACTATTTTGTCTAACTCACAAAGGTCGATTGGAGTAAACTCATCAAGACAGACATCAATAGAAGGAGTTGTAGTAGTTACAGTATTTAAGTTAACTGTGGGAAGAATCTGATTGATTTTATCTCTGATGGATGAAATTTTATTATTGAAAAAGTTCATAAAGTCCTGACTAGTAAGCTCTAAGGGAATGCTAGGATTGACAGAGTCCTGACTCTTTGTCAACCTGGCTACAGTACTGAAAAGAAACCTGGGATTATTCTTGTTCTCTTCTATTAATGCAGAGTAATAACTCGTTCTAGCTTTTCTAAGAGATTTTTTATAAATTAAAAGATGATTTCTCCAAGCTAAATAGATTTCATCTAAATTAGTAGAGCGCCATTTTCTTTCTAATTGACGAGTCTTCTGTTTTAAGCTACGAGTTTCTGTGTTGAACCAAGGAGTTAAAAATCTCTGATTAGACTTTTTCTTTTTTAAGGGGGCCACCAAGTCTAGAGCCTGATGCAGAGAAGCTGAAACACTATCCACCATGTTATCAATTACAGAAGGAGCAAGCTGTCTATAGCTTATTTCCGTTGTGTTGACACATGGCATAGAGGAAACAATCTGCATAAATTTGGAAACAGCATCATCTGAGAGGCATCTACTGTGATAATATTTTTCTTTAGGAGCCAAATAGTCAGAAATAGTCAAATCAAAGGTTAACAGACAATGGTCTGACAGTACAGGGTTATGAGGAGACACTACAAGATTTTCTATTTCTATGCCATATGTCAGAACAAGGTCCAATGTATGGTGGAGGTAATGAGTAGAATTTCCTACTTTCTGAGAAAACCCAATCGAGTCTAATATTGAATTAAAAGCCACATTAAGGCAGTCACTATCTACATCCACATGTATATTAAAGTCCCCTACTATAATTATTCTATCAGATTTCAGCACTAAATCAGCTAAGAAATCAGGAAATTCGGATAAAAATTCTGAATAGGTTGATGGGGGACGATAAACTATGGCAAATAAAATTGGGTTTAACCTGGAATTGCTAAAGTGCCCAATACTGAGGACCAGGCCCTCAAAGGAATTATAACATGTTTTTTGCTTTACATTAACTAGTAATTTGGAATGGTAAATTGATGCTACTCCTCCTCCACGACCAGAACTTCTGGGATTTTGACAGTTTAAATAACCAGAGGGAGTTGATTCATTTAAACCAACATAATCCTCTTGTCCTAACCAAGTCTCTGTAAGGGAAATTAAATCAATCTGATGATCAATTAACAGATCATGGACTAACAGAGACTTGGGAGTTAGAGACCTAATATTTAATAAACCACATTTAATTTTTAAATTATGAGGAGGAACAGAGGCCAAATCATTCAATTTAGAGGCTTTATGTTTAATTTGAGTTTTACCAATATTTTGCTTTATCACTTTGGGATGCTTATACATTATATTTTTATTTACTTTGGAGGGAGCAGACAACGATTCTCTGATGGGGAAGACAGGGGCTAAGCTGAGGGGTGGCGGATGAAGAGGAGCTGCAGAGAGGCGTGTAAGACTGCGACTCTGCTTCCTGGTCCCAACTCTGAGTAGTCATGGTTTTGGAAATTTGGATAAAAAAGATGCCAGATTGTTAGATAAATGAGAAGCACCATCCAAAGTGGGATGAATGCTGTCTCGTCTCATAAGACCAGGTTTTCCCCAAAAAGAGCTCCAATTGTCAATGTAGCCCACGTCATTTTTAGGACACCACACAGACAGCCAGCGGTTCAAGGATGACGAGCGACTAAACATGTCATCACTGGTCAGATTGGGGAGGGGCCCAGAGAATACTACAGTGGCAGACATCGTTTTTGCAAAGTCACACACCGATTCTATATTAAGTTTCGTGACTTCCGACTGCCGGAGACGGATGTCATTAATGCCGGCGTGAATAACAATTGTGGAATATTTACAGTTACTTTTAGCCAGCATTTTCAAATTTGACTCGATGTCGCCTGCTCTGGCCCCAGGAATACATTGGACTATGGCCGATGGAGTCTCTAGGTTCACGTTTCTGACTACAGAGTCGCCAATGATCAGAGTTTTTTCCTCAGCGGGTGTGTCGCTGAGCGGGGAAAAACGATTAGAAACGTGAACAGGTTGGTGGTGAACCGGGGCTTTGCGACTAGGCTTCCTTCTCACCGTCACCCACCCAGTCTCCTCGCTGCAGAGGAGAGCCGGGGAACCGGTGACAGGGGGACCTAAGCTAGCTAGCTCCGCTGCAGCTAATGGGCGTCCGTCGAGATTAACTGGCGCAGACGGTGTTTCAATGCAGCGGAGCCGGGATTCCAAATCAGACAACCTCGCCTCGAGCGCCTCAAAAAGACAACATTTATTACATTTACCGTTATCACTAAAAGAGGCAGAGGTGTAGCTAAACATCTGACAGAGAGAGCACACCAGAGGAGGAGAGGAAAGAGAGGTAGTAGCCATAGCTAGTGGCTCGAGAGCTGGAGAGCAAACCACACAGGCAGACAGCAAAACAGGAAGTGACGATACGTTACCACAAGGAAGTGACGATCAACACTGAGTGACGATCAACACAATGAGTACTGCTTACTTGCGGGTGGTGCAGGAGGGCTCGCGCTGGCTCTGCGGCTCGCAGTGGCTCCGGGTGGGTGACGCTAGGTGCTGTGGCGAGGTGGTGGAGTCCCGAGGGGGAGGAGGAGTGGCTCCGTTATCCGGGGAGACTAGTCCACCGCCAGGGAGGTCCACCTGTGCACAGGGAATTATACTTTGACAAGGTATGTTACTATGATCCTTACGTGGCGTAGCTTGGCGAGACTGCGTCGTGGATCCTCTGGCAAGAGGCTGAGTCCGTGACGCGTTGCGTGGCGAAGTTGGCAGACGACTCCGTGCTGAGCCCTCAGAGACGCCGGCTTTTAAGACCCGCTGATGATTGGCGGCAGGTGTGTGCGCAGCTGAGGCTGATGACAGCCCAGCGACCGCCATGACAGTACTCCCCCCTCTAGAGGTGCCTCCAGGCACCTGCCCTATCTTACCTGGATGCACCCAATGGAAATCGCGGATGAGCTGTTTATCCAGAATCAGCGCTGGGTGAATCCAGGAATGGTGCTCAGGACCAAACCCCTCCCAGTCCACCAAATACTGAAGACCCCGGCCCCACCGACGGACATCCAAGATGGCAGTAACCCCCCAAGCCGGGTGGTCATCGATCATCCTCGGAGGGGGAGATGCTGCGGGGGGCGGGCACAGGGGGTCGGAGATGCAGGGCTTCACCTGGGAGACGAAGGGCAGATGCGCATGGAAGGGGGGAGAGCTAGGTGCACAGTCACAGGGTTAATAATACGAGTAATCTCGAATGGACCGATGAAACGCTTAACCAGTTTGCGTTTCTCGGCCAGCACATTAATATTTCTGGTGGATAACTGAACCCGCTGCCCCACCTGATAATCCGGCGCAGGTCTCCTATGACGGTTAGCCACCCGAATGTTGCGCTCTGTAGTCTTGAGGAGGGCTCTGCGGGTGATGGTCCAAATCCGGCGGCAGCGTTTGGCATGAGCCTGCACAGACGGAACGGCCACCTCCTTCTCCTCCTCCGGGAACAGTGGGGGGTCATACCCCAGAGATGCCTTGAACGGAGACACTCCCGTTGCTGAGGACACCGTGGAATTGTGCGCATACTCAATCCAGGGCAAGAATGTACTCCAAGACGAAGAACAGGACGAGATGACGCAGCTGAGCGCAGCCTCCAGCAACTGGTTGGCTTGCTTGCACTGACCATTACTCTGTGGGTGATACCCTGAAGAGAGGCTCGCCGTGGCCCCCAACGTCGTGCAGAACGCCTTCCAGACCTGGGAAACAAATTGCGGGCCCCGATCCGAGACGATGTCCGCAGGGATGCCGTGAAGGCGCACCATGTGCTGAACCAGGAGGTCCACCGTCTCCCGGGCCGAGGGCAACCCCCGAAGTGGTACAAAATGGGCGGCCTTGGAGAAGCGATCCACTATTGTCAGCACCACCGTGAAATGGTCAGAAGGGGGCAGGCCTGTCACAAAATCCAAGGCGACGTGAGACCAGGGGCGAGAAGGGACCGGCAGGGGATGGAGAAGACCTGCCGGGGGGGAGGATGACGATTTCCCAGTAGCGCACTGAGCGCAGGCCCGGACGTAGTTGGTCACATCCTTCCTCAGCCCTGGCCACCAGAAGGCTCTCTGGAGCAGGTTGACGGTGCGAGCGATTCCCGGATGGCATGCCAACTTAGAGGTGTGGCCCCACTGGATGACCTCACCCCTGACCAATGAGGGGATGAACAAACGGCCCGGGGGACCCCCACCCGGATCGGGCTCATTCTTCTGTGCCTTCCTGACTTTATCCCGGATCTCCCACACGAGGGCGCCCATCACACAGGATGCTGGCAGGATGGTCTCATCATGGTCTCCAGACGGCTCTACCTCGAACTGCCTGGAGAGGGCGTCCGGCTTGGCATTCTTGCTCCCTGGCCGGTAAGTGATGGTAAAATTGAATCGCGCGAAAAAAAGAGACCAGCGCGCCTGGCGGGAGTTCAGCCGCTTGGCCGTCCGAAGATACTCCAAGTTCTTGTGGTCTGTGAACACGATGAATGGCTGGGCAGCCTCCTCCAGCCAGTGCCTCCACTCCTCCAGGGCGAGCTTGACAGCCAGCAGCTCCCTGTCCCCTATGCCATAGTTTCTCTCGGCGGGCGTCAGCCGGTGGGAGAAGAAGGCGCACGGGTGAATCCCCCCGTCCACGGGGGAGCGCTGGGAAAGAATCACCCCGACTCCCGAGTCCAAGGTGTCCACCTCCACCAGGCACTGCAGATCCGGGTCCACCTGGGTCAAGACGCGTGCAGAGGCGAACTCCTCCTTCAACTTCCCAAATGTTGCAGCAGCCTCTTCGCTCCAGCGAGAGGGGACCTTAGGGGACCGTAAGGCTGGTCAGGGGGCGAGCGATGATCCCGAACCTCGGCACGAACCGACGGTAAAAGTTGGCAAAGCCCAAGAACCCCTGTAACTGCTTCCTCGACGTAGGAGTGGGCCAATCCACCACCGCCTTGACCTTGGCCGGATCCGGGCGCACTTCGTTATGATGACGAAACCCAAAAAAGACGTTTCCTTCGTGTGAAATTCACACTTCTCGGCTTTGACAAATAGCTGGTTCTCCAGGAGGCGCTGCAGGACCCGCCGAACATGCACCTGGTGCTCGTCCAACGTGCGTGAGAAGATCAGGATGTCGTCCAAATACACAAACATGAAGGAGTTCAGAAAATCCCGGAGGACGTCATTGATCAAACGCTGGAAGACGGCCGGAGCGTTGGTTAACCCAAACGGCATCACAAGATATTCGAAGTGGCCGCTTGGGGTCCGTAACGCCGTCTTCCATTCGTCGCCCTCCCTGATGCGCACCAGGTGATAAGCGTTGCGAAGGTCCAGCTTTGTGAACCACGACGCCCCCTGAAGGGAGTCAAAGGCCAAGTTCATCGGGGCAATGTATACTTGTCCTTGACAGTGATTTCATTCAAACCCCAGAAGTCGATGCAGGGACGCAGTGAACCGTCCTTCTTTCCCACAAAGAAGAAACCCGCCCTCACCGCTGAAGAGGATGGACGGATGATTCCAGAGCTGAGGGACTCCTTAATGTATGTGTTCATGGCCTCCCGCTCCGGGGCCGACAGGCTGTATAATCGACTCGCCGGTAATGGGGCCCCCGCCCGGAGGTTGATAGCACAGTCGTAGGGCCGGTGGGGGGGAAGGGACAGCGCCCGTGACTTACTGAATATCATTCCCAGATTGTGGTAGACCTCTGGCACCCTGGACAGATCAAGGGGTGGAAGTGTGGGCGGGGTCACCGAGACCGAGGGAGCACACGCTGCAGATCGGAGACAGGCGCTGAGACAGAAAGAGCTCCAAGCTGTAATGTTTCCCGCCTGCCAATCAAATGTGGGGTTGTGAAGGCGTAGCCATGGATAACCCAGGATAACAGGTGACATGGAGATGAGCAGCACCCAGAACCGGATATCCATCCCGATGGTTTCCAGAGGTAATCAACGAAACAGGGGCTGTCTGGTGGGAAACAGTGGTGAGCGGGGTCTTTGACAGCGTGATAAGGTTGACAGGCGGATGGAGTGGTTGACAGCTGAGGCCCAGCCGGGTTGCCAGGTCTTCCGAAATGAAGTTTTGCTCAGCCCCAGAGTCAATAAGAGCGTATGTTGTGTGTTCTCTGTGTTTGTAGAGTAGTCTAATGGCTACGAGGCAACGGGTGAGGGGCTTTTTCAGGTCTTTGTCCGTGAGTCCCCCTACTGTGACCCACGGACCTCCCCTTTTTACCGATAGTTGCACTCAGCCACCCCATGGGACTCACTACCACAGTAGAAGCATAAACCCAAATCCTTTTGGCGCTGCCTGTCAGCCGCCGAAACACCCGACTGTCCTATAATCATCTCCTCCTGCCCCGGAGGTCCCTCCAGCGGAGGAAGAGCTGGCAGGGAGGGCCGAGAGGAGCGGGGGCGTGGTTTCACTGCACGACTGGCAGCCCTACGTTCTGCTGCCCGCTCCTTCAGCCTGTTATCAACACTTACGGCTAGAGAGATTAGCTCACCCAGTCTGTCAGGTTTCTCCCGCGCCGCCAGCTCATCCCTCAGCTCTGAGCTAAGGCCGCGGAGAAAAATACTACACAGTGCTGAGTCCCCCCACCCCACCTCTGCAGCCAAAACCCGGAAGTCCACGGCGAAATCAGCTGCAGACTTGCTGCCCTGCTGGTGATTTAACAGGCGGTCAGCTAACACCGCACCCCTATCTGTGTGGTCAAAAATTTCTAGAAAATCTGCCACCAATTGTTGATAAGTTAGTTGAGCATAGCTGGGTTTCGCCATAATTGCGGAAGCCCAAGCTAACGCTCTGCCCTCGAGCAGATTGGAAATAAACCCGATCCTACTATGATCCGTGGGAAAATCACCGGGGACACGATGAAACACTGTCTCACACTGCAGCAGGAAACCTCGTGCCTCCCCGAGTTTGCCATTAAAGCGGGCGGGGTTGGGCACGGGGGTGAGGTGAGGTGAGGAGGACTGGTGAGCCTGACTAGCCGAAAAATTAGTGGGGACTGGTGACGCCCCGGCGACTGGGGGGAACGCCTCGAGTCCTTCCAGGCGATCCAGCCGGTTGTTAATTAAGGTTAATTGATTCAAAATAACTGTCTGCTGGTGGTGAATCAGGTCTACCCGGGCGCTAAGGGTGTTAAGGCGGCGCAACAGCGCACTGTCTGCTGGGTCGTCTTGACGGAGTCGTACTGGCATGGCTGGTTGACCCAGGAGACAGACACTGACATGAGTAGACTGTTTTTAGACAATTATTTATTGAGTGCAGTGTGTAGTGAGTGTGTAGGTGTGAGTGAGTGTGATGCTGTGGGACCGCTAGGGCTGAGCGAGTCCTGCCGCGACCTGGCAACCCTGGAACACACAAGCACAGATAGGTTAGGCCTGCCCGCAGTACAGAGATGTGACAATGAGTACTGCTTACTTGTGGGTGGTGCAGGAGGGCTCGCGCTGGCTCTGTGGCTCGCAGTGGCTCCAGATGGGTGACACTAGGTGCCGTGGCGAGGTGGTGGAGTCCCGAGGGGGAGGAGGAGTGGCTTCGTTATCCGGGAAGACTAGTCCGCCGCCAGGGAGGTCCACCTGTGCACAGGGAATTATACTTTGACAAGGTATGTTACTATGATCCTTACGTGGCGTAGCTTGGCGAGACTGCGTCGTGGATCCTCTGGCAAGAGGCTGAGTCCGTGACGCGTTGCGTGGCGAAGTTGGCAGACGACTCCGTGCTGAGCCCTCAGAGACGCCGGCTTTTAAGACCCGCTGATGATTGGCGGCAGGTGTGTGCGCAGCCGAGGCTGATGACGGCCCAGCGGCCGCCATGACAGAAGACTTACAAAAATACAAGAAAACACTTACGGTTGGCGTTCGAGGGCCAGCATTGCCCCACGGACGAAGGAGGAGAGATGCGTAGCCATGCTGGTGTCCCACAGCCGGTATCGCTGACAGTAACAACTAACTGACAACACGGCAGACAATGCAATGACCCAGCAATGCGTGACTGGCAAAAGGCTGCTTAAGTACATGCATTGCTGGTGATGGTGTAATAGGGAGCACCTGGATGAGAGCGAAGAGATGGCAACCGGGAGTGAAAACAGCTGGTGGTAATGAGTGAGGGGGCATGTACGGACTGACAGACTGTCAGCCAGCACTCACACGAGAGTGAGCCAAAGAGAGCTGCCTCACAGTTGCCGGATAGAGAGCAGTGATTATGGGTAAGGAAACAGCATCCATCCATCCATCCATCCATCCATCTTCTACCACTTTTCCGGAGGTCCGGGTCGCGGAGGCAGCAGTTCAAGCAGAGAAGCCCAGACTTCCCTCTCCCCAGCCACCTGCTCCAGCTCTTCAGAGAGGATACCAAGGCATTCCCAGACCAGCTGGGAGACATAGTCTCTCCACCGAGTCCTGGGTCTGCCCCGGGGTCTCCTCCCAGTGGGACATGCCCGAAACACCTCAAGTGGGAGGCGTCCAGGGGGCATCCTAATCAGATGCCCATACCACCTCAACTGACTCCTTTCAATGTGGAGGAGCAGCGGTTCTACTCTGAGCCTCTCTCGGATGACTGAGCTCCTCACCCTATCTCTGAGGGTGAGTCTAGCAATCCTACAGAGAAAGCTCATTTCAGCTGCTTGTATCCGCGATCTTGTTCTTTCGGTCATTACCCAAAGCTCGTGACCATAGGTGAGAGTAGGAACGTAGATTGACTGGTAAATCGACAGCTTTGCCTTAGAACTAAGCTCCCTCTTCACCACAACAGACCGGTACAACGTCCGCATCACTGCAGATGCTGCTCCAATCCGTCTGTCAATCTCTCGTTCCATTTTCCCATCACTCGTGAACAAGACCCCAAGATACTTAAACTCCTCCACTTGGGGTAGGAGCCTGTCCCCAACCCAGAGAGGACAATCCACCTTTTTCCAGCTGAGGACCATGGACTCAGACTTGGAGGTGCTGATGGAAACAGCATGGAAATACAAAATATGCACACATATACACAGCGGTATCTAAACCCACAGGGGGGTCAGGACCGAGCCGGGGAAACCAAGCTGGCTCAGCTCCTGACACAGCCCCCCCCCCACAAGGGGTGGATTCCCAAACATCCAAGGTAACATCCCGAGGACCTCCCCCCAGCAGAAACAAACAACACGTACCCGGGTGGGAGGTAGAGGGAACAAGAAAGGAGAGACCACAATACCCCGCCCAGGGCCCACAATTAACCTCCCCCAAGTCCAAAGGCAAGGAGGCTCGGGAGGCCCAGCAGAAGGTCAGGCAGACGGAGTCCGGTGGCCTGCCGGAAAACATGGGCCACCTGACCCGGAGAGTCAGTCCTTCTGGCAGCCTGCCCATGCCGTAAAGCCACCAAGACCGGAAAGGTGCGACGAGGGCCAAGATGGCGTCCAGCGGAGGGGTGTAGGCCCCGGCGTCCTCAAGCTGGCTGGCCATGCTCCCGACAACCTTGACCAGGGAGGGAGTTGCACCTGCGGTGGTCCCGACCTGGGGCCTTGTAGCACCCACAGCGGGGCCTGACTTGACCAGGGCTGCACCCGCAGTGGACTCCGGCAGGAGCCTTGCTGCACTCGCGGTGGACTCCGGTAGGAGCCTTGCTGCACCCGCGGTAGAGCCCAGTCGGACCCCTGCTGCACCTGCGGTAGAACCCGGTTGAGTCCCTGCTGCACCCGCGGTGGACTCCGGCTGGATCCTTGCTGCACCTGCGGTGGAGCCCGGACGGACCCCTGCTGTACCTGCAGTGGGGCCCGGTTGGGCCTCTGCTGTCCCCATGGCGAGCGGGCCAACCCGCAGGAGCACCAGGCTGAGGAGGCGGTCGATGGGGGGAACCCCCACGACCTCGGCCAGAGGAGCTGAGACGGCGGCGTCCTCCTCCGATTGGACCGAACCCTCGACGACCTCCGGCAACGGCACACCCTCTCCGGCGACACTAAACAAAGGCTCAGAGGCAGCAGAAGAAGAAAGATGGTTAGGGTCACCGGCAGCGGCGGAGCCCAGCGAAGTGAGCTCAGATGCAGCCGAGGGCTACACCTGATTCTCCTCCCCAAGAGCCAGGCAAGATCTCTCAAATACAGACATAAGGAATACAAGGGAGAGAACTTGCCTGAGCTGGAGCTCCACCTCTGTCCAGGACTCTGTTGAACTTGACAACGTGATCCCGGGCCCGGTTTCCAGGAGGTCCAACTCTGGCTCCCACTCCGCTGCCATCACCTCCACAGCTGGCGAGATGGTCATAGCAGTCTCTCCACACCCCTGCAGTGGCTCCAATGCTGGCGACTCCACCGACGTGGCTGCAGGAAAACACCTCTGTGTGGGCCACTGGGCAGGATCATCCAGGACCCCAAACTCCTCCTACATCTGGCGGCTCGGTTCCAGGACCGACGGGCACTCAGGAATAATGGGAGGAGACACAGAGGAAATAGAAGATAAGTTATCACCTGCAGCCGGAGGAGAGGACCCAGTGGACTGCTGAGGCTGGGCCTCTCCCTCGGGAGACAGACAAGGTCCTTCATAATTTGATTGAATGAAATAAAAAAACACTTGCCTGTGTTTGTTGTGCATGGCTGCAGCAGGCTGATTGTATCCCTCTCTGTCGAAGGTGGCGGAGCCGTCTCCCTGGTGATGGAGGTGGGCGTTCTCGGGGCGGCCCGTCAGACCTCGCAGCAGCTGGAGGGATGATGGCCGCCGAGGATGAAGAGGGCTTCTTCCGTCGTTTCCTCGCAGGATGACATTGAAAGCTGGATGCTGGAGCTGGATGAGCCAGAACGGGAGCGGGCGTCTCACTCTGGCGGGAAGCAGGAAGAGTGGAGCCCCGGGAGTGCTCCCCCCTCAGCGCAAGCTCGGTCTTCTTAGGGGATTTGCTCACCCCTTTGCTGCACCCACGCCGCAGCGCTGCCAACCGGGTGATCCTCTCCATTCCCTCTGCATGCCGAGCGAGCTGAGGGCACCACCGGATCTCTGCCTCCACCAGACCTACGTACCAGAGTATGTCCTTGGAGGTGGAATATTCGCTGGCCAGTGCGATTAGCCCATCTATGTCCATTAATGCTTGGCAGCATTCCCATCCCAAGCTCAAAGGATAACTCTGGCCTGCTGAATCCATTGCCAACTCCAACACAGGTGGGTGAAAAACACAGTCCAGAAAGAAAGAGATGTGAGGATGTAACCCGCTAAATCCTTTTTAGGGCTGGGCCATTCTGTCATGACTCCCGTACGCTTTTACGCAGCGCACGGAGAGGGAGAATGAAATAACAGATTTATGTGCAGGGGTTACACCACAACACATTTATTCACACAAAGACAGATGACAAACAGTTCCCAAAAAGGTGAAGACTTACAAAAATACAAAGAAACACTTACAGTTGGTGTTCGGGGGCCAGCATCGCCCCACGGACGCAGGAGGAGAGACGCGTAGCCACGCTGGTGTCCCACAGCCGGTATCGCTGTGTGGATGCGAGAGAACCACAACGAACGCGGAGTGGTTACACGTCGTAATAGTGCTGACAGTAACAACTCACTGACAACACAGCAGACAATGCAATGACCCAGCAATGCGTGACTGGCAAAAGGCTGCTTGAGTACACGCATTGCTGGTGATGGTGTGATAGGGGGCACCTGGGCGAAAGCGGGGAGATGGCAACCGGGAGTGGGAACAGCTGACGGTAATGAGTGAGGGGGCGTGGTCGGACCGACAGACTGTCAGCCAGCGCTCACACAAGAGTGAGCCAAAGAGAGCTGCTTCACAGCTGCTGGCCAGAGAGCAGTGACTATGGGTAAGGAAACAGCATGGAAATACATAGTATGCACACATATACACAGCGGCACCTAAACCCACAGGGAGGTCAGGACCGAGCCAGGGAAACCAAGCCGGCTCGGCTCCTGACACCATGATCTCAAGGTCAGCTTGCATGCCTAAAAGCCAAGCAGACATTGTTGAATGGAGAGCGCTTTGTGTGACCTCCTTCTTGTGTTGCTGTTGTTTGTGTTTGTGGAGGCGTCTTGTATGGTAGCGGCCCCTCTGATTGTAGATGTGATTAGCATTATAGATAGGTGAAATGTAATTTTGTTCTACTGTACATGATTGGCTGTATGGATTGAATGACAATAAAGTTGGCTTCTTCTTGTACAGTTGTTCATTTTTACTAAGTCAGTCAGGTGTCATTGAAGGTAAAGAGTTAATTGTCTAGTGCTGCAGTTCTTACTTGCACTGCACTTTCTCAGGTTTTCAATGTACCTTTTCAGGTTTTACTGTAAGTGCCTTCTGATTTTTGATGCTGGTGTATACTTTCTGTTATAGTACTCTACACTTGGAAAGGCACAGTTAGCCCTTTTATTCAGAATATTGCCAAGTTTCAAGTAGAGCCATGGCGAGGTCATATCCATTTATCTTTATCGTAAATTCTTGGCTCCATGGCAGCAGCAAATGTGGTTTGTTTTTTGTGACCATGCGAGCTAATAAAAGACAATTTTGGTGACTTTGACTTATCCTTTTAGCACCACCATAAAGCGCAATTTTGTCAAGTACAGATTGGCTCAAAATCTGTGGGACAGATATTGAATCCTGTTAATTTTAAGTATTTCATGACTAAAATGCCAGCTAATTACAAAAGGTACAAGATATTTTATAGCATTTAATTGCTATGGGCTTTTACTGAAAAATACTGTGCTTGATATACATAGAAGAATTAAGGTAACTTTTTTCATAAGATATTTATGTAGATTATGCAAGATTGGTCTTTGTATGAACTACTTATTTTTTTGTTTGCATGAAATACATTTTACAAGTAAAGTCAGTCAAAGAATTGAAGTAAAATCAACCTAATTTTGTGAATTTGCAAATAATAAATTGAAGTTGACCTTACTTGAAACATTAAGTTAATTTTACTTGCAAAATTAAGTTGATTTTTTTTTCCATAATATTTTTTATTGAACCTTTTTTTACAAACATGGCACAAACAGTCAAACACTAACACTAAAGTAATTTAAAAATAAAAAAAAACACTAACAACAACAACAACAAAAAATGTACTAAAAACAATAACAACCATTAACAAAAGCAAGTCAACAACAATGCTCCTCTGTTTAGTCTAGGTCAGGGATGTCAAAGTCAAATACACAGAGGGCCAAAAAACCAAATCTGTTACAAGCGGAGGGCCGAAATGGTTGAATGTTTATTAAAACATATTGAAATGATTACAAATAGCCTTTTGAACCAAGACCTAACACAGTGTACTGTATATTATTTAATGACTGAATGAATAATCCAATATTTTTATGGCTCTGTCAGTAATTTCAAGTGAAAACATTTTTTAACAGGCTCACAGACAAAAACAAACTTTCTTCAAAGAAAAATTGCATGTCCTGTACATTAAATGAATAAAGAAATATTTTCTTATGGTTCTGTCAGTTATTTCAAGGGAAAACATTTTCAACAGGCAAACAGCAAAAAAGTAAATGTCCTTCAAAAATAAAATGTTTCTTAATATCAAGATTAATGCAGAAATGAAATTGCAGGATTAAAAACTGAAAATGCAATATTGTGCTGCTCTGATCCTAGCAATTACTGCTTTCAAATAGTAAAATGAGAAAATAAAAAAAATAAATCAAATCAGTTCCATTCTTTCTCATGGCTCCTATCTGCAATTTTCTCTGAGTCCATTAACTGAAAAATGAATATAATTAATAAAATACAATAAGATAAAATACAAAATCTATGGCACACTGACAAAATAATACTTCCTTCAAAGAAAAATCACGTTTTGTAGAAACAAATGTAAAAATTTAACTGAATTAAAAACTAGAAAGACGTTAATGTTCTGTGATGCTCACTTGTCTGAGGCTAAGCCTGATACTTGGTAGTGTCTCCTCTTTTGTACAAGTTCATTAATGTTCGGGGTCAGGCTCTGAGCTGAGGAAATCCTCAGGATTGAATGAAGGTGTTCATCAGTAAGACGGCTCCTGTGTGATGTTTTGTTTAGCTTCATCAGAGAGAACAGTTTTTCACACAGGTATGTGCTGCCAAACATAGACAGCGTCTGAGCAACTTGAATGTGCAGCTGAGGCATTGTGTCGGGGATGAAACGTGCAAACTCAGCAGCACCCACACTCTCATACTTTTCCCTCAGTGTGTCATTGCACTGGAGCTCAATCAACTCCATTTGTAGGTTTGGTGGTGCGCTTTCCACGTCAACTCCAAAAGGATTGCAGAGCAGTTCAAACCTGCTTTTTTGGGCTTCAAAGCCAGCAAATCGGCGCTGAAAGTTGGCGGCGAGTATGTTGAGTTTATCAGCAAACTGTGCACTCGCAAACACAGCGGTAGACAGCTTCTCTTTCATGATCTTACAACTGGAAAAGTGGCTCAAGTTTTCTTTCCGCATCTGCGTCTCCCAGAGACTCAGCTTGGTTTTAAACGCCTTCACCGTACTGTACATATCAGAGATGACACACCCCCGTCCCTTCAGCTGCAGGTTCAACACATTCAAATGGCTTGTGATGTCGCACAGAAACGCCATTTCACACATAAATGTTTCATCTCGGAGCTCTGTTGTGTCTTTTCCTTTGCTTTCCATGAACAGACAGATCTCCTCACGCAGCTCGAAACATCTTTGCAGCACCTTTCCCTGGCTTAGCCATCGCACATCTGTGTGATAGGGCACGTCACCATACTCTGTGTCTAACTCGCCCAGAAATGCCTTGAACTGGTGGTGATTTAAACCTTTGGCTCTAATGAAGTTAACTGCACGCGTTATGACGCTCATTACATGCTCCATTTTCAAGGCTTTACCACACAACGACTCCTGGTGTATTATGCAGTGATAAGCTGCACCTTGATCTCACCTGAGATCTCACCTGAGACCTTTTCGTCCCGCATCCTCTCACGCATTCTTGCCACCAATCCACTCCTGTGTCCACACATCGCGGGTGCTCCGTCTGTTCTCAATCCCACGAGTTTTTCCCAAGGCAGCCCCATCTTATTTGACATTGACATCTGCTCTGAATTCTGATGAATAATGAAGCCGAGGCCCGCTCGCAGCACTGCAGTGAGTTCGCGGGCTATTGTTGCATTGTGGGAAATGAAGTATTGATGCATTCAAAATGCCAGCAGGCGGCTGCGGCCTGCAGGCCGGTACTAATACTA
This sequence comes from Pholidichthys leucotaenia, assembly GCA_020510985.1. Lineage (NCBI taxonomy): Eukaryota > Metazoa > Chordata > Actinopteri > Cichliformes > Pholidichthyidae > Pholidichthys > Pholidichthys leucotaenia. The sequence goes on along the minus strand of CM035837.1, from coordinate 345,038,798 downwards.
ATCAAATATCATTCTGGGGGCCATAGATAATTTATTCGCGGGCCAAATCCGGCCCGCGGCCTTGACTTTGACACATGTGGTCTAGGTAATCTATTACATAAGAATACATAATATACATTCACCAGTTTGGAATTTGCAAGGTCCACACATATCATTCACCTTCTTCTTCAAAAGTTATGTTTAATTTCTTTACATAATCAATGAAAGGTCTCCATATATTCTCAAACACATTTTCCTTTAATTTCAGTATATATGTTATTCTTTCTAGTGGAAGGTTTGTTAACATCTGTCTTAACCACTGAGTCACATCTGGTCTATGAGTCTTTTTCCACAGTAGTGCAATACATTTTTTGGCATTAAGCAAACCGAGGTCTATGAATGCTCTTTCACTCTTATTAAAGTTATGTTTTTCTGGATACAGACCCAACAAAAACAGTTTAGGGTTCAATGTGAATTGTTTTGAAATTATTTTTTCAATTGTTACCCTCACCTCTTCCCAAAACATTCTGATTTTTCTACATTCCCATAAACAGTGAAATAGGGTTCCTTTACTTTCCATACATTTTGTGCATGTATCTGGTATGTTTTTGTTATATCTATTTAACTCCGCTGGTGTAACATACATCCGCATTAACCATTTAAAATGTATCAGTTTAAGACGTACATTTATTGATTTGGTTTGAGCTTCTGCACAAGCCATTTCCCATTGTTCCTCTGAAATTTCAATTTGCAGGTCTTCTTTCCAATAATTCAGTCTTTTCTGTGAGTTTTCACTTGAGAATAGTGTCAATGAGTTATAAAACTCTTAAATAATACCCTTTCTCTTACTATCTTTTGTCAAAATTTTTTCCAAGGATGAATAAGTTGGTCGGGTGAGAGCATTATTGTATTTTGATTTGATCGAATAAAATTTCTAAGCTGAAGATATTTAAAAAAATGTGTTCTATTAAGATTGAATTTAATCCTCAGTTCTTCAAAAGACATTATGTTATCTGAGCGTGACAAATATAAGTCTTGAATCTTTTGAATCCCTTTTAAATTCCATACTTTAAATACAGCATCCGCTCTCCCTGGTGTAAAATATTGATTACCCCATATTGGGCTAAATTGTGACAGTAAGTGTGGTTCTTTTAAATATTTTTTGGTTTCACACCATATTTTGATCATGTGCTTTACAATTGGATTTTTAACTTGTTTCTGTAATTTTTTAGCCGAGTCTGAGTATATGAATAAGGGAAGAGGTAAAGGTAAATTGTATGATTCCATTTCAGTCCAGTGAGGAGGATCATTTGATGAAAAATAATATGTCATAGACCTCAGTTGTGCTGACCAGTAATACAACATAAAGTTTGGACATTTCAGACCTCCAAGATCAAATGGTAAATATAGTAAGGACAAACGTAATCTAGCCTTCCTATTGTTCCATATAAATTCCACTGACATTTTTTTAATTCTTGAGAATAGATCTGAAGGTGGTGGTAAAGGAATGTTTTGAAATAAATAAAGTATTTTTGGTAAGATATTACTTTTAAGTATATTAATTCTCCCGATCATCGACATTGGTAGTGACATCCATCTCTGAAGTAACTCATTAATATCTGTCATTAAGGCTTCATAGTTGGCACTGGCGACTGATTCTAGCTTAGGCAAAATTTGAATTCCTAAATATTTAAACTGATTTACAACATTGAATTGATTTACCTCAGGAGCTGGGTGATTTCTCTGGGTCTCATTTAGCATTAATATTGAAGATTTTGTTTTATTTATTTTATATCCTGATATTTCCCCAAATTTCTTTATTAAATTTACAAGGTCGGAATTGATTTTTTAAAATTCGACATAAACAAAATTATGTCATCGGCATACAGGGAGATTTTATGTTCTATTGGTCCTACTTTAATTCCATATATTTGTGGATGTAAACATACTGCCATCGCTAAAGGTTCAATTGCCATAGTAAACAGTAAAGGTGAAAGTGGACAGCCTTGCCGACATCCTTTATTGATTTTTATTGATTTTGGAATATTGCTGTTTGTTAGGATTTCTGCTGTAGCATTATTGTATATTATCTGGACCCATTTTATGAAATTATTTCCAAGTCCAAACCTTTGTAGGACTTCAAAAAGATAGGGCCATTTGACCCTATCAAAGGCCTTTTCAGCGTCCAATGATAGGAGAGCTGTATCTGGTGCTTCTTTATTGGAATAAATAATATTAAATAGTCTTCTTACATTATGGAAGCCTTGTCTTCCCATTATAAAGCCATTCTGATCTCGGTTAATAATATTTGGTAATATTTCTTGTAGTCATTTTGCTAAAATTTTACAGATTATTTTAAGATCAGCATTTAATTGGTCTCATGTTTTCACATTTATTAGGGGGTTTACCTGGTTTTGGCAACAGTATAATTAAGGCATTATTCATGTATGGTGGTAAATTACCATTTTGAAATGCTTCTAAAACCATTTCCAAAAGTGGTTTTATTAATTTATTCTTAAATTTTTATAGAGGTCAACTGGAAGACCATCTGGTCCAAATTAAGTTGATTTTACTTAAAATGCCTACCTGTCTTTACTAAAAAGTGTATTTTTCACTTACAAAAAAATAAGTAATTCTTCCAAAGAGCAGTCTTGCGTAATCTACATAAAAGTCTTATGCAAAAAGTTGCCTTAATTTTTTTAAGTAAATTGGGCAGAATATTTTTATCAGTGTATGAATTTCTGCACGAATGTTTCTTTTTTTTTGACATTTTTTAAATCCAATGTCATTTACTCTTACAAGTCTACACACTACAGACACTTTTTGCACTTTGTGGACCCTCGGGCCTAAAATGGACATGCAAAAAAACCTGCTATGAAATCATCATATATTAATATTTTTCTGCATAAATCTCAAATCACTTCAGCTCTGCTCATTGCAAGAAAAATGCAGAATGTAGAAATTCAGTGCAGAAAAAAAATATTGATGTATGGTGATTTTATGGCATTTTTTTGTGCATGACCATTTTAGGCCCAAAGGTCCCCAAAGTTATCAAACTGGAGGGATCCCTGAGGGTTAACACCTTAACACCATGTTTGGCTCTGGAGGTCCTCATAGATTTAAACAGGATATAATCATGAACATATAAATATTTGTGGAATTCATACACAGTTCAAATGCAGCTTTCCTCTTTGTTTTGTATGTGATGATATACACTACATTTCAATCTAATGGGTGTCTGTAAAAGATGTCAAACAATATGGGGAGACAACTCAATGCAGCTGGCTTCTGCACACAAACAGGGTTTATTTTAGTGATCAGATGGCAGAGAAAGAAGACCATCTTAGAAAATTAAAAGAATGTTCTATTTACATGGCTGCAATATTATGTCATGGAGTGCATTTTCCAAAGGGAATGTATTTGTATTTGTGTGATGTAAGGAGACAAAATAGACAAAGGTTGAGGAGGAAAGTGTTTCACTTTAACAGCAGAGTCTCAACATTTGACGCAGCTGTGCTAAAGTTTTATCACTCAAACTACATCCATGCTCAGCTGGCTATGTGAAACTGCTGTTTACATCTAATATCAACAGAAGGGTTTTGTCTTTTAAAAACATTGTCTAACAAACCTTTTAAAAATATTCTTGTGCAAAAAATCCAATCATCTCATGAGCCTCTAAAACTGCCAAGGCCCAGAATGATATAGGAGTGCTCCGTTGACTGAGTAACTAATTAAAAAAAAACCAAAAACAAACTGTTCTGCAAAATCCTGCAGACAGTAATGGAACACTGCGGCTCTACTGTTTTGTCTCTGGTTTTATCACCAAGATGGTCGTCTTATTTTCCATGTTGGAAGTGGTGTCAGTGCACATGCTCTGTAGTTCAGCTGCCAAGCACTGCTTACTGTATAAAAAATGTCACGTGTCACGATACTGAGCCGTGCTCAGGTCTGTTTAGGTCATTTTCTGTATTTCTTCATCTCGGTTTATTTTGTATTTGAGTTTGTCCTTTGCTGCTGTTTTGAGCTGTTTTGACTTCTGTTATTTTATCTTAGCTTGGTTGTTAGTGGTGCATTTATTTTATGTATTTCTGTATTATCTTGTATTCCAATTTATTTTCCTGGGTTTATATTTGTCCGTGCCTTTAGGTTTCCTTTTGTAGCCTCAGTATTTATTAGTATTGCATTATCAGCACTTCTCGGTTTTGTATTTCTTCTTGTCCTCACCCTCTTCTTAGTCTCTCCCTAAAGTGCGTATTAAGCTTGTCTCTTAATTCTATCCGGTCTGTGCTTAGTTATCATTCTTGGTGTATTCTTGTTCATTTATTTGCTTCTTGATGTTCATTATCCCAGTTTGTGCTTTTATTTTGACAGTCACCTTTGTTTACTTCCTTGTGTCGAACTTTGTTCACGGGCTGTCACACCTGTCATTGGATGGTTCGGATTATCCTCACTCATGTCACCCACACCTGATCCTCATTTGTAATTATCCCTACTTGCCTATTTAAGGACTGCTGCTTGGATTACTCCTCACAGCGTCCTTCTCATCAGACGGGTATCCCCCCGTCTCTCCTCCTATTTTGTATCCTGCATGCGTTCCACACTTCCTCTCCTTTTTTTTTGGCGTTTCCATACACCATGTATCCCTGGACTATTCAACCCTGTTTCGTAAGTTTGTGTTTTGTTATAATTTGTGTTTTTCATTATTAAATTCTGCAAACTCACAGCTGGTGTTTGGAGTCATCAATCTGCCCCTGCCAGGGCAATTTATGACAACAAGGTCTGCCACTGGTTCATATGCTGCAAGGCAGGGGCAGACTGGGATAAAAATTCAGGCCGGGAATTTGACTCCATCTCAGGCTACCCCATTGTTACGAATCAGAAAACCATTGCTACAATATTTGTAGACCACTATATTGACATATCAAGTGTCCAACTAGTTATAAATATGGCTACAACCTTTAGCTGGGAGGAACGCAATCTATTTTTTCAATTTTTTTTTTTTGTCAATTAATCCATTGATTACACAGGGTTACAAAAATAGTTTTTTTTTGTAAGTTGTCTGTGTTTTTTCAACTGATTTAAGACAATTTTGCACCGCTGAATCCGAAAATGATGTCCATTTCTCTCGATTAGGTTTTTGTGCTAAGTTGATTTTTAAAAAATCTGATCTTCTGACTAAATCGATTACATTTTTGTGACATTATCGGTTGATTTTTGTTAATATTTCTCATCGGAAATAGATTTTTAAGAGAAAAAATCGTTTTCTAACACAATTTATTGATTAAATGTTACAAACTTCGATTACTGTAAATTGATGAGTAGACACTGATATAGGTAAGTACATGTAAATTGAATGTTACGTAATCATTGTTCAAAATTCAGAGCTTCAACTTCTGTTTATTCGAACCTCTAGAATGCTCAGCGGCAGAAATGTCTCTCTTCAGAGTCCAACAGTAATCAGTCATCATGACAATTTATGACATCATGTCATAAACTGGCACATGCAAACTCTTAAGAGTTCGAGAAATTTCAAGAAATAAAAAAGAATTTTGCATCATATAAAGCGAAAATACCTGTACATGTAAACAAAAACGTAAAAAAACAACATGTGACCATAGTTCAAAAAGTTGACCTGACTGAGCAAAACCAATGTGATTTTTGGATTCAGCACATCAAAATTGTCCTAAATCAGCTAAAAAAACTTGGACAATAAATTTGGTGTTGACCAGTGTTATTGAAATCAAATGGACTTCCTCTGCTTTCACTCTCATTTTCTGGTCCCTGTCTGTCTGCACATCTTGTTACTCTGCAGAATTAGATAAAACTATAAATAATGTAAATTTAAGCCTGTACTTGCTGCCCAGTCATTAATTCTATGTACCCTCATTACATTTCCTGTAACAGCATACCTACACATTTAGAACTGTGGTCCTAAGTTGTACCTGAAGGTTCCTGCTGTGTGTCTGACTTTGACTTCTGCACCGTCTCAGCCTCTGCAGAAGCAGCACTGGTGCAGCTGCTTCTTTCTCCACCTTTCCAGAAAAACATAATTTCACTTTAGCGTACTGCTGTTTACATTCAACCAATGGCTAAATGTTCTAGAGGGAAAAAAAAACATGATATTGTTCCATAAGCTACATTAAGATTCACAATATACTGTCTTATAAATGAAATGTAAAATCTGAATTTCTGGTCCCCTATGATACCACAAAATCCTTCAGTTTCTGCCAAAAATTACAACAGTGTTTCCTCTCCCATTATATTATGGGCACCAACACCTCTGACAGTCCAGTCCAAACACACACAAATCTTAGCTTGGGGGGAAGGTGTTCATATACTTAAACCTTTATTTACCAGACAAAAAGACAAATATTCTGCATTATATAACTCGCACCACTTTCTGAACTTGTACAATTTTTAAATTAATGCCTGCAACACACACTCAAATCCTGTTTTAAAATAGCATTTTTTAGAAAGTGTTCCAACTTCTTTAAAGGCCAAATGTCACGTAACAGGGTACTTTAAATATCTTGAAACTAGATATAAAAGGGAACCGATCCGTTCGGGTCTTGGTGCATATGCTTCAGTAACAACGGAATATTCGTTAATTTAAAACTGACGCGCTTGGCCTGACACGGCCCCTGGAATCGCCTGGGGAAGAAGGCGGAAGTGACGAGATCGATTGTACCCTAGTTTGATGCTTGGGGTATTTCAATTGATTGTTTATATGGAGACTGGAAGGTTGAAGTGAGCAACAAGAAAGAAAAAATTGGATATTTCACCCATACCTTAAAACGGGACTATCAGGGACAGCTGGGTAATAAGGGACACTTCTCTGGGAAATGTTTTCATACCCGTCAAGTGAGATGTTTTCGCCGTACTTCAACACCGTAAAAAGTGGCTATAAGGAACGGCGGAGCACCAAGGCACACCTCTCTGGGAAATGCCCCAAATGCAACTCGTGTTGTTATTGTCAAATATTTTAAGGATTCATGGATATTTGACAATAACAACACAACTCAGCGTCCAGCGCAAAAAAAAAAAAAAAAAGCAGAATTCTGTATTTGTCAGGCGATCTCTGTCTGTTCCGCAACCGCTGCACAGCTGAACGTGTTAAACCATTGTCCTAGTGACTTCTCATTGTAGTGAGAATAGCTCAAGCTGAGCGATCAGCCCGCCCAGACAATTAACTAATGATTGACTCCACACTTCGAACAGTAGTGATAATAGCTCAAGCTGAGCGATCAGCCCGCCCAGACAATCAAACTAATGACTGACTCCACACTTCTCGTTGTAGTGATAATAGCTCAGGCTGAGCCAGCACCAGCTGTGGGGGATCACACACAGGAGTGCTCCTCAAGACACTCAGTTTTTTTTCCCGTATGTTTTTGTTTTGGGCGTACAGAAATGGCAATACGCCCGTTTTTGCTAAAATTGCATTTTCCCCGTATTTTCCTTAAAATATTTGACAATAACAACACGAACTACATTTAAAACATTTCCCAGAAAAGTGTCCACCACTGCGCCGTCCCCCACAGCCGCGCTTGGCACCAAAATACGGCGAAAACGTCTCACTTGACGGGTATGAAAACATTTCCCAGAGAAATGTCCATTATTACGCCGCTGTCCCTTATAGCCGCGTTTTACGGTATTAAAATACGGCGAAAACGTCTCACTTGACAGGTATGCGCCTCCATTTTCATATTGATCTGGTCAATTTCTTGACAGCAGCGGCTCTCCTCCACTGTAATAATAATGGCTTCCGAAAAATCAATATTTATGGGGCGCCCTGGACAGACCCCCTTCGGCTTCGCAATTCTGGAGGCGATTAATGTCCAGTTCAATGACATTTTCCACTGGTTCTGCCCTCTGGTCATCGTTGGAACTGTTGTCATCAGACAAAGCATCTGATTCCGTCTCGGACGGCTCGAACCGGTAAGGTTCTATGCCTCTGTCACTGTCTGAACCACTGACAAAAAAAAAAAGACAAAAAAAAAAGACAAAACTAAACTAATTTGTTCACAATCGCTGTCACTTTCCGTCATGATTGTCCAATGTTGATAAGTGTGAATGTGGATAGGCAGGGCAGCCAGGGTACAACTGGTGATGTCAAAAACATGGGCGTGGTCTGGACTGGCTGTCACAAGCCAGCAAGCAAGGTGGGGCCTTCACCTGGTGTATTTTGTGCAATTATGTAAATACAGGTGGGTGATATGGTCTCCGGTATGAATATTTGGTTTAAGCTATGTGTATTTTATCTAAATTCGTTGTCATTTAGAAAAAAAAATTACGTGACATTTGGCCTTTAAATGGGGTATGTACTTGTTTTTATAAAAACAAACAAAAGGAATGTATTGTAAAAGCAATTATCACATAACTGCTCTGCTGAAAAAAAACGTAAAATTGGTTTGAAATAAATATTTAAGGACTTAAATATGAAAATGTGACACCTTTAACTATTTGTTTAGTATAGCTGCTCTCTAATAAGAGACAGGGGCAGCTATAGTCATACTATACATGTATACATTTATGATCATGATAGCTAGCTTGCAATAATATTGTATAACATGCATTGTGAGCCCCCATCTTATTACACTAGTTCGCTACCATTCTAGGTAAAAAGATTTAAACACCTTAAAAATTCCCTGCACAGAAAATGTACACATTAGAGCAACAAGAAGAAATAGTGATTAGAGAAAATAGAGAAATACAGCCTACTTATATTTAAAATTTTCATGCACTTGAAAACAATAAGATGGGTTGAGAAAGCATATGATGCAGTATATGACATTAACCTGGATGGAAAAAATATAATATTTACTCACAGTGTGAATATATTTTGTAAAAATTATTTGGATTATTACTGAATGGCAAAAATATAGCAAAATAAGCCAGGATGATACAAGATGTATTATAAACGGTGAATTAGGGAACAAGATGGTAACCGGGATGTCTGTCTAGGTTGACTGGAATTTAAAGAAAATAACAATAAAAACTGCACTTGCTAGTACCCCTTTACACAGGGGTGATCACTGAGAGATTGTTGAGAGATCTGCTCAATTTTTGATCTGTCAATGATCTTCAGTGTTGACAGTCGCCATGGTCTCCTCAAAGTTTTGACTCAGTCCAAAAGATGAAATAATTTCCCAATTGGCCCAATCTCCATGCTGTGCAAAGCTAACTTCACAGTAACACTGTTGGTTCTGAAGCTAACACCTTGGGTTCAAAGTCTGGGCACGGACTAAGGGCGCATTCACACAGCTACTGTTTGGTCTGGACCAAAGGAGTATCTGCCGATAGTTCAGTTCACTTGGTGCCGTCTGAACGTGCATTCGAACTCTGGTGCGCACCAAACAAGTGAATTCTGGTCCGCCCAAAAACAGGGGTCTTGGTTCATTTACAAGTGAACTGAGACCACTTTGCTTGCAGTGTGAATGCAAATGGACTATCCAGCAGACCAAAGGGCAAAAGTGCCCCTCAGTGTTTGTGTAACCATAGCAACATGTAGTCTGAGAAGAGGAAGTGGCATTTACTATAGTGCATTTTGGGTAGAAAATAACAATGAAGACAACCGTGCAAATCCGAGAAATCCTTTTATCAGAGAAAGCCGAGGAGAAAAGTTAAAAAAATGTCTCGTTTGTGGCGGACAAACAACCCAGCTGAAAGAAATGGATTTCTGTTTTTGGTCCTGGCCAATCAATGAGCTGGATTTTTCTTCTTTGCTGAGATTTTTTTCTTCCTGCTCAATGGTGGTTTCGGCTACAGCACCCCAGACGAGCAGTTGTTGTAACTGCATGAGGTTGCCGACATAGTTTGGGCCTCTGCAGTGTGAATGCAAACCAAACGAAGGTGTGAAAATTCTTGGCATTCCCCGCCCAATCGAACCGAGGCACCATTCACACCAGGATAGTCCGGGGGTCTCGGTTCAACTCGGCGGGGGACTGCAAGAATTTTCACACCTTCGTTTGGTTCGGTTTGCATTCACACAGCACTTCATTCAAGTGGACCAAACTGCTTGGACAACGTCATGCAGTTACAACAGCTGCTCGTTTGTAGTGCTGTAGCTGAAGCCACCACTGACCAGGAAGAAAAAATCTCGACGAAGAAGAGAAATCCGGCTCATCGATTGGCCAGGACCAGTGTTATGCTGAGAATTGCTTGCTTGCCTAGAATCGCATCCCATGCACCAAAACTATAAAATGTAACACTACAGCCAGGCTTGTAGCATTTGTGCATTTTTAGAAGTACCCATTATATATTTTTAGAAGTAAAAATTGTTATTACCTCTTGTAAATTATCTTTAAATTATGTTTATTCGACGATGGGATGCAATTCTCGGCAAGCGAGCAATTCTCAGCATAAAACCATTCCCTTCAGCCGAGGTGTTTATGTGCCACAAACTAATAAAAATGAAAAGTTCCGTTGTCTGTATAAACCCCCGTGCCGCCATCATGTCACTAAATGTTTTAAAAACATCGGTATTCTTGTGTGTAGCCACAAGCAGCTGAGAAATCTGGTTCTCAGACCAAATGTCTATCAGAGCCTGCATCTCCTTCTCACTCCTCATTCCTCCAAGTCCAAGAGACATTTTTTTAAACTTTTCTCCTCGGTTTTCTCCGGTAAAAGTATTTCTTGGATCCGCGCGGTTGTCTGTTACTTTCTACCCAAAAGGGAGGCTGAAGAACCAGGAGCTCTTCAGCTGAATCAGGGTGTTGGATTTATTTTACCCACGGATTACTGCCACGGAAACACACATGGAGTTTTCAGCAGGGATAACTTTTTCAGGTGAGTGCCAACTTCGTCTGTCTGCATCTCACCCAGACGGTGAATTCATGTCTTTTCTGTGGTGTAAACAAACGACACAGTATTATCTTGTCTGTAACTAGTGATCTTTGGTCACGCATCTGACGTCGTGACGTAATTATATATGCGCTGTCTCTTTTTCTCTTGCAAGCTGCCAAGTAAAGTTCATGTTCAACAGCACGCAGTTGTCCAACGTTATTATGTTCAACTAAAGAACACGACATGGTGTCAGAAGTGCTGTGTAGCTGTGAAGACAGACACTAAAAGTCATTCTAGTGGGAAGAGGGAGAGAGGTGAGCTAAGATGCCCGAAGATAGAGATGATGAACAGGTGAGAGCAGGAGTTAGCATCGTGACTAGCACGCCCAGCGCCACGTTTAGCATTCAGCCACCGGAGCCCTTTGATTTCTCCAAACCACATGAATGGACCAAGTGGATTCGGCGCTTCGAAAGATTTCGCCAGGCAAGCAATTTGTCTTCAAGTTCAAATGAAAATCAAGTCAACACATTAATATACTGCATGGGAGATGAAGCAGATGATGTCCTGAGAGGCTTAAAGTTAACTGAAGCAGAGCAGCTCGAATATAGCAAAGTGAGAGACGGCTTCCACAGCTTTTTCATTGTAAAGAAAAATGTTGTTTATGAACGTGCACGTTTCAATATGCGCAAACAAGAGCCAAATGAAACCGTAGACGCATTTGTAACGGCCCTGCATGCATTAGCGGAGCACTGCAACTACGGTCAGCTTCACGATGAGCTCATAAGAGACAGAATAGTAGTGGGCTTGGCCGACACAAGACTGTCAGAGCGCATGCAAATGGAAAAAGACTTGGACTTGGAGAAAGCCGTAAATATGGCAAGGCAATCAGAAGAGATCAAAAAGCAACAAACAACTTTGAGGAATGAAGGAAACGTGATGCAGATGAATGCGAACTCTGTGGATAGAGTTACTAAAGCCAAATACGACAAGACAAAGTTTAAGTTCAAAAGCGAAACAGTGAACGCACGCCAGCTGTCTAAAAGTAAAAGCAAAAGTACACCAAACGCATGGTGCTATAAATGTGGTGGCTCTCCTCACCCTAAATACGAGTGCCCTGCAAATGATGCCAAATGTCATGCATGTGGAAAGAAAGGCCACTACCAACGGGTCTGCAGGCAAAGTAAGAATGTCCAAAGTATTGAGGAGGAAGAGAAGCGAAGTTTTTTCCTCAGCTCAGTCACAACAGGCCACCAGGTATGGACAGCTGATATTCTGGTGAGGGACACTAAAATGTCTTTCAAACTCGACACTGGAGCCGATGTCACTGCAATAGCGGAGTCAGACTTGGAACAAATATTTCCAAGAGCAAAAATGCCTGTTCTCCAGCAGCCGGAGAAACCATTGTTGGGTCCTGGAAGGAAACCACTGGAGGTCGCAGGTTTCACAAAGCTTCAGCTCAACTAGGGGGACAAAACAGACAACAGAAAAGGTCTACATTGTCAAAAATCTCAGCACGCCACTGTTAGGCTTTCCTGCCATCATAGCTCTAGGCCTTCTTGTGCGAGTTGATGTTATTTCAATGGACACTCTGAAAACATCCTACCCCAAACTGTGCAGCGGTCTGGGTGAAGTGCAGCAGCCCTACCACATAAAACTCAAACCAAACGCTGTGCCATACTCATTGAAAACCCCAAGGAGGATTCCAATACCTCTAATGGGTAAAGTCAAGGAGGAACTCCAAAGGATGGAACAGCTTGGAGTCATCACCCGAGTGGAGGAACCTACAGACTGGTGCGCCGGCATGGTCGTTGTTCTGAAGAAAAACAGTCCGAGGCTGAGACTGTGCGTGGATTTTACCGGACTAAATGAGTATGTGTGCAGAGAAAAGTTTGTGCTGCCTTCTGTCGAACAAAGTCTTGGGATGCTAGCAGGAGCCAAAGTGTTCAGCAAACTGGATGCCAACATGGGCTTCTGGCAAATTCCCTTGTCAGAGGAATCTGCCAAACTGACCACATTCATAACACCCTTCGGGCGGTTTCACTTTAACCGCCTCCCCTTTGGCATCAGCTCTGCGCCCGAGCACTTTCAGCGCAAAATGTCGGAGGTTATCGAAGGAGTTGAAGGAGTGGTCTGTCACGTTGATGATGTGCTGGTATGGGGACATGACCAAGAGGAGCACGACGCCTGACTCCATACCCCCCTGCAAAGACTGGAAAAAGCAGGTATAACTCTGAATGTGGAAAAATGTGATCTGTCACAGACCAAAGTGACTTTCCTTGGCCACATCATTACGGACACTGGCATAAGTCCTGACCCAAAGAAAACAGAGTCCATCACAGAGATGAATGAGCCATCAAACGTGACAGAGCTAAGAAGTTTTCTGGGCATGGTCAATCAGGTGGGAAAGTTTATCCCCCATTTAGCAGAGAAAGACAAAGCTCTGAGAGATCTTTTGTCCAAGAAGAACAGCTGGTATTGGGGTGTAGACCAAGCTAAAGCATTCAAAACGCTCAAAGATGCTCTAACTTCACCCCCAGTGCTTGCTATTTATGACCCAAACAGAGACACTAAAGTATCGGCTGATGCTTCTTCTTATGGTCTAGGCGGTGTTCTCCTGCAGCAGTGGGAAGAAGGATGGAGACCAGTCGCCTACGCTTCAAGGTCGCTGTCTCCAACAGAACAACGCTATGCACAAGTGGAAAAAGAAGCCTTAGCATCCACATGGGCATGCTAGCGATTCCGTGATTTTCTGGTGGGCAAACGCTTCTGTCTGGAAACTGATCATAAACCTCTTGTGTCACTCTTAGGAGCTCAAGCCTTGGATCTACTGCCACCGAGGATCCAGCGCTTCAGGATGAGACTCATGCGTTACTCGTACAATGTACAGTATGCCCCAGGTAAATCGCTCTGGACAGCAGACACACTGTCTCGCTCACCATTGAAAACAAAACTGACAAAATCAGACGAGGAACTCATGGAGAGCACAGACATATGTGTGGACAGCATCATTGAAAATATGCCTATCAGTTCATCATGTATGCAAACACTCAAGGAACAACTGAAAATGGACAGTGTGTGTGCTCGTGTAATGGTCATGTGCAGTCAAGGTTGGCCTGAACATGCAAAACAAGAACCTCTGTTGAGAAACTACTGGCCCGACCGAGCCACACTTACCGTGAAAGACGGCTTGCTGTTGAAGGATTCAAGACTTGTTATCCCTTCAGCAATGCGAAACGATGTCTTAACAAAACTACATGACGGACACCAAGGAGCTGTAAAATGTAAAGCCCAAGCTCGCCAGTCAGTATGGTGGCCTGGTCTCAGCCAACAGATAAGTGAAATGGTGTTAAAGTGCAGAACATGCATACAAGAGAGACACAACCACAGTGAGCCATTAATGCCAACCGAATGCCCTGACCGCCCGTGGCAAAGAGTGGGTACAGATCTGTTCGAGCTGGGAGGGAAAACTTACCTTCTTGCTGTGGACTATCTTTCCAGGTTCGTTGAGATTGCCCTGCTGAACAAAACGAAATCCGACGACGTCATTACTCACCTGAAGTCTTTCTTTGCCCGTCATGGCATCCCTGAGGTCCTGATGTCTGATAATGGACCCCAGTTCTCTGGTCGAACTTTCACAGATTTTGCGGCTGCCTATGGCTTTAAACACATCACAAGCAGCCCAAGGTTCCCGCAAAGTAACGGAGAGGCGGAATGTGCTGTACAGACTGTTAAAAACTTACTGAAAAAGGCTGCTGATCCATATTTAGCTCTTCTTGCCTATAGAGCTACTCCTCTCCAAAATGGTTACAGCCCTGCTGAACTCCTCATGGGCCGCCGCCTGAGGACAACACTACCGACTCTTCCCTCTCAGTTGGATCCGACACTGCCGGACAGCGTCACTCTTGCTCATAAGGAAAGGGAGAAGAGGATGTCGGACATTTCAAACTACAACAGACGTCACCGAGCAAAACCCTTGTGTAACTTGTCACCAGGAGAACAAGTGTGGGTGACAGATGCTAAAACACCAGGCACTGTTATCCAAAGTCACTCAACACCGAGATCTTATACAGTGGACTTACCACAGGGGACAGTGAGACGCAATCGCATGCATTTGATTCCTCTACACTCACCTTTGCAACAGTGTACCAAACAGCAGAGTGGGTCAGATGAACCTTCAGAGCAGGTGAAACAAATGCCTATTGTACCTCCTGTTACTCCTATAAAGTCTGATGTTGTGAGAACTAGATCGGGAAGAACTATTGTCAAACCTAAAAAGTTAGATCTCTAAAGAATGGTAAAAAGGTACAAACACAGAATGTTCTTAGCTGTGGTATTGTTAATGTTTAGAAAATAATAAGCGAAGGTTTAAAAAGTACATGTTAAGTTCAGAGAAAATGTACACGTGAATACTAGTTACATGTATGCATACTCAAAAAAAAAAGAAAAAAAGGGAGATGTGGTGTAAACAAACGACACAGTATTATCTTGTCTGTAACTAGTGATCTAGGACAACAGCATATGCCTTAATGGAATTTACAGAAAAAATATCAACAGCCATTGAAAATAAAGAGTATTCAGTTGGAGCATTCCTGGATCTTAAAAAAGCATTTGATACAGTAGATCACAATCTATTATTAAAGAAACTACAAAATTGTGGTATCAGAGGGGTAGCACTGTCCTGGTTAAGAAGTTACTTAAAGAATAGATATCAGTTTGTATGTGTTAACAACAAAAACTCAGAGCTACTGAAGGTCACCTGTGGAGTCCCACAGGGTTCAGTTTTGGGACCATTATTATTCAATATGTATATAAATGATATATGTAAAGTTTCAGAAAAAATGGACTTAATATTGTTTGCTGATGACACTAACCTGCTATGCAGTGGAAACAACTTGGAACAACTTCTGGATACACTCGGAAAGGAATTAGGAAAGCTGAAACTGTGGTTTGATTCAAACAAATTAACGCTCAATTTAAGCAAGACAAAATTTATAGTCTTTAACAACCATCACAACTACCCAGTACCCAAACTCAGTGTAAATGGTGTAGAGATTGAAAGGGTATCCGAAACTAAATTCCTTGGAGTAATAATTGATAACAAACTGTGTTGGAAGCCACATATTAATTATATAAAAGGTAAAGTATCCAAATCAATTGCAATATTACACAGAGTGAAAAATTTGCTGAATCAACCCACACTATACACCTTGTATCATTCATTAATACTCCCATACATGACATATTGTAATGAAGTATGGGGAAATACATATAAAACAAACATATATCCACTCTTTATGCTTCAAAAGAGAGCTATTAGAATAATCAACAAAGCAGCTTACAGGGAACCAACAAACCCACTTTTTCTTAAACAAAAAACTCTCAAGTTGAAAGATCTGATCGACTTTAAAACCGCAATAATAATGTTCAAAGTGAAGAATCTATCACTGCCCGCAAATATCCAAAAGTTGTTCCAAACAAGGGAGAAACGATATCACTTCAGAGGAACATGTATATTTCAAAAGCCTACAGTGAGAACAACTACCAAGCAACACTGTATTTCAGTGCAAGGTGTCAGATTATGGAACGATTTTGGACCTGAATTAAAATCATGTACAAAGCTTGGACAATTTAAACAAAAACTAAAGGAAGAAATACTCCAAACATATTTACAAGACGACATGTAAACTCACATAAGGATTGACATTTCCAGCCTGTGTTGTGTTATAGCTTAGTTTTTCTTTTTTCTCTGTGACACTATGTCTTAGATTTGTTTTTGAATAGTAACCGCTTAACTTAGACTAGCTCAGTTTTCTTTTTCTCTCAGTCATATTTTGTCTTAGCCTTGTTTTAAATTGTAATCGCTCTTGTCTTGTTTTCTCTTTTTTCTCCTTTGAATTCTTGGATGGAATATGGGTGGGCAATATAAGCTGCGGCTTCAGCCATCACCCATTTCGGATAACTCACGTGGAATTGTATAGTAGAAGGAGTCTTTGTCTAATTTGACCTTGTTGTTATATTATACAGTTTCTTTTAACCTGTAATGTACTATCCGAAATAAATTCATTCATTCATTCATTCATTCATTCATTCATTCATCTTTGGTCACGCATCTGACGTCGTGACGTAATTATATATGCGCTGTCTCTTTTTCTCTTGCAAGCTGCCAAGTAAAGTTCATGTTCAACAGCACGCAGTTGTCCCACGTTATTATGTTCAACTAAAGAACACGACATTTTCATGTATTTACATTGAGTTATAATGTAATCGTGCTGCACGAAAAATTCGCCCGTTCGCGTATGATGTGAAGGCACCTTTACAGTAAACGCCACTTTCTCTTCTCATTGTGTGTTGCTGTGGTTACACAAACACAGAGGGGCACATCTGCCCTTTGGTCCGCAGTGTAACAGCGGCCGTGTAAATGCACCCTAAATCATCACAGCCAATAACATGGTGATGGGCTGTAGCTGAAGACTGGATCATTTGGAAGAGCAAAACTGGCTTCTTAGCATTCTACTGAATTGTAAATATATATTTTTAAGTAAAGAGATTTTAATATTCTTACTGTAGTCAAATTACCCAAAAATGGATTTTAGAAGGTTAAAACCCACAAACACACCATGTTTGAGTGAATGGGACTTTTAATGCAAATAAGTAGGAATAAGATTTTTATCACGTCTCTCTCTCTTGCTGCCTGTGTGTGCACTCATGTACCTGTTGGAGCATGTGATGGCACCGATCTGTGTGAATGTGTGAATCTATGAGTGAAGGCAGCATATGGACAGTGCCCTCCTTCCTGTTGGGAGGGAAATATCATTGCTCCCTGTGAACCTTAGCTTGAACTCTGACCTTCTAGGATCTCACACAGACACTCGCACACACACACATGCACACACCCACCCATCCACACACACACAAACCCAGATACCTACACATACTGACAGAGATATACATCCACTCCCAGCCAGCCAGCTGTCCTGCCCCAATTGACTGTCCCTCTCAGAGACACAGGAGAGAGAAGAGGCGAGAGTGACAGGATTGTTTTCTCAGGCTGTGAGAGGGGGCGACTCTGGAATCCACTCTGACTTTTTTAAGCCCACGTGTCACACAGCAGGAAAATCCACACACAGCAGCAAAACTTCTTTTCCTCACTTAAATCATTATGGGTCACTGTGATGTTACTGAATCAGAGGAGAGAAAATATGTTCTCACACAGCTGTGAACGATCACATGCATCCACTGCCATTTGTCGTCATTAAAGCACGGTGTGAATAACAGAAAACAAAAGATCTGAAAGTATTTTCCCTACCACATTAATTTTGTCAGTGGTATTAAAAAACTTCTAATAGGTTAATCTGTCAGTGAAAGAGAATCTTTTTTTCATAATGTACAAAACCCAACATTTATACAATGCATTGTACCTTACGTCTTCTTGTAAATCATTTTTTACTCTTCAGTGCCACTGTGCATATAAATAGCTGATTTAGGTGCAGAAAGCCTGCACTAAAGATTGCTGAAATCTAAAAATTTAAAGTTTGGATGCCATAATTTGGGCTGCTGATGTTCACTGATTTCTTATTACATGACAAGTCTTCAAAAGGAACCAGCATTAGCAATACCATGGAGAGGCCCAGTTCAGTACAGCTGCCTGTAGTGGAAGCTACTTAAAAACTCTGGACAGAACTTCTAGGTGTGGCCAAGGAATGGAAGGTGTCATGTTCAGTGGTCTCAGGATCCCATCTCTGCTCTTTGAGAACAAAGTGGTTCTGCTGGATTCATCAGCCAATGACCTCTAGCTCACACTATGGTGGGTTACAGTTAAGTGTGAAACAATGGGGAAGAGAATTAGCACCTCAAAGTATATGGTCCACCACTGAAACAAGGTGGGTTACTCTCTTAAGGTTGAAGATGAAGCCAAGTCCCAAGTGAAGAAGTTCAAGTATCTCTGGATTTAATGACCCACTCACAGTGTAGTATCTTTACTGTACTGACCGATGTTTGACCCCAAACGCCAAAATATTTGATTAATGTGATTGCTGCCCACCGTTCTTAAAAACTGAACAGTTGCTCAGCTCAGCATGATTGGAAGAGGCAGTCCTAGGAATGGAACAAATGCAAATGCTTTTGACCTCCTTCTGCCCATGTTGCATGTCTGTGCAGCTTGAATATGTCCTCTTTTTCGATCCAGTCATTCTCCACAGTCATTTAACAACAAGCCAGCTGGCCTGATGCAAAGGTTTTCATTAAATTAAAATTAAATTAAATCACCCTTATTGTCATTCAGCCATACAACCAATCATGTACAGCAGAACGAGATTGTGCTTTACCTATCTACAGTGTAAATCACACACACCCCAAGAGCAGAATCAGAGGGCCGCTGCCATGCAAGGCACCGCCACAGAGTTCCCTCCTCCATTCCATTTATTGCTGAGCACCAAGCTGGATGGCAGGAAGTTCCACTTTTATATGGTCTTCGGCATGACCCGGCCGGGATTTGAACCCCTGCCTCCCAGGTGTGGGGCGGATGCTCTACCAACTGAGCCACCACTCTGGTAATGTCTCTGTATATACAAATATGCAAAGCCAGTTGGATATAATCCCCCAAAATGAGGAGGTATTTGGGAGAATTGGTGACTGTACTTCAGCAATAGAGAGGGGGAGAGGGAAGTCGGCATGGTACAGAGCCACAATAAGATAAGCCTTTATTAGTCCCACAATGGGGAAATTCCAGTGGGACTTCTATTCCAATACAGTGTGAATAGAAGCCTAAGACTAGGAGGATGCCTCCCAGGTGAGGTGTTTCATTCATTTCCCATTGAGATGATGCCCCAGAACAGACCCATAATTTGCAAGAGAGATTTGGTCTTTTTGCATGGGAACAGCTTAGTACCACAGAAGAACAGCAAGTGATGGCTGTATTGGGAGAGGAAGGTCTGGGCATCTCCCCTTAAACCTGGGTTATAGTTCTGTGTTAATCCTCCGGAGAGCTCAGCATAGCCTATGGAAGTGGCCTACGCTGTTAGCATCTATACTTAGGTGCTAATTTTTGTGCTGCCAAAATGGTTTTTCTGTGGATGTGTAAAATGATTTTCTTTGTGTACTTAGTGTGTTTTTGTTTATTACAATAGTGGTTAATATGAATGAATGCATTGTGATGGAGCTGGAGCTGACAAATAGTGAACAACAGCAACTTTTTCACAATCACTACCAAAAAGAAAAGAAAGAAGACAACGGAGGAGATGGTACACAGAACCACTGAACCACCACCACTATTATTTGACAGTCTTTGTAATGGAATGAGGATGAGTCATACAAATGTTCATATCTGCGAACATCTTGGTCTTTGATTCGGTCCATTGTTATTCAGCTCACTTGGGAAGTGGTCCTGCTTAGAACGAGCAGGGAAGAGACAGGAAATATGTAGGAGACGAAGTGGACCAATCACAGCTAAGGCTAAGGCATAGATATGGTGTAGGGTCTATGGCTACAACAAAGCTACTGCATTATTTTGATGTGGAAGTACATAGTATAAATCAGACTTTAGACTGCTGCCCCCATGACCTGGTAGAAGATAGACTAATAGATGCATACTGGATTTAAAAGAGGGCTATAATTTTTGGTTTTCAGATGAGGCCAGTGTGCAAGTTTGTAAAATCTTCATTCTGTCTGACATCTGCCTGCAAAGGATGTCATGGTTACTAAGTCTGTGAACACCCAGACACAGTGATACTTGCTGCCGAGTTTATCCCTTTAATTGTTGTTTTAACACAGATATTGGATGAAGGATTTAAAAAGATATCTTAATCCATTTTAGCAAAGAAATGGGAGTATTTCTACTTTCTGACAGACATGTTGCTGGCCAATGAGAAATTTAAAAAAAGGGTAGATGTATAGTAATTTTTGCATAACTGGTGATCATCACAATATCTACTGTCACCATAATATTAACAACAATTTATTCAGAAAGGTTTGTGAATGGATGTTTGTTATGGCAAATAAACACCTTATCTTTATCTCAGTTTCATTTTTATCCTGAAGGGAAAAAAACAAACCTATGATGGCCCTTAGAGGTCTTCAGATTTTGGCTTTTTTGGGCTGAGAAATTACCTCTCAACTTTGTGTGACTTACCTTCACTTGATTAATTCCCACCACACCAACTTTGGACTTGTTTGATACTTGAAAACTGTGACTTACACTTCTGTGTCACAAACCCACAATCTCTGGGAAATGGTATGCAAAATAGAGAGAACCTTTCTCTTTATTTTGCTTAAAGTCTTCAGAACATACAACTCCTGTCTGTTTCTGAGCAAAGCAGAACACAAGCTAAACAAAGACTTAAAACATAAAAAAGATTAGCTTGTAGCATTTTAGATTTAACCACATCAATGAGGAAACAGACAGGATGTGTGCTTCTATAGACCATGATTCTCGTCATGGTAGCTGTTTTGTCTGTAAGTACCTTTATACAATGATGAGGCCAGGTGAACGGGTGAACTCAGCTTTATTGAAGATTGGACACACAACAGCCACCAGGCAGGGACTTCAGCCAAGAGAGCCTAAATTATGGGGCAGTGCAGTGGCGGAAGAGGAAGTGGCCGCCACTACACCGCACTTCACAGTAAAGGCATAAATCACAACATCCCATCCCCCCCTCCCCCTGTAGAAAGTCCACACCACACACACAATTAAGACCCTCCCCAATTTAGGACCCGAATCACGCACTAACAAAACTAAAACTGAAATCACCAAATGGCCAAACACATTCACACAACAGAACCTAAACTAGGGAGGATGGGTGGACTACGGTCCTGCCCCACATGGCAAGGTGGTTTATTCTGCCACCTGTTGGTCTAAACTCAAAGTCCATTAATAACTTAAAAGTATTGCCGTGTCCCTAAACTAATAAAACACCCAGAACAATAACATTTTTTTTTTGCATGCACAAACATATGAACCTTAGAACTAGATAACACAATTTACATTACTGACCTTTTGGCAGAAAAGGGTAGAACCGGCTTGTGGGGGGCCAAGGGCAGCCCCTCAGCAGCCCCGTCCCTGGAAGCAGCATGCCCCCGGGATTGCCGCTGATCTCGTGGACAAAAGCGCCTCTTCTCATTGCCACCAGCCATCTCTCTCGTCCAGCCTCGCCACCAGAAGCCTCCTCCCGGACACGCCTCAGCTCGTTGGTGTGCCTCCTGGAGCCATCTGACAGCCGGAAGTAAGCTGCGCCCAGCTTAGCCACAATACGCAGGCGTCCCTGATGTTCTGCTGGCTACCATCTGGCCCGTATCCACCGTGGACGTTCCTCTCCTTAAGCCCGGACCAAGTCCATAACTCTAAGGGGCTCTGCTCGGCCTAAAATGGTGCTGTTTAGCATGCGGTCTCTCCGTGCCTGTCGGTCTGGCCCCGACCTCTTCTAATGCTGTTGCAGTGGTCGCCATCGTAGCTGCAGATCCTCCAGCCCTCTGTGGCCAAGCTATGGAGGAATCTGGGGCTAGCACATTGGCGTCACTTGCCAACGCAAGCGCCTCGCCGCTACACTCGGTACCCCCTCCTACCATTCCCCAAGCACCAGCACTGAAACCCTCCTGCCTCGAACCTGAGTGAGGCTGGTCTTGCTTGACCGCCGTGGTGTCCAGTAGATCTTCGTCCCACACAGCGTCATCCTTCACCACCGGAACCGGAGGGTTCCACTGGCCACAACCAGATCATTCTTCCCCAGCGTCGTCTTTGATGGCGAACCCAAGTCCGTAAAACAAGTCCCAGCCTATGATGTTGTTGCCTCAGGCTGTCATGTTGAACGTGAAGTCAGCCATCGTTGCTGACTTGTACTGAACCGTTAACTCCAACGTTTCAACCGTGCACAGCCTGCCACCTCCGTAACCGTAAAGTGGCTCTGGGTTACCTCTTATCCTATAGTGGGGGGAAAAATTTCCTTACCTTGGCCCAATTTAGGAACGATCCCTCCGCCCCTGTGTCGAGCAGCAGCGGCACCTCCACACCATCCAGCATCACCATGCAGAACATGTATCCGTTGGTACTCGGGGACACCGTGTGGATAGTTATCGAGGGCGGGTGGAGTGATTTCCTCCGTGGGCGCTCCGGCTCGGACACACGGCACACTCTGGCATAATGGTTCAAGCTTCCACACTTGCCACAATGTTTCCCTCCAGCTGGGCAGTCCCTCGCCTTATATTGGTGCTTCGTGGACCCACAACCCATGCACAGGGGTTTTTCTGGGGCAGACCTTCGGCTGGTAGCATTAGCTTCTATGATGTCATCATCCATGCTATCCTTATCATCCAGGTCTGCTGCTAATGCTGTGGCGGAAGGCTCCGGCTGCCGTTGTGACTGGTGCCAATATATTGCTGAGGTTAGCTTGTCCGTGGTCTCCATTTGGAGAGCTAGCTCGACAGCCCTGGCAAACGTTAAGTCACATGGTGCCGTGAGTAGCCTAGCTCGTAAAGCAGCGCTGTTCGTGTGCTCCACCAGCTGGTCACGTACCATTTCTTCCTCCAATGGCCCAAAATGACACTTGCTAGCCAGCTGCCTCAGGTCGGTGACGAACTGGTGGACTGGCTCACCCACCCGCTGGTGTCGCTGCCGGAGCCTAATCCTTTGGACAATCACGCTATCCGGGGTGTAAAAATGGTTTGCCAGCAGTCCGACTGCATCTTCAAATGAGTCTGCAGCCCTGAGTGTGCGCAGGACATGCTGGCCCTTGATCCCTAAATTATGCACCAGGAGCGCACGTGCTCTTAGCTTATCTAGCTCACCCAGGTCGAGCACGATGATGTAGTTCTGGAAGGCCGCAAACCTTCTTGGCCAAGGCACAGGCAGCTCACCCACGAGCTCCAGGAAGGGGCGAAGTGGTGCAATACACGCTTCCATAGTTTGTCCTCGTCGCCAAAATGTTATGTCTTTAAATACCTTTATACAATGATGAGGCCAGGTGAACTCAGCTTTATTGAAGATTGGACACACATCAGCCACCAGGCAGGGGCATCGGCCAAGAGAGCCTAAAATGGATGCTCCCTGGTATTTATAGGGTGGTGCAGTGGCGGAAGAGGAAGTGGCCCCTACTACACCGCACTTGACAATAAAGGCATAAATCACAACATCACAGTTGCCTTTTTGAAATATGTGATCAAATAATAGATTGTTGAGGAGTCTTGAGGAACCCAAAACCTTTCAAACATGTTCAGTGGTCATTTTTTTCTCTACTAATTTTACTCAGCCTCTATCTGCAACTAAGGTCTTGATTTAATAAAGGTTTTTGTGTACTAAAACACATGCAAAGTGTAAAGCATGCACAAAACAAAGAAAAACCACAAAATGAGGTTTGTGTGCTTCCAGCAGTGTTTTTTTTTTTTTTTTTTTTTTTTTTTTTTAACTGTGATCAATTCTTGTCTCTGAACAGTTCAAACCATTTCAGGTGTGTGAAAAAAATGTATGTTGGGACAGACAGAGTGGTTGATCATTATTTTTGTGTTCTTCATGTTTTCTGTTCAGCAGTCAAGCTGTATGTGCATTGTGCCAGTATTGGAATTGTGTGTGGTAATAAATCGTATTTCATCTCTGTGTTGTTTAAGCCATATCTGGAATTTTACAAAATTTCTAATTTTAAAATTTAGTCAAAACATTTAACCATGATAAAAACAGTCGTGAAAAAAAAATTAGGACACCCCATTAAATATTCAGTTCTTTATTAATAAATGTTCAAATATCTATGTCTAACCTTGTTGTTGTTTTTATTTGCATTTTTTAACATTAATTTTTTAGCCATTTTAAGTGGAAATGAATGTGGGGGTGTCCTAAAAAAGATGGGAGGTGTCCTAATTTTTTCCTCACTATTTGTTTTGAATTACCGTATTTTTTAGACTATAAGGTGCACTTTAAATCCTTTAATTTTCTCAAAAATCGACTGCGCTTTATAATCCGGTGCGCCTTATGTATTAATTCTGGTTGTGCTTACTGACCTCGAACCGATTTTATGTGGTACACGGCACTCAAAAATCTGTCAACAATGTTTTAGTACGACTTTGGTAAGTTACGAAGCTGAACCGCTTGACGGATTGTCGGAGCATTACGGTAGTCAGGAGCCTCGCGGAGTAATATGTGCTTCAACATAATGGCAGGATGGCTTTTTCCACAAATCTCCATCCCTATTGATCTGCCACTCCATGCACGCCCATCTCACCGATACTGTCAAAACCCAAGTGAAGCAAACTAATTCGGAGCTTGCCATCATTCCGGGTGGATTAACCAAAGAACTCCAACCGCTATATTGGTGTCAACAGGTCGTTCAAAGTTAAATTGCTAGCGAGTTACGCCACTATCTGCCAATGGATCGTGGATCAAAACTGCTCCTGTTTAGCTGTAATTAATATTCAAAAATGATATTTTCGGGACGAAAGAATTCAAGCGTCCCGGCATTTGTTTGCATTGTTTACTTCTCGGGGCTGCCGTTGGAGAGCAAGCCGTATCGATTACTGAGCGAGTATCCTGGCGATGTAAACAGCCACAGACCAAAAACGTACATTTGCTCGTGGAACAGGTCATTCACACTTGCAGACAATCACGCTATATGTGTCTATAATGACTATAGATAGGATTTTCTTTCCATGCACGCAAAAAAAAAAAAATTCCCAGATCCGACTACCTCGCGAGGTAGTCGATACCCAAAAGCCGATGGTGTATAGAACACGTACACTACCGTTCAAAAGTTTGGGGTCACCCAGACAATTATTTTGTGTTTTCCATGAAAAGTCACACTTATTTACCACCATGAGTTGTAAAATGAATAGAAAATATAGTCAAGACATTGACAAGGTTAGAAATAATGATTTGTATTTGAAATAATTTTTTTCCTTCAAACTTTGCTTTCGTCAAAGAATCCTCCATTTGCAGCAATTACAGCATTGCAGACCTAACATGATTGCACAAGGGTTTTCTAATCATCCATTAGCCTTCTGACGCAATGAGCAAACACATTGTACCATTAGAACACCGGAGTGATAGTTGCTGGAAATGGGCCTCTATACACCTATGTAGATATTTCACCAAAAACCAGACATTTGCAGCTAGAATAGTCATTTACCACATTAGCAATGTATAGAGTGTATTTCTGATTAGTTTAAAGTTATCTTCATTGGAAAAAAAGTGCTTTTCTTTCAAAAGTAAGGAAATTTCTAAGTGACCCCAAACTTTTGAACGGTAGTGTATATTAGGATTTGTATGTGAAATTTCGGCATCAAAACTGCTCCCGTTTAGCTGTAAACGGGAGCAGTAAATACGTATTTACGACTGTAAATACGGTTCGCTCTCCGCCGGAGAGCGAACCGTATCGATTACCGAGCGAGTACCGAGTGAGTATTCTGGCCAATATGGCGATGTAAACAGCCACAGACTAAAAACGTTCTGCCTGCTCATGGAACAGGTCATTCACACTCGCAGACTATCGCGCTATATGTGTCTATAATGACTATAGATAGGATTTTCTTTCCATGCACGCAAAAAAATTTTTTTTCCCGGTTCCGACTACCTCGCTTTAATGCACCTTATAATCCGGTGCGCCTTATGTATGAAATTAGACCATCAAATAGACCGTTCATTGATAGTGCGCCTTATAATCCGGTGCGCCTTATAGTCCCAAAAATACGGTACATTTTACAGAAAATTTGTCTTTATTTATTATAAAAAAAGTCTTTATTTCATTTTTAATTGTTTCGTTGTATTACATGAATCTCCCAGTATTTTTAACATTGATATTAACTATCCATATGTCCAAATATGTTAAAAAAAAAACCCACAGGCTTATACAGGATGTCCTAATTTTTTCACGACTGTAGTTGAAGAAACAATACTGCCAAAATATTTCTCCGTAATATACAGCATAATCATCATTATTCTCTTGTTTGTGTGTCACCTGGAAAGAAAAAAAAAAATCCATGACTCACGATATTACCCATTAATACAACACACCTGTTTTCTTATAGTGCACATATGTGACCTTGCAAATACCATTGCAGTGACAATCGGCTTCACTTAGAGGACATAAAGAGGAACAAAACATGGTAGCAGAACAGAGAAGAAGAAAAGAAGGGAACTCGGGAAGAGAATGGAATGAAAAAAGAGGTGAGGAGGAGAGCAGCAGCTGGCAGGTGTCAGGAGTCACAAAGGGCCATCTGCCATCGAGTACCATCCCTACATACACGCACACACACTACATTAACTTTCATCCTTACTGCGCAATCAAGAAAGATGCTTTTAAAAATAGATTTTTTTTTCCATTTATGTCATCAATGGTGTCAGCACATTAAGGAGAGACCATGATAATGGAAAAACCAGCATGTGGCAAACACACATGGTATGTTGTTGCTACTATTCTGAACTCGGAAATTCCTCAACTGTGTAGCAGGGCAGACTTCGATCCAAACTCGCATACACCACCACTGTGCTGACCCCTGCTCTTTCACCTCAAACAATCTCTCTATTGGGAGTTTTTAAGAGTGTGAAGAGCTCTTGAACAACATATGTTAAAAACTTCATGCACGGGGTGACCACTGACCCAGAGTTCACAGAGGAGTGTGGGGGGTGAGGAGGGCAATTAGACACAGAAGTCTCTTGATCTGCTTTGTAGTTTACATAGAAATACCTACAGCACATGGGCAAAGAGATGCCTTCTAGAGCACCTGTATGCATGGTCTTTAGCTCCCAGTTGCTGTGATGGTGGGGAGCAAGACCTCCCACATACAGTCTGCATTCCAGCAGGTCCCAAAGATTTTAATGGATATTAAAGAACCATCCTATTGTAACACTCTCTTCTTGTGGTGTCTTGAGTGTCACGTAACTAAACGAGGGCCGTGGGTTACAAACAGCACGGGGACGACTGACTTCACACTTGGCTTCTTTATTCACTCCCTCACACACATTAACCTCAATCAGCTTCTCTGCAAACTAGGAGATGCATCACTCCGCCTATCAAACAATTCCTACTACCTGTGTAATTGTATACCTCCACAATTTAAACATAAAATAGTTCCCATCCAAAACACATGAAATTAGTTAAAAATATAATGACCAAGAATGAAAATCAAAATTATATCATTTAAAGTTTGTATAAATTAAAGTACTGTAAAAATAAATCTCACCTTACATTCTTCCCTCTCTTTAACTGAAATGTCCTCATTTCAAAAGTTAATGAAAAATAGATCTCCTCATGGCACTGTCGTAAGTAAAACTAAATATTCCATAAATGCATAATGGATGAGTATAATTGTATGTAAGCAGGTAAGTCTAAATTAAATTTTGTATCACATAGAACATGTAATAGCAGAATAAGTAACCATAACACATCAACACATAACCACAGATATGCACATCAGTTATGACATTTTTTGGGGGGCAGCACGGTGGTGCAGTGGTTAGCACTATTGCCTTACAGCTAGAAGGTTCCTGGTTCGAATCCCCAGGCTGGCAGGGGTTGGAACCTTTCTGTGTGGAGTTTGCATGTTCTCCCTGTGCTGCATGGGTTTACTCCGGGGGCTCCGGTTTCCTCCCACAATCCAAAGACATGCATGTTAGGTTAATTGGTTGTTCTAAATTGTCCCTAGATATCTGTTTCCTATAGGCCCTTAGAATAGAGGGTTAGTATTAGTGAAAGCGCTTTGAGTGGTCTTTGTGACTAGAAAAGCGCGATATAAGTGCAGGTTAGTTAGTAGTAGTAGTTAGAACATGGAAAAATCAGTTCCAACAAAAGTCCCTAAAAATGAAAGCAGTCCATATCTGTTAACGGGTACTTCTGCTGGGGTAACTGCATAAGCTAGCGAGATTTGTTAGCTCAGGTAGGTTCATTTTGTCTTCTTTTAATTATTTATCTTTTGTTCTTATTAAAGACAAGAATAGAAAGGAGATGTATTTACCTTCTTAACATGTTTCGACTGACACTGCAGTGTATAGTCGAAACATGTTAAGAAGGTAAATACATCTCCTTTCTATTCTTGTCTTTAATAAGAACAAAAGATAAATAAGCGAGATTTGTTGTTGTGGCTCACCCATTTGTGATGTTAGCTTGTCGGTGGCCTCCAACTGGAATGCCACCTCCACTGCCTTCACAAACAGTAGGTCATCCGGCGTCCTGATTAGCTTCTCCCGCAGCCGCAGGTTGCTGTTGTGCTCCGCTAGCACCATTTCATTCTCTAGTTGCCCAAACCTGCACCTGCTCACCAGACAGCAGAGTCCGGCTCGTCCAGCCACGTCACTCTCCAACCAGGTTGCCAGACACCCGTCCATCTTCAAGAAAAATGTCGAGTTTTCCTCCAGAAGACCAGTTGCTCTCCTTGTCGCCATTTGTTATGTCTGGAAATAAGACAGTGGAGGCTGGATTTGTACTGAACCCGAACTTTATTACAAGACACAAAGATGATACACGCGTTGAGGGTTAGTACTGCGCGGTGGGGGCTGCACGGTGGCGCAGTGGTTAGCACTGCAGCAGCACAGTTTACCCTTGGCCGGGGGATTGTGGGGATCGTGGGTTCGATCCCAGCCCCCGACCAACAGTGATCTGTGTGGAGTTTGCATGTTCTCCCCGTGTTGCGTGGGTTTACTCCGGGATTTCTCCGGTTTCCTCCCACATGCCAAAAACATGCATGTTAGGTTAATTGGCTGTTCTAAATTGTCCCTAGATATCTGTTTCCTATAGGCCCTTAGAATAGAGGGTTAGTATTAATGAAAGCGCTTTGAGTGGTCTTTGTGACTAGAAAAGCGCTATATAAGTGCAGGTTAGTTAGTTAGTTAGTTAGTTAGTAGCTAATAAGCTAACACTAAGCTGTAGCAAGCTGTGATCGGCAAGAAGGCAAGGCGCTCCCGGTGTGATGACATCAGCCTGCCTGCGTCCTCACATCCGTGCTGCCCGTCTGCCAATATATCTATATCTAACACAGTGGTGGTAGCGCGGTGGCAGAGTGGTTAGCACTGCGGCAGCACAGCAACTCACCCTTGGCCGGGGGATCCTGGGTTCGATCCCAGCCCCCGACTAACAGTGATCTGTGTGAAGTCTGCATGTTCTCCCCGTGTCTGCGTGGGTTTACTCCGGGATTTCTCCGGTTTCCTCCCACATGCCAAAAACATGCAAGTTAGGTTAATTGGCATCAAACTGGGGATTCTAAATTGTCCTTAGGTATGACTGTGAGAGTGAATGGTTGTCTGTCTCTCTGTGTTGGCCCTGTGATGGACTGGCGATCTGTCCAGGGTGTACCCTGCCTCTCGCCCAAAGATGCTGGGATAGGCTCCAGCCCCCCCCCGCGACCTGAAAAGGATTAAGCGGAAGAAGATGGATGGATGGATAACACAGTGGTAACACAACTAATTTATACAAGCATATAAAAAAAATCCAAATGCAGCGCCGAGCTACAGAAACGGCGAGAGTTGAAGAGAAATACCCCACCCCTTGGCCCCGACAGACCCCAACCCAGAGGCAGAGATCATTGGCAGAGGCCTTTCAGTATGGCAGAGAATATCCTGTGGGGGCATGGTGTGTGGGTTTCTCCACCCAGAGAAGGCAGGGGGAAGGGGAGAACAAGGGGCCGAAGGAGGAGGTGTCACCAGGGGGTATCAGACGGGACTGTTGGGTCTATGTGCTCCCCGGGGAGAGTAAGAGGTGCCAGAGCTCCTAAGAGAAGAAGGGTGTTGGAGCAGCACCAGCGTTATGTCATGTTAATGTGCCACACAATCCTTTGTTCAAACAACAATGTATTATGGTCGGAAGTTCCGGGTCTTGATGCATGGAAATAAAGCTATAAAAGAGGAATGCACAGAGACCCGGGTTTCTCTTTTGCTGTAAGTTATGTTGGAGGAAGAATAAAGTTTCTGTGTCGTCCAGCTCGTTGCCTTGCCTGCCTCCTTTCTCCACATTGGTGACCCTAAGACATGCCATGGAAAGCGAGCTGAGCACCGCCCCGGAGACCGCCTGGAGGGAGAGCACTAGCGGTGTGTGCACGGTCTCAATAGAGCTCCCGGACTTCTGGCTTCACAACCCGACTGTGTGGTTCTTGCATATAGAAGCCCAGCTCGCACTCCGCGGGATAACAACGGACAATACCAGATATTACTACATGGTCGCTGTACTGGATGCACACGCCACGCAACAGGTGACGAGCCTGCTCCAGGAGCCGCCGGCCCAAGGAAAATATGAAGCGCTCAAGAGGATGCTTCTCCAGCGCTATACCCTTTCTGACAGCGAGAGGGGAGAGAGACTCCTAACGCATTCGGAGTTAAGGGACAGATCAGCAGTGGCGCTAATGGAGAGCATGTTGGCGCTGAGGGGGAAGGATGACAAATCCTTTCTGTTTGCCCACTTGTTCCTCAGGAACCTACTGGCTACAGCGAGGGCGATCCTGGCCAACTCGCCGCGGCTGGTTGCCAAGGACTACCACGCCCTGGCACAGGAAGCGGACCGCATCATTTTGGACTCTCAGAACTCTCACCGTACAGACAGTGGCACTGGCATCCATGAGAGACTTCAGCAAGGTCAAGGAGCTGTTCGTGGTAGCTGGGACAGACACCAGAAGACGAAGGAACGGAGCAATCTATTTTTATCATCGCCATTTCAGCTCGAACACCCAACGCTGCCTGTCGCCATGCCAATTCAAGAAGCCGGGAAGTTGGCACGATCGGAATTCAGTGGCAGCGGCAACTGATGGCGACAGGAACAAACTGCTTTATGTCACGGACACATGTTTGGGGAGACGGTTTTTGGTGGACTCCAGTTCCCAGAAAAGCCTCATCCTGCCGGTCAATGCAGACATTGTGGCAGGACGCAGCGGTCCCGAGCTCATGGCTGCCAACGTTTCCACCATCAGGACATTTGGCGAGCGGACACTGACGATATGCTTACATGGATGCAACTTTCAGTGGGACTTTGTGATTGCTGCATATTCCAGCCCCTACATGCGTTGTATTTAGGGAAAAGGGGAGTTGGAGTAAATAAGTGTTAACTTCTTCGTTCTCCCTTTCGAGCACTGTATACTGTCATTTTTATTGCACTTGTCATTTGTTTTGTTTTTTTACTTTTTTGTTCAAAATAAAGTATGTATCTATCTATCTATTTTAGGTGGAGATTTTTTATGTGCTTATGGGTCGTTAGTTGATGTTGCTAATAAACGATTAGTGAATGCAATCTCTTTCACCTCACTGCCCTGTACAGCTCAGGGAGCTGGGTCGACAACACTGGCTAATGTTACAGCTCCAGGGGGTAAGTACCAACAGTTACTCGTACAGTTCCCAGCACTCACGGTCCCGACTTTTTCAGCTATGGTAACAAAACACGGGCTCGAGCACTTTATAATGACAAAAGGCCTGCCAGTGTTCAGGCATCCTCAGCGTTTTAGTGCAGCTAAACTGGCCAGCGTGCAGGAGGAGTTTGCCAACTTAGAGCAGTTGGGCATCGTCAGGCACTCCAACAGCCCGTGGGCATCCCCGCTACACATGGTGCCTAAAGCCGATGGGTCGTGGTGACCGTGTGGTAATTTCCGGCACTTGAATAATGCCACGGAACACAATCGTAATCCCATTCTGCACATCCAGGATTTTTTCGTGCACCGGGCTGGGGCGCGTGTTTTTTCGAAGGTCCACGGATACCATCAGGTTCTGGTGCACGCGGAAGGCATTCCAAAAACAGCGGTAATAACTCCTTTCGGCCTTTTCGAGTTTTTGCAGATACCGTTCAGATTAAAAGGCGTGGCGCAGACTTTCCAGAGGATGATGGATGCAGTGCTTCGTGACTTGTCCTTTGTTTTCATCTACTTAGATGACATTCTGGTAGCCAGCGCGTCCAAGGAGGAGCACATCGCCCATCTCAACACAGTTTTTTCCAGAGGTTGAAAGCACATGGGCTGATAGTCAACCCGGCGAAGTGCCAGTTCGATGTGCCAGTGATTGAATTTTTGGGCCACTGCATTTCGCTGGAGGGCACGATCCCATTACCGGATAAGGTGCATGTGGTGTTGGATTTTCAATTCAATTCAATTCAACTTTATTTATATAGCGCCATTTCACAACAACAGTCATCTCATAGCACTTTCAACTGTAGGGGGAACCCCCACAGTTGCAGAAAGACCCCAGCAATCAGGCGATCCCCTGTGAGCAAGCGCTTGGCGACGGTGGAGAGGAAAAACTCCCTTTTAACAGGAAGAAACCTCCAGCAGAACCAGGCTCAGGGAGGGGCAGTCATCTGCTGCGACTGGCTGGGGGGTGAGGGGATAGAGAAGATGAAAAGAACAGACATGTAGACAGCAAACAGCACGATGGGGACTCAATCTATGGGAGAGAACAAACAGATGTTAATGACCAGCAAAAACAAAAAATATTTCATTGAGAGTGAAGACAGGAGTGAGGCCCAGTGCATTATTGGAGGTCCCCCGGCTGACTAAACCTATTAGCAGCATAACTAAGGGGGGGTTCAGAAACACATGATCCCTCCCTAATTGTAGGCTATATCAAAAAGGAAGGTTTTAACCCTATTCTTAAAAACAGAGATCGAGTCTGACTCCTGAATCCAGATTGGCAGCTGGTTCCATAGGAGAGGAGCTTGATAACTGAAGGCTCTGCCTCCCATTGTACTTTTGGAGATTCTAGGCATTACAAGTAATCCTGCATTTTGGGAGCGTAGTGCTCTGTTAGGATAATACGGTCGTATCAGATCTTTTAAATAAAAAGGGGCCTGATTGTTTAGAGCTTTGTAAGTAAGAAGAAGGATTTTAAACTTAATTCTAAACTCTATGGGAAGCCAATGAAGGGAGGCCAGAACCGGAGAAATATGATCTCTCTCTCTAGTACCTGTTAAAACTCTTGCTGCAGCATTTTGGATCAGCTGAAGACTTTTTAAAGATGTTTTAGGACAACCTGATAATAAAGAATTGCAATAATCTAAT
This sequence comes from Pholidichthys leucotaenia, assembly GCA_020510985.1. Taxonomy (NCBI): domain Eukaryota; kingdom Metazoa; phylum Chordata; class Actinopteri; order Cichliformes; family Pholidichthyidae; genus Pholidichthys; species Pholidichthys leucotaenia. The sequence goes on along the minus strand of CM035837.1, from coordinate 345,005,108 downwards.
CTAGAGCTAACAAACGCGTGGATCAGTTTCTCAGCATCACTCTGAGACAAGATGCTCCTTAATCTTGGCAATATAAGATAAGATACGATAAGATAAGATATCTTATCTTGAAACTCCAGGATTGCAACAGCACAGGGATAGCAACACTCAGAGCAACAATCAGAAGGCAAGAAAAAAAAAAAAAAAAAAGCAAGAGCAGCTAATATACATATGTACATATTACTATAAATATATATATATATATATATATATATATATATATATATATATATATACAGTATATATACAGTATATATATATACACAGACACACAGTGCAGAGCATTGTAGCTGGATGGAATAAATATGTAGATATATAAACACCCACAGTACGGAGCATTGCAGCTAGGTGGAATAAATATGAAAATATATAAACACACACAGTGCAGAGCAATGTAGCTAGATGGAATAATATGTAGATTGTAGAGGAGCTTGGAATAACGAGGCGATGTGACTTATAAACCAAAGTTTATTATCAGCTTCGCTCCTCTAACAAGTCTCATCTCAGTGCAGAAGCAGAAGTAGAATAGAGAAAGAACACATTCAGCTCTACATATTTATACCTACACATAACAAAAGACATGCATATCAACGCTGACATCCCGCATTATCTTAATCCCCCTCCTTTGTCTTCGTATCCCTCCACCTGGCCCTGGGAGGTCAGGGCGATCGATCTGGTCTCCACCGCAGCGCCTCGGATGCTCTTTGATCTCCGCTGACGGTTGAGACCTCTTTGGCCTGTTCTGAGGTGTGAAGTCGCTTTACATATGTAATCACCAAACATTCTCACATGCTTATACATATGTAGGTTATGGGATATATGATTAATATAGACCACATAGATATATAAACACACACAGTGCGGAGCATTGTAGCTAGATGGAATAAATATATAGTTATATAAATATAAACACACCCAGTGCGGAGCATTGTAGCTAGATGGAATAAATATGTAAATATATAAACACACACAGTGCAGAGCATTGTTGCTAGATGGGATGAAACAGCACAACCGTCTACTTAGTTATCCTACATGGTATGATTATGTGCCCATACATATTCTCACCCTCCATAGCGACCGGTATTTTCCTAGTTGTATGCCGGAGGGGACCATTGTGTAAGTCTATTGCATCTTTTGCATTCAAAAACTATTAGGTTGTTACGTCTTTTTTGCTATCTCTGCGAGCAGCCCTGCTTAGGTTGTACAGTCTGACAGCCGTTGGTAGGAAGGACCTGCGAAACCTCTCGGTTGTGCACCTGGGATGATGTAGTCTGCTGCTAAATGAGCTCCTCAGTGCATTCAGTATGTCCTGCATTGGGTGGAACTCGGACTCCAGCAGAGATGACAGTTTAGCCACCGTCCTTCTCTCTCCTATCTCCTCCACCGGGTCAAGGCGCTGCCCCAGGACAGAGCTAGCTTTCTTGATCAGTTTGTTCAGTCTCTTCCTATCGGCTGCAGTAATGCCACTGCCCCAGCAGACCACTCCAAAAGTGATGGCTGATGCCACCACCGTGTCATAGAATGTCTTCAGCAGTGCCCCTTGTACACCAAAAGACCTGAGTCTCCTCAGTAGGAACAGCCTGCGCTGTCCCTTCTTGTAGAGTGTCAATATTGTGTGACCAGTCTAGTTTATTGTTCAGATGAACACCCAGGTACTTGTAGGATGTCACCATCTCAATGTCTGTTCCCTGTATATTTACTGGTGCTGTGAGGGGTTGTCCATGCCTGCGGCAGTCCACCACCAGCTCCTTAGTTTTCCTCGCGTTGATCTGGAGGCAGTTCCGATGGCACCAGTCCACGAAGTCCTGAATAAGCCCTCTGTACTCAGCTTCATCTCCATTGGAGATGAGGCCAACGATCGCAGAGTCATCAGAGAACTTCTGTAGATGGCAGTGTGTTGTGTTGTGTGAGAAGTCCGCAGTATAAAGAGTGAACAGGAAGGGAGCCAACACCGTTCCCTGGGGGGCCCCCGTGCTACCGATGATCGTGTCGGACACACAGTCCCGGGTTCTCACAAACTGAGGCCGGTTCGTGAGGTAGTCCAGGATCCATGATGACAGGTGCTGGTCCACCCCTGCATGCAGCAGCTTGTCCTTCAGGATCATCGGTTGGATGGTGTTGAAAGCACTGGAGAAGTCAAAGAACATGATCCTCACCACATTCCCGGGCTTCTCCAGGTGGGACAGAGAACGGTGAAGGAAGAAGATCACTGCATCCTCCACCCCAATGCCATGCTGGTAGGCGAACTGGAGTGGATCCATCGCTGGTTCCACCAGGGGGCGGAGGTGAGCAAGGAGCAGTCTCTCCAGGGTCTTTATCAAGTGGGACGTCAAGGCCACTGGTCTGTAGCTGTTCAGGTCTTTGGGGTGGGAAGTTTTTGGTACAGGTACCACACAAGATGTTTTCCACAGCTGTGGTACCCTCCCCAGCTTCAGGCTCAGGTTGAAGATGTACGCCACAATCCCACACAGCTGATCTGCACAGGACTTGAGGAGCTTTGCGCTGATGCCGTCTGGTCCCGTCGCCTTCCTCGCCTTGATCTTCCTCAGCTCCGTCCTCACCTGGGTCTTGGTCAGGGTCAGGATGGGGGGCTGTGTGTTGGGAGTGGGGGGGTGTTGGTGGAGTGGGGAGTGGGCAGCAGGACTTGATGTCTTTAGAGGCAGCAGTGGTTGTTGTGCAGTCAGGGGGGAGGGCGGTTGGTCAAACCTATTGAAAAACAGATTCAGATTGTTCGCCCACTCCCTGCCCCCCGTGGCCTGGGGGGAGGTATTCTGGAGCCCAGAGATGGTTTTGAGGTTTCTCCAGACCCCGCTGATGTCGCTCTGTTGCAGCTTGTCCTCCATCTTCTTCCTGAAGCTGTCCTTGCCTTCTCTGATCTTTCTCCTCAGCTCCCTCTGTATGGACTTCAGCATCTCCCTATTCCCCGACCTGAAGATCCTCTTCTTCTCTCTCAGAAGTGTTTTTATCTCAGGGTTGATCCAGGGTTTGTTGTTTGAGCAACACCGTATGGTCTTGGTGGGAACGGATTTGTCCACACAGAAGCTGAGGTAGCCTGTGAAGGTGTGAGTGAGGCCATTGATGTCCTCACCATGTGGATCGCAGAGCTGCTTCCAGGCGGTGGCTTCAAAACAGCCCTTTAGAGTGTCCATTGCCTCATCAGACCATAACTTCACTGTGCGCATGGCCGGAGGTTGTCTGTGCACTAGGGGTTTGTACACCGGCCAGAGATGAACCAAGTTGTGATCCGATCTCCCGAGTGGGGGGAGTTGTGATGAGGTGTACGCCTCCTTAGTGTTTGCGTAGAATAAGTCCAGTGTTTTATTGTCTCTAGTGTGGCATGTGACATACTGGGTAAACGTGGGTAGAATGGGAGATAGTGAAACATAGTTGAAATCGCCTGAGATGAGGAGAAGAGCATCTGGGTGTTCTGTCTGCAGCCTGCTGGTTACTGAATGGATGACGTCACGCGCTGTCCCAGCGTTCGCCGTCGGATTTGCATAAACAACAATGCAGATCACGTGTGAGTATTCTCTCGGGAGATATGTAGGCCGCATGCTAACAGCTAGCAACTCAATGTCTTTGCTGCAGTGACGTTGTTTAACAGTGATATGTCCCGGTCTGCACCAGTTGTTGTTAACATACATTATCACTCCACCGCCCCTTGCTTTGCCACTGTCTGGTGTTCGGTCTGCCCGTATCATGTGGAAACCCTCCAGCTCAATGTTAGCATCTGCTGCTAGTTAAGTTAGCCATGTCTCAGAAAACAAAAGGAGAGAGCACTCCCGGTATGTGCTATCGTAGCGGCAGATAGCCGCTAGCTCATCTACCTTTCCCAGTAACGACCGTACATTTCCCATGACAATAGATGGAAGCGAGGGTCTGTACCTTATATTTTTTGTCCTCCGCCTTACTCCAGCCTGGCAGCTGCGGCGTTTTCACCTCAGTTCTCTCGGTATGTCGAGTTTTTCCGTTAGCACTGGGTGGCGGTTGAATGCTAGCAGCTCTTCCCTGCTGTATCGACTCCTGCTATAAACAGTGGCTCCGTCCACCGGCTCAGGAGACATTTGGGACGATCTGTGTGTCCGTGATATAAATGGAATGAAAAAAAAAATGGATCAAAAAGAGAGAGGGAGGGAAAAAAAAAAAGACTCGGAATCAAGCTGCTGTTGCAAAGGGCAGCCGACTCGTGTGGCGCCGGAAGTAGAAAGAATTATTAAATATTATGCAAATGATAGAAGACAGTCTTAGAAACAAATTTAATATGTGAATTGAAAGACAGATCTTGATCAGAAATACAGTAATTCCAAGGTTTCTCACAGAGCTATTAAGAGAAAGAGTAACCGCATCCAAACTGAAAGTTTGATTTGGAAAGGTACAGTATTTCTAAGGTTTTTTGGACCAACAAGAATGACTTCAGTCTTATCTGAATTTAATAGCAGGAAATTACAAGTCATCCAAGCTTTGATTTCCTTAAGACAGGCTTCCAACTTGGCTAATTGATTACTATCATCTGGCTTCACTGACAGGTATAACTGTATGTCATCTGCATAACAATGAAAATGTATACAGTGCTTTCTAATAATGTTGCCTAACGGAAGCATATATAAACTAAAAAGTGTAGGGCCTAGCACAGATCCCTGTGAAACTCCATGACTGAGCTTTGAGTTGAAAGAAAACTCATTATTGACATGAACAAACTGGAACCTATCAGATAAATAAGATCTAAACCACTGCAACGAAGTTCCATTAAGTCCAACATAGTGTTCTTATCGATCAAGTAGAATATTATGATCAATAGCATCAAAAGCTGCACTAAGATGACTTCCGGTCTGGACGCCATGGCGACTGCAGCTTAACACTGAAGCTCTCAGACCCAATCCAGGAGAACACCTTGAAAATCAAACTTAACGGATTTTTGGAGGAGTGAAAATCAAAAGACAAAATCATCATGTCTAAAGGAAAACAGAAGAAACTGAAATTCTCCAGGCCAGGACACGTATCGGCCGGAGAATCTGAACTGGAAGATCTCCGTTCAGAAGACGAGGAACTGGTGATAGCTAACAAAAGGGTTAGCCTGAAATCACTATTTGAGGAGCTACGACGATTTCGCCGAGAAGTTACGGCCGAATTTCGGGAATTCAGAGAAGAATTGAAAAGGACAAACAGCAGAGTGGACCAGGCCGAGAACCGAATCTTGGAAACAGAAGATCGAATAAAAGTGCTCGAAGATACTGTGCTGGACCTACGCAAAAGACAAGCAGCTATAGAGGCTAAGCTAACCGACCAAGAAGGAAAACAAAGAAGAGACAACATAAGAATTCACGGTCTGATAGAAGGAACCGAAAATGGTTTTAACTCAATGGCAGAATGCGTGGAATCCTTACTAAGAGAGAAATTGGATATTCCACAAACCACCGACTTGAAGATAGAAAAGGCACATCGTTCATTAGCCGCTAGGCCGGCGGCGGAAGCGCCCCCACGTTCGGTGTTGGTAAGATTTTCCAATTTCAAAATAAAACAAGAGGTTGTGAGACTGGCCTGGCAGAAAAAAGGATTTATGCACCAGGAGAGAAAAGTCTACTTGGAACACGATTACGCCCCGGAGGTCCTTAAAAAGCGCAGGGAATACAATGACGCGAAAAAGGTGTTAAGAGAGAAGAAATTGCGCTTTCAGACACCATTTCCTGCGAAGTTAAGGGTCTTCTACGGCGATGAAACGTGTCTCTATAATTCGGCGGAAGAAGCAACAGCTGACATGGCGAAAAGAGGGCTCCCGGTAACGGTATTTAAACCCGCAGCAGACCCGAGTGAGAAGATCAAAGCGCAAACATGGACAACACAAAGACCCTCAAAATCCACGGACCAGCAGCGGGAAACCCAGCACCAGAGCGTCGCGGATAAACTATCCGTTTTCAGGTTGGAATAGCGACCTTTTTTTTTTTTTTTTTTTCTTTTCTCTTGAATCAATCCGCACATCCAACCCCCCTCATACAAGGTAACAAACTTTAAAGGAGATGCATATTCAGCATGTGGTAAAACATTTCATGGAACAATCATATTATTTGAAACAAATAAGTCTTTGTAATAAAAAAAAAAAACTTGTTAAAATAGAAATGTGACAATAATCCACATGTTCTCCTCATACTAACAAATACTGTTTTTGCGTGAATGTTTGATGTGATGGGGGTGGGAGGGTGCACACAATTTCACAGGGTTTAGGCATAAAAGGAAAAAAAAAAATCATTACAAGTTTGGATTGGGTTCTGAAACTCACGTTAAAAGCATGGGACTACTTTCAGTGGTAAGAGAGGGCCCTCAACACGTAACAGAGTTTGAGGAATTTCCCTCAGGGCCTTCACTCCATCAAGGCTCTTACAGGGTCTTTAAAAAGACCTCAGCTCAGGAAGTTCTTATGACAGCTTTTTGTTTTAAATTTTTTTACACTATGTTCTTAATGTTTTTCTTGTTTTTAATGTTCTTTCAGTTTCTGAGTAGCACAAAAGAGGGCCACCACACAGTTATACTAAATAAAACAACACAATGGAGAAACAGGGTGTAACCAAAATAATTTCATATAATGTAAAAGGAATCCTGAATCCAGTTAAAAGATCCAAGATTCTAGGCAAAATGAAAAAAGACAAAGCAGGAATAATATTTTTACAAGAAACCCACCTAACAGACGTGGAACACAATAAACTCAGTAGACAAGGGTTTAAAATGATCTCTTCATCTTCATATAAATCAGGGAGGAGGAGGGGAGTAGCGACATTGATATCAACCAAAATTACATTTGAAAAAAAATCAGAACACAAAGATAAAGAAGGGAGATACAGTTTGGTAACTGGGCGGCTAGAGGGAGAAGATATCACCCTGCTGAATGTGTATGCTCCCCCAGGGGCTAACTGGAAATTTTATAAAAATGTATTCGACCTAATGATAACTAAAGCTCAAGGTTTAGTGATATGTGGTGGGGACTTCAATCTTAGACTGAATCCATACTGGGATACTTCTGGTAATTCCCCACATCAAAATAACACCCAAAACAGGAAGACTCGGATGCTACTAAAAGAATTGGGAATCTGTGACGTGTGGAGGGAACTCAACCCCAGTGTAAAAGACTATACATTTTACTCAACTCCACATTCATCTTACTCAAGGATTGACTATTTTTTTATGTTTAATAGAGACATTGGAAGAGTAAAAACATGTAAAATAGGACTGATGGATCTCTCCGACCACAGTCCGATCTACATGGACTTAAATATCCAAAAATACACAAATAATACATTTTCTTGGAGGTTAAATTCAAATGTCCTGAAAGGACCATTGAAAGATGAATTGGAATCAGATATTCTCAGATATTTGGAAGATAACGATAATGGAGAAGTATCCCCTTTAATACTGTGGGATGCATGCAAAGCTGTAATAAGAGGAAAGATTATTGCAAAACTGGCAACCCAAAAGAAACTAAGACAAGAAAAACTATCCACATTAGAGTCAGAACTTAGGAACCTAGAAAAAGAACACAAAGGCAACACTCATTCTACTGATTCGCTCAAGATTAAGGAAATTAAAAACCAAATAAATGAGATCTACACAATAGAAATCCAGAAGAAACTTACATTTCTGAAACAAAAATACTATGAAGCAGGCAGTAAATCGGCAAAATTGCTAGCCTATAAATTGAGGAAACATCAAACAGAAAGAGCAATCTACAAAATCAGAGACCCAGTATCAAAGGAAATAAAATTCAGAATTCAGGATATTCTTAAAAACTTCGAGAATTACTATAAGAACTTATACTCCCACAAAAAACATAAAAACGCATCCGAGGCATTCCTAAACACATTAAACCTTCCCCAACTTACGGAGTCACAAAATAAAACACTACTGTCAGAAATACATCCTAAAGAATTGGAAAAAGCAATTATGAAACTTAAAGCTAACAAATCCCCAGGAGCTGATGGCTATACAGCAGAGTGGTACAAAACCTTTAAACAGCAACTATCTCCTCTCCTCCTGAAAACATTTAATTATGTCCTCCACACAGGGGAAATCCCCCCCTCCTGGAGAGAAGGGGTCATTGCAGTTATACCTAAACCTGAAAAGGATAAACTAGAGTGCTCCAACTACAGACCAATCAGTGTACTAAATCAGGACTATAAGCTTTTTACCATTATCCTTGCCAAAAGGTTAGAAAATATACTGACAGACCTAATTCATTTAGACCAAACAGGTTTTATAAGACAAAGACAGACACAAGACAACATTCGACGCACTTTACACATAATTCATCATATAAAAAAATATAACTTAAATGCAGTCATATTGGGATTAGATGCTGAAAAAGCATTCGATTCGGTTGACTGGTCTTTTCTATATAGAATCTTATCCAGTTTCAATTTTCATAACAACTTCATTAGAACTATACAGGCATTATATAAAAAACCAACAGCTAAAATAAGGATTAACGGTAATTTATCATCATCTTTTGAACTGGAAAGAGGATGTCGTCAGGGCTGCCCCCTGTCTCCACTGCTCTTTGCAATCTTCATAGAACCTCTGAGCCAATGGATAAGACAAAACCAAAAAATTCAAGGTATTACACTTGGTCAGAAGGAACATAAAATAGCACTCTTTGCTGATGACATTTTAATATACCTAGGGCAGCCGGACACTTCTTTTCCAGAACTAACCTCAGTTTTTTCAGAGTATGGAGATTTATCGGGGTACAAATTAAACATGCATAAAACCCAAGTTTTAACATTCAACTATGACCCAAATCATTATTCACTAAGCAAACTCAAAACTAACTGGGAGTCGGAATCTATGAAATATCTGGGGGTCAATATCCCGAAACAACTCAACAAAATTATATCACTAAACTACGTATGATCCACTGGTGACAAAAATAAAATCTGACCTAGCAAGATGGAATATGATACCATTCTTGGGTACTGCACAAAGAATTGAAGCAGTCAAAATGAATATACTTCCACGTCTTCTATACCTTTTCCAAACAATACCGGTAGAACCTCCCAAAAAAACATGGCAGGAGCTGGACAGAAGGATCTCAAGATTCATATGGCAGGGCAAGAGACCTAGAATCAGATATAGAACCCTACAGCTAAACAAAGACAAAGGTGGGCTCGCGCTGCCAAATATCAGGGACTACTTTAAAGCCGCACAAATTAAAGCTTTAGTAGAGATATGTAACCCAGTCTACACTGCACAATGGAAGGAGATCGAATGCCAAATAACAAGTGACATCCCCCTACAGGCGATAATAGGGAACAATGCCTTACCTAAGCTTTTGAATAACACTAACCCGTGGATAGAGACCCCGCTAAAAATTTGGTTTAAGATAGTCAGAGAGAATCAAACTAAAGAGCCCTATCGACTTCTGCAATGGATCGCCTATGATCAGGACTTTACTCCTAATAAAACAGACACCAGATTTAAAAAGTGGAAGGAGAAAGGGCTGATAAAATATTACGATTTTTTTAAAGGGCAAATCTTAAGAAGTTTTGAAGATTTGAAAAAACAAGGCCTAATAAATCAAGACCTTTACAGGTTCTTCCAGCTTAGACACCATATAAACAATATACTTAAAAAGGAGGTTTTGGAAAGGGCCCAGTCAGGTGTTCTGAAGGTCTTCTTAATGGCATATAAAGGGATCCCAGGGATCAGATACATTTCTAAAATATACCAAGGTCTTCAAGACTTAAAAGGAGACAACACATCTTATATAAAAGAGAGATGGGAAAAAGAGGGGAATTTCACTTTACAACTGGAAATATGGGAAAAGCTAAATAAACAGCAATGGAAAAGTACCTCATCCCTGCAGTGGAGAGAATTTGGATGGAAAAACTTGGCAAGATTTTTCAGAACACCTGCACAAAACAAATTTACCCATAAGGGATTGAACTGTTGGCGCTTGTGTGGTGAAAAGACTGCAAATCATTTTCATGTGTTTTGGTCATGCCCAGTTATCCACCAATATTGGACCAATGTACAGACAATATTGGGGAAAATATTCAAAATTACAGTTCCCTTTTCTTTTGTAACTTTGTATTTGGGTTTACTACCGGACTCACTGGAAAGACGAGGAGAAAAATACTTATTCAATGTTTTAATATTGGCAAGCAAAAAAGCTCTAACTAAAAAATGGATGTTGAAGGACTGTCCTACACCTGAAGATTGGACTAACGTGATCCAAGACATTTACTCGATGGAAAAGTTGACATTCGCACTGAGACAGGACATGGATGGGTTCATGAACTTTTGGCAACCCTGGACCGCATATGTGTCTTCCATTAGATCTAATCTTTGACAAATACCATTTCAATAATGGTTCCGCTCTTTGTTCCAATGCTACTCAGATGCTCTTTTATCTTTATTTACTTACTTTTTCTTTTTGTTTGTTTTTTACTGGTTTGTTTGTTTTTTTGTTATTTGTTTTTTGTTTTTTTTTCTCTTTAATTTCACTTTTTCTTTCACTTTAAAAAAAAAAAAAGGGGTGTTGTAAGAATTAATCTTCCAATGTTGTCAGATATCAGAAAATAAGGGAACATGTGATGAAAATGTAAACAATGCACTGCTGTAACGACCTGTATACCCTTTACAAAAACTTAAATTAAAAAAAAAATAATAAAAAAAAATAAAAAGCTGCACTAAGGTCTAAAAGGACAAGTACAGAAACAAGTCCATTATCAGATGTGAAGAGGAAGTCGTTAGTGACCTTCGCTAAAGCTGTTTCAGTACTATGATGGAACCGTGTCTGCGGACCGTGAGAGCACTACAGGAGTTTTTGGGAATGGTCAATTTTTATAACTGCTTCCTTCCACAAGTAGCCCAGCTGATGCAGCCGTTGTATGCCGTGCTTAAAAAAAAGAAGTCTGCTGAAACCATCAACTGGACTCCGGAGCGAGACAAGGCTTTTGCAAACGCCAAAACAGTGCTTGTGGATATTGCGTTGCTAGCCCACCCGGATCCGTCTGCATGGTAGCGCTCACTACGGATGCATTTGATGTTGCCATAGGGGCAGTGGTGGAGCAGTGCATCTCAGGTTCGTGGCAGCCGCTCGCATTTTTTAGCCGAACCTTGCGCGACAACGAACACAAATACAGCATATTCGATAGAGAATTGCTGGCTCTCCCCCTGGCCACGCGCCATTTCCAGTTTTGGCGGGAGGGGCGTGAGTTCACCACGTTCGTGGACCATAAACTGCTGACGCATGCGATGGCCAAGGTCTCGGAACCGTGGTCAGCCTGGCAGCAACAGCATTTGGCCGTAATTTCAGAGTTTACTACCGACATTCAACACGTTGCTGGTAAACTCAGCGTCGTGGCTGATTGCCTGTCACGAGCGTTAATTGCCCCAGACTATATGGGAATTGATTTCTCTGCCATGGCCACAGAACAACCCGGGGACGTGGACATTTGTGCGCTCCAGTCTGCACCAGCTGGGTTAAGACTGGAGAACAGGGTGGCACAAGAAGGGTGCCCTCCCTTGCTCTGCGACATCTCCACCGGGCGCGGTTCCAAGCTCTTTGCGCCGTCGCGTTTTTGAGTCGGACCACTCCCTTTTGCATCCGGGAGTGTGCACTTCGGTGAAGCTAGCGGGGGTGAAATTCATCTGGCCGCGCTTGCGCAAAGACGTGAAAGAGTGGGCTGCAGCTTGCGTCGCGTGCCAAAGTGCACAAGCACACCAGAGCCCCCCCCTAGTCTCACTCTTTTTCCGTTTCTCTCCCTCCACAAATCATATTTCTCACTCCAAAATTAGGAAATTACTGGCAATTTTATGTTAACTTTTTTCAGATTTTTCCCACAATAAGAGCTTTCAAGGCAGGATAAAGCAGACTGAACATATTCTAAAAGCTCTGTCTGAAACTGTCTGTTTTCAGCCTGACATTAATAAACCTGTAATGTAATCCATTAATTAAATTATCTTGCTATGTGTGCAAGATGATTTAAGTATGCATTTAAAAGTAATGTGAAAGTTACTTTTCCATTTAACTGTCATGGGCAGCGAGAGCGCGCCCCTCCCGTCCTGTCTCACATTCATCAACTCATCACTGCACCTGAGGCAGAAGATGCACCTGCCCCCGCTCATCAGCCAGCGTACTTAAGGAGGCTCTCTCCGCGCATTCAACGCTGGCTCGTCTGGGTGTACTGCCCGTCTAAAGGACAAGCAAGTATCTATTAACAAGTACTGACACGCTGTCTTACCTTGTTTTCCTCTCTTCCTCGGGTTGCTGCCACCGTGCAGGTGTGTCTTCAGGACTGCGTGTGCTCTCCTGCCACATCTCCACTGTTCCTCGACTCTCAACCTCCACCCGCTCAGGCACCATCAGCTCATTCCCCTCACCCTACTGGTTTGTCTATTTCCCGCTGGGGTCCTGCTGGTTCTTCCTCGGAACCCAAGTAAGTGGCAGTTTGGCTCGCCCATTTCCCCTTACTCCGTTCCTCCACTCACAGCCCTCGTCTTCTCTCCACAGGTGAATTCCTCTGGTAAGTGACTGTTTCTGTAGCTGTGTGTTTATTTTGCAAATTAATAAACTTTCAAACGTGCCCCTTCGTGTGGGTGATTTCCTGTGCTGTTGCATCATGCACGTGAGCTGTCAGCTTATTAACCATGACATTCACTAGTTACTTTAATCATGCAGTAATTGGTAAAGTAACTCAATTATTTTGAAAAGAAGTAACTAGTAACTGTAATTAGTTAATATTTTTTAGTAACTTGCCCAACACTGCATGTAACTGAGATCTCAGAGGCCGTGGTGGCCTAATGGTTAGGGATGTGGAGTGGTGACTGGAGGGTCACCGGTTTAATCCCTGGATTGGGAGCATTAGTTCTGGGTAGGATAGATGACACTGTTTGCCCCACCCTCATTAACCATACTAGTGCTTACCCGTAGAAAGCAAGTATTCTGATGTGAAAACAGGTTTCCCAATTAGGGTTGAGAAGCCCAAATGTAGGCAGTGTTTAAAAGTGGAATACAAAGAGGTGTAGGCTATATGTAGGCAATCACACATGTTAGACTTTGACAAAAATGAAAGGGACTGAACACTTTTATTTGATTGTGTGAATATTAATTACATAATTATTGAAAATGAATGGGACATCTAATATTAGCGACTGTTTAAGAACCCTTGTTTATTTGTTTGTCATACTTATTTGTGTGATCTTTTATGAGTTCTATTCATAAGTGTTGTATCTTGCATTCTGGGGAATGGGAGTTTTTCAGTCATCATTATAATTGCTTTAGTTTACAGTCGTGTGAAAAAAGTAGGACACCCCATTAAATATTCAGTTCTTTATTAAGAAATGTTCATATTTCTATGTCTGACCTTGTTTTTATTTTTATTTGCATTTTTTAACATTTATTTTAGCCATTTTAAGTGGGAATGAATGTGGGGGTGTCCTGAAAAAGATGGGGGGTGTCCTAATTTATTCCTCACTATTTGTTTAGAATTACATTTTACAGAAAATTTGAAAAAAGTCTTTAATTCATTTTTAATTGTTTAGTTATATTACATGAATCTCCCAGCATTTTTAACATTGATCTTCAATATCCATATGTCCAAATGTGTTAAAAACCACACAGGCTTATACAGGGTTCAGGTTCAGGTTCAGGTTACTTTATTTGTACCCGTAGGTAGATTTGTTTTGCAGTCTGGTAACATCCATATTTACAAGCCACAAATTACATTCAACATAGACACAAACACAGGCACACATGAAGCTGACTATAAACATGATAAAAATACTCAAGGCTCCATCAATCAGGGTATAAAAAGACAAAGAGATGGGAGAAAAACCAGAGGTAAGAGAGAAGGATCATATTAAAAGTTAAAAACTAGTCAAAGAGGTTAAAAACTCAAAGGTCTAAGACCCAATAAAATATTTAGAACCCAAGTAACATCCTACAAAAATAAGTAAATATAGAATGGAGTTAATAAATAGGTACCTAAATTATGTGCAATATATTGTTACAGCTTGTTCAACTCTTTGACAGCAGCAGGAACAAAGCTGTTTTTGTAGCGCTGGGTTTTACTTTTTGGGACAGCAAACCTCCGTCTTGAGGGAAGAAGCTGAAAGTGGCAGTGCAAAGGGTGGGAGTCATCATTTAAAATGAAGGTAGCCATCCTCTGTACTTGTCTGGTGTACAGGGATGTCAGGCTCAGCTGTGACTCACCAAGCAAACGACTGGACCATCTAACTACCTGATCCAAGGATTTCCTCTGTTTCAGTTTTATCTGACCAAACCATGACACTAAAGAAAAGGATAAAACAGATTCAATAAAAGCCCGATAAAACATTGTCATTATGGTTCGGTCAATTTGGAAGCGTGCAAGTTTTCTCAAGCAATGCAAATGTTGCTGACCCTTTTTGCACACCCTTTCACAGTTCTCTTCAAAGTTTAAATTACTATCAATAATCGTCCCAAGATATTTGTAGGATTGTACACATTCGGTGGTCTGGCCTTTTAGTATGGTGACTTTGTGCCTGGGAGTTTTCCTCCTAAAGTCAATAATTATGTCTTTAGTTTTTGTCGTATTCAGCTGCAGGTAGGAATCCTCACACCAGTGAACAAAATCATCAACTACTGGGCCGTGGCCACTCTCACCATCCTGGAGGAGACTGACAATAACTGAATCATCAGCATACTTTATGATGTGTCTGTTGTCATGTCTGCTCCGACACATGTTTGTGTACAGGATGAAGAGTAGTAGTGACAACACACACCCCTGAGGAGAGCCAGTAGAAGAGCACTTTAGGTCAGTCAATGTACCATTGACCCTTACTCTCTGCGTCCTGTTGGTTAAGAAATCCAGAATCCAACCCACCAGATTATTGCTCAAATCAAATTGTTGCAGGAGCCTTTCAACTAAGATATGAGGTTGGATTGTATTAAAGGCGGAGGAAAAGTCCACAAATAAAAGCCTGGCGTGTGTCCCATTAAAATCCAGATGTTAAAAAAGCATGTTAAACAGAGTGACAGTGGCATCCTCCACTCCTCTGTGAGGCCTATAGGCAAACTGCAGAGGATCCAATGCATGCTCAGTCTGCTTTAGGACCTCACATCTGACCAGTTTTTCAAAAATTTTCATTAAAATTGAAGTCAAAGCAACTGGTCTAAAGTCGTTTACCGTTTTAGGACAGCTGGATTTTGGAACGGGAACAACCACGGCTTCTTTCCAGATCTTAGGCACATGTTGTGTCTGTAAGGACTTATTGAAAATGTAATGAAATACAGGACTCAGTTCATGTGCACAGGACTTTACCAACGCCCACATATATTATTAGGACCCTGACTTTTGTTCACTTTTACAGCGCAGAACTCCCTTTTAACATCCTGCACCTCAATATTAAAGTGCTGATTGTCTTTGAGTTTCTGTTTCAAATCTTGGGTTTCTATGCTAAAATCAAAGGAGTCAAAACGACCATAAAAACAATTAAGAGCATTAGCCAGCTCTGTGTCTGAATTAAAACCATCTAAAAACACACGATTACTGCGCTCTGTGCTCTGAAGGCCTGCAATAGTTTTCATACTGGCCCAGGCTGAACCAAGTTTCTTTGCTGCCATCTTGCTTTCCAATTAGGGAGCCCTAATTTTTTCACATGACTGTATATGTGTAGTTTATAGTTTATCATCAATAAACTCATGCAGTAGTATAACAGGACACATTTATGTCATCACCCGCAGCTCACGGGCTTCCACCTCAGCTGCGCGCACACCTGCTTCTCGTTAGGCGCAGCTATTTATTCCATTCTGCCCTGAGCTGCAGCCTGGAGCCATCTGTCTCCCTGCGTAGTCAACTCAGCAACTTCCTTCTCATCAGGCCTGCTGACGACTCTTCTGACACGTAAGCTGTCTATATTGCCTTACCTTCTCCCGTTCAGACTTCCCCTGTGCACAGGTGGATTCCTTGGCGGCGGACTCTCTCCCCCTCGTCACGCTGCTCTTCCACCTTGCTGCATCATCCCGGACGCACAGCAGGACGCTGTCTACCAGGCTTGGAACTTGCCAACGCCAGCCACCGCGCCGCTACAAGTAAGCACAGTACATCCTCACTCTCCCGTGTGGTTGCCCAGCTAATCCCTGCTCTCCTCTCTTATAGGGTTGCCTGGCCGTATGGCGTACTGCTCTGTCCTGACTGCATCCTCCACCCACATCACACTCGTATCTAACATACACACATCCATACACAAACATTGCTGTGAATAAAGCTTTCAAATCTGTCTGAGCCTGCGTGCGTGTTTCCTGGGCCGAACAATATGTCAGTACGGCTCCAGCAAAGCGGCCCAGCGGACAGCGGGCTCGCACGCCGTTTTTCCACCCTCGAGGCTCAGGTAGATATGATAGCTCATCAGCAACAGGTGATTTTGAACCAACTTACCTCAATTACCAATCGGTTAGACCGCCTGGACCCTCCGTGGGCTTTCCCTCCGGGTCCTCTTGGCGTTGTGGCTCCGGGTGCCTCCACGGCCGGCCAGCCTAGCTCGGGAGCGCCTACCCGCCTCACACCTATCCCAACTCCTGCTTGCTTCAACGGGAAACTCGGTGGAGCAAAGGGGTTTATCCTACAGTGTGAGTCGGTGTTTCTGCGCGTTCCCGGGGATTTTCCCTCAGACCATAGCTGAATCGGGTACATGGCTAACCTTCTCGAGGGGCGAGCGTTAGCTTGGGCTTACGCTGTAATGACGAAGCCCAGCTACGCAAACCTCTCGTATGACCGGTTCGTGCAGGACTTCTTAGAAGTCTTTGATCATTCCCGACTCGACAGCGTCCTCGCGGACCGGCTCCTCAGTCTCCAACAGGGAGCCTGGTCCGCGGCGGAATACACGGTCGACTTCCGGGTGGCAGCGGAGGAGGTGGGCTGGGGAGAGGCTTCTCTCTGCAGCATTTTCCTCCGTAGCCTTAATTCTGGTCTGAGGGATGAACTAGCTGGTCGGGACCTCCCAGGGCGACTCTCTGAGCTGATCTCGCTCACGATTAGCCTGGACAACAGGCTGCGTGAGCGGGCTGCGGAGCGGAAGTCTGTCAGCCGCTCGCGCGGAGCTTCCCTCCGCCCAGCTCAGTCACACCCCCTGGCGTTACCAGCTCCGGAGTCCGCCGATGAACCAGAGGACATGGCCATCGGGCGCACTAGGCTCCCTCTAGCTGAAAGACAACGCCGGCGGGAACGGGGTCTCTGCATGTACTGCGGAGATGACCAGCATCCCGTGGAGCTGTGTCCGGTGAAGCCAAACGGGGAGGTCCGCGAGTCACTATAGGGGGCCTCGCGGACTCTAACCGATCCAATCCCCTATCTTCATGCACACTGCCCATACGTTTCTGCCACAACTCCACCAGGCATTCCACTCACGCACTGGTGGATTCTGGGGCAGAGCAGAATTTTATTTCTAAAAGCCTGGCAATCCATTTGGGTATACCGTGCCAACTGCTGCCTAACCCCCTGAACTTGGTGACGCTCTCACGCTCTTCTCTGGGCACAGTTACACACCGCACTAAGCCAGTTCCCATCATTGTCTCCGGCAACCACCGGGAGGATCTGTCCCTCTACGTCCTGTCCTCCTTGTCGGACTGTGTCATTCTGGGTTACCCCTGGCTGCGGCTGCATAACCCTGTCCTGGATTGGAGAACCGGCAGCGTCCTGTCCTGGAGCACCTTCTGCCTGGGCACCTGCCTTCAGTCGGCGGCTTGCGCTCCATCTTCCCCTCTGCCGGCCCCGGTCTCCGAGCCCCCGGACCTGACTCTGGTGCCGCAGGAGTTCCATGACTTGGGGGCAGCATTCAGTAAGTCCAGAGCCTTATCTCTTCCGCCGCATTGACCCTACGACTGTGCAATTAACATCCGCCCAGGGGCCCCCCTGCCATCTGGCCGCCTATACAGTCTCTCTGCACCGGAACGTGAGGCGATGGATACTTACATTAAGGAGTCACTCAGCGCTGGGATCATCCGCCCCTCCTCGTCCCCGCTTGGCGCGGGTTTCTTCTTCGTGGGTAAGAAGGATGGGTCCCTACATCCCTGTATTGACTTCAGAGCATTAAACGACATCACGATTAAGGACCGCTACACCCTGCCGCTCATGGACACTGCTTTCCACTCCCTCCAGGGGGCGACCTGGTTCACCAAGCTTGACCTCCGCAGCGCCTACCATCTTGTTAGGATCCGGGAGGGAGACGAGTGGAAGACGGCCTTTAGGACGCCCAGCGGCCACTTCGAGTATCTTGTGATGCCGTTCGGGCTCACCAACGCACCTGCCGTCTTCCAGCGCCTTATAAACGACGTTCTGCGGGACTTCCTGGGAGTTTTCGTCTTCGTTTATCTCGACGACATACTCATCTTCTCCAAATCACGGGAGGAGCACCAGGCCCATGTGAGGCGGGTCCTGCAACATCTGCTGGAGAATCGTTTGTTCATAAAGGCAGAGAAGTGTGAATTCTACGCCCAGACCACCTCCTTCTTGGGGTTCGTGATCTCCCACAATCAGATCCTCCCCGACCCCGCTAAGGTTAAAGCGGTGGTCGAGTGGCCCACGCCTACCTCTAGGAAGCAGGTGCAGCAATTCATTGGGTTCGCTAATTTCTACCGGCACTTTGTCCCCAACTACAGCGCCATCGTCTCCCCCCTGACCTGCCTCACGTCATCGAAGGTGCCCTTTCAGTGGTCTGAGGAAACGGCTACCGCCTTTAAGACTCTCCAGGCGGAGTTCTCGTCCTCCCGGGTCCTAACCCAGGTTGATCCCGCACTTCAGTGTCTGGTGGAGGTCGACGCGTCCGACACGGGGGTGGGAGCGGTGCTTTCCCAGCGATCACTGGTGGATGGTGTCAAGCGGCCCTGCGCCTTCTGCTCCAGGAAGCTATCAGCGGCAGAGCGAAATTATGACGTCGGCGACAGGGAGCTCCTCGCGGTCAAACTCGCCCTACAGGAGTGGCATCACTGGTTAGAGGGGGCAGCCCAGCCTTTTGTGGTCTGGACGGACCATAAGAACCTCGAGTACTTGAGGTCAGCAAGGCGCCTGAATGCCCGCCAGGCGCGCTGGTCCCTATTCTTTACTCGCTTTAACTTTACCATCACGTACCATCCAGGCTCGAAGAATGGGATGCCCAACGCCCTGTCCAGACAATTCGCCCCAGAAGGTCCAGAGAAGTCCGAGCATACCATCCTGCCCGATTCGTGCATCGTGGGGGCGATTGCATGGTCCATCAAGGACAAGATTCTGAAGGCTCAGGAGGCGGAGCCGGATCCCGGCGGGGGGCCAGAGAGGAGGCTTTATGTTCCTTCGGCGGTTCGGGGTGAAGTGATCCACTGAGCCCACACCTCCAAACTCTCCTGTCACCCAGGCATCACCCGCTTGGTGAGTTGGCTGCAACGCTCGTTTTGGTGGCTGGGTCTTCAGAAGGACGTTACCAACTATGTCCGGGCCTGTCCCCAGTGTGCTACCGGCAAGTCCCAGAACTCTCCACCTGCGGGTCTACTCCAGCCCCTGCCGGTTCCGGGCAGGCCCTGGTCACACATCGCCCTTGACTTCATCACCGGACTCCCTGTCTCTAACACCTATGACACGGTTCTGACCATTGTGGACAGGTTCTCCAAGGCCGCTCATTTTGTGCCTCTTCAGGGTCTTCCTTCGGCGCGTGAGACGGCCGATCTCCTGGTCGAGCATGTCGTCAGGCTGCATGGGATTCTGCTGGACGTGGTCTCAGACCGGGGTCCGCAGTTTGTCTCCCAGGTTTGGAGGAGCTTCTGCAGCGCTTTGGGGGCTACAGTCAGTCTCTCTTCTGGTTATCACCCCCAGTCCAACGGGCAGTGCGAGCGCACGAACCAGGAGTTGGAGGCCGCCCTGCGCTGCGTAACATCGTCCAACCCTTCGTCTTGGAGCTCCTACCTGACCTGGGTGGAATACGCCCATAACTCGGACCGGTCCACTGCTACTGGGGTGTCGCCTTTTCAAGCGTCCTTGGGGTACGACCCCCCTGTTTTCCCTGAGCAGGAGGGTGAGCTGGCCGTTCCTTCTATCCAGGCGCACATCAGGTGCTGCCGGAGCGTGTGGACCAAGACCAGAGACGCGCTTTTACGCACAGCGGCGCGCAACAGCTCCACCGCCAATCGCCACAGAAGGCCGGCTCCTGCCTACCAGGTGGGTCAGCGGGTTTGGCTCTCCTCCCAGGACATCAGCCTAAAAGGTGAGAAGAAGAAGTTGGCACCGAGGTTCCTCGGCCCCTTCACCATCTCCAAGATTATCAACCCGGTGGCTGTGCGTTTGGCCCTCCCCCCCTCCCTTCGTGTGTGTCCCACTTTCCACGTCTCTAAGATCAAACCTGTCCTTTCCAATTCACTCTGCCCTCCTCCTAGGTCCCCTCCTGCGCCTAGGATGATCGACGGTGACCCGGTGTGGGGTGTTACTGCCATCCTGGACTCCCGGCGTCGGGGTCGTGGGCTGCAATATCTGGTGCATTGGGAAGGTTATGGTCCAGAGTGGAGATCCTGGGTGCACTCTTCGTGGGTGTTGGATCGTGGCCTCATCGCGGAGTTCCACCGGACACACCCAGGTAAGCCAGCGCCAGGAGGCGCTGGTAGGGGGGGAGTACTGTCATCACCCGCAGCTCACGGGCTTCCACCTCAGCTGCGCGCACACCTGCTCCTCGTTAGGCGCAGCTATTTATTCCATTCTGCCCTGAGCTGCAGCCTGGAGCCGTCTGTCTCCCTGCGTAGTCAACTCAGCAACTTCCTTCTCATCAGGCCTGCTGATGACTCTTCTGACACGTAAGCTAGGAGGTTTTGCATTTCAGCCATCGATATGCCGAATTATCCTTTAGAGCTACGCAATCACAGCAACATTATAGTATAATTATTTTAAGCATTAAATCGTCAGTATTCTCACTTCCTTGTTTTGTTTGCGAAGCACTGTGGTGATTGGTCATGATGCCGCATATTATTCAATCCGTACGGAGTCAATCCAAAGCCCCACCCACACTTCTAAAAGCCAGGGCATGACAAAACGGAGCGGTGGCTATTGGCTAAACTTTTATTGATAAAAATTACATATTTTCACTGAGCAACTCTGTACTTGGGGATGCACACCCTTGTAACCTCAGCAAAGCACTTATAAAATCTGAGGTCAGTCTGAGGAACAGTTTGAGAGATAGCTGAGGAACACACGCACGCAGACAGAGACATCTTGCATTTATAGATAGACTGTAATGCCCTTGAGAAAGGCGCTTAACCTGAGCTGCTCGGTGGCCACAGGTCAGTCTGTGGCTGTACTGGCCAGTTTCCAGGTGTGAACGTGAACTGGCCGACCTCGAAAAAAGAGTGATTGCCTCTCAGTGGACCTCCCCTGTATAAATGAAGGTTAAATAAATAAAAACACAAGAACTCATAGATACTTCCTTCCGGTTCCGGCGCCACACGAGTTGGCTGCCTTTTGCAACAGCGGCTCAATTCTGAGTCTTTTTATCTTCCTTCTTCTTTCTGATCCGGTGATAACTTTCTGATCCGGCACACCTTTCACTCTATATATATCACAGACACACAGATCGCCCCAAAGGTCTCCCGAGTTGGCGGACGGAGCCACTGTTTACAGCAGGAGACGATACAGCAGGGAAGAGCTAGCTAGCACTCAACCGCCACCCGGTGCTAACGGAGAAACTCGACATACCGGGGAACTGAAACGAAAACGACGCGGGTGCCAGGCTGGAGTTTAGGCGGCGTGCAAGAAATATAAGACAGAATAATAAAGAGCGATGGCAAGAACCAAGCAGACCGCCCATAAATCTACTGGAGGAAAAGCCCCAGAAGCAGCTGGCCACCAAGGCTGCTCGGAAAAGCACTCCGGCCACCGGCGGAGTGAAGAAGCCTCACCGTTACAGACCCGGTACCGTGGCTCTGAGAGAGATCCGTCGCTACCAGAAATCCACGGAGCTGCTCATCCGTAAGCTGCCCTTCCAGCGCCTGGTGAGGGAGATCGCTCAGGACTTCAAGACGGACCTGCGCTTCCAGAGCTCCGCCGTCATGGCTCTGCAGGAGGCCAGCGAGGTCTACCTGGTGGGTCTCTTCGTGGACACCAACCTGTGCGCCATCCACGCCAAGAGGGTCACCATCATGGCCAAAGACATCCAGCTGGCCCGCCGCATCCGCGGAGAGAGAGCTTAGACTTTCTGCTGCACATCCACCAACCACAATGCTCCGCACTGTTTGTCTATATATATATATACGTATATATATATATATATTTATAGTAATATGTACATATGTATACTAGCTGCTCTTGTTTTTTCTTGCCTTCTGATTGTTGCTCTGAGTGTTGCTATCCCTATGCTGTTGCAATCCTGGAATTTCCCCATTGAGGGACTAATAAAGGCTTATCTTATCTTATCTTATACTTCCATGACTGGCTGGATAATGCATGTCTCCTACTAAACACTAAAAAGATTGTTTGCATGATGTTCACCAAACAACGATCATATATTACAAACTCAAACATTTTCTTAAAAGGGCAGGGGCTGCAACTATTCGAGGAATTTAAGTACCTCGGCGTCACTTTAGATTCCTCATTAACCTTAAATCTCAAACATAATCAAATTCAAGCTAAGAAATTTTAAACAAACTAGACCATCGCTGATAGTTAATGTGACCAAAATGTTTCTGCATGCAATGATCTTCTCACACATCAGTTACTGTTTTACCTACTGGTAACCGTAATCAAACCCACTGACTCTTTATACAAAAAAGCCATAAAAATCCCTGACAAGAAAGATCCCACATATCACTGCTGTCACATTTACAAGAAATACAATCTTCTGTCTTTTGAAAATTATGAAACTCTCAAATTTCATTGCACATTGCACGGTAGAGTTGGACGGAGTACCCGTACCGATGCTGATCGAGAGGCGGAGAGTTTGCTGCTGAACTGGGCTACAGTTAGACAATGTTTTCCCCTCTACAGAACTGGAGGTGACTCAGCGCTGCTTTGTGGCTATGGAGGAGGACAGTTGGCCACGGTGGGTACGGTCAGACTGACGGCTTGGTGCAAGTCGGCGGAGATGGCCAATGTGGAGTTCGTCATGACGGCCCACGGCACGAGCATCATGGGCTGCAACCTATTTTATAGCCTCGGGTTTTCCATCAGGAGCAGCACTGGGGAAGAGCGGTCGGGCTGCGGACTGTGAGACCGACTGGTTCCGAGAGTTCGGAACAATGCTGTGTGGGATGAACAATTGCTGGGCACACTGGAAAGCGGACAGGCCTTGTCACTCTCAGGATTGCCGCGGGAGGGCCTCAGTGCCAGTGTCTGAGTCGCCCTGGATGAGGCTACTGGGCGGCACAGGGGAGAGCCTGTGGTGGTGAGCGGTGCCCAAAAGATGGTCACAGGTGTTCCCGGAGCACAGGTGTGGTGGGCTGGTGAACTCGGGCCCACATCAGCAGGGTCCGCAGCGGTTGGAGTGTCCTGTCTGCCCCGGAGGGGCATTCATGACAGAAGAATGCGGCTGGCCAGTTTGTGACCCAGCTGCTGTGGGTTTGTGTTTTTACTTCGCCTACCTTTCCGTTTCTCTATTGGAGCTGTCAGCATGTTCCCCGATTACACTAGCTCAATGAGCAGACGTGAATACCCAATGAGCCTGGGGTGGGAGGTTTGCAGGACGCTGATGGAATTGGACAATCTAATCTCCAAGGCTCACAAAGCTTCTATCCCTAAAGATACATTGTGGTACCTGGGTCTTGCGGAGGCAGCTGCTCGCCGGTGCCCTCAGCTCAAGGAGCATGCTGAGGGGGTGGAGAGGATTACGCTGGTGGTGGCGCTGCAATGGGAGAACAGTGGCAGGGACAGCAGCTCCACGAGGAAGCAGAGGTCTGCGGAGGTGTCCATGGGCCTCGGTACCACCATCTCCACATCCACCTCCAGCTCCCGCATAGGTGTGGGTCCTGAGCGGGGTTTTTTGTTTTTTGCTTCTTCCTAGTCTGGGTTTTCCTGGGGTGTGAGTTATGAGAGTTTTTCTTATTTTCTCTGGTTTGTTTAGGTTCCTCCGTGCCTGGGTCCCCCTCTTCCCGCCTGGGGTGGGGGTTGTTTTCTTGTTTTTGGTGGGGTGGGTTTATTGTGTGGGTGGGTCCTTTTCTTTTGATGTTGCCTGGGTGTCTGGTATCCAACCCCTTGGGATGGGGGTGGGGGGGCTCTGTCATGATCTGAGCATGGGGGGATCCCGCCGTGCTCTGTCACTTTGCTTTTTTTCTGCATTTGCATATTTGTTGTATTTTGTGTTCTTTGGTTTCTGCATATCTTGTATTGTTTTTTTATTTTCCTCATCCCTTTGTTTATGTCATCATAGTTTCCTTACTCTTTTATCTGGTATTAGTTTGTATGTATTTCTCAGTCCTTAGTTGTCAACATTTTATTCTTTATATTGTACTGTGGTACTCTCACTCCAGGGTGACAGCTGTCAGTGGCACTTCCGGGTTTTTGCTCCGTTGTGGGTGGTGTCCCTGTCAGCTGTCAGTGCATTTTGTACTTTATGTTTGTAATAAACCGTCACAAACTCACAGTTCAGCACGTGGGTCTTCTATCTGCCCCAGAGAGGCATTCATGACAGTTCATATTGTATTATATTTGGAGCTCTTATTTGTGTGCACAGGGTGGTGGCTCCATGTTCCGGTTCCGCCAACCCCGTTCGTATAAGAAGGGCTACAGGTAGGGGGTGCTCTCTTCCACCTTTGCCTCTGCCTGCAGTCATGTGTGGTCAGGTGCACTGTGCCCTGTATTACAATAAACGTGTGTTCAGCTCCACTATTGATCTCCTCCTTGACTCCAGTTCCAGACATAACAGATTGCACAAAAATGTAGCAATTAGCTCAAGTAAAGCAAAGTCTTGAAACGGTTTGTCAAACTCTGACAAACAATTTTCCATCTGCTCGATGTAGCGTGCACTGTCAAGTTGCACACTTGCCTTTTGTTGCTTCTCCAGCTCCGACGCCAGGTTGTGTAACTTCCCCAAATCATGGCGCTGCAGCTTTGAGGACATGTGTTGCACTTTTTGTTTGAAAGCATTAACTGAGCTAAGCAAGTTTACCACAGTTTTGTCCTTTCCTTGTGGTTCTAAATTAAGCTCATTCAACATGTTGGTAAAATCAGTTATAAAAAGGCCAAGTCTAGCAGCCACTGATCGTCATCAAGTTGCTTGTATTCTGCATGTTTACTGAGAATGAGAAACTCCTTTATATCCGGACAGAGCTCTCTAAATCACTGCAGGAATTTCCCCCTACTAAGCCATCTCACATCAGTGTGTAGCAAGAACTCAGAGTAGTTGCAATCAGCCTCCTCCAGATGTGCTTGGAACAGTCGTTTTTGAAGAGATCTTGCTTGAATAAAGCAAGCGATTTTTGTAGCTGCATCCATGATCTCTTTCATATTTAGCATTTTAGCACATAATGCTTGTTGGTGGATTATGCAGTGGTAATTAAGGAAGTCGGGGAAATCATCGTTTTCCCTGCACTTTGCAATAAATCCATTTGAGCAGCCCACCATTGCGGGCACACCATCCGTGGTGATTGACACCAATTTACACACTGGGAGCTGGGTTTTCTCAAAGTTTTTGAAAGAGTCAAAAATGTCCTCTCCTCGCGTGTGTTCTTTCATGGGCAGTACTGTTAACAGTTCCTCTTTTGCAGTCATATTGGTAAACACCATCTGAATAAAAATGCACAACTGAGCTGTGTCACTTATGTCTGTGGACTCGTCTAATTGCAGTGAAAAAAACACACATTCTGCTATGTCCTTCCAAAGCTGCTGTGTCAAATCATTGGCCATTACTTCACAGTGTAGTGTATCTGTACTTCTTGATAGCTGAAGAGCTTTGATTGAAGATAATATTTCTGGTTTGTTTTTAAAATCCTGAAACAATGACTCTGCTGCCCCATCAAAGGCCTCTTTATCATCTCTCCATCTTGGAAGGACTTCTTATGCTTAATAATGCAATGACTCACCTGGAGTGATGCTTCAGTGGCTGCTTTTGCCTTTGAATTCAACTGTGTGAAAAATGACTGCTGTCCGATTGAGATTTCAGTTCCTTCACCTTTCTTTTTCTCAGCTCACTTTTCGGAGGGAAGTCAGTGTTGTAGTTTTTATGAACAGTTCGAAAGTGTCTCTCCACATTTCCCTTCTTTGGAAATGCAACGATAGATTGACAGATCAGACAAATGCACTTCAAAAATGACATTGTAAATAAAAAAATCTTCCTTCCATTCCTCATGGAAGTGGTAAGTTTTGTCTTCTTACTGGGTTCAGCTCCCTCTCTCATTTTTTTTTTTTTTTGTAACTTAGATTTTTATTCATTTTTCATCATATATAATGCATTCAGATCACATTCTACATTTAAAAAACAAAGGGGTTAGGGTAGGGAAAAAGAAAAAAAAAGAAAAAGAAAAAAAAAAGGGGGGGGGACAAATGTTGGAGCATCAAGTTTTTAGTTTCCATCTCTTAATTTTTCTGGTTTTTTCAGTGTCTTTGGTTATTCTTTCAATTTCTGTCTCGTTGTTGCACTTTGTAGTGTGTCCATTTCCGCCATTTTTTTTCCCATAGTCCTTCTTGCATTCTTTGTCGATATGTTAGTTTTTCCATCATACGTATGTCCTCAACAATGTCAGTCCATTGTTCTTGGTCAGGAAGAACTTCTGATCGCCATTTTTTTGTAATAGTTTTTTTACATGCAATCAACAAGATTTTAACTAGATATCTGTCCTCAGCCTGTATAACATTGTCTCTTTTAAGATCACATAAGTACATCAGGTTACAGTTCATTGGTATATTATATCCTAATACCCTCTGTATTGTCACATGTATAGATTTCCAGAATGATGATATTTTGCAGCATTTCCAAAACATATGCGAGTGGTCTGCATTTTGAACCCCACATCCCCTCCAGCATATAGATTGGGTATTTGTATATTTTCCTTGCATCTGTGGTGTAATGAAAAAGCGAATCAGGTTTTTCCATCCAAATTCCCTCCATGTCCTTGAATTTGTTGATGTGTGTTGTGTTTTCCATATTTCCTGCCAGCTTTCTTCTGTTATGTTTAAATTGAGCTCTTTCTCCCATTTCTTCTTTATATAGTTACTTGTATGGTTGTTTGTCATAAGTTTCTGATATAGCTTTGAAATAATTCTTATTTTATTTCCTGTATATGAGCTTAAAATGAGTTGTATAATCTCGCTCACATCTGTTTGGAGGTTATGCCTAATCTTCTTCATATAATAATCTCTCATCTGCAGATATCTGAAAAATTCCGATCTTTCTAGTTTAAATTTTTTCCTGATGTTTACAAAGCTCCCGAGATCTTTTTTTCCGATATTGCCCCATGCTGTGATTCCCTTGTTCACCAGATTTTTGTATCCCCTATCTTGTTTTGCCGGTTCAAACTGACTGTCAAATGCTACCCATTTCAATAGTTTTATGTCTTCCTTTATATTATATTTTTGTACTATTTTATACCACAGTTCTAAAGTAAATTTAGTGATTGGGTCTATTTGTTTGATTTGCTTATATGCATCTTTATCTCCTATTATGCTTTGTACTGGGAGTCCCTCAATTTCCTTTTCCATTTCTTTCCATTTTGCCTCATATCCCTCGTCGCACCAACATATGATATATCTTATTTGTGCTGAGTAGTAATATTCCTTTAGACTCGGTAGGCCCATGCCTCCTTTCTCTTTTGGTAATTGGAGAGTTTTATATTTCACTCTTGGTTTTTTACCTCCCCAAACAAATCTCGATATCATCCTGTCCCACTTTGAGAATTGGGCATCTGGAATCTCTGTTGGTATAGCCTGGAAGAGGTAAAGTAATCTAGGTTGTATGCTGATTTTGACTGTCTCAATTTTTGAATTCAGATCCATGTTTAAGATTGACCATCTATCAATATCTTTTTTTATTTCTTGTTCCAACCTATCATAGTTTGCTTTATATATTTTGCTTAGGTCTTTAGGTATGTTCACTCCAAGGTATTTTATTTCTTTTTGTTTCCAGTTTAGTTTGATCTTATCAGTTATCTGGTTTAGAGGGTTATAGTGGAATGTCAGTATTTGTGTTTTTGTTATGTTTATCTTGTATCCTGATAATTTTCCAAAATTTTCTATCAAGTTCATCATTTCCATTATTGATTCATCTGGTTGTTCAAGGTAAACTATAATATCGTCTGCAAATAGCCCAATCTTGTGTTCCGCCCCCTTTATTGTTACACCTTTTAATTTCTTATTTTGTCGTATCGCTTGAGCCAATGGTTCTATGAACAGAGCAAATAAGGTGGGCGATAAGCAGCATCCCTGCCTAGTTGATCTTTGTATATTTACTTTGTCTGTTAAGCTACCGTTTATCTTGATTCTTGCCACAGGTTCTTGATATAGTGTCCTTATGCATTGTACTGATTTTTCGTTAAATCCAAAGCACTCCAGTACACTATATAAGAATTTCCAGTTAACCCTGTCAAATGCTTTTTCTGCGTCTAAACTCATTATTACTGCGCTTTTCTTTTCTTTATGTATTTGGTTAATTATATGTATTGTTCTCCTGATATTGTCATGTGTTTGGCGTCCCTCTATGAAACCAGTTTGATCATCTTCTATCAATTCCGTCAAGAATGTCTTTATTCGTTTACATATAATTGTTGTATATATTTTATAATCCACATTTAATAAAGAGATTGGTCTATAGTTTCCGCATTGTTCTTTATCTTTCCCTGGCTTTAAAATAACTGAAATGATAGCTTCGTTCCATGATGGAGGTATTTTGTTGTTGTTCAACGTCCAATTAAATGACTTTAGGAGCTGTGGCGTGAGTTCTTCTATAAACAGTTTATAAAACTCAGAAGGGTATCCATCACTACCTGGTGATTTACCGTTTTTAAGTGACTTAATCACATCTCTGATCTCTTGTGTTGTTATTTCTGCTGTTAGCTTTTCATTTTGTTGATTTCCTATTGATGGCAAGTCCAATGTGCCTAGTAATTTTTTAATATCTTTAGTATTTGTTTCTTCAGGTTGCGAGTATAGTTCTTGGTAGAAATTATGGAATATTTCTTCGATGTTTTCTGGGTTAACTGTGGTTTTATTTGTGGTGGGGTCTTTAATCTTGTATACATTATTCATTGTTTGTTGTTTTCTTAACCGTTTTGCCAGCAGTTTTGTGGCTTTTGGTCCCGTTTCATAATATTTTTGCTTTAGATATCTATTTTTCCTTTCAATTTCATCCATTTGTGTTTCTTTTATCTTTGTTTTTTCATCTTTAATTTCTTGATATATTTTTGGATCATTTGTGCTTTGATGTTTACGTTCTAATTCCCTCTGTCTCTCACATCTTTGTTCATACGCTTCCAGTTTAGTCTTATTTGCTTTTCCTGTTTCAACAATTAATTTTCCTCTTAACACGGCTTTTAGTGCGTCCCATAGTATTGTTGGGTCCACTTCTTCATTGTCATTCTCTTGGATATATTCGTTTATGTTTATTTTTATTCTTTCTTTCATTTTCTCATCATTTAACAGTCCTACGTTAAGTTTCCATGTTGTTTGTCGTTTTCTATTGTTTAAATATATTTCCATGTATATAGGATTATGATCTGATATTTCTGCCCCTCCAATCCAACAATTTCTCACCCTGTGTCTGTCACCTTCATTCATAAGGAAGTAATCTATTCTAGAGTGTACTTTATGGGCTGCTGAATAATGTGTATAGTCTTTTTCGAGTGGGTGTAGGTCCCTCCATATGTCTACCATACCCATTTCTGCCAGTGAGGTTCTTATGAACTTTGTTACATGTTTTTTTGTCTTCTTAACACTTGTTGTATCAACTTCATGATCCATGACAGCATTTAAGTCTCCTCCACAAATTAGGACTCCTTCACTGTGTGTTGCTATGAGATCAAACAGATGTTGAAAAAAACCCTTGTCACTTTCTGGTGGGGCATAGATGTTCACTAATGTAATCTGCATACCATCTATTCTTCCCTTTATTATTATATACCTGCCTTCTTTATCCTGGATTTCCTGTTCACTTTCAAATTGTATTTTGTTTGAAATTAGTATCACAACCCCCCTTTTAGCTCCTCCCTTAAATGAACTGTAGTAGGAGTTCTTATAGCCAAATCTCTTTAGTTTCACATGTTCTGTCTTGCTCAAATGTGTCTCTTGCATAAATATAATTTCAGCTTTTTCCTTTTTGAATTTTCTTATTATTCTTTCCCTTTTAACAGGTGAGTTCAGACCATTCACGTTTAGTGTCATTATCTTAAGATTTTTACCCATATTCATGTTTTTCCATTTTTTTAACTTGTGCTCCTAGCCCCTTTAACAACAAAAATAACACATATTTATATAAAAACACATTAAAAAATCTCGACCTCCATACTTTGGGCCTTTCTTCTGCCCACTGGTCCCTGTTGGTGGGTGGGGGGATTGTCCTCACAGAGTGAGGGGCCCTCCCTAGACCTATATTTACTATGCAAGTAATAATCATTAGTCTAGAAATGTCCAACAAATATCACTTAAACCTCTCCTAGCCGTCTGTTTCTCTTTTACCTTGTCTTCTTGGCCTTCATTTCTTCTGTGCCTTTCTTAATCTTTGTTATGATCTAGGCTTTCAGTTGAAAGCCTTGTAGCTTGTCCTGGGCCCGCTGCGCCACGTCTCTCCCCCTTCTTCCGCCGTTCACTCGTCTCCACTCCGGCTGTCGTGATGCGTTCAGGGCCGCCGCTGCTCCAGCCGTTTCCTCCGGCACGCTCACCTCAAGGCCCCGCTCCATCATATCCTGCGCTGCCTCTCTGGCCGTGTTGTAGGTTCTTACGCCGTCCTCCCAATGAATCCTCATTTTCGTTAGCGGCGTTTGGAATCTAATTTTTTTCTCTTTCAGTGTTTTTTTAATGTTGGCATATTTCTTCCGCTGCTGCACAATTTCTGTCGGGTAGTCATGGTCGAAGAATACCTGTTTGTCGCCGATTCGTATCTTTTTTTTCCATGCTTGCGTCAGGATTCTTTCCTTTATGTCATATTTCACAAAGTTTACCACAACTGACCTGGGTGTAGCGTTTGGTTTCGGGTTCTGTGCCGGGGTTCTGTGCGCTCGTTGAATCTGCAGATCCGTTTTTTCGGGCAGTTCCAGCTCTTTTTTTAAGAAATGATCCATGAATTTCGTCATCGAGTTGCCTTCAATGCCCTCCGGAATTCCAAAGATGCGCATATTGCTTCGTCTGGATCTGCTCTCCAAGTCGTTTATTTTCTCCTGCATCCTCTGCGTTTGCGTCGTCAGGGTCTGTAGTTGTTCGTTTGCCTCGCTTTTCCAATCTTCCAGCTCTGATATTCGGGCCTGCGCTTCTGTCATACACGCCCGCTGGGAGCGCAGCTCCTCCATGTTTTCTGTTAGCTTGCACTCCATTTCTCTTTGGAGGCCCATAATTTCCTCCTTAATCTCTTTTTTCAGCTCCTCCTTAAGAGCCGCTAAATCCTGCTGTAGCTGCCGCTTGAATTCTCTTAATCCTTTACCCAAACTGGCGATGCCAGTGTTCATGTTTTCGAGTCTGGCGTCCTCCATTTTCTCTGCTGTAGACACCTCGTTTTTTTGGGCTTCGCGTTCAGCGGTTTTTCCTGCGTTGCTGGAGAGGAATTCTTCAATTTTACCCTGCTTTTGTCCTTGTGCCCGGCTCCTTCGTGTTTTCATCCCTTAGTTTATTGATCCGCTTATGTCGAGTTGGCCATTTACCGATGATTTTTAATCCGGCTAGGAAGAGCTCTCTGTTTAAGCGTTATGTCTCTCCGCCATCTTCCCGGAAGTCCCTCTCTCATTTTTAATATCTCTTCTTTAGTTGATAGAAATTGGAAGTGCTAACACGGTCACAGCCTGCTGGAGTTTAGCAGTAGCTAGCTAGCACGTTTGACTGTGCATGCAGGGTGACCTATGACACATAGGGGACTGGAGCTCTCCTGATTGGCTGCCCTGTACATCAATCAAGTGGTAAATACCAATAAGAGGACAAATGGGAGGATAGGCGATAGAATTTTTTTTTTTTAATGACACGCGATCTACCTGCAGTGCCTTTGCAATCTACTAGTCGATCACGACTGACTTATTGAGCACCCCTGCTCTAATATATGCCTTTGTAACATCTCGCCTGGACTACTTTAACGCCATCCTCCATGGGATCACCAAAAAAATTCTGGACAGACTGCAACATGTTCAAAACTCAGCCACCAGGGTTCTCACTTGGACCAAACCATGGCAGCACATCACCCCTACTCTAAAACAATTGCACTGGCTCCCCATGTCATGAATTGCCCCTCGAGGCAGAGAGGAAAGACCCAGGCGCTGAACTGCAGTTTGTGATATTTATTCAAGGAAAACATAAAGTACTAAGTGCACAACAAAACAATAAGCCACAGAGAGAATAACACGGGAACTGAGCAAGAAATAGAGAAAGTCAAACTTACGTTTGGAAGTCATATACAGTAGTCAAGACCGCAGCGAGGAATGCAAGGAGCAGCAGTCTTTAAATAAGGCATAACACAATAGAACACAGGTGTGGATACCACAGCAGGCAGGAGGAAACAATGATTAATAATTTGGACCAGCTGGAAGCAATGAGAGGGAAGAGACCAGGGCTGACAGCTGACAGGGACACCACCCACACGGAGCAAAAACCTGGAAGCGCCAGTGAC
This sequence comes from Pholidichthys leucotaenia, assembly GCA_020510985.1. NCBI lineage: Eukaryota > Metazoa > Chordata > Actinopteri > Cichliformes > Pholidichthyidae > Pholidichthys > Pholidichthys leucotaenia. Next base: position 344,972,369 of record CM035837.1, on the reverse strand, counting down.
AGCTGTCAACCCAGAGGGAGAACACAACAGTAAGGGATATAAAGAATAAAATATTAAGAAATACAGACTGAGAAATAAATACAAATTAATACAAAATAAGAGACCCCAGACACCCCAGGGTAACATCACAATGAGGACAAGAAAAAAACAAAACCTCTCACACACAGAAATGACCCACCCTGGTGGGGGGGGGGGGGATCCAGGCACGGAGGGACCATAACCAGAGCAAAAAACAAAAACAGAATCAAAAGAAAATACTCATGAATCACACTCAGTCTAACAGGTGGCCAAAATGGACTCTAAGCCGGATCAATCAGTGGGCAGAGCAGTTCAGGTGGTCTTCCCGAGTCCCACGACCACCGGCATCTGCGCTGGGACACATCTGGTGGCCTCTCCATACCCCAGAGCCAGCGAAGCAGCAGGAGCAGTTCAGGCAGTCTCCCAGCATCCCTAGGCCAACGAGCCACTGGAGCTAGGAGGTGGCATCCCCCAGCAATGGACGGCCATTCAAGGAGAACTTCACGAGATGCACCCACAGTGGCCCCGGACTGGAGCGGAGCTGCACCCGCAGTGGCCCCGGGCTGGGGCTGAGTTACACTCACTGTGGCCCTGGGCTGGGGCTGAGTTGCACCCGAGGTGGCTCCAGACTGGGGAAATGTTGCACCCTTGGTGGCTCCAGACGGGAGCAATGCCGCACCCACGGTAGCTCCGGACGGGAGCAACTCCGCACCCTCGGTGGCTCCAGACGGGAGCAACGTCGCACCCTTGGTGACCCCGGATTGGAGCAATGCTGCACCCTCGATGGCTTCGGACGGGAACAACACTGCACCCTTGGTGGCTCCGGATGGAAGCAACGCCGCACCTGCAGTGGCTCCAGATGGGAGCAACACCGGACCCTCAGTAGCTCTGGACGGGGAACGGAGCTGCACCCGTGGTGGCTCCGGGCTGGAGCTCTGCCACACCCGCAGTGGCTCCGGGCTGGAGCTCTGCCGTACCCTCGGTGGCTCTGGACTGGGAGCAATGCCACACCCACGGTGTCTCCGGACAGAAGTAATGCTGCACCTGTGGTGGCTCCGGGCTGGTGTGGAGCACCTGCGACGACCTCAGGTGGCAAGCCTGGACCCATGGAGACTTCTGGCTCAGGTGGATCCTCCTTAGCGACCCTGGGAGAAGGCTCAGGAAAAACAAGCAGAAAAACAGGGTCAGGGTCACCAGCAGCGGCAGAGCCTGGCGAGGTGAGCTCAGGTGCAGCTGACGACTGCACTTGGCTCTCCTTCCCAAGAGCCAGACAAGACCTCTCCAATACCGCAACAATAGAAACAGAAGAGGCCATTTGCCTGAACTCGAGCTCCACCGCTGTCCAGGACTCCGTCGATCCAGGCAACAATGCTTCGGGCTCAGTCCTCTGGGGATCCGGATGCAACTCTGCTGCAGTGGCCTCCGCAGCAGGTGTGACGGTGTGTGCAGTCCCGGTGCCTCCAGGCAAAGTGACCCACAATGGTGGCTCCTCCAGCGTGGCAGCTGGAGGACAGCTCTCCGCTGGCACTGGAACTAGATCCTCCAGGGCCACAGGCTCCTCCATTGTCAGTTCAGGGACCGGCGGACGCTCAGGGACAGATGGGGAGGAGACGGAGAGGACAGGTGAGGAATTATTTGCTGCAGCAGGCGGTGAGAGCTCAGTGGACTGCATTTCCTGAGCCTCCCAACCAGGGATCAGGCAAGGAACATAATCATGAATTGAAGAAGAAATAAATTACACTTGCCTGTCATCCTGGTGTGTGATGTTTTCTGCTGCAGCAGGTGCCAGTCATTCCTCTCTATGTCTATGGTGAACCTGGGCCCCTCTGTGGATTGTGGAAGAGCCGCCTCTGTAGACATGGAGGTGGGCATAGCTGGAGAAAACCTGGAGACCTCTCCGCAGCAGGCGGAGAAAACCCAGTGGGCTGCAGGAACTGAGTTTTCTCTCCAGGAACCAGGCAAGAATTTTAATTTTTTAGTAATGGAGAATTAGAGTTCACTTGCCTGAATTCCTGGGAGGTGATGGAAACAGCTGCTGCTCCGGCGTCAGACTCCGTCTCACCGGGAGTCTTGAGAGCTGTCTGGGTGGAGGGTGATGGCATGGACTTGAGGCGGTGGTGTCCTTCTGTCATAACATGCCCGTTTCATTGACGAAAAATAGGACACCAAACACTCGCTGCTGGCTGCCACATTTATTAACAAAAACACAAACAAGAACGTCTCATACAAATACAATAAATGAAATGAAATAACACAAATGCTGGAGGAGAGTTGGGCTTAACATCAGCGCTACAAAGTCAGGAAACACCTGATCAGGGGAAAAGCTCAGCCGGAGGACCCCAAGGGCTATGGGGATTGACAGCTGAGAAAAACAGAGAAAAAAAGGCACCAAGACGGAGCACATCAACTCACCTTGACAGCGGGACCTTGACCATGAAAGCAGGTCATTGCAGGAGAAGAAGAAGCTGTAGATGAAGACTGAAGAAGGACACAACAACAGGCAGGGGTTGTTGTGTCTCTTAAATACCCAACACATAATCAAAGACAGGTGTAATTCATAAGTGTCAGAGTAGACGGCAGCTGTGCAACCTCAAAGGAACTGACAACTGGAAGCTGCACAGCACTGTCAAAATAAACAAACCGGAAATACACAAATATAAACACAATCAAAACCGTAATAATAATGAAACCCAAGGTTGCTTTCCAAACAAACAAAAACAAACAAATAATAGACACAGACAAACAAAACAAGTTAAATTAGGTAGCTAGGTAAAGCTTGCAGGAACAAGTGTCTTTTCAACCTGGATTTATATTTTTTGTTTGTTTGGAAAGCGATAGGAAGGATAAGTGAAGGATAAAAATTAAACCCAGACGCAGAGGAAGGTTAGTGCTGGCACAGAGGGGGGCTTCGCCACAACAGTGGTCAGGCATAACATCCCGGATCTGGCTGCAGGTGAGGTGAAGGACTTTTTCTGGCACTTAGACTCAGGATAACACTTATGCTGTGAGGCTGGCTCCTCCGAGAACCCTGGCTCCTCTTGCATTCGGCGACTGTCTCCTTGGACTGGCAGAGAATTAAGAGGAACAGAGAGCAGAGATTGAGGAGCCATGATAGCAGCAGCTTGGGGAGCTCCAGCGGACTGCAATATCTGGAGCTCCTCCACAGGAATCTGGCTAATCACCTCAGGAGACATAGAAAGAGAACAGAGAAGGACTTGCCTGAGCTCCTGACTGGTGATGACGTCCGCTGCTGCCCCGGTGCCCTGCTTCGTCTTCCTGGGAGTAAGACGGGACGTCTGGCGAGAAGAGGAGGGCTCCAGCTTGGGAGGTGAACAGCGGGCTCTGGACCTCCAGGAGCGCTTTGTGGACTGCTGCAGTGGTTGCGTTTCAAAGGTCTGTCTAGACACGTCCGCCAATTGCTGTCATGACTCATGAACCAGGGTGAGGAACGGCGTCAGCCCCAGGTACTTCCATAGACCGGGTCACATCTGGAGCACCCCAACAGCGATATCAAATAAACAAAAATTGACCTCAAGGGAGTTGGTGGCACAAGCCCGAGAAACAAAATCCACTGCTCAGTTGGTCACGTCACACTCCTCCGGGCTCAAACCATAAACCGAGAAGTCCATGGTAAAACAAGCTACGGAAAACACAAAAGAGGGAAAAAAAGAAAAAATACACATGCAGTGCTTCCTCACTGGGGTTTCATTGGCTGAATTATTCTGTTGTGTTCCCATGCGCTTTCACGCAACGCATGGAGGATAAAAATTAAACCCAGACGCAGAGGAAGGTTAGTGCGTTTATTAAACAATCAGTGTAAACAGTCCAACATACTAATAGGTTAATGGCACCAGGAGTACAGGGAAAAACTGTGAGGATGCTCAACAGCACACTAATGAGTAAAACAGGTAAATGGTCCTATGGCAGACAGGCCTACGGCTAAGGAGCAGAGAAGTGCCCGAGAAAAGAACTGCCAGGCGGGACTGGACAGCAGAGGCAAAACAGTTTGTACTCATGGGGGCTGGAACAGTCCGACTTAGTCCAGGTACAGTCCACGGTGAAAGAGCAGAACAAAAAACAGAAAAGAAGACTAGTGACGTACTGAGTGATGCGGTACCAAGAATCGAGCAGTCAAGCAGCCACCATCTGGATAATCCCAACGACTGACGCTGAGTGTTCAATAATTCGGCAATCACTACTGGCCCGGGCAGAGCTTAAGTAACCAGACTCTAATGGCCAGAGTGATTGCCGGTGTGAAAGTGCGTGGATGAGAACCTGAGCAGGGAGAAGGCAGATAATGACAGATTGGGATCACCTGTCAGTAGCAGGCAGGAGAGGGAGATGTAGCCACTAGAAACAAATAACACAACCCAAATATGGAACTCAAAAGGATACATAAAGCACAATAAACTAAGAACAGAAAGATGCCATGAAACCGGGCCCAGCCCGGTTCGTGACAGAGCTCCTCTCTCAAGGGGTGGAGCCCAGACACCCAAAGTACTATCAAAAGAAAAGAAAACCTGCCCCCCCAACCCCCACAGGAACAAAAACCATCAACCCCGGGTGGGAGGTAGGGGGAAACTGGCCAGGAGGGAACAAAAAATAACCCAGCTCAGGACTCAAAACAGAAAACACACAATTACCCCCCTCCCAAGTCCAAAAGTGTGGGGGCTCGGGAGGCTGCCCGGAGTCCCAGACCCAAAGGTCCCAGCGAAAAATCCCATTGGGTGGCTTACCGGCATCCCAGGCCAATCGAACAGTCAAGAGGGACTGGTTGGGCGGCCTGCCCGGGAAGTCGAACCACCCAACCCAGCGGCACAGTATCTTGGGTGGTCGGCCTGAGTTCTTCAGCCACCTGCTCAGACGAGATGGACCAGGCGGTCGCTCCCCCATGGAGAGACCCAAGACAGCAGGGAGGAGCCGAGGGGAGTGAGCACCGGCGTTGGGGCATGACGGGGGGAATACCACTGCGCCCACAGTGGCAGGAAAATGGGGGGTAGCTGCACCCACGATGGTCCCAGTCTGGGACATGGCCGCACCCCCAATGGTCCCGGTCTGGGACAAAGCTGCACCTGCTATGGACCCGGACTGGGCCAACGCCGTACCCACGATGTACCCGGACTGAGCCAATGCTGCACCCGCAGTGGCCCCAGGCTGGAGCTTAGTAGCACCCGTGGTGAACTCCGGCTGCAGCTCTGCAGCACCCGCAGCGGACTCTGGCTGGAGCTCTGCAGCACCCGCGGCAGACTCCAGCTGGAGCTCTGCAGCACCCACGACAGCCTCTACGGTAAGGGTAGCTGGGCACACAGCGACCTCGGGCAGCAAACCTGGATCCTCGACAGCCTCAGGTGGTGGACCCAGATCCTCGGAGACCTCTGAGGATGCCAACTCCTCTCCGGCGATCCTGGGAAGAGGCTCAGAGACAAAGAAGGGAGAGGGGTCAGGGTCGCCGGCAGGGGCAGAGCCCGGTGAGGTGAGCTCAGGTGCGGCGGGTGGCTGCACCGGGCTCTCCTCACCAAAAGCCAGGCAAGAGCGCTCAGAAACTGGGGAAAGAGAAAGGAGCACTCCCCTGGATTTGGGCTCTACCGCAATCCAGGATGCCAACGTTCCGGATGGAGATGGTTCGTCCAGCTGCAAGGTGGTTGCATCCACCGAGGTCTCCGTGATGACCTCTAAAGCAATAGAAGCTGGACCTGCGACGTCCGTAGATGGTGTGCCCGGATCCACGGAGGACTCAGGCTGGAATGGATCTTCCCCGATGACCCTGGGATGAGGCTCAAAACAAACAGGGGAAGAGACATGGTCAGGGTCACTGGCAGCATTGGAACCCGGTGAGATGAGATCAGGTGCAGCTGCCGGCTGCGCCCGATTCCCTTCGCCGAGAGCCAGGCAAGTAGGCTCAGATACAAAAGAGAAAGACATAGAAGGGAGCACTTGCCTGGGCTCAAGCTCCACCGTCATCCAGGACTCCGTCAATCCTGATGATGGTGTCATGGCCCTGCCTGGCGGAGAGCCAGCTCTGATATGAACCCTGCTGCGGAGGGCTCCGCAGCAGGCATAATGGTCTCGGCAGCCTCGGCCTCCTCCAGTGACATCTCCAATGTGGGCGACATCTCCACCGTGGATCCTGGAGGCGGCGTACCAGGTAGTGCTGGACCCGAGGAGACTGAAGCCAGGGGACACTCCTCCATCGGTGCAGGCTCCAGCTCGGTCACAGCATCTTCCCTCCAATCATAAAGACCCTGCGGGACTGGGATGGAATCCTCCAGCACCACGGACTCCTCCTTCATCCGGCAGTCGAGCTCCAGGGCCGGCGGACACTCAGCAGCAGGTGATGGAGACATGGAGAGAAAAGGAGAATTTATTATCATAGTAGCAAAGGGGGAGCGTTCAGGCGACCACCTAGCCTGAGTCTCTCTTCCGGGAGACAGACAAAGTTTATCAGTATTAGTCAAAGTAGAATGAAAAAACACTTGCCTGGCCTCCTGGATCCAGGTGTTAACCGCTGCAGGTGGCGTGCTGTCATCCCTATTCATGCCCATGGTTCCTCTGGGCTCCTCGGAGGTTGATGGAGGAGCCAGCTTGAACGACACGGGAGTGGGCGTGTTAGAAGAGGCACTTATGGCTCCGTCGGCGGCTGGGGAGGATGACCTGATGACGGAGGCTGTGGCTGAAGCAGAGGAGGCACCGGCTGGCCTGACAGCTGGCATGGGGGGGCTTCTCCACAACAGTGGTCAGGCATAACTTATGCCATGAGGTTGGATCCTCTGAGAACTCTGGCTCCTCTTGCGTTCAGCAACTGTCTCCTTGGACCGATAGAGAATTAAGGGGAACAGAGAGCAGAGATTGAGGAACCATGATAGCAGCAGCATGGGGAGCTCCAGCGGACTGCAATATCTGAAGCTCCTCCACAGGAATCTGGCTAATCACCTCAGGAGACATAGAAAGAGAACAGAGAAGGACTTGCCTGAGCTCCTGACTGGTGATGACGTCCGCTGCTGCCCCGGTGCCCTGCTTCGTCTTCCTGGGAGTAAGACGGGACGTCAGGCGAGAAGAGGAGGGCTCTGGCTTGGGAGGTGAACAGTGGGCTCTGGACCTCCAGGAGCGCTTTGTGGACTGCTGCAGTGGTTGCACTTCGAAGGTACTGCTAGTCACCTCCGCCAATTGCTGTCATGACTCATGAACCAGGGTGAGGAACGGCGTCAGCCCCAGGTATTTCCATAAACCGGGTCATGTCTGGAGCACCCCAACAGCGAAATCAAATTAACAAAAATTGACCTTCAGGGAGTTGGTGGCACGAGCCCGAGAAACAAAATCCACTGCTCAGTTGGTCACGTCACACTCCTCCGGGCTCAAACCATAAACCGAGAAGTCCATGGTAAAACAAGCTATGGAAAACACAAAAGAGGGAAAAAAAAGAAAAAATACACACGCAGTGCTTCCTCGCTGGGGTTTCACTGGCCGAATTATTCTGTCGTGTTCCCATGCGCTTTTACACAACGCACGGAGGATAAAAATTAAACCCAGACGCAGAGGAAGGTTAGTGCGTTTATTAAACAATCAGTGTAAACAGTCCAACAAACTAATAGGTTAATGGCACCAGGAGTACAGGGAAAATCTGCCACACTAATGAGTAAAACAGTTAAATGGTCCTATGACAGACAGGCTTGCGGCTAAGGAGCAGAGAAGTGCCCGAGAAAAGAACTGCCAGGCGGGACTGGACAGCAGAGGCAAAACAGTCTGTACTCATGGGGGCTGGAATTGTCCGAATTAGTCCAAGTACAGTCCACGGTGAAAGAGCAGAACAAAAAACAGAAAAGAAGACTAGTGACGTGCTGAGCGATGCGGTACCAAAGAAATGGGCAGTCAAGCAGCCACCATCTGGATAATCCCAACGACTGACGCTGAGTGTTCAATAATTCGGCAATCACTACTGGCCTGGGCAGAGCTTAAGTAACCAGACTCTAATGGCCAGAGGGATTGCCAGTGTGAAAGTGCATGGGAGAGAACCTGAGCAGGGAGAAGGCAGATATTGACAGATTGGGATCACCTGTCAGTAGCAGGCAGGAGAGGGAGATGTAGCCACTAGAAGCAAATAACACAACCCAGATATGGAACTCAAAAGGATACATAAAACTCAAACCAAGAACAGAAAGATGCCATGAAACCAGGCCCAGCCTGGTTCGTGACAACCTTGGGTTTCTTGAAAGGCGCTATATAAAACGAAACTATTATTATTATTATTATTATTATTATTATTATTATTATTATTATTATTATTATATACCCTATAATAATATGATTTGGGGTCTTAAACAGGCAGTTGTGTTTCTTTCTTAATTACCTCCGCCAGGCCGAAAAGGCCAGGAGGAGATTATGTTTTTGCCAGGGTTTGTGTGTTTGTCTGTCTGTCTGTCTGTTGGTTAGCAAGATAACTCAAAAAGTCTTGGACGGATTTGCATGAAACTTTCAGGCGTTGGAGGAAATGGTACAAGGAAGAACTGATTAAATTTTGGGGGTGATCCGGTTCACCGTCTGGATACAGGAATTTTTTTAAAGCATTTTTCAACACTGTGACATAGGGCCATTTTCAACATGTGCGCAGGCGCAATGGAGGCCGCTGGGCGTCGTGTCTGACCAACACAAACTCCGCCTTCTTCAACGTTTTTGCCACAAAAGCATGCGGAAAACACTGCTGGCCTGGGCCCCCCAGCGTGCCTGTGCCAGCCATAGGCGCTGCGCACATTGAGCTGGTCGTCGTGTCTGACCAACACAAACTCCGCGTTCTTCAACGTTTTAGGCACAAAAGCACGCGGAAAACACTGCTGGCCTGGGCCCGCCAGCGTGACTGCTTTTGCGCCACGCTGCAAAACCTGACACGGACACCTGTCCGCCGCCCCATTATTTGCCACAAATTCCCCGCCCAGCTATAGGCGCTGCGTAAAAACGACCTCTCTGCCGGGGAAGACTCTAAATTCTGTTTTGCCGCGGACCGCAACCCCAATATAATATAAAATATAATATACCTGAACCCGCCAAGTCTGCGGGTATGGGTGGGCAATATAAGCTGCGGCTTCAGCCATCACCCATTTCGGATAACTCACGTGGAATTGTATAGAAGAAGGAGTCTTTGTCTAATTTGACCTTGTTGTTATATTATACAGTTTCTTTTAACCTGTACTGTATTATCCGAAATAAATTCATTCATTCATTCAAAACCCACGGCAACCTGTCTAACCAATCTGCATCCGTCAGTGGAGGAGATGGACACACCAACACTTCAGTTTATTACCTCCGCCAAGGAGGCAATGCTTTTACAACCGTAAAACGGGGCTATAAGGGACGGCGGGGTAAAATGGGACACTTTTCTAAATGTAATTCTGCTTTTTTAATTTTGCTTCCGCCTAGATTTGATGAAGGATTCAGGGATATTTAACAATAACAACACAACTCAGCGTCCTGCTCAAAATAAAAAAAGCAGAATTACATTTAAAACATTTCCCACAAAACTGTCCCTTATTAACCTGCCGTCCCTTATAGCCCCATTTTACACTACTGAACCACTAATCCTATCACTATCACATTGATTGTCATTCATTAATTGTCTGTTTATTGCACTGTCCATGTCAAATAAACAAATAATCATTGTGAATCCAATTGCTACTCATATCTTTTCATGCTCAGGGAATCTGAAAACGTACACACGAACACTCTATGGGGGGAACTGTGCCGCTTGGCGGAGGTCTGCGCTCTCCGAGTGCTTTTCTAGTTTCAGTTTTGGCATAGTTTGTGTGAAAAACTGGGTACCCATATTGAAGTGGTCAAGATAGGTACTGCATTCCAAAATTTTCTTTGTTAACATTTATTTTCATGTTCAATATATCCAAACGCTTCAGAAAAACATAATTTTGTAGATGGGTGGGGGATGCACGGTAACCCTTTCTGGCCCATGGACTACCAAAAACTATTCATAATTTTGTGGAATAATCAAGCTGAGGCTGGCATCATACAGTATTATGAGATATGAAGGCGTGTTTTACCTGTAGAAGATACTATACTCTGCACGTCCATGGATGACATGTCTGCAGATATTGAAAAGTTTTAGAAAAGATACTCATCAGTACGAAGCTGTGTTGCAATTTAATGAATCTATGAACATAACTGGACATGCCCAACTTTTGGCAAATGCACGTTAAGTGGATGGAGATGCCATCAGAGAAAATTTCCTATTTTGCAAAGATTTCCAACGAAAAACAGGAGATGAAATTTTTCAGGTCACATTAGAGTATCATGAATAAAGAGGACTTCAATGGGAAAACTGCACCAATGTCTGTACTGATGGAGCAGCCATGGCTGGGTGCACCAAAGGCTTTGTTTGCAGAGTGAAACAGAGACACCCAGATGTTGTTATGCACTGTTTTTGTATTGTCAGGTACTCACTGCCAAGTAGGTACTCACTGCCAAGACTGTACCAGCAGAGCTCCTGTGTTGGATGATGTTATGCAGAGGGTAAATTTTGTAAAGACACAACTAAACAGGCCCAGGTTTCACAATGAACGGGTATAAGCAAATTACAAGACTAAATTGCCATTACATATGCTGTAATGGGTTACATTGTGTCATTTTGTAACATTTTTGGTTGGTGGTGTGCCACAGATTTTTCTTCACTGTAAAAAATGTGCCCTAGCTCAAAAAAGGTTGAAAAACAGTGACCTAGGCACACATCCTGGGCTGCACGGTGGCGCAGTGGTTTAGCACTGTGGCAGCACAGTTTTACCCTCGGCCGGGGGATCGCGGGGATCATGAGATCGTGGGTTCGATCCCAGCCCCCGACCAACAGTGAGCTGTGTGGAGTTTGCATGTTCTCCCCGTGTTGCGTGGGTTTACTCTGGGATTTCTCCGGTTTCCTCCCGCATACCAAAAACATGTAGGTTTAGGGCGCTTGCGCACGCAGCGACCAGCAGCCGGTGGCTTGTCACCAGACTGCAAACCAAATCTACCTACGGGTACAAATAAGTAACAAAAAAAAAAAAAAAAAAAAAAAAAAAAATCCTAACAAACCCCACATTCATCATCTGGCTCATTTTCCCACAACCATGTTTATTTTGCTCATTTTCATATCTGGTTCTCTTGTTCTACATCTGGTGTCTTGCTAAGATTGTTGCATGTCTTCTTTAAACTGAAGGAAGTGATTAGAGAAAGATGGACAAATTGAGAGATTATCCATCATCTATCCATTCATCCTCTACTGCTTATCTGGGGTCTGGGTCATGGGGTAAATGGTAAATGGCGTTCACTTATATAGCGCTTTTATTCTCATCTCTTGATGACCAAAGCACTTTACAGATCCTGCCATCCACCCATTCACACACACATTCACACACTGATGGTGACATGCTGCCTAACATGGGGTGGCAGGGGTGGCAGTCTAAGCAAAGTAGCCTGGACTGCTGCCAGTTCACATCGCACAATGATCCCTCCTGCAGGTGGTCAGCGCACTGGAGGGTGGGCCCATGTGGCTCCTTTGGCTACACTAAGTCTTTGCAACTTTTTTCATAGGGATCTGCTGGACCACTCTTGATCTGGCCCTTCACCTAGGACCTGTCATGGGTGATCCAACTGGGGGCATCTGGAGTTATCGGGGGGGGGGGGTTGTATTTCATACAGTACATGACTGCAGCTACTGGCAGATAACATTCTTTATTTGTCTTAAAAAACACTAGGATGTAAGACAGAAAGAAGAGACAGTTCTGCTGAAAACAGCAGCTTCAATTTGTTTTCCAGGGCAGGTCAGATGTCATCTGGATCTCCCTCACATCAGCTAACAGACTTGGCTTCTCACTCTCTCCTCTTCCTAAAACAAGTATTTTACTGCATTCTCTCTCTTCCTCTACCACTCACCCAGTCCCCCCTGCCCCCCTTCCTTCCCCATCCAGTAGACAGAGGGCGGATGCTGGCAAACATTTCCTCCCTCTACGAAGTTACTTCCTGTCTCTGGAAATCAATTTCCTGTGAGCAGATACTACAGCAACATTAAGAGCATTCCTCAGGAGTCACACATAAAACAAGTGCACACTTACACTGCAAAAATTAAAAATGAGCTTATTTTTCTATTATTATTCTATTCTATTATTATGCTATTATGCTGTGTGTGTTTCTGTCGTTTTGGTCATCTACTGTGTCATGATGCTGTTTCCAAGTTTGGGATCAATAAAGTACATCTATCTATCTATCTATCTATCTATCTATCTATCTATCTATCTACAGTGGTGTGAAAAAGTACTTGCTCCCTTCCTGATTTCTCATGTTTTTGTATTTGTGTCACACTTAAATGTTTCAGATCATCAAACAAATTTAAATATTAGACAAAGGTAACACAAGTAAACACAAAATGCAGTTTTTAAATGAAGGTGTATACAGTGGTGTGAAAAAGTGTTTGCCCCCTTCCTGATTTCTCATTTTTTGTATGTTTATCACACTTAAATGTTTCAGATCATCAAACAGATTTAAATATTAGACAAAGATAACACAAGTAAACACAAAATGCAGTTTTTAAATGAAGGTGTTTATTATTAAGGGGAAAAAAATCAAAACCTACATGGCTCTGTGTGAAAAAGTGATTGCCCCCTAAACCTAATAACTGGCTGGGCCGCCTTTAGCAGCAACAACTGCAATCAAGCGTTTGCAATAACTGGCAATAAGTCTTTTACAGCGCTGTGGAGGAATTTTGGCCCACTTATCTTTGCAGAATTGTTGTAATTCAGCCACATTGGAGGGTTTTCGAGCATGAACCGCCTTTTTGAGATCATGCCACAGCATCTCAATCAGATTCAGGTCAGGACTTTGACTAGGCCACTCCAAAGTCTTCATTTTGTGTTTCTTAAGCCATTCAGAGGTGGACTTGCTGGTGTGCTTTGGGTCATTGTCCTGCTGCAGAACCCAAGTGTGCTTCAGCTTGAGGTCATGAACAGATGGCCGGACATTCAGGATTTTTTGGTAGACAGCAGAATTCATGGTTCCATTTATCACAGCAAGTCTTCCAGGTCCTGAAGCAGCAAAACAGCCCCAGACAATCACACTACCACCACCATATTTTACTGTTGGTATGATGTTCCTTTTCTGAAATGCTGTGTTACTTTTACGACAGATGTAATGGGACACATACCTTCCAAAAAGTTCAACTTTTGTCTCGTTAGTCCACAGAGTATTTTCCAAAAAGTCTTGGGGATCATCAAGATGTTTTTTTGGCAAAACTGAGACAAGCCTTTATGTTCTTTTTGCTCAGCAGTAGTTTTTGTCTTAGAGCTCTGCCATGCAGGGCATTTTTGTCCAGTTTCTTTCTAGTGGTGGAGTCATGAACACTGACTTTAACTGGGGCAAGTGAGGCCTGCCGTTTTTTGGATGTTGTTGTGGGGTCTTTGTGATCTCTTGGATGAGTCGTCGCTGCACTCTTGGGGTAATTTTAGTTGGATGGCCACTCCTGGGAAGGTTCACCACTGTTCCATGTTTTCACCATTTGTGGATAATGGCTCTCACTGTGGTTTGCTGGAGACCCAAAGCTTTAGAAATGGCTTTATAACCTTTTCCAGACTGATAGATCTCAATAACTTTGTTTCTCACTTGTTCCTGAATTCTCTGGATGATGTCCAGCTTTTGAGGATCTTTTGGTCTACTTCACTTTGTCAGACAGGTCCTATTTAAGTGATTTCTTGATTGAGAACAAGTGTGGCAGTAATCAGGCCTGGGTGTGGCTAGAGAAATTGAACTCAGCTTTCCGAAGATGTGATAAATCACAGTTGATTTATGTTTTAACAGGGCGGGCAATCATTTTTTCACACAGGGCTATGTAGGTTTGGATTTTTTTTTACCCTTAATAAGAAACTTATTCTTTTCAAAACTGCATTTTGTGTTTACTTGTGTTATCTTGGTGTAATATTTAAATTTGTTAGATGATCTGAAACATTTAAGTGTGACAAACATACAAAAAAAAAGACAAATCAGGAAGGGGGTAAACACTTTTTCACACCACTGTATTATTAAGGGGATGGCAACTTCCATCCCCCCAATTTTAACTGCACTATGATAGTTCACACACCTGCATACAATCACATCATACAACCGACACACACCTATCATGATTTGTGCAAAGGGGAGGATGGGTGAGGGTCTTCCCCCACCCCTGTTGCCCTCCTTCTGCTGGGGGCCCGGTGGGGGGCCTGGGACCCGTCACGCTGTCAAAATCCCTGGGTGCTGCCGAATGAATAGATACGAGCAAGGGAGTGTGAGAGGGACTGAACAAGAGAGTAAGCGAGAGTGAGGGAGTGCTGAGTGAAGATGATGATGATGGGTCGGTTTTGTGTGACGCTTTGTGTGTCGGGTGGCATCTCGGAACGCCTGTGGTGGTCTGCTCATCAGTTGCTCGGGTGGGCACTGCGGGTGGGGGTGGCTGCTGGCCTGTGCTGGCGGTCTCCCCGGCCACTACCGGGTGCTGGTGCGCGTTCATGCTCGCTGCATCTGCATCGCGGTCACCCTAAGTAATAAGGGTGAATGAGGGTGCGTGAGTGTGTGGGGGAGAGCACGAATGTATGTGAGTAGGTCAGAGTGTGAGTGAGAGTGCGTGTATGGGTGAACGTGAGTGAGTGTGGGTGACGTTGAGGGTGAGAGGGAGCGAGATTGAGCGGGTACAGGAGTGAGAGAGAATGGGTGGGTCCGGGAGTGTGAGTGTGGGACTGTGTGGGGGAGTGGGTGAGTGAGAGTGAGTGAGTGGATGTGGGTGCGGATGAGAGCATGAAGGTGTGAAAGTGAGGAAATGGGTGTATCTGCTAGTCCGGAGGTGCTGGATTGAGGGGGTAGTGCCTCTCAGCTACGTGGGTTCCCCTGGACGGGGGGGCTTCTTTGGGCATGGGGGTCCCCGGGGTGTGTGGCGATGGTGCTGGGGGGGGGGGGCTATGGAGGTGCCTGGGGGGACTCGCGCCAGAGGCGTGGGCCAATCTCCAGAATTGGGGACGGTGGCGCTGGCCTCCCGGCACCTGGGGCCCTGGGCTGGTGTTGGCCCCGCTGGGGGGGGCGGGGGTTGGCAGGCCCGGGGGCATGGGCACGCCGCACCAGTTGCCTGGTGACCTGGCCTCCCCTGGCCGTCACTCTGGGGGCGGATGCCTGGCTTTTCTGGGGCTTGTTGGCCTCGGACATTTGTGCCCTGTGGGGGTTGGTGGCACCGCCTTGCCTGCTCGGGGTTTCCGGGGGGAGGGGGGAGTTGCCGCACACATTGGTTACAGAAATAACTTGAATCTGACAAAAGTGGTAATAAATAAAAATTCTATGAAAATTAACCAATGAAAATCAGACAATGCTTTTGAATTGTGGTTCAACAGAATTATTTTAAAAAACAAACTCATGAAACAGGCCTGGACAAAAATGATGGTACCCTGAACTTAATATTTTGTTGCACAAACTTTTGGGGCAATCACTGCAATCAAACGATTTCTGTAACTGTTAATGAGACTTCTGCACCTCTCAGCAGGTATTTTGGCCCACTCCTCATGAGCAAACTGCTCCAGTTGTCTCAGGTTTGCAGGGTGCCTTCTCCAGACGGCATGTTTCAGCTCCTTCCACAGATGTTCAATAGGATTTAGATCAGGGCTCATAGAAGGCCACTTTAGAATAGTCCAATGTTTCGCTCTTAGCCATTCCGGTCACCCTCTTCGTATGTTTCCTGACAAACCACTCACATGCACACACTTATTTTGTGCGCATTCTCATATGCACACACATGGATGCACACGCACAAATGTCTCCCCTTTAACAGGTGCGGATATCAGACTAGTGTTGAGACCTCTTCGGTGGAAGAAGCAGTTTGTCTTCTGTTTGTTTTAGTTGTTGGTTTGTCATTTTGTCTGTTCCTCTCCCTTTTCTTTCCCCATCCCCACATTTCCTTTGCCCATTCCCCATCCTGTTGGGTCCTTCATTGGTAAAATAATTTAAATAAAGTATGAAAAGTGAAGCGGCTGGGATGAGAATCAGCACCTCCAAGTCTGAGTCCATGGTCCTCAGCCGGAAAAAGGTGGATTGTCCTCTCCGGGTTGGGGACAGGCTCCTGCCCCAAGTGGAGGAGTTTAAGTATCTTGGGGTCTTGTTCACGAGTGAGGGGAAAATGGAGCGAGAGATCGACAGACGGATTGGAGCAGCATCAGCAGTGATGCGGACGTTGTACCGGTCTGTTGTGGAGAAGAGGGAGCTTAGTTCTAAGGCAAGGCTGTCGATTTACCAGTCAATCTACGTTCCTACTCTCACCTATGGTCACGAGCTTTGGGTAATGACCGAAAGAACGAGATCGCGGATACAAGCGGCTGAAATGAGCTTTCTTCGTAGGATTGCTGGACTCACCCTCAGAGATAGGGTGAGGAGCTCAGTCATCCGGGAGAGGCTCAGAGTAGAACCGCTGCTCCTCCACATTGAAAGGAGTCAGTTGAGGTGGTATGGACATCTGATTAGGATGCCTCCTGGACGCCTCCCACTTGAGGTGTTTCAGGCACATCCCACTGGGAGGAGACCCTGGGGCAGACCCAGGACTTGGTGGAGAGACTATGTCTCCCAGCTGGTCTGGGAACGCCTTGGTATCCCCTCTGAAGAGCTGGAGCAGGTGGCTGGGGAGAGGGAAGTCTGGGCTTCTCTGCTTGAACTGCTGACTCCGCGACCCGGACCTCCGGAAAAGCGGTAGAAGATGGATGGATGGATGGATGGATGGATGAAAAGTTATTACAGGACGAGTTTACAACAATATACAGTACATAGATAGGTACTGTATAAAGCTCCTTTTGGCAAAGTTAATCTGTTTTGGCACAATAAAGATAGCAGATTTCTGTTCTGCTCACCTGGCTGCCTGACAGAAGATAAGATAAGATAAGATAAGTCTTTATTAGTCCCACAACGGGGAAATTCCAGGATTGCAACAGCACAGGGATAGCAACACTCAGAGCAACAATCAGAAGGCAAGAAGAAAAAAAAAGCAAGAGCAGCTAATATACATATGTACATATTACTATAAATATGTATATATACACACAGACACACAGTGCAGAGCATTGTAGCTGGATGGAATAAATATGTAGATATATAAACACACAGTGCGGAGCATTGTTGCTAGATGGAATAAATATATGAGTATATGAACACACAGTGCGGGGCATTGTAGCTAGGTGGAATAAATATGTAAATATATAAACACACACAGTGCGGAGCATTGTAGCTAGATGGAATAATATGTAGATATATAAACACACAGTGCGGAGCATTGTAGCTAGATGGGATAAATATGTAGATATATAAACACCCACAGTACGGAGCATTGTAGCTAGATGGAATAAATATGTAAATATATAAACACACACAGTGCAGAGCATTGTTGCTAGATGGGATGAAACAGCACAACCGTCTACTTAGTTATCCTACATGGTATGATTATGTGCCCATACATATTCTCACCCTCCATAGCGACCGGTATTTTCCTAGTTGTATGCCGGAGGGGACCATTGTGTAAGTCTATTGCATCTTTTGCATTCAAAAAACTATTAGGTTGTTATGTCTTTTTTGCTATCTCTGCGAGCAGCCCTGCTTAGGTTGTGCAGTCTGACAGCCGTTGGTAGGAAGGACCTGCGAAACCTCTCGGTTGTGCACCTGGGATGATGTAGTCTGCTGCTAAATGAGCTCCTCAGTGCATTCAGTATGTCCTGCATAGGGTGGAACTCGGACTCCAGCAGAGATGACAGTTTAGCCACCGTCCTTCTCTCTCCTATCTCCTCCACCGGATCAAGGCGCTGCCCCAGGACAGAGCTAGCTTTCTTGATCAGTTTGTTCAGTCTCTTCCTATCGGCAGACCACTCCAAAAGTGATGGCTGATGCCACCATCGTGTCATAGAATGTCTTCAGCAGCGCCCCTTGTACACCAAAAGACCTGAGTCTCCTCAGTAGGAACAGCCTGCACTGTCCCTTCTTGTAGAGTGCGTCAGTATTGTGTGACCAGTCTAGTTTATTGTTCAGATGAACACCCAGGTACTTGTAGGATATCACCATCTCAATGTCTGTTCCCTGTATATTTACTGGTGCTGTGAGGGGTTGTCCATGCCTGCGGCAGTCCACCACCAGCTCCTTAGTTTTCCTCACGTTGATCTGGAGGCAGTTCCGATGGCACCAGTCCACGAAGTCCTGGATAAGCCCTCTGTACTCAGCTTCATCTCCGCTGGAGATGAGGCCAACGATCGCAGAGTCATCAGAGAACTTCTGTAGATGGCAGTGTGTTGTGTTGTGTGAGAAGTCCGCAGTATAAAGAGTGAACAGGAAGGGAGCCAACACCGTTCCCTGGGGGGCCCCCGTGCTACCACTGATCGTGTCGGACACACAGTCCCGGGTTCTCACAAACTGAGGCCGGTTCGTGAGGTAGTCCAGGATCCATGATGACAGGTGCTGGTCCACCCCTGCATGCAGCAGCTTGTCCTTCAGGATCATCGGTTGGATGGTGTTGAAAGCACTGGAGAAGTCAAAGAACATGATCCTCACCACATTCCCGGGCTTCTCCAGGTGGGACGGAGAACGGTGAAGGAGGAAGATCACTGCATCCTCCACCCCAATGCCATTCTGGTAGGCGAACTGGAGTGGATCCATTGCTGGTCCCACCAGGGGGCGGAGGTGAGCAAGGAGCAGTCTCTCCAGGGTCTTCATCAAGTGGGACGTCAAGGCCACCGGTCTGTAGCTGTTCAGGTCTTTGGGGTGGGAAGTTTTTGGTACAGGTACCACACAAGATGTTTTCCACAGCTGTGGTACCCTCCCCAGCTTCAGGCTCAGGTTGAAGATGTACGCCACAATCTCACACAGCTGGTCTGCACAGGACTTGAGGAGCTTTGCGCTGATGCCGTCTGGTCCCGTCGCCTTCCTCGCCTTGATCTTCCTCAGCTCCGTCCTCACCTGGGTCCTGGTCAGGGTCAGGATGGGGGGCTGTGTGTTGGGAGTGGGGGGGTGTTGGTGGAGTGGGGAGTGGGCAGCAGGACTTGATGTCTTTAGAGGCAGCAGTGGTTGTTGTGCAGTCAGGGGGGAGGGCGGTTGGTCAAACCTATTGAAAAACAGATTCAGATTGTTCATCCACTCCCTGCCCCCCGTGGCCTGGGGGGAGGTATTCTGGAGCCCAGAGATGGTTTTGAGGTTTCTCCAGACCCCGCTGATGTCGCTCTGTTGCAGCTTGTCCTCCATCTTCTTCCTGAAGCTGTCCTTGCCTTCTCTGATCTTTCTCCTCAGCTCCCTCTGTACGGACTTCAGCATCTCCCTATTCCCCGACCTGAAGATCCTCTTCTTCTCTCTCAGAAGTGTTTTTATCTCAGGGTTGATCCAGGGTTTGTTGTTTGAGCAACACCGTATGGTCTTGGTGGGAACGGATTTGTCCACACAGAAGCTGAGGTAGCCCGTGAAGGTGTGAGTGAGGCCATCAATGTCCTCACCATGTGGATCGCAGAGCTGCTCCCAGGCGGTGGTTTCAAAGTAGCCCTTTAGAGTGTCCATTGCCTCCTCAGACCATAACTTCACTGTGCGCATAGCCGGAGGTTGTCTGTGCACTAGAGGTTTGTACACCGGCCGGAGATGAACCAAGTTGTGATCTGATCTCCCAAGTGGGGGGAGTTGTGATGAGGTGTACGCCTCCTTAGTGTTTGCGTAGAATAAGTCCAATGTTTTATTGTCTCTAGTGTGGCATGTGACATACTGGGTAAACGTGGGTAGAATGGGAGATAGTGAAACATGGTTGAAATCGCCTGAGATGAGGAGAAGAGCATTTGGGTGTTCTGTCTGCAGCCTGCTGGTTACTGAATGGACGACGTCACGCGCTGTCCCAGCGTTCGCCGTCGGATTTGCATAAACAACAATGCAGATCACGTGTGAGTGTTCTCTCGGGAGATATGTAGGCCGCATGCTAACAGCTAGCAACTCAATGGGGAAACAGAACAAGGGGGAAAAAAAATTAAGGGTAAAAAAAATCCAAACCTACATGGCCCTGTGTGAAAAAGTGATTTCCCCTCTCTGTTAAAACATAAATTAACTGTGGTTTATCACATCTTAGGAAAGCTGAGTTCAATATATCTAGCCACACCCAGGCCTGATTACTGCCACACCTGTTCTCAATCAAGAAATCACTTAAATAGGACCTGCCTGACAAAATGAAGTAGGCCAAAAGATCCTCAAAAATTAGACATCATGCTGCCATCCAAAGAAATTCAGGAACAAATGCGAAACAAAGTAATTGAGATCTATCAGTCTGGAAAAGGTTATAAAGTCATTTCTAAAGCTTTGGGACTCCAGCAAACCACAGTGACAGCCATTATCCACAAATGGCAAAAACATGGAACAGTGGTGAACCTTCCCAGGAGTGGCCGGCCGACTAAAAATACCCCAAGAGTGCAGCGATGACTCATCCAAGAGGTCACAAAAGACTCCACAACATCCAAAGAACTCCAGGCCACACCTGCCTCAGTTAAGGTTGGTGTTCATGACTCTACCATAAGAAAGAGACTGGGCAAAAATGGCCTGCATGGCAGACTTCCAAGACAAAAACCACTGCTGAGCAAAAAGAACATAAAGGCTCATCTCAGTTTTGCCAGAAAACATCTTGATGATCCCCAAGACTTTTGGGAAAATACTCTGTGGACTGATGAGACAAAAGTTGAACTTTTTGGAAGGTATGTGTCCCAATACATCCAACATAAAAGTAACACAGCATTTCAGAAAAGGAGCATCTGACATGTTTTGAGACCCAGAAAGCAGACACAGACCCAGAAATCAACTCAGTTATCTTTATTGTGTACTGTGTGCTGGAGTGTATGTGTGTGTGTATGAATATAGCAGCTGGGGCGAGCAGAGCACCGTACAGCCTGGAAACCCTACGGAGAAGCAGAGACAGGGGAATTAGTAACCATACACTGGCGGAGCTGTGCTGTGTTGCTAGCCTTACTGTTGGTGAGTTGGAGATCAGCTCAGGTTTGGTCCTGGGCAGGTGTGCGCGCAGCTGTGGAGAATCAGTCAACAGGCGGGCAGAGCGAATCACCACAACATCATACCAACAGTAAAATATGGTGGTGGTAGTGTGATGGTCTGGGGCTGTTTTGCTGCTTCAGGACATGGAAGACTTGCTGTAGTAAATGGAACCATGAATTCTGCTGTCTAGCAAAAAATCCTGAAGTAGAATGTACAGCCATCTGTTCGTGACCTCAAGCTGAAGCCCATTTGGGTTCTGCAGCAGGACAATGATCCAAAACACACCAGCAAGTCTGCCTCTGAATGGCTTAAGAAAAACAAAATGAAGACTTTGGAGTGGCCTAGTCAAAGTCCTGACCTGAATCCGACTGAGGTGCTGTGGCACGACCTTAAAAAGGCGGTTCATGCTCGAAAATCGAAAAAATGAAAAAATGTGGCTGAATTACAACAATTCTGCAAAGATAAGTGGGCCAAAATTCCTCCACAGCGCTGTAAACGACTCATTGCCAGTTATTGTAAACGCTTGATTGCAGCTGTTGCTGCTAAGGGTGGCCCAACCAGTTATTAGGTTTAGGTGGCAATCACTTTTTCGCACAGGGCCATGTAGGTTTGAATTTTTTTCCCTTCACAATTAACACCTTCATTTAAAAACTGCATTTTGTGATTACTTGTGTTATCTTTGTCTAATAGTTAAATTTGTTTGATGATCTGAAACATTTAAGTGTGACAAACATACAAAAAAATGAGAAATCAGGAAGGGGGCAAACACTTTTTCACACCACTCTATCTATCTATCTATCTATCTATCTATCTATCTATCTATCTATCTATCTCTTTTAATAATGTTTGATGAAAAAAGTCTAAATATCCACAAAAAAAAATAAAAAAATACAACACCGTAGTTTAACATTTGCAGGTTTTTACTAGATTTGTATTTTGCTTATTTATACTGGTTGGGTGACACATTTCATGTCAGCAATCCTTACACTCAAAGTGCAGACCTATTTTTCTGCTGTATTTAGGTTACTCCTGATACAGTTTTCAAGTGAAAAAAGAGCAAACCGTGATTTTTTTTTTTAAATAGTTCAAATTTAATACCTATTAATTATTTACTGACAAATTTCCTCTAGCAAGTTTTTAAACAAGTGAGTACTACTGTAAAATTCATTGAAAGTAAGAATGAAAAATATATAGTTCTTGCCAGAAAACAGGCGGTTTCCTGTGGACAAATACATGCGTGTGTGCAGACACACACACACACACACACACACACACTGGCATGTCTCTAATCAGAGGCAGAGTTATCTTTCCTCTCATAGGGGAAGTGTTTGTATTTGTCTATAAAAGCTGGACTGCCAGTCGGGGATGGAAATGGCACACATTATCATCACACCTAATAAACACAACCAACACCAAAACTTAAAGGGGTCATTGACTGACAATTTGTGTTTTTATAGGTTTTAACCTTCTGAAACGAGTCTGTTGGATCAAAACACCCACATCTCCTAAAAAAACCACACACAGCCTTCATCTCATTTTTCTCTCCAAGAAGCCATTTTAACTCTTCAGGGTATTTTCCTATATGTCAAGAAATGGGAAATGTTACTCACGTTGACACCTGCCTTCTGCTTTATTATTGGCCAGCCTTGCTGCTTGTTATGTAGATGGGCCGACATTACATACCGTATCACTTTTTTTCTTACTTGTAATTCTTTTGTAAAAGTTATGACTGAAGACTCATCAAATATTCAAACCAGCTGTCAGTAAGTCAGATTTTTTTATTGCCTACAATTGTACAGGTTTTTTATTTATTTAGCCTATTTCTTTAATTCAGTTCAACTTTATTTGTATAGAGCCTAATCACAGCAAAAGTCATCTTAAAGCGCTATTTATTTATGACTCCCTCATTCTTTCAGCTTAAAAAATTAATATAAACATTTCTTGCAGATGGAATCTGGCATTTATAGTTATAATCCAAACTTCCTAGTAAAACTTCTGCTTGTCCTCCATTAGTTATGTGGTATACCCAAATCGTGCACCACATTCGGAAATAATTCAGAGAGACTGTCATTATATTTTTATTTTAAGAGCATTTAAATATATTTTGAGATTGTGGACGATCAGTAATATTAACATTTAATATGTAGCCCTGTATAAATATTTAAGAGTAAGCAGCGGAACCTTTGGCACTGCGGTCGTCCCGCCCCAGGTAAACAATGAGGGTGCGCTTCCGGCCCCCCTTTAGTACTATCTGGAGAAAGACATGAGTGGTCCTGTGTTCTGTCTTTCTAAGACTCTTTCTTTATTTTACAGGTCAGTATTTGGTTAAAAAAATGCCATAAATAAGAGCCTTAAGCGCCGTGTTACTTCTGTGTTTCGCGACGAGTAATACTGTGATGTTGGTGTGTCGTTTAGATACGTTTTTGTACAAGTTCAAGCTGCGGCCGGCGCCGGAGATCAAAGGCGAGCCGCATCGCAGTAGCGGTTTCACTCCAGTCTAGTTTAACTTTGGGAAAGACTGTTAGCTCACATAAAATGTTTTACTTTATACGAGTATATTTTGCTCCGTGTGAATGTAAAAGTCTCCTGGTGTTAATTAATAGTCAGAGTTTGTCCTGTATATATTTGCCTATTGCCAAGTTTGTAAAGTAATTTGTTATATTTGCCTATTGCCAAGTTTGTGAAGTAATTTGTGAAAGAAAATACGAGTACTATCTGGAGAAAGACACGAGTGGTCCTGTGTTCTGTCTTTCTAAGACTCTTTCTTTATTTTACAGACCCAAGAGCAGACACGGAGGATAACGTTTTAAGACCTATTTCTTTTTGTTATTGTGGCCACCTCCCCGGGACCCGTAACAAACTGTGGGGGCTCGTCCGGGATCTCTCCTCTTCAGTCATCGAGGGAAGATCCAGTGATGCCAGAACTACGAGACAACGGTTGCCAAGCTGCTACATCAGACACGTCAGTCAGTGGGTGTCCAAGGAGGAAGATCAAAGAGAAAGAAAGGATCTTCAACCAAAAGTGGAACTGCACTGCTGTCAAGAAGGTAAAACGCAGCCTAGTCACTGTACAGATAATACAACACTCGAACTGCAGATAGCTAAAGTACCATGTCGACAGCACGGAAAGAACTGATATGGAGCATCAGAGGACGCTTGTTTACCTTCTCAAGTAAGGATCTTTTCGGGCTAACAAAGAGCCTTGCAGCTGGAGACAAAGACACACAGTTCAGTGAAGACGATAATGAGAGCTGTATGGACTATGTCGATTCCTATTTACGGTCCCCAACTCTGCTGAAACTTGAAGATGAGGGAATGAGTCAGTTGCTAATGTTGGATGATCTGCTAACTGAAGTGATACAAACGAGTGGCTCCACCACGCATCCAGCTGATCAGGCTGCGACACCAACCAAGTCAAGTCCTCATCCATCCAATATGTTGCCAGATCCACCATCACCATCTGCTGTTCCACCAGGCATTCAAGTTAGTGTGAACGCAAACGCAGAGTCTGTAGAGGAACTGAGGAAAGCATATGAGACACTGGGTGAAAGACTAAGACTGTGCGAAGTTGTGACACTCCAACCACCTGCAGCACCCAGTCGTCAGAGCCACTCACAACCACAGCCAAGGGAACAAGGTAGTCCAGAAAGACATGTCACTCTCAAAGACCTTTCCTACCTGCCTCGGAGAGAATTCAAGGTTTTTGGAGGAAAAATTGGAGACAACAGCTCTGAAATCAGTTATAACAGTCTCATGAGACAGATCAATGAAGGATTAAAAGAAGGATTTTCTGAAGCAGAGATCGTGAGGGGGGTACTGAGAATTGTAAAGCCTGGCACGTTCAGACATGCTTATGCTCAAAGATGAACTGGCTCTCTCTGAACTTCAGGGCTTTCTCCGATCCCACCTTGGAGAAAAGGCAACAACAGAGATGTCCCAGGAGTTGATGTGCGCCCGACAAACTGAGCAGGAGTCCCCTCAGCAATTCCTGTATCGCATGATTGGACCCAAACAGAAACTTATCTTTCAGTCAAAACAAGCCAATGCAGACATCTCGTATGACCTAAGGACAATCCAGGAAGTGTTTCTGCACACAGTCTATCAAGGCCTGGGAGTGAAGTATGCAGACCTGCGGCAACGACTAAGACCTCTTACATCAAACAACAATGTAACAGATGAAGAGATTCTTAGTGAGGTCACAAAGATAATCAGTGATGAGAATGAGCACCAGCGAAGGTTAGGGCAAACCCCTCGTCTGAAGTCAGCACAAAGTGCTGTGATTGCAACAAAGGACACGACAGCCAAAGACCAACATGTCTCACAGACAATCAAACAACTTGCTGCACAAGTAGAGACTCTAACCAAGATGGTGGCAACCTTCATGGAACAGGAAGCTGTAAACTCCTCCCCTCAGCGTTCTCAGCCTCCAGCCAACCAGAAGAAAACCTATCTCTGTCCGAAATGTACTGAACAAAGCTTACAGGAGTGCAGTCATTGCTTTGTATGCGGTGAGTCGGGACACAGAGCAGTTGGATGTCTGAAGCGACCCCAAGAATCAGGGAAACGGGAAACGGTCTCTGTCAAGGGACAGCCAGAGATCGGTACAGAGTCAAAGTCCCAGCCAGTAAACTCCTCCTTGGCCGAAGCTTCAACTCCATGCCCCAAGCACCAGAGCAAGCAGCTGAGAAAGCAGGTCAAACGCAACAGAAGGAAAGGTCAGATTCCCTCCTGTCATAGTGCCACCAAATGCCAAGCTCCCCTTGTCGGTAAGAAAAGTCTGCTGAAATGTCTAATCGCTGGTTATCCTGTAACAGTGCTGTTTGACTCTGGCTCACAAGTGAGCATAGTAGACAGGCAATGGGTCAAAAGGTACACACCCAACACTGTGGTAAGACCACTCCAAGATCTGCTGAACGACGAGCTTGAGGTTTATGCAGTTAATGGCCAAGCAGTTCCATATGACGGGTGGGTCGAGCTTACAGTCACTTTAGCGGGTCACGGGGATCCCAATCTCACTGTACAAGCGCCATTCCTAGTCAGTAAGCTGTCACTGAACCAACCACTAGTTGGAGCTAATGTGCTGAGAGCGATTATACAAGGCCAAGAGACGGATGAAGAAGCCAGTACAGTACTGTATAGTCTACTGCGCAGAGCTTTTGGAATGGACGAAGACCAGGTAGTGGCCATGGTAAACTTCATTGAAGAGCCGCAAAGAACAGACTGTGATCCTGTTACACTCAGAGTCGGTAAAGACAACATGATTATCCCAGCTGGCAAAGCAGTACAAATATGTTGCAGGGTGCCCCAGAACTTTGACATCTCTGACCCTCTTGTACTTTACGAACCTGCTGAAGAGGACATTGCTTTGAGAAATTTGAGTGTGGGGGAAGGACTTTTGGAGATTAACAATTCCCAAAGACCTTTTGTAAAGATCCCCATCTCCAACCATTCCAAACATGAAGTAATCCTGCCGAAAAGAACAGCCCGAGGCACCATCGAACATGTCACCAAAGTCATTGAAACTGATACACTAGAGCCACCAGAAACCCAGTCCATACTGAAATCAGCAACTACAGCAGAGATACTAAGTAAGACCGCCCAAGGTGACTCTCCTGCCGAGCCTTGGTTGCCACCAGTCGATCTCAGTCATCTAAGCCCAGATCAGCAAAAGTCAGTCGAAAAGGTTCTGATGGAAGAGTGTGAGGCATTCTCTCGCGATAGCACTGATATTGGCTGTATCCCTTCTTTGCAAATGGAAATCAGACTCAAAGATGACACGTCAGTTCAGAGAGCTTACGCCTCCATCCCCAAGCCCCTGTATAGGGAAGTAAAAGAGTACATTCAGGAACTGATAGTGAAGGGATGGGTTGTAAAGTCTCAGTCACCCTATGCATCCCCAGTTATCTGTGTCAGGAAGAAGGACAGATCTTTACGTCTGTGTATTGATTACCGCCTCCTAAACAACAAAACAGTGCCCGACAGACACCCGCTTCCCCGGATCCAGGACCTCACAGACTCCCTCGGTGGTTACAGCTGGTTTTCGATCCTGGACCAGGGTAAAGCTTACCATCAAGGTTTCATCGCAGAAGGCTCAAGGTACCTGACTGCATTCACCACCCCGTGGGGTCTCTACGAATGGGTGAGAATACCCTTTGGGCTGTCCAATGCACCCGCAGCCTTCCAGCGGAGCATGGAAGAAATGCTGGACACGCTCCGTGATGAGTGCTGCATACCCTACCTTGATGATGTGCTCTGTTTTTCCAAGTCATTTGATGAACATGTCCAAGCGCTAAGGAAAGTCCTCCAAGCTTTGCAACGCCATGGGGCGAAGCTGAAGCCTGAGAAGTGTGAGTTGTTCCGCAGAGAGGTTCGGTATGTCGGTCGCCTGGTGTCAGAAGATGGAGTGAGGGTGGACCCCAAGGACATCGAAGCTGTGCAGGCACTCAAACACAGAAGGCCACAAATAGTTGGAGAAGTCAGACAACTTTTGGGGTTCCTGAGCTATTATCAGACGTATGTGCAAGACTTCTCGCGCATTGCCAAACCCCTGTACGACTTGCTCCAGGTAAAGTCTGACACACTGCCGTCCAAGCCATCCAAAGGCAGAGCAAAGTACCCACAGCAGTCTTCCCGAGCTCCAGTGAAATGGGACAAGGAACACCAAGACCCTTGAGCGCTTGATTGACATATTGACCCAGCCACCTGTGTTAGCGTATCCTGACTTCACCCGGCCCTTCGTACTCCACACAGACACGTCCCAGAAAGGCCTTGGTGCGGTCCTTTATCAACACCAAGACAATAAGATGAGAGTGATTGGGTACGGGTCACGCACACTAACACTTGCCGAACAAAACTACCACTTGCACAGCGGAAAACTCGAGTTTCTCGCCCTCAAGTGGGCAGTTTGCGACAAGTTCAGAGACTATCTCTACTATGCCCCAAGTTTCACAGTTTTTACGGACAATAACCCCTTGACGTATGTCCTCAGCACTGCCAAGCTCAACGCCGTAGGACATCGTTGGGTGGGACAGCTCGCAGATTTCCACTTTGACATAAAATATCGCCCCGGAAAAACAAACATTGACGCTGATGTACTATCCTGTTGTCCACTCAACATTGAAGCCTTCATGCAAGAGTGTACAGGAGAACTGTCAGAGGAAGCCGTCGGTGCAGTATGGGAAGGGAGCAGAAGAGCCAAGCAAGGTGATGTAGCATGGATTGCAGCCCTCAACCTTGCTTCACCAAGTTCACCCCTCAAGGAGCCACTGCATTCCATCGGCCACGATAAACTAGTCCAAGAACAAAGAGCAGATCCAGCCTTCGGGAAAGTCATGGAGATGAAGGAAAAAGACATGACACCAACCGAAGACGACAAAGCCAAGCTTGACATAAGCACAAAAAGACTGTTGAGAGAGTGGAGTCGGATGCACATTGAAAATGGCCTTCTCTACAGGAAGACCGCAGAACGCAAGCAGCTAGTTCTGCCCGCTGTCTACAGACAAGTAGCTCTCACCCATCTCGATAACAACATGGGCCATGTCGGCGTGGAGAAAGTCTTGAGCTTAGCCCGTGAGCGATTCTATTGGCCTTTCATGAAGCGAGAGATTGAGGAGTATGTCACCAGGAAGTGCCCATGCATAAAACAGAAAAAGCCAGCAACGCATGAGAGAGCACCGATGGGCAGTATAACATCCAACTTCCCACTCGAGTTAGTATGCATCGATTTCCTGTATCTAGAGTCCTGTAAAGGCGGGTTTGAGTACATCTTGGTGGTAGTCGACCATTTCACCAGGTTTGCACAAGCCTACCCCACCAAGAACAAAGCCGCAAAGACAGCAGCAGACCGCCTCTTCAATGATTTCATTCCAAGATTAGGCTACCCCTCCAAGCTTCATCACGATCAGGGTCGTGAATTTGAGAACGAGTTATTCAAGTCCCTCAGAGAGCTAGCAGGTGTTGGCCACTCAAGGACTTCTCCCTACCACCCCCAATGTAACCCGGTCGAAAGGCTGAATCGGACCTTGTTGCAGATGCTACGTACATTGGGAGAGAAAGAGAAACTAAACTGGAAGGAACACTTGCCTCACACCATCCATGCTTACACCTGCACTAAGCATGAGGCCACTGGCTTTTCTCCATACTTCCTGTTGTATGGCAGACATCCTCACCTCCCAGTAGACCTTCTCTTTGGCCTCATGATAGAAAAAGACACAGAAACAGCACATGGATACGCTCAGAAAAGGAAAAGGAAAATGACAGAGGCGTACAGGATTGCAAGTACAAACAGTCAACAGTCAAGCTCCAAAGGAAAGACAAACTATGACAAACAATGCAAAGGTGTAGTCCTGCAAGTAGGAGACAGAGTGCTTGTACGGAACCTGGGCGAAAGAGGTGGTCCTGGCAAGCTAAGGCCCTACTGGGAACAAACAGTCTACATCGTGAGGGAGCAGGTTGGAGACAACCCTGTCTACAAAGTAAGTCTAGAGACAGGAGGTCGGCCCATCCGTACCCTGCACAGAAACTTGCTTCTCCAAGTCAACGACTTACCAGTTGACATCGTTCAAAGTCCAGTTGCCAAGTCACAAAAGAGAAACAACAGACCTACCAATATCAGACAAAACACACTGGAAAAGTCCTGTAGCGAGTGAGTCAGAAGAAGACGAACCCCTCTATTGGTTTCGTGTTCCCAGACACCTGCAAGAAAGTCAACATCCAGTTGACCAAGTTCAATGTGAGTCACAAAGAAGACAGGGAACAACACAGCAAAGACAAGTACAAGTTCCTATTCAATCTGAACAAGACAGAGACAATATTACGGAGGAAGGACAAGAAATACAAAAGGAAAGCGAACAAAATGTGGACCAACTTCAACCAGACGACGACAGGGAAGTGCTTCATCTCCACCAAGATGTTCCTGCTCCTAGTCCCGGACCTGCAGCTAATCCTGAGCCGGTGCCCAGTCCAGAGCCAGACCGCCGTCCTGAGTCGCCACCACGTCTGAGGCAGTCCACCAGGCAGAGACGACCCAACATGGTGTTCACCTATCCGTCCCTGGGCCAGCCAGCCTTCCAGACTCGTCCGTCGGTGAACACTGTCAGTGTTCAGCAGTCAACACCATATCCTTTTATGTGCTACCCTTCTTTCTATCCTCAACCTTTTTATCTTCCTCCTTTCACCTCTAACTACTTGCCATGTCAGTATGCTATTCCTTGCTATTAAACTGACCAGATCTTGGATAATACCTGAAGATTAAGGACACTTGAAAAGAAAGACGTTCCAGAGACTTTTGAATAGAGACTTTATTAGTGTTGAGATTTTGATTTGTTACTGTTAAGTGTCAGGAGCCACTTTTGTTGTTGGGGAGCGTGTGGTACACCCAAATCGTGCACCACATTCGGAAATAATTCAGAGAGACTATCATTTTATTTTTATTTTAAGAGCATTTAAATATATTTTGAGATTGTGGACAATCAGTAATATTAACATTTAATATGTAGCCCTGTATAAATATTTAAGAGTAAGCAGCGGAACCTTTGGCACTGCGGTCGTCCCGCCCCAGGTAAACAATGAGGGTGCGCTTCCGGCCCCCCTTTAGTACTATCTGGAGAAAGACACGAGTGGTCCTGTGTTCTGTCTTTCTAAGACTCTTTCTTTATTTTACAGGTCAGTATTTGGTTAAAAAAATGCCATAAATAAGAGCCTTAAGCTCCGTGTTACTTCTGTGTTTCGCGACGAGTAATACTGTGATGTTGGTGTGCCGTTTAGATACGTTTTTGTACAAGTTCAAGCTGTGGCCGGCGCCGGAGATCAAAGGCGAGCCGCATCGCGGTAGCGGTTTCGCGCCAGTCTAGTTTAACTTTGGGAAAGACTGTTAACTCACATAAAATGTTTTACTTTATACGAGTATATTTTGCTCCGTGTAAATGTAAAAGTCTCCTGGTGTTAATTAATAGTCAGAGTTTGTCCTGTATATATTTGCCTATTGCCAAGTTTGTAAAGTAATTTGTTATATTTGCCTATTGCCAAGTTTGTGAAGTAATTTGTGAAAGAAAATAAGAGTACTATCTGGAGAAAGACACGAGTGGTCCTGTGTTCTGTCTTTCTAAGACTCTTTCTTTATTTTACAGACCCAAGAGCAGACACGGAGGATAACGTTTTAAGACCTATTTCTTTTTGTTGTTGTGGCCACCTCCCCGGGACCCATAACAGTTACAACACCTTGGTGGATCTTTGTGCATGTGTGGTTGCTTCTGTGACATGCAATGTGCACGCAGATGTTTCTTTCTGGGTCGAAACGAAAACGTTGTGTACACTAGGCCTAAGAAAACTCAAAAAGCAACACATCATGCCACAATCTAAAGAAATTCAAGAATAGATGAGAAACAAAAAACCCAAACATCTAAAGAACCGCAGACCTTGCCTCATTTTGGACACTTGTCCATGATTCAACAATAAGGAAGACAGTGGGCAAAAATAACATCCATGGGAGAGTTCCAAGGCAAAAAGCACTGCTGACCAAAAAGAACACAAAGGCTCATCTCACATTTGCCAAAAAACATCATGATGCTCCCCAAGACTTTAGGGAAAATATTCTGTAGAAAAAAGTTGAACTTTTTGGGAGGTGTGCATCCCTTTACATTTGGTGTAAAACTAACAGTGTTGGGAGTAATGCCACTACTTTTGCAGTAATGTGATGTGTAACAAAGTTACTGTTTAAAATTTCAGTAATGCGTTATGTTGCACCCTTTGAACGACAGGACTCAGGCTTCTGTTTGGTAACTTTATTATTCCCGGTTCTACGTTTTTTTAAATAATGATTTGTCTGAGCAGCGGGGTCTGAAAGATGGTGAACACACATTTTTATTCACCTAAAGAGAACATGCAAAACAATAGCACAGTGATGACATGTTGTCGCTTAACTGACCTCACTGTCTCTCTCTGTCCCAGCAATGAACTAACTCAGAATAACACATGCAAAATGTGATAGGACTGATAAAAGCCCAAATTAAAACATATTCCTCAGCATCATAGCATCCTGTCCTCACAGTATAGACCTATCATAGATTTCTAGGGCACAACACCCTCCCCCACTAAAAAAAAAAAAATGTTGCCTAACATTTTCTCTACCACTCTACACAGACAATATTTAACACATCTGTAGCAACATTAGAACTCTTTGGTGATGGTGAACATGTGAGCTGTTGTCTTTTTCTTTTTTAACACACATTACAGAATACAAGTGCAAGTAATATTATTTCACTTTAGTGTCTCTATGTCTTCTTCTTCAACTTCTTGTGCTTGTAATACTAAGCTAAATGTCCATAGTCCATCAGTACTGAAGGGTGAATAGTCCACCGAAGGATTGGTGGGCCCTCCCAATCTTCACAAAGGGACAAGGAAATTACCATGCACACTCATCCTTATGTTTGCTTCACATTTTGGTGCCACACATTTCATCTCATTGAGTCTATATATCACTGTTTTTTTACACAGCAATTGTGATACTATTGTCTCATTTTAAGTACACAGATAACTGTGATGAACTGAGTTTGGACTTTTTCCAAACTCAGCTTCATGACTTTTTGCTGCATTTATTTCCGTCTGTTGTATTTTTGGTGCCTTTGTTGGGTTGTCCCTGCCTTTTATTTGTCTGTTTATGTTTTTGGTTGTTTGATTATCTCTTGTGTTATTTGTAGTTATTCTCCAGTCTGCATTTGGTTTTGTTCATATTTATTTTGTGACTGACAGCGGTCAGGTGCTTTTCTGGGTGTTGTTGTGCACCTGTCAGCTAGCAGTCACTCCTCCCTCACCTGTCATTACAGTCAGCTGATTCCAATCGTTAATTGTTTCTTCCCTCTCTGCTCAGGTCATCCCACACCTGTGCTCTCTTATTTTGTTATCTCACTTATTACTTTAGCTCTGTCTGTTCATTTTGTCTCTGCCAGTTCATTGTGCTCATGTCAACCCACATCTCAACTGAGCTCCTTCTGCTCGGGTGAGATTCTCTGTAAGTAATCTCTGTGTGCTCACCAGTTCGTATGTTGGAGCGCCTTTGTATTTATTCTGTACTTTCCTATTTGATCTGCGCGGGATCTGCATTGTTATTTATGCAAATCCGACGGCGAACGCGGGGACAGCGCATGACGCCATTCACTTAGTAACTGGCAGGCTGCTGGCAGAACACCCAGATGCTCTCCTACTCATCTCAGGTGATTTCAACCATATTTCACTCTCCCCCATTCTGCCCATGTTCACCCAGTATGTCACATGCCACACTAGAGACAATAAAACACTGGACTTATTCTATGCAAACACTAAGGAGGCATACACCTCATCACCACTCCCCCCACTCGGGAGATCGGATCACAACTTGGTTCATCTCCTGCCGGTGTACAAACCCCTAGTACACAGACAACCTCTGGTTATGCGCACAGGGAAGTTATGGTCTGAGGAGGCAATGGACGCTCTAAAGGACTGTTTTGAAACCACTGCCTGGGAGCAGCTCTGCGATCCACATGGTGAGGACATTGATGGCCTCACTCACACCATCACGGACTACATCAACTTCTGTGTGGACAACATCGTACCCACCAAGACTATACGGTGTTGCTCAAACAACAAACCCTGGATCAACCCTGAGATAAAAACACTTCTGAGAGAGAAGAAGAGGATCTTCAGATCGGGGAACAGGGAGATGCTGAAGTCTGTACAGAGGAAACTGAGGAGGAAGATCAGAGAAGGCAAGGACAGCTTCAGGAAGAAGATGGAGGACAAGCTGCAACAGAGCGACATTGGCGGGGTCTGGAGAAACCTTAAAACCATCTCTGGGTTCCAGAATACCTCCTCCCAGGCCACGGGGGGCAGGGAGTGGGTGAACAATCTGAACCTGAACAGTCTGAACCTGAACCCCTCCCCCCCGACTGCACAACAACCACTGCTGCCTCTAAAGTCATCGAGACCTGCTGTCCACACCCCACTCCACTAACACCCCCCCCCCCCCCCACTCCCAGCACACAGCCCCCCAACCTGACCCTCACTAAGACCCGGGTGAGGACGGAGCTGAGGAAGATCAAGGCGAGGAAGGCCTCGGGACCGGACGGCATCAGCACAAAGCTCCTCAAGTCCTGCGCAGACCAGCTGTGTGGGATTGTGGAGCACATCTTCAACCTGAGCCTGAAGCTGGGGAGGGTACCACAGTTGTGGAAAACATCTTGTGTGGTACCTGTACCAAAGACTTCCCACCCCAAAGACCTGAACAGCTACAGACCGGTGGCCCTGATGTCTCACATGAAGAAGACCCTGGAGAGACTGCTCCTTGCTCACCTCCGCCCCCTGGTGGGACCAGCAATGGATCCACTCCAGTTCGCCTACCAGCATGGCATTGGGGTGGAGGATGCAGTGATCTTCCTCCTTCACCGTTCTCTGTCCCACCTGGAGAAGCCCGGGAACACGGTGAGGATCATGTTCTTTGACTTCTCCAGTGCTTTCAACACCATTCAATAGATGATCCTGAAGGACAAGCTGCTGTGCGCAGGGGTGGACCAGCACCTGTCATCATGGATCCTGGACTACCTCACTAACCGGCCACAGTTTGTGAGAACCCGGGATTGTGTGTCCGACATGATCATCGGTAGCACGGGGGCCCCCCAGGGAACGGTGTTGGCTCCCTTCCTGTTCACCCTTTATACTGCGGACTTCTCACACAACACAACACACTGCCATCTACAGAAGTTCTCTGATGACTCTGCGATCATCGGCCTCATCTCCAACGGAGATGAAGCTGAGTACAGAGGACTTATCCAGGACTTCGTGGACTGGTGCCATCGAAACTACCTCCAGATGAGCACGACG
The DNA here is from genome assembly GCA_020510985.1 of Pholidichthys leucotaenia. NCBI lineage: Eukaryota > Metazoa > Chordata > Actinopteri > Cichliformes > Pholidichthyidae > Pholidichthys > Pholidichthys leucotaenia. Next base: position 344,937,491 of record CM035837.1, on the reverse strand, counting down.
AAAACTAAGTAGCTGGTGGTGGACTGCCGCAGGCATGGACAACCCCTCACAGCACCAGTAAACATACAGGGAACAGACATTGAGATGGTGACATCCTACAAGCACCTGGGTGTTCATCTGAACAATAAGCTAGACTGGTCACACAATACCGACGCACTCTACAAGAAGGGACAACGCAGGCTGTTCCTACTGAGGAGGCTCAGGTCTTTTGGTGTACAAGGGGCGCTGCTGAAGACATTCTATGACACGGTGGTGGCATCAGCCATCGCTTTTGGAGTGGTCTGCTGGGGCAGTGGCATTACAGCAGCCGATAGGAAGAGACTGAACAAACTAATCAAGAAAGCTAGCTCTGTCCTGGGGAAACGCCTTGACCCAGTGGAGGAGATAGGAGAGAGAAGGATGGTGGCTAAACTGTCATCTCTGCTGGAGTCTGAGTCCCACCCTATGCAGGACATACTGAACGCACTGAGGAGCTCATTTAGCAGTAGACTACATCATCCTAGGTGCGCGACAGAGAGGTTTCGCAGGTCCTTCCTACCTACGGCTGTCAGACTGTATAACCTAAGCAGGGCTGCTCGCAGAGATAGCAAAAAAACGTGACGACCTAATAGTATTGAATGCAAAAGAAGCAACAGACTTACACAAATGGTCCCCTCCAGCATACAACTAGGACAATATCAGTCGCTACGGAGGGTGACAATATGTATGGGTACATATTCATACCATGTAGGGTAACTAAATAGAAGGTTATGCTGTTTACTCCATCTAGCTACAATGCTCTGCACTGTGTATATATATTTATATATTTATGTGTACATATGTATATCCACTGCTCTTTAGCCTGTTTTCCACTAGCCCAGCACACCTCGGTACGGCTCGATTCACTTCAGTACGGCTCGGAATGCTTCTGTCTCCATTAGCACGGTGTTGTGCTTGTGCTGTGTGTTTTTTTTTTAGGAGGTTTTAGAAGCGGGGCAGCAGCAGATTCTTATGTCACGGGGCCACACTCCCGTGACATTACGCACCCGACTGAGTCCTTATTTACACGAGACAAAAAATGGAGGATCCAAGGATTATTGCCTTGCTCGCTCTGTGGTTTTATCTCACAATTAATTTTATCTCATAATTAAGCTGCAACAACACAAGTCACTTTTGTTTTGAATTAACTGCCAAATGACCTAGAAATAATGAGCTGAAACTTGTTTTTATTCGTATTATATAATGAGACGGTGGCACACTGGACTACACCACATCCTAGGGCATTTTGGATGTACTGAATTAAAAAAATTCATGTTTTTCACCTTCAGGTCAACGTTTGGAACAACAGTATTATTTTCCGTTTAGATGATGCTACACTCCTTCTAAAGTATTGTAATTCTCTGAATTTGGAATGCCGATAGAACATTCAATTTACATATACTTACTTTTTTACATACTTTGACTTGTAAGCTTGATCAGTCTGTCCTGCTGCATTTTAAAGTCCAACTGTGCAACTTCTTATAAGTTAACATAAAAAATGTACCCAAAGTTTAGAACTGGATCATGTGGGGCTAATTTTTTATGATATTTCAATAAAAAGAACAGAAAGCTTACAAAAACATTTTTTGGTCTAGTTAAAAATTACATTACCTTTACAATGGTTGACCCTGACAGGAAGATCAGTATCATTTTGATCAGACTAGGCAATGGAATTTCTATGTAATTATACTGTTTTATAATTCAGTGTTATAACAGACAAACCACACTTTCCAAAACAATTCCATTTTATTATATACAAAATATTAAAAGAAAAAAAAAAACTTTGCAACACAACATGAAGGTTAATCGACATTTTATACACGCCGACCACTGTGTCTACACCAGCTTCCCAAACTGGGTCACGACTCGGCTGAATGAAGCCGTCTCTGCCAGCTGTGGGTCAGGAAGGCTCGGTTGAATAATCCGGACGGGCTGTCGCGGCGGACGCGTGGGATGATTCTACAAGGAAAATGCACACAATAAAATACAGCACAGTAGTTTTTAACAAGAATACATAAGCTTATTTCAGCGTATTGTTCACATGAATAATTAAAATAAAAGCTTTAGTCCGCAGTGTGCTGCAATAAAGCAGCGATCCATCCACAAATGAACAGCTTTTTTATTGCATAAATAAACTGAGCGTCTTACCGAATATATTTGCGAAAAAACGCACAATAAAAAAAAATTAAAACTCACCGTTAAAGGACTCCGATGTCGAGACCTCCCGGTATATTTTTTCATTCTGGGCGGCTCCGTCTAACTCGCGCTACGTTCGTCTGACAATGCAGTGAGCAGACACTGCAGCTCCTTATTGATGCATGGAACACCCTTATTACACGAAGCCATTTTTGATAGAGATAATGAAAATAGCACACTGAAAAGGAACCGCCAACAGTGGTTGCGTGCTGAGTAAAGGCGGTCGTGAAGATTCTTTTTTTTTTTTTTTTTCAAAAACTTTATTGAGAAGGTCATGAAGATTTGGTAGATGAGGAGGAGGAGAGGGGCGGTTACAACCTGACCAATCAGCGCCGGTTACGACCTGACCAATCAGCGGCGACCAGTCTGTTAACGTCACAACATGGCACAGCTCAATGCTGCTGTACCCTGCCCTGCAGCGGGGCTGAGAATTGCGGCTGTTAAACCGTGTTGGAGCTTGTGGAAAAGCGTACAAAGCGTGCTGAGCCATCCCGTGTCGCGCTAAAGCGTGCTAGTGGAAAAGGCCCTTTATTTTCTTATCTTCTTAATTATTGCTCTGAGTGTTGCTATCCCTGTGCTGTTGCAATCCTGGAATTTCCCCATTGTGGGACTAATAAAGGCTTATCTTTTCTTATCTTATTTGCTCACCAGTTCGTATGTTGGAGTGTTTTTGTGTTTATTCTTTATGTTAATAAAATGCACAGCACCATCCTGCGCGTTGGTTTCTTGTTCTCTTTGCCCTGTAGGGGCACTAAACATGACAGAATGAACCGGCCAGAATAAGAAAACCCAGCGGTGGTGTTGTGTGTGCATTTTTCATCTTTTGTGTTTTTTCCACTCACCTGTTTCTGGAGATAGCAATGGACACAGCGGGTCGGAGTTATCTGATGAGCCTGGGGTGGAAGTGCTGCCGAGCTCTATTGGAAATAGACGGGATAATTTCCTCGGCATGTACATATTCCACCACGGAAGACGTGCTCTGGTATGTGGATCGGGTGGAGGCAGCAGTTCGGCGATGCCCTCAGCTCTCGGAGCACCCAGAGGGAACTGAGAGGATAACCCGGTTGGCAGCGCTGTGACGCAAAAATGGCGAAAGGGGGAGGAAGCCCCTGAAAAGACCTGGGCTCGCGCTGAAGGGAGGGTGCTCCCAGGGCTCCGTTGTTCCTGTGTCTCGCCAGCCCTCTACTCCAGTTTCTGCTCCAATTAAGCCAGCTCCAGCTACCCGAAGACAGTGTCATCCTGTGTCGGAACACCAGAGGAAGCCCTCCTCTTCGTCAGCAGCCATTTTCCCTCCTGCAGCTGAGAGGTCCTCCAGGGTTTCTCCAGTAACGCCCACTTCCACATCATCTGAGCCGGCTCCTCCACTATCCATTGAGGGGGCCAGAATAGCCATTGACATGGAGGGGGATGACAGCCCACCACCTGCAGCTGAGAGCATAAAGATCTGGGATGTCAGGCAAGTGGGGGACCTCCAGTAATGCACTGGGCCTCACTCCTTTCCTCACTCTCTATGAAATATTTTTTTTTTTTGCTGGTCATTAACATTTGTTTGTTCTCTCCCATAGATTGAGTCCCCATCGTGCTGTTTGCTCTCTACATGTCTGTTCTTTTCTTCTTCTCTATCCCCTCACCCCCCAGCCAGTCGCAGCAGATGACTGCCCCTCCCTGAGCCTGGTTCTGCTGGAGGTTTCTTCCTGTTAAAAGGGAGTTTTTCCTCTCCACCGTCGCCAAGTGCTTGCTCACAGGGGATCGCCTGATTGCTGGGGTCTTTCTGCAACTGTGGGGGTCCTCCCTACAGTTGATAGTGCTATGAGATGACTGTTGTTGTGAAATGGCGCTATATAAATAAAGTTGAATTGAATTGAATTGAAAGTGTTTTTTCATTCTGTTCCATCTTATAATGATAAACCTTGTCTGTCTCCTGGGAGAGAAACTCAGGCTAAGCAGTTACCTGAGTTCTCTCCTTGTGCTGCAACTGTTAAACTTTCTACTATTCTCTCCGTGTCTCCTTCATTTTCCCCTGAGTACCCGTTGGTCCCAGAACTGAGCTGTCGTACGGTGGAGGAGCTGAGGGCCCTGGAGGACCAGACTCCAGAGCCTACACGGAGCCAACCTCCAGCTTCCACACCGGAGCAGTCACCAGCGTGGGTCATGGCAGCTGGGGCAACCAGGACTGCTACTACCATCATGCCTGCCGCGGAGGCCACCGCTGCAGAGTGGGAGCCCGAACTGGACCTCCTGGAGGCTGAGCCCAAGATGACACCATCGCCTGGATCATCAGAGTCCTGGACAGCAGTGCAGCTCGAGCTCAGGCAAGTGCTCTCCTTTGTTTTCCTGTTGCCTATTTTAGAGCATTCTTGCCTGACTCTTGGTGAGGAGAGCAGGGTGCAGCCGCCTGCTGCATCCGAGCTCGCCTCGCTGGGCTCTGCCGCTGCTGGTGACCCTGACCCCTCTTCTCTGTTCTTGTTATCTGAGCTTTCTCTCAGGGTCACCGGAGACATTCCAGTTCAGCCAGAGGTCTCCGTGGGTCCAGGCTTGCCTCCGGAGGACATCGCAGGTCCAGCTCTCCCAGCTGAGGTCATCGTGGAACATCCTCCTTCGCTCTCACCTAGGGTCACGTTGATTGGCCACCTCCTCGGCCTGGTGCTCTCACGGATCGACCGGTTCACCATGGGTGCAGCCATGGCCCAGCTGAGGTCCACCAAGGGTGCAGCCATGGCCCATCCAGGGTCCTCCGAGGGTGCAATGTTGGCCCAGCCCGGGTTCACTGAGGGTGCAGTTGTGCTCTAGCCCGGAGCCACCGCGGGTGCTACTTTGTCCCAGACCAGGACCCACGTGGATGCAATGTTTATTCAACCTAAGACCACCGAGGGTGTTGTGGGTCTCCTTCCTCCCCTGCCTGATGCCGCCGGGGTCCCTCTTCTTGCTCCTCAGCCTGACACCGTCGTGGTCCCCCTTCCTTCTTCACCAGGCACCGTCATGGTCTCCCTTTCTCCGCCACTGAACACCAATGAGGTTTCCTCCCTTTGGCCCATTAGTCCATCATTGGGCCTCCCTGTGGGGGAACCACCTCCTGGGTCTCTCCTCCGGTCATGGTAGCTGAAGAACTCAGGCTGGTAGCCCAATAGACTGAGTCGCTGGGTTGGGTGCCCATTTTCCCCGGTAGGCCATCCGACTCATTCCACCTGGCTGTCAGGCTGGTCTGCAACTTTGGCAGACTACTTGACTGGACTCGCCTTGCTGCCCGCTGGGCCTGGGACTCTGGTTGGCCCCCCAAACTTTTGAGCTCCTTGACCCGGGGGGCCTAAATTTGGTGTTTTTTCTGGTGTGGGCCCTGAGCGGGATTTTGTTGTGTTCCCCCATAGCCTGTTTCCCTCCACCACCCACCCGGGGTGGGTTGTTGTACCTTTTCTGGGGGGGTGGGGGGGGGCTTTTTTTTGTTCTGTTGATGTTACTCCGGGTGTCTGGATCCACCCCTTGAGAGGGGGGCTCTGTCATGAACTGAGTTTGGACTTTTTCCAAACTCAGCTTCATGGCTTTTTTGCTGCATTTATTTCCGTCTGTTGTATTTTTGGTGCCTTTTTTGAGTTGTCCCTGCCTTTTATTTGTCTGTTTATGTTTTTGGTTGTTTGATTATCTCTTGTGTTATTTGTAGTTATTCTCCAGTCTGCATTTGGTTTTGTTCATATTTATTTTGTGACTGGCAGCGGTCAGGTGCTTTTCCGGGTGTTGTTGTGCACCTGTCAGCTGGCAGTCACTCCTCCTTCTCCTGTCATTACAGTCAGCTGATTCCAATTGTTAACTGTTTCTTCCCTCTCTGCTCAGGTCATCCCATACCTGTGATCTCTTATCTTGTTATCTCACTTATCACTTTAGCTCTGTCTGTTCATTTTGTCTCTGCCGGTTCATTGTACTCATGTCAACCCACATCTCACATGAGCTCCTTCTGCTCGGGTGAGATTCTCTATAAGTAATCTCTGTGTGCTCACCAGTTCGCATGTTGGAGCGCCTTTGTATTTATTCTGTATTTTCCTATTTACTCACCAGTTCGTATGTTGGAGCGTTTTTGTGTTTATTCTTTATGTTAATAAAATGCACAGCACCATCCTGCGCATGGGGTTTCATCCTCTTTGCCCCATAGGGGCGCTAAACATGACAGGTAACCATCTATTTTTGTACTTAATTTTAAGCAAATACTCTACTTGCTTATATTTGAGCTATAATGTATCCTGAACTAAAAGTGTGGCCATACCCCTATAACTAACTTTCAATAAACAATAGCTAATATGTGAAATGAACGACTAAATCAATGAAGTCAGTTATGAATAGCATAACATTCTCTCACTCATTGTTAGAGAAAGCATATATGAACGATGGTCTCGTAGAGGGGTCATGGCTGATTCTCAGGGGTTGCTTCAAGCTGACGCCACATGTCTTCAGAGGCCTGAACATTGGTTGACCCAGCTGATCATAGGTGTAGAAGCGTTTGGGTGGCCTGGCTCTTACGGGTCTTGGCCTTTACATCTCCGGGTCATTCTCCTCCTTGTTAGATTCAGCACTCCTCTCCTCACTCTCAGGTTCAGCAGCAAGAACAATGATCTGCTCCTCTTCTGCCAAGTCTTTCTCAGACATGATTGCGTCATTTCCTCTTTCTCGCTGTCTCTCCATTTTTGGATAAAATTCACCTGCTTCTGGGTTAAGGTGATGAGCAGCCTGTCTTGTTGTTGTCCAAACCTGGTAGTCTTCTTCACTGGAAGTATCTGAGTCTGTCAGGTCAGGGTTACATCTGGCTTTCTGATTTCTTCTCACTGTTTGCTTCCCTTTATTTCTTTTGTTTTTTCTTCCCGACTGGGAACAGTGACCTCTGGTTGTTCAACCAGATATCGGCATGGCAAGAGTAGGTTTCAGTGTAACATTCGTGGTTTTGTGTTGGTTCAACCACATACACTGGGCTGTTAGGAGCCTTCCTTTCTCTGATGACATGAACTGTGTCCTCCCAGTAGCTATACAGCTCCCTGGGGCCACCTCTAGGTGTTAAATTTCTCACCAACACATGATCGCCTGGTTCAAGGGTGGAGCTCCAAGTGTGTTGGTTATAGTTTCTTTGACCCCTTTTTGCACTCTTTTTCCTGTTTCCCATTGCAATAGCATAGGCTTCTTGCATAGCCTCTCTCCACTTCTCTGCATAACCTGTATATGCCTGGTTCTCCTTTTCTCTCGCTTTTGGGAACACTAGGTCGACTGGCAAGTTTGGTTCACAGCCAAAAAGGAGAAAGAAAGGAGAGAAACCTGTGGATTCATGTACAATTGAATTGTAGGCATGAATCACTTTATTTAGGTGCTCCTTCCACCTAGACTTTTGTGTCTCCTCAAGTGTGCGCAGCATGCCTAGCAGTGTCCTGTTGAGGCGCTCTGCCGGACTTTCTTGGGAATGAAATGGAGAAGTGAGGGAGTGATGAATACCACAATAACTCTGGAGTTTGTGAAAGAGGTTGTTTTCAGACTCTTTGCTTTGATCATGGTGTATCTTGGATGGAAAACCAAAGCGCATGATAAAATCATCAAAGAGTTTTCTGGCCGCAGTCTTTCCAGATTTATCCTTTGTTGAATAAGCCTGCGCATATTTGGTAAAATGGTCCACAACCACGAGTATATATTTTTCCCCTCTTACTTCTTTCCAAATGCAGGTAATCAATCAAGATCATCTCGAATGGTGCTGAGGTCTCAATGCTCTGGATAGGCATCCTGGTTACCCTGTTTGGTTTCTTCATTTTTAAGCATCGACACACCTGAGTCACACAGTGTTCCATCTCACGCCTCATCTTTGACCAGAAAAAACATTCCCTGGTGAGGGCTACTATTTGATCAGCACCCAGGTTCCCCATCTCCTCATGCAGGTGTTTGTAGACGATGGGCTTCAAAGATTCAGGAATGACCAGGTGTGTTTTGGATGCTGTCTCTCTTCTAAGAATTCCGTCTCCATCAATTCGCAGGCGGGGTCACTCTCTAATAAGCCATCTAACGCCTTCAAACTCTGCCAGTTTCTGCTTATGCTTTAAATGAGTATGTGTTCTTTTCAAATACAAGACTCTGTTTATACAGTAACTTCGTCTGCCTCTTGTGCGGCCCTGATATCCTCCACTGCCATAGGTTTGATTGGTGAAGAGGTACTACTTTCTTGGGGTAGTGCATCAATACTACAGGTGACTGCAGAGATTCAGTTGACCTTGCCTGTTCTTTCCCCCTTGAACACTTGCCTGATGGAATCCATGATCTCCTGATGCAACTTTTCTGTGCACTCTTGCATGACTATCTCAGTGGGCTTTGCTCTCAGGGAAAGAAAATCTGCATCTCGGTTTAATGATCCAGGCCTGTATTTGAGGGTGAACCTATAGTCTGCCAGTTCCGCTACCCAACGATGTCCAGTGGCATTGTTTTGCTGATTTGGTGACATACGTAAGGGGGTTATTGTCACTATATACAGTGAAATGTGGTGCATGGAACAAATAGTCCCAAAAGCACTCTATTATAGCCCACTTTAAAGCCAGGAATTCTAATTTTCCCAAGTGCTGTTTGTAGTTCCTTTCTGCTGCTGTCAGGGTTCTGGACCCATATCCTATGACTTGGAGAGACCCCTCTTGTCGTTGATATAACACTGCACCTAACCCTTCTTCTGAGGCATCCACCTGCAGGACAAAGGGTTTCTCCAGTTCTGGGTAGGCCACAATAGGAGGGGTTGTCAGTTGGTCAACTATACTGTTAAGTATTCGTTGGTGGGTCCCAGTCCACTGAACTGGATAGGATGGTGGCAACTGAGTGGGTTGATGACCAGTCCCCTTTTTCTTTTGATTGTTCCTCTGAGCTGGTTTGGCTAGCAGCTCATACAGTGGCTTGGCCATGCGGGAGAAGTCTGTTCTTTTTCTAACTTCGCTCGGTGTTTCACTATGGGAATCGCCTCGGGCGTGACCAACTACAGAAGTTCCAATGACACCACGTCTGTCAGTGACAGACAGATCGTGCTATATTCAGCCCCCCCCCCCCCGATAATACCACGGCTAACCCATCCAGATCATTCTCGCTTTCTTCTCATGTGGAACTACAAGCTCCCTCTGTGTATCCAGGCTGATTTGGTTAGCTGTTTAACTGTTCACAGTCGTGCCCTAACGGAGCACATCACCGAACGCAGTTTTCTGTTTTTGGTCTGGTCGTGCTGAGAACTTCACACAAAAGGCAGTGTCCGCGTCAAGGTGAGCTGCTCTCATAGCTAGCTGGTTTTTGCTAATGAGTTAACGTGTGCGCTTGTGTGACTCAAGCTACCACGTTGTGGCAAGCTTGTTTGCAGTTTGCCTAGCATTTACTTGTTGGCTGACTGTGTAGCTTAACTGCTGTTCGGTTAGCATTAGCTTGCTCAATGAAACCGATAACAGAGTACAGCTAATGTGTTACGACGAGCTGACTCCCAGGGCTTTCACGGCTGAGCTCCACTTAAAACTCGCAGCTACTGCTAGTGATGGCCAGGCTAACATGTCACGACAAGCCTTTTTTTTTTATGAGAAAAATCCCCCTTTCCTTTGGCTATGGGTGCTAACCCTGCCAAAGTGTTAGACCCGAAGGCCAAAGAGGCTGTATTCCGCCCGTGCCCTGCATCATGCAGCACCTTCATTTTGGGTAGGGACCCTCATCCTATGTACATAGTCTGCATGGGCGCTAAACATGCTCAGGCATCGCTAGCGGACCCTCAGGGGTGTCGCCATTGCACTTCTATGGTAGGAAAAGTCTTGGAAAGGAGGCTTAGAGTAGCGGTAGCTAGCGGTCAAGACCCCTGCCTAGCTAGCGCTACGAGTGACATCCATTAGCCACGAGCCACGTGGACATGATGGAAGCCAAGTCCCTAATCAACCCTCCGTTCCCGGAGGACATTCTGGAGAGCAGTCTGGGTGAACCGAGGACGACAATGATGACACACAGTCCGACCTTGACATAACCGATATGGAGGAAGGGGAAGATGACTCCTATTTTTCTCCTCAGCAGTCTAGACCCCCCAGCAGGACTGGTGCTGTTTCCCCAGTGGACAGCAACCTGTATGCAATCTGCAGGCGAGCCGCGGTGAAACTCAACATCCTGTGGCCGGCAGCTCAGGATGCGGAGGGGACAGAATGGTACCTGTACAATGGAAAGAGGCTGCCACTTGCTTCTCCACAAGCAAAGCAACTCTTACCAGTGGTCCCCGCCTGCATGAAAGAAATGATTCACTACTGGTCGAGCCCATTCAAGAGCAAGCCTCCCACCAAAGGCTACTCTAAGCTGGAGAGCCACGGTATGGGTGAGCTGGGATTAAACAAACCCCCAGCGGTGGAGTTTTCAGTGGCTTATCACCTTTATCCTAACCGCAGATCTGTCTCAGCTTCCACAACCATATCTCTGCCTAGTAAGTCAGATCGCCTCACAGCATCGATTTACCAACGAATGTACAAATATGCAGCACAGTCAGTCTGCTCCCTTAATGCAGTGATTCTACTGTCAGCATATCAGGCAGAACTATTGGAGGATATGGGCAGTCAGTTGGACTCTGTGTCCCCAAACCTTATCCTATGGGATGAAATCTGTGTGGTCATTGATCTGGTCCTGCACTCTTCCAGAGGGGCAGTCCAGAGGTTCAGGCATGTCATGGGTCTCATCATTGATGGTGAAAGAGCCTTGTGGCTGAATCTGTCAGGACTGAGTGACACACAGAAGGGTGAGGTCATGGATGCACCATATGACCCCACCAAGGGTCTCTTTCCTTCTTGCCTTGAGAGAGAGCAGTCGCATTTTTCTTCCCTCCTCCCCTGCCTTCCTGATCTATTCCCAGCTTTTGCAATGTTGCGTTTTTGTCTGTGTTTAGTCGCTCTTCTTCTGCTGAATCTTAATCTAAACGGAAATTATGGATTTGGAAGCGGCTTAAATGTGCTATTGTCACTATTTTTCAACAAGAACTGGGCCAAGGGGGAGCCCAAGAATTGGAACCTACGAGGAGACTCATGGACATTGGAATTCATGTGTCTATGGAAACATTATTGGTTATGATCTCAGGACTTCTATTTTTGGCTGTGGAGTTCCCTGATGCATCAGAAATTGAAGGAAAATGAGAGAGTTGATCAAGCGGACCCAGCAAGCTCCTTCATCAAATTCGACCAGTTGGGGAGGGCACGAGTAGCGGCAAACAGTGAACTGAATGACAGTGATTCAGTGAAGGAATACATCTGAAGCCCTGTGCTCTCTATGGAAAAACAGTTTAAGCCTGCATATATAATGGAAGCACAGAATTACACGGGTGAGGGCAAATTCTACTCTCTGAGTGCACTGTGCTGATTTGATTTGATTTGATTTGACCTTGTTTGCCCCGTGTTTACATTCCTCCTGACTGAGACAAGCGGAAGAACCGGCTCTTATGTCTACCCATACAATCAACAATCAGTTGTTTGTCGTCAGCGGATTGGACCTTCAAGGACAATGCCCATGTGCCTTCTGCAAGCAAGAGAGAGAGAGAGATAGACTCTGGACTCTGGACTTGTTTATAAGTCACATGATTATAACATCTATCCACTGCCAGGAGGTGCCCTCTGCTGCTCACTAACAACCGTTACATTTACACTACACAATGCATACAACACTACATGCATACGATATACACACACTGCTCTCCCTCTGCTCTGCTGTGTGATCTGTCTACTAAATGTCTGCTAAATATGCATTGAGGGTTTTTTTGCCTGCAATCAAAATTTTGCTTACTCATTAAGCGTCAATTTGATAAAACATGTTTTTTTCTCTCGCCTACTGTGTCATATCCTTTTTTTTTTTCTTTTTTTTCCTTTCTTCTTTATGACTGGCGCCTAGCGGCTGCCCCGGCCTTGGAGCCGCTCTGTAGAGCGTGCCCAAATGCCAAGTCACGTTTCGTTACCTTGTATTCATACATGTGTAATGACAATAAAGTTGAATCTCAATCTCAATCTCAATCTTTGGTCCTGCCTTGGAGAAAATGAGAGAGACTAGCACACAGAGGAAGCAGGAGGGTGAAGCCTTTAACCTCTGTCTACCCCACAAGGTGAACACCCAACCTCCCCAGGTGCCTGGGGCTGGCTTTGCAGCAGCCGCTGTGGCAGCGAGAGAGAAACATAGTGGTGCTAGACCTCACAGGCTGGGAACAACTCTGCAGGCTCTCCAGACCAGAGCTGATAACCTGAGACCATGGGGTAAGCATTCCTTTGGAGCTGTAGCTGCCAAGAATTGCTTGTCTCACCCTGGGGATGGGAAGAAGAAACATGCGACCTAGCACTATTCCCCCCCTTGAAGAAAAGAAGAGTGACAGGTATGGAGACAAACCACTTCACTGTTCAGAGTTCAGTAGCTCCTGTGGTTCCCAGTTCAACAGGAGTCCTCTCTCAGTTTCCCTTGTTTCCTGTTCAGAAGAGAGACTCAAAATCAGCTGACAAAGTGTCACCAAGCACTTCCTCAGTGCCAGCGAGTGGATTTAAACCGTAAACCATCTATGGCGCACCGTCACGCCCGTCAGCTCACCATCCTCTGGTGGTCAAGGTTGTTTTCAAGAAAATATTCAGTTTAGATATCACAAATTCCAAAGGATGTAACTTGAAAGTGGTAAGAGATAATGGCTTACTGTCAATTAGAAAGATGTAGAATATGATCCAAAGTTTGAGATAGGAGTAAATTTACGCATCTAATTTGCATAATGCGACGGCAGCCATATCAGATTACATAACTTTTGGCCAAAAGTGGACTTTGGACATATTTACACAAACAGATGGTTTTGTTTTTTTTGTCTTTGTTTTTGTTTTTTGTTATCTTCAAAAAATACAGTGTTGGGAGTAACGCATTACAAAGTAACGTGTTACTGTAATGCCACTACTTTTGCAGTAATGTGCTGTATAACAAAATTACTGTTTAGAAATTCAGTAATGCGTTCCAGTTACTGAAATTTGATCGGATGCGTTACTCACGTTACTCGTTTTATTAATATGGATAGATATATTAGCACAAACAGATGATCATACAACTTGCAGTTGCTAGACAACCTCCTCATCAGCTGCCAACTGGGCATGAATACACAGTTTCGGTGGCTATTGGCGGGACAACTGCCATCCCCAGCGGCCTCAAGCCACTGGAGGTTGTCATGCCAAAGGCAAAGGCAAGAAAATGAATAAGCAAATAAATATAAACTGACCCTACCGTAACTCACGCAGCCATCACACACAGTCTCCTCCGCGGGTCCGTTTCCTGTCCTGCTCCAGTGACATCACAAGCTGGTGGGAAGAAATGCCGTGGCGGTGGCAACTTCTCATATCGAGCCCTGATCACCTGTTGTCCGAGTGGTAAGTAGCCACTAACAGCTCCTACCTCTGGGGTTAAACATGAGAATTTTTTGAGCAAGAAGCTTGCATTTAATGCCTGCATTAAGGGCATTTAAAGTTTTCTAATGCACAGAGAAAAAGTGACTGTGATTTGTTGCAGTAAAGAACAGCTTCTTCTAAGTGGTGACCTTTCATTTATCTATGCTTTCGATTTTATTTTATCTCATTTATTTACATGCTGTTGTGATATGAGGTTCAGGTTCAGGTTCAGGTTACTTTATTTGTACCCGTAGGTAGATTTGTTTGCGGTCTGGTGACATCCATATATGCAAGCCACAAATTACATTCAACATAGACACAAACACAGGCACACATGAAGCTGACTATAAACATGATAAAAATACTCAAGGCTCCATCAATCAGGGTATAAAAAGACAAAGAGATGGGAGAAAAACCAGAGGTAAGAGAGAACGGTCATATTAAAAGTTAAAAACTAGTCAAAGAGGTTAAAAACTCAGAGGTCTAAAACCCAATAAAATATTTAGAACCCAAGTGACATCCTACAAAAATAAGTAAATATAAAATGGAGTTAATAAATAGGTACCTAAATTATGTGCAATATATTTTTACAGCTTGTTCAACTCTTTGACAGCAGCAGGGACAAAGCTGTTTTTGTAGCGCTGAGTTTTACTTTTTGGGACAGCAAACCTCCGTCTTGAGGGAAGAAGCTGAAAGTGGCAGTGCAAAGGGTGGGAGTCATCATTTAAAATGGAGGTAGCCATCTTCTGTACTTGTCTGGTGTACAGGGATGTTATGCTCAGCTGTGGCTCACCAAGCAAACGACTGGACCATCTAACTACCTGATCCAAGGATTTCCTCTGTTTCAGTTTTATCTGACCAAACCATGACACTAAAGAAAAGGATAAAACAGATTCAATAAAAGCCCGATAAAACATTGTCATTATGGTTCGGTCAACTTGGAAGCGTGCAAGTTTTCTCAAGCAATGCAAATGTTGCTGACCCTTTTTGCACACCCTTTCACAGTTCTCTTCAAACTTTAAATTACGATCAATAATCGTCCCAAGATATTTGTAGGATTGTACACATTCGGTGGTCTGGCTTTTTAGTACAGTGACTTTGTGCCTGGGATTTTTCCTCCTAAAGTCAATAATCATGTCTTTAGTTTTTGTCGTATTCAGCTGTATGTAGGAATCCTCACACCAGTGAACAAAATCATCAACTACTGGGCCGTGGCCACTCTCACCATCCTGGAGGAGACTGACAATAACTGAATCATCAGCATACTTTATAATGTGTCTGTTGTCATGTCTGCTCCGACACATGTTTGTGTACAGGATGAAGAGTAGTGGTGACAACACACACCCCTGAGGAGAGCCAGTAGAAGAGCACTTTTGGTCAGACAATGTACCATTGACCCTTACTCTCTGTGCTGAATTAAACCATCTAAAAACACACGATTACTGCGCTCTGTGCTCTGAAGTCCTGCAATAGTTTTCATACTGGCCCAGGCTGAACCAAGTTTCTTTGCTTCCATCTTGCATTCCAACTCCGATTTATAATTCTGTTTTGCTTTTAAAATTTCAGCCTTCAGCTCCTTTGTGGCAACCTGTAGCTCAGAAACAGACCCCTGTTTAAAGGCAAGTGCTTTCCTCTGTAAGCAGGATTTAACTGATTTTGTAACCCATGGTTTGTTGTTGGAATATATTTTGACACGTTTACGTGGAACGATCTTATTTTTACAGAAAGCCATGTATGAGCATGTGACGTCCACCAAAGAGTCCAAATCATCCCCGCAGGACAGTGTGAACATCTCCCAGTCTGTACAGTCAAAGCATTCCTGGAGGCTGTGCACTGAATCTTCTGTCCACACATCAATGTCTCTGGTCTCCACCTTGCCTCTTCTGAGAGCAGTTTTATATGTGGGCAGCAAATGTACACAGTTGTGATCTGAGGATCCTACAGGAGGAAGGGGGAGTGATTTATGGGCCCTCTCTATGGATCCATAGCACAACTATGAAACTATTTTATGGAAGTAAATCCTCTAAATATGCATTTTTAATGGGCTGGTCCAGGGGTGTCAAACATATAGCTCATGGGCCAAAAACGGCCCACCAGGGGGTCCAAAATTTTCTCTGTGAATTCACAGCTTTATTTCTAGTAAATTTTTGACTTTCTGCTGATTACAATAGTTTGTGTAAATCTAAGACATTTTTATCTCTGTAAGAGGAGACTTTTTTCATCAGTTTTCTTTTTCTTTTTTCTGATGAGAACAAGGGGCCCTTGATCTTGCTGTGTGTGCAAGATGATTTAAGTATGCATTTAAAATTATTGTAAAAGTTACTTTTCCAAGTAACTAGTTACTTTAATCATACAGTAAATGAAAAGTAACTCAGTTACTTTTGAAAAGAAGTAACTAGTAACTGCAACTAGTTACTATTTTTTAGTAACTTGCCCAACACTGAAAATATTTGAACCAGAAAATCAGTAGAATGTAAATAAACTGATAAAAACATCGGACCTACCGCATATCATGGGTCTTCATATTGTCATGGTCTGTGCGCTGATGTCATCCATACTCCTCCTCAGCCCGGCTTTTGTTATGACAGCGTCTCAGCGGGCTTCCGGCTGTCAAGCTCCACAAGACAGCTGGAGGCCAATTACCTCTCATCAGCTGAGGCGCTGTCAACCACTATAAAAGGGAGCGGTCCTGATTGCTCAGGGCTGCAACCTCACATTATCCACACTCATCTCTTGGTGTGGATTAGGCTGGAGTCCTTACGTCCGGCTCCAGCCCTTTTCCTTTGTTATGTTCCTTTATTAATAAACTACGCAAACTCACTGGTTGGCCCTTGGCTCTTATTAATGGCTCGCAAGAGCCATTCATAACAGTAGGTCGCAGCCAGTGAGTTGCCGGCCACCGTGAGTGTTGCAGAAATTGGACTGTTGTTCCTACCTGGTTGGGTACCGTGCTGGAAGCATGCCGTCGCGGAGGACCCGCATTCAGAGTCAGAGCGACATTCTCGCAGACGCCCTCGAGTGCGTCGACGAGATTCTCATCACCGCCTCCCTCCTCGACTTTAGCAGCGACGTGCACCGGTACCTGGACCAAGCTGAGGATGTTCTCAATCATCTCCCCCGCTTCGCCAACCACCCTGAGGTAAGCGCGAGGAGATATGACATCGTCGTACAGCGTGAGATACTCCGTGGGCTGGAGGGAAATCCCGGCAGGAAGCCGAAGAGGAGGAATCGTCGCCCCTCGCTTCGGGATCCCGCTCCTGCCTCCGTTCCAGCCCGGGAGTTCGCACCACCCAGAGGTCTTTCCCCATCGGGCATGACGTCACTCGGGATTCCCCCAGAGGAGCTGCAGCTGACAGCAATCAAGATCTGGGACCGAGTTGCTGCTGCTCACTCCGCTGTGCATCCATCTGTAATTATGAAGCATGTGGCGGCGGCAGTCAGACTGGTGGAGAGGAATCCCGGGCTAAGTGACTTTCCTGAGTTCGCCGACCTCCTTGCCTCTGTCTCCGCACAGGAGTGGCGATTCCCGGACCTCACCTTCGCCTCGCCCTCTGCCAGAAACCGTCGTCACCTCCACAACCCTCATCAGCGTGAATCCCATCCAGATCCAGTTCCGGGTCGCCGCAAGGGCTCAATTCCCCGCACAGCTGCCATCCCTGCGCCTCGTCAGAGGGGAATCCCCGCAGCCTCTTCCTCCGGGCCATCTTCTCCCACTGTCCCGTCAGCGCTCCATGCCCGGCTCGTCTCGGCTGTCACCCCCTCCTCCTCGTCGCCTATCCCGGTTGCTGTGTGTCTCTGGAGTCCTGTTTCGGCGAGTCCCGTCCCGGAACCTTCTTGAGCGGCTCCCCGTCGTCCTCCCAGGGGGCCATCTGTCACCGTCCGGGGAATGGAGGCGCAATGTCCATTACAGTAGTCACCATCCAGCCTCCAGGAGACAGGCAAGTCCAAACTCATCCATATTCTCATTGTGATTTGCCTTGTCAGACTCCTGGAGGTGGAGTTCAGGGTTCGCAGCCCCCCAAGCTCCCACCACCTGCTGTGGCTTTAATGATTAATCCCGCATCCTCTGTGTCTCCCTCCGCTGAGTGGTCCTCGATGCCAGGCCAACGTCACCGGATGAGGAGGGGGCCTGCATTTCTGGAGAGCCTGGTTCCGGTCCCGCAGCCACGTCGTGGGTGGAGGAGGAGAGCAGACTGCAGCGTGGAACCTGCGCCGACGAGGAAGCGTCCCCGGGTCTCCACGGACGAGCGGTCCGGTCCAGCGGGTCGAGGGTCCCCTGCCACCACGCTGTGTGGGCCGTCAGCGTGGGCTTCGGTGCCGGAGGATCCAGAGGCTGCGGACACCATCATGCCAGCTGCGGAGCCCGACGTAGCTGAGTGGGAGCCTGACGACGACCCCCTGCGTTCTGAGCCCGGATCATCGGAATCCTGGACGGCGTCAGAACCTGAGATCAGGCAAGTGCTCTGTATTGTCTTTATCCTTTCCTTTCTAGAGCATTTTTGCCTGTCTCTTGGGGAGACGAGCCGGGTGCAGCCGCCCGCTGCGTCCGAGCTTGTCTCGCCGGGTTCTGGCGCTGCCGGTGATCCTGATCCTGGTTCTTCTCTCTCTCCCGAGCCTTCTCCCAGGGTCGCCGGCAAGGAGCTGCTTTCGCCCGCTGTGCCAGAGGTTCCGGGTTCAAGGTTGGAGATCGGTTCTGGTGTGGTGCCGACCCAGTCGGGGTCCGTTGTGGGTGCAACCATGACCCAATCGGGGTCCAACGAGGGTGCAGCACCAGCTGGATCCAATCGGTGAGGGAGCTGCAGATCCCTTGCCATGGGACACAGGACCGGCTCATCTTCTCCCCCATCTTCATCACCATCCTCATCTTCACCTTCATCATCCCCCCAAGCCTTCTCCACCAGGTGCCGTATGGACCTCCCACTTTCGGCCCGGCTCGCCCTCGCTATTCCCCTCTACCGGGAAGCCGTTGCCTCTCTCTCCCCTGGGGCCCTGGTGGCTGAGCGATGCGGGTCGGCCGCCAGAAGGACTGCCGCGCCCATTCGGCTCTCTGGGCCGGCCACCCAACCCATTGGACTCTCTATTCGGCGGCCTGGTCCGGCCGCCTGAAGCACTGTTTTTTCTGGCCTGGGATTCGGGTAGGCCACCTGAATTCTTCCCGTTACCCCTGTTGGCGGTTTGGATGCTGGGGGTGGGGAGACCCTCCCGAACTGTGTAATTGTGCCTGTCATCCCTGTGTTTTTCTCTGTTTCTTTGTAATTTTGTGGATGTTCAGGTGTTATTATGATTTCATATAATCTCATCTCTGTTAGTATGACTTTGTGTTCTTTCTACGCCCCCTCCTGTTATTGCACTCCTTTTTCTTTAGGGTTTGGGCCATATATTGTCCACATTTATGGAGTATTGTGTTTTGTTTTTTTTTTCTCTCATCCCCAGCGTACTCTGTGATTGCTTCGTTGTTCCCTGTCAGTGTTGTGGTTTTTTCTCTCTCCTCTTTTTTTGACTCACGCCCTCCTGGCCTGCGCCCCATCCACCCACCCTAGGGGGGGTGGGGATGGGGGCTTGGGTGTTACTGGCCGTTCTGAGCCCGGCCTTGAGGGGGAGGTCCTGTCATGGTCTGTGCGCCGATGTCATTCGCGTTCAGGCCATACTCCTCCTCAGCCCGGCTTTTGTTATGACAGCGTCTCAGCGGGCTTCTGGCTGTCAAGCTCCACGGGACGGCTGGAGGCCAATTACCTCTCATCAGCTGAGGTGCTGTCAACCACTATAAAAGGGAGCAGTCCTGATTGCTCAGGGCTGCGACCTCACATTATCCACGCTCATCTCTTGGTGTCGATTAGGCTAGAGTCCTTACGTCCGGCTCCAGCCCTCCTCTCTTCCTTCATCATTATCCGTAAGTGTTACCTCTTGTATTATTTGTGTTTTGCCCCACGAGGCTCTTTTCCTTTGTTATGTTCCTTTATTAACTTTATTAACTTCCTTTATTAACTTTATTAACTTTATAAACTACGCAAACTCACCGGTTGGCCCTTGGCTCTTATTAATGGCTCGCAAGAGCCATTCGTAACACATATGTCCATTTCTTCACCCCGGATCCTTATTTCATCCTCTGCCGGTCATTTCCACTTTCTCTCTGACATCCAGAAATTCTCACATTTATCTTGTGATTTTTTCCACCTCAACTTCGTTACATAACGCTACCGAACCGGCACTATTGTTCTCTCCGTCACGTGCAGCTCGTCAATAGCAGATGAACAGTGTACACGCTCCAGGCCATCTTCTGCTGTCATTGAAGGTAAATATTTCCCTTCAAAAGCTAAATAATCTCTTTTGAATGAATGAATGAATCTTTATTTTGGATGGATTAAAAGTAAAGATTAAAAAGAAACAGAATAATATAACAAAGGGGAAAAAAGAAAAAAAATCCAACAAGGTCAAATTAAACAATAACTTCTCTGATTATATAGTTCAACATAAGTTATCTGAAATGGGTGATGGCTGAAGCCGCAGCTTATATTGCCCACCCATATTCCATCCAAGAATTCAAAAGAAAAACAAAACAAGAGCGATTACAATTCGGAACAAAGCTAAGACAAAATGTGACAAAAAAAAAAAAAAACCTAAGCAACAACACAACACAGACTGGATATGACAATCCCTATGTAATTTTACATGCCATCTTGAATATATGTTTGGAGTATTTCTTCCTTTAGTTTTTGTTTAAATTGTCCAAGCGTTGTACATGATTTTAATTCAGGTCCAAAATCGTTCCGTAATCTGACTCCTTGCACTGAGACACAGTGTTGCTTGGTGGTAGTTCTCACTGAAGGTTTTTGAAATATAAATGTTCCTCTGAAATGATATTGTTTCTCCCTTATTTGGAACAACTTTTGGATATTTGCGGGCAGTGATAGATTCTTCACTTTAAACATTATTACTGCAGTTTTAAAGTCAACCAGATCTTTCAACTTGAGAGCTTTAAATTTAAGAAAAAGTGGGTTTGTTGGTTCCCTGTAAGCTGCTTTATCATTCTAATAGCTCTCTTCTGAAGCATAAAGACTAGATATATGTTTGTTTTATATGTATTTCCCCATACTTCAGTACAATATGTCATGTATGGGAGTATTAATGAATGATACAAAGTATATAGTGTGGGTTGATTCAGCAAATATTTCACTCTGTGTAGTATTGCAATTGATTTAGATATTTTACCTTTAATATAATTAATATGTGACTTCCAACACAGTTTATCATCAATTATTACTCCAAGAAATTTTGTTTCGGATACCCTTTCAATATCTACACCATTTACACTGAGTTTAGATACTAAGTTGTTGTGATGGTTGTTAAAAACTATAAATTTTGTCTTACTTAAATTGAGCGTTAATTTGTTTGAATCAAACCACAGTTTAAGCTTTCCTAATTCCTTTCCAAGTGTATCCAAAAGTTGTTCCAAATTGCTTCCACTGCATAATAGATTAGTGTCATCGGCAAACAATATTAAATCCATTTTTTCTGAAACTTTACATATATCATTTATATACATATTGAAATATCTATTCTTTAAGTAACTACATAACCAAGACAGTGCTACCCCCCTAATACCACAATTTTGTAGTTTCTTTAATAATAAATTATGATCCACTGTATCAAATGCTTTTTTAAGATCCAGGAATACCCCAACTGAGTACTCTTTATTTTCAACGGCAGTTGATATTTTTTCTATATATTCCATTAGAGCAAATGCAGTTGTCCTCTTGTGTCTGAACCCATATTGCTGCTCACACAATAAATTATTCTTCATTATGAAGTTGTCAGTTCTCTCACAGAATATTTTTTCAAGTATCTTGGAAAATTGCGGCAATAATGAAATTGGTCTATAGTTTGAAAGTTCCCCTCTGTCACCCGTCTTGTATATTGGAATTACTTTAGCTATAAGATAAGATAAGCCTTTATTAGTCCCACAATGGGGAAATTCCAGGATTGCAACAGCACAGGGATAGCAACACTCAGAGCAACAATCAGAAGGCAAGAAAAAACAAGAGCAGCTAGTATACATACACTACCGTTCAAAGGTTTGGGGTCACCCAAACAATTATTTTGTGTTTTCCATGAAAAGTCACACTTATTTACCACCATGAGTTGTAAAATGAATAGAAAATATAGTCAAGACATTGACAAGGTTAGAAATAATGATTTGTATTTGAAATAATAATTTTTTCCTTCAAACTTTGCTTTCGTCAAAGAATCCTCCATTTGCAGCAATTACAGCATTGCAGACCTAACATGATTGCACAAGGGTTTTCTAATCATCCATTAGCCTTCTGACGCAATGAGCAAACACATTGTACCATTAGAACACTGGAGTGATAGTTGCTGGAAATGGGCCTCTATACACCTATGTAGATATTGCACCAAAAACCAGACATTTGCAGCTAGAATAGTCATTTACCACATTAGCAATGTATAGAGTGTATTTCTGATTAGTTTAAAGTTATCTTTATTGAAAAAAAAGTGCTTTTCTTTCAAAAATAAGGAAATTTCTAAGTTTCAATGAAAAATTTCAATAGTGATACCCTTGCTGTCTAGAAAGTTTGCTACCTGTTGCTCCAGTGATTCCCTTTTGGCCTCTATCTCCTCGATCCCTCTCATGTCGGTGTTTTCCTCAGCTGAGGCCACCACAGCTGCATAGGGCCGGTGCCTGGTTCTCAGACCGCTAATGATCAGGTCGTTCGCCCCTGGTAATACTGCTCCAGGTCTTCCACTCGTTTTTCCAGCAAAGTGATTTTTTTTGTCTTTGTCCATGTTCATCTGTTTTAGTTCTTGAACTTCCGCTACCAAATCCATTATCTTCTTTTGCTGTGCACCAATAGTTGTGATCTCTGCTGAAAGAAAGTCAAGCAACTTTCTGATCTTTTCCACCTCCTCAGGGAGTACTGCGTTTCTCTTGGGTGTCACGGTCTGCTGCTCCTGTGTAAATGTTAGCAGCAGGTCCAGGAGCTGGTGGCTAGCTGGAAGCCCGGAGCTGATGGCTGGCTGGAGACCAAGAGCTGGTGGCTAGGTTTTCCAAAAGGCTGCTCAGAAAGCATTAAACTCTATATTCTTCAGTAACACACCTCCACATAGTAATAATCCACAGTCTCACTGGAGAGTTTAGTTTTAGTTTTAGTTTACTTTAGTTTAGTTTAGTCACACACACATCACACATTATCAACATTATCAAAAGCATGAATGAATTACAGTATGAATTATCAACAGCAAGAATTACAGTATACAATGAGCTTTTTTCCCACATTGATTAGGAGTGTGAAAGGGTCACTCCAAGAAAGCTATTTAAAGCTTTTGGTAGGGGGTTCAGTTTCTACAATAAAATGAAAACAGATTAGATATTGGCCAGATGTCTTTAATGTACAGCAACTTAGATACAAACATATAACAGACATATAACACATAATCCCAACATTTGTTTACATTAAGTTAGTAGGTAATGTCAAGATACACTGACAAGTTATTAAATACTAGTGGAGTGACATCAATATATAAAACAAAAATAACAATGGGGTAGTAACTCATCAGTAATTAAGTTTTGTGTAACAAATAATGGATTAATTATATAATGATAGGAGTTGCATTTTTAGTTTTTTCTTGAAGATGGAGATGGAAGGTGACATTTTTAGATTCCTATCAAGCTCATTCCAAATCTGCGGTCCTCTGCACACAGTACTAACACTGGTAGATTTTAGTCTTTGTTTTTTCCCAGTAATTTGGTTTTTATTTCTGGTGGTATAGATGTGCATGGGAAGGAAGGTTGGAATGAGTTCACATAATTTATAGTTGAGTTTGTGGACAACCTGATACATTATACAGGCATTCTGGAAGTAATTATACTCAGCAAGTCTTAGGAGATTGTAACGATTGAAAAGATGTCTAGTAGGAGAATTATATTTAGACCATGATACGGTACGTATAATTTTCTTTTGGAGAATTTCTGGCTTTTTTAGGTGAGTTCAAAATGTGTTACACCATATGATATTGCAATAATGTAAATGAGGCTCAAATAAAGTTTTATATAGTGTGAGAAGTGCTGAAAGTGGTAGAAAATGTATCACTTTAAAAAACAAAGCAGCATATTTAGCCAGTTTTTTGGTAAGATTATTGATGCGACATTTGAAATTGAGAAATTCATCAATGAGGACCCCCAGGAATTTTGTAGAGCTAACTCTTGTGATATTCTGTCCATTGATTTGGGGGCAAAATTGCTTGGTGTCTGGCTTTTTATTGGAATGGAATACAATATAATTTGTTTTACTGATGTTAAGAGAAAGTTTATTACACTGAAACCAGGTATCTATTTTCATAAGCTCACTATTTATTATCTGTTCAAGTTCATTTGGATTCTGGTGAGCAAAAATACATTAGTGTCATCAGCAAACAATATTTTATGTAGTAGAGACGAGGAGTTAATAATGTTATTTATGTACAAAATGAAGAGAACTGGTCCCAAGATTGAACCCTAGAGGACCCCATGATTGATGGATTTATATGATGATTTGTGATTATATATATATATGTAAACATATTGAAGTCTTTCACTTGTCAGTCCTTATGACTCTTTCACAACTCGCATTCAGGCTGGTTGGAACACATCAGAGATTGTAGGCCAAAGGAGGGTATCCATCAAATATCACTACTCATAGAATCCATCCACAACAAGTAGCTGCTTGCCCAGAAAGTTTATTATATAACCAATGACACTTTTGATTATAACTTTTAGAAACCTAGAGAAAACGCCAGTAATCTTTAAAATGGATGAAGTGTCAGAAGCTCAAGTTAGATCAGCTGCCAAGCAGGAAACAGGAAGCAACAGTAATAATTAGCCAACAGTAATAATTATAATATTAATAAAATTAATACATCATGCTAACACTACAGATAGTATTGCATCCTTTTGATACATGACATGACAAATAAGTAACAGATTTGGCTTGAATAGTTCACAAAGTATATAGAGCTCTAAACAATCAAATCTGAAGTACAAAGCTTGAGGACACTAAACCATTTTTTTGTTTAGCTTCAGTAATGGCCCTTCCATAGCCTGTAACTTTAAAAGTGATTTACACAGAATTAGAGCTGGTATTGGGATGTAGCTGTTATGAAAGGATTTAGGGTAGTGAGCGGCGTGGTGACGTGGCCGGCTGGTGTCATCACCGCGCCAACCTTTATAAAGGGGAGTCAGCCATGTTATGGTCTCTTTGGTGACTTGCCCTCAGTAGGGACAGTTAGGAGCTCAGCGCTCATTCACGTGCTCTGTATTAATAAGCATTTGTGTAATAAAGTTCAGTTCCAACACAGCATCCTCGTCCGTCTTCATTCCCAGGTTTGGGGACATAACATTTGGTGACGAGAATTACTGAACCATGGAAGCGTGCCTAAGACCCTTGAAGCCTTTCCTTGAGTTCCCAGGTGAACCGCCCGTCCCGTGGCCACGTTGGCTGGACGCGTTCGAGACCTCCGTTGCAGCATTGAAGCTGGGAAAGTTGGATAAAGGAAGGAAGCGGGCACTACTTGTCCACAACCTGGGCTTAGAAGGTCAAAGGATTTTTCACACGTTTGGTTCGATGGACTCGTATGTAGATGCTGTGGCGCTACTAGCTAGCTATTTTGCTACGCCGGACAACGTGCTGACATGCCATATAAGATTCCACCAGAGGCGACAGGGAATTGGTGAGTCCACCCAAAAATTTGTCTCTGATTTGAGAGAACTGGCTAGCATGTGCA
Organism: Pholidichthys leucotaenia; assembly: GCA_020510985.1. Classification (NCBI taxonomy): domain Eukaryota; kingdom Metazoa; phylum Chordata; class Actinopteri; order Cichliformes; family Pholidichthyidae; genus Pholidichthys; species Pholidichthys leucotaenia. The sequence continues at coordinate 344,912,115 of CM035837.1, read as the reverse complement.
GATTTGGACTGTTAGAGGATGAGATGGTACGGGACCAATTGGCCGAGCACACAAACAACCCAAGGCTAAGGGTTAAGATGCTAACGGTGCCAAACGACATGATGCTAGCTAACACCATCGAGCTAGCATTCCAATTGAAGTCAGCGGACAGGTTAGCATTGGAGCTAGGTGTGCGCCAACAACATCGACAGCTAGGACAGTCACCGCTAACCAACGCTGTGGGCATGGAGAAATATGGAAACACGGCAGAGGAGTTCGAGGCAAACGCTCTTTGGAGGACCGTTCTGAGAGGCCCCACATGTGGTAACTGTGGTTCCCCAACGCACCATGAGAGAGCACGTTTTTGCACGGCAAGAGGACAACGATGTAACAAGTGTGGAAGGTTCAACCATTTTGCCAAAATGTGCCGGTCGCCGACACCATGGGACCCGCCAAGCAAGCAAAGCCGCCCACCCACAACCACCATCCACTCGGTAAGTCCTGAAATTAATTCATACACATACGCATATGGCATGGTTGAACTGGACGACGTGGCTGTGCCGCTGCTGCTTGACACTGCGGCGGTTAAGTCGATACTGAATTGGGCTACAGTGAAGAAATTCTCCCCAACCACCTGATTAGAAAAAAAACAGCGGTGCTGTATGAATATGGTGGTCACAGAGTTAGCAACGTTGGGACAATCGAGCTAACAGTGTCATGGCGGCCGCTGGGCCGTCATCCAGCTCATCAGCTCCAGCCGCGCACAGACTAACAGGTGTTAATCAGCGGCTCTTAAAAGCCAGCGTCATGGACAGCCCGGCACAGAGTCGTCTGTCTACCTCGACTGAGTATGAGCCAGAGCTTCGTTCCACAGCCAAGCCAAGAACACCACGACAAGATCTTCCACGTAAGAAGACTATTTGCTATTCTACGCCTAATCTTTACTCCTGTGCCCAGGTGGACCTCCCAGGCGGCGGACCGGTGTCTCCAACGGACGGAGAATTACCCTCACCCTTCCGGAGCTCCTCCTGGCCTACGGAGCCAGAGCTGCGTTTCACAGCCAAGTCAAGAACGCCACGACAAGACCTACCACGTAAGAAGGCTATTTGCTTTTCTACGCCTAATCTTTACCCCTGTGCACAGGTGGACCTCCCAGGCGGCGGACCGGTATCTCCAACGGACGGAGAATTACCCTCACCCTTTCGGAGCTCCTCCTGGCCTACGCTTATCCAGGAATTCTCTCCACTGCAGCTGCAGGTACTGTCACTCCCTCAGTCAACGTCACAGCTGTCAGAGCAGTCACAGGAGTCATTGTCACCACAGTTACGGACATTATCACTGTCACGGATACGGGAACAGTCAACGTCACAGCTGTCAGTGCAGTCATTGCTCTCGCCACGAACTCCACCACGGTTAGTGGAGTTATCACCGTCACAGCTTCAAGCACCAGAATCACCACAGCACGCGGACATTGGAGAACAGCTAGATACAGTCAGAGACAACCTCAAGTAAGCTGCACACCTGCACTTGTCCTTTTGTGCTGAACAGCCTTAACGGTTTCTGCTTGTGTGTTCTAGGGTTGCCAGGTCGTCTTCTGTATCGCTCAGCTCCGGTGACCAGGCTATGATATCTGCACTCATACTTGCACTACACTCACTTACACTTGACAATAAGAATAACTATTTTGTATCTGCCCGTGTCTGTGTCTGTCTCTTGGGTCCTGAAACATGTCAGTACGACTCCGTCACGTTGACCCAACGGACAGCACACAGCCGCGCGGACTTAACACCCTTAGCGCCCGGGTAGACATGCTCGTACATCAGCAAACAGTTATTCTTAATCAGCTGTCACAAATTAACGGCCGGCTGGATCGCCTGGAGGGACAACAGGCTTTTCCCCCGGTCGCTAGTGCCTCAACCCCTGCAGGTTTAGCACCTACTCAAGCTAACACCACGTTCGTATCTCGCCTCACCCCTGTTCCCACTCCAGCTCGTTTTAGCGGCAAACTCGGAGAGGCTCGGGGATTTATTCTCCAATGTGAGTCAGTTTTTCTCCGAGTCCCGGGGGACTTCGCCATTGACTCAAACAAGATAGGATATATTATTAACCTACTGGGAGGTAGAGCCTTAGATTGGGCCTATACTGTAATGGCGAGCCCAGGTTATCCTACATTAACTTACCAGCAGTTTTTGGTGGAGTTTATGTCCGTATTTGATCATTCGGATAGGGGTGCGGTATTGACCGAACGGCTGTTGAGCCTGCAGCAGGGCGCAAGATCAGCTGCTGACTATGCAATAGACTTCCAGGTCCTTGCCGCTGAGATTGGGTGGGGGGAACCGGCACTATGCGGTATTTTCCTCCGCAGTCTCAACGTGGAGTTAAAGGACAAGTTAGCGGCACGGGACAAACCTGATAATTTGGGTGAGCTAATTGCCCTTGCCATAAGCATAGACAGTAGATTAAGGGAACGTGCGGCAGAACGGCGGTCTACCACCCGTCCTGTAAAACCCCGCCCTCGTTCCACCAGCTTTTCCCCGCTCGCTCTACCGGCGTCAGGGGAGCTTTCAGATCAGGAACCCATGGTAACAGGGCAATCTAAAGTGTCGGCAGCTGAGTGACAGCGCCGCAGAAATTTAGGCCTTTGTTTTTATTGTGGAAAGGAGTCACATGGAGTTTTTGAGTGCCCGAGTCAGTTAAAAAGGGAGGGTCCGTGGATTGCAGTAGGGGGATTCACGGACACGGACCCAGAAAGACCCCTCATGAGTTTTCGAATACCCATTAGACTTATCCACAAACACGCAGAACATTCCACGCTAGCTTTAGTGGATTCAGGAGCTGAGCAAAACTTTGTTTCCAAAGACCTGGCAACCCAGATGGGCCTCAGTTGTCAGCCCCTGGATCCACCTGTCAAGCTGATTACGTTATCTAAGGCGTCACTGACCACCATAGCCTATCAGACGGCCCCAGTGTCCGTGATTGTCTCAGGGAATCACAGAGAGGAGATTAGGTTTTTAGTCTTGCCTGTCTCTTCTTCGCCTGTCATCCTGGGTTACCCCTGGCTCCACCTTCATAATCCCACCATCGATTGGCAAGGAGGAAGTATTACAGCATGGAGTACCTTCTGTTTAAGCGCCTGCCTCCAATCGGCGGCATGCGCCCCTTCTGTCAAGGTGCCACCCCCCTCGACGTCAACTCAGGAGCTGTCCAAGGTACCAGAAGTTTACCACGATTTGGGACTAGTGTTCAGCAAGTCACGGGCGTTGTCTTTACCCCCTCACCGGCCGTACGACTGCGCAATAAATCTGAAGGCTCGGGCCCCTCTCCCTGCGAGCCGCCTGTACAGCCTGTCAGCCCCGGAGCGCGAGGCCATGGATACCTATATTAAAGAATCCCTGGCCTCAGGAATCATCCGCCCGTCGTCCTCGGCCGTGGGGGCCGGCTTCTTCTTTGTTGGAAAGAAGGACGGGTCGTTACGCCCTTGCATCGACTTCAGGGGGCTTAATGAAATCACTATAAAAGATAAATACACCTTGCCTTTGATGAATACGGCCTTTGACTCCCTCCAGGGGGCGAATTGGTTTACTAAGTTTGATCTCCGCAATGCCTATCACCTGGTGCGCATCAGAGAGGAGGATGAGTGGAAGACGGCGTTCAGGACCCCAAGCGGCCACTTTGAGTATCTGGTAATGCCGTTTGGGTTGACCAACGCTCCGGCCGTCTTCCAGCGGCTAATTAACGATGTGCTGCGGGATTTCCTTAACTCCTTTGTGTTTGTGTATCTAGATGATATATTGATCTTCTCCCACACTCTGGAAGAGCACCAGGTGCACGTGCATAGAGTGTTACAGCACCTCCTGGAGAATCAACTTATTGTCAAAGCAGAGAAGTGTGAATTCCACACAAACCAGACCTCTTTCCTTGGGTTCATCATCGCCCGGAACCAGGTGCTTCCCGACCCAGCCAAGGTTAAGGTGGTAGTGGATTGGCCCACTCCGTCCTCTAGGAAACAGCTCCAGGGGTTCCTGGGCTTTGCTAATTTTTATTGCCGTTTTGTGCCCAATTTTGGGAATCTGGCTCGCCCTTTGACTGCGCTCACCTCCCCTAAGACCCTGTTTTGCTGGAGTGAGGAAGCAGCCAGGGCGTTTAAGAAATTAAAGGACGAGTTTGCTTCAGCCCGTGTTCTCTCTCAGGTGGACCCGAATCTTCAGTGCTTGGTGGAAGTGGATGCCTCTGATTCAGAGGTGGGAGCGGTACTCTCCCAGCGTTCTCCTGAGGACAGCAAGATTCGGCCATGTGCATATTTCTCTCGTCGCTTGTCACCGGCAGAGAGGAACTACAGCATCGGGGACAGGGAACTGTTGGCAGTGAAGCTCGCCTTGGAGGAGTGGAGACATTGGCTTGAGGGGGCCGCTCAGCCGTTCGTTGTATGGACTGACCACCGCAACCTGGAGTACCTCAGGACAGCGAAGCGGCTGAACGCACGTCAGGCTCGTTGGTCTCTCTTCTTCGGCCGCTTCAACTTCTCCATCACCTATCGGCCAGGAAGCAAGAACGGTAAGCCGGATGCCCTCTCACGACAGTTTGACGCACCATCTTCCGAGGATCAGGACGCACCCATCCTACCACCCTCCTGTGTTGTGGGCACGCTGTCCTGGGGTATCTGTACCAAGGTCAGGAGAGCGTTGAAGATGGAACCAGACCCGGGGGGGGGGGGGCAGGCCGCTTGTTTGTTCCACGCTCTATTCGGGGTCAGGTGATTGAATGGGGTCACTCCTCCAAGTTGGCTTGTCATCCGGGAGTAGGTCGGCCTGTGGACCTGATCCAGAGGACCTTCTGGTGGCCAGGGCTACGGAAGGACGTGGTGAACTACATCCGGGCTTGCGCTCAGTGCGCCACTGGGAAAACGACATCTTCTCCCCCGGCGGGTCTGTTGCATCCCCTGCCCGTTCCTTCCCGCCCCTGGTCTCATGTGGCCATGGATTTTGTGACTGGTTTGCCCCTTTCTGATACTTTCACCACTGTCTTGTCTATTGTAGACCGTTTTTCGAAGGCGGCCCATTTTGTGCCTCTTCAGGGCTTGCCTTCGGCTCAGGAAACGGCGGACCTCCTTGTTCAGCATGTGGTTCGCCTCCATGATATCCCCGCTGACATAGTGTCAGATCGAGGACCACAGTTTGTCTCTCAGGTATGGAAGGCGTTCTGCGCAGCGTTGGGAGCCACGGCCAGCCTTTCTTCTGGGTACCATCCTCAAAGTAATGGCCAGTGCGAACAGGCTAACCAGGAGCTTGAGGCCGCACTGCGCTGTGTTATCTCCTCCTGTTCCTCCTCTTGGAGCAAACATCTTCCCTGGATTGAGTACGCCCATAATACTACGATCTCTACGGCCACGAGCGTCTCTCCTTTCAAGGCCACTTTTGGATTTGATCCACCATTATTCCCGGAGGAGGAGAAGGAGGTAGCGGTTCCGTCTGTCCAGGCCCAGATTAAGCGCTGCCGGCGAGTTTGGTCCATCGCCCGCCGAGCCCTTTTGAGGACCACTGAACGCAACATCCAGGTGGCCAACCGTCACAGGAGACCTGCCCCGGACTACAAGGTGGGTCAGAAGGTTTGGTTATCCACCCGGAATATTGGTGTACCGGCCGAAAAGCGTAAACTCACTAAGCACTTTATTGGCCCCTACACCATCTCACGTATTGTCAACCCTGTGTCTGTGCGCTTGTCTCTCCCCCCTTCCATGCGCATCTGCCCCACTTTTCATGTCTCCCAGGTTAAACCATACGTTATGGACCCTCTGTGCCCGGCCCCTGCGGCGCCTGCCCCCCCGAGGATGATCGATGGCCATCCAGCCTGGGGCGTGACTGCCATCCTGGACGTGCGCAGGCGGGGTCGTGGTCTTCAGTATTTGGTGGACTGGGAGGGTTTTGGACCGGAGGATCGTTCTTGGATTTGCCCAGCGTTGATCTTGGATAAGCAGTTGATCCACGATTTCCATCGGGCGAATCCAGGTAAGATTGGGCAGGTGCCTGGAGGCACTGCTAGAGGGGGGAGTACTGTCATGGCGGCCGCTGGGCCGTCATCCAGCTCATCAGCTCCAGCTGCGCACAGACTAACAGGTGTTAATCAGCGGCTCTTAAAAGCCAGCGTCATGGACAGCCCGGCACGGAGTCGTCTGTCTACCTCGACTGAGTATGAGCCAGAGCTTCGTTCCACAGCCAAGCCAAGAACACCACGACAAGATCTTCCACGTAAGAAGACTATTTGCTATTCTACGCCTAATCTTTACTCCTGTGCCCAGGTGGACCTCCCAGGCGGCAGACCGGTGTCTCCAACGGACGGAGAATTACCCTCACCCTTCCGGAGCTCCTTCTGGCCTACGGAGCCAGAGCTGCGTTTCACAGCCAAGTCAAGAACGCCACGACAAGACCTACCACGTAAGAAGGCTATTTGCTTTTCTACGCCTAATCTTTACCCCTGTGCACAGGTGGACCTCCCAGGCGGCGGACCGGTATCTCCAACGGACGGAGAATTACCCTCACCCTTTCGGAGCTCCTCCTGGCCTACGCTTATCCAGGAATTCTCTCCACTGCAGCTGCAGGTACTGTCACTCCCTCAGTCAACGTCACAGCTGTCAGAGCAGTCACAGGAGTCATTGTCACCACAGTTACGGACATTATCACTGTCACGGATACGGGAACAGTCAACGTCACAGCTGTCAGTGCAGTCATTGCTCTCGCCACGAACTCCACCACGGTTAGTGGAGTTATCACCGTCACAGCTTCAAGCACCAGAATCACCACAGCACGCGGACATCGGAGAACAGCTAGATACAGTCAGAGACAACCTCAAGTAAGCTGCACACCTGCACTTGTCCTTTTGTGCTGAACAGCCTTAACGGTTTCTGCTTGTGTGTTCTAGGGTTGCCAGGTCGTCTTCTGTATCGCTCAGCTCCGGTGACCAGGCTATGATATCTGCACTCATACTTGCACTACACTCACTTACACCTGACAATAAGAATAACTATTTTGTATCTGCCCGTGTCTGTGTCTGTCTCTTGGGTCCTGAAACATGTCAAACAGTCTACTACAAGTCAAAGATTGTTTATGATTTCGAGTTTCAAGTGGTTACACATGGTGAAAACATTATGGGATGCGCCCTCTTCTACCGACTGGGCTTCACCATCCGCGACGGCGACAGGCTGAACTTGTCAGGCTCTGGTGATTGGAATGAAACAGATATTGATGATGATGATGTGGTATGGGATGAGAATGTAAAGGGCGACGCTGATGAGAAACCAACCATCCCAAGCGTACAGGAGGAGAGCTGCCCAGAGGGAGGGCAGTGGCCAACTCGCCTCAGATCTTCGCCCAGCCAGAGACTACGGAGGCTGCTGTGGAGTTGCAGGAGAGGGAGCCCGTGCATGCAGAGAATCTTGGGGCACAACAGTCGGGCATAGACATTATCCACGACACGGAACAATAGCAACAAAGCAGACCAGGCAAAGGAGAAGAGGAGCTGGACTGCTTCAGTATCCTCGCTCAGCACCAGTCTACGGGAGCTACAGCTGAGCCGATGGGTGAAAGGTCCATGACGGTGAGTGACACAGGTAAGACGCTGGACATCTTCAGTACCCATGACCAGCTTTGGACCCCAGAGACTGCTGCGGGGGCGTTGGGTGAAGAGTCCGTGACCAACACAACGACGGAGGTAAACATAGCGCTACCGCAATCTCAAGGGCATGTGAGACCAAGCAAAGTGCCTCTGCAAGTGATGAATTGGGTCCGAGTACAGACGGAGGATCGACCGTCTGCGGCCAGGAAAGTCACCTTCTACGAGACTGCAGATGCCTTTGAGGATCGTGGCGCAGCTGGGATTAGTGTGCTTCAGATTGACGGATGGTTTGGTACAGAACACAAACCATTTCTGGCGCATTTGGGTGGCTGCTCCAGACGGTGAGGCTTTGCAGGAGTCAGTTAGCGCAGCACTGGACCCGGGGCGCAGTATTAAGAAGACTGGTTCCGGTTCAGGAGACCCAGATCTCCAGGGTTGCATCCACTGCGGGCCCACTACAAGGCCCCTCCAGCAGAACCACCTTCCTCATGGAAGACTGTCAGGAAAAAAAAAAAAGGTGTGACTGTTTTGTTACGAGCGCGGCTAAAGCAAAGTAGCAGAATAATCCACTTAGCCGTCCACCTGCTGGCCCTAGTTCAGGGGTTATATATATATATATATATATATATATATATATATATATATATATATATATATGCTAAATTGGGTTGGGTTTGAATTAATTAAAGTGTTCTGTATTTTTCCATGGGGGGATGTTTGAAGGGATTTAGGGTAGTGAGCGGCGTGGTGACGTGGCCGGCTGGTGTCGTCATCGTGCCAACCTTTATAAAGGGGAGTCGGCCATGTTATGGTATCTTTGGTGACTCGCCCTCGATAGGGACAATTAGGAGCTCAGCACTCATTCATGTGCTCTGTATTAATAAGTATTTGTGTAATAAAGTTCAGTTCCAGCACAGCATTCACGTCTGTCTTCATTCCCAGGTTTGTGGACATAACAGTAGCCATATGCAATAGTGCTCTTCTTGTGGCACACTGTAGTAATTATGAAGCTGGTGCTGACTGGATTCAGTGTTTACATACTCTGACTCATCAAAAAAGGTCATAATATTAGAGTGTCTGTCTGCTCTGCAAGGAAGCACACCATATAGGAGGGTCTGTTTGGTCTCCAAGTTGTACGGCTGCTGGTGCGTTTGTTCATTGTTGGTACAGCCCCCTCTCTCCCATCTGCTGCTACTCATTAGCATGGAAACAGGACCGGGAGCATTTTCACACATACACACACTGGCCATTAATCAACAAGTCAGGCCAGGGTCCATTCCCACACATCCACACCCCACACATGAAAACAAAGACCATACAGACACAGCGTCTAATCACAGAAATATCCCAGAGCACACTTTACTAATTCTCGACCACTCCTCTTGTCTCAGAGGATCAGACCTGGCAACCCCAAATTTTTGTCTATCAAATCTGCCAACTGAGTGACGTCTCAATTGCTTTTTTAGTTTAAGCATGACTGTTGTGGCACCATGAGCGAACATGAGAAGATTTGTTCCCATCAGCTGTTCACCCCTTTTGTCTTCATGGGGTGAACTGGCAAGTATTATTGTGTGAATTTGCTGTTTAATTTGTCTGGCTATCATGAATGGCCACATTGAAGAGAAGCATGTATTCCCATGAACTGAGGTTGTAAGTATAAAGCTGGAAAATAGTGTTCCTAATGGAATTAACATATATGCCTGGAACATAATTTAGATTCTCTGAGTTACAGAAAAGAAGAGAAAGGGCATCAGAGCAAATTTAGAATAATACAAGGCATGAAAACAGGAATGTAGAGATCTAAAACTTAGATTAAAAAAACAAAACCATAATAAGTATGGCATTTTCACACCTGAAAGTCCAACCAAGGTCTGGACCAAGGTTCATATTTTTGTTCCTTTGCCTATATTTGGTCAGATTACATTTAGTCTCACACTGCTCTTTTTCCAAGTGAATTAAACAACTTTACATGACATACAGTACCTACAGTATGTACTGTATTGTTATCATGTTTGTGTTGTTTGCACAGACCGTTTGTTAGCAAACATACTACACACCTTGCAGGGTGTTTTTTGCAGCTCTGGACACATGAATAACTGCACTTTAAGTGGAAACTGGGGAAGACTCCACCACATTAAGAGGTGAACTTGTTTTATGAGGCTAGAATGTTATCCAGGACTGTAGACTGAGTGTCTTTGTCTTGCCGAGTTTTCTTTTCATCTATTGTATCTTCCTGTGTTTGGTTCAAAAGTCTTAACTCTTCTGAAAATTGTTTCCATCCTCTAAACGATCTAGACTAAGGTTCAGTTTGATCCAGACCGAGACCGCCTTTTTGCCATACTAAACTTTGGCTCTAGTCAGGACCAGAGGTTGCGCTACACTTTCTCAGTATCTGTCATTTTGACAGACAGTGTTGCAAAAATTGTCATAATCTCTTATTACCTGTCATTTTAATTTTCATATCATAAGATGATGAATAGCATTTGTTTTTGTTTACATGTAATCATGGGCCTACAGGATCCAACATGCAATCCAATTGTGGATTGATTTATTTATTAGCCGCCACCCGGTCCCACTGGAAAAACTCGACATACCGAGAGAACTGAGGCGAAAACGCCGCGGCTGCCGGGCTGGAGTAAGGCGGAGGACAAAAAATATAAGGTACAGACCCTCCCTTCCATCTGTTGTCATGGGAAATGTACGGTCGATACTGGGAAAGTTAGATGAGCTAGCGGCTATCTCCCGTTATGATAGCACTTACCGGGAGTGCTCTCTCCTTTTGTTTACTGAGACGTGGCTAACTGAACTAGCAGCAGATGCTAACATTGAGCTGGAGGGTTTTCACATGATACGAGCTGACCGAACACCAGAGAGTGGCAAAACTAGGGGCGGTGGAGTGATAATGTATGTTAACAACAACTGGTGTAGACCGGGACATATCACTGTTAAACAACGACACTGCAGCAAAGACATTGAGTTGCTAGCTGTTAGCATGAGGCCTACATATCTCCCGAGAGAACACTCACACGTGATCTGCATTGTTGTTTATGCAAATCCGACGGCGAACGCTGGGACAGCGCGTGACGTCATCCATTCAGTAACCAGCAGGCTGCAGACAGAACACCCAGATGCTCTTCTCCTCATCTCAGGCGATTTCAACCACGTTTCACTGTCTCCCATTCTGCCCACTTTCACCCAGTATGTCACATGCCACACTAGAGACAATAAAACACTGGATTTGTTCTACGCAAACACTAAGGAGGCGTACACCTCATCACAACTCCCCCCACTTGGGAGATCGGATCACAACTTGGTTCATCTCCGACCGGTGTACAAACCCCTAGTGCACAGACAACCTCCGGCCATGCACACTGTGGAGTTATGGTCTGAGGAGACAATGGACACTCTAAAGGACTGTTTTGAAGCCACTGCCTGGAAGCAGCTCTGCGATCCACATGGTGAGGACATCGATGGCCTCATTCACACCTTCACGGGCTACCTCAGCTTCTGTGTGGACAAATCCGTTCCCACCAAGACCATACGGCGTCACTCAAACAACAAACCCTGGATCAACCCTGAGATAAAAACACTTCTGAGAGAGAAGAAGAGGATCTTCAGGTCGGGGAACAGGGAGATGCTGAAGTCCGTACAGAGGGAGCTGAGGAGAAAGATCAGAGAAGGCAAGGACAGCTTCAGGAAGAAGATGGAGGACAAGCTGCAACAGAGCGACATCAGCGGGGTCTGGAGAAACCTCAAAACCATCTCGGGGCTCCAGAATACCTCCCCCCAGGCCACGGGGGGCAGGGAGTGGGCGAACAACCTGAATCTGTTTTTCAATAGATTTGACCAACCGCCCTCCCCCCTGTCTGCACAACAACCACTGCTGCCTCTAAGAAATCAAGTCCTGCTACCCACTCCCCACTCCACCGACACCCCCCCCACTCCCAACACACAGCCCCCCATCCTGACCCTGACCAAGACCCAGGTGAGGACGGAGCTGAGGAAGATCAAGGCAAGGAAGGCGTCAGGACCGGACGGCATCAGCGCAAAGCTCCTCAAGTCCTGTGCAGACCAGCTGTGTGGGATTGTGACGTATATCTTCAACATGAGCCTGAAACTGGGGAGGGTACCACAGCTGTGGAAAACATCTTGTGTGGTACCTGTACCAAAAACTTCCCACCCCAAAGACCTGAACAGCTTCAGACCGGTGGCCTTGACGTCCCACTTGATGAAGACCCTGGAGAGACTGCTCCTTGCTCATCTCCGCCCCCTGGTGGAACCAGTGATGGATCCACTCCAGTTCGCCTACCAGCATGGCATTGGGGTGGAGGATGCGGTGATCTTCCTCCTTCACCGTTCTCTGTCCCACCTGGAGAAGCCCGGGAATATGGTGAGGATCATGTTCTTTGACTTCTCCAGTGCTTTCAACACCATCCAACCGATGATCCTGAAGGACAAGCTGCTGCGCGCAGGGGTGGACCAGCACCTGTCATCATGGATCCTGGACTACCTCACGAACCGGCCTCAGTTTGTGAGAACCCGGGACTGTGTTTCCGACACGATCATCAGTAGCACGGGGGCCCCCCAGGGAACGGTGCTGGCTCCCTTCCTGTTCACTCTTTATACTGCGGACTTCTCACACAACACAACACATTGCCATCTACAGAAGTTCTCTGATGACTCTGCGATCGTTGGTCTCATCTCCAGCGGAGATGAAGCTGAGTACAGAGGGCTTATCCAGGACTTTGTGGACTGGTGCCATCGGAACTGCCTCCAGATCAACGCGAGGAAAACTAAGGAGCTGGTGGTGGACTGCCGCAGGCATGGGCAGCCCCTCACAGCACCAGTAAATATACAGGGAACAGACATCGAGATGGTGACATCCTACAAGTACCTGGGTATTCATCTGAACAATAAACTAGACTGGTCACACAATACTGACGCACTCTACAAGAAGGGACAGCGCAGGCTGTTCCTGCTGAGGAGACTCAGGTCTTTTGGTGTACAAGGGGCGCTGCTGAAGTCATTCTATGACACGGTGGTGGCATCAGCCATCACTTTTGGAGTGGTCTGCTGGGGCAGTGGCATTACTGCAGCCGATAGGAAGAGACTGAACAAACTGATTAAGAAAGCTAGCTCTGTCCTGGGGCAACGCCTTGATCTGATGGAGGAGATAGGAGAGAGAAGGACGGTGGCTAAACTGTCATCTCTGCTGGAGTCCGAGTTCCACCCTATGCAGGACATACTGGATGCACTGAGGAGCTCATTTAGCAGCAGACTACATCATCCCAGGTGCACAACCGAGAGGTTTCGTAGGTCCTTCCTACCAACGGCTGTCAGACTGTACAACCTAAGCAGGGCTGCTCGCAGAGATAGCAAAAAGACGTAACAAACTAATAGTTTTTTTTGAATGCAAAAGATGCAATAGACTTACACAATGGTCCTCTCCGGCATACAACTAGGAACATACCGGTCGCTATGGAGGGTGAGAATATGTATGGGCACATAATCATACCATGTAGGATAACTAAATAGACGGTTATGCTGTTTCATCCCACCTAGCAACAATGCTCTGCACTGTGTGTGTTTATATATTTACATATTTATTCCATCTAGCTACAATGCTCTGCACTGGGTGTGTTTATATTTATATATCTATATATTTATTCCATCTAGCTACAATGCTCAGCACTGGGTGTGTTTATATTTATATATCTATATATTTATTCCATCTAGCTACAATGCTCCGCACTGTGTTTTTATATATCTACATATTATTCCATCTAGCTACATTGCTCCGCACTGTGTGTGTTTATAAACTTGCATATTTATTCCACCTAGCTGCAATGCTCCGTACTGTGGGTGTTTATATATTTACATATTTATTCCATCTAGCTACAATGCTCTGCACTGTGTGTTCATATATTCATATATTTATTCCATCCAGCTACAATGCTCTGCACTGTGTGTCTGTGTGTGTGTGTGTATATATATATTTTATAGTAATATGTACATATGTATATTAGCTGCTCTTGCTTGCTTGTTTTTTTTCTTGCCTTCTGATTGTTGCTCTGAGTGTTGCTATCCCTGTGCTGTTGCAATCCTGGAATTTCCCCGTTGTGGGACTAATAAAGGCTTATCTTATCTTATCTTATCTTATCTTATCTTATTAACTGAAATGATGAACAGAGGCTGGAGAGACAATATCAAATAAAACTACTGAGTATGCACAACCAAAGTAGACAGGTAGAAGTTAGAAGTAAGGTGCGATAGATCATGCTCAGTGTAATTTGTCATAATGACAGCCTACAGATTTTTCTGTCGCTGCTCAAAAAAATTTGTCAATGAAAGTCAATTTTCAGTTAACGCAACCTCTGGTCATGACCGTTGTTTGGGAGAGGTTTCAGAATTCAGATTTAGTCCAAAAAAATCAGAAAACTTCGAATGTCCTATGTAAAAAACCTATGTCAAAATGTAGAGTTGAATGGTGCACTGAAGAAATGAAGCAGCCCCTGTTCAGTTTTATTACACATCAAAATGGGAGTGCTATGTAGTAGGTGTGGTAGTACCAGAAATTTGGCAAACTACTTCTTCATATTTTCTCACAGGGTACTCTGTGAGAAAAGGGCAGGTTTTTTTTTAAATCCAAGATGTGATAAGGTGAGCGGTACATCACACCCTGGGCAGATATGGGCCAACACAGGCATACAGACAATCACACACTGCCACATCCACACAATACAGACAATTTAGAATCAACTATCCTAACACGCAAAAACGCCCCAGTGAACAAGGACGTTCACACCCAAAAACTGTGAGGCAACTGTGTTAACGACTGATCCACCCATATGTTTTATCTAAAGACTAAAAATAAGCTGACAGTGGTCGCTTATCTGACTTCTGAAAGCCTTTCATCTTGAAAGTGCTTTTGAAAGGAAACTTTTCTGCCTAAAATCCCTGAACAGAAATGCTACTAAACTTTTTATCCCACAATGTTGGTCAGTGGCGATGGTCATGAAGCAAAAATTAAGATTAAGAAATTAACAAAACCAACAGTATACGAGGGGGGGCTGAAAAGTTCATAGGCTGACTAAGAAGGAGTTATGCTACAGCAAAAACTGTGATATAGGGATTTGGCCCTTGGGGTTTGCTGTAGCCGACGCCAGTCAGTCGACGTGGTGAAGTCAGGCGGGCTACAGTCAATATGTATATTCTGTGTGAATTTCAATAAAGGTCAGTTCGTTGCTCGGTACAACATGGCTCATGTCTCCCTTTATTAAGACATAACATTTGGTGACGTCAGATTAAACCATGGGAGCGTGCGTAAAACTACCACCTCCATTTTTAGAGTCTCCGGGTGTGCCAGCTACACCATGGCACCGCTGGTTGGAGGCGTTTGAGGAATACATCGTCGCAGCTGGCCTGGGCGGTGCCGATGAAAAGAGACGGAAGAGCCTGCTTGTTCACTACCTTGGTGAGGAAGGCCAACGTCTATTTCACGCGTTGGGTGGCAAAGGCTTGTTGAAGGAGTGTTTGGACATGATGGACAATTTCTTTATGGACCAGTACAACATTACAGCGTGAAGACATAGGTTCTTCAACCGCCAAGAACGAGCTGGCGTTTCCTAATGGAACTCCATAGCCTAGTGAGTACGTGCACCTTCGGGCCTATTGAGGAAGAGCTAGCCCATGACAAGCTAGCACACGGTATGAGCAACAAGTGGCTCAAAGAAAAGCTAATGCTAACTATGGACGTTTTCACGCTGAAGCAAGTGATTGAATTGACCAGCCAGATACAGTCCACTACCCAGCTAGGTCTACAAGTGCTAGCTGATATGTATATAATATGATATAGGGTGTAGTAAGATGGTGGCCGTGGGTGTAGTGGGAGGTGACGACCCGACTTTCCAGTGGTGGCATCACCAGGGGTATAAAGGGTAAAGGTGGAAGAGACTCCCTCTCTTCGTCGTTGACCTCTTGGCCTGTACGGAGCATCTGTGGTTCTGTTTGTAATAAAGTATGTTCAACGGCACACTGAGCCTCCTTCTGATTTACCGAGTTATGGACACAACATTTGGCGACGAGGAGAAAGGAGGTATGGAACGAGCTGGCACCACTTTTCGGCTGTTTTTGGAGGTCCTGGGTGAGCCACCTGTACCCTGGGCTAGGTGGTACGCAGCGTTTAGAAATTATTTGGTGGCCCTTAACCTCAGTAAGCTCGAGAAGTTGTGAGAGCTATTTTGGTTCATAGTCTCAGTTTGGAGGGTCAGAGGATCCTTAGCACGCTAGAAGAGGCTGAAAGTTATGAAGATGTGGTGGAGCTAATGGCACGCTACTTTCGTGCCTAAGAGAATGTCATAGTCCGGCGGATAAAGTTTTGGCAGCGCCACCAGCGGATGGGAGAGTCGGTACAGCATTTTGTTGCAGACCTATGTCAGCTGGTGGGGGGGGCACTTTGGAGCCATGGAGGATGAAATGATCCGTGATCAGTTGGCGGAGCGTGTCCATTGTTCTGCAGCACGGTCGAGGCTCCTGACCTACCCAGGTGAACTGACATTAGCCATGGCTATGGAGATTGCGCAGCAGTGTGAGGCAGCAGAAAATTTATCTGTAGACCTCCGTGAGAGAGACACGTCGAGGCATGGAGAAACAGGTTGGAGGACGCTGGTTGTGGACTTGGACAACGAGGATGGCATGAGTGATGAAAAATATGCCGCCGTTGTAAGAATTAGGTCCGCCCCTGGTATGCCAAAATGTTATGGCTGCGGGTCCGCAAGGCACCGGTTATAAGGCAAGAGAATGTCTGGCAAAGGGCAAGCAATGCAGCAAATGTGGTTTTCTGCATCACTTTGCCAGAGCTTGCAAGAATTTTGAGCGGGAGGACTGAAGATGTGGAATGGATCTCCCTGCTGCGGATCCCATGGTTGTCCATACCGTTTCCCCGAGTACAAATAGGTACATATTCTGCAATATATTGCTGGGTGACGTGGAGGTTTCGCTGTTGATGGACACAGGAGTGATTGGTTCAGTGCTGAACTTTTCCACTGTGGAGAGGCTGTTCCCATACCACCTTTTGAGGGAGTACACGACGCCATGTTCCAGCTATGGAGGAAGCAGGATGACCGTAGAGCGCATGCGCACACAGCGACCGGCAGCTGGTGAAAAAGTATGTCGTCTGTGTGTGTGTTTTTATGTACTTTTATATGTTTTTACGAAATCCTCTGTGTCGTTTCTGCCCTGGAGTGTTTGTGGACTGTATGGCAAAGAGCTCCCTGGTTCCTACAACATGGACTTCCTCCCCTCTCTTGCACTGCTGCTACTTTTCCTCCGGCTCTTTGTCTATGAGGTAAACGCGTTCGGCACCATGGCGGGCAGAATACATTATTCCAGGGACATGTTGCTGCATTTAAACATAGTTGATGCAGCGGCTGTGATTGAGTCTAAGCCACAACTGCCGGACTTTATTTTGAGAGACGGACATAGCGGTGAAAAGAGAGACGGCAGAAGGAAGCGCAGAAGGCGTGGAGGTGTGAAATTGTGCCTGAGGAGACGTCAGTTTGGTAACATTCCTCTTCCTTCGATGATTTTTGGGAACGTACAGTCTCTGAGAAACAAGGTGGATGAAATTCAAGGGAATGTACACTACCAGAAGGACTTTAAGAACTGCTGTGTCATGGCTTTCACGGAATCTTGGCTTACTGCGCATGACCGAGACGCAGACCTGTGGATTGACGGCTTTGAAGCCCCGCTGCGCTCGAATCGGCAGGAAGAGGTAACGAGGAAACGTCAGGGGGGCGGCGTATGTTTATACATTAATAAGCAGTACTGCACATCTGTCACGGTCAGAGAGTGCATCTGTACACCCGATGTGGAGCTGCTGTCTGTGTCACTATGCCCCTTTTATTTGCCTCGCGAGTTCCCCCAACTTTTCATCACAATTGTGTACATTCATCCGAGGGCAGACGCTGACTCCGCCTCCAGCACTATCTTTGATGTGATCCAGCAGCTGCAGTCAATTTCTCCAGAGGCGCCAGACTTCATTCATGGGGATTTCAACCATGTTTCTTTAAAGAAGACACTTAAAAACTTTTATCAGTATGTCTCCTGCCCAACCAGGCGAAAAAAGACATTGGACCTGTGCTATGGATCCATTGAGAGGGCCTATAAATCACTCCCCCTTCCTCCTTTAGGATCCTCAGATCACAACTGTGTACATTTGCTGCCCACATATAAAACTGCTCTCAGAAGAGGCAAGGTGGAGACCAGAGACATTGATGTGTGGACAGAAGATTCAGTGCACAGCCTCCAGGAATGCTTTGACTGTACAGACTGGGAGATGTTCACACTGTCCTGCGGGGATGATTTGGACTCTTTGGTGGACGTCACATGCTCATACATGGCTTTCTGTAAAAATAAGATTGTTCCACGTAAACGTGTCAAAATATATCCCAACAACAAACCATGGGTTACAAAATCAGTTAAATCCTGCTTACAGAGAAAAGCACTTGCCTTTAAACAGGGGTCTATTTCTGAGCTACAGGTTGCCACAAAGGAGCTGAAGGCCGAAATTTTAAGAGCAAAACAGAATTATAAATCAGAGTTGGAAAGCAAGATGGCAGCAAAGAAACTTGGTTCAGCCTGGGCCAGTATGAAAACTATTGCAGGCCTTCAGAGCACAGAGCGCAGTAATCGTGTGTTTTTAGATGGTTTTAATTCAGACACAGAGCTGGCTAATGTTCTTAATTGTTTTTATGGTCGTTTTGACTCCTTTGGTTTTAGCACTGAAACCCAAGATTTGAAACAGAAACTCAAAGACAATCAGCACTTTAATATTGAGGTGCAGGATGTTAAAAGGGAGTTCTGCGCTGTAAAAGTGAACAAAAGTCAGGGCCCTGATAATATATGTGGGCGCTTGGTAAAGTCCTGTGCACATGAACTGAGTCCTATATTTCATTACATTTTCAACAAGTCCTTACAGACACAACATGTGCCTAAGATCTGGAAAGAAGCCGTGGTTGTTCCCGTTCCAAAATCCAGCTGTCCTAAAATGGTAAACGACTTTAGACCAGTTGCTTTGACTTCAATTTTAATGAAATTTTTTTAAAAAATTGGTCAGATGTGAGGTCCTAAAGCAGACTGAGCATGTATTGGATCCTCTGCAGTTTGCCTATAGGCCTCACAGAGGAGTGGAGGATGCCACTGTTACTCTGTTTAACATGCTTTTTAAACATCTGGATTTTAATGGGGCACACGCCAGACTTTTATTTGTGGACTTTTCCTTCGCCTTCAATACAATCCAACCTCATATCTTAGTTGAAAGGCTCCTGCAGCAATTTGATTTGAGCAATAATCTGGTGGGTTGGATTCTGGATTTCTTAACCAACAGGACGCAGAGAGTAAGGGTCAATGGTACATTGTCGGACCTAAAGTGCTCTTCTGCTGGCTCTCCTCAGGGGTGTGTGTTGTCACCACTACTCTTCATCCTGTACACAAACATGTGTCGGAGCAGACATGACAGCAGACACATTATAAAGTATGCTGATGACTCAGTTATTGTCAGTCTCCTCCAGGATGGTGAGAGTGGCCACGGCCCAGTAGTTGATGATTTTGTTCACTGGTGTGAGGATTCCTACCTGCAGCTGAATACGACAAAAACTAAAGACATGATTATTGACTTTAGGAGGAAAAATCCCAGGCACAAAGTCACCGTACTAAAAGGCCAGACCACTGAATGTGTACAATCCTACAAATATCTTGGGACAATTATTGATAGTAATTTAAAGTTTGAAGAGAACTGTGAAAGGGTGTGCAAAAAGGGTCAGCAACATTTGCATTGCTTGAGAAAACTTGCACGCTTCCAAGTTGACCGAACCATAATGACAATGTTTTATCGGGCTTTTATTGAATCTGTTTTATCCTTTTCTTTAGTGTCATGGTTTGGTCAGATAAAACTGAAACAGAGGAAATCCTTGGATCAGGTAGTTAGATGGTCCAGTCGTTTTCTTGGTGAGCCACAGCTGAGCCTGACATCCCTGTACACCAGACAAGTACAGAGGATGGCTACCTCCATTTTAAATGATGACTCCCACCCTTTGCACTGCCACTTTCAGCTTCTTCCCTCAAGACGGATGTTTGCTGTCCCAAAAAGTAGAACCCAGCGCTACAAAAACAGCTTTGTCCCTGCTGCTGTCAAAGAGTTGAACAAGCTGTAAAAATATATTGCACATAATTTAGGTACCTATTTATTAACTCCATTTTATATTTACTTATTTTTGTAGGATGTCACTTGGGTTCTAAATATTTTATTGGGTTTTAGACCTTTGAGTTTTTAACCTCTCTGACTAGTTTTTAACTTTTAATATGACCGTTCTCTCTTACCTCTGGTTTTTCTCCCATCTCTTTTTCTTTTTATACCCTGATTGATGGAGCCTTGAGTATTTTTATCATGTTTATAGTCAGCTTCATATGTGCCTGTGTTTATGTCTATGTTGAATGTAATTTGTGGCTTGTATATGGATGTTACCAGACTGCAAAACAAATCTACCTACGGGTACAAATAAAGTAACCTGAACCTGAACCTGAACCTGTAGTGGGATCACTGGAGCTGACAGCGAGGTATAAGTCGGCGATGATGACCGGAGTCCAGTTCATAGTGACCGCCTCGGGGTCAAACATCTTAGGCTGTGATATGTTTTACGGCCTGGGATTCAAGATCACCAGCGGTGCTGGAGAGGAGTGGTCAGGCTGTGGATTGTGGGACTGACCAGCTCTGCACGTGGAGGACGACGCGGTCTGGGACAGTGATTGGCCTGGCGAGTTGGAAGGGGATGAGGACTGGCGCTGCGGTGAACAAATGCGGGAGGATCCCGATGCCAGTGTCCAAGATGCCCTGGATGTGGGAACTGGACGGCACAGCGGGACACCCAGGAGGATGACTGCTGGTGCTAAAATGAAAGAGAGCGGGGCAGGACCGGCTGGCGATATATTATGGCGCGCCAGACACCAGCATCACAGGAGGGCTTCGGACCGGGTTGATGGACCATTCAGACCCGGGAGGGAGGCCCGGTCGCGACATAGTGGACTGCGGAAGCACAATAGGGTTCCCCTGCACATTGGTGATGAGGTCCAACCAAGGGTGGAAGCTCGACTGAGGGGAGTCCATA
This sequence comes from Pholidichthys leucotaenia, assembly GCA_020510985.1. NCBI lineage: Eukaryota > Metazoa > Chordata > Actinopteri > Cichliformes > Pholidichthyidae > Pholidichthys > Pholidichthys leucotaenia. The sequence continues at coordinate 344,891,365 of CM035837.1, read as the reverse complement.
GGAGAAAACAGCAACGAGACAAACAGGAGTGGCAGCGAGTGGTGGCTGCCCGGGCAGATGGTTACTTGGGACTGTCAGACACATCGTGGAGACACCCAAGTGAGCTGCGGCGCGTGGAGGAGAAGAGGCGCCAGCACAGCTCATCTCCGGAGGCCAAGAAGTGGAGGCGTTCTGGGCGGGATCCACCGGATGTAGACCCAGAGGGTGGCCCTTTTCATAGGGCCGGTCAAATGACTGGGGGTGATATATAGTAAGCGTTTGTGTTGGTTTAGGACCCCAGGTCATTTAATTAATATGTTCTGTTAAATTTTGATCTTTCTTATTGTGTGTTGGCCTGAGTTGGAAAAAAAAAAAAAGTAAATCCCCAACACTGTTTGTAAAAAAAAAATTAAAAAAAATGTGTGCTTTGCTGTGAATTGCCCTGGTTGTGGGGTGGGTGTGTTGGGGTGGGGGGGACCACCACTAAGAAAGTGTATATGTTATTTGTTATGGTTTGTTGTAATTGTTATTTAAATTTGAGAATATATATATATATATAAGGTTCTGGGATTAATTTAGTTTTAGGTACACGGCTATATATTTCTTTTGGACTGTAGCTCAAGGCAGCAGAATAAACCGCCTGGCTGTGCAGGCGGAGCCGGCAGTCCACACCTGCCCCTCTAGTTTATTTGGTGTGAATGGATAGGCCTGTTTGTTTATTTTTGTACATATGTGTTTGCCATTAGTGTATGAGTCGGGTTTAAATTTGGGAGGGCCTAGTCTGTGTGCTTGGCATTTTTCTACGGGGGTGGGGGGAAAATGATATGTATATAATATGATATAGAGTGTAGTAAGATGGTGGCCGTGGGTGTAGTGGGAGGTGACAACCCGCCTTTCTGGTAGTGGCGTCACCAGGGGTATAAAGGGTAAAGGTGGAAGATACTCCCTCTCTTCATTGTTGACCCCTTGGCCTATATGGAACGTCTGTGGTTCTGTTTGTAATAAAGTATGTTCAACTGCACACTGAGCCTCCTCCTGATTTACCGAGTTATGGACACAACACTAGCTAAAGAGAACCTGGCCACCCAAGCTTCCGCTTCACATCAGGCCGCTAGCAGCACAGCTAACTCCTCGGGGCGGACCCCCAAAAGGTGGCAGACTGTGGCACGTATAGGAGTGGGAGCTCGGGGGCTGTGTGGCGGCTGTGGCTATCCCCGTCACTGGGCGGGCATGTTCATTTGCCCTGCCAGAGGAAAGAAGTGCTACAACTGCAGCCGTTCTAATCACTGGGCCAGGGTCTGCAACACCGCCAATAAACCAACAGCTTCGAAGCTCGAGAGCATGACGTCGGTGTGTGTGGCAGGTGCTCAGAAGTGGCCATTCAAGGTGCAATCCAGAACTTTTTGACCTCCTGGCCAGTAAGTGTCGCACTCACTGTTGCCTCATGACAACATTGCACATGTTGCCATGTAGAAACACAAACGGAAACAAGCATTCACAGGCAGTGGCAGACTGTATAGAAATCAGTTTCTTTGTGATTACGAGCCAGTGAAATCATGTCAAGCGACAAATCTTTTGTGATATAGTGCCCAGTGATTTTAACTGTCTTCTTTGATGTTTATTTCCATTCGACAATTTTTTAAATTACTGTCATATAATTATTAATAATTTATAGTAATGCTAACGTTTCACTGATGTGATTGAACCTGATAATTACATCATTTTGATAATGTAATCATGGCAAAACTGTAGCTGACTTTAAGGACTTTGCTATTGGTAGAGTATTTTTTTGCAGCTATGCTGTAACACACTCTTGTGGTTTGTTTATGTTCAGCGTTTTAGCTAAGAATGCTGTTCTAAAACGAGCTGTTGCTATGGCTAATCCATTGCCTTGGTCATCCCCAGTTGCTGTGTGTGGGCATATCAGGGACTGTTATCCTAATCCATACGAACAATACACTAGGTTTGTTCCAGGTTGCTAGCTCACGTTCCTGGTTTGTGGCAGGTCCACATGTACATCCATGGTACAAGGTGCATCATCAGAACATCAAAAACCAGGAGGTGGCAAGTAATTTTTGGGTTCTGTCTCATTTTCTGTTCATTTAAATTTTACTTATTGTTTTATATTATTGTTATTTGGTTGTTTTATATTATTGTAATTGTTATATATTATTAATATAAATTATTGTAAAATGTATGCCTGATATTGTTTGTGCCTTTTCTAATTTATATGTAAAGAGTGTTGTTGATTCATTGTTACAGATTTACCAAGTGATGGCTTACCTATCCTCAATGCTCAATTGAAATACTGTCAACCTTTGTATAACCTTGTAAAATTACTGAGAACTTCAGTTATACATACCTGATCAGACATATGCCGAGCATTTTCTTCAATAAGCTCACTTTTTGAAATTATCTGTAGTGCAGTAATACTCCAGTTGTTCTCATACAGATACTCAGTGTAAAAAATTCAGTGCATTTCAGAAAATAAGTACATCAGTAATCCAATCTGACACAAAATCACTAGTCATAGTCCTCATAATATCTATAAAAAGTATTCTTTAAACATTTAAATTTATATTGGATTACTGTATAATCTTAAAGTTTTATTAGTATTTTATAAAAGTTGAATTCTCAGCAATATTACATTTTCTGACAGTGTACTAATATAATGTTATAAAACAAATCAACATCAACTAAAGTTGGCTATGAAAAAAGGACTTTTTTTAATACAACTTTATTATATAGCACCAATTCACAACAACAGTCAGCTTATAGAACTTTGAAGTGTTGTATAAAGACCCCACAATTCCAGAAAGACCTCAACAATCAGGTGATCCCGTGAGAATCACTTAGCCCAGGGGTGTCAAACTCATTCCATGGAGGGCCAAGACCCTGCAGGTTTTACTTCCACCCAGTCTCTTCAGCAGGTGTTTTCACTGATCAGCAATCAGTGGGAAGAAATTCAGAGAAAACACCTGTTGAAGCCACTGGGTGGAGGTAAAACCTGCAGGGTCTTGGCCCTCCATGGAATGAGTTTGACACCTGTGACTTAGCCGCAGTGCAGAGCAAAAACTCCATTTTAACAATAGTAAGCCTCCAGCAGAAGTGGTTTTGGCATCTGATCAGGATGCCTCCTGGACACCTGTAACTTCAGGTGTTTGTCACAACTCGCCGCTTTCAGGCATCCACCTCAGCTGCGCGCACACCTGCGCCTCGTCAGTGATGAGCTATTTATTCCACTCCGCCTGAGCATCGGTCTGGAGCCGTCTGTTCTACTACGCGCTCAAACCCTCAGCAGGATCGTCTCTCGCTGTCTCCCAGGCCGAAGATCCTAGCCAATGCCAGCCACCTTCCCTTCTGCAAGTAAGCATCACTCTGCATTACTTCCCCGTGTGGTTGAGCCCAGCTAATTTCCCTGTCTCTGTTTCTCCCATAGGGTTGCCTGGCTGCACGGCGTGTTGCTCTGTTCCCGTCTCTCATCGTCCACCCACAATCCACATCCATATCTCATACACACATCCAAACATCCCTTACTGTTGAATAAAGCTATCAAATCTTACCTGAGACTGCGTGCGTGTTTCCTGGGCCGAGAATTATGTCAGTACGGCTCCAGCAAAGCGGCCCAGCGGACAGCGGGCTCGCACGCCGTCTTTCCACCCTCGAGGCTCAGGTGGATATGATAGCTCATCAACAGCAGGTGATATTCAACCGATTGACTTTGATAACTCACCGGTTAGACCGTTTTGACCCCCAGCAGGCATTCCCCCCGGCTCATCAGGGCGGACCGGCTTCGGCCGCCTCCGCAGCTGGCCAGCCTAGCTCGGGAGCGCCGACCCGGCTCACGCCGATCCCAACCCCCGCTCGCTTCAACGGGAAGCTCGGCGAGGCACGGGGGTTCATCTTACGGTGTGAGTCGGTGTTCCTGCGCGTTCCCGGGGATTTCCCCTCAGACCACAGCCGAATTGGCTATATGGCTAATCTCTTGGGCGGGCCGCCGAGCGGAAGTCTGTCAGCCACCCGCACGGATTCTCCGCCCGCGTTCCTCAGTCTCGCCCCCTGGCGTTACTCGCTCCGGAGTCCGCCGATGAGCCAGAGGCTATGTTGGTCGGGCGCACCAGGCTCCCTCTAGCGGAGAGACAATGCCGACGGGAGCTGGGCCTCTGCATGTATTGCGGAGGCGACCAGCATACCGTGGAGCAGTGTCCGATCAAGCCAAACGGGGGGGTCCGCGAGTCACTGTAGGGGGCCTCGCGGACTCTAACCGGCCAAATCCCCTCTCCAACTGCTCTCTGCCCATCAGATTTTGCCACAACTCCACCGGGCACCTCACTCACATACTGGTGGACTCGGGGGCAGAGCAAAACTTTATTTCCAAGAGCCTCTTCTCCGTCCACTCCGGTCTCCGCTCCTCCGGACCTTACCCTGGTGCCCCAGGAGTTCCAGGACTTGGGAATTGTGTTCAGCAAGTCCAAGGCGATGTCTCTTCCTCCTCACCGCCCGTATGATTGTGCCATAAACCTCCGCCCGGGGGCGCCATTACCATCCGGCCGCCTATACAGCCTTTCTGCTCCTGAACGTGAGGCAATGGACACGTACATCAGAGAGTCGCTCAGCGCTGGGATCATTCGCCCCTTCTCGTCCCCGCTTGGTGCCGGTTTCTTCTTCGTCTCCAAGAAAGATGGGTCCCTTCGTCCGTGTATCGACTTCAGGGGCCTTAATGACATCACGGTGAAGGACCGCTACACCCTGCCTCTTATGGACACCGCTTTCCACTCCCTCCAGGGGGCGACCTGGTTCATGAAGTTAGATCTCCGCAGCGCCTACCATCTCGTCCGGATCCGGGAGGGCGATGAATGGAAGACGGCCTTTCGGACGCCCAGGGGCCACTTCGAGTACTTAGTAATGCCGTTTGGGCTCACCAACACTCCCGCCGTCTTCCAGCGGCTCATCAATGACGTCCTACGAGATTTCTTGGGGGTCTTCGTTTTCGTATACTTGGATGACATTCTCATCTTCTCCAGGTCTCGAGAGGAGCACCAGGCTCACGTGAGGCGGGTTCTGCAGCGGTTGTTGGAAAACAGGCTTTACATCAAGGCGGAGAAATGCGAGTTTTATGCCAAGACCACCTCTTTCCTGGGATTTGTTATTTCCCATAACCAGATTCTCCCCGACCCCGCCAAGGTTAAAGCGGTGGTTGAGTGGCCCACGCCTGCCTCCAGGAAACAGGTGCAACAATTCATCGGCTTTGCCAATTTCTACCGTCGCTTTGTTCCCAACTTTGGCGCCATAGTTACTCCCCTGACCCGCCTCACTTCCCCCAAGGTGCCCTTCCAGTGGACTGAGGAGGCAGCAACCGCATTCGAGACCCTGAAGACGGAGTTCTCTTCCTCCCGGGTCCTAACCCAAGCTGAACCTGCGCTGCAGTGTCTGGTGGAGGTGGACGCATCTGACACGGGGGTGGGGGCGGTGCTTTCCCAGCGATCACCGGTGGATGCTGTCAAGCGGCCCTGCGCCTTCTTCTCCCGGCGGCCGGCGGCAGCCGAGCGTAATTATGGCGTCGGCGACAGGGAACTTCTAGCTGTCAAGCTCGTGCTGCAGGAGTGGCGCCACTGGCTGGAGGGGGCAGCTCTGCCTTTTGTGGTTTGGACGGACCACAAGAATTTCAAGTATTTGAGGTCAGCCCGGTGTCTGAATGCCCGCCAGGCGTGCTGGTCTCTGTTTTTTGCTCAGTTCCAATTCACCATCACCTACCGTCCAGGCTCAAAGAATGGGTTGCCAGACGCCCTATCTAGACAGTTCGCTCCTGAGGCTCCGGAGGAGCTGGACCACACCATCCTGCCCAGCTCGTGTGTTGTGGGGGTGGTCTCCTGGTCCATCAGGGACAAGATCCGGAAGGCGCTGGAGGCTGAACCGTTCCATCAGCTGTTCCATCAGCTGTTCGGGGGGAGGTCATTCACTGGGCCCACACGTCCAAGCTCGCCTGTCACCCTGGCGTCTCCCGACTGGTGGACCTCCTTCAACGTTCTTTCTGGTGGCCCAGTCTCCAAAAGGATGTCGCCAATTACGTCTGGGCTTGCCCCCAGTGTGCCACTGGCAAGTCCCCGAATTCCCCCCCCCCCCCACCGCAGGCCTACTCCAGCCCCTGCCAGTCCCGGGTAGGCCCTGGTCGCACATCGCCCTCGACTTCGTCACTGGCCTCCCTGTCTCTAACACCTACGACACGGTTCTGACGATTGTGGATCGGTTCTCCAAGGCCGCCCACTTTGTGCCACTCCGGGGTCTCCCTTCGGCACGAGAGATGGCCGACCTCCTCGTCCAACATGTGGTCAGGCTGCACGGGATCCCTGTGGACATCGTGTCTGATCGGGGGCCTCAGTTCGTGTCACAAGTGTGGAGGTGCTTTTGCAACGCCCTGGGGGCCACGGTGAGTCTTTCCTCCGGTCATCACCCCCAATCTAACGGGCAGTGTGAGCACGCCAATCAGGAGCTGGAGGCTGCCCTGCGCTGCGTCACCTCCTCCAACCTATCCTCCTGGAGCTCTTACTTGGCCTGGGTAGAGTACGCCCACAATACGGCACGGTCATTGGCTACCGGGATGTCCCCCTTCAGGGCATCATTGGGCTACGACCCCCCCCCCCCCCTTGTTTCCCGAGCAGGAGAGTGAGTTGGCTGTTCCATCTATTCAGGCACATGTGAGACGCTGCCGGAGCTTGTGGACCAGGGCGCGCGAGGCGCTTTTACGCACGGCGGCGCGCAACAGCACCACAGCCAATCACCACAGGAGGCCGGCTCCCAGTTACCAGGTGGGCTAACGGGTCTGGTTGTCATCTCAGGACATCAATCTCAAGGCCGAGAAGAGGAAGCTGGCTCCATGTTTCATCGGTCCCTTCACCATCTCTAAAATTATCAACCCGGTGGCTGTGCGTTTGGCCCTCCCCCCCTCCCCCCGTGTGTGTCCCACTTTTCATGTGTCCAGGGTTAAGCCTGTAATCTCCGACCCACTCTGTCCTCCTCCTAGGGCACCGCCCGCTCCCATGATGATCGACGGCCACCCGGCGTGGGGAGTTGCCTCCATCCTGGACTCCCGGCGTCGAGGTCGTGGGCTGCAGTACTTGGTGGATTGGGAGGGATATGGCCCAGAGTGGAGATCCTGGGTGCACTCTTCTTTTGTGCTGGACAAAGATCTCATCACGGAGTTCCACCGGGCGCACCCGGATAAACCAGCGCCAGGAGGCGCTGCTGGGGGGGGAGTACTGTCCCAACTCGCCGCTCTCAGGCATCCACCTCAGCTGCGCACACACCTGCGCCTCGTCAGTGATGGGCTATTTATTCCACTCCGCCCTGAGCATCGGTCTGGAGCCGTCTGTTCTACTACGCGCTCAAACCCTCAGCAGGATCGTCTCTTCCATCCTGCCACTCTTCGCTACTTCACGTAAGCTGTTTATCACTTATCTGTCTATCAGCCTTCCCCTGTGCACAGGTGGATTCCCTGGCGGCGGATTCTCCCATCTTCACCATCTCCTTCTCCCGCATCTCCACGCCTTGTCGTGTGCGCAGCAGGGCGCTGTCTCCCAGGCTGAAGATCCTAGCCAACGCCAGCCACCTTCCCTTCTGCAAATAAGCATCACTCTGCATTACTTCCCTGTGTGGTTTAGCCCAGCTAATTTCCCTGTCTCTGTTTCTCCCATAGGGTTGCCTGGCCGCACGGCATGCTGCTCTGTCTCCGACTCTCATCGTCCACCCACAATCCACATCCATATCTCATACACACATCCAAACATCCCTTACTGTTGAATAAAGCTATCAAATCTTACCTGAGCCTGCGTGCGTGTTTCCTGGGCCGAGAATTATGTCAGTGTTTGGAACACGTCCCCCGAGGATGAGACCATGGGGCAGACTATGACTCCCAGCTGGCATGGAACACCTTGGTGTCCCCTCTGAAGAGCTGTAGAAGGTTGCTGGAGAGAGGGAAGTCTGGGCTGCTCTACTTGGACTGCTGCCTGCATGACCCGGATCCCCAGAACAGCTGTTGAGGATGGACGGACGGACGGATGGATGGATGGGCAAAAGAAAATTCTGACAATATTCTCAAAAGTAGAAATAGTCTGTCTCCCAAATATAAGAATTTGAAAACAAAGTCAGATGTAGGCATCTTCCCCCTGTGTGACTGTTGAGTGAATTGGATCAGCGTGGTCCATGGAGCCAATCTGGGAGAACAATATAGAAAAATATAAGAAATTGGACACAAACTTCAAATCTTTCATTGTCTCTTTAGTTTGTGATGCCCTAGCTTTGTACAGTAAGGTACAAAATACCAATGTCCAAATTAAAAAAAAAATAAAAACAGTCTAAAGAAAAAAAATGCATGAAAATACGACATAATCTGAACTTGTAGACATTTTTTAAATATTCCAGATACGCTACAGTGAGTGTGCTTGGTCTACTAATGCAAAATATACTGTTGGTGACAGAAAGAGTGGGTAGAGAAATAGAATTGGATTTTACCTGTGTGCCGCGTGCTGTGTTCACTCCTGCTGCAGCATTCGACCTGATTCAAGAACAGGAAAAAGATTTTTAGTTCAACATCCTTGGAACACCAAGTGTACCACCACCTTGTATTTTTATAAACAATGAAAAGTTTAAGACATTTTAGCATCCCCATTTGTAAGATGCTCTTGAACATCCATCCATCCATCTTCTTCAGCTTAATCCTTTTCGGGTCGCGGGGGGGCTGGAGCCTATCCCAGCATCTTTGGGCGAGAGGCAGGGTACACCCTGGACAGATCGCCAGTCCATCACAGGGCCAACACAGAGAGACAGACAACCATTCAATTCAATTCAATTCAATTCAACTTTATTTATATAGCGCCATTTCACAACAACAGTCATCTCATAGCACTATCAACTGTAGGGAGGACCCCCACAGTTGCAGAAAGACCCCAGCAATCAGGCGATCCCCTGTGAGCAAGCACTTGGCGACGGTGGAGAGGAAAAACTCCCTTTTAACAGGAAGAAACCTCCAGCAGAACCAGGCTCAGGGAGGGGCAGTCATCTGCTGCGACTGGCTGGGGGGTGAGGGGACAGAGAAGAAGAAAAGAACAGACATGTAGAGAGCAAACAGCACGATGGGGACTCAATCTATGGGAGAGAACAAACAAATGCTAATGACCAGCAAAAAAAAAAAATTTCATAGAGAGTGAGGAAAGGAGTGAGGCCCAGTGCATTACTGGAGGTCCCCCGGCTGACTAAACCTATTAGCAGCATAACTAAGGGAGGGTTCAGAAACACATGATCCCTCCCTAATTGTAGGCTATATCAAAAAGGTAGGTTTTAGCCCTATTCTTAAAAACAGAGATCGAGTCTGACTCCCGAATCCAGATTGGCAGCTGATTCCACAGGAGAGGAGCTTGATAACTGAAGGCTCTGCCTCCCATTGTACTTTTGGAGATTCTAGGTATTACAAGTAAACCTGCATTTTGGGAGCGTAGTGCTCTGTTAGGATGATACGGTAGTATCAGATCTTTTAAATAAAAAGGAGCCTGATTGTTTAGAGCTCTCTCACTCTCACAGTCATACCTAAGGACAATTTAGAATCCCCAGTTTGATGCCAATTAACCTAATTTGCATGTTTTTGGCATGTGGGAGGAAACCGGAGAAATCCCGGAGTAAACCCACACAGACACGGGGAGAACATGCAAACTCCACACAGACCACTGTGGGATCAAACCCAGGATCCCCCGGCCAAGGGTGAGTTGCTGTGCTGCCGCAGTGCTAACCACTCCGCCACCGCACTGCCTGCTCTTGAACAGACAGTTAAAAAAAGAAAATAAAAAATCTCTACTATCTACCTAGGCCTCTCCTAGCTTGTGTCCTCAGCAGCTCTTCCATTAGTGGCGGTGGTTCTGCAGGAACAAGGCCAAGTGTACGTAGGTCCTATGGGCGCAGTTGTCTATGTTGTGGCAGCCCTGCATCTGCAGAAAGGCGCTTTGAAAGAATGCGGGCCAGAAGGGGTAGAATGTGGTCATAAGTCTTCTCCTCTTTGACCGCGTAGACACTCCAGTGCTTTGTATTCTTTTTATACAGTCTCCTGGTACTGAGAACACAAAGTGTAGCTCTCTTCACGACAACAGACACAGGTTGGTTCCTTTAAACGGGCGTTTATTGGGACTTATGCACCTCCCTCATGGTCACGCCTTGAGAACTCGTTGGCCACTTGTCATGAAAAGAGTTCTGAAGGTAAAACAAACTGCTTGGCTTCAATCTTCAATCAAACTTAAGTGCCAGATAGCTGAATAACGTGGCACAGCGTTCTTCTTATTTCCGCTATGTGCTACAATGAAAACAATCCCAGTGGCACTCCAGACGGAAAACATCAGTTCCGGTCAGGAAACAATAAATTTCAACAAAATATACAGTTGCAACAACCAACATGTAACGTACAGAAAATATATAATTTTATAACAACACCTACACTCCCACCAAATCACTCATTGATTTAAATGCGGGATTTCTTTTAAACACAGATTATAAATGGAATCAATGGCTTGGGTTGTTTGAACTCTGAAAGAATGTGACTCACTTTGTTTAATTTCTACTTAATTTGCCTCAAGCAAGGTAACCACCTTGTGAATGGGCCTTTGAAGGTAAACCAGTCTAGGTTATATCTCTTCCTTGGTGGTATACACGCTCATGATGATGCTTGACAAGCAGTGTTGAAACATGGGATTTCTTTGGAAGGATCGCCGGATGTTTTACATCATGGTGCAAGGCTGACTGGGACAATCGTCCTCCTACCCTTAGGACATTGTTCTTGTCCAAGAAGGCGTTCAACTTATATAACTTGCTGTACTTGTTCAAGGTGTCTCCCTTCTGAGCTTTGATTTTTTGTATGTCCGCAGCAAAGGCATCTTCTTGCACTAGCCTGATGATAAAGCTTTCTGCTTCCTTTCTTTCTTCAAGACTAGTTGCTTCATTTGTTCTTGGCTGAAGTCCTTTGATTTCTTTGGCAAATCTCTTGAGCCTAGCAATGGCTCTAACTGCCCTGGACCAGTCAGAGAATTTGGCGAGGCGTTTCGCCACTGACTCTATTCCTTTCATCATGACTGTATGGACATGGGCTTTGCGAAGTTCAGGGTCAGTTCTTTCAACATCTCCCACCATTTCCTCTTCACGTGGAAGATTCTGGTGCCAAAGAAAATCAGGTCCTGTCAGCCAATTAGACTCTTTTAACTGAGCTGCACTCAGTACCTCTTGAAGCGCAGTCAGCTGGGTTGTTTTCAGTGCTGACATGTCGCCATTGTGCGGGATCTGTGCTAGATCTAGATTCACTAGAAGACCAAGATGGCGCCCACAGCGGTCGACATGGTGCTTCGCTGCGCTCTTTGTTTGTTTTTGTTTGTCAATTGTGTGTCTGCTTGCACTTATACCCGTGAAGAACTTCTAAATATCAGGACTTTCACCCCCACGGACCTCCTCCCAGTTTTTTTAGCCCCTGCCGCCGATCTGGTTCATTGCTTGGCTCGGAAAGTGAGACGGCGGAAGAGAGGTAGACGAGAGGGCGCTCTCGTGCGGCTTCGCAGGAGAGGCTCGCGAACGGCGCTGCCTGGCATATTTCTGTCCAATACCAACTCTCTCTCTAACAAGGTAGATGAACTGAGACTGCTGATGCGTTTTAGGGACCTCGCCTCCTCGGCTGCCCTCTGCTTTACTGAGACCTGGCTCCGGGAAAATATACCGGACAGCGCGCTGCGCCTCGACGGCTTCCAGCTCTTTCGTGCTGATCGTGACACAGAGCTTTCCGGCAAGACCACAGGAGGCGGAGTCTGCTTCTACATCAACTGCAGCTGGTGCTCTGATGTAACGGTAATTTCCAAACACTGTTCTCCCGCCCTGGAATTTCTTGTTATCAAGTGCAAGCCTTTTTATTCCCCGCGGGAATTTGCTTCTTTTATACTGATCGCTGTGTACGCCCCTCCCGACGCGGACACGCGCGAAGCTCAGCGCGTGCTCACGGATCACATTCAACACACAGAGCGGAGTTTCCCAGACTCGCTGATTATTGTGGCTGGCAACTTTAATCAGTGCAATCTGAGCCACGATCTCCCCCGCTACAAACAGTTTATTAAATGCCCCACCAGAGGATTAAACACACTGGATCACTGTTACACCACAGTGAAAGACGCATATCGCGCTGTTCCTCGCGCTGCGCTGGGATTATCTGATCATGTGATGGTTCACCTCATTCCCACATACAGACAGAGATTGAAGCTCACTAAACCTGTCGTGAGCACTACGAAGAAACGGACCAGTGAAGCTGAGGAGAAGCTGGAAACGTGCATGGAAATATCTGACTGGGGCATGTTTAAAGGAGCCACGCATGATCTGGATGAGTACACGGACACTGTGAACTCATATATCCACTTTTGTGAAGAGATCATTCTTCCATCACGCACCAGGGTGAGTTACTCTAATGACAAACCCTGGTTCACAGCTAAGCTCAGACAGATCAGGAAGGAGAAGGAAGCAGCGCTGAAAAGTGGAGACAGGGACTGCTACAGGGAGGTTAAATACCGGTTTAACAGAGAGCTGAAGAGGGCTAAATCTGTGTATTCAGAGAGACTCCAGCAGCAGTTCACTGCTAATGATTCGGCTTCCGTGTGGAGACGACTGAGGCAAATCACCAACTATCGGCCTCAGGCTCCTAAAGGTCAGGATGACAAAGCCCTTTGTCAAAGACTGTCCCAACACTATGCCCGTTTTGACACCTCGTCATCTGTGTCCAACTCCCCCCCTCCCTCCAGCTCCACAGCCTCCACAATCCCTACTTCATTAAAGGCATCCCCCCCCTCCTCCCCCCCTGCCCTTATCATCAGTGAGCAGGACGTGCTCAAACAGTTCTCCAGACTGAACCCGCGCAAGGCCCCTGGCCCGGACGGCGTGTCTCCCTCCACCCTGAGACACTGTGCGAAACAGCTGGCTCCTGTCTTCACAGACATTTTTAACACCTCCCTTAAGTTATGCCACGTGCCGTCCTGCCTCAAATCCTCCACCATCATCCCTGTCCCCAAGAAGCCACGGATCACTGGACTTAATGACTACAGACCTGTAGCGCTCACCTCTGTAGTCATGAAGTCCTTTAAGCGCCTGGTCCTGCCCCACCTCAAGTCCATCACCACCCCTCTCCTGGACCCGCTGCAGTTTGCCTACCGAGCCAACAGGTCTGTAGACGACGCAGTCAACCTGGCCCTCCACTCCATCCTGCAGCACCTGGACTCCCCGGGAACCTACGCCAGGATCCTGTTTGTGGACTTCAGCTCCGCATTCAACACCATCCGCCCCGCTCTGCTCCGGGACAAGCTGTCCCTGCTCAACGTGCCTGACTCCCTCTGCAGGTGGATCACCGACTTCCTGACGGACCAGAGGCAGCATGTGCGGCTGGGAAAGACTGTCTCAGACTCTACTAGCATCAGCACCGGATCACCCCAGGGCTGTGTACTTTCCCCCCTACTCTTCTCCCTTTACACCAACTCCTGCACCTCCAGCCACCAGTCTGTCAAGTTGATCAAGTTTGCGGACGACACCACCCTCATCGGGCTCATCTCCAACGGCGACAAGTCCGCCTACAGGAGAGAGGTGGCCCAGCTGGCGTCCTGGTGCAACAATAACAACCTGCAGCTGAACGCTCTGAACACAGTGGAGATGATTGTAGACTTCAGGAAAGTCACTACCCCTCTGCCCCCCCTCACCCTCTCAGGCTCTCCCATCACTACTGCTGATTCCTTCCGCTTCCTAGGCACAACCATCACCAGGGACCTCAAATGGGAGCCGACCATCAGCTCACTCATCAAAAAAGCCCAGCAGAGGATGTTCTTCCTGCGGCAGCTGAGGAAGCTCAAGCTACCCACCAAGATGTTAGTGCAGTTCTACACAGCCATCATCGAGTCCATCCTCACCACCTCCATAACCGTGTGGTTCGCAGGAGCCACTGCCAGGGACAGACTAAGGCTGCAGTGCGTCGTGCGCACTGCTGAGAAGGTGATCGGCTGCAAGCTCCCATCTCTCCAGGATCTGTACATCTCCAGGACCCGGAGGCGTGCTGGCCGGATCATAGCCGATCCCTCACACCCTGGTCACGTACTGTTTGCCCCCCTCCCCTCTGGTAGAAGACTTCGGTCCATCCAGACTAAAACCTCCCGTCACATGAACAGCTTCTTCCCCTCTGCCATCAGACTGCTGAACACTAAGTGACTTATTGACTCTCGTGCACTATGTACAGCAGCTCAACCAGACTCATGTCAATCATCACTGTTTTCTTCCTGCATTACCGACTGCACTATATAGTTCTCCACAGTATCTGCTGCTCGCTAATATATTTTAACTGCTGACCAGTATCACTTACTCTTATTCTACACTTTATTGCATGTATAGTTTGTTTCTTTTGTCTTGTCATGTTTGATGTTGCGGCATTGCACCGAGACAAATTCCTAGTTTGTGTACTACATGAACAATGGCAATAAACCTGATTCTGATTCTGATCTTATGCATTGGATCCGGTTGGCTACGAATGTGTGGAATCTCTTTGCATCATTGTAGTTAGCTTCGGGATTTGCACAGCCGACAATACTCCAGCCAAGATCAGTTCGCTGTGCATATGGATGATTGTCTTTCCCAAACAGAATTTCTCTTGGAAGAAGGGCTTGTTGGCAGTTGTAGCCAATTAGTAGTCCTACTTCACAATCTAGTGGTGGTGGAATCTTGTCTGCCAGTTGTTCAAGATGAGGCCACTTTAGTGCCGTTTCAGAGGTTGGAATGTGTGACCTATCTGCTGGGATGAACTCTCATGTGAAAAGTGCTGGCAATGGAATTCTTCTCTCTAAGTTGTATCCTCTCACTTGCAAGTTTGTCAGTTTCTGAGAGGTTATGACTACTGATTTTGTAGTCATTGTGGATAGCCGCAAGCTGACATTCTCCTTGCTTGTATCGAGGTCTTGGGCTATTTCGTCTAGGATGAAAGTTGTATCGCTTTGAGTGTCTAAGAGTGCATACACAAGAACTTCGTGGTCTGGGTGCTTTGTAGACGAGATCCAGACTGGTACGATTGAGGATGTTTGTGTGTTTGGGCCCTCTTGTATGACTCTGTTGGTAGTTGCTGTCGCAGCTACTTCTTTGATCTCTGCTTTGTCCTTTGAGTTATCTTCTCCTTTTGGAGCAGTCAGCCTTTGACGGTCTTTAAACTTCTCCTCATGCAAACATGTTGGATGTCTTCTTTGGCACCTCTGGCATGTACTTCTGTTGTCACACTCCTTTGAGTGATGTCCTACATTCAGACATCCAAAACAAAGCTTCTCTGTTTGCACAAACTTGACACGATCTTGAACTGTCTTTTCACCGAACTTTCTGCACTTAGCAAGGTCATGTCCTGTTCTTTTGCAGAAAACACATGATGGAATGCTGCTCTGTTTTGTATCTGTGGCCAGTGTCTTTGCTTGAATAGTTTGGCTTCGGGTGTGTTTTGTTTTCTCACTTTCCACACTTTTGAGCGCTTGAATTGAGGATATGGGATCACAAGCAAGGTCTGCTTCCTTAGACAGGAAGTCTACAAACTCTTGTAATGGTGGATAATCAGCGTTTGCTTCTCTGACTTCCATCACTTTACGGTTCCATCTGGATACCAGCCAATCTGGTAACTTCAGCAGAATTTTTTGGCTTTCATTACAGTCATTAAAAATTTCTAATGTCTTCATGCGGGGCATTGCAGCCTCACAGCTCTTAAGGAAGTCTGCAAATTCCCTTAATTCACAACCATCTTTTGTGCTTATTTTTGGCCATCCATGTAGTTTGTCCCTGAATGATTTCCCAATTATAAATGGGTCTCCAAAACGTTTTTCCAAAAGCTGCCAGGCCGAGTCATATGCAGCTTCAGTGCCCAATAAGAAGAATCCTTCAACAGCCTTTTTAGCAGCACCACCTAATACTTCCTTAGGTAATACAGTTTTTCATTCTTTGGGATGTTTTTCCTGTCAATCAATGTTTCAAAAGAGAGTCGCCAGTCCTTGAATCTCAAGGGGTCTCCAGTGAATAATGCAGGCTCTGGTGTTGGAAGACGATTCGCATTTATAGCTTCCGTTAGCATGCAGACCAAATCTGAGGTGTTCTGTACTGTAGGAATGGGTGGAGCTTGAGCTGTGACTGGCAGGGACTGAGGAATGAAGGAGGGACTTGAGGCATTGAGGGCTTGTGTGGTGACTGGCAGGGACTGAGGGATGAAGGAGGGACTTAAAGCATTGAGGGCTTGTGTGGTGACTGGCAGAGACTGAGGGATGAAGGAGGGACTTAAAGCATTGAGGGCTTGTGTGGTGACTGGCAGAGACTGAGGGATGAAGGAGGGACTTAAAGCATTGAGGGCTTGTGTGGTGACTGGCAGAGACTGAGGGATGAAGGAGGGACTTGAGGCATTGAGGGCTTGTGTTTCTCCAAATTCAACATCATACAGCAATTCAGCTGTTTTAAAACTTTCTTCAACTTGATCATAGACCATTACTCGTGCTCTTGCAGCATTTAACTTCTTCACTTCTTCCAAGCGTTTAAGCCTTCTACGTTTGTCTTGCATTTCTTGTTGTCTGGCAAAGGTTTCAGATTCAAATTGTGCAAGCCGTTGTTTATCTTCAGCCTCTAGCCTTTGGAGTTCAGCCTCTTCCCTTTCTTGTTCATCCAATACTGCTAAGACTTCCTGGGATGCAGCAGCCTCCGCTGCAGCCTCGCATCTTCTGGCTGAGTTAGTACTAGAACGAATAGAACATTTTGATTGATGAGATGGTGGCCTTGATAAGGAGCAAGTTGAGTCTAGAACTGATCCAACATCGGGCCAAGGTTCATCCTCTTCTTCTGTTTTAGGCTTCTTAAGCTGCCCTTTTGCCTTTTGAATAATTAACTCTGAGAGTGAAATGCAGGTGTCTACTCTGCGTCGCAGATCTGGCTCAGGAGTTTGTATTTTGCGTAATGTTTCATATATGGCTTTTACATCGGAGCAAGTGCTGCTTATATTTTCAATCAGCTCACTCAATTCATCCTCTGAGGCTTCATTGGTCAGTATTTCCTTGCCTATTCTAGCATGGTACCTCCATTTCTCATAAATGATTCTGTACCGTCGTTGGATACTTTTCATCTTGTCTTCTTGAAGTTCTCTCCCCTTCTCTGTGAGGGTTCGAATTCTTTCGCCTTTTCGCAGCCCTTCTGCTTCTGCAGATTTGGTAACTTCAGGTTGGGCAGATGAGTCAGCCATCTTGTGGCAGGTCTCAGTGTTTGTGTCAGACATTTTGAGATAACTTGAACAACAGTGAAACAACTGGATGATGACTAGTTTGTAATTATACTGACTTCAATACTGCATTAAGATAACTGTATAAACATTTAAACTTAGCCACTTTTCAGCTAACTTCAATTTCAAAGCAAGAATAAGAACAGTGAAATTACTTTAACACAATATGTAAATGTGAACTTTAACAGCTGATAATATGTTTAGAAATGCATTAAATTGCTTATTTTACAAGATAGGAAAACAGAGTTGGGTTAAGTGCCCTTTAACGTCACTGAAAATGTCCTTTAAGCTTGTTGAAATTTTATAGACACAAAGCTTGCATAAATCTTAGTTTCAGATTAAAATGTCCTTATTTTTTAGCGTTCATCAAAGGTTGTTAATTTACATATAAATTTAACATCGACTTTAACCTTGTAACATGAAGCAACTGTGAAAATCAGGACATCTGATAATCTCCAACCACAACAACTAAATAGCACACATGTTGATAGATCTGAGTCCTGATTGCAATGTCCAAGTTAAACCACTTCTCACACCACCTTAACTTGAAACTTGAGGTGGAGCGCTTTCTGGCTTTAACTTGTAAAGTTGCGCTTTAACACAGTCTAACGGCCGTTACTTGCGGTTGCTATGACGACAGTGCGGTATGGACTTGCTTAACTGACGACCTGGATCTTCCTCTCCTCGCTACCCGCCGTGATCTCGGAGTCCTTGTTACCCGTGTTGAGCAGGCGAGTTCTCACTGTAGCTCTCTTCATGACAACAGACACAGGTTGGTTCCTTTAAACGGGCGTTTATTGGGACTTATGCACCTCCCTCATGGTCATGCCTTGAGAACTCGTTGGCCGCTTGTCATGAAAAGAGTTCTGAAGGTAAACCAAACTGCTTGGCTTCAATCTTCAATCAAACTTAAGTGCCAGATAGCTGAATAACGTGGCACAGCGTTCTTCTTATTTCCGCTATGTGCTACAATGAAAACAATCCCAGTGGCACTCCAGACGGAAAACATCAGTTCCGGTCAGGAAACAATAAATTTCAACAAAATATACAGTTGCAACAACCAACATGTAACGTACAGAAAATATATAATTTTATAACAACACCTACACAAAGTATCAAAAAATTCATATTACTAATTAATTCATTATGAAAAATGATAAATAAATAGGAATGGATGGACGTAACAGAGTATTCACTAAATATTAACAAACACAATCGTTTCTGTAAAATTGACAAAAAAGTTTAAAATTACTAAATCACCCCCAAAAAAAACATTTTAATTTTATAATCCTAATATTATGGTTTATAGATTACATCCATCCATCTTCTTCTGCTTAATCCTTTTCGGGTCGCGGGGGGGCTGGAGCCTATCCCAGCACCTTAGGGCGAGAGGCAGGGTACACCCTGGACAGATCGCCAGTCCATCGCAGGGCCAACACAGAGAGACAGACAACCATTCACTCTCACAGTCATACCTAAGGACAATTTAGAATCCCCCGTTTGATGCCAATTAACCTAACCTGCATGTTTTTTGACATGTGGGAGGAAACCGGAGAAATCCCGGAGTAAACCCATGCAGACACGGGGAGAACATGCAAACTCCACACAGATCACTGTTGGTCGGAGGCTGGGATCAAACCCAGGATCCCCTGGCCAAGGGTGAGTTGCTGTGAGCCGCAGTGCTAACCACTTCACCACCAATGTTATGGCGGCACAAAACTTACACTGTCTTGCCATCGACTGTCTTCCTCACCGGACGGTCCCTGTGCTGGTTATAGTCCAGTGCAGCTAAAAGGGTCCGGGCCTCATATAGAGATGGGGGAATGGAGAACCTTTTGCTGGCATACATTAGAATGTGATTTTGAAAAGCCTCAAGGTCTGAGGTTGATCTGTGAAAACACATTCCTTTCTGTTGGCATTAAGGAATTTCCATCGTACTCATGTAAAGGTCAGGTATTTGTGGACCGTCCATAACCACCACTTGTCCATCACAATATCGGTGAGGACCTGGAAAGCCACTAAGCCTTTTTCCAGCCATTGTCTGGTGGCGCTGTTCTCCAGTGCCTCATGTAGACATTGTCCTTCCACCCGTTTGTGCTCGTTCACCACATGGTGGAGAAGGCCAAGCCACAATTTCTAAAAAGGGGTGAAATAAAATATTACGGTTTTCTACTTGAGAAGCCTTTAATCCAATTTTAAATTCAACTATTACAGGGCTCAAGAAGTCAAGTGACTTCTGGTGTGCACTAAATTTACTTAGGAATAAATTATGATACCTTTATTTTAATATCTGGGCTTATTGATAACAATAACAACTGTATAACCCATTTTGTCTCCAACAAAGAAAAATTGCACATCAAGGGAAATACTTTCTTAACAAACTCACTGATAGGCACAATGGCACTGGTAGCACAAATATTTGTGTTGTTGCAGTAATACAAGAAATGTTGCACCTACCATGAAGTCGTCATGCGTTGCAGCTTTGTTACAGCACCACCAAAAATGATTAACGATATCATGCAGCCACAGAAGCAATACAGCCTGCCCCTTCGTTTTACCTACCTGATGAGTACATACACAAATCCATCTTTTATTTTTCGTAATTCATTTCTGGATAGTTAGGATATTGTAATGATTGGCAAGACTGACAGATGAGATCCTTTCAGCAAGATTCTTGGCCCCATGCTACATGTCAAAGCTTTGCTTGACACCAGGAAAAATGCAACTATCTGAATGACAGATATTGCATTTTGAATTACATCACTAATTAAAATATTCGGCGAGAAAATTTTAATACCCACTTACCCATGAGTGCTGAGATCTGTGAATGGGCATCAGTGCACACTTCGACCACCTTCACTTCTGTGAGGAGTTGGGTCATGGTGTCCATAAAGGCCCTCTTCTCCATTACAATGGAGCTGTGGTCAGTCTGACGCTTGTCAACAGTCCAAACTGAAATGATGTCTTTGTTTTCATGGTCCATAGCAGTGTATGTGCAGTACTGAGCACAGTGACCGGGGCTGTCCATCCACCCATCAGCTATAGACACAGATTGAAATTAATTAGCTGTGAATTTACTTAAAAAATGTAATAAATAAAAAAATAATCTCTCCACATCAAACCCACCCCCCAAACAAAATAAATAAAAATGCACCGATTAGCACTACTTCTCTGTCTTGGATCCTATTTATTATCTCCCGTTTTTTCTCCATCCAGCTATCCTTGATACTGTCCACACAGTAGGTGTCCTGGATGATATGAAATGTATTCCGTGCCACAAACTCTATATTCATAAATTTAAATAATGGGGCAACTTTACTGCAGTTATTCCCTGACAGTAGAATGTTAGAAACCATCATGAAATCTTCGGCTTGCATCCCAAACTTGAGGCTCGGTAAATCCAAGAAACACAACGTCATGGGCTGCTAGGCTGATCACCCACAATGAAAACAAAAAAAAAAGACTGAATGATAGATACAGGTCAAGTGGACCCCTAACCAAGTGAGCACCCTAAGTGGACCACGGGATCCTATATGTACAAGTACATTCTCTACATTCTCAATCCTGTGATTTATAAAAGTGAAGAAGGAGAACAAGAATTTTTATAAAACTGTTGGGAATACTTTTCACAGACACCAAGAAGTTTAAAAAATTATATATAGATGTAAGATGAGAACTAAGCTGACCTGGAGAAGGATTTGGCTCTGTTTCTGCTTTCAAAAGACTTTTATTCTCCTCCACTGCTGCTCGTCACTGCTGGCTGCACCCAGATGAAATTCACAGAATAGGTATATGGGATTATAATGTTCTTAATGAGGCTAAAAAAAGCTCTGTATCAGTTTGTAAATCACTGGACTGAAAATTTACTTGTATAGACTGGACACCAGGGTCCACATGGGGTGCTCACTTGGTCTGGGGTCCACTTGACCTGTTCCTCTGCATGATCATTAGCTCCAGTTACATTCAATGACACAGCGACATTTCGGGCAAAGAGTGCTTCTTTCAGTAAATGGGGATAAATTTGGGGAAAATCGTCTAACACAGTGTAAAAGCAATTTATTTTATAAAAGTCAAAAATGTTTGTGTTGTGTATGGGAATTGGACTTTGGGGCTTGCCATAGCACCGCCGGGATGGGAAGCTAGATAAGATAAGATAAGATAAGATAAGATAAGCCTTTATTAGTCCCACAACGGGGAAATTCCAGGATTGCAACAGCACAGGGATAGCAACACTCAGAGCAACAATCAGAAGGCAAGAAAAAACAAGCAAGCAAGAGCAGCTAATATACATATGTACATATTACTATAAAATATATATATATACACACACACACACAGACACACAGTGCAGAGCATTGTAGCTGGATGGAATAAATATATGAATATATGAACACACAGTGCAGAGCATTGTAGCTAGATGGAATAAATATGTAAATATATAAACACCCACAGTATGGAGCATTGCAGCTAGGTGGAATAAATATGCAAGTATATAAACACACACAGTGCGGAGCAATGTAGCTAGATGGAATAATATGTAGATATATAAAAACACAGTGCGGAGCATTGTAGCTAGATGGAATAAATATATAGATATATAAATATAAACACACCCAGTGCAGAGCATTGTAGCTAGATGGAATAAATATGTAAATATATAAACACACACAGTGCAGAGCATTGTTGCTAGGTGGGATGAAACAGCATAACCGTCTATTTAGTTATCCTACATGGTATGATTATGTGCCCATACATATTCTCACCCTCCATAGCGACCGGTATGTTCCTAGTTGTATGCCGGAGAGGACCATTGTGTAAGTCTATTGCATCTTTTGCATTCAAAAAAAACTATTAGTTTGTTACGTCTTTTTGCTATCTCTGCGAGCAGCCCTGCTTAGGTTGTACAGTCTGACAGCCGTTGGTAGGAAGGACCTACGAAACCTCTCGGTTGTGCACCTGGGATGATGTAGTCTGCTGCTAAATGAGCTCCTCAGTGCATCCAGTATGTCCTGCATAGGGTGGAACTCGGACTCCAGCAGAGATGACAGTTTAGCCACCGTCCTTCTCTCTCCTATCTCCTCCATCGGATCAAGGCGTTGCCCCAGGACAGAGCTAGCTTTCTTAATCAGTTTGTTCAGTCTCTTCCTATCGGCTGCAGTAATGCCACTGCCCCAGCAGACCACTCCAAAAGTGATGGCTGATGCCACCACCGTGTCATAGAATGACTTCAGCAGCGCCCCTTGTACACCAAAAGACCTGAGTCTCCTCAGCAGGAACAGCCTGCGCTGTCCCTTCTTGTAGAGTGCGTCAGTATTGTGTGACCAGTCTAGTTTATTGTTCAGATGAATACCCAGGTACTTGTAGGATGTCACCATCTCGATGTCTGTTCCCTGTATATTTACTGGTGCTGTGAGGGGCTGCCCATGCCTGCGGCAGTCCACCACCAGCTCCTTAGTTTTCCTCGCGTTGATCTGGAGGCAGTTCCGATGGCACCAGTCCACAAAGTCCTGGATAAGCCCTCTGTACTCAGCTTCATCTCCGCTGGAGATGAGACCAACGATCGCAGAGTCATCAGAGAACTTCTGTAGATGGCAATGTGTTGTGTTGTGTGAGAAGTCCGCAGTATAAAGAGTGAACAAGAAGGGAGCCAGCACCGTTCCCTGGGGGGCCCCCGTGCTACTGATGATCGTGTCGGAAACACAGTCCCGGGTTCTCACAAACTGAGGCCGGTTCGTGAGGTAGTCCAGGATCCATGATGACAGGTGCTGGTCCACCCCTGCGCGCAGCAGCTTGTCCTTCAGGATCATCGGTTGGATGGTGTTGAAAGCACTGGAGAAGTCAAAGAACATGATCCTCACCATATTCCCGGGCTTCTCCAGGTGGGACAGAGAACGGTGAAGGAGGAAGATCACCGCATCCTCCACCCCAATGCCATGCTGGTAGGCGAACTGGAGTGGATCCATCGCTGGTTCCACCAGGGGGCGGAGATGAGCAAGGAGCAGTCTCTCCAGGGTCTTCATCAAGTGGGACGTCAAGGTCACCGGTCTGAAGCTGTTCAGGTCTTTGGGGTGGGAAGTTTTTGGTACAGGTACCACACAAGATGTTTTCCACAGCTGTGGTACCCTCCCCAGTTTCAGGCTCATGTTGAAGATATACGTCACAATCCCACACAGCTGGTCTGCACAGGACTTGAGGAGCTTTGCGCTGATGCCGTCCGGTCCCGACGCCTTCCTCGCCTTGATCTTCCTCAGCTCCGTCCTCACCTGGGTCTTGGTCAGGGTCAGGATGGGGGGCTGTGTGTTGGGAGTGGGGGGGGTGTCGGTGGAGTGGGGAGTGGGTAGCAGGACTTGATTTCTTAGAGGCAGCAGTGGTTGTTGTGCAGACAGGGGGGAGGGCGGTTGGTCAAATCTATTGAAAAACAGATTCAGGTTGTTCGCCCACTCCCTGCCCCCCGTGGCCTGGGGGGAGGTATTCTGGAGCCCCGAGATGGTTTTGAGGTTTCTCCAGACCCCGCTGATGTCGCTCTGTTGCAGCTTGTCCTCCATCTTCTTCCTGAAGCTGTCCTTGCCTTCTCTGATCTTTCTCCTCAGCTCCCTCTGTACGGACTTCAGCATCTCCCTGTTCCCCGACCTGAAGATGGGCTACGGCGGGGAGTATAAATGGAAATGTGCGCTGAATAAAGTTCAGTTGAATGTTCCTCGAGAAGCTCTTCGCCTGGGTCATTTCACAATATAACATTTGGCGACGACGGAAAATGTGGGCGTGTGCATTGTGGAGCCACCTCCGTTCCTGCAGTGCCAGGGTACACCGGCTATCCCTTGGGCGCGATGGAAGGGTATGTTTGAAGATTATATGACAGCAGCTGGACTCGGCGGGGTCTCCGAAGACAGGCGGAGGTGTTTGTTGATACACCATTTGGGCGCAGAGGGATAGCGCATGTTCTTCACTCTGTGTGGCGATGGCTCGTTGGAGTACGGCTTGGTGAAAATGGACAATCTCTTCGGTGACAGTTCCACGGTCACCGAGAGCAAGTATGAGTTTTAGGCCCCTATGCAGCATGCTGGTGAGTCCACTTTGACTTTTCTTATGGAACTGCGTAGTTTAGCGGGAAAGTGCCGTTTTGGGCCGCTAACAGACGAGCTAGTGCAAGATAAATTAGCTCATGGCATGACTAGTCAGCGGCTGGGAGACATGCTGAGAGTGACTCGACAGTCTTTGTCTCTGGAGGAGGTCGTGGACCTGGTGAAGATGCGGGGGTCCAGGTCCCTACGGAGGCTGGGTGCTTCAACTAGTGGGGTGCCGGCGGACTGGGCCATCGCACCACAGGCGATGGCTAACATGCTAACTAGGCCTCGAGGGCAGTCTGGGAAGAAAAGGAGAAAGAAAAGGCAGCCTGTGGCGCGCTACAGGGCCCATGTCACGTCTGCGGACCAAGTGGAAGAGGAACCACGGGAGATGGGCCGAGTTTGTGTGGCACACGAAGGGAGAGGACCCCTAAAATGGTACATGTTGAAACTGGATGGCGTCGAGGTGCTTCTTATGGTGGACTCAGGGACTGGCAGGTCCATTTTGAGCCTGTCGACATTAAAGAGACTGTTCCCGGGGAACGTTATCAAGGCAGGAGCGGTAAGGATGTTCGGTTATGGTCACGACGAGATTGACATGGTGGGCACAGCAGAGTTCGACGTGACGTGCGAGCCGAAGAGGGTGCCCAAATTCACTTTTCAGGTGGCACAGCAGGGAGCGGACCTGCTTGAGATCAACCTGCTGGGGGAGCTGGGCTTCTCCATACGGGACCTGGAGGGCTCTGTGGTGCTAATGGCGTACATGGACTGGCAGCTCCATTGGCCGGCATTGTTCATGGGTCTGGGCTGGATTGGCGCGTTCTCCCATCGACCGCTGGTGAGTGAGTCAGTGGCCCTGAGGATCCAACCATTACGGCGCCTATCCCTGGCGTTACGTGACGAGGTGACGGCAGAGCTGTCCAAGCTGCTGGATGCAGGGATCATCGAAAAGGTGGACGCCTCGCCCTTGGTTTCGAATTTGGTGGTGGCAAAGAAAAAGGGAGGGGGGATCAGGCCTTGCATAGACTTGCGGATGGTAAATAAGGCAATCATCCCGGACAAGTATCCACTCCCGACCATGGAGGAGCTCATGGCAACATTCAGCAGATCCCGGGTGTTTACAAAGCTGGACCTCCGACAGGGCTATCTGCAGAGGGCTCTTTCAGGGACGAACTAAGTTGCTGGAATGAAGTGTGTGTGGCCATGGTAAAGCACTATGTGCCGTGTTTGGAGAGTGGCAAGACAGGCGGACCTCCTCCCCCACCACTCCGGCCTGTTGTGTTTCCGGAGGGGCCTTGGAAACATGTGGAGCTGGACATTTGCGGTGAACTCCAAGCAGCACCTTTCAGCATCCGTTTCCTGGTGGTGGCTTATGACGTATTCTCGAAATGGCCAGAGGATTCCTGACATCTTGGTTCACCAGGTGGGGAATCCCAGACACTCTTGCAATGGACAATGGTCCACAATTTGTATCAGGGGCGTTCAAGGAGTTTCTGGCCAGTAAGGGGGTGGAGCACGTCAGGACGGCATTCTACCATCTGCAGGCCAACGGAGGAGTTGAAAGATTCAATAAGACACTGAAAAATGGACTGAGAGCACACCTGGCGGATGGTTTCCCTTTCTCCGATGCTCTCCAGAACACTTTGCTCCATTACAGGGCGTCAGTCCACGTGACGACGGGCTGTTCCCCAGCGACACTTATGTTGGGATGTGAGCTGTCGCTGCCAGTGAACCGGTTGGGACCTCCGAAGATGACTTCCCGGACAAGTGAAGTGGCACTGAGGAGCAGGGTCTCGAGTCAGCAACGCAAGATGAAGAAGCGGTTCGACAGGAAGCACAGGGTGAAGGACCATGGCCTGAGGGAAAGGGATTGGGTGTGGATTAAACACCCCATCCGGTCCCACAAGCTCCAGCCCCTACGGATGGGACCGCGGGAGATTAAGAGACTGCGGGGCCCTGCGGGACACATTTTTGCTGGACGATGGGTCCAGGTGGCATGCCAGTAGATTAAGGCGTGTGGTACCTGGCCAGGACTTGGGTGCTACCAGGCGGCTTGGTGTGTTTTGGGATTGGGCGGCCTCCCCTGATGTGGATTCACAGGCGGTACCGACGGTGCCTCGTGCAGAGTCCCCTGGGGGGGCGGGGGGGACGCCCGGCTACAGTACGTCGGAGGCCTGCATATTTAGATGACTACGTTGCTAGGACTGTCACCACCCGAGTGCCGATCTCGTCCGCGCTCGGGTCATACATTATCTTTTCCAGGCTTTGACAGCATTGGGTCCCTTCTAGCTCCCCGGGCTCTTTTTGTGACAGCGCCCGGTGGAGCCTCCTGCTGTCAAAGTCAACAGCTGTGCTGCATTCGGGGTCATTAGTGACCGGTGTTATAAGCGGACGCTGAATGCACCCCGATGCAGCAGTCTCTGTTATACTACCGTCTGTTATACTTCCGTTGACAAAGTGTCTCATCGTCTGATGCTTCGGGCGTCCCCGGCTCAGACGCTGTTCATTCCTCGTCAGTCTTGTAAGTTACCCTGTGATTATCCTACCCTCATTGTCATGTGTATTTTCCTCTGTTCCTTCACTCCCCAATAAAACATCACTGCAAATCAGCGGTGACTGCTGGCGTCTTATGGTGGCTCGCGAGGGCCACCGTGACAGTAGACTGCTGCCAGAACGTCTAGAGAGAGGCGTCGCACCGAGACGCCATTCACCGTGAGTTAGCATAATTGGACTGTTGTTCCTACCTGTCTGGGTACCGTGCTGAAGCATGCCATCGCGGAGGTCCCGCACTCAGAGTCAGAGCGATGTCCTCGCAGACGCCCTCGAGTGCGTGGACGAAATCCTCATCACCGCCTCCCTCCTCGATTTCAACAGCGACGTGCCCCGGTACCTGGACCAAGCCGAGGATATCCTCAATCATCTCCCCCGCTTCGCCGACCACCCTGAGGTAAGCGTGAGGACAGAACAGATGACATCGCTGCACAGCGCGAGATACTCCGTGGGCTGGAGGGAAATCCCGGCAGGAAGCCGAAGAGGAGGAGACGTCGCCCCTCGCTTCGGGATCCCGCTCCTGCCTCCGCTCCGGCCCGGGAGTTCACACCACCCGGAGGTCTTTCCCCGTCAAGCATGTCGTCACTTGGGATTCCCCCAGAGGAGCTGCAGCTGACAGCAATCAGGATCTGGGACCGAGTGGCTGCTGCTCGCTCCGCTGTGCATCCATCGGCTATCATGAAGCATGTGGCGGCGGCAGTTAGACTGGTGGAGAGGAATCCAGAGTTGCGTGAGTTCCCTGAGTTTGCCGGCCTGCTCGCCTCTGTCTCTGCACAGAACCGGCGATTCCCGGATCTCACCTTCGCCTCGCCCCCTGCAAGAAACCGTCGTCACACCGGCTGTCAACCTCGGCTTGAATCCCGTCCGGATCCAGTTCCGGGTCGCCGCAAGGGCTCAATCCCCCACACAGCTGCCACTCCTGTGCCTCGTCAGAGGGGAATTCCAGCAGCCTCTTCCCCCGGGCCATCTTCTCCTGCTGTTCTGTCAGCGTCCCATGTCTGGCTTGTCTCGGCTGTCGCCCCCTCCTCCTCGTCGCCTATCCCGGCTGCTGTGTGTCTCTGGAGTCCTGCCCTGGCGAGCTCCATTCCAGAACCATCTCCAGCGGTTCTCCCTCGTCCTCCCATCCGGCGGGGAAAGGGAGGAGCAACGACCGCCGCAGCAGGCACCATCCGGCCTCCAGGAGACAGGCAAGTCCAAGTTTATCCTTATTCTCATGATTGTGATTTGCCTTGTCAGACTCCTGGGGGTGGAGTTCGGGGTTCACAGCCCCCCGAGCCCCCACCACCTGCTGTGGCTTTAATTATTAATCCCGCATCCTCTGTGTCTCCCTCCGCTGAGCGGTCCTCGACGCCAGGCCAACGTCGCTGGATGAGGAGGGGGCCTGCGGTTCTGGAGAGCCTGGTTCCGGTCCCGCAGCCACGTCGTGGGCGGAGGAGGAGGGCGGACTGCAGCGTGGAGCCTGCGCCGATGAGGAAGCGTCCCCAGGTCTCCACGGATGAGCGGTCCAGTGGGTCAAGGGTCCCCTGCCACCACGCCGTGCGGGCCATCGGCGTGGGCTTCGGTGCCAGAGGATCCAGAGGCTGCAGACACCATCATGCCAGCTGCGGAGTCAGACGTAGCTGAGTGGGAGCCTGACGACGACCTCCTGCCGTCTGAGCCTGGATCTTCGCAGTCCTGGACGGCGTCAGAACCCAAGATCAGGCAAGTGCTCTGTTTTGTCTTTCTCCTTTCCATCTTAGAGCATTTTAGCCTGTCTCTTGGGGAGATGAGCCGGGTACAGCCGCCCGCTGTGTCCGAGCTTATCTCGCTGGGTTCTGGCACTGCCGGTGATCCTGATCCCAGTTCTTCTCTCTCTCCCGAGCCTTCTCCCAGGGTCGCCGGTGAGGAGCTGCTTTCGCCCGCTGTGCCAGAGGTTCCAGGTTCGGAGTTGGAGGTCGGTTCTGGTGCAGCGCCGACCCAGTCGGGGTCTGACGCGGGTGCAACCGAGACCCAATCGGGGTCTGTCGCGGGAGCAACCGCGACCCAATCGGGGTCCGACAAGGGTACAGCACCAGCGGTTTCCAGGTTCGGTGAGGGAGCTGCAGATCCCCTGCCGCCGGATACTGGATGGGCTCATCTCCTTCTTCATCTTCATCATCACCGTCACCCTCCTCATCCTCCTGAGGAGCGCAACTCATTTCCACCTGGGGCCGTTGGGGTTCCGAATGCTCTGCCTGGTTCTCCCTCGTCTTCCCCTTCTCCAGGGAGGCCGCCTTCCACTTCCCCCCTACGGTCCTGGTGGTTAAGCGATGCGGGTCGGCCGTCCAAAGGACTGCCGAGCCCATTTGGCTCTCTGGGCCGGCCACCCGACCCACTGGACTACCTGTTTGGCGACCTGGTCCGGCCGCCTGAAATTCATTGTTTCCGGGCATGGGACTGGGGTAGGCCGCCCGAACTATCAGCCTCCATGCTTCAGAGCCAGGACTGCCCTCATCCCGGGTTTTTTTTCCATCATTGTCATGTCTGTAAACTTTTGGGATGTGCGGGGAGGGCCTGGTGTCTGTAATTTTGTGTCTCACCTTTTTCCTTAGTCGGTGATTGTGGGGTTTTTTTCCTCCCCTCTGTCTAATGTCCATCTACTGGTTGAAACTGATATATGTATTGCCTGTTGGGTTCTGTCCTTGTGTTACCCACACGTTATGAAGTATTGTGTGATTTTTTTTCTTCTCTCTCCCCACGGTACTCTGTAATTGCTTTGTTGGTCCCCTGTCATCATTTTGGTTTTTGCTTCTCCTCTTTTTGACTGTCTCCCTCCTGCCGGTGCCCCATCTGCCCACCCTGGGGGGGGGGGGCGCTTAGGTGTTATTTGGCCGTTCAGGAGCTCGGCCTCGAGGGGGAGGTACTGTCACCACCCGAGTGCCGGTCTCGTCCGCGCTAGGGTCATACATTATCTTTTCCAGGCTTTGACAGCAGTGGGTCCCTTCTAGCTCCCCGGGCTCTTATTGTGACAGCGCCTGGTGAAGCCTCCTGCTGTCAAAGCCAACAGCTGTGCTGCATTCGGGGTCATTAGTGACCGGTGTTATAAGCGGACGCTGAATGCACCCCGATGCAGCAGTCTCTGTTATACTACCGTCTGTTATACTTCCGTTGACAAAGCGTCTCATCGTCTGATGCTTCGGGCGTCCCTGGCTCAGACGCTGTTCATTCCTCGTCAGTCTTGTAAGTTACCCTGTGATTATCCTACCCTCATTGTCGTGTGTATTTTCCTCTGTTCCTTCACTCCCCAATAAAACATCACTGCAACTCACTGGTGACTGCTGGCGTCTTATGGTGGCTCGCGAGGGCCACCGTGACAAGGACTATTATGGACGATACCGGCTGTGTGCTCTGGTAGGCTATCCAGACGCCCGCAGATGGATTTGTTTATATGTATATAAAAAATAATTTTCTTTTGTTGAACGAATATGTTCTGTGTTCACTATGTGTCTTGACATTGTTTTAATATTATAGCTCAAGTAGGTTCATTTTGTCTTCTTTTAATTATTTACCTTTTGTTCTTATCAAAGACATAAATAGAAAGGAGATGTTTTTACCTTCTTTACATGTTTCGACTGTTAACTGCAGCCTTCGTCAGAAGAGTCAGCTGATTGCTGCCAGGTGTCATTTTATCAGCTGACTTTTGTAGGCGGGGCCAGCCCAGAATGACACCTGGCAGCAATCAGCTGACACTTTTGACGAAGGCTGCAGTGAACAGTCGAAATGTGTAAAGAAGGTAAAAACATCTCCTTTCTATTTTTTTTTTCCACAATATCTTTATTGAACCTTTTTTTTTTTTTAACAAACATGATACAAACAATCAAACACTAACACTAAAGTACTACAAAAAAAAAAAAAAATGCACTAAAAACACCAACAACCACCAACAAAATCAAGTCTTCAACAATGCTCCTCTGTTTAGTCTAGACAATCCAATACATAAGTATACATATTATGTTCACCAGTTTGGAATTTACAAGGTCCACACACATCATTCACCTTCTTCTTCAAGAGTTATGTTTAAATTTTTTACATAATCAATAAAAGGTCTCCATATATTCTCAAACACAATTTCCTTTGATTTCAGTATATATGTTATTCTTTCTAATGGAAGGTTTGTTAACATCTGTCTTAACCACTGAGTCACATCTGGTCTATGAGTCTTTTTCCATAATAGTGCAATACATTTTTTGGCATTAAGCAAACTGAGGTCTATGAATGTTCTTTCACTTTTATTGAAATTATGCTTTTCTGGGTACAGACCCAACAAAACCAGTTTAGGATTCAATATGATTTGTTTTGAGATTATTTTTTCAATTGTTACCCTCACCTCTTCCCAAAACATTCTTATTAATCTACATTCCCATAAACAATGAAATAGGGTTCCTTTACTTTCCATGCATTTTGTGCATGTATCTGGTATATTTTTGTTATATCTATTTAACTCCTCCGGTGTAACATACATCCGCATTAACCATTTGAAATGTATCAATTTAAGGCGTGCATTTATTGATTTGGTTTGGGCTTCTGTACAAGCCAATTCCCATTGTTCCTCTGAAATTTCAATTTGCAGATCTTCTTTCCAGTAGTTTAATCTTTTCAGTGAATTTTCACTTGAAGATAGTGTCAATGAGTTATAAAACTCTGAAATAATACCCTTTCTTTTACTATCTTTCATCATCATTTTTTCCAAGGATGAATAAATAGGTCGAGTGAGAGCTTTATTTTGATTTGATCGAATAAAGTTTCTAAGTTGAAGATATTTAAAAAAATGTGTTCTATTGAGATTAAATTTGATCCTCAGCTCTTCAAAAGACATTATGTTGTCTGCACATGGCAAATATAAATCCTGAATCTTTTGTATCCCTTTTAAATTCCATACTTTAAATACAGCGTCCGCTCTCCCTGGTTTAAAATATTGATTACCCCATATTGGACTAAATTGTGACAATAACTGTGGTTCTTTTAAATAGTTTTTAGCTTCACACCATATTTTGATCATATGCTTTACAAATGGATTTTTAACTTGTTTTTGTAATTTTTTTGCCGAATCTGAGTATATGAATATGGGAAGAGGTAAAGGTAAATTGTATGATTCCATTTCAGTCCAGTGAGGGAGATCATTTGATGAAAAATAATATGTCATAGACCTCAGTTGTGCCGACCAATAATACAACATAAAATTTGGACATTTCAGACCTCCACGATCAAATGGTAAATATAATAAAGACAGACGTAATCTAGCCCTCCTGTTGTTCCATATAAATTCCACTAACTTTTTTTTTATTCTTGAGAATAGATCTAAAGGTGGTGATAAGGGAATGTATTGAAATAAATAAAGTATTTTAGGTAAAATATTACTTTTAAGTATATTGATTCTCCCGATCATCGACATTGGTAGTGACATCCATCTCTGAGTTAACTCACTGATATCTGACATTAAGGCTTCATAGTTGACACTGGCGACTGATTCTAGCTTAGGCATAATTTGGATTCCTAAATATTTAAACTGATTTACAACATTGAATTGATTTACCTCAGGGGCTGGGTAATTTCTCTGGGTCTCATTTAGCATTAATATTGAAGATTTAGTTTTATTTATTTTATATCCTGATATTTCCCCAAAATTCTTTATTAAATTCAACAAGGTTGGAATTGATTTTTTTAGATTCGACATAAACAAAATTATATCATCGGCGTACAGGGAGATTTTATGTTCTGTTGGTCCAACTTTAATTCCATATATTTGTGAATGTAAACGTATCGCTATCGCTAAAGGTTCAATTGCCATAGTAAACAGTAAAGGTGAGAGTGGACAGCCTTGTCGACATCCTCTATTGATTTTTATTGGTTTTGAAATATTGTTATTTGTTAGGATTTCTGCTGTAGCATTATTGTATATTATTTGAACCCATTTTATGAAATTATTTCCAAGTCCAAACCTTTGTAGGACTTCAAAAAGAAAGGGCCATTCAACTCTATCAAAGGCCTTTTCGGCGTCCAATGATAGGAGAGCTGTATCCGGTGCTTCTTTATTAAAATAGATAATATTAAATAGTCTTCTTACATTATGGAAGCCTTGTCTACCCTTTATAAAGCCATTCTGATCTCGATTAATAATATTTGGTAAAATTTCTTGTATTCGTCTTGCTAAAATTTTACAGATTATCTTAAGGTCGGCGTTTAATAGGCTTATTGGTCTCATATTTTCACATTTATTAGAGGGCTTACCTGGTTTTGGCAGCAGTATAATTAAGGCATTATTTATGTATGATGGTAAATTATTATTTTGAAATGCTTCTAAAACCATTTCCAAAAAAGGTTTTATTAATTTATTCTTAAATTTTTTATAAAGGTCAACTGGAAGACCATCTGGTCCTGCACTTTTTCCTGATTTCATATTATCAATGGCTAGCCCAACTTCTTCTTGACTAATTTTAGACTCCAATATCTCCCTGTTTTCATTTGGAATACACGGTATAGATAGTTCGTTCAAAAACCCATTTAGTTTTGTTAAATCAGGTTCATTTTTGGTATCATATAATTTTTCATAGTAATCTCTAAAGGCTCTATTAATTTCTAAAGGATCTATAACTACCTGTCCGTTACTTATAATACTGGTAATTGGTGTTTTAATTTCCAATTGTTTAATCTGCCATGCTAATAATTTTCCTGATTTTTCACCTTGTTCATAAAAAGATTGTTTCAATCTTAGAAGACTCGAGGCAGCTCTATTCGCTGATTTTTTGTCGTATTCAGCTCTCAAAATCAGTAATTCATTCTCCAACCTTGGGTCACTTCCTGCATACACTTTTTCCTGAAGATTTTTTATTTTATGTTCCAATTTAGCTCTCTCCTCTCGAGTCTTCTTAGATTTTGATCCTGTATAACTAATAATATGCCCCCTAATAAAAGCTTTGAAAGCCTCCCACTTTACACATGCTGATGTTTGTGTAGTATTGATGTCAAAGAACTCGTCTATCTGTTTTTCTATATACTTGACAAATTCCTCATCCTGAAGCCATTTATGCTGAAATCGCCATCTACCTGATTCCTTTGTCAATTTTTTATCTACATATATTAGACAACAGGGTGCATGATCAGAGATCACGATGTTATCATAAAAGCAGTTTTGAATCTTGGACCTTAATTCTGTGGAAATCAAAAAATAATCAATACGTGAGAATGTCTTGTAGGTACTGGAATAACAAGAATAGGCTTTAACTTGTGGTTTCATTTCTCTCCATATATCTAACAATCTCAATTCTTTCATAAAATGATTAATAGTCATCCTACATCCAATGTGCGTACAATCCAGTCCTGTTGATCTATCCACACCTGGATTCAATGTACAATTAAAATCCCCTGCTATTATATGTTGCCCTGTAAGTGATGATAAGATGAGAAATAAATTAGCAAAGAACTTCTGATCATCTATATTGGGACCATATAAGTTCACAAGATTTATATTTTCTAATAGCAAAGAACCTTGAATGATTACATATCTTCCAAATTTGTCTCCAATTACATTTTTCACTTGAAAAGGAACTGATTTATGTATGAGAGTCATAACTCCCCTGGCTCGGGATGAAAATGAAGAGGTGAATACACTTCCCTGCCATCTACTCCTAATTCTTTTAACATCCTCCTCTATCAGATGAGTTTCTTGTAAAAACACAATTCTTGAACCCATGTCCTTTATTTTATTCATAACTTGTTTAAGTTTTTTTAAATTTTGTAGACCTCTGCAATTCCATGAAGTTAAATTAAGATTAACACTTTGGTCCATGATCAATAGAGAGTTTGGGATTACCTTGCAGTGTAAACATGCTCATACAGAGAAGCAAAAACATGAGTGGTTGAACATTCATCCTACAAACTACACACAAACAAATTTCCCCTTCCCACACTTGTGGCAAACCCCCCAAAATCAAAAGAAAAATTCTGTCTCCCGATATAGCCATCGACCGTTCCACACCCACGGGGAACAGCCTAAGCCACTCCTTCTTCATCCTCCCAATCACCCTAACTCTACTGCTTTTAATGACGTAACATTAACTCTCCTCTGTAGTTTTCCAACTTAACTCCAAAATTTTTAACAACTTTGTACATCATAGTTTTTTTTTTTTGTTTGTTTTGTTTTTGTTTTGTTTTTTTTTAATATATAATACAATCTATATTTTGTAAACTTACTATTTACTTCAAGTCAGTCAGATGCCTGTGCAAATGCTTAATTATTCTACCTTATATTTTGTTCATGCTTAGCTCCCACCAGTCTCTTCTTCTTCTTTGATCTTCTTGATGAACTCCTGCGCCTCCTCTGGGGTCTTGAAGATGTGGGTTCGGCCCTCATACGTGGTCAGCAGTCTCGCAGGATAGATTACACCATGACGAATCCCAAGGTTGCGCAGCTCCTTACGTACGGGATCAAACTGCTTCCTCAATTGCTGGATTCCTGTGGCCAAATCTGGGTAGAACCGCACCGGCTGGTCCTGGTGTTTAATCTCTCCTTTTTTAGCTCGTGCAGCGTTGAAGATCTTCATCCTGTCTCTGTTGTTAAGAAACTTCATAATTAAGGTCCTCGGCGGTCCCTTATCTCTCCGTGGGCCAATGCGATGTGCTTTTTCCAGAACCACTGCTGATTGCAACTCCTCGCTGCCCAGCACCTCCGGAATCCACTTTTCCAGAAAGGAACATACGTCCCGACCTTCTGATTCCTCTGGAAGACCCACCAGCCTCAAATTATTCTGTCTCGACCGAGATTCCAAATCCAAAATATTATCTTCCAGAGATTTATTTTTTTTTTCCAAAGTGCGCACCTTTAATTGAAGACGGGTGACGTCATCTTCAGCACTAGCGAGACGGAGCTCCATCTGCGCCGTTCGTTCTACACAGTCACCCAATTCCTTTCTTATTCCTTCCAACGCTGTCATAATCACATCAAATCTAGAGGAAAAGTCCGCTCTCATTGAACTCATGGCAGCCATCAGCGCATCTGCGCCATTCCCCGCAGAAATCGCAGCGTTGCCAGCCTCCTCCGCCATATATGGAGCCCTGTTTGCTGCGTCACAGACCTGAAAGTCCGTTAATTTGGACTGTTTCGGCGGCTCGCTTTTTCCTTTTCCTGGTTTTCCAGCCTTAGGCTTCGCCGACATATCCTCGCCCAAACGCTGGGATACGTTCTGTCCCAAATGAGAGAGTTATTTGCCGATTTTTTTTCTCCAGGAGCAGAGCAGAGCGAGACACGTCCGTCCTACGTGGCAGCCATAACCGGAAGTCCTCCTTTCTATTTTTGAACTTGGGGGGGAGGAGTGTTGTGTATGGGAATTGGACTTTGCACTGCCAGGGTGGGAAGCTAGATGATGTCAGGTGGTCTACGGCGGGGAGTATAATTGGAAATGTGAACCGAATAAAGTTCAGCTGAATGTTCCTCAAGAAGCTCTCCGCCTGGGTCATTTCACAATATAACAGTTTGATCACATAAACAAAAGATCCATTGTTCCACGTATCATAAGCTAATGCTAACTGTAGCAAATTTTGATTCTGGCTAAAGTAGACCATGTGGAGTGTGTAAATGACGAGGCAGTTTTGTCTCAGGCAGTTTATTACACACCTCACACATGAGCATAGTAGAAAGAGGACATCTCAGACAGAACTCTTCTCTTAAATACTCAGGTCTTTCTACAGCCGCTTCTACACATCAAAGGTCACATTGCATTCACATCAAAGGTTACATTGCATGCACTTCCTTAATCCCTTAACATCCCCCTCGCAGTCTCTGACACACAAAGGATCCTCCTAGCAGTCTCTGACACACAAAAGATCACACTTTCACAACTTCCTGTTATCTCCAAGGAAACTCTGCTCTTTGTTCTTATCTAAGATGCTACACATTATGTTTTCCCCATGTGCGGCCACACCACCCCCCCGAGCATATTGGATTGAACAAAAGAATAACAGTCCGTATGCTGCGACAGAATCATTAAACATCAATCCACATGCTGCTTGGGATTCCGTCTTCTCCCGTATCTGCTGTAACCAGGATTCACCGCCTCCGCGGCGCTGTCATGCTGGGGGGCTGCTGTTTGGGGGTGAAAACCTTTTGTCTGTCCCTGCGGGTGTTCTGGGGAAATTTTACTCTGGGAAGCTCCCTGTGGGGGTCTTCCACGCCGAGGGGCCCTCGCCAACAGCACTTGCTCGTCCGCCACCACAAAAGCGGGTTTGAGTCTGTTAATGCCAACCTTTTCCCTCCTACCCCCAAATCTAGCAAAAAATGCTTGTCCCCTGTTTCCAGCACTCTGAACGGTCCATCATAAGGTGGGCGCAGTGGGGGACGATGTGCGTCGTGTCTGACGAAAACAAACTCCGCGTTTTTCAAAGTCTTAGGCACAAAAATGCGCGGAAAACTGTGGTGAACAAGGCCCGGCTGCGTGCCTGTGTCAATGCTACGCTGCAACAGCTGAGACGGGGAGCTGTCCGGCGCAAGATTATCTGGGAGAAACTCCCCGGGCAACCGAAGCGGCTGCGCAAAAACGAGTTCAGCCGGGGAAGCTTCCAAGTCCTCTTTAGGCGCAGAACGTAACCCCAATAAAACCCACGGTAGCTTGTCTACCCAATTTGCATCCATCAGTGATGCCCTGAGAGCCGCTTTCAATGACCTATGAAAACGTTCGCATAACCCATTAGCCTGTGGATTGTACGCGGTTGTGCGGTGAATTGTGACACCCAGGCTGCGGGCCATTGTTGACCAAAGTTCGGAAACAAATTGAGGGCCTCTGTCGGACGTAATGTCCGACGGGACTCCAAAATGCGCCACCCATGCTGTTAAAAACGCACGCGCCACCTCCTCGGCTGTGGTTGACGCCAGTGGAACCACCTCAGGCCAGCGCGTGGTGCGATCCACCATTGTCAGAAGGTGCATGCACCCCTGTGATGGCGGGAGGGGGCCCACGAGGTCCACGTGAACATGGTTGAACCTCTTAGCCGGGATGTGAAACGGCTCCAAGGGAGCTCTCGTGTGTCTGTGTACTTTGGCTTATTGGCACGCCATGCAGGCTGCTGCCCACTCTTTCACTTGTTTGCGAAGGCTCGGCCACACAAATTTCTCTCCTACCATCTTGACTGACGCGCGCACTCCCGGGTGCGCTAAAGAATGAATCGAGTCAAAAACGCGGCGGCGCCACGCGGCCGGTACCACGGGACGCGGTCGCCCAGTGGAGACATCGCAGATTAGGGGGGGATACCGTCTTACAGCACCCTGTTCTCCATCATCTGGCGTTCGAACAGCCCATGGGCATCCCCGCTACACATGGTCCCTAAAGCTGAGGGCTCATGGCAACCGTACGGTGATTTCCGCAGGTTGAACAACGCCACAGCACACGACCGCTACCCGATTCCTCACATACAGGATTTTTCCGTTCACCTCGCCGGAGCACGCATTTTTTCCAAAATAGACCTGGTCCACGGTTATCACCAGGTCCCAGTGCACGCGGAGGACGTACCCAAAACAGCGGTAATAACTCCGTTCGGTTTATTTGAGTTCCTGCGCATGCCATTCGGGTTAAAAGGCGCGGCACAGACGTTCCAGCGCATGATGGATGCAGTGCTGCGCGATCTCCCGTTCGTGTTCGTCTACCTGGACGATATCCTGGTAGCCAGTGCGTCCGAAGACGAACACGAAACCCACCTCAGGACGGCTTTCCGGAGGTTGGAGGAGCACGGGTTAATTATCAACCCGGCGAAATGCCAGTTCGGCGTGACGGAGATTGATTTTTTGGGGCACCACGTCTCTCCGGAAGGAGCGATCCCATCGCCCGACAAAGTGCGCGCAGTAGCGGATTTTCCCCGGCCTTAGACGGTCAGGGTGCTGCAATAATTTTTGGGGATGGTGAACTTTTATAATCGTTTCCTTCCCCGCGTGGCACGGCTCATGCAACAATTGTACGCCATGCTCAAGAGACAGAAACCCGCGGATGGGGTCGAATAAACCCCGGAGCGAGAGCGGGCATTCTTGGAGGTTAAAGCAGCCCTGGCAAACGCCGCACTGCTGGTGCATCCAGACCCGGCGGCCCGGATAGCGCTCACCACCGATGCTTCAGACGTGGCTATAGGGGCTGTCGTGGAGCAGCGTGTCGCCGGGGCTTGGCAGCCGCTCGCCTTTTTCAGCAGGACTTTGCACGGCAGTGAACATAAATACAGCGCATTCGACAGGGAGTTGCTGGCCCTCCACTTGGCCATACGCCACTTCCAGTTCTGGCTGGAAGGGCGCAGTTTCACCGCGTTTGTGGACCACAAGCCACTAACGTTCGCGATGGCCAAGGTTTCAGAAGCGTGGTCGGGCCGGCAGCAGAGACAGCTGGCCGCGATCTCAGAGTTTACTACCGATATTCAGCATGTGTCGGGTAAACTGAATGTGGTGACGGACTGCCTCTCACGCGCTGTGGCGGCCCCGGTCCGCGTGGGGATATATTACACAGCCATGGCAGCGGAGCAGGTTAGTGACGCGGATGTGCGCGTGCTCCAGTCTGGACCAACAGGGTTAAGGCTGGAGAGCAGGGTACTGCAAGATGGCATGCCCCCCCTAATCTGCGATGTCTGCATGGGACGTCCGCGGCCGGTGGTCCCGGTCACGTTGCGCCGCTGCTTGTTTGAGTCGGTTCACACTCTAGCGCACCCAGGAGTGCGCGTGTCGGTCAAAATGGTGGGAGAGAAATTTGTGTGGTCGAGCCTACGCAAACAAGTAAAAGAGTGGGCTGCGGCCTGCGTGGCGTGCCAACGAGCCAAGGTACACAGACACACGAAGGCTCCCTTGGAGCCGTTTTGGGTACCGGCTAAGAGGTTTGACCATGTTCACGTGGACCTCGTGGGCCACCTCCCGCCATCACAGGGGTGCACGCACCTCCTGATAGTGGTGGACCGCACCACGCGCTGGCCAGAAGCAGTCCCGCTGGCGGCAACCACGTCCGCGGATGTAGCACGCGCCTTTTTAACAGCATGGGTGGCGCGTTTTGGAGTCCCGTCGGACATTACGTCCGACAGGGGCCCTCAATTTGTTTCCGACCTCTGGTCCGCGATGCCCCACAGCCTGGGTGTTGCAATTCATCGCACAACCGCGTACAACCCACAGGCTAATGGGTTATGCGAGCGTTTTCATAGATCACTGAAAGCAGCACTCAGGGCTTCACTGACAAATGCAAATTGGGTGGACAGGTTGCCGTGGGTTTTATTGGGGTTGCGCTCCATGCCAAAAGAGGATTTGGAAGCTTCCCCGGCAGAGCTGGTTTTTGCGCAGTCCCTACGGCTGCCTGGGGAATTTCTGCCAGATAATCCCGCGCCGGACAGCTCCCCGTCTCAGCTTTTGCAGCGGAGCGCAAACACAGGCACGCTGCCGGGCCCGGCCCACCACTGTTTTCCGCATGCTTTCGTGCCTAAACCTTTGAAGAACGCGGAGTTCGTGTTCGTCAGACACGACGCCCACCGCCTGCCATTACGCCCACCCTATGATGGACCACTCAGAGTGCTGGAAACGGGGGATAAGCATTTTTTTTGCTAGACTTGGGAGGTCGGCGGGAGAAAATTGGCATAGACAGGCTCAAACCCACCTTTGTAGCAGCGGACGAGCAAGTGCTGTTGGCTAGGGCCCCTCGGCGTGGAAGACCCCCACGGAGAGCCCCCCAGGGAAGCGATCCACCAGAGCAGCCACACGGACAGGGCGAAGTTCCCCGCCCCCTCGCTACGGCCCACCTGCAGTCAGACACACTCCCAGCAGCCCCCCACCGGCACAGCAGCGCCACGGAGGCGGTAAACCCCAGTTACAGCAGATATGGGAGGAGACTGAAGCCAAGAAAGCGTGTGGACTGATGTTCTATCTAAGATGCTGGTGGGGCGGTGTAGGACCTTGGGGAAGTCAGATTATTTAGCATCTCAGAGGGAGACAGTGAATAAGCATGGGAGAACAATGCCCAGGGGGTTCCTGGCGAGATAGCAGGAAGGAGTCAGGGGCATAGGAGGTTGAATGCAGTGTAATGTAAATGTCATGCTGTGTGATAGGAAATGCCATGAGTCGTGTGAAGAGAGAGTTGAGTTAACTGAGGAGAGCTTGTTGAAATGATTCAGTCTGTTCTGTGCTTGTGAGATGTGAAGTGTGTAATAAACCGTCTGTCCACGAATCTGCCTCTTATTTCACACACTCCACAACGGAACACTTTTTTGTCATCATCAGTCTTCTAGAATATAAATATTTACATTATTATCGGTCCGCAAAAAATTACAAAATATTTTTTTCATCAATATACTAATTTTTTGAAGAACATTAAGACTTACATTGTGCAAGTTTCTAAACGCTTTGTTGATGTATTATTTTTTTTTAAATCTTTGTTTTCATAAAATTGTTTTGTATTTCACCTTTAAAATGGTACATCTTGCAGCTTGACGGGATCAATGTGCCGCTTATGGTGGACTCGGGCGCTGGTAAATCCATATCGAGCATGGCCATGTTGAAAAGACTTTTCCCAGGTAAAGCCATTAAAGCTGGGGCAGTGAAAATGTTTGAGTACAGTCATGCTAAAATTGGCATGGCGGGCACAGCCAGCTTCTCGGTAATATGCAGGTCAAGAACTATTCCCGCTTTTACCTTCCAGGTTTCACACCAGGGGGCCGACTTGTTGGGAAATGATCTGCTGGGCGAGTTAGGATTCTCCATCATGGCCCCAGTGGACTCAACTGTGCTGATGGTGTCCCCCGAGTGGTATGCCCGCTGGCCAGCATTGTTCGTGAGCCTGGGATGTATTAAAGTGTTTAACCACCACCTGTTCATTGACCATGGCATGACACCCAAGATTAGATTAGATTTTTAGATTAGATTCAACTTTATTGTCATTACACATGTATGAATACAAGGTAACGAAACACAGTTTAGCATCCAATCAGAAGTGCAAAGGACAGCAGTGCAGTATATACAGTAATTGACAGTATGTGCATTTTAAGCAAATATATGCAAATATATGCAGCAGTGCAGAAAGTTAAGAGTACCGTTATGTGCAAATAATGTACAATAAGTTAGGTGGGCAGTTATGTACAGGTGAGGATGGTAAGAGATGATGGTAAGAGAGTCAGCGGGGAACTAAGTTCAATAACGTGACAGCTGTTGGAAAGAAACTGTTCCTAAACCTGCTGGTTCTAGTCCGAAGGCTGCTGAAACGCCTTCCGGAGGGGAGAAGCTGGAACAGTCCATGAGCAGGATGGTTGGAGTCCCTAAGAATGCTGCGTGCCCGGCGCAGACATCTTTTCCTGTAGACGTCCTCTATAACTGGAAGTGGAGTCCCTGTGATGCGTTGGGCGGTTTTCACCACCCGCTGCAGCGCCTTACGGTCAGTGACAAAGCAGCTCCCATACCAGACTGTGACACAGTTGGTCAGGGTGCTCTCTATCACGCAGCGGTAGAAGTTGCCCAGGATGTCAGTTGACAGATGGTTCTTCTTCAGTGTCCTCAAGAAGAAGAGGCGCTGATGGGCCTTCTTGATCAGGCTGGTGGTGTTAACTGACCAGGACAGGTCCTTCCGAGATGTGGGTCCCCAGGAATTTGAAGCTGGGGACACATTCAACAGCTATGCCATTGATATGGATGGGGTCATGTGTCTCTCCCTTCTCCTTCCTGTAGTCCACTATGAGCTCCTTGGTTTTGCTGGTGTTAAGGAGCAGGTTATTGTCAGCGCACCAAGTAGCCAAGTGCTCAACCTCTGCCCTGTAATCTGACTCATCGTTGTCCCTGATGAGTCCGATCACCGTGGTGTCATCTGCAAACTTTATGATGGAATTGGATCCATACATAGGCCTGCAGTCATAGGTGAAGAGGGAGTAGAGGAATGGGCTGCGCACACAGCCCTGTGGTACACCAGTGTTGAGTGTGATGATGGAAGAACGGTTGGGGCCTGACCTAGCATGCTGGGGTCTGTTGGTCAGAAAATCCATGATCCAGTTGCAGGTGGAGGTACTGATTCCCAGGTCCCCAGGTTTAGTGATCAACTTGGAGGGGATAACTGTGTTGAATGCTGAGCTGAAGTCAACAAACAGCATTCTTGCGTAGGTGTTCTTGTCATCCAGATGTGAAAGTACACAGTGCAGCGCTGTAGAAACTGCATCCTCTGTACTCCTGTTGCTCCGGTAGGCAAACTGGTGAGGGTCCAGTGTAGGGGGCAGGAATTTTTTGAGCTGTTCAGCCACCAAAAGGGACCAAAAGATCCAGCCATTACGGCGGCTCTCCCTCGCTCTGCGGGACGACGTCATGGCAGAACTGAATAAACTGCTTAAAGCTGGTATCATGGAGAAAGTGGATGCCTCGGCATGGATATCGAACATCATGGTGGTCAAGAAGAAGATGGGTGGCATTCGGCCATGCATTGACCTGAGGATAGTTAACAAAGCGATCATCCCAGACAAATACCCGTTCCGAACGATGGAGGAACTCACCGCGGTGTTCAGCAGCTCAAGGGTGTTTACAAAGCTGGCTCTCCGCCAGGGTTATCTGCAGGTGCCCCTCCACCCAGCCAGCCGAGACCTGACGGCATTCGGGACCCACATGGGCATTTTCAGGTACACCCGCATGCCTTTTGGTCTGAGCTCAGCACCAAGTTGTTTTCAGAAAATTATGTCCACAATTCTCGCCGGCCTCAGGGATGTAGTGGTATACCTGGACATCATGGTCCACGATGCGTCGCGGGGGGAACACAACAGTTGTTTGAGATGAGTGATGGAGGTGCTGCTGGAGCATGGAGTCACGTTAAATGGGGAAAAGTGCATCTTCGCATTG
Source organism: Pholidichthys leucotaenia (assembly GCA_020510985.1). Classification (NCBI taxonomy): domain Eukaryota; kingdom Metazoa; phylum Chordata; class Actinopteri; order Cichliformes; family Pholidichthyidae; genus Pholidichthys; species Pholidichthys leucotaenia. Next base: position 344,847,630 of record CM035837.1, on the reverse strand, counting down.
GACTCCACTGAGGGCCTGAGCCCCCTGCACTCGAACGTGGAGGCGGTCCTGCATCTCCCCAACCCCACGACACCCACACAAATCTCCTTGTTCCTGGGCATGGTGAACTTCTACGGGTGTTTCATTCCCCATTATTCAGAGACTGTTGCTTCAGAGACCTTCTGAAGCAGGACGCGCCGTGGCAGTGGACCCCGGCTTGCTCAGTGGCGGTCGCATGGCTGAAGTCCCAACTCCCCTCCCCTCCAGTGTTGGCCCACTTTGATCCAAAATGGCTGACTTTTGTGGCTTGTGACACGTCTGGTTCAGCAGTGGGGGCGGTTATGTCTCAAGTGCAAAACGGTACTGAGCGCCCAGTAGCGTTCGTGTCAAGGTCCCTTTTGGTGGCTGAACAGAAATACGCCGTAGGTGAGAGAGAAGCACTTGCTTGTATCTGGGCATGCGAATGGTGGCACAATTTCCTCTACCGATGCCATTTCACGAGAACGAGACCAGGTTTGCAAACGAAGGTCAGCTGACAGAAGTCAAAGCCGGCTACACCTTTTTCTGGAGCGGCCAAGGCAGTGAAGAACGCTGTGAAGCAGGAGTGGGTTTTGCGATCAGATCCAACCTGATCAGCAAGTTTACCAGCCTCCCCAAAGGAACCAATGACCTGCGGCTCCCCCTCTGAAGAAAACGCCATGCCACATTCATCGGTGCATATGCCCCCACCATGATGAACCCAGATGAGATCAAAGACAAGTTTTGCGAGGACTTAGAGACTCTCATTGAAGGCGTACTGAAGGAGGACAAACTCATTGTCCTTGGAGACTTTAATGCAAGCGTTTGTACAGACTACCAGACATGGGAGGGAGTCCTTGGGAGAAATGGAGTTGGAAAGTGCAACAGCAACGGTCTTCTCCAGTTGAAGACATGCGCCTCTCATGAACTTCTGATCATGAGCCCTTGGAAGCACATTCAATTGGACATTTGTGGTGAACTACACACGGCTCCCCCAAAGAGCTGTGTTTTTGCTAGTGGTCTACGATCTGTTCTCCAAATGGATGGAGGTGTTACCCACTAATTCAGCCATGACGGATGTGGTCACAGGTTTCCTCTCATCCCTGTTCGCTAGATGGGGGGTCCCGGATGCCATCACAACAGACAATGGCCCACAGTTCACCTCTGGGGGGTTTGAGGAGCTTTTGGGTGATAGAGGCATGGAGCACATCAGAGCCACCCCCAAGCCAATGGGGGCGTGGAACGTTTCAACAAGACTCTGAAAAACGGTCTGAGAGCCCATTTGGTGGACGGCTTCATGTTCCCTGACGCCCTCCAGAACATGCTCCTCCACTATAGGGCAACGGCCCACGCCACGACAGGGTGCTTCCGGCAAAACTCATGCTGTGTCGTGAATTCCATCTGCCTCTGGACCGGTTATGGCCCCCTACAACCTCCCCTTCAGGGGACACAGACCCCCCCATGAGACCGGGTCGTTGCCCAGCAGCAGAAAATGAAACAACGTTTCAACAGGAAGTACAGGGCGAAGGCCCATGGACTCAATGTGTCAGACCAGGTCTGGATTAAGCATCCCAACCGCACGCATAAACTGCAGCCTTTCTGGAAGGGGCCCCTGGGTCACAGGGGCATTCCAGACAGCTCAGGAAGTTGTTGCCAGACCAGGGTCTGAGAGCTCCAGTGGACTGGACTGATGAGGGTTGGGACTTATCTGATATGTGTTGGGGACTCTTGGGTGCGGCTGACGAAGCCTGGAGCAGGACCTCCTCTGGTGAGGCGCTTGGCTAGGACGCATCAGAGGCCCAGATACCTCATTGACTTTGTTGTAGAAGTAGCCTTAGCTGAAGCGTGTTGGGCATGGGCGGCAGAATAATCCGCCCCAACATGGGAAGGTACCCTGGCAGTCTACCCAGGTGCCTATTTAGCTTACTAGGCCTGTTGTTCTATGTAAAAAAAGAAAGAAAGAAAAAAAGTGAAAAAGTACAGTGTATGTATTGTATGTGTTCTGTGGGGTTCTCTTATGCTAATCTTAATGGGGAGGAGTTGTGTTTTCTATGGTGCCTTTCATGTTTTGTAAGGGGGGAGGGGGTGTGATATAGGTATTTGGCCCTTGGGGCTTGCCGTAGCCGACGCCAGTCAGTCGATGTGGTGATGTCAGGCGGGCTATGGCCGGTATGTATATTCTGTGTGAACAGTGTTGGAAGAGACACCACTACTTTTGCAGTAATGTGCTGTATAACGAAATTACTGTTTAAAAATTCAGTAATGCGTTACAGTTACTGACATTTGATCAGATGCGTTACTTGCGTTACTTGTTTTATTAATATGGATAGATATGTTAGCACAAATAGACGATCATACAACTTTCAGTTTCTAGACACCCTCCTCATCAGCTGCCAACTGGGGATGAATACACAGTTTTGGTGGCTATGGACAGGCCTGCCATCCCCAGTGCCACCACCGGCCTCAAGCCACTGGAGGTTGTCATGCCAAAGGCAAAGACAAGCAAATAAATAAGCAAATAAATATAAACTGACCCTACCATAACTGACGCAGCCATCACACAGTCTCCTCCACGGGTCCATTTCCTCTCCTGCCCCAGTTCACATCACAACCCGATGAAGAAATGCCATGGCGGTGGCGACTTCTCATATCGAGCCCTGATCACCTGTTGTCCGAGCAGTGAGTAGCCCCTACCGGCTTCTACCTCTGTGGTTAAACATGAGCATTTTTTGAGTAAGAAGCTTGCATTTAATGTCCACATTAAATGCATTTAAAGTTTTCTTACGCACAAAGAAAAAGTGACTGATTTGTTGCAGTAAAGAACAGCTTCTTGTAAGCGGTGAACTTTCATTTATCTGTGCTTTCTATTTTATTTTATCTCATTCATTTACATGTGTCATGGTCCGTGCGCTGACTTTGTCCGCGCTCGGGTTGTCCGGTGGTTTCCCGTTCTCTGGCGTACCACATGGCCATCGGGGCTTTTATTCTGACAGCGTCACAGCGGGGCTTCCGGCTGTCAAAGCCGGGTCACGTTGTGACAGCTGTTCAGCATTTCTCCTGAGTGCACTCTCCACTGATTGGTTTGTCTAGGGTATTTAAGGAAGCAGCTGAGGCTTACTCCTCGCTGCGATCTCGTCAAACTTTCATTCGTTGATCATTTGTCAAACATTCTTTCATCAGTCATCCCTTCGTCTATCATCCGTCAAAGTAAGTGTTTTCCCTGAGGCTCTGTATCCTGTGTTTAGTCATAGCCTTAGTTGTGTTTTTGCCCCTCGTGGCTCATTGTTTTGTTATTTGTCTTTCATTAATAAATTATGCAAACTCATCGGCGGCTTATAGTGCCTTATTAGCGGTCTGCGAGGACCGCACCCTGACAGTAGATCGCAGCCAGAAAGAGACGCCGGTCACCGTGAGTTAGCTTTTGGACTTGAGTTTTTCCCTTCTCTGGGGGCTAGTACTGCTCAGTATGTCTGCTTTCGAGTGTGGGTATTGCCCCGAGTGGCTCCAGGAGGTAGATGGCTATCTGGCAGAAGCCCGTCTCCTCATGCTCACCTACGTGGCATACGAACCCCTAGGTCTCGCTCAGAGGGCTTTGTTAAAATAACATCTCACCTCCTTTCCGGAGGGAAAGGAATGGGTGGCGTGGATTGTGACACAACGTGAACTGATAGAGAGAGCGCTCGAGAGGGCAGCCAAGGAACCCTCACCGCCTTCCCCGAGTACGGCGTTCCCGACGAGGGAGGAGGTCTATGGACTGGAGGGAAAGCACGGCAGGAGGCCGACGGTGAGGCATCTCTGCTCCTCGCCTCGGGAGTCAGCTCTTGTCACCCGTCCAGCCCAGGTGCAGTGTTTCCCTGACTTCACCTTCACCTCGCCCTCTGCTGGTAAACATCATCACAAAGCCCACGGCAAGCCTCTGTGAGAACCCCGTCCGGATCCAGTTCAGGGTCGCCGTTGGAACTGTGCCTCCCAGCCAGCTGTTTCTCCTGCGTCACAACGGGAGGAAAACCCAGCAGCCTCTGCCTCCTGGTCATCTGTCCCTGCTGTCCTCATTCCCAGATCGCCTCGGCTGTTACTTCCTCCTCCTCAACGCTCTCCCCAGCTGTTGTGAGCTCCACGAGTCCAGCCCCAGTGATGCCTGTCTTCGATCCTGTTTGAATGGCTCCTTCTCATCTTCCCGGGGGGCCCTCCGTCACCATCCAGCGGGGGAAGGGAAGAACCAAGCCCTCTGCAGCAGCTTCCATCGGTCCTCAGCAGAGCAAGCAAGTGCATTTTCATTCTTTTCCTTCATTTTGGAGGTTCCGGGTTCGGGTTGGGAGGTCGTCTCTGGTGCTGCCCCGGTCCAGTCGGGGTCCATCGTGGGTGCAGCCGCGGCCCAATCGGGGTCCGTCGTAGGTACAGCCGTGACCCAATCGGGGTCCGATTGGTCCAATCTTGTCAAACTTTCATTCGTTGATCATTTGTCAAACATTCCTTCATCAGTCATCCCTTCATCTATCATCTGTCAAAGTAAGTGTTTTCCTTGAGGCTCTGTATCCTGTGTTTAGTCATAGCCTTAGTTGTGTTTTTGCCCCTCGTGGGTCATTGTTTTGTTATTTGTCTTTCATTAATAAATTATGCATACTCATCGGTGGCCTATAGTGTGTCATTAGCGGTCCGTGAGGACCGTACCCTGACAACAGGCTGTTGTGATATGCAACTATTTCATGGAAGTACATCCTCTTAATATGCATTTTTAATTGGCTGGTCCAGGGATGTCAAACATATGGCTCGGGGGTCCAAAATTTTCTCTGTGAATTCACAACTTTATTTCTAGTAAATTTCTGACTTTCTACTGATGACAATAGTTTGTGTAAATCTGAGACATTTTTTTCTCTGTAAGACGAGAGTTTTTATCATCAGTTTTCTTTTCTTCTTTTTTCTGAGAACAAGGGGCCCTTGATCTTGCTGTGTGTGCAAGATAATTTAAGTAGGCATTTAAAAGTAATGTGAAAGTTACTTTTCCAAGTAACTTGTTACTTTAATCATGCAATAACTCAAAAGTAACTCAGTTACTTTTGAAAAGAAATAACTAGTAACTGTAACAAGTTACTACTTTTTAGTAACTTGCCCAACACTGTGTGTGAATCTCAATAAAGGCCAGTTTGTTGCTCGGTACAACAAGGCTCATGTCTCCCGTTATTAAGACATAACAGAAACTAGTCATGCATTAAATTCAACCTTTTCTGATACTAACTGCATTATTTCTTTTCAGATACACTGACACTGGAGACTATGTTAAGATAAGATAAGATAAGATAAGCCTTTATTAGTCCCACAACGGGGAAATTCCAGGATTGCAACAGCACAGGGATAGCAACACTCAGAGCAACAATCAGAAGGCAAGAAAAAAACAAGCAAGCAAGAGCAGCTAATATACATATGTACGTATTACTATAAAATATATATATATACACACACACACAGGTGTTGAAAAATAAACTACAGTTGGTCAAATTTGGCCACTGCATTATGGTCAGCCTATGAACTTTTCAGCCTCCCCCCCCCCCCCCATATGTTGTCCCTTGTCTTTGGTGTTCTTAATAGTGCTGGAGGCCCATTCCCATTAAATCTAAAGGGTTAGGATATTGGGCCAACTTCATATTACAAGACAAATTCTTCAGTTCCAGGTTTGTTTGTTTTTTTGTTTTGTTTTGTTTTTTGCAAGATGATAGTTCAGTTTCATAATTACAAGTGATTTTACACAACTAAATCCTGTTTTCTAAAATGATATGCTTGCATACATTATTAATAAAAATTAGACATACAGTGGATATAAAAAGTCTACACACCCCTGTTCAAATACCAAGTTTTTGTGATGTAAAAAAAAAAACGAGACCAAGATAAATCATTTCAAAACTTTTTTGGCCATTAATATGACATATAAGCTGTACAACTCAATTGAAAAACAAACTGAAATCTTTTAAAGGGAAAAATAAAAATAAAAAACTTACAATAACCTGGTTGCATAAATATGCACACCCTGTTATAACTGGGGATGTGTGTTCAGAATTAACCAATCACATTCAAACTCATGTTAAATTAGAGTCAGTACACACCTGCCACCATTTAAAGTGCCTCTGATTAACCCCAAATAAAGTTCAGCTGTTCTACTAGGCTTTTCCTGACATTTTTGTAGTCACATCTTACAGCACAAGCCATGGTCCGCAGAGAGCGTCCAAACCATCAGAGGGATCTCATTGTTCAAAGGTATCAGTCCAGAGAAGGGTACAAAAGAATTTCCAAGGCATTAAATATGCCATGGAACACAGTGAAGACAGTCATCATCAAATGGAGAAAATACAGTATGGCACAACAGTGACATTACCACTCCACTGCTGACCCTCCGCTCAGCCAGGTCTGCGCTCTCAAAGGGAATTAAGACGGCGAAGCGCGCCTATGCGCAGAAAATCCAGGGACACCTCTGTGACACTAGGAGCACCAAGCAGATGTAGCAGGGAGTTCAGACACTGACGGGCTATAAGTCTAGGTAGGGCATCGATGATGACGACGCTTCGCTTCCAGACAGGCTCAACAACTTTTTTGCACGTTTTGAAGCATCAAACTCGACAATCAGAGGGAGGGCTGGCCCATCCTCACCATCGGTCGGACCAGCTTTCACCATCAACACAGTGGACACACGGAGGACCCTAACCAGGGTCAACCCACGTAAAGCTGCAGGTCCGGACAACATCCCGGGACGTGTGCTCCGAGACTGCGCAAGCGAGTTGGCGGATGTACTGACTGACATTTATAACATCTCCCTGAGTCAGGCCATCGTTCCCAGATGCTTCAAGACCTCTATCATAGTACCGGTGGCAAAGAAACCAGTTGTGTCCTGTCTGAATGACTATCGTCCTGTTGCACTGACACCAATTGTGATGAAGTGTTTTGAACAGTTTGTCGAACCACACATTACAGCCTGCCTCCCTGCATCACATGACCCGCTCCAGTTTGCATATCGTTAAAACCGCTCCACGGAGGATGCTATAGTCACCACCCTGCACTCTGTCATCACCCACCTGGATCAGAAAGACACCTACTCCAGACTCCTGTGCATTGATTTCAGTTCAACATTCAACACCATTATTCCCCGGAGATTGATGGAGAAATTACTCCTTTTTGGTCTGAACACCGCCACATGTCTCTGGATCCTGGATTTCCTGACTGAGAGACCTCAGTCTGTCCGGGATGGAAACAACATCTCCAACTCTGTCACGCTGAGCATCGGATCCCCTCAAGGCTGCGTACTCAGTCCACTGTTGTTTACACTTCTAACATGACTGTGTATCCAGACACGAGGGGAACCAGATTATTAAGTTTACAGATGACACCACGGTGGTGGGACTTATTCAGAGGAGTGAGGAATCAATGTACAGGGAAGAAGTGAGAGACCTGGAGGGCTGGTGCAGGGAGAACAGTCTGGTGCTCAACGTGGACAAAACGAAGGAGATGATTATCGACTTCCGGCAGTCACAGTCTGAACACGTCCCCCTCAGCATCGGCGGCCGTTTAGTGGAGAGAGTGGAGAACATCAAGTTCCTCGGAGTGCAGATCTCACAGGACCTGACCTGGAGCAAGAATTCCTTGGGGATCAGGAAGCGGGCCCAGCAGAGACTGCACTTCTTGAGGAAACTCAAACAGGCCTCTCTCCCCATCTGCATCCTCAGGACCTTCTACAGAGGTGTGGTGGAGAGTGTTCTGACGTACTGCATTGCTACATGGTACTCCAGCTGCAGTATGTCAGACAAAAAAGCCCTGCAGAGGATAGTTAAGGGAGCTGAGAGGGTAATTGGAGTCTCCCTCCCCTCTGTCCAAGAACTTTTTCAGAACCGTTGCAGGAGTAGGGCACTGAACATTGTCAAGGACCATTCTCACCCTCGGCATAAACACTTTGAACTTTTGCCATCTGGAAAACGATTCCGGAGCATCAGAGGCAGAACCACCAGACTGATTAACAGCTTCCTTCCACAAGCTGTTAGGATGCTGAACAGGTGGTCCGGAATCTCTCATGCATACTACTGCACCTACGGACATTATGTATATTATTTGTATATTATAGTTCTGGTTAGTTTTTCAAGTACACTACCGTTCAAAAGTTTGGGGTCACTCAGACAATTATTTTGTGTTTTCCATGAAAAGTCACACTTCAGAATCAGAATCAGAATCAGAATCAGGTTTATTGCCATTGTTCATGTGATACACAAACTAGGAATTTGTCTCGGTGCCATGCTGCAACATTAAAAACATAATGAGAAAAAGGGATAAACTAAAAAACTAAAGGACTAGAAACGTGCAATAAGTGTAGAAAAATAAGTAATAATAAGTAATAATAATAATAATACTAGTAATAATGAGTAGTACTAGTCAAGGCAGTTTTAAAAAATTAGCATGTAGCAGATAATGTGAAGTACCACATAGTGCAGTCAATAATGCAACAGAAAAACAGTGATGAATGACATGAGTCTGGTTGAGCTGCTGTACATAGTGCACGAGAGTCAAAAGTCACTTAGTGTTCAGCAGTCTGATGGCAGAGGGGAAAAAGCTGTTCATGTGCCGGGAGGTTTTAGTCCGAATGGACCGAAGCCTTCTACCTGAGGGGAGGGGGGCAAACAGCACGTGACCAGGATGTGAAGGATCGGCTATGATCCGGCCAGCACGCCTCCGGGTCCTGGAGATGTACAGGTCCTGGAGAGATGGGAGCTTGCAGCCTATCACCTTCTCAGCAGTGCGCACGACGCGCTGCAGCCTTAGTCTGTCCCTGGCAGTGGCTCCTGCGTACCACACAGTTATGGAGGAGGTGAGGATGGACTCGATGATGGCCGTGTAGAACTGCACTAACATCTTGGTGGGTAGCTTGAGCTTCCTCAGCTGCCGCAGAAAGAACATCCTCTGCTGGGCCTTTTTGATGAGGGAGCTGATGGTTGGCTCCCATTTGAGGTCTCGGGTGATGGTGGTGCCCAAGAAGCGGAAGGAATCTGCAAAGGTGATGGGAGAGCCTGTGATGGTGAGGGGGGGCAGGGGGGATGTGACTTTCCTGAAGTCCACAATCATCTCCGCTGTCTTCAGAGCATTCAGCTGCAGGTTGTTGTGGCTGCACCAGGACACCAGCTGGGCCACCTCTTCCCTGTAGGCGGACTCGTCACCGTTGGAGATGAGCCCGATGAGGGTGGTGTCGTCCGCAAACTTAATCAGCTTAACAGACTGGTGGGAGGAGGTGCAGGAGTTGGTATAAAGGGAGAAGAGTAGGGGGGAAAGTACACAGCCCTGGGGTGATCCAATGCTGATGCTAACAGAGTCTGAGACAGACTTCCCCAGCCGCACATGCTGTCTCCGGTCCGTCAGGAAGTCGGTGATCCACCTGCAGAGGGAGTCAGGCACGTTGAGCAGGGACAGCTTGTCCTGGAGCAGATCGGGGCGGATGGTGTTGAATGCGGAGCTGAAGTCCACAAACAGAATCCTGGCGTAGGTTCCCGGGGAGTCCAGGTGCTGCAGGATGGAGTGGAGGGCCAGGTTGACTGCGTCGTCCACAGACCTGTTAGCACGGTAGGCAAACTGCAGCGGGTCTAGGAGGGGTGTGGTGATGGACTTGAGGTGAGACAGGACCAGGCGCTCAAAGGACTTCATGACTACAGAGGTGAGCGCTACAGGTCTGTAGTCGTTAAGTCCAGTAATCCGTGGCTTCTTGGGGACAGGGATGATGGTGGAGGATTTGAGGCAGGTCGGCACGTGACATTGCTTAAGGGAGGTGTTAAAAATGTCTGTGAAGACAGGAGCCAGCTCTTTCGCACAGTGTCTCAGGGTGGAGGGAGACACACCGTCCGGCCCGGGGGCCTTGCGCAGGTTCAGTCTGGAGAACTGTCTGTGCACGTCCTGCTCACTGATGACAAGGGGAGGGGGGGAGGAGGAGGAGGAGGAGGGGGGGACCGCTCTTGATGAATTAGGGGCTGAGGAGGCAGAGGAGCTGGGTGGAGTGGGTGAGTTGGACACAGCTGACGAGGTGTCAAAACGGGCATAGTGTTGGGACAGTCTTTGACAAAGGGCTTTTTTTTTTTTTTTTTTTTTTTTTTGTTACTTATTTGTACCCGTAGGTAGACTTGGTTTGCAGTCTGGTGACAAGCCACCGGCTGCTGGTCGCTGCGTGCGCGAGCGCCCTAAACCTACATGTTTTTGGTATGCGGGAGGAAACCGGAGAAATCCCGGAGTAAACCCACGCAACACGGGGAGAACATGCAAACTCCACACAGCTCACTGTTGGTCGGGGGCTGGAATCGAACCCACGATCTCATGATCACCGCGATCCCCCGGCCAAGGGTAAAACTGTGCTGCCACAGTGCTAAACCACTGCGCCACCGTGCAGCCCTTTGTCATCCTGACCTTTAGAAGCCTGAGGCCGATAGTTGGTGATTTGCCTCAGTCCTCTCCACACAGAAGCCGAGTCATTAGCAGTGAACTGCTGCTGGAGTCTCTCAGAATATACAGATTTAGCTCTCCTCAGCTCTCTGTTAAACCGATATTTGACCTCCCTGTAGCAGTCCCTGTCTCCACTTTTCAACGCTGCTTCCTTCTCCTTCCTGATCCGTCTGAGCTTAGCTGTGAACCAAGGCTTGTCATTAGAATATCTTATCCTGGTGCGCGATGGGAGAATGTGCTCTTCACAGAAGTTGATATATGAGTTCACAGTGTATGTGTACTCATTAAGATCATGTGTGGCTCTTTTAAACATGCCCCAGTCAGTTATTTCCATGCATGTGTTCAGTTTCTCTCCAGCTTCACTGGTCAATTTCTTTGTGGTGGTCACCACAGGTTTAGTGAGTTTCAGTCTTTGTTTGTATGTGGGGATGAGGTGAACCATCACGTGATCAGATAGTCCCAGCGCTGCGCGGGGAACAGCGCGATATGCGTCCTTTACTGAAGTATAACAGTGATCTAGCGTGTTATTTCCTCTGGTTGGACATTTAATACACTGTTTGTAGCGGGGGAGCTCGTGACTCAGATTGCTCTGGTTAAAATCGCCCACCACAATAACCAGGGAGTCTGGAAAGTTCCGCTCCGTAAGTTGGATGTGATCTGCGAGCACGCGCTGAGCTTCGCGCGTGTCCGCGTCAGGAGGGGCGTACACAGCGACAAGAATGAATGAGGCAAACTCCCGCGGGGAATAAAATGGCTTGCAGTTAATGAAAAGAAATTCCAGGGCGGGAGAACAGTGTTTGGAAATCACCGTTACATCAGAGCACCAGCTGTTGTTAATATAGAAGCACACTCCTCCTCCGATAGACTTACTGGACAGCTCTGTGACGCGGTCAGCACGAATCAGCTGGAAACCCTCGAGGCTGATCGCGCTATCTGGAATGTTCTCATTAAGCCAGGTCTCAGAGAAGCAGATGACAGACGAGGAAGCGAGGTTCTTGAAACGCATCAGCAGTCTTAATTCTTCTACCTTGTTCAGGAGAGAATTGGCATTGGATAGAAATATGCCAGGCAAGGCTGTTCGCGAGCCTCTTTTTCGTAGCCGAGCGAGAATCCCTCCTCTCTTCCCTCTTTTCCACCGTCTTGCTTTTTTGGCCAAACAATGGATCAGATCAATGGCAGGAGCTAAAAAAACTGGAAGAAGGTCCATGGGGGTGAGAGTCCTGATATTTAGTAGTTCTTCACGGGTGTATGAACCGGCAGATGTACAATCAGTGAACAAAAACAGACAAATTATAAAAATTAAAGGGCAGCGATACACCATGGCGGCCGCTGTGGGCGCCATCTTGTTTTTTGTTTTTTTTGTTTTTTACACTTATTTACCACCATGAGTTGTAAAATGAATAGAAAATATAGTCAAGACATTGACAAGGTTAGAAATAATGATTTGTATTTGAAATAATAATTTTTTCCTTCAAACTTTGCTTTCGTCAAAGAATCCTCCATTTGCAGCAATTACAGCATTGCAGACCTAACATGATTGCACAAGGGTTTTGTAATCATCCATTAGCCTTCTGACGCAATGAGCAAACACATTGTACCATTAGAACACTGGAGTGATAGTTGCTGGAAATGGGCCTCTATGCACCTATGTAGATATTGCACCAAAAACCAGACATTTGCAGCTAGAATAGTCATTTACCACATTAGCAATGTATAGAGTGTATTTCTGTTTAGTTTAAAGTTATCTTCATTGAAAAAAGTGCTTTTCTTTCAAAAATAAGGAAATTTCTAAGTGACCCCAAACTTTTGAGCGGTAGTGTATGTCTCAGGGATGTGTGAATGGATGTGGTGGGGTGGGGGGTGAGGATGTGTGTGAGTGTGTCTTAAATCATGTTCTTTTACTTATATGGATGCCGAAAGAAACGCAATTTCATCTTGCCTGCACTACAGTTGTATATACAGCAATATGACAATAAAGATTGATTTGATTTGATTTGATTTAATTTGAATTGGATGTCCCTCCAAAATTGATGAAAAGACAAGACGAAAACTGGTCAAGGAGGCTGCCAAGAGGCCGACAGCAGCAGTGAAGGAGCTGCAGGAATTTCTGGCAAGTACTGACTGTTTAGTACATGTGACAACAATCTCCCATCTAAGGTGGCAAGACAGAAGCCTTATCTTATGGAGAAAAACATCCAAGACCAGCTACATTTTGCAAAATTCTGGCATCCTCATCTCGAAGAGGTGATGGTGAAGTGTGTCTTGTCAAGGATTGGCGCAGCACCTGGAGTGGCTGTGTAGGCCAATCCTTGTTGCAATTGGCACAGATGAAGGCTGATGGATGTTGTTCTGCCCCTGCGTGCTCGTGTTTTGCAGTACGCCTCCTCTCCTGTTTTTCTCTCCAACTTGCTTCAACCCTGCTCATTCCTTCTCTTACACAGTGGCGCCAAACGTCACGTTCCTTGGCCACCTCCTCCCAGTGACCGGTGTTTATTTCTGTGTATCAGAGATCACGTTTGCAGATGTCTTTGTATCTCAATAAGGGTCGTCCTACTGGCCAAACGCCTTCCCGTAGTTCACCATATGTGATTTCTCTGGGCAGGCAGTTTGGCTCCATGCGGTGCCCATGGCCAAGCCATCAAAGACGCCTTTGACTGAGAAGTGTGGGCATACTGGGTAGGCCAGTGCACTCAAGTACCTTCATATTGGTGACTCTATCTTGCCACTTGATGTGCAGGAGGCGTCGGAGGCAGCACAGATGGAATCCATTGAGCCGTTTCTCCTGTCTGGCATAGGTTGTCCAGGACTCGCTGCTGTCCAGGAGAGTTGACAGGACACAGGCTTGGTAGATGCAGAGTTTGATCCTCTTGCTCAACAGATCATTGTTCCACACTCGTTTGTTGATCTTCGCCATCACAGCAACTGCTTTGGCTATTCTGGAATTAATTTCAACATCTAGGGAGAGGTAGTTGGTGACTGTGGACCCCAAGTAGATGAAGCTGTCGACCACAGCAAGCTGAGTATTGTCAATGGTGATGACAGGGGGAGTATGAGAATCAGAATCAGAATCAGAATCAAGTTTATTGCCATTGTTCATGTAGTACACAAACTAGGAATTTGTCTCGGTACAATGCTGCAACATTAAACATGATAAGATAAGAGAAATAAACTATACATGTAATAAAGTGTAGGATAAGATTAAGTGATACTGGTCAACAGTTAAAATATATATTAGCCAGCAGCAGATACTGTGGAGAACTATATAGTGCAGTCGGTAATGCAGGAAGAAAACAGTGATGATTGACATGAGTCTGGTTGAGCTGCTGTACATGGTGCACGAGAGTCACTTAGTGTTCAGCAGTCTAATGGCAGAGGGGAAGAAGCTGTTCATGTGACGGGAGGTTTTAGTCTGGATGGACCGAAGTCTTCTACCAGAGGGGAGGGGGGCAAACAGTACATGACCAGGGTGTGAGGGATCGGCTATGATCCGGCCAGCACGCCTCCGGGTCCTGGAGATGTACAGATCCTGGAGAGATGGGAGCTTGCAGCCGATCACCTTCTCAGCAGTGCGCACGACGCGCTGCAGCCTTAGTCTGTCCCTGGCAGTGGCTCCTGCGTACCACACGGTTATGGAGGTGGTGAGGATGGACTCGATGATGGCTGTGTAGAACTGCACTAACATCTTGGTGGGTAGCTTGAGCTTCCTCAGCTGCCGCAGGAAGAACATCCTCTGCTGGGCTTTTTTGATGAGTGAGCTGATGGTCAGCTCCCATTTGAGGTCCCTGGTGATGGTAGTGCCTAGGAAGCGGAAGGAATCAGCAGTGGTGATGGGAGAGCCTGAGAGGGTGAGGGGGGGCAGAGGAGTAGTGACTTTCCTGAAGTCTACAATCATCTCCACTGTCTTCAGAGCGTTCAGCTGCAGGTTGTTATTGCTGCACCAGGACGCCAGCTGGGCCACCTCTCTCCTGTAGGCGGACTCGTCGCCGTTGGAGATGAGCCCGATGAGGGTGGTGTCGTCCGCAAACATCGAGATGGTGACATCCTATAAGTACCTGGGTATTCATCTGAACAATAAACTAGACTGGTCACACAATACTGATGCACTCTACAAGAAGGGACAGCGCAGGCTGTTCCTGCTGAGGAGACTCAGGTCTTTTGGTGTACAAGGGGCGCTGCTGAAGTCATTCTATGACACGGTGGTGGCATCAGCCATCACTTTTGGAGTGGTCTGCTGGGGCAGTGGCATTACTGCAGCCGATAGGAAGAGACTGAACAAACTGATTAAGAAAGCTAGCTCTGTCCTGGGGCAGCGCCTTGATCCGATGGAGGAGATAGGAGAGAGAAGGACGGTGGCTAAACTGTCATCTCTGCTGGAGTCCGAGTTCCACCCTATGCAGGACATACTGAATGCACTGAGGAGCTCATTTAGCAGCAGACTACATCATCCCAGGTGCACAACCGAGAGGTTTCATAGGTCCTTCCTACCAACGGCTGTCAGACTGTACAACCTAAGCAGGGCTGCTCGCAGAGATAGCAAAAAGACGTAACAAACTAATAGTTTTTTGAATGCAAAAGATGCAATAGACTTACACAATGGTCCCCTCCGGCATACAACTAGGAACATACCGGTCGCTATGGAGGGTGAGAATATGTATGGGCACATAATCATACCATGTAGGATAACTAAGTAGACGGTTATGCTGTTTCATTCCATCTAGCAACAATGCTCTGCACTGTGTGTGTTTATATATTTGCATATTTATTCCATCTAGCTACAATGCTCAGCACTGGGTGTGTTTATATATTTATATATCTACATATTATTCCATCTAGCTACATTGCTCCGCACTGTGTGTGTTTATATACTTGCATATTTATTCCACCTAGCTGCAATGCTCCGTACTGTGGGTGTTTATATATTTACATATTTATTACATCTAGCTACAATGCTCTGCACTGTGTGTTCATATATTCATATATTTATTCCATCCAGCTACAATGCTCTGCACTGTGTGTCTGTGTGTGTGTGTATATATATATATTTTATAGTAATACGTACATATGTTTATTAGCTGCTCTTGCTTGCTTGTTTTTTTTCTTGCCTTCTGATTGTTGCTCTGAGTGTTGCTATCCCTGTGCTGTTGCAATCCTGGAATTTCCCCGTTGTGGGACTATTAAAGGCTTATCTTATCTTAAACTTGATCAACTTGACAGACTGGTGGCTGGAGGTGCAGGAGTTGGTGTAAAGGGAGAAGAGTAGGGGGGAAAGTACACAGCCCTGGGGTGATCCGGTGCTGATGCTAGTATAGTCTGAGACAGTCTTTCCCAGCCGCACATGCTGCCTCCGGTCCGTCAGGAAGTCGATGATCCACCTGCAGAGGGAGTCAGGCACGTTGAGCAGGGACAGCTTGTCCCGGAGCAGAGCGGGGCGGATGGTGTTGAATGCGGAGCTGAAGTCCACAAACAGGATCCTGGCGTAGGTTCCCGGGGAGTCCAGGTGCTGCAGGATGGAGTGGAGGGCCAGGTTGACTGCATCGTCTACAGACCTGTTGGCTCGGTAGGCAAACTGCAGCGGGTCCAGGAGAGGGGTGGTGATGGACTTGAGGTGGGACAGGACCAGGCGCTCAAAGGACTTCATGACTACAGAGGTGAGCGCTACAGGTCTGTAGTCATTAAGTCCAGTGATCCGTGGCTTCTTGGGGACAGGGATGATGGTGGAGGATTTGAGGCAGGACGGCACGTGGCATAACTTAAGGGAGGTGTTAAAAATGTCTGTGAATACAGGAGCCAGCTGTTTCGCACAGAGTCTCAGGGTGGAGGGAGACACGCCGTCTGGGCCGGGGGCCTTGCGCGGGTTCAGTCTGGAGAACTGTTTGAGCACATCCTGCTCACTGATGATAAGGGGAGGGGGGGAGGTGGGGGGGGTGCCTTAAATGAAGTAGGGAATGTGGAGGCTGTGGAGCTGGAGGGAGGGGGGGAGTTGGACACAGATGACGAGGTGTCAAAACGGGCATAGTGTTGGGACAGTCTCTGACAAAGGGCTTTGTCATCCTGACCTTTAGGAGCCTGAGGCCGATAGTTGGTGATCTGCCTCAGTCCTCTCCACACGGAAGCCGAATCATTAGCAGTGAACTGCTGCTGGAGTCTCTCTGAGTACACAGATTTAGCCCTCTTCAGCTCTCTGTTAAACCGGTATTTAACCTCCCTGTAGCAGTCCCTGTCTCCACTTTTCAGCGCTGCTTCCTTCTCCTTCCTGATCTGTCTGAGCTTAGCTGTGAACCAGGGTTTGTCATTAGAGTAACTCACCCTGGTGCGTGATGGAAGAATATTCTCTTCACAAAAGTGGATATATGAGTTCACAGTGTCCGTGTACTCATCCAGATCATGCGTGGCTCCTTTAAGCATGCCCCAGTCAGATATTTCCATGCACGTTTCCAGCTTCTCCTCAGCATCACTGGTCCGTATCTTCGTAGTGCTCACAACAGGTTTAGTGAGCTTCAATCTCTGTCTGTATGTGGGAATGAGGTGAACCATCACGTGATCAGATAATCCCAGCGCAGCTCGAGGGACAGCGCGATATGCGTCTTTCACTGTGGTGTAACAGTGATCCAGTGTGTTTAATCCTCTGGTGGGGCATTTAATAAACTGTTTGTAGCGGGGGAGATCGTGGCTCAGATTGCACTGATTAAAGTCGCCAGCCACAATAATCAGCGAGTCTGGAAAACTCCGCTCTGTGTGTTGAATGTGATCCGCGAGCACGCGCTGAGCTTCGCGCGTGTCCGCGTCGGGAGGGGCGTACACAGCGATCAGTATAAAAGAAGCAAACTCCCGTGGGGAATAAAAAGGCTTGCAGTTGATAACAAGAAATTCCAAGGCAGGAGAACAGTGTTTGGAAATTTCCGTTACATCAGAGCACCAGCTACAGTTGATGTAGAAGCAGACACCGCCTCCTGTGGTCTTGCCGGAAAGCTCTGTGTCACGATCAGCACGGAAGAGCTGGAAGCCGTCGAGGCGCAGCGCGCTGTCCGGTATATTTTCCCGGAGCCAGGTCTCAGTAAAGCAGAGGACAGCTGAGGAGGCGAGGTCCTTAAAACGCATCAGCAGTCTCAGTTCATCCACCTTGTTAGAGAGAGAGTTGGTATTGGACAGAAATATGCCAGGCAGCGCCGTTCGCGAGCCTCTCCTGCGAAGTCGTACGAGAGCGCCCGCTCGTCTTCCTCTCTTCCGCCGTCTCACTTTCCGAGCCAAACAATAAACCAGATCGGCGGCAGGGGCTAGAAAAACTGGGAGGAGGTCCGTGGGGGTCAAAGTCCTGATATTTAAAAGTTCTTCACGGGTATAAGTGCAAGCAGACACACAATTGACAAACAAAAACAAACAAAGAGCGCAGCGAAGCACCATGTCGACCGCTGTGGGCGCCATCTTGGCCTGGTGTTGATTTGAGCGTCTTGTGCCATGATGATGGTTTTCTTTATATTGATGGTGATCCCAAACTCTTTGCATGCGTGGGATAGCCGGTCAATCATGCACTGGAGGCCATCTTCGCTGTGTGATGTAAGGGCTGCGTCATCTGCAGAGAGTAGCTCTCTGATTAGGACCTCTGACACTCTGGTTCTTGCACACAGTTGTGCGATGTTGAAAAGTTTTCCGCCCGATCTCATGCGAATATAGACACCTTCAGGGCAATCATCAAAAGCGTAATGGAGGAGCATTGAGAAGAAGATTCCAAACAGGGTTGGTGCCAGGACACAGCCCTGTTTCACTCCACTGCTGACTGAGAAGGCGTCTGAAGTTGCACCGTCAAAGAGGACAGTGCTGTGCATGTCTTTGTGAAATAAAGTGATTATCCCCAGAAGTTTTGGAGGACAGCCTATTTTCTGCAGAAGCTGAAAGAGTCCGCTTCGACTAACTAAGTCAGAGGCTTTTGTCAGGTCCACAAACGTGATGAATAGTCTCGACACTTCTCCTGCAGCTGTTGGAGGGAGAAGATCATGTCCACTGTGGACTTTTTGGCTCTAAAGGCACATTGACACGATTAAGGCACGATTAACTTCCAGCGCCACACAAGTCGGCTGCCTTTTGCAACAGTGGCTCAATTCTGAGTCTTTTTTTCCTTCCTCTCTCTTCTGATCCGGTGACAACTCTCTGATCCGGCACACCTTTCACTTCATATATATCACGGACACACAGATCGCCCCATATGTCTCCCGAGCCGGTGGACGGCGCCACTGTTTATAGCAGGAGACGGTACAGCAGGGAAGAGCTGCTAGCACTCAACCGCCACCTGGTGCTAACGGAAAAACTCGACATACCGCGAGAACTGAGGCGAAAACGCCGTGGGTGCCGTGCTGGAGTAAGGCGGAAGGCAGGAAATATAAGGTACAGACCCACCCTTCCATTTGTTGTTATGGGGAATGTACGATCGTTACTGGGAAAGGTAGATGAGTTAGCGGCTATCTCCCGCTACAATAGCATATACCGGGAGTGTAGCCTGTTTCTATTCACAGAGACTTGGCTAACTGAATTAGCAGCAGATGCTAACATTGAACTGGAGGGTTTCCACGCGATACGGGCAGACTGAACATCAGACAGTGGCAAAGCAAGGGGTGGTGGAGTGATAATGTATGTGAACAACAACTGGTGCAGACCGGGACATATCACTGATAAACAACAACACTGCAGCAAAGACATTGAGTTGCTAGCTGTTAGCATGCGGCCTACATATCTCC
Source organism: Pholidichthys leucotaenia (assembly GCA_020510985.1). Taxonomy (NCBI): domain Eukaryota; kingdom Metazoa; phylum Chordata; class Actinopteri; order Cichliformes; family Pholidichthyidae; genus Pholidichthys; species Pholidichthys leucotaenia. The sequence goes on along the minus strand of CM035837.1, from coordinate 344,828,452 downwards.
CGAGGGAATACTCACACGTGATCTGCATTGTTGTTTATGCAAATCCGACAGCGAACGCTGGGACAGCGCGTGACGTCATCCATTCAGTAACTGGCAGGCTGCAGACAGAACACCCAGATGCTTTTCTCCTCATCTCAGGCGATTTCAACCATGTTTCACTGTCTCCCATTCTACCCACGTTTACCCAGTATGTCACATGCCACACTAGAGACAATAAAACACTGGACTTATTCTACGCAAACACTAAGGAGGCGTACACCTCATCACAACTCGCCCCGCTCGGGAGATCGGATCGCAACTTGGTTCATCTCCGGCCAGTGTACAAACCCCTAGTGCACAGACAACCTCCGGCCATGCGCACAGTGAAGTTATGGTCTGAGGAGGCAATGGACACTCTAAAGGGCTGTTTTGAAACCACCGCCTGGGAGCAGCTCTGCGATCCACATGGTGAGGACATCGATGGCCTCACTCACACCTTCACGGACTACAACACCGTTCCCACCAAGACCATACAGTGTTGCGCAAACAACAAACCCTGGATCAACCCTGAGATAAAAACACTTCTGAGAGAGAAGAAGAGGATCTTCAGGTCGGGTAACAGGGAGATGCTGAAGTCCGTACAGAGGGAGCTGAGGAGAAAGATCAGAGAAGGCAAGGACAGCTTCAGGAAGAAGATGGAGGACAAGCTGCAACAGAGCGACATCAGTGGGGTCTGGAGAAACCTTAAAACCATCTCTGGGCTCCAGAATACCTCCCCCCAGGCCACGGGGGGCAGGGAGTGGGTGAACAATCTGAATCTGTTTTTCAATAGGTTTGACCAACCGCCCTCCCCCCTGACTGCACAACAACCACTGCTGCCTCTAAAGACATCAAGTCCTGCTGCCCACTCCCAACTCCACCAACACCCCCCCACTCCCAACACACAGCCCCCCAACCTGACCCTCACTAAGACCCAGGTGAGGACGGAGCTGAGGAAGATCAAGGCGAGGAAGGCGTCGGGACCGGACGGCATCAGCGCAAAGCTCCTCAAGTCCTGTGCAGACCAGCTGTGTGGGATTGTGGAGTACATCTTCAATCTGAGCCTGAAGCTGGGGAGGGTACCACAGCTGTGGAAAACAAATTGTGTGGTACCTGTACCAAAGACTTCCCACCCCAAAGATCTGAACAGCTACAGACCAGTGGCCTTGACGTCCCACATGATGAAGACCCTGGAGAGACTGCTCCTTGCTCACCTCCGCCCCCTGGTGGGACCAGCGATGGATCCACTCCAGTTCACCTACCAGCATGGCATTGGGGTCGAGGATGCAGTGATCTTCCTCCTTCACCGTTCTCTTTCCCACCTGGAGAAGCCCGGGAATGCGGTGAGGATCATGTTCTTTGACTTCTCCAGTGCTTTCAACACCATCCAAGCGATGATCCTGAAGGACAAGCTGCTGTACGCAGGGGTGGACCAGCACCTGTCATCATGGATCCTGGACTACCTCACAAACCGGCCTCATTTTGAGAGAACCCGGAACTGTGTGTCCGACACGATCATCGGTAGCACGGGGGCCCCCCAGGGAACGGTTTTGGCTCCCTTCCTGTTCACCCTTTATACTGCAGACTTCTCACACAACACAACACACTGCCATCTACAGAAGTTCTCTGATGACTCTGTGATCGTTGGCATCATCTCCAACGGAGATGAAGCTGAGTACAGAGGGCGTATCCAGGACTTTGTGGACTGGTGCCATCGGAACTGCCTCCAGATCAACGCGAGGAAAACTAAGGAGCTGGTGGTGGACTGCCGCAGGCAAGGACAACCCCTCACAGCACCAGTAAATATACAGGGAACAGACATCGAGATGGTAACATCCTATAAGTACCTGGGTGTTCATCTGAACAATCAACTAGACTGGTCACACAATACTGACGCACTCTACAAGCAGGGACAGCGCAGGCTGTTCCTACTGAGGAGACTCAGGTCTTTTGGTGTACAAGGGGCACTGCTGAAGACATTCTATGACACGGTGGTGGCATCAGCCATCACTTTTGGAGTGGTCTGCTGGGGCAGTTGCATTACAGCAGCCGATAGGAAGAGACTGAACAAACTGATCAAGAAAACTAGCTAACTAACTAACTAACTAACCTGCACTTATATAGCGCTTTTCTAGTCACAAAGACCACTCAAAGCGCTTTCATTAATACTAACCCTCTATTCTAAGGGCCTATAGGAAACAAATATCTAGGGACAATTTAGAACAGCCAATTAACCTAACATGCATGTTTTTGGCATGTGGGAGGAAACCGGAGAAATCCCGGAGTAAACCCACACAACACGGGGAGAACATGCAAACTCCACACAGATCACTGTTGGTCGGGGGCTGGGATCGAACCCACGATCCCACGATCCCCACAATCCTCCGGCCAAGGGTAAACTGTGCTGCCGCAGTGCTAACCACTGCGCCACCGTGCAGCCCCCACTGCGCCACCGTGCAGCCCAGTGGGCCCTGGGGCCCTGGGGCAGCCCTGGGGCAGCTCTGTCCTGGGGCAGCGCCTTGACCCAGTGGAGGAGATAGGAGAGAGAAGGATGGTGGCTAAACTGTTATCTCTGCTGGAGTCCGAGTTCCACCCTATGCAGGACATACTGAACGCACTGAGGAGCTCATTTAGCAGCAGACTACATCATCCTAGGTGCACAACCGAGAGGTTTCGCAGGTCCTTCCTACCTACGGCTGTCAGACTGTACAACCTAAGCAGGGCTGCTCGCAGAGATAGCAAAAAGACGTGACAACCTAATAGTTTTGAATGCAAAAGATGCAATAGACTTACACAATGGTCCCCTCCGGTATACAACTAGGATAATACCGGTCGCTATGGAGGGTGAGAATATGTATGGGTACATAATCATACCATGTAGGATTACTAAGTAGACGGTTGTGCTGTTTCATTCCATCTAGCTACAATGCTCCGCACTGTGTGTGTTTATATATTTACATATTTACTCCATCTAGCTACAATGCTCCGCACTGTGTGTGTTTATATATATATTTATATATTTACTCCATCTAGCAACAATGCTCCACACTGTGTGTGTTTATATATTTACATATTTATTCCATCTAGCTACAATGCTCCGCACTGTGTGTGTTTATATATCTACATATTTATTCCATCTAGCTACAATGCTCCGCACTGTGTGTGTTTATATATCTACATATTATTCCATCTAGCTACAATGCTCCGCACTGTGTGTTTATATATTTGCATATTTATTCCATCTAGCTACAATGCTCCGCACTGTGTGTTTATATATTTGCATATTTATTCCATCTAGCTACAATGCTCCGCACTGTGTGTGTTTATATATCTACATATTTATTCCATCTAGCTACAATGCTCCACACTGTGTGTTTATATATTCACATATTCATTCCATCTAGCTACAATACTCCGCGCTGTGTGTTTATATACTCATATATTTATTCCATCCAGCTACAATGCTCCACACTGTGTTTATATATTTATATATCTATCCCATCTAGCTACAATGCTCCGCACTGTGTGTCTATATATATCGTCGGCCTCCGTCGGTCTATGATGACCATGGAAGAGAATCCTGAACGTCTACTCTGCTGGAACAGCACCGCCTGTGGCTGAACAGGCCGATGCGGGAATGGCAGTCCCTGTCACACAGGTCGCACTTGTGGGTGGTCTCCGTGCTGCTGGGTCTGTGGCGGTTCTTCCTGCGGGTCCTTTTTTCATCTGCTGCAGCAGTCAGTCTCTCTTCACCCGCCTTGAGCTGTCTGGTCAGGGTGCCTCTCCATTTGGAGCGGTCCGTTGCAAGGTCCTCCCAGCACTCTGTGTTGATCTCCAGGGCCTTCATGTCTCTCTTGCAGACGTCTCTAAAGCGCAGCTGTGGGCGGCCAACGTCTCTCCTGCCAGTCGCCAGTTCTCCGTAGAGGACGTCTTTGGGGATTCTGCCATCCTCCATACGGTGAACATGGCCTAGCCAGCGGAGCCTGCGCTGCCTGAGTAGAGTGAACATGGAGGGAAGGCCGGCGCGGGACAGAACTTCTGTGTTGGGCACTTTGTCCTGCCAGGATATGTCCAGGATGTGGCGAATGCAGCGCAAGTGGAAGGAGTTCAGTCTCTTTTCCTGCCGGGCGTATGTTGTCCACGTCTCACTCCCATAGAGCAGTGTGCTGATGACGCAGGCGTTGTACACTGCCATCTTCGTCTTGACAGAGAGTTTGGGATTCTCCCACACTCGTGTGGTGAGGCAAGCGAGTGTGAAGGCTGATTTTCCAATCCTCTTGTCAATCTCTGTATCAAGGGAGAGGTTGTTGCTGATCGTGGACCCCAAGTACGTGAACTGATTCACGACCTTCAGCTCGTAGTCGTCAATGGTGATGGTTGGTGGTGCTTCCGTGCCTTGCGCCAAGACGTTAGTCTTCTTCAGGCTGATGGTAAGCCCGAAGTCCTTGCATGCCTGGGAGAAGCGGTCCATCAGGGTCTGAAGCTCCTGCTGTGTGTGGGTTGCGACTGCAGCGTTGTCTGCGAACAGCATGTCTCTGATTAGAGCCTTGCGTACTTTGGTTCTGGCTTTCAGGCGGGCGAGGTTGAAAAGCCTGCCATCAGATCTTGTGTGCAGGTAGATTCCCTCTGTTGCTGTGCTGAAGGCATACCTCAGGAGCATAGCAAAGAAAATCCCAAAGAGGGTTGGCGCAAGTACACAGCCCTGTTTCACTCCGCTGCGTATGTTGAATGGCTCTGAGACGTTGCCATCGTGCTGCACTATCCCCTGCATGTTGGTGTGAAACGATTCGATGAGGCTTTGCAACTTTGGTGGGCATCCTATCTTTGGCAGGATCTTGAAAAGGCCCTCTCTGCTGACCAGATCGAACGCTTTGGTGAGGTCGATGAAGGCGACGTACAGGGGCATGTTCTGTTCTCTGCATTTCTCCTGGAGTTGGCGGATGGAGAATATCATGTCTACCGTCGATCGCTCAGCGCGGAAGCCACACTGAGACTCGGGATAGACACGTTCCGCAAGCTTCTGTAGACAAACAAGAACAACTCGTGCGTAGACTTTGCCAACAACGCTGAGGAGGGAGATGCCCCTGTAGTTGTTGCAGTCGCTTCTGTCCCCTTTGTTTTTGTAGAGGGTGATGATCTTGGCGTCCCTCATGTCCTGTGGTACGGCACCTTCCTTCCAGCACTGGCAGAGGATGTCATGCAATGGCAGCAGTAGGGCGGACTTGCAGTGCTTGATCAGGTCGGGGGGTATGCCGTCGTTGCCGGGTGCCTTGCCAGCGGCCAAGCTATCAATGGCCTTGCTGAGTTCATCGATGGTTGGCTCGGCGTCAAGTTCGTCCATGGATGGCAGGCAGTCGATGGCATCAAGGGCTGACGGTGTTACGGTGTACTGTCTGGAGTAGAGGTCGGAGTAGTGTTCCACCCATCTCGCCATCTGCTTGTTCTTTTCTGTGATCATCTCCCCAGTGCAGGATTTGAGGGGGGCCGTCTTGCTCTGAGCCGGACCAAGTGCTTTCTTGATGCCATCGTACATACCACGGATGTTCCCTGTTATGGCAGCGGTTTGAATGTCTTGGCTGAGCTGAGTCCAGTACTCATTGGCACAGCGCCGAGCAGTCTGCTGAACTTTGCTTCTCGCAGCCCTGAGAATCTGGAGATTCTTCTCGTTTGGGTACTTCTTGTACTCAGCAAGTGCTGAGCACTTGGCTTCAATGACGGGGGTCATCTCGGTCAACCTGGCATCAAACCAGTCCTGTGACTTCGAGGTCTTCCTCCCAAAGGTAGCCAAGGCTGTGCGGTGGATGGTGTTTCGCAGCTCTTCCCACTTCTGCTTTGCAGATTCTCCTTCTTGTGGTACACCAAGTTCCTTCTCAAAGGTGGAGGCAAACTGCTCAACAAGTTCTGGTTGGGCCATCTTGCTGGTGTCAATCTGTGCCTTTCCAGGCTGTCTAGCACGATGGAATTTCTTCAGCTGCAGCTTGACCTTGCAGCACACCAATGAATGGTCTGTGTCGCAATCTGCACTCTGGAACGAATGGGTGATTAGCACGTTCTTCAGTGAGGTGCGCCTGGTCAGGATCAAGTCCAGCTGGTGCCAGTGCTTTGAGCGCGGATGTCGCCAGGAAACCTTGTGTTGGGGCTTGGTCTTGAAGAACGAGTTTGTGATGCACAGATCGTGATATGTGCAGAACTCGAGCAGCCGCTGTCTGTTGTCGTTCATTCTGCCCACGCCAAATGGTCCAAGACAGGAGGGCCAGGAGTCGTGGTCAGCACCCACTCTGGCATTGAAGTCTCCAAGGAGAATGAGTTGTTCAGAGTTGGGGATGATCCTGACAGTTGTTGCGAGATTCTCGTAGAACTCGTCTTTTGCCTCTGGTGTGGCTGTCAGTGTTGGGGCATACACACTGACGAGGGTGACTGGGCCTTGAGTGGTGTTGAGGCGGAGGGTGAGGAGTCGTGCAGAGCCATTGCTGCCCGGTTCCACCATCTTCAGCAAGGTGTTCTTCACTGCGAAGCCCACTCCGTGCTCCCTGTGTTCGTCACTGCCCTTTCCCTGCCAGTAGAACGTGTAGTCCTTCTCTCTCAGTGTGCCTGCGTCAGCCAACCGTGTTTCCTGGAGAGTGGCGATATCCACTCCCAGTCTCTTCAGCTCATTATTGATGATGACAGTCTTCCTGGTGTCGTTGATGTCCTTGAGGTTAGCAGCGAGTCCTGTCATCATAGTGCGGACGTTCCAAGTTCCCAGTTTTAGAGTTGGTCTCTTTTGTTTTTTTGTCTTGCCTGGTGCGAAGGTTCTCAGCCTGCTGTTCGGACTTCTCCTCATCCCCATGCACCCAATGAGGAAAGCAAGCTGTGGCGGGACAACACCTTATTGGCTGGGGGCTGCCCAGCTTGAGGCGGGCGGTAGCTGTCCAGTGAGATCCGATGATCCCTCCCACCATCGGGAACAACCCCTGGCGCTGCGCTTTACGCCAATTGAGCGGTGGCTTATAACCGGTAACTGTCATTCCCCGTGTTTTGTCTACGCCAAAGGCGAAGCTGGAGTGTCCTCTCCAGTGATCCAGTGTTCTACCTTCCAGCGTTGGCCATTGGTAGGATTCAAGCCTGGGCAGGAAGATATGGAGGACAAGATGTTGCCCATGCAGCATGCCCCCCCTCTCCACGTCATTGATGAATCCAAAGGAACAGCAGGGCTGCTACAGTTTGGCACCAGTGCCGTCGCAGGAGCTGCCAGAACAATGTTGAGCACAACAGAGAACTGCCTTAGGAGCTCCGACTCCGGATTTTTCCTCAGGGTTGACTCCCAAAGCCTGTCCCGTGACCGGGTGTGCCGCAAGGCAGCGGAGGTTTGAAATCAGGGTTTACCTTCCCCTAGATGGGCTACCTTTCCAGGTTGACGAGCCACCATCTACCCGAAGCATCTGGTTTTAAGGCGCCAGAGATCCGCCCTTGCCCCTTCTCCTATTAGTAAGAGCAGTTCCGCCGGGCTTAGAGACTAAACCACACGGGCAGGCTAGGAGTTGGACTTAGTTGTCAGAGGCTTTTCGAGACGCACGCCATAAGGAGCATTTTATGAGCACTGGGAGCTTAACCCCAGTGCCGCTCCTGGCTATGACAGCCTTAGAACCCTATATATATATATTTGTGGAGAATGTGTTCAAGGATGAGGCTGAGTTTGTTCCTCAGATTCAGCTTTATTCATAGAGCACATCTCCAACAAATCTCAAAGCAAACCAAGAGGAAGTTTTCATCTCACATCAGGGGTTTTATACCCCGGGCACGAAACAGCAGTCACATGGTGTTTAATCAAACATACAGTCACATGGTACTTAATCTCAACCACAAAGTAACCCCTTTGATCTCACGCCATTGTCCTCTAGTCTCTGTGGCCCGGAAATCTTCCCCGGTCGTCTCCCAGAAACAAAGGCCGAATCTCACACTCCTCTGCTGAATCCCAGAGTCTCAGTCCTCTTTGTTCCATGAGACATGAAGCACACAATAAACATACAGCAACACATTTGTGGGGAATATGTAACCAACATATGCGCCACAAGACCCCCCCCCCCCAAACGTCTAAATGGGACAAACATAACCAGAGACACATGACATCATAACATTAGTACACATCAATCCACCAGTTGCTTAACTCTCAGTCTCCTGCCGTATCTGCTGAAAGCCGGCTTTGCTGCTGTCTGCACCTGTGGATTAGAACTGTTAGTCGATCTCTGGGGGAGTCCTGTAGAATGCCCTCTAGGGGGTCTACCGCGACAGGGGACTCTCGCCAACTGCACCTCCTCATCCGCCAACACAAAAGCGGGTTTGAGTCTGTTAATACAAATCAATTCTTTTCTGCCTCCCAAATCTAGCAAAAAATGCTTCTCTCCTGTTTCCAGCACCTTGTACAGCCCATCGTAAGGCGGACGCAGGCTGGGGCGACAAGCATCATGTCTCACAAAAACAAACTCCGCATTTTTTAAAGCCTTCGGCACAAAAACGCGTGGGAAACTGTGATGAACTGGGCCAGGAAGCGTGTTTGATCCTGTGCTGCTCTGCAACAGCTGAGCGGGGGGGCAATTTGGGGCAGGATCATCGGGGAGAAATTCCCCTGGCAAACGGAGAGGCTGTGCAAAAACTAATTCCGCTGGAGAGGCTTGCAAATCCTCCTTAGGTGCAGAACGCAACCCCAATAAGACCCATGATAACTTGTCAACCCAATTTATATCCATAAGTGACGCTCTGAGGGCCGCTTTCAATGACCTGTGAAAACGCTTGCATAAACCGTTAGCCTGGGGGTTGTACGCGGTGGTGCGGTGGATCTTTACCCCTAGGCTGCGGGCCATCGACGACCAGAGTTCGGAAACAAATTGAGGACCCCTGTCTGACGTTATGTCCGATGGAACTCCAAAACGCGCTACCCAAGCTGTTAAAAACGCGCGCGACACTTCCTCCGCTGTGGTCGACGCCAGAGGGACCGCTTCCGGCCAACGCATGGTGCGATCCACCATCATCAAAAGATGTGTGTACCCCTGTGACGACGGAAGGGGGCCTACCAAGTCGACATACACATGATCAAAGCGCTTAGCAGGAATGTGAAAAGGCTCCAAAGGAGCTCTAGTGTGCTTGTGTATTCTGGCTCGCTGACACGCTACGCAGGCTGTCGCCCATTCCTTGACCTGTCTGCGCAACCCCGGCCATACAAATTTCTCCCCCACCATATTGACCGATGCGCGCACCCCCGGGTGCGCCAGAGAATGGATCGAGTCAAAAACGCGGCAGCGCCAAGCAGCTGGTACCACGGGGCGCGGCCGTCCCATGGAGACATCGCAGATTAGGGGGGGCATACCCATTTACAGCACCTTGTGCTCCAGCCTTAACCCTGTTGGTCCAGACTGGAGCGCGCGCACGTCCGCATCGCTAACCTGCTCCGCGGCCATGGCTGCATAATCTAACCCCACGCGGACCGGGGCCGCGCACGCTCCCGCGTCTCTGCCCTGGCCCGCGGCCATGGCTGCAGAGTCTGCCCTCACGTGGTCTGGCGCCGGCACAGCACGCGAGAGGCAGTCTGCCACTACATTATGTTTACCTGCGACATGCTGGATATCGGTGGTGAACTCTGATATCGCGGCCAGCTGTCTTTGCTGCCGGCCCGACCAAGGTTCAGAAATCTTGGCCATCGCAAAAGTCAGCGGTTTGTGGTCCACGAACGCGGTGAAACGGCGCCCTTCCAGCCAGAACTGGAAATGGCAGATGACTAAGTGTAGGGCCAACAACTCCCTGTCGAACACGCTGTATTTTCGCTCGCTATCGCGCAAGGTTTTGCTGAAAAACGCGAGCGGTTGCCAGGTCCCCGCTACCCACTGTTCAACGACCGCCCCTACCGCTAAATCGGACGCGTCAGTGGTGAGGGCCATGCGGGCTGTTGGAACTGGGTGTGCCAACAAAGCCGCGTTTGCCAGCACTGTTTTGACTTGAGAGAATGCGCGCTCCCGCTCAGGAGACCATTCGATCTTATTTGTGGGTTTTTGCTTTTTTAGTGCCGCGTACAATGGTTGCATGAGCCGCGCTGCACTTGGGAGGAAACGGTTATAAAAATTAACCATTCCCAAAAACTCCTGTAACGCTTTGACCGTTTGAGGTTGGGGAAAATTTGTTATTGCGCACACTTTATCGTGGAGAGGGACCGCTCCTTCTGGCGAAACGCGATGCCCCAAAAAATCAATCTGCGCTACCCCAAACTGGCATTTCGCTGTGTTAATTATTAACCCGTGCTCTGCCAGCCTCCGGAAAACTGCCGTGAGGTGGTTTTCGTGTTCGTCTTCGGACGTGCTGGCTACTAAAATGTCATCCAAGTAGACGAACACGAAAGGGAGGTTGTGCAGCACCGCGTCCATCATGCGTTGGAACGTCTGCGCGGCCCCCTTGAGTCCAAAAGGCATGCACAAAAACTCAAAAAGCCCGAAAGGAGTTATTACCGCTGTTTTGGGTATGTCCTGGGCACGCACTGGAACCTGATGGTAGCCGCGCACTAAATCTATTTTAGAAAAAATGCGCGCTCCCGCCAAATGAACCGAAAAATCTTGAATGTCTGGGATCGGGTAGTGGTCGTGTGCGGTGGCGTTATTCAACCTGCGGAAATTACCGCAAGGTCTCCACGAGCAATCAGTCTTTGGGACCATGTGCAATGGTGAAGCCCAGGGGCTTTTCGAACGTCTGATGATGCCCAGTTTTTCCAGGTTGGCAAACTCCTCGTACGCTATGGTCAGTTTAGCTGAGTCCAGGCGCCGAGCTTTTGCAAAAACTGGTGGCCCGGTGGTAGTGATATAATGCTCCACCCCATGTTTGGCCACTGTCGCCGAAAACGTTGGGACTGTTAGTGCTGGGAACTGAGTGAGGATTGCGTGGAACTTACCACCCGCAGTAGTGACGTTGGCTTGTGCAGTTAGCGGTGCCACTCGTGCTGTGCAGGGAATAGAGTGAAAAGACAGTGCATTAACTAAACGTCTATTAGCAAAATCAACCAATAAACCATGTGGGCACAGGAAATCAGCCTCTAACATGTTGAAACTGACTGCAGCTACCACAAAAGTCCACTCAAATGAACGACCCTGCAAAGACAGAAGCAGAGTCCTCTCACCGAAGGTCTTAATAGCTGAGCCATTTGCTGCTGACACTGACACCCGGGGAACTTTGGACGGCATCAGCCGGTCCGCGTAGGAAGGCATGATGAAGCTCATCTGGGAGCCTGTGTCCACGAGAAATCGTTTCCCCGAACGTGCATCCGTCAGGTAAAGCAGCTTGTTCTCTTCCCCGAGGGCCGCAGCCGCTACCGACCCTCGGTCTTGGCGTTTCCCGAACGCTTGAAGTGGCACGGCGGGAGGCACTTGTGTGCCCTCTCTGCAAAACGGCGATGATACAAGCACATGACGTCGCCCGCTCCGTGTCGCTTGGTGCTGACTGCTGCTGTCGTCGGCGTGTCTGGTGCTGCAACCACTGGCCCCATGCTGTCTCCGGGCGTCGCTCCTAGCTCCGCTGCTGCAGCGGAAACTGCGCTCCGCTTGTGGGTGTCGACGAGTTGCTGCGCCTCCTTGCTCAGCCCGTGGTAGTCTCGCTTGGCCAACCGGGGTGAATCTGCCAGGGTAACTCTCACCGCTGGCAGCAGGGTCCGGAGGAAAAGGTGGGCGAAGATAAATTCGCAGTCCTCGGAGTCTTTCAGCCTCAGCATTTTGACCATCAGGTCTACGGGTCTGTCGTTCTCCGACTCCGTCAACGCCAGGAGCCCCTCTGCTCGCTGTTGCACGGAGGGGGTGAAATGACTGATAAGCGCAGCTTTCAAGGCGCCGTATTTGTCGCTGTCCGGTGGGTGGTTGACCAGATCTTCCACCCTCTGAACTGTGTGGCTGTCCAGCTTCGCCACAACATGGTAGAATCTCGCGTCATCCTTCGAGATTCTCCGGAGGTTGAACTGCGCCTCGACCGCGTTAAACCAGGAGCGCGGGCTATGCTGCCAGAAGTCAGGCAGCCGGAGTGTGGAGGCAGCCATCAGGCCGGCTTCTGCCGAGCCCCGCTCAGGAGAATTATTTCTGCTCATTCTGAGTCGTAAGGTCACCAGTGTGGAGAATGTGTTCAAGGATGAGGCTGAGTTTGTTCCTCAGATTCAGCTTTATTCATAGAGCACATCTCCAACAAATCTCAAAGCAAACCAAGAGGAAGTTTTCATCTCACATCAGGGGTTTTATACCCCGGGCATGAAACAGCAGTCACATGGTGTTTAATCAAACATACACTCACATGGTACTTAATCTCAATCACAAAGTAACCCCTTTAATCTCACGCCATTGTCCTCTAGTCTCTGTGGCCCGGAAATCTTCCCCGGTCGTCTCCCAGAAACAAAGGCCAAATCTCACACTCCTCTGCTGAATCCCAGAGTCTCAGTCCTCTTTGTTCCATGAGACGTGAAGCACACAATAAACATACAGCAACAAATTTGTGGGGAATACAGTGGGGCAAAAAAGTATTTAGTCAGCCACCAATTGTGCAAGTTCTCCCACTTAAAATACGAGAGAGGTCTCCAATTTTCATCATAGGTATACCTCAACTATGACAGACAAAATGAGAAAAAAAAATCCAGAAAATCACATTGAAGGATTTTTAATGAATTAATTGGTAAATTCCTCGGTAAAATAAGTATTTGGTCACCAACAAACAAGCAAGATTTCTGGCTCTCACAGACCTGTTCTTTAAGAGGCTCCTCTGTCCTCCACTTGTTACCTGTATTAATGGCACCTGTTTGAACTCGTTATCAGTATAAAAGACACCTGTCCACAACCTCAAACAGTCAGACTCCAAACTCCACTATGGCCAAGACCAAAGAGCTGTCAAAGGACACCAGAAACAAAATTGTAGTCCTGCACCAGGCTGGGAAGACTGAATCTGCAATAGGTAAGCAGCTTGGTGTGAAGAAATCAACTGTGGGAGCAATTATTAGAAAATGGAAGACATACAAAACCACTGATAATCTCCCTCCATCTGGGGCTCCACACAAGATCTCACCCCGTGGGGTCAAAATGATCACGAGAACGGTGAGCAAAAATCCCAGAACCACACGGGGGGACCTAGTGAATGACCTGCAGAGAGCTGGGACCAAAATAACAAAGGCTACATCAGAAACACACTACGCCGCCAGGGACTCAAATCCTGCATTACCAGACGTGTCCCCCTGCTTAAGCCAGTACATGTCCAGGCCCGTCTGAAGTTTGCTAGAGAGCATTTGGATGATCCAGAAGAGGATTGGGAGAATGTCATATGGTCAGATGAAACCAAAATAGAACTTTTTGGTAAAAACTCAACTTGTTGTGTTTGGAGGAGAAAGAACACCATACCTACTGTGAAGCATGGGGGTGGAAACATCATGCTTTGGGGCTGTTTTTCTGCAAAGGGACCGGGATGACTGATCCGTGTAAAGGAAAGAATGAATGGGGCCATGTATCGTGAGATTTTGAGTGAAAACCTCCTTCCATCAGCAAGGGCATTGAAGATGAAACATGGCTGGGTCTTTCAGCATGACAATGATCCCAAACACACCGCCCAGGCAACGAAGGAGTGGCTTCGTAAGAAGCATTTCAAGATCCTGGAGTGGCCTAGCCAGTCTCCAGATCTCAACCCCATAGAAAATCTTTGGAGGGAGTTGAAAGTCCGTGTTGCCCAACAACAGCCCCAAAACATCACTGCTCTAGAGGAGATCTGCATGGAGGAATGGGCCAAAATACCAGCAATTGCGTGTGAAAACCTTGTGAAGACTTACAGAAAACGTTTGACCTCTGTCATTGCCAACAAAGGGTATATAACAAAGTACTGAGATGAACTTTTGTTATTGACCAAATACTTATTTTACCGAGGAATTTACCAATTAATTCATTAAAAATCCTTCAATGTGATTTTCTGGATTTTTTTTTCTCATTTTGTCTCTCATAGTTGAGGTATACCTATGATGAAAATTGGAGACCTCTCTCATCTTTTAAGTGGGAGAACTTGCACAATTGGTGGCTGACTAAATACTTTTTTGCCCCACTGTATGTAACCAACATATACACCACATATTTATATTTATATGTACATATGTATACTTGCGGCTCTTGTTTTTTCTCTTGCCTTCTGATTGTTGCTCTGAGTGTTGCTATCCCTGTGCTGTTGCAATCCTGGAATTTCCCCATTGTGGGACTAATAAAGGCTTATCTTATCTTATCTTATCTTATTGTGAGTCAGGATAGACTCACAAAGCAAGACTCTGCAGGCGGGACGGAGTTACAAGGGCGAAGACTTTGCCAACAATGCTGAGTAATGAAATTCCAAGATAGCTGTTACAGTCACTGTGATCCCCTTTGTTCTTGTACAATGTGACTATGATTGTGTCACGCATATCTTGAGGCACATGTCCTTGCTCCCAGCAGAGGCAGAGAAGTTCGTGAAGACGCTGTAGGAGTGCTACTTTACCACTTTTTAAGACTTCGGGGGGATGCCGTCTTTCCCCGGAGCTTTACCACTGCTAGGACAGTTGATGGCTTTGCTGAGCTCTTCCAGGCTGGGCATTTCGTCTAGCTCCTCCATGACTGGCAAGCTAAGTAAGGTGTCGAGGGCAGCGTCTGTCATGATGTTCTGGGTCAAATAAAGCTCTAGGTAGTGTTCAACTCAGTGCTGAAGTTGTTTGCTCTGGTCCGTGATGACTTCACCTGACTTGGACTTGACGGGGGCTGTTTTGATGCTGGTGGGACCGGTTGTTGTTTTGATGCCCTTGTACATCCCGTTGGCATGGCAGCAGTTGGCAGCTACCTGTATGTTGGCACACAGGTTCAGCCAGTGCTCACTGGCACAACGGTGGGCGATCTGCTGGGCCTTGCTCCTTGCTGCTCTCAGGGCAAGGGTTCTGCTTATAAGATAGCAGTGCTTTCCCTTTGGCCTCTGTGACTGGTTGCATTTCATTCCATTGTACGTCGAACCAGTCTGCATTTCTGTGTACTTTTTTCCCGTATGCGGTCACACCGGAGTTGTATATGGTGTCGTGGAGGTAGGACCATTTCACGTCTGCATCTGCTTGGTTGTTGCTGTTTGAATAATCTTTGAGTATGTGTTGAAGGATGTCGCCAAAAGTTTGGACCCTTTCAGTTTCAGAAGTGGTGCAGGTGTTAATGCATGGTCGGCCCTTTGTTTTTGCATGGTAGATTTTCTTGGAAATCAGTCTGACCTTGCTGGCAACAAGTGAGTGGTCAGTATCACAGTCGGTGCTCTGATAGCTTCTCGCGTGGAGGATGCTGCGGAGGTCGGCTCTTCTGGTGATGACGAGGTCTAGCTGGTGCCAGTGGCAGGACCAGGGGGTGTCTCCAGGACACTTTCTGCAGATCTTTACACCTGAAATAGGTGTTGGTAATACACAGGCCGTGATGACAACAGATTTCCAACAACCTCTGTCCGTTCTCGCTCATCCTGCCAATGCCAAAGTGGCCGAGACAGGATGGCCAGGCCTGCTAGTCAGCTCCAACATGAGCGTTGAACTCACCTAGCATGTATATGCCTTCTGAGCTGGGGATTTTAAATATTTCTTCCTCGAAAGCCTCATAAAATCAATCTTTGACTTCTGGGGCAGATGAAAGGGTTGGAGCATATACAGAAATAATGTTCACAAATCCTGATGCTGTCTTCATGTGGAGAGCAAGTATCCTCTCAGAACTTCCTGTGGGAGTTTCCGTGGAAGCGATCAGCAAGTTCCTCATTCCAAATCCTACACCGTGCTGCCTGGGCTCATCCTGAGACAGCCCCTGCCAATAGAAGGTGTAGTCTCTTTCTATAAGTGAACCATTGTCGACTAGGTGAGTTTCTTGGATAAAAGCAACATTGATGTTGAGTAGTGCAAGTTCCTTGTTGATCATGGCTGTCTTACATGAGTCGTCCATTCGTTGGAGATCATCAGAGAGTCCAGGGCACATTGTGCATACGTTCCAGCTTGTAAATCGAAGAGCTGGAGTCTCCGTTGTTTTTTCTTTCAAACTGGCTGGTGTTGATTGAAGCTTGCTTGTCAGGAAAGTTCCCTAAGCTCTATGCGCCCAGTAGAACAGGCAAGCCATGGCGGGGCAACACCTTACTGGCTGGGGGCTGCCCAGCTTGAGGCGGGCGGTCGCTGCCCAATGAAGCTGCGATGACTTCTCCCAGAATCAGAATCAGAATCAGAATCAGGTTTATTGCCATTGTTCATGTAGTACACAAACTAGGAATTTGTCTCGGTACAATGCTGCAACATTAAACATGATAAGATAAGAGAAATAAACTATACATGTAATAAAGTCAAAAAGTCCCACCGTCAAACGAGACCCCAGACGTTCCTTCCTACACCAGTTGGTTGGCGCTTTTAACCGGTAGACTGCCTCGTCCCGTGTTGTGCCGGAATCTTGCAATGCTGCTGGCGTTGCCTCTCCAGTTTGCACTTCAGGCCTGGGCAAGTGAATATGGAGACATTGGGCTGCCCATACGTCAGTGTCCCCCTCTCGGCATCACTGGCAAAATCCAAAGGAAAAGATGAACCAATACAATTTGGGGCCAGATTCACTGCAGGAGCTGCCGGAAAGTAGTGCAGAGCGACTACTATCCGCTACAGGGCTCCACTCCAGATTTGTCCTCTGGGTTTACTCCCAAAGCATTTCCTGCAATCAGGTATAGTAGCCACAAGGCAGCGGCGGTTTAGAATCAGGGTTTTCCTTCCCCTTGATGGACTGCCTTCCAAGGCTAAGAGCTCCATCTATCCTGGGCAACTGGTTTTAAGGCGTCAGTGGCTCGCCCTCGCCCCTTCTCCTGTCAGTGATAACAGTTTTGCCGCTGGAAGGTCGGGAGTTGGACTTTGGCTGTCAGAGGCTATTTCAGTCACATGCCATAGGAAGCATTTCAAGAGGTTGTGAGAGTCCAGCCTCACAACCCACTTCCCGGCTTTAATAGCCTTACGAAATCAAAATATGCTATTGTCCGATGAAACCAATGTTGAACATTTTGGATGTAATTCCAAAAGGTATATTTGGCGCAAACACAACACTGCTCATCACCAAAAGAACACCATATCTACAGTGAAACATGGTGGTGGCACCATCATCCTTTAGGGCTGTTTTTCTTCAGCTGGAACTGGGGCCTTAGTCAAGGTGGAGGGAATTATGAAGAGTTCCAAATACCAGTCAGCTTTGGTACAAAACCTTCAGGCTTCTGCTAGAAAGCTGAAGATGAAGAGGAACTTCATCTTTCAGCACAACAATGACCCAAAGCACACACCCAAATCAACAAAAGAATGGATTCACCAGAAGAAGGTTAAGGTTTTGGAATGGCCCAGCCAAAGTCCAGACCTGAATCCGATCGAACATCTGTGGGGTGATCTGAAGAGGGCTGTGCACAGGAGATGCCCTTGCAATCTGACAGATTTGGAGTGTTTTTGCAAAGAACAGTGAGCAAATATTGCCACATCAAGATGTGCCACACTGTTAGACTCCTACCCAAATAGACTGAGTGCTGTAATAAAAGCCAAACGTGCTGCAGCAAAGTATTAGTTTAAGGGTGTGCATATTTATGCAAACAGGTTGTTATAAGTTTTTTATCTTTTTATTTTTCCCCTTAAAAGATTTCAGTTTGTTTTTCAATTGGGTTGTACAGGTTATAGGTCACATTAATGGTGGAAAAAGTTTTGAAATGATTTATCGTGGTCTCATTTTTTTACATCACAAAAACCTGGCATTTGAACAGGTGTGTGTAGACTTTTTATATCCACTGTATGTATGCGACCACTCGTTCTGTCTTTCTCATGAAGAAAATAAATGCATTTACTAAATATATGCTTGGAATTTCATCTGGAGGACTGCAGCAGTTAGGCACTTATATGTGATGAAGTCCAGAAGAAGGAACAAAGTCAAATGGAGCCAAAAGCCCTTTTCAGAGTACCCCGGTAATACAAGCAAACCCAGTACAAACTGGGCTCCCTCTGTTGTCTGAACAGGGTTACCCGCACTACTTGACGTGGGCTATGTGACCCTATAAGCAAAGGCGTAACTGTTTTAAACCAGGGGTGTCCAATCATGTGCCATGGAGGGCCAGGACCCTGCAGACTTCACTGAACTTCTTCCCACTGATTGCTAATCAGTGAAAACACCTGCTGAAGAGACTGGGTAGAAGAGAAAACCTGCAGGGTTCAGGCCCTCCATGGCACATGATTGGACACCCCTGTTTTGAACATTTGGGAGGGGGGTGAAATCTCTGCCTGTATAAGGATTTTTAAAAAATTATTATAGGACTGTCAACACATAAGTACAGGCATTTGTCTCCCATGTCCTCTTTTTCATTGTTAAAGAAAAGGGATTTTTTTAAGCAAAAAATGACAGTATATGTATCCTAGTATGGGGAAAGAGCACAAAATCATTAACTTTGTGTGATGATCAGGGGAGTGTGCTCTTCTTCCCCTCCTGTTCCTGTTTCCCATGCCGGAAGATTGGACACACCTGCGTGATTACACACCTGCTGCATCTGATAAGCCAGTGTATTTAAGATCCAGTGTGTGGAGAGCTCATCGCTTGATCATTTGGGTTTGCAGCCACAATTTATGTCAAGCTCTGTCTCATTATTAAAGTTACTGTATCTGTACACTTACCTTGTGTGTCCTGCTCCTCAGGTTGCTGCCACCCACAGGTGTGTCTCCAGAGCTGATCACGCTCGCCTGACCAGGAAGATCAGGACATCCACCCAGGTCTCTGCCTTCCCCCGCACCCTAGTCCTTGCTGGAGTTCCCCGCTGGACTCCGCTACTCAAGTTGTAAGTGTGCTTTCCGGCATTATTCTCCCTTTGGAGAATCGGTCCCTTATAACCTCTGTCTGCTCTCTCCTGTAGGCTACGTGCGCTCCAGGGGGCATCTGTCTTCTGGAAATTTAAGTTGGCGCTTTTGTGTTTCGTTTTTCTTGAACTTTGCATTTTTATTTTCTGTGAGTTTTCAATAAATTTGTGAAACTTTCCATTGGAGTCTGAGTCATTGTTCTGGCAGCTCTTCGTTTGAGTCTAACCCTAATCTGAATTGTGACACTTTGATTAAAGGATAAAGCTAATTTACCTCTTTATGTGGTGAAATGATGGCGCTACGCATGGACGCAGCGGCCCCTCTTGGCGTCAGCGAGTGTGAGAGTTTTGATCATCCCAGACGTACATTCTGTAAAACTTACAACCGTGAGACCTTATTAAACATCAGGGTACTGCACGCTGCAAGAATCGCGGCGCTCGGTTGTGACTTGAACATTCTATGCCAGCATGGAATTCTGTCGGAGTTTCCGCTGGGAGCTATCCGTGAAAGGAGGAGGCGTAAGCGGAGCGAACACAAGCAAAAGCGAGGAAAAAGGGCCGGGATTCATGCTAGGCTAAAGGCTAACCCCTCCAGACCAGCAGTACCGTCGCTCCTTCTCTCTAATGTCTGCTCCCTCGACAACAAGCTGTACAAGCTGCGTCTGCTGAGAGAAACCCGGAGAGAGTGGAGGGACTGCTGTGTGCTTGTGTTCACGGAGACATGGCTCTATGACAACATCCCTGACGCGGCCATTCAACTGGAGGGTACGACATCGTTCCGGGTGGACAGAGAAGCTGCGAGCTCCGATAAGAGCTGTGGGGGGGGCCTATGCATCTATGTTAACAAGAAATGGTGCGTTAACGCCACGTTAGTATCTAAACACTGCTCTCTGTTGGTGGAGTTCCTTATTGTAAATTGTCGGCCATTTTATCTGCCGAGGGAATTCACCAACGTGTTTGTAGCTGCTGTTTACATAGCGCCGAGTGCTAATGCTAAAGCTAATGCTAAAGAGGAACTTGGAGAGCTGCACGATGCTATTAGTGAAATTCAAACTTCACACCCGGACAGTTTTGTGGTGGTTGCGGGGGATTTTAATCATACCAGTTTAAAGACTGTGCTCCCCAAGTTTAAACAATGTGTAGACTTTAAGACCAGAGGAGAGAATATGTTGGACTTGGTGTACACAAACACAGATGCTTATAAGGCAACACCTCGCCCCCACCTCGGCCTTTCTGACCACCTATCCGTGATGCTGGTGCCTGCCTACAAACCTTTACTGAAGCGCAGCAGGCCAGTAGTGAAACAAATCAGGATTTGGCCAGAGAGTGCAACCTCAGCACTTAAAGACTGTTTTCTGCACACAGACTGGGAGGTTTTCAAAATAGCAACCTCCCAGAAAGACAAGACAGATGTGGAGGAGTATGCTGAAACAGTCACCAGCTACATCGCAAAGTGCACAGAGGATGTCACTATAGTGGAGACTATCACTGCACGGGGCAGCCATAAGCCCTGGATGACTGCAGAGGTGCGCTCGCTGCTCACAGCCAGAGATGCAGCCTTCAGAGCAAAGGACAGGATCGCCCTCCACTCAGCCAGGTCTGTGCTCTCAAAGGGAATTAAGACGGCGAAGCACGCCTATGTGCAGAAAATCCAGGGACACCTCTGTGACACTAGGAACACCAAGCGGGTGTGGCAGGGAGTTCGGGCGCTGACGGACTATAAGTCTAGGCAGGGGGTTGATGATGACAACGCTTCGCTTCCAGACAGGCTCAACAACTTCTTTGCACGTTTTGAAGCATCAGACCCGACAATCAGAGGGAGGGCTGGCCCATCTCCACCATCGGTTGGGCCAACTATCACCATCAGCACAATGGACACATGGAGGACCCTAACCAAGGTCAACCCACGTAAAGCTGCAGGTCCGGACAACATCCCGGGACGCGTGCTCCGAGACTGTGCGACCGAGTTGGCGGATGTCCTGACTGACATTTATAACATCTCCCTGAGTCAGGCCATCGTTCCCAGATGCTTTAAGACCTCTACCATAGTACCGGTGGCAAAGAAACCAGTTGTGTCCTGTCTGAATGACTGTCGTCCTGTTGCACTGACACCAATTGTGATGAAGTGTTTTGAACGGCTTGTCAAACCACACATCACAGCCTGCCTCCCTGCATCACATGACCCGCTCCAGTTTGCATATTGTTCAAACCGCTCCACGGAGGATGCTATAGTCACCATCCTGCACTCTGTCATGACCCACCTGGATCAGAAAGACACCTACGCCAGACTCCTGTACATTGATTTTAGTTCCTGTATATTGATTTCACTTCAACAGGGAAGAAGCGAGAGAGAGACCTGGAGGACTGGTGCAGGGAGAACAATCTGGTGCTCAATGTGGACAAAACGAAGGAGATGATTATCGACTTCCGGTGGTCACAGCCTGAATACGTCCCTCTCAGCATCGGTGGCCGTTTAGTGGAGAGAGTGGAGAAAATCAAGTTCCTCGGAGTGCAGATCTCGCAGGACCTGACCTGGAGCAAGAATTCCTTGGGGATCAGGAAGCGGGCCCAGCAGAGACTGCACTTCTTGAGGAAACTCAAACAGGCCTCTCTCCCCATCTGCATCCTCTGGACCTTCTACAGAGGTGTGGTGGAGAGTGTTCTGACATACTGCATTGCAACATGGTACTCCAGCTGCAGTATGTCAGACAAAAAAGCCCTGCAGAGGATAGTTAAGGGAGCTGAGAGGGTAATTGGAGTTTCCCTCCCCTCTGTCCAAGAACTTTTTCAGAACCGTTGTAGGAGCAGGGCACTGAACATTGTCAAGGACCATTCTCACCCTCTGCATAAACACTTTGAACTTCTGCCATCTGGCAAACGGGCAGTGCGGTGGCGCAGTGGTTAGCACTGCACCAGCACAGCAACTCACCCTTGGCCATGGGATCTCTGGTTCGATCCCAGCCCCTGACCAACAGTGATCTGTGTGGAGTTTGCATGTTCTCCCCGTATCTGCGTGGGTTTACTCCGGGATTTCTCCGGTTTCCTCCCACAGGCCAAAAACATGCAGGTTAGGTTAATTGGAGACTCTAAAGTGGCCCTAGGTGTGAATGTGTGTGTGAATGGTTAAGGGATAGCGCCATACCGTGGCTGCTTCATCCATCCAGGTGGATGCCCTCAATTTCCCCTCAGGGGATCAATAAAGTACACAAAATCAAAAATCAAATCAAAATCAAACGATTCCGGAGCATCAGAGGCAGAACCACCAGACTGATTAACAGCTTCCTTCCACAAGCTGTTAGGATGCTGAACAGTTGATCCGGAATCTCTCACCTCTCATACATACTACTGCACCTATGGACATTATGTATAATATTTGTATATTATAGTTCTGGTTAGTTTTCAAGTATGTCTCAGGGAAGTGTGAATGGCTGTGTTGGGGTGGAGGGTGAGGGTGTGTGTGAGTGTGTCTTAAATCATATTCTTTTACTTATATGGATGCCGAGAGAATCGCAATTTCATCTTGCCTGCACTACAGTTGTATGTACAGCAATATGACAATAAAGGTTGATTTGTTTTGATTTGATTTGATTTGATTTGATTATATTGGCATTCCCACATTGGTAATAGTTGTAAAAATTTATTTCCCTGATTTATCAAATATATATTCAGCCTTGTATTAGTCTGTGCCACTATAAAGCAGAAGGCCTACTTAATATCTATTATGTGTTAAGTATTTCAGCACTGGCAGAAATCACGTTTTGACTATTGTTACCTGGTCATGTGTGCCTCCTGTGCCTCCTCTCTCTCTCTAGTCATCAGTACTGTCTCTCCCTCCCTCTGGACACCTGAGCTGATTCTCTGGTTACCTTTACCTCCTCTCCTCTCCTTCTCGGCCCACCCTACTGCTGCCACATTCTTGCTCTTGATATAAACCTCTAGCCCTGGATGAATGACACTGCACGGTGGCACAGTGGTTAGCACTGTGGCAGCACAGTTTACCCTCGGCCGGGGGATCGCGGGGATCGTGAGATCGTGGGTTCAATCCCCGCCCCCGACCAACAGTGATCTGTGTGGAGTTTGCATGTTCTCCCCGTGTTGCGTGGGTTTACTCCGGGATTTCTCCAGTTTCCTCCCACATGCCAAAAACATGCAGGTTAGGGATATGGGGCGCTTGCGCACACAGCGACCGGCAGCTGGTGGCTTGTCACCAGACTGCAAAACAAATCTACCTACGGGTACAAAATAAGTACAAAAAAAAAAATAATAACTCGTGATGGCAGATGGGAGTGCAGGTGGAAGAAGGACAGGATCCAGGTTTCTCAATATTTTTAGAGATAGCTTGAAATGTTATCAGAGCCCTGTAAAAGCAGAAAAAAACAAGTATTTCTCAGAAATGATTGCATCCAATTGTCATAGGCTCCGTGTTCTTTTTAGTACTATCAGTTCTATTCTTAATATTCCCCAGTCCACTGGTCCAGTAGCCTCACCCGCAGTCTGTGAAAAATTTCTTCACTTTTTATTGACAAAGTTGTATCAACTAGAGCCTGCATCTCTTTGCCTTCATATGACCTGTCCATTTTTCTGCCCTGCTCAGCTGTTTTTTATTAGTTTGAGCCAGTGTCTCTTTCGTTTTTAAAGGACATTATTAGTCATATGAAGCCCTCTGGTTCCCCAGCAGATGCTATCTCCCCTTGCTTGTTTAAAGAAGTTTTTACTACTATTGAATCTTCTGTCTTTGCTATTATGAATAGGAGTCTCACCTCTAGTATGGTACCTGGGGTTGTTAAACATGCAGTGGTGCAGCCATTGCTTAAAAAAACAGGCCTTGACCCTTCCCATTGTTCAAATTTCAGGCCTATCTTCAAATTACCATTTCTTTCAAAAATCCTGGAGAAAATCGTTTTAACACAGTGCCATTTTTAGAAATTCATGGTATTTTTGAGGTGTATCAGCATGGGTTTAAACCCCAACATAGCACTGAATCTGTACTTTTGAGGGTTTTAAATGACATTCTTTTAGCTACTGACTCAGGAAAATTTGTTGTTCTGGTGCTGTTGGATCTGACTGCTGCATTTGATACCGTTGACCACAGCATTTTAATCTCTCATCTTGAACACTGGGTGGGCATAAAAGGTGGTGCCCTAAATTAGTTTTGTTCCTATTTAGACAAGCAAAGTTTCTGCATCAAACTGGATGATTTTATGTCCTCAACTGCTCCACTTCCCTGTGGGGTTCCACAGAGCTCAGTCCTTGGACCTCTTTTGTTTTCCCTGTGTCTGCTCCCTTCGGGTTCTGTTTTAAGGAAACATGGCATCTCGTTCCATTGTTACGCTGATGACTGTCAGATTTATGTTCCTTTGGCACAAAATGACTCTAGTTGGTTCTGTCCAGCTACTCTTGGACTGTCTTGGACTGTCTGATGTCAAAGCATGGATGTCATTAAAGTTTTTGAGCTTTAATGTGAACAAAACTGAAGTAATGTTGTTTGGTCCAAGTATGTGTTCTCTCCCCACTAATGTGGACCTTGGCATTTTAACACCGCATGTTAAACAATCTGTTATTAATCTGGGGGTCAAACTGGATTCTGATTTTAAATTTGACAAGCACATCAGCTGTGTCCTTCAGAAAATTTTTTATCAGTTAAGACAAATAGCCAAAGTCAAATCCATTGTGTCAAGGAAAGATCTTGAAAAACTATTGCATGTTTTTATCACGACTCGTTTGGATTACTGTAATGCACTTTTTGTTGGGGTCAGCCAAGCTTCTATCGCTCGTCTTCAACTTCTACAAAATGCTGCCGCCCGCCTTTTAACGAAAGCCCACAGGCGTGAGCACATTTCAGCTATTCTGGCTTTCCTTCACTGACCCCCTGTGCATTACAGAATCGATTTTAAAATTCTCCTTTATGTTTTTAAATGTCTTAACAATCTTGCTCCACCCTACCTCTCTGATTTACTTCAGCCTTATGTTTCACCATGATCCCTAAGATCAGCTGATCAGCTGCTCTTGGCGATCCCTAAAACAAGGCCGAAGTTCAGAGGGGATCGAGCCTTTGCTGCTGCAGCCCCTAGGCTATGGAATGAGTTGCCATTACATGTTAGGCAGGCCTCCTCACTTTGTGTTTGTAAATCTCATTTAAAAGCACATCTGTTTTCCTTGGCTTTTAACTCACCTTAATTTTATTAATTTTGTTGTCTGCTGTGTTTGACATTTTGTTTTTACACTTGTTGTGAGTTGCTTCTCTATCTGCTGCATGTTATGTTTTTGCTGACTTTTACTTATCTTTTGTCTATATGTACTTTAGGTAATTTATTACTGTGCAGCACTTTGGCCAACTTTGTTGTTTTTAATGTGCTCTATAAATAAATTTGGTATGGTATGGTATTAAAAAAAGCTCAGTAAATGTTCAAATGGTTTAAAAGAGGTACTTCATGGACAATTTTGGAGGCTGTAATTCATGCTAGATTTTCCAATGCCAAAAACTTGGAAAGATGTAAAATATTCTTTACCCCTTCTTCCCTCTTAATAGCATCTTAACAGTGCAATCAGTATTAAGTGAGGTTAATGTTGCCACTGAATGAGGCTTAATCACCATTATTCTTAACTCATTTTATTTTGTTATTTATCAGTTGTGGTGATTAACACATTTATTCTGACAGGTCTAATGTTTTTTCACTTTTGATTAATTTAATTTATGATTAATTTATGATAACTTTTTCACTTTTCATTAATTTATGATGTCAACACTTGCCACCATGTGGCTATTTCTTACCAAGCAGATGAACTAAGGACACTTCTGTGATTTACGAGGGTAACAGTTATCCTGCCTACAGAAGCATTTTGAACACAGCACACCACACCCTGTCACTAACACAAATAGGGCTGGGTGATACACTGAATATATTTGTTATATTGATACATTCTACTATTCACGATACATACAATGCCTTTCTCGCAAATATTGAGCATAAATTGTCACAGCAGTGTAAGCTGTCAGCAGTTATTTGTCCGGTTAAAGCTTCTCTCTCCTCTCCTCTCACACAGCTGCACTCACTTGCTCCCCCTCACCCCTCCCTGCACTGTTTCATGTCAGGGTCGTTGCCAAGTCTGTTTTTTTCCTGCAGTTTTTTTCTTTAGAAACTGCTTCTTTTGAGCCTGTTTTCATTGAGCAGATACACTTGTTTTTTTTTTATGTACAATCTGGCAACACTGGCAATGCACAAGGAAAGTGGAGGGGGGGAGGTGGGTGAAATGACACACACACTGGCTCCAGTGGAAGCAGACTTAAATGAAATAATTTTGAAGAGAAAAAAAGCATCACCTCCATTGTCTGGCAGTGGACTTAGGAAGGTAGAAACTGAACAAAATACAGTTTTGTGCAAATTATATCACAAAGCTGTTGTCCTTAAAGGTAGCAGTAGCACTAACTTGTTTCACCACTTGAGATGTCATCCACTATAATATGAAGAATGCATTAAAATCCACTCTCAACATCCCAGGTAGCTGCTACAAAACATTAAAGGAACCAACCCTAAGAAAATGACTATATGGCTTCTTCATTTGGAAAATTTATCCCATAGAACAAAAGTGCAAAATAGAAAGAGATCACAACTGTGGTCACAAATTATACTGCCAAAGACATGGTCCCTATTGTTAAAAACATGACCAAACAGAAAAGGTGGACTTATTTGAGTGGTTTTAAAATATCTTTTTCTAGAATTCTTGCGGGCAGCACGGTGGCAAAGTGGTTAGCACTGCAGCAGCACAGTAACTCACCCTTGGCCGGGGGATCCTGGGTTCGATCCCAGCTCCCGACCAACAGTGATCTGTGTGGAGTTTGCATGTTCTCCCCGCGTCTGCGTGGGTTTACTCCGGGATTTCTCCGGTTTCCTCCCACATGCCAAAAACATGCAAGTTAGGTTAATTGGCATCAAACTGGGGATTCTAAATTGTCCTTAGGTATGACTGTGAGAGTGAATGGTTGTCTGTCTCTCTGTGTTGGCCCTGTGATGGACTGGCAATCTGTCCAGGGTGTACCCTGCCTCTCGCCCAAAGATGCTGGGATAGGCTCCAGCCCCCCCCGCGACCCAAAAGGATTAAGCGGAAGAAGATGGATGGATGGATGGATGGATGGACAGAATTCTTGCTTAATGCACTTTTTATTGTTTTGAGTCCTTGTTTTGTTTTGTTTTTATTTGTTTTATTACAGGCCTATCATTAGATTCAAAGATTTAAGATTCAAAGATTTTATTTGTCAATACTACTATATGTACAGGACATACAGGATAATTGAAATGGCGTTTCTCTCTCTCTTCAGTGGTGTGCATAATATAAAAAGAAAAAGGAATAAGGGTGGAAAAAAAGAGAACAACAACAACAGCAGTCTATGTACAGTAATGCAACCCATAGTGCAAATGGCGACAAAAGATAGACCCAGACCTCCCATAGTGCAAATAGAGATAAACAATTAACAATGATAAAACCCAGCAATCGTATATACAGACAACTAGAGATGTAATACCCATAGTTGCAGTTCAATGCGGTAGTGTAGGTGCAGATAGTAACAGATAGGACTGCACATGATCAGTATTGCAATGACAGACAGACAGCAGCAGATATGGCATTTGTGCAAATGGTTGCGGTTAAAGTGCAGAGACATACAGCAGTAAATGTATTACTGTCAGTGTGCCAGTCTTCCTGTGCCAACAGCAGAGGTAGTTATTGTGCAGGTGATTGTGTTACCGTCCGGGGAGGAAGAAGTAGACAGAGTTTAGGGTCCTGATGGCCTGATGAACGAAGCTGTTAAGCAGTCTTGTGGAGCGGGCCCAGAGGCTTCGGTACCTTTTCCTCGAGGGCAGGGGGCTGAAGAGGGAGTGTGAAGGGTGAGAGATGTCGCCTGCGATGCTGATGGCTCTGTGGGTAAGGTGGGTGAGGTAAACGTCTGGGGGGGAGGGGCAGAGGGGCACCGATGATCTTACTGGCTGCTTTCACTGTGTGTTGTAGTGTCTTCCGGCAGGAGGCGGTGCAGCTTCCGTACCACACCATGATGCAGCTGGTGAGGATGCTCTCAATGGTGCCCCAGTAGAAAGAACACATGATGGGGGTGGGACTCGTGCTCTCCTCAGTTTGTGGAGGAAATGGAGGCGAGTTTGAGCCTTCTTGGCCAGTGAAGTGGTGTTGTTGGACCAGGAGAGGTCCTCAGAGATGTGCACCCCCAGGAACTTGGTGCTGCTCACCCTCTGGTCAGATCTGATTGGGAGGGGGGGTGCACTGTGTGTGACCCCTCCTGAAGTTGACCACAATCTCCTTGGTTTTTCCCACATTCAGGAAGAGGTTATTGTCTTTGCACCACTGGACCAGTTGGCTCACCTCATTTCTGTAGTTGGCCTCCTCATTGTTGGTGATGAGGCCCACCACCATCGTGTTGTCCGCAAACTTGATGATGTGGCTGGTGCTGTAGGCTGGTACATAGTCATGGGTCAGCAGGGTGAAGAGCAGCAGGCTGAGCACGCATCCTTGTGGGGCCCCTGTGCTCAGTGTGATGGTCTGGGAGGTGTTGCTGTCAACCCGCACGTTCTGTGGCCAGTCCAGCACCCAGTTACAGAGAGAGGTTAGAGAGAGATTATTACCTCCGCCAAAGGTGGAGGTTATGTGATCATCGGCGGTTTGTCTGTTTGTCTGTTTGTTTGTTTGTTTGCCTGTTTGTTAGCAAGATAACTCAAAAAGTTATGGACGGATTTTCATGAAATTTTCACAGATTGTCAGAAATGGGGTATCCTACAGATGATTAGATTTTGGTGGTGATCCGGATCACCGTCCACAAGAAAACCGCCATTACGCAAAATGCCATTTTCGTGAATAACTACTAAACCACTAATCCTATCATTATCAATCCAATTGTTGTGAATCCAATTGCTAGTCATATGTTTTCATGGTCAAGGAATCTGAAAACGTACACACAAACACTGTATGGGGGGAACTGTGGCGCTAAACCGCCATTATGGAAAATGCCATTTTCGTCAATAACTACTGAACCACTAATCCTATCATTGTGAATCCAATTGCTTGTCATATGTTTTCATGGTCAAGGAATCTGAAAACGTACACACAAACACTGTATAGGGGGAACTGTGGCCGCCATTACGGAAAATGCCATTTTCAAGAATAACTACTGAACCACTAACCCTATCATTGTCAATCCAATTGCTAGTCATAAGGAATCTGAAAATGTACACACAAACACTGTATGGGGGGAACTGTGGCGCTAAACCGCCATTACGGAAAATGCCATTTTCGTCAATAACTACTGAACCACTAATCCTATCATTGTGAATCCAATTGCTTGTCATATGTTTTCATGGTCAAGGAATCTGAAAACGTACACACAAACACTGTATAGGGGGAACTGTGGCCGCCATTACGGAAAATGCCATTTTCAAGAATAACTACTGAACCACTAACCCTATCATTGTCAATCCAATTGCTAGTCATATGTTTTCATGGTCAAGAAATCTGAAAACGTACACACAAACACTGTATGGGGGGAACTGTGGTGCTAAACCACCATTACGGAAAATGCCATTTTCGTCAATAACTACTGAACCACTAATCCTATCATTGTGAATCCAATTGCTTGTCATATGTTTTCATGGTCAAGGAATCTGAAAACGTACACACAAACACTGTATGGGGGAACTGTGGCCGCCATTACGGAAAATGCCATTTTCGTGAATAACTACTGAACCACTGCTTGTCATATGTTTTCATGGTCAAGGAATCTGAAGACTGTATAGGGGGAACTGTGGCACTTGGCGGAGGTCTGCGCTCTCCGAGTGCTTTTCTAGTTTATTCTGATTTGTTGTAAATTTATGAGTGGGGTTGTCTCATTTGTTCAGTAAAGTTTGCTAAATTTAAAATGATTTTATCGCCCCATTTTTGTATGCAATTTTTAAAAAAATGCAATACACAAGTCTGTTTCTATTATCATGCCGGTGTCATTTTATACAAAGGTTTTACATTTACATGAATGAATGAATGAATTTATTTCGGATAGTACAGTACAGGTTAAAAGAAACTGTATAATATAACAACAAGGTCAAATTAGACAAAGACTCCTCCTACTATACAATTCCACGTGAGTTATCCGAAATGGGTGATGGCTGAAGCCGCAGCTTATATTGCCCGCCCATATTCCATCCAAGAATTCAAAAGAGAAAAAAGAGAAAACAAGACAAGAGCGATTACAATTTAAAACAAAGCTAAGACAAAATGTGACTGAGAGAAACAAGAAAACTAAGCTAGGCTAAGTTAAGCAGTTACTATTCAAAAACAAATCTAAGACAAAATGTCACAGAGAAAAAAAAAAAAAGAAAAATCTGTGAAATCTGTGAATCTGTGACTGTATCCATTTATACAATGGTCCAGAGTGTCATAACCCGAGTGTCGGTTCTGGCCACACTCGGGTCTCATATCTTTCTGTTCTCTGGCTTTGGCAGCTGAGGATTCCTTCCAGCTCCTCGGGCTCTTATTGTGAAGGCGCCCGGGGGAGCTCCCTGCTGTCAAAGTCAGCTGCTGCTCTGCTGTCATTAGCAGCAGCTGTGCCGCGTTGGGGTCATTAGCCACCAGAGATATAAGCGGGTGCTAAAAGTCCTCCAACGCGGCAGTCTCTGTTATATCCTGTTATGTTCACCTGTATGTTGAGCCACGTTTCGTCGTGCTCCTGTTATTCTCCTTGCTCATCGTGGTTAATGGACTTGGGAATCCCCCGTTACCTGTCTGTTAACGGTCCCGTTGTAAGGTACGCTCTGTGAGACTGTATCTTTGTGATTATCTCGTCTGGCGCATCAGGTGTTCCCCGGCTCAGACTTCACCCAGCCACTGTATGTGTTCTGTGTGTGTTCATCCTTACTCTACAATAAATTACCACTGCAAACTCTCTGGTGACTGAGGCGTCTTGTGACGGTCCGTGAGGGCCGTCGTGACACAGAGGAGATCTCAAGATATCGCGATATATATTGTGTATCGTGATAAAACCTTAAATTTATCACGATACATGTTAAAAGCCATATTGCCAAGCCCTAAACACAATGTATAAACCAAATTTGCTTGAGAGAGAAAAGCCAGAGAAAAAAGACAAAACAACTCTTGTATACATCAAAATTCTTTTTCAACAGTTACATGTGCAGAGGATCTGGAATGGCTAAGATGATTTTAACACATACCTTTATTCATAATTTTAAGATGATTTCACACAGCTGCCAGTCGCTATATGGGTGGCCATGTTGGGAGGGAACCTGCAAGGGGTGATTGTATTTCATTAAAGCTGAAAATGATATAAATATAGTGCACTACTGTGGAATAATTGGTTGTTACAAACACTGGTGGGAAGGAGAAAGTGTTGTTTTATTGATTACCTGCAATTATTTAGAACCAAGGCGAGTCAACTTGGGAACTATCAGAGAAACTGAGGAGAATTTGGCTTTCTCATATTAATATTAGTAGAGCTGACTTGGTGCCTTCCTTGTATTCCAACTTGTGGGTGCTCTCACCATTTTGTAATAGGTTTGAAGAAATAATTGACTAGTAATATTGTTGAAGCGTCTGTGATGCTCTGTGGACATTTTCACAGATTCAGATTCACAGATTCAGCCGCGTGCCCAGGCACGCGCACACACACTAACAAAAAGCTAAACAAACGTACTTGTTTGTCTAACGGGACCTATTGGGGATCTGTCCGAGCGATCTTAGTGTCACACTTTCAAGCTACAGTATATTATGAAGATCTAAATCACAGTTTAGCCCTCCATACGCCTTGTCATATTTTTATGACATATTTTTATCCCTTTGAATGCAGTCTGTAAAATCAGCTGTCCATACAGGTGAGACAGAAAATGTCTCCTTCTGCTCAGCTATGCAGGTGCTTCTAATCATTCCGGCTGATTAGACCTCCATACGGACCCGAGGGCGAAGAGTGTTCACCATGTTATGTTGGAAAATGAAGCAGGCAGGTGTCTTAGTGAACATACAACTGAACTTTATTTGGCACACATTACTATTTATACTCCCCGCCGTAGCCCGCCTGACATCATCCTGTTCCCCGCCCCAG
Source organism: Pholidichthys leucotaenia (assembly GCA_020510985.1). NCBI lineage: Eukaryota > Metazoa > Chordata > Actinopteri > Cichliformes > Pholidichthyidae > Pholidichthys > Pholidichthys leucotaenia. The sequence goes on along the minus strand of CM035837.1, from coordinate 344,796,486 downwards.
CAGTGCTATGGCAAACCCCAAAGGCCAATCTTCATACACAACATCCCCCTCTTCCCTCTCAAGGTCGAACTATAACACAATGAACAATCTTCTATCACCACAACACAATAATCACACAAAACAAAATCGTCCATGTATACATATATGTGTACAAGTCCATCAGTGGGCGAACAGGCATGCTACCAATACACCCAGCTGAAACTGTCCATAACAGTCCTTGCCACATAATCCTCCAAATAGGCAGGCCTCCGACGCACTCTAGCCGGGCATCCGCCCCTAGGGGACTCTGCCCCAGGCACCGTCGGAGTCACCTGCGAGTCCATACCTGGCGTGGCTGACCAGTCCAAAGATCTGTCAAAATGTCTGACAGCGTCTGGACCTCGGCCAGGAGTTGCACGCCTCAGCCTGCTGGCGTGCCACCTGGACCCATCGTCCAGATCAAATGTGTCAGGGCCCCGCCGACTCCTAATCTCCCGCGGCCCTGTCCACAAAGGCTGAAGCTTGTGGGCCCTGACAGGGTGCCTAATCCACACCCGATCCCCCTCTTTCAAGCTGTGGTCCCTCGCCTGGTGCCTCCTATCGAACCGTCCCTTCATCCTCCGCTGCTGGTCCAAGACTCTTCTCCTCAATGCCACATCACTCGTCTGGGGCATGATTCTCGGAGGCTCCAACCGATTGACTGGCAGCGACAGCTCCCGCCCCAACATGAGCTTCGCTGGGGAATATCCCGTTGTTGCGTGGACCAATGCTCTGTAATAGAGCAGCATGTTCTGGAGCACCCCCGTAAACAAAAACCCATCCACCAGATGAGCCCTCAGCCTGTTCTTCAGGGTCATGTTAAACCTTTCGACCCTTCCATTTGTTTGGGGGTGGTAGAATGCTGTTCTAATATGTTTCACCCCTTTGCCGGTCAAAAAGTACTCAAACACCCCCAACACAAACTGAGGCCCATTGTCCGTCGTGATGGTGTCTGGGACCCCCCCACCGGGCGAACAAAGATGTCAGGAATCCCGTGACCACCTCCGTCGTCACCAAACTGGTGGGCAGCACCTCCGGCCATTTGGAGAACAAATCATACGCCACCACCAGAAACCGGCTGTTGTACGGTGCCGCATGAAATTCACCACAAATGTCCAGCTCATCATGCTTCCACGGCCCCCCAGGAAACTCAATAGGCCGGAGCAGTGGTGGGGGAGGTCTGCCCGTCTTTCCACTTTCCAAACACGGCACACAGTTCTTAACCATGGCCTCAATATTGCCATCAATACCAGGCCACCCGACCGATCTCCTACTCCTCTGTTTCACTCGCACCACTCCCAAATGACCATCATGCAGCATGTCCAGGACCCGAGCCCTCAACGCAGCAGGAATCAAGGCGCACTAACCCCTGGCCACACAGACCTCATTCCAACAGCTCAACTCATCCCGGAAATGGTGAAAAGAGCCAGTTTGCTCGGCACCTTTGCTGGCCATCCCTCACGAATCACTGTGCGTAACTGCACCATAACTGGGTCCCGTTCTGACTCATCTCTGAGATATTGTGGGGAGACTACACCCTGGAGAGTTCTGCACAGGGCGTTCACCAGCTCTTCTTCGGCAGCGCCAACATCATCCTTGACCACCGCCGAAGCCCCCACACTGACCCGTGAGAGGAGGTCCGCCACTATGTTCTCTCTGCCTGGGGTGAACTTAGTGGAAAAGTCATAGGCCCTCAGACGTTCTGACCATCTATGAAGTCTCAGCGGCCTATGCCCCGATCCTGATGTCTCCAGCAGCGTAGTGAGCGCCCAATGGTCTGTCCTCAGAGTGAAGCGGCGTCCGTAGAGGTATATGTGCCACCTCTCACACGGCCAGACGCAGGCCAGCGCCTCCCTCTCACCCACCGCGTACTTCTGCTCCGCCGGCTAGAGGGACCTGGAAGCAAACGCCATTGGCCTTTCCACTCCACCCTGTATTATATTTGTGTATTTATAATATTTATAATATTTATGTTAAGTGTGAGTCAGGCTGTTATATTTGTGTATTTATAATATTTATAATATTTATAATTGTGTATTTATAATTTTTCTGCATTGATGTATGTGGTTATTGTGTATATTTTTTTTTTTTCCCATCTTTACTTGATTCTTTTTTCTAAAGCCCATCCAGGGACAAGAGTTGCAAATTAGCTAATAGCTATACACTCTATGTGCAACACATCAGATTGATTGTCTTTGATTAATTGTCTATGTTTATTGCACTGTCCCTGTCAAATAAACTAATCTACTACTATTTGGGACATGACCGCATCTAACGCCATCCCGGATGCATCACATGTCACCACTGTTTCTATTTCAGGGTCAAAATGTGCCAGCAGCGGTGGTGAGGTGAGCTGCTGCTTCAGCTTCGAGACTGCTACTGAGCACGCCGGAGTCCACTCCCACGGCGCATCCTGTTTCAGCAGAGCTTTCAGGGATCCAATTGTCTCTGAATAATGTGGGATAAACCAGCCGTAGAAATTCACCATGCCGAGGAAAGATGAAATCTGGGCGGGCGTAGTGGGTTCCAGGATGCGAAGCACCACCTTCACATTGGAATGCAGTGGTTGCAGACCCTCGCCCGCCAGCCGGAACCCCACAAAATCGATCACCTCCGCTACAAAGAGGCATTTTTCACCGTTGAGAGTGACCCCATGTTCTTGCATCCTTCTCAACACCTTCTCCAGCCTCTCATCATGAAGTTCATTCGTCGCGCCGTGTACCACAATGCCATCTAGGTAGGCCACTACCCCTTTTAGACCCATCAGCATCGTGGTCATAACCTTTTGGAAACAGCTGGTGGTGGAACTCAACCCGAGCGACATTTGGGTATACCTAAAGACCCCCATATGGGTCACAAATGCCGTCAGGTTCCTGCTGTCCGGGTGTAGCGGCATCTGCAGATACCCCTGCCGAAGGTCCAGCTTAGTAAACACTTTGGGCCCGCTGAACATCGCCGTGAGCTCCTCCATGGTCGGGAGGGGGTATTTATCTGGGATGATCGCCTTGTTTACCATGTGCAGATCGATGCATGGCCTGATCCCTCCATCCTTCTTCTTCACCACCAGCAGGTTCGAGATCCAAGGTGACGCATCCACCTTCTCAATGATCCCTGCATCCAACAGCTTTGAGAGCTTTGCCGGCACACTCTCACGCAACGCCAACGGTAAGCGCCGAAGGGGTTGGATCCTGAGCATCACCGACTCATCCACCAACAAGCAGTGGCAAAAGGTCCTGATCCGGCCAAGGCCCAGGAGCTGCCAGTCCGTAAATGCCGTCAGCACCACCGAACCCTGGGGATCCTAAATGGAAATCCCCAATTGTCCCAGTAAATCAATCCCAAGCAGGTCCGTCCCGTGCCGTTCCACCTGGAAGACGAACTTTGGCGCCCTCTGCTGCCCACACAACACATCGAACTCCACCGTGCCGACCATGTCGGTCTCGGCATGGCCATAACCGAACATCCTTATTGCTGCCGCTTTAATAGCCTTCGCCGGGAATAGCCTCTTTAATGTCGCCAGGCTCAGAATGGACCTGCCAGCACCTGAGTCCAGCATGAGAGGCACCTCGATGCCGTCCAGCTGCATCACATACCACTTCAGGCGTCCTCTTCCTCTTTGGGCCACACACACTCGGCCAGCACCCCACAGGGCTTCACCAACCTGGTCCGCGAACCTAACACGGGCTCCTCCACGCGCCACAGGCTGCTGTCTCTTCCTCTTCCTCTTCCTCAGGCGACCCCAAGGCCTAGTTAGCACATTAGCCGGTACCTGTGGCGCAGAGGCCTGGTCCTCCGGCGCCTCACCCGTGAAGGCCCCTAGCCCCTGCACAGCCGTGGACTCCCTTAGCTTGATCATATCCACCACTTCGAGTAAAGAGAAGGGCTGTCGAGTTACCCGCAGTGTGGGTCCTAGCCACTCGCTAGTCGTGCAATGCGCCAGTCTATCACAAACTAGCTCATCTGTTAGCGGCCCCAAATCACACTCTACCGCCAAACAACGCAGTTCCATCAAAAAGGGTAAAATGGACTCACCAGCTCGCTGTACATGGCTAAAAAATCTGTACCTCCTCTCAGTGACCGTGGCACCGTCACCAAACAGGACGTCCATCTTCAATAGCGACTCCTCCAGCGAGCCATGGCCACACAGCGTGAGGAACAGACGTTGTCCTTCTGCGTCCAGATGGTGAATCAACAGGCACCCCGCCTGTCGTCGGAAACCCCATCAAACGCGGCTGCTGTCAGATAAACTTGAAATAAGTTTTTCCAGTGTGCCCAAGGGATAACCAGCGCACCCTGGTCCTGCAGGAACGGAGGCGGTTCCACAACCAACACGCCCATAATTTACCTCGTCGCCAAATGTTATGTTAGAAAATGAAGCAGGCAGCAAGTGTCTTAGCAAACATACAACTGAACTTTATTTGGCACACATTACTACTTATACTCCCCGTCGTAGCCCACCTGACATCATCCTGTTCCCCGCCCCGGCAGTGCTACGGCAAACCCCAAAGGCCAATCTTCATACACAACACACCACACCTGGATCCTGCTCACCTCCTGTTTCCTTTCCGATGAAAGAAGGCTCCAATGAGGAGAAAAACAACACAACTTTATTCTTGAGGCTGCTGGCAGGAAACCAGCAAAGCCGGGACACTCCGTGCTAGAACAAGCTAGCTGCTAAAGCTAACCTTAGCTGGAGTTAAGGCTTTTCAAGAACAACGCTGAGATCCAGACTTCACCAACATTCAAGAGTGTCACTCACTTGGGAAGTCTTACGTCTTCTGAACAACAACTGAAGAAAATGGAGTAGTGATCCAAGGTTTGCTGTTCTGATGTCAAAATGTCAGAACACCGGCTAATTAGCCTGTGGCTTTGAGGATTATTGCAAGTAGCTGGGAGTCTACAAATCAACTGCTTATTGTTAACAATGAGGGATAACAATTAGACATCAAGACAAGGATGTCTAACTTATCTGAAAGCACCTGGACAGGTGAATGTACCGAATGAAGTCAGCCTTTAGCTAATGCTAAATCAAATTAGATCACATATCAAAAAACTGAGAGCAAAAACAGAGAAAAACAAACAGGAGAAATTAAGTTGAGGGTTCTGTTAATTTATGGGCTGATGTGGATAAACATGTATGATAAGTGTTATGAATATCAAGAAATATATTTAGCTTTATACATGTCTGGATAGGTCATGCTAGCCCACTTCTCAGTGTCTTTTGGCCAGTTTTGCTTTGGAATGAGATAGGGGGCCTGCTTCTCAATTAAAACTAATTTGTCGTCATACCACTGTCTGACACTATCAAGAGTTTCATAATAAATTTCGGCCATTTTCACATTTTTTGTTCCATTGCTCCGTGATCCCCCCACCCCCCCAACATGGGCAGTGATCTTATTCTTCCTCATCGGAAGTCACGTGATCGAAAACTATGAATTGGGCCATGAGAAATATTTAAAAATTCAAGCAGCTGACTGACATCACTGGAACTCCTACTGGACAGAACATTAGCTGAATGTGGAAAAGAAAATCTGACAGCAATGCATAATAGCTGAAACATCACGATGAACCTGGTCTGCTCACCATCTGATATCTTCATCTATTAGCTACATTTTATTTGTCCATGGACCACAGGTGGGGAGAGCAGCCAGACTTTGTATTCAAGTAAAAGTAGTTTTACCTTACAGTATTATTTACTCAAGTAAGATTGTCACCAAAAATTACAAAAAAAAGTTACTTGAATAGTGGGTAATAATTTTTGTCACTCTATTGTGAGGAATTTCTCTTAAATGTGTAACGTTTTCAACAAATTTTGCATTTTGTGTAAACTTGTATTTTTGTATATTTGATGTTTCATTCTAATAAACCTGAGGTTTTTCTCCAAAATTGTAGACATTTTTTCCTGTAAATTTGACAGTTTTCATACTATTTTTATTATTTGCTTTAGCTTCCATCAAAGTGATTCATTATTAGACTCTATCTAATATACTGTATAGTCTATCTATTAGACTCTATCTAACACTATTAGAGTCTGTCTAATAGGGTTTTTGTTTTTAGGTTGCCTTTGTACAACCTAAGAGAGACAAAAGATGAAAATTAGCTTTTTAGCTAACTCTGGCTTATTTACAGAATCGTCCTCTGTTTATTGATGAGCATTGTCCCTTTAAATAAACCAATAAATGAAAAAAAATCAAAATAATACATTTAAAGCTTTTTCTTATAGATTTGACATTTTGTTATAACTTCTTGATTTTGTATCTAGATTTGGGATTTTTTTTTACTTTTAAAGTAAGATAAGATCATTAAGATAAGATAATTAAGATAATAAGATGGCTCACGGCCTGCTCATTTCATACATAACATTTGGCGACGGGAAGTAAAACCATGGGAGTGTGTGCGAGACCACCACCTCCATTCCTGGAGTCACCAGGTGTGCCAGCCACACCGTGGTGCCGCTGGCTGGACTGGTTTAATGAATATATTACCACGGCCGGCCTGGATGGCACTGACGAAGAAAGACGGAAGAGTGTCCTGATTCATTGTCTAGGCAGAGAAGGACAGCGGGTGTTTGGCACTCTGAGCCATACAGACTCTTTGGACAGTTGTTTGAGCCTAATGTACGAGTTCTTTGATGAAAAGTGTAATGTCACAGCACGAAGACGCAGATTTTTCAACCGGTGCCAAGAAGCGGGTGAGTCCATGCAACATTATGTTATGGAGCTCCGTAACCTAGCGAGCACGTGTGCCTTTAGGTCTTTAGAAAAAGAGCTGATTCATGACAAGCTAGCGTATAGCATGAACACGACTGACTAAAGGAGAAGCTACTGCTAACAAAGTGCGGCGGCATGAAATAAAGCAGCGTCGTTGGAGGTTTTAAGTAGAGTTTTATTATCATACCACCGTCACAAGCTCCGCTCCCGGCGCCGTGCATGCGCGCCGAGAGCGAGCCCACGGCTCTCAGAGAAGGAGGACACAATGTCTGTGTCCGGCAGCTGTAGTTGCAGAAGTGAGATTGAGAGTGAGAGAGAGTTTGCGTTACAGAGTTGCAGCATATATACTCGACCACAACAATACATCAAAAGGACATACCCCAGCAGTTAGTATTGTAGCGAACTCAATATGAGCACCCTACTTGGCTTGCCAAGTGGGTTGACCCTATTGGCGACACAGGTAGGGTGCGGGACTCCGGAGCGGGAGGCGTGAGTTCGAATCTCCCGGTGGGACGTCGCCATGTCGAGCAGCACGTTACATTGGTGTCAGAAGTGGGATCTCCTGTCCAAAGCAGTAATGGGGCGCTGACATCGGGACGATGTCGAGAACCAGAGGGGAGTAGTGTAGCGAACTCAGTATGAGCACCCTACTTGGCTTGCCAAGTGGGTTGACCCTATTGGCGACACAGGTAGGGTGCGGGACTCCGGAGCGGGAGGCGTGAGTTCGAATGTCCCGGTGGGACGTCGCCATGTCGAGCAGCACGTTACAGTATGATCAAAGAGATAACAGAACAGGCATAAGACATTTGCATTTGAGAGACATATTGATCTCAGTCCCTAGGTCACAGTGAGGACAGGACGCATGAGTACAATGCATGAAAGGCAACAATTAACATCACAGAGGTGAGCCAGATGAAACGCGTCTGCCTGCAGACATTAATACACATTACACTGTTCTGTTACTTGCTCTAGCCGAGCGCTGTGTTTGACCAGTCTTTTTGTGGAGATTTACCTCAAAGCACATCTACATATGTAAGATGCTCAGAAGAAGCACAGTAAGGGCAAAATGCATGAACACTTTAACTTCAAGGCTGTAAACGCAGCATGCAGCGGGAAAACCCAGGAGTGCGAGCTGACTGTCTCTGTGTTCTGTCTGTGTGTTGTGGGGGTTTAATCAAACCGCTACACTGATGGAGCTCCGTAACCTAGCGAGCACGTGTGCCTTTAGGTCTATAGAAAAAGAGCTGATTCATGACAAGCTAGCGTATAGTATGAACACGACTGACTAAAGGAGAAGCTACTGCTAACAAAGGACAATTTCATGCTAAGCCAGGTGATGCAGATGGCTAGCCAAATGGAATCCACCACCTAGCTAGAGAGGCAGCTACTAGCTAGTGAACGACTAGCCAGCCAAACAACCCCACCATGCCAGGCCGATGGCAACACAGCTAACTAGTCGGGGTGGATCTCCATGCTGAGGCGGACCATGGCACGGGCAGGAGCGGGAACCTGGAGACCGTGTGATGGCTGTGGTTCTTCCCATCACTGAACGAGCTTGTCCGTCTTCCCCACTAGAGGGAAGAGATGCTACCACTGCGGTTGAGCTAACCATCTGGCTAAAGTTTGTCCTACCGCCCACGAGAGAGCCAATGCGGGACCCTCGGATGTAGCCTCAGTATGCGTAGCAGACGGCAAGAGCCGGCTGCTAAAGTGGCAAGTTGTGCAGCTTGATGGATTCGACATGCCGCTCATGGTGGATTTGGGTGCTTCTAAGTCCATACTGAGCATGTCATAAATCACCCTATTCAAGGGCAGGCAGAAGACACCAAACGCACGCTGTGAGTTTGCAACATTTATTTAACTTAAAGACAGACACTACATAACACTTACTAATAAGGAGAATGGTGAGAGGAATGCTGGAGAATGGGGCTCACGTCTAATGGGGAAAGAGAACAGCCTGGACAGACCCAGGCTGAGGCGCTCAGACATGCCAGGGAAAAAGAAACAAAACCAGCCGGAGTCACACCCGAAAAAGCCAGGGCTCACGGCTGGCAAACAAAGGGGAAAACAATAAATCCAAGATGGAGTCGCACCCGTTTACCTCTGTGGAAAATCACTCACACTCAGAGTAACGGCAGGTCACTCTGAGTGGACAAACAGTAGGACACGGCAACAGCGAAATATTGCTGTATCCTTAAATAGATGAATGGGAATGATCAATGAATGGCAGGTGTGGACACATGAGTAAGAAAGTAAACATAATCAGTGACAGCTGTGCAGCCCGCGGAACAGGGTTTGACAGCCAGAAGCTGCACAGGGCGCTGTCAAAATAAAAGCAGACTGGAACCTAAATAATGATACAAGAATAAGATAACACAACCCCAAATGATGCAGATAATACCACAAATACAAAATGATTCACAATAAATAGACAGGACTATTAAGACAAAACTAAGAATACAGACAACTCATAAACCAAATACAGCAGACCGTAATAACTAAAACATAAACAAAGAAGCAAACAAACAGAAAATGACTTAACTCAAACTGGAGGCTCAGCACGGCACCCACTGTGCGCAGGATCATGACAGTGCCCTCCCCAAGGGTGGATCCAAGACACCCTAATGTAACATCAAAAAAGAAAAAAAAAAGGACCCACCCACAAAGAAGAGCCCTCCACCCCCACCCCAACAAGAAAAAAAACAACCCACCCCGGGTGGGAGAAGGGGGTACCCAGGCAGGGAGGGACCGAAACAAACCAGAAAACAAAACAAAAAAAAAAACTCATGACCCACAACACTGTACAGCAGGAGGCAGTAGAACACTAAAGAAACAGAGGGAAAATTAACATAGTTCTGGTGGTCTGCTAGAGTCTAACGACCACCCGGTCACGAGTTGGAAAGTGTCGGGTGGCCGCCCAGAGTCTCTAAGCCACCCAAGCAAAGGATGTGATATGTCGGGTGGCCTCCCAGTATCCCTGAACCAACAGACCGTAGAACACGACATGCCCCCTCCTGGAGGCGGCAGCTGGAACACGTGCTCCCTGTGGGCTACAGGGGCTGAGGCACGGGTCAAGTGGACTCGTAGTAGGAGAGTGTTGACCCCTGAAGAGAACCACTGGCCAGCTGCAACCTCAGGCGGCGATGGCAGCTGAGTAGCAAAGGGACCAGGCGACTGGATGGCTGGCCAAGGTGGCTGACCAGCAAATGGACCGGATGAGGGGAAAGGCTGCTCAGCGGAGGTGAGGAGGTGAGCTCTGGGCTCAGACTCGTGACAGAGCCACCCCTCCCCAAGGGGTGGACCCAGACACCCCAAGGCAACACCAAAAAAGAACCCCCCCCCCCCAAAAAAGAAGGAGTACAGCAAAAAAAACACCCCGGGTCATAACCCACACCTGCGCCCAGTCAGACCCCTAGGCCCCCAAGGTCCCAGAGCTCCAGGGTTCCGGTGGCCGACCAAAGTCCCAGGCCAGCCGGACGGCCAGGTTGAATGAGTCGGGTGGCCTGCCTGAGAAAATGGACCACCCGACCCAGCAACCCAGTCTTTCAGGCTGCCGGCCAGAGCTCTTAAGCCACCAGGACCAGAGGAGTGATCCAGGGGGCGGCTCCCCCACCGGAAGGCCCAATGGCAGGAAACAGGACCGGAGGAGGGGGGCCACAATGGCGTCTGGTGGCGGAGGAAAGGGGACCATGACAGTGTCCGGCAGAGGAGGAAGAGGAACCCCGATGGCGTCTGGCAGTGGAGAAACAGCCTTGGTATCCTCAGGCTGGCCGGCAGCACCCTCAATGGTCCCAGCTTGGGACACGGTTGCACCCGTGGTGGTCCCGGGCTGGGACAAGGTTGCACCCGCGGTGGCTCTGGGCTGAAGCATAGCAACACCTGTGGTGGCTCCAGGCTGGAGCATGGCAACACCCATGGTGGCTCCAGGCAGGAGCAACACCGCACCCTCGGTGGCTCCAGGCAGGAGCAATGCAGCACCCTCAGTGGCTCTGTCTGGGAGCAATGCCGCACCCTCGGTGGCTCTGTCCAGGAGCAACGCCGCACCCTCAGTGGCTCCAGACAGGAGCAACGCCGCACCCTCGGTGGCTCCAGATGGGAGCGGAGCTGCACCCTTGGTGGGCCACGGGCTGGGGCGCAACGCTCATGGCAGACTCCAACTGGAGCGCAGCACCCACATTGGTTTCAGGCTGGGGCACAGCACCCAAGAAGACCCCAATAGAGGAAGCGGAACCCAGATGACAGCCTCAGGCAGAGGGGAAGCTGCATCCATGGAGGACCCAGCCTGGGTCGGAGCTGCACCCATGATGATCTCCAGTGGCGAGCCTGGACCCATGGAGACCTCTGGCAGTGCTGGAACGTCTCCGGTGACCCTGGGAGAAAGCTCAGACACACACAGAGAAGGGGATTCAGGGTCACCGGCAGCAGCGGAGCCCAGTAAGGCAAGCTCAGGTGCAGCGGGTAGCTGCACCCGGCTCTCCTCACCAAGAGTCAGGCAAGATTGCTCTAAAGCAGATAATAGAAAAACAAAAAAGAGCACTTGCCTGAGCTCGAGCTCCACCACCATCCAGGACTCTGGCGATCCAGGCGATGATATCTTCTTGGGCTCGGCCCTCTGGAAGTTTAACTCAGTTTCTCACTCTGCTGCTGCAGCCTCCACAGCAGGCATGATGGTCGTTGCAATCTGAGAGGCCCCAGGTGAACTGGACCATGCTGGTGGCTCTCCTGGTGTGGCAGCTGGGGTTCGGCTCACCACTGGGGCTGGAACTGGGACTTCCAGGGCCACGGCCTCGTCCCTTGTCCGGCGGTCTTGTTCTGGGGCTGGCGGACACTCAGAAGGAAAAGGAGGAGACACGGAGAGGATTGGTAAGGAATCATCTGCTGCAGCAGGTGGTGAGAGCTCAGGGGACTGCAAACCCTGAGCCTCATCTCCGGGAATTAGGCAAGGCATAATATCATAAATTTAAGCAGAAATAAATGAAACTTGCCTGTCATCCTGGTGTGTGATGTTCTCTGCTGCAGCGAGTGGGCAGTCATCCCTCTCCACATCTATGTGAACCTGGGCTCCTCAGTGGATAGTGGAGGAGCTGCTCCTGTAGACGTGAAAATGGGCGTAGCTGGGGGAAACCTGGAGGACCTTTTGGCAGCTGGAGAACACGTCAAGGTGATGGAGGTTATGGCAACAGTGGAGAGAGCGCAGGCTGGCGAAACAGCCGGCGAAGAAGAAGAGAAGGGAGGCTCTGCCGCGAGAATTGTCAGGCTCAATGTTAGGGAAATGGCTGCCGAAGAGGAGGAAGGCTTCCTCCAGCGGTCCGGTGCTGGATGACACTATTGTGTTGGAGCTGATGAAGCCGGATTAGGAGCGGGCGTACTGGAGGTGTTCTTCCGTGGAGTGCGTCTTCATGTGGGCGCTGGTTTGGCTGGAGGTGCCCCCCACGTCAGCTCGGGAAAAGATTGTTGCAGGACGGCGAGCATAGCCAACACATACACAAACTCTGGATATTTCCTCAGCCCCGGAAGTACCCTCAGTCTCCCAACCACTGCCTCCATGTTCTGCAAGACTCTCTTTGGATTTTGAGAGGCGAGAGCATCGGAGACGCAGTCCTGGATAAAGAGACCCCCCACCACCACCACCACTGCTCCACCAGGCTGGGACCCCCGGCCACCGATCCTCCTTTGTTAGCTGAGAACTGGCGTCCTGGGGACATGATGAGCTCCAAGACAGGTGAGTAAAAAAAACAAAAGGGTGAAAAAAATGCACTACTGCAGAAGCTGGGTTTTTTCACTGGCGGTAGTCTATTGTCATGAATGCCCCGCCAGGGCAGAAAGACAAACCCTTGCACTTAACTGTAGCAGTGACATTTATTAAAGAAAAGAACAGAAGTCCAAAAATAACTGTGCTGACAAATACTGTACAAAAAATGCAAACAAGAATAATTTACACAGATATGACCCTCCAGAGTTGAGGACACTCTGGAGAAGAGGAGGGGGAGACTGTCCAAGGGAGAGTAGTCCAGTCTAAACACAACTACGACTGCCGCAAAGACAGAGTGAACAGGCAGTGTTTAAATACATAGAACATAATGAGCACCAGGTGTGAGAGCTGAGCTGGCAGGTGAACTGATTGTGTAACTGCTCCCAGCTGATAGGAGAGCAGACAGAGCAATGAGAGGGAGAGTAGCAGGTGCCCTAATACACAATCACTCACAGCTGAGAACTGGAAAACAGACTGTGAGTGAATGGTGGATGTGTCTGGGAGAGGAGGAAGGAGGCTCGTGTCACACAACCAAAATAGCAGAAAACTGGCAAGAAAATAATAACAGACATAAAATACTCAAAAATACATAGGGAGTCTGAGCTCTGGGTTCAGACTCATGACAGACATGGCTCAGGACCATCTGCTTCAGTAACATTCGGTAACATTCAGTAACAATAAGTACGATCACAGATCGTACATATTATAACCTATAACGCAGTTTTACCTTTAAATAATCATACATATCGGTTTGAAAAAGCACCTCTTGGAGATCACTGCCTCTACCCTGTGTGGAGTATGGGATGAGACCCTGGTCTGCACTAAACAGCCCAGAAAATCAGTCATAATTAACTGTCTTCTATATGCCTTCTGTTGAATCATCATATATCAAGGTCTTGCCTCACAAATATTTTGACAAGTACTTTGTTTATACATTAGGGATAAACATCAATATCAGTCCACCTAAACTATTGCTAAAATGCCTCTGATAATTTAAGTAGAAACATGTTTCAGTTTTATTAAGAACCACAATCCAGTGACATTTTTGCAGAAATTTGCATGTTGCAGCAGTAACAGAAAGGTTTAGTGCTAATGCCAGCAACAGTTTTGAACTCCCCAGTAAAACTGCCCCCCCCCCAATTCGTTTCTCAACCGACTGGCAATATTGTTTACTTGTTGAGTCTGTGTGCCTGCATTAGGCTGCGTGTCCACAAAACGCGTTTTTTCTGCTCTGGGCAACGTTTTTCTATTCATTCTCTATGTAGTCCAACGTTTACCGCGCTGAGCGCCCTCAGCACTGAAACACTTTGAGCGGTGGCCGTTTTTTGTCGTGGCACTCAGGGCACTCAGCGTTGAAAAAATTTCAACTTTTTAGACTGCAGCTGAGCTCATCAGTCAGACCTTTCTAAGCAGCCAATCAGAATAAATGGTATTCACTTATATAGCGCTTATATTCTCATCTCTTGATGACCAAAGCGCTTTACAGATCCTGCTAGCCACCCATTCACACATACATTCACATACTAATGGCGGCATGCTACCTAACATGGCGCTTCCAGACCCACCAGGAGCAATTGGGGGTGAAGTGTCTTGCCCAGGGACACAACGGCAGGATATCCGGGGAGAGCGGGATTTGAACCGCCAACCATGCGGTTATTGGACGACCTGCTCTACCTCCTGAGCCACTGCCGCCAAGGAAGGGTGGGACATAGGACGCTGGTACTAGTCTCTACTCAGACTCCTGTTTTCCTTGTCATCATATTTTACATCCAGAGCTGATAGAATACGCTTCCTGTCCATTGTTGTTTAGAGACTGCTATTAAAAAATCTGTAGAAAGTCTGACCATAGGAAAAGTGGAAGTGCTGAGCTGAGAGTGACAAGCTGTTGCTGGGATACAGGACACAGATTTTTTTTTTTTTTTTTTTTTTTTTTACAGAGCACAGCACACAAACACTGAAAAAAAAAAAAAAAAAAACGCTCAGGGCGGTTGGGCAACAAAAAACGCATTTGGTGGACACGCAGCCTTAGTGCTGTAACATACACGAATGATTCGATCAAGTGTACTAGTTTTTGTGGGTGAACATACTGTATGACTTTTCTTTTTTTTGGGGTATTTTGTATACTTTATTAATCCCCAGAGGGAAATTCAGGGCATCCACCTGGATGGATGAGGCAGCCAAGGTATGGCGCCAATCCCTTCACCATTCGCACACACATTCACACCTAGGGCCGCTTTGGAGTCTCCAATTAACCTAACTTGCATGTTTTTGGCCTGTGGGGGGACACCGGAGTACCCAGGGTAAACCCGCATAGACACGGGGAGAACATGCAAACTCCACACAGAAGGGTCACTGATGGTCAGAGGGTGGGATTGAACCCACGATGGTCAGGGATGGAATCGATCCCATGACCTTCTTACTGTGCTGCTCACCGAAACTGTACTGGAAGTCAGGGATCATCAGCTGAATCACCCGCCTGAGCAGCAAACGAGTCCCGCTCTCTCGGTTCAGCCAACTCTCAGTTCAGTGAGTGGTAGACAGCTGGAGCTGCAGTACAGCACTGAGTGATTTGGAGTACAACTATTTCTAAGGGATCTTTTTAGCTTGACTCATTACGTTTCAGTGATCTGTGGTTCCTATCACTACCTCCATCTGAGGCTGCCTCTCTGTTCTGTTACCGCGATGCCAGTCTTCTGTCTTCTTCCATGCAGCTTGCGCACATGAGACGATGTGTAAAAACAAGCGTAGTATGTATGTGCAGGATCCGTATTCTGATTGTGTTTGCTAATATATTAACTTTGCCACCTAATGAAGGGGTCAAATTATCGTGCATTATGGGATTTTTGGAATTATTGATCGGACATCACACAAGAGGGCAAAACTGTCGTACAAATATGATAATTATCATATGTCTAGCAACACTGGGCAGTGCTGAGCTGCAGGCTCTAAAAAAGGTTGGGCGATACCAAGTTTTCTGAAGCAGAGGGGGGGCCGCATTAAAAATTTTACTTTTCTTTGCTTGCTAGTGAAAGTAAATGAATAAAAATAACAAGTTCTTCATTCCAACTTGTAGATACTTTTATTCATCACCATTATATGATTACTGGGGGGCACGAGCTGCAGCTCGTGCAAGATGCGCATTCCTGGTGACAGCCCTGTGTATGTCAAAAATGTAATGCTTGTAGGAGTTTTTATTTTGTGTCCTCTTTTTCCATAGTCTATGTAATGTACTTAACGTGTGTGTATGATATATTTAGTCTTCTTAATCTGACATTAAACTTTAGTTAAAAATCACGGTCAGAGTCTGTGCAAAAATCAAATCCATCCAATATAACACTCCCCAATAATCATATAATTATAATTAATAAAAAATATCTACAAGTGAATATGAAGAAGTTGGCATTTTTTCATTTGAGAGCAACGACAAGCAACATTTCTAAAAATGAGACAATGTACCCCCCTGTCATGATGTGGAGCAGGGTTGGGGAACTGTGCTCACACTCCTTTATTGGTTTCATTGTTTTCTGTAATTCCCCACTTTGGGTTAGTATTAATTCTGGTTGGTTGGTTGCATCTTGTTATTTGAGTTATCATTTGTTTCTGCCTGTTTATGTGAGTTCTGTTTCTGAGTAGTACTATTGCTTTGGTTACTTATATTATGCATCCACAACCATCCAGTTTCATATTATTATTATTATTCACCTGTTTAGACATGAGCCTACACTCACCTTTTACTCTCAGGGAAGTACTCTGTTCTGGTTCTACTTTATCCATTTTAGAGAGATCTTGTCTTGCTCGTGGTGGGGAGAATCTGTTGCAGATGCTCTCTGCTCCTGAGTTCTCTTCGCCGAGCTCCACTGCTGCCAGTAATTGTGTTCCGGTGTCTGTCTCTTCCTCCTGATCGAGGTGGCCGTGTCAGGGATGGATTCCCAGACGGAGGGATTCGAGATGCCTCCTCTTGATTTGCTGGAGTCCTGGACAGCGGTGGAGCTCGAGTTAAGGCAAGTCCTCTTTTTTGTTTTCACATTATCTGTTTTAGAGAGGTCTTGCTTTGTTCTTGAGGAGGAGAACCAGTTGCAGCTGCCAACTGCTTCTGAGTTTTCCTCATCGGGCTTCACTGCTGTAACCCGGTGTATGCTTCTTCTCTCCTGTCCGAGTCCTCGTCTGGGTCCGCTGATGGTCATCAGCCTTTGCCTAAGGTCACTAAGGGTCACCAATCTTTGCCTGAGCTCACCGAGGGTTTACCGCCTCTGTCTGAGGTTGCCGATAGTCATCAACCTTCGCCTGAGGTCACCAAGGGTCACCAGTCTTCACCTGAGGTCACTAAGGGTCACCAATCTTTGCCTGAGGCCGCCGAGGGTCATCCGTCTTCGCCTGAGGTCGCCAAGAGTCATCCGTCTTCAACTGAGGTTGCTGAGGGTCATCTGTCTTCGCCTGAGGTCGCTGAAGGTCATCCGTCTATGCCTGAGGTTACCAAGGGTCATCAGTCGTCGCCTGAGGTCGCTGCTGATCAGCCATCTTCGCTGCCTGATTTCTTCACTGATCAGCTGTTTTCTTTGTCCAGTTTCCTTACTGATCTGCCATCCCCTTCATCTGGTTTCCTCGCTGGTCAGCCACCCTGGCCAGCAATCCTCTTTGCCTGGCTTCTTCGCTGGTCAGCCACCCTCTTCATCTGGTTTGCTCTTGGTCAGCCGGCACTTCTTCTGGGTTCCCCGCTGATCAGCCATTCTCGTCATTTGGTTTCCACCCCTCAGTCTCTGCGGTCCGTAGGAGGCACGGGTTCTAGCTTCCGCCTCCAGGGGCGGGGTCACGTCGTGCCCTGCGGCTCGTTGGCTCAGGGATGTGGAGAGACCACCCGACGGACCATGTCATCTGCTTGGGTGGCTCTGGAACTCTGGGAGGCCACCCGATCTTTTCCACTATGTGATTGGGTGGTTCTGGGACTCTTGTAAACCACCTGAACTACCTTATTTTTTCACCCAATTGTCCTAGAGTTCTGTTACAACCCATCTGTTTTGGTTGTGGGTCATGAGCGTGTGCTTTTGTTTCAGTCCATCCTAACTTGGATTCCCCCACCATCATCCCGGGGTGGGTTATTTTCTCCTGTTCTTGTTGGGGGGTTTTCGTTTTTCTTTTTCTTTTGTGATGTTATGTTGGGGTGTCTGGACCATCCCTTGAGGGAGGGGCTCTTTCGTGATGTGGAGCATAGTTGGGGAACCGTGCTCACATTCCTTTATTGGTTTCATTATTTTCTGTTATTCCTCACTTTGGGTTAGTATTAATTCTGGTTGGTTGGTTGCATCTTATTTGAGCTGTCATTTGTTTCTGCCTGTTTATGTGAGTTCTCTTTCTGAGTAGTACTATTGCTTTGGTTATTTATATTGTGCATCCACAACCATCCAGTTTCAAATTATTATTATATTCATCTGTTTAGACATGAGCCTACCCTCACCTTTTACTCTCAGTTCTCTTTCTGTATTTTGTTATTAGCATTCCAGTATTTGTATGTCTTGTTTTTGTATTAATCTTGTCTTTGCCTTATGGTTCATTTTTCCCTGTCTGTATTTATCTGGTCAGTTCTCATTTTGTATTCATTTCATATTTATAGTCAGTAACCTTTTGCCATATTCCCGGTCTGTACTTTTATTTTGACAGCACCCTGTGTGTACTTCCCCTTTTGGTTCAAGTTTGTGGGCTGTCACAGCTGTCAATATTTAGGTCAATCACCCTCTCCCCTGTGACCCACACCTATCATTAATTGTTACCATTTTCCCCATGTGCCTATTTAAGCTCTGCTACAACGCAGTCTGTTGCAGTGTCATTTTTTAAGCTCAGAAGGGAGTCCCCCGTCTTATTTCTCCCTATTTTTCAGTATAGTCCTGGCATGTGTTCCATGTCTTCTCTGGCGTTTCCATGCGCCTTAGCCTTGCGCTATCCTGGACTATCCTGTATCTATCCTCCTTGTCATCCTGCTTGTAAGTGTTCCTTTGTATATTTTTGTGTTTTTTGTTATTAAACATT
Organism: Pholidichthys leucotaenia; assembly: GCA_020510985.1. Classification (NCBI taxonomy): domain Eukaryota; kingdom Metazoa; phylum Chordata; class Actinopteri; order Cichliformes; family Pholidichthyidae; genus Pholidichthys; species Pholidichthys leucotaenia. The sequence continues at coordinate 344,777,985 of CM035837.1, read as the reverse complement.
GCAAACTCACAGCGGGTGTTTGGGTCTTTGTTCTGCTCTGAGGAGCCAGTTTATGACACCCCCTCTTCCCTGCAGACTTGGTATTGCCCAACCGGTCCATATGCCTTCTCTGGTCAATACTCAGAGTCATTTGTAGGGGCGGCAGGTGAGGACACTCGTCTAAGTCTAGAATGCATTCAGCTCACAAGTGAGACAGAATGAAAAGAGCACCACAAGGGCAACAAACCATTTTAAATTGTTGGTTGTCAAATAAAATGGTAAATGGCGTTCACTTATATGGCGCATTTTCTCATTTCTAGATGACCAAACCACTTTACAGATCCTGCTATCCACCCATTCACACACTGATGGCGGCGGAGATGCCATGCACCGACGCTAGCCTGACCCACCAGGAGCAACTGGGGGTTCAGTGTCTTGCTCAAGGACACTTCGACATGCAGACTGCAGACGGAGCGGGAATCGAACCCCTGACCCTCTGATCAGTAGTTGGCCACACTACACCAGGTGTGGCTCAGGTCAAAACTCGCAGGACAAACCCCTCTGTCCAAAAGGAGGTAATTATCATATTATTGATTTAACTGGCGAATTGTTGTCTGAAGGTAGCTGGTTGCTAGTTTGCTAATGTGAGTTAAAGCTATGGGAGTACACCACAGAATAAATGCTGCCTGATAGGATTTAGCTGATCTGAGAAATGATTAGCTTTTCTCATGCAAATTTGGGCTTTACATTGTATTAATCATTCATGAAATGTGATCAGAATAGATTTGTTCGTTAGCTGTTAGAGTGAAATTTACATATGTTTTAGTACCCATCATGTTTGCAGCTCCGAACATTTATCAAGTACAAAATCTCTATACCACTGATCCTTATATATAAATGCCTTTGAATATTACTTGTCATCCCCACAAAATTCAAGTTAACCTTAAACTGTTCTGTATTTTAAAAATGTCATGATTTTGATAATTATAACATTCAATTAAAAGGCATGTTTTACCATTTTTGATTACTAAGTCACCCTGAAGGCTATTCTTAAATATCCACATTAAAAGAAATTGATTATTTTCCCTCCAGATCATTTTCAGATCTTCTAGCCTCTTTTAAAATACTACAACTGCACAAGAGTATCTAAACGAATATATAAGAAATAAACACCAAATAGATGAATGAAAGAATAGATGCATTTCATCAGCCTAAACTTTTTTAAATATCTCATTAACGAAAATACAGCAGTCTAAATTTTATCCATTTGCATAATGTGTTAAAATGAGTTCAAAAGCACTACAATACAGCATCACTGATTAATTTGGAATTTAATTATTGAGCTCAAAATTTTTTAATCATGAGACAGCATTACACAAATTAGGCAGTGATTAGACACTGAGATATTGATGGCTTATTATCATCACTATGTAGTGATTTAACACCTAGTATAACAAGATTCATCACCTTAACACTGTACTTATATGCTATAGCTATATGTAATTGTTCATTACAGAAATGTTCAGTGTTTGCTAACCATGCACCACACAAAATTTGGTTGAATTTGGACAAAGTATGCCATAGTTATAAGGCTTTGTTTTTTCTGCTAGGGAGTGCTATAGCTATGTGTGATTGTTCATTAAAGAAATGTTCACTGTGAGCTATTGATCCACCACACAAAATTTGGTTGAATTTTGGCAAAGCAAAACTGAGTTATAAAGCTTTGGGGTTTTTTTCCTAGGGGGCGCTATAGCTATATTTGTTATAGCTATATAAATCTGTTTGGGGTCTGACTAGTATCATATATATGAAGTTTCACGGCATTCAGACAATCTACGTGTGAATTATAACAACTTCCTGTCCATTGGCGGTAGGGGGCGCTGTCGCTATGTGTCATTCTTTATTATAGAAATTATCAGTATTGGCTACCTATTCACCACACAAAATTTGGTTGAAATCAGTCAATGTATGCTAGTTAGAGCCATTGGAAGGGTGATGGCGATACTGCAAATTTGGCCACGCCCCTTCCACTAAACCGCCAGGCATTTGGAAAAGTTTTCAACAACTTTTGATGGCATACGGGTATAGATGATTGTTACCATAAATGGTACCAATCAGACTAATTATCTGAGAGATATTGAAGAAAACCTTTAGTGTAACCTTCAGGTCTCCAAGAGAGGGTACTATTGCTACTCATGAATATTCATAGCTGTAATTGTGTGGAGGCATACCTGTATACACCATACCTATCTTGGTGTCAATCCGACATTCCACTGGCACATGGCACATGGGTATAGATGATTGTCACCACAAATGAGCTCAATTGGACTAAAACCCTAGGATGAGTTCGATCAAATGCGCAAGGTGGAAATCAGGTCACTGCCACTTCCTGCCAAAATGGCCGACTTCCTGTTGGGTGTAGACCATCACTTCTATGGAGTTTTTTGCATGTCTTGACATGATAAACATCTCACATGATTTTCATCTTTCTACGCGAAAGTAAACATGTGCCACTCCCCATTGACTTCACATGTTAGGTGGTGCTGTAGAGCCATTTTTGTGGGGTCATTCATATTGCCTCCAAAATATTAAATTTTTTTGCCAGTCTTGAGGTCCCTGCAAGAAATAGTGAGTTTTCGTGCACATTAACTACCACAAAAATGAGATCATAGATGGAAAAGAAAAAAAAAAGAAAGTAAGCGAGTGCCACTCCCCATTGACTACCCCAAAAATGAGATCTTAGATGGAAAAGAAAAAAAAAATTAAAGCTGCAACCAGCTGTAAGCGGGCCCTCGCCCCCCGCGCAACCGTGGACCCCGGCGCCCGTCGTACCTAGCTGGCTCAGAAAATTTCCTGTTGTCCTGTTGTCGCGGCAAGCGCTGCATGAATAATAAAGTAAACCGTTTGGCGCAGTACTACCTGTGAGCAGTAGGTGGCTATATAACTTTTGTCAATCATTTTTATGTAGGAGCATATGGGGCAGGACTAATATCCATCGTAGAAAATTTGGTGAAAATCAGACAAAGTTTGTCCAAGTCCAAGTCCAACTTTCTGATATTCCATGGCGAGGAGTCAACCTTTGCAATGTCGCCATGGTAACACTTCTCTGTCAGTTATGTGTTTCCCACCCATATAGGACTATATATGACAGTCACCTCAACCTATGCTCCAGATTTCATGACTCCAGGTCATTCCCAACCATCCCAACAAGATCACGGATTGAATGGTGAGGAGGGCGTGTTCATGGTAACAGCAGTGATGCCATGCTAAAGGTGATGTGCAGTTATGATCAACCAGGTGGTCTGATAAACCTCAGAAAATTGCACGTCATTCTGGCAAGCGGTGCGTGAGTATGACATGTGAGTTATGGCATGTGAATTTTGGCAACTTCCTGTCCATTGGCGGTAGGAGGCGCTGTCACTATGTGTCATTCTTTATTATAGAAATTATCAGTATTGGCTGCCTATTCACCACACAAAATTTGGTTGAAATCAGTCAATGTATGCCAGAGTAAAAGCCATTGGTGATGGCTATACTGCAAACTTGGCCACGCCCCGTCCGCCAAACCATCAGGCATTTGGAAAAGTTTTCAACAGCTTTTGATGGCACATGGGTAAAGATGATTGTCACCATAAATGGTACCAATCAGACTATTTATTTCAGAGATATTGAAGAAAACCTTTGGTGCAACCTTCACGTCTCCCAGAGAGGGCGCTATTGCTACTCATGAATATTCATAGCTGTAATTGTTCACAGGCATACCCATATACATCATAGCTGTCTTCGTGTCAATCCGACATACCATTCACGAGGTATTAAAAAAACAACATGATGCAAACTTTGATGCAAAACTTTCTGCCTCCAATAGGTGGCTCTGTAGATTTCTTTGAATATTGTTCTATAAAACAGTGTGGAATTGGACTGATATCTATAATATTGAATTTGGTTGAAATCCCACAATGCATACCAGAGTTACTGCTGTCAGAATGGTCATAAAATGATCATGATGAGGCATCAAACTTTGCCATGCCCCTACGGCCAAACCGTCGAGCTATTGGAAAAGTTTTCATTAACTTTTAATGGGTATAGATGATTGTCACCACAAATGAGCTCAATCGGCCTAAAACCCTAGGGCGAGTTTGATCAAATGCGCGAGGTGGAAAATTGGTAACTGCCACTTCCTGCCAAAATGGCCGACTTCCTGTTGGGTGTAGACTATCACTTCTATGGAGTTTTTTGCATATCTTGACATGATCAACATCTCACCCGATTTTCATCTTTCTGCACTAAGTAAACGTGTGCCACTCCCCACTGACTTCACATGTTAGGTGGCGCTGTAGAGCCATTTTTTGTGGGGTCATTCATATTTCCTCCAAAATATTAAATTTTTTGCCAGTCTTGAGGTCCCTTCAAAAATGGAGAGTTTTCATGCACGTTCACTACACCAAAAATGAGATCTTAGATGAAGAAGAAGAAAAAAAAATTCTAATTAAACCTGCAAGCAGGTGTAAACACCCCACCCCCCACCCCCGCATGCCCGTGGAACCCAGTGCCTGTCCTACCTTGCTGGCTCAGAATGTAAAAATGAGCTCAAACGGAGCAGGTCCCTGGGACTAGTTCATTCAAATGTGTGGGGTGCGTTCTTGCTGAATTGGAGGTGAGACAACTTTGAGTCAAGTTGGTGGTCTTCCTGTTGGTGGTGGGTATGGGCCACAATGATGTTTTTTGCATGATTTTAGGTGATGCACACCTCAACCAAATTTTATGTCTCTACGGCAAAGTTTACGGTCGCCACTCTCCATAGACTTTGTATGTTTTGCCCCGCCCACAACAATTTGGAGTGGTGGGGGGCACATATCTTTTCCAGTTTATCGAAGTAGATGCGTATGGGGCGGGACTATTTTCCATCCACTATATTCCATGTTTATATATCGTGCCTTGCTGGCACAGAATGTAAAAATAAGCTCAAACGAAGCAAGTTCCTGGGACTTCCCTGTCAGTTATGTGGTGTCCACCCATATAGGACTATATATGACAGTCACCTCAACCTATGTTCCAAATTTCATGACTCCAGGATCTTCCCACCCCTCCCCATAAGCTCACGGATTGAATGGCGAGGAGGGCGTGTCCATGGATATACATGTGACTTCATGCTAAAGTTCATGTGCAGTTATGATCATTGCTGTGGTGTGATGAATCTCAGAAAATTTCACGTCATTCTGGCCAGCGGCACATGAGTAATAAATAAAACAGTTTTCAGTAATTCTTTCATTAACCAGTAGGTGGCGCTATATCTTTTGTCAGGTATTTTGATGTAAACACGTCCCGGGCGGGACTATTTTCCATCATGGAAACTTTGGTGCACATCGGACAAGTTTTGCCCAAGTTACAGCTGCTTGATTTTGTAAGGGGAGGAGTCAAACTTTGCCATGGCACCATGGCAACACTTCCCTGTCAGTTATGTGTTGTCCACCCATATAGGACTATATATGACAGTCACCTCAACCTGTTGTGTTGGGTTCTTTTATAAATAAAGACTGCTGCTTTGGGTGAACACGGAGCCTCCTTTATTGACTGGCTGGAACACATTAACACACGAACTCCGCCATATTAATCTCCGTCATGCTGTACTCCTGACAACATCCGGTCTGTGTCGCCCCCTAGTGGCTCCACATATGTAATACTTAGATTACACTACATCCCCCTTACTGAAGCCAAGTTGACCCCTTTTAGCTGAAAACACAAAATACATTCTTATTTCCGTTCCCTTTTGTCAGCTAACTATGACAGCATAAATTTAACACATCACCCCCTTTTACAAATCTATAACATTTCTTTTTTTTTTTTTCTCAACACTGTTGCCATGTAAGAACATATTATGCAAAGGCCTCTTATTTTCTATTTAAAGAAGGCATTTTCAGAACTCAACTCTGTTTTCACAAATATTAACATGCAACTCTACAGATCCAGTCTCTTTGGTTTAATCACTTCTCTACCAGACCTGGTTCTAACAACACCTGGTGTTTCCTGTGCATTGGGCTCAGAAGCAGTTTCTGTAGGAGTGTCTTTTCCATTTGACTGGGTCCGTTGTGGTTCCATCTCAGTCTCTGGTATCGACATAGGCACAAGATGAGTGCGATTCCTCCTGATTGTCCCTTGTGGTCCACTAATGACATTGGACCGTGGAGTTTTGTGGACAGATGTCACTGTGCCCTGTGCTTTTGCATCTGTAATCCAAACAGAGTTTCCGGGTAACAGTTTATCCAAATCTCTCGTTCTGTGTCTTTTGTTGAAACATTCTGTTTGTCTCATCCGTCTCTCCTTTTCCATGTGACGAATTTGTTGCAGATTCGGCACGCATGGCTGCAAGGCCTCTGGAAGCATTGGCAGGGTGGTACGAAGCCTACGCCCCATGAGAAGCTGTGCTGGGCTGTAGCCATCTGCCAACGCTGTGGTTCTGTAGGCTAACAGTGCTCGGTATGGATCACTGGCTTTCTTGATAAGATTTTTGACTGTTCTGACAGCTCTTTCTGCCTCACCGTTACTTTGGGGGTACCTGGGACTACTGGTCACGTGCTCAAAACAGTACTCCTTTGCAAAGTCTTCCATTTCCTGACTTGCGAACTGCGGGCCGTTATCCGTGATCAGTATCTCCGGTATTCCGTGACGTGCAAACATTGATTTTAAATGCACAATGACATTGGCAGAGCGAGTTGGGCTGAGCTGGGCAATCTCTATATACCTAGAGAAGTAGTCCACTAATAACAGGTAGTTTTTGTCTTGTAGCGTGAACAAATCAGCTCCCAACTTCTGCCATGGCCTTTCTGGTAAATCTGTGGGCATTAAAGGCTCTCTCACATTAACTCTTTCCTGTATGCACTGTCTACATTTGAGTACAACTTCACTGATCTGGTTGCTTAAACCTGGCCACCATACAGCCTGACGGGCGCGCTCTCTGCATTTAACCACCCCCTGGTGGCCCTCATGTATCTTATCCAAAACTGCTTTTCTCATGTTAGCAGGGATAACTAACCTCGTGCCTCTCAGTAGTAGTCCGTTATGCACACTCAAAACGGCTCTCTCAGACCAGTAGTGCTTCACCGCTCCCTGTAGCTGGTTACGATCCGGCCAGCCTTCTGTGCAGTATTTCATGACTTGTGAACAGACGCTGTCGGACTGCAGTTGCTCTTGGAGATCTGCAAGATATTTGCTGCTTGTAGGGAGTCCCTCTAGCACAGAGTCAACATAAATGTTAGTGTCCTCCATAAGATCTGTGTCTGTGTGAGTAACACTGTTTGTGAGCGGTAAGCGTGAGAGCGTGTCGGCAGTGGTTAGACTTTTGCCAGGGATGTGTTTTATAGTGTATGAGTACCTCATTAGGCGCATACGAAATCTCTGTATACGCGGTGGAAGCGCATCCAAAGCTTGTCCTCCCAGTAGACTCACTAGTGGCTTATGATCAGTTTCTAGTTCAAAGTGCAGACCCAGGATAAAGTCATTGAATCTTTCGCAGGCCCACGTGAGAGCCAGTGCTTCTTTTTCCAGCTGTGCGTAGCGCTGCTCTGTAGGTGTCAATGATCGAGAAGCGTAAGCAACTGGTGACCACACGTCTCTCTCCTTCTGTAGCATGACTGCCCCCAATCCGTATGAAGAGGCATCTGCAGATATTTTCTGTGGTTTGTTTGGGTCATAGAGCTGCAATACAGGAGCAGAGGACAGTTCTTGTTTGAGATTACAAAACGCATTTTGTTGTTCATGCCCCCAGTACCACATGTTCTTTGTTGAAAGCAAGTCTCTCAATGGTTTGTCCTTTTCAGAAAGGTTCGGAATGAACTTCCCCAGCTGGTTCACCATTCCGAGAAAGCTCCTGAGCTCACTCACGTTGCTTGGCTCTTTCATGTCCTGAACAGCTTGGGTTTTGTCTGGATCTGGCCTCATTCCTTCTGCTGAAACAATAAACCCAAGAAATTTGACCTCTCTTTTGCCAAACTCACATTTTGACATATTCAACGTAACGCCAGCTTTCTCCGCGCGCTTCAAGACAGCGTGCAGTCTTGCGTCGTGCTGCTCCTTGGTGGATCCCCAGACCAGGATATCGTCCATGTGACAGACGACTCCGTCGAGACCCGCTGTAACCTCTGTTACCATCATGTTTTGGAAATGTTCAGGAGCACTGGAAATACCAAATGGCAAACGGTTGAAGTGGTATCTGCCAAATGGCGTAATGAATGTGGTGAGAAAGGCCGACTCTTTAGACAGTGGTATTTGCCAAAATCCCATATTTGCATCAAGCTTTGAAAAATACTGAGCACCTGTGAGCATGCCTAGCGTTTGGTCCACAGACGGGAGGATGTATCTTTCGCGACACACTGACTCATTTAAAGGTGTCATGTCCACACAGATACGCACCTTTTCTTTGTCCTTTTTGGGAGCTACAACCATGCCACAGCACCAATCTGTTGGCTGCTCCACGCGACTGATGACTCCCAACTTTTCCATCCTCTCGAGCTCCTCTTTCACTTTACCCATGAGCGGCAGTGGCACACGCCTTGGCACCTTGAGTGAAAAGGGCTTAGCATCAGGTTTCAGTTTAATTGTGTATGGCTTTTGGACGAGCCCAAGTCCATCGCATAACTTGGGGTACGCTTTTCTCACTGTCTCTTGGTCTATAGTGTCAACTCTGGCAATTAGTTTCAGTCTCACGGAAGCTGTTCTACTCAGTAGTGCCATGCGCAGATTTTTGACAATATAGATTTTCTCAGTAGCGCTCTTGTCACCGTATGTAATAGTCTCTGTCATAGACCCCAACACGGTTAGTGCAGTTCCACCCGGTCCGTAGAGTGGTTTTTGTGCCTTTTCCAACTGTTCGTTTTTCTTCTTGAAGATTTCAAATGTTTGGTCAGAAACCGCTGTGACGTCCGCTCCGGAATCTAACTTAAAAGTCACTTTATTTCCTCTCACGTTTATGTCTGCCAGCCACGGATCCTCTCCTAGATCCACTTCACCCAGAAAAAGTCTGTCTGCCTTGTCAGTGACCTCATTCACAGTTGGGTTGGACCTACAGACTCTAATATAGTGTCCACGTTTTTTACAATTATGGCATTCCGCGTTTTTAGCTGGGCACTGTACTGCTGCATGTGCTGGTGCTTTGCCACACTTGGAACAAACTTTACTGTCTTGTTTTGTCTGCTGAGGCCTTGAGGACTTAATCTGTTTTTGTTCCTTAATTATGAACTTGTTTGGCTTGGCTTTTCTGATGTGTACCGCATCCACGGCTGTTCTGTTAATGCTAGTTTCACCTCTTAGGTCAGTTTGTTGTCGTTTTATTTCTTCAGATTGTCTTGCCATTGTTATAGCTTTAGCTAGGGTAAGATCTTTGTCAAGCTGCATTTTTTCTGACAGCGACGAATCTTTCAGACCCACTACAAGCCTGTCTCTCAAGAGGTCATCATGAAGTGCACCGTACTCACAGTTTTCTGCCAGTGCATAGAGTGCTGTTATGAACGAGTCTACTGGTTCTGCCGGCTGTTGCACTCGCTTGTTGAATTTTGCTCGTTCATAAATCACGTTCTTTCTGGGAACGAAATGTCTATCAAAAGCTGTTTTAACGGCCTTGTACTGCTGGCGCTGCACACTCGTTAGCTCGAGCCCTCTTAGCACGTCGTCAGCCTCATCTCCCATGCAATAAACCAGTGTATTTACTTGGTTCGCCTCAGCTGAGTTATTCAGGTTACTTGCCAGTCTAAAACGCTCAAAACGTCTTATCCACTTTTCCCACTCTTGGGGTCTCGCAAAGTCGAAGGGCTCCGGTGGTTTAATGGTGAAGGTTGCCGCTGGAGTAGCCGCCGCCATTACCGGATCAATTGGCGCAGCTGCAGCTCTTTGAACTTCGTCCGTCATAGCCGTTAGCCGGTTGCAAAGCTGACTTTTCTCACCTCAAAGCGCACCAACTTCTGACACCATGTTGTGTTGGGTTCTTTTATAAATAAAGACTGCTGCTTTGGGTGAACACGGAGCCTCCTTTATTGACTGGCTGGAACACATTAACACACGAACTCCGCCATATTAATCTCCGTCATGCTGTACTCCTGACAACATCCGGTCTGTGTCGCCCCCTAGTGGCTCCACATATGTAATACTTAGATTACACCACACAACCTATGTTCCAAATTTCATGACTCCAGGATCTTCCCACCCCTCCCCATAAGCTCACGGATTGAATGGCGAGGAGGGCGTGTCCATGGATATACATGTGACTTCATGCTAAAGTTCATGTGCAGTTATGATCATTGCTGTGGTGTGATGAATCTCAGAAAATTTCACGTCATTCTGGCCAGCGGCACATGAGTAATAAATAAAACAGTTTTCAGTAATTCTTTTATTAACCAGTAGGTGGCGCTATATCTTTTGTCAGGTATTTTGATGTAAACACGTCCCGGGCAGGACTATTTTCCATCATGGAAACTTTGGTGCACATCGGACAAGTTTTGCCCGAGTTACAGCTGCTTAATTTTGTAAGGGGAGGAGTCAAACTTTGCCATGGCACCATGGCAACACTTCCCTGTCAGTTATGTGTTGTCCACCCATATAGGACTATATATGACAGTCACCTCAACCTATGTTCCAAATTTCATGACTCCAAGACCTTCTCATCCCTCCCCATAAGCTCACGGATTGAATGGCGAGGAGGGCGTGTCCATGGTTACACCTGTGATGTCATGCTAAAGTTCATGTGCAGTTATGATCATCGCTGTGGTCTGATGAATCTCAGAAAATTTCACGTCATTCTGACCAGCGGCACATGAGTAATAAATAAAACAGTTTTCAGCAATTCTTTCATTAACCAGTAGGTGGCGCTATATCTTTTGTCAGGTATTTTGATGTAGACGCGTTCCGGGCGGGACTATTTTCCATCATGGAAACTTTGGTGCACATTGGACAAGTTTTGCCCGAGTTACAGCTGCTTGATTTTGTAAGGGGAGGAGTCAAACTTTGCCATGGCACTATGGCAACACTTCCCTGTCAGTTATGTGTTGTCCACCCATATAGGACCATATATGACAGTCACCTCAACCTATGTTCCAAATTTCATGACTCCAGGACCTTCTCATCCCTCCCCATAAGCTCACGGATTTAATGGCAAGGAGGGTAGTGTCCATGGTTACACCTGTGATGTCATGCTAAAGTTCATGTGCAGTTATGATCATCGCTGTGGTCTGATGAATCTCAGAAAATTTACACGTCATTCTGGCAAGTGGTGCGTGAGTAATAAATAAAACAGTTTTCAGCAATTCTTACATTAACCAGTAGGTGGCGCTATATCTTTTGTCAGGTATTTTGATGTAGACGCATTCCGGGCGGGACTATTTTCCATCATGGAAACTTTGGTGCACATCGGACAAGTTTTGCCCGAGTTACAGCTGCTTGATTTTGTAAGGGGAGGAGTCAAACTTCTCGGACAAGTTTTGCCCGAGTTACAGCTGCTTGATTTTGTAAGGGGAAGAGTCAAACTTCTCCATGGCGCCATATCAACACTTCCCTGTCAGTTATGTGTTGTCCACCCATATAGGACTATATATGACAGTCACCTCAACCTATGTTCCAAATTTCATGACTCCAGGACCTTCCCACCCCTCCCTATAAGCTCACAGATTGAATGGCGAGGAGGGCGTGTCCATGGTAACACTTGTGACGTTATGCTAAAGTTCATGTGCGGTTATGATCATCGCTGTGGTCTGATGAATCTCAGAAAATTTACACGTCATTCTGGCCAGCGGCGCATGAGTGATAAATAAAACAGTTTTCAGCAATTCTTTTGTTAACCACTGTGTGGCACTATATCTGTTGTCAGGTATTTTGATGTAGACACGTTCGGGGAGGGACTATTTTCCATCATGGAAAGTTTGGTGCACATCGGACAAGTTTTGCCGAGTTACAGCTGTTTGAAGTTGTAAGGGGAGGAGTCAAACTTCACCATGGCGCCCTGGCCACACCTTTTGAGATTTTGACTTAATTTATGCAATTTTTAATAGCCAATGCCTATAGATGCCATCATGTAAAAATGAGCTCAATCGGAGCAGGCCCCTAGGACTAGTTTGTTGTTTGTTCAAATGTAAAGTTGATTTTTTTTCCGAATTGGAGGCTGGGTGACTTTGAGGCAAGATGGCAGCCTTCCTGTTGGCGGTGGGTATGGGCCACAATTATGTTTTTTGCATGTCTTGAGGTGATGCACACCTCACCCAAATTTTATGTCTCTACGGCAAAGTTTACGGTCACCAGTGACAATTGACCTTGTACATATCTTTTCCAGTTTATCAAATTTTTCACCGGGTCTGAGGGGTTTGCAAAAAAAAAATTGTGTTTTGGTTAACGTTCAGAGGGTGAAAAATGCGATCATTTAGGTGGAATAATAAGTAAACGGAGCAATTACAATAGGGCTTTCGCCGACTGACGTTGTCAGTGGCTCAGGCGCTAATTAAAACTGCAAGCAGCTGTAAGCGGGCCCTCGCCCCCCCCGCCCAACCACGGACCCCAGCGCCCGTCGTACCTAGCTGTCTCAGACGATTTCCCGTCGTCATGGCAAGTGCTGCGTGAATAATATAGTAAATCGTTTGGCGCAGTACTTCCTGTGAGCAGTAGGTGGCTATATAACTTTTATCAATCATTTTTATGTAGGAGTGTTTGGGGCGGGACTAATATCCATCGTAGAAAATTTGGTAAAAATCAAAATTTGTCCAAGTGACAACTTTCCGATGTTCCATGGAGAAGAGTCAACCTTCGCCATGCCACCATGGCTACACTTCCCTGTCAGTTATGTGTTGCCCACCCATATAGGACTACATATGACAGTCACCTCATCCTATGTTCCAGATTTCATGACTCCAGGTTGTTCCCAACCATCTCAACAAGAAAAACGGATTGAATGGTGAGGAGGGCGTGTTCATTGTAACAGCAGTGATGCCATGCTAAAGGTGATGTGCAGTTATGATCAACCAGGTGGTCTGATAAACCTCAGAAAATTGCACATCATTCTGGCAAGCAGCGCGTGAGTATGACATGTGAGTTAGGTGGCGCTGTAGATTTCTATGAATATTGTTCTATAGAACTGTTTGAAATTGAACTGATATCCATAATGTTGAATTTGGTTGAAATCCGACAATGCATACCAGTTATTGCCGTCAGAATGGTCAGAGAATGATCATGGCGAGGCATCAAACTTTGCCACGCCCCTTCGGCCAAACCGTCGAGCTTTTAGAAAAGTTTTCAGTAACTTTCAGTGGCACATGGGTATAGGTGATTATCACCACAAATGAGCTCAATTGGAAAAAAAACCCTAGGACAAGTTTGATCAAATGCACGTCAATTGCGTGAGATGGAAATCAGGTCACTGCCACTTCCTGCCAAAATGGCCGACTTCCTGTTGGGTGTAGACCATCACTTCTTTGGAGTTTTTTGCATGTCTTGACATGATCAACATCTCACCCGATTTTCATCTTTCTACACGAAAGTAAGTGTGTGCCACTCCCCATTGACTTCACATGTTAGGTGGCATTGTAGAGCCATTTTTAATAATAATCATTATGCATCAGATTTACTGTATATAGCACTTTATCATAGACACTCAAAGACGCTTTACAAATAGATACATTATTCATTCACTCCAGATAGACAATGGTAGTGGCAAGCTACTATTGTAGCCACAGCTGCCCTGGGGCAGGCTGATGGTAACATGGCTGCCAATCTGCACCAATGGCCTCTCCGGCCACCACCAAACATTTATACACATTCATACCCAGTGTTATGGACACTGGAGGCAAGGTGGGTAAAGTGTCTTGCCCAGAGACACAAAGGCAGGATATCTGGGGAGAGCGGGATTTGAACCGCCAACCATCCGGTTATTGGATGACCTGCTCTATCTCCTGAGCCACTGCTGCCCATTTTGTGTGGGGTCATTCATATTTCCTCCAAAATATGAAATTTTTTGCCAGTCTTGAGGTCCCTGCAAAAAAATGGTGAGTTTTCATGCACGTTCACTACCCCAAAAATGAGATCTTGGAGAAGAAGAAAAAATAAATTAAAAAAAAAAAATCAGTGGGTCATTAGATGACTGACTTTGTCAGTGGCTTGGGCCCTAGGGCTCTCACCCACTGACGTTGTCAGTGGCTCTGGCCCTAACAATTACAATAGGGCTCTCGCCCACTGACATTGTCAGTGGCTCGGGCCCTAATAATTACAATAGGGCTCTCGTCCACTGATGTTGTCAGTGGCTCGGGCCCTAACAATTACAATAGGGCTCTCGTCCACTGATATTATCAGTGGCTCGGGCCCTAAAAATTCTAACAATTACAATAGGGCCCTCACCCAGTGACGTTGTCAGTAGCTCGGGCCCTAATTAGCCTTGTCCTTGTAGCAAAGTTTACAATTTTGCTCTCTTTCTCCACACTAGGATACATGTACTGTCATTTTTTGCTTTAAAAAATCATTTTCCTTTAAAAATGAAAAAGAGGGCGTTGGAGACAACTGCCTGTACTGATAGCCTGACAATCCTATGATAAAAGGATTTTTTTTTTTAAAAATCCTTATACAGGCAGAGATCTCAACTCCCGCAATGTCTGAAACAAAGTTACGCCCTTGAGCTAAACTTAGGGCTGTCACGATAACCGCAATTATGTAGTACCGCGCTATGTACAAGCCTACCGTGGAGGATAACGAGCAACCACAACTGCAGTGTATAACCCCCTTAAAGGTTATTATTTTATGCACTGACGTAAAAAAACAGGCTTTTATTTTAATAACGGTGGTTTTGTTTTTGCTTCCTGTGCCTGCCTGTGGAGTTGTCAGTAAGGCTACTGCGCTTATATTAGCAGAGACAGTCGAGCTACGAACGCTAACATTAATCGATTTATGGGTTGTAATGAGGCACAAGCTCTTACGGTGATCGTAGTTTATGTGTTTTACTTAATATGTACTGTGCTAGAAGCACATGGCGATGCATTCACACACAGCAGCTAGACACTCCAATCTACTGCACCCCTTCTTGTATTTTTTCTGCCTTTTTCTGTGCTCCTTCTGTGATGGACTAATTACCTCCAGTCGCCAGGAACTTATAGACATCGGCTGCCAACTCACCTCCATCATCCTCAACGCCCATTCCAGTGACTTCCACCACATCCCAGAGGAGATTGCCAAACCTCCAGGTGCTCCGTGGTTCGTTATGCCCCGCAAGCACAGACGACAATGGGAGAGGAAGCAGAAACAAGGCTGCAGGGCTGGCCTTCATACCCAGCTGCGCAAACATCGCCCCAAACCACCGTTACCTTCAATTTTTCTCACCAACACCAGATCTCTCGCCAACAAAATGGACGAGCTGCGCACGGAGATCGCCTGTAATCGCTACGTCCGGGACTGCTGTATTGTGATTGTGACAGAGTCATGGCTGAACAAACGCTTTCCGGATGCTGCGGGGGAATTACCTGGCTGAACTACATACAACCAGAGGAGCTTAACAGCTTCTTTGCTCAGTTTGAGCACACCTCCCCCCAAACCCGTCCCCCCTCCTCCTCCCCCCTTCCCCTCTCTCCCCGCTTCCTCCCCCCTCTCTCTACAGGTGCACGAGGTGAGGAGGCAACTGAGAGCAGTGAACCCCCATAGAGCTGCTGATCCAGACGGCATCCCTGGAGCAGTGGTCAAAGCATGTGCAGACCAGCTGGCAGGGATCCTCACCAAGTTGTTCAACCTCTCCTTGATACATGCTACCATCCCTTCCTGCTTCAAGGCCTCCACCATCATCCCCATCCCCAAAAAGGCCACAATTGACAGACTAAATGACTACAGACCCATAGCACTCACGTCTATAGTCATGAAATGTTTTGAGCAACTAGTGTCCCAGCACATCAGGGACAGTCTTCCCCCCTCCTTCGACCCACATCAGTATGCCTACAGGGAGAACCAGTCTACAGAAGATGCCTTTGCCTCCACTCTCCACAGAGTGCTGAGCCACCTGGAGAACCCAAGGAGCTATGTGAGGATGCTCTTCATGGACTACAGCTCAGCTTTTAACACCATCATCCCGGACACCCTGATCAACAAACTACACCTCCTCCAAATCCCCCCCCACTTCCTTCCCCCACCTGCTCCTGGATAAAGAACTTTCTCACTAGTCGCCCACAGTCATACTTGGCCCCCACCACTCCTCCACACTGTCCCGCAGCACTGGCTCCCCTCAAGGCTGCGTGCTAAGCCATCTACTGTACTCCCTGTACACCTTTGACTGTATTCCAGCCTACCCAACCACCATCATCATGAAATACACAGACGACATCACCTTGGTTGGGCTCATCACCAACGACGATGAATTTTTTTTTTTTTTTTTTAAATTTTGTATACTTTATTGATCCCCAGAGGGGAAATTGAGGGCATCCACCTGAATGGATGAAGCAGCCACGATACAAAAAGGCATACAGGGCGGAAGTAGAGAATCTGCTGCTGTGGTGCCAAGCAAACAACCTGAAATTGAATGTCCCCAAAACCAAAGAACTCGTTCTGGACATCAGGAAGAACAGACAGGACCCCACCCCCACCCCCCATAAATGGCGACCACATGGAAAATGTCCCTGCCTTCAGGTTCCTGGGCACCCACATCTCCTCTGACCTCTCCTGGACTGTCAACACCAAGGCCCTGGTGAAGAAAGCCCAGGAGCGGATGCACTTCCTCTGTGTCCTGAGGAAGCACAACCTGGACCAGAAGCTGCTGCTGGCCTTCTATCACTGCTCAGTGAAGAGCGTGCTGACCTACTGTCTGGGTGTGTGGTACGCTGGCTCCACAGCCGAGAACAGGAAGGCTGTGCAGAGGGTCATCAACACCACCCAAAAAATTATCGGCAGCCCTGTGCCCTCCCTGGAAGACATTTCCAGTCGTTGCACTCCTCACTTTATGTATATCAACCCATCCATGAAATCACTACTGTACATATTCTCCATAATCCTTGGGCCATTTTACTCAATTATGTGTTCAAAATGGCCCAAGGATTATGGAGAATATGTACAGTAGTGATTTCATGGATGCAACGACAGGTGAGTTATAGTGATAATTAAAAGGTCCTCAGTTCTGTGCATGTGAGTGTTCATGGGGGGGGGGGGGGGGGGGGCTCTGACTGTTGCAGTTTGGATGGCCCAGGGGAAGAAACTGTCAGTCTGGAGGTGTGGGACCTGATTGATCTGAACCGTCATCCAGAGGGAAGCAAGTCAAACAGGTGGTGGGCAGGATGTGAGAGGTCTCCTGTGATGGCCTTGATCCTTCTGAGACAGGAGGCTCTGGAAATGTCTTCCAGGGAGGGCACAGGGCTGCTGATAATTTTTTGGGTGGTGTTGATGACCCTCTGCACAGCCTTCCTGTTCTCGGCTGTGGAGCCAGCGTACCACACACCCAGACAGTAGGTCAGCACGCTCTTCACTGAGACAGTGATAGAAGGCCAGCAGCAGCTTCTGGTCCAGGTTGTCAGTTGAGGTGGTATGGGCATCTGATTAGGATGCCTCCTGGATGCCTCCCACTTGAGGTGTTTCAGGCACGTCCCACTGGGAGGAGACCCCGGGGCAGACCCAGGACACGGTGGAGAAACTATGTCTCCCAGCTGGTCTGGGAACGCCTTGGTATCCTCTCTGAAGAGCTGGAGCAGGTGGCGGGGGAGAGGGAAGTCTGGGCTTCTCTGCTTGAACTGCTGCCTCCGCGACCCGGACCTCCGGAAAAGCGGTAGAAGATGGATGGATGTGTTCTGCCCGCCGCACTCCTATGTACATAGTTCCACTTGCGAAGCTACTACCGTACCAGTGTATATACCAATGGGCTATTTGTTATTTTTACTTTTACCTTTACCTCAGTCGTATGGTTAATCGTGTGTTCTGTAACTGTTTTATTTCAAATTCTTCTCACTTACTTTATTGCGCATTAGCCTGGTGGCGCACCCACTATTTTGTTGTGCTGTACAACTGTACAATGACAATAAAGCCTATTCTATTCTTTTATAAAATAAGAAAACAAAACTGTAAACTTCACCGCCAGTCAAGACTATTGCCATCACATATTACGGGGATCTGTACACGCAGTGTTCACTTTTTTGTGTGTGTGGCTAAATCACATTCACTTATATGCCCCTACTGATTATTAAATAAATTGTTAAATATTGTACATTTTTATTGCCAACAGCATGTTTGCGCCTGGTACTGTGGAAGCTTCCACAGCACCGGGAGCTGCCGCTGCCAACACTGTGTGGGGTACTCTCCAGACTGACTCCAGTAGGCAGTTAGTGGCAGAAGCGTTTGGACAAATTGCTAAATACAGCCATGACAGTGAGCACTGAAAGGGCACAAAACATGTTATTTCTTTCTGAGCAGAGTGTTTATGATTCTGGCAACTGAGCTTCGAGAGCAAAACAACTACTGCGTAGTGCACTGCTTATTTGAATGTGATTTTTTGGACAGCGGCCGCCACTGCTTTATGAAAATGATCGAGGTTTTTTTTTAACAGAATCGACCGGAGCGCCGCACAATTGTTACACACGCACAAGCTGAGAACGGAGCTGCATTGAGTTTCTCACAGCTTCTATCATTTGCCACATACGTTATGGAACATTTAAATTACGAGACCATGTAGTCCTAAAAACATTTGCAATAATACCACATATCGCAGTGTTGAGCTATCCACCATCACCACAGGGGAAATTCCTCCACTGTGACAGCCCTAGCTAAACTTAAAAAAATTCTCAAAATTGGACTTTCAATCAAAACCAGCAGTAATCTCAGTTGAGACAGAGAGATTTTTAAAACTAAATGAAGACAAGGAGGACTTTCACAACAAAGTCATTGAGATTTTTTGTCCAGAGGGATAGGCGGATGGATTTCATTTACAAGTAAAGGTAAGACCATGCATACTTGTTTAATATACGAGGGGTGGCTGAGAAGTAAATGGGGGGCTGAAAAGTTCATAGGCTGACCATGATGCAGTGGTCAACTTTGACCAAATGTGGTTTATTTTTCAACACAGTCTCCCCTTTGGTCCAAATACTTCTTCCATCGGTGTTGCAGCGCTTGTATCCCTGCAGTATAGAAGCTCTCTTCTTGATCTTCAAAGACATACAGTGGGGTAAAAAAGTATTTAGTCAGCCACCAACTGTGCAAGTTCTCCCACTTAAAAGATGAGAGAGGTCTCCAATTTTCATCATAGGTATACCTCAACTATGAGAGACAAAATAAGAAAAAAAAAATCCAGAAAATCGTATTGAAGGATTTTTTTTTTTTTATTTAAGTTTTTGTAAAGGGTATACAGGTCATTACAGCATTGCATTGTTTACATTTTCATCACATGTTCCCTTATTTTTTGCTATTTGACAACATTGGTAGGATAGTTATTACAACACCCCCCTTTTTTTTTTTTTAAAGTGAAAGAAAAAGTGAAATTAAGGAGAATTAAATAAAAACAAAACAAAACAAAAAAAAATGAATAAACAAACAAACAGAACAGCAAAAAACAAACAAACAGAAAATTAAGTAATTAAAAGTAAAAGAGCATCTGAGTAGCGTTGGAACAAAGAGCGGGACCATCATTGAAATGGTATTTGTCAAAGATTAGATCTAATGGAAGACACATATGCGATCCAGGGTTGCCAAAAGTTCATGAACCCATCCATGTCCTGTCTCAGTGCGAATGTCAACTTTTCCATCGAGTAAATGTCTTGAATCACGTTAATCCAATCTTCAGGTGTAGGACAGTCCTTCAGCATCCATTTTTTAGTTAGGGCTTTTTTACTTGCCAATATTAAAACATTGAATAAGTATTTATCTCCTCGTCTTTCCAGTGAGTCCGGTAGTAAACCCAAATACAAAGTTACAAAAGAAAAGGGAACTGTTATTTTGAATATTTTCCCCAATATTGTCTGTACGTTGGTCCAATATTGGTGGATAACTGGGCATGACCAAAACACATGAAAATGATTTGCAGTCTTTTCACCACACAAGCGCCAACAGTTCAACCCCTTATGGGTAAATTTGTTTTGTGCAGGTGTTCTGAAAAATCTTACCAAATTTTTCCATCCAAATTCTCTCCACTGCAGGGAAGAGGTACTTTTCCATTGCTGTTTATTTAGCTTTTCCCATATTTCCAATTGTAAAGTGAAATTCCCCTCTTTTTCCCATCTCTCTTTTATATATGATGTGTTGTCTCCTTTTAAGTCTTGAAGACCTTGGTATATTTTAGAAATGTATCTGATCCCTGGGATCCCTTTATATGCCATTAAGAAGACCTTCAGAACACCTGACTGGGCCCTTTCCAAATCCTCCTTTTTAAGTATATTGTTTATGTGGTGTCTAAGCTGAAAGAACCTGTAAAGATCTTGATTTATTAGACCTTGTTTTTTCAAATCTTCAAAACTTCTTAAAGTTTGCCCCTTAAAAAAATCGTAATATTTTATCAGCCCTTTCTCTTTCCACTCTTTAAATCTAGTGTCTGTTTTATTGGGGGTAAAGTCTTGATCATAGACAATCCATTGCAGAAGTCGATAGGGCTCTTTAGCTTGAGTCTCTCTGACTATCTTAAACCAAATTTTTAGCGGGGTCTCTATCCACGGGTTGGTGTTATTCAAGAGTTTAGTTAAGGCATTGTTCCCTATTATCGCCTGTAGGGGGATGTCACTTGTTATTTGCGCATTGAAGGATTTTTAATGAATTAATTGGTAAATTCCTCGGTAAAATAAGTATTTGGTCAATAACAAAAGTTCATCTCAATACTTTGTTATATACCCTTTGTTGGCAATGACAGAGGTCAAACGTTTTCTTTAAGTTTTCACAAGGTTTTCACACACTGTTGCTGGTATTTTGGCCCATTCCTCCATGCAGATCTCCTCTAGAGCAGTGATGTTTTGGGGCTGTCGCTGGGCAACACGGGCTTTCAACTCCCTCCAAAGATTTTCTATGGGGTTGAGATCTGGAGACTGACTAGGCCACTCCAGGACCTTGAAATGCTTCTTACGAAGCCACTCCTTCGTTGCCCAGGCGGTGTGTTTGGGATCATTGATCACAGCCACGTTTCATCTTCAATGCCCTTGCTGGTGGAAGGAGGTTTTCACTCAAAATCTCACAATACATGGCCCCATTAATTCTTTCCTTTAAACAGATCAGTCGTCCTGGTCCCTTTGCAGAAAAACAGCCCCAAAGCATGATGTTTCCACCCCCATGCTTCACAGTAGGTATGGTGTTCTTTCTCCTCCAAACACGATAAGTTGAGTTTTTACCAAAAAGTTCTATTTTGGTTTCATCTGACCATATGACATTTTCCCAATCCTCTTCTGGATCATCCAAATGCTCTCTAGCAAACTTCAGACGGGCCTGGACATGTACTGGCTTAAGCAGGGGGACACGTCTGGCACTGCAGGATTTGAGTCCCTGGCAGTGTAGTGTGTTTCTGATGTAGCCTTTGTTACTTTGGTCCCAGCTGTCTGCAGGTCATTCACTAGGTCCCCCCGTGTGGTTCTGGGATTTTTGCTCACCGTTCTCATGATAATTTTGACCCCATGGGGTGAGATCTTGCGTGGAGCCCCAGATCGAGGGAGATTATCAGTGGTCTTGTATGTCTTCCATTTTCTAATAATTGCTCTCACAGTTGATTTCTTCACACCAAGCTGCTTACCTATTGCAGATTCAGTCTTCCCAGCCTGGTGCAGGTCTACAATTTTGTTTCTGGTGTCCTTTGACAGCTCTTTGGTCTTGGCCATAGTGGAGTCTGGAGTCTGACTGTTTGAGGTTGTGGACAGGTGTCTTTTATACTGGTAACGAGTTCAAACAGGTGCCATTAATACAGGTAATGAGTGGAGGACAGAGGAGCCTCTTAAAGAAGAAGTTACAGGTCTGTGAGAGCCAGAAATCTTGCTTGTTTGTAGGTGACCAAATACTTATTTTACTGAGGAATTTACCAATTAATTCATTAAAAATCCTTCAATGTGATTTTCTGGATTTTTTTTTTCTCATTTTGTCTCTCATAGTTGAGGTATACCTATGATGAAAACTGGAGACCTCTCTCATCTTTTAAGTCTCTCATCTTTTTCTGATCCAAGATGGCGCCCACAGTGGTCGCCATGGTGCTTCGCTGCGCATTTTTTTGTTTGTTTTTGTTCGTCAATTGTGTGTCTGCCTGCTCTTACACCCGTGAAGAGCTACTAAATATCAGGACTTTCACTCCCACGGACCTACTCCCAGTTTTTTTGGATCCTGCCGCCGATCTGGTTCACTTTTTAGCCCAAAAAATGAGACGGCGAAAGAGAGGAAGACGAGTGGGCACCCTCGTGCAGCTTCGCAGGAGAGGCACGCGCACGGCTTTGCCTGGGATATTTCTGTCCAACGTCAACTCTCTTTATAACAAGGTAGATGAACTGAGACTGCTGATGCGATTTAAGGACCTCTCCACCTCGTGTGCCCTCTGCTTCACTGAGACCTGGCTCAAGGAAAAGACACCGGACAGCACGCTCCTCCTCGAGGGATTTCAGCTGTTTCGTGCAGACCGCGATACGGGGCTCTCCGGCAAGACCACAGGCGGAGGAGTCTGCTTCTACATCAACAGCAGCTGGTGCTCCGATGTAACTGTGATCTCCCAACACTTTTCTCCCGCTCTGGAATATTTATTCATCAACTGCAAGCCATTTTATTCCCCGCGTGAGTTTGCTTCATTCATCCTGGCCACTGTTTACGTCCCGCCCGACGCGGACGTGCGCGAGGCTCAGAGCGCGCTCGCGGATCACATTCAGCAAGCGGAGCGGACTTTTCCGGACTCTCTGGTTATTGTGGTTGGCGACTTTAACCAGAGCAACCTGAGCCACAAACTCCCCCGATACAAACAGTTTATTAAATGCCCCACCAGAGGAGAGAACATGCTGGATCACTGTTACACTACAGTTAAGGACACATATCGCGCTGTTCCCCGCGCTGCACTCGGACTATCTGATCACGTGATGGTCCACCTGATTCCCACATACAGACAGAGACTGAAGCTCACAAAACCTGTTGTGAGCACTACGAGGAAATGGACCAGTGAAGCTGGGGAGGAGCTGCGCACGTGCTTGGAAATAACTGACTGGGGCATGTTTAAAGGAGCCACGCATGATCTGGGTGAGTACACGGACACTGTGACCTCATATATCCACTTTTGTGAGGAGCGCATTCTTCCATCGCGCACCAGGGTGAGTTACTCCAACGACAAGCCCTGGTTCACAGCTAAGCTCAGACAGATCAGGAAGGAGAAGGAAGCAGCGTTGAAAAGTGGAGACAGGGACTGCTACAGGGAGGTCAAATACCGGTTTAGCAGAGAGCTGAGGAGAGCTAAATCTGTGTATTCTGAGAGACTCCAGCAACAGTTCACTGCTAACGACTCTGCTTCTGTGTGGAGAGGACTGAGGCAAATCCCAACTATCGGCCTCAGACTTCTAAGGGACAGGATGACAAAGCTCTTTGTCAAAGACTGTCCCAACACTATGCCCGTTTTGCCACCTCGTCAGCTGTGTCCAACTCCCCCCCTCCCCCCAGCGACACTGCCTCCATGGTCCCCACTTCATCAAAGGCGCCCCCAACTCCTCCCCCCCTGCCCTTGCCATCAGTGAGCAGGACGTGCACAGACAGTTCTCCAGACTGAACCCGCGCAAGGCCCCCGGTCCGGACAGCGTGTCTCCCTCCACCCTGAGACGCTGTGCGGAGGAGCTGACTCCTGTCTTCAAAGACATTTTTAACACCTCCCTGAAGTCATGCCACGTGCCGGCCTGCCTCAAAACCTCTACCATCGTCCCTGTCCCCAAGAAGCCACGGATCACTGGACTTAACGACTACAGACCTGTAGCACTCACCTCTGTAGTCATGAAGTCCTTTGAGCGCCTGGTCCTGCCCCACCTCAAGACCATCACCACTCCCCTCCTGGACCCGCTGCAGTTTGCCTACAGAGCCAACAGGTCTGTGGACGACGCAGTCAACCTGGCCCTCCACTCCATCCTGCAGCACCTGGACTCCCCAGGAACCTACGCCAGGATCCTGTTTGTGGACTTCAGCTCTGCATTCAATACCATCCGCCCCGCTCTGCTCCAGGACAAGCTGTCCCTGCTCAACGTGCCTGTCTCCCTCTGCAGGTGGATCACCGACTTCCTGACAGACCGGAGGCAGCATGTGCGGCTGGGAAAGACTGTCTCAGACTCTGTTAGCATCAGCACCGGATCACCCCAGGGCTGTGTACTTTCCCCCCTGCTCTTCTCCCTGTACACCAACTCCTGCACCTCCAGCCACCAGTCTGTCAAGCTGATCAAGTTTGCGGACAACACCACCCTCATTGGGCTCATCTCCAACGGCGACGAGTCCGTCTACAGGAGAGAGGTGGCCCAGCTGGCGTCCTGGTGCAGCCACAACAACCTGCAGCTGAACGCTCTGAAGACAGTGGAGATGATCGTGGACTTCAGAAAAGTCACAGCCCCTCTGCCCCCCCTTACCCTCACAGACTCTCCCATCACCACTGCGGACTCCTTCCGCTTCCTGGGCACCACCATCACCCGGGACTTCAAGTGGGAGCCGACCATCAGCTTCCTCATCAAAAAGGCCCAGCAGAGGATGTTCTTCCTGAGGCAGCTGAGGAAGCTCAAGCTACCCACCAAGATGTTGGTGCAGTTCTACACGGCCATCATCGAGTCCATCCTCGCTGTAATGACGAGACACACACACCGAGTATCAGTCAGCACGTTTACTGGTAGCTGCAACCAACTCCCCCGTGGCTCGTGTACAACTCCTTATATACTCAGGTCATGGCCAGGGTCATACTGCCCTCTTGTGGTGACTCTATGAACTTCACATATCAATACATCTCCCTTTTTTTTCAAGTAAAGGTCATGTCCAACTATAAACTTAAAACTGTTGACATCCTTTCAAATACATACAATCCATTCAAGGACTTTAAATCTTATTGAGCCATAAACTGTTTCTCAAATTTCAATAAACAAAATAAAATCCATTTCTGTTTACATCACCTTGTACACTGAATCACAACTTCAACATTTTCTCTGTTACAACTCAACATCAACATTTTTTTTTTTTTTTCCATTCATCTCAGTACTCCTTACATTTCCTCAATCAATCTTTTCGGTTTCACAATTTGCCTTTGTGAGCTTCTGTTTTGTGTCACCTCAGTCTGTTCGTTAGTGTCTGTCTCTAAGTTCTGGTTCTCAGCCATTTCTGGTTGTTCGGTTTGGCTGGGAATTGGCATGTCACTTGTTTCACTGTCTGTGACTCTCATTTTTGTCTGAGGCACTTTCAGTAAGTGACGTCGGTTTCGCCTCATTGTTTTCCCATGCTCTGTGATGACTTCATATGATCTGGGAGTTGTTTCTTTGACCACTTTTGCCAGCGGTCCCCATTCTCCATCACATCTCACTCGCACAATGTCCTCATGTGCAAGTGGTCTCAGAGGTCGTGCTGTTCTGTTGTACAGTTCAGTTTGCCTCTCATCGCGCCTCACATCTCTCTTTTCCATCACCTGAGATGCTGATGGAAGTCGCGTTCTGAGTTTCCGGTTCATGAGCATTTCTGCTGGGGAAAGTCCATTCTCCAGTGGTGATGCTCGGTAATTCAGGATCGCCAGATGTGGGTCTTCTGCATTGTCTGCAGCCTTTTTCAGTATGTGCTTCACAATTTGCACCCCTTTCTCTGCTAACCCATTCGACTGTGGGTACAGAGGGCTTGAGGTCACGTGCTTGAACCCATATGTGTCTGCAAAGTCTTTGAAGCACTGACTCGTGAATTGTGGTCTGTTATCGCTTACAACAGTCATTGGAATTCCATGGCGTGCGAACATTGTCTTTGTATGTGCAACCACCCTTTCTGCTGTTGTGTCACTCAACCCTGCAAACTCAGGGTAGGTGGAATGATAGTCCATGACTAACAGATAGTCCTTGCCCTTAAGCTGAAATAGATCCATGCCCACCTTTCTCCATGGACCTTGAGGCTTCTCATGGGGCCTCATAGGCTCCTTTGGCTGTTGATACCTGTGGCGCTGGCAAGTCTCACAGTGCTGCACATATGCCTCAATGTCCTTGTGCATGCTGGGCCAATACAAAACATCACGTGCACGTCTTTTGCACTTTTCAATACCCAAATGCCCCTCATGCACTAATTTAACCATTTCTGATCTCATGGAGGTAGGTATGACTATCCTTGTACCCTTTAACAGAACCCCATCTAACACAGACAGTTCACCTTTAAAGTGTTGGTAAGGCTTGTCAAGCATAACTTGTCCTGGTTGATGTATCTGTTCCATTACTCTTTTTAGTTTCTCATCCTTTTGTGTTTCTTTCACTATCTTCGTCCATTTTGCATCTGACACTGGCATGTGTGCCCTAATAGAGTCTACGTGTATTTGCACAGCTTCCTCTGTTGTGCTGCTGGTGTTGCGCAAGCTAGCCCTACTCAGTGCATCGGCTACAACTAGTTGCTTGCCTGGTGTAAACTCAAATTTCAAGTCATATTTTTGTAATCTTAACATTAGACGCTGGATGCGCGGCGGTGCGTCACCCAGTGGCTTCTGTGAGATAGCAATCAGTGGTTTGTGGTCTGTTTCTAGTATTACTGACCGTCCATACACATATTCGTGAAACTTCTCACATCCAAACACTGCGCCTAGAGTCTCCTTCTCTATTTGCGCGTAATTTCTTTCTGCGCTTGTCATGGTGCGCGACGCGTATGCAACTGGATACCACTCTGTATCATGTTTTTGCAATAGCACAGCTCCTAGGCCGGCTTTGGACGCATCTGTGGACACTTTTAGCAGTTTGTCCTGATCATAGAATTTTAACACTGGCTCCTGTATTAGACTGCTTTTGAGCCACTCCCATTCTCTGGCATGCTCTGCCATCCACTGCCACATTGTATTGGTCTCTAACAAGCTTCTAAGAGCTATTGTGTTAGCTGATAGATTTGGGATAAATTTCCCCATGTAATTGACTAGCCCTAAGGCTCTTTGCAAGTCAATTTTGTCCTGCGGTACTGGCAGCTCTGCTATGGCCCGCACTTTTTCCAGATCTGGTTGCACGCCTGCCCCAGATAACTTCTCTCCCAGGTATGTAATCTCCTGTACCCCAAATTGGCACTTACTCTTATTCAGTTTCATACCTGACTTTTTCGCCTGTGTGAGAACTCTAGCCAACCTTTCGTCGTGCTCCTCTTTTGTTTTCCCCCAGACTACCACATCATCAAGAAATACTCCCACCCCTTCTATTCCATCGAACAATTGCTGCACAGTTCTATGGAAAATCTCAGGGGCTGAGTTAATCCCGAACGGCATTCGTAGAAAGCAATGCCTTCCGAATGGCGTATTAAATGTGCACAATTTAGCGCTTTCCTCATCGAGCACTATTTGGCAAAACCCAGATTTGGCATCTAATTTTGTGAAGTAGCTTGCTCCACTCATTGTGCTGGTTATGTCAGATTTTGTTGGTAGCCTGTAATGCTCACGCTGTATCACCTTATTTAGATCTTTCGGATCTATGCACAATCTCAATTCTCCATTTGGCTTCTCCACTATAACTAAGGAGTTAACCCATTCAGTTGGTTCTTCAATTTTTCTGACCACTCCGTCTGCTATCAGTGAGTCTAGTGTTTCCCTCAGCCTCTTTTTAAGAGCTATTGGCACTGTTCTTGCTGGATGTATGACTGGCTCTGCATTCTCTTTCAGCCTAATTTTTTGTTTGCCTGGTAGGCGGCCTATTCCTTTGAACACCTCTTTGTATTTCTTCACCCAGTCAGTGTGTTTGGGCCTACTTGTAGTAGCCTCTGTGTTTTCTCGTGCTGTCACCTTGTCTGTATCAATGACATTCACCCTCTTGATCAGACCTAGTTGATCGCATGTTTTCAAACCCAAAATTGCTTGTCTATTTCCTTCAGCAAGTACAAACAATGCATTCACTGTCTTATCTTTGCTTGACAGTGTAACCCTGCACATTCCCTTAGTGGGTATTGGCTTATCGTCATATGTTCTCAGATTAATCTTCTTGTCTCTTATTTTCGGTTTGTTTTTCAGTCTCTTAAAGTCTTTCATTGGCAGGATGTTTACCTGCGCACCTGTGTCGAGCTTCAGTGACATGTCCGTGCCATTCACATCCAAGCACGCAATCCATTCATCAGCGCTCGTCTCACCCTCGATGGCGTCCACGAAGAACTGATCCTCTTCGCTGTCGCTCTTTTTCTCCACGAGTTGCACCCTCTTCTTCGAGAAGCAGGTCTTTGCGAAGTGATTCTTTCCGCCACACTTGCGACATTCCTTCCCGAATGCTGGACACTGCTTCGGCGCATGTTGCATTCCACACCGCTCACAGTTCCCGCGCGCTTGCCCTGGGTTTGCATCCCTTTTCCTTGCATGCAACGTTCCTTTCGGCTTCGCACGCTGCACTGCATCGACCTCAGCAGTCTCGCTTTCCTTGCTGCTAAAAGTCTTTAATTGTGCCTTTGTACTCTCAGACGCTTGGCAAATCTGTATCGCTTTCTCCAGCGTTAAGTTAGTCTCTTTAAGTAATTGCATCCGCAATTTGTTGTCTTGGACCCCAATTACAATTTGGTCCCGTATCATTGACTCACTCAATGTTCCAAAGTTGCATGACTGACTTTTCAACCGTAGGTCTGTGACATACAGTTCGATCGATTCTGACTCTTTCTGAAGTCTGTTTCTGAACACATACCTCTCGTACGTTTCATTCTTTCTCGGTGTGCAATAATCGTCGAATTTCTTCATCACGACATCGAATTTGCCTCTTTCTTCTTCCGTGAAGACGAATGTGTTGAACACATCTAACGCAGCTCGCCCTGCTACTGTTAGTATTAATGCTATCTTCCTTTCCTCGTCACGAAGACCGATAGCTAGCGAATAAAGTTCAAAACTTTGCTTGAATGCTTTCCAGTTCTCGTTGACGTTACCGGTCAACTTTAACTCGTCCAGCTGTCGAAGAGCGTTCATCTTCGCCGTCGGTTCGTATCTTTATCCTGGTACCATGTAATGACGAGACACACACACCGAGTATCAGTCAGCACGTTTACTGGTAACTGCAACCAACTCCCCCGTGGCTCGTGTACAACTCCTTATATACTCAGGTCATGGCCAGGGTCATACTGCCCTCTTGTGGTGACTCTATGAACTTCACATATCAATACACTCGCCACCTCCATCACCGTGTAGTACGCAGGAGCTACCGCCAGGGACAGACTAAGACTGCAGCGCGTTGTGCGCGCTGCTGAGAAGGTGATCGGCTGCAAGCTCCCATCCCTCCAGGACCTGTACATCTCCAGGACCCGGAGGCGTGCAGGTCGGATCATAGCCGACCCTTCACACCCTGGACACGCACTGTTTGCCCCCCTCCCCTCAGGCAGAAGACTTCGGTCCATTCAGACTAAAACCTCCCGCTACATGAAGAGCTTCTTCCCCTCTGCCATCAGACTGCTGAACACTAAGTGACTTATTAGACTCTCGTGCACTACGTACAGCAGCTCAACCGGACTCATGATAATTATCACTGTTTTCTTTTGCACTACCGACTGCACTATGTGGAACTCCACAATATCTGCTGCTTGTTAATATATTTAAAAATTACATAGATTAGTATTACTCATTCATATTCTACATTTTATTGCATGCATAGTTTTTTATTTTTATCTTTAGTGCTACCCCATGTTTAATGTTGCAGCATTGCACCAAGACAAATTCCTAGTTTGTGTACTACATGAACAATGGCAATAAATCTCATTCTGATTCTGATTCTGATTCTGGGAGAACTTGCACAATTGGTGGCTGACTAAATACTTTTTTGCCCTACTGTAACTCCTTCTTAGTCAGCCTATGAACTTTTCAGCCACCTCTCGTACTTGAATTTGTATTGAATTGTGGAGCTACAGGGTGCACAGCAAATGCGCTGTCTGAATCACTATAATTTTAATTCTTCCTTGGCCTGAAACAAGTAGTCTATAATCAGTTTAGACGCCCCCAAAATTTGTCTGTAAAATAACTTAATATATTTTATTTGTGTAGCCAAGTGTCTTTGCACTTTGTTTATATTCTGGAGAGTTGAATGAAATAAAAACAGAACATGGAGGCATGGAGATAGCCTGCAGAACTTTAACTGCCTTTCTGTGAAACCAAAGCAACTGGAGTGTACTACTATCTCTGCTTCTTCCCTTCATAATAAAAGCTCTAGACATGCATTGCAGAACTGAACTTAAATTCACTGCACATTCTATCAAGAGGCAATTCAGTAAAATGCCTTAGTTGTTTTAATAAATTATTTACATAATCAAATTTTATAATGTACAATTAACAGATCATAAAACATGCAAACTTTCAATTGAAATTAAATTCAAGCTTATGCTACTATATTCATATATTTGTAAATCTGACTTTGAAGGAGTCAGTGCCTCACCACCCACAAACCTCAGGGCATGTGTGTGTGTGTGTGTGTGGGGGGGGGGGGGGGGGGGTTATATTGATTGGATTTTATTTTTGTGGGTGGTTACACTCCCCTCAATAAATTATGCCTATAAGTGATGTGGGTCATAGAGACCCTAAGTCACACCCCCTCTACTTCTGCATATGGGGTCTTAAATTGAAAAATTTTTCCATTGAAATGAATGGCAAGAGCAAAATTATCTTTTTATCCCAAGGAAATTTAATTTCCCGATAAGTTACACATATGATGTTTGTCAATTTAAAAGATAATCTTCCACATAATTAAAGTTGTCGGCTGTCATATAATAACAGTAATATTTAAGATAAGATAAGATAAGCCTTTATTAGTCCCACAACGGGGAAATTCCAGGATTGCAACAGCACAGGGATAGCAACACTCAGAGCAACAATCAGAAGGCAAGAAAAAAAAAACACAAAAAAAAAAACAAGCAAGCAAGAGCAGCTAATATACATATGTACATATTACTATAAAATATATATATACACACACACACACAGAGACACACAGTGCAGAGCATTGTAGCTGGATGGAATAAATATATGAATATATGAACACACAGTGCAGAGCATTGTAGCTAGATGGAATAAATATGTAAATATATAAACACCCACAGTACGGAGCATTGCAGCTAGGTGGAATAAATATGCAAGTATATAAACACACACAGTGCGGAGCAATGTAGCTAGATGGAATAATATGTAGATATATAAAAAAAAATTTAGTTTTTGTTTCAACAATTAGCGGACAACTCCCATCATCCCACATCACTAAACACGAGCATGGTGGGAGAAAACCTCACCTCTTGTTTCCTGACTGATGAAAGAAGGATCCTGTCAAGATCCGGTGCACGGGCGGGGGCCGTGCTTGGTTATCTGATTAGTTTTGTCTTTTTCTGATTGTTTATTTCTTCTGTTCACCCTCTTTGTTGTAGTTGGTTCCTGGTTTTGATTAGTTTCTGTATTTCCTTTTTGGTTTATTGTTTTGATCATTGCGGGCGCTGTGACAGCTCGCGCATCACTTCCAGCTGTCAGATTCTGCTCGCGGGCTGTCACGGCTGCCTGCAATGATCGCCATTTATGACCCTGCAGGTGTTGGTAATCAGGGGAGTTGACTATTTAAACCGTTGGGGCCACTTCCCTGGCGCAGCGGCATCAAATCTCTCCTGTCAGGCAACCCCCGGACTTCTTTGCCAAGTTAAGTAATTATCTATTCCTGCTCACGTCCTTGTTTAAGTCTGGCTTTTTTGCTCCAGCTTCAGAGCTGTGTTTTCTGTTGGTTTGTGTCTTGTATCTTTAGTTACTTTTAGTTAATAAAATTGCAAAAAAAAACTCACAGTCTGTATTTGGCGCCCTGCTTGCCCTCGGGGAGGGCCATTCATGACAGTACACCACTGCCATTCGGACGCCAGTGGACTGTGAGTTTCGTTTTTTGTTTCCCTCCCGTATTTTTTTATTTAGAGTTCGTTTTTGTCCGCTGGCTTGGCAGCATTATTGGACTACAGAAGGTTTGGGCTAGACGAGGAGGACTGTTGGGTGGCTGAATCATTTCAGGACATTATATCGGATGTTCGTCTAACCCACACTCCCGAGGAGGATCTCTAGGTTTGGGACTGCGCGGCACAGGTGATTGAGGGGCTCCCCCGCCTGTGGAGCGTCCCGGGACTCACAGACCTCCTCACCTCTGTTTATCATGCTCAACACCGGCTTCACAGGCTGGGGAGAACACCTCCGCCACCAGAACCTGTGCCGTGGAAGAAACACTCCCGGGGATGGAAGCCCTGAGCTCGAGACCACTACCTAGCTGCTGTCCCGCCTCCCTCTGTTCAGCAGAGTCCCGGAGCCGGCTGCATTGGATACGCAGCCTTCATCCCTCCTGATGGACCCAGTGTGGAGGAGCTGGAAGAGCGCCAATGGGTGGTTACAGCAGAGATGGAGCGCATCGCAGATTACAAGCCATGGCTCCTCCCTGAATTGCTGCCACAACTGGAGAGAGTGCCACTAGCCCGACTTCGGTGCAGTGCCCACTGGACCAGACGACCTTCACAGCCCACGGGAAGATGTTGTCTGGCATGACAGCAGCCATCACCAAGCCCCAGGAGTTAAGGCAAATGTTTTTTCATTTCTTAACACCCTATGATGAAATGCCTTGCCTTATTCCCAGTGGGGAAGCTCAGCCACAGCACCCCAGCTTGGCTGAGCTTTCACTATCAGCTGCTGTAACTTTCTCCTCTCCCGTTTCTCCCGCTGCTCCTTCTACATCCCCTGAGGGTCCGCCAGTCCTGTGAGGGAGCCGTCATGTGGTGGAGAAGCCTCCGGCATTGGAGAGTCCAGCCCCAGCCTTGCAGCCCCGTTCTGGATGGGAGGAGAATGCCACCTTTGCTCCGGAGCTTGAGCCAACAGAGGATTATCCCATGGCCCCAGTGGCATAGGAGGTGGCGTCAGTGGACAGAGGATCTCCTGCTGCAGCCCCTGTGTCCAGAGGTGCACCTGCATCAGCCGCTCCATCGGGGGTCCCACCAACCCTTTAGCTGGAGGTCTGGACCGCCGTGGCAGAATCATCAGAGTCCTGGACAGCAGTGGAGCTCGAGCACAGGCAAGTTTCTTTATGTAGCCCCGAAAAATCTTGCCTGGCTCTTGGTTGAGGAAACCAGGTGCAGCCCTTAGCCACACTTAGGTTTCCCCGCCGGGCTCAATTGCTGCCTGTGACCCTGATCTGGTCTGTGTTCCTGTCTTGTTTCTTTGCCCGAGCCACCATCTAGGGTCACCGAGGCCTCTGGGGTGCTGTGCCTCAGCACAAGGCCTCCATGGGTGCTGCTCCCCCTCCAGTTGAGGTCTCCGTGGGTGCTGCTCCCCTCCGGTTGAGGTCTCCGTGGGTGCTGCGCTCCAGCCCGGGAGCCACCGTGGGTGCGTCGTCTCAGCCCGAGGCCACCGTGGGTGTGACACCTCCATCTGAGGCCACTGCAGGTGCTGTTTTCCTGCCGTCTGTGGTCTCTGAGGGTGCTGCTGTCCTGCCATCTGTGGTCTCCAAGAGTGCTGCTGTCCTGCCGTCTGTGGTTTTCGAGGGTGCTACTGCTCCATCGTCTGTGGTCTTCGAGGGTGCTGCTGTCCCGCTGTCTGTGGTCTCCGAGGGTGTTGCTGTCCCACCATCTGTGTTCTCCGAGGGTGTTGGTGTCCCACCATCTGTGGTTTCCCAGGGTGTTGCTGTCCCACCGTCTGTGGTTTCTGAGGGTGTTGCTGTCCCACCGTCTGTGGTCTCCGAGGGTGCTGCTACGCCCCAGTCTGGGGATGCTGCAGGTGCTGCTACATCCCAGGCCGGGGCTGCTGTGAGTGCTGCTGCTACGCCCCAGTCCGGGGCCGCCGTGGGTGTTGCTGCACCTGAGGTTGCTGTGGGTCCTTTGCCGGAGTTCATCAAGGGTCATTGGGCGTCGCTGGAGATTCCCGCCAGTCGGCCACACATTTCAGGAGGATGCCGCCTCCCGGCTCCCGTGGTCCATGAGGGGTGCTGGGTCCGGCTGCCACTCCCGGGGGGGGGGGGGGCGTGTTAGCGGCCCACAGGCTCAGGGATGCTGGGAGGCCACCTGACAGATGGGGTCCTCAGTTGGGGTGGCTCAGGGACTGTGAGCAGCCACCTGAAGGGCCAGGCCATCCGTGTTGGAGGCTGAGGAACTCTGGGCAGCCATCAGATGCTCTGGACCATACACTCCGGTGGTCTTGGGACTCGGGCAGGCCACTCGAGCTGCCTCGGTCTCTTTCCTGCGGCCCTTGGGTCTTCGCCACCTGTCATTTTGTGTTGTGGGTCATGAGTGTTTTCTTTTGGTTTCCTTTTGTTTTGTGGTTGTGTGATTCATAGTCATGTCTTTATTGTCCTGTTTATTTATAGTGTTATTTTGGGGTTATGGTATTATTTATGTTTGGTGGGGGTTGTGTTATCTTGGTCTGTATTCTTTGGTTTCTTACCCATTTAATAGTTATTTCTTTGCTGATCGTTTCTGTTTACTCTGCTCTGGTATTATTATTTATTTTGTTGTGGTACCTCCATGCCGGGGTCCCCCTCTTCCCCCCCCCCCCCCGGGGTGGGTTGTTTTTCTTGTTGGGGGGGTCTTCTGTGTGTGTGTGTGTGGGGGGGGGGGGGGTGATGCTACCCTGGGGTGTCTGGGAACCACCCCTTGAGTAGGGGGCTCTGTCATGATCCAGTGCACGGGCGGGGGCCGTGCTTAGATATCTGATTAGTTTTGTCTTTTTCTGATTGTTTATTTCTTCTGTTCACCCTGTTTGTTGTAGTTGGTTCCTGGTTTTGATTAGTTTCTGTATTTCCTTTTTGGTTTATTGTTTTGATCATTGCGGGCACTGTGACAGCTCGCGCATCACTTCCGGCTGTCAGATTTGATCGCCACTTATGACTCCGCAGGTGTTGGTAATGTGGGTTGACTATTTAAACCGTTGGCGCCACTTCCCTGGTGCAACGGCGTCAAATCTCTCCTGTCAGGCAACCCCCGGACTTCTTGCCAAGTTAAGTAATTACTTATCTGTTCCTGCTCACGTCCTTGTTTAAGTCTGGCATTTTTTGCTCCAGCTTCAGAGCTGTGTTTTCTGTTGGTTTGTGTCTTGTATCTTGAGTTACTTTTAGTTAATAAAATTGCAAAAAACTCACAGTCTGCGTTTGGTGTCCTGCTTGCCCTCGGGAAGGGCCATTCATGATAGATCCCAAGAGGAGAAAAACAACACAAAGGTATTGTTTTGTATTGTGAGAGCTGCAGCTGATCCAGAGGACTGTTACTTCACCCTGGGCGCACTTTGAAAAGATGACATAAGTTCCGTCCATCTGTGTTTGTAGTTTTTTAATTTACATATTTTCATAACCTTATACCTTAACAATTAGGCAACAATCTACACCATTATTATATAACTATTAAATTATCTTTTAGATTGACAGACATCATATGTGTAACTCATGGCAAAATTTGATCGGGATCAAAAGATAATTTTGCTCTTACCATTCATTTCAATGGAGAATTTTTCTGATTTAAGGTCCCATATGGAAGTGGAGGTAACGTGACTTAGGCTCTCTATTGTAGTTTGAAAACAGAATGCTGCTTAGCATCAACTACGAGCAGATATGCTAACAATGAGGCTAAGTGATGACATCAGCAGAGGTAAAAAGTCACATGAATTTCAGTCTGACCATTCTCAATAAAGCTGCTTGAACATTCAAAGTATCAAGAACATTCAAAGTAACATTCATGTATTAGATATTTGATTTAGTGCCACAAAAAAAGTTGTTCAGATCTGATATGAAAGATTAGGGGTTAGATCAGATTTGCAGGTTCAGACTGCCTTTTGGTAAAAAAAAAAAAAAATCAGATTTGAATCTTGGGCAGCGCAGTGGCGGAGTGGTTAGCACTGCGACAGCACAGCAACTCACCCTTGGCCAGGGGATCCTGGGTTCGATCCCAACCCCCGACTAACAGTGATCTGTGTGGAGTTTGGATGTTCTTCCCGTGTCTGCGTGGGTTTACTCCGGGATTTCTCCCTTTTCCTCCCACATGCCAAAAACATGCAAGTTAGGTTAATTGGCATCAAACTGGGGATTCTAAATTGTCCTTAGATATGACTGTGAGAGTGAATGGTTGTCTGTCTCTCTGTGATGGACTGGCGATCTGTCCAGGGTGTACCCTGCCTCTCGCCTAAAGATGCTGGGATAGGCTCCAGCACCCCCACGACCCAAAAAGGTAAGCGGAAGAAGATGGATGGATGGATGGATGGATGGATTTGAGTCTCTTCAGGCTGGTAGTCTGAACCTACATTTACTGGAGCCTAGAAACACAATACTTTAAATTACTGACGATATAATAATCCAATTTTTTTGCACTTGTGAATTTTAAAGTTTGCTTGTTTTCTATTGACAGGGCTTTTAATGGGACAAACCAAGAGTTGGGTGAGATTAATAACATCATTAGTCTGATCAGGGGAACAATCCCACTGCACTGAAACACAGCAAATATCCCACTGTCCTGTTGTGCTCAGGGGTCTTTCAGTGTGAACAAAGAAGCAGGTAAAACTGCTGTCTGTTCTCACCTGCAGCTGAGGAGCACTATACAAAGAGAGAGAGATAGAGAGACATCTGCTCTCTCTATCTCTCCCTCCCCTCTCCTGTGTCCTCTGCAACATCTGCTTCCTCTGCCGAGCTTTCCCATCAGGCAGTAGGCGTGTCCTTTGTGTTGCCCCCTAACTTCATTGTTCTAGCCAATCATTGTCCTTGCAGTGCTGTTCCCACGATGCACTAGTAACGACCAGAAGGTGCTGATGGGAGCTGGTGTCTCCGAAGGAATGACTCTAGTCTTTACAACAAGGTTTAACCCCTAGGGAGAGACAACAATAAACAAAATACAAACAAAAACAATATTCTCAAATACAGCATCTTGCTGTTGATCACCAACTGCACTCCAGATGATTTTTTTTTTTTTTTAAAGACAATGAAGCAAATGAGTAAATGAGATTTTGTGCAAATATTACAGTTGGAGTACAACAATAAGGAAAGAAGAAATAGTAAATTGAGTGAAACTGAGAGATGAAGCTCTGGGAAAAGATCAGAGCCTGGTCCCTGGGGAGCTGCAACAGATGAAGTAGCTGAATAAGCTGTCTGTCATTGTATGACTCGGGCTGCTGTGGTCACTTCGTTTGTTCAAACTCAACAATGGAGGATGCCTGAGAGAGAAATCTTTGTTTTCCCACAAGATTTAGCCCCAAAAATCTCTCGTTAGTGATGCTCTGTATGTGTGAGGATTTGTGGCAAATTCAAATGCAAATAATAGACATGAGTGCAGAGAGGTGTGAAGTCAGTGGATCAGTGTTATGAGGCTGTTTCCTCAGAAATGTGCACCAAAAAAAAAGTTTTATGTGTATGTTGAGGTACGATATAATAAGATTAATGGCCTTTAAACTACCACACCAGTTGATCAAATGAGAATTTGCTGTTTCGCCACAATCAAGTGTTTTGAGAATTAAGATAAATATATTTTTAAAAATTCAAAGCATGACAAGCAGGAGGAAATATTGTTATTTTCAGTTATTTAAAAATGTTTTAGATACTTTTAATCCCGTCTTTTTAAATCATTTTGTTCCATTTAAATGTGAAATGGGAAGGAACTGGGTGCCATTGGTCACATTAAGGACCGTGAATGTGGAGTGTAAATAATGAATAATAAATAATAAAGGGCACAAAAATAATCTGCAACATCTGTCTCTACCTGTGTTCTCTACTTTAAATGTATCCTTTTAAACCTTTTAAATGTTTCACTTTGCATTTGTAGATTTTAAAAGTTGTGAAAAGCTTTCACCTACTGTTGTTTTCTAGTCAAATGCTTATAATATATTCAACACTGTAATCAATCGTAGTCAAAGTAATGTCTAAAAAATGCTTATTAAAGTGAAAAAATAATCAATTGTTTATATGTACAGTGGTGTGAAAAAGTGTTTGCCCCTTCCTGATTTCTCATTTTTTTGTATGTTTGTCACACTTTCAGATCATCAAACAAATTTAAATATTAGACAAAGATAACACAAGTAAACACAAATGCAGTTTTTAAATGAAGCTGTTTATTATTAAGGGGGAAAAAAATCCAAACCTACATGGCCCTGTGTGAAAAAGTGATTGCCCCCTAAACCTAATAACTGGTTGGGCCACCCTTAGCAGCAACAACTGCAATCAAGCATTTGCGATAACTGGCAATGAGTCTTTTACAGCAGTGTGGAGGAATTTTGGCCCACTCATCTTTGCAGAATTGTTGTAATTCAGTCACATT
Organism: Pholidichthys leucotaenia; assembly: GCA_020510985.1. NCBI lineage: Eukaryota > Metazoa > Chordata > Actinopteri > Cichliformes > Pholidichthyidae > Pholidichthys > Pholidichthys leucotaenia. The sequence goes on along the minus strand of CM035837.1, from coordinate 344,739,693 downwards.
TGAGAGTTTTCGAGCATGAACTGCCTTTTTAAGGTCATGCCACAGCATCTGAATCAGATTCAGGTCAGGACTTTGACTAGGCCACTCTAAAGTCTTCATTTTGTTTTTTTTAAGCCATTCAGAGGTGGACTTGCTGGTGTGTTTTGGATCATTGTCCTGCTGCAGAACCCAAGTGTGTCACGCCGCGCCGTTCATCAGCGGCGCCACCTGCTCACACACCTGATCCTCATCAGCGGCGAAGGATAAAAGCCGCCTCGCCCGGAGGCTCGGCCTGAAGCCGTCAGACTTCGTTCCTCACCGTTGTGAGTCATCTACAATCTTCAGCGCAATTATTTGGGTAAGAAGCCTTACCTTCTCTCTCCAGTCTGCTCCCCTGTGCACAGGTGGATTTCCCGGCGGCGGACGTCTTCTCTCCAACGCCCATTCCTCGCTGTTGCACCGAGCTCTCCAGGTGGCTGTCTCCCGGGTTTCGTCCCTTGCTGTGCCAGCTGACCTGTCATCCAAGTAAGTCCTTCTCTTGCCATAATCCCTCCTGTGTTGGTGTATGCCTGTCACCCTCTCCCTGTGCCTTCTCCATAGGGTTGCCCGGCTGTACGGTCACCTGCCTCTGTGTCTGAAGCGGACACCGCCACCAACACATTTACACCCCGCAGACACGCACTCATTCACGCCCATTGTTAATAAACTATTTGAACTACTCTGAGCCTGTGTGTGTGCGTCTCCTGAGCCGTGCGTTATGTCAGTACGGCTTCAGCAGAGCGGCTCGGCAGACGGCGGGCTCGCACACCGTCTTACCACTCTCGAGGTTCGAGTAGATCAGATCGCTTATCAACAACAGGTGATCCTGAACCAATTAGTAGCAATAACAAACCGATTGGACCGTCTGGACCCCCAGCAGCCGTTCCCCCCGGCTCCCCAGGGTGGCGCAGCTCCTGCTGTTCCTGCGGCCGTTCAGCCAGCTCCAGTGGCACCGGCCCGTCTCACACCAATTCCGACCCCCGCTCGCTTTAGCGGAAAGCTCGGCGGAGCGCGGGGGTTTGTGATGCAGTGTGAGTCCGTGTTCGACCGTGTGCCCGGGGACTTTCCCTCAGATCACAGCCGAATCGGCTACATAGGTAACCTCCTGGAGGGGCGCGCTTTAACCTGGGCCTACGCTATAATGGCGAGACCCAGTTATGCCACCCTCACCTATGCCGAGTTCGTGAGGCGCTTCCTGGAGGTGTTCGACCATTCTCGCACCGAGACGGTCCAGGTCGATCGGCTTCTCGCTCTCCAGCAGGGAAGCCGGTCAGCCGCGGACTATGCTATCGACTACCGGGTAGCAGCGGAGGAATTGGGCTGGGACGAACGTTCCCTCTGTGGCCTGTTCCTCCGCAGCCTCAATGACGATCTGAGGGATGAACTGGCTGGACGGGATGTCCCCGGAACGCTAGCGGAGCTAACCTCACTAGCCATTAGCTTGGACAACAGGCTGCGCGAGCGCTCCTCAGGACGGAAGTCGTCTACTTCTCGCCCTCGGGGAGCCTCGCTGCGCCTGCCCCAAGCTCGCCCCCTGGCGACGCCGCCACCATCGCGCCCCGAGGAGTCGGAGCCGATGGTGACGGGCTGGACAAAGCTCTCCCCGGCAGAGAGACAACGCCGCCGTGAGTTGGGTCTCTGCATGTATTGCGGAGACAGTCAGCACACGGTGGAGCTTTGTCCGCTGAAGCCAAACGGCGGGGTCCGCGAGTCACTGTAGGGGGCCTCACGGACGTCAATCGGCCAAATCCCCTCACCCAATTGAAGCTGCCCATCCGTTTCTGCCACAACCCCACTGGGCATCTCACCCACGCACTGGTGGATTCGGGCGCAGAAGGCAGCTTCATTTCACAAAGCCTGGCAACCCGATTGGGCATCCGCTGTCAGGCACTGAGAAACCCCATCTCCCTGGTCAATCTCTCTCGTGCCTCCCTTGGGAGAGTCTCACATCAGACCGTCCCCGTCCCGGTCATCATCTCAGGGAACCACCGGGAGGAGATGGTTTTCTACGTCCTGCCCAACTCTGTGTCGCCCGTCATCCTGGGGTATCCCTGGCTACGCCTCCACAACCCTGTCCTGGACTGGAAGTCAGCTGGGGTTGCGGCATGGAGCACGTTTTGTATGGGCACCTGCCTTCAGTCCGCTGCCTGCTCCCCGTCCGCTTCCCCCCCTGTGGCGGACGCAGCACCTCCGGACCTGTCTCTGGTGCCTCCGGAATTTCACGACCTGGGTATGGTGTTCAGCAAGGCGAAAGCTATGTCTCTTCCCCCTCATCGGCCCTATGACTGTGCCATCAACCTCCGCCAGGGGGCCCCCTTACCTTCTGGTCGGCTCTACAGCCTGTCTGCGCCAGAGAAGGAGACAATGAACACCTACCTGAAGGAATCACTGAGCGCTGGGATAATTCGCCCATCGTCGTCACCCGTGGGGGCAGGGTTCTTCTTCGTCGGGAAAAAGGACGGGTCCCTCCGCCCCTGCATAGACTACCGTGCGCTCAACGACATCACTGAGAGGGACCGTTACACCCTGCCCCTCATGGACACTGCCTTCCACTCCCTCCAGGGGGCGACCTGGTTTACCAAGCTGGATCTACGCAGCGCTTACCACCTCGTCAGGATCCGGGAGGGAGATGAATGGAAGACAGCCTTCCGTACCCCGAACGGCCACTTTGAATACCTAGTCATGCCGTTCGGGTTAACCAACGCTCCTGCCGTCTTTCAGCGCCTCATCAACGATGTCCTCCGGGATTTCATCGGCCTCTTCGTGTTCGTCTACCTGGACGACATCCTTATCTTCTCCAGGTCCAGGGACGAGCACCAGGTCCATGTGAGGCGGGTCCTCCAAAGACTGCTGGAGAATCGGCTCTACGTGAAGGCTGAGAAGTGCGAATTCTACGCTAGGACCACATCCTTCCTGGGATTTATCATCTCTCAAGACCAGGTGCTTCCAGACCCAGAGAAGGTGAAGGCGGTGGTGGAGTGGCCTACTCCCGCATCCCGGAAGCAGGTGCAACAATTTGTTGGCTTCGCCAATTTCTACCGCCGCTTTGTGCCCAACTTCAGCTCGATCGTCGGACCACTGACCCGCCTCACGTCCCCGAAGGTCCCTTTCCGGTGGACAGAGGAGGTCGCTGCTGCCTTTAAGGCGCTGAAGGCGGAATTCTCCTCCTCCCGGGTTCTTCGCCAGGTCGACCCCGCGCTGCAGTGCATAGTGGAGGTGGATGCCTCGGACACGGGAGTGGGAGCAGTTCTATCCCAGCGGTCACCGGACGATGGCGCCAAACGACCCTGTGCCTTCTTCTCCCAGCGCTTGTCCCCGGCGGAGAGGAACTACGATGTGGGGGACAGAGAGCTCCTGGCCATCAAACTCGCCTTACAGGAGTGGCGCCACTGGCTAGAGGGGGCGGACCTGCCGTTCGTGGTCCTGACGGACCACAAGAACTTAGAATATTTACGATCTGCCAAGCGCCTGAACGCCCGCCAGGCGCGCTGGTCTTTGTTCTTCGCCAGGTTCCATTTTACCATCACCTTCAGGCCAGGCTCCAAGAACGGCCTGCCTGATGCCCTCTCTAGGCAGTTTACCCCCGTGGGGGCTGAGGAGACGCCCCACACCATCCTGCCCAGGTCGTGCGTCGTGGGTGCCATCTCTTGGGACATCAAGAGCAAGATCCGGAAGGCGCAGGAGGTGGAACCTGATCCTGGCGGCGGACCGGAAGGAAGACTGTTCGTGCCATCTGCGGTCCGAGGAGAGGTCATCCACTGGCTCCACACCTCCCGGCTCACCTGTCATCCCGGCACCTCCCGGATGATCAACCTCCTCCAACGGTCCTTTTGGTGGCCAGGCCTGCGGAGGGACGCGGCCCGCTACGCCCGGGCTTGCCCTATCTGTGCCACCTGCAAGTCGGGAAACGCCCCTCCAGCGGGTCTGCTCCAGCCCCTGCCCGTTCCTGGCAGGCCCTGGTCGCACATCGCGTTGGATTTCGTCACCGGTCTCCCCGTTTCCAACTCCTTTGACTCCATCCTGACCATCGTGGACCGTTTCTCCAAGGCGGCGCACTTCGTCCCCCTGCGAGGTCTCCCTACTGCCCTGGAGACGGCGGATCTCCTTGTCCAACACGTGGTCAGGCTGCACGGGATTCCGGTGGACGTGGTCTCGGACCGGGGTCCCCAATTTTCATCCGAGGTTTGGAGGTCGTTCTGTAACGCCATCGGAGCCAAGGTGAGCCTCTCCTCCGGCCATCACCCCCAGTCCAACGGGCAGTGTGAGCGGACCAACCAGGAGCTGGAGGCTGCGCTTCGCTGTGTGACCTCATCTAAACCAATGTCCTGGAGCAACCATCTCGCCTGGGTCGAGTATGCTCATAATACCGCTCGCTCTTCTGCTACGGGGATGTCTCCATTCAAGGCGTCCCTGGGTTACGACCCCCCGCTGTTTCCAGAGCAGGAGAGTGAGGTGACCGTCCCCTCGGTTAGAGCACATCTCAGGCAGTTCCGCTCCATCTGGGCTGCCGCGCGCAAGGCGCTTTTACGCACAGCGGAGCGCAACAGGACTGTGGCGGACCGGCATAGAAGACCTGCCCCGGCGTACAGAGTTGGGCAACGTGTCTACGTTTCCACCCAGGACGTCACCCTAAAAGGTGAGAGGAGAAAGCTGGCACAGCGCTTCATGGGTCCCTATCCCATCACCCGGATCATCAACCCGGTGGCTGTGCGCGTGGCTATTCCCCCCTCCCTCCGCATCCATCCCACCTTCCACGTGTCGAAGGTGAAGCTGGCAGTCACCGACCCCCTTTGCCCCCCTCCTGCTGCGCAACCCACGCCCCGGATGATTGATGGCCATCCGGCCTGGTCTGTCGCTTCCATCCTGGACTCTCGACGCCGGGGTCGTGGGTTGCAGTACTTGGTGGACTGGGAGGGCTATGGGCCCGAGCATCGACAGTGGGTACCCTCGTCGTTTGTGTTGGACCCATCGCTCATCGCGGACTTCCACCGAGCGCACCCGGATAAGCCATCGCCAGGAGGCGCTGCTAGAGGGGGGAGTACTGTCACGCCGCGCCGTTCATCAGCGGCGCCACCTGCTCACACACCTGATCCTCATCAGCGGCGAAGGATAAAAGCCGCCTCGCCCGGAGGCTCGGCCTGAAGCCGTCAGACTTCGTTCCTCACCGTTGTGAGTCATCTACAATCTTCAGCGCAATTATTTGGGTAAGAAGCCTTACCTTCTCTCTCCAGTCTGCTCCCCTGTGCACAGGTGGATTTCCCGGCGGCGGACGTCTTCTCTCCAACGCCCATTCCTCGCTGTTGCACCGAGCTCTCCAGGTGGCTGTCTCCCGGGTTTCGTCCCTTGCTGTGCCAGCTGACCTGTCATCCAAGTAAGTCCTTCTCTTGCCATAATCCCTCCTGTGTTGGTGTATGCCTGTCACCCTCTCCCTGTGCCTTCTCCATAGGGTTGCCCGGCTGTACGGTCACCTGCCTCTGTGTCTGAAGCGGACACCGCCACCAACACATTTACACCCCGCAGACACGCACTCATTCACGCCCGTTGTTAATAAACTATTTGAACTACTCTGAGCCTGTGTGTGTGCGTCTCCTGAGCCGTGCGTTATGTCAAAGTGCACTTCAGCTTGAGGTCTCTAACAGATGGTTGGACATTCTCCTTCAGGATTTTTTGGTAGATAGCACAATTTATGGTTCCGTTTACCACAGTAAGTCTTCCAGGTCCTGAAGCAGCAAAACAGCCCCAGACCACCACACTACCACCACCATATTTTACTGTTGCTATGATGTTCCTTTTCTGAAATGCTGTTACTTTTACGCCAGACGTAATGGGACACACACCTTCCAAAAAGTTCAGCTTTTGTCTCGTCAGTCCACGGAGTATTTTCCCAAAAGTCTTGGGGATCATCAAGATGTTTTCTGGCAAAAGTGAGATGAGCCTTTATGTTATTTTTGCTCAGCAGTGGTTTTCATCTTGGAACTCTGCCATGCAGACCATTTTTGCCCAGTCTCTTTCTTAAGGTGGAATCATGAACGCTGACTGACCTTAACTGAGGCAAGTGAGGCCTGCAATTCTTTGGATGTTGTTGTGGGGTCTTTTGTGACCTCTTGGATGAGTCGTTGCTGTCACAATCTGGGCATGGGGGGGATCCCGCTGTGCACTGTCTCCTTGCCTTTTTTCTATATTTGTATGGGATTGCATTTTTGAGTTCTAATTCCTGTTATTTTACCTTTAGTTGATTTTCACATCTTCTACATTGTTTCTTAGTATGATTTATTTTCCTGTTTGCATTCTTTGTGGTTTTATTTATTGCCATGAGCCAAGCCTGGTTGTTCTTTGGGCTCGGTTCTGACCCGCTGTGGCTCAGGTTTATCTATGTATTTGTGTATTGTGTTATATTTTGAGTTCTTGTAGTTTCTATGTCACGTTCTTTTTTCCGTACCTGTAGCCACTGTTCTGGCCGGCAGCAGTTAGGCAGCCTCCTTTGGCCTACATTCGTGTGGGCGCTGTCTGAAACTTGCCGGTCCGACCACGCACCCTCTCTCATGATAGCCAGCTGGTTCCACTCCAGTGATTGCCCTTCTCGTGCTTCGCCCAAGTGCACCCAATCTGTTGTGCCAGCAATGCTTGTACTTAGGCAGGCCTTTGCCAGTCAAGCATTGCTGGACTATTGTATTGTCATTGATGTAGATTGTTGCCACGGTTCACTGTGGTTTGCCCACTGCACTTCCCACCGTGTGAGCCGTAAGTGAACATTGTCTCCTTTTTGTAAGTCTGCTCAGTTTTTGTACTGTTTGTCTTGTGGCCACGGTACACTGTGGTCTGCCCGCTGCACGCCCGTCGTGTGAGCTATTTAGTGTACCCTGTATCGTTTTTGTAAGTCTATATTTTGGATCTGTCAGTCATGAACTGAGCCCGTGTTTCCTGTGGGCTCAGTTCTAATCATTCCTGGTGGTTCAGGCAGTGGGTTTATCATGTGGTGTTATGTTTTGATTTCACGTTGTTTTCATGTCTGTGTAGGGTTTCTGTTTCTGCCTGTAGCTGCCGTTCTGGCCTGTCCGGCCATGACCCCTCTTTCTCTGACAGTCAGCTGTTCGCCCTGGTAATTACCTTTCCTGCGCCTCGCCCGTGTGTTCTCAATTGTTTGGCCAGCGGTGTTTATACTTAACTGACTCTTCGCTACACAAACACCGCTGGACCATTATACGTGTTAGATAGTAGTTCTCCGCCATCTAACCGTCACGTCTCCAAAAGGACTGTTTTCCGTGTGTGCTTGCTGGGACGCTGGGACTACTCAGACTGCCCCCTCACTGTGAGTAACTGTAGTGTTTCTGTTTGCCACTGTGCTGCTACGCTTTCCGCAGCGTTTCCCCCTGTGCAGCACAGCCGCTACGCTTTGGCTGTCTGCCCAGTGAATCCTCCGGTGTGTGTGTTGGGCGTCCTGAAGGACTCTTAAGTGTACCCGAGCTGTCTTGTCTTTTGTGTATTCACTGTTGTGTTAATAAATGTGTGTTTGGTGTAACCCAGCACTTAAATCCATTCGTTCTTCTTCCCTCAGAGAAGAAGGGGTTTATGACACTGTCTGCCTCTTTTGTTAATAAATGTGTTTGTGGTGTAACCTGCACCTAAATCCATCCTTCCCTCACTCGCTGCGTAAAAGCACATGAGGAGGGTCATGACATCTATATGTTTGGGTTTACTTGTCTTTATTTGTTATCTCATTATATTCATATTCTGTTGTGTTTTCTCTCTTCCCGTGGCTGCAGCTGTCAGTGGCACTTCCAGGTTTTTTTGCTCTGTTGTGGGCGGTGCTCCTGTCAGCTGTCAGTCCTGTCTTCTCCCTCTCATTGCTCCCAGCTGATCCGAGTTTGTGATCATTGTTTCCTCCTGCCTGCTCATGGTAGCCACACCTGCCATCATTTATTTCATTTGTTTCTAGCTCTATTTAAGGACTGTTATTTTCTTCTTTCTTTGCCGGAGTCTGTCCTATTCATCTCCACCAGAACCCTGCCCCTGTTCTGGTGTGCTCAAGCTCGTAAGTTTGTTTTTTATGATCAGTTTGTTTTTTTCTGTTGGTGCACTGTTTGAACTTTGTGTTTTGTTTTCAAGAAATACCACAAACTGCAGTTCAGCGCCTGGGTCTCTCCTCTCTGCCATTCGGGCAATTCATGACAGTAGACTCCGGCCAGTTAGCTTACCTTTGCCAAGGAGGTACAAGTAACACCACAGGTACAAACTGGAGGTGCTTTTAAATTTACAAAAGATCTTCCTTGAGTGTATTTTGGTTGCACATCACAGGTATACTGTATTCTGTCCCATATATCTTGGTGCACTTTGGTCACTTATAGCAGCTGATGCCAATCTGGCTCCAAACTAGCAGGTTTGTACGATTATCACATCTGTTTTACTACTGTCTTTTGGACTTGGACCAGCACTGCCATAAAACACTTACAGCCATATCAGAGCTGTATTACTGTTACTACTGCTAATAAATACAAACATGATTTTTACTGCTTCAGATAAGTATTTATGCAGAGAAGTGCAGGGTGATGAAAAGGATAGGTTTGGATTTCTTCAAGCCTGGAATTGAATATTTTATTCATAAAGATAGATGGTCGTAAGTATTCAGGCTTTTATACACCAATACATATACTGGTTAGCTAGGTTTTAGAGTTGTCTTTTGCTAGTTTTGGCCATATTAGCCATTTAGAATAAGGTATTTGGGACAAGTTTAGACCATTGTGAATGGGTCCAAAATGGTTCCAGGAGGGCAAGCTGCATGAGTGGATTCGGGTAAGGTCTGGACCAGATTTGGTTTTATCCTTAACCTCTTGCACTCCGTTGTACCGCAGGCGGGCAAGTCTCTGCGTCCCAGAGCGCATGAGGGCGCTCTCGTGCACCCTCGTGCGCTCTTGGACGCACGATGGCGCTGCGGGAGCTGCATATCCGCTCTTCCACTACAGGCACAGCCGCAAACAGATTAGATCATCTGATTGACCTCTCATTCGACTAATAAGAGCCTTGAATTGGGTTTCTGAAACCTTGAAGAACCAATGACTGAAAACCTAGCAAGAAGGACCCGCCTACCAAAGCTGTGAATGCAGTGAGCCAGTTGAAGCAGAGAAGTTCACAGCTGTTTTTTTCAAGGCTGGGTGAAGACAGACTGCTGCCTGCAGCAGATAAATAAAGGACCTGCAGGAAGAACCCCACAGACCCAGCAGCACGGAGACCATCCACAAGTGGAACCTGTGTGACAGCGACTGCCATTCGCGCAACGGCATGTTCGGCCAGGCGGTGCTTATTTTGTTTTTGTCCCAGCAGAATAGACATTAAGATTGTCTTCTATGGTCATCATAGACCGACGGAGGCCGACGACGAAGGCTGAGTGACACACACACGTTTGCCAGTCTATTTTTAATTACTACTGTTATTTGTTTTGAAAAATCGTTTGCCAAAAACCGCAATCATGGAAGCGCAAAATCGCAATAATGGAATTATGTTTTGATCGGGTCGCGAGACCAGCGTCGCGTTCGTCTGACAATGAAGAAGAAGTTCACCAGCTCCACTTCTGCTGTGAAGAGGTAAGGTGTTCTAAGCTAAATTATTCTTTATCCCTGAAAATTGTAATCAATTTCAAAATGACTTTTGACCGATCGGTAAATTACAGCTGTGCGTCATCTCTGCATGACGGACCGTGGCGCAACGGGCGATGTCTTTCCTCTGTAGCTGGGGGTGGGGGACAACCCCCCCCCCCCCACACACACACACACAGACACAGCCCTGAGTGTGACCTTTCATTAGAGCCCAAAATGAAGCTTCTACATTGAATCATTCAAAAGTTACAGACGTTTTTCCAAACTGTGCCATTTGGCACAATTTGGCACAGTTCAAAAACGCCTGGGAACTACCTGAGGAAAAAGCTGTGTAATATATTCATTTTTTGTGGTATTGTTACAAAATTTGGACCTCAGCTGGATAACACTTGGTTCTACATTTCTGTTGCATTTTCCAGCCCGGATCTGAAGCTGTGTGTTATTTGCAAGCATTTGTATCCAAAAAAACACCCAGGCCAAATTTATTTTCTTCAAGTTCACTATGTTTAGATGACTGTAACTCAGTGGCCGGAGCACTTAGAGAGATTATGACTGTTTTGCCAAAAAATTCAAAGTGTTTTCTTTTAAATGAGACCAACCCCATGAAGATGCTGCAAAGGGTTGAAGAACAGCTTTGGATTTAATTTGGGCACGTTATTTTTTGGCGTTTTTAGGGAAATTGACCAGAGTGCTAGGGGTTAAACCTGACCTGCAGAGCTCTTACCACCATGCAAGTGGACTCCCATCCTGACCTGTTTTGTGGATCCAGTCTGGAATCTTTTGGCCCTTTTCCGCTAGTACCTGTTTGGCCCTGTTCGGTTCGGTTCAGTATGTTTTGTAGGCTTTTCCATTAGGAACTGTGACCGTTACGGTCCTGCTCCCGAGTGGTTCTAAGCGTACCATACTGACCTGAAAATGTGATGTAAAAAGACTGCAGGCCACAGACTGGTCCGGGCGTAACGTCATGAGAGCAACATTTGACGCTGAATTACAGAATCTCGAGCCACCATTTGCAAAGATTCGTCCATGAGCCAGCCAGCAAGCAAGCATCAGTATAAACAACAACGATAGAATGGCTTCACAGAAATCAGACCCACAGAAATCAACACCGTGGTCCAGCAGAATTTTCTGTGCCTTTCGGCTGATGAGAGAATCCAGAGGTAACTAGACGGAGCCACCTGAAATGAATTTACGGCCACAGGAGCACCCAACTTCAGCAGCTAAAAGCCATGATATTAGGATATAGAGGATGGTGAGTGATGTGATATGATGTGATATTATGCATGTTGCACATTCCGTTATTTTTAGTAGTGGTGGACAAAGTACTCAAATCCTTTGCTTTTTAAGTTAAAGTATAGGTAAAGTGCCAAAATTAAAGTAGCACAATTTCCACTTAATATGAAAGGGACTGAACTGAGATTTATTTGATTGTGTGAATATTAATTACAGAATAAATGAAAATGAATGACACATCCAATATTAGCCACTGTAAAATAAACCGCTTGTTTATTTATTTATTTTGTCAGATCACTTGTATGATCCTTTATGAGTTATATTCATAATAGTGCATCTTGCACTTTGGGGAATGGGAGTTCTTCAGTCACCATTATAATTTAGTTTATATGTGTAGTTTATACACCACAAAAAAAATGGTTGAGAAAACTTAAAATTTCAAGGCAGCCTTTTGCAGTAAAGTTTTTGAATTGTCTCAACGATCTGCTATTTTATTTTCCAAGTCATATTTCATTGTTATACCAGTTACATTTACGTTGTTCTCACTACTATTAAAATCTTCATGTGGCCAATATAGACTTGTTTATTAGCTGAATAGCATGATTCACAGAACTACCAAAAGCTAATCAACCCCACGACCACCCACAGTTTTATTGATAAAATTCAATAATATTCATTATCATTGTGAATATTATACTGAAAAGCAATTTAAAAGTCAAGTGCAATTAGATGGTAAACTATCAATAATACACTTCAACAGCAGAAGTCTTAACAAAAACTTTCCACAGATTCAGGACTATTTAAAACAGCTAGATAGAAAATTTACTGCTGTCACAGTCTCTGAAACTTGCCTTAATGAAGAGCAGGCTTCTCTGATGGCAATAGAGGAATATCAGATGTTTTATATTAATAGATCTCAAAAAAAGGGTGGTGGTGTTGCACTGTATATTGATGGCCTGTATAGTTGTAAACTTGTAAATGGAATGTCCTTTGCACTACCAGGGATTCTGGAATGTGTTACTGTTGAGATTGGCCAAGATAAACCAAAAAATCTAATTATAAGTTGCAAATATAGAATGCCGGGAACTTGCATTGAGACATTCAGAGATAAATTAGTCGAGCTGTACAATAATATAACTAGTAAGAAAATGGTTGTAATCTGTGGAGATTTCAATATTGATTTACTAAATCCATTTCAACAAAATGTAATTACAGAGTTCATGAATTCTATGTACAGTATGAGTCTGGGGTTCTTTTGTTTTTTTGTTTTTTGTTTTTTTTTTCTCCCGGCGCCACACGAGTTGGCCGCCCTTTGCAACAGCGGCTCGATTCCGAGTCTTTTTCCCTTCCTCTCTCTTTTTGATCCGTCTTTTTTTCACTCCTCTTATATCACGGACACACAGATCGTCCCAAATGTCTCCTGAGCCGGTGGACGGAGCCACTGTTTATAGCAGGATACGATACAGCAGGGAAGAGCTGCTAGCATTCAACCGCCACCCGGTCCCATTGGAAAAACTCGACATACCGAGAGAACTGAGGCGAAAACGCCGCGGCTGCCGGGCTGGAGTAAGACGGAGGACAAAAAATATAAAGTACAGACCCTCGCTTCCATCTATTGTCATGGGAAATGTACGGTCGTTACTGGGAAAGGTAGATGAGCTAGCGGCTATCTGCCGTTACGATAGCACATATTGGGAGTGCTCTCTCCTTTTGTTTTCTGAGACGTGGCTAACTGAACTAGCAGCAGATGCTAACATTGAGCTGGAGGGTTTCCACATGATACGGGCTGACCGAACACCAGACAGTGGCAAAGCAAGGGGCGGTGGAGTGATAATGTATGTTAACAACAACTGGTGCAGACCGGGACATATCACTGTTAAACAACGACACTGCAGCAAAGACATTGAGTTGCTAGCTGTTAGCATGCGGCCTACATATCTCCCGAGAGAACACTCACACGTGATCTGCATTGTTGTTTATGCAAATCCGACGGCGAACGCTGGGACAGCGCGTGACATCATCCATTCAGTAACCAGCAGGCTGCAGACAGAACACCCAGATGCTCTTCTCCTCATCTCAGGCGATTTCAACCATGTTTCACTATCTCCCATTCTACCCACGTTCACCCAGTATGTCACATGCCATACTAGAGACAGTAAAACACTGGACTTATTCTACGCAAACACTAAGGAGGCTTACACCTCATCACAACTCCCCCCACTCGGGAGATCGGATCACAACTTGGTTCATCTCCGGCCGGTGTACAAACCCCTAGTGCACAGACAACCTCCGGCCATGCGCACAGTGGAGTTATGGTCTGAGGAGACAATGGACACTCTAAAGGGCTGTTTTGAAGCCACTGCCTGGAAGCAGCTCTGCGATCCACATGGTGAGGACATCGATGGCCTCACTCACACCTTCACGGACTACCTCAGCTTCTGTGTGGACAAATCCGTTCCCACCAAGACCATACGGCGTTGCTCAAACAACAAACCCTGGATCAACCCTGAGATAAAAACACTTCTGAGAGAGAAGAAGAGGATCTTCAGGTCGGGGAATAGGGAGATGCTGAAGTCCGTACAGAGGGAGCTGAGGAGAAAGATCAGAGAAGGCAAGGACAGCTTCAGGAAGAAGATGGAGGACAAGCTGCAACAGAGCGACATCAGCGGGGTCTGGAGAAACCTCAAAACCATCTCTGGGCTCCAGAATACCTCCCCCCAGGCCACGGGGGGCAGGGAGTGGGCGAACAACCTGAATCTGTTTTTCAATAGGTTTGACCAACCGCCCTCCCCCCTGACTGCACAACAACCACTGCTGCCTCTAAAGAAATCAAGTCCTGCTGCCCACTCCCCACTCCACCAACACCCCCCCACTCCCAACACACAGCCCCCCATCCTGACCCTGACCAGGACCCAGGTGAGGACGGAGCTGAGGAAGATCAAGGCGAGGAAGGCGTCGGGACCGGACGGCATCAGCGCAAAGCTCCTCAAGTCCTGTGCAGACCAGCTGTGTGGGATTGTGACGTACATCTTCGACCTGAGCCTGAAGCTGGGGAGGGTACCACAGCTGTGGAAAACATCTTGTGTGGTACCTGTACCAAAAACTTCCCACCCCAAAGACCTGAACAGCTACAGACCGGTGGCCTTGACGTCCCACTTGATGAAGACCCTGGAGAGACTGCTCCTTGCTCACCTCCGCCCCCTGGTGGAACCAGCGATGGATCCACTCCAGTTCGCCTACCAGCATGGCATTGGGGTGGAGGATGCGGTGATCTTCCTCCTTCACCGTTCTCTGTCCCATCTGGAGAAGCCCGGGAATATGGTGAGGATCATGTTCTTTGACTTCTCCAGTGCTTTCAACACCATCCAACTGATGATCCTGAAGGACAAGCTGCTGCGCGCAGGGGTGGACCAGCACCTGTCATCATGGATCCTGGACTACCTCACGAACCGGCCTCAGTTTGTGAGAACCCGGGACTGTGTGTCCGACACGATCATCGGTAACACGGGGGCCCCCCAGGGAACGGTGCTGGCTCCCTTCCTGTTCACTCTTTATACTGCAGACTTCTCACACAACACAACACACTGCCATCTACAGAAGTTCTCTGATGACTCTGCGATCGTTGGCCTCATCTCCAATGGAGATGAAGCTGAGTACAGAGGGCTTATCCAGGACTTCGTGGACTGGTGCCATCGGAACTGCCTCCAGATCAACGCGAGGAAAACTAAGGAGCTGGTGGTGGACTGCCGCAGGCAAGGGCAACCCCTCACAGCACCAGTAAATATACAGGGAACAGACATCGAGATGGTGACATCCTATAAGTACCTGGGTGTTCATCTGAACAATAAACTAGACTGGTCACACAATACTGACGCACTCTACAAGAAGGGACAGCGCAGGCTGTTCCTACTGAGGAGACTCAGGTCTTTTGGTGTACAAGGGGCGCTGCTGAAGACATTCTATGACACGGTGGTGGCATCAGCCATCACTTTTGGAGTGGTCTGCTGGGGCAGTGACATTACTGCAGCCGATAGGAAGAGACTGAACAAACTGATCAAGAAAGCTAGCTCTGTCCTGGGGTAGCGCCTTGATCCGGTGGAGGAGATAGGAGAGAGAAGGACGGTGGCTAAACTGTCATCTCTGCTGGAGTCCGAGTTCCACCCTATGCAGGACATACTGAATGCACTGAGGAGCTCATTTAGCAGCAGACTACATCATCCCAGGTGCACAACCGAGAGGTTTCGCAGGTCCTTCCTACCAACGGCTGTCAGACTGTACAACCTAAGCTGGGCTGCTTGCAGAGATAGCAAAAAGACATAACAAACTAATAGTTTTTTGAATGCAAAAGATGCAATAGACTTACACAATGGTCCCCTCCGGCATACAACTAGGAAAATACCGGTCGCTATGGAGGGTGAGAATATGTATGGGCACATAATCATACCATGTAGGATAACTAAGTAGACGGTTATGCTGTTTCATCCCATCTAGCAACAATGCTCTGCACTGTGTGTGTTTATATATTTACATATTTATTCCATCTAGCTACAATGCTCCGCACTGGGTGTGTTTATATTTATATATCTATATATTTATTCCATCTAGCTACAATGCTCCGCACTGTGTTTATATATCTACATATTATTCCATCTAGCTACATTGCTCCGCACTGTGTGTGTTTATATATTTACATATTTATTCCACCTAGCTGCAATGCTCCGTACTGTGGGTGTTTATATATCTACATATTTATTCCATCTAGCTACAGTGCTCCGCACTGTGTGTTTATATATTCATATATTTATTCCATCCAGCTACAATGCTCTGCACTGTCTGTGTGTGTGTATATATATATTTTATAGTAATATGCACATATGTATATTAGCTGCTCTTGCTTGCTTGTTTTTTTTTTTTCTTGCCTTCTGATTGTTGCTCTGAGTGTTGCTATCCCTGTGCTGTTGCAATCCTGGAATTTCCCCGTTGTGGGACTAATAAAGGCTTATCTTATCTTATCTTATCTTATCTTATCTTATCTTATATCCCACAATAACACATCCCAGTAGAATCACAGTTCGCACTGCTACACTTATTGATAACTTGTTTGTTAATATTATTGATAAGAAAATAGAAAGTGGATTATTGATAAATGACATAAGTGATCATTTGCCTGTCTTTGCACTTATCCATGGCCACACGGGGGCAATACTAACTAACTAACTAACTAACCTGCACTTATATAGCGCTTTTCTAGTCACAAAGACCACTCAAAGCGCTTTCATTAATACTAACCCTCTATTCTAAGGGCCTATAGGAAACAGATATCTAGGGACAATTTAGAACAGCCAATTAACCTAACATGCATGTTTTTGGCATGTGGGAGGAAACCGGAGAAATCTCGGAGTAAACCCACGCAACACGAGGAGAACATGCAAACTCCACACAGATCACTGTTGGTCGGGGGCTGGGATCGAACCCACGATCCCACGATCCCCACAATCCCCTGGCCAAGGGTAAACTGTGCTGCCGCAGTGCTAACCACTGCGCCACCGTGCAAAAAACTTTAAAATCTTTCAGATACAAATCACAAATTGCAATCAGTTCTTTTAAAGAAGCCCTGCTGAAGCAAGACTGGACAAAAGTCTATGTATCAGATGTAAATGAAGTTTATGACACATTTATGAACATTGTAACCACTCTTTATGAAAAAAATTGTCCATTAGTAAAGAAAAAGCTTGAACAGAAATTTGTCGACAAGCCATGGTTTACCAAAGGATTACAAAAAGCGTGTAAAAAGAAAAATTCATTATATAAAGCTGTTCTAAAGAAAAGGACAAAAGAAGCAGAACAGCGGTATAAAACATACAAAAATAAGTTAACATATATAATGAGATGTAGTAAAAGAGACTATTACAGTAAAGAGATGGAGAAAAACAGAGATAATATTAAAAATACATGGACAATACTTAACAATATTCTTGGAAATAAAAACAGAAACACAAACAACCCAACCAATAGATAGATACATACATACATACTTTATTTCGAACAAAAAAAGTAAAACAAAAACAAAACAAATGACAAGTGCAATAAAGTAACAGTATACAGTGTTCGAAAGGGAGAAGAAAGAAGTGAACATTTATTAATTCCGACTCCTCTTTTCCATAAATACAACCCATGTGAAATATATACAAATTAAAACATTTAAGACCCCAAGTAAACAATTAACTATATTTTGTACATATCAACATTAACACCCATCCATCCCAACATACATACAGTACATACATCAAAACCAGCCCCAAACAACACAGATATACACAGCACTGTCCCACCTACCATTCCATAGTGTCCCAGAGTGAGCATAGTGAATCGTACATATAAATACTACCCTTCTAACATATATTCTTTCAGCAAATAATGTTTATACATATTTTTGAATTGAATTCTGTTTGTACATAGTTTCAGTTCCAGCTCCAGACTGTTCCACAAATCCACCCCACAGATAGATATGCACATACTTTTCTTAGTTGTTCGTTTGTTAACATTGGTCCTAATTTGGCTCAAGAAATACCCATTACGGCACCTACAGATGATACAATAAGCAAAAACATTGCTATAAAAGACTCCATTTTCATAAAGAACACAGACGAGAGAGAGGTCACTGAAATTGTTAAATCGTTCAAAAGTAAAACATCTACGGATTGTGATGGTATTGACATGCTTTTAGTCAAAACTATCATTGAATGCTTAGTGAAGCCACTGACATATATTTGTAACCTGTCTCTCCAAACAGGTATATTTCCCAATGCAATGAAAATAGCTAAAGTAATTCCGATATACAAGACGGGTGACAGAGGGGAATTTTCAAACTATAGACCAGTTTCACTATTGCCACAATTTTCCAAGATACTTGAAAAAATATTCTGTGAGAGAACTGACAACTTCATAATGAAGAATAATTTATTGTGTGAGCAGCAATATGGGTTCAGACACAAGAGGACAACTGCATTTGCTCTAATGGAATTTATAGAAAAAATATCAACTGCCGTTGAAAATAATGAGTATTCAGCTGGGGTATTCCTGGATCTTAGAAAAACATTTGATACAGTGGATCATAATTTATTATAAAAGAAACTACAAAATTATGGTAATGAGGTAGCACTGTCCTGGTTATGTAGTTACTTAAAGAACAGATATCAGTATGTACGTATGTGTTGGTAGCAAAAACTCAGAGTTACTGAAGGTTACTTGTGGAGTCCCACAGGGTTCAGTTTTGGGGCCATTGTTATTCAATATGTATATAAATGATATATGTAAAGTTTCGGGAAAAAAATGGATTTAATATTGTTTGCCGATGACACTAATTTATTATGCAGTGGAAGCAATTTGGAACAACTTTTGGATACACTTGGAAAGGAATTAGGAAAGCTTAAACTGTGGTTTGAGTCAAACAAATTAACGCTCAATTTAAGTAAGGCAAAATTTGTAGTTTTTAACAACCATCACAACAACTCAGTATCTAAACTCAGTGTAAATGGTGTAGAGATTGAAAGGGTATCCGAAACTAAATTTCTTGGAGTAATAATTGATAATAAACTGTGTTGGAAGTCACATATTAATTATATTAAAGGTAAAATATCTAAATCAATTGCAATACTACACAGAGTGAAATATTTACTGAATCAACCCACATTATATACTTTGTATCATTCATTAATACTCCCATACATGACATATTGTACTGAAGTATGGGGAAATACATATAAAACAAACATATATCCAATCTTTATGCTTCAGAAGAGAGCTATTAGAATAATAAACAAAGCTGCTTACAGGGAACCAACAAACCCACTTTTTCTTAAATTAAAAGCTCTCAAGTTGAAAGATCTGGTTGACTTTAAAACTGCAATAATAATGTTTAAAGTGAAGAATCTATCACTGCCCGCAAATATCCAAAAGTTGTTCCCAATAAGGGAGAAACAATATCATTTCAGAGGAACATGTATATTTCATAAACCTTTAGTGAGAACTACCACCAAGAAACACTGTGTTTCAGTGCAAGGAGTTAGATTGTGGAATGCTTTTGGACCTGAATTAAAATCATGTACAATGCTTGGACAATTTAAACAAAAACTAAATGAAGAAATACTCCAAACATATATACAAGATGACATGTAAAATCACATAAGGATTATCATATTCAGTCTGTGTTGTGTTGTTGCTTAGATTTTTGCCACGTTTTGTCTTAGCTTTGTTCTGAATTGTAATCGCTCTTGTTTCTCTTTTGAATTCTTGGATGGAACATGGGTGGGCAATATAAGCTGCGGCTTCAGCCATCACCCATTTCGGATAACTTATGTTGACCTGTATAATCAGAGGAGTTATTGTTTAATTTGACCTTGTAAGATGTTTTTTTTTTCTTTCCCCTTTGTTATATTATTCTGTTCCTTTCTTTTAATCTTTACTTTTAATCTATCCGAAAAAAAGATTCATTCATTCATTCATTCATTCATTCACATAAATGGCAAAAATATGTGTATTTTTTGTATTTTTATTCTAGTGTTTCTTTTTTTTTCCATTGAGAGAGTAGGGAAGGGAAAGAAACATTCATAATAGTCATGTACTCATGCATACTTAAATTATATGATCAGTATAGCAACCAGAAATTTTTCTCATGTAAAAGCACTGCTTTGAAATTAATAATTAAAAGTAAACAACCAAAAATTTCTAATTGAGTTAAGGGTACAAAGAGCACCCACTTAAAACTTGAGCAATGACTTCAGTCTTGAAGGTTTGAGGTTTTTCTCAAAAATTTATAACAATTTTCTTAGTTTTCTACTTTTCTCTGTAAACCTTTCTAAAATTGAAATCATGTTCCTCAAATTTGTAATTTCCTCTTTTAAAATTGACTTTTCTTGTACATTTGAAACTTTATTATAAATTTGTGGATTATTTTATGACAAATTTTTGTCTGTTTTTTAAAATAAAATTATTAGGGTTTTTTTTAGATAAATTTGAAACAGACTGTGGTAATTTTTTTTACTTTTTCCTTATAACAATTTACATTTTTGACCATAATTTTGCAGTCAGAACAGAACAATAATTTAACTCTGATTACAAAGAAAAGATATTAATAAAACTGTATTTAATGAAATAAATTAACTTAAATGACCAAGGATGCTGTTATTTCTGTTATATTTCTTTATAGTTTTGTTTTTTTGGGTTTTTTTTTTGGGGGGGGGGCGGGGGTTAGAAATCTCCTCACCACCCAGACAGCAGGAAAAACCTCCCTTATTTTGAAATCAAATGTTGACACATTTAGTTTGTCTGAAGGCTGCTGACAGATTAGTCATTGACTTCATGAATTTTGGTCATCTTAACCTGCCAGGTACATAATAGGGAACTGTAATGGACTTTAAAGACATATTTCACCACAATATGTGTTCATGTACAGAATGATCTGCTTAGGCACTTATAGTTGTGCTCTCAGGCTTTTTCATCAGGCACCTCTCTAGTCAGCTGCTGAAGGACCTCAGTTTAGCGTGAAAAGAGAGCTAGCGTTTTTAGCTGTTGCTTTTTGTCACTGCCGCTGGAGAATAAAAACAGCGCACCTGCTCATGCGAGAAAAGAGAGAAATTGCCAGTCTCTTCATTCCTGCAGTTCCTACAGAACATCACTTAATATTGTAGTGGCTGGTGAAATACATCCTCAGCAATTCATCAGTCCCCTTTGCCTTTCCCTTCATGTGAAGCCGGCTGCATATGAATTCTAACCACATCTCTTAGCTAAGCGACTCTTCCATTATTGCTCCCGTTTCCAGGGGGTTAAAACCATGATAAACGCCTCCAGTGCTTACATACCTCTTATGATTTTTTCCCACGTTTAAAGTACTTAAATAAACTCATGTTTCTGTTGGACAGTCGCGCTTAGCGAGACACTGCCTGCTGACTGACTGGAAAACTCATGTGAGCGGTGCGCTTTTAAACTCCGCGGGGACGACGGCCACGTGCGTTGTTCGTGTACGTGCTTGTGGAAAGTCATTGCTTCATATATTTTTCTTAATAAATTCATATCTCCTTGGCGAGGCGGTAAAATTTCTGGTGAGGTGGTCCGCCACCGAGAAATGTTACCAGAGGAAACCCTGGATATATATCCAGTAAATCCATGTATTTCTCCATGTAACCTTGTGACTGCATTATTTTAATTCTTTTAATCCTAGATCCAGTTTATTTTGGCTTAAAATGCATCATAATTGTTAAATATATCTTATTATACCTAACTCAGTACTGTTTACCTGTTGAAATATATATTTTACGGCTAATATAACCCCCATAACTACAATATGGCACATGGCAATCAAGTTTTGGCAGCTGATCACTTTTTGTCACGATACCACTGGCTGGAGCAGGTACATCCCATGATGTCTCAACAGTCTCTCCATGATTTTCACACAGATCAGAGCAATTTGTTGCACAGGAAGCTAAACATTTCTACAGACATTCTGAAGTTCTGTAACCACTGCAGGTTCGTGAAGCCGGGGTGACATCACTGGGAGCCTGTGTTGAACGCCCAGACCCACGGTTTGAAGAGATAATTTTGCCACAAGAGAGCCATCTGAAACACACACACTGAGAATACATATTTTAGTACCTAATAGCGATAACTTGCCGACATTACAATGTAGTACGGCAGAATTAAAGTAGCATTCGCAATCATTAGCTTACCTTCATATGTGATGTAGTTCGTATCCTCATGTCTTCCACTTTATACTGCTCTATATGGTTTCCCAAACGTTCCAGTACTTTTCCAGAGTGTGTCATCTCGTCACCTATAGCCTTCTGTTCTCCTTTTTTGCCTTTACTCTGGCAAAAAAGCCAGAGACCGCAGTCACCTCGTATCCTGCCATCTTGTGTTTTGCCTGGGTCGCTTGTTTTACGTAACAGGAGGGTTGAGCCGCCTCCCTGTAACAAATCCCACCCACATCGGGGCGGCAGTGGCTCAGCAGGTAGAGCAGGTCGTCCAATAACCGCCCTCCCTGTAACAAATCCCACCCACATCGGGGCGGCAGTGGCTCAGCAGGTAGAGCAGGTCGTCCAATAACCGCATAGTTGGCGGTTCGAATCCCACTCTCCCCGGGTATCCTGCCGTTGTGTCCCTGGGCAAGACACTTCACCCCAATTGCTCCTGGTGGGTCTGGAAGCGCCATGTTAGGTAGCATGGCGCCATCAGTGTGTGAATGTGTGTGTGAATGTGTGGATAGCAGCATCTGTAAAGTGCTTTGGTCATCAAGAGATGAGAATAAAAGCGCTATATAAGTGAATGCCATTTACCATTTACATCAAGGGGTACTCTGGTGTAATGGAAACACAAGTGAATTGAACTGTACCGTGCTGTACTGGGCCAAACAGGTACTAGTGGAAAAGGGCCATTTGTTACCTCAATAATGGTTCTGGTGCTGAGCAGTGTTGGGTAAGTTACTAAAAATAGTAACTAATTAAAGATACTAATTACTTCTTTTCAAAAATAACTGATTTACTTTACCAATTACTGTATGATTAAAGTAACTAGTTACTTGGAAAAGTAACTTTCACGTTACTTTTAAATGCATACTTAAATCATCTTGCACACATATCAAGATGGTTTAATTAATGGATTATATTATGGGCTTATTAATGTCAGGCTGAAAACAGATTGTTTCAGGCAGAGCTTTTAGAACATGTTCAGTCTGCTTTATCCTGCCTTGAGAGCTCTTATTGTGAGAAAAATCTGAAGAAAATCAACATGATATTGCTAGTAATTTCCTCATTGTGGAGTGAGTGTTGGCAACACTGCATAAAGCTATCCATGTTTATCTTACCTTTATATGGATTTAATCTGATGTGCAGTGATCAGTGTTGGGCAAGTTACTAAAAAATAGTAACTAGTTACAGTTACTAGTTACTACTTTTCAAAAGTAACTGAGTTACTTTTGAGTTACTGCATGATTAAAGTAAGTAGTTACTTGGAAAAGTAACTTTTGCATTACTTTTAAATGCATACTTAAATCATCTTGCACACAGCAAGATCAAGGGCCCCTTGTTCTCATCAGAAAAAAGAAGAAAAAGAAAAATGAGGAAAAAGTGTCTCATCTTACAGAGAAAAAAATGTGTCAGATTTACACAAACTATTGTAGTCTGTAGAAAGTCAGAAATTTACTACAAATAAAGTTGTAAATTCACAGAGAAAATTCTGGACCCCCCTGGTGGGCCATTTTTGGCCCACGAGCCATATGTTTGACGCCCCTGGACCAGTCCATTAAAAATGCATATTTAGAGGATTTACTTCCATCAAATAACTGCATATCACAACAGCATGTAAATGAATGAGGTAAAAATGAGGTAAAATAGAATGCATAGATAAATGAAAGTTCATCGCTTGCAAGAAGCTTACTGCAACAAACCACAGTCACTTTTTCTCTGTGTGTAAGAAAACTTACACACAATTACTTACACAACTTACACATTTACAAAACTGCGGACAAATGCAAACTTCTTGCTCAAAAAATAGTCATTGTCATGGTCCGTGTGCTGACTTTGTCAGCACTCGGATTGTCTGGTTGTTCTCCGTTCTCTCCTCAGGCGCACCACTAGGCCTCCGGGCTTTTATTACGACAGCGTCTCGGCGGCGCTTCCGGCTATCAGGAGCGGAGCTCCTCTGGAAGGCTGGATTTCAATCAGCTGATGATCTTTCATCAGCTGATTAATCTGTCATGCTGTAGAGGAGCTGGAAATAATGAGGCGATTTTGTTTAAAAGCAGCGTTTTAATGAACAGCTCTCCTAACTTGTCTCATCAGGTGCAGAGCGTGGCAGAAGGTAAAAAGAGACAGAGTTCTGCCAGCTCGCTGATTAAATACAGGCACACATCAAAGACAGGCATTACAAAGGCTGACATCCCTCGTTATCTTAATACCCCCATTGTCCTGTTATCTCCTCTCCTCGTCTTGGGAGGTGATGGGAACTCCTCTCCTCGTCTTGGGGGGTGAGGGTGACTCCTCCGGTCTCCACCGTCGCGCCCTGGGACATCTTTGTTCTTCACACGGCGGGTGAGATTCCTTTGTCCTTTCAGAGGTGTGAAGTTCCTTACATATGCAGTCACTAAGCATTTCACCTGTCCTAACATATGTAGGTATGGAATATATGAGTAATATAGACCACAGGCCCCCCAAACAACTAGGAAAGGACAACAGAAAGATTCACAGTCTAGAACAGTTACTACGACATACTATGTGTTACAGCTGTTGCCACAGAAGAACTTTCTAGCAGCCATGCTTCTAAGATAGTTCAGTGGTAATCATAACAGTATAGTAAAATCATAAGTCGGTCCTAAACTGTTGCAGCACAATTAGAGAATAACTGTGGAGTGGTTGGTATCAGTCCCTGTGCAGCCTGGGTTTAATTCTTCTCCCAAAACTGCTGTAGGTTGGTTTAGGCGTCCTGCTGGGACCTTCTTGTGGGAAATCTGCAGTGTGGGAAGGAGAGAGATTATTTGTTCCCTGCCTGGGGGCTGAGACTTTTCCCTTGGGGGGTCTACCTCGCCGAGGTGCTCGTGCCAACTATGCAGGCTCGTCTTTCAACAAGAAGGCAGGTTTAAGTCTGTCAATGCTGACTGTTTCTTTTCTGTCCCCATAATCAAGTACAAAGTGTTTATCACCATGTTCCAGCACTCTGTAAGGGCCATCGAATACTGGGCGTAACGTTGGTTTTAGAGCTTCATGCTTAACAAAAACGAATTCAACTTTTTTTAAAGTTTGAGGGACAAAAACTCGTGGAAAGGAGTGATGAGCTGGACCGGGAAGAGAGTCCGGTCCGTTGCTGCCTAAAAACCTTGGGACTGGCTCTGGGTTCTCTGGTAAAAATTCACCTGGGAGTCTGAGAGGTTGAGCAAAGACTAATTCTGCAGGGGAAGCGTCTAGATCCTCTTTAGGTGCAGCACGCAACCCCAATAAAACCCAGGGAAGTTTATTTACCCAATTTGTGTCCGTTAGTGAGGCTCTGAGGGCGGCCTTTAAGGACCTGTGAAAACGCTCGCATAACCCATTAGCCTGAGGGTGATAAGCGGTGGTGCGATGAATTGTTGCCCCTAAGCTGTTGGACATGGCTGACCAGAGCTCTGAGACAAATTGAGGCCCCCTATCGGACGTGATGTCCGATGGGACGCCGAAACGTGGCACCCAGTTTGCTAGAAAAACGCGAGCGACTTCCTCCGCTGTAGCTGCCGCTAGAGGAACTGCCTCTGGCCAGCGCGTGGTGCGGTCTATCATTGTTAGCAGGTGTGTGAAACCTTGGGAGGAAGGCAGTGGTCCCACTAGGTCGACATGGATGTGGTCGAACCTTCTAGCATGGATTGGAAAAGGCTCCAGAGGGGCTTTTGTGTGTCTGTGTATTTTGGCGCGTTGACAAGAAATGCAAGTTTTTGCCCACTCTTTTACGTCTTTGCGCAGGCCTGGCCACACAAACTTTTCAGCAACCATTTTGACCGAGGCGCGCACACCTGGGTGCGCAAGGGAGTGAATTGCGTCAAAAATGCGGCGGCGCCAAGCAGCTGGTACTAACGGGCGAGGTCGGCCGGTAGAAATATCGCATATTAGGGGGGACACGCCGTTGCGTAACCCTTTTTTCTCCAGCCTTAACCCTGTTGGTCCAGACAAGAGCGCGCGCACGTCCGCGTCGCTGTTTTGTTCTTCTACTATGGCTGCATAATCTATCCCTTCAAGGATAGGTGCTGCGTATGTGTCTGTGTTAGTGAAGAGTTCCGCTGCTGAGGCAGTGTAATCTGTCTCCTCGCGCTCTGGCAGTGCCACAGCGCGAGAGAGACAGTCCGCTACTACATTAAGTTTGCCTGCTACGTGTCGAATGTCTGTGGTGAACTCTGAAATCGCAGCTAGTTGTCTCTGTTGTCTGCCCGACCATGGTTCTGAAATTTTAGCCATAGCAAAGGTGAGCGGTTTATGATCTACAAAAGCCGTGAAACTTCGCCCTTCTAACCAAAACTGGAAGTGGCGGATGGACAAATGAAGCGCCAGCAGCTCTCTGTCAAAAGTGCTGTATTTGCGTTCAGTTGGGTTTAGCGATTTGCTAAAGAATGCTAAAGGTTGCCAGACCCCGCTGACAAGTTGCTCTACAACTGCCCCTATGGCCAGGTCTGAAGCATCTGTGGTTAGTGCAATGCGGGCCGCGGGATCTGGGTGAACTAACATTGTGGCGTTAGCTAGAGCGTTTTTAACTTCCGCGAAAGCGCGTTCGCGCTCCGGGGTCCATTCGACCGCGCTGGAAGCCTTCTTTTTTTTGAGTGCGTCATATAGGGGCTGCATGAGCTGAGCTGCGTGGGGGAGGAAACGGTTGTAAAAATTAACCATCCCCAAAAATTCCTGTAGCGATTTGACCGTGTGGGGCCGTGGAAAACTTTCTATCGCACGAACTTTGTCTGGAAGCGGAACTGCCCCCTTCGGGGAGACTTTGTGTCCCAAAAAATCAATTTGTGAAACGCCGAATTTGCATTTGGCTGGATTGATTATTAGTCCGTGCTCTTCCAGCCTCTGAAAAACGGTAGTGAGGTGCTGCTCATGTTCCTCCTCAGACGAGCTGGCTACCAGCATGTCGTCGAGGTAGACGAAGACAAAGGGGAGGTCGCGTAGGACCGCGTCCATCATACGTTGAAAAGTTTGGGCCGCACCTTTGAGGCCGAAAGGCATTCGCAAGAATTCAAAAAGGCCGAAAGGGGTTATAACCGCCGTTTTAGGAACGTCTTCAGCTCGGACTGGGACCTGGTGATAACCGCGGACTAAGTCTATCTTTGAAAAAATGCGCGCACCTGCCAGATGCAGTGAAAAGTCCTGAATGTGAGGGATTGGGTAGCGGTCATGCACTGTAGCATTGTTTAATCTGCGGTAATCTCCACACGGTCTCCAAGAACCGTCGGATTTCGGAACCATGTGAAGTGGTGAAGCCCAGGGGCTCTTCGAGCGTCTAACAATGCCCAATTTTTTGAGAGTTGCAAATTCGTCCCGTGCTATGTTGAGCTTGGCCGCGTCTAAGCGGCGAGCTTTGGCAAAAACGGGAGGTCCCGTTGTCGGAATGAAGTGTTTAACTCCGTGTTTAGCTACAGTGGCTGAGAATTTGGGGGTTGTGAGTGCTGGAAATTGGGTGAGGAGTTGCTCAAACTTACCTCCTGCCGTGGTGACGTTGGCCTGCACAGGTGGTGGAGAAACTCGAGCTGAGCATGGAATAGAAGCAAAAGATAGTGCATTAACCAGGCGCCTATTTGCTAGATCCACTAACAAGATAAGATAAGATAAGATAAGCCTTTATTAGTCCCACAACGGGGAAATTCCAGGATTGCAACAGCACAGGGATAGCAACACTCAGAGCAACAATCAGAAGGCAAGAAAAAAAAAAAAAAAAAAAAAAAAACAAGCAAGCAAGAGCAGCTAATATACATATGTACATATTACTATAAAATATATATATACACACACACACACACAGACACACAGTGCAGAGCATTGTAGCTGGATGGAATAAATATATGAATATATGAACACAGTGCAGAGCATTGTAGCTAGATGGAATAAATATGTAAATATATAAACACCCACAGTACGGAGCATTGCAGCTAGGTGGAATAAATATGCAAGTATATAAACACACACAGTGCAGAGCAATGTAGCTAGATGGAATAATATGTAGATATATAAAAACACAGTGCGGAGCATTGTAGCTAGATGGAATAAATATATAGATATATAAATATAAACACACCCAGTGCTGAGCATTGTAGCTAGATGGAATAAATATGTAAATATATAAACACACACAACCCGTGTGCACACAAAAAATCTGCGCCTAACAAGTTAAAACTCACCGCTGGTACAACAAATGTCCATCTGTAGCTGCGGCCGTGGATGAGGAGGTGCAGGCTCTTTTCGCCGAACGTGTCAATGTCAGAGCCGTTGGCTGCCACTGCTCCGTTGCCCCGGGTGCCCATGGCTCGATCTGCGTAGGAGGGCATGACGAAACTCAGCTGAGCTCCTGTGTCGATGAGGAACTGCTTGCCTGTGTGTCCATCCGTCACGTACAACAGCTTGTTTTTCTCGCCGAGAACCGCTGCTGTTAACGGCCCTCGGCTTTGGCGTTTCCCGACATCGAGAATTTGCAGGGGGGAATGCATTTGCGGGCTTTCTCAGCGAAGCGGTGGTGGTAATAACAGACGTCGTTCTGTTTGTTACGTTTGGACCGCGCCGCTGTCACCGTGGGTTGGGTCTGCTCCACGGGTTGTGGCTCTCCATGGCTCGGGGCGTCAGTTTTGAGGTCTGCGGATGCCGCTGTGGGTGTCAGCTCCTTGCAGGCATTGACGAGCTGGTAAGCCTCATTGGCCAGTGTGCGGAAATCTTGGTGGTCGTTGCACTTCATGCTGGCGAGTGTCCCTCTCATGTGTGGCGGCAGCGTGCTAAGGAAAATAAACTGGAAGAGGAAATTGTCATTGTCCTCTTCCTTGAGTTGCAGCAAATCCTCCATGAGGGCCTTCGGATTGCCCCCTCTGTGGCCGTAGACCGCCAGGATTTTCTCGGCTCTTTCCTCCGCTGACGGGACGTAGTTCGCCACGATGGTCGCCTTGAGCGTCTCGTACTTGTCCCGGGTCGGTGGTCGCCGGATCAAGCTCCGCACACACTTCGAAGTGGCGGAGTCGAGTTTGGAGACGATATGATAGAACTTCGTATCGTCTGCCGTGATTCCCGCCAGTATGAATTGGGCTTCAGCCTGCTGAAACCAAGAGGCGGGGTCTTCTCGCCAGAAGTCTGGCAGCTTGACAGCGACGGCGTTCGCGCACACCATCACTGTTGTGCCCGCCGGGTGAGGGTGCCTTGCTTCGGCTCTCACGGCGGTGCTGGAGCTCGGTTGAGCTCTCTCAATTCCTTCTGCCGGGGGGAACAGTTGTTCGTCCGCTCCCTCGTCTGCGTAGTTGCTGGCGTCTGCCTGAGTCGCCATGGATGAGTCGCTTGAAGAAGAACGCCTCCGGTCCATACTCGCGTCAAGGTCACCAGTGTAGAGGAGCTGGAAATAATGAGGCAATTTTGTTTAAAAGCAGCGTTTTAATGAACAGCTCTCCTAACTTGTCTCATCAGGTGCAGAGCGTGGCAGAAGGTAAAAAGAGACAGAGTTCTGCCAGCTCGCTGATTAAATACAGGCACACATCAAAGACAGGCATTACAAAGGCTGACATCCCTCGTTATCTTAATACCCCCATTGTCCTGTTATCTCCTCTCCTCGTCTTGGGAGGTGATGGGAACTCCTCTCCTCGTCTTGGGGGGTGAGGGTGACTCCTCCGGTCTCCGCCGTCGCGCCCTGGGACGTCTTTGTTCTTCACACGGCGGGTGAGATTCCTTTGTCCTTTCAGAGGTGTGAAGTTCCTTACATATGCAGTCACTAAGCATTTCACCTGTCCTAACATATGTAGGTATGGAATATATGAGTAATATAGACCACAATGCCCTATTTAAGGGAGCAGCTCTGTTTGGTCGGGGCTGCAACCTCGTCTGCCTTCCAGTCTGGTTTCCCTAACCCCCTAAGCCAGATCTTCCCAGCATTCGGTTCCATCCCCGCTGATTATATGTAAGTGTTGTGTCTTGCTTTTATTTGTGTTTTGCCCCACAAGGCTTATTATTTTGTCATTCTGTCTTTATTTAATAAATGTACAAGCTCAACGGCTGCCTGCAGCGTCTCATTAGTGGTCCGTGAGGGCCGCACCATAACAGTAGGTCGCAGCCAAAAAGAGACGCCGGTGACCGTGAGTTTACTTAATTGGACTTGATTTTCCACTTACCGTGTGCCAGTGTGCTGGGAGATGGTGCCATTCAAGGGCTATGCTAGAAGCCTGGGCTACGAGCTGGTGAGGGCCCTCGAGGAGAATGATGGAAGCCTTTTCACCGCTCGCCTCTATGACACTCCCAGCGATGCACGCTGGTACCTGGACTTCGCTGAGGCGACCATTAACCACCATCCTCGCTACGCTGACCATCCCGAAATCACAGCGAGGATGGCGGACATCTCTGCTCACCGGGAGAAGCTCTGTGGGCTGGAGGGAAACTCCGGCAGGAAGCCGAAGAGGAGGCATCCTTGCTCCTTGCGTCGGGATCCCATTCTTGTCCCTCATCCAGTCCAGGAGTTCGCACCGCCCAGAGGTCATCCCCGACGGAGTGAGATGTCAGTAGGGACTCCCCCGGAGGATTTACAGCTGATAGCGGCTGCCATCCGGGACCAAGTGGCTGCAGCTCGCTCTGCCTTCCAGCCTACGCAGATCATGAAGCATGTGACAATGGCGGTCAGGCTGTTGGATGGGAATCCTGAACTGTATGAATACCCTGAATACATTGACCTGCTCGCCTCGGTTTCCATGCAGGAGCAGCGTTGCCCTGACCTCACCTTTGCCTCGCCATCTGCTGGTAAACGTCGTCACCATGCAGCCTGGAAGCCTCAGCGAGAACCCCATTCGGATCCAGTTCCGGGTAGCCACACGAACTCTGTCTCCCAGCCAGCTGCAGCCTCCGTGCCTCGTCGGAGGAGTAAGACAGCCGCCTCCGCCTCCGGGTCATCTATCTCCGCTGTTACATCAGCTTCTCAATCCCGGTTCACCTCAGCTGTTCCGCTCCCCTCCTCGATGGCCCCTCCAGCTGCTGTGAATTCCATGAGTCCATCTCCGGCTGCTTCCGTTCCTGATCCGGTGCGAGAGGCTCCTCTTCGTCTTTGCGGGGGGTCCTCTGTCTCCATCCAGCGGGGGAAGGGGAGAACCAAGTCCACTGTAGCGGGTTCCAGCTGCCCTCAGTGGATCAGGCAAGTGTCTCTTCATTCTTTTCCTTCACTGGATGAACTGCCTTGTTTGATTCCTGGGGGTGGAGTTCGGGGTTCACAGTCCCACGAGCTCCCTCCACCTGCTGCAGTAATTAATTATGAACCTGCTACCTTTGTGTCTCCTTCCCCTGAGTGTGGACTACGCCGTCGGACGAGGAGGGAGCCTGCAGGCCTGGAGAGCCTGGATCCAGCCCCGCAGCCACGACACGGGCAGAGGAGGAGGGCGGACTGTGGATTGGAGCCTGCGCCGACGAGCAAACATCCCCGGGGCTCCGTGGAGGGACAGTCCGACCCGGCAGGTCATGGAGCCCCTGCCATCGCGCCGTGTGGGCCCTCGGTGTGGACATCTGCGTTAGGGAATCTCCAGACTGTGGACTCCATCATGCCGGCTGTGGAGCCCACCGTAGCCGAGTGGGAACCAGTTGACGACCTTCTGCCATCGGAACCCGGATCGTCGAAGTCCTGGACGGTGACAGAACTCGAGATCAGGCAAGTGCTCTACTTTGTCTTTCTTCTCTCAGTTCTAGAGCATTTTTGCCTGTCTCACGGGGAGATGAGCCGGGTGTGGCCGTCCGCTGCATCCGAGCTTGCTGGTGATCCTGATCCTGGTTCTTTTTCTTCTCCTGAGCCTTCTCCCAGGGTCACCGGTGCGGAATTGATCCCGGTTGCTGTGCTGGAGGTTCCGGGTTTGGGTTTGGAGGCCGTCCCTGGTGCTGCGCTGACCTAGTCGGGGTCCGTCATGGGTGTGGTCGCGGCCCAGTCAGGGTCCATCGCGGGTGCAGCCGTGACCCAATCAGGGTCCGACGTGGAAGCAGCCGTGACCCAGTCGGGGTCCATCGTGGATGCAGCCGTGACCCAGTCGGGGTCCATCGTGGGTGCAGCCGCGATCTGTTCGGGGTCCACCGTGGGTGCAGCTCGGGCTCACCTGGGGTCCAACAGGAGGACGGCGCCTGTTCTGGTGAAGTTCGGAGGTGGAGCTGCAGATCGTCCACTGATCTTAGCTGGACTGGTCCCTTGTTCTTTCCCCATTTCCTCTTTCCCTCCATCGGGTGCCGCAGGGATTTCCCGTAATTGGCTCGGCTCTCCCTCGCCATAAGGAGGCCATCTCCAAATTTCCCCCTGTGGTCCTGTTGGCCTGATGATGCGGTCGGCCGCCTGGGAAACTTTTTCACCGGTTTGGCGTTCTGGGTTGGCCACCCGACGAATTGAACTTTCTACTGGGCGATCTGGTTCAGCCACCGGAGGTTCTGTCTCTCCGGGCCTGGGACTGGGGTAGGCCACCTGAACTCTTCCTTTTCCCCTCATTTGTGATCTGGATGCTAGACACAGGCAGGCCACCTGAACTTGTTGGGTTTTTTTTTTTCCATTGCACTCTGCCTGTCGCCATTCCTGTTTCCCTCCTCCCTCCCTCCTCTGAGCAAGTAGGGATGTTTTTGTATGACGTCCTGGACTGTATTGAACTGTTTATCGCCGCTCTTTTTGTGTTTTTTTTTTTTTCCTCTTCCTCAATAGTCTGAGATGTGCTCTGGTGTTGTCTCTGCCAGTTCTTGTTTCTCATTGTACTGTATGTATTCGCCGCTAGTTAGCGTGGTTTTTTTTTTCCTCTCTCCTCTTCCTTCCTCTGTTTGAAGGATGATTATTGTTGCCATTTATTTCTTCTGCACCTGTAAATTTTGGGTTTTTTACCTGGTATTTCTGTTTGTGGCCGGTAGGCTTAATGTTCTGTTATTTGTATTTATTGTCCTGACGGGCTGCCATCTGTGCATTATGGAGTGTTTTGTGTTGTTTTTTTTCTATGCTCTGTAATTGCTCCATGGTTTATTTTCTGTGATTGCCTTTGTCTCCTGGTTCTGACCCTCCTCAGCCTTTTTCCCCTCCTCCTTCCCTGGGGCGGTCATGTTGACCTTCCAGTTGGGGGAGGGGGGGTGTTCGATGTTACACCGCATCTGGAATCCGTTTCGTGAACGGGGGCAACCGTCATGGTCCGTGTGCTGACTTTGTCAGCACTCGGATTGTCCGGTTGTTCTCCGTTCTCTCCTCAGGCGCACCACTAGGCCTCCGGGCTTTTATTATGACAGTGTCTCGGTGGTGCTTCCAGCTGTCAGGAGCGGAGCTCCGCTGGACAGCTGGATTTCAATCAGCTGATGATCTTTCATCAGCTGATTAATCTGTCATGCCCTATTTAAGGGAGCAGCTCTGTTTGCTTGGGGCTGCGACCTCGTCTGCCTTCCAGTCTGGTTTCCCTAACCCCGAAGCCAGTTCTTCCCAGCGTTCAGTTCCGTCCCTGCTGATTATATGTAAGTGTTGTGTCTTGCTTTTATTTGTGTTTTGCCCCATGAGGCTTATTATTTTGTCGTTCTGTCTTTATTTAATAAATGTACAAACTCAACAGCTGCCTGCAGCGTCTCATTAGCGGTCCGTGAGGGCCGCACCATAACAGTCATGTTTAAACACAGAGGTAGGAGCTGCTGGGGGGGCTACTCACACTCGGACAACAGGTGATCAAGGCTCCATATGAGAAGTCACCACAGCATGTCTTCCCACTGCGGGACAGGAAACCAACCCGCGGGGGAGGAGACTGACGGCTGTGCCAGCTATGGTAGAATCAGTTTATTTGCGCTAAAATATCTATCCATATTAATAAAACGAGTAACGCATCTGATCAAATTTCAGTAACTAACGCATTACTGAATTTTTAAACAGTAATTTCGTTACAGAGCACATTACTGCAAAAGTAGCTGTGTTACAGTAGCGCGTTACTTTGTAACACATTACTCGCAACACTGGCAGTGATCCAAAGAAAATGTGCATTATCCACAGTCCAAATGTCTACTGTGATAGAGACATGATCCAGTCACTCAAATTCCTTTTGGAGATCAAAATCCATTTTTGAATAATCTTTATCCAGATAGCACATAAATGTGTTTTAACTTAAGTGGATCACAGTCTCAGCTATCTGATGGAAAGTGACTATTATCACGTCTTCAGTCTGTAACGACGTATTTTGCAATCAGGTTTAAATCTTACTGGGTCACAACCTGTCCAGATGCATACCTGTGCTTGAAATCCAGCCGTGGCTGTCAAGAACCGAGCTGGCTTGGTTTTCCCTGGCTCGGTCCTGATCTCTCTGTGGGTCATGGGGCCGTTGTGCATGTATGCTTAGTATATATTTCCAGTTTGTACCGTGCCCATAGCCACTGCTCTGGGGCCAGCAGTTGTGTGCCTGCTGACAGCCTGCCGGTCTGACCACGCCCCCCTAACTGATCACCATCAGCTGTTCCCAGCCCCGTTGATCATCCTTCCCGGGCCTCGCCCAGGTGCCTCCAATTTACCATCCCCAGCAATGCGTGTACTTTAGGAGCCTTTTTCCAGTCATGCATTGTTGGGTCATTGCGCTAGACATACAGTCGTCAATCGCTGTATGGTAGCCTAAGTCGCTGAAGGACTATGCTCTCTCTGTGCTTTTTTGGACTAACTCGGACAGCTCCTGTTCTGTGAGTATCCACTGTGTGTGTGTTTGTTCCCCAGTCATTCTCACCTAAAACTGTAGAGCGCCCTTGAGTACTCCTTAAGTTTCTGAGGGAGCTATAACTGTAACTACGTGTCAGTATTTGTATTAATAAATGTGTGTGGTGCATTACCCTGCGTTAAATTCATTCTTCCTTCTCCTCCTCCGTGTGCTGTGGAGAAGCACACGAGGAGTTTATGACAGAATGACCCAGCCAGTGAAAAGGATTTAGCGGGTTACACCCACACATCCTTCTTTCTTTCGAATATTATTAACTCACCAGCCTGAGAGTGATGTTGGACTTGACAGGGATGCGCAGCTATCTTCTGCGTCTGGGATGGGAGTGCTGCCGTGCGCTCATGGAGATAGATGGGCTCATCTCCTCGGCTAGCACGTATTCCACCCCAGAGGATGTGCTGTGGTATGTGGACCTGGCTGATGCAGCAGCTCGGCGGTGCCCTCAGCTTGAGGATCATCTGGAGGGAGCTGAGAGGTTGGCCCATTTGGCAGCGCTACGGCGAGAGTACAACAGAGGGTGGAGGAAGTCCCCCAAGAAGACCGGGCTCGCGCCGAAGGAAGCGCTCCAGGGTTTCCGTTGATTCTGCTCCACGCCAGAGTTCGGCGCCAGTTCTTGCTCCATACCAACCATCTCCAGCCCCCCGCAGCCGGTGTCACCCAACTTCAAAATGCCAGGAGAAGCCCTCCTCGTCGTCAGCTGCCATCACTCTCCCAGCTGCTGTGAGTCAAGACGGGGCCGCCTCGGGAACGCCCACCTCCGTTACCACAGAGACGGCTCCTCCTCCATCCATTGAAGAGGGCCACGTCACCATGGACACAGAGGGGTGACCACCTGCCAGCTGCAGCGGAAAACATCAGAGACCGTGAGGACAGGCAAGTGTCTTTTTCTACTCGTTTTGAGAATAACAAACCTTGTCTGTCTCCCGGAAGAGGGACCCAGTTTCAGCAGTGCGCTGGGTTCCCTCCAACAGCTGAAGCTAATGACTCTTTCTCCACCCTCCCTGTGTCTCCCCCATCTACTGGTGAGCGTCTGTCGATCTAGGATCGGAGCCGTCGGACGGTGGAGGAGCCTGTGGCCTTGGAGGATCCTGCTCCGGAGCCAGAACCGAGATGTTTCCTGGCGGCCACGCCGGTGGAGTCCCCTGCTCCATTCTTGGGCGTGCCGATGGACGAGGAGTGGTCAGCCCTGCTCGCTGCGCTCAATGGCTGGGTCGAAGAGGAGCGCCATGAGAGGGAGGTCCAAGGATGCGCCTCCCCGGCTGCGAAGGTTCCACCACACCGGCTCAACCCCCGGGTTTACCATCGGACGAGGAGTGGTCGAACCTGCTCGCCGTGTGGTCAACAGCCGGGTCAAGGATGAGCATCGGGAGAGGGAGGAGCACCACGAGAGGGAGGTCCAAGGACTCGCTTCCCCAGCTGCGAAGGTTTCACCCCCCACGCCGGCTCAACCCCCAGGCTTACCATCGGACGAGGAGTGGTCGAACCTGCTCACCGTGGTCAACAGCCGGGTCAAGGAGGAGCATTGGGAGAGGGAGGAGTGCCGCAAGAGGGAGGCCCAAGGATGTGCTTCCCCGGCTGCGAGGGTTCTGTAACAATATACCACTGTAACACACAGGGTATAATACCACTGGGTAATTGGGTAACAGGGTAATTGGGGGTAACACCCACTAACACCTGCGCTCGCCAGATTTTTGTGTGTGTAACCCTTACTAACACCTACTCACTTTAGGTGTAGTACCCTTTTTGGTAGTATTGTGTTATGGCAATGTAGTTACCTTAACTTTTCTACCTGAGGGAAAAGGGATAATTGGGCCAGGCCAGACCGACTCTGGGTTCGTAGGAGCCTGGGAGGTGCAACAACAGATGACACACACACACAGTGTATGGAACTTGGAACTAAGTATATTTCAAAATATGTACATATAAACAAATACATAGCGTGATACAATAGAAAAAATAAAAACAAAATACAGTGATCCCTCGCTACTTCGCGCTTCACCTTTCGCACCCTCAGTGCATCGCGGATTTTTCAAAAATATTCATCAAAAATTCAAAATTGAGAAATAATGGGCGGGCGCTAGCAGAAGGCAGGGAGACTACATTAGACCATCAGGTGTCAACACGGAGAGCAGCACAACTCTCTGTTCGCTGTTGTCATGTTGGCTGGGCTCGGAAATCTCGCAAGCTGATTGGCCGAGACGTTTCACCCCGCAAGCTGATTGGCCGAGACGTCTCACCCACCTCCTCTCCCTGCCGAGCACCCATGAAGGGAAGAAAGACCGCATTTATTGCTTTTTATCACTCGTGTTACTTAGTCTCGCCGCGTGGAACTTTTTGCTGTTCTCTTGTGCCATTTTGTGCGAAATAGTCTTCCCGTCGAGGCACTACGCCGCCTCCTGCAGCTTCAGCTCTATCGGAAGCTGCCCTCGATGATCCTGCGCCTCCAGCACCTCACGATGAGGCGTCACCTGAGGAGCAGTAAAGCTCTCATTAACCTGTGCAGTAAATCATTTTCATCTTGAGTTACGTATCTTGTTATAAGAATAAAAGAGTTCTAAAAACATATTTATGTACACTTTGTTTACATCTACGTATGTATGTACATGTACACACACACACACGTATCATATGAGAGTGAGAGAATGAACGTACGTATTGTTTATGGATGACGTCATTGGGGTGACGCTACTTCGCGGTTTTTCACTTTTCGCGGTCGGTTCTGGAACCCATTAACCGCGATAAGTGAGGGATCACTGTACTCCAAATATATATTTACAATGTATTCAGTCCTTTTTTGTCCTTTCCAGGTGACTAGTGGAGTCACCTTTAGCAGTTCATAGGGTTCGGGCTTCGGCTCGCCATCCAGATCTGGAGATCCACGCTCTGGTCAAACCAGTCCAAAAAAAAAAGAACCTGACCATGCTAAGTGGCTCATGCGTCAATGGGGTTCCCGCGCTCAACGGCGTTGACAGCCTTTGGATCCCAATCAATTTCAAGGGTTTTATCCAGGCAAAGGCTGCTACCAGCACGCTAGCATCGCCATATCACCAAGGACAGTCTCTCTCTCTGGTCTGTGTCTTTCGGCGTCTGGCGTGACTGAGCCAAAAAATGCTAGTCATCCCAGACCCAGGGAGAGAGCGCTTAACCCATTGGCTGGTGTGACCGAGCAACGGCGCAGCCATTGGTTACTCAAAATACCAACACACATACTAGGAACTTTATCAAAACTTTCTAGAAAATGTTCCTAACTATTTATGAATATATATTTATTTAAATATTCATATTCAAATTATGAATTCCCATTGTGAAATGAATGTCCCCCCTTCTTCTTAAAGCGGTATCGACATTCATAATTCCATCCACGTTTTTAACACTGGGTTACAGTTCCACCCCCCGCGCCTGCGCAATCTCTGAAGAAGACGGAGCTTCTCGGCATGATGGACTCACTGCCTAGCACGGCGCTTTGCATCCCGGACTATCTGGTCCCCGAGCCAGCCGGGAGGAAGAGGAGGAGGAGCTCCCACTGGAGGAGGTCTCCGGTTTCGCCACCGCAGTACAAGGAGGAACACCCAGAGGGGGGAGATGTCTCGGAGGCCGCTGAGAACATTTTATGTCAGGAGGACAGGCAAGTTATTTCTCATTTAACTTTTATGCTTGATGAACAAGTGTGCCTGCCTCCTGGCGAGGAGACTCGGGGTGAGCAACCCCCTGAGTGCTCCGCCCCAGTGGCATGTAGTGCCCCCATACCTGACCTCACCCAACCCTTTCTGTGTACCCCCACGAGCTCGCTGGCACCGGATCCAGGTCGCTTGAAAGGAGAGGAACCAGAGGCCCGGGAGGGTCCAGCTCATGACGACGTGGGCCCAGTGGTCCCGGAGGAGGTCGACGGGGGTGTAGCACCCGACAGACCAGAGGAACCTGCGCACCCTAAATTGCCGCAGTCCTGGACAGCAGTGGAGCCTGACTTCAGGCAAGTGTGCTCCATTATGTCAGTAGTATCTATGTCGATGTCACACTGCCCAACTCATGGAGAGGAGGACTCGGGGCAGCTCCCAGTAGCCCTCAGGACCGCCTCACCGGGCTCTGCCACTGCCGGCAACCCTGACCTGGTCTCTCTTTGTCCCTCTCCGGGTTTAGAGCCCCATGACAGTGTCGCCGGACAGCAGCTGATTCCACTGGAGGTCTCTGAGGATCAGGGGTCAGCGCCAGGGGTCAAAGGGAGCACAACCTCCCCCATTGGGGAGATCACCATGGGTGCAGCCCAGCTCCAGCCAGAGGTCACCGTGGGTGCAGCGGAGCCGGCCCAGTTGGGGTCCACCGCAGGTGCAACGGAGCTGGCCCAGTCAGGATCCACCGGGGGTGCAGCGGGGCCGGTCTGGTCGGGGTCCATCACGGAAGCAGCCTTGGCCTAAGCCGGGACTACCAAGGGTGCTGTGGGTCTGTCTGAGGACACCGTGGCTCCCTTCTTCTCTCCGTCCGATGCCATGGGGGTTCCCTTGCTACGGTCCGGTCACCCCCCCGTGAGCCTTCCAGTGGGCAAACCGCCTCCTGCTTCATCCTGCCGGTCCTGGTGGCTTTACAGCACTGGTCGACCACCTGAGAGACTGGGGCTCTGGGCCAGATGGCCCGTGCAGTCCGGCAGGCCACCAGACTCTGTCCGCTGGACTACCCGCTGGGTCTGGGACTCGGGGCAGCCTCCCGAGTCCCCATGCCTTTGGACTTACAGGGGCTATTGTGGACCCTAGGCGGGCTGTTGTGTTCCCACCTTTCCTGTTCCCCCTACCTCCCACCCGGGTTTGTGTTGTTTGTTCCCATTGGGGGGGGGGGTTACCTTGGGTGTCTGGGGTTCCACTCCTTAAAGGGGGAGCTCTGTCTGGAACCAAGCCGGCTTGGTTTTCCCCGGCTCGGTCCTGATCTCTCTGTGGGTCATGGGGCCACTGTGCATGTATGCTTAGTATATATTTCCAGTTTGTACCGTGCCCATAGCCACTGCTCTGGGGCCAGCAGTTGTGTGCCTGCTGACAGCCTGCCGGTCTGACCACGCCCCCCTCACTGATCACCATCAGCTGTCCCCAGCCCCATTGATCATCCCTCCCAGGCCTCGCCCAGGCGCCTCCAATTTACCATCCCCAGCAATGCATGTACTTTAGGAGCCTTTCTCCAGTCACGCATTGTTGGGTCATTGCGCTAGACATACAGTCGTCAATCACTGTATGGTAGCCTAAGTTGCTGAAGGACTATGCTCTCTCTGTGCTTTTTTGGACTAACTTGGGCAGCTCCTGTTCTGTGAGTATCCACTGTGTGTGTGTTTGTTCCCCAGTCATTCTCACCTAAAACTGTAGAGCATCCTTGAGGACTCCTTAAGCTTCTGAGGGAGCCATAACTATAACTATGTGTCAGTATTTGTATTAATAAATGTGTGTGGTGCATTACCCTGCATTAAATCCTCTCCTCTCCATTAAATCCTTCTCCACAGCGCACGGGGAGTTTATGACAGAGGCTGTTGAGACAAGAATATTTCCACTTTACATCCAGCTGTGGCTGTTCAGGTAGTATAAATCCAGTAACACAGAGTGTTGTTACCATAACTACTTAACACAAGCTTTGTTGGAGCTTTGTTGCTGTTTTCAAGCACTTCTGTCATGATCCCGTGCCCAGTTTCCAGTATTAGTTTAATCCTTTTCTGTTCATTTGTTTCTTTGTTTATTATATTTTTTGTATCTGGTTTCTGTTCATTTATGAGTTGTTGTATTCTTAATTGTATTCTTATAGTTTTGTCTAGTTATTGTGTGTCATTTTATAGTTATAGGTTTGTTTATATCTGTTGGAATTGTGTTATTTATGCCGTATTAGTTAGTTCTGGTCTGTACTTTTATTTTGACAGAGGTCATCATGGGTCCTCTACCTACACCTGAAGTCACCGTGGGTCCTCTACCTGCACCAGAGGTCTCTGTGGGTCCTTCCTCCCTGCCAGAGGTCTCCATGGGTCCTTCCTCCCGGCCAGAGGTCTCCGTGTGTCATTCCTCCCTGCCAGGGGTCTCTGCGGGGGCCACACCTCCGTCCGAGGCACCGCCGGTGCCACGCCTCTGTCTGAGGCCACCACAGGTGTCACACCGCTGTCTGAGGCCACTGCGGGTGCCACACCTCTGACCGAGGCCACCGCAGGTGCCACACCTCCGTCCGAGGCCACCACGGGTGCCACACCTCCGTCCGAGGCCACCATGGGTGCTACACCTCCATTTGAGGCCACCATGGATGCTACGCCTCTGAGGCCTCTGTGGGTGCTACGCCTTAGTCCGTGGGTGCTACGCCTCAGTCCAAGGCATCTGTGGGTGCTACGCTTCAGCCTGAGGCTGCCGTGGGTGCTACGCCTTAGTCCGGGGTCACCGCCGT
Source organism: Pholidichthys leucotaenia (assembly GCA_020510985.1). Taxonomy (NCBI): domain Eukaryota; kingdom Metazoa; phylum Chordata; class Actinopteri; order Cichliformes; family Pholidichthyidae; genus Pholidichthys; species Pholidichthys leucotaenia. Next base: position 344,699,049 of record CM035837.1, on the reverse strand, counting down.
GGGTATTATGCTTCCGCTCAAGGTCGTTGAGGGTCCCCTGCTGTTGCCCGAGGTCGTGGAGGGTCCTCTGCTGTCGCCTGAGGTTGTGGAGAGTCCTCTGCTGTTGCCTGGGGTCATCACGGATTCCCCTCCTTCGCCCGAGGTCATCCCTGATCCTTCACCTTCATCGGGGGTTGCTGAGGGTCATCGGGTGCTGCTGGGGGTCCCCGCTGATCAGTCATCCTCGCCGTTTGGTTGTCTCATGGGTCAGGAGCTTCCTTCCCCTGGTGTCCTTGCTGGCCCACCGCCATCGCTGTCTGGCTCCGCTGTTGGTCAGCAGTTAGCGTCAGGAACCAACCGTCTGCAGCCCTTGTTCCACTTCATCTACATTGCAGTCCATGCAGTCTGTTGGGGCCATGGGTTCCAGCTACCACCTCCAGGAGAGGGCGCGTTGTGCCCCATGGCCCGTTGGCTCAGGAATGGGGGGAGACCACCTGACGGGCTGCACCATTTGGTTGGATGGCTCATGAACTCTTAGTTTAGTCCTTTTCTGTTTCTTCGTTTCTTTATTCATTATGATCTTTTGTATCTGGTTTCTGTTCATTTATGACTTGTTGTATTCTTAGTTGTGTTCTTATAGTTTTGTCTAGTTAGTGTGCGTCGTGTTGTAGTTATGGGTTTGTTTATATCTGTTGGGGGTTGTGTTATTTTATGCTGTATTAGTTAGTTCCGGTCTGTACTTTTATTTTTACAGTGCTGTGCAACTTCCGGCTGTCAAACTGTTTCGCGGGCTGCACAGCTGTCACTTATTGTTTTGATTATGTTCTCACTCATGTACCCACACTTGATTATCATCTGGTGCTGTGCTATTTAAGCAGACCAGTGTAGTTATTCCTTGCAGCAGTCTTGCATTTCAGACGTTATTAGTGTGTCCTTCATCTTCAAGACAGTGTTTCCGTCTGGTTCGTTTTGTCCAGGTGTTACCTGGCCATACCTGTAAGTGTGTGTGTTGGTGTATTTAGTTTTCGTATGTCTTTCTGTTATCAAATGTGCAAAAACTCACTGCCTGCGACTGGTGTCTTCTGTTTAGCCTTGGTAAAGGCGTTTCATGACAGCTTCTGAAGATTGCTGTAGGTCTCAACCGGCACTTAGCTTCCAACCCACCAATATGCTTTTGTCCTTAACCGCAACAAAGGAAAAATAATCTGTCTATTTCCACAAAAACAAAGTAGCTTCATCTTTTCCTCTGCTCAGTAGTGAAGACTCGGCTCTCTGCAACAGGTCACGTCGACTGTCAGCTCGTCTCAGCTATATTAGGGTCAGTTTGTATATTCACTTATTTGCGCTAAAAATATCTGTCCATATTAATAAAACGAGTAAAGAGTAACGCATGTGGTCAAATTTCAGTACCTGTAATGCATTACTGAATTTTTAAACAGTAGTTTCATTAGACAGCGTGTTACTGCAAAAATAGTGGCATTACAGTAACGCGTTTCTCCCAACACTGATGTTGAGTCAGTTTATTATGTGGTCAGTTTCTCTGTATATTTATTCTATCAATTCAGTTGTTGTGGATGTGTGCCAGTATGAAATTTTATGTTCGTACTGGAATGGCTCATTAAAGATTTCCCCTGACTCCCTTCCAGTTATTGTAGGAGGCTGAAATTGAACATGTGTAATAATACATATCACTCTAGGTCACATTGTAATTTGCAGCTCTGAACTCCTAAGAGTTTCTTTTTTACAGGTGCTAAAGTGGAGTAAGATGTGATAACAGAGTCAGTTGAATGCAGAGTGATCATCAAGTTCCTGTACTTGAAAGGCTAGACACCATGGGAGACATTTGATGTCTTTTCCCTTTCATTCAAGATAATTCCAAACATACCAAAATGTATCTGTTCAAACTATGGGAGAACAGCCACGAGAACAAGAAATGTAAATACAAAAAGTAGATCTTTTACTACATGTTTCTGTGACATGGGAGAGACAGTTTCATGATCGAAGTTAATCTAAGCAGGTTGGTCATCACGCTGGAGATTGTAGTGCATTTACCACTTTAGGCAAATAATATGGTTTAAAAATTAAATTTAAAAATAAAATGAAAAGCATTAATCCTCCTGAACTGTGACATGTCTGTCAGCCAACAATATTTCTGAAGATAAATCAGGTATGTACATTGGAATAAAAATAACATTTTTCCATAACTTTTGGTCCAAGTTTAGTTCTGTACCCTTTTTCACTTGGAGGACCCCTGGAGTTCGGATCAAGAACACTTTTTGTAGGGGTCCCAGTTGTTTTGGTACCCGCCTGAGTACAATTACTACTTTAAACCAGATAAAATGAAACTCAATATTAATATAAAATTAAAAATTAGAAAGCATCTATACCGTGTATTCCAAATGAAAACAGGGAGATATTGGAGTCTAAAATTAGTCAAGAAGAAGTTGGGCTAGCCATTGATAATATGAAATCAGGAAAAAGTGCAGGACCAGATGGTCTTCCAGTTGACCTTTATAAAAAATTTAAGAATAAATTAATAAAACCTTTTTTGGAAATGGTTTTAGAAGCATTTCAAAATAATAATTTACCATCATACATAAATAATGCCTTAATTATACTGCTGCCAAAACCAGGTAAGCCCTCTAATAAATGTGAAAATATGAGACCAATAAGCCTATTAAACACCGACCTTAAGATAATCTGTAAAATTTTAGCAAGACGAATACAAGAAATTTTACCAAATATTATTAATCGAGATCAGAATGGCTTTATAAAGGGAAGACAAGGCTTCCATAATGTAAGAAGACTATTCAATATTATTTATTCTAATAAAGAAGCACCGGATACAGCTCTCCTATCACTGGACGCCGAAAAGGCCTTTGATAGAGTTGAATGGCCCTTTCTTTTTGAAGTCTTACAAAGGTTTGGACTTGGAAATAATTTCATAAAATGGGTTCAAATAATATACAATAATGCTACAGCAGAAATCCTAACAAATAACAATATTTCAAAACCAATAAAAATCAATAGAGGATGTCGACAAGGCTGTCCACTTTCACCTTTACTGTTTACTATGGCAATTGAACCTTTAGCGATAGCGATACGTTTACATTCACAAATATATGGAATTAAAGTTGGACCAACAGAACATAAAATCTCCCTGTACGCCGATGACATAATTTTGTTTATGTCGAATCTAAAAAAATCAATTCCAACCTTGTTGAATTTAATAAAGAATTTTGGGGAAATATCAGGATATAAAATAAATAAAACTAAATCTTCAATATTAATGCTAAATGAGACCCAGAGAAATTACCCAGCCCCTGAGGTAAATCATTTCAATGTTGTAAATCAGTTTAAATATTTAGGAATCCAAATTGTGCCTAAGCTAGAATCAGTCGCCAGTGCCAACTATGAAGCCTTAATGACAGATATTAATGAGTTACTTCAGAGATGGATGTCACTACCAATGTCGATGATCGGGAGAATCAATATACTTAAAAGTAATATTTTACCTAAAATACTTTATTTATTTCAATACATTCCCTTATCACCACCTTTAGATCTATTCTCAAGAATAAAAAAAAAGTTAGTGGAATTTATATGGAACAACAGGAGGGCTAGATTACGTTTGTCTTTATTATATTTACCATTTGATCGTGGAGGTCTGAAATGTCCAAATTTTATGTTGTATTATTGGTCGGCACAACTGAGGTCTATGACATATTATTTTTCATCAAATGATCTCCCTCACTGGACTGAAATGGAATCATACAATTTACCTTTACCTCTTCCCATATTCATATACTCAGATTCGGCAAAAAAATTACAAAAACAAGTTAAAAATCCATTTGTAAAGCATATGATCAAAATATGGTGTGAAGCTAAAAACTATTTAAAAGAACCACAGTTATTGTCACAATTTAGTCCAATATGGGGTAATCAATATTTTAAACCAGGGAGAGCGGACGCTGTATTTAAAGTATGGAATTTAAAAGGGATACAAAAGATTCAGGATTTATATTTGCCATGTGCAGATAACATAATGTCTTTTGAAGAGCTGAGGATCAAATTTAATCTCAATAGAACACATTTTTTTAAATATCTTCAACTTAGAAACTTTATTCGATCAAATCAAAATAAAGCTCTCACTCGACCTATTTATTCATCCTTGGAAAAAATGATGATGAAAGATAGTAAAAGAAAGGGTATTATTTCAGAGTTTTATAACTCATTGACACTATCTTCAAGCGAAAATTCACTGAAAAGATTAAACTACTGGAAAGAAGATCTGCAAACTGAAATTTCAGAGGAACAATGGGAATTGGCTTGTACAGAAGCTCAAACCAAATCAATAAATGCACGCCTTAAATTGATACATTTCAAATGGTTAATGCGGATGTATGTTACACCGGAGGAGTTAAATAGATATAACAAAAATATACCAGATACATGCACAAAATGCATGGAAAGTAAAGGAACCCTATTTCATTGTTTATGGGAATGTAGATTAATAAGAATGTTTTGGGAAGAGGTGAGGGTAACAATTGAAAAAATAATCTCAAAACAAATCATATTGAATCCTAAACTGTTTTTGTTGGGTCTGTACCCAGAAAAGCATAATTTTAATAAAAGTGAAAGAACATTCATAGACCTCAGTTTGCTTAATGCCAAAAAATGTATTGCACTATTATGGAAAAAGACTCATAGACCAGATGTGACTCAGTGGTTAAGACAGATGTTAACAAACCTTCCATTAGAAAGAATAACATATATACTGAAATCAAAGGAAATTGTGTTTGAGAATATATGGAGACCTTTTATTGATTATGTAAAAAATTTAAACATAACTCTTGAAGAAGAAGGTGAATGGTGTGTGTGGACCTTGTAAATTCCAAACTGGTGAACATAATATGTATACTTATGTATTGGATTGTCTAGACTAAACAGAGGAGCATTGTTGAAGACTTGATTTTGTTGGTGGTTGTTGGTGTTTTTAGTGCATTTTTTTTTTTTTGTAGTACTTTAGTGTTAGTGTTTGATTGTTTGTATCATGTTTGTTAAAAAAAAAAAAAAAGGTTCAATAAAGATATTGTGGAAAAAAAAAAAAATTAGAAAGCAAAGTTGAGTTTGACTGAAATGGACTAAAGAGTGAGAGCACCTTAAATGTCCCATTCCACACGAGCATATTATTCTCGTAGAGACTTGAAACTCCAAAGATAAGGTTCACTGTCTGACTTGGAAAGACAAAATTAATATTTTATCCTGAGTGGTGTTCCTCAAGGTTCTAGGGGTGGGAATCACCAGCACCATGATATTGTCATGTAAGCGTTTGCCCCTCCAGGGCAAAGAAGGAGAGGAGGACCCAATCGCCAGGCAAATCTGGTAAACCATGATTTTGTGGTGATTCGCTCTGCCTGCCTGTTGCCTTATCCTCCACAGGTGCGCACACACCTGATCTCCTAATCAGCCTGACTATTTAAGCCGTGCTGCCCTCGGGTCTGCACGGAGTCGTCTTACTCCCTGGTCTGATGAGACCTCAGCACTACTTTGTCACTCTCCTGAGAAATCCTCTTCATCGTTCTCCTGGGAGTTCCAGCTCCCCAATGCCAAGTAAGCTCTCCTTCATCTTCATCATTGTGTGGATGCGTGTGTGTGGATATACACACGCATCCACACACTCTACACTACACAATAAAGATAATTGAGTTTATTTCTGAGTCTGTGTCTGCTTTCTGGGTCTCGAAACATGTCAGTACGACTCCGTCAGAACAACCCAGCAGACAGTGTGCTAGCACACAAAATTAACATCTTAGAGGCTCAAATAGACCAATTATCACACCAACAACAGGTCGTACTTACTCAACTGGTCCAGATAAACTCTCGCCTGGATCGCCTGTCAGGTCCTCAGCCCTTCCCCTCGGCTTCGGGTAGCATTGTCGCTCCAGCTAGCTCCATCCCGTCTCCTTCTCCACCATCCCGGCTGATGCCAGTTCCCATGCCCACTCACTTCAACGGTAAGCTAGGGGAAGCAAAGGGATTCCTATTACAATGTGGGATAGTGTTTCAGCGGGTTTCAGGGGATTTTCCCACCAGTCACATCCGCATTGGCTATGTAGTTAATCTTTTGGAGGGGCGGGCGTTAGCCTGGGCTTACGCAGTTATGGCTAGGGTGGATTATGCCAATTTAACTTATGACCAGTTTGTGAGTGAATTTAATGAGGTGTTTGACCATTCTGACCGAGATAGCGTGCTTACCTCCTGGCTCCTCAACTTATGGCAAGGGAACAAGTCCATAGCCAATTATGCCGTGGACTTCCGGGTGGTAGCCACGGAGGTAGGGTGGGAGGATGCCTCCCTTTGCAGCATCTTCATCCGTAGCCTTAGCCCTAACCTGAAGGACAAGCTAGCCCGCTTGGAGAAACCCTGTAAGCTAATCAAGCTCATTTCCCTGGCCATTAGTTTGGACAATTGGCTAAGGGAACGGGCCAACGAGCAGAAAGCGTCCGGTCACTCAGGCACCCAGTTTTGCCACTCCCTTTAGCTCCCCCTGCTGGCCCTTCCTCCCTCTGATCCACTAGACTCCCCTGAGCCAATGGTAGTAGGCCAGTCAAAGGAGGAGGCTTATGTTTGTATTGTGGCAGTGATGAACATGAGCTCGCTACTTGTCCCATCCGGCCAAAAGAGGGAGACCATGCGTCGCAGTAGGGGGACTCACGGACTTACTCCAGAACAATCCCCTCACTAAATTTCTGTTACCCATCCGTTTTGTTCATAATCATGTTGAAATTTCCACACATGCACTCATTGACTCAGGGGCCGAGCAGAGCTTCATCTCTAAGGAACTGGCAACCCGACTTGGGCTCACCTGCCACCAGGTAAAGACACCTCTTAAGCTCATCGCCCTGTCCAAAGCCCCTCTGGCGTTGGTGTCCAAGCAAACTGCCCCGATCTCAGTTATTGTGTCTGGAAACCACCGTGAGCAGCTCAGGTTGTTTGTGCTTCCGGTCTCCACCTCTCCGGTCATCTTAGGATATCCATGGCTTTGGTTGCACAACCCCACCATTGACTGGTGCTCTGGAAACCTAGTCTCTTGAAGTTTGTTTTGCCTCAGCGCTTGCCTCCAGTCCGCTGCTTGCTCGCCCTCTGTGCCTCTCGGCATCCCTGACACACTCCCGCCGGACCTGTCCAAGGTTCCCTCGGAGTACCACGATCTGGGGGCCATCTTCAGTAAGTCCCATGCCTTATCTCTTCCCCCCCACCGCCCCATACAATTGTGCCATTAACCTCCAGCCCAGAGCCCCATTACTATCTAGCCGGCTGTACAGCCTGTCAGTGCCGGAGCGGGAGGCCATGGAGACCTATATTAAAGAGTCCCTGAGCTCGAGCATAATCCGTCCATTGTTGTCGGCGGTGAGGGCAGGATTCTTCTTCGTGGGCAAAAAGGACGGCTTGCTGAGACCATGCATCGACTTCCGGGAACTTAATAATATCACCATTAAGGACAAATACACACTTCTGCTCATCAACACGCCATTTGACCCCCTCCGGGGGGCCTCCTATTTCACCAAACTAGACCTCCACAATGCCTACCACCTGGTGCGAATCCATGAGGGAGACAAATGGAAGATGGGGTTTCGGACCCCAAGCGGTCATTTCGAGTACCTCGTCATGCCGTTTGGATTGACCAACGTTCCAGCTGTCTTCCAGCGGCTCATCAACGATGTGTTGAGGGATTTTCTGGGCTTGTTTGTCTTTGTTTACCTTGATGATATCCTGATTTTTTCACAGTCCCTCAAGGAACATCGGCTGCACGTGAGGCGAGTGTTGCAGCGGTTGCTGGAGAACAAGTTGTTCGTGAAGGCTGAAAAGTGGGAGCTCCACACTCCAACCACGTCATTTCTGGGCTTCGTCATCTCACACAAGGAAATCATCGTGGACCCAGGCAAGGTAAAAGCGGTGGTAGAGTGGCCGACTTCTTCCTCCCGGAAGCAGTTGCAGCAGTTTCTGGGATTCGCAAATTTCTACCACCGCTTCATAAAAACTATAGCATCACTGCCCTTCCTCTCACTCGCCTCACCTCCTCCAAGGTGCCCGGAGGAGGCTGGGGCTGCCTTTGAGACATTAAAGTCACATTTCTCCTCTTCCCCGATCCTGGCGCAGGTGGACTCTGCTCTACAGTGCTTGGTGGAGGTCGACGCTTCGGACTCTGGTGTAGGAGCGGTGCTGTCCCAGCGTTCCCCGGTGGACGGCAAGACTGCGTCTGCCGTCTCTCTTCAGCAGAGAGAAACTATGGCATCGGGGACAGGGAGCTCCTGGCAGTGAAGCTGGCACTGGAGGAGTGACACCATTGGCTGGAGGGGGGCCTCCCAGCCATTCATCATCTGGACAGATCATAAGAACTTGGAGTGCCTCAGGACGACTAAGCGACTGAATGTGCGCCAGGCCCACTGGTCCCTGTTTTTTGCCCGATTCGACTTCACCATCACCTACCGCCCGGGGTCCAAGAACACCAAGCCTGATGCCCTTTCTAGGCAATTCACCTCGGATGCGGTGGAGATACCAGAACACCCCATCATTCCCCCATCCTACATCGTTGGCGCCCTCTCGTGGTGTATCAAGGAGAGGGTTCTGAGGGCGCAGGAGACCGAGGCGGACCCGGGCAGGGGACCTGCGGAGAAGTTGTATGTGCCTTCTGCCGTCTGGGATGAGGTGAAAAATTGGGCCCACTCCTCTAAGCTCTTGTGCCATCCGAGGATGGCACGCACAGTGACTCTTCTACAGAAGACCTTTTGGTGGTCATCGCTCCGGAGGGACGTCGAGGAGTATATCCGCGCCTGCTCCCAGTGTGCCACTGGCAAGACGTCCTCCTCTCCTCCAGCTGGTTTGCTCCACCCTCTCCCTATTCCTGGCAGGCCCTGGTCCCACATGGCCCTGGATTTCATCACTGGCCTCCCATCCTCTGCCAACAACACTGTCACTCTCACCATTGTGGACAGGTTCTCCAAGGCAGCCCACTTCGTTCCCTTACAAGGCCTGCCCACGGCAAAGGAGATGGCGGATCTACTCATCATCCATGTGGTGAGGCTTCACGGCATCCCCCTGGACATCATGTCCGACCGAGGTCCCCAATTCGTCTCACAAGTATGGAAAGCCTTCTGTAATGCCATTGGGGCTACGGTGAGCCTGTCATCAGGGTACCATCCGCAGAGCAATGGCCAATGTGAGCGGGCCAATCAGGAGCTGGAGGCAGTGCTGCGGTGTGTCACCACCACCAACCCAGCGTCCTGGAGCACCTACGTACCTGCCGTGGGTGGAGTACGCACATAACACCACCATTTCTTCTGCCATAGGCATGTCCCCGTTTGAGGACCCTTTGGGATACAACCCCCCGCTGTTTCCCGAGGAGGAGGGGGACATTGCCGTACCTTCAGTATGTGCCCACCTGAAGCGCTGTCGCCGGTTGTGTAAGGCTACTTGGGCGGCGCTGCAGCGCACGACGAACCGTAATTAGACCATCGCCAACTATGGCAGCACGCCCGCTCCATCCTATCGGGTTGGGCAACAGGTATGGCTTTCTACACAAAACATAACCTCAAGGCTGAGCCTAGAAAGCTCTCTCAGCGGTTTATTGACCCATTTGCTATCACCCATATTGTTAACCCTGTGGCTGTGCGCCTAGCTCTCCCTCCTCCCTCCGCATCTGTGCCACCTTTCACGTCTCCCAGGTGAAGCTGTTCTGTTCCAGCCCTCTGTGCCCCCCTTCCAAGACGCCACCTCCACCAGTTGTGATCGATGGTGACTGGAGTGGAAGGTCAACGCCATTCTGGACATTCGTTGCCGGGGTTGCAGCCTGCAGTACCTGGTGGACTGGGAGGGTTATGGCCCTGAATGGAAGTCCTGGGTGCGTCCCTCCTTCATGCTGGATCCTCAGCTCATCAGGGACTTCCACTGGATGCACCTGGGTAGTTTAGATCGGCCGCCGAGAGGCGTCACGTAGGTGGGGGAGTACTGTGGTGATTTGCTCTGCCTGCCTGTTGCCTTATCCTCCACAGCTGCGCACACACCTGATCTCCTAATCAGCCTGACTGAGTCGTCTTGCTCCCTGGTCTGATGAGGCTTCAGCACTACTTTGTCAGTCTCCTGAGAAATCCTCTTCTCTTCGTTGTTCTCCTGGGAGTTCCAGCTCCCCAACGCCAAGTAAGCTCTCCTTCACCTTCATCATTTCCAACCCACGATCTGCTCTCCTGTGCACAGGTGGAAATCCGTGGCAGCGGACTGAGCACTCTCTATACTCCACCAAGCCTTGCTACACTCCCTCTGCAACCGGGGGCCAAAGACACTGTCCCACTGGCCTCAGGATCAAGCCTGTGCTGCTCACCAACTTGTCAACAGTAAGATTGCACATCACCATACCATCTCTCCTGAGTGTTGGCACTAATCACCCTTGTCTCTGCTCTTCCCTAGGGTTGCCAGTCTGCACGGTGCTGTGCTCGCCCCGGCTGCTACATTCATACACACACGCATCCACACACTCTACACTACACAATAAAGATAACTGAGTTTATTTTTGAGTCTGTGTCTGCTTTCTGGGTCTTGAAACATGTCAGATTTATTAAGACACAGAAAACAGAAAATAAACAGTGCACAAGGGCAGAAATTAAATACAGCAACAAATCAGATGGCGTGGAGTGAAATGGCAACAATAAATTCAAACAGCATAGTGATAACAAAGGGGAGATTAACATAAGGATGCAGCAAAGGACACAGACTGAAAACACATATATGGACAGTGGAGCAATCACGACAACACGGGACAGGTGAGCACCATCAAGGGCAGACAGACAGCACAGGACGAGCGGGGCTGGACAATCACAGAGGGAATACACACAAAACATGACAAATGAGTAAAGAGAGGAAACAAAGTGTGGACAGGGCTGCAGTCCTGTCCAGACCACTACAGTACCTCCCCTTCAATGGTCGGAGGCCAGATGGCCCTAGGGTAACACCCACAGGAAAAGAGATAAAAAAAAGAAAACCCAAAAACCCTCACAGGGTGGGTGGTGGGGAAAAAGGCCAGGTGGGCCAAGACAAACTGACCCCCCCCCCCCCCCCAGCAAAGTCTAACACAAAACAGGCCCGGTGGTCTTCCAGAGCCAGGCGGGTCAGGGGGCCTACCCAAGTCCATGGGACCCCAAACTGGAGTCTGGTGGCCTCCCAAAGTCCAGTGGCCACAGGAAGGGTGAACACGAGGTGTCAGACGGCTTACCAAAGACCATGGGCCACCAGACAGGAGAAAACACGCAAGCCTCATGCTCAGAAACCAGCACACAGACCCTCCGCACAGAAAACAACACACGGGCCCTTAACTCTGGGAGAAGCAATACAGGATTCTCTTGCTCAAAAGAAAACAACATAGAGGTTTTACACTCAAGAGATGACATGGAAATTTTACCCTCAGAAACCTTAACCTCTGGAGAAGATAAAGAACTTCCAAGCTCTGGAGATGGCAACATGGAAGTCTTGCATTCAAGAGATGATGATATTGAACCCTTACACTCAAAAAATGACAACATGGAACTTTCAAACTCTGGAGGAGTCATCATGGAGCCTTTATCCTCAGGAAGTAACATGGAGCTTTTAAACTCAGATGATAACACGGAGATCTCAAACTCTGGAGATGATCTCGTGGAAACTTTACCCTCAGGAACTGGCAACAAAGAATTTTTATACCCAGGAGATAACAATGCAGGAGTCTCCAGTCCAGGGGTAAGTATCTGAGGGGCCTTCGGTGCAGGGGCAACAGCAGTGGAGAAGCGGCGACCTCAGGCGGCAAAGATGAAGTGGACTGCTTGGCCTCCTGAACGATGGCTGGAGGTTCACCGACCTCTGGGATGACAACTGGAGCATGGTCCTCCTACCACTGCTTCCCCGACACGGCCACCTTGGACAGGGGAGAAGAGCATGGAGTGAGGGAGGCGTCACCACAATTATCAGGTGCTAGGCAAGACTTAACTAATATTGATGTAAAAGTACTTGCCTGAGCTCCTGGTCCACTGCTGCTGGGGTGTCGCCTCTGGATGAGCCGCAGGAACCGCAGCATGCACCTCAGGCAGAACAGGAACAGCTGGAGCTGTGGCATGTGCTTCTGGGCAGCGGGAGCCATTGTGTGCACCTCAGGGAAAGCGGAAGCCGCTGTGTGCACCTAGGGCTGTAAGATATGATGATATATATCGGATGACGATATAAAAATGTCTATCGTTTTATAGAATACTCTATCAATTATATCATATTTAAAATGCACATACTCCTGTTTATTCAGTAAAGCTCCTACCTCACCACTACTTGTCAGTTCCCCGTCTCTTCCCGCAGTATGTGACTGCATCCAATGGAACAGGTGTGGTGGGTGGCTAGGCTTCAGTCCAGTGGTTGCTAATGCTAACTCCAAACTACCGGTTCAGATAGCTGCTTCTCCTGTTTGCCAGGGATGTTGAACCGTTTTTCATTGTGCTGCATCAGAGAGGATAGTTTGCTAACCTTGTTTTAATAGGAGGTAAGTAATGTTAACACCATGTCTAAATATAAAATGCTAAATGACGATTCTAAGTTGTGCTAACTGGAAACCGTAGCAGACCATCAGGTTTTTTTTTTTGTTGTTGTTTTTTTTGGTTTAAATTACTGCTGAGTTCCTTAGTTCTGTCTGGAAAAAAATGTATTAAAGCTACAAAAGTGTCTGATGGTGGCACATACATACAAGATAAATAATAAATACATTAAAATGGGTCAGAGGCACAAGTTGGCGCTTAATGTAATTTATTTGATTATCTCCACCAAGGAGGTTATGTTTTCATCGGCGTTGGTTTGTCTGTTTGTTTGTTTGTTTGTTTGTTAGCAAGATAACTCAAAAAGTTATGGACGGATTTTCATGAAATTTTCAGAGATTGTCAGAAATGGGGTATCCTACAGATGATTATATTTTGGTGTTGATCCAGATCACCGTCTGGATCCAGGAATTTTTTAAAGGATACTTTTTTTTTTTTTAATTTAACATTGCGAGATAGGGCCATTTTCAATATTTTTTCAATATTTTTTTTTGTGCATGTAACTCTGCCAAAAAATCGTCAGAACACTTGGAAAAAAAATACAGGATGAAAAAAAAGAAACACTGTATGGGGGGAACTGTGGCGCTTGGCGAAGGTCTGCGCTCTCCAAGTGCTTTTCTAGTTTCTAATCATTTTAATTAGTCAAGTAGTGATAAGAGATAAAGTAATCACATGCATTTTATTACATTATCTTTTTTGTCTTTGATTTTCAGATCATGACCAATCTGAAATATTTTTACTAAGAAGCAAACAGGTTAAATTAGGCCAGAATGGCAGTCTTTAGGCTGCAGGTCTACACTTAACTTTTCATTGATTTAAACTAACAGCTAATTTATATCTGTAGATTTTTTTTTTTTTTTTTTGCTATTCTCCTCTGGCTCAGGAAATATTTAACTTATTGATGTTTATTTTTTATTCATATTTGATTTAGAAGAAAACCCTGAAATTTATGAGAATCAAGTCTCAAATGCACATTACAAAACTATTTTATAACACAGCAAAATTATGAGGGAAAATGGTACATGTAAAAAAAGAGATGGTCCTTGTTATATGATTATCTAAACTGTAGAATTTACAGAAAATGTATATTGTGATGTATATCGTTATCATGATCTAAGATGACTTACAGTGGTGTGAAAAAGTGTTTGCCCCCTTCCTGATTTCTCTTTTTTTTTGTATGTTTGTCACACTTAAATGTTTCAGATCCATCCATCCATCCATCCATCTTCTACCGCTTTTCCGGAGGTCCGGGTCGCGGAGGCAGCAGTTCAAGCAGAGAAGCCCAGACTTCCCTCTCCCCAGCCACCTGCTCCAGCTCTTCAGAGGGGATACCAAGGCGTTCCCAGACTAGCTGGGAGACATAGTCTCTCCACCGAGTCCTGGGTCTGCCCCGGGGTCTCCTCCCAGTGGGACGTGCCTGAAACACCTCAAGTGGGAGGCGTCCAGGAGGCATCCTAATCAGATGCCCATACCACCTCAACTGACTCCTTTCAATGTGGAGGAGCAGCGGTTCTACTCTGAGCCTCTCCCGGATGACTGAGCTCCTCACCCTATCTCTGAGGGTGAGTCCAGCAATCCTACGGAGAAAGCTCATTTCAGCCGCTTGTATCCGCGATCTCGTTCTTTCGGTCATTACCCAAAGCTCGTGACCATAGGTGAGAGTAGGAACGTAGATTGACTGGTAAATCGACAGCTTTGCCTTAGAACTAAGCTCCCTCTTCACCACAACAGACCGGTACAACGTCCGCATCACTGCAGATGCTGCTCCAATCCGTCTGTCGATCTCTCGCTCCATTTTCCCCTCACTCGTGAACAAGACCCCAAGATACTTAAACTCCTCCACTTGGGGCAGGAGCCTGTCCCCAACCCGGAGAGGACAATCCACCTTTTTCCGGCTGAGGACCATGGACTCGGACTTGGAGGTGCTGATTCTCATCCCAGCCGCTTCACACTCAGCGGCAAACCGTCCCAGCAAGAGCTGTAGGTCATTGCTGGATGAAGCCAACAGGACAACATCATCTGCAAACAACAGAGATGAGATCCTGTGGTCACCAAGCATGACACCCTCCATTCCCTGGCTGCGCCTAGAAATCCTGTCCATAAAAATTATGAACAGGACCGGTGACAAAGGGCAGCCCTGGCGGAGTCCAACTCTCACTGGGAATGACTCCGACCGAGTGTTGGCAATGCGAACTAAACTCTCACAACGGTCGTACAGAGACCGAATAGCTCGTAACAACAAGCCCGATACCCCATACTCCCGAAGCACCCCCCACAAAAATCCACGAGGGACGCGGTCAAATGCCTTCTCCAAGTCCACAAAACACATGTAAACTGGTTGGGCAAACTCCCACGAACCCTCAAGAATTCTCGAGAGGGTAAAGAGCTGGTCCGATGTGCCACGGCCAGGACGAAAACCACATTGCTCCTCCTGAATCCGAGGTTCGACCAACGGCCGGACTCTCCTCTCCAGTACCTTGGCATAGACCTTCCCAGGGAGGCTGAGGAGTGTGATCCCTCTAAAGTTGGAGCACACCCTCCGGTCCCCTTTTTTGAAGAGAGGAACCACCACCCCGGTTTGCCATGCCAAAGGCACTGCCCCCGACCTCCACGCAATGTTGCAGAGGCGTGTCAACCATGACAACCCAACAACATCCAGGGCCTTGAGGTACTCGGGGCGAATCTCGTCCACCCCCGGGGCCCGGCCACCAAGGAGATTTTTAACCACCTTGGCGACCTCAGCCCCTGTGATAGGCGAGTCATCCCCCTCGTCCCCAAACCCTGCTTCCTCTGTGGAAGGCGTATCAGTGGGATTGAGGAGATCCTCGAAGTATTCCTTCCACCGCCCGACGATATCCCCAGTTGAAGTCAACAGTGTCCCATCCGCACCATACACAGTGTGGACGGGGAGCTGCTTTCCCCTCCTGAGCCGCCGAACAGTTTGCCAGAATCTCTTTGAAGCCGACCGAAAGTCTTGTTCCATGGCCTCACCGAACTCCTCCCATACCCGGGTTTTTGCTTCAGCAACCACCCGAGCTGCACTCCGCTTGGCCTGCCGGTACACCTCAGCTGCTTCGGGAGTCCCACAAGCCAACCAAGCTTGATAGGACTCCTTCTTCAGCTTAATGGCCCCCCTCACCACTGGTGTCCACCACTTGGTTCGGGGGTTGCCACCACGAGATGCACCGACCACCTTGCGGCCGCAGCTCTGGGCTGCCGCTTCAACAACAGAGGTGGAGAACATGGCCCATTCAGACTCCATGTCTCCAGACTCCCTCGGAATGTGGTTGAAGTTCTTCCGGAGGTGGGAGTTGAAGACCTCCCGGACAGGGGCCTCAGCCAGACGCTCCCAGCACACCCTCACTATACGTTTGGGTCTACCAGGTCTGAATGGCTTCCTCCCCTGCCATCGGATCCAACTCACCACCAGGTGGTGATCAGTTGACAGCTCTGCACCTCTCTTTACTCGGGTGTCCAAGACATACGGTCGCAGGTCTGATGATACGATAACAAAATCGATCATCGACCTGCGGCCTAGGGTGTCCTGGTGCCAGGTGCACATATGGACACCCTTATGCTTGAACATGGTGTTCGTTATAGACAGACTGTGGTTAGCACAGAAGTCCAATAACTGAACACCACTCGGGTTCAGATCGGGCAGGCCGTTCCTCCCAATCACCCCCCTCCAGGTTTCACTGTCGTTGCCCACGTGCGCATTGAAGTCCCCCAGTAGGACAATGGAGTCTCCAGGAGGAGCACCCTCCAGCACCCCAGTCACAGACTCCAAAAAGGGTGGGTACTCTGAAACATCATTTGGTGCATAGGCACAAATGATGGTCAGGACCCGTTTCCCAACCCGAAGGCGCAGGGAAGCAACCCTTTCGTCCACCGGGGAAAACTCCAATATAGAGGCAGCAAGGTGGGGCGATACAAGAATACCTACCCCTGCTCGTCGCCTCTCGCCCGGGGCAACTCCAGAAAAGGCCAAGCTCCAGCCCCTCTCCAGGAGACTGGTTCCGGAACCGGAGCTGTGTGTTGAGGTGAGGCCGACTATATCTAGCCGGTATCGCTCAATCTCGTACACCAGCTCAGGCTCCTTCCCCACCAGAGAGGTGACATTCCACGTACCAAAAGCCAGTTTAGAAAGCTTGGGATCAGTCCGCCAAGGTCTCCGCCTTTGACTGCCACCTAATCCACATAGCACCGGACTTCCATGATCCCTCCTGCAGGTGGTGAACCTACTGGAGGGCGGACCCATGTAACTCCTTCGGGCTGAGCCCGGCCGGGTCCCATGGGTGGAAACCCGGCCACCAGACGCTAGCCTTCGAGCCCCTCCCCCAGGCCTGGCTCCAGGGTGGGGCCCCGATAACCCCATACCGGGCGGGGTACACTGAATCCTTGATATACAATTTATCATGAGAGTCTGTTGGATCGTTCTTCGTCTGGCCCTTCACCCAGGACCAGTTTGTCTTGGGAGACCCTATCAGAGGCAAATTGCCCCGGACAACATAGCTCCTGGGATCACTGGGGCACGCAAACCCCCCCACCACGATAAGGTGACGATCCATGAGGGGATGTTTCAGATCATCAAATAAATTTAAATATTAGACAAAGACAACACAAGTAAACACAAAATGCAGTTTTTAAATGAAGGTGTTTATTATTAAGGGGAAAAAAAATCCAAACCTACATGGCCTTGTGTGAATAAGTGATTGCCCCTAAACCTAGTAACTGGTTGGGTCACCCTTAGCAGCAACAACTGCAATCAAACGTTTGCGATAACTGGCAGTGAGTCTTCCACAGTGCTGTGGAGGAATTTTGGCCCACTCATCTTTGTAGAATTGTTGTAATTCAGCCACATTTGAGGGTTTTTGAGCATGAACCGCCTTTTTAAGGTCATGCCATAGCATCTCAATCGGATTCAGGTCAGGACTTTGACTAGGCCACTCCAAAGTCTTCATTTTGTTTTTCTTAAGCCATTCAGAGGTGGACTTGCTGGTGTGTTTTGGGTCAATGTCCTGCTGCAGAACCCAAGTGCGCTTCAGCTTGAGGTCACGAACAGATGGCCGGACATTGTCCTTCAGGATTTTTTGCTAGACAACAGAATTCATGGTTCCATTTACCACAGCAAGTCTTCCAGCTTCTGAAGCAGCAAAACAGCCCCAGACCATCACACTACCACCACCATATTTTACTGTTGCTATGATGTTCCTTTTCTGAAATGCTGTTACTTTTACGCCAGATGTAATGGGACACACACCTTCCAGAAAGTTCAACTTTTGTCTCGTCAGTCCACAGAGTATTTTCCCAAAAGTCTTGGGGATCATCAAGATGTCTTCTGGCAAAACTGAGACGAGCCTTTACAGTATGTTCTTTTTGCTCAGCAGTGGTTTTCATCTTGGAACTCTGCCATGCAGGCCATTTTTGCCCAGTCTCTTTCTTATGGTGGAGTCATTAACACTGACCTTAACTGAGGCAAGTGAGGCCTACAGTTCTTTGGATGTTGTGGGGTCTTTTGTGACCTCTTGGATGAGTCGTCGCTGCACTCTTGCAGTAATTTTGATCGGCCAGCCACTCCTGGGAAGGTTCACCACTGTTCCATGTTTTCGCCATTTATGGATAATGGCTCTCACTGTGGTTCACTGAAGTCCCAAAGCTTTAGAAATGGCTTTATAACCTTTTCCAGACTGATAGATCTCAATTTCTTTGTTTCTCATTTGTTCCTGAATTTCTTTGGATCGCACCATGATGTCTAGCTTTTGAGGATCTTTTGGTCTACTTCATTTTGTCAGGCAGGTCCTATTTAAGTGATTATCTTGATTGAGAACAGGTGTGTCAGTAATCAGACCTGGGTATGGCTAGAGAAATTGAACTCAGCTTTCCAAACATGTGATAAACCACAGTTAATTTATGTTTTAACGGGGGATGGGGGGACAATCATTTTTTCACACAGGGCCATGTAGGTTTGGATATTTTTTTCACCCTTAATAATAAACACCTTCATTTAAAAACTGCATTTTGTGTTTACTTGTGTTATCTTTGTCTAATATATTTTAATTTGTTTGATGATCTGAAACATTTAAGTGTGACAAACACACAAAAAAGTGAGAAATCAGGAAGGGGCAAACACTTTTCACACCACTGTATATCATGATATGAATTTTTTGTCATATCGCACAGCCCTATGTGCACCTCGGGGACAGCGGGTGTCATGATGTGGAGCACGGTTTGGGAACCGTGCTCACACTCCTTTAACAGTCCTGATTACTTTGTGTATTTCCCCACTTCTGGGTTGTATTTAATGTGTATAATGATGTTTGAGTTTGCCTTTTGTTTCTGAGTTTTTTACTATAGCATTGTTTATTTATATTATGGACTTGAGCCAAACTATTGTGTTTTGTAATATATTTATCTACCTGTTTTGACATGAACCTACCCTCACTTTTTCCTCTAGTCCTCTTTTTGTATTTTGACATTAATATTGTTTTATTTGCATCTCTTGGTTTTTGTATTTATCTTGTTCTCACCTTAGGTTTCTCTTTGTATCATGATTTATTATTAGGCACTCCGGTCTGTACTTGTGTCCTCTGTAGCTCAGTTTGTGGGCTGTCTCAGCTGTCAGCTGTTTAATCTGATTATCCTCGCTCCTGTACCCACAACTGTCATCATTTGTATTGATTCCCTCTGTGCCTGTTTCTCGGGCGTTGCAATGCAAGCCATTGCAGCGTCCTTCTCCGTTATCCAGATGTTAGTTCTACATCTCTATCGCTCTCTCCCTGAATGTTTAATGGGTGTGCTCCGTCTCTTTATCCACTTTCTCCCTGCATTTCCGTATGCCTCAGCCTGGGTCCGTCCAGGCTCTTCTCCTGTTTTTCCCAGACATGAGCCCCATTATCCCTGGTGTTCCCGCATGCCATTACCCCCCGGTTCTCCTGTTATGTAAGTTTTGTGTCTTTGTGTTATTTTGTGGTTTTGTAGTAAACGTCTTGCAACTCACAGTCCAGCATTTGGGTCTTCAGTCTGCCCTTGCCAGGGCATTTAGGACAGCAGGAGCTGTTATGTGCGCCTCGGGGACAGCTGAAGCCATTGTGTGCACCTCGGGATTTGGCTGGAGCTGTTATACCCACACCTCGAGCAGCTGGAGCTGGTACTGGAGCAGGTAGGCATCGTGGAGCAGGCACTGGAGTTGGGTGGTGCTGTGGAGCAGGCACTGGGACTGTTGTAAATGCAGATGAGGAAGCGGGCATGGGCCCCTGTGCGGTAGATGTGGAAGCCGGCACTACAGCTGCTGTGGGAACCAGCATAACAACAGTCCTGGGGGCTGAAATAACTGAGCAATGCAGGGCTGCTGCAGAGCGAGGAGGGAAGGATGTCAGAGTCAGGGGACGGTACGTCATCAGCACAAACTCCGGTGTCTCAATTAACTTCCTCACCAGCCACAATATCTCCTACGGAGGTTGGAGATGGTGGCCAGTAGTCCCACCAGCTCGAGGTAGTTCCGCAAACCGGGATGCGCTTCCATCATCCCAGTTGCTGCGTCCAGGCTCTCCAGGGATTCCTCCAGAGTGCGGGAGGCGCGAGCTTCTAAGACAAAGTCCTGGATAAACTGGGCTGCCCAAAGCTCATCCACACTGGGACCACCGGCTGCCAACCTTCTTCTGCCTGCTGAGCCCAGGTATGCTGGTGTTCTGCTCCTACCAGACTTGCCCAGTGGGTCCATTACTGGCTGCGTCCTACTGTTATATGAGCATTTGCCCATCCGGGGCAAAGAAGGGGAGGAGAACACAATCACCAGGCCACTCTGGTAAACCATGATTTATTAAGACACAGAAAACAAACAGTGCACAAGGGCAGAAATTAAATACATCAACAAATCAGACGGCGTGGACTGAAATGGCAACAATAAATCCAAACAGCATGGTGATAATGAAGGTGAGGTTAACATAAGGACGCAGCAAAGGACACAGACTGAAAATGCACATATATAGACAGTGGAGCAATCACAACAACACGGGACAGGTGAGCACCATCAAGGGCAGACAGACAGCACAGGATGGGCGGGGCTGGACAATCACAGAGGGGATACACACAAAACATGACAAATGAGTAAAGAGAGGAAACATAAAGCATGGACAGGGCTGCAGTCCTGTCCAGACCATTACAGATATGATATTGTCATGATACTTAGGCCACAATGTGATATTATTGCAATCTCCCCATTCTTTGACTTATTTAACTCCTGGCTAAATCTCAGAAGTCACTCCTTTGCTGTGCTGACCTAACCAGGCAGTGAGCATTTACCATTTTAATGGACTAAAAAGTCAGTTGTTTTTTTTTTTCTGGTACCTAAATACGTAAGTCTGTATTTGCAACATTTTTTAATATTTTTAATGAAGTATCACAATGCTGCTGTCTGTGAAATGAGACATGTGAAATGTGAAATATTGCCACCACAATATTGTATCACACACAATTGTGTGTGTGTGTGGGGGGGGGTGTATCACACACACACACACACACTCACACACTCACTCACTGACCCCTCCAAGGTTTCATTGTTTTTTTAAAATTGCACTTATTGCCTCAGTAAGAACTTAGGATACCAAACCCATATGTTCACACCTGTTAGAAATTCTTTGTGATGTAACTGCTACTGACCTCACTTTTCAAAACTACATAAGCAGCAGATGTATTAAAAATGGTCAATTTTCCACTTTGACTTTGTTTTATTTGACCCTTTGTATTGGTTTTGATTACTGTATATGTTTTTATTGGTCAAAAGGGGTAAGTATAATTACTCTCTTTGATCTATAATGTGTCAAATTATTTATTTAATCTTTTTTTTTTATTTTTCAAATTTGATTCATATTTTATCAGGTTTTATTGCCAGATTACCATTCTTAAAATTTTCCTGTGCACACGCAGTCTTATAACAGCGATCGACCTTGAATGGTATTGTTTCCTGGGTAATATTCTGGTGTTTAATTATGTTTACTTATGGTTTTTGCCGCATGTGTATGTATGCACATGTGACAGGTGATCGGTGCAGGGACAGAAGGGTCAGTGGCCAAGTGTGAGTTTTCTTTTCATCCTCCCTTGTTGCCCTTTTTGCAACAGTCTCTCTCTCTCTATCCCACCAGTTCCACACGCACACACTTACACATTCAAACTCCTGTGAGAGAAGAGGAGTGTATGAATGGACAGATTAATCAGATTATAGCAGAGACACACTTAAACAGCCTGTTCTGTGGATTAGCTACGGCCCTGCCTACTCCCTGTCAGAACAAAAAATTGTATGAGAGAAGAGGGAGAGTTCGAACTAGACTCTGCATCGTCTGATGCACATCTATACTCTGTGGATACTAGTTTTGATGTTTCATTTTAATTGTTGTTGACATTAATCGACACCCAAGTTGTGTTACCCAGTAATGGACATCCTAAATCGCACAATATGGTGAAATTATTTGTTCTTCATGTTGTGACTGAAGAATAAGAGCCTATGGAAGGAAGGTAATGCAAATATGAAAGTGAGTGAATAAACATTTCTCTGTACATCTGACCATGAAGAAGTTTTGATTTCCCCTTCAGAAGTTCAAAGAGATCTTTTTTTATGTGCAGCAGGGTAGCAAATGGCAGCCAGTCGCCAGGGCTTTGTCTGACTATTGACACCACAGAGATGCACAGAGGGAGGACGCTGGTGTGTGTGTGAGTGTTGGGGGCCGGAGGACAGCCTAACGGCAACAAAGAACCAACTTTAAGCCTGTCTCCTGTGATTTTCCAACTCAGCGAAAAGCTATTGTGACACAGAAAAAAAGTTAAGTTAAAAAGCTTAGCATGGTATGTGCTAACAACTGGATGCTGCTTGTGTAATACAAGCAAATACTTTTTGAGCCGTCACAGTTGCAGTCTTTGGAAGGGTAGCTGTCACTGTGTCTACAACTGGCTGGCAGGTCATATGGTATGATGTGCTGGTCGTGGAAGTCCTATAAGAGAAGAAAGATTTTTCACCTGTAGTGGACTAATTAGAGACGGAAACCCTATGATGAAAGCACCAGAAATTCAAATTAGTGACAATTAGCATAAGTCCTCTCTAATATCAAATGAGATTATACAAACAAATCATTAACTTATGAATAGGGATACACCAATACTGGTATCAGCTGATATTCACCTTGTTGACTGATATTGACCTGTTGTTAATTGGATAAGATTTATTAATGGTAGTGACCAAAATTTATCTGGTGTTTTTCATTTGTGTGACACTGATTTTGCCTTGAAACTGGCTACAGTAGACTACAACTGCATATTCGGAATACACCCAGCACTGAATCATTTTGAAGTATTTGAGTTCAGTTAAATTTTTTTAATACATATTCTTTATCACTCTGACATTAAACATCTAGTAGATGAAAACAAAAACAAACTGGACTTGCACTCAACAGAGATGCAGACCCACACCTTACAGCCCTATCCCTGTTGAAATGTCATATAGTATGGAAAATCCGTGGTTGGCTTTCTGCTTCAATTCTGATGGGACGCCATGACCTATTTTCAGACCTTACCGATCTTCAAGGTCAAATTCAAGGCCAAGGTGATTGGACATTCAAGCGAGGTCCCAGACCCACTTCTAATTTGTGTTAAAAAGTGGTGGTTCTAGCTCTCATAATAAAGTCACTATAAGCCAAAATTGATTTTGACCTTTTATGACCCTATGACCTTGACCGGAACTCCCGTGGACAACCTGTGTGCCAAGTTCAGTCACCCTAGCATCATTTCCTCTTGAGTTAGAGCACAGGTATGCAGACAGATAGATACGCAGAGGTGACCAATAAAGAAACAATCAGCATCAATCACTGGTCACCTTATTACTTTAAACATCGGCCCAAAATTTCACCATTAGTGTATCCCAAGGTAAGATTTTCTTTTTACTCCAAAATTATGCTCAGATTTCACTCTTGCAGTGATGCGTGCGTGTGTGTGTGTGGGGGGGGGGGGGTCTGTGAGACATTCAAAGACCACTGGGAGCAGGGAAGCAGTCATCAAAGAAATTTGTCTAGTTTACAGTCTTATATAAATACAGACAGACGATGATCAGAAATTTACCATAATTACAGAGTATTAAGTGTCAACATGGAGCAAATTATCACAAATATGCACACGCGTGACACACACACACACACACAGCGTTGTCAGGCAGGGGCAACTGGGACAAAATCCAAACTTGTGGGTTCTCTCTTTAGCTATAAATACCCCTCTGCTTAAAACAGAATTACACACTCATACACACATACACTGGTTTGTGCCAAGAAGCTCAGTAAAAAAAAAAAAGATTAATACAGAAACTCATTAAGGGGCAACCAATGTAAATATATATATAAATGCACATATGGACTCTCTCTCTCTCTTTCTCGCTCTCTCTTTCTCATACACACCCACACACACATAAATACTCATGCACACATTAAAATCCACACAAAGCGATGGGTCTGGCCTCAGCGGAGGCTCGCTAAGTGGTCTATGATTATGGGGTGTGTCTTTGTCTCATTTAGTGGTTCCGCAAGGAGACAGTCTTCTGCTGTGTCAGACAAACACAACCTCACACACACTCACACAATGCTTACACAATCGCTTATTGACAAAAGATCCCTCAACTTGAAGTTGCTACATAGCTTTTTATAGCACTTTATAGAAAGTATGCTTGTCTTGCTATTATTGCTCGTACGTTGCTCATTCTTTAGGATCATTAACGAACAGCATAATGTTGTGTGTTCATATTGTGTCATAATCACCCTGCTCTCTCTTTAACCTAAGCACAACACCAGAGTCACAATGTTTGATTTCTCTTTTATTTTGGAAAAAATAGTTTCTTTTCCCAGTAATAAAAATGACAGGCTCTGTACATACTCATTTTCTCTTAAATACAACGCAGTCACAGTGTTCTCAAGTGCCTAACACATACATGCATACATACATACTGACTTGCATACACCATCTGCCACATAAGAACAACACAAATTAAATTAAAAACAGGAATAACAAAAAAATACCACAACAAAATGGAACACAAATAATTACATAATTAAATTAAAAGAATACATATTTCTTTAGATAACAAAATAAAAAACTATCTCAACCAATGTCAGGTGGGGTAATGGTTTCCTTTAATTGGGTAACTGGAAGAATGAAGGGAGTGGGCAGTGCATACACTGACACAATACAGGCATAACTTCTACACACACACACACACACACATCACTCACATACGCACCCACCTCCATAGTGCAATGAAGTTGTGGCTGCTGAAACTGTCCTTTACTTGGAAAAACAGGAGCATTATTAGAGGTCAGCATAAAAGTTTGAAGTTTCCGCAAAAAAAAAAAAAAGAGATTTCCCTGAATTTGAATCTTTTCTGTAATTGGCCAATTAATATTCAGCCTCTCATGTGTTTTTGTTAAATATGCATCACTTTCTTTGCCTCCCCAAAACATTGCCCTGTGTGTCACAACCTTCAGGGGTCAGAGGCCAGTATGGCCCAACAGAATCCATGTTGGATCGATCTGCAGTCACTACTGGAGTCTTCAGTTCTAGTTTCTGCTGAGAGCCAGCTCAGGCAGCGTTATTTCTGACAGTGCTGTAGAGGTAGAGATGTTTAGGCCAGTGGTGTCCAATCATGTGCCATGGAGGGCCAAGACCCTGCAGGCTTTACCTCCAACCAGTGTCTTCAACAGCAGATTTCACTGAACTTCTTCCCACTGATTGCTGATCAGTGAAAACACCTGCTGAGGAGACCGGGTAGAACAGAAAACTTGCAGGGTCTTGGCCCTTCATGGCACATGATTGGACACTCCTGGTTTAGGCGCTCTAGAAGTTAAGAATCTTTCTTTCTTTTTCTTTGTTGCAAAGAGTGTAGCAATTTTTTTTTCTTTTGATTTAAATTCTTACTAATGACTAAACTGCAACTGTACTGAGAGTCCTAATGTTGCTTTAGCTGCACCCTCCCCTCTGCAGCACTGCACAGAACATGAACTATCCCATATCCATGACAGATTTTACACTGCATTGTAAAACCACAACACATAGCAGTACTACAACAGTACTTCAAAAATTCTCAGTACTCCAAAAGTACTTCACTATTCAGTCAACCAGTACTCCACGGTACTACAATATCATCTGTCGACATGAGTCAGTATTCCAGGAGAAAATCACCTCATCCTGTTACAAACAGCACAGTTTCCCAAACTGCAGAAGACATCTTCATTGGTTCTCCTGGGAGTCTCCGTGAGCACTCAGTCAGCACTGTTTCTGTACTAAGTCTGTATGAGTGGTAGCACTATCTTCTGGTATTTTGTCCGTAGCACTAAGTCTGCATGAGAACTGCATCCATGGAAGGCCACCAATATCCAGAAGTCCACGCCAAGTAGGCTCATCGGCACTTTGACTCAGAGTCCTCTGGTAAATCCCAGGGAACAGCAGCAAACAGCAGGAGTAAAACCTCCTGGAGACAAGCTGAGCTCTACTGCTCAGGGCTGGAGTGTGTGGACAGTCATCTTGTATCATACCTGGAGTAGACAAAGAAAAAGTTCAGTGTGATTTCATGCAAGTGCTGACTGGATTATTTTCTGATCAGATCTGTCTATCTGTCACTATGTTCTCACCTCTGTGGCGATGATGCACTCATCTTTTTGGTCCGATATGACGTATACGGACTGATATTTGGTGTCGGTGGTACAGTGGTACCTGCTGTCACTGGGGCTGCTGTATTCAGCATTGCATGTTGATTGACACTTGATGTCACTAGTGGACTGATATTTCAGATCACTCTCTAATGCGTGACAGTTGAGATCAGTGGATGACTGATATTTTGCTTCACTGCAGCTTGGTGCCTCGGCCACTTTCTTTTCTGATGCAGTGCTGGGGGATGAAAGGAATAGAAAGTCATTTAGAAATCTTTTCCTCCAAAAACACAAAAGTTTTAAAGACAGACAGGCGACATATATAACTAAATACATATTTTGTCAGATGTGTACCTGTTATGTCTCTTCCTGTATCTTTCCTCAGTGTCTGATTCATCCAAAATTTCGCATTTAGCTCCCAGCTCATCTTGCTCCTCTTCTTTACACACAGGCAGCTCTTCAGGCTGGAGCTCGTGGACCAGATTGTACTCCACACTTGGATACCGAGTCTTAAAGCCGTTCTTCTCAGGCCCATTGAGCCCACTGATTCCACTCAGGCCGCTTAATGATCCAGCAAGGTCCGACTGGTAATCTGCCTTCTTGTTGGTATTTTTAACTGATGTTGTCACCAAGGAGCCCAGTTCCTTGTCACTGCGAAGACAGTTGTTGGTGGTCATCAGGTTGTTCATGGTTTCGTGGCTGTCACTGTGAATGCTGTCACTGTGGTGACTGTGCCGCTCCTGCAGTTTGATCCGAATGTAGACCACCAGGACCGAGCAGCTGATCAGGATTATAAGGACAAGGAAGACTCCAGCACATACAGCTGCCCAAGGGAATCCATCATGATCTTCTTCCACATCGTCAGGATTTCCACTTCCCAAATATCTCCGATCTGGTCCATCCACGACTGGCTGACCCCTGGGAATCTCTGGTAAGAGAAACTGGCAGTTCTGACCACCATAGCCGGGTAAACATGCACACATGTAGCGACCACTGCGCTCATGACAAGTGGCCCCATTTTGACAGGGGTTGTGATGGCAACGGGAGACAGGAGAGGTGCAGTTTTTGCCCGTATACCCTGCCAAAATAAAAGAATTTGAGTCTCAAAGCCAAAGCACAACCACTTAAAAAACTGATGCAAGCATAGAAAAACCTTCTTTCGTACCTGGTGGACAGGTGCATGTGTACCCATTCACCGCCTCTTGGCACGTCCCGCTATTCTGACAAGGAAAAGACAGACAATATCCTGAGATGCTGCTGCTCCTCTCTTCGCAGTTAGGACCTGAAAATCCCTCAGGACACTGACAGAGGTAGGAGTTCACCAAATCCACACATTCTGCACCTGCATTCGGACAAAGAGCCAGGATTAGTCTCCTGATATTTTAATCCTGCCTATAATGGGAGGTATAATTAAAGAAGCATTGAGTGTACCATTTAAACAGGGGTTGGATGAGCAGTGGTCAATTTTCTTTTCACAGTTGAAGCCTGCATATCCCCCTGGACACTGACAGAAGTAGCCACCTTCAGGGTTATCTACACAGTGTCCACCGTTGAAGCAAGGTCCATCTGCACAAGTGTTGGCACTCAACTCACAGCTTTTACCATAAAAACCAGCTGGGCAGGTGCACTGATAACCATTGTCGTTATCCTGTAATGCAACAAATCCAAACGCCAGTTAAACACAGACTCACTCCCATTAACGCACCCCCCCTCTCCTTGTCCCCTGATACTCACAGTGCAGCTGCCTCCATTGCGACATGGATTTCCGGAACATTCGTTGACTTGGCTCTCGCAGCTGGCGCCCATGTATCCAGGTGGACAAGAGCATGTGTAACTACCTTGGCCTGTGTTGGTGCAGGTGGCTCCATTGAGGCAGGGCTTGTGGTGAGTACAGTAGTTCAGATCTGGAAACAAATAAGGTATAAATACTGAGCAAATAGGACTGACTGCATCTTTGATTGGTGCAGTGATGTAGTAAATCTCTTCATAAACTCACCCTGGTTGCAGAAAAGTCCACCCCATCCCTCCTGGCAGTTACACTGCCAAGGCTGTTGGCAGGTGCCATGGAGGCAGCCTGGGTAACGGATACAGTCATCACAGTAACGACCGCTGAAGCCAACACGACATCTAGGGACACAAAAACAGTTTAATATTAATAATACCAAATACACGGAAAGTGCTGATCAGACAAATAAATGAAAATGAATGAACTAAGTGATCAACCAGTGGAACTTTATTTTGACTTACTTGCACTCTCCTGGTTTATCACAGAAGCCGTGCTCTTCATCACACCCAGGGAGGCAGATTGCTGCAAAGAGGAAACAAACAGGGCAGGTGAATCATGAGAAATCAGGAGTGTTTACACTTCATCGATTTCTGTTTCAAGGAAGGCCTTTTCTGCAATCCCCTGGCCATCTTATCTGCTTGTAAAAAGAACATTTTTGGTGTTAAACATCCTCTGGATCAATCATCGCTGGCTAATTCAGTGTTACTTGGTCATGTGCTGATTTATTCAGAACCATGGAAGATGGTGGAAATGTTATTTTTCAGCTCCGAGTGCCACACACGAAGTTACAGCCGTTCTCGTCACTAAACAGGAGAACCGGCCAACAAGCCTTCTCTTTTTAACATGCTTACTCTCCAACACAAAGGACTCACACACAAAGCCTCCATTCTACCCTTGACTGTGGGTCAGAAGTCCTTTTTCTCACCCCTGGCCCCCTTCTCCTTCGACATCCCTCCCTCTTCCTTATGATCCCCTGTTTTCTCCCTTCCTTGTCCATCCACCTATCCTCTCCTCTCATCTTCCTCTCTTCTCCACTACGCTCCTCTCCCTCCTCCTCCTCTCCTCCCATCTCTCCCTACTCCACTCCTCCTCCCCCAAGGGCCAGCTGGTCTGTGTGGAGCGAACCACCAGACAGCTGCTCCATTGTCTCCTCTCACCGAGCAGCTGCCCCCTCCACAACAATGCACAACTCTACTCGGCCAATCACCAGCCCAGACCACAACAATACAGGACCCCCACTTGGCCAATCGGGGAGGAGGTTTTGGGCGAGGAGGCCCCAGTGGTCTAATGGAAGGCACGCGGCGTGTGAATTACTGAGGAGCCACTGCGGCTCATTAGAATGGAGGCCTCTGGTGCTATGGGATAACTAACTGACGCCTGTTGCACACGGGCCCCGCATTATGAGGTGGAAAAAGTTTCTACACAATAACTGCTGGGGAAATTAACTTTGAAAAGTGGTTTATAAACTGTGCAAAAAGTCTTTGCCACATCAGTGTTGACACGTACTGTAAATAAGATTTTTTTTAAGCTGAAGTGATTGCAGTCTTAGCCAGTACTGACGCAAACAGGCATTTATTTTTTTTTTTGGTATTAGAATCACGCCTTGTGTAAACATCTCCATAGTTGACACTAATGACTGTGCCATTCCTTCAGTTTATCTTGCAGCTGCCAGTGGATTTAAACATTAACCACTGGCTGTGCAATAAAATAAGGAAGTTTGTGTTTCTCAAGCCCGCTTACGTTCAGTGCAGTATTGCCCCTTCCAGCCTGAGTTGCATATGATCTCGCCTCGCTCGCCACAAGTGAAGTGTCCAAAAGCGTCGTCTCGTGGCCGACAGAAAACAGAGCAGCCGTCGCCATAGTAGTGCTCGTCACACAGGAAGCGGTAGGAGTAACGCAGCTCTGTCCTGCCAGCTGTCTGCATGTCCTTAGACCATTCTTCCCCGACACTGAGGTGACGCTGTGTGGCAATCCTGCTGATCAGATGGTCTGGGTTATCTGAAAAAAGTAAATTGAACATTGTTATGGTTCATAGTGTTTTGCTGAGCAGCCATCAGTTTGGTGCACAGAGCAGCAGAGGTTGTCATGTTTATTTTTTTAGCCAAGAGAGTATCGGTCCTTGTGTCTTGTCTGATTAAAATTTATGTGCTTTTTTTAACTGAAGAACTGTCACATATGCCAATATTTCTGAATATTAAGTTGCCATAGTGTAAAAAAAAAATCCAAGTTGTGAATACAATGCAACACATTGCAAGCTTTTGCAATTAGAAAGACAGATACTGCACAACTGTGCTGCCAACCAGGTTAAAAAGTGACTTCCATTTCATCCACCTCACAACATTTCTTGTACTGCATCCAGCTTTTCATTGGTTATTATAAAGAAAAAGCACCATAACTTACTACAGACTAATGCATTCAGATCACACTGCTTTGCATGTAAATTTACATGCAAAAATATGTGACAAGGAACCGAACCTAGGATTTTGTAAGAAAGCAACAAATCAAAAATCTACAGACTCATTTTCCCAGTTTCCTTTTTCAAGAATCAGAAGAGCACAAAACAAATCTCATAATTAACTTGTGCTGATTTGCAAAAGAGCACAGTGACAACAGCAGGACAAACATAACACGCTGATCACACTAATGACTACAGATAATGATGATGATGATACGGATTCTGGAATTTCCCCATTGTGGGACTAATAAAGGCTTATCTTATCTTATCTTATCTTATAAGTGAAAAAACTGCCACTGCAAGAAAACACTATTAACCTGCTGCGTCAGTTTCACCGCTGCCTTGTGTGGCAGTCACCCACCTGTTGCCAGGTCGTCCAGGGAGTCCGTGTGCAGAGCTTCAATGATCAGCGAAAATGTCCCCTGAGGAGAAACGGAGAGAGAGAGTTAACAGCTGCTCAGCCTACACGCCTCCCTCCCTGCCGGCAGCAGCAGCAGCAGCAGCAGCAGCACAGGGCCATTAGGAGGCCTCCCAATAAAACTTCACAGCCTAATTCCCCTCTTGATTAGGGCTCTAATAGGGCTTTCTACCTGCTCCATTTTCACACCCCTGCCACTATCGCACTCTGACGCCGACGTAAAACCAAACGAGGCGGAATTTCACGCCGCGCTGCCAGTGATGTGCCAGCTCGGAGGATGTTAAATTTCCCACCACGGCTGCTCCAGAAGGAGAGGAGCATTTGGTGCCCCCACTAACCCCCCCCCACCCACCCACCCACCCCATCACCCTCCTCCCCTCCGCGTTTTAACCCACCAAAGAGCACAGAAATACTACAATAGCCCCTCTCACACACTGCTGACAAAGACCCTCACAAGTGTTGAGTCTGGGAGCATCTGTTGCGTTTTGCGCTCTTCAAAGCAAGCATCTCCCGCTGGAATAGAAATGGTTTTACAGTCTGTCTGCGGCTTTCTTTAGTCCATAAAGCACACGGATCCAAATATTCGAAGCAAATTAACGGAAACAAATATAAATAGCCATTATTTATCAATCACATTCCTCATTTCAACAACAACAACGCCAGCAATACTCACTGGCCACGTGAAGCCAAACGAAAAGCGGATCGGGTTGGTGAAGGTGTCCGCGTTGGTCTCCGGCACCTGGAAGGAGTTGGCGCCGAGGACGGGAGTCACGGCTCCGCCGTAGGTGCAGGGAGGGTCCGGGGAGACGTTGGCCTGGTAGTGCTTCAGGCAGACCCGAAAGAAAGTCTTGCACTGGCACTGCTGGTGGCCCTGCGGGTGAGTGGAGCCCCCGGGGCAGCAGTTGGAGTTGCCCGCTATCCCCTTCTTGTTGAGAAACTCCTGCAGCTTCAGCTCAAACACGCCAGAGCACAAAACCTAAACACCCCCCCCCACACACACACACACACACGCACACGCACACGCACATAATTAATCTAGTGTTTGATTTTCACAGTTACATATAAGCTTAGAGAACCCTGCTGAAAATGTTGCAGTTTGATCAAACATGTTCTTTACTACTGTCATTACTGTTAAGACTATTAGGCCACTTAGCGGGCTTACCTGGCAGGTGAGCAGCGTGAGACTGACAACCAGCAGCAGACAAAGGCGTCCCATTGTGTTGACAGCTCCTCAACAAGCAGCGAAAGCTCCACGGGTCCGTGCCTGAAACCCTGTTCAAACACTCATCGAGGAAGTGCCAAAAGCTGCCCGTTACGACGCACTCAAGGTGAGTCTGTGACGCTGTGCTTGAGGCGAAGTAACACTTTTCCTTTGGTTTCTCTTTCCCTGTTGACTGGGTGCCCTTTGGACACAAATGTGACTACGGTGCAAAGTAATCCTCGGCAGAACGAAGAAATCCCCGATGGAAAGAGTTAATTCCAATCAGTGGTTTCTGCTGTTAGTCTCGTTTATTTTTCCACTTGGGGGGCTCATGGTGCGAAGATCCCAAACACGTAAAACAGATCTGCGTCCCTCTGTTTCCTGCTTCTCTTGCCGCGCCAGTGCGTAAGTCTGACGGGTCTCCTGTCCTATGCAGAGTTTTATACCGGGCCACCAGGCGAAGGGTAATAAGATGCAAATGAGCTCCTCTGCTCTTCTTCTTCCCCTCCCTCCACCGCCACCACGAGTCCGCCCAGAGACCATCACAAAAACAGGAGGGGGTGCACACAACTTTTTCCAAACCCGCCCCCCCCTCCTCCTCTCTCGCTCTCTCTGTCAAAGGGATGGACCAAATGGCTACTGAGCTGTTAAATGTGCAACAACCTCTTGATTCCCCCTGATGCCTCCCTTCTCCACAACAAACGCGGTTCATTTACATTCCGACAAAATTCCTCAAACCCTCCGCTCCGTCAAGAGACGCAGCAGCCAGTCTGACCGAGGCTCTTCATATTTTGGGGCCATGGTAAAGTCTTGGCCCTGCCTTTTGCATCCACTGCCAGCCGGCCAGCCAGCCGCCCCAACTGCGCTACAACAACCATCTGCTCGGCCACATTCCTATGGTGCTACCCTGCCGGGGCTTTCACATGTTCACACCCCCAAAACGGATCAATCTGTTCTTATTATCTTTATTTCTTGGGTCAAAGAACTACAGCCATATCTCACCACATGCGCACTCATCACAGAAACATTAGTTACTTCTTTCCTAATGCTTTAACCGGTGGCATTGTTTTGATTTAATGGGGGATAAAAAATGCCATCCAGAACGTTTGGTCGATGTGTGAATAAATTTAAATCACGCGCATTTGTCGGCACCCATCATTTCCTTATTAAATAAGATCACGTGTTACTTTTACTTTGGTAATTTTACAAATTGAATATCTATTTTGAGGGACTTTGAAGACTGGGAAAAAAAATTGTAGACTGAAAAAGCCCGGGTTTGGAGCGCGTAACGAGTGCGCAATGACGCACCAAAATGCGCACACTGGCTACAAACCATCAAACCTAATCGATGCACCTACGCCTTTTGACGGCATGCCTGTGCGATTTTCTTACTGGCTCTTTGGTGGAGGTAGTAAAAAAAAAAAAAGTTGGTAGTGTGTCACTCGCGTGGCTGTCATTAAGGAACTTTGTGAGGATGAGGAGGAGGGGGAGGATGAAGCGTAGGGGAGTCATAGAGGGAGTAAACTTTTTTCTCTTTGTGCTTTCAGCTGTATGGTAATTCGGCCGGCAGCACCTGCTCTCCCACAATAATACAGCACCAGAGAGAGAGAGAGAGAGAGAGAGAGAGAGAGAGAGAGAGAGATGGAGAAAGAGATGGGAAGAGAGAGGGAATGCATGGCTGATTATATAAACAATAGTCCTACAGCATATTTGAGAATAAACGCTCACATTACCTAGACATGATCATGTGAAATACAATATAACAGACAAACACAGCACTAAGGTTGGAATTTAAGCCCCTGACCGTGTTCTGCCTGTATAAGGCTTCATAACTGTAAGTCCACCCATGCACCCGCTGTCTAATTTGCATATGTGTGTATATCCGCAGGAAAAATGTGGGGAAGAATGTGGACTTGTTGGCATGACGTTATCATGAGCTCATCTCTGGCTGTGAAGCAAGTGAATTAGTTTATTCCCCCCCCCCTTTAAAATTGAGTTTAAAAGGCCAATCCACTGTGACTTGGTTGTGACAAAAAGAAACCACAAATCACAAATAATATTGCAAGTCCTCCAGATGATGTGATACTCATATAAGATGTTGTATTTAGGTTATTGTGCACCCTGGCAAGCGGTTAGGAAGACCTGATAATTCAACCTTCACGTCACAGTACAGATTTGGAGCAGCAACTAAACCTACCGAAAAAAACAAACAAAAAAACAAATATGGTGCATTAGTACACAGCGCCGCCTCTGATGTTTACACAGGAGCACACATAGAGGGAGGAGGGGGGTTCCTAATTAAAATCTCCAATTGAAGCGCCCCACCACTGTCCATAAACAAGGCCTTCATTCACACTCCACAAGCAACATATGCACAACTTTCAGACTGCCATATCAACACGTACAGTGCTGATGGACTGCTGCGCGAGAGCGGGAGCGCCGTCCCTGCGCAGGTCAGTCCGTAGACGTCCCTCTGCGTCGGGGTGGAGACGTCTAATGTGGCTGTGTGCTCTTTACGCCCCTTGAAGCTGATTGAAAGGCCTTTAACCTCCAGTTTTAACGCTATTATCCCTGCCTGCCACAGCCTTTCCACATACCCGTAAGTGTGTTGTTGTAGCAGGACGCTGTCCGAGCGGCTCATTTTATTTTACCAGTTGATTTCAGCCCTCTTCAATAGTGTGCGATGCTCCTCTGTGGCGGGGCGTAAAATCCCCCTCTGCAAGCCTTTTATTTACACCCATCCCGACATTCAGAGGTCCCCGTTGCTTTTTCTCTCGCTCTTTGCATTCGGCCAATATACTATCAGTCATTCATCACCATGACATGGCACACATTTTCCGATTAGGCCGGCAAAGCGTGACTGAGAAGCATGGTGGAAAGTGTCCCCCCCCCCACACACACACACACACAGAGCCTCTCACCATCATCAAGACATTTTTCTCCTTAAAACATAATTTATGCCAAGATATTCTTTAATTGTGCCTTAAGAAAACAGCAGAAAGTAGAACCTCCCCTCCCCTTCATTACCCTTTGTGTGTGCGTGCGTGTGCGCGTGAGGTTAAAAAATTGTTTAACTGGAGGTCGATTGTTTAACTGAAGTGCTTTCCTGGTATCTATGTGTGCACGTGCAATTGCGCATGTATGTGTGCGTGTGCGCGCGCGCGCGTCGCGCAGCACCATGACACGCGGGGGGACAACAAAGGGAGAGGTCTCGCGCCCCGCCGGCCATTCATCCCTTTCTATCGTGAAGTAATTCCCATTGAACGGCGAGTCGCGAGCCCCTCGGGGGAGAGCCGTGTGATTTGTGAAGGGTCGCGAGGACAAGACACGCCCCTCCTCGAGCTCCGGCCATCTGCTCTCCAAAACACCAAAACAGAGAGTGAGTACCAAATGGCTTCACTCACCTCTATCTCTCGTCATAGCGTGGATTTCGGTCTCCCTCAGATCTATACGTGAAACCCTCTACCTCGCCCCCCTCGCAGTATTTAATGGCTCTGGAGGGAATCCCACCACTTGCTCCGAAAATCACAGTGGAAGCATGCAATCCGGTATGAAGTGGCCATATGGCATATGCGTGTGTGTGCACGTGTGTGTGTGGGCCAAGAAAAGGATGGATGGATGGATGGCCGTCGTGGGAACCTCCACATCATCACCATCACACAGCTACAAACACAGACACACATTTTAGCCCAGTCAGTACTCAAAGTTCACAGGGATCATCATGAACAAGTATGACTCAGCACAAGCACAGCCAGCATGCTGATAGATAGATAGATAGATTTGGACCAGATCTATCTGAATGAGTGTACCATCCCATAGCACCAAATGTCTTCCTCAGAATGTGACATTTACTGATAGAGTATTTACATGCTACAGTATATCATTATAGTGTAGTACAGTGCAGAGGCCACCTTAAGTCAATTTTGTCACTGACAGATTTTTTTGTAGTGATAGAAAAATCCAAGTCTCTTTGACAGATTACTACATTCAAGGTGGTCTATTATATATTTTACTTATAATTCTCTCTGGAGCCTGTCTCAGCATCTGGTGACAGGCAGGGTACACGCTGGACAGATCGCCAGTCCATTGCAGGGCAGATATAACGTTATCAGTAATTTTAATTCTAATATGATAAAACACTGAGTAGCTTTTATTTTCATTAGCATTTTCAGTTTTAATTGTGAAACTTTTGACTTTGCAAGAAATACCCCCCCTTCCTTTCCCCTGGGAAGGTTTACATGTAAATCTGGCCCTTGGGAAGTGAGAAAAAATTTTGTAGCCCTCACTACCACCAAGGCTGCCCATCCCTGGTCTAGGCAATCGCAAGCATTGTTTGTTATTATTGCTTTTCAGTTTATTCTCCATTTTCAGCCCTTGTGTTGCTTTTATTTTGGCAATAAAGTATGCCTAAACATTGCCCAGCATTTGAGTCTGTCATTAAGCCCCGAAGGGGCAAACGTGATAGTGTCCAATATATCCACACTCTACATATGTCCAAACCATCTCAGCCTTGCCTCTCTTACTTTGTCTCCAAACTGCTGAACCTCAGCTGTCCCTCTGAAGTAGTCAATCCTGTCCCTCCTAGTCACTCCTAATGAGAATCTTACCATCTACAACTCTTCCACCTCCAGCTCTGCCTCCTGTTTTTGTCAGTGCCACTGTTTCCAGACCATACAGCATTAGTCCATGAGCCAGCCCCAATATTTTGACGTTTGACAATCAAATTAGTGAACAGACCCAATCATGATTTTTGGTTAGCCTGGTTTCTAAAGTGTCCAAAAACAGGGCTTGGACGTTTTGGTTCGGTAGCTTAGTGCCCCAACGGCAGCCATATTTAAAGGTCGTCTATATTTTTAGCTCTATGACATCTGGTCAGATGTTTGGTCATAACTTTCTCATAGGCAAACCAATCTTCATGATATCAGTCTTATTTTGTTCAGAATTACTTACTGCAGATGCTCATTATATAATTATGTAACTTATTGCTGTAATAAAATTACATTTTAATGCTCAAAACAGTGTTTTAACCATTTATCATATTCAAACGTGGAGGATTTTTCCCAAACACTTGTCCTTCTCTCCAGTTATACTAATCAAATCATTTTATATTACAGGTGTAACCATCTTCAGTACAGTCAATGAGATGGCATCACCATGTCTGAACCTAAGAAGAAAAGACGAGCAGCAAAGAAAGTTCCATGCATTCTGTGTGGAAAGCTGGCTTTGCCTGATGAGCTTGTTCGGTTGACGGTTGCTTCTGCTTGGAAAACACTCCATGAGGCAGCAAAAGTTCGACACTTTGAACCAATCATGAAGCTTGCCAGTGATGATATGAATAAAGTTCCTGACATTCTCTACCATAGTAGTTGCAGATCAGACTTCACACATAAGAAAACTCTTGCAAAACTGACTGATCCTAATCGTGCCACAGATGAGCAGAAGGATGAACAACCAAGGCAATCGAAACGCCAGAGGACATCCGATACATCAT
Organism: Pholidichthys leucotaenia; assembly: GCA_020510985.1. Taxonomy (NCBI): domain Eukaryota; kingdom Metazoa; phylum Chordata; class Actinopteri; order Cichliformes; family Pholidichthyidae; genus Pholidichthys; species Pholidichthys leucotaenia. Next base: position 344,661,444 of record CM035837.1, on the reverse strand, counting down.
CACGTGTATATGACAAGAATTGCATATTCTGTGAAAAACAGTCAAAATACACAAAGGGTTCGAAAACACGTGAAAGACTGATTCAAGCGCTGGATTTGCGTGCTGATACACGAACACGAGATGCTGCAACTAAAAAATCAGATGTAAGGATTTTGTCACTTACCTCAAGAGATATCGTGGCGGCTGAGGCCCATTACCATGCCTCTTGCTACAAAGCATACGTGAAGGAACAGCCAGTTGTGGACAAAATCAGTGAACAAACTGAAGTTGACACAGCGAGGGTTGACTTGTACAGATACATCCGTAGTGATCTGTTTTCAAAACCACGCATCATTCCGCTTTCAGACCTAATTTCAAAACTGGAGTCTCTCTTAAGTGAAAAGGGTGTCAAAATTAGTGAATCAACAAAGAACAACCTCAGCTGAAATCTCAAATCAGAATTCGGCGAGACCTTGCACTTTTTTATGCATAAGCGCAGGGTTTACATTCGTCCTAACACGCTAACTACGGACGCGATTGCCTGTGATTACCTAGACCTTAAAAGTGACTTGGCAGAGCTGTGTTACGGGGAAAAATGTGAACAGATGATAAATCAAACAGCTCTCATTTTGCACGAGCAAGTCAGAAACGAGATGAAAGACCAGAGTTGGCCTCCAAAACCTGATGAAGTGACAGAAAAGTATATCGATCTGCCAGCTTGCCTTACTGACTTTTTGCAGGTATTCATTGGTGGCCGGCAGGCTTTGCCTTCTGATCGGGCAAACAGACTGGCATGGTCTTTAGGTCAGGACATCTTATATGCTGTAACCAACGCGCAGGTCATCACGCCGAAACATGTCCTCTTGCCTTGGGTCATCAAGACTCTCTCTGGGAATGTTGAGCTCATTCGCATCTTAAATCGACTTGGTCATGGGTGCTCTTACACTCGGCTGGAGGAAATTGATGCAGCACTTTGCATTGAGAAGATGAGCAGTGTTGATGAAGGGGCACCACTTCTCCCTTTAGGGACACATCCCCTAATCCCAACAATGCTTGCATATGATAATATTGATGCCCTGGAGGAAACACTGAGTGGTGCTGGAACTTCACATCGCGTTAACGGCATCATTGTGCAACCAGCTGTCTCAACTTGTGCAACAGAGAGATTACCAACGCCAGCTTTGAGCAAACAGGATAAAAGGCGCACAGTCAAAGCAAACGTGGACCCTCTGCCACTCTATATTTCGGCAAAGAAAGAATCGCCGCCTCCTCTGAAATCGCCAAATCTTTCACTACCGTTCGAGGATGCATCAAGAAGTGCTTGTCAATGACATAACGCACGGCTCAGGAGACACACACGCAGGCTCAGAGTGAATTTAATAGCTTTATTCAGTAACAAGGATGAATGGATGCGTGTTTGTGGAATGTGGATGTACTGCTGGTGGACGTCAGCGTCAGGCACGGAGGCAGGAAACCGTACAGCCGGACAACCCTGGGGAGAGAACACAGGGAGAAGGTGACGGGCATCAAACCAGTACAACAAGAGATGAGAGGTAAGTTGGCTTACTTGGCAGGGCAGGTGGCAGGCACGCACAAGGGAGAGTCTGGGAGACAGAGACCTGACGATGCACCTGACAGCAGCCGTGAGGTGGTGAAGCGGGGGCGGAGTCCGCCGCCGGGAAAGGTCCACCTGTGCACAGGGGAAAGGCTGGAACACAAGTTGAGAGTAGCTTACGTGAGCGATCTTGCTGTTTGGCGAGGGGGTTCCTCTGGAGCAAGTAGCCGAAGGGAACAGACGGCTTCAGGCCGAAGCCCAGGGCAGAGCGACTTATATGCTCCGTCGCTGATGAGGTGCAGGTGTGCGCTCAGCTGGCGCCGCTAATGAGCGGCGAGTTGTAACAGTACTCCCCCCTCTAGCAGCGCCTCCTGGCGATGGTTTATTAGGGAACATCCGGTGAAACTCGGTGATGAGAGAGCGATCCAACACAAACGAGGAACGGACCCATTGCCTCCATTTTGGACCATAGCCCTCCCAGTCCACCAAATACTGTAGCCTGCGACCCCGGCGTCGGGAGTCCAAGATGGTCGAGACAGTCCAAGCCGGGTGGCCATCAATCATCCGAGGCGCGGGCGGCGCAGCAGGAGGAGGGCAGATGGGATCAGACACCACCGGTTTCACCTTAGAGACGTGGAAGCTGGGATGGATGCGGCGGGAGGGGGGAGTGGCAACGCGCACTGCCACCGGGTTGATTACCTTGGTGACGGGGAATGGGCCCATGAAGCGTTTCGCCAACTTCCTCCTCTCACCCTTCAGGTTAACATCCTGCGTGGAGATCCAGACTGGTTGGCCCACCTGGTAGGTAGGAGCAGGTCTTCTTCGCCGATCCGCTGTGGCCTTATTGCGCTCCACCGTGCATAAAAGCGCATTGCGCGCGGCTGTCCAAATTGAGCGACACCGCCTGAGGTGAGCCCGGACCGTGGGGACTGCAGATTCGTCCTCCAGCGAGGGGAACAAAGGGGGGTCGTAACCCAGGGACACTTTGAAAGGGGACATCCCTGTGGCTGAAGAACGAGCGGTGTTGTGAGCATATTCAACCCAGGCGAGATGTTTGCTTCATGACGCAGGCTTCAAGGCAGTGACGCAACGGAGAGCAGCCTCCAGCTCCTGGTTGGTCCGTTCACACTGCCCGTTAGATTGGGGGTGATGGCCGGAGGAGAGGCTTACCTGGGCTCCTATTGTCCTGCAGAAACTCCGCCAGACGTCCGAGGCGAACTGGGGACCCCGGTCGGAGACCACGTCAGCTGGTATCCCATGCAGCCTGACCACGTGCTGGACGAGAAGGTCTGCCGTCTCCAAGGCAGAGGGTAGCCCCCGTAATGGCACGAAATGGGCAGCCTTGGAGAACCGGTCAACGATGGTCAGGACAGTGTCGAAGTTGTTAGAGACGGGGAGGCCAGTGACGAAGTCTAATGCGATGTGCGACCAGGGCCTACTAGGGACAGGCAGGGGCTGGAGCAAACCCGCAGGAGGAGAGTTGCCAGACTTACTGGTGGCACAGACGGGGCAGGCCCGGGCGTAGCGGGCAGCGTCCTTGCGTAACCCCTGCCACCAAAAGGAGCGTTGGAGCAGGTCAATCATACGGGAGGTCCCAGGATGGCAGGCTAGCTTGGATGTATGGAGCCAATGGATGACTTCCCCCCGAACGGAGGACGGAACGTAGAGCCTCCCCTCCGGTCCGCCGCCCGGATCCGGTTCTGATTCCTGCGCCTTTCGGACCTTATCCTCGATCTCCCAAGTAACGGCTCCCATGATGCATGACCTGGGCAGGATGGTATGAACAGCGTCCCCCGAATCTTCAGGGGCGAATTGCCTGGAGAGGGCGTCAGGGAGACCGTTTTTGGAGCCCGGCCTGAATGTGATGGTGAAACGGAACCTGGCAAAAAACAGAGACCAACGGGCCTGGCGGGCGTTCAGACGCTTGGCAGTTCTTAAGTACTCCAGATTTTTGTGGTCCGTTAACACCACGAAAGGCAGGGCGGCCCCCTCCAGCCAGTGACGCCACTCTTGGAGCGCGAGCTTGATGGCAAGAAGCTCCCTGTCCCCCACGTCGTAATTGCACTCCGCCGGAGACAGGCGCCGGGAGAAGAAGGCACAAGGCCGTTTGACCCCATCAGCCGGTGACCGCTGAGACAACACCGCCCCCACCCCCGTATCCAAGGCGTCGACCTCCACGATGCACTGCAAAGAGGGGTCGACCTGGCTGAGGACCCGGGAGGATGAAAATTCCGCCTTCAGCGCCTGGAAGGCCGCCGCGGCCTCTTCAGTCCACTGGAACCGGGTTTTAGGGGAGGTGAGACGGGTCAGAGGGCCGACGATGGCTCCAAAGTTGGGCACAAAGCGGCGGTAGAAGTTGGCAAAGCCGACAAATTGTTGCACCTGCTTTCTAGACGAGGGAGTCGGCCAATCTACCACCGCTTTAATCTTGGCTGGGTCTGGAAGCACCCGGTCATGGGAGATGACAAACCCGAGAAATGACGTCTTCTTGGCATAGAATTCGCACTTCTCCGCCTTCACGTATAACCGATTCTCCAGTAGCCTCTGCAGGACCAGTCTCACATGCACCTGGTGCTCGTCCCTGGACTTGGAGAAGATGAGAATGTCATCCAGGTAAACGAACACAAACAGGCCAATGAAATCCCGGAGAACATCATTTATCAGGTGCTGAAAGACGGCTGGAGCGTTGGTCAACCTGAACGGCGTGACCAGGTATTCAAAGTGGCCGTTCGGGGTACGGAAGGCTGTTTTCCATTCATCTCCCTCCCGGATCCGGACGAGGTGGTACGTGCTGCGGAGATCCAGCTTGGTAAACCAGGTCGCCCCCTGGAGGGAGTGGAAGGCAGTGTCCATCAGGGGCAGGGTGTAATGGTCCTTCTCCGTGATGTCGTTTAGGGCTCGGAAGTCGATGCACGGACGAAGCGAGCCGTCTTTCTTGCCCACGAAGAAGAACCCTGCACCTAATGGCGATGATGATGGATGAATAATACCTGCGCTGAGAGATTCCTTGAGGTATGAGTTCATGGCCTCCTTCTCCGGTGCTGACAGGCTGTAAAGGCGTCCCGAAGGTGAGCGGCGCCCCCTGGTGGAGGTTTATGGCGCAGTCGTAAGGCCTGTGTGGGGGAAGGGACATTGCCTTGGACTTACTGAAGACCGCACCCAGGTCGTGAAACTCCACGGGCACCAAGGAGAGGTCCGGAGGCGCGGCATCCTTGACCACGGGAGGAGAGGATGGCGAGCAGGCAGCGGATTGGAGGCAGGTGCTCATGCAGAAGGTGCTCCAGGCTGTTACCTTCCCGGTCTTCCAATCCAGGACGGGATTATGGAGACGGAGCCACGGATAACCTAGGATCACAGGTGACACAGCGGAGGGCAAGATGTAAAAGGAGATCTCCTCCCGGTGATTTCCTGAGACGATGACAGAGACGGGATTTGTCCGGTGGGTCACTTTTCCCAGAGATGCGCGGGAGAGATTAATGAGGGTGAGAGGAGTTTTGAGGGGCTGGCAACGGATGCCCAATCGGGTTGCCAGGCTTTGTGAAATAAAGCTGCCTTCCGCATCTGAGTCCACCAGTGCGTGAGTGAGATGCCCTGTGGTGTTGTGGCAAAAACGGATGGGCAGCGACAAATGAGTGAGGGGAATTGTCCGGTTAGCATCCGCGAGGCCCCCTACAGTGACTCGCGGACCTCCCCGTTTGGCTTCTCCGGGCATTGCTCCACCGTGTGCTGGTCATCCCCGCAATACATGCAGAGACCCAACACACGTCAGCGTTGTCTCTCCGCTAGAGGGAGCTTTGCCCGGCCCGTCACCATTGGCTCCGACTCCTCGGGAACCTCCGGTGGCAGTAACGCCAGGGGGCGAGCTTGAAGCTGGCGTGACGAGACCCCTCGAGAGCGAGAAGGCTGCTTCCGCTCCGAGGTGCGCTTGCGCAACTGGTTGTCCAAGCTAATAGCTAGTGAAATTAGCTCCGCCAGTGTTTCAGGGATATCCCGTCCAGCCAATTCATCCCTCAGACCTGAGTTTAGGCTGCGGAGGAAGATGCCGCAGAGGGCACGCTCCCCCCAGCCAACCTCCTCCGCTGTAACCCGGAAGTCTATGGCATAGTCCGCGGCCGATCGGCTCCCCTGCTGAAGGCTGAGGAGGCGATCGGTCAGGACACTCTCCACTCGGGAGTGATCAAAGACCTCCAGAAAATTTGTGACGAACTGGCCATAGGTGAGGGAGGCATAACCGGGCCTCGCCATTACGGCATAAGCCCAGGTGAGTGCCCGACCCTCCAGGAGATTTCCTATATAGCTGATTTGACTATGGTCTGAGGGAAAGTCCCCGGGAACGCGCAGGAACACCGACTCACACTGCATGATGAAGCCCCGCGCTCCACCGAGCTTACCGCTAAAGCGGGCGGGGGTAGGAATGGGTGTGAGTCGGGTTGGGGTTCCCGAGACTGACTGGACGGCCGCTGAAGCGGCAGAAGCTGCACCTCCCTGACGAGCCAAGGGGAACGGCTGTGGGGGGTCCAGACGGTCTAACCGGGCAGTTATCGAGGTTAATTGGTTCAATATCACTTGCTGCTGATGAGCTATTAAATCCACCCGAGCCTCGAGGGTGGAAAAATCGGCGTGCGAGCCCGCTGTCCTCCGAGCCGCTCTGCTGAAGCCGTACTGACATAACGCACAGCTCAGGAGACACACACGCAGGCTCAGAGTGAATTTAATAGCTTTATTCAGCAACAAGGATGAATGGATGCGTGTTTGTGGAATGTGGATGTACTGCTGGTGGACGTCAGTGTCAGGCACGGAGGCAGGAAACCGTACAGCCGGACAACCCTGGGGAGAGAACACAGGGAGAAGGTGACGGGCATCAAACCAGTACAACAAGAGATGAGAGGTAAGTTGGCTTACTTGGCAGGGCAGGTGGCAGGCACGCACAAGGGAGAGTCTGGGAGACAGAGACCTGACGATGCACCTGACAGCAGCCGCGAGGTGGTGAAGCGGGGGCGGAGTCCGCCGCCGGGAAAGGTCCACCTGTGCACAGGGGAAAGGCTGGAACACAAGTTGAGAGTAGCTTACGTGAGCGATCTTGCTGTTTGGTGATGGGGTTCCTCTGAAGCAAGTAGCCGAAGGGAACAGACGGCTTCAGGCCGAAGCCCAGGGCAGAGCGGCTTATATGCTCCGCCGCTGACGAGGTGCAGGTGTGCGCTCAGCTGGCGCCGCTAATGAGCGGCGAGTTGTAACAGTCAACGCAATCTCCTCTGGATCTTGGTTCGCCTGCATGAGACATCACGCCAAACTACTAGTTCTTGGACAGGGTTCAATATCCAAACAAGAGGTCAGGGTGGAGTCAACGCAGACAAAGTTGGCTATTTGCCCACCATAAAAGCCCCAGCGACTGATATTTCAACGGCACAAGAAATTCTCTGCAATGCTCTTTCCATACAAGAAACTTTGTCACTTAAAAACATTGCTGTTGTTGCCTTGATCTTGAAAGATCAAGGCAGTTAACTTGATTCGTTCAAATGACACATTTCGTGAAGCATTCTCTCGTCTTGGGGAAGAGTGGAATGTTGCAGATGAGCTATTTTTAACCCTGGAAAGATTTGCCTGCAGCATGTATTCATGCAGTGCAAAGAGTACAACCGTGAACGACCTGAGATATGAAATATTCCGGTCCAGAAATGGTGATGTGTCTTCAGGACAATTGCCTCCTTGTAAGGATGCTCTCCATCAGCACACCAAAAGGGCAAACTACCAGGCAGCCATTTGGAGACGATGCCTTGAAAACTCGCCCACGATTCCAGATGCAGATGGACATGGATGGAAAGTTGAAAAGGATGGGCAAATTGGCATTGAATGGATAACAGGAGCACCTGCACCCGACATAGTACTTTCACTGATGTCATGCAAATGTGTCAGAGTGTGCAAAGTTGGCAATTGTCCATGTATTGACAATGGGTTACCTTGCACGCCAGCCTGTAAATTGCAGAACTGTGACAATATGAGAGATGAGGATGAGATGGAAATAGTTCCCGACAAGGATGGAAGTGACTCCGATGATGACGTTGAGTAAGGCCTGAATGCAATTTCAGGATACAGCGGATATGAGTGCTCTAGGTCTTAAATGACTTCTGTGTTTCCCTAAGTCATACTAGTGGCAATAACATCATTGCTAATTGTTTATTGATGCTGAATGAATCCTTCTAGATATTTCATGAACAAAATTAATCATTTGATGACCATTTACTGTTTTACAGCAAACTTCCTATCAAAAATAGTGTTAAAAACGCATTTTTCTTACCTAAAACGTTAAATTTTGAAAGGTAGTGTAGCATAACAATTGTATCAATTATACACGAATGTCTGTGGAATTTGATTCTGAGTAAAATAAGACCAATCCCATTAAGATTGGTTGATCCGTTTAGAAGGTATGGGCAAATTTCCAAGTACATGTCGTGTGAGCTTGAAAACGTTGGCCATTCTTCAAAATGGCTGCCGTTGGGGCACAAAGCTACCGAGCTGAAACGTCCAAGGCCAGTTTTCATATACTTCAGGCATCATACTAAACAAAAATCAAGGTTGGATCTGTTCACTAATTTGATAGTCATATTCGGTCTGGCTCATGGACTACATAGCAGGTCTCACTACCATCTTGTAAATCTTCCCTTTCACTCTAGCTGCTATCCTTCTGTCACAAATCACCCCTGGCACTCATCTACACCCACCCCACCCTGCATGCACTCTCTTCTTCCCCACTGTTGTGCACCGTCCATTGCTTTGGATGCGCAACGTATAAGAAAAGAAGGAGTAAGGATGAAAAACAGCAACAGCAGTCTATGTACAGTAATAAGATAAGATAAGATAAGATAAGCCTTTATTAGTCCCACAACGGGGAAATTCCAGGATTGCAACAGCACAGGGATAGCAACACTCAGAGCAACAATCAGAAGGCAAGGAAAAAACAAAACAAAAAAAAAAACAAGCAAGCAAGAGCAGCTAATATACATATGTACATATTACTATAAAATATATATATATACACACACACACACAGGCACACAGTGCAGAGCATTGTAGCTGGATGGAATAAATATATGAATATATGAACACACAGTGCAGAGCATTGTAGCTAGATGGAATAAATATGTAAATATATAAACACCCACAGTACGGAGCATTGCAGCTAGGTGGAATAAATATGCAAGTATATAAACACACACAGTGCACTACGGATAGCAGTAATGCTATCCGTAGTGCAAATGAAGGTAAAAGATAAAACCCAGGGACTTCCGGTTATGGCTGCCACGTAAGACGGACGTGTTTCACTCTGCTCTGCTCCTGGAGAAAAAAATCGGCAAATAACTCTCTCATTTGGGACAGAACGTATCCCAGCGTTTGGGCGAGGATATGTCGGCGAAGCCTAAGGCTGGAAAACCAGGTAAAGGAAAAAGCGAGCCGCCGAAACAGTCCAAATTAACGGACTTTCAGGTCTGTGACGCAGCAAACAAAACTCCATATATGGCGGAGGAGGCTGGCAACGGTGCGAAATCTGCGGGGAGCGGTGCAGATGCGCTGATGGCTGCCATGAGTTCAATGAGAGCGGACTTTTCCTCTAGATTTGATGGGATTATGACAGCGTTGGAAGGAATAAGAAAGGAATTGGGTGACTGTGTAGAACGAACGGCGCAGATGGAGCTCCGTCTCGCTAGTGCTGAAGATGACGTCACCCGTCTTCAATTAAAGGTGCGCACTTTGGAAAAAAAAAATAAATGTCTAGAAGATAATATTTTGGATTTGGAATCTCGGTCGAGACAGAATAATTTGAGGCTGGTGGGTCTTCCAGAGGAATCAGAAGGTCGGGACGTATATTCCTTTCTGGAAAAGTGGATTCCGGAGGTGCTGGGCAGCGAGGAGTTGCAATCAGCAGTGGTTCTGGAAAAAGCACATCGTATTGGCCCACGGAGAGATAAGGGACCGCCGAGGACCTTAATTATGAAGTTTCTTAGCAACAGAGACAGGATGAAGATCTTCAACGCTGCACGAGCTAAAGGAGAGATTAAACACCAGGATCAGCAGGTGCGGTTCTACCCAGATTTGGCCACAGGAATCCAACAATTGAGGAAGCAGTTTGATCCCATACGTAAGGAGCTGCGCAACCTTGGGATTCGTCATGGTGTAATCTATCCTGCGAGACTGTTGACCACGTATGAGGGCAGAACCCACATCTTCAAGACCCCAGAGGAGGCGCAGGAGTTCATCAAGAAGATCAAAGAAGAAGAAGAGACTGGTGGGAGCTAAGCATGAACAAAATATAAGGTAGAATAATTAAGCATTTGCACAGGCATCTGACTGACTTGAAGTAAATAGCAAGTTTACAAAATATAGATTGTATTATATATTAAAAAAAAACAAAAACAAAACAAAAAAAAAAAACTATGATGTACAAAGTTGTTAAAAATTTTGGAGTTAAGTTGGAAAACTACAGAGGAGAGTTAATGTTACGTCATTAAAAGCAGTAGAGTTAGGGTGATTGGGAGAATGAAGAAGGAGTGGCTTAGGCTGTTCCCCGTGGGTGTGGAACGGTCGATGGCTATATCGGGAGACGGAATTTTTCTTTTGATTTTGGGGGGTTCGCCACAAGTGTGGGAAGGGGGAATTTGCTTGTGTGTAGTTTGTAGGATGAATGTTCAACCACTCATGTTTTTGCTTCTCTGTATGAGCATGTTTACACTGCAAGGTAATCCCAAACTCTCTATTGATCATAAACCAAAATGTTAATCTTAATTTAACTTCATGGAATTGCAGAGGTCTACAAAATTTAAAAAAACTTAAACAAGTTATGAATAAAATAAAAGACATGGGTTCAAAAATTGTGTTTTTACAAGAAACTCATCTAATAGAGGAGGATATAAAAAGAATTAGGAGTAGATGGCAAGGAAGTGTATTCACCTCATCATTTTCATCCCGGGCCAGGGGAGTTATGACTCTCATACATAAATCAGTCCCTTTTCAAGTGAAAAATGTAATTGGAGACAAACTTGGAAGATATGTAATCATTCAAGGTTCTTTGCTATTAGAAAATATAAATCTTGTGAACTTATATGGTCCCAATATAGATGATCAAAAGTTCTTTGCTAATTTATTTCTTATTTTATCATCACTTACAGGGCAACATATAATAGCAGGGGATTTTAATTGTACATTGAATCCAGGTATAGATAGATCAACAGGACTGGATTGTACGCACAATGGATGTAGGATGACTATTAATCATTTTATGAAAGAATTGAGATTGTTAGATATATGGAGAGAAATGAAACCACAAGTTAAAGCCTATTCTTGTTATTCCAGTACCTACAAGACATTCTCACGTATTGATTATTTTTTGATTTCCACAGAATTAAGATCCAAGATTCAAAACTGCTTTTATGATAACATCGTGATCTCTGATCATGCACCCTGTTGTCTAATATATGTAGATAAAAAATTGACAAAGGAATCAGGTAGATGGCAATTTCAGCATAAATGGCTTCAGGATGAGGAATTTGTCAAGTATATAGAAAAACAGATAGACAAGTACTTTGACATCAATACTACACAAACATCAGCATGTGTAAAGTGGGAAGCTTTCAAAGCTTTTATTAGGGGACATATTATTAGTTATACAGGATCAAAATCTAAGAAGACTCGAGAGGAGAGAGCTAAATTGGAACATAAAATGAAAAGTCTTCAGGAAAAAGTGTATGCAGGAAGTGATCCAAGGTTGGAGAATGAATTACTGATTTTGAGAGCTGAATACGACAAAAAATCAGCGAATAGAGCTGCCTCGAGTCTTCTAAGATTGAAACAATCTTTTTATGAACAAGGTGAAAAATCAGGAAAATTATTGGCATGGCAGATTAAACAATTAGAAATTAAAACACCAATTACTAGTATTATAAGTAACGGACAGGTAGTTATAGATCCTTTAGAAATTAACAGAGCCTTTAGAGATTACTATGAAAAATTATATGATACTAAAAATGAATTTGATTTAACAAAACTAAATGGGTTTTTGAACGAACTATCTATACCGTGTATTCCAAATGAAAACAGGGAGATATTGGAGTCTAAAATTAGTCAAGAAGAAGTTGGGCTAGCCATTGATAATATGAAATCAGGAAAAAGTGCAGGACCAGATGGTCTTCCAGTTGACCTTTATAAGAAATTTAAGAATAAATTAATAAAACCTTTTTTGGAAATGGTTTTAGAAGCATTTCAAAATAATAATTTACCATCATACATAAATAATGCCTTAATTATACTGCTGCCAAAACCAGGTAAGCCCTCTAATAAATGTGAAAATATGAGACCAATAAGCCTATTAAACGCCGACCTTAAGATAATCTGTAAAATTTTAGCAAGACGAATACAAGAAATTTTACCAAATATTATTAATCGAGATCAGAATGGCTTTATAAAGGGAAGACAAGGCTTCCATAATGTAAGAAGACTATTTAATATTATTTATTTTAATAAAGAAGCACCGGATACAGCTCTCCTATCACTGGACGCCGAAAAGGCCTTTGATAGAGTTGAATGGTCCTTTCTTTTTGAAGTCCTACAAAGGTTTGGACTTGGAAATAATTTCAGAAAAATGGGTTCAAATAATATACAATAATGCTACAGCAGAAATCCTAACAAATAACAATATTTCAAAACCAATAAAAATCAATAGAGGATGTCGACAAGGCTGTCCACTTTCACCTTTACTGTTTACTATGGCAATTGAACCTTTAGCGATAGCGATACGTTTACATTCACAAATATATGGAATTAAAGTTGGACCAACAGAACATAAAATCTCCCTGTACGCCGATGACATAATTTTGTTTATGTCGAATCTAAAAAAATCAATTCCAACCTTGTTGAATTTAATAAAGAATTTTGGGGAAATATCAGGATATAAAATAAATAAAACTAAATCTTCAATATTAATGCTAAATGAGACCCAGAGAAATTACCCAGCCCCTGAGGTAAATCAATTCAATGTTGTAAATCAGTTTAAATATTTAGGAATCCAAATTGTGCCTAAGCTAGAATCAGTCGCCAGTGTCAACTATGAAGCCTTAATGACAGATATCAATGAGTTAACTCAGAGATGGATGTCACTACCAATGTCGATGATCGGGAGAATCAATATACTTAAAAGTAATATTTTACCTAAAATACTTTATTTATTTCAATACATTCCCTTATCACCACCTTTAGATTTATTCTCAAGAATAAAAAAAAAGTTAGTGGAATTTATACGGAACAACAGGAGGGCTAGATTACGTCTGTCTTTATTATATTTACCATTTGATCGTGGAGGTCTGAAATGTCCAAATTTTATGTTGTATTATTGGTCGGCACAACTGAGGTCTATGACATATTATTTTTCATCAAATGATCTCCCTCACTGGACTGAAATGGAATCATACAATTTACCTTTACCTCTTCCCATATTCATATACTCAGATTCGGCAAAAAAATTACAAAAACAAGTTAAAAATCCATTTGTAAAGCATATGATCAAAATATGGTGTGAAGCTAAAAACTATTTAAAAGAACCACAGTTATTGTCACAATTTAGTCCAATATGGGGTAATCAATATTTTAAACCAGGGAGAGCGGACGCTGTATTTAAAGTATGGAATTTAAAAGGGATACAAAAGATTCAGGATTTATATTTGCCATGTGCAGATAACATAATGTCTTTTGAAGAGCTGAGGATCAAATTTAATCTCAATAGAACACATTTTTTTAAATATCTTCAACTTAGAAACTTTATTCGATCAAATCAAAATAAAGCTCTCACTCGACCTATTTATTCATCCTTGGAAAAAATGATGATGAAAGATAGTAAAAGAAAGGGTATTATTTTAGAGTTTTATAACTCATTGACACTATCTTCAAGCGAAAATTCACTGAAAAGATTAAACTACTGGAAAGAAGATCTGCAAACTGAAATTTCAGAGGAACAATGGGAATTGGCTTGTACAGAAGCTCAAACCAAATCAATAAATGTACGCCTTAAATTGATACATTTCAAATGGTTAATGCGGATGTATGTTACACCGGAGGAGTTAAATAAATATAACAAAAATATACCAGATACATGCACAAAATGCATGGAAAGTAAAGGAACTCTATTTCATTGTGTATGGGAATGTAGATTAATAAGAATGTTTTGGGAAGAGGTGAGGGTAACAATTGAAAAAATAATCTCAAAACAAATCATATTGAATCCTAAATTGTTTTTGTTGGGTCTGTACCCAGAAAAGCATAATTTTAATAAAAGTGAAAGAACATTCATAGACCTCAGTTTGCTTAATGCCAAAAAATGTATTGCACTATTATGGAAAAAGACTCATAGACCAGATGTGACTCAGTGGTTAAGACAGATGTTAACAAACCTTCCATTAGAAAGAATAACATATATACTGAAATCAAAGGAAATTGTGTTTGAGAATATATGGAGACCTTTTATTGATTATGTAAAAAATTTAAACATAACTTTTGAAGAAGAAGGTGAATGATGTGTGTGGACCTTGTAAATTCCAAACTGGTGAACATAATATGTATACTTATGTATTGGATTGTCTAGACTAAACAGAGGAGCATTGTTGAAGATTTGACTTTGCTGGTGGTTGTTGGTGTTTTTAGTGCATCCTTTTTTTTTTTTTTTTTTTTTTTGGTAGTACTTTAGTGTTAGTGTTTGATTGTTTGTATCATGTTTGTTAAAAAAAAAAAAAAAGGTTCAATAAAGATATTGTGGAAAAAAAAAAAAAAAGATAAAACCCAGCAATCCCGTAGTGCAAATAAAGATAAACGATAAAACCCAGCAATCCTATATACAGAAAAAGTGCAGCCATAATACCTGTAATTGCAAGTTCAATGCGGTAGTGTAGGAGCAGAGAGTGACAGATTGGACTGCACATGATGAAGTGCAGATCGGCACTTCATCGGTATCTTTACGGTTGTGCCTGCCTCCCTCTCATTTAGACACGTATTCTGTCTTGCTTCTACTGACTTTCATTTCTCTTTTCTCCAGTGCATACTTCTACCTCTCCAGGTTCTCTTCCACTTGCTCCCTATTCTCATGTCAGATCAGAGTGTTGTCTGCAAACATTATGGTCCACAGAGAATCCTGCCTGACCTCATCTGTCAGCCTGTCTGTTCATTAGTTTGATTAATAAACAAATGCATAATCTCCATGCTGTATCCCATAAGTTAACTAGAAAAGCACTCAGAGAGCGCATACCTCCACCAAGGCTCCTTCCATCCCTCATGGATCACCTCCAAAATGTAATGGGTTCGTGTGTAGGCCACGAGCCAGTTCTGGTGAAAACTGCATTAAAGTCTATCCACTAGTTTTGGAGGATTCTTGCAAACACCCTGTGAGAAGATAAGAGCCTTGGTGGAGGTATGAGTTCTTGGATCATCACCAAAATATTATGGATTCCTCTCTAGGCCAAGGACAACCTCTGGTAAAAAGTTCATCCAAATCCATCCTGTAGGTTTGGAGTATTCTTGCTAACACATTGTGAGAAAATAAGAACCTTGGTGAAGGTATGCATTCTGGGATCATTGCCAAAATGTTATGGGTTTGTCTCTAGCCTAAGGACCACTTCTGGTGAAAATTTCATCCAAATCCATGCAGTAGTTTTTGTGTAATCCTGCTGCACAAATACAAACAAGGTCCTTGGTGGAGGTATGCACTCTCAGATCATCACCAAAATTTAATGGGTTCATCCAGTAGTTTTTGTGTAATCCTGCTAACAGACAAACAAACAAACAGATGGATGGAAAAAACAAACAGACAGACAGACAAACCACCCTGATTACCTTACCTCAGGGGTGTCCAATCATGTGCCATGAAGGTCTTGGCCCTTCATGGCCTAGAAGTTTTCTCTTCTACCCAGTCTCTTCAGCAGGTGTTTTCACTGATCAGCAATCAGTGGGAAGAAGTTCAGTGAAATCTGCTGTTGAAGACACTGGTTGGAGGTAAAGCCTGCAGGGTCTTGGCCCTTCATGGCACATGATTGGACACCACTGCCTTACCTCCTTGGCTAATTGTGAACAAAAACAAAAACTATTCTTTTTATATGACAATTAAAATGACAGGTAAAAATAGATTATGGCAGAAGTTTTGCAACCCTGTCTGTCTGACTGGCAGATAATGAGAACGTATAGGACAGAATGCTATATAAAAGGATAGCTTGATTATCTATTATAAAATTGCCTTTGACTGTTATGGTCTCTGTGTGTGCTCGGTCTCCCTGCCTCTCTCTCCCTCTGATTAGATTCACTTACTGCAGCCTTGTTCATCACCTGCAGCTAATCAGAGGAGGCCTTTAAATAGGGCGCTTCCCCTTCACTCTGTCTCATGACGTTAACCTGCACACAGCCTGTACCATGCTCTGAGCTCAGCTTCATGATATTATTCTACCTTGCTGTGTTTTTGATCTTTTGCTTGTCCTAGACTCTGAGACCGCCTGCTGCATTGGATTTATCTGTCAGCCTGCATCTAGTCTACCGTGTCCCGACACCTGCTTGTCTCTGGATTCTGGAAATAGCCTTACGGACTGGACATGAATATTCTCAGACCGTGCACACCCTCATTTCCCCCAAGTAAGTTGACTTACCACTATTATCTTCACTGTTTCACTCTCACTCCCCAGCGCTCAGGCCTGGCCAACCTGTCCACAACAATCCTCTGGAAACACCCCAGCAGCACCTCAGCACCTTTCTCCCTGGCAACTTGCTTCCCCAGCATGGAGGTCCTTCACCTGCTCCCAGCCGCTCTCCCCTGCAGAAGTGTAAGCACAAAGAAACTACCTTTACAACCTCATCATACTGTTTAGCAGTTATACTTACCTGCCCCTCTGCTCTCTCCTCATAGGGTTTCCAGATCCTCAGGTTTATCAACGTTGCACCTTATCTTACACAATTATTGTAATAAAGATTACTGTTCACTTCAATTATCATTTCCTCCTGTGTCTGCTTTTGGGTCATATCAGAATCAGAATCAGGTTTATTGCCATTGTTCATGTAGTACACAAACTAGGAATTTGTCTCGGTACAATGCTGCAACATTAAACATGATAAGATAAAAGAAATAAACTATACATGTAATAAAGTGTAGAATAAGATTAAGTGATACTGGTCAACAGTTAAAATATATTAGCCAGCAGCAGATACTGTGGAGAACTATATAGTGCAGTCGGTAATGCAGGAAGAAAACAGTGATGATTGACATGAGTCTGGTTGAGCTGCTGTACATGGTGCACGAGAGTCAATAAGTCACTTAGTGTTCAGCAGTCTGATGGCAGAGGGGAAGAAGCTGTTCATGTGACGGGAGGTTTTAGTCTGGATGGACCGAAGTCTTCTACCAGAGGGGAGGGGGGCAAACAGTACGTGACCAGGGTGTGAGGGATCGGCTATGATCCGGCCAGCACGCCTCCGGGTCCTGGAGATGTACAGATCCAGGAGAGGTGGGAGCTTGCAGCCGATCACCTTCTCAGCAGTGCGCACGACGTGCTGCAGCCTTAGTCTGTCCCTGGCAGTGGCTCCTGCGTACCACACGGTTATGGAGGTGGTGAGGATGGACTCGATGATGGCTGTGTAGAACTGCACTAACATCTTGGTGGGTAGCTTGAGCTTCCTCAGCTGCCGCAGGAAGAACATCCTCTGCTGGGCTTTTTTGATGAGTGAGCTGATGGTCGGCTCCCATTTGAGGTCCCTGGTGATGGTAGTGCCTAGGAAGCGGAAGGAATCAGCAGTGGTGATGGGAGAGCCTGAGAGGGTGAGGGGGGGCAGAGGGGTAGTGACTTTCCTGAAGTCTACAATCATCTCCACTGTCTTCAGAGCGTTCAGCTGCAGGTTGTTATTGTTGCACCAGGACGCCAGCTGGGCCACCTCTCTCCTGTAGGCGGACTCGTCGCCGTTGGAGATGAGCCCGATGAGGGTGGTGTCGTCCGCAAACTTGATCAACTTGACAGACTGGTGGCTGGAGGTGCAGGAGTTGGTGTAAAGGGAGAAGAGTAGGGGGGAAAGTACACAGCCCTGGGGTGATCCGGTGCTGATGCTAGTATAGTCCGAGACAGTCTTTCCCAGCCGCACATGCTGCCTCCGGTCCGTCAGGAAGTCGGTGATCCACCTGCAGAGGGAGTCAGGCACGTTGAGCAGGGACAGCTTGTCCCGGAGCAGAGCGGGGCGGATGGTGTTGAATGCGGAGCTGAAGTCCACAAACAGGATCCTGGCGTAGGTTCCCGGGGAGTCCAGGTGCTGCAGGATGGAGTGGAGGGCCAGGTTGACTGCGTCGTCTACAGACCTGTTGGCTCGGTAGGCAAACTGCAGCGGGTCCAGGAGAGGGGTGGTGATGGACTTGAGGTGGGACAGGACCAGGCGCTCAAAGGACTTCATGACTACAGAGGTGAGCGCTACAGGTCTGTAGTCATTAAGTCCAGTGATCCGTGGCTTCTTGGGGACAGGGATGATGGTGGAGGATTTGAGGCAGGACGGCACGTGGCATAACTTAAGGGAGGTGTTAAAAATGTCTGTGAAGACAGGAGCCAGCTGTTTCGCACAGTGTCTCAGGGTGGAGGGAGACACGCCGTCTGGGCCGGGGGCCTTGCGCGGGTTCAGTCTGGAGAACTGTTTGAGCACATCCTGCTCACTGATGATAAGGGGAGGGGGGGGGGGGGCCTTTAATGAAGTAGGGAATGTGGAGGCTGTGGAGCTGGAGGGAGGAGGGGAGTTGGACACAGATGACGAGGTGTCAAAACGGGCATAGTGTTGGGACAGTCTTTGACAAAGGGCTTTGTCATCCTGACCTTTAGGAGCCTGAGGTCGATAGTTGGTGATTTGCCTCAGTCCTCTCCACACGGAAGCCGAATCATTAGCAGTGAACTGCTGCTGGAGTCTCTCTGAATACACAGATTTAGCCCTCTTCAGCTCTCTGTTAAACCGGTATTTAACCTCCCTGTAGCAGTCCCTGTCTCCACTTTTCAGCGCTGCTTCCTTCTCCTTCCTGATCTGAGCTTAGCTGTGAACCAGGGTTTGTCATTAGAGTAACTCACCCTGGTGCGTGATGGAAGAATGTTCTCTTCACAAAAGTGGATATATGAGTTCACAGTGTCCGTGTACTCATCCAGATCATGCGTGGCTCCTTTAAACATGCCCCAGTCAGATATTTCCATGCACGTTTCCAGCTTCTCCTCAGCATCACTGGTCCGTATCTTCGTAGTGTTCACAACAGGTTTAGTGAGCTTCAATCTCTGTCTGTATGTGGGGATGAGGTGAACCATTACATGATCAGATAATCCCAGCGCAGCTCGAGGGACAGCGCGATATGCGTCTTTCACTGTGGTGTAACAGTGATCCAGTGTGTTTAATCCTCTGGTGGGGCATTTAATAAACTGTTTGTAGCGGGGGAGATCGTGGCTCAGATTGCACTGATTAAAGTCGCCAGCCACAATAATCAGCGAGTGTGGGAAACTCCGCTCTGTGTGTTAAATGTGATCCGCGAGCACGCGCTGAGCTTCGCGCGTGTCCGCGTCGGGTGGGGCATACACAGCGATCAGTATAAAAGAAGCAAACTCCCGCGGGGAATAAAAAGGCTTGCAATTGATAACAAGAAATTCCAGGGCGGGAGAACAGTGTTTGGAAATTACCGTTACATCAGAGCACCAGCTGCAGTTGATGTAGAAGCAGACTCCGCCTCCTGTGGTCTTGCCGGAAAGCTCTGTGTCACGATCAGCACTGAAGAGCTGGAAGCCGTCGAGGCGCAGCGCGCTGTCCGGTATATTTTCCCGGAGCCAGGTCTCAGTAAAGCAGAGGGCAGCTGAGGAGGCGAGGTCCTTAAAACACATCAGCAGTCTCAGTTCATCTACCTTGTTAGAGAGAGAGTTGGTATTGGACAGAAATATGCCAGGCAGCGCCGTTCGCGAGCCTCTCCTGCGAAGCCGCACGAGAGCGCCCGCTCGTCTACCTCTCTTTCGCCGTCTCACTTTCCGAGCCAAGCAATAAACCAGATCGGCGGCAGGGGCTAGAAAAACTGGGAGGAGGTCCGTGGGGGTGAAAGTCCTGATATTTAGAAGTTCTTCACGGGTATAAGTGCAAGCAGACACACAATTGACAAACAAAAACAAACAAAGAGCGCAGCGAAGCACCATGTCGACCGCTGCCACACACCATAACAGTACGTCACCAACAGAACTGACCCAGCGGACAAAGGATGGAAGCGATAAAAGACCAGCTCGGGTCTCTTGAGCAGCAGTTAGCTCAGGCCATTTACCAGAATCAGGTCCTTTTGAATCAAGTTAACAAACTTACCAAACGTATGACCCAGCTTGAGACCACAGTTCTGGGCCTCGCCACATCTCTTTCCACTCTCGCTCCTGCTGCTACAGCTCCTGCCCGGTCGGTCTGTTCCCCTCTAGTCTCTACACCTCCCCGCTATAATGGTAGGTTGGGTGGCGCCAGCGGGTTCCTCTTGCAATGCCAGATCGTGTTTGCCCGCGCCTTGGATTATTTCCCCTCCGACCACAGTTAGATTGTGTATCTTATGGGTTTTTTTCGACAAGTGCGCTCTTTCATGGGCCCAAGCCATTATCCAGGGGCCAAATTACAACACACACTTAGAAATGTTTTACGGAAGAGTTTACCCGTGTGTTTGATCATTTCGAGCAGGAGGAGACAGCATGGTCTCGGCTCATGACTATTCGCCAGGGGGCTAGATCAGCAGCTGAGCACTCCAACAATTTCCGGCGGAATTCACCCGCAGCCTTAACTCCACTCTCCGCGATGAGTTTGCCCTCCTTTGGGAGGAACCTGAGTCTCTCCACGTGCTCATCTCCCTCGTCATCAAACTGGACAGTAGGCTACAAGAACGCTCGAGGGAACAACGGTCTGGCTCTCGGCTCTGAGCTGGTTCTTTTCTGCCCCGCCTATAGCTCCTTTCCCTCCCACCGCTTGACTCACCAGAACTTATGGCCACAGGCTGGCCCAAACCCTCCCAAGCCGAATGGCAGCAACGTCACAATGCAGGGTTGTGTTTCTATTGTGGACAAGCAGGTCACTCGGCTGCACAATGTTCCGTGAAGGGAAAGCACTGCCCACTAGTCGCAGTAGGGGGACTGGCGGGCAATTCATCCAGATCCCTCCGTACACGTTTCACTTTACCCATATGACTGTTGCTCAGTCATACCGAGCATGTCAGCTCTGCTTTGATTCTGGAGCTGGACAAAACTTTATTTCTGAGAGTCTGACAACCCGATTAAAAATTCCCTGTAAAGGCCTACAGCAGCCCATTGGCACAATTGCCCTGTCTGGCCAACAGATGTATCAGGTTTCTAAGCAAACTATGTCCATAACCATGTTGTCCTCTGGGAATCATAGGGAACACAGTTTTTTGTTCTCCCTGTTTCCATCTTGCCCATGGTGTTAGGCTTCCCATGGCTAAGACTCCATAACCCAACCACTGACTGGGATAAGGGGGCTATTAGTTCCTGGAGCCTCTTTTGCATGTCAGCCTGTCTCCAGTCAACTGTGTGTTCACCACACATTCCCATTCTGCCTCCCACTGCTGAGCCCCCTGATTTGTCCAACGTACACACTATCTACCATGATCTGGTGCCTGTCTTCAGTAAAACTAAAGCGTTGTCCCTTCTTCCTCACTGACTCTATGACCGTGCTATAGAGCTCCAACAGGGGGTGCGACTACCTTCCAGCCGCCTGTATAGCCTGTCAGCCCCCGAGAAGGAGGCCATGGATAAATACATCAAAGAGTCCTTGAGTGCTGGTATCATTCACCCCTCATCATTTGCAGTAGGAGTGGGGTTTTTCTTTGTGGGTAAAAAAAGATGGCACCCTCCACCCTTGCATTGATTATCAGGAACTCAATATTACGGTTAAAGACATATGCGCTACCACTCATCAACATGGCTTTTGACCAACTCCAGGGTACCACCATCTACATGAAGCTTGATCTCAGGAATGTTTACCACCCCGTTCGAATCAGGGATTGCGACGAGTGGATGATGGGATTCCATACACCTAGAGGTCATTTCGAGTATTTGGTCATGCCTTTCGGCCTCACTAATGCCCCAGCTGTATTTCAGCATCTTATCAATGACGTCCTGTGGGATTTTCTGGGCACCTTTGTGTTTGTGTATCTGGATGATATCTTGATTTTTTTTTTTTCTCGTACTCTAGCAGAACACAAGGTCCATGTGCGGCGAGTGCTCCAATGCCTCCTCGAGAACCAGCTCTTTGTGTAAGCTGAGAAATGTGAGTTCCACATCAAGTCCACCACGTTCTAGGGGTTTATTATCTCAGAAGGTCAGATCAAACCGGACCCAAGGAAGATCTAGGCAGTCACTGATTAGCCCACACCCTCAACCAGAAAACAGTTTGAGCAGTTTTTTAGATTTAGTATACTTTATTGATCCCCAGAGGGGAAATTGAGGGTCATCCACCACCTGGATGGATGAAGCAGCCACGATACGGCGCTATCCCTTAACCATTCACACACACATTCACACCTAGGGCCACTTTAGAGTCTCCAATTAACCTAACCTGCATGTTTTTGGCATGTGGGAGGAAACCGGAGAAATCCCGGAGTAAACCCACGCAAACACGGGGAGAACATGCAAACTCCACACAGATCACTGTTGGTCGGGGGCTGGGATTGAACCCACGATCCCCATGATCCCCCGGCCAAGGGTAAACTGTGCTGCCGCAGTGCTAACCACTGCGCCACCGTGCAACCGTGCAGTTTCTGGGCTTCTCTAACTTTTACCATAGATTCATCCATAATTACAGCACTGTAGTCTCCTCACTCACCCACCTGACATCTACCAAGCTGATGAGGCCAATGCAGCCTTCGCCACCCTCAAGGCCAAATTCACCATCGTCCCCATCCTTATCCAGTCCGACCTGGAACAGCAGTTCATTGTAGAGGCGGATGCCTTGGACATTGGGGTAGGTGCAATCCTAGCCCTAGGGGCAGTCCTCTCCCAGCACTTGGCCACCAATAATGAGATCCACCCCCGTGCATTTTTCTCTTGGTGACTGTCTCCCGCCGAGAGAAATTACAATATTGGTGACTGAGAACTGCTGCCGGTTAAGCTGGTGCTGGAAGAGTGGCATCACTGGCTGGAGGGTTCGGCTTAGCTGTTCCTGGTGTGGACCAATCACAAGAATCTGGAATACATGAGGACGGCCAAGTGACTCAGTTTTCGCCAGGCCAGGTGGGCACTATTCTTTGACCGTTTTCATTTCTCCCTAACCTATAGGCCCGGCTCCAAGAATACCAAGCCTAATGCCCTCTCCAGACAGTTTGCTCCTGACACTACCCCACCTGGTGAGGAGACGATCATCCCCACCTCTGCTGTCATTGGAGCTCTCTCCTGGAAGATTGAACATAGGATGAGAGAGGCTCAGGTCACCAATCCGGAGCCTGAGGGCGGGCCACCGGGTCGCCTGTTCATGCCTGCTGCTGATAAGGGGGAGGCCATTCACTGGCTTCATGTGGCTAAATTTTCCTGTTGTCCGGGGGTAGCCAGAACTCTGTCCTCCCTTCACCGCATGTTTTGGTGGCCGACTATGGACCATGATGTTTGTGAATACAAGGGTTGCCCACAGTGCTCGGCAGGCAAGTCCCCCCCCCACCCGCCAGGTCGCCCTGGTCCAACATCACCTTGGGTTTTGTCACCGGGCTACCACCGTCTCATGGCTTCACCATCACCCTGACGATCATGGATAGGTTCTCCAAGGCAACGCATTTTGTCCCCCTGCGCAAGTTACCATCAGCCTTGAAGGCAGCTAACCTACTCACCAAACATGTAGTCAGGATACATGGTATCCCGAGTGACATCATTTTGGACCGGGGGCCCCAGTTTATCTCGCAGGTGTGGAGGGCCATCTGGAAATCAACCGAGGCTACTGTCAGTTTGTCATCTGGTTATCATCCTCAATCTAATGGGCAGTGTAAATGGGCCAACCAGGAGCTGGAAGCATTCCTGTAGTGCGTCACTACATCCAGCCCTGTGTCATGGAGCACCTACCTGCCCTGGGTGGAGTACGCCCATAACATTGCCACGTCTGCTGCCAACGGTGTGTTCTCCTTTGAGGCATCACTGGGATATAACCCCCCTCCCCCGCCCATCACGGAGGAAGAGATCTCCATTATCAACATCACCGACCACATGGCCAGATGTCGTTGCTTCTGGCAGGACACCAAGGCAGCACTACTTCGATCGAGGGAGGAAAATATTAAACAGGCCAACCGGAAGAGGATCCCTACCCACACCTATTCAGT
Source organism: Pholidichthys leucotaenia (assembly GCA_020510985.1). Classification (NCBI taxonomy): domain Eukaryota; kingdom Metazoa; phylum Chordata; class Actinopteri; order Cichliformes; family Pholidichthyidae; genus Pholidichthys; species Pholidichthys leucotaenia. The sequence goes on along the minus strand of CM035837.1, from coordinate 344,637,568 downwards.
TCGCGACAAGGTATGGGTCTCTACCAAGAACTTCCCTTTGAAATCCGACTGCAAAAAGCTGTCTCCTTGTTTTGTTGGCCCATTCACCATCTCTGCCATTGTCAGTCCTGTTTCTGTTCAACTCAGTCTTCCTCCCTCTCTCTGCATCAACCCCATTTACCACACCTCCCAGGTCAAGTCAGTGTTTGCCAGTTCCCTTTGCCTGCCATCCAGACCCCCACCACCACCCAAGATGGTCGACAGCGGCCTGGTCTATGCTGTCACCTGTATCATCAGTGCTTGTCATCAGGGTCGGGGCATACAGTTTCTGATAGACTGGAAGGGCTACAGTCTTGAGGAGAGATCGTGGATTCCCAAGTCATTTATTATGGACAATGCCCTCGTCAGGACCTTCTATGAAGGCCACCACGACAAGCCTAGGGTGACGCCAGGAGGTGTCCGTTGGGGGGGGGGGGGGTACTGTTATGGTCTCTGTGTGTGTTCAGTCTCCCTGCCTCTCTCTCCCTCTGATTAGATTCACTCCCTGCAGACTTGTTCATCACCTGCAGCTAATCAGAGGATGCCTTTAAATAGGACACTTCCCCTTCACTCTGTCTGCTGACGTTAACCTGCACACAGCCTGAACTATGCTCTGAGCTCAGCTTCATGATATTACTCCACCTTGCTGTGTTTTTGATCTTTTGCTTGTCCTAGACCCTGAGACTGCCTGTTGTATTGGATTTATCAATCAGCCTGCATCTAGTCTACCATACCCTGACCCCTGCCTGCCTCTGGATTCAGGAAATAGCCTTACAGATTGGACTTGGATATTCTTGGACTGTGCACACCTTCATTTCCCCAAGTAAGTCGACTTACCACCATTATCTTCACTGCTCTTCATTCTCACTCCCCAGCACTCAGGCCTAGCCAGCCTGTCCACAACAATCCCCTGGAAACACCCCAGCAGCACCTTAGCACCTTTCTCCTTGGCAACTTGCTTCCCCAATGTGGACATCCTTCACCTGCTCCTAGCCGCTCTCCCCTGCAGAAGTGTAAGCACAAAGAAACTACCTTTAAAACCTCATCATATTGTTTAGCAGTTATACTTACCTGCCCCTCTGCTCCTCTCCTCATAGGGTTGCCAGATCCAGATTAAGCTGTAGAAACATCTCAAGGATGATCAGTGGAAACAGGATGCACCTGAGCTCAATTTTGAGCTTCATGGCAAAAACTGTGAATACTTATGTACATGTGATTTCTTAGTTGTTGTTTATTTTTTAATGAATTTGCAAAAATCTAAAAAAAAAACTTTTTTCACATTGTCATTATGGGGTGTTGTGTGTAGAATTTTGAGGAAAAAAGTGAATTTAATCCATTTTGGAATAAGGCTGTAACATAACAAAATGTGGAAAAAGTGAAGCGCTGTGAATACTTTCCAGATGCACTGTATATAGTATTACAAGAAAATAAGGGAAAAAATAATGTCTAAGAACAATGTATATGGTCAAGTGTTGCAGATGAACAAGGATTCCAGTGGGGGTGAAGAGAATTTATAGAAAATAGTGATCAAAACTGGCTGGATTGACAGTTAAGCTAAGGGCAGGCAGCCTGTCCTTCACCTCCCTGCCGAGGCAAGCAATATCCTGGTTGCAACAATTGATTCAAACCACCTACCACGCTACTGCTAATGGCTCATTGTAGCATCATGGCGAAAATATAATAAAACTAGAAAAGCACTCAGACAGCGCATACCTCCACCAAGGCTCCTTCCATCTCTCATGGATCACCTCCAAATTGTAATGGGTTTGCTTTGGAGGATTCTTGCTAACACAGTGTGAAAAGATAAGGGCCTTGGTGGAGGTATCCATTCTCAGATCATCACCAAAATGTTATGGGTTCCTCTCTATCCCAAGGACCACCTCTGGTGAAAATTTCATCCAAATCCATTTCATAGTTTTAGTGTAATCCTGCTGCACAAATACGAACAAGGTCCTTGGTAGAGGTATGCACTCTCAGTTCATCACCAAATTTTAAGGAGGAACTACCAGACTGACGGCAGTTGGTCACGGGGCCTAGCGGAGGTACCACCCAGGCAGACGGTGGCAGGCAGCGGTGATCAGCGTAGCATCTACCGTGACGCCAGCGGAGCTCGGCTGCACCAGCGGTGTGCGGCGGGACTCGGTGGAGGAGCTGTACAGAAGCTCGGTTGCGGCAGCGGTGAGCAGAGGGACCAGCAGCAGAGGGGCTAGCCGAGGCCCAGCTGGATTCATTGTTTTTACTATCCACAGGTCAGTAAAATGCCACCAAAGAAAGAGGAAATGGAAGAGATCAAAAAATCTCTGAACTTCTTGTCAGAAGAAGTGGCCAAATTGGTTAGCCAGCAGGCCAAAATAATAGGCCTAATGGAAGATGTACAAGCCTTACAATTAACAATTCAAGAAAAAGACAAAAAAATTACGGCCTTGGAGCAACGCATCGAGGATCTTGAACAAGGTTCTCGTATGGATGACCTAGTTATAAGTGGACTAGACATCAAATATCAGTCATATGCTCATGCCACAACAGGACTGAGAGGTGAGGAAGCTCCGCCGAGTGAATCAGTCTCCCTAGAAAACCAGGTGCTTCAATTCCTTGATAGTAGAGATATAAAAGTAGAAGCTAATGCAATTTCAGCCTGTTATGCTTTACCGAAGAAAGATAACAAAACAAAGAAATCAATTGTGATGCGCTTTGTGAACAGAAGGGTAAAGAATGACATACTGAGGCAGGCCAGAAAGCTACGGGGAACACAAGTTTACCTAAATGAACACCTGACAAAAACAAACGCTGAAATAGCATGGCAAGCACGGATGCTGAAAAGACAAAATAAGATGCAGGCAACCTGGACAAGAAATTGTAGAATTTGGATTAAACTAAATGGAACACCTGAGCAAGCAAAGAGTATAATGATCAGAGATGCTACTGACTTAGATAAATACAGATGAACACTGATTAAGAAAATTATGAGTCAATGATAATCCATATTCACACACACTGTAAGAATAGTTCTTTTGATACACCATGCCAAAGTACTTTAAAAAAAAATAAGCAAAACAAACAAAAACTTATGACTGACTTGAGTAGACATCAATTATCCCCAGTTGGAGGAAGTCATTTGACACAGAGTGAGGAAACTCAAACTCTGAAAATATGCCATTATGCTGATCATAAACCACAAGAGATGGAGAATGATATTGATCCTGATAACCACTTTTTCAATAATATTCATAACCATTGTGAATATTACACTGAAAAGCAATTCAAAAGTCAAGTGCAACTAGATGGTAAACTATCAATAATACACTTCAACAGCAGAAGTCTTAACAAAAACTTTCCACAGATCCAGGACTATTTAAAACAGCTAGACAGAAAATTTACTGCTATTGCAGTCTCTGAAACCTGGCTTAATGAAGAGCAGGCTCCCCTGATGGCAATAGAGGGATATCAGATGTTTCATATTAACAGATCTCAAAAAAAGGGTGGTGGTGTTGCACTGTATATTGATGACCTGTATAGGTGTAAGTTTGTAAATGGAATGTCCTTTGCACTACCAGGGATCTTGGAATGTGTTACTGTTGAGATTGACCAAGATAAAACAAAAAATCTAATTATAAGTTGTATATATAGAACGCCGGGAACTTGCATTGAGACATTCAGAGATAAATTAGTTGAGCTGTACAATAATATTACTAGTAAGAAAATGGTAGCAATTTGTGGAGATTTCAATATTGATTTACTAAATCCACATCAACAAAACGTAATTACAGAGTTCATGAACTCTATGTACAGCATGAGTCTATATCCCACAATAACACATCCCAGTAGAATCACAGTTCACACTGCTACACTTATTGACAACCTGTTTGTCAATGTTATTGATAAGAAAATAGAAAGTGGATTATTGATAAATGATATAAGTGACCACTTGCCAACCTTTGCACTTATCCATGGCCACACGGGGGCCAATACAGAAAAAATTTTAAAATCGTTCAGATACAAATCACCAAACGCAATCAGTTCTTTTAAAGAGGACTTGCTGAAGCAAGACTGGACAGAAGTCTATGTATCAGATGTAAATGAAGCCTATGACACATTTATAAACATTGTAACCGCTCTTTATGAAAAAAACTGTCCATTAGTAAAAAAAAAAAGCTTAAACATAAATTTGCCGATAAGCCATGGCTAACCAAAGGACTACAAAAGGCGTGTAAAAAGAAAAATTTATTATATAAAGCTTTCCTAAAGAAAAGGACAAAAGAAGCAGAGCAGCGGTATAAAACATACAAAAATAAGTTAACATATATAATAAGATGTAGTAAAAGAGACTATTACAGTAAAGAACTGGAGAAAAACAAAGACAATATTAAAAATACATGGACAATACTTAACAGTATCCTTGGAAATAAAAGCAGAAATACAAGCTACCCAACCAATATTCCAAAAAATAATAAAACGACTCAGAGTGTGAATACAGCTTCACCTGCAGATGAATTTAATAACTTTTTTGTTAACATTGGTCCTAATTTGGCTCGAGAAATACCCACTACGGTGCCTACAGGTGATACAATATGCAATAACACTGCTATAAAAGACTCCATTTTCATAAAGAACACAGACAAAAGAGAGGTCATCGAAATTGTTAAATCGTTTAAAAGTAAAACATCTACGGACTGTGATGGTATTGACATGCTCTTAGTCAAAACAATTATTGAATACTTAGTAAAACCACTGACGTATATCTGTAACCTGTCTCTCCAATCAGGTATATTTCCCAATGCAATGAAAATAGCTAAAGTAATTCCGATATACAAGACGGGTGACAGAGGGGAACTTTCAAACTATAGACCAATTTCACTATTGCCGCAATTTTCCAAGATACTTGAAAAAATATTCTATGAGAGAACTGACAACTTCATACTGAAGAATAATTTATTGCGTGAGCAGCAATAGGGTTCAGACACAAGAGGACAACTGCATTTGCTCTAATGGAATTTATAGAAAAAATATCAACAGCCATTGAAAATAAAGAGTATTCAGTTGGCGTATTCCTGGATCTTAAAAAAGCATTTGATACAGTAGATCATAATTTATTATTAAAGAAACTACAAAATTGTGGTATTAGAGGGGTAGCACTGTCCTGGTTAAGTAGTTACTTAAAGAATAGATATCAGTATGTATGTGTTAGTAACAAAAACTCACAGTTACTGAAGGTTACTTGTGGAGTCCCACAGGGTTCAGTTTTGGGGCCATTATTAATCAATATGTATATAAATGATATATGTAAAGTTTCAGAAAAAATGGACTTAATATTGTTTGCCGATGACACTAATCTATTATGCAGTGGAAACAATTTGGAACAACTTCTGGATACACTCGGAAAGGAATTAGGAAAGCTTAAACTGTGGTTTGATTCAAACAAATTAACACTCAATTTAAGTAAGACAAAATTTATAGTCTTTAACAACCATCACAACAACTCAGTACCTAAACTCAATGTAAATGGTGTAGAGATTGAAAGGGTATCTGAAACTAAATTTCTTGGAGTAATAATTGATAATAAACTGTGTTGGAAGTCACATATTAATTGTATTAAAGGTAAAGTATCCAAATCAATTGCAATATTACACAGAGTGAAATATTTGCTGAATCAACCCACACTATATACCTTGTATCATTCATTAATACTCCCATATATGACATATTGTAATGAAGTATGGGGAAATACATATAAAACACACATACATTCACTCTTTATGCTTCAAAAGAGAGCTATTAGAATAATAAACAAAGCAGCTTACAGGGAACCAACAAACCCACTTTTTCTTAAACTAAAAGCTCTCAAGTTGAAAGATCTGGTTGACTTTAAAACTGCAATGATAATGTTTAAAGTGAAGAATTTATCACTGCCCGCAAATATCCAAAAGTTGTTCCAAATAAGGGAGAAACAATATCATTTCAGAGGAACATGTATATTTCAAAAACCTTCAGTGAGAACTACCACCAAGCAACACTGTGTTTCAGTGCAAGGAGTCAGATTATGGAACGATTTTGGACCTGAATTAAAATCATGTACAACGCTTGGACAATTTAAACAAAAACTAAAGGAAGAAATACTCCAAACATATATACAAGATGACATGTAAACTCACATAAGGATTGTCATATCCAGTCTGTGTTGTGCTGTTACTTAGTTTTTTGTTTTGTTTTTTTGTCACATCTTGTCTTAGCTTTGTTCTGAATTGTAATCGCTCTTGTTTTGTTTTTCTTTTGAATTCTTGGATGGAACATGGGTGGGCAATATAAGCTGCGGCTTCAGCCATCACCCATTTCGGATAACTTTTGTTGAACTGTAAAATCAGAGGAGTTATTGTCTAATTTGACCTTGTTGGATTTTATTTCCCCCTTTTGCTATATTATTCAGTTCCTTTTAACCTGTACTATCCGAAATAAAGATTCATTCATTAATGGGTTCATCCTTGGCCCAAGGGCTACCTCTGGTGAAAATGTCATCAAAATCCATCCAGTAATTTTTGCATAATCCTGCAAACAGACAGACAAATAGACAGACGGACAGGCAAACAGACAAACCACCACGATTACATAACCTCCTTGGCAGAGGTAATAAACCAGAATGACATGAGATATATTATTGACAGTGAATTAATGAACCAGGTAGAAACAGGAATGCCTATGCTTGGCTTCTTGGAGTGAAAAACAAGATAAAGGCTGTGAGGTTGGTTTTTTTTTCAAAGAAGTGAGTATTTTGATATGTTTTTGATAATCACTTCACAAACAGACACAGTTCAGGAGGCTAAAATCTACAAAAACACAATTTTCCAGTCAATGACCCGACCCCTTTAAAAATAATATATTGATTTCAATTTTTAATGGTGTGCAGAATTCTAGTTGTACTGGACACAGTTTTACACATTTTTCTTTGATTTTTTTTTTTTTATATCCGTTATGCAACAAACAAATCAATCAGATATTTGTGTCTGATGTTTAATGTTTGATCTGAATTTACAAGAAGCAGCCCAGATTTTGACCAAAGCACAGACTCCCTGAGTTCCCTGAGCTCCCTGCCTTGTGTCCCCCCTCAGGGGTCCATGGCCTTTAGTTTGAGAAGCAGTGGCCTCCAGCAGCAGGATTAGCCAGGCCAGCTGCCTGCAGAGACCCTGGGCCTTGGACACTGACACCAGGCCTGACCTCAGGGTGGCTACCATCAGCGACCCCGAGGGGATCTGGGTAGCACTGTGTGTATGTGTGTGCGTGCGTTGTGCATTCAGTTGGACAACTGTTGAGCCCGTACAGATTTGGGCAGCGGTGTTCTTTGTACCCGTGTGTGCGTGCTTGTATGGTCAATTCTTTCCGGGGGTTAACTGCTGATCCAGTACAAATGGGAGGTAGAGGGGGGCAGTTGTGTGCTCCTGGAACATCTGCCTCCATTTCTCCTGAGTCAAGCTTTGGTCAGGAGAGGGGAAGAGGGGGGAGGTTCACGAGGGGGAGGAACTCAAAGGCAAGGAGATGGAAGAGTGTGCAGGAGAAAGAGGAAGTTGAAGTAATCCAACATGAATATGCAACAAACCTAAAACACAGAGTGCTGAACATGGGATCTAGGATTAATCTGGCCTCTTTTTAAAACTGGTAGCTATCTGTATGTCTAAGATATGGTGATCTAAAACATAAGACTGTGAACCATGAGTGAAGTTGATGGATCATTCCTTATGTATTCAAATATGTATTCAGAAGTTTGACATTGATAATAATAATATTATAAAAACAGTAATAAGTTACAAAAATGTATCAAAATACATAAATAATACACTACATATATACAGTACATACATACATTGAACTTTTTTGCATAATACAATTTTTTAACAATATTTCAAGGAATGTATGTACTAAAATACATGTTTAATACTTTAAACATCCAGCCAGCCATTTTCTACTGCTTTTCGGGGTCCAGGTCGCAGAGGCAGCAGCTCAAGCAGAGAAACCCAGACTCTCCTCTCCCCAGCCACCTGCTCCAGCTTTTCAGAGAGGATACCAAGATGTTCCCAGGACAGCTGGGAGACATAGTCTCTCCAGCGTGTCCTGGGTCTGCCCCGGGGTCTTCTCCTAGTGGGACGTGCCTGAACTTTAAACATGTTAAATATAAATAGCTTTGATAAATATTTACTGCCTTTTATATCTTCTTATCTTCTGTTTACTACTAACTAACTAACTAACCTGCACTTATATAGCGCTTTTCTAGTCACAAAGACCACTCAAAGCGCTTTCTTTTTTAATACTAACCCTCTATTCTAAGGGCCTATAGGAAACAGATATCTAGGGACAATTTAGAACAGCCAATTAACCTAACATGCATGTTTTTGGCATGTGGGAGGAAACCGGAGAAATCCCGGAGTAAACCCACGCAACACGGGGAGAACATGCAAACTCCACACAGATCACTGTTGGTCGGGGGCTGGGATCGAACCCACGATCCCACGATCCCCACAATCCCCCGGCCAAGGGTAAACTGTGCTGCCGCAGTGCTAACCACTGCGCCACCGTGCAGCCAATGTTTAATGAATATGTTCTTAAACTGAACCTGAAACATGTTTCTATCGGGGCGGTGCTGTGGCGGAGTGGTTAGCACTGCGGCAGCACAGCAACTCACCCTTGGCTGGGGGATCCTGGGTTCGATCCCAACCCCCGACCAACAGTGATCTGTGTGGAGTTTGCATGTTCTCCCCGTGTCTGCGTGGGTTTACTCCGGGATTTCTCCGGTTTCCTCCCACATGCCTAAAACATGCAAGTTAGGTTAATTGGCATCAAAACTGGGGATTCTAAATTGTCCTTAGGTATGGCTGTGAGAGTGAATGGTTGTCTGTCTCTCTGTGTTGGCCCTGCGATGGACTGGTGATCTGTCCAGGGTGTACCCTGCCTCTCGCCCAAAGATGCTGGGATAGGCTCCAGCCCCCCCGCGACCCGAAAAGGATTAAGTGGAAGAAGATGAATGAATGAATGAATGAATGTTTCTATCCCATATTAATGTCTTCTTCAAGTGGTTCCACTTTTTCATCTTATTATGGTGATGTACACATTTGTTTTGAAGTTGTTCTTGTACTGTATATTGCAATCCAAAGTTGGGGGAGAACTTGCAAAGTCATCTCTTTATTGTTTGACATCACTGTGTATCTGTATTTTATCTGTTGATTAAATACAATTGCAAATCGTTTTAAATTTAAAATGGTAATTAATTTCCTTTGTGGACGTTAAAGAATACCAACGCTTTATCCAATTACCACATTCTTGACCCCCACCCCACCCCTTCCTAAATTTATTTTTGGGTTCTTATATTACTTGTTTTAAGGCAAGGATCAGACTACAGACTGAACTGATTATATCATACTGAGCAGAACCATTTTAGCCACAGGTGCCCAAAACCAGTAGGCCAAGTTATGAGTGCCATTAACTCTCTAGTGTATGACTGCTAATTGTGAAGGGCAGCTTTACTACACAGCTCCTCCCCTACTTGAAGTTCTGTTGTTTGGAAGCAGTGAATTGTCCTCTCAGTCCACCGAGCATCTGGCTGAGGAGCGACAGATGCTGACAGCTGTACTGACGGCCAGCATATGTCCCCTCTTTTATTTCTGTCCCTGCTCAGACAATGGAGTAGAAAGGAGTGGTGGTGCTTTGTGTGGAGAAGGTAGACCTTCAAGAGAGGAGTCCCCATTCTGCAGGAGAGCAATTAGGGCTCCTCTGATCCTGGACTGGAGTCAGGTATTATGAGGAGGTCAGACCACAATGGTTCATTTTCATTCATGACTCCACGGGATGTTTATTCCAACCGCAGCTGCTTCTCTTCCAAAAGAGAACCATGACGCTTTTTCGGCCCCGCGTGTTTATCGCTGGATAGCGCGAGCACGTGCGTTTTGTTTTGCTACGTGGTGACGCAACGCGTAAAACAGGAAGTAATTTGAATTGATAAACGACACGGAGCAGCGTTAGCTTACCGAGCAACAAGGTTTGAGAGTAAGTTTTTGCTCCGTGAAGCTATACTATTTCTGGTAGCGTGTATCGACTTACCTTGTTATCATAGGAATTTGTCTATATGGCTGTGAAACCGACTATTTTGGAATAAATGCCTTAAACGATTAGAAGCTAAGCTAACAGTTAGCATTCTGGTCTGTTTATAATGAATTAAGGAGCTCATGTTTGACTAAAATGTCACATTATTGGTAATATGAGATTAAAACTGATGCGTATTGTTAATTTACAAAGTGTTTTGAGCTATTAAAAACTTCAGTACACTCTGAACAAAAATATAAACGCCGTTTTTATTTCTATTTCATACAAGTTGAACTAAAGACTGCGAAAGACGTAGTTCCACCAAAACAAATGTGTTGTTTTTCCTAATCTGTGGTAGTGAGGATTTCTCATTGCCAATGACTATCCAGATACATTGTAGAGTGTTTTGGGTTTTTTTTTTTTTAGGCAGTGGCTATGGCTGTGGTTCCATATCCAAAGAATGTTTTCCACGGATACGGATCGAATCCGAATGGCCAGTTGGTGTCACGTGACTCTGCATGTTGTACCTCATTCACAAAATTTTACAAATAGCTCTATTTAAAGGTGAACTGAACTCACCTTTTTGCCAAAAAAGTAGAATAGCAGATTAATTCCTTATTACCTATTGTATTTTTCAACACATAAAAGAAATTTTTAGGCCGTGCGATGGCCAAGCTATAAGCCGATAAACTTTTGCCTCTGGCTGGCAGTGCCAAACAAACCGGAAGTAGTGCAGACAACGCTGCGTGACGTCACGAGTGTGATCCTTATCAAAACAACAATGGCAGATGATAGCAGTTCCAGCAGTCAAGAACACCAGAGTTTTCAGAGTGAAGAGGCATTCAGGATCGGTGACAAGACAGAGGAGGATGCAGGAGTGTCAAGTGAACAGGAAGAGAGCAAGGGAGGCATCGAACCGTACAGATTAGAGCCAGAATTTTCGGGGGATTCCAGCACCGACTCAGACCGCAGCAGTGATGGGGAGGAGAGTCACTTATTGAATACAGAATGGTGAGTCTTTACTTTGGCATGTTTGGGGTGTCAGGATAAGGAAAATTAACAATAAAAAAGAAAGGGGGAAAAAAAAAATCAGCATTTTTCCAACTTATTACAGTTATCCCTCACTTATCGCGTTTAATGCGGTCTTCCTTCGCTGGGTATAGGCGCTCGGCAGGGAGCGAAGCTGGGTAAAACGTCTCTGCCAATCAGCTTGCGAGATAAAACGTCTCGGCCAATCAGCTTGCGAGGTAAAACGTCTCGGCCAATCAGCTTGCGAGATTCCCGAGCGGGCTGGGGAGCCGGGGAGAGCGGGCTCTCCGTGTTGATACCTGATGTTCTAATGTAGTCTCCCTGCCTTCTCATTAGAACATCAGGTATCAACACGGAGAGCCCGCACAGCTCAAAATCTACCTCTCTGACCACCGCTCCACTCCTCTCCGCCCACCTCTTCACCGCTCGGGAATCTCGCAAGCTGATTGGCCGAGACGTTTCACCTCGCAAGCTGATTGGCCGAGACGTTTTACCCAGCTTCTCTCCCTGCAGAGCGCCTTCTTTATCGCTCGTGTTGCTTAGTGGCACTTTTCGCTGTTCTCTTGTGCCTTTTTGTGCAAAATAGTGCTTGTGACGCCCTTGGGGGGGGGGGGGTGACGCTACTTCGCGGTTTTTCACTTTTCGCGGTCGGTTCTGGTCCCCATTAAACGCGATAAGTGATGGATCACTGTATATCTAGAAACGCATCGCTTCCCGGTCGCTTTTCCTCCCCCTTTCTTTTCTTTCGTCGCCATGACAGCTTTCCTTGGCCACTGAACAGATCTTCCCAGGTGTTGGAAGTGTTTTGTAGTCGACTATCACGACAAAATGCACCAAAAACAACCAGTGTCGACGTGCTCGCAATGGTAAACATGAGGACTGGGTCACACTCGTGACGTCACGCGGAACTCCGGCTGCGCTTCGGCGGATTTGTCTGATTTTTCAGGGCGGGAAATTCTAAATCGCGATTTTCTCCAAGATTCCGGGATTTGTGGAGGGGGTGCCAATGATAAATTATCTTTATAATTGTATGTACTATCACCCAGTGCCATTCAATGCCGTTGAGTTCAGTTCACCTTTAATGCTGTGTCTTCTGCAGGAGTAGCTATGGATACGGAACTGTACCTGGAGTTTTGCTTGCTCCAGATATGGCTCGAATCTGATTGTGTTACATGACACTCCATACTGCATTCACAAAAATTTACGAATATGTTATACAACACAGTGAGTTCTGACCAAGCAATTTGGACAATAGAGATTCCAGGAGTTACTAAAATCCATGATAATTGCACTCAAAGTTTCACTGTATATTAAGGCTGTGAATCTTTAGAAGTCATTCGATTCAGTTCCGATTTTTGGGGTCATAGTTCGATTCAGAAGATTAAATTAGGCCTATGTTGTTCATGCAGGGGCACAATGACTGGATTATTGATGTTATTCAGGTAGTGTCGGCTTGTCACTACCATTCACAAGGTGTAGGGTAGTTCTGTATTGACTAGACACACCTGCCCAGACTATGACACCATCACCACCAAAGGCTCGTCTGGTGACAACAATGGCCAGGGTTACATGGGCAAAATTTCTTCAATCTGATTACAGTTCAGATCAGAATTTTACTGTTTACAGGGATCCTGAAAAATCTGATCTGATTAGGACGTGTGTTTCCATGTGTCACACGTTTGAACGGAATAAATCATTTTGACATGCGCACGTCGACATTACAAAAATAGTAGAAGAAGCAACTTCCGGTGTTAGCAAGCCCCGCTTCGTGTCGAAATTGACCTGTATTGTGTTATTTAGACTGTACTTTTACTTCTGCTGGTCTCCGTAATGAAGCTACAAGTACATACTTCTGCATATGACAAACAGAGGGAGACAGCAGGACGATACAGACCAGTTTTGTTTTACTCCCGCTCTGTTTTTTGCTAGCTGCTGCTAAGGTGGAAATACGTCACGTCAACGTGCGGCTGGTGTACGGACATGCGCAGTAAACATATTTTCTGCCCTACGTTTGGAATAAGTGTTTTCATGCGCACCATTCAGAGTAACAATCGGCATAACCCACCCCTCTCAATTGGAATGAAATTTTGATCCGAATGAGCGTGATCGGGTTAGAATATTCAGATTGCCGTGTTTACATGAAGCATTTTTATTCCGATCAAGCTTTTAATCCAGTTACTTGTGTCCATGTAAACATAGCCAGTGACTGATGCATAGTGCTCTCTTTGATGTTGCCAACATCGTTGGCAGCCATCATTTCTGCTCAGTGTGAATTGACTTTCATCAGAGAACAGCACTGAGGCCCACTGGTCCCTTGTCCAACGTAAATGTTCCCTGGCCCATGCAAGATGATGATGCCTGTGCCTGGTGGTGTGGTCAGGTACCCTTGCAGGTCATCTAGCATGCAGACCACGCTGATGTAAATGGTTCTGAATGGTCTGATGTGACACTTGGGTGCCTGACACCTCCCTTAAATGTGCCTGAAGTTGAGTGGCATTCATCATCCGGTTTCGCAGGGCACTGTTCACAATGAAGCAGCCATCAGCGTGGGATGTGGCCAAAGGATGTCCACTTCTATGCCTTTCTGTGACTCTTCCAGTCTCTCTGTGTCTCTGTTGCAACCTGCTGATGATACTCTGTGACACTCTAAGCTCAGTGGCCACTTCCCTCTGAGAACATCCTGTTTGAAGCCTCGCAATGGCGAGATACTGTTGATCAATTGTTAGGTGTCGTTTCGGTCTCATGATGTCAAAATGTGAACAGTATGATGAAGAGGATTGTTTAAATACCAATTCTAATTGAACCAGAAAATTTGTTGGTCGATTCATGGATCAAACACCTGTTGTGAATTTTGCTGTTAAGCACCATGTTAGAGAACAGCAAGTTATGCCAAAAGTACTGAAACATTTAACAGTTGGACATATGCATTCAAAAAGTTAGAGAAGGTGAAATTAAGTTCACCTGTAAAGGTTATAGTGCATTTTAGGTGCATCCTGAAATTTTACGCGAAAGCTGAATATCCCTAACTTTTTGTGAGTAGTGTATATCACATATTCACACATAACATTACAAAGGACAGTGGGTGGCGAGAGCAGGAGACAAACGCCTCACCTTTTGATCACAGGTAGACAACACTCTTCCTCTACACTATAGTGGCAGCGGCGGTTGTGAGCTGATCTGAAAAGGTTTTGTCTGATTAATCAACTCTTCCGTAGCAATAGACAATGCGTCTTGGGTTATAGCTTCTGTATCCGTAGCCAGTGCCTTATTTTTATGGCAGTGGCTATGGATACCTGTATCCCTGTACGAAATGTGTATTGTTACAGAAGAGTTGGCAATCCGACAAAGGCTTTTCAGGTCAACGCCAAACCAGCTACCATTGTGGCTTAGGTAGATAGTATGGTGGGCCTGTGATTGGAAGTTTGCAGGTTTGCGTCCTTCTATCGGCACCTTTTTCAAACCATTTTACTTGATACAACACAAAATTTAGAATTAAAATTAAGAAGTTAGCCTTAGGATTTGGGAGTGGGTAAGGTTAAAAAGGTAGTAAATAGATATTCATTTCCAAATTTTAATTAATAAATGCCTCAGATTCCCGTACCTGTAGCCTGCTGCTTTTAAGATACACGTTAATAGAATGTACTGCCCAATTAGATTCGAGCCATATCTGTAGCAAGAATTCTATGGGTACGGTTCTGTATCCATAGCCACTGCCCCTTTTTTTTTTTTTTTTTTTTTTTGGTGACAGCCCAAGTCTTTCACCTGTGCAAAAGTCATGGTGTTTAATAAGCATCACCATGTGCCGCACAAAATCTGTGACCATTTACCTAATTTTGTTTCAAATGACACCAAAAACAGAAGAGTTGTGGGTATATTTTGTTTTTGAGTTTATATAAAGCAATACAATCCATAGAGCCCGATCAGTGTATCGGCGGCTGATCATGTGTGGATATTTCATTTCACTGTTGGGGGAATAATAAACATTTTTTTCAAGAATAAATATTAAGGGGGTCACTTTAAGTATTGTTGTAATAAATTCACATGGAGGAAACCAGTGTGTCCTAATGTTTATAATAGCTGCAGAAATGTTTCTTGGCACTTGAATAGTCTACACTTGTATAGAGATTCTTGTTTGTTCAAACGGCAATCCAAAAATGATGAATAGTTGCCCACCGTACAGACTATATACGTGTAGTTTTCCAAATTACAGTGGGTATGATATGTGTTATGTCCACAAACCTGGTGATGAACGAGCTCGACAGAGATGTAGCGTTGAACACTGCTTTATTAAAGGAGTTGAACACAGTACACGGCATGCACCCAGCGGAGTCATCCATCACAAGAGGAAGTGCCTATGGCGGCTGCCCTGCTATACAGGGCGATGTGATAACGCAACCAGAAGTCGGCGTCATCACACCGCACTTCACATTAAGTGCATCCGTAACATCCCTCCCCTTTACAAAGTCCAAAAACACTCATACAATTCAAACCTACTCCAATTTAGAACCCGAATCACACTCTAACGTAAACTAAAATAGTCAAAGGCCTAACACATTCACACAAAAGCAGCCTAAAATAGGGCCGGTGGGTGGACGACCACATGGCCCACACAAAATCTGCAGTGCTCCTAATCTAAACACACAAAGTAACATAAAACTTTAAACAAGAAAACTGTCACAGCACAGTCACTTGGGTGAAAGAGGTGGAACCGGCATGGGGGGCCCTGGGCAGCCACGCAGCAGGCGCACCCCTCTAGGCAACAGACCCCCGGAGCAAAGGCTGATCTTCTGGATGCTGGAGCCCGGATCCCAAACCACCTTCACCGACTCCCGTCCAGCCTCGCCACTTGGAGCATCCTCCTGGACACACCGTAGCTGGTTGGCATGCCTCATCAAGCCATCAGACAACCGGAAGCACGCCGCTCCCAACTTCGCCACAATCTGCAGGCATGTATGATGTTTCGTCAGCTGTCGTCTGGCCCAGGGCAGCACGGTGGTGCAGTGTCGCTCATCGGCACGGGTGCCCTGCTGTCACGCTCGGTCCCCGCACCTACTCCTTTCGAGCGCAGGCACTGAGACTTTCCCGCACTGTTGCCTAACAGCTAGAAGGTTCCAGGTTCAAATCCCCAGGCTAGCAGGGGTAGGAACCTTTCTGTGTAGAGTTTGCATGTTCTCCCTGTGCTGCGTGGGTTTACTCCGGGGGCTCCGGTTTCCTCCCACAATCCAAAGACATGCATGTTAGGTTAATTGGTTGTTCTAAATTGTCCCTAGATATCTGTGTCCTATAGGCCCTTAGAATAGAGGGTTAGTACTAGTGAAGTGCTTTGAGTGGTCTTTGAGACTAGAAAAGCGCTATATAAGTGCAGGTCCTTATCCCCTTATCCTTATCTTTGCCGTGGTCGTTCATCACCCCAAACCCGAACCAAGTCCATAACACGAAGTGGACCCTTACTCGGCCTGATGTGCTGCTGCTGAGCATGCGGTAACTCCATGCTCGTTGGTCATGCCCCGCCCTCTTCTAAGAATGTTGCAGTGGTCATCGTTGTAGCTGCAGACCCCCCCACCCAACTGCAGCCGAGTACCGGAGGCATCTGGGGCTAGCATGGTGTCGCTCATCGGCACGGGTGCCCTGCCGTCACGCTTAGTCCCCCCAACTACTCCTTTCCGAGTGCAGGCACTGAGACTTTCCTGCACTGGCTCTGAGCGAAGCTGGTCCACCTTGAAAGTGAGGGTGCCCATTAGTCCTTCATCCCACACCACGTCCTCTTTGACCACCGGAGCCCGCGAGCCCCAGCGGCCACAATTCGACCATTCATTCCCAGCGCTGTCTTTGATGGTGAAACACAGTCCGTAGACTAGGTCCCACCCCACGATGTTATCACCACCACTTGGAAAGTGAAGTCAATCATCGTTTCGGACTTGTAACAAACAGTTAACTCTGCATTCCCAGCAGTGCACAGTCTGCTACCCCCGTAGCTATACAATGGCGCCAGGTTACTTCTTATCCTTTGGTGGAAGAAAAACTTTTTCACCGTGGCCCAATTCGGCATTGACCGCACCGCCACTGTGTCGAGTAACATCGTGGACCCACAACCCCTGCAAAGGGGGTTCCTCAGGGCAGACCTTCAGCTGGCAGCATTGATTTCCAAACAATCTTCATCCAAGCTATCCACACTATCAGGGTCTGCAACATTAGCTGAGGTGGGCAGCTCCAGCAGCTTCTGTGACTGACGCCAGTTTAGCGCCAAAGCTAGCTTGTCTGCGGCTTCCAACTGGAGAGCTAACTCTACAGTCCCAGCTAATGTCAAGTCATTCGGCGCCATTAATAGCCTAGCTCGCAGCCCAGTGTTGCATGTGTGCTGTGCTAGTTTGGTCACGCATCATCTTGTCTTCAAGCAGCCCAAAACAACACTCGCTAGCTACAGTTAGGTCCAGAAATATTTGGACAGTGACACAATCTTCATGATTTGGGCTCTGCATGCCACCACATTGGATTTGAAATGAGACCACTACAACAGAATTGAAGTGCAGACTTTAAGGTTTAATTCAAGGGGTTGAACAAAAATATATGATTAAACATGTAGGAATTGTAGCTATTTTTATACAAACGCTCCTCATTTCAGGGGCTCAAGAGTAATTGGACAAATAAAAATAACCCTAAGTAAAATGTTACTTTTCAATATTTTGTTGAAAATCCTTTGCAGGCAATGACTGTCTGAAGTCTGGAACCCATGGACATCACCAAACGCTGGGTTTCCTCCTTTGTGATGCTTTGCCAGGCCTTTACTGCAGCTGTCTTCAGTTGTTGCTTGTTTGTGGGTCTTTCTGCCTTAAGTTTTGTCTTGAGCAAGTGAAGTGCATGCTCGATTGGGTTGAGATCTGGTGATTGACTCGGCCATTGCAGAATATTCCACTTCGTTGCTTTAAAAACTCCTGGGTTGCTTTTGCAGTATGTTTTGGATCATTGGTGAAGCGCCGTCCAATCAACTTTGCTGCATTTGGCTGAATCTGAGCAGAAAGTATATCCCTATACACTTGAGAATTCATCCGGCTGTTTCTGTCTTTTGTCACGTCATGAATAAACACAAGTGACCCAGTGCCATTGGAAACCATGCATGCCCATGCCATCACACTGCCTCCACCATGTTTTACAGAAGATGTGGTGGGCTTTGGATCATGAGCTGTTCCAATTCTTCTCCAGACTTTCTTCTTCCCATCATTCCGGTACAAGTTGATCTTAGTCTCATCTGTCCAAAGAATGCTGTTCCAGAACTGGGCTGGCTTCTTCGGGTGTTTATTGGCAAAGTCAACTCTGGCCTTTCTATTTTTGAGGCTGATTAATGGTTTGCACCTTGTGGTGAATCCTTTGTATTTACTCTCATGAAGTCTTCTCTTTATGGTAGACTTAGATACTGATACACCTACTTCCTGGAGAGTGTTCTTCACTTGAGTGGATGTTGTGAAGGGGTTGTTCTTCACCATGGAAAGGATTCTGCAATCATCCACCACTGTTGTCTTCCATGGACGTCCAGGCCTTTTTGAGTTCCCAAGCTCACCAGTGCACTCTTTTTTTCTCAGAATGTACCAAACTGTTGATTTGGCTACTCCTAACATTTCTGCTATCTCTCTGATGGATTTCTTCTTTTTTTTTCAGCCTCAGGATGGTCTGTTTCACCTCCATTGAGAGCTCCTTTGACCGCATGTTGTGTGTTCACAGCAACAGCTTCCAAATGCAAACGCCACACCTGGAATCAACTCCAGACCTTTTAACTGCTTAATTGATGACAGGTTAATGAGGGAAGAGCCCATGCAGCCTTGTTATTTTTTTTGCAGCCTTCCGAGTCAATTGTCCAATTACTTTTGGTCCCTTGAAAAAGAGGCGGCTACGTATTAAAGAGTTGTAATTCCTAAACCCTTGCTCCAATTTGGATGTGAATACTCACAAATTACAGCTGAGAGTCTGCACTTTAAGCCCATATTGATTATATAATTATCCTGAATATGTTTTCGTAAACAGCTAAAATAACAAAACTTGTGTCACTGTCCAAATATTTCTGGGCCTAACTGTAGGTGTCTCAAATCAGCGACATACTGGAGGATAGGCTCACTGACATGTTAACGTCTCTGGCAAAAGTGAATTCTCCACACAGTCACGCTGTCTGGGGTGGTGAAATGGTTATCTAGCAGCTCCACGACGTCCTCTAAAGAGTCCGACGCGCCGAGTGTCCGTAGGACACTCAGGCCTTCGATACCCAGGTTGTGGACAAGAAGCGCACGTGCCTTCACCTTATCAAGCTTCCCGACATCTAGCGCCGTGATGTACACTACCGTTCAAAAGTTTGGGGTCACTTAGAAATTTCTTTATTTTTGAAAGAAAAGCACTTTTTTTCAATGAAGATAACATTAAACTAATCAGAAATACACTCTATACATTGCTAATGTGGTAAATGACTATTCTAGCTGCAAATGTCTGGTTTTTGGTGCAATATCTACATAGGTGTATAGAGGCCCATTTCCAGCAACTATCATTCCAGTGTTCTAATGGTACAATGTGTTTGCTCATTGCGTCAGAAGGCTAATGGAGGATTAGAAAACCCTTGTGCAATCATGTTAGGTCTGCAGTGCTGTAATTGCTGCAAATGGAGGATTCTTTGACGAAAGCAAAGTTTGAAGGAAAAAATTATTTCAAATACAAATCATTATTTCTAACCTTGTCAATGTCTTGACTATATTTTCTATTCATTTTACAACTCATGGTGGTAAATAAAAGTGACTTTTCATGGAAAACACAAAATTGTCTGAGGTGACCCCAAACTTTTGAACGGTAGTGTAAGTTTGAAAGGCCTCGAACCAATGCGGCCATGACACCGGTGGCTTGCCCGGGAGCTCAAGGAAGGGACAGAGTGGTGTAACGCACGCCTCCATACGTTAATCCTCAGTCACCAAATGTTATGTCCACAAACCTAGTGATGAACAAGGTCGACAGAGATGTAGCATTGAACACTGCTTTATTAAGAGTTGAACACAGTACATGGCATGTACCCAGCGGAGTCATCCGGCACAAGAGGAAGTGCCTATGGCGGCTGCTCTGCTGTATAAGGCAGTGTAATGACGCAACCAGAAGTTGGCATCATCACACCACGCTTCAAATTAAGTGCCGCCATAACAATATGATGTTGTATAACAAAATCTGCAATGATACCACTAAGAATTTGACATCATAATCATATTTTTCTAACAAATGTATGTATTAAATACACACGTGGACAAAATTGTTGGTACCCCTCTGTTAATGAAAGAAAAACCCACAGTGGTCACAGAAATAACTTGAATCTGACAAAAGTGGTAATAAATAAAAATTCTATGAAAATTAACCAATGAAAATCAGACAATGCTTTTGAATTGTGGTTCAACAGAATTACTTTAAAAAACAAACTCATGAAACAGGCCTGGACAAAAATGATGGTACCTCTAGAAAAGATTGAAAATAATGTGACCATAGGGAGATGTTCAACCAAGATGTGTCCTCTAATTAACATCACAGGTGTCTACAAACTTGTAATCAGTCAGTCGGCCTATTTAAAGGGTGACAAATAGTCACTGTGCTGTTTGGTGACATGGTGTGTACCACACTAAACATGGACCAGAGGAAGCAAAGGAGTGAGTTGTCTCAGGAGATTAGAAAGAAAATTGTAGACAAGCATGTTAAAGGTAAAGGCTATAAGACCATCTCCAAGCAGCTTGATGTTCCTGTGACTACAGTTGCACATATTATTCAGAAATTTAATTTCCACGGGACTGTAGCCAACCTCCCTGGACGTGGCCGCAGGAGGAAACTTGATGGAAAAATAGAAGAGACGGATAATAAGAATGTTAACAAAAGAGCCCAGAACAACCTCTAAACATATTCATGGTGAACTCCAAGGTCAAGGTACATCAGTGTCAGATCGCACCATCCGTCGTTGTTTGAGCCAAAGTGGACTTCATGGGAGACGACCAAGGAGGACACCACTGTTGAAAACAAATCATAAAAAAGCCAGACTGGAATTTGCCAAGAGGGAGCTTAGTTCTAAGGCAAAGCTGTCGATTTACCAGTCAATCAGAATCAGAATCAGATTTATTGCCATTGATCATGTAGTACACAAACTAGGAATTTGTCTCGGAGCCATGCTGCAACATTAAAAACATGAGATAAAGAGATAAACTAAAAAACTAAAGGACTAAAAACATGCAATAAGTGTAGAAAAATAAGTAATAATAATAATAATAATAATAGTAATAATGAGTAATACTAGTCAAGGCAGTTTTAAATAAATTAGCAAGTAGCAGATAATATGGGGTACCACAGTGCAGTTGATAATGCAACAGAAAAACAGTGATGAATGTCATGAGTCTGGTTGAGCTGCTGTACATAGTGCACGAGAGTCAATAAGTCACTTAATGTTCAGCAGTCTGATGGCAGAGGGGAAAAAGCTATTCATGTGCTGGGAGGTTTTAGTCTGAATGGACCGAAGTCTTCTACCTGAGGGGAGGGGGGCAAACAGTATGTGACCAGGGTGTGAAGGATCGGCTATGATCCGGCCAGCACGCCTCCGGGTCCTGGAGATGTACAGGTCCTGGAGAGATGGGAGCTTGCAGCCGATCACCTTCTCAGCAGTGCGCACGACGCGCTGCAGCCTTAGTCTGTCCCTGGCAGTGGCTCCTGCATACCACACAGTTATGGAGGAGGTGAGGATGGACTCGATGATGGCCGTGTAGAACTGCACTAACAACTTGGTGGGTAGCTTGAGCTTCCCCAGCTGCCGCAGAAAGAACATCCTCTGCTGGGCCTTTTTGATGAGGGAGCTGATGGTTGGCTCCCATTTGAGGTCCCGGGTGATGGTGGTGCCCAAGAAGCGGAAGGAATCTGCAATGGTGATGGGAGAGCCTGTGATGGTGAGGGGGGGCAGGGGGGTTGTGACTTTCCTGAAGTCCACAATCATCTCCGCTGTCTTCAGAGCGTTCAGCTGCAGGTTGTTGTGGCTGCACCAGGACACCAGCTGGGCCACCTCTTTCCTGTAGACGGATTCGTCGCCGTTGGAGATGAGCCCGATGAGGGTGGTGTCGTCCGCAAACTTAATCAGCTTAACAGACTGGTGGGAGGAGGTGCAGGAGTTGGTATAAAGGGAGAAGAGTAGGGGGGAAAGTACACAGCCCTGGGGTGATCCGATGCTAATGCTAACAGAGTCCGAGACAGACTTCTCTACGTTCCTACCCTCACCTATGGTCACGAGCTTTGGGTAATGACCGAAAGAACAAGATCGCGGATACAAGCTGCTGAAATGAGCTTTCTCCGTAGGATTGCTGGACTCACCCTCAGAGATGGGGTGAGGAGCTCAGAGTAGAACCGCTGCTCCTCCACATTGAAAGGAGTCAGTTGAGGTGGTATAGGCATCTGATTAGGATGCCTCCTGGACGTCTCCCACTTGAGGTGTTTCAGGCACGTCCCACTGGGAGGAGACCCCGGGGCAGACCCAGGACTTGGTGGAGAGACTATGTCTCCCAGCTGGTCTGGGAACGCCTTGGTATCCTTTCTGAAGAGCTGGAGCAGGTGGCTGGGGAGAGGGAATTCTGGGCTTCTCTGCTTGAACTGCTGCCTCCGCGACCCGGACCTCCGGAAAATTGGTAGAAGATGGATGGATGGATGGATGGAATTTGCCAAACTGCATGTTGACAATCCACAAAGCTTCTGGGAGAATGTCCAATGGACAGACGAGACAAAACTGGAACTTTTTGGCAAGGCACATCAGCTCTATGTTCACAGACGCAAAAATAAAGCATAGCATGTTGTGGATTTAGCTGTAACATCAGTTGTTATAAGGAAAGAATGTCCAAACACCCAACTTTACCTTCATTTGGCTTTACTGGAGAATGCTGCATCTCAGTTTACAACACATCTGTCGTTCCCGCTGGCTAACATGCGTCCGTCCCTCTGATAGCACTGCATCGCTTAGCACTGACTTCTTCTTCTTCGGTCTGCAGCTTGAACAATAACATTTCATGGCCAAAGGTACAGTACCAGCGCCGTCTAGTGGACAATGTCTAACGACTGCATTGAAGGAAAACACCTTTGGGATTCTAATTAAATTACTATTATAAATAGCTTTTCTGATTAACTATAAAGTGTTTATAATATCTATTTGTCCTATATGTATTTCAATATGTAATAACTATCAACTTATGTGTATGAACCATTCTGAACTATTAAATATTCAACATCCTCCCCCCCAAGAAGACAGTTCAAATATTAACTTCAAAAGGATATAGTAGCTGAACTGGTCTTCTTAACGTCGTCCCAGTTGGAGTGCGCATAGCGCAGGATCTGACTAGTCCATCTCTCCCTGGGAACACCTCTATGATTAGTCCTGTTTTCCATGTTTGACGTGGTATCTTGTCATCTCCAATGAGGACCAAATCTCCTGGTTTGAGTTGTGTTGGATTTGGGGTATGACGAGTGTGAGCCAATCTGAGGTCCAGCAAATACTCCCTCCTCCATCTGTTCCAAAATTCCTTGACAAGTCTATGGCGATATTTCCATCTTCGGGTCAGCCTTTCTTTATTTGCATTTGCTATCTGACCTGTTGTGGAAAATGGCTTTGGTGGTAAAGAGGTAAGTCTTTTCCCTATGAGGAAATGAGCTGGCGTCAGAGGTTCTGGTTCTTGTAAATCGTTGTACACAAATGTGAGTGGTCTTGAGTTAATAGTGACTTCTATTTCTGTCAACAGAGAAGTTAACTCTTCAAAGCTCAGAGATGCTCTGCCCATTACTCTTTTGAGGCATCCCTTTACAGAGCGCACTAACCTTTCCCAAAAACCACCCCACCAAGCCGCTCTTTCTGCAATAAATTTCCACTTGATTCCCTTTTCAGAAAAATATTCCAGCAGCTCTGGCTCCTTCATAGCCTTCCACAGTTCCTTTAGATCTTGATCTGCTCTCTTGAACGTTTTTGCATTGTCCGAGTAGATTACTCTACAAAGTCCTCTCCGTGAAATAAATCTCTTGAATGCCAAAAGGAAACTTTCTGTTGATAGACTCGATATTAGTTCAAGGTGCACTGCACGTGTAACTGCACAGGTGAAAAGTGCTATGTATGCTTTCTCTGCAGAATTCTTGGACTTTACAAACAGTGGGCCTGCAAAGTCAACACCTGTGACTTCAAACGGCGGTGCTTCAGTAACTCTGTCTTTGGGAAGAGGTGCAGCTGTTTGCTGTGCTGCTTTTACTTTGAATCTTTTACAGATAGTACAGTCTGAAATGCATTTTTTGACTAACTGTCTCGCGCGTGGAATCCAATACTTCTCTCGTAGATGAACTAGAGTGTCTCTCACGCCTGAATGCATGACATTTTCGTGGCTGTATTTTATCAGAAGTTGTGCAAATCTGTGATTTGAGGGTAACAACCACGGGTGCTGCTCATTGAAACTCATGTTTGACTGATGCAGCCTTCCTCCTACACAGATTAAGCCTTGCTCGTCTAGAAAGGGTTTAAAGTCTCTGATTTTTGAGTCTTTGTGCACATTTTCTCCAGTTTTCAACTCTGTTATTTCTCTTTCAAAACTGTTAAGTTGCGCTTCACGTATCCATACCCTTTCAGATTTTGCCATTTCCTCTGCTGTTAGTTCTCCCCGTTGTCTTTGCTTTGAATGACAGTTGTGGAGAAATCTTTGGATCCATGCAGTTACTCTTAGTACGGTCTGTAGTTTGCTGTATTTGTCCAGCTGTAGCAATGGTTCAGATTGCACTCTTTCACTGTTACTGAGATGTACTGCGACTTGACTTGCCTTTAGCTCAGCTTTAACCTCTTCTTCTGATAGTATTTCTTGTGCTGTTTCTGGCGGTGTAGTTTGAAGCTCCTTTTCTTTCAAAAATGATGGGCCTGACCACCAGAGATTTTCCTCTTTCAACCTTGATGCGGACTGCCCTCTTGTGGTGAGATCAGCTGGGTTCACCTTTCCATTACAATGTGTCCATAGTTCTGGTGGTGTCAAAGTTTGTATCTCCATCACTCTGTTGGCAACAAACTGTTTCCATTTCTTTGATGAACTGCGAATCCAGTGAATCACTATCATGGAGTCTGACCACATTCTGAGTTGAGTGATCTGCATATTCAGTGCCTTCAAAAGGTTATTTGCCAACCTTGCTCCAATCACAGCTCCCATCAGTTCCAAGCGTGGCAGTGTGATTGTTTTGATTGGTGCCACTCTTGACTTGGATGCAACGAGCGCAGTAACAGTCTCTCCTTCTGTTGTTTGTCCTTGTAGATACGCAACTGCGCCATATGCCTTTTCGCTTGCATCTGTGAAGACATGGAGAACTTGTGATTTATCTGACAGCTTTTCTGTTCCATACCACCGCGGAATGACTATTTGGTGGATCTGAGGAAGCTCCATGCACCACTGCTGCCATGCCTGTGAAAGGTCTGGAGGCAGCTCGTCGTCCCAGCTCAGGCCCCGTCGCCACATTTCCTGAAACAGACATTTAACTCGAATGGTAAATGGCGTTAGGAACCCTATAGGATGAAAGATTCTGGCGGATGATCTCAAAACACTCCTCTTTGTGTTTTCTTTTCCTTTTAGAATGTTCATCAAATGTTTGAGGTCGAAGGCAAAGTCATCTGTGTCCGGTCTCCACACCAAACCAAGCACCTTCAACACACCTCCATGTGTTTCTGTTTCTTGTGTGAAATCAAGCTTGCTGTTTGACCACTTGGTTTTCAGTTCAAGGGAGTTTGTTGTCCACTTACAGAGGTTCATGTTGGCAGCAGCCAGTATTTCTCTTGCTCCTGTAGTAAGTCTGTATGCCTCGTCTGAGTTACTTGAGCTAGCGATCAGATCATCCACATAAAGTGAGTCTCTCATTAGTTTTACCGTGTCTGGTTGGTCAGCTTCATATTTCTCCAGATGATGTCTGATAGTGGCTGCAAGTAAAAATGGACTTGAAGTTACTCCAAACACAACACGTGCCATTCTCATTATACGCGTGTTGGTGCCTTCAACATCTGGGGGTCCTGTAAGCCACAAAAATCTCACAGCATCTCTGTCACTTTCAGTTATAGATATCTGAAGGAAAGCTTTAGTAATGTCTGCTGTGAAAGCTACAGGATTTTGTCTGAATCTGATCAAAATGCTCATGAGGTCAGCATTCAGGTTTGGGCCAGGTAATAAACAGTCATTTAAAGAGGAACAACCTTCTTCATGTGACGAAGCATCAAACACTACCCTTAACTTGGTAGTTACTTTGTCCTCTCTGATTACAGCATGATGAGGTAAGTAGTAGGTTACATTCTCTGTCTCTGCTGAATGACTGCTCTGTGGCACATCTTCACATATTCCTTGTTCTGTGTAATCCTCTATTACATCGTTGTATCTTTTAAACAGTGTCACGTCAGATTTCAGCTTTCTTTTCAGGGTTTCAAACCTCCTTTGTGCAACCTTCTTGTTGTCTGACAGTTCGGGTGTGTCTTGGCGCCATGGCAACGCCACTTCATATCTCCCATTAATGAATCTGACTGACCTGTCAAAGCTCTCCTTGGCTTTCTTGTCATCAGGTGTTTCCTCACCTTTAGTAGTGATGCCCAGCGACTCGATCTCCCAAAATGCTCTTAGCTGGTTTGAGATCTCCACTGAGTCTTCACTGAGTCCAATGTGCATACATGTTGCTTCATTCATACTGGACATGACAACTGGTCCTTGCACTGCCCAGCCGAATCTGGTTTCTACGGCAACCAAAGCGTCTGACAGTCTCTCAGTTTTACCTGTGACTACTCTCCAGTAGTAATCTGCTCCGATCAGTACTGATAGCTCCAAACCATCTTTGTCTCCCGCTGACACATCTGCTACTGGTAGCCCTTTTTTCTCCAGCTGCCGTTGGATGTGTTCACTGGGGACTTTCATGACTGCAGTACAAAGCTGTGGGGTTTGAACAGCTTCAATCTCGATTTTCTGATCTTTGTTTCTCACATTCTCCAGGACTAGTTTTATGACATTGCATTTTGTGGTCACTGGGTTTTTTGAGCCAAACATGTGAAGGTTTAATGTCTCTTGTTTTAGTATTGGCAGTTTTAAATCTTTCACTTGTTTCTCATGGACAAAACTCCGTTGGCTTCCTCCATCAATTAAGCAACGCACAATCTTCTTTCCTCCAGGTCCTTCAATCCTTGCTCTCACAGTTTGCAATAGTACTGTTTCACATTTTTCTGGGGTTGGTTTGGCTGCATATGGAAATACTGAGGAGACCACTGCATCACTCGTATTTTCAGCGGCATCTGTCCTTTCTATTGGTTGCTCACTTCTGTCACACACAACAGCATGATGTCTTCTTCCACAATCAGTGCATGTCACATTTTTGGATCTACAGTCTCGAGCAAGATGTCTGGGTTTTAGGCATATGAAGCACCTTCCCGTTTTCTTTAGTTTTTCTTTCCTGCTTGTGACTGTGTCTTCAGTGCACTGTTCTGACTTGTGGCTGGTACTGTTACAGAATATGCAACTGTGCACAAATGGTGTATTCGAACTGCCTGTGTGGAGGGCTGCAGCTGAGGGCACATTAGGTCCTTTCCACCTTTCTCTGCTTGAATCTGGTCTGTAGTGCTGATTCTGATTTGCATGTGTATCTTTATGATTCTCTCTCATTTGTGTCAAATGTGCAGCACGCTCCCTGCTTTCAACTTCTTGTTGCAAAAACTTTACAAGGCCATCAACATCCCACTTTTGCCCTACATCTGTCTTGCGGGTGTACTCAAGGGCAAGATCAGCAGGAATCATTTTGAACAGTATGGGGCACAGTAAACCTCCATAACTGTCTGACATGACTCCTAAAGCTTCTAAGTTTCTGATTTGTACTTCAACATCATCAAAAAGTTGTCTCAAGGCAACAATGTCTGAGGACCTTTTAACTGGACTTAGATTTAGTAACTTAGACATGTGTGCACTTACAATGAGCTCTTTCCTTCCAAATCTTTGCTTAAGCATGTCTACTGCAGCATCATAGTTCATGTCAGTTACCTTCAGCCCTGCGACGGCGCGTGCAGCTGGCCCGATGAGATATGACTTCAAGTAAGTGAACTTTTCAGTTTTGCTCAAATCTGGGTTTTGGTGAATTGCATTTTCGAATTGGTCCCAAAACTCCTGCCACATGCACACTTCTCCGCTGTATTTGTTTATTGAGAGCTTGGGTAGCTTTACCGAGGGTCTGCTTGTATCTGACCGTGTACTCACGTCACTCAGCCGATGTGGATTCGCTGATACGGTGGCGTCTCTTGCCTGTTCTTGTTGCTGTAAGGCAGCCCGTTCAATTGCTCTCTCTGCCCGCGTCCTCCATAAATTTGTGTTGTCCTGATACTCAAGTGTCCGCACCATGTCCGCATCTAACTCGTCCAAAGGGATCTCCTGCTCTATATCTGGTTCAATGTCTTGCAGGCCTTTCTCTTTCTGCGACAACATGGCTAACAGCTCCCGCAAACGGTCACTGTTTATATCAGTCTTACTTGTTTCATCTTGTATAATTTGCAGCAGCTTTGTAACGGACGTCCGCAGCACGGTCCGTTTCTGTTTTAGCCTTTGAAGTCGCTCCGCCATTTTTTCCTTTCGTCTCCGTGTTGTTACAGCTATCGGCTTAATCCCAACAACGTTCTCTCTTCACTTTTCCCGCTTCCAGCTTCCGGTTCCCGGGTTTCGGCACCAAAAAATATGTTGTGGATTTAGCTGTAACATCAGTTGTTATAAGGAAAGAATGTCCAAACACCCAACTTTACCTTCATTTGGCTTTACTGGAGAATGCTGCATCTCAGTTTACAACACATCTGTCGTTCCCGCTGGCTAACATGCGTCCGTCCCTCTGATAGCACTGCATCGCTTAGCACTGACTTCTTCTTCTTCGGTCTGCAGCTTGAACAATAACATTTCATGGCCAAAGGTACAGTACCAGCGCCGTCTAGTGGACAATGTCTAACGACTGCATTGAAGGAAAACACCTTTGGGATTCTAATTAAATTACTATTATAAATAGCTTTTCTGATTAACTATAAAGTGTTTATAATATCTATTTGTCCTATATGTATTTCAATATGTAATAACTATCAACTTATGTGTATGAACCATTCTGAACTATTAAATATTCAACATAGCAAGAAAAGAACACTGTCCCTACTGTGAAACATGGAGGAGGTTCTGTTATGTTCTGGGGCTGCTTTGCTGCATCTGGCACAGGGTGTCTTGAATCTGTGCAGGGTACAATGAAATCTCAAGACTATCAAGGTATTCTAGAGAGAAATGTGCTGCCCAGTGTCAGACAGCTTGGTCTCAGTCGCAGGTCATGGGTCTTGCAACAGGATAGTGACCCAAAACACACAGCTAAAAACACCCAAGAATGGCGAAGAGCCAAACATTGGACTATTCTAAAGTGGCCTTCTATGAGCCCTGATCTAAATCCTATTGAACATTTGTGGAAGGAGCTGAAACATGCCGTCTGGAGAAGGCACCCTTCAAACCTGAGACAACTGAGCAGTTTGCTCATGAGGAGTGGTCCAAAATACCTGCTGAGAGGTGCAGAAGTCTCATTGACAGTTACAGAAATCGTTTGATTGCAGTGATTGCCTCAAAAGGTTGTACAACAAAATATTAAGTTAAGGGTACCATCATTTTTGTCCAGGCCTGTTTCATGAGTTTTGTTTTTTTTTAAGTAATTCTGTTGAACCACAATTCAAAAGCATTGTCTGATTTTCATTGGTTAATTTTCATAGAATTTTTGTTTATTACCACTTTTGTCAGATTCAAGTTATTTCTGTGACCATTGTGGGTTTTTCTTTCATTAACAGAGGGGTACCAACAATTTTGTCCACGTGTGTATGTGTCATGGTCTAATCCTGAGTCTGTTTTAGTAGCTTGACAAAAGCATACAAGTTATTATCACACAGTGTTTACCTAAAGTGTCTCAAAAAAGACAGGAATGCCTGTGGATGTAGGACAACTTTAATTTCAAGATAAATTAAAATATAAATTTGACCTGTATAATTAAGAAATATTACAGGAGAAGTAGTGCACTACTGATGAATATATTATCGTGGTGATTCAGTTGTTGGGCCAACGTGAATGTGAGTGCAAGTAAACAAACATATATTACACCGTCTTCCTCCTGTACCCATATATTCAGTGTTGTATGAGTTAAAAAGACAGTGTTGTACTTAATGTAATGCAAAACAATAAATCAAATAATCATTGATCCAATTAATTAATAAATCATCTTACTTATATTTCCTCACCTCCATATCTGTGTTTTCATTTTCTTTCATTAGAAATGGGGGTGAAGGGTCTTCAGTACTTTTTGGACCGCTGCTGTCCAGATGCCTGTGTGACAGTGAACCTGAGAGAATTTGCCAAACAGCACCAGTCAGGCTCCACATCCACAACTGACAGCAGCACCAGTTGAGTTCACTTCAGTGTGTTGTCTAATGTTGCCTGTTTGTTGGCTTGGTAAATTATCATAAAATGTCCATCTGTCCCATTATTAAATGCTCATTTAACTTGGGGGCTGCCATAGGAAGTTAGGTGAGGGGAGTGCACAGCTCAGCCAGACCTCGCTGGACCAACATACACAATCAGACAAGCGGGCCACCACAGGGTTGTGTGAGCTCACCATTGTTGTTTATATTGTACACTAATAAATGTTGAATCGATCAGTCATGCAGTCATTTTACTGTAATTTAATGTAACTAATGCATTGTCCGTAGAAAGCAAGTGTTCTTGTCTGAAACGGGAAGCCCAGTTAGGCTTTATAGGATCAAATGTAGGATGTGTTTGAAAGTGTAATACAAAGAGGTGTAGCCTATATGTAGGCAATCACACATGTTAGACTTTGACAAATATAAAAGGGACTGAATGCCATTTATTTGATTGCGTGAATATTAATTACAGAATACTGAATTATTGAAACGAATGAGACATCCAATATTAGTGACTGTTTCGGAACCCTTGTTTATTTTTTTTGTCAGATCACTTATTTGTGTGATCTTATATGACATATTCATAAGTGTTGTATCTTGCACTTTGGGGAATTGAAGTTGTTGATTCACCATTATAATTGTTTTAGTTTATATGCATAGTTTATAGTGTATCGTCAATAAACTCATGCAGTACTATAACAGGACACGCTTACAAATATTTGAGTCTCAAATTGAGACCCATTGTAGTGCATCCTTTTATATTTTAACAATTTTAAGTACAAAACACCCAGTACAGCGATACACAATTGCCCAGTCAGTAAATATTTAAATAAAAATTATTTATTTCGTTATTTGGGCGTTTTTGTGTTCTGTTTGGTCATGGTCATCATTTAGTTAAAATGTGCATATGTGACCGCATATGATATGCAACTGATCTGGGCATTCTGTTCCATAGTCATGGCGGTATTATTATTAACTTTTAATTTTTAGATAGTTGTGCAAGCACACTGAGAGGAGTGCCATCGGGGACTCGCGGCCCTGCAAAGGGACTCCTGTCTACCGCTGACCGGACAGACTGGGCTTGCTTCCCCGTGAAGGACCGCAGTCCGCCTGCTGCTTCTCCAACACCAGTGCTCTTTGTCAGACCCTGGGTCCCCACTGGCATTCCCCGAATTATCCTTTAGACCTACACAATTATACAACATTATAGTATAATTTTTTAAGCATTAAATCTTCAGTATTCTCTTTTTCTGGTCAAATTTGTCGCTTTTCACTTTTTTTGTTGATGTAGCGCTGTGGTGGCTTATCGTGAGGCCGTGTATTATCCAGTCAGTACAGAGTCAATCCAAAACCCTGTCCACATTCCCAGAAGCCAGAGCATGAAGAAACAGAGCGGTGGCTAAACTTTTATTGATAAAAAGTACATATTTTGACTGTGCAACTCCATACTCGGGGATGCACACCCTTGTAACCTCAGCAAAGCACTTATAAAATCTGAGGTCAGTCTGATGAACGGTTCAAGAGATATGCAAGAACCATACACACAGACACACCACTAGGCCACCCTAGTGGTAGAGCATCCGCCCCACAACCGGGAGGTTGTGGGTTCATGCCCTGGCCGGGTCATAACAAGGACCATATAAAAATGATACTTCCCGCCTTCTACACACATGGACAAAATTGTTGGTACCCCTCTGTTAATGAACGAAAAACCCACAGTGGTCACAGAAATAACTTGAATCTGACAAAAGTGGTAATAAATAAAACATCTATGAAAATTAACCAATGAAAATTAGACAATGCTTTTGAATTGTGGTTCAACAGAATTATTTTAAAAAACAAACTCATGAAACAGGCCTGGACAAAAATGATAGTACCCTTAACTTAATATTTTGTTGCTCAACCTTTTGAGGCAATCACTGCAATCAAACGATTTCTATAACTGTCAATGAGACTTCTGCACCTCTTAGCAGGTATTTTGGCCCACTCCTCATGAGCAAACTGCTCAGTTGTCTCAGGTTTGAAGGGTGCCTTCTCCAGACGGCATGTTTCAGCTCCTTCCACAGATGTTTAATAGGATTTAGATCAAGGCTCATAGAAGGCCAGTTTAGAATAGTCCAATGTGTTTGGCTCTTAGCCATTCTTGGGTGTTTTTAGCTGTGTGTTTTGGGTCATTATCCTGTTGCAAGACCCATGACCTGCATCTGAGACCAAGCTGTCTGACACTGGGCAGCACATTTCTCTCTAGAATACTTTGATAGCCTTGAGATTTCATTGTACCCTGCACAGAATCAAGACACCCTGTGCCAGATGCAGCAAAGCAGCCCCAGAACATAACAGAACCTCCTCCATGTTTCACAGTAGGGACAGTGTTCTTTTCTTGGTATGCTTCATTTTTGCGTCTGTGAACATAGAGCTGATGTGCCTTGCCAAAAAGTTCCAGTTTTGTCTCGTCTGTCCATAGGTCATTCTCCCAGAAGCTCTGTGGGTTGTCAACATGCAGTTTGGCAAATTCCAGTGTGGCTTTTTTATGATTTGTTTTCAACAGTGGTGTCCTCCTTGGTCGTCTCCCATGAAGTCCACTTTGGCTCAAACGACGGATGGTGCGATCTGACACTGATGTACCTTGACCTTGGAGTTCACCTTGCATGTGTTTAGAGGCTGTTCTGGGCTCTTTTGTTACCATTCATATTATCCGTCTCTTCCATTTTTCATCAAGTTTCCTCCTGCGGCCACGTCCAGGGAGGTTGGCTACAGTCCTGTGGATCTTAAATTTCTGAATAATATGTGCAATTGTAGTCACAGGAACATCAAGCTGCATGGAGATGGTCTTATCGCCTTTACCTTTAACATGCTTGTCTATAATTTTCTTTCTAATCTCCTGAGTCAACTCTCTCCTTTGCTTCCTCTGGTCCATGTTTAGTGTGGTACACACCATGTCACCAAACAGCACAGTGACTACTTGTCACCCTTTAAATAGGCCGACTGACTGATTACAAGTTTGTAGACACCTGTGATGTTAATTAGAGGACACATCTTGGTTGAACATGTCCCTATGGTCACATTATTTTCAATCTTTTCTAGAGGTACCATCATTTTTGTCCAGGCCTGTTTCATGAGTTTGTTTTTTAAAGTAATTCTGTTGAACCACAATTCAAAAGCACTGTCTGATTTTCATTGGTTAATTTTCATAGAATTTTTATTTATTACCACTTTTGTCAAATTCAAGTTATTTCTGTGACTTCTGTGGGTTTTTCTTTCATTAACAGAGGGGTACCAACAATTTTGTCCACGTGTGTAGCTTGGTGCTCAGCATAATAGAATGGGGGAAGGAAAAGTTGTTTGTGGTGTTGCCTTGCATGGCAGTGGCCCCTCTGATTCTAGATGTGATTAACATTGTAGATAGAAGAAACATAATTTTGTTCTACTGTACATAATTGGCTGTATGGATTGAATGACAAAGTTGGCTGCTGCTGCTGCTTCTTCTTATCTTGCATTGTCTGCCTCCATATACTGTAAAGATTCTCACTGGAGAGTTATGAAAAAGTGTTTTTTTTTTTAAATTGTGTATGTGTATTTTTGTTACCTGTAAGAGATGAGTGTCAGCTTATCACTGAATTAAGGTTTTTAATATATATTCTCATTATTGGTGCTTCATATTTAGAGTTGGCTAACATGTTACCTGTTTCTTATGTGTTTTACTTCTTTGTAGGCCCCACACTCATCGTGGACGGTATGGCCTGCCTGCGTCACTGGTACTCGTGTAAGGACTGGGTGTGTGGGGGCCAGTGGAACGAGTACATGGATGCCCTTAAGGCCTGGGTGGAGGCATTCACCTCTGCGGGCATCACATTAGTCTTTTTCTTTGATGGAGTAGTGGAAGAGAAGAAAAGGCAAGAATGGGTGAGGAAATAAACTTATTGGAATGCTGTGATTTCACATGTTTTTTCTCTATACTTATTTAAAATTAGTACTCTATTAGTGTTACAAATTTCCTGAATCACATACTTTACTTGAAGTAGAAGATATCCTGATGATATTTTCTAAAACATGATTGATCTAATGTCTCAGACTGGTTCCCCCACCTGCATGCCCACTTCACTACTACTCTGTATAGCTGAATCTTTTAAATTTACATGGTTTCAGTTCACTCAAAGAGCATCCTCTGTAGGGATGCAACAAACGATTATTTTGGTAGTCGACTAATTTAACAACCATTTTTTTGGATTAGTTGACTAATCGTGATTATTTCTCTCATGTCTGCCATCTCTGCTTCCTGTTGGGGCTCTCGTGCATATTTTACCTCACCCGCTGTTCCTGTACACCTGTGACAGGCTTAAATATAACATTTTATAAGCAGTTTCCAGAGCTAAATACAAAATACAGACGTGGACAAAATTGTTGGCACCCCTCTGTTAATGAAAGAAAACCCACAATGGTCACAGAAATAACTTGAATTTGACAAAAATGGTAATAAATAAAAATTCTATGAAAATTATCCAATGAAAATCAGACAATGCTTTTGAATTGTGGTTCAACAGAATTATTTTAAAAAACAAACTCATGACACAGGCCTGGACAAAAATGATGGTACCCCTAGAAAAAATTGAAAATAATGTGACCATAGGGAGATGTTCAACCAAGATGTGTCCTCTAATTAACATCACAGGTGTCTACAAACTTGTAATCAGTCAGTCGGCCTATTTAAAGGGTGACAAGTAGTCACTGTGCTGTTTGGTGACATGGTGTGTACCACACTAAACATGGACCAGAGGAAGCAAAGGAGAGAGTTGTCTCAGGAGATTAGAAAGAAAATTGTAGACAAGCATGTTAAAGGTAAAGGCTATAAGACCATCTCCAAGCAGCTTGATGTTCCTGTGACTACAGTTGCACATATTATTCAGAAATTTAAGATCCACAGGACTGTAGCCAACCTCCCTGGACGTGGCCACAGGAGGAAACTTGATGAAGAATGGTAACAAAAGAGCCCAGAACAACCTCTAAATACATTCAAGGTGAACTCCAAGGTCAAGGTACATCGGTGTCATATCGCACTATCCATCGTTGTTTGAGCCAAAGTGGACTTCATGGGAGACGACCAAGGAAGACACCACTGTTGAAAACAAATCATAAAAAAGCCAGACTGGAATTTGCCAAACTGCATGTTGACAACCCACAAAGCTTCTGGGAGAATGACCTATGGACAGACGAGACAAAACTGGAACTTTTTGGCAAGGCACATCAGCGCTATGTTCACAGACGCAAAAATGAAGCATACCAAGAAAAGAACACTGTCCCTACTGTGAAACATGGAGGAGGTTCTGTTATGTTCTGGGGCTGCTTTGCTGCATCTGGCACAGGGTGTCTTGAATCTGTGCAGGGTACAATGAAATCTCAAGACTATCAAGGTATTCTAGAGAGAAATGTGCTGCCCAGTGTCAGACAGCTTGGTCTCAGTTGCAGGTCATGGGTCTTGCAACAGGATAATGACCCAAAACACACAGCTAAAAACACCCAAGAATGGCTAAGAGCCAAACATTGGACTATTCTAAACTGGCCTTCTATGAGCCCTGATCTAAATCCTATTGAACATCTGTGGAAGGAGCTGAAACATGCCATCTGGAGAAGGCACCCTTCAAATGTGAGACAACTGGAGCAGTTTGCTCATGAGGAGTGGTCCAAAATACCTGCTGAGAGGTGCAGAAGTCTCATTGACAGTTACAGAAATCGTTTGATTGCAGTGATTGCCTCAAAAGGTTGTACAACAAAATATTAAGTTAAGGGTACCATCATTTTTGTCCAGGCCTGTTTCATGAGTTTGTTTTTTAAAATAATTCTGTTGAACCACAATTCAAAAGCCTTGTGTGATTTGTCTGTGACCATTAAATTACAAATTAGGATATTATAATGAACCCAGATACACTAATATTCAGAATGAGGACTAATATTAACGAAGATGAAAAAGAGATAGCGACTCCTGTAATTCAGTAATTTACTGCATTCAACACGTTAGCCATGACAGCTCAGCCCTCAGCAACCAGAGAGCTTATTGTCAAACAGGTAAGCCAACATAAACAGCACGTACTAACACGTACTATTGTCATTTTTCTAAAGCTTGAAACAATTGGCCATTGAAAATAAGTGGCGCTAATTTTCTTTACTCGCTAAAACTTACCAAGCAGAAGCAGGCAGTAAACGTCGCGGCTCCTGGGTGTCTCTGTTTCAGATGCTCATGCATCACTGTAGTGCTGCTGTGGTAAGATAAGTCTGCTTTGTAAAGTCTACATTTTACTTGTTTCGTTTTTTTGCTTTCTGTGAAATCTTCCCTTACTGTAGAAAGTTTGGCTCTGCTTTTTTTTTTTTTTTTTTTTTAGCTCCACTTTGGCTTGTTTATCTTTTCGCTTCGCTGTACTCTGCTCCTCTTTTTCTTTGCTGGAAATTGTTCATGCATGCCGGACAACAGAGGCACTACTGCCCGCAGCAGTTTTGGTTGTGCATTGCAGTTACAACTGAACATTTCCGCAGCGTGCATAAAAACTTTAAAATTAAATGATTTGTCAACAATAAAAATCTGTGTCGACAAATTTTTATTGTCAACGTTATCGAAAATGTTGACTAATCATTTCAGCCCTAATCCTCTGTGCCCCGCAGGTGAAGAGAAGACGTAGAGTGAATGGAGATGTCCACAAGGTGTTTTGCCACATCAAGGAGTATGGAAATCAGCCCGGTGGAGAACTCTTTTGCTTGCCTTCAGGTCTTGCAACATTCACACCGTTTGCTCTCAGGTCAGCATATACAGACTCATTTTGATGCATTAACCATCAAAGTACATGCATTAATTTGGTTTATATCTGACTGACTTAAGTTTTTTAATGTTGGTTTTCTTTTAAATTTACAACAATGTGTTCTAACAGATTTGGTTTGTCACTAGCATCTTGTTTTTTAGAGTAGTGTGCTGCTAAGTGGATCTCTATTAGGCGCTTGTCTATTTGTAAGAAATACTTATTTTCTGTGCTTTGTTTTTTTGGTTGCCATTTCTGAATAGTGTCGGTGTCTCCTTTGTCTCTGACAGTCCTGTACAGATTTTTTTTGTTGAATACAGGTCGTTGGGTCAGGAAGTTTTTTGCTCGGTGAAGGAGGCAGACTACGAGATTGCCAGCTACGCTCGTCAGCATAACAGTATGGGCATTTTGGGACAGGACTCAGATTTCCTCATATACGATAGGTAGGCAAAATTGCATGAAAAGTGCTTTAATTTGTTGGTAAATTGATGGAGAAAGCTAATATTGAACAAACTGAACTGAGCACGTGTTTTATATCTTCTCTCAAGTGCTCCTTACTTTTCTGTGGCAAAGCTACGGATAAACAGCCTCACCACTATCATGTATGACCGCCAGAGGCTCTGCCGATATATTGGACTTTCTGTTAACCAGCTCCCACTGCTGGCCTGTCTCCTTGGAAATGATGTAGTGTCAGAGGAGCAAATGCAACATATTAGGAGCAACGCTATCATAACACACAGGTGTGCAATGATGTTACTGTAAAATCTGAAGTTTTTATTCATATTCACTGCTAGATAAAAAACACATACATCTTTCTCTAATCTTTAAAGAAAAGTTGCAATAAACGATTTTCCAAGCCCAATTTACTCCATGTTGTCTGACACATTTCAGTGAGTATAACTGAGCAAGCCAGTTGCTCTGAGCCCGTCCAATTTTCCTATTTTAAAACCAAATCACCACAGTATGTCAAACCAATATTCGTCTACACAGAAAAGCACATATCTTGTTTAGGCATTGACAGTGAGCCAACATAGTTGAAATTCTTTATTTTATTGTTCCCAGGAAAAAACATCCGGCACCAAACACTTCTGCTCCACAGGGGCAGGTGGTGCTAGCAGTGTCCCAGCTTGTGAGCTCTTTGTGGGATACAAAGGAGGACAAATCTGCACTTGTACCACAGTGTCTGAATCTGTCGACTCCTCAGAGAGAGCTCCTGACCAGGGGGGTTCACTCTTACTTACTACCTGGAAATAAAGGTCTTGACGTTGATGACATGTCTGCACTTCCATCTGCCTTTGGGAAACATGTTAGTCCAGAAATATTGAAGGTATATGACACTTATCTTATATATTTCTTTTAGAACTTCCAGCATATAGCCTAAATATTTTGACTGTGTGGTTTCCCACAGGCATGTAGAGCGAAGCATGCAGCTGCAGAGGGTTTCATGGTTTACAGTGTTGTTTGTGAGGGAGTCACTGAATGTAGCAACACTCTCGAGGACGAGGAAGATGCTGAACTGCTGCCTCAAGCCCTCGTCTACAAGCCCTGTAGGCAACGGATCTATGGTCTGCTCCTGTTGCTTGGGCAGGATGGTAAGATTGTAAACATGCTTGATAAGACCGACATACAAAAGGACATAATTCACATGCACTGTTGGTGTATAACGGTACACATATATATTTGTTTGATACGTACCTTAGTTTTGAAGTCATTCTTCATGTAATTTTTCTGTTCAATAAGGGAAATATTGGTAAACATAAAATGGTTTGTCTTTTGTTCTGAAGTTTTGGAGACATCGTCTGCTTATAATTTCTTTTTAGAGGAAATATGATAAATGAGATAAACAATAAAATGCTGCTGGAAAATAAAACTTTTCCAGTAAACGAAAGATTCTTGAAGAAATTAACAAAATATCAAATACAAAAAAAGATGAGGGAAAGACTGTTGAAATGAAGATGGTAGATAGCAAGGATAATACATCTATCTGTACTGACCAGGGTGACTCATTTTTAGCTCGTTCTGGCATAGGCAAATGGAGCTAATGCGAAGGTGTGGCATCCATCCACATTTCATGGGAATCATCAATGCACATAGTGACCCTCAGGTGAATATGCATCCAGGTTGTGCTCAAGGTCAAGATCAGGAGATCTGAGCACTTACATGATTTCGTGACAATTGCTACTCCTCCTAGGCAATTGGATTCTCAACAAATTCATGCATAATGATCCTCAAGTTGGTCTCTGCATCTAGGTTGAGCTCAAGGTCGTTGTCAAATGTAAAGAGTTCTTGGCATTTATGCATTCACAAAAATTGATACTCCTCCTAGTCAATTACACCATTATACACCAAACTTGCACACAATGATGCTCATGTGGGTCTGCATCCAGATTGTGCTCAAGGGGAAGTTCAGGGTCAAACATCAGGAGAGCTGAGCACTCTCAGGGTGATTTCATCAGGCTTGAATGAGCTACTCTGTCATTGATGGTATGGTTATCTGCATAGGTTGATGTAGGGGGATGTAAACGGCAACCAACAGAATCTGGTGAAGTAGTATCTGGCTGTGTGGACTCAAAAGTTCTAATAAACTGTACTGCAAGCTTGTAAGAGAAACTGTTGACTGTACTTGTTTTGGGATGAAAAAGATGAGCATAACAAACTTTAAAATAAACCAACCAAAAGAGTGGGAAGTGAATGTGTTTCTGACACATAAGTATGTATGTGTAGGAATAAAATTTGTGTTCTACATCCATCCATCCATCTTCTTCCGCTTAATCCTTTTCGGGTCACGGGGGGGCTGGAGCCTATCCTAGCATCTTTGGGCGAGAGGCAGGGTGCACCCTGGACAGATCGCCAGTCCATCACAGGGCCAACACAGAGAGACAGACAACCATTCACTCTCACAGTCATACCTAAGGACAATTTAGAATCCCCAGTTTGATGCCAATTAACCTAACTTGTATGTTTTTGGCATGTGGGAGCAACATACAAAAAAAAAAAAAAAAAATTCTATATATGGTCAACTGTATTTGTTCAGTACAGATCATTTGGTTGCACGGTAATATAGTGGTTGGCACTGTTGCCTCACAGCTAGAAGGTTCCAGGTTCAAATCCCCCAGCTGACAGGGGTGGGAACCTGTCTTGTGTGGGTTTACTCTGACAATCTAAAGACATGTGTATTAAGCTAATTGGTGACATTTGTCCCTAGGTGTGTGTTTCTGATAGGCCCTTAGAATAGAGGGTGAGTGTAGCTACTAGTTAAGTGCTTTGAGTGGTCTTTGTAACTAGAAAAAAATGTTATATAAGTACAGGTCCTTATTATACAGAGAGGGTATATGTGCACTGTTACAACCCTGATAGGCTAACTTGTGCATGATGAGGAAAAAATATATAATTTCAAGCTTGCAGAAGAAAGCATACAGTATATGTACGCTTACAGGCACACGTTTCATTTGAATATTTGTCGATATTTATATTTATGGCAAGCTTTTGACTAGAGTTTTTGAAGCAAATCAGACTAATTTGTCCTTTTGTGTTTTTATCAGGCAGCACTTTGGAGCTCCCAACAATCAGGGAATGGTTCGTCTTTCCTGGAAACCATTTGAAGGAACCTGTTATGGTCCATCCCAGCCCAGTCAGCCTTCCATGTACTGGTCCCAACACTAATAACTTTAACGTCACATAACCTGATTTTAGTCTGGTTTCGGAGGTTAATATAAGTTGTAAAAGATGCAGAGATGAGGGACTTCATGTCTTAGCTGTGCTTATTTTTTTTTTTTTACTTGGATTATGATACAAGGATGTAAAGTTTAGAAAGCTTCAAGTAAGCATTCTTATGGTGTTATCATTTGCAAAACCTAGTCATCAGTGGCCATTGCATTGGCTTTAAAAAAAGCTGCTCACTATAGTGTTTGTACAGCATAATACAAAACAAAGTTGACAGATGGACATTTGTTAAATTTTCAGCAGTGGTTTTACATCCAAATTCTTCTTCTGTAGGTGATCGCCCCAGTCTAGACCTGTTATGGTTCGGCACCGGCCCTGAGGTTTCTGCTCTACGTCTCACAGCTTTCCTTTCTATTTTTGACTGCCTCGACTTCTCCAGTCTGTATGGAGTTATTGAAGACTCTATCCTGGCTGCCCTCTGTCTGGTCACTTACATAGTCCTACAGGTAGAGTAAATGTGCCTGCTTAATTAAAACATGATAACATAAGTGAGCCAAAGAGAAAAGGTTTGAATTATTTTTAATCAATCAATCTGGGGGAAGCAAGAACAATTTTTATTTTTTAATATTTTATTGTGAGGTTTTAAGGAACACCACATGCAACACACACACAGCAAAAAAGAGAAACAAAACAGTGCATGAGAGTCAGAGCTCCTAGGAATTGTTCATCTTGCCCACCCCCAGGAAAAAAGGAAAAAATACTATTGGTGGCCAACAACAAATTCATATATGGGAGGTAGCAGTACTCATGAATTATATAATTACATCTCATTGAGGAATGTTGTGAATGGCTTTTATGCTTTCAGAATTATCTCTAATTCTGTGTTGTAAAATGAATCTGTTCCATTTTGATAATGGAACGATTTTTATATCCCCACACAAAAAAGTTGGAAGGTATAATGTTTTTGACCTGTCCATCCATTTGACATTTTATGTTGTTGCCACTTTAGCTTCTATATTTCTGATTGGATTGACTTCAGATTTATTCAGATGCTTTGACTCAAATGAGGGCTTACACTTTTTTTGTTTTGGTGGTGGGGGCTTTTTTTTTTTTCCTGTCCATTTTATGTTGATCACAGTTGTCATTAGGGGCCTCTTATGGGGATGCGTGGGTAATGTAAGCTTGCTCACTAAGGGGCTGTGCACACAGCAACGTTTTTATTGAAACTGGAAAAAAGATCTGTGTGTTCACATAGATCCACAAACAGCTGAATTCCAGGCCAGTTTGCACAGATTTTTTTTTTTTTTTGCAATACTGTAAATGCCAGATTTCCCCCAGGAAGGAGTATAGAATTATCCATCCATCCATCCATCTTCTTCCGCTTAATCCTTTTCGGGTCGCGGCGGGGGGGCTGGAGCCTATCCCAGCATCTTTGGGCGAGAGGCAGGGTACACCCTGGACAGATCGCCAGTCCATCGCAGGGCCAACACAGAGAGACAGACAACCATTTATTCTCACATTCATACCTAAGGACAATTCAGAATCCCCACTTTGATGCCAGTTAACCTAACTTGCATGTTCTTGGCTTGTGGGAGGAAACCGGAGAAATCCCGGAGTAAACCCATGCAGACACGGGGAGAACATGCAAACTCCACACAGATCACTGTTGGTCGGGGGCTGGGATCAAACCCAGGATCCCCTGGCGAAGGGTGAGTTACTGTTCTGCCGCAGTGCTAACCACTCCGCCACCGCGCTGCCCGAGTATAGAATTATATTGTATATATTTTCCCCTTTTTTTAAAACGGAACAATAAGAATGAGAGTGTCATTCATAAATAAATAAAATAATAAATAACCAATGCGTATGTCAGAGGTATAAAAAAACATCTCTGACTTACTGATAGAAGTCAGTCAGTTTGAATATTTGATAAGCTGGAGAAATCTTCAATTTTAGCTTTAAGAAAATTGTTAGAAGTAAGAAAAAAGGTGACTTGAGGTTCGGTTGAGGAGCAGCTGTGCAAAACTGGACTTAAAATGTTCTTTTTGTCAGCTCTCTCTGTGGATTTTTTTTTCCATCATTCAGCAAAGGTGAGCATCATTTTCGGGATCTATTTCACTCTGTAAATCCTCCTTGCTTATACAGTGGTGTGAAAAAGTGTTTGCCCCCTTTCTGTTTTCTCATTTTTTTGTATGTTTGTCACATTTAAATGTTTCAGAACATCAAATAAATTTGAATATTGGACAAAAATAACACAAGTAAACACAAAATGAAGTTTTTATATGAGTGTTTATTATTAAGGGGGGAAAAATCCAAACCTAAATGGCCCTGTGTGAAAAAGTGATTGCCCCCTAAAACTAATTAACTGGTTGGGCCACCCTTAGCAGCAACAACTGCAATCAAGCGTTTGCGATAACTGGCAGTGAGTCTTTTACAGCAGTGTAAAGGAATTTTGGCTCATTCATCTTTGCAGAATTGTTGTAATTAATAATAATAATAATGCAGCAGATTTATATAGCGCTGTATCATAGATACTCAAAGATGCTGTACAAATAGATATATTATTCATTCATTCCAGACAGACAATGGTGGTGGCAAGCTACTACTGTAGCCACAGCTGCCCTGAGGCAGGCTGATGGAAATGTGGCTGCCAATCCACGCCAACGGCCTCTCCAGCCACCACCAAACATTTATGCACATTCATACCCAGCGTTATGGACACTGGAGGCAAGGTGGGTAAAGAGTCTTGCCCAGGGACACAACGGCAGGATATCTGGGGAGAGCGAGATTCGAACCGCCAGCCATCCGGTTATTGGATGACCTGCTGTACCT
Organism: Pholidichthys leucotaenia; assembly: GCA_020510985.1. NCBI lineage: Eukaryota > Metazoa > Chordata > Actinopteri > Cichliformes > Pholidichthyidae > Pholidichthys > Pholidichthys leucotaenia. The sequence goes on along the minus strand of CM035837.1, from coordinate 344,593,711 downwards.
CTTGAGCCACTGCCACCCCTAATTCAGCCACAATAGAGGGTTTTTGAGCAAGAACCGCATTTTTAAAGTCATGTCACAGCATCTCAATCAGATTCAGGTCAGGACTTTGACTAGGCCACTCCAAAGTCTTCATTTTGTTTTTCTTAAGCCATTCAGAGGTGGTCTTGCTGGTGTGTTTTGGATCATTGTCCTGCTGCAGAACCCAAGTGCGCTTCAGCTTGAGGTCATGAACAGATGGCCGGACATTCTCCTTCAGGATTTTTTGCTAGACAGCAGAATTTATGGTTCCATTTACCACAGCAAGTCTTCCAGGTCCTGAAGAAGCAAAACGGCCCCAGACCATCACACTACCACCACCATATTTTACTGTCGGTATGATGTTCCTTTTTTGAAATGCTGTTACTTTTACGCCGGATGTAATGGGACACATACCTTCCAAAATGTTCAACTTTTGTCTCGTCAGTCCACAGAGTATTTTCACAAAAGTCTTGGGGCTCATCAAGATGTTTTCTGGCAAAAGTGAGGCCTGCAGTTCTTTGGATGTTGTTGTGGATACAGGAAAGAGTTCTTGAAGCCAAGTTAAGAGAAGAGGTGACAATCAGTGAGCAGCAGTATGGTTTCATGCCAAGAAAGAGTACTACAGATGCAATCTTTGCTCTAAGAGTGTTGATGAAGTATAGAGAAGGTCTGAAGGAGTTTCACTTTGTTTTTGTGGATATAGAGTAGGGGTCTCCAACCTGGGGGTCCTGGAACATTCAGGTTTCTGTGGGAAAGTTTCTAATTTCACTTCTTAATTGGTCCAAAGAGTTGGAAATAATTTGTCATTGTTGTGCATGTGTTCTGTAGGCACCCATGCACAACAACAGCAAATTATTTACAAATCTTTGGACCAATTAAGAAGTGAAATTAGAAAATTTCCCACAGAAACCTGAACATTCCAGGAGCCCCAGGTTGGAGACCCCTGATCTAGAGAAAGCATATGATAAATTGCCACGAGAGGAAGTGTGGTACTGTATGAGAAAGTCAGGACTGGCAGAGAAGTATGTGAGAGTGGTGCATTACATATAGGAGGATAGCGAGACGGTGGTGAGGTGTGCTGTAGGAGTGACGGATGGATTCAAGGTGGGGTTGGGGTTACATCGGGGTTCTGCTCCGATCCTTTCTTGTTTGCCATGGTGATGGGCAGGCTGGCAGACGAGGTCAGGCAGGAGTCTCCGTGGACCATGATGTTTGCAGACGACATTGTGATCTGTAGTGAGAATAGGGAGCAGGTAGAAGAGAACCTGGAGAGGTGGAGGTATGCTCTGGAGAGAAAAGGCATAAAAGTCAGTAGAAGCAACATGAGTGTGAATGAGAGGAAGGCAGGTGTAATGGTAAAGATGCAAGGAGTAGAAGTAGTGAAGGTAGATGAGTTTAAATAGCTGGGGTCAACCATCCAAAGCAAAGGAAAATGCACAAGAGAGGTGAAGAAGAGAGTGTAGACAGGGTGGAGTGGGTGATGAGTGTCAGGGGTGATTTGTGACAGAAAGATGGCAGCTAAAGTGAGAGGGAAGGTTTACAAGACAGTAGTGAGACCTGCTGTAATGTATGGTTTGGAAACGGTGGCTCTGACAAAAAGACAGGTGGCAGAGTTTAAGATGCTAAGATTCTCATTGGGAGTGACTAGGAGGGACAGGATTAAAAATGAGTATCAGAGTGACAACTCAGGTCTAGCAGTTTGGAGACAAAGTAAGAGAAGCAAGGCTAATATGGTTTGGACATGTGCAGAGGAGGGATAGTGGATATATTGGACAAAGGATGTTGAAGATAGAGCTGCCAGGCAGGAGGAAAAGAGGAAGACCACAGAAAAGATTCATGGATGTAGTGAAGGAAGACATGGAGAGGGTTGGTGTTACAGAGGAAGATGCAAGGGATAGGGTGAGATGGAGGCAGATGATCAACTGTGGCAACCCTGAAAGCAGGACTATTCAATTACAAAATCAGTTGGGCCACAATTCGAAATCAAGACTTGTAACTGGGCCGCACATGTTCAACGATCTGTTGAATATAACAAATTTCAAACCAGCACTGATCAATATGATGAAAAATATGCACTTTTTATTCATTGTCTTGGATTTAAATGTGCGCTTGGCACATGACAAAGGCGCATCAAAAGTGCATAAAAATAATAACAGTGCTGGGGTTGAGCAGAACTTGTAGTAGAAATATTTTTTCCTCTTGAACAACAAATAAATAGAATGGGGGGGGGGAAATTCTGTAAATAACTGTTTTGGTCACATCTTATAGGCATATCTCAAAGTGCATAAAAACTCAATGTGCACTGTTAGTAGCATTAACATTTGTTTCCCTTTTGAAATAAAATATATTACATCCTGGTCATAACTGACCTTGGCACATCACAATGTGCATTTAGCTGAATAAAAATGAACTGTCAAACACTTTGGTGCACAAACCCCCCAAGAAAAGATTGGTAACATTTACAAACATTGCACATCCACCATTGTGGTTTGTTTTGTTTTAAATCAACTCGTGGGAAGGAACCTCTTTTTTATCACTACACGGTCCATTACACACACACACACACACACACACACACACACACACACACACATCAGTCAATCAAAAATTTCTAGTAGAGTTAAGGATGCAAAAAGCCCCCACTTAAAAACTTGAGTAATGCCTTCAGTCTTGAAGGTTTGAGGTTTTTCTTCAAAATTTATAACAATTTTCTTTATAATTTTCTGCTTTTCTCTGTAAATTTATCAAAATTTGAAACCATTTTCCTCAAATTTGTAATTTCCTCTTGTAAAATTGATTTTTCTTGTACACTTGAGACTTGATTATAAATTTGAAGTTTTTATAGCTGATTTTTGTTTGTTTTTTGTTTTTTTTTAAAATAAAATTACTGGGTTTTTTTTATAAATTTGAAACTAGATTGTAGTCAAAATTTTGACTTTTTTTCCTTATACAATTTACACTTAGGACAGTAATTTTGCAGAGCCAGAACAGAACAATAATTTAACTCTGATTTCAAAGAGAAAAAAAAAACAAAATTGTATGTAATGAAATAAATTAACTTAAATGACCAAAGATGCAGTTATTTCTGTTATAATATTTCTATATATTTATAGTTTTTTAGAAATCTCCTCACCACCCAGACAGCAGGAAAAACCTCCCTTATTTTGAAATCCAAATGTTGGCACGTTTAGTTTGTCTGAAGGCTGCTGACACATTAAAGTCGTTGACTTTGTGAATTTCGGTCATCTTAACATGCCAGTACATAATATCCATCCATCCATTCAGTAGCTGGTGAAGTCAATCCTCAGCGATTCAGTCACTCTTGCCTTTCCCTGCATATAGTATTAAGCCTAACCACACCTGTTTGCTAAGCGATTCTTATTGTTCCCATTACCAGTGGGTTAAAACCACCATAAATGCCTTCACTGCTTACATACCTCTTCTGCTTTTTTCCCCCACTTTTAAAGTACTTTAATAACTAACTACTAACTAACTAACTTGCACTTATATAGCGCTTTTCTAGTCACAAAGACCACTCAAAGCGCTTTCATTAATACTAACCCTCTATTCTAAGGGCCTATAGGAAACAGATATCTAGGGACAATTTAGAATAGCCAATTAACCTAACATGCATGTTTTTGGCATGTGGGAGGAAACCGGAGAAATCCCGGGGTAAACCCACGCAACACGGGGAGAACATGCAAACTCCACACAGATCACTGTTGGTCGGGGGCTGGGATCGAACCACGATCCCCACAATCCCCCGGCCAAGGGTAAACTGTGCTGCCGCAGTGCTAACCACTGCGCCACCGTGCAGCTCATGCTTCTCTCGGATCACAACGCTAGAAAGACACTCTGCCTGCCTGCCGACTGGAATGTTCATGTGGGCGGGGTGCTTCTGAACTCCACACGGATGACGGTCATGCATGTTGTTCGTGTGCGTGCTTGCGGACCGTCATTCCTTCATATTTTTTTCTTAAATTTATATTTCCTTGGCGTGGCCTGGGCCACTTGGAGGTTGGCTGTGGGCCGCATGTGGCCTGCAGGCCACTAATTGAGTACAGGGATGGCAAATTTCCGCCGATTTATTTTCAAATTGATCATTTCTGTGAATCGTCTAAATCCGTTGAGAAAATTTTAGGGGGGGTAAGGTACCTTATTGTTACCGATTTTAGTGAAAATCAACACGATTACATAAGCACTCAGCGCTTCCCCGGGTCAAGTCTCCCGCGATAACCCGGATGTTATGTACTCAAGCTACTGCTGTATTGGATAGTTGCGATTGGATAGTTGCAAACGATTGGACCAATCAAATGGCTCGTTGTATGCTTTGTCAAAAATTCATGGCGGCGTGTTCTCAGGGATGTGATTTTTCCGCTAATTTGCCGAATTCCGCTTTTTTTTTATCTTCCAGTAAGATAAAGTACGTGAAGTACGTTAGCGGCTTGTGGTCCACGAACGCAGTGAAGGTGCGCCCTTTCAGCCAGAACTGGAAGTGGCGTATGGCCAGGTGGAGAGCCAGCAACTCTCTGTCACTGGCAGCGTACAACGGCTGTATGAGCTGGGCTGCGCGGGGGAGGAAACGGTAATAAAAGTTAACCATCCCCCAAAACTCCTGCAGCGCCCTGACATTGATGTTGAGGAGAAAAAAATAGCAAAACAATTTAGTTAGATTACTTTTATGATTCCAAACAGTTTGAAATTGACAGTGCACAGTGGACATTGACTCATAACTTTTGAATATTTCTAAGACTTGGCTACATCAGTGATTGTGCAAAATGAACTGCTCAAGACTCAATGGAGATTGAAACTGGTGATCTGAAATGAATGCTGAAATTATATAAAGTAATGGTATGAATGAATTTTATTTCTATTATGGAATAGATAAAATTAACTGATTTTGATTTGATCAAGTGTTAAAGCATGTGATGGATAATGCTTGTTGGAATATTTTAGGAATGCTATCTTCTTGGAACATAAGTCAATATTATACATTAATAATTGGCATTCAGCTGTTTGTTTTATGTCATTTAAGCACAGTTCTGGTACTTAAAAATCATAAAAACCCAGGAGCTTCGGGGGGCTTCACCCCCCTTGCCCCCCCACTGGGGCTCTGCCCCGGACCCCGCTGGGGGACTATGTCCCCCAGACCCCCTGCTAAACTTTCAGATAATTTCCCCAACCCCAAATCACATCCCTGGTTCGTGTTGGAATTCTGAGCTTTCGGTATTGTTTTCAGTGGAATTATGAGATTGTTATCTAAGGATCAGGAGTCATCAGTGCTAGAAATAGACAAAAGTGTCAAAAATAAGTTCCGATGGAATTGGCTTGAGAGAAAAGTGACGGTAAAGGTGAAAATTGGCTCAAAGTTCGACGAGGTAACAGAAACACTCGGACAATTTCTGAAGAAACCAGAAAAGGAGATGAAGTTCAAAGTTCAGAGACTGACACAGCTTGCTGCCAGAAGGAAGAAAGTTTCACATTAGAAGTGACTTGGTGACCAGTGTAAATAGTGTAATAAACTTTTATAGAACTGTTAAATATGTTGGACTAAAGACAGTGAGATAACATTGAAGAAAAAGTAAGTTAACTTTTCATTAAATTTAATGATTTATCTAAGTCTAGTATTTAATTTTTTTTATCATTTTTTTTTCAGTCTAAATTACTTCTGTTTTACTGAAAACCTCTCAGCTTCAGGGGGGCTGTGCCCCCCCCCAGCCCCCCCATAAGTCAGTCAACTAAATTAGATTTCAGCTGAAATCAGAATTTCCTGTTGCCATCCCTGTGAGTAGGCCTGCAATAAAGTGAGCAGCCGAAAGCAGAAGAAGAGTTCTAACTATAATCACACCAACTTCAAAGTTTAATCAAGGTGCATGTATTTCTGTGAGAAATATATGCACCTTGGTGTGTAGACTGGTTGAAATCTGTTTGGAAGTTGGAGCTGTAACGTCACACTTACTGCTTTACTCTGTGCACACAGAGGTGGAAGAAAGGTGCCAGCAAAACCATTCCACTCTGGAGATTGGCTTCAAACTCTACACTTTCACACCTCCAAAAACCCAGTGGCGTATGCGTGGACAGCCAAACTGTAATAGAAGTTTGCCAGTTTTGGGTAAAAATGTTGTTGTGTGCACAGGGCCTAAGGTTTTTTAATATGTTATTAAAAAATGGAGATGAAGATTTCCAGTCATTTAAAATTAATCCCTTAGCTGCAACACTTCCTGCCATTAGGGACTGAAGACTGTTTTTACCTCTCTGTAAATTATGTAAAAGAATTCCACTGTAGATTGTGACTGTTCTACAGATTGACAGGTAAGTGGTTTTCTCTGATTTTATGTTTAATTTTTTTCTTCTACAATCTTTTTACAAGTAATGTTTCAGTTGTAAACAACTTGTAAACATTGCTGATAGGTACTTTTAAAGTGATGACATCTTCATGGTGATTGGTATTTGCTGTATCTTTGGCGTAGCTCATAGTGACTGAGTTAAGCCGTTAAATAAAGGGGTGGTGACTCTGCAACTGGTGATTTATGTAAACAGAAAATGAAAGACCACATGTATTTAGCAACATGTAAATATGTCTGCTTTTGATTTGGGATTTGCATCTATGACACGTACACAACAATTATTCTACTCTTTTATGAACATGTGTTGTGAAGTTAAACATTGTTTGTTGACCGTCTGTTCTGAGTTGTTTTGTTGTGGCTTGGTGGTGGCCGTTATCACCCACTAGGGGCCCAGTTTAGCCACAGACACCAGTCTTTGTAACTCCTGCTCTTACGTCAGCAAAATGATAACCATCCAAGGGCTTTGAATATTTCAAGGTAATTGTCAATTCACCTTTGAACTTCCATGTTTTGGTTGTAATTTTTTCATAAAGTGCAAGATGTATTGGTCAAAGTATGAGAATGTCAGTTTTGTTCTTTTAGTTTGTGTTTTTTGCTTTGACGTCTTCTGATTGAGCTTCAACACAACAGAGATGACAGGCTCATATCACCTGGATAAAGTTACATGCGTCATATTTTAGAAGCAAAACACAAATTAAACTAGAGTTTTTGAGCAGTTGTAAATGCCTTTTAATTCCTCCTGTGTTACATTAAGAAATTTACCTGTAATATAGTCCTTATGAAAATTCAACTTTCATTGTATATTTAAAAAGGATGACTAAGATTTTTATCATATAGTGTTGTGAAAAAGTGTTTGCCCCCTTCCTGATTTCTCTTTTTTTTTGTATGTTTGTCACACTTAAATGTTTCAGATCATCAAACAAATTTAAATATTAGACAAAGATAACACAAGTAAACACAAAATGTAGTTTTTAATTGGTGTTTATTACACAGGGTTACAAAAATAATTTTTTGTAAGTTGTCTGTGTTTTTTCAACTGATTTAAGACAATGTTGCACCGCTGAATCCGAAAATGACATCCGTTTCTGAATCCGAAAATGACATCCGTTTCTCTTGATCTGGTCAGGTTTTATGCTAAGTTGATTTTTAAAAAATCTGATCTTCTGACTAAATCGATTAGATTTTTGTGACATTATTGGTTGATTTTTGTTAATATTTCTCATCCAGAACAGATTTTTAAGAGAAAAAATCGTTTTCTAACACAATTTATTGATTAAATGTTACAAACTTTGATTACTGTAAATTGAATAGTAGACATTGATAAGTACATGTAAGTTGAATGTTATGTCATCATTGTTCAAAATTCAGAGCTTCAACTTCCGTTTATTCGAACCTCTAGAATGCTCAGCACCAGGGGTGCCTCTCTTCAGAGTCCAACAATAATCAACCATCATGACAATTTATGACATCATGTCATAAATTGGCACATGCAAACTCTTCAGAGTTCGATAAATTTCAAGAAATAAAAAAGAATTTTGCATCATATAAAGCGAAAATACCTGTACATGTAAACAAAAACGTAAAAAACGTGGCTATAGTTCAAAAAGTTGACCTGATTGAGCAAAATCAATGCGATTTTTGGGTTCAGCACATCAAAATTGTCCTAAATCTAATTTTTTTTTTTACCCTAAATAATTGTTAAGGGTAAAAAAAAATCCAAACAGACATGGCCCTGTGTAAAAAAGTGATTACCCCCCGTTAAAGCATAGACTTAACTGTGGTTTATCACATCTTTGGAAAGCTGAGTTCAGTTTCTCAAGCCACACCCAGGCCTGATAACTGCCACACCTGATCTCAATCAAGAAGTCACTTAAATAGGACCTGCCTGACAAAGTGAAGTAGACCAACAGATCCTCAAAAGCTAGACATCATGCTGTGATCTAAAGAAATTCAGGAACAAATGAGAAACGAAGTAATTGAGATCTATCAGTCTGGAAAAGGTTATAAAGCCATTTCTAAAGCTTTGGGACTTGAGCGAACCACAGTGAGAGCCAATATCCACAAAAGGTGAAAACATGGAGCAGTGGTGAACCTTCCCAGGAGTGGCCGGCTGACCAAAATTATCCCAAGAGCACAGCGACGACTCATCCAAGAGGTCACAAAAAACCTCACAACAACATCCAAAGAACTGCAGGCCTCACTTGCCTCAGTTAAGGTCAGTGTTCATGACTCCACCACAAGAAAGAGACTGGGCAAAAATGGCCTGCATGGCAGAGTTCCAAGACAAAAACCACTGCTGAGCAAAAAGAGCATAAAAGCTCGTCTCAGTTTTGCCAGAGAACATCTTGATGATCCCCAAGACTTTTGGGAAAATACTCTGTGGACTGACAAGACAAACACTGAACTTTTTGGAAGGTGTGTGTCCCATTACATGTGGCATAAAAGTAACACAGCATTTCAGAAAAGGAACATAATACCAATATTAATATATGGTGGTGGTAGTGTGATGGTCTGGGGCTGTTTTGCTGCTTCAGGACCTGGAAGACTTGTTGTGGTCAGTGGAACCATGAATTCTGCTGTCTAGCAAAAAATCCTGAAGGAGAATGTCTGGCCATCTGTTCGTGACCTCAAGCTGAAGCGCACTTGGGTTCTGCAGCAGGACAAGGATCCAAAACACACCAGCAAGTCCACCTCTGAGTGGCTTAAGAAAAACAAAATGAAGACTTTGGAGTGGCCTAGTCAAAGTCCTGACCTGAATCTGATTGAGATGCTGTGGCATGACCTTTTAAAAGTGGTTCATGCTCGAAAACCCTCCATTGTGGCTGAATTACACCAATTCTACAAAGATGAGTGAGCCAAAATTCCTCCACAGCACTGTAAAAGACTCATTGCCAGTTATCACAAACACTTGATTGCAATTGTTGCTGCTAAGGGTGGCCCAACCAGTTATTAGGTTTAGGGGGCAATCACTTTTTCACACAGAGCCATGCAGGTTTGGATTTTTTTTACCCTTAATAATAAACACCTTCAGTTAAAAATTGCATTTTGTGTTTACTTGTGTTATCTTTGTCTAATATTTAAATTTGTTTGATGATCTGAAACATTTAAGTGTGACATACAAAAAAATGAGAAATCAGGAAGGGGACAAACACTTTTTCACACCACTGTATATCTGCATTTCAAACACCGACTAGCTCACAAAATAATAAAATACCTTAAGGCCCTGTCGTACCTAGACGATTTAGACAGTGTCAAACGTATGAAAAATTAGGAGAATACGCTAGCGAATGCCGAATCAGTTAAGGATATTCAGCTTTCGGGTGAAATTTCAGGATGCACCTAAAATGCAGTATAACCTTTACAGGTTTGAATGCACATTTCCAACTGTTAAATGTTTCACTACTTTTTGCACTACTTGGCTGTTGTCTAACAAGGTGCTTAACGGTAAAATTCACAACAGGTGTTTGATCCATGAATCGACTAATGCATTTTCTGTTTCAATTAGAATTGGTATGTAAACAGTCCTTTTCATGATGCTGTTCACATTTTGACAGCATGACACCAAGACGACACCTAACAATTGATCAACAGTACCTCGCCATTACGAGGTTTCAAATAGGATGTTCTCAGAGGGAAGTGGCCACTGAGCTTAGAGTGCCACAGAATGTCATCAGTAGGTTGCAGCAGAGATGCAGAGAGACTGGAAAGGTCACAGAAAGTCATAGAAGTGGACGTCCTTTGGCCACATCCCACGCTGCTGACCGCTTTATTGTGAACAGTGCCCTGTGGAACTGGATGATGAATGCCACTCAACTCCAGACACATTTGAGGGAAGTGACAGGCACCCAAGTGTCCCGTCAGACCATTTGAAACCATTTACATCAGCGTCGTCTGCATGCTAGACGACCTGCAAGGGTACCTGACCACACCACCAGGCACAGGCGTCATCGTTTGCATGGGCCAGGGAGCATTTACGCTGGACAAGGGACCAGTGGGCCGCAGTGCTGTTCTCTGATGAAAGTCAATTCTCGTTGAGCAGAAATGATGGCCGCCAATGATGCTGGAGAGGTCAAGGAGAGCACTATGCATCAGCCACTGTTGTTACCAGACGAGCTTTTGGTGGTGGTGGTGTTACAGTCTGGGCAGGTGTGTCTAGTCAATACAGAACTATCCTACACCTTGTAAGTGGTACAGTGACAAGCCAATACTACCCAAATAACATCAGTAATCCAGTGCAACAGGTGTTTGATCCATGAATCGACCAATACATTTTCTAGTTCAATTAGAATTGATATTTAAACATTCTTCTTCATCATGCTGTTCACATTTTGACATCAAGAGACCAAGACGACACTTAACAATTGATCAACAGTACCTCGCCATTGCAAGGCTTCAAACAGGATGTTCTCACAGGGAAGTGGCCACTGAGCTTCAAGTGTCACTGAGTGTCATCAGCAGATTGCAATAGAGATACAGAGAGACTGGAAGAGTCACAGAAAGGCATAGAAGTGGACGTCTTTTGGCCACATCCCACACTGCTGGCTGCTTCATTGTGAACAGTGCCCTGTGGAACTGGATGATGAATGCCACTCAACTCCAGACACATTTGAGGGAGGTGAGAGGCACTCAAGCGTCATGGCAGACCATCCAGAACTGTTTACATCAGCGTGGTCTGCATGCTTGACCACCTGCAAGGGTACCTGATCACACCACCAGGCATAGGCGTCATCGTTTTGCCTGGGCCAGGGAGCATTTACACTGGACAAGGGACCAGTGGACCTCAGTGCTGTTCTCTGATGAAAGTCGATTCACGCTGAGCAGAAATGATGGCGGCCAACAATGTTGGAAACGTCAAGAAGAGTGCTATGCATCAGCCGCTGTTGTCACCAGACAAGCCTTTGGTGGTGGTGGTGTTACAGTCTGGGCAGGTGTGTCTAGTCAATACAGAACTGCTATACACCTTATGAATGGTACAGTGACAAGCTGATACTAGCTGAATAACATTATTAATCCCGTCATTGTGCCCCTGCATGAACAGCACAGGCCTAATTTCATCTTCATGGACGACAATGCTCCAGCTCATCGAGGTCGCATTATTAGAGAACGGCTGCTGGAGGCTGGGGTACGTCAAATGGAGTGGCCTGCACTTTCTCCAGACCTGAATCCCATAGAAAACCTATGAGATCAGCTGAGTCACTGTGTCGAAGCCTGTAACCCATCACCCCACAATCTCAATGACCTCAGGGCCACCCTTCAAGAAGAGGGGAATGCCATGCCTCAGCACACAATAAGTCGATATGTGAACAGCATGAGACATCGTTGTCAAGTTGTAATTGATGCTCAGGGGCACATGACAAGTTTTTGAGATATTGACATTTTTAGTTGTGGTATATCAACCACTGTTGTTGACTTTTGTTTCAATAAATTGTTTGAGATGAGGAAATCACCATTCCATGCTTCTAATTAAATGCCCTTCTTTCATGATATAATATCACTGTAGTGTGAACTTTTTACATTTTCCATAAATTTCACCCGAAAGCCAAATATCCCTAACTTTTTGTGAGTACTGTATGAGTAACGCGCTTTGAACCTATGTGTAACTTACTGAATGGGTTTCTAACTTACAGCTACTCTATAATGGCGTATTTGCAGTGTTGGTTCACAGGAGGAACCTGATAACACTGGTCTTGTTCTTCTATTCAGAAAAAGTAGAGATGTTTCCTACCTTGGCGTTTCGACTGTGTGACGCTCTCTGTGTAGAGTAGGTGACACCTTTACTAATTAAGCGCCGATTTGATCCACCTGCTCTCTGTTCTGATCAGCTCAGCTGGTGCCTGCAGCACACACACACACACACACACACCCCTAAACACACGTACTTGTTCGAATAACGGGACCTGTCGGGAACAGTCCGAGCCAACTTAAGTGTAACACTTTCAAGCTACAGGATATTATGAAGATCCAAATCGCTGTTAGCCCTCCTTGTCATGTTTTAACATTTGACTGCAGTCTGTACTATCAGCTGGCCAGTGCTATTCTGATAGATATGCCAAAATGTCAGAACACTGGAGGAGGTGGAGCCAGTCAGCTGATGAGATCGCCTGAAGCACAGAGCTCAGCTCTTTTCCATCAGCTGTCGTTGGATGATAAATCCCACTTTGCCGTCCCTTGCCTGTGGCTCTCTGATGTCTTTGGGGTCACACCGGCAAAAGCACACTCCATGCATTATGGGTTTTTTTTTTCACTTTATTGAAAATAAACTTTTATTACCATCAGTTTGCGTGCCTTTGAGCGAGGTTGTGACAACTGTCATCTGATGCTTGTGATGTCACATCAGCTGTTTTAGATGTAACCAACCCAACAGATTTGACAGCTTTGCCAGGTCAGTTATGCCCCCCGCCGTGCACTGGTCTTTGGAGGGGAGAATCATTTTAGTTGAACAGAGATGATCTCTTGCACACCTAGGATTCATGGATCGGGAGGTGACGGCAGTTTGGTATGACCGTGCTATGCATAAGTTAGGATAAGCTATGCATAAGTTTTGCGTAAGTTGTTGTGAATGCCAGCAACACGATAAGCCTTCATTGGTTTAAGTTATTTATAAGTTATCAAAACGTCCTATATAAGTTACTAATATGTTATGTGTACATCAAACTCATTATGGATACATGATGCATACGGCCAAAAGTGAAAATTTCGGCATATGCCAGAGTTTTAGACCAGTTTTTATACATTTGGCAAATGCTGCCTAAATCGTCATGGTGTGGCAGTGCCTTTAATTGTAATATAAATACATAAATTGATAAATAACACCAGAGCTTTTCCCACCATTAATATGACCTTCAACTTGTACAATTCAATCAAAAACAACCTGAAATTTTTTAGAGATAATAACTACAAAAAAAAAGAATAACCTGAGTGTATAAAGATGGACCCAGTAGCAGTCTGTCTGCATGACATGTCTTGACTTTGCCCACTCAGCTTTGCAAAAATGCTTCATATTAGATTGTGAGGGCATCACAAAATGCAGCCCTCTTCCGGTCACCCCGCAGATTTTAAATTGGATTCTGGTCAGTTGAATCATTCCAAAACTTTTATCTTCCTCTAGTGCTGTTGTTCTTTTGTTGATTTGGAGTTGTGCTTTGTGTTGCTGTTAGGTTGAATGGTGAAATTCCTCTTTATCTTCAGTTTTTTAGCAAAGGCCTGACGGGGTTTGTGCCAACGTTAACTGATATTTGGGACTGTCAATAAGTCACTCCAAATTCACTAAAGCATCAGTTCCAGGTGAAGAAAAAGTCCCAACATGATGTTGTCACCACCATGCTTCAGCATGGGTGTGATGTTCTTTTGATATTGTACTATTTTTTTTTTTTTATGTCTGACAAACCTTTGGGATTTATGCCAGAAAGTTTAAACTTAGTCTCTTTGGACTAAAATGCTTCCCCCCCCCCCCCCCACATACTTTTTGGAAATTCATTGTACATTTTTTTTTTTTTTTTATCCCCTGCCAAAGATCCCTTTGGGCGAAGACTAAAGGGGAATTATGTTATGAGGCTGTCCATCTGTCCCACTTTTGTGAAATGAACTCCTTCCTACAGTTTGTTATGATTGTTTTGAAACTTGGTAGCAGGGTTTGATATACACTAATGATGTGCATATTGCAATTTTGCTCTAAGCAGATGATTTTTGCAAGAGTTATAGCCCCTGACTTATGATGTCCTATTTCACCTCAGTTAATAGACAGTAACTGTCTTGTGAAATCAACTATAAACTAAAATAGATTTCCCTAAGTCTTGTAAACACAATAACTGCTGAAAGAAATGATGTAGGCTTTTCAAATCAATACAATAGTTTGATCAAAGATGTATCTTGGAGGACTTGCACCCTGACCTGACTATGGGTTTGGGATAAAAAGGTCAAAGTTAACATTCCATTTGCACTATTACTGTAGAACGAGTAAAGCTAGGGTCACCAGTCTTGGTACACAGGTTCACCTTGGTATCCTCACCTCTGACTATGGATTTGTGGCCAGAAGGTCATATGTCAATATCAACATTCCCTTTGCACTAGTACTATAGAATGAGTAAAACTATGGTCACCAAACTTGGTACACTGGTTCACCCTGACACCATGACCTCTGACTATGGGTTTGGGGCCCAAAGGTCAAGATTGGTACTCCTTATGCCCTCTTACTATGGAATGCGTAATGCTCTCTAGGGTAACCAAACTTGCTACACAGGTTCACCTTGGGATCCTGATCTACAATTATAGGTTGTATCCAACTATATTGAACAGGCTTTATTGTCTTTGTACAGTTGTAAAGTACAATTAAATTGTGGGTGCTCCACCTGGCTACTGTACAGTAAAAGTATGAAAAATATAAAAACAGAGAACACTAGGGCGACCAACCCTGGTACACAGGTTCACCTTGGGATCCTGATTTCCGACTATGCGTTTGGGGTCCAAGGGTCAAGATTAACATTCCCTATGCCCTATTACTGTTCAATGAGTAAAGCTGGGGTCACCAAACTTGTTACACAGGTTCATCCTGTTACCATGACGGGTGACTATGGATTTGGGATTGCAAGGTCAAAGGTCAACATCAAAATGGCATATAAATTGTCTTGCAACAACAAAGAAAGCTAGGGTAACCAAACTTGCAACACAGGTTCACCTTGGGATCCTGATCTACAACTGTGGGTTGTATACAACTATTGTTGTATATTTGTGGATGATAGGTTTATCATAATTTGGTTCTGCTTCAATAATTATATTGAAAAGTTTAAAATTGCTCTCCTTCAGCAAGTATTTGGATCTTCAAAGAAAATGGAGCCAGGGGATTGTCAGAATTTTGCTAGGGTTTAATATTTTTCATTGTATAAAAATAGTTTTTACTTTGCACCCTATCCCATAGCCAAGATATATGAAGCATACAGGAGATTGTCACATGTACTGCACAATCAGTACTTACAAGAAATTCCTGCAGCTCCTTTATTGTTTCTGTGGGCCTCTTGGCAGCCTCTCAGATCAGATTCAGTCTTCAAATTTGGAGTGACCTCCACTTCTTTGAAGTGTCATTGCTGTGCTGTATTTTCTCCACTCATTGATGACTGTTTCCATTTTGACCCACACAGAACGCTCACTGGGATGTGATTAAACTGAGTAACCATTAGTCTTGTGTGTTTGTGTGCATGTGCTCCATGGTATATCTAACATCTTGGATATTCTTTTATACATGTCTCCTGACATCAGTTAGGAGAAATATATTCGCCTTCTATCATTGAGACCCCTTTGATGCTTTGTAAGGTTTTTATGGACCATGACTTTTGGAATTACAGTGGTGTGAAAGTGTTTTCCCCCTTCCTGATTTCTCATTTTTTGTATGTCACACTTAAATGTTTTAGATCATCAAACACACTTAAATATTAGACAAAGATAACACAAGTAAACACAACATGCAGTTTTAAAATGAAGGTGTTTATTATTAAGGGGAAATAAAATCCAAACCTACATGGCCTTGTGTGAAAAAGTGATTGCCCCCTAAACCTAATAATTGGTTGAGCCACCCTTAGCAGCAACAACTGCAATCAAGTGTTTGTGATAACTGGCAATGAGTCTTTTATGGCTGTGGAGGAATTCTGGCCCACTCATCTTGGCAGAATTGTTGTAATTAAGCCACATTTGAGGGTTTTTTTCGAGCATGGACGGCCTTTTTAAGGTCATGCCACAGCATCTTAATCAGATTCAGGTCAGGACTTTGACTAGGCCACTCCAGAGTCTTCATTTTGTTTTTCTTAAGCCATTCAGAGGTGGACTTGCTGGTGTATTTTGGATCCTTGTCCTGCTGCAGACCCCAAGTGCGCTTCAGCTTGAGGTCTCTAACAGATAGCCGGACATTCTCCTTCAGGATTTTTGGTAGGCCGCAGAATTCATGTTCCATTTACCACAGCAAGTCTTCCAGGCGCTGAAGCAGCAAAACAGCCCCAGACCATCACACTACCACCACCATATTTTACTGTTGCTATGATGTTCCTTTTCTGAAATGCTGTTACTTTTACGCCAGATGTAATGGGACACACACCTTCCAAAAAGTTCAACTTTTGTCTCATCAGTCCACAGACTGGTTTCCTAACAGTCTTGGGGGTCATCAAAACATTTTCTGGCAAAACTGAGATGAGCCTTTGTTATTTTTCCTCAGCAGTGGTTTTCGTCTTGGAACCCTGCCATGCAGGCCATTTTTGCCCAGTGTCTTTCTTGTGGTGGAGTCATGAACACTGACCTTAACCGAGGCAAGTGAGGCCTGAAGTTCTTTGGATATTGTTGTGGGGTCTTTTGTGACCTCTTGGATGAGTCGTCACTGCACTCTTGGGGTAATTTTTGTTGGCCAGCCACTCCTGGGAAGGTTCACCACTGTTCCATGTTTTCACCATTTGTGTATAATGGGCTCTCACTGGTTTACTGGAGTCCCAAAGCTTTCGAAATGGCTTTATTGTGGAGATGCATATTGTGGGGGAATCTGCAGACAGCGTCTCGGTCAGGAGGCAGTGATTAAACATAAGAGAATAATAGGCAAGGACGTCCTGGGGAGTTGGCAGGAAGAGGGAGCTGGGGGTTGAAGGCAAATGTATTGTGGTGCTGGATATCATGCAGTGTGATGTGAAATGTCATGCAGATGTGAGATGATCTGTGGAGCTTATAAGGAGAACCCTGGTTTGGCTGATTCATTGTTTTTCTGTGTATGAATGTTGAGAGTGTTAATAAATTTCATCTGCTCGTAAACTGGCCTCCTCATTTCCCACACACTCCACATTATAACCTTTTCCAGACTGATAGAGCTGTTACTTTGTTTCGCATTTGTTCCTGAATTTCTTTGGATCGCAGAATGATGTCTAACTTTTGAGGATCTTTTGGTTTACTTCACTTTGTCAGGCAGGTCCTATTTAAGTGATTTCTTGATTGAGAATAGGTGTGGCAGTAATCAGGCCTGGGTGTGGCTAGAGAAATTGAACTCAGCTTTCCAAAGATGTGATAAACCACAGTTAATTTATGTTTTAATAGAAGGGGCAATCACTTTTTCACACAGGGCTATGTAGGTTTGGATTTTTTTTACCCTTAATAATAAACCCTTTCATTTACAAACTTCATTTTGTGTTTACTTGTATCTTTGTCTAATGCGCCGCACTGTGTGTTTATATATCTACATATTTATTCCATCTAGCTACAATGCTCCGCACTGTGTTTATATACTCATATATTTATTCCATCCAGCTACAATGCTCCGCACTGTTTATATATTTATATATCTATCCCATCTAGCTATAATGCTCTGCACTGTGTGTCTATATATATATATATATATATATATATATATATATATATATATATATATATATACTGTATATATATATATACAGTATATATATATATATAATATGTGTGTGGGGGGGGTGTGGGGGTGTCTATATATATATAATATATATATATATTTATATGTACATATGTATACTTGCTGCTCTTGTTTTTTTCTCTTGCCTTCTGATTGTTGCTCTGAGTGTTGCTATCCCTGTGCTGTTGCAATCCTGGAATTTCCCCATTGTGGGACTAATAAAGGCTTATCTTATCTTATATTTAAATTTGTCTGATGATCTGAAATATTTAAGTGTGACACACATACAAAAAAAATGAGAAATCAGGAAGGGGCAAACACTTTTTCACACCACTGTAATTTTTTAGCAGGAAAATCCTACTAAGACAGCTGAACTTTGAGGTTAATCAGAATCAGTATAATTTAATTGATTTTCAAAATTATTTTAGTACATTTTTTCACTTTTCATACCTAAAAGTTTTAATTTTTAAGATAGAATTGTACAGGTGATAAGTCAGATCAAATGTGGAAAAAGTCATGAAATTTTCATGGTGCCATTTTTATTTACAAGACGAAACTCCAGAATTGGTTTCTTTATGTACACTGACACAAAGGAATCTTTTTTTTTTTCTACATCCGGAACAACAAAAAAGTGGTAATTTGTACTGAACTTTTTTTCTACACGTACAAACAGACAGAGCTGAATGTGTAATGACAACAAGATCGACCTTCAGCCTTCCAAACAAAACCTGAGTCACAGCCAGTGACTTGAATAGATAAAACCCATCAGACAGACTGCAGAGTAGCCTGATAGACCATTGGACAAGTAGATGAGTAAAGATGAGCCGAAAGCCTGACAGACAAAGAGTAGCTGTTGTCTGATCACCACTGCATTTACATTCCCATCTCATTCCTCTGTTTAAATAACTTTGGGCTTTGTTTGTTTTGTACACACAGCGGGCCGGCTTGTTTCTTTAGTCGGTATTGTTTCTTTCTCTGGTGAATTGTTGCACAGTGAGCAGACAAAACAAACTGACCCACACAGAACGCACTCTGGGATGTGATTAAACTAGGTAACCATCAGTCTTGTTTGTGTGCGTGTTTTCAGGTACAAACTTTGTCTATGGAGGATGTGGATGCATACCTGAGCCAGGCGGTGTGTCTGAGGCTGAAGTCCCCACAGGACCTTCAACAGATCGAGGTCTGTCTCAACCACAAACATTTTTTATTTTTATTTTAGAAAAAAATTCTGATTTTTCTCCCATGTCACAATAATGCTAACTGTTGTTTTCCTGCAGGACAATAAGACAGTGTTTGCTGACATTTACAGTAAACAAAGTCACTGTGTGGTAAACACAACTCTGAAAAGATTTCCATTAATAGAAAGTGAAAAGAAAGTGCAGAGAAAACACAAATAAACTGCTGTTTGGCAGTCTTTCCTACAAAATATCCAGCAACCAAAAAACAACCAAATTACATTGTTGCAGTATTCCAAATAGAAATTATGAGCTATGTTTTTGAAATCTGATGGTCAGAAGTGGATTTCAGTAATATGTACTGAGAATATGTAATATACAACTTATAGTGTAATATTATGTAATATGTATTAGTAATATGGACCTCAGTCCCACAGCCAGGCCTACCAGTTGCCTAAACCTTATGTGCCCAATCAGAAGAAATTTGCCTTTAAAAGGGGGTTTGCAACCTACAGCAATGGAGCCACAAGCAGCTCTTTCACCCATAGCCAGTGGCTCCTTGTGGCTTTGGCAGAAATAGGGAACGGGCGCGTGATGTCACCCGATGGAAAACCCGCAAGGAATTGTGGAAAAAGTGGTCTGTCTGTCTTTGTTTAGTAATGAGCGACAAAAGCGGTTACGCTGAAGTTTTTGAGAGGGTTGCTTCAGTATGTTATTATTATTCATCCAAATACCATGCAACATTAGAATGAGGAAGTTTTGCTGCGTTATCAAATGCAACAACTGCTCTCACGATTGGCATGGGAAAAAGATTCATAACGGCGTATGCTTTTTTAACTTCCCGACTTGGAAGAAAAGTGGAGAGAATCGAGTCTCCAAGCTAACAAAGATGCGTCGGATGGAATGGGTTGTAGTGGTCAGAAAGAAAGACATCAGCTTCGACAATATTCCTGCACAAATGGCCGTGTGTTCAAGGCATTTTCACAAAGGTAAGTTGTGATTTAAACACACATAGAGATTACTTGTATGCGCGTGGAGAAGTTGCTAACTTTTAACAAGCCAGCTGGGGAATTCCCAGAGCGCATGTTGTTGCCTTAATTATGCATTGATTTAAAATCATCTGGGGACTGAAGTCCATAGAATGTTTGGTATCGTTAGATTCAGCAGCTTCTCCTCTTTCAGATGATTACAAAAACGTCACTGTCCTGATTTAGTATGTTTTTATAGCAGCTAATTATACCGGTAATTTTTTCGGTGTGCAAGCGTCGGGCTTACCACATTACTTCAATTAGTATTTCATGTCCAGTTGTATAATAATGTGTATATACAGTGGGGCAAAAAAGTATTTAGTCAGCCACCAATTGTACAAGTTCTCCCACTTAAAAGATGAGAGAGGTCTCCAATTTTCATCATAGGTACAGTGGGGTAAAAAAGTATTTAGTCAGCCACCAATTGTGCAAGTTCTCCCACTTAAAAGATGAGAGAGGTCTCCAATTTTCATCATAGGTATACCTCAACTATGAGAGACAAAATGAGAAAAAAAAATCCAGAAAATCACATTGTCTGATTTTTAAAGAATTTATTTGCAAATTATGGTGGAAAATAAGTATTTGGTCAATAACAAAAGTTCATCTCAGTACTTTGTTATATACCCTTTGTTGGATATGACAGAGGTCAAACGTTTTCTGTAAGTCTTCACAAGGTTTTCACACACTGTTGCTGGTATTTTGGCCCATTCCTCCATGCAGATCTCCTCTAGAGCAGTGATGTTTTGGGGCTGTCGCTGGGCAACACGGACTTTCAATTCCCTCCAAAGATTTTCTATGGGGTTAAGATCTGGAGACTGGCTAGGCCACTCCAGGACCTTGAAATGCTTCTTACAAAGCCACTCCTTCGTTGCCTGGGTGGTGTTTGGGATCATTGTCATGCTGAAAGACCCAGCCACGTTTCATCTTCAGTGCCCTTGCTGATGGAAGGAAGTTTTCACTCAAAATCTCACAATACATGGCCCCATTCATTGTTTCCTTTACACAGATCAGTCGTCCTGGTGCCTTTGCAGAAAAACAGCCCCAAAGCATGATGTTTCCACGCCCATGCTTCACAGTAGGTATGGTATTCTTTGGATACAACTCAGCATTCTTTCTCCTCCAGACACGACAAGTTGAGTTTTTACCAAAACGTTCTATTTTGGTTTCATCTGACCATATGACATTCTCCCAATCCTCTTCTGGATCATTCAAATGCTCTCTAGCAAACTTCAGACGGGCCTGGACATGTACTGGCTTAAGCAGGAGGACACGTCTGGCACTGCAGGATTTGAGTCCCTGGCGGCGTAGTGTATTACTGATGGTAGCCTTTGTTACTTTGGTCCCAGCTCTCTGCAGGTCATTCACTAGGTCCCCCCATGTGGTTCTGGGATTTTTGCTCACCATTCTCGTGATCATTTTGACCCCACGGGGTGAGATCTTGCGTGGAGCCCCAGATCGAGGGAGATTATCAGTGGTCTTGTATGTCTTCCATTTTCTAATAATTGCTCCCACAGTTGATTTCTTCACACCAAGCTGCTTACCTATTGCAGATTCAGTCTTCCCAGCCTGGTGCAGGTCTACAATTTTGTTTCTGGTGTCCTTTGACAGCTCTTTGGTCTTGGCCATAGTGGAGTTTGGAGGCTGACTGTTTGAGGTTGTGGACAGGTGTCTTTTATACTGATAATGAGTTCAAACAGGTGCCATTAATACAGGTAACGAGTGGAGGACAGAGGAGCCTATTAAAGAAGAAGTTACAGGTCTGTGAGAGCCAGAAATCTTGCTTGTTTGTAGGTGACCAAATACTTATTTTCCACCATAATTTGCAAATAAATTCTTTAAAAATCAGACAATGTGATTTTCAGGATTTTTTTTTTCTCATTTTGTCTCTCATAGTTGAGGTATACCTATGATGAAAATTGGAGACCTCTCTCATCTTTTAAGTGGGAGAACTTGCACAATTGGTGGCTGACTAAATACTTTTTTACCCCACTGTATACCTCAACTATGAGAGACAAAATGAGGAAAAAAAATCCAGAAAATTACATTGAAGGATTTTTAATGAATTAATTGGTAAATTCCTCGGTAAACTAAGCATTTGGTCAATAACAAAAGTTCATCTCAATACTTTGTTATATACCCTTTGTTGGCAATGACAGAGGTCAAACGTTTTCTGGAAGTCTTCACAAGGTTTTCACACACTGTTGCTGGTATTTTGGCCCATTCCTCCATGCAGATCTCCTCTAGAGCAGTGATGTTTTGGGGCTGTCGCTGGGCAACACGGACTTTCAACTCCCTCCAAAGATTTTCTATGGGGTTGAGATCTGGAGACTGGCTAGGCCACTTCAGGACCTTGAAATGCTTCTTACGAAGCCACTCCTTTGTTGCCCGGGCGGTGTGTTTGGGATCATTGTCATGCTGAAAGACCCAGCCATGTTTCATCTTCAATGCCCTTGCTGATGAAAGGAGGTTTTCACTCAAAATCTCACGATACATGGTCCCATTCATTCTTTCCTTTACACAGATCAGTCGTCCTGGTCCCTTTGCAGAAAAACAGCCCCAAAGCATGATGTTTCCACCCCCATGCTTCACAGTAGGTATGGTGTTCTTTCTCCTCCAAACACGACAAGTTGAGTTTTTACAGTAAAGTTCTATTTTGGTTTCATCTGACCATATGACATTCTCCCAATCCTCTTCTGGATCATCCAAATGCTCTCTAGCAAACTTCAGACGGGCCTGGACATGTACTGGCTTAAGCAGGGGGATACGTCTGACACTGCAGGATTTGAGTCCCTGGCGGCGTAGTGTGTTACTGATGTAGCCTTTGTTACTTTGGTCCCAGCTCTCTGCAGGTCATTCACTAGGTCCCCCCATGTGGTTCTGGGATTTTTGCTCACCGTTCTCGTGATCATTTTGACCCCACGGGGTGAGCTCTTGCGTGGCGCTCCAGATCGAGGGAGATTATCAGTGGTCTTGTATGTCTTCCATTTTCTAATAATTGCTCCCACAGTCGATTTCTTCACACCAAGCTGCTTACCTATTGCAGATTCAGTCTTCCCAGCCTGGTGCAGGTCTACAATTTTGTTTCTGGTGTCCTTTGACAGCTCTTTGGTCTTGGCCATAGTGGAGTTTGGAGTCTGACTGTTTGAGGTTGTGGACAGGTGTCTTTTATACTGGTAACAAGTTCAAACAGGTGCCATTAATACAGGTAACGAGTGGAGGACAGAGGAGCCTCTTAAGAAGTTACAGGTCTGTGGGAGCCAGAAATCTTGCTTGTTTGTAGGTGACCAAATACTTATTTTACCGAGGAATTTACCAATTAATTCATTAAAAATCCTTCAATGTGATTTTCAGGATTTTTTTTTTCTCATTTTGTCTCTCATAGTTAAGGTATACCTATGATGAAAATTGGAGACCTCTCTCATCTTTTAAGTGGGAGAACTTGCACAATTGGTGGTTGACTAAATACTTTTTTACCCCACTGTACTTATCAAGCATCATTTGACAAATATGAACATAAAGCCAACATTTCACCCCTGGGACTTAGAAATGCCTGTAGTTGCAGAGACGCATGCTAGTGCAGAAAACTGTGTAGAAACAATGATTGCTTACTTTTGTGCAAATGATGGTTTTCTGGTCGTTCACCCAGAAGATTTGAGGCGGCTAGACCCATCCATTGGTGAATTGAACATGAGCCTCTAATGATTTATAGTTCTTAAATTGCTCATGGGTGTATGTGCTCACCCCACAAACCAGGCAAGCAAACACATCTGGCAGCGTGACTCGAGGCAGTTGGTCAAGAGCTGTGGTCCATTACTTATGCTCATACGGATTGGTCCCATTTATTTCTTTAATTTTTTGGAGGTAGCGCTCCTTTTCTTCCTTATTTAGCTTCTCTGAGTAAGGAATTTTAATTTTCTGTTTGCTGCGTTCCATCGCACGTATGTTCATTCCCATTAGCAGCTGCCATAGACTACAAGTAAACAAAGAAGCCAGACCACGAAAATGACGGCCCAGAATGCAGCACGACATAATGTCAATGCCCATTCTCTATAAACTAAAAACATTGTTATTGCCGGAAAATTAAGAAGTTGCAAAAAGTGCTGTAAATGTACTAGTGCATAGTATTGCATCTCAAAATAGAACAGAATATTTTGAAAAAAGATTTTTTAATAATTTCATTTAAAAAGTTAAACTTTCATATTTTTATGTTTTATCACAAATACAGTGAGCTATATCAAGTGTGTTTTGTTTTAAACTTTTGATTATTTTGTCTTAGATCTTTAAATGACCAAATCATGATATTCTTCCCTTCTGTGGATTGCAGTCTTATGCTGGAGGAGTTTGTGTGCCTTCTCATTGTTCCCAGGAGCTATGTTGTCAGGGAAGCTTGTTCCGTCTAGGGTCTCCCAAAACATATTGGTCCTGAGTGAAGGGTCACGCTAAGAGTGGTCCACTCAATCCCATGAAGAAGTTTCAGCCAGAATAATAATAATGATAATAGTGAATCCACACATTTTAGGGTTACCGGGGTTCAAGGGCAAGCACCTGGCAACCCGGTTTCTGTCCATAGGACCTGGCTGGGCTCGGCCCGACCAAGCCAAATGGATCTGCCCTCTGTTGGACTCATCAGCTATAGGAGGGATCACAGTGCTATGTGAACTGGGTGGCAGTCTGGGTTTCTCTGCTTAGACTGTTGTCTTGCAACCAGAACCGCTGAATAAGTGGTAGAAGGAAAAAAGTCATATTTTGCTTTAAAAAAAACTTGGAGATTTTATTTGAAGGTCAGTGTAAAAGGACAGTTTGCAACTTTGAGAGAAAAAAATAAATTCAAGAAAAAGAAAAAGCAGATTTATATGAAATCTTACAAATGTACAAGAAAAAAGTTAGAAAAATCATAAATGTATGAGAAAGGGCTCAAAAATTTGTGAAAAACCCCAGTTTATGAGAAAAATGCTGCAAGTTTATAAGAGAAACAAACCGCACAAATTTACAAAAAATAAATTTCAAATTCACTATAAACAAAATCACAAATTTTCAAGAGAGTCCCCCACAAATTTAAGAGAAGTTGCACTATAAAATAGTCACATGAACATTTTGGCCACAATTTTGTTGTTTTACTATTTACCAGTAGTAGAGGTCATCTTCAAGAGTAATACAATAATTTTGATGGTAATAACATAACTTGGATTTTTTTTTATCATGTGGGGCCAATTCAGTCATTAATAATAAATAAGACTTGAACTGTCTATTAAAATAACTACTTCACTAAATTTGTGTTTAGTATATTGCTGATGTTAAGGTGGCTGGTTTTTAATACTTCACATTTGTGACAACTACTGTACCTATAGAAGTCCTTAGAAGAATATGAAATGGACTAGAGCAGGGGTGTCCAATCATGTGCCATGGAGGGCCAAGACCCTGCAGGCTTTACTTCCAACCAGTATCTTGAACAGCAGGTTCCACTGAATTTCTTTCCACTGATTGCTGATAAGTGAAAACACTTGCTAAAGAGAGTGGGTAGAAGAGAAAACCTGCAGGGTCTTGGCCCTCCATGGCACATGATTGGACACCCCTGGACTAGAGCTTTATTGAACCACGAGTAAGACAAATATTGTAGATCAGGGCTGTAGCATTAGAATGCATCCATCCATCCATCTTCTTCCGCTTAATCCTTTTTCGGGTCGCGGGGAGCTGGAGCCTATCTTAGCATCTTTGGGCGAGAGGCAGGGTACACCCTGGACAGATCGCCAGTCCATCGCAGGGCCAACACAGAGAGACAGACAACCATTCACTCTCACAGTCATACCTAAGAATTTAGAATCCCCAGTTTTGATGCCAATTAACCTAACTTGCATGTTTTTGGCATGTGGGAGGAAACCGGAGTAAACCCATGCAGACACGGGGAGAACATGCAGTGGTTTATGAAAAATATTTGGCTGAAGTTCACATCCTAAAATATATTTGAAGTCAAGAATGCAGCAGAGTGATTTTCCTTTTTTTCATTCTCTGGGAAAATGGTTGCAGTGTTTGCTGCCTTTTTGTAACCCTATTTATTTTTACTGCTTAATTACCATACTCATGACTAGTAATTTGTATTTCTGCTGCTCGTCTGTTTCCTACACAATAATTAGGGCTGGGTGTTGATTTGAATAAGCTGCCTGTGAGAGATTCAGAGGTGAAGGGGCGGGGGGACTTTTACTCTGTGACAAGTGCCTGGATAGTCTCATAGGCACTCACTACACCCTGTATGTATGAGTACGTACGTGCACTCAGACGGTCAGTTATAGGTAGTCGTGTTCAGCTGGTTGCCTGTGGAAATGCGAATTATTGGAGAAGATTGTGTTCATTTGTTAAAAATGAGGCACTCCATGTGTATGAGTATGTTTGTGAGTACAGGGAAGATTGGTTTGGTGGGTTGTAAGTTCAGTGATGTGTTAGTCCTGTTGTTACACTACATTCCTCATCATGAGACTGTCGTTTTAGTGTGTTGATACGACAGCGTGAGTGAAATGGCGACTGTCGCCTGTCTGTCCTGGCTAACGCTCACCACATGGCGTTATTTACACTACACAGACTCCACCTCGCTTGACACACTTTCGCTGTCTTTTGTCTCTGTGTGTGTGTTCTTTTTTTTTTTTACTTTCACCCATGCTTTTCCCGTCTCTCCTCACATTGCTCTATATCTCTTTTCTCTGTTTGTGTGTCTCTGTTTTGTTGTTTGTGTGTGCCTTCAGGCTTTTGTCCAGTCTTTCATTATTTTCAGAATGTGAAGCTGTGTTTGACTGGAAGCAGGTGGCAGGCAGGGCTGTGTGTGTCTGTGTGTGTGCACATAATCACTGTTATCAATGCTATCTGCTAGAGGACAGGTGAGAGCACGAGAGCAGACGTACACAGTGAACATCTGCCTACTATTCCAGTCTTGCTGTCAGCTTCTTCATCATGTTCTCTCTCGAAGGACACACTCACACTAGGCAGTTTTTAACATGCTCAAGCACGTTTGACCTATAAACTCCAGTTTGTTTCACGAGTGTAAGCGGTGGTGGCAGTGGCAGATTGCTGTTCTTCTGTCTGGTATTAGCATTAGCCGCTAGCCGGTACGACCGTGGAGATGTTAAAATATTCATCTATGGAACTGCAAGACCTCCTCAACTTCTCCAGCCCAAACTGTCTGGCTCTCATTAAATATCTTGGACTCTTGTTTCACCCCAGATACATCCATAAGGCAGTATTTTTGCAGCCAGGGTGCCCTGGTATGTTCAGGTTTTTGTGGGAAATTATCTAATTTCACTTCTTAATTGGTCCAACAAAAAGAAAATGATTTGCCATTGTTGTGCATGGGTGCTTACAGATCTCATGCACAGCTGTGCATTATTTGCAATTTTTTTGGACCAGTTAACAAGTGAAATTAGACAATTTCCCACAGAAACCTAAACATACGAGGGCACCCTGGTTGAAAAACACTGCTATAGAGGCTCTCAACCCAAGTTTATTTATTCCAGCTCACCCATTCCCTCCATACTGTCTGTCAGTCACTCCGGAGCATTACGATGACGTGATCAAAAGAAACCCCATGTGTGCATATGCACTCTGTGGCCATTCATACTGCCACCCACTGACATGGAAGAGCCACACAACAGCAGCAAATTATTTGCAGTTTTTTTGGACCAGTTAAGTGAAATTAGACAATTTAAAGCAAACTCACTCTTATGTGTCATGTCTGTGTTTTTTGCTGTGAAGGTTCAGTGAAGCTCCTCCCTTTGCAAAAAGACAAGTTTAGTTGGAGTTAGGGCTGCAGCTATTGATTGTTTTACTAATCGAGTAATCGACCACTCTAATTGATCAGTTAATCGAGTAATCAGATATTTTTTTTTGTATTGAAGAAACTTGCATTGACCAATATGTGCGAAACTTTTCTTTCCTAAAGAGCAGTAGTAATTGTACCAAACACTCAATAACACAGGTACACATTTATTGCAATGCTTATTGCATATAACCCAGTCCATCCAGGATTTCGCGATGTTGCGATTGCGTCAATTCACGCGAAATCAACCAATCAGCGCGACTACTGCGCGACCTTGCAACTTTGTCCAATCGCCGCAACTTTCCCGCAATTTTGGCAAATCCTCATCAACTTCCGCCAATTTCACCAATCAAATTTGTCCCTGAGTGGTGTTCAAATACTCAGTCTAACCAATCAAATGTGTTACTGCAACACGTTCACTTTTGTGTTTACAGTGAGTATTAATGGAACACATCAGCAAAAACAGTGTGTGTGATTTTAAAAAAAACACTCACCCACGAGGTTTCCAACACCGTCCCTTCCTCTGTCTCCCCCGGCCTGCCGGTGAACGTCCCGCCACGTCTCCATCCTGACCATGTGTACAAAGCGCTGGGTTTGTGTTGAAAAACGTCCACCTGCCCTAAAAGCACCCCGTCATGGGAGCGCATGTGAGGAGAGACGGCGTAAAGCCAGAAACAAACGAGCAAATCTAACACTACAGCCAGTGTTTGAGCATTTTATACATCTTTAGAGGTAAAATCATTACTACATCTTTTTGTCATTGAGTTTTAAAACTGTGAATCTCCGGTCTGGACATGGACAAAGCTCCCCCCCCCATGTAAATGAAAGATGAGTGTCTGATGAGACAGGTGTGTGTCAAGACATGGAGCAGATGGACAGGGTGGAGTTAGGCATGGAAAGAGATAGAATATTGTCTGTAATTCTTTTTCAGAAAAACACAGACTCTGATAGGCAATACAGAACAACATAATAAATTATTTATTTTTTCCTCTCCACTTGGTACCGAGTGGTTGGGGACCGCAGGGAGTTTTCAAATGAAGGTGCTGCCAATAATTTCCAAATCTGTACTCTTTAACATCCATTCAGTGCAATTTAGCTGTTGTAATGGATATTCTGTTAAAGTCTGTATTTGCTGTTGCACAAAAGAGTTTTTCTGTATAGCAGAAATTTCTGCTTAATTTACAAATCACTGTTTAATAGGACGTTTGACAATCCTGTGCTTTTCTTGTATTGTTATATAGAATATCACTGCTGTAAACTATGGAGGAAAAAAAACATTTGCTTTAAAATTTGCAATTCTTCCCACAAGTTTTAGTGAAAAAAAAAAATCTCAAAACATCACAACTTTTATTGCAACTTTTTAAAAAAAACTCTCGCAAATTCAGGCTTTTTGGGCCGCAACAATCACAAAAACATCCCGCGAAATCCTGGAGGGACTGATAACCCCATTTGCAGTTGCTGCATTATATTTTGCTTTTAAATTGTGACAACAAAATTGTTGATGTATACCATTAGGTGCGTAGTATTAATGTAGTATTACCAGATAAAATAAAACTGAAGGAATAATTAAAGTAATCATTATGCTCGCTCTTGGTTCTCTTCTCTAGTTTATTTGAACTTGCAGTTGCACTCAAAATTTTTCATACAAAAACAAACTTTTAAAGTTTTGACAAAATATTTAAAATTGCTTAAGTAAAATAAATAAAACAAGCAAAATAAATAACATTAAAAATGAATAAAATAAAAGTTAGATTGTAGAATACTAGTGCAGTGCCCAGTCATATGACCATATAAAGAGTTGTTCAATTCTTGCTAAACTCCTTATAAGGTGTTGTTCAGAGGACACAGACACACTATGAGCCAATATGAGTTCACGTGACCATATAAGGAGTTGTTCAGTACAACACCTAATAAGGAGTTGTGCACGGTTACATGACCATATAAAGAGTTGTTCAGTTCCTGCTGAACTGAACAACACCTTTAAACTTAGTTCTTTGATCTCTCTCCGACATCATAGACACACTATGTTCTGATATGAGGTCATAGAATTCCGGTCACGTGACCATATAATTTGTTGTTAAGTACTTGTTCAGAAGTTGTTCTTATATGGTCGACCATATAAGGAGTTCCTGCTGGATTCATCCATCCATCTTCTACCGCTTTTTCGGAGATCCGGGTCGTGGAGGCAGCAGTTCAAGCAGAGAAGCCCAGACTTCCCTCTCCCCAGCCACCTGCTCCAGCTCTTCAGAGAGGATACCAAGGCATTCCCAGACCAGCTGGAAGACATAGTCTCTCCACAAGTCCTGGGTCTGCCCCGGGGTCTCCTCCCAGTGGGACGTGCCCGAAACACCTCAAGTGGGAGGCGTCCAGGAGGCATCCTAATCAGATGCCCAAACCACCTCAGCTGACTCCTTTCAATGTGGAGGAGCAGCGGTTCTACTCTGAGCCTCTCCCGGATGACTGAGCTCCTCACCCTATCTCTGAGGGTGAGTCCAGCAATCCTACGGAGAAAGCTCATTTCAGCTGCTTGTATCCGCGATCTCGTTCTTTCGGTCATTACCCAAAGCTCGTGACCATAGGTGAGAGTAGGAACGTAGATTGACTGGTAAATCAACAGCTTTGCCTTAGAACTAAGCTTCACCACAACAGACCGGTACAACGTCCGCATCACTGCAGATGCTGCTCCGATCCGTCTGTCAATCTCTTGCTCCATTTTCCCCTCACTCGTGAATAAGACCCCAAGATACTTAAACTCCTCCACTTGGGGCAGGAGCCTGTCCCCAACCCAGAGAGGACAATCCACCTTTTTTCCGGCTGAGGACCATGGACTTTGACTTGGAGGTGCTGATTCTCATCCCAGCCACTTCACACTAAGCGGCAAACCGTCCCAGCAAGAGCTGTAGGTCATTGCTGGATGAAGCCAACAGGACAACATCATCTGCAAACAACAGAGATGAGATCCTGTGGTCACCAAGCATGACACCCTCCATTCCCTGGCTGCGCCTAGAAATCCTGTCCATAAAAATTATGAACAGGATCGGTGACAAAGGGCAGCCCTGGCGGAGTCCATCTCTCACTGGGAATGAGTCCGACCGAGTGTTGGCAATATGAACCAAACTCTCATAACGGTCGTACAGAGACCGAATAGCTCGTAACAACAAGCCCGATACCCCATACTCCCGAAACACCCCCCACAAAAAACCACGAGGGACGCGGTCAAATGCCTTCTCCAAGTCCACAAAACACATGTAAACTGGTTGGGCAAACTCCCATGAACCCTCAAGAATTCTCAAGAGGGTAAAGAGCTGGTCCGATGTGCCACGGCCAGGACGAAAACCACATTGCTCCTCCTGAATCCGAGGTTCGACCAGCGGCCGGACTGTCCTCTCCAGTACCTTGGCATAGACCTTCCCAGGGAGGCTGAGGAGTGTGATCCCTGTAAAATTGGAGCACATCCTCCGGTCCCCTTTTTTGAAGAGAGGAACCACCACCCCGGTTTGCCATGCCAAAGGCACTGCCCCCGACCTCCACACAATGTTGCAGAGGCGTGTCAACCATGACAGCCCAACAACATCCAGGGCCTTGAGGTATTCAGGGCGAATCTCATCCACCCCCGGGGCCCGGCCACCAAGGAGATTTTTAACCACCTTGGCGACCTCAGCCCCTGTGATAGGCGAGTCATCCCCCTCGTCCACAAACCCTACTTCCTCTGTGGAAGGCGTATCAGTGGGATTGAGGAGATCCTCGAAGTATTCCTTCCACCGCCCGACGATATCCCCAGTCAAAGTCAACAGCGCCCCATCTGCACCATACACAGTGTGGACAGGAAGCTGCTTTCCCCTCCTGAGCCGCCGGACAGTTTGCCAGAATCTCTTCGAGGCCGACCAAAAGTCTTGTTCCATGGCCTCACCAAACTCCTCCCATACCCGGGTTTTTGCTTCAGCAACCACCCGAGCTGCACTCCGCTTGGCCTGCCGGTACACCTCAGCTGCTTTGGGAGTCCCACAAGCCAACCAAGCTTGATAGGACTCCTTCTTCAGCTTAGTGGCCCCCCTCACCACTGGTGTCCCCCACTTGGTTCGGGGGTTGCCACCACGAGATGAACCAACCACCTTGCGGCCGTAGCTCTGGGCTGCCGCTTCAACAACAGAGGTGGAGAACATGGCCCATTCAGACTCCATGTCTCCAGACTCCCTTGGAATGTGGTTGAAGTTCTTCGGGAGGTAGGAGTTGAAGACATCCCGGACAGGTGCCTCAGCCAGACGTTCCCAGCACACCCTCACTATATGTTTGGGTCTACCAGGTCTGAATGGCATCCTCCCCTGCCATTGGATCCAACTCACCACCAGGTGGTGATCAGTTGACAGCTCTGCACCTCTCTTTACCCGAGTGTCCAAGACATACGATCGCAGGTCTGATGACACGATAACAAAATCAATCATCGACCTGCGACCTAGGGTGTCCTGGTGCCAGGTGCACATATGGACACCCTTATGCTTGAACATGGTGTTCATTATGGACAAACTGTGGTTAGCACAGAAGTCCAATAACTGAACACCACTCGGGTTCAGATCGGGCAGGCTGTTCCTCCCAATCACCCACCTCCAGGTTTCACTATCGTTGCCCACGTGCGCATTGAAGTCCCCCAGTAGGACAATGGAGCTTCCAAGAGGAGCACCCTCCAGCACCCCAGTCACAGACTCCAAAAAGGGTGGGTACTCTGAAACATCATTTGGTGCATAGGCACAAATGATAAAAGTTGCACCAAACTAAGTCAAGATGTTTCACGATCACATACACACATGGACAAAATTGTTGGTAACCCTCTGTTAATGAAAGAAAAACCCACAGTGGTCACAGAAATAACTTGAATCTGACAAAAGTGGTAATAAATAAAAAGTCTATGAAAATTAACCAATGAAAATCAGACAATGCTTTTGAATTGTGGTTCAACAGAAATATTTTAAAAAACAAACTCATGAAACAGGCCTGGACAAAAATGATGGTACCCTTAACTTAATATTTTGTTGCACAACCTTTTGAGGCAATCACTGCAATCAAACAATTTCTGTAACTGTCAATGAGACTTCTGCACCTCTCAGCAGGTATTTTGGCCTACCCCTCATGAGCAAACTGCTCCAGTTATCTCAGGTTTGAAGGGTGCCTTCTCCAGACGGCATGTTTCAGCTCCTTCCACAGATGTTCAATAGGATTTAGATCATGGCTCATAGAAGGCCACTTTAGAAGAGTCCAATGTTTGGCTCTTAGCCATTCTTGGGTGTTCTTAGCAGTGTGTTTTGGGTCATTATCCTGTTGCAAGACCCATGACCTGTGACTGAGACCAAGCTGTCTGACACTGGGCAGCACATTTCTCTCTAGAATACCTTGATAGTCTTGAGATTTCATTGTACCCTGCACAGATTCAAGACACCCTGTGCCACATGCAGCAAAGCAGCCCCAGAACATAACAGAACCTCCTCCATGTTTCACAGTAGGGACAGGTGTTCTTTTCTTGGTATGCTTCATTTTTGCGTCTGTGAACATAGCGCTGATGTGCCTTGCCAAAAAGTTCCAGTTTTGTCTCGTCTGTCTATAGGACATTCTCCCAGAAGCTTTGTGGCTTGTCAACATGCAGTTTGGCAAATTCCAGTCTGGCTTTTTTATGATTTGTTTTCAACAGTGGTGTCCTCCTTGGTCGTCTCCCATGAAGTCCACTTTGGCTCAAACAATGACAGATGGTGCGATCTGACACTGATGTACCTTGACCTTGGAGTTCACCATGAATGTGTTTAGAGGTTGTTCTGGGCTCTTTTGTTACCATTCATATTATCCGTCTCTTCCATTTTTCATCAAGTTTCCTCCTGCAGCCACGTCCAGGGAGGTTGGCTACAGTCCCGTGGATCTTAAATTTCTGAATAATATGTGCAACTGTAGTCACAGGAACATCAAGCTGCTTGGAGATGGTCCTATAGCCTTTACCTTTAACATGCTTGTCTATAATTTTCTTTCTAATCTCCTGAGACAACTCTCTCCTTTGCTTCCTCTGGTCCATGTTTAGTGTGGTACACACCATGTCACCAAACAGCACAGTGACTACTTGTCACCCTTTAAATAGGCCGACTGACTGATTACAGGTTTGTAGACACCTGTTATGTTAATTAGAGGACACATCTTGGTTTAACATGTCCCTATGGTCACATTATTTTCAATCTTTTCTAGGGGTACCATTATTTTTGTCCAGGCCTGTTTCATGAGTTTGTTTTTTTTTAAAGTAATTCTGTTGAACCACAATTCAAAAGCATTGTCTGATTTTCATTGGATTTTCATAGAATTTTTATTTATTACCACTTCTGTCAGATTCAAGTTATTTCTGTGACCATTGTGGGTTTTTCTTTCATTAACAGAGGGGTACCAACAATTTTGTCCACGTGTCCACTTCTTGAGAAGTGGAGAAACACTCAGACAGAATTTGATGCACTGTTGCCTGGCAGTGAGCAGGAGGATATAGTAACTGTGTTTTGGGTGGCCTGGGTTGTGATTTATGTGTTGGTGCTGAGTAGATGAGCTTGTGCAAATTGGGGTTGGGAAACACAACATTGTTGAGGAATTTGTTGTGGGTGGTGATGTTGTATTGAAGAAACAGATGTTTGTTCTTTTTAACCAAAGGACTGTCTTGTGCATTGCACATGGCAGGGTGGCATGGAATACGTGTTGACTACAGATTAAATTAGGGGAAAATTATTGCTTAACATTAATAAATTGTATTCAATTAATTTATTTTTTATTGCTGAAATGTCACAGCAATAATACACAGCCAAATTAGCCAAAAGCAAATGTGGGACAGTCGAGGAAACTTCAGTATCTGCAGTAATAAGAAAAACCTACAAGCAAGTTCAAACATCAACATTTTTTCGAACATAAAATTCCTTGCGCTGCTCATGTCATACATCCAAAATATCCTCACAATTTGGAATCTTATTTTAGCTTCAAATTTTCCTTGTGCACCCTCTGATGTATTTATATAGTTTGTGCCCATGGGATTTTCCTCTTCTAAACAAATAAGAATGGTCACAATTTATTCATGGCAACATTTCCAAAGCTTTAAGATCTATATTTAAAATGAATTGATTTGATTAATCTTTTTAAATTTGTTGTGAATGTCAATTAACAATTTAGATTGTCTGAATACATTTTTTTTAATCTCAGTGTGTGTGTGGGTTTTTTTTGGGGGGGGGGGGGGCTCTTCCAAACATGTACACTACCGTTCAAAAGTTTGGGGTCACCCAGACAATTATTTTGTGTTTTCCATGAAAAGTCACACTTATTTACCACCATGAGTTGTAAAATGAATAGAAAATATAGTCAAGACATTGACAAGGTTAGAAATAATGATTTGTATTTGAAATAATAATTTTTTCCTTCAAACTTTGCTTTCGTCAAAGAATCCTCCATTTGCAGCAATTACAGCATTGCAGACCTAACATGATTGCACAAGGGTTTTCTAATCATCCATTAGCCTTCTGACACAATGAGCAAACACATTGCACCATTAGAACACTGGAGTGATAGTTGCTGGAAATGGGCCTCTATACACCTATGTAGATATTGCACCAAAAACCAGACATTTGCAGCTAGAATAGTCATCTACCACATTAGCAATGTATAGAGTGTATTTCTGATTAGTTTAAAGTTATATTAATTGAAAAAAAGTGCTTTTCTTTCAAAAATAAGGAAATTTCTAAGTGACCCCAAACTTTTGAACGGTAGTGTATATGGAAAGCCTGAAGCAAGTGACAGGACCCAACAGCTACATAATGGAGCAGGCATTTATGACTACAGATAAAGAATTGATTAAATCAGCGATAACATGAAAAGAGAGTCGGGAGTGAAAGGGATGCAAAGCAGCTTGCAGATGAGCTAGTTAAATGGAACTTAACCCCTTGCACTCCGGGCAATTTTCCTAAAAATGCCAAAAAATAACGTGCCCAAAGTAAATCGAAAGCTGTTATTCAACCCTTTGCAGCATCTTCATGGGGTTGGTCTCATTTAAAAGAAAACACTTTGAATTTTTTGGCAAAAAAAACATAATCTCTCTACGTGCTCCGGCCACTGAGTTACAGTCATCTAAACATACTGAACTTGAAGAAAATAAATTTGGACACAGTGTTTTTTTTGGATACAAATGCTTGCAAATAACACACAGCTGTCCGATCCGGCTGGAAAATGCAACAGAAATGTAGAACCAAGTGTTATCAAGCTGAGATCCAAATTTGGTAACAATACCACAAAAAATGAATATTTTACACAGCTTTGTTCTCAGGTAGTTCCCAGGCGTTTTGGAACTGTGCCAAATTGTGCCAAATGGCACAGTTTGGAAAAACATCTGTAACTTTTGAATAATTCAATGTAGAATCTTCATTTTGGGCTCTAATGAAAGGTCACACTCAGGGCTGTGTGTGTGGGTGTGTGTGGGGGGGGGGTTGTCCCCCCCCCCGCTACAAAAGACGGAGTTTGGCCCTCGCTACATGATGGATTACACTCCTTGCATGTTTTCACCGCGCCCCCCCCCCCCCCGCTACTGTGTGTGTGTGTGGGGGGTTGTCCCCCCCCCCTCGCTGCAGAAGACGGCCATCGCTACATGAAGGAATAGACTCATATGCTTCCCCCCGCGGACCGGGGGGCGTTCGGACCGTGAACGCCCCCCCCCCCACTCCTCTTCTGCAGCGGGGGGGGGGGGCGTTTACGGTCCAAACACGGCAAATGAACCGTTTATCGCGGCGCACGCACTTCGTACTTCGTGCGCAGTACAGTTGTAATTTACCGATGGGTCAAAAGTCATTTTTGGATTACAGTTTTCAGGGATAAATAATAATTTAGCTTATAACACCTTACCTCTTCACAGCAGCAGAGTCGTGGCGAACTTCTCTTCCCCATTGTAAGACGAACGCGACGCTGCTCCGCTCGTGGATCCCGATCAAAACATAATTCCAATATTGCGGTTTTGGTGAATGATTTACGACCTTTGTCGTCGGCCTCCGTCGGTCTATGATGACGGAAGAGAATCCTAAACGTCTATTCTGCTGGAATGAGTGCAGGTCCCACTTGTGGGTGTTCTCCATGCTGCTGGGTGAGCCTGGGTCTGTAGCAGATTCGTCCAGCGTCCTTTGTTTTCATCTGCTGCACCAGTAAATCTCTCTTCACCCAGCCTGAATTTCTGTGCTTCAATTGGCTCCTGCATTCACAGTAGGCGGGTCCTCCTTCCTAGGTTTTCATTCATTGGCTCTTCAAGGTTTCAGAAACCCAATTCAAGGCTCTTATTAGTCGAATGAGAGGTCAATCAGATGAACTAATCTGTTCGCGGCTGTCT
This sequence comes from Pholidichthys leucotaenia, assembly GCA_020510985.1. Taxonomy (NCBI): domain Eukaryota; kingdom Metazoa; phylum Chordata; class Actinopteri; order Cichliformes; family Pholidichthyidae; genus Pholidichthys; species Pholidichthys leucotaenia. The sequence continues at coordinate 344,556,589 of CM035837.1, read as the reverse complement.
CTGCAGTTTTTTTTTTGGTGGCGCTTGGACACCACTACATCACCATCACCACCTACATCACCACAATCTGGACTATGCGTCCGAGTGCGCCCTCGTGCGTCCTAGGATGCAGAGACTTGCCCGCCCGCGGAACAACGGAGCGCAAGTGGTTAATGAACATGCCCTGGATAAGATTTGCATACTGCTTAAAGCATTGTCAGATGACCTGCCTGAATGCCAGGCTGAGGTTGACTGTTGCCTGTTAACATTAACACTAAACTCATGTACAGAGTAATCATTGTAGTAGCATGTAAAAACTTGAGCAGATTTATTATGGTGAGTTGAGGATTTTGTCAAAGGTTTTGTTTTGAGAGTAAAGTAGAGTGAAGCTCAGGAACTTTTTTTGATATGTACATCATTGAGCTGGAAAAAAATAGACCTACTTGTGAAATTAAATGTTACCTGGCAGCTCAGAAAAGAATGACAGCTCTTTTTACTTCTGTGTATATGCAACTAAGAAACAGACAGCTAACAACAGAATATCAGTCTTCATAGTGAAGACTTTCAACTATTTAAGTTTAAACCCATATTCTTTTATTTTCAGATATCTTGCCTCTCCAGTCGGGCGGTGCAGCTGGGATCTCTCTACGTCCGAGGACTGAGCCACCTGCTGGGAGCTAACTGTGCCAGTGGCAGCCCGCTACCCAGTGCTGCCCTGATGCCTTGGCACAGCTTTGATGGGTGTTTGTTTCATTCAAAGTACCTGCTGGCACACAGAGGTGCAGAAAAAACAGAGCTGCTGGAGCATGATGTGAGTGGAGACAAGGCAACAAAAAGGAGAATGTGTGAATGTGTCAAAGATGTTTTCAAGGAGAGAAAAATGACTTTCTTTGCAGCTATTACCCCAGTTCAGAAAAGGTTGGGAAGCTGAGTGAAATCTAAATTAAAAACCGAATGCAATGATTTGCATATCACAAAAGCTACTACTATTTAAGTTACAGTAGACTATAGAAAACAACAAATACTGAATGTGAGATATTTGACTATCCATCCATCCATCCATCCATCTATCTTCTACCGCTTAACTCTTTTCTGGTCGCGGGGGGGCTGGAGCCTATCCCAGCATCTTTGGGGGAGAGGCAGGGTACGCCCTGGACAGATCACCAGTCCGTCGCATGGCCAACGCAGAGAGACAGACAACCATTCACTCTCACATTCATATCTAAGGACAATTTAGAATCCCCAGTTGATGCCAGTTAACCTAATGTTAATTGGTTAATTGGATATTTGACTATTTCATGAAAAATACTGCAAGCCCTAATTCTGAAGAATGGACGTTGTGTAAAATGTAAATAAAAACAGAATACAATGATCTGCAAATCCTTTTCAACCTATGTTCAATTGAATACAAAGACAAGATATATAATGTTCAAACTGATAAACTTTATTGGGTTTTTTTTGCACATATTCACTCATTTTCAATTTGATGCATACGACATGTTCCAGAAAAGCTGGGACAGGGGCAAGAAAAGACTGGAAAAGTTGAGGAATGCTCAAAAAACACCTTTTTGGAACATTCCACAGGTGAACAGGTTAATTGGAAACTGGCAAGTCTCATGCTTGGGTTAAAAGGAGCATCCCCCAAAGGCTGTCGTTCATAAGCAAGGATGGGTGAGATTCACCACTTTTTGAACAGCTGTGTGGGCAAATAGTCCAGCAATTTAAGAACAACTTTTCTCAAAGTACAATTGTAAGGAATTTATGGAACAACGCTGCTGTTTGCGCTGGGCCCAAGCTTATCTGAGATTGACTGACACAAAGTGGAAAAGTGTGCTGTTGTCTGAGTCCACATTTCAGATTGTTTTTTGAAATCATGGACGTCATGTCCTCCAGGCTAAAGAGGAAATGGACTGTCCAGATTGTTACCAGCATTGAGTTCAAAAGCCAACATTTGTGGTGTATGGGGATGTATTAGTGCCCATGACATGGGTAACTTGCACATCTGAGAAGGCACTAGTAATGCTAAATGCAACATACAAATTTTGGAGCAACATGTGCTGCCATCCAAGCGTCTTTTTCAGGGACATCCCTGCTTATTTCAGCGAGACAATGCCAAGCCACATTCTGCATATGTTACAACAGTGTGGCTTCAAAGAGTGTGGGTACTAGACTGGTCTGCCTGCAGTCTAGACCTGTCTGCTACTGTAAATGTGTGGCACATTATGACGCACAAAATACACTAACGGAGACCCCGGACTGTTGAGCAGTTCAAAATGAGTCAATATTTGCAAAAATAAATAGTTATTGGTTTGAAGATTAAATGTCTTGACTTTGTAGTGTATTCAATTGAATATAGGTTGAAAAGGATTTACAGATCATTGTATTCTGTTTTTATTTGTGTTTTACACAATGTCCCAACTTCATTGGAACTGGGGTTTATAGCTCATGTTGAATGGCGTGGCAGCAACACTTCTCAAAAGAGTTGGGACAGGGCAACAAAAGTGTGAAAAAGGCAGTGGTACTGAAAAGAGCCACCTGGAAATAAATGTTGCAGCTAATTAAGTATGGACCAATAGCCCAGATTGGGTATAGAATAAGAACATTAGAGAGGCAGAGTCTCTTAGAAGTAAAGATGGGCAGAGGTTCAACAAAAAAACTGCATTATACACTGTGAATCAATTTCAGAATAATGTTCCTTAATTTTAAAGTGCAAAGATTTATAATATTCTATCATCCAAAGTAGATGACAATATCTTAAGATTCAGAAAATTTAGAGACATCACTGTGTGCAAGGGACACTGCTGAAAATCAGTATCGGATGCCTGTGATCCTCCAAACTCCAGGCAGCACTGTATTAAAAACAGGCATGATTCTGTCAGGGAAATCACTGCATGTCCTTAAGAACACTTTGAAAAATTGCTGTCTGTAAACATATTTTACCATGCCATCCACAAATAACGGCTAAAGCGCTAACATGCAAATAAATAAAAATAATGTCAACATGACCCAGAAAAAAACACTGCCTTCTCTAAAATCAAAGCTCATTTAAAATGGAGTGATGTGGAGTGGAAAACTGTACTATGGTCAGATGAATCATTTGAGATTGTTTTTGGAAGTCATGAACAGTCCACACTCTGGACTAGAGGAGAGGGACTATGTTATCAGAACTGAACACCTGCATCTCTGATGGTATGGGGGTGCATTAGTGTCTATGGAACTGACAACTTGTACATTTGGAAAAGCAACACCAGTGCTAAAAGGTATAGACATGTTTTAGAGCAACATATGCTGTCATCCAGAGGATGTCTTTTTCAGGGAAGGCCTTGCATATTTCAGCAAGATGATGCTAAATTACGTACTGCATCTATTAGAATGGCATGACTTTGTAGTAGAAGTGTCTGGGAGGTGGACTGGCGTGCCTACACCAATTGAAAACATTTTGTGTGTCATGAGATACAAAACACAGCAAAAAGGAAGGATTGTTCAACAGCTAGAATCCTCTGTCAGAAGGAATGGGACAACATTCCTCTGACAGAGGTCCAGCAACTGGTCTTCTCAGTTCACAGATGTTTAGGGGCTGTAAAGAGGAGGAGAAGTTACAATATGGTAAACATGGCCTTGTACCAACTCTTCTGTTGCTGCCATTAAATTCAAGATGACCTACTATTTCATGTAATGGTAAAATGGCTCACTTTCAACATTTAATGTATTTTCTATGTTTTATTTATATTAGAATGGTGGTTTATGAGATTAGTAAATTATTGTACTTGTAATTGTTGCACAAATACTTATTTTCCCATATGTTTAAAAAAACAGTGGAGTCATTGTTTTTTGAATTTGACATAATATGCAAGTATGTAAATTTAATTGTGGTGTTTGTCTTTTCCACAGCTCCCCTGCCTGTCTCTGTTTGATTTGCTGAGGGAGAAACTCTCAGAAACCTGCAGGAAGAGAGGTAGAGTCTTGCAGTCCAGCCCCAGCCCACCTCAAAATATTAAAACCACATCAGGAGGCGGATACAGAGACAGGTCCACAGGTGAGACCACTGACTGACTAATCCCTTCTCTAAGATCCAGACCACCTTTAACACAAATAAATACTCTGCCCTGCTGTTTGTCTTCTTTGGGCTTTAGTTGTTAAGAGTTTTATCTCTAAACATGTTGCTTTATTTATCTGAAACAAAAAAAAGACTTATTTTAAGAACACCCACCTTGGAGGGCAAATTTTCCTCTGCAGCCAGACAGTTGTTTAGCTAAAATGCCCCAATGACCCATTTAGTTTGTTCCCAACTGTTAACAAAAAGTTAAGAATAGCACTGGAACAGGCCTTCTAACTCTACCATACAGCACAGTGTCCAAATGGCACCAAGCTTTCCTTTTTGTCAGAGGTCGGCCATTTAACAGCAACAAAATGTATGTAAAATTATTTAAATACAGTGGTGTGAAAAAGTGTTTGCCCCCTTTCTGATTTCTCATTTTTTTGTATGTTTGTCACACTTAAATGTTTCAGATCATCAGACAAATTTGAATATTAGACAAAAATAACACAAGTAAACACAAAATGCAGTTTTTAAATGAAGGTGTTTATTATTAGGGGAAAATAATCCAAACCTACATGGCCCTGTGTGAAAAAGTGATTGCCCCCTAAATCTAATAACTGTCTGGGCCACCCTTAGCAGCAACAACTGCAGTCAGGCGTTTGTGATAGCTGGCAATGAGTCTTTTACAGCACTGTGGAGGAATTCTGGCCCACTCATCTTTGCAGAATTGTTGTAATTCAGCCACACTGGAGGGTTTTCGAGCATGAACCACCTTTTTAAGGTCATGCCACAGCATTTCAATCAAATTCAGCTCAGGACTTTTACTAGGCCATTCCAAAGTCTTCATTTTGTTTTTCTTAAGCCATTCAGAGGTGGACTTGCTGGTGTGTTTTGGATCATTGTCCTGTTGCAGAACTCAAGTGCGCTTCAGCTTGAGGTCACGAACAGATGACCGGACATTCTCCTTCAGGATTTTTTGGTCGACAGCACAATTCATGGTTCCATTTACCACAGCAAGTCTTCCAGGTCCTGAAGCAGCAAAACAGCCCTAGACCATCACACTACCACCACCATACTTTACTGCTGTTATAATGTTCCATTTCTGAAATGCTGTTTCTTTTACGCTGGATATAATGGGACACACACCTTCGAAAAAGTTCAACTTTTGTCTCGTCAGTCCACAGAGTATTTTCCCAAAAGTCTTAGGGATCAACAAGATGTTTTCTGGCAAAAGTGAGACAAGCCTTTATGTTCTTTTTCCTCAGCAGTGGTTTTCGTCGTGGAACTCTGTCATGCAGGCCACTTTTGCCCAGTCTCTGTCTTATGGTGGAGTCATGAACACTGACCTTAACTGAGGCAAGTGAGGCCTGCAGTTCTTTGGATGTTGTTGTGGGGTCTTTTGTGACCTCTTGGATGAGTTGTCACTACGCCTTTGGGGTAATTTTGGTCGGCTGGCCACTCCTGGGAAGGTTCACCACTGTTCCATGTTTTCGCCATTTGTGAATAATGGCTCTCACTGTGGTTCGCTGGAGTCCCAAAGCTTTAGAAAGGCTTTTATAAACTTTTCCAGACTGATAGATTTCATTTACTTTGTTTCTCACTTGTTCCCGAATTTCTTTGGATTGCAGCATGATGTCTAGCTTTTGAGGACCTTTTGGTCTACTTCACTTTGTCAGGCAGGTCCTATTTGAGTGATTTCTTGATTGAGAACAGGTGTGGAAGTAATCAGGCCTGGGTGTGGCTAGAGAAATTGAACTCAGCTTTCCAAAGATGTGATAAACCACAGTTAATTTTTGTTTTAACAGAGGAGGGAATCACTTTTTCACACAGGGCCATGTAGGTTTGGATTTTTAATTTTTTTTACTTTTAATAATAAACTCCATTTAAAAACTGCATTTTGTGTTTACTTGTGTTATCTTTGTCTAACATTTAAATTTGTTTGATGATCTGAAGCATTGAAGTGTGACAAACACAAAAAAAGAGAAATCAGGAAGGGGGCAAACACTTTTTCACACCATTGTATATGTGACTTAAAACACATTGTGCTGCAGGTCTGTGGTGTGTCCACTATTTATGCTATAGCCATCCACCCATCCATCCATCTTCTACCGCTTTTCTGGAGGTCTGGGTCGCAGAGGCAGCAGTTCAAGCAGAGAAGCCCAGACTTCCCTCTCCCCAGCCACCTGCTCCAGCTCTTCAGAGATGATATCAAGGTGTTCCCAGACCAGCTGGGAGGCGTAGTCTCTCCAGCGTGTCTTGGGTCTACTCTGGGGTCTCCTTCCAGTGGGACGTGCCCGAAACACGTTCAAGTGGGAGGCGTCCAGGAGGCATCCTGATCAGATGCCCAAAACCACCTCAACTGGCTCCTTTCGGTGTGGAGGAGCAGCAGTTCTACTCAGAGCCTCTCCCAGATGACTGAACTCTTCACCCTATCTCCAAGAGTCAGTCCAGCAATCCTACAGAAAAAGCTCATTTCAGCAGCTTGTATTCGCCGTCTCATTCTTTCGGTCATTACCCAAAGCTTGTGACCATAGGTGAGGGTAGGAACATAGATTGACCAGTAAATCGACAGCTTTGCTTTCGAGCTCCGCTCTCTCTTCACCACAACAGACCGGTACAACATCCTCATCACTGTAGATGCTGCTCCGATCTGTCAGTCCATCGCTCCATTCTCCCTTCACTCATGAATGAGACCCCAAGATACTTAAACTCCTCCACTTGGGGCAGGAGCTTGTCCCCAACCCGGAGAGGACAATCCACCTTTTTCTGGCTGAGGACCATGGACTCAGACTTGGAGGTGCTGATTCTCATCCCAGCCGCTTCACCTCTTGGGATGCTATAGCCAATAAAATAAAATAAAATGGTCACAAATTATCACTAAACTGACAGTTGTTTAAACTTTTTAAATCTTTTGTTTTCATTATTAGCCTTAGATTTGTTGTAATATATATTTTAAAAGGGGTTTTATTGCCTTTTATCTTAGCATTTAACTTTCTGTTTATATTTTTCGTGTATTATAATCACACTGGGATTTTTTTTTAGGATGCCTTGTAATAAGAGATTTGATATTGAGGATATACTGGTTATTGAACGTCAGAGATGGAAAATTGTTTTGACCTGAAGTAAAACATTATGGTGTTTCTAGGGTTTCTTGGTAAATTTGTGGTTCAGATGCATACCATGCTACCACACTGTCCTTAGTCCAGTTTTGGGGACCCTTGATGCATGTCAGACTCTGTTCCTTCTTGTGTGTTTCCTGCTTCTTTCTTCCCTTTAAACTTGCCATTGAGAACGTAAAAAAGAAAAACTTTTAAAAATTACAAAAGAGATTCCATTGTGGTCTGTATTATTTTTGATGCTTCAGTTGTGTACGTTTTGTATTTCTGAGCAAATCGACTCAGAGACTCAAAGATTAAAGAGACCTCCGGTGATTTGAGTGGTGAAAGCACATGAAAAACTGATGAAAACACTCATGGAACTCAACAGAGAAGCATCATCTTAATCTGACAGTTGATCTGTGGTTGTAGTTCTTTGAGGACCTCACAGAACCACATTACCCAGAGGGCCACACTGTAACGAGCTCCATGTGTGCTGCGGCCTTAACGGCTACCACTGTGCGCCTGTGTTTTCACATGCACACACTCACATGCACACTTGGATCGGAGACTTGCTTTGTCAGTGTGCTAGTAATAGTGGGTTTCTGTTTATAGGCTGGGATAGCTCTATTTTAAGACATACAACATCTGATTACAGACTCCTCTCATGGGTCCCTCCCCTCTCTTTCTGTTCCCCCTTACCCTCAGTTTCTCCCCCTCCCAGAGTCTTTGTCTTTTTTTCCTCTAACTTTCTTTCCATCTCATCTTATACTAAACAATACAAGCCTTTTTACACACCCGGTTGTGTGTTTTCTGTAGGCATTAATGGGGACTTCCTTTATATGATGCTCTTAACTTGTATATACAGGCCTTAGACCAAATTTTACACTATTGTTGTGTGTTTTGCTTACTCTATCCTGCTTCAGTCACAAAAGACGACCCTTTGGCAGTTTATGAAATATGAACCGGTAGTTTCTTTTCAACCCTGTGACTTCTAAACCTTTTTGCGACCGAGTGTCTGCGTGCCATGTTGGCGCAGTGTCTCCGTTTTGCGCCGAGCTGTCTGCTTTTTGCCCAAGTCAACCCTTGTGGGTCTCATGAGGATGTTTCTGGTTTCATAGATGGAAGGCTATCCGCTCTTTGTACCTCAGTGTTTCATTTCTGCCAGACGCAGACACCAATCATTACTACAGAACTGTGGGGAAATTAAGTGTGTGTGTGTGTGTGTGTGTCACAGAGGGAGTATATGTGTGCGTGAGAGTAGTGGTGGCGCTATGTGGTATCCTTGAGGACCCAGTTTGGTTTTTTGTTTGGAATCAGGCCTGATGTTTAGTCTCCTCAGCAAATATCTCCTCTGCCCGCCTGCCCTCACAATTACACTCCAACAGTGAATCCAGTGTGGCTGCTCTCCCACAACTCTTCAGTTTATTTCTGTCCAAAAATACAAGTAAATTAAAACAACCTCATTTTCAGAGATTGTAACCCCTTGCATAGAGTAAGCAGGGCTTGGGGATGAGGGGAACAACTCGCCCATCACAGGGATTGAGGTCGCCGAAGTGGTTAAAAAACTCTTTGGTGGCTGGGCCCCGGGGGTGGATGAGATTTGCCCTGAGTACCTCATGGCCCTGGATATTGTAGGGCTGTCATGGTTGACACGCCTCTGCAATGTCGCGTGTAAGTCGGGGACAGTGCCCTTGATATGGCAAACCGGGGTGGTGGGTCCTCTTTATAAAAAGGGGGACCAGAGGGTGTGTTCCAACTTTAGGGGGATCACACTTCTCAGCCTTTCTGGGAAGGTCTATGCCAGGGTACTGGAGAGGAGAGTCTGACCATTGATTGAACCTCGGATTCAGGAGGAGCAGTGTGGTTTTCGTCCTGGCCGTGGCCGTGGCACATCGGACCAGCTCTTAACCCTCTAGAGAATCCTCGAGGGTTCATGGGAGTTTGCCCATCCAGTCCCCATGTGTTTTGTGGACTTGGAGAAAGTATCCGACCGCATCCCTCATGGTCTCTTGTGGGGGGTGCTGAGGGAGTATGCGGTATCAGGCTCATTGTTACAAGCTATCTAGTCCCTAAACGACCGTTGCAAGAGTTTGATTCGTATTGCCAACACCCAGTCAAACTCGTTTCCAGTGAGAGTTGGACTCTGCCAGGACTGGCGTTTGTCAACCAATCTTGTTGATAATTTTTATGGACAGGATATGTAGACACAGCCAAGGATTGGAGGGTGTCATGCTTGGTGACCACAGGATCTCATCTCTGCTGTTTGCAGATGATGTTGTCCTGTTGGCTTCATCAAGCAATGACCTACAGGCCTTGCTGAGACGGTTTGCTACTGATGAGAATCAGCACCTCCAAATCCGAATTCATGGTCCTCAGCCGGAAAAAGGTGTGATTGTCCTCTCCAGGTTAGGGACAAGCTCCTGCCCCAAGTGGAGGAGTTTTAAGTATCTCATGGTCTCATTCATGAGTGAGGAGAGAATGGAACAAGAGATTGACAGATGGATTGGAGCAGCGTCTGCAGTGATGTGGACGTTGTACCGGTTTGTTGTGGTGAAGAGAGAGCTGAGCTCTAAAGCAAAGCTGTCGATTTACTGGTCAGTCTACGTTCCTACCTCACCTATGGTCACGAGCTTTGGGTAATGACCGAAAGAATGAGATTGCAGATACAAGCGGCTGAAATGAGCTTTTTCCGTAAGATTGCTGGACTCGCCCTTAGAGATGGGGTGAAGAGCTCAGTCATCTGGGAGAGGCTCAGAGTAGACCCGCTGCTCCTCCATATTGAAAGGAGCCAGTTGATGTGGTTTGGGCATCTGCTCAGGATGCCTCCTGGACTCCTCCCACTTGAGGTGTTTCAGGCATGGCCAACTGGGAGGAGATCCCAAGGCAGACCCAGGACACGCTGGAGAGACTACGTCTCCCAGCTGACCTAGGAACGTCTTGGTATCCTCTCTGAAGAGCTGGAGCAGGTGACCAGGGAGAGGGAAGTCTGGCTTTCTCTGCTTGAGCTGCTGCCTCCGTGACCTGGACCTCCAGAAAAGTGGTAGAAAATGGATGGATGTAACCCCTTGCATTCATTGTGTGGTAAATTTCACTGAGCATATTGTTGTATCTCTGATCTCATCAATACACATTTAACTCTCTAAAAGATAAAATAGTCACCCTTATCTTACTGCTGATTTTATTTGTTTCATAGCAACTACAGAACAGACCTTCAAAAACGTTTGGTGACTGTGACTTCCATGACACATCGTTTACTTATTCATGGCATGTTTGCATGTGCGTTTTTGAACTTTTACTCATTTTGTCATGTTGACCATATTTCCTTTACAAAAAAAACCTCAAATTGAGGTTGATCTTTATTTTGAGCACTTTAAAATATTCCACATCTGTTACTGTTTGTTCAGTGAAAAGCATCTCAGGCATTTTCATGCTTTTCTGGAATGTATGTTAATGGCAGCCAAGGGGGCAATTATTACTTTTTATGTAGGAGATGTATAGACATTACAACTCACCCTTTTGTTCCATTTCAGTTGCTGACTTTTTGACTGGCATTTGTTAAATCTTGTGTTGTTTGTATCCTCTGAAATTGCTGGATTTTTTTTGTTTTGTAGCGTGGATAGAGTTTAAATAAATTTATTTCAGTTTGTAATTGTTGACATTGTAATCATTCAATCACACTTGAACATTGCAAATATTTTACTTTGGTGCCATATCCTTGACCTTTTCAATGAATGACAAATTTTCACTTAAAGGTGTAGTGGATTGTATTTTCATGAAAATAAATATAAAAAAAATACATCAACAAAATGCTTAGAAAGGTTCAGAATTAAAGTCTTTATATTCTTCAAAAATATGTTGATAAAAAAAAAACTTCAATTTTTTTACGGGTCCAAAACAATCAGAGTATTTACATCTAAGCAGCTGAGTGACGAGACTATGGTGACCAGTAAGGATGTCACAGCCAGTATCATAACTAGGTTGATGTCACGTTTCGTCAGGTTTTTACCATTAAAGAGTCCTCGCTTGACCTGCTGTATCTGGCTCACCAAAGAACTGTGTTTATAGAATAGTATGCACTGTGTGTTGATGTTTGTCTCTACGAACCAGTACAATATTACAGTGAAGTAAGAGTAAGTGTGACACCTATTGGCCAGGAGGTCACACCTTTAAAGGCGCTAAACCAGGGGCCTCCAACCTGGGGCTCCTGGAACATTCAGGTTTCTGTGGGAAATTTTCTCATTTCACTTCTTAATTGGTCCGAAGATTTGCAAATAATTAGCTGTTGTTGTGCAAGGGTGCCTACAGAACACATGCACAGCAATGACAAATTATTTGCAAATCTTTGGACCAATGAAGAAGTGAAATTAGAAAAGTTCTCACAGAAACCTGAACGTTCCAGGAGCCCCAGGTTGGAGACCCCTGCCCTAAACAAATATAAACCATCTTTGAGCTTCCAGCTCCAAGAACAAAGTCTCTGCCTGAATAGAGAGCAGGTAGTATGTTGCTTGTGTTTAAACTTTAAACTGTTTTTTTGCACACAATCATACTGTATTTTGCAAATCTTTATACTGTGGTGCACCGTCTTTTTTTTCCAACATTGATCCCTTTTCTTGACCTCTTTTACAATATAGGTTTGTGAGGCAGCTGGAGTCTGTCCCAGCTGTCTTCGGGTGAGAGACCTGACACACCCATGGACAGAGCACCAGTCCAGCACAGAGCCAACAGAGGCATTCAATCCCATGCTTATATTTACTTTTCTTCTTGTGGCTGCTCCCTTTAGGGGTTACCACAGTGGATCATCTGCCTTTGTCTCAGTCTATCTACCCCTTTCATCCTCTTCTGTTATACCACCCCTCTCCATGTTTTCCTTCACTTCATCCTGAATCGTCTATGCTCATGTAATATGAGCCATATTTACTCATGCAAGCAATTTAGAGTCACTAGTTAACACAGCGTGTCTTTGAACTGTGGGAGGAAAACGGAGCACCATGCAGGCACAGGGAGATTAGCCACAGTGAAAGCCCACTGATTCTCTTGAAATTATCTTAAGTTTATGTTTTAAACAGCCTATGGTAGTCAGTTGATTGTTGCCTGTTTCTGCTGCTTCCAAATTGCCATCAACTACTTAGAAGAGATAATTGATTTTAAGGCTATAGTCCTTGGCTTAATTCCTAATGTCAGAGACTGTGCAACTCATTCATTGGGATTGAGCAGATATTGGATGTTGATTGCTGATGACCTAATTTCTTTCGGGGGAGGAAAAGGGATCAAAACTTGTAGTTGGAGGCTAAATTTTTACAAAATTGAGCCTATTGATCTGGTCAGTGACAAGCTAGTGTTGGTAACTGAGTGGCGAGGAGGGTGACAATAAGAAGGCGCTTACTTGTGCAACCTGCGATAACTCGTGCATCTAATGCTTCTACCTATTTGATCTATTGATATCAGAGTTCGTGTTGACTGAAAATTGTCCTTCATTAACAGATTTTTTTTTTTTTAGCAATGACAGAAAAATTCTGAAAGCTATCTATCATTTTTTGACAGATTACACTGAAGGTGATCTACTTAAAATCAATTAAAAAGTAACTAGAAAAGCACTCATAGAGCGCATACATCCGCCAAGGCTCCTTCCGTTTCTCATGGATCACCTCCAAAATGTAATGGGTTTGTGTGTAGGCCTGTAGCCCCTTGTGGTGAAAATGGCATCAAAGTCTGTCCATCAGTTTTGGAGTATTGTTGCTAGCACACTGTGAGAAGATAAGAGCCTTGGCTGAGGTATGCATTCTCAGATCATCACCAAAATATAATGGGTTCCTCTCTAGCCCAAGAACCACCTCTGATGAAAATTTCATCCAAATCCATCCAGTAGTTTTTGTGTAATCCTGCTGCACAAATACAAACAAAACCCTTGGTGGAGGTATGCACTCTCAGATCATCACCAAAATGTAATCCTCTGTTCCCCGTGCCATTACACAGCTTTCCTGAAAATTTCGTCAAAATCCATTCATAACTTTTTGAGTTATGTTGGTAACAGACAGACAGACAGACAAACCCCGGTAAAAACATTACCTTCTTGGCGGAGGTAATAATAGATTATGACAATTTTTACAATCCTATCTCTCAAAATGATAGATAACAAAAAGTCTAGCACAACCTATGATTAATATATAGATCTGTTGCCTCGGTTGGGTTTTAACCCTTTGAGCGTGTAGAATTTTTGGCAGGAAAACGCAGAGTTTGACCTCAAATTTTCAAATGACAATAGCTTCAGAACGGTAATAGTTAGAGGCAAAGTCCCAATTACAAAAATGTTGCAGAGGAACCCAAGTGTCTGCCAAGTGAACTTGCATCCTTGCATAGTACATAATTTGACCTAATTTGCATATTGCAACAATCCAAATTTTATTATAACACTATAGCTTATAGGGCAGCGTGGTGGAGGAGTGGTTAGCACTGCAGCAGCACAGCAACTCACCCTCGGCCGGGGGATCCTGGGTTTGATCCCAGCCCCCGACCAACAGTGATCTGTGTGGAGTTTGCATGTTCTCCCCGTGTCTGCGTGGGTTTACGCCGGGATTTCTCCGGTTTCCTCCCACATGCCAAAAACATGCAAGTTAGGTTACTTGGCATCAAACTGGGGATTCTAAATTGTCCTTAGGTATGACTGTGAGAGTGAATGGTTGTCTGTCTCTCTGTGTTGGCCCTGCGATGGACTGGCGATCTGTCCAGGGTGTACCCTGCCTCTCGCCCAAAGATGCTGGGATAGGCTCCAGTCCCCCTGCGACCCGAAAAGGATTAAGTGGAAGAAGATGAATGAATGAATGACTATAGCTTCAGAATGATTATAGATGCACAGTCCCAATTACAAAAGTGTTGCAGAGGTACCCAAATGTCTGCCAGGTGAACTTGCATCCATGCATTGTGCATAATTGGACCTAATTACCTCCGCCAAGGAGGTAATGTTTTTACTGGCGTTTGTCTGTCTGTCTGTCACCAACATAACTCAAAAAGTTATGAACGGATTTTGACAAAATTTACAGGAAAGGTGTGTAATGGCACGGGGAACAGATGATTACATTTTGGTGATGATCTGAGAGTGCATACCTCCACCAAGGGCTTTTTTGTATTTGTGCAGCAGGATTACACAAAAACTACTGGATGGATTTGGATGACATTTTCACCAGAGGTGGTTCTTGGCCTAGAGAGGAACCCATTACATTTTGGTGATGATCTGGGAATGCATACCTCAGCCAAGGCTCTTCTCACAGTGTGTCACCCACAATACTCCAAAACTAATGGACAGACTTTGATGCATTTTTCACCACAAGTGGCTCTACGCCTACACACAAACCCATTACATTTTGGAGATGATCCATGAGAGACTGAAGGAGCCTTGGTGGAGGTATGCGCTTCTCTGAGTGCTTTTCAAGTTTGCATATTGCGACAATCCAAATTTTACAACACTACAGCTCCAGAACAGTAATAGTTGGATGCAAAGTCCCAATAACAAAAATGTTGCAGAGGAACCCAGTTGTCTGCCAAGTGAACTTGCATCCATGCATTGTGCATAATTGGACCTAATTTGCATATTGCAACAATCCAGATTTTATTATAACACTATAGCTTCAGAATTACAGTTAGATGCAAAGTCCCAATTATAAAAGTGTTGCAAAGGTACCCAAGTGTCTGCCAGGTGAACTTGCATCCATGCATTGTGCATAATTGGACCTAATTACCGCTCCAGAAAAGCAGTAGAAGATGGATGGATGGACAATTTTTGTTTCACACACTGTCACCACATGGTCCTTTTGTCCCATCATTGACAAAATTACTAAAAATCATTCAAAACAAAAACAATTTTGGTGTCACACTGTCACCACATGGCCTTTTGTCCCTTTATTTGTCCCTTCATCTTGTACTGCTCCGGAAAAGCAGTAGAAGATGGATGGATGGACAATTTTTGTTTCATACTTTGTCAACACATGGCACTTTTGTCCCTTCATTTGTCCCTTCATCTTCTACTGCTCCGGAAAAGCGATAGAAGATGGATGGATGGACAATTTTTGTTCCACACACTCACCACATGGGCTTTTTGTCCCATCATTGAAAAAATTACTAAAAATCATTCAAAACAAAAACAATTTTGGTGTCACACTGTCACCACATGGCCTTTTGTCCCTTTATTTGTCCCTTCATCTTGTACTGCTCCGGAAAAGCGGTAGAAGATGGATGGATGGACAATTTTTGTTTCATACTTTGTCAACACATGGCACTTTTGTCCCTTCATTTGTCCCTTCATCTTCTACTGCTCCGGAAAAGCGATAGAAGATGGATGGATGGACAATTTTTGTTCCACACACTCACCACATGGCCTTTTGTCCCATCATTGACAAAATTACTAAAAATGATTTTAAAAAAAAAACACAGATCTCATGGCACATTTGTTTCACAATAAACTAAAATGAAGCAAATGAAACACAGTTTATGCAACAAATATGTACCTGTTTGTTTCGTCGGTCACAAGTATCCAGAATTCCAGAGTCCAAAAAAGCGACACAAAATCAATGGCGGGCGCAGATGACAGGTCCTTCTCTTTACAGTTTCCAACTGGCTGTTCAGATGCTTTCAGCCACGGCTGATGAACCTCTTCATCTCTAAGAAGCTCCCAGCCGTCAATGTCCAAACCTCCTGCCGCATCGCCACTGCCGATTGTCCTGCCATTGCGCACACATGGCGCACGTCGATGCGCACTGGCTGTGCGCTCTTGCCCAGCCAAACGTCGCCCACGGGCTGCTCTGGACCTTTTCGCTCTGCGACCACAGTTTGGCAAAGCAGAACAATCTGCAGACAAGGCTCCTGTGCCATTTTGGGCACGGCTGGACACAGAAAACGCAGCTGCAGCATCGCGTGCAAGATGTCCGTCTCCACTTTCACAAGAACTGCTTGCACCATTATCCGAAGGCACATAATCAGAGCTGGACTCTAACTCAGATGACAAACTAGGGCTAAGCTCTTCCTCTGAACCAGGAGCGGCAAATACCAGTGTTAATACCTCTTCAGCTGAGAGCGTCTTCCTCGCCATCCTGTTTCCTCCGTGTCAAACAGCAGAATGAAAGGGGGCAGGCTTCAAATGCTGATTTGACCTACTTATTGAATTGGACCATTTCCAGTTCTCACGGTCAGTGAAAAGCCACACCTCTTAGCCACCAAGTGGTGTTAAAAGGTTTGTACATTTCACACTCTATTCAGCTGTACAGGCTTTGTTTATACTGATCAGCTGACAGGCACAGAAGTGCGCCATACACACTCAAAGAGTTAACATTACCAGGCTAGTGACTAGCATGTCTATGCTAGCACCCCACTGGAGTAGACACTTTCTCAGTTGAGCTGCTTTTATCTATATTTCACTAATTTTTAATTGCCTCCACCAAGGAGGTAATGTTTTTGCCGGAGTTAGTTTGTTTGTCTGTCTGTCAGGAACATTACTCAAAAAGTTATGGGCGGAGTTTGATGAAATTTTCAGGAAAGGTGTGTAATGGCACGGGAAACAGATGATTATTAGATAAGATGCTGCGTGCTCGCTCTCATGCATTTATATCAGGCTGTGAGGTCAAGTACAAAGCTGCAAAGTATGAACTGAGGAAGGCTATAACAACAGCCAAGAGGCAGTACAGAGAAAAGCTGGACAGCCTCTACTCCACTCCTGACCCGGGGCGCATGTGGCAAGGCCTGCAACACATCACAGACTACAAGAAGACCAACTGAAGCACCACTAGCTCTACAGACAGCCTGCCGGATGATCTCAACATCTTTTACACTTGCTTTGAGACCAAGTCAGCCACAACACAGAGAATAGACACACACTCATGCACCCCCCCACCCCCCACCCACTAAGAGTCTCACCAGGCCAGATAAACAAAGCACTAAAGAATATCAAGCTCTGCAAGGCAGCAGGACCAGACAACATCCCTGGGCAGGCCCTCAGAGCATGCGCTGCAAAGCTGACTGATGTTCTCACAGCAATCTTCAACCTCTCTCTCAACCAGAACATAGTCCCCTCCTGCTTCAAAATGACAACCATCATCCCCATCCCCAAAAGGAGCCCGCCAACCTGTCTGAATGATTACAGACCGGTAGCACTCATTCCAGTCATCATGAAGTGCTTAGAGTGGTACTGGCCCTCATTCAGGACAGCATACCGGGCACCCTGGACCCCCTGCAGTATGCCAACCAGCCCAACAGGTCCACCTCAGATGCCATCGCCGCAGCACTCCATTATTCTCTCTCCCACCTGGAAGATAAAGACTACTACATTAGGATGCTCTTTGTTGACTACAGCTCCGCCTTCAACACGGTCATCTCCCACAAACTCACCGACAAACTGTCTTCACTTGGCCTGCACCCCACCCTCTGTGACTGGCTACTGGACTTTCTAACTGGCAGGCCCCAGTCTGTCAGGATGGGTAACAGAACCTCAGCCAGCATCATCACAAACGCAGGTGTCCCTCAGGGGTGTGTTCTCAGCCCCATCCTCTACAACCTCTTCACCCATGACTGTGTTGCCTCCCACAAAGACAATATCATCCTGAAGTTTGCGGATGACACAGCAGTGATAGGACACATCACTGGTGATGACGAAGCATCCTACAGGAGGGAGGTGGCCAACCTGGTGTCATGGTGTGAGGACAACAACCTCACCCTCAACATGGACAAGACAAAGGAAATGATAGTGGACATGAGGAAAGGGAGGAGGAGACCCCATTGGCCACTGTTTATCCGGAAGCTTGAGGTGGAAAGGGTGAGCAGCTTTAAATACCTAGGCATCCACATCAGCAAGGACCTTAAGTGGACACACAACACCACAGAGCTGATTAAGAGAGCTCAACAGCAACTGTACTTTCTAAGGAGGCTGAAGAAGTTTGGCATGTCTTCCAGGATCCTCAACAATTTCTACAGCTGCATCATCGAGAGCATCCTGACCAACTGCATCACTGCATGGTACGGCAACACCACTGCCCTGGAGCGCAAACGCCTGCAGAGAGTGGTGAAGACAGTGGAAAGGATTATCAGGACTCCACTCCCCTCTCTGCAGAGCATCTACCACCGCAGAATCCAAGAGAGCTGACGCCATCCTCCGGGACCCCACCCACCCCCAACACAGACTGTTCACACTTCTACCCTTAGGTCGGAGGTACAGAAGTGTGAAATGCCGGACAACCAGAATGAAAAACTCCTTCTTTCCCACTGCCATCAGACTCATGAACAGACAACAACTCCCAAAACTCTAACACAGCTTTGCATATAGGAACTCACACACCGGCTGTTAAATTTGCACACTGCTCACCTGTACAGTAGATATAGTATCACCTGTCTGATGTCCATATCATCTCTGCTGCTACTCATCAATAATTTGTAATTATACACTGCTTGCTGTACAGTGCTCATTTGCACACTGTACATAAGTCTGTGCCATCTCAGGTTCACATCAGGTTGCACAATGCTCATTTGCACACTGTACATAGGTTAAAGCCATCTCAGGTTCACATCATCTCTGATATCAGTATACCACTAACACTTTAGTCATCCGGTGACTTTTCATTTTCATTCCTCTACTGCCTAACTGTGTGTTGGTGTGTGTGTTTTAGCATCCATTAGTACTAGGATTGAGTTACTGTGTTAGTGTGTCATGACATATTAGAATTGTTGTTTCTGTACCTTTTAACTTGGTATTCTTTCAGAGAGCAAAGTAAGAATTTCATTGCTCAGGAAATGTAGCATTCCTTAACTGTGCACATGATAATAAAGCCTTTGAATCTTGAATTATTAGATTTTGGTGGTGATCTGAGAGTGCATACCTCCACCAAGGGCCTTGTTTGTATTTGTGCAGCAGGATTACACAGACTACTGGATGGATTTGGATGAAATTTTCACCAGAGGTGGTCCTTGGGCTACAGAGGAACCCATTATATTTTGGTGATGATCTGAGAATGCATACCTCCACCAAGACTCTTATCTTCTCACAGTGTGTTAGCAAGAATACTCCAAAACTACTGGACAGAGTTTGATGTAGTTTTCACCAGATGTGGCTTTGGGCTACACATGAACCCATTATATTTTGGAGGTGATCCATGAGCACAAACCTCCACCAAGGCCCTATCTTGGTGGAGGTTTTTACCTGCTTTTACCTAATTGTTTTATTATTTTGTTAGTTTTATTGTTTTGAATTGTTTTATGTTGTTTTAGATGTGCTGACTTTTGTTGTCCTATTGTTCTATGTACTGGTGTGCCATTTTGGCCAGGTCTCCCTCAAAAAAGAGATGGCAATCTCAAGGGATTTCCTAGTTAAAAAAAGGTTAAACAAATAAAAAATAAAAAAAATCTTGCAATGTATGGAGGGATGAAAGCAGGGAGG
Organism: Pholidichthys leucotaenia; assembly: GCA_020510985.1. Classification (NCBI taxonomy): domain Eukaryota; kingdom Metazoa; phylum Chordata; class Actinopteri; order Cichliformes; family Pholidichthyidae; genus Pholidichthys; species Pholidichthys leucotaenia. The sequence continues at coordinate 344,537,064 of CM035837.1, read as the reverse complement.
TACAGACAGATGAATGGATAAAGGGAGGGAGGGAAGGAGCCTCGGAGGAGGTATGCACTGTCTGGGTGCTTTTCTAGTTTTACAGTTTTAAATTATCAAGCCAAGGGTTATTTTCATTATTACTCTACTTATAGCACTTGTGTTTTTGAATGTCTCATTTTATGTTTATAGTTTTTGCAATGTTGGTATATCTTTTGAGACTTGAGAACTGTTGATACACCAAACCAAAGGAAAACAGAATTTCTCTGATGAAAAAACATAGGGCTGGGGAATATGACCTATACATTACCATCCTAAATAATTGAATTTAGTTCGGTTTTTGTCCCCCCGCCAGTCGAAGCCCAAAGGGGTTGAAGAGCCCTTTGGGTGAAGACTGGCAGGGGATTATGTTGTAGGTCAGTCTAGCCGTCCGTCTGTCCCACTTTTGTGAAATCAACTCCTCCTAAAGTTTTGTTCCAAACGTTTTGTAACTTGGTACCATGGTTTGATATGCTCTGATGATGCGCATATTGCAATTTGACTCTCATCGGATGACCTTGAGGTCAAAGGTCGGATTTTCCCGAAATCTTCTAAACACAATAACTACTGAAAGAAATGATGTAGCCTTTTCAAATCGATACAGTAGTATCTAATACACATCTTGGACGACTTCCACCCTGACCTCACTGTGGGTTTGGGGTCAAAGGTCAAAGTTAACATTCCAGTTGCACTATGGTAAATGGTAAATTTACTATTACTAAAAAACAAGTAAAGGTAGGGCCACCAAACCTGGTACACAGGTTCACTTAGGGATCCTGACCTCTGACTGGGTTTGGGGTCAAAAGGTCAAAGGTCAACATTAACATTTCCTATGCCTTATTGCTGTATAATGAGTAAAGCTAGGGTCACCAAACTTGGCACACAGGTTCACCTTGAGATCCTGACCTCTGACTATAGATTTGGGGTCAAAAGGTCACAGTTCAAGGTTAGCATTCCCTATGCCTTTTTACTGTACAGTGAGTAAAGTTGGGGTCACCAAACTTGGTACACAGGATCACCCTGTGATCCTGAAGTGTGACTGTGGTTTTGGGATTGCAAGATCAAAGGTCAACATCAAAATGGCTAATAAACTATATCTCAGCAACAAAGAAAGATGGGGTCACCAAACCTGGAACACAGGTTCACTCTGAGACCATGACCTCTGACTACAGGTTTGGGGTCAAAAGGTCAAGGTTGGCACTCCCTGTGCTCTCTTACTATAGAACGTGTAAAGCTCTCTAGAACAGGGGTGCCCAACCTGAGGCTCCTGGAGCATTCAGGTTTCTGTGGGAAATTTTCTAATTTCACTTCTTAATTGGTCCAAAGATTTGCAAATAATTTGTCATTGTTGTGCATGTGTTCTGTAGACACCCATGCACAACAACAGCAAATTATTTGCAAATCTTTGGACCAGTTAAGAAGTGAAATGAGAAAATTTCCCACAGAAACCTGAACGTTCCAGGAGCCCCAGGTTGGGCACCCCTACTCTAGGATCATCAAATTTGCTACATGAGTTCACCTCGGGAGCCTGACCTACAACTATGGGTTGTATACTTTGTTGTATATTCGTGCATGATGGGCTTATCATTATTTGATTCTGCCATAGTAATTATATTGAAAAGTTCAAAACTGCTTTCTGTCAGTAAGTATTGGGATCGTCAAAGAAACAGAAGCGGGGGATATTGCACTTGCCTCAGAGTGCTTTTGTGTTTTTTCCAACCTATTTTTCATTTATTGATTTATTTATTATTAGGGGTCACTTCCCTTTATTAGAAGATTATTGAAATTAGGTATGATTTGTTTATAAATATTATTACTTCAGTTTTACTTTCTGTTGATCATGGAAAATCTTCCACTTTTATTGTGAAAGTTCAGCTTTTATTTTGAAAGTTTTTGCTTCCAGCTACAGTCGGGAGCAAAATTTAGTTCAGCTGTTAGACTGTGGCATTCTGTTCACGATGTTTTGATTTCATAATCAGAAGCTGAAGCAAGTATCACTTACACCAATGGAGCTCGATATTGCTTCAACTGATTTTCTGTTTGTCCAGTAATAGTGTTTGTTTTTAGCAGGGTAAATCAGAAGGAAAAGGGATGTGAGCTAAACCAAGTCACAGCTGTTCTTTGCACAGACAGACTTGAGAGACTCATTTAAGTGCCAGTTGATCGTTGCTTTGTTAATCACTGTCACAAAGCTTTATACTGAATATACTGTATTGAATTTAATAAGTGTTTATTTAATATTTACGTACATAAGGGCAAAGTGGGGCAAAAAAATAACTGACATGGGTTTGAGGGTCTGAATATCAGTCTCTGTTGATTTGTATTTGGTAAAATATAAAAGTAAATATTACACAACAAATGAGATTCGAATAATACCTGAGACATTATGTACATCATTTTTTTATTGTTGCAGAAGCAGCGTATACAAGCCTTTGTTTTGTTTCTTACCCTTCAGGTAGGGGTGATGAGTCCTGGAGGCGAAGAGGAGAGACAACAGGAAGCCATCAACGTGGACATGGACAGAGAAAGAGAAGGGATGAAAGAAGAGACCAATGGGATTACGAAAACAGAGACAGACTGTGGGGGAGAGGAGGAAACCAGCATTTTAATTCATATAATCCTAACAGCCACGTTGAAGAACATCAGAACTGGAGTCGTAGTGCAAACCAGTTCAGAGGTCGATCGTATAACCACAGAGGGAGGTACCATCTAGCTCCCAGGTAGCATCAAGTATGACCAAAAAAGAGCCAATCAGTAAATGAATCTTTTTCTCTGACCTCTGTTTTCCTCTTCTCTTCTCTCCCCTCAGATGGTCACAGCCTCCAGCCCCAGGAACATAATTTGAGAATGAATAGATGGGAGGATTTAAGAAGCTAAGAGGATAGGAAAGATCTAATGACAGGAAGAACTCAATTTGTCTGAACAGAGTGATTAAAGACCCATCAGGAGTGTTTGTCCAAAGGATGGATTAGGTAGGAACATCAGGATTAACAGTAGACAAGGTGACAAAGATTTGAAATGCATCATTTGATTTTGTTCTACTTTTAACTGAATGTCTATTTTAAATTAATATTTTTTCTTGATCCAGTTTCTGTTTTTAATGTCATACAAAATGAGAAGACACAAATGAGTAGTATGAAGAAGTCACAAAAAATACAAAATGAGTCACTTCCAGTGTATAAATGCAAGAAACCCTAAATCCTGCTTTTGGAATCTCTTATCTTTGACAATAAAAAGGAGAAGATCTCAAGAACTCTTTGGATACTGTGGTATAATCCTTTCAAAGGAATGGTTTTAAGAGAATATCAGGTATCAGCTGAAATACAACATCAGTGCCACAGCTTTATAGACTTCTGTAACAAGATACGTTTGTGATTTGAGAGAAACAAAGTGAGTCCATTAGAGTCACTGTATTTTTAGTTTTCTGTAATTTGTACCAGGAAAAAAAAAACAAAAACACTTTTCTTAATCTTCTGTACTTTTTGTTAAAATAAGCTCTTTAAACAATTATTTATTTCTCAGTATTGCAGTGTATATCTTTGGTAGTTCTATGTTCCATCCATCCATCCAACTTCTGCCGTTTTTCTGGAGGTCCGGGTCGCGGAGGCAGCAGTTCAAGCAGAGAAACTCAGACTTGCCTCTCCCCAACCACCTGCTCCAGCTCTTCAGAGGGGACACCAAGGCATTCCCAGACCAACTGGGAAGCGTAGTCTCTCCAGCGAGTCCTGGGTGTACCCCAGGGTCTCCTCCCCAGTAGGACGGGCCCGAAACACACCTCAAGTGGGAGCCATCCAAGAGGCATCCTAATCAGATGCCCATACCACCTCAACTGGCTCCTTTCAATGTGGAGGAGCAGTGGTTCTACTCTGAGCCTCTCCCGGATGACTGAGCTTCTCTCCCTGTCTCTAAGGGTCAGTCCAGCAATCCTACGAAGAAAGCTTAGCCACTTGTATCCACCATCTCATTCTTTCGGTCATTACCCAAAGCTTGTGATCATAGGTGAGGGCAGGAACGTACATTGACTGGTAAATCGACAGCTTTGCCTGAGAGCTTAGCTCCCTCTTCACCACAACGGACTGGTACAACATCCGCATCACTGCAGACGCTGCTCCGATCCATCTGTCAATCTCTCGCTCCATTCTCCCCACGTGAATAAGACCTCGAGATACTTTAACTCCTCCACTTGGGCCAGGAGCTTGTCCCAAACCCGGAGGGGACAAGCCACCTTTTTCTGGCTGAGGACCATGGACTCAGACTTGGAGGTGCTGATTCTCATCCCAGCCGCTTCACACTCAGCAGCAAGCCATCCCAGTAAGACCTGTAGGTCATTGTTGGATGAAGCGAACAGGACAACATCATCTGCAAACAACAGAGATGAGATCCTGTGGTCACCAAGCGTGACACTCTCCATTCCCTGGCTGTGCCTAGAAATCCTATCCATAAACGTTATGAACATGATTGGTGATGAAGGGCAGCCCTGGCGGAGTCCAACTCTCACTGGGAATGAGTCCGACCGAGTGTTGGTAATACGAACCAAACTCTCACAACAGTCGTATAGCAACCAGATAGCTCGTAACAACAAGCCTGATACCCCATGCTCTGATGCACCCCCCCACAGAAAACCATGAGGGACGCGTTTGAATGCCTTCTCCAAGTCCACAAAACACATGTAAACTTGTTGGGCAAACTCCCACGAACCCTTGAGGATTCTCAAGAGGGTAAAGAGTTGGTCCGATGTGCCACGGCCTGCACAAAAACCACATTGCTCCTCCTGAATCCAAGGTTCGACCAGCGGCCAGACTCTCCTCTCCAGTACCTTGGCATAGACCTTCCCAGGGAGGCTGAGGAGTGTGGTCCCTCTAAAGTTGGAGCACACCCTCCGGTCCCCTTTCTTGAAGAGAGGAACCACCGCCCCAGTTTGCCATGCCAAAGGCACTGTCCTGGACCTCCACACAGTGTTGCAGAGGCGTGTCAACCATGACAGCCCTACAACATCCAGGGCCTTGAGGTACTCATGGTGAATCTCGTCCACCCCCGGGGCCCGGCGCCAAGGAGCTTTTCAACCACCTTGACAACCTCAGCCCCTGTGATGGCCAAGTCGTCCACGAGTCCTGCTTCCTCTGTGGAAGGCGTGTCAGTGGGATTGAGGAGATCCTCGAAGTACTTCCCGATGATATCCCCAGTCAAAGTCAGCAACGCCCCATCCGCACCATACACAGTGTGGACAGGGAGCTGCTTCCCCCTCCTGAGCTGCCAGTCGGTTTGCCAGAATCTCTTCGAGGCCGACCAAAAGTCTTGTTCCATGGCCTCACCAGACTCCTCCTACACCCAAGTTTTTGCTTCAGCAACCACCCGAGCTGCACTCCGCTTGGCCTGCCAGTACACCTCAGCTACTTCGGGAGTCCCACAAGCCAACCAAGCTCGATAGGACTCTTTCTTCAGCTTAATGACCCCCCTCACCGCTTGTGTACACCGCTTGGTTCGGGGGTTGCCACCACGAGATGCACGACAACCTTGCAGCCACAGCTATGGGCAGCCGCTTAATGGAGGTGGAGAACATGGCCCATTCAGGCTCCATGTCTCCAGACTCCCTCGGAATGTGGTCGAAGTTCTTCCGGAGGTGGGAGTTGAAGACCTCCCAGACAGAGGCCTCAGCCAGACATTCCCAGCACACCCTCACTGTATGTTTTGGTCTACCAGGTCTGAATGGCATCCTCCCCTGCCGTCAGATCCAGCTCACCATCAGGTGGTGATCAGCTGACAGCTCTGCCCCTCTCTTTACCCGAGTGTCCAAGACATACGGTCGCAGGTCTGATGACATGATAACAAAATCGATCACCAACCTGCGACCTCGGGTATCCTGGTGCCAGGTGCACATACAGTTAGGCCCAGAAATATTTGGACAGTGACACAACCTTCATGATTTGGGCTCTGCATGCCACCACATTGGATTTGAAATGAAACAACTACAATGGAATTGAAGTGCAGACTTTAAGGTTTAATTCAAGGGGTTGAACAAAAATATATGATTAAACATGTAGGAATTGTAGCTATTTTTATACAAACGCTCCTCATTTCAGGGACTCAAAAGTAATTGGACAAATAAACATAACCCTAAGTAAAATGTTACTTTTCAATATTTTGTTGAGAATCCTTTGCAGGCAATGACTGCCTGAAGTCTGGAACCCATGGACATCACCAAACGCTGGGTTTCCTCCTTTGTGATGCTTTGCCAGGCCTTTACTGCAGCTGTCTTCAGCTGTTGCTTGTTTGTGGATCTTTCTGCCTTAAGTTTTGTCTTGAGCAAGTGAAATGCACGCTCGATTGAGTTGAGATCTGGTGATTGACTTAGCCATTGCAGAATATTCCACTTCTCTGCTTTAAAAAGCTCCTGGGTTGCTTTTGCAGTATGTTTTGGATCATTGTCCATCTGTACTGTGAAGCGCCGTCCAATCAACTTTGCTGCATTTGGCTAAATCTGAGCAGAAAGTATATCCCTATACACTTCAGAATTCATCCGGCTGCTTCTGTCTTTTGTCACATCATCAATAAACACAAGTGACCCAGTGCCATTGGAAGCCATGCATGCCCATTCCATTACACTGCCTCCACCATGTTTTACAGATGATGTGGTGTGCTTTGGATCATGAGCTGTTCCAATTCTTCTCCAAACTTTCTTCTTCCCATCATTCTGGTACAGGTTGATCTTAGTCTCATCTGTCCAAAGAATGCTGTTCCAGAACTGGGCTGGCTTCTTCAGGTGTCTTTTGGCAAAGTCAATTCTGGCCTTTCTATTTTTGAGGCTGATTAATAGTTTGCACTTTGTGGTGAATCCTTTGTATTTACTCTCATGAAGTCTTGAATAAGGTTTATTGTCAATAGTACCATACGTGCAATACATACAGGAGAATTGAAATTTGACTTGACATTGGGCGCGCTCCTTGTAAGCGCATCCCATAGCCGGGGCAGCCCGAAGGCGCCAGTCGAACGGAGGGGGTAAAGAGGGGGAGGGGGGGTGAGGGTAGGGAAAACACAATAGGCAGAGAGAAAAAAGCATTGTTGATCAAAATAAAGCTCATTTTGTGACCAAAATTGTGATTACAAGAAAAAAACTCTCAAATGCACAATTAGCAGACAATAGATCACACAAAACAAGTTGAGAGAGTCAGTGTACTGTAAATATGTATCAGTATTTGTATCAGTCATGTAATGTTGAATGCAGTAGTGTGGGTGTGTCAATTGCTAGTGAACAGCAGAGGGCGCCTCCTGGCAGTGGATGGATGTTATAATCATGTGATCTAAAGCAAGTCCAGAGTCCCTTCTCTTGCTTGCAAGATGGTAAGTTGACACATGGTACACTGTCCTTGAAGAGTCCAGTCTGTTGAAACAACAGCAATTGTGCCGATTGTTTGGGTTAGCAGAGCCGCTCCTTCCGCTTATCTTCATCGAGGAGGAATGTAAACAGGACCAAAAAAGACAAGGTCAAATCTGCACAGTGCACTCAGAGAATAGAATTTTTCCTCCCCTATGCGATTCTGTGCTTCATAATTTCCATGTACAGGCTTAAACTTTAAAGTCATTCTCTGGAAAGCACTCAGCTGCTCCAAATGTTGTCCACCTACCGAAACATAGGTAAACATGTCCAAGAGAGTCCATTCTCTCTTCAATGCATGCCAGATGGTAAATCCATGTTAATCCCATATGCCGCTATCCGTGCTCCCCCCAACTGGAAATTGTTGGGGGAGCTACGCCGGGGTCGGCATTTTGATTAGCTCACCTGAATATAATTTTGATACGCCAGGAACTCCAGGGCCAAACAGAAAAATCCTGTGATCATGCCAAACTTCAGTCGAATCACGCAGGTTCCAATTCTTGGGCTCCCCCCTGGCCCGGTTCTTGTTGAAAAGTGGTGACAATAGCACATTTAAGCCGCTTTCCAAATCCATAATTTCCGTTTAGATTAAGATTCAGCAGAAGAAGAGCGACTAAAACACAACATTGCAAGCTGGAATCAGAAGGGAGAGGATTAGGAGGGAGAGGAGGAGGAAAAGCGTCTGCTCTCTCTGAGTGCCGGAAGAAGGAAGCTGTGAACACACAACATCTTCTCTTTATGGTAGACTTAGATACCGATACACCTACTTCCTGGAGAGTGTTCTTCACTTTAGTGGATGTTGTGAAGGGGTTGTTCTTCACCATGGAAAGGATTCTGCGATGTTGTCTTCCGTGGACGTCTAGGCCTTTTTGAGTTCCCAAGCTCACCAGTGCACTCTTTTTTTCTCAGAATGTACCAAACTCTTGATTTGGCCACTCCCAACATTTCCGCTATCTCTCTGATGGATTTCTTCTTTTTTTTCAGCCTCAGGATGGTCTGTTTCACCTCCATTGAGAGCTCTTTTGACCGCATGTTGTGTGTTCACAGGAACAGCTTCCAAATGCAAAAGCCACACCTGGAATCAACTCCAGACCTTTTAACTGCTTAATTGATAACGAGGGAAGAGCCCATGCAGCCTTGTTATTTTTTTTGCAGCCTTCTGAGTCAATTGCCCAGTTACTTTTGGTCCCTTGAAAAAGAGGCGGCTACGTATTAAAGAGCTATAATTCCTAAACCCTTGCTCCAGTTTGGATTTGAATATGCTCAAATTACAGCTGAGAGTCTGCACTTTAAGCCCATGTTGATTATATAATTGTATCCTGAATATGTTTTCGTAAACAGCTAAAATAACAAAACTTGTGTCACTGTCCAAATATTTCTGGGCCTAACTGTATGGACACCCTTATGCTTGAACATGGTGTTCATTATGGACAAACTGTGGTTAGCACAGAAGTCCAATAACTGAACACCACTCAGGTTCAGATCGGGCAGGTCGTTCCTCCTAACCCCCCCCCCCCCCTCTAGGTTTCACTGTCACTGCCCACGTGTGCATTGAAGCCCCCCAGTAGGACAATGGAATCTCCAAGAGGAGCACCCTCCAGCATCCCAGTCAGAGACTTGAAAAAGGATGGGTATTCTGAACCATCATTTGGTGCATAGGCACAAATGATGGTCAGGACCCGTTTCCCAACCCGAAGGCGCAGGGAAGCAACCCTTTCATCCACTGGGGAAAACTCCAATATAGAGGCAGCAAGGTGGGGGGATTCAAGAATACCCACCCCTGCTCGTCGCCTCTCGCCCAGGGCAACTCCAGAGTAGGCCAAGCTCCAGCCCCTCTCCAGGAGACTGGTTCCAGAACCAAAGCTGTGTGTTGAGGTGAGGCTGACTATATCTAGCAGGTATCTCTCAACCTCATGCACCAGCTCAGGCTCCTTCCCCACCAGAGAGGTGACATTCCAGTGTCCCAAAAACCAGTTTAGGAAGCCTGGGATCAGACCACCAAGGTCTCTGCCTTCGACCGCCGCCTGATCCACATAGCATCAGACCCCCATGATCCCTCCTGCAGGTGGTGAGCCCACTGGAGGGCGGACCCATGTAACTTCTTTGGGCAGAACTGGGTCCCATGGGCAGAAACCCGGCCGCCAGACACTAGCCATGGAGCCTGTTGCCCAGGCCTGGCTCCAGGGTGGGGCCCTGGTAACCCCATACCGGGCAGGGTACACTCTGTGTTCCCATTCCATAAAATTGTAAAACACTGTAAAATAGTAATGAGGTGAAAAAAATTTAGCTCACGTATTTGACCAAGAACGGCGTTAATACAGTTTACATTTTATACACTTGAAACCAGAAGTGTACTGTACATACTGTACGTCATCAACATCATCATAGCAGTCTGTCAGGGGTGACAATGACTGTTTCATTTAGGTCTGATCAGATTCCTCCACGCAGCTCTGTCCTTTGCCCTCTGCTGCCAGGAGCTCCTGACCTTGTTAACCCGGGCAACGTCCGAGCCGGTATGAGTTGCTTTCTGAATGACCATTTCATGAAACTACTTACAAAGTATTTGAGTACCACTAGCTTTTGCTGGACTAACAGCACATTCTTGGCAGATAGAGGTATTATCAGTGACAAGGACAGGCCAAGACAAACTGACTCCAGTATCTGTTGCAGTGACTGACAAGATGATAGGTTTGTTTATCTCTGCTGTTTGTGTAGTGCAAGTCACGATGCACATACTGTACGTACACTGTATTAAAAGGCACATAACTTTTTTTCGTCACTGTCTGACGTTAAACCAGACATAACTTTTCCTGTTTTAGGTCAGTTAGGATTACCAAAATTATTTCTATTTGCTAAATAATTTTTATATTTGCTAAATGTTTTTTAGAGAATGTTTTATTACTCCCCTCAGAGTCAGAAGTTTTACATACACTAATATAAGAAGAGAATTGTGGACCTCCACAAGTCTGGTTCATCCTTGAGTACAATTTCCAAATGCCTGAAGGCACCATGTTCATCTGTTCAAACAATAATACGCAAGTATAAACACCATGGGACTGTCCAGCCATCATACGCTCAGAAAGGAGACGTGTTTTGTTGCGAAATGTGTGTATCAACCCCAGAACAAAAGCAACAGACCTTGTGAAGATGCTGGCTGAAGATGGTAAAACGGTGTCATTACTAGCGTGGACTGAAAGGCCGCACAGTGAGGAAGAAGCCATTATTCCAAAAGCAACATCAAAAAAAGCCAGATTACAGTTTGCAACTGCTCACAGGGAAAAGACCTTAATTTTTGGTCTTTTCCCTGTGGTCTAATGAAACTAAAATTGAACTGGTTTTCCATTATGACTATCATTACATTTAGAGGAAAAAGGGGGAAGCTTGCAAGCTGGAGAACACTATCCCAACTGTGAAGTATGGGGGTGCCAGCATCATGTTTTGGGGGTGTTTTGCTGCAGGAAGGACTGGTGCACTTCACAAAATTGATGGCATTATGAGGAAAGGACATTATGTGGAAATATTGAAGCAACATCTCAAGACATCAGCCAGGAAGTTAAAGCCTGGTGTAAATGGGTCTTCTAAATGGACAATGACCTAAGCATAAAACTATGCTGTACATAAAGTGACATCTTTATATATATATATATATTAAGGATGCATAGATATAGTGGATTAACACCGATATCGACAGTGGTTGGGGTTTTTTCTGGCGTTCTTTATCATGGGTGTTTTTTGTTATGCAACTTAAATTGTCTTTTTTAAAAATACAATCCCTTCTTTGGGGGGTAGAAATCATACTAATAAAATGTTTACCCCTTTCATATGAATGAATATTAAATCCACATCAAATCCAAGTATTAAAACGGCAACAGTGGTGTAAGAATTTAAGATAATTGTGCTGCTTTCTCAGTTTTTTTAAATCGCCTTTTCTACAAACCACCATTTTTCTGAATTAAGAGCCATCATATACAGTGCTGTGAAAAAGTGCCCCTTCCTGATTTCTTCTGTTTTTACATGTTTGTCACACTTTGGTGTTTCAGATCATCAAACACATTTTTTTTTTCCACAATATCTTTATTGAACCTTTTTTTTTTTTTAACAAACATGATACAAACAATCAAACACTAACACTAAAGTACTACAAAAAAAAAAAAAAAAAAGGATGCACTAAAAACACCAACAACCACCAGCAAAATCAAATCTTCAACAATGCTCCTCTGTTTAGTCTAGACAATCTAATACATAAGTATACATATTATGTTCACCAGTTTGGAATTTACAAGGTCCACACACATCATTCACCTTCTTCTTCAAAAGTTATGTTTAAATTTTTTACATAATCAATAAAAGGTCTCCATATATTCTCAAACACAATTTCCTTTGATTTCAGTATATATGTTATTCTTTCTAATGGAAGGTTTGTTAACATCTGTCTTAACCACTGAGTCACATCTGGTCTATGAGTCTTTTTCCATAATAGTGCAATACATTTTTTGGCATTAAGCAAACTGAGGTCTATGAATGTTCTTTCACTTTTATTAAAATTATGCTTTTCTGGGTACAGACCCAACAAAAACAATTTAGGATTCAATATGATTTGTTTTGAGATTATTTTTTCAATTGTTACCCTCACCTCTTCCCAAAACATTCTTATTAATCTACATTCCCATACACAATGAAATAGAGTTCCTTTACTTTCCATGCATTTTGTGCATGTATCTGGTATATTTTTGTTATATTTATTTAACTCCTCCGGTGTAACATGGGGCTGCACGGTGGCGCAGTGGTTAGCACTGCGGCAGCACAGTTTACCCTTGGCCGGGGAATTGTGGGGATCGTGGGTTCGATCCCAGCCCCCGACCAACAGTGATCTGTGTGGAGTTTGCATGTTCTCCCCATGTTGCGTGGGTTTACTCCGGGATTTCTCCGGTTTCCTCCCACATGCCAAAGACATGCATGTTAGGTTAATTGGCTGTTCTAAATTGTCCCTAGATATCTGTTTCCTATAGGCCCTTAGAATAGAGGGTTAGTATTAATGAAAGCGCTTTGAGTGGTCTTTGTGACTAGAAAAGCGCTATATAAGTGCAGGTTAGTTAGTTAGTTAGTTAACATACATCCGCATTAACCATTTGAAATGTATCAATTTAAGGCGTACATTTATTGATTTGGTTTGAGCTTCTGTACAAGCCAATTCCCATTGTTCCTCTGAAATTTCAGTTTGCAGATCTTCTTTCCAGTAGTTTAATCTTTTCAGTGAATTTTCACTTGAAGATAGTGTCAATAAGTTATAAAACTCTGAAATAATACCCTTTCTTTTACTATCTTTCATCATCATTTTTTCCAAGGATGAATAAATAGGTCGAGTGAGAGCTTTATTTTGATTTGATCGAATAAAGTTTCTAAGTTGAAGATATTTAAAAAAATGTGTTCTATTGAGATTAAATTTGATCCTCAGCTCTTCAAAAGACATTATGTTATCTGCACATGGCAAATATAAATCCTGAATCTTTTGTATCCCTTTTAAATTCCATACTTTAAATACAGCGTCCGCTCTCCCTGGTTTAAAATATTGATTACCCCATATTGGACTAAATTGTGACAGTAACTGTGGTTCTTTTAAATAGTTTTTAGCTTCACACCATATTTTGATCATATGCTTTACAAATGGATTTTTAACTTGTTTTTGTAATTTTTTTGCCGAATCTGAGTATATGAATATGGGAAGAGGTAAAGGTAAATTGTATGATTCCATTTCAGTCCAGTGAGGGAGATCATTTGATGAAAAATAATATGTCATAGACCTCAGTTGTGCCGACCAATAATACAACATAAAATTTGGACATTTCAGACCTCCACGATCAAATGGTAAATATAATAAAGACAGACGTAATCTAGCCCTCCTGTTGTTCCATATAAATTCCACTAACTTTTTTTTTATTCTTGAGAATAAATCTAAAGGTGGTGATAAGGGAATGTATTGAAATAAATAAAGTATTTTAGGTAAAATATTACTTTTAAGTATATTGATTCTCCCGATCATCGACATTGGTAGTGACATCCATCTCTGAGTTAACTCATTGATATCTGTCATTAAGGCTTCATAGTTGACACTGGCGACTGATTCTAGCTTAGGCACAATTTGGATTCCTAAATATTTAAACTGATTTACAACATTGAATTGATTTACCTCAGGGGCTGGGTAATTTCTCTGGGTCTCATTTAGCATTAATATTGAAGATTTAGTTTTATTTATTTTATATCCTGATATTTCCCCAAAATTCTTTATTAAATTCAACAAGGTTGGAATTGATTTTTTTAGATTCGACATAAACAAAATTATGTCATCGGCGTACAGGGAGATTTTATGTTCTGTTGGTCCAACTTTAATTCCATATATTTGTGAATGTAAACGTATCGCTAAAGGTTCAATTGCCATAGTAAACAGTAAAGGTGAAAGTGGACAGCCTTGTCGACATCCTCTATTGATTTTTATTGGTTTTGAAATATTGTTATTTGTTAGGATTTCTGCTGTAGCATTATTGTATATTATTTGAACCCATTTTATGAAATTATTTCCAAGTCCAAACCTTTGTAGGACTTCAAAAAGAAAGGGCCATTCAACTCTATCAAAGGCCTTTTCGGCGTCCAGTGATAGGAGAGCTGTATCCGGTGCTTCTTTATTAAAATAAATAATATTAAATAGTCTTCTTACATTATGGAAGCCTTGTCTTCCCTTTATAAAGCCATTCTGATCTCGATTAATAATATTTGGTAAAATTTCTTGTATTCGTCTTGCTAAAATTTTACAGATTATCTTAAGGTCGGCGTTTAATAGGCTCATTGGTCTCATATTTTCACATTTATTAGAGGGCTTACCTGGTTTTGGCAGCAGTATAATTAAGGCATTATTTATGTATGATGGTAAATTATTATTTTGAAATGCTTCTAAAACCATTTCCAAAAAAGGTTTTATTAATTTATTCTTAAATTTCTTATAAAGGTCAACTGGAAGACCATCTGGTCCTGCACTTTTTCCTAATTTCATATTATCAATGGCTAGCCCAACTTCTTCTTGACTAATTTTAGACTCCAATATCTCCCTGTTTTCATTTGGAATACACGGTATAGATAGTTCGTTCAAAAACCCATTTAGTTTTGTTAAATCAAATTCATTTTTAGTATCATATAATTTTTCATAGTAATCTCTAAAGGCTCTGTTAATTTCTAAAGGATCTATAACTACCTGTCCGTTACTTATAATACTAGTAATTGGTGTTTTAATTTCTAATTGTTTAATCTGCCATGCCAATAATTTTCCTGATTTTTCACCTTGTTCATAAAAAGATTGTTTCAATCTTAGAAGACTCGAGGCAGCTCTATTCGCTGATTTTTTGTCGTATTCAGCTCTCAAAATCAGTAATTCATTCTCCAACCTTGGATCACTTCCTGCATACACTTTTTCCTGAAGACTTTTCATTTTATGTTCCAATTTAGCTCTCTCCTCTTGAGTCTTCTTAGATTTTGATCCTGTATAACTAATAATATGTCCCCTAATAAAAGCTTTGAAAGCCTCCCACTTTACACATGCTGATGTTTGTGTAGTATTGATGTCAAAGTACTCGTCTATCTGTTTTTCTATATACTTGACAAATTCCTCATCCTGAAGCCATTTATGCTGAAATTGCCATCTACCTGATTCCTTTGTCAATTTTTTATCTACATATATTAGACAACAGGGTGCATGATCAGAGATCACGATGTTATCATAAAAGCAGTTTTGAATCTTGAATCTTAATTCTGTGGAAATCAAAAAATAATCAATACGTGAGAATGTCTTGTAGGTACTGGAATAACAAGAATAGGCTTTAACTTGTGGTTTCATTTCTCTCCATATATCTAACAATCTCAATTCTTTCATAAAATGATTAATAGTTATCCTACATCCATTGTGCGTACAATCCAGTCCTGTTGATCTATCTATACCTGGATTCAATGTACAATTAAAATCCCCTGCTATTATATGTTGCCCTGTAAGTGATGATAAAATAAGAAATAAATTAGCAAAGAACTTTTGATCATCTATATTGGGACCATATAAGTTCACAAGATTTATATTTTCTAATAGCAAAGAACCTTGAATGATTACATATCTTCCAAGTTTGTCTCCAATTACATTTTTCACTTGAAAAGGGACTGATTTATGTATGAGAGTCATAACTCCCCTGGCCCGGGATGAAAATGATGAGGTGAATACACTTCCTTGCCATCTACTCCTAATTCTTTTTATATCCTCCTCTATTAGATGAGTTTCTTGTAAAAACACAATTTTTGAACCCATGTCTTTTATTTTATTCATAACTTGTTTAAGTTTTTTTAAATTTTGTAGACCTCTGCAATTCCATGAAGTTAAATTAAGATTAACACTTTGGTTTATGATCAATAGAGAGTTTGGGATTACCTTGCAGTGTAAACATGCTCATACAGAGAAGCAAAAACATGAGTGGTTGAACATTCATCCTACAAACTACACACAAACAAATTCCCCCTTCCCACACTTGTGGCGAACCCCCCAAAATCAAAAGAAAAATTCCGTCTCCCGATATAGCCATCGACCGTTCCACACCCACGGGGAACAGCCTAAGCCACTCCTTCTTCATTCTCCCAATCACCCTAACTCTACTGCTTTTAATGACGTAACATTAACTCTCCTCTGTAGTTTTCCAACTTAACTCCAAAATTTTTAACAACTTTGTACATCATAGTTTTTTTTTGTTTGTTTTGTTTTTGTTTTTTTTTTTATATATAATACAATCTATATTTTGTAAACTTGCTGTTTACTTCAAGTCAGTCAGATGCCTGTGCAAATGCTTAATTATTCTACCTTATATTTTGTTCATGCTTAGCTCCCACCAGTCTCTTCTTCTTCTTTGATCTTCTTGATGAACTCCTGCGCCTCCTCTGGGGTTTTGAAGATGTGGGTTCTGCCCTCATACGTGGTCAACAGTCTCGCAGGATAGATTACACCATGACGAATCCCAAGGTTGCGCAGCTCCTTACGTATGGGATCAAACTGCTTCCTCAATTGTTGGATTCCTGTGGCCAAATCTGGGTAGAACCGCACCTGCTGATCCTGGTGTTTAATCTCTCCTTTAGCTCGTGCAGCGTTGAAGATCTTCATCCTGTCTCTGTTGCTAAGAAACTTCATAATTAAGGTCCTCGGCGGTCCCTTCTCTCATCAAACACATTTTAATATTGGACAAACATAATCCAAGTAAATACAAATTGCAGTTTTTAAAATGATTTACTAAGGGGAAAAAATTATCCAAACCTTAAAAATTTGGTACGAATCCATGATTTTTTTTGGTTAAAAATCACATTCTTAAGTTTCCCCAAAACAAAGAGACATCATTGCTTTACAAAGAAGGTGATATATTTGGCTTATTTTCAGTATTTAATGACTTCTTAAAGTATTTTAACTCTTGAGATTTACATACTCGGCAATAGAAAATCAAGTGGTAGTAAAGTGACTGGGTTGTTTTGAAGCATAATAGAGTTTAACTCAAGTTTAGAGCTCTAAAACTTCCCAAAGCTTGTTGTCTTTAAGCATCTGAGTGATCTCTCTATAAATCTACAACGACTGTTTTGTGATTGATGAATGATTGTGAAATGAAAATCCATTTGATAGGTGGACACTTGAGTGCTAAATACTAAATTTTCCTTGAGGTTAAATTTTAAAGTAAATTTGCATTCTTGTATTCCCTCTTCTGGTACAGCTGTCATTAGTGGAACAGCACACCCTTTCTTATTTACCACACAAACAACATGGGTAGCCCACTGATCCCTGATGTGGGAAATGACATACTGTTAACACATCAACAATTATTGGATAAAACATTTTTGCTCATATCAAAGTCTTCTACCTCCCAATACTGGGGGGAAAAAACAACAACTTTTGAACATAAAAATTCACAAAACATTTTATTTAAAAAAGGTCAAACCACAGGGAGCCACTGGTTATGGTTAATAGAGCTGAATATAGCTGAACATGATATATCCAGGACACCCTTGAAAAAGAGATTTGCAATCTTATTGGGACCATCCTGGTAAAATAAAAGTTACATTAAAAAAAAAACACGGAAAATATTAGTACACTGTTCATGGATCATTGTATTAAAATATATAATCAGTCAGATTTCATGACTATCTGCTCCCTCTCTTTCTTCTCAGATAAGTGGCAGCAGAAGAAACAACAAAGCATGTGGCCGATTTGGGGTTAGTAGCTGTGGTGAGTGGAGTGGGTGTGTGTGAGGAGGAGGAGGCACAAGGGTGGGGTCTCCAACACATGCATAACTCAAGTCCAGTTGCCCTTTATGGATAATAACAATAACAGGAGGAGGGATGTTTTCTGTGGTGAAAGGGAAGGAAGGGATGGAAGGTTAAATAGAGAGGAAAGGGGGGAAATGAAGAAATGGAGGAGGGGGGAGAAGAAAACACTGAAAAAGATGAACGGAGGAAGCACTCTGGTCTGATGGCAAGTTGAGGGGTCTAAAAATAGGGGAAACAGGATGACAGGAGAAAGGAGAGGAAAAAGGAAGACAGGAGAATTTAGATGCCCTCTGAGAATTTTTAGTCGCTCATTAACTGATGGAAACCCCACTGGCTTCCCGATGGATCAGTTTCCTGTGTGTGTGTGGTGGAAGTCTGGGTGTGGTCCCTCAGCAGCAGGGAGAAAGACAGTCAATCCCCCCCACCCCCACAACCTCCTCCCTCAGATTGGCTCAGGCCCCTTTCCTCTCTGGTGGCGGTCATTCGACAGGCTGTCTGCTCTTTTTGAGTCACACACTTTCTCTGTCTTATCTAAACTCCTGAGGCTTTTTTCCTGGTCATCAAACCACTTGCCTATTTGTGTAACCCATTTGGACCAAAAAAGGGATTGGATGTAAACCCTTGTGGTTTCCAGTGGTGGTCACTGTGGGCTGGACCTAAATGGATCTTGTGGGAATCACAAAGCCACTTCATTGTAAGCAAAGGGCCCCAAGGTTTCATGTCTGTTGATTGTACACTCGTGTGAAGACAGGTGTGACACGATGATACTACTGTGTGTGTGTGGGTGTGTGAGAGAGTGAGAGAGAGAGAAAGTGTCCATTTTGTTATCGGGGCAGCAGGATACTGCACTGTGTGAATTATTCAGAGGTGTGTTTTTGGTGCAACATGCAATACTCTAATCCAAAGCTTCAGCCTCTAATACACATAGGCACATAATCTAAGGAAAACTGTGATCCTGATGGGGTGTTTACCTCAGAGGAAAGATGGGATTGCACTGGCTAAAGGGTATGAGTGACTACACGCTGCTTGGTATTAAGCCAGGCAATATTTACAGTTGATACCCAGTCAGTTATTTTATGGAGAAAGGAGGATATGATTAAACCATTGGGCTGAATTTAAATTAATTTAGGTTTAATGTAGCGGGCACAGATGCACACCTGACTTGTTCCACTCCATTGTGCAACATGCAGACATTAATGGGTTTGAAGCTTCGGAGAAAAGAGTAGGATCCGCTGAGTAATTTTGTAAACTCATGGACAGTTTTTTGTTTTTGTTTTTTTCTGTGCAGGGAAAACTCCATCTACTGTTTCTTCAAATGATGTGGAGATTATTACAGGGTATATGTAAACAGTTTGTATTTAACTGTCCTCAGATTAATATTTTTAACAGGAAAACAATAGCTGAGTGTGTGTGTGTGTGTGTGTGTGTGTGTGTGTGTGTGTGTGTGTGTGTGTGTGTGTGTGTGTGTGTGTCATTAACCGGAAGAGGACACACATGCACGTGAATGGGCACAAAGTGAAACACACACACTCCATGTTCACCCCCCCCAAAAAAAATGCCTAAACTATAGGCAATACGGCTCCTTTAAGTTTGTGATTAAAATGAAAATGTGGTTGGAAGTTTAACAAAACTATTCAGTATGTCATCATATTATAATACAAATGATGGGTAACAATACTTTGATTAGATTATAACTTTTACAACTCTGTCCATTAAGATAACAGAAAATCCCAGTGCATGCTGTGAACGTTTTCTTGTGTGCCCGTCAGTAGGACTGTGTCCACGATTTAAAAACACGCAGCTGAAATAGCATTAGTCTTCTGACAATAGACTGGGTTTTTGCTGATCAAAAGCACACTGGGGGGAAAAAAATGCACCAAAATACCAATGTGCCAAGATTGTGGCGATGCCACACCTCTTTTAAGTAATACCTCTCCTTGCAGCATAAAGCGGGCAGACAGCCTACAGGTAATTAGATGGTGTGACTCGAAGCATGAAAAACAGACTATGCGCTGACAGAAACTAACAAATCCGCAGGCGTGAAACTGGAAGTGTGCCACAAATGTGCACTTTAGATTGTTGTAATCGGCCACACCTCGGACACAGTCCAAGGATGGATAATTTTTTCACACATAAGGAGTTGTTCAGAACTCCTTATACAAAGATATAGAGTGATGATAATCAAGTCAGTGGCGGTAATGCACCTGTAAGCTGGTTGCCAACCACCAATCAAATCTAGAAGAAGAAGAGCCCCAAGTCTTTTCTTGGTTGCTTTCTGGTTCTGAGATGTTTTGTGTTGGTGGGCCTCTAAAGTGAAATATCTCAGCAGCTGATGGATATATTTTTGTAAAGCAAGTATTAAAGGCAACACGGATAACTTGTCCCACCCCACTGTGTATTAACATTTTGAAGGCTATAAAGCAGGGGTCGGCAACCTGTGGCTCCGGAGTCGCATGCGGCTCTTTCATCCCTCTGCTGCGGCTCCCTGTGGCTTTGGAAAATAAATAATGAGTATTTAATTAAAATGTATTTTATTTTAGTTCATTAGTTTTTAAAATGTAATTCTAAATTTGAAGATTATGGTGATCTTGTAAAATCTAAAAAAAAAAACGTGTTAAAGTTTAATCACCGTCAGCGAAAATCAACACCATTACATAAGCGCTCGGCGCTTCCCCGGAAGTTGTCTCCCGCGATAACCCGGATGTGTTGTGTTCAAGCTACTGCTGTATTGCAGTAGCTTGACAGCCCTGCGATTGGATAGTTGCAAACCATTGGACCAATCAAATGGCTCGTTGTATGCTTTTTCAAAGATTCATGGCGGCGTGTTCTCAGGGATGTGATTTTCTGCTAATTTGCCGAATTCCGCTTTATTTTATCTTCCAGGAAGATAAAGTACGTTAAGTACGTTAGTGGCTTGTGGTCCACGAACGCAGTGAAGCTGCGCCCTTTCAGGCAGGACTGGAAGTGGCGTATGGCCACTTCCGGTAATCGGTATGGCCAGGTGGAGAGTCATTAACTCTCTGTTACTGGCGGCGTACAACGGCTGTATGAGCTGGGCTGGCGCGAGGGAGGAAACGGTAATAAAAGTTAACCATCCCCTTTTATGATTCCAAACAGTTTGAAATTGACAGTGCACAGTGGACATTAACTCATAACTTTTGAATATTTCTAAGACTTGGCTACATCAGTGATTGTGCAAAATGAACTGCTCAAGTCTCAATGGAGATTGAAACTGGTGATCTGAAATGAATGCTGAAATTATAAAAAGTAATGGTATGTTGGAATTTTATTTCTATTATGGAACAGATAAAATTAACTGATTTTGATTTGATCAAGTGTTAAAGCATGTGATGGATAATGCTTGTTGGAATATTTTAGGAATGCTACCTTCTTGGAACATAAGTCAATATTATACATTAATAAGTGGCATTCAGCTGTTTGTTTTATGTCATTTAAGCACAGTTCTGGTACTTAAAAATCATAAAAACCCAGGAGCTTCGGGGGGCTTTGCCCCCACCCCCACCCCACCAGGGCTCTGCCCCGGACCCCACTGGGGGACCATGTCCCCCAGACCCCCTGCTGAATTTTCAGATAATTTCCCCAACCCCAAATCACATCGCTGGTTCGTGTTGGAATTCTGAGCTTTCGGTATTGTTTTCAGCGGAATTATGAGATTTTTATCGACGGATCAGGAGTCATTAGTGCTAGAAATAGCACTCTCCTTTCAACCCAATGTCAACCTTCAACCAAATGTCTTTTTTTTTCGGAGTTCAAAATGTTTTTGTTGCATGCAGAAATGTAATTTTGTTTTCTCTGCAGGAGTTCCCTGATTTCATAAATGCAACACATTATAGTTTGTTTATACATAGCATAAAGGGAAAAAAAAGTTATATGCAGTGTTATTTCATTTTAAGTGTCAAAAGGGTTTTTGTGGCTCCCAGTGTTTTCTTTTCTGTGGGAAACGGGTCCAAATGGCTCTTTGAGTGGTAAAGGTTGCTGACCCCTGCTATAAAGTTTTTAAGTCAATTTTACAAGTGCCGAATGACAAAATCATCAAACTTTGGTTTCACATTTTAATGTCCTCTGCCATTAAGTGATGTTTTCCAGAAAAACTGATTCCTCAAGCTGAAAAACTGATTTATTGCCAAAAATTGAATTATGTCTTTATTTATGTAGACAAATCAGGAAGCTGATATCAGTTATGAATCTACCAATGAAAATTAAAAGAACCCCATAGTGGTGAAACAGCATCATCCTATAGTTTCCCCTGAAAGGCGAGGAGCAGGAGACTGAGAAAATTTATGTGTTCAATGTAATGTCCCTATGTTGACTTGTAATAACTTTGATGACTTCCAACATTTGCTGTCTTCTTCATTAAATTGTCTATTTGTTGTAGTTCACAACTTAATATTCTCAAAACTGACATTGTAGAGGCTGGGTTAATCATCTCAGACTGGATGCAGAGGGTAAACAGAGAAGGACAATATGTATGGAGATTATGGTGAGGTAGCAGGAAGAAGGAGTTGGGGGGGAAGGGATGAATGTATTGTGATGCGAGATGTCATGCAGATGTGAGATGGGCGGTTGATATAAAAGGAGAACCCATGGTGTATTGAGACATGCTTTTCTGTGTATGACTGATGTGAGAGTGAATAAAGTCGTCTGCTGCATAAATCTGTCTCCGTTATTTACACTCTCCACAACATATCTATTATAGATTATTGTGCTGTTTGTGTGGTTGTGGGATAACTTGTGGACATAAATCACTTCAAGCAATCAAAACTTTATTTATATAGCACTTTTCATACAAAAAAATTGTAGCACAAAGTGCTTTACAAATTAAAAACACAATTACGCCCCTTCCCACCCCACCCCTTCACCCAACCAACCTCGTACAAGCAAACAGACACACTCACATCCACACACGCACACAATCATCAATGTGAGACTTGGCCGAGCGCCGAGGATCCAGGTGTAGAAGTACCATCTTAGGGAGCCATTAACACAAGGAAAACGCCAAGTCCGCAGCCACAGGGACACCACCCAAGACCAGGCATTGGGTGGGCCAGGTCAGTCACAGGCCAGCGCCCTGCAGCCAGAACCAGGCAACCCCCCATGGGAGGACTCCCCATGAGGAAACACTGGGGTTAGAACAGGATAAGACAAATAAAACCATCCATCCATCTTCTGCTTAATCCTTTTCGGGTCACAGGGGGGCTGGAGCCTATCCCAGCATCTTTGGGTGAGAGGCAGGGTCCACCCTGGACAGATCGCCAGTCCATCGCAGGGCCAACACAGAGAGACAAACAACCATTCACTCTCACAGGCATACCTAAGGACAATTTAGAATCCTCAGTTTGATGCCAATTAACCTAACTTGCATGTTTTTGGCATGTGGGAGGAAACCGGAGAAATCCCGGCGTAAACCTACGCAGACACGGGGAGAACATGCAAACTCCACACAGATCACTGTTGGTCGGGGGCTGGGATTGAACCCAGGATTCCCGGCCAAGGGTGAGTTGCTGTGCTGCCACAGTGCTAACCACTCCGCCACCGCGCTGCCAATGGAGCCATAAGCAGCTCTTTCACCCATAGCCAGTGGCTCCTTGTGGCTGTGGCAGAAATAGGGAACGGGCGCGTGATGTCACCCGATGGAAAAACCAATAAATAAAACCATCAATGAAGAATAATAATAGTAATAAGATACATAATTTGTCAATAAAAAGGTAATCATAAACACACACACCCATTTAAACTCAAAGTTTAAAATGTAATAGTATTTAATAATGTGAATAATTATAACAAGATCATATGACAAAAAATAAGTTTAAAATCAGAAATTAAGAAAATTAAAATAGGAAACTAATCAAAAGCTAAGTTAAAATAGTAGGTCTTGAGCCTGTTTTAAAAACATGAACACTCTCGGCAGCCCTGATGCTCTCCGACAGGCTGTTCCACAGATGTGGGCCATAGTAGCTAAAAGCAACCTCATCGTGGGTGTGTGTTCTGACAGTAGGAATAATTAAAAGACCAGTGCCAGAGGACCTCAGGGGCCATGGGGGCTCATATTTCAAAAGTAGTTCTGATAAATAAGGCCCAAGACCATGAAGACATTTATAAACCAGTAAAGGAACCTTAAAATTGATCCTGAAGGACACGGGGAGCCAGTGTAATGACTTTAAGACCGGCGTGATACTTAACAGTATCAGATCACAGGCTATGACTTTTATATGGGGACAGAAGCAGATTTCCATTTTGCAGATTACTAAATTTAATTGTAAATCTTGGGGAATCACCAAGAATAATGCCCCAATACAGCTTTTGTTTCTGAATAAAAGTCAGCATAATAATATTTATTGGTACGTTACTTTAATATCAGAGTTTATCCCTGATTACTCATACTGTGACCTCCTCCACACTTTGACAACCTCTCCAATGTTAATGTTATCTGCATCGAAGTGGAAATATTCTCTTGTGTCATGATGTAAATTTCATCATCAGGATAAATGTAAGCCTCTGTATGGAGTTTGTTGGACTGACTACAGCAGCTATGCATGCCTCCTACAGACTCCATGCAGACTTGGAAAAAGTGCAATAACAAAAACTGCTGCTGGTGTCTGCAGTTGTTTGTGTCCATATTTGCAATTATAGTCTAAGCCTTGCCCTGGATTTATACTGACTCCGGATGCAATCCGTTACACATACTATCCAGACTCTGCAGCATATAGTTCTCATTCTCGTCAATGTTCTAATCTCGACCTGGTCCGGACCATTGCGGAACCGGACTTGGATCGCTAATGAAACCCAACAAGTCTATTTTTGATAGATGCCGGATCCAATCCACAAGGAAATGCCATGATATCTCGTGGTATTTAATAGCTGCTTGTTCTTTAAAAATGATTTAAGGATCGTCCATTATTTTCTGAGGTCTACTCCTCCATCACTGTGTCAGAGAAGGGAAAAAGTTTGACATGACATACAAACACTTCATAGAATTAAAATTAAGGGGCTACTTGCGTATTAAGGTGTGTTCATACCAAATGCAAAGCAAATTTTTCATGCAGCGCAAATACATGTAAAGTTAATATAAACATGCAGAAGACATGTAAAAACGTGCATTTGTGTCCAAGGGATAGTGCTAGCTAGTAACGGTCTTGAGATTCTGCCGTCACCGGAATACATTGGAGAGTAAACTAGTTTGAAAATGAGACTGACACTCACCTGCGGACAGATGGATTGGGGGCTCTGCTGCTGAATCGCAATGTTGGCATTATTTACCCATGGACTCCTGCCACCGACGTGCTAACAAGGCTAGCAGGCTGGCAGTGTAAACAACCATCATTCAGGTGAAATTTTAGAGGGAGGAGCAATTTTTTTCAGGTGAGACCCCCCATCGGATAACGTAAACTGAGCATGACAGTGTTTGGGGGATTTCCACAGCAGGATGAATACAGCTGCAGAAGTAATAAAGGCAACTTTGCCTGTCTGCAACTCGCTCAGACAGTGAATTCACATCTGTTCAATGAAATATTTTTGCTGGTCATTAACATTTGTTTGTTCTCTCCCATAGACTGAGTCCCCATCGTGCTGTTCGCTCTCTACATGTCTGTTCTCTTCTTCTTCTTCTCTATCCCCTTACCCCCCAGTCAGTCGCAGCAGATGACTGCCCCTCCCTGAGCCTGGTTCTGCTGGAGGATTCTTCCTGCTAAAAGGGAGTTTTTTCTCTCCACCGTCCCCAAGTGCTTGCTCACAGGGGATCACCTGATTGCTGAGGTCTTTCTGTAGCTGTGGGGTTTTCTGCTGCAGTTTGAAAGTGCTATGAGATGACTGTTGTTGTGAAATGGCGCTATCGGAGTAAAGTTTAATTGAATTATTTGCATGTTTACATGGAGTTAAAATGTAATTGTGCCACGTGAAAAATTCACCCATTCGCCTTTGGTCTGAACACACCTTTATTTAGAGCACAAAAATCCAAGTGGAGAGCCGGTACATCATTTCCTTGTTGTTGTCGTCACATGATCGCAGTCGGTTCTTATTGGTCATGCTCAGGTCTTTCTTGAGGTCTCGTGTTATTTTATATAATTACAGTGCAATCCTGTATTTCACGCTTTATTCTTACCCATGCCACTTCTAAACACAGTTGGTAGGGATGGATGCAAGGTTCCATCTGCACTACATCCGTAACGGACTGCATCCGGAGTCAGTGTAAATCCAGGGTAAAGGTTAGCCTTGTTGGACTGTTCAGTCAATGTAATGCCTTTTGAAGTTATAGATACACAGCTGTTTGTGCGCACACACGTGTGGGTAAACTTACACAAAGAAAGAATCTTGGTTACAGAAAGTACTCTGTTATTTTGTTGTTGTTTTAGTCAGTTTTACAAAGGCACACACTGAAGAGACACAGATACACAAAAATACACTGAGCCATAGTGAATATAACCCCCATGTATTTACAACAGAGTCTATAAATATAAACTGCTTTCTTTAGCTGAGGCCAAAACAGAGGGAACAACTCCCAGACTCTGTGTGCGTGCGTGTGCGTGTGTGCATGTGTACAGAGCAACAGAGTTCCAGCTAACTACAGGTTGCTATCTAACATAGTGGAGTCACAGTGAAGGAAAGGACATAATCAAAACAGGAGACGATTATTGAACAAATACTAACTGAGACGTGACATCGTATTAAAGACTTTGTCTTTTGGCTGTATTTTTTCCCCACTTTACAGTGTAATAACGCCTCCATTTAATCTTTCCCCTCTTTCTCTCAGCATTGTTATGTCTCATACTTGAGACCTGACTTCTCAAACACTTTGGGTGTTTGAAATACCAGCTAAAGGTTCTTAAACTGCACCAGGTAATATGGTGTTCTTCTTCTTCCACATCCTTTGTCCAATTTATCCACTATTCCTCCTCTGCATGTATCCAAACCATCTCAGCTTCACCTCTCTTATTTTTTCTCTAAACCACTCAACATCCTCTGTCTCTCTACTATAGTATTTTCTAATCCTGTCCCCCCTAGTTACTCCCAATAAGAATCTTTGGACGCATTCACACGGCCACTGTTTGGTCCGGACCAAATGACTATCCGCAGATAGTTCGGTTTGTTTGGTGCACTCTGAACACGCATTCAAACTCTGGTGCGCACCAAGCAAGCAAACTCTGGTCCACCTGAAAACGGGGACCTCTTCGCTTGCAGTATGAATGCAAATGGACTATCCAGCAGACCAAAGGCTGGAAGTTGCCCTCGATGTTTGTGTAACCATAGCAAAATGTAGTCTGAGTGGCGCTTATCGTAGTGCATTTTGGGTAGAAAAATAAAGACAACCGCACAAATCCGATAAATCCTCTTACCACAGAAAGCCAAGGAGAAAAGATTAAAAAATGTCTCGTTTGTGGGGGACAAACAACCCGGCTGAAGGGAACGGATTTCTGTTTTCAGTCTTGGTCAATCGATGAGCTGGATTTTTCTTCTTCGTCGAGATTTTTTCTTCTTGGTCAGCCATGGTTTTGGCTACAGTGCGCCAAACGAGCAGTTGTTGTAACTGGGTGACGTCCAGGCAGTTTGGTCCGCTGCAGTGTGAATGCAAACCAAACCAAGGTGGGAAAATTCTCGGCATTCCCTGCCCAATCGAACCAAGACCCCCAGACTATCCTGGTGTGAATGCAGCCTTAGTATCTTCAACTCTGCCACCTCTAGCTCCACCTCCTGTCCATTTGTCAGTGCCACCATCACCAAACCATACATCACAGCAGGTCTCATTTCTATCTTGTAAATCTTCCTGTCACAAATCAACCCTGATACTTGTCTCCACCCACTCCATCCTGCCTGCACTCTCCTTTTCACCTCTCTTGTGCACTGTCTATTGCTTTGGATGGTTGACCCCAGGTATTTGAACTCATCTGCCTTCACTACTTTTACTCTTTGCATCTTCACCTTTGCACCTGCCTCCCTCTCATTTACATACAGCGAGGAAAATAAGTATTGAACACGTCAACATTTTTTTCATTACACATATTTCTGATGGAGCCATTGACCTGAGATTTTCACCAAATATCAATAACATCCCAAGTAATCCAAACGTACAAAGAAATCACAGCAACTGTTTTTACAGAACAAGTTATATTTAATAAAGTGGAATGACACAGGGAATAAATATTGAACACATGAAGAAAAAGGGTGCAAAAGGGCATAGAAAACCAAGAAACCAACTGAAATCCATCAGAATTTATGAAGCCATCCCATCCCCCATGAGTTCAAATTAATTTCAGCTGGTTAAGTCCTGACTGGTAGCCTTTAAAAAGGTCTGTGAATATCAGATTGTCACACCACAAAGAACTCATGATGGCTAGAAGCAAAGAGCTCTTTCTAGACCTTCACAACCTTATTGTTGTAAAACATAATAATGGCATTGGTTACAGGTGCATTTCTAAACTACTGAATGTTCCAGTGAGCACTGTTGGAGCCATAATTTGGAAGTGGAAAGAACATCATTTTACCATAAAGCAGCCACGGCCGGGAGCTCTTTGCAAGTCAAAAGAATTATCATAAGAGTTATCCAAGAGCTAAAGACCACTTGTGGAGAGCTCCAGAAAGACCTGGAGTTAGCAGGTACTGCTGTTTCAAAGAAAACAATAAGTAATGCACTCAGCTGACACGGGCTCTATCCCTGCTCACCTCACAAGACTCCATTGCTGAAGAAAAAGCATGTTGAAGCTCATTTAAAGTTTGCTGCACAACATTTGGACAAGCCATTAAAATACTGTGAGAATATAGTTTCTAGAATGCACTGATCAGATGAGACCAAAATTGAAATTTTGGATGCCACAACACACAGCATGTTTGGAGGAGAAATGGCACTGCACATCCCATCATGGTGTGGGGGTGTTTTTCAGCACATGGTACAGGCAGACTTCATATAATTGAAAGAAAGATGGATGGACAAATGTACAGAGACATCCTTGATAAGAACATAAGAACGTGTTGCCATCTGCCAAAATGCTGAAGATGAAATGAGGGTGGACATTTCAGCAAGACAGTGATCCCAAACACAGCCAAGGAAACTCAACTGGCTCCAGAGAAGGAAAATATAAGCTGCTAGAATGGCCAAGTCAGTCACCTGACCTGAATCCAATTGAAAATGTATGGAACGAACTGAAGGTCAGAGTTCATAGAAGACACCCACAGAACCTTCAAGATTTGACAGTGTGTGGAAGAATGGGCTAAAATCACTCCTGAGCAATGCCTGCACCTAGTTTCTCCACACAGGAGGCATCTGGAAGCTGTCGTTACCAGTAAAGGCTTCTCAACTAAATATTAAATAAATTTCACCGTGTGTTCAATGCTTATTGCCTGTGTCATTCCACTTTATTAAATATAATTCAATTCAACTTTATTTATATAGCGCCATTTCACAACAACAGTCATCTCATAGCACTATCAACTGTAGGGGGGACCCCCACAGTTGCAGAAAGACCCCAGCAATCAGGCGATCCCCTGTGAGCAAGCACTTGGCGACGGTGGAGAGGAAAAACTCCCTTTTAACAGGAAGAAACTCCAGCAGAACCAGGCTCAGGGAGGGGCAGTCATCTTCTGCGACTGGCTGGGGGGTGAGGGGATAGAGAAGATGAAAAGAACAGACATGTAGAGAGCAAACAGCACGATGGGGACTCAATCTATGGGAGAGAACAAACAGATATTAATGACTAGCAAAAAAAATATTTCATTGAGAGTGAAGAAAGGAGTGAGGCCCAGTGCATTATTGGAGGTCCCCCGGCTGACTAAACCTATTAGCAGCATAACTAAGGGAGGGTTCAGAAACACATGATCCCTCCCTAATTGTAGGCTATATCAAAAAGGTAGGTTTTAGCCCTATTCTTAAAAACAGAGATCGAGTCTGACTCCCGAATCCAGATTGGCAGCTGGTTCCACAGGAGAGGAGCTTGATAACTGAAGGCTCTGCCTCCCATTGTACTTTTGGAGATTCTAGGTATTACAAGTAATCCTGCATTTTGGGAGCGTAGTGCTCTGTTAGGATAATACGGTAGTATCAGATCTTTTAAATAAAAAGGAGCCTGATTGTTTAGAGCTTTGTAAGTAAGAAGAAGGATTTTAAACTTAATTCTAAACTCTATGGGAAGCCAATGAAGGGAGGCCAGAACCGGTGAGATATGATCTCTCTTTCTAGTACCTGTTAAAACTCTTGCTGCAGCATTTTGGATCAGCTGAAGACTTTTTAAAGATGTTTTAGGACACCCTGATAATAAAGAATTACAATAATCTAATTTCGAGCTAACAAAAGCGTGGATCAGTTTCTCAGCATCACTCTGAGACAAGATGCTCCTAATCTTGGCAATATTACGCAAATGATAGAAGGCAGTCTTAGAAACAAATTTAATATGTGAATTGAAGGACAGATCTTGATCAAAAATAATTCCAAGGTTCCTCACAGAGCTATTAAGAGAAAGAGTAACCGCATCCAAACTGAAAGTTTGATTTGGAAAGGTATTTCTAAGGTTTTTTGGACCAACAAGAATGACTTCAGTCTTATCAGAATTTAATAGCAGGAAATTACAAGTCATCCAAGCTTTGATTTCCTTAAGACAGGCTTCTAACTTGGCTAATTGATTACCATCATCTGGCTTCATTGACAGGTATAATTGTGTGTCATCTGCATAACAATTAAAATGTATACAGTGCTTTCTAATAATGTTGCCTAACGGAAGCATATATAAACTAAAAAGAGTAGGGCCTAGCACAGATCCCTGTGGAACTCCATGACTAAGCTTTGGGTTGAAAGAAAACTCATTATTTACATGAACAAACTGGAACCTATCAGATAAATAAGATCTAAACCACTGCAATGAAGTTCCATTAAGTCCAACATAATGTTCTAATCTATCAAGTAGAATATTATGATCGATAGTATCAAAAGCTGCACTAAGGTCTAAAAGGACAAGTACAGAAACCAGTCCATTATCAGATGCCATGAGGAGGTCGTTAGTGACCTTTGCTTCAGTACTATGATGTTTCAGTACTATGATGGATTCTAAACCCAGATTGAAACTCTTCAAGTAAACCATTTCCCTGCAGGTGGTCAAATAATTGTGTAGCAACAACTCTAAGATTTTTGAAATGAAAGGGAGATTAGAGATTGGTCTATAGTTAGCTAAAGCTCCTGGATCTAGCATTGGCTTTTTGAGTAAGGGTTTAATTACAGCCGTTTTAAAAGCCTGTGGTACATGGCCTAAAGTTAATGAAGAAATGATTATATGAAGAATAAAGCTACCAATAAGTGGGAAGACTTCTTTAAATAACCTGGTAGGAATAGGGTCTAAAAGACAAGTTGAAGGTTTGGATGAGGAAACTATTTTGTCTAACTCACAAAGGTCGATTGGAGTAAACTCATCAAGACAGACATCAATTGAAGGAGTTGTAGTAGTTACAGTATTTAAGTTAACTGTGGGAAGAATCTGATTGATTTTATCTCTGATGGATGAAATTTTATTATTGAAAAAGTTCATAAAGTCCTGACTAGTAAGCTCTAAGGGAATGCTAGGATTGACAGAGTCCTGACTCTTTGTCAACCTGGCTACAGTGCTGAAAAGAAACCTGGGATTATTGTTGTTCTCTTCTATCAATGCAGAATAATAACTCGTTCTAGCTTTTCTAAGAGATTTTTTGTAGATTAAAAGATGATTTCTCCAAGCTAAATAGATTTCATCTAAATTAGTGGAGCACCATTTTCTTTCTAATTGACGGGTCTTCTGTTTTAAGCTACGAGTTTCTGTGTTGAACCAAGGAGTTAGAAATCTCTGATTAGACTTTTTCTTTTTTAAGGGGGCCACCAAGTCTAGAGTCTGATGCAGAGAAGCTGTAACACTGTCCACCATGTTATCAATTACAGAAGGAGCAAGCTGTCTATAGCTTATTTCCGTTGTGTTGACACATGGCATAGAGGAAACAATCTGCATAAATTTGGTAACAGCATCATCTGAGAGGCATCTACTGTAATAATATTTTTCTTTAGGAGCCAAATAGTCAGAAATAGTAAAATCAAAGGTTAACAGACAATGGTCTGACAGTACAGGGTTATGAGGAGACACTACAAGATTTTCTATTTCTATGCCATATGTCAGAACAAGGATAACTTGTTTTGTGAACACAGTTGCCTTGACTTCTTTGTATGTATGGATTACTTGGGTTGTTACTGTCATGATTGTCCCTTTAAGGCAGAAATGAGGGACCATTTGCCTGCTGTGAGTTTGCTCATTTAATAAATAATAATAATGAACACAAATACCAGCCACGAAGGGTGAATACAAAAAGGCTATTTACAAAGACCACGAAGGGTGATTACAGAAAAATAAGGAAAAACCATGAAAGGTTACTTACAATTAAAGTCACAAAGCAGAGAGTAAAGCACAGACAGACAGGAATCAGGCGTGGGGATTCCTGCCTACACAAGGTGGGGTCACAGCAAGGAATACACCTCGCCAGCGAGCTTAAATAATACCAGAGAAAAAAACAAAATGTGAATCAGGTGTGGAAGTGCGAGTGAAAATGCAATCAGAGACACTAAACAGCTGTGACAGGCCACGAACAGACTGACAGGTGGAAGTCCTGTCACAACTCTGTCAAAGTAAAAGCACAAACAATAATGGCAGAAAATCAGGACTAAATACAGAAAAAGGATAATAACCAAAAGATCCGAGCACGGTACAGATCTGTGCTTCGTATCATGACAGTTACTGATATCTGGTGAAAATCTCAGGTCAATGGCTCCATCAGAAATATGTTTAATGAGAAAAATTGTTGACATGTTCAATATTTATTTTCCCCGCTGTACGTGTGTGCTGTCTTGCTTCGACTTACTTTCATTACTCTTCTGTCCATCACCATGGCAAAGAAGAAGGGGCTTAGAGCTGATCCCTTCACAACCACCTTGAATCCATCTATTACTCCTACAGCACATCTCACCACCATCTCACTGTCCTCATATGTGTCCTGCACCACCCTCACATACTTCTCTGCCACTTCTGACTTCTTTATAGAATACCACAGTTCCTTTCTTGGAACCCATAACTATTTATCATTATTATTTTTATTTTTATACCACACGCAACAAAGTTGCGATCGGTATAATGCCTTTGACCCGCCCATCTGTTTTGACATTTCTGTCATCACCAGTATAGCTTCTGCATTTCTAATCGAACTGACTTCAAATTTATACAGAGGCTTTAACGCCTCAATAATTTGGACAAGTTTAATTTGGAGATAAATCTAATGAGGGGCTCCATTTTTCCAGGTGGGGGACTTGTACTTTTTTCAGTCCA
The DNA here is from genome assembly GCA_020510985.1 of Pholidichthys leucotaenia. Classification (NCBI taxonomy): domain Eukaryota; kingdom Metazoa; phylum Chordata; class Actinopteri; order Cichliformes; family Pholidichthyidae; genus Pholidichthys; species Pholidichthys leucotaenia. The sequence continues at coordinate 344,504,016 of CM035837.1, read as the reverse complement.
TGTTATTGTCGCCACAATAGTTTCTACATTTCTGATTGGACTGACTTCCTATTCATGCAGAAGTTTTGACTCATATGGGGGGTTCCACTTTTGGGGAGGGGGACTATTTTTCCAGTCCATTTGATGTTGATCAGATTTCTCATAAGGGGCCACTGATATGGGAATGGGTGGGGTATGTGAGTTTGCTCACTAAGATGCTTTCATTAACATCATAATTAATAACTAAACTAATTTCCCCAATGTTAGTTTGTAAATGATCAATTGGGATAATACAAGAAGGCTCTGGTAGCCACATCTGCTACTCAGCAGCCTTTTTGGTAAAGCTTGATGCAGATAGTTTGAAAATTATGTTCTGAAAACTTTTTGTATACCAGCAGAAGACAAAGGTGTGGCCCTGCTCATTCACGACCAGCAGGTTGACATCAGCACTCCCAGCCACTGTATTTGCTTCGAGGGTCTCTTCAGCCACTCCCTCCACTTCCTTCTCTGTTCCAATCACCTGTTATTTCACCTCTTTTCTCATCCTCCTTTTCACCTCCATCCTGCTGCCTCCTTCACTCTTTTTGCCTTTTGCCTATCTCCATCTCTCCACAACCCCCACCCCCGTCTGTCCTTGAATGAATGCTCTCTCACTAGTAGAACATATGCTGCTGGTTGTTCAATACCCTCCCTCTGAGCGAGAGCGCATTCGTGCGTGCGTGCGTACGTGTGTGCGTGTGTGTGTTTTCATTGAAACATATGCCTCCTGTTGCACATCAGCCATCTGTTCCTTGAATGGACTGATGGAGTACTGCTGTAACCATGACGATGGGCCATTCAGTTAAATCACCCATCAAACAGCCCCTGGCTTTGTGTGTATGTGTGTGTATGTGTTTATGTTTAGGAATTGGCTGGCAGAGTGGAGGAATTCTCACATGTTGATGAAATGAGGTTGACCCTCAAGACGCTCTGCTCATACTTTATCAAAATTCCCTGTTCATCTCCACATTCATACTGATTTTTTAATACTGTAGCTGACTGAGAGCATTGTCTGCTGGATACCTTTTCACAGAACTAGATTCCTGTCAAAAAGCGAGAAGAAAACATTGTATTGTATTGTATTGTAATTTCAAGAACAGATAATAATAGGAAGAGGCTGGTTAAAAGGATACACTGTCTATTGTTTTTTAAGTAATTTAAGTTCAACCTTATTAAAGGGTAAAAAAATATATAAAAAATGAGAGACTTGGTCTCACTCTCACACACACACACACACACACACACACACACACACACACACAACAGTGAAAATGAATATTGAGTTTCAACTGTTTCTAACCGCTGTGTTGGTCCATTCATCTGCACCCTCAGTCTGCCCCACCCTCACTCACACACACCCTGCCCCACCCAGTGCAGTGGTCTGCTGGCCATATGTCAGCCCATCTCCTCTGAGACACCTCTCCTCAGACCCCCACTCCTTTTGTATTTATGTGTGTCTTCTCTAACATGTTTGCCATCTCATCTCACTATTGCTGCCATCTTTCACCTCCATATTCAGTAGAATTAAAAAAACCTGTTAGCTCAGCTAACCACATAACATCTGCTTAGTTTCACTGGTTTTGATATTCTGCGTTCACTAGTGAGGACAAAAACTACTTTCTGTTGTGAATTTAAAATATAAAAAAAACAGTAGATTGTTTTAAGTTGAACAGGGCCACTGTGGCTTGCTTGCCTGTGGGTCATCCGTAACAAAGATTTTTGGAGATACAGTGATAGACTCACAATTTGGGTTTCAGTGAAGTGTCATAATGGCATGTGCATGTCTGTCTTGTGTGTGGGGGGGGAGGCATTAATGTAAAGTCTAACTCAAAAAACAAAACAGAAGAGAAACACCTTTTGAAGCAACACTTATTAAGCTCTGACCCTAAATTACTTAAATTACCTAAAAACACAGATAAAGTGATAATTTTTAAGTGGTCTCTTTGGTTTCTTAATTTTTTACAGAGCTGTGTATGTATATGTATACATATATACAGTATATATGTATATATATATATATATATATATATATATAGAGAGAGAGAGAGAGAGAGAGAGAGGGGGGGAGAGAGAGAGAGAGAGAGAGAGAGAGAGAGAGAGAGAGAGAGAGGTGTGAAAAATTTTTTGCCCCTTCCCGATTTCTCATTTTTTTGTATGTTTGTCACACTTAAATGTTTCAGCTCATCAAACAAATTTAAATATTAGACAAAGATAACACAAGTAAACACAAAATGCAGTTTTTAAATGAAGGTGTTTATTATTAAGGGGGAAGAAAAAAATCCAAACCTACATGGCCCTGTATGAAAAAGTGATTGCCCCAATTATGTATTTGTTCACTGTTCTTATACTGTTGATATTGGAGCTCTTATTTGTGTCATGCGGGGTGGTGGCTCCGGCTTTCTGTTCCACCAGCCCCGGTTATATAAGATGGGCTGTGGGTAGGAGGGCAGCCTCTTCTGCCTTACCTCTGCCAGCGGCTGCATGCACGGCAGGTGCACTGAGATCAGCGTTATAATAATGAAGTGTTCAGCTCCACTCCTGGCGTCATCCTTGTCTATGAGTTATGACATAACATTTAGCGACGAGAAGTAAACACATGGAGGCATGTAGAACACCTGTTCGGCCATTCCTAGAGCTCCCGGGGGAACCGTCCGTACCGTGGCCTCAATGGTACGAGGCTTTTCAGACATACATGGTGGCGTTGGACCTGGGACGAATGGAGAAGCTGAGGGCTTGTGCGTTGTTGGTACACAACCTGGGAATAGAGGGACAGAGAATTTTGGGCACGCTTGGAGACAAAGACAATTGTGAACAAGTGGTCAAGTTAATGGCCTGCCATTTTAGGGTGCCGGACAACATCATCGTCAGACGGATTAAGTTCAGACAGCGCCGCCAACAGCACAGGCAAACCAATCCAGCGGTTCGTGTCAGACTTAATGCAGTTGGCCGCTGAGTTCCGGTTCGGGCCGTTGGAGGAAGAAATGGTTCGCGACCAGTTGGTGGAACACACCAACTGTGCTGCAGTCCGCTCCAAGCTGCTCTCATTCCCAGGTGAGTTGACGCTGACTAGGGCTGTCGAGTTGGAAGCTGGAAGCAGCAGACAAGCTAACTCGGGAGCTAAGCAAGCACCTTTCACCAGGAAATTCAAGATCCCCCATAGCCGTGCAGGTAGTGGACCCGGACAGCGATGGGAGCATCAAGGACGACATGGAGGAGGCCAATGCTGCATGGATGAGGTCTGCCCCGGGGAAGCCCAGGCATATGGGTTGTGGGTCCACAAAGCAACGCTATAAGGCTAGAGAGTGTGCGGCAAGAAGAAAGCGCTGCGGAAAATGTGGCCGTCTACACCACTTCACGAGAGTATGTCGGTCAGCAGAGCAGGAGAGCCCGCGTAGGAATTCAACTCCCCCCGCCCTGACGGTGGTACACATGGTGTCCCCGAGTACCTGTGGGTGCAAACACTGCACGGTAGTTCTTAATGGAGTACCGATGCTGGTCAACATGGGAGCGGAGAGTTTGGTGCTGAATTGGGCTACGGTTAAAGAATGTTTTCCCCACTACAGGATTGGATGTGTCTCAGCACCACTTTGCGGCTGTGGAGGAGGATGGTTGGCCACAGTGGGTACTATCACACAGACGGCTCAGTACAGATCGGCGGAGATGGCCGATGTGGAGTTCGTCATGATGGCCTACAGTTCTAACACCATGGGTTGCAACCTGTTTTATGGCCTTGGATTTTCCATCAAGAGTGGCGCTGGGGAAGAGTGGTCGGCCTGTGGACTATGGGACTGACCAAGAGTTAGGGATGATGCTGTGTGGGATGAGCAGTTGCTGGGCACTCCGGAAAGTGGACAGGCCGTGTCACGCTCAGGGTTACCACAGGAGGGCCCCGGTGCCAGTGTCTGAGCTGCCCTGGATGTGGGCGCCGGGCGGCACGAAGGAGGATCTGCAGCGGCAAGCGATGCCCAAACGATGGTCTGAGGCATTCCCAGAGCACGGCAGTGGAGGACTGGTGAACACGGGACCACAGGGATGGGGTCAGCAGCGGCTCTACAAGTGGTCTGGGCAGAACCAAGTGGCACTGGAGGAGCGAGTGCCAAGTGAAAACACTGCAGGCTGTGCAAGGCCCCGCTTGGAGTTGTGGATTGGGTTCGGGCTAACAGCCTCTGCTGTGTGATTGTCCACTACTGCTAAATATGCATTGAGGGTTTTTTTGCCTGCAATCAAAATTTCGCTTACCCATTAAGCGTCAATTTGATAAAACATGTTTTTTTCTCTCGCCTATTGTGTCATATCATTTCTTTTCTTTTTTCTTTTCTTCTTTATGACTGGCGCCTAGCGGCTGCCCCGGCCTTGGATGTGCTCTGCAGAGCGTGCCCAAATGCCAAGTCACGTTTTGTTACCTTGTATTCATACATGTGTAATGACAATAAAGTTGAATCTCATCATCTCAAGCGGAGGCGAGGTCCAGGCGGGTGAGGGAAAAACGGAAGATGGAGTGGTACCAGGGTCGGCTGCAGGTGACGGCTGTGCAGCATGATGGTTATCTTCTGCTGTCGGATGGCTCGTGGCACAATCCTAATGAGCTACGGTGTGCCGTAGCGTTCTGTTTCAAAAGGTGGCATTCATACGTTGGAGGACTCAATGGATGACACATAATACACCAAAGAAGAAGAACTCCTCATTTCCTTTTCCTCTATTCTTTTAGCTCAGAAAGCTAATATGGCTGTGATCCGTCATCGTCACCGTCACTTAGACGGCTTCTTTCACGGAATATAGCCGCGGGATACAAGCGAAATTATATGGGATAATCATAAGACTTTGTAGATGTGGTAGAGAGTGTAAATGACCCACAGAACGCAAAATAACAACCACGATGGACAAAAACGCAGCGACCATGGCAGCGAGCGAGTCCCGTTCGCCGCTGGTAAGTGACAAACTTCTGTGGGTTTTTTTTAATATTGTACTGATTTCTTGTTCATATACTTTGAAGATAACATGATGAGGTACCTCTGTACAAAATACAGTGTCAAAAGACTGAACCATTCTTTGCGTAAATATGTCCAAAGTCCAGTTTTGACTGAGTTATGGAATTTAAAGAGCTGCCATGACATTATGCAAATTAGATGCATAAGTTTATTCCTATCTGAAACTTTGAATCATATTTTACATCTTTCTAATTGACAGTAAGCCATTATCTCTTACCACGTTCAAGTTATAGCCTTGGAAATCTGAACTATTTTATTGACAAAAAATATTTACCACTCTTGACCACTAGGGGTTATGTCGCAATTCGGCGACAGACACACTCAAAGGAAGGTGTTTTTACCGGAGGTCCTTAGAGGAAGGAAAACAGCAATTCTTGACCAGACAATGAGTGAGAGTTTCTTTAAGATGAAGAGTGATTTCCTGGATTAGCCTGAGGAGAAGCTAATGCTACACAGGTTTCAAGCAATATGGGAAAGAAAAAGGATCTCTCTGCTGCTGAAAAGTGTCAAATAGTGCAGTGCCTTGGACAAGGTATGGAAACATTAGATATTTCACAAAAACTTAAGTGTGATCATTGTACTGTGAAGAAATTTGTGGCTGATTCAGAGCACAGACGGGTTTGTGCAGATAAAGGCATAATGTCTCACCCCAGTCCTATGGGTAGCGCAAATCTGCTAAAGCTGCAAACGCAAGCTCAACAACCATTTTTTGTAGCAACAACAATGGTATCATTTTGAGGAAAAGGAGGAATTACCATGTTCCAGTGCTCTTCTCTACTCAAGCTGCTGCTGCTGCAAAACAATTTGTGTATGTTTATTCTCGTCTGCTGCTTCTTTTCTTTGTCTACCTTGACTTTGTATGCTGTGTCGATAGCGCCACCTTGTGAATGGGAGATTCAGTCTTGCGCATGCACAGTCAACACGGTCAGGCCGCGTGGTCAGAAAATTTGGGCTGCACGCGGTCATCCACAGAAGAGCTCTGCAGACACTAGAGGACTGGAGACAATGACGTAAATTTCATCACACAAGCCTTGCGGTTAAGTGGACGCGGACAGCGGAAATGCACCTTCAGAGTCAGGGATTAGTGAGAGCTGTTAGAATCACAGCAAAGTCACTGCCCACAGCTTAACTTAAAAAAAGTTTGTATTTCATTGTGAAGCTACTTCTTACACAGGGTGGAGATCATTGAGAGATTGCGGAGCAATGGAAAAAAATGGCCATATCGCTCAATGATCTTCAAGTAATATCCACAGTCTGCTCAAAGTTTTGACTCAGTCCAAAACACACAAGAATCTCCCAAACATTTACACAAAACTGCTTTTTCGAGGCTTTAGAAGATCATGCCAATTTTTGAGCTCTCAGTAGTCACCTAGTGTTATTTGTGCTGTGTAAAGGGGCCCTTAGGGATTCACTGTCTCAGCATTATTGAGCAGTGCTTCAGACCAACAACTAAGTAAACAGTTTATGTAAATATGTCATCAGTAAGGCTAGATAATGAGGATGTTGCTACTGTTGTTAGCCTAGTGACATGCTGAAGAAACAAGGGAAGTTGTGAATGCTTTGCCATACAACATTGTATTTGTTACCATTTCAATAAATATTGCTAAATTTGCTGCTGTATAGCTTTTTATTTCCAGGTATAACAATTAGGGTTAGCTATTAGCGCCATCTTAGCCGCTTGTCATTACTTTTGGTTGGTCTTTATTGTAATTTGACATATTTCAGGATAATAGGTTCAGGACTAGACACCAACACGGGATAAGTTGTAGTGGTGATTTAGAACAAAGTTTATTGAACAGGTCCAAATAACCTGATCTGAGCAGAAGTGGCAACCCCTGTTGAGAAAGGAGAGAAGATGGTGAGTATATTATGGATAGACAGTAGGTAATGAATGTTTGCAAACATTCCTACAGGTGGAGCTGCAGACCATATGTGAGTTGCAGGCCAGAGCTGCCCTCCTCTCAGGTGGGTTGTGAAACAGGACAAGGTAGGAACAGCGATCTAATAGAGGTAGGAGAGTGCCCTGGCTAGGGACTTGGGGGAGATTAGTGTTATGTCTGAATAAATATCTTATTCAATGATGAGACTTGGTGAACAGTCAAACTCAGCTTTATTAGTCTTTGGATTCACAACACAGCCACCAGGGAGGGGCATCGGCAAAGAGCCCTAACATGGATGGCCGCTGGTATTTATAGGGTGGTGCAGTGGCTAAAGAGGAAGTGGTCGCCACTACACCACACTTCACAATAAAGGCACTCAAACCCAACATCACCCACCCTTCCTTCCGTAGAAAGTCCAAACCACATGCACAGTTAAGACCTTCCCCAATTTAGGACCTGAATCACGCACTAAGAAAACTAAACTGAGATTACTAAATGGCCTACCACATTCACACAGCAAAACCTAAACTAGGGAGGACGGGTGGACTACCGTCCTACCCACATGGCAAGGTGGATTATTCTGCCACCTGTAAACTACATAAAGTCCATTAATAACTCAAAATTACTGCCATGTTCCTATACTAATAAAACACTCAGAACAATAACATTTTTTTGCATGCACAAACATATGAACATTAGAACTATTATTATATACATTTTTTTAAAATCACACTACTGTCCTTCTGGCTGAAAGGGGTAGAACCGGCTTGTGGGGGGCCCAGGGCAGCCCCTCAGCAGACCCACCCCTGGAAGCAGCATGCCCCCAGGGTCACAGCTGACCAAAAGCGCCTCTTCTTATCGCCACCAACCGTCTCTCTCGTCCGGACCTGCCATCAGAAGCCTCTTCCCAGACATGTCGCAGCTCATTGCCGTGCCTCCTTAAGCTGTCCGACAGCTGGAAGTAAGCTGTGCCCCGCTTAGCCACAATGTGCAGCTGTTCCTGGTGTTCTGCTGGCTGTCTCTTGTCCCGTATCCACTGTGGACACCCCTCTCCTTGAGCTTAGACCAAGTCCATAACTCTCAGAGGGGCGGCCTGCTATGGTGGTGTTTGGCACGCGGTCTGTCCGTGCCTGTCAGTCTGGCCCCGACCTCTTCTAAAGTCGCTGCAGTGGTCGCCATTGTAGCTGCAGATCCTCCAGCCCTCTGCAGCCAAGATCCGGAGGAATCTGGGGCTAGCACGTTGGCGTCACTCGCTGACGCAGGTGCCTCACCACCATGCTCAGTACCCTCTCCTACCATTCCCAGAGCGCCAGCACTGAGACCCTCCTGCGTCAAATCTGTGCGAGGCTGGTCCTGCTTGACTGTCGTGGTGCCTGGGTAGCCCTTCGTCCCAAACAGCGTCGTCCTCCACCACCGGAACCGGAAGGTTCCACTGGCCACAACCAGACTGCTCTTCCCCAGCGTTGTCTTTGATGGCGAACCCCAGTCCATAAAACAGGTCACAGTCCATGATGTTGTACCTCCAACATTCCGACCGTGCACAGCCTGCCACCTCCATAGCTGTAAAGCGGTGCTGGGTTGCCTCTTATCCTGTAGTGGGAGAAGAACTTCCTCACTGTGGCCCAATTCAGTAACAATCCCTCCGCCCCTGTGTCAGGCAGCAGCGGCATCTCCATGCCATCCAGCGTCACCGTGCAGAACGTATACAGGTTGGCACTAGCGGACACCATGTGGATAGTTGTCGGGGCGGGTGATTTCCTCCATGGGCTCTCCGGCTCAGACACACGGCACACCCTGGCATAATGGTTCAAGCATCCACACTTGCCACAGCACTTTCCTCTAGCCGGGCAGTCCCTAGCCTTGTATTGGTGTTTCACGGACCCACAACCCATACACATGGGTTTTCCCAGGGTAGACCTTCAGCTGGTAGCATTGGTTTCTATTGCATCATCATCCATGCTATCCTTATCATCCAGGTCTGCTACTAATGCCGCGGCGGAAGGCTCCGGCTGCCGTTGTGACTGGTGCCAATTTTGCTCCGATGTTAGCTTGTCCGCGGTCTCCATTTGGAGAGCTAGCTCGACAGCCTTGGTTAACGTCAAGTCACATGGTACCATGAGTAGCCTAGCTCATAAAGCAGTGCTGGTTGTATGCTCTGCCAGCTGGTCACATACCATTTCCTCCTCCAATGGCCCAAAACGACACTCGCTAGCCAGCTGCCTCAGGTCGGCGACAAACTGCCAGACAGGCTCACCCATTCACTGGTGTTGTTGTCGGAAGCCAATCCTCCAGACAATTATGCTATCCGGGGTGTGAAAATGGTTCGCCAGCAACTCAACTACATCTTCAAATGAGTCCAAAGCCCCAAGTGTGCGCAGGACATGCTGGCCCTCAACCCCTAATTTATGCACCAGGAGTGCACATGCTCTTAGTTTATCAAGCTCACCCAAGTCGAGCGCAATGATGTAATATCTGGAAGGCTGCGAACCATTGTGGCCAGGACACAGGCGGCTCGCCCAGGAGCTCCAGAAAGGGGCAGAGCGGTGCAATACACGCCTCCATAGTTTATTGTCGTCGCCAAAATGTTATGTCTGAATAAATACCTTATTCAATGATGAGACTTGGTGAACAGTTGAACTCAGCTTTATTAGTCGGACTCACAACACAGCCACGAGGCAGGGGCATCGGCAAAGAGCCCTAACATGGATGCCCCCTGGTATTTATAGGGTGGTGCAGTGGTGGAAGAGGAAGTGGCCACCACTATACCGCACTTCACAATAAAGGCACTCAAACCCAACATCACAGTTAGGATTAATTAGAATATGCTCAAGACTTACTTGAGGGTGAAGGTGATCCAGATTTTGTATAGGTTTGTCTTCACCAACTGTGCACAGTGTAAGAGGTCCTGGGGAGGAGGGTATATGTGAGAGAGAGAGAGAACAGGTGAGAAAGAATTTTTCCTCCTTACAAAGTTTCCAATATTGAAGGAGACAAGGAGAAGGTACATGAGCACCCCATGCTGGCACACGCATGCATGTGTGACACACATTGATGCTGATGGCTGTGTCTCTGGCAGAGAGAATCCAACTTTCCCAGGCTGACTGAGAAGACTGACTGGCTTTTATAGTGCAGCAGGGAGAGGCAGGTGGTAATCAGCACAGCAGGTCTAAATCAGTAATCAGCAGCAGAGAATAGAAATTGTGCACCATCTTTGGAATACTACAAATGCACTCATAAAAATGTCAGATAAGGGGCTCAGGAATGTTAACAAACGCTCAGAAGATGCAACATTTGAAAATCAGGGACAGAGGAGCAATTTTTAATGAGCTGTATAACAACACAGGAATGATATTTGACCTTTTAAACTATATCTATGTGTCACTGAGGATGTCAAAACTTGATTCCTGGAAATGACAATAAATAGGATCTTTAAAAAAAAACTTCAATTGATAGTGGTGTGGTGTAAGAAAACCACAAGTTTTGTTGGCATCGGCGTGGTGAGCGGCCGCTTGGTGACGTAATCGCGCCAAGCACATATAAGGTAAGGGACGGCCATTTTAGAGTCTCTTTTGCGCTCTTGGCAGTGCTCAGCCTCCCGACAACAACCTGTATTGCTTGATTCTGCACAGTATGTAATAAAATTTGTGTTCCCAGCAAACGCCACTCTCTGTCAGTCCTTCCCCAGTTTTCCAGACATAACAAGTGGTACCTCATTCAAAGTGAGGGGTGTCATAATACACTTGGCAAAAGTCAATCTAATACACTCATTTCCAGATTTCTTTAAAAAAAGGATACTAGAATACCTTTAGTCTGAGGTCAGAATAAGACCAATTTGGTGCAGCCCATAAATGTGTAAAATAAGCAGTTTCAGCTCATATTGCTTAAAAACATTTTTTTCTGATTTTTTGCCTCTCATAGACAATTTTGAAAGGTTGATACTTGTGTGCCTGAGATGTGGATAATAGAGCCAAAATATGAAAAACCTGTCACAGAGTGGAGCAGTCTAAAGCTAACTAACTAACTAACTAACCTGCACTTATATAGCGCTTTTCTAGTCGCAAAGACCACTCAAAGCGCTTTCATTAATACTAACCCTCTATTCTAAGGGCCTATAGGAAACAGATATCTAGGGACAATTTAGAACAGCCAATTAACCTAACATGCATGTTTTTGGCATGTGGGAGGAAACCGGAGAAATCCCGGAGTAAACCCACGCAACACGGGGAGAACATGCAAACTCCACACAGATCACTGTTGGTCGGGGGCTGGGATCGAACCCACGATCCCACGATCCCCACAATCCCCCGGCCAAGGGTAAACTGTGCTGCCGCAGTGCTAACCACTGCGCCACCGTGCAACCAAAAGCTGTGTAAAGCTCAATTTTTTCCTCTCACTGAGATTAATAGATTGGGATTGTTTTTTTCCCACAATATCTTTATTGAACCTTTTTTTTTTTTAACAAACATGATACAAACAATCAAACACTAACGCTAAAGTACTACAAAAAAAAAAAAAAATGCACTAAAAACACCAACAACCACCAACAAAATCAAGTCTTCAACAATGCTCCTCTGTTTAGTCTAGACAATCCAATACATAAGTATACATATTATGTTCACCAGTTTGGAATTTACAAGGTCCACACACATCATTCACCTTCTTCTTCAAGAGTTATGTTTAAATTTTTTACATAATCAATAAAAGGTCTCCATATATTCTCAAACACAATTTCCTTTGATTTCAGTATATATGTTATTCTTTCTAATGGAAGGTTTGTTAACATCTGTCTTAACCACTGAGTCACATCTGGTCTATGAGTCTTTTTCCATAATAGTGCAATACATTTTTTGGCATTAAGCAAACTGAGGTCTATGAATGTTCTTTCACTTTTATTAAAATTATGCTTTTCTGGGTACAGACCCAACAAAAACAGTTTAGGATTCAGTATGATTTGTTTTGAGATTATTTTTTCAATTGTTACCCTCACCTCTTCCCAAAACATTCTTATTAATCTACATTCCCATAAACAATGAAATAGGGTTCCTTTACTTTCCATGCATTTTGTGCATGTATCTGGTATATTTTTGTTATATCTATTTAACTCCTCCGGTGTAACATACATCCGCATTAACCATTTGAAATGTATCAATTTAAGGCGTGCATTTATTGATTTGGTTTGAGCTTCTGTACAAGCCAATTCCCATTGTTCCTCCGAAATTTCAATTTGCAGATCTTCTTTCCAGTAGTTTAATCTTTTCAGTGAATTTTCACTTGAAGATAGTGTCAATGAGTTATAAAACTCTGAAATAATACCCTTTCTTTTACTATCTTTCATCATCATTTTTTCCAAGGATGAATAAATAGGTCGAGTGAGAGCTTTATTTTGATTTGATCGAATAAAGTTTCTAAGTTGAAGATATTTAAAAAAATGTGTTCTATTGAGATTAAATTTGATCCTCAGTTCTTCAAAAGACATTATGTTATCTGCACATGGCAAATATAAATCCTGAATCTTTTGTATCCCTTTTAAATTCCATACTTTAAATACAGCGTCCGCTCTCCCTGGTTTAAAATATTGATTACCCCATATTGGACTAAATTGTGACAATAACTGTGGTTCTTTTAAATAGTTTTTAGCTTCACACCATATTTTGATCACATGCTTTACAAATGGATTTTTAACTTGTTTTTGTAATTTTTTTGCCGAATCTGAGTATATGAATATGGGAAGAGGTAAAGGTAAATTGTATGATTCCATTTCAGTCCAGTGAGGGAGATCATTTGATGAAAAATAATATGTCATAGACCTCAGTTGTGCCGACCAATAATACAACATAAAATTTGGACATTTCAGACCTCCACGATCAAATGGTAAATATAATAAAGACAGACATAATCTAGCCCTCCTGTTGTTCCATATAAATTCCACTAACTTTTTTTTTATTCTTGAGAATAGATCTAAAGGTGGTGATAAGGGAATGTATTGAAATAAATAAAGTATTTTAGGTAAAATATTACTTTTAAGTATATTGATTCTCCCGATCATCGACATTGGTAGTGACATCCATCTCTGAGTTAACTCATTGATATCTGACATTAAGGCTTCATAGTTGACGCTGGCGACTGATTCTAGCTTAGGCATAATTTGGATTCCTAAATATTTAAACTGATGTACAACATTGAATTGATTTGCCTCAGGGGCTGGGTAATTTCTCTGGGTCTCATTTAGCATTAATATTGAAGATTTAGTTTTATTTATTTTATATCCTGATATTTCCCCAAAATTCTTTATTAAATTCAACAAGGTTGGAATTGATTTTTTTAGATTCGACATAAACAAAATTATATCATCGGCGTACAGGGAGATTTTATGTTCTGTTGGTCCAACTTTAATTCCATATATTTGTGAATGTAAACGTATCGCTATCGCTAAAGGTTCAATTGCCATAGTAAACAGTAAAGGTGAAAGTGGACAGCCTTGTCGACATCCTCTATTGATTTTTATTGGTTTTGAAATATTGTTATTTGTTAGGATTTCTGCTGTAGCATTATTGTATATTATTTGAACCCATTTTATGAAATTATTTCCAAGTCCAAACCTTTGTAGGACTTCAAAAAGAAAGGGCCATTCAACTCTATCAAAGGCCTTTTCGGCGTCCAATGATAGGAGAGCTGTATCCGGTGCTTCTTTATTAAAATAAATAATATTAAATAGTCTTCTTACATTATGGAAGCCTTGTCTACCCTTTATAAAGCCATTCTGATCTCGATTAATAATATTTGGTAAAATTTCTTGTATTCGTCTTGCTAAAATTTTACAGATTATCTTAAGGTCGGCGTTTAATAGGCTTATTGGTCTCATATTTTCACATTTATTAGAGGGCTTACCTGGTTTTGGCAGCAGTATAATTAAGGCATTATTTATGTATGATGGTAAATTATTATTTTGAAATGCTTCTAAAACCATTTCCAAAAAAGGTTTTATTAATTTATTCTTAAATTTTTTATAAAGGTCAACTGGAAGACCATCTGGTCCTGCACTTTTTCCTAATTTCATATTATCAATGGCTAGCCCAACTTCTTCTTGACTAATTTTAGACTCCAATATCTCCCTGTTTTCATTTGGTATACACGGTATAGATAGTTCGTTCAAAAACCCATTTAGTTTTGTTAAATCAGGTTCATTTTTGGTATCATATAATTTTTCATAGTAATCTCTAAAGGCTCTATTAATTTCTAAAGGATCTATAACTACCTGTCCCTTACTTATAATACTGGTAATTGGTGTTTTAATTTCCAATTGTTTAATCTGCCATGCTAATAATTTTCCTGATTTTTCACCTTGTTCATAAAAGGATTGTTTCAATCTTAGAAGACTCGAGGCAGCTCTATTCGCTGATTTTTTGTCGTATTCAGCTCTCAAAATCAGTAATTCATTCTCCAACCTTGGGTCACTTCCTGCATACACTTTTTCCTGAAGACTTTTTATTTTATGTTCCAATTTAGCTCTCTCCTCTCGAGTCTTCTTAGATTTTGATCCTGTATAACTAATAATATGTCCCCTAATAAAAGCTTTGAAAGCCTCCCACTTTACACATGCTGATGTTTGTGTAGTATTGATATCAAAGAACTCGTCTATCTGTTTTTCTATATACTTGACAAATTCCTCATCCTGAAGCCATTTATGCTGAAATTGCCATCTACCTGATTCCTTTGTCAATTTTTTATCTACATATATTAGACAACAGGGTGCATGATCAGAGATCACGATGTTATCATAAAAGCAGTTTTGAATCTTGGACCTTAATTCTGTGGAAATCAAAAAATAATCAATACGTGAGAATGTCTTGTAGGTACTGGAATAACAAGAATAGGCTTTAACTTGTGGTTTCATTTCTCTCCATATATCTAACAATCTCAATTCTTTCATAAAATGATTAATAGTCATCCTACATCCAATGTGCGTACAATCCAGTCCTGTTGATCTATCCACACCTGGATTCAATGTACAATTAAAATCCCCTGCTATTATATGTTGCCCTGTAAGTGATGATAAGATGAGAAATAAATTAGCAAAGAACTTCTGATCATCTATATTGGGACCATATAAGTTCACTAGATTTATATTTTCTAATAGCAAAGAACCTTGAATGATTACATATCTTCCAAATTTGTCTCCAATTACAGATTGGGATTGTTATTTTAAACTTAATCATTTTAAATACGGGTATCGTCTGTTGTAACAGTAAACTGAAGGGGTTTCCCCCTTAAATATAGCATAATGGTGTATTGGCTTTATGAAAAACAACCTTATACACTATAAAGAAGGAATTGCACAAGTGAACATGCAACACTATAGTTACCTCTACCAAGGAGGTTGTGATTTTGCTGGCGTTTGTCTTTTAGCAGGATTACATAGAAATTACTGGATGGATTTGGGTGAAATTTCCACCAGAGGAGGCCCTCAAACCTAAAGAAAAACTCATTAGATTTTGGAGGTGGTCCAAGAATGCATACCTCCACCAAGGCCACTTTTTTGTGCAGCACAATTACACAAAAACTGCTGGACAGATTTTGACAAAATTTCACCTGAGGTGGTCCTAAGCAATGGATGAACCCATTACATTTTGGAAGTGATCCAAGAGCAATTACCACCGCCAAGGCCCTATCTCACAATGTGTGGAGGAACTGCGCTATGGATGAACAAAGAGACGGCAGAATTGAGGGAGGAAGGGACAGACAGACAGACAGACGGAGCCTTGGTGGATGCGCGTATGTGCTCTCTGAGTTCCTTCTAGTTCTTTTATGTGTTTATAAACTATTTGGCACAGCTAAAAGTTTAAATTATACTCTGTTGTTCCTTTGATCAGTTTACTGGATTGTGTCATTTTCATGGTGTTTTTTCATGTGAATGTAAACATGAATATAACAATATACATCACACAGGTCAGTGCATCTAGAGATTATTAACAGTTTGCACATTATTATTAAAGAACTTTTCTCAGACCTTCTCTCAAACAACACATTAAGATAAGATAAGATAAGATAAGATAAGCCTTTATTAGTCCCACAATGGGGAAATTCCAGGACTGCAACAGCACAGGGATAGCAACACTCAGAGCAACAATCAGAAGGCAAGAAAAAACAACATCTAGTAAACATATGTCCATATTACTATAAATGTATATATATAGACACACAGTGCAGAGCATTTATGGTCTGCACTCACTGCAAATAGTGAGCTGTATTGTAATCAGCATAATTCATGTGCAGTGTATGAAAATGTCTTTAACAGGAGAGTGAAGTTCAGCTGTCTCATATTGCTGGAAGTAATTATTTGAAACCAATTGTGTGTGAACCAGTGAATATTATGGTTTATGCCTGTGTAGAATAAGAAAACAGAGGTCCTCTTGAGAATTCATACTTATTGATGCAATCTTGTTTGGCAGAGTGTGACTCATTCCATGTTGTGGTGTTTTCTACTGAAGCCCATATTATGAACTCGGTATAATTTGACCACCTAAATTCTTTCTCATTTTTGTTGGTCCCTTACCAATGTCTCTTCTAGACGGTACTAACAACCCTGGCTTAAATGTGCTGTTGAATTTTTCCATTAGTAGTACTTTTATGATTATTGTATTTGTTTTATGATTAGTGAAGATAATCATGATTGTATGATTCTGAGAAGAAATATGCCATGTGTTACTGATCCCAAAAGAGGAGATGCAATAGTTTTCTGGTTCAAGAATACAATGAAATAAATGAAAGTCTTGTTTCAATCTCTAACAGAGAAAAACAAAATATTTTAAATGATCCAAGGCTCAGTGCGTTTGAACATACGTGCCATTTTCATTTTTTGTGAAGTCCTATTTTCATGGGACTGACACTAGTAATTTGCAGTAATTACATACACTACCGTTCAAAAGTTTGGGGTCACTTAGAAATTTCCGTATTTTTGAAAGAAAAGCACTTTTTTCAATGAAGATAACTTTAAACTAATCAGAAATACACTCTATACATTGCTAATGTGGTAAATGACTATTCTAGCTGCAAATGTCTGGTTTTTGGTGAAATAACTATATATTTGTATAGAGGTCATTTTCCAGCAACTATCACTCCAGTGTTCTAATGGTCCAGTGTGTTTGCTCATTCCATCAGAAGTCTAATGGATGATTAGAAAACCATTGTGCAATCATGTTAGGTCTGCAATGCTGTAATTGCTGCAAATGAAGGATTCTTTGACGAAAGAAAAGTTTGAAGGAAAAAAATATTATTTCAAATTCAAATCATTATTTCTAAGATTGTCAATGTCTTGACTATATTTTCTATTCATTTTACAACTCATGGTGGTAAATAAGTGTGACTTTTGATGGAAAATACAAAATAATTGTCTGGGTGACCCCAAACTTTTGAACGGTAGTGTAGGTCATCTGTGATATTAATACTATGCATGTCTGCCATGTACAGTTTATAAACATTTAACTGCCAATGACACCCACATTAAAAATATCAAAGCCCAACCAAGTGAGTGATTTTATTAATGTTAAGTTGGCCATGTAGCTCCACAAGGTTCTGTGCTAGGTTCGATACTTTTCACATTATACATGCTTTGCTTAGGTGACATGATTAGAAAACACTACATACATTACCTTTGCTGTGCAAATGATGCAGTTGTATTTCTCAATGAAACTAGACGACAATGATGTGATAAACTAAACTACAGGCATCTCATAAGACATACAAGCCTAGATGTCCAATATTCTTACCCCTTGCATGAAGTTGCGGAGGTTTGTTTGACATTTTGTGCTGTTGCCACTATAGTTTCTACATTTCTGATCAGATTGACATCAAATTTATACAGAAGCTTTAATGCTTTAAGACCTTGGACAAGTTTGATTTTCACATACATCCAATATGGGGTTCCATTTTGGGGGGGGGCAGTGGGAGGGTATGTTATCGCCACTATACCTTCTACATGTCTGATCGGATTGACTTCGAATTTATACAGAACTTTTGACTAATCAGTACCTTTGGACAAGTTCAGTTTTCACATACATATAATGAGGGGGTTCCATTTTGGGGGAGGGGGGGCTTGTACTTTTTCAATCCATTTTATGTTGATCACAGTTCTTATTAGGGGCCTCTGATATGGGGATGTGCGGGGTATGTGAGCTTGCCTACTAAAGTTCTTTAATTTCTAACTGTTAAAATCAGAAAAGTCTGAAGTTATATTTACACATCCCCAAAACATTTAAAAAGAATTCTTATTCAAGTGGTGGTAAGTCACCTGTTTCTTCTCCACATCTTGGAAACTACTGACTTCTACAGACTTACCCTTGGCATTAATGGTGTAGGTTAAGGTTAAAAATTTGCATGCTGCCAGCTGGTGTAGCTGCTAAAAACTGCCATTACTTAATCAAGTCAGTGAAGTGAGTCTCTTGTAGTTTGAGTGTTGTTTAGAGCATTTTATTGTAGTTCTCAGACCAATATTTTTTGACCTAATGTGTGAGCTTAGATGTACCATAGACTCTAAATATATGATGTTTTGATGGGTGAAATTCATTGAGTTTAATTCATCATCTGTGTCTTTACTGAATGGTTAAGTTTTGTTCCTAGCAATAACATCGCTAAACTGGAAATTGCCTTTTGTTTCTCGTCTCTGCCGAACAGCTGTGATTGTGTTTGGTTGACAGGCGTGAATAAACATGCAAGCAGACATGATTTGGTGGGGTAATATTGTGCAACAATGTTTGATTCGTAGGAAATATTTATTAGCCACTGCATCCCCATCTAGTTAGGGTTTTCTCTGTGTATGCATGCAAACAATAGTAGTTTACCCCATCTGCATGTGTTCATGCACATTTAGCTTCAACGTCTTGCAGCCCCAAACCGCTATGCAACTGTTGTTTATTTCTTACTTCTCTGGATTTCTCCCTTTGTTTTTTCCAATTCACTTTCTTCTGCTTCTCTAATCTCCCCCTCCTTTTATATTTACTTTCTTTCTGTATTAAGCAGATTTGTTTGAAATTCATTGCAGTTGTTCAGTCATGTCAGTCTATTCTGCTTCTGCACAAATACTTAAGTCCTCAGTTGTGACCCGAAAGAAGGGCCAACAAAAATTAATTCTCCACTGGGTCAGGAAGGGAATGTCTATGTATACATGTCTGTCTTTTATCAATTTGACACAAAACCCACAAAACTGTAATCATATGTTATAATGTTAAAAACCTGCATGCAGACAGTTTGTTTCACTGCAGCAGTTCTTTGTTTGTGGCGGCGGCTTGCATGGCAGCGACCCCTCTGATTCTACGTGTGATTAACATTGTAGATAGGAGAAACGTAATTTCGTTCTACTGTACATGATTGGCTGTAAGGACTGAATGACAATAGAAATGGCTTTTTCTTCTCATCTTTGTGACATTTGCAAAGTGTGTGCAACATGTGCGGAAACACTGACAGCTTCCATCTGATGGTATTTTTTGCTCAAAATTATGAACTATTTGACCAACCTCAGGCCTGGCATCAGGCAGTAATTAGCAAAATAGTCAAATATATTGATGTTAAGTAAACATGTTAATTTTTAGCTAATGAGATGGTGTGGCATCTGTCGGTTTGTTTGTACATCCACATTTCATTGGAATTGCTACTCCTCCTAGGCAATTGCCCTGATGCTCACTAAATTCACACCCAATGATCCACAGGTGGGTCTACATCCAGCTAGCACTCAGAATCAAGTTCAGAATCAAAGGTTGGGAGATCTGAGCACTGTCAGGGTGATTTCATCAGGTCAACATGAGCAGTCCAGATGGATGGATGGATGTACTTTATTGATCCCTAACTGAGAAATTACAGTGTAACAGCAGTATGACACAGTAAGATGAAAAAAACATCAGAAATACACACAGCATAATAGGGTAGGAAATAGAAAAAAGAGTTACTCAGTGAAGTAAAAATGCTTAGATAACTTTATATACTACATAGGCTTTTACTAACTTAAATAGACGATGATCCGTATGAATTTATGGATAGTACTGACTGTACAGAGAAGGATTATAAGGTGCAGGGTGAAATGTGA
This sequence comes from Pholidichthys leucotaenia, assembly GCA_020510985.1. Classification (NCBI taxonomy): domain Eukaryota; kingdom Metazoa; phylum Chordata; class Actinopteri; order Cichliformes; family Pholidichthyidae; genus Pholidichthys; species Pholidichthys leucotaenia. Next base: position 344,484,055 of record CM035837.1, on the reverse strand, counting down.
GATACCAATTAGAGTTTAAGGTGCAGTGTGGCAGCATTTTTACAATTCAACATTACAATTCAACGTAGATTCAACATTAGAGTGAGTTATTGTACAGTGAAATGGCGTGTGACACCCAGTGATGGGTTTCATTCCAGTTCACACATCTCTTAACATTTTTCTGCTGTAGTTTGTCCTCCAGCTTCCTCCTGTATTTGTCGTTACACATCCTTAGCATCTCTTTCAGTTCCCGCTGCACCCTCCTCAGTTCATCTCTGTTTCCAGACCTAAAAGCCCTCTTCTTGTTAAGAAGTGCTTTCAGGTCACTGGTGATCCATGGTTTGTTGTTGGGGAAACAGTGCACCGTCTGGGCTGGCATGGTTGTGTTTTTGCAGACTCTAATGTATTCAGTGATGCAGTCCATCATGTTATCTATGTCTGTCCCATGTGGCTGACAGAGTACATCCCAGTCTGTCGTCTTGAAACAATCCTGTAGTGCATCAGCAGCCTCCTCTGTCCACCTCCTCACAGTCCATGTGTGAGCAGGCTGCCTTTGTACAAGAGAAACGTACTTGGGGGTTAACAGAACTAGGTTGTGATCGGATCTGCCAAGGGGGGGTAGAGCTGTGGCACTCTATGCATCTCTGGCATTGGCATACAGGAGATCCAGTGTTCTATTTTCTCCGGTGGGACAGTCAGCAAACTGATGGAAGTTTGGCATTGTTTTGTCCAATGAGACATGGTTAAAATCTCCTGTGATGGCCATAAATGCATCAGGATGCTGAACCAGTAAAGTGGCAGCAGTGGAGCTGATGACATCACATGCCGCCACTGCATCAACTGATGGATGAATGTAAACAGCGATTGAATTGGTGCACATAAACTCTCTTGGCAGATAATAAGGTCGCATACTCACATCGAGGAGTTCAATGCCTGGGCTGTAGAAATGTTCCTTCACATAAATGTGTCCGGGATTACTCCACCTCTCATTCACAAACAGTGCAATCGCTCCTCCCTTCTTTGTACCACTCCTTATAACGTCCTTGTCTGACCGAATAGTCTTGAAGCCGGGTAACGTGACGTTGTTGTCCGGGATATGTTTCTGTAAAATGCATGGTACTGCACTCCCAGTAATCCCTCTGCGTCCTGACCAGCACTGTGAGTTTGTCCATCTTATTTCCAGGGACCTCACGTTCCCCATGATTAGCACCGGCACCATCGACTTATACTTTTTTCTCCTCATTCTAACCTTGGCTCCAGCTCTTCGCCCTGGCATCTCCTTCTCAGTTCATTGGGGATCAGAGGCCTTGACCCGGATAGCAGCACGGGCCTGTTCAGCCCGTGTTTGATGATTAAGCTAGTGAAGTGATTATGCATTTCTATTTCTTTTTGTCTAAATACCTGTAAATCATTACAACTGCCAGCTCTCAGAATTTGTATATTCTGGTGTTCTAGTCACAAAATATTAATGAATAAAAGTATAAAATCACAAAAGTGTAAATATTTGCATAAAATGCCAGTAAAATGCTTATTCATCCATCTCCAATCTTTGGATGATTTTTTTTAATCTAATTACAAATCAATTGTAATGTATTGGTGGGTTTTATTACCTTTGTACAGAATCTTTCCTGTAACCTTTTAAGATAAGCTGACTAGCTGCTGGGTGCAAATTCATATTAAGCAGAATAAATCGGTCCTCACTGGGATTCATTTAAGATCACTATCAGCTAATTTCCAAAAGATGGTTGTCTTTTAATTTTCATTAAATAAATTGTTTTTAATAAAGACAGTTTGGCAAGGCTAGAAATTTGATATCTTGTACACTAAAGTAACCACATATACAATAGAGAAAAAACACAGTTTATACTGTAAATACTTTTCATTTGGTAGTATTACATGCATTTGTTAAGATTACTGGCTTTTTGGTGAATATGTTTATTTTAAATCCTCCAGAATGAGAGGGAATGCAACACACATGGATTTTGTTTTGCCCTGTCTGGTGTCTCCTTTTAACTAGATCATCTCTTTCATACCCATTCTGCCCCCCCCCCCCACACACACACACACACACTGCTGGAAGCTACTGTGCCTGTTCCACATCTCAGTGGCATTCATGTGTTAATATGTGATTCACAACACTTTTGACTTTGTGCTTCTCTTTCTTCCTCTCCCTTACTCTCATTCATTTCACCGTCTCTTCTCTCGCTCCCTGTCTGTCAGTAACGCTTTAACCCTCCACAGATGATTTTCTGTTGGGACTTCCTCTGAAGTGCTCAGAGGTCACATGCATGACGCTCAGGTTAACAAGCAGCCAGGTTAGGAAGGTGGGAATGGAGGGTCATGGTCAAAGGTCAGGATAACAGGGAAATCCCAGAGCTCAATGGATTATTCATTCAGTCACTCATACTTCTTTTGGGATGATTGTTTCAGAAATCTGCTTTGATTTGCAGCTTTTCACCTGCACATCTTCTTTAAACATGGGAAATAGCTGTTTATACAAATTGATGCTCCTTATTTTGTCCCATTTGCGCTCTGCTGTTTGATTGTTATTAGCTTCTCATTTTATTTTAAATTTGATGTACTGACAACCACATGACCTACAACCAAGCTGCAGCTTCTGGGGCTGAAACAAATGAACAAAATGTTTAAAGTGCTGTTCCTCAAATGTCTGCTTGAGTGGTTTATTCCCAGCTCAACTTTTAAGAAATCATCCTACAAGAAGTTTCACTGTAACAGCTTACTGATTTGGATTTTTAACCCATGAAATGGTGTATCTTTCGCCATACCAGTCGTCATTTTCCAAGAAGCTGTGCACATGCACCACACATCCAAAAGCAGTGCCAAATGTGCTATTCATTATCACTTGTGCATTTCATGTGTCTTGTAGTTGTCCTATGCACAGCACTGTCCAACTTCTATGTCTGAACATGTTGCAACATTGTTTTTATAGGCAAATTGCTCAATTGTTTTCAGCCATTGTAGCTGAATGACTGCCAACTGTGTTAATCTTGCAAGAGCAGACTACATTTTTCCTGGACTGCGGTCATCGTGGATGTGACATTTTGATTCTCAAGCTGGAGACTCTGACTTACAGAGAAAATTCAGCAATTAAATTTACATGTTTGCAGTTTCAGTCTCTTTTTTTTTTTAATTTAAGTTTTTGTAAAGGGTATACATGTCATTATAGCACTGCATTGTTTACATTTTCATCACTTTCCCTTTTTTTTGTTTTTTGACAACATTGGAAGAATAATTATTACAACACCCTTTTTTTTTTTTTAATTTAAGTTTTTGTAATGGGTATACAGGTCGTTACAGCAATGCAGTGTTTACATTTTCATCACATGTTCCCTTATTTTCTGATATCTGACAACATTGGAAGATTAATTCTTACAACACCCCTTTTTTTTTTTTTAAAGTGAAAGAAAAAGTGAAATTAAAGAGAAAAAAAAACAAAAAACAAATAACAAAAAAACCCAAACAAACCAGAAAAAACAAACAAAAAGAAAAAGTAAGTAAATAAAGATAAAAGAGCATCTGAGTAGCGTTGGAACAAAGAGCGGAACCATTATTGAAATGGTATTTGTCAAAGATTAGATCTAATGGAAGACACATATGCGGTCCAGGGTTGCCAAAAGTTCATGAACACATCCATGTCCTGTCTCAGTGCGAATGTCAACTTTTCCATCGAGTAAATGTCTTGGATCACGTTAGTCCAATCTTCAGGTGTAGGACAGTCCTTCAACATCCATTTTTTAGTTAGAGCTTTTTTGCTTGCCAATATTAAAACATTGAATAAGTATTTTTCTCCTCGTCTTTCCAGTGAGTCCGGTAGTAAACCCAAATACAAAGTTACAAAAGAAAAGGGAACTGTAATTTTGAATATTTTCCCCAATATTGTCTGTACCTTGGTCCAATATTGGTGGATAACTGGGCATGACCAAAACACATGAAAATGATTTGCAGTCTTTTCACCACACAAGCGCCAACAGTTCAATCCCTTATGGGTAAATTTGTTTTGTGCAGGTGTTCTGAAAAATCTTGCCAAGTTTTTCCATCCAAATTCTCTCCACTGCAGGGATGAGGTACTTTTCCATTGCTGTTTATTTAGCTTTTCCCATATTTCCAGTTGTAAAGTGAAATTCCCCTCTTTTTCCCATCTCTCTTTTATATAAGATGTGTTGTCTCCTTTTAAGTCTTGAAGACCTTGGTATATTTTAGAAATGTATCTGTAAGGTTAGCAGTTTCTTTAACAGCAGGACGGAACCCTCTCCTCTCGGCGCCACACCAGTCGGCTGCCTTTTGCAACAGTGGCTCGATTCCGAGTTTTTTTTTTGTTTTTTTTTCCCCTTCCTCTCTCTTTTGATCACTTTTTTTTTTTTTTTCACCCCACTTATATCACGGACACACAGATCGTCCCAAATGTCTCCTGAGCCGGTGGACGGAGCCACTGTTTATAGCAGGATACGATATAACAGGGAAGAGCTGCTAGCATTTAACCGCCACCCGGTCCCACTGGAAAAACTCGACATACCGAGAGAACTGAGGCGAAAACGCCGCGGCTGCCGGGCTGGAGTAAGGCGGAGGACAAAAAATATAAGGTACAGACCCTCCCTTCCATCTGTTGTCATGGGAACATGTCATATATTTATTCCATCCAGCTACAATGCTCTGCACTGTGTGTCTGTGTGTGTGTGTGTGTATATATATATTTTATAGTAATATGTACATATGTATATTAGCTGCTCTTGCTTGCTTGTTTTTTTTTGTTTTTTTTTTTCTTGCCTTCTGATTGTTGCTCTGAGTGTTGCTATCCCTGTGCTGTTGCAATCCTGGAATTTCCCCATTGTGGGACTAATAAAGGCTTATCTTATCTTATCTTATCCCTGGGATCCCTTTATATGCCATTAAGAAGACCTTCAGAACACCTGACTGGGCCCTTTCCAAAACCTCCTTTTTAAGTATTTTGTTTATGTGGTGTCTAAGCTGGAAGAACCTGTAAAGGTCTTGATTTATTAGACCTTGTTTTTTCAACTCTTCAAAACTTCTTAAAATTTGCCCTTTAAAAAAATTCGTAATATTTTATCAGTCCGTTCTCTTTCCATTTTTTAAATCTAGTGTCTGTTTTATTAGGAGTAAAGTCTTGATCATAGGCAATCCATTGCAGTAATCGATAGGGTTCTTTAGTTTGATTCTCTCTGACTATCTTAAACCAAATTTTTAGCGGGGTCTCTATCCACGGGTTAGTGTTATTCAAAAGTTTAGGTAAGGCATTGTTCCCTATTATCGCCTGTAGGGGGATGTCACTTTAAAATAGTCCCTGATATTTGGCAGCGCAAGCCCACCTTTGTCTTTGTTTAGCTGTAGGGTTCTATATCTGATTCTAGGTCTCTTGCCCTGCCATATGAATCTTGAGATCCTTCTGTCCAGTTCTTGCCATGTTTTTTTGGGAGGTTCTACCGGTATTGTTTGGAAAAGGTATAGAAGACGTGGAAATATATTCATTTTGACTGCTTCAATTCTTTGTGCAGTACCAAAGAATGATATCATATTCCATCTTGCTAGATCAGATTTTGTTTTTGCCATCAGTGGATCATAGTTTAGTGTTATAATTTTGTTGAGTTGTTTCGGGATATTGACCCCCAGATATTTCATAGATTCCATCTCCCAGTTAGTTTTGAGTTTGCTCAGTAAATATTGATTTGGGTCATAGTTGAATGTTAAAACTTGAGTTTTATGCATGTTTAATTCGTACCCTGATAAATCTCCATACAGTGATCCCTCACTTATCGCTGTTAATGGGTTCCAGAACCGACCGCGAAAAGTGAAAAACCGCGAAGTAGCGTCACCCCTAATGACGTCACCCATAAATAACACGTACGTTCATTCTCTCACTCTCTCTCTCATATGATACGTGTGTGTGTGTGTGTGTGTGTGTGTAAGTGTACATACATACGTAGATGTAAATAAAGTGTACATAAATATGTTTTTAGAACTCTTTTATTTTTATAACAAGATACGTAACTCAAGATGAAGATGATTTACTGCACAGGTTAATGAGAGCTTTACTGCTCCTCAGGTGACGCCTCATCGTCAGGTGCTAGAGGCGCAGGATCGTCGAGGGCAGCTGCAGGAGGCGGCGTAGTGGCTCGACGGGAAGACTATTTCGCACAAAAAGGCACAAGAGAACAGCGAAAAGTTCCACGCGGCGAGACTAGCGATAAAGAACAATGAATGTGGTCTTCCTTCGCTGGGTATAGGCGCTCGGCAGGGAGAGAAGCTGGGTAAAACGTCTCGGCCAATCAGCTTGCGAGGTAAAACGTCTCGGCCAATCAGCTTGCGAGATTCCCGAGCAGTGAAGAGGTGGGCGGAGAGGAGTGGAGCGGTGGTCAGAGAGGTGGATTTTGAGTTGTGCGGCTCTCCGTGTTGATACCTGATGTTCTAATGTAGTCTCCCTGCCTTCTGCTAGCGCCCGCCCATTTTTTCTCAATTTTGAATTTTTGATGAATATTTCTGAAAAATCCGCGATGCACTGAGGGCGCGAAAGGTGAAGCGCGAAGTAGCGAGGGATCACTGTACTCTGAAAAAACTGAGATTAGTTCTGGAAAAGAGGTGTCCGGCTGCCCCAGGTATATTAAAATGTCATCAGCAAAGAGTGCTATTTTATGTTCCTTCTGACCGAGTGTAATACCTTGAATTTTTTGATTCTGTCTTATCCATTGGCTCAGAGGTTCTATGAAGATCGCAAAGAGCAGTGGAGACAAGGGGCAGCCCTGACGACATCCTCTTTCCAGTTCAAAAGATGATGATAATTTACCGTTAATCTTTATTTTAGCTGTTGGTTTTTTATATAATGCCTGGATAGTTCTAATGAAGTTGTTATGAAAATTGAAAATGGATAAGATTCTATATAGGAAAGACCAGTTAACCGAATCAAATGCTTTTTCAGCATCTAATCCCAATATGGCTGCATTTAAGTTATATTTTTTTATATGATGAATTATGTGTAAAGTGCGTCTAATGTTGTCTTGTGTCTGTCTTTGTCTTATAAAACCTGTTTGGTCTAAATGAATTAAGTCTGTCAGTATATTTTCTAACCTTTTGGCAAGGATAGTGGTAAAAAGCTTATAGTCCTGATTTAACACACTGATTGGTCTGTAGTTGGAGCAGTCTAGTTTATCCTTTTCAGGTTAAGGTATGACTGCAATGACCCCTTCTCTCCAGGAGGGGGGGATTTCCCCTGTGTGGAGGACATAGTTAAATGTTTTCAGGAGGAGAGGAGATAGTTGCTGTTTAAAGGTTTTGTACCACTCTGCTGTAAAGCCATCTGCTCCTGGGGATTTGTTAGCTTTAAGTTTCATAATTGCTTTTTCTAATTCTTTAGGTTGTATTTCTGACAGTAGTGTTTTATTTTGTGACTCAGTAAGTTGGGGAAGGTTTAATGTGTTTAGGAATGCTTCGGATGCATTTTTATGTTTTTTGAGGGAGTACAAGTTCTTGTAGTAGTTCTCGAAGCTTTTAAGAATATCCTGAATTCTAAATTTTATTTCCTTTGATACTGGGTCTCTGATTTTGTAGATTGCTCTCTCCGTTTGTTGTTTCCTCAATTTATAGGCTAGTAATTTTGCCGATTTGCTGCCTGCTTCATAGTATTTTTGTTTCAGAAATGTAAGTTTCTTCTGGATTTCTATTGTGTAGATCTCATTTATTTGTTTTTTAATTTCCTTAATTTTGAGCGAGTCATTAGAATAAGTTTTGTCTTTGTGCTCTTTTTCTAGGTTCTTAAGTTCTGACTCTAATGTGATTAGTTTTTCTTGTCTCAGTTTCTTTTGGATTGCCAGTTTTGCGATAATCTTTCCCCTTATTACAGCTTTGCATGCGTCCCACAGTATTAAAGGGGTTACTTCTCCATTATCATTTTCTTCCAAATATCTGAGAATATCTGATTCCAATTCATCTTTCAGTGGTCCTTTCAGGACATTTGAATTTATCCTCCAAGAAAATGTATTATTTGTGTATTTTTGGATACTTAAGTCCATATAGATCGGACTGTGGTCAGAGAGATCCATCAGTCCTATTTTACATGTTTTTACTCTTCCATTGTCTCTATTAAACATAAAAAAATAGTCAATCCTTGAGTATGATGAATGTGGTGCTGAGTAAAATGTATAATCTTTTACACTGGGGTTGAATTCCCTCCACACGTCACGGATTCCCGTTTCTTTTAGTAGCATCCGAGTTTTCCTACTTTGAGTGTTATTTTGATGTGGAGAATTACCTGATGCATCCCAGTATGGATTCAGTCTTAGATTGAAGTCTCCACCACATATCACTAAACCTTGGGCTTTAGTTATCATTAGGTCAAATACATTTTTATAAAATTTCCAGTTAGCCCCTGGAGGAGCATATACATTCAGCAGGGTGATATCTTCTCCCTCTAGCCGCCCAAGTACCATACTGCATCTCCCTTCTTTATCTTTGTGTTCTGATTTTTTTTTCAAATATAATTTTGGTTGAGATCAATGTCGCTACTCCCCTCCTCCTCCCTGACTTATATGAAGATGAAGGGATCATTTTAAACCCTTGTCTATTGAGTTTAGTGTGCTCCACGTCTGTTAGGTGGGTTTCCTGTAAAAATATTATTCCTGCTTTGTCTTTTTTCATTTTGCCTAGAATGTTGGATCTTTTAACTGGATTCAGGATCCCTTTTACATTATATGAGATTATTTTGGTTACACCCTGTTTCTCCATTGTGTTGTCTTATTTAGTCTAACAGTGTGGTGGCCCTCTTTTATGCTACTCAGAAACTGAAAGAACATTAAGAACATAAAAAACATTAAGAACATAGTATATAAAACTTTAAAACAAAAAAACTGACAAAAGATCTTCCTGAGCTGAGGTCTTTTTAGTGACCTTAGAAGAGCCTTGATGGTGTGTTGGCTCTGAGGGAAATTCCTCAGATTCCGTTACGTGCTGAGGGCCCTCTCTTACCCCTGTAAGTTGTCCCATGTTTTTAACGTGAATTTCAGATCCCAATCCGAACTTGTAATTTTTTATTATTTTTTTTTAATGCCTATACCCTATGAAATTGTGCACAACCTCCCACCACCATCACAGCAAACATTCACGTTAATACAGAATTTGTTAGTGTGGAGAGATCATGTGGTTCATTGTCACATTTCTATTTTAACAAGTTTTTTTTTTTTTTTTAAAAGACTTGTTTCTAATATTATGTCTGTTCCATGAAATGTTTTACCACTTGCTGATTCTGCATCTCCTTTAATGTTTGTTACCTTGTAGGAGGGGGGATTGTGATGTGCAGATTGACTAAAAATATCGTTATTCCCTCCTGTAAACGGCCAGTTTTTCCTTATAGCTCTGGCGCTGGGTTTCCCGCTGCTGGCCCATGGATTTTGAGGGTCTCTGTTTGGACCACGTTTGAGCCTTGATTCTTTCGATCGGGTCTGCTGCGGGTTTATACACCGTTACCAGGAGCCCTCTTCTCGCCATATCCGTGGTTGCTTCTTCCGCCAAGTTGTAGAGACACGTCTCATCGCCGTAAAAAACCCACAGCTTCGCCGGAAATGGCGTCTGAAAGCGCAGTTTTTTCTCTCGTAATACCTTTTTAGCGTCGTTGTGTTCCCGACGCTTTTTACGGACCTCCGGGGCGTAATCGTATTCCACGAAAACTTTTCTCTCTTGGTGCATAAATCCTTTTTTCTGCCAAGCCAGTCTTATAATCTCTTCTTTTATTCTGGAGTTGGAGAACTTCACCACCACCGATCTTGGTGGCGCTTCCGCCGCCAGCCTAGGGGCTAATGTACGGTGCACCCTTTCTATCTTCAAGTCGGTGGTTTGGGGAATATCCAACTTTTCTCTCAATAAGGATTCCACGCATGCCGCCATTGTGGTGAAACCATCCTTGACTCCTTCTTTCAGACCATGAATTCTTATGTTGTCTCTTCTTAGTCTTCCTTCTTGGTCGGTTAGCTTAGCCTCCAGTCTTGACTGTCTTTTGTGTAGTTCCAGCACGGTATCTTCTAGCCCTTTTATTCTTTCCTCTGCTTCCAAGATTCGGTCCTCGGCCTGGTCCACTCTGCTGTTTGTCCTTTTTATTTCGTCTTTGATTTCACGAAATTCGGCCCAACACTCTTGGCGAAATTGTCTTAATTCTTTAAGTACCATTTTTAAGCCTAGCTTCATTCAGCTCCTCGTCTTCTGAATGGAAATCATCCGGATCAGATTCTCCGGCCGATGCGTGTCCTGGCCTGGTAAATGTCGATTTCTTCTGTTTTCCTTTAGGCATGATGACTTTGTCTTTTGATTTTCACTCTTCCAAAAATCCGTTAAATCTGATTTTCAAGGTATTTTCCTGGATCGGGTCTGGGAGCTTCAGTGTTAAGCTGCTATCACCATGGTGTCCAGACCGGAAATCCAGTCTCTTTTTTAAAAAAAATAACATTTTAATAGTTAAAATTCAAACAAGCAGACAACTGACATACATCATAACAAAACAATCACAACAAAAAAGAATGTAACACAATGGCAGTAACTTACATACAAGATGGGGGAAAGTGGGATTACAGTACAATGCCACATTAAATGCTTGTAGTACTTAGTCTCAATTCATATAGAATTACAGAAATTCGGTATTACCTCTAAGTTGGAGTACGGAGAGCTTATGTATATCTATGTTTTATGTTAAGAAAATCATGAAGTTCAAATAACCATGTTTCTGTGGAGAAGCGGTTTAATTTACACATTTCGTAGTTGGACAGTATCACTCTGTTAGCAGATATAGTTCTGTAGTTCTAGCTTTAGGAAAGACCTGTGAATTCCATTTTCCTAAAACTGCAGCTGCTGGACAAAGAAGGACATTAATATTCACTGTTTTCAAAGTCTAACTAAACAGCTCATCAGGACAATACTACAATAATTGAATAAGAGTTCCCACTTTCCCTCATGCCAGTATTGAGGATTTGATTTTTTTTTTTTTTTTTGATTTTGTATACTTTATTGATCCCCAGAGGGGAAATTGAGGGCATCCACCTGGATGGATGAAGCAGCCACGGTACGGCGCTATCCCTTAACCATTCACACACACATTCACACCTAGGGCCACTTTAGAGTCTCCAATTAACCTAACCTGCATGTTTTGGGCATGTGGGAGGAAACCGGAGAAATCCCGGAGTAAACCCACGCAGATATGGGAAGAATATGCAAACTCCACACAGATCACTGTTGGTCAGGGGCAGGGATCGAACCAGGGATCTCATGGCCAAGGGTGAGTTGCTGTGCTGCCACAGTGCTAACTACTGCACCACCACACCGCCCAGAAATGTCACCAAATCACATGGCATTCTGTCTGCGTCCCTTGTTGGTTGGCAAGAAACGTATTGTTGACAATGCATTTGTGCTAGATTAAAGCACTTTTTATACTTTTGCAAACTTTTTATACAGTATGAATTAGAGTGGCATAAATGTCAACTTTGATTATGGTGACTATACATGGCAGAAGATTGTCATTATAGGCAAGATAAAACCACGGGAAAGCATTTTTTTATCACTTTCCATTGGATTTAGTTCAAAAACAGAAGTGTGTAGTGGCAGGCCAGTGGAAGGTTGCCAGATTTCCACCACAAGTCAGCTCTGCATTTTCATTGGTACATGTACAAATAATGACCCGGGGATAGCAATGGTAGGTCTCAGATTTATATTTGGTGTTTTATTATGCAGGGAAATCCAGTGTCTCCCAACTATATGTTCCCTCTGTGGTCTATATTAATCATATATTCCATAACCAACATATGTTTAAGCATGTGAGAATGTTTGGTGATTACATATGTAAGGCGACTTCACACCTCAGAACAGGACAAAGAGTCTCAACCGCCAGTGAAGATCAAAGAGCATCCAAGGCACTGCGGTGGAGACCGGATGGGTTGCCCTGACCCCCCAGGGCCAGGCGGAGGAGTACGAAGACAATGGGGGGATTAAGATAATGAGGGATGTCAGCTTTTGATATGCATGTCTTTTGTTATGTGCGAGTATAAGTTCGTAGAGCCGAAGGTGTTCGCTCTCTTTCCTTCTTCTGCTGCTGCACCTAGATTAGACTTGTTAGAGGAGCTGATAATAAACTTTGGTTTATATATCACATCGCCTCGTTCTTTCAAGCTCTTCTACACTGGTGACCCTGACGCGAGCATGGACCAGAGGCGTTCCCCCGCGATCGACTCATCTGTGGCGACCCAGGCAGACGCCGGCGCCCACGCAGACAGGGGAACAGATGGACGACGTTCCCCCTCGGCAGAAGTGATAGAGAGGGCTCAACCGAGCACCAGCGCCGCTGAGAGAGCCGAAGCAAGGCACTCTCACCCTGCGGACACATCAATGACGGTCCACACAAACGGCGTCACTGTCAAGCTGCCGGATTTCTGGCAGGAAGACCCTGCCTCGTGGTTTCAGCAAGCTGAAGCCCAGTTTACACTGGTGGGCATCACGGCTGACGATACGAAGTTCTATCACATCGTCGCCAAACTCGACGCCGCCACTTCGAGGTGTGTGCGGAGCATTATCCAGCGGCCGCCGGCCCAAGACAAATATAAAGTACTGAAAGCAACCATCGTGGCAAATTACGTCCCCTCAGCCGAAGAGAGAGCCGAGAGGATCCTGGCGGTCTACGGCCACAGAGGATGCAGACCCAAGGCCCTCATGGAGGACTTGCTGCAGCTTAAAGAAGAGGACAATGACAACTCCTCTTCCAATTCATATTCCTCAGTACGCTGCCGCCACACATGAGAGGGACGCTTGCCAACATGCGAGGCAGCCAACGGCTCCAGCATCGACACTTTTGGCGAAAAGAGCCTGCACCTCCGCATCCACGGCCGCAACTACAGATGGACATTTGTTGTAGCGGCGGTGAGTTTTAACTTGTTGGGCGCAGATTTTTTGTGTGCACATGGGTTATTAGTTGATCTAGCGAACAGACGCTTGGTTAATGCACTGTCCTTTGCTTCTATTCCCTGCGCAGCTCGAGTTTCTCCACCACCCGTGCAGGCCAGCGTCACCACAGCAGGAGGTAAGTTTGATCAACTCCTCACCCAATTTCCAGCACTCACAATTCCCAAATTCTCAGCCACAGTGGCTAAACACTGGGTCGAACACTTTATTCCCACAACGGGCCCACCCGTATTCGCCAAAGCTCGGCACTTAGACGCGACCAAGCTCGCCATAGCTCGGGACGAGTTTACTACCCTTGAAAAATTAGGCATTATCAGACGCTCGAAAAGCCCCTGGGCGTCACCACTTCACATGGTCCCGAAATCCGACGGTTCTTGGAGACCGTGCGGCGATTACTGCACAAACAATGCGACAGCGCATGACCGCTACCCAATTCCTCACATTCAAGATTTTTCACTACATCTGGCGGGTGCGTGCATTTTTTCAAAAATAGACCTGGTCCGCGGTTATCATCAAGTCCCAGTTCGAGCAGAGGACATTCCTAAAACAGCTGTAATAACCCCCTTCGGCCTTTTTGAATTTTTGCGGATGCCTTTCGGCCTCAAAGGCACTGCTCAAACCTTTCAGCGGATGATGGACGCAGTATTACGCGACCTCCCTTTTGTTTTCGTCTACCTCGACGATATGCTGGTAGCCAGCCAGTCTGAGGAAGAACACGAGCGGCATCTCACTATGGTTTTTCAGAGGCTAGAAGAGCACGGGTTAATAATCAATCCAGCCAAATGCAAATTTGGCGTGTCACAAATTGATTTTTTAGGACACAGAGTTTCTCCGAGGGGGGCAGTCCCACTGCCAGACAAAGTTCACGCGATAAAAAGTTTCCCACGGCCACAAACGGTCAAATCGCTGCAAGAATTTTTAGGAATGGTTAATTTTTACAACCGTTTCCTCCCCCACGCAGCTCAGCTCATGCAGCCCCTATATGACGCGCTCAGAAAACAAAAACCTTCCAACGCGGTCGAATGGACCCCGGAGCGCGAACGCGCCTTCGCGGAAGTAAAAAGTGCCCTAGCTAATGCCACATTGTTGGTTCACCCCGATCCCGCGGCCCGCATTGCGCTAACCACAGACGCTTCGGACCTGGCCATAGGGGCAGTTGTAGAACAACACGTCAGCGGAATCTGGCAACCTTTGGCATTCTTCAGCAAATCGCTAAACCAAACTGAGCGTAAATACAGCACTTTTGACAGGGAGCTGCTAGCGCTTCATTTATCCATCCGCCACTTCCAGTTCTGGTTAGAGGGGCGGCGTTTCACGGCTTTTGTAGACCACAAACCGCTCACCTTTGCGATGGCTAAAATTTCCGAACCGTGGTCAGGCAGGCAACAAAGACAGCTAGCTGCGATTTCAGAGTTCACCACAGACATTCGACATGTGGCAGGCAAACTTAACGTGGTAGCAGACTGCCTCTCTCGCGCTCTGACATCGCCAGAGCTCAAGGAGACAGATTATACTACCGCAGCCGCAGAGCTTTTCACCAACACGGACACATACGCAGCACCAATCCATGCAGGGATAGATTATGCAGCCATGGCAGAGGAGCAAAGTAGTGACGCGGACGTGCGCGCACTCCTGTCTGGACCAACAGGGTTAAGGCTGGAGAAAAGGGGTTTACGAGATGGTGTGCCCCCCCTAATATGCGATATCTCAACCGGCCGACCTCGCCCGTTAGTCCCAGCTGCATGGCGCCGCCGTATTTTCGACTCGATTCACTCCCTCGCGCACCCAGGTGTGCGCGCTTTGGTTAAAATGGTCGCCGAAAAGTTTGTGTGGCCTGGCCTGCGCAAAAACGTAAAAGAATGGGCAAAAACTTGCATTTCTTGTCAGCGCGCCAAAATACACAAACACACAAAAGCCCCTCTGGAGCCTTTTCCAATCTCTGCTAGAAGGTTCGACCACGTTCATGTCGACCTCGTGGGGCCGCTACCTTCCTCCCAAGGTTTCACACATCTGTTAACAATGATAGACCGCACCACGCGCTGGCCAGAGGCAGTCCCTCTGGCGTCAACCACAGCGGAGGAAGTCGCTCGCGTTTTTTTGACAAACTGGGTGGCACGTTTCGGCGTCCCATCGGACATCACGTCCGATAGGGGGCCTCAATTTGTCTCGGAGCTTTGGTCAGCCATGGCCAGCAGCTTAGGGGTGACAATTCACCGCACCACCGCTTATCACCCTCAGGCTAATGGGTTATGCGAGCGTTTTCACAGATCTTTAAAGGCCGCCCTCAGAGCCTCACTAACGGATACAAATTGGGTAAATAAACTTCCCTGGGTTTTATTGGGGTTGCGTGCTGCGCCCAAAGAGGATCTAGACGCCTCTCCAGCAGAATTAGTTTTTGCACAACCTCTCAGGCTCCCGGGTGAATTTTTACCAGAGAACCCAGAGCCAGGGCATCTCCCTGCCCCGAGGTTTTTAGGCAGCAACGGACTGGACTCTCTCCCCGGACCGGCACATCACTCTTTTCCACGGGTTTTTGTCCCACAAGCTTTAAAGAACGCTGAATTCGTTTTTGTTAGGCATGAAGCTTTAAAACCAACTTTCCGCCCACCATACGATGGGCCATTCAGAGTGCTGGAACCTGGTGATAAACACTTTGTGCTTGATTTTGGGGATAGAAAAGAAACAGTCAGCATTGACAGACTTAAACCTGCCTTCTTGTTGAGAGACGAGCCTGCACGGTTGGCGAGAGCACCTCGGCGGGGTAGACCCCCCAAGAGAAAAGACTCAGCCCCCCTGCAGGGAGCAAATAATCACTCTCCTTCCCAAGCTGCAGATTCCTTACAGGAAGGTCCCAGCAGGACACCCAAGCGGACCCACAGCAGATTCGGGAGAAGATTAAAACCCAGACGGCACAGAGACTGATGCAAACTACTCAACAGTTGTTCACTAATTGTGCTGTAACAGTTTAGGACTGACTTGTGATTTTACTATGCTGTTATGATTACCACTGAACTCTCTTAGGAGCATGGCTGCTGGAAAGTTTCTTCTGTGGCAAGAGGTGTAGCAGTTAGTATGTCATAATAATTATCTTAAACTGTGAATTTTTCTATTGTCCTTTTCTTAGTCGTTTGGGGGGGGCTGTGGTCTATATTAATCATATATTCCATAACCAACATATGTTTAAGCATGTGAGAATGTTTGGTGATTACATATGTAAGGCGACTTCACACCTCAGAACAGGACAAAGAGTCTCAACTGCCAGTGAAGATCAAAGAGCATCCAAGGCACTGCGGTGGAGACCGGATGGGTTGCCCTGACCCCCCAGGGCCAGGCGGAGGAGTACGAAGACAATGGGGGGATTAAGATAATGAGGGATGTCAGCTTTTGATATGCATGTCTTTTGTTATGTGCGAGTATAAGTTCGTAGAGCCGAAGGTGTTCGCTCTCTTTCCTTCTTCTGCTGCTGCACCTAGATGAGACTTGTTAGAGGAGCTGATAATAAACTTTGGTTTATATATCACATCGCCTCATTCTTTCAAGCTCTTCTACACCCTCGTTGTTTAAACATACAGATTCACCTCAAGAGGAAAAGCAAGACTGGCCATGGATATTTTTCACATAGGCACATCAGCAAACAGAGGAGATTAGGCAGGTTATTTTATTGTTTTGGAACTGTGGTAAGGGGTAATTGTTTAGGCCAGAGGAAAGAAATCTTTCCCCCTCGAGACCGGATTGTTTATATTTACAGCAGTGGTGGACCGTGTATTTTACAACTAGGCCTTCAGTGGTGATCAACCTGATTTAAGTGCCATTCATACCAAGCACCATAAAAATAGTCTATAGGGCCGTACACACAAAGCATGTTAAAGATAATTACCTCCGCCAAGGAGGTTATGTTTTCACTGGCGTTGGTTTGTCTGTCTGTCTGTCTGTCTGTTTGTTAGCAACATAACTCAAAAAGTTATGGACGGATTTTCATGAAATTTTCACAGATTGTCAGAAATGGGGTATCCTACAGATGATTAGATTTTGGTGGTGATCCGGATCACCGTCCAGAAGAAAACCGCCATTACGGAAAATGCGATTTTCGTGAATAACTACTGAACCACTAATCCTATCATTGTGAATCCAATTGCTAGTCATATGTTTTCATGGTCAAGGAATCTGAAAACGTACACACAAACACTGTATGGGGGGAACTGTGGTGCTTGGCGGAGGTCTGCGCTCTCTGAGTGTTTTTCTAGTTTTAACTGTAAAATTGTAGTTTTAAAAATCTTTACCTTATTGTTGTAGAGCTCCATTTCCCTTTGCACTTGTTCATTGAGCTGCACATCCACTTTTGTTTCCCCAAAGGTTTAAAAGTACTATTGATTATAAGTGTCCGGCTGGCGGCTGTGCTTTGGTGTCTCGCTGCTGCCTTGGTTAAGGCCCTGTCCCACCTAGACGATTTAGGCAGCATTTGCAAAACGAATGAAAAATTTGGAGAAACGCTGGCGTACATCAAATCAGTTATGGCTAAGTTTTGTCTAAGTTAAGAGCACCCTGAAGAACGCTGAAGCATGCTGGTATACGGTGTAGTTCGCCGAGCTCCTCTGAAAATTAATTTTCAGCATGCTGAAAATTTTCCGACGTATCCAGCGTATGACTGATACGTCCTGCATTCGCGGAGCAAAAGTTGTAGGGAAATTATGTTCGTTCACACACATTACTTGTCAGCAACTCATAGTTATTCAAAAGTCAAAATACGTCAAGATTACTGTCTAGCATACCCAAAATTATTTCTAACATACGAGTATCGCTCTTTGAACCTATGTGTAACTTACTGTACGGGTTGCTCACTTACAGCTACCCTATAATGGCATATTTGCAGCGTTGGTTCACAGGAAAAACCTATACAGCACTCTACCTGCAGTGCATACACACACACACACACACACACACCCATACACACACACAGAGAGCTAAACACACATACTTGTTTGTATAACGGGACCTGTCGGGATGTGTCCAAGCACTTTCAACCTACAGGATAAAGATTCAAATCACTGTTTAGCCCTCCCCCCATGTTTGTTACCTTTGACTGAAGTCTGTACCATTAGCTGTCCAGTGCTGTTCTGGTAGATATGCCAAAATGTCAGAACACCAGAGGAGGTGGATCCAATCAGCTGATTGCCTGAAGCGCACAGCACAGCTGTTTTCCATGATAAATCACACTTTTCTGTTGGCTGCGCCTCCCAGCAAAAGCATACTCCATCTTGTTTTTGTTTTTTTCACTTTATTGAAAATAAGCTTTTTTATCGCCATCAGTTCACGTGCCTTTGAGCCAGGTTGTGACAACTGTCATCTGACGTTCCTGACATGTCACATCAGCTGTTTTAGGCATGACTGACCTGACAGATTTGACAGCACTGCCAGGTCGGTCACACCCCCCGCTGTGGTCTTTGGAGGGGAGAATCATCTCGATTGAACAGAGATGATCTCTCGCACACCTAGGATTCATGGATCAGGAGGCAACGGCAGTTTGGCGTAACTGCGCTATGCAGAAGTTATAAGCTATGCAGAAATTAAATTATTATTGCACATAAGTTGCGAATGTCGGCACCATGCTAAGCATTAGTTGGTTTAAGTTACTTATAAGTTATGGAAATATTCTATATAAGTTACTAATATGTATATGTACAAATTGTTATGGATATGTAATGCATACAGCCAAAAGTGAAAATTTCGGCATATCCCAGCGTTTTAGACCAATTTTTATACATTTGGCAAATGCTGCCTAAATCGTCATGGTGTGACAGTAGACAGCTCAAGTTTGCAAACCCTGTCTGCCACCAAGTAGATTTGTGTCATGGGCAGCGGGAGCGCGCCCCTCCCGTCCTGCCTCACATTCACTAACTCATCACGACACCTGAGGCAGAAGACACACCTGCACCCGCTGATCAGCCAGTGTACTTAATGAGGCTCTCTCCGCGCAGTCAACGCTGGCTCATCTGGGTATACTGCCCGCAAACAGGCAAGCAAATCTAACGATAAGTGTGAACAAGTTGTCTCACCTTATTTCTCTTCCTTCTTCAGGTTGCTTTTTGAGTAAGGGTTTAATTACAGCAATTTTAAAAGCCTGCGGTACATGACCTAAAGTTAACCCCTTGCACTCTGGTCAATTTCCCTAAAAACGCCAAAAAATAACGTACCCAAAGTAAATCAAAAGCTGTTCTTCAACCCTTTGCAGCATCTTCATGGGGTTGGTCTCATTTAAAAGAAAACACTTTGAATTTTTTGGCAAAACAGTCATAATCTCTCTAAGTGCTCCTGCCACTGAGTAACAGTCATCTAAACATACTGAACTTGAAGAAAATAAATTTGGCCTGGGTGTTTTTTTGGATACAAATGCTTGCAAATAACACACAGCTGTCAGATCCAGGCTGGAAAATGCAACAGAAATGTAGAACCAAGTGCTATCCAGCTGAGGTCAAAATTTTGTAACAATACCACAAAAAATGAATATATTACACAGCTTTTTTTCTTAGGTTGTTCCCAGGCGTTTTTGAACTGTGCCAAATTGTGCCAAATGGCACAGTTTGGAAAAACGTCTGTAACTTTTGAATGATTCAATATAGAAGCTTCATCTTGGGCTCTAATGAAAGGTGACACTCAGGGCTGTGTGTGTGTGTGGGGGGGGGGTTGTTTATTCATTCATTCATGAATGAATAAACAACCCCCCACACACAAAGAAGCATGCCACGTAAAAAATGTGTGGCTTTTTTTTTTTTTAACATGAAAAAATAACCTACAGTGCACTAAAAATTATACTAAAATATCTGTAATGTAGAGGATAACAACTCCCCCCCCCCGCAACAGAGGACGGACATCGTCCATCGCCACATGACGGACCGTGGCACACGCCGCGGTCTACTACGCACAGTTGTACTAAAATATCTGCAATAATATCTGCAATCCGCTACAGAAGAGTAGCGGGGGGGGGAGGGCGTTCACTGTCCGGACGCGGCGCACGGACTGGACCCGTGCGCCGCGGTCTTCATGTTGCGATGACGCACAGTTGTAATTTACCGATCGGTCAA
The DNA here is from genome assembly GCA_020510985.1 of Pholidichthys leucotaenia. Classification (NCBI taxonomy): domain Eukaryota; kingdom Metazoa; phylum Chordata; class Actinopteri; order Cichliformes; family Pholidichthyidae; genus Pholidichthys; species Pholidichthys leucotaenia. The sequence goes on along the minus strand of CM035837.1, from coordinate 344,464,040 downwards.
AAGTCATTTTGATTACAATTTTCAGGGATAAAGAATAATTTAGCTTATAACACTTACCTGTCCACAACAGTGGTGTCGCTGGCGAACTTCTGTTCCTCATTGTCAGACGAACATGACGCTGGTCCGCTTGTTACGGACTCGTGGTTCTGGTCACGCGACCCGGTCAAACCATAATTCCATTATTGCGGCTTTGCGCTTCCATGATTGCGGTTTTGGCAAACAATTTTTCAAAACAAATAAGAACAGTAGTAAGAAAAAAAGACTGGCAAACGCGTGTGTGTCACCCAGCGGCTTACACAAAACAGATTTTGCAAGGGACGCACGCTTTCGAACTTCTGTGCTTCAATTGGCTGGCTGTATTCACAGCCGTTGGTAGGCGGGTCCTTCTTGCTAGGTTTTCAGTCATTGGTTCTTCAAGGTTTCAGAAACCCAATTCAAGGCTCTTATTAGTCGAATGAGAGGTCAATCACATCTAAACCAATCAAAGCACTCCTTTGGCTTTCTGTTCGCGACTGTGTCTGTAGTGGAAGAACGGAAATGCAGCTTTTTTTTCCAGTGCACACTAGGGCGCCCTTGTGCCCCGTAGGACGCAGAGACGTGCCCGCCCACGGTACACTGAAGTGCAAGAGGTTAAAGAAGAATTGATTATTTGAAGAATACGGCTACCAGTAAATGGGAAGACTTTTTTAAATAACCTGGTAGGAATAGGGTCTAAAAGACAAGTTGAAGGCTTAGATGAGGAGATTATTTTATCCAACTCTAAAAGGTCAATTGGAGTAAACTTATCTAAACAGATATCAATTGAAGGAGTTGTAGTAGATGCTGTACTTAAGTTTACAATGGGAAGAATCTGACTGATTTTATCTCTAATAGATAAAATTTTATGATTGAAAAAGTTCAAAAAGTCCTGACTAGAAAGCTCTAGGGGGATGCGAGGATTGACAGAGTCCTGACTCTTTGTCAGTCTGGCTATAGTGTTGAAAAGAAACCTGGGATTATTCTTATTCTCTTCTATTAATGCAGAGTAATAACTTGTTCTAGCTTTTCTAAGAGATTTTTTATAAATTAGGAGATGATTTCTCCATGCTAAATAGAATTCATCTAAATTAGTGGAACGCCATTTTCTTTCTAATTGATGAGTCTTCTGTTTTAAGCTACGAGTTTCTGTGTTAAACCAAGGGGTTAGAAATCTCTGGTTAGGCTTTTTCTTTTTTAAAGCGGCCACCAAGTCTAGAGTCTGATGCAGAGAGGCTGTAACACTATCTACCATGCTATCAATTACGGAAGAAGCAGGCTCTCCATCTTTTGTTTCCGTTGTGTTGACCCATGGTATAGAGGAGACAATCTGCAAAAATTTGGTAACAACGTCATCTGAAAGACATCTGCTGTAGTAATATTTTTCTTTAGGAGTCAAATAATCAGAAATAGTGAAATCAAAGGTTAACAGACAATGGTCTGACAGTACAGGATTATGAGGAGACACTACCAGATTTTCTATTTCCATACCATAAGTCAGAACAAGGTCCAATGTGTGGTGGAGTTTATGGGTAGAATTTTCTACTTTCTGGGAAAACCCCATTGAGTCTAATACTGAATCGAATGCCTTAAGACAGTCACTATCTACATCAACATGTATATTAAAATCCCCTACTATAATTATTCTATCTGATTTCAGCACTAAATCAGCTAAAAATTTGGCAAATTCGGATAAAAACTCTGAGTAGGCTGAGGGAGGGTGTTAAACTATGGCAAAGAAAATTGGGTTTAAGCTAAGATTGCTAACATGCCCCATACTGAGGACCAGGCCCTCAAAGGAATTAAAACATGATTTTTGGTTTACATTAACTAGTAATTTAGAATGGAAAATTGCCGCTACTCCACCTCCACGACCAGAACTCCTGGGATTATGATAGTTTAGATAACCAGAGGGAGTTGATTCATTTAAACCAACATAATCATCTTGCCCTAGCCAAGTCTCTGTAAGGGATATTAAATCAATCTGATGATCAATTAATAGATCATGAACTAGTAGAGACTTGGGAGTTAGAGACCTAATATTTAACAAACCACATTTAATTTTTAAATTATGAGGAGGAACAGAGGCCAAATTATTAAATTTAGAGACTTGATGTTTAATTTGAGTTTTACCAACATTTTGTTTAATCACTCTGGGATGTTTATACATTATATTTTTATTAACTTTGGGGGGAAGTAGACAAAGGTTCTCTAAGGGGGAAGACAGGGGCAAAGTTGAGGGGTAGCGGATGAGAAGGAGCTGCAGAAAGGCGTGTATTTATCAAGTTATGTTGTATTTGTCTTGAATTATATTTTGGGTAACGGGAGACAGACACGTTGTAAATTGAAGATTGATCTAAACAGTGAGGATTATTTGGATTAATAGGATTAATATGAGAAGTGGAAACAAAGAAGGGCTGGTTGGCAGACCCAGGAACTTCGGGGTGAGTTAACGCACCAAATTTCAGTCACTGTACTAAAAAACACTGAATGGAATAGAACAGATTGTCCCTTAAAACACGTGCACCAAGTCTATTTGAATGGATGCCATCTGGCCTCATAAGTGATGGGTGGTTCTAAAACAGGTTGAAACTGTCTACAAAACCAATGTTAAAAGTAGGACATGTAGAACACAACCAGGTATTAAGGCTGAGAGTTCTGCTAAAATAATTGCAACCTCGTCTGAAAGGTACCAAAGGCCCAGAGATAAACACACGTCTGCCACAGTTCATAAGAGTGGACAGAAGGCTCTTGAAGTCACTCTTTACGATCTCCGACGCTTCATCTGGGTTGTTGTTGCATCCAGCATGTACAATGACAGTTTTAGCGTGGGGGAATTCATTTAATAGGTCAGGGGTAAGAGCCTCAATGTCAGACACTTTAGCCCCAGGAAAAAATTTAGTGACACAGTACCTGCTTCTGATCGACGTCCAGGTGGGGAAAGTCTTCCAGAGAAAGGATGTCGAATCTATTTTCCAGTAGCAAGGGAAGGGAAGAGGCGCGGCCCTGTCTGGTCAATCGCCAATGTTTGCTAGTTGGCCCAACCAAGGTCCAGGGCGCGCATTGAGGATGAGAAAAACCACCCGGGGCTTTGGGTTTAGCTCCGAGCTGAAGCCAGTGTTTGTTGCTGGGGTCCTGGACATCTGAAGAGACCAGAGCAGGGGTGGAAGTGGATGGCGATGTGTTGAATTTACCCAGGTAAGTAGCTGTCTCTGCCAGCTGCAAGTCGATTGCCGGGGCCGTTGTTCGCCTGAGAATTATAGTGTCAAGGTGGTCTTCAGCCTCCCGAATCTTATAGAGGTTGGAGAGTCTCACTTCCAACTCAGAAACCTTCTTAAGGAGGGACACACAGCTGAAACACGCCGGGGATGGAGCCATGACGTTCCAGGTGAGAAATGAATAGCCAGCCAGCCAAAAACAGCTAAAAACAGGTTAGCCTAGCCCAGTGAACAGCCCCGCCCGGGGTCCGATCCACCTGTGTGTCTGATCGGGCTTTCTGCTTGGCCAACACTAAGCTAACACCAAGCAAAAGCTAATATCAGCAAAAAGAGATAAAAAATTAAAAACGAAGTCAATAAAAACAAACAGAAGTGGACAAGATAACCTATGACGCGACGAGACGTTTACAGACGCCGGCACATGCGCATTCATGTTGTTGCACGAGTGCGCATGTGCACTTCCACATGCAAATGGCACTATAGTGGTGACCACAGCACTGATGCTGAGGCTTCAGATTTCCACTCCATAAACCAATAGGTCACATCACAGTAATGCAGTTTTATTAATCATGACAGATTTACTTGGCCCTGGCAGCACAGATGGCTGAAATATGATTGGACAAAAAACTCTATAACATACATTACACTACTGGAGGGAGTGCAACCAAGAGAAAATCTACAAAATGAAGATAATAGACTATTGGAAATAATTTAATACATCTTCATGGAACAAATATAAGAATGTAGGTTGTAAATGTAATTCTCATAGTGTTTAGGCCAGCAAAGAAGGCTTTGCTGGCCCTGAGGGTCCACCACTGATTTACAGTATGTTGCCTATATTTTAATAATAATAATACGTTTTATTTCTAGGCGCCATTCAACCCCCAAGGTCACCCTACAAAGAGCATTAAAACATTAAAAACAGATTTAAAATGCAATAACAAAACTTAAAGGCCAAATGTCACGTAATTTTTTTTTCTAAATGACAACGAATTTAGATAAAATACACATAGCTTAAACCAAATATTCATACCGGAGACCATATCCCCCACCTGTATTTATATAATTGCACAAAATACACCAGGTGAAGGCCCCACCTTGCTTGCTGGCTTGTGACAGCCAGTCCAGACCACGCCCATGTTTTTGACATCACCAGTTGTACCCTGGCTGCCCTGCCTATCCACATTCACACTTATCAACATTGGACAATCATGACGGAAAGTGACAGCGATTGTGAACAAATTAGTTTAGTTTTGTCTTTTTTTTTTTGTCTTTTTTTTGTCAGTGGTTCAGACAGTGACAGAGGCATAGAACCTTACAGGTTCGAGCTGTCCGAGACGGAATCAGATGCTTTGTCTGATGACAACAGTTCCAACGATGACCAGAGAGCAGAACCAGTGGAAAATGTCATTGAACTGGACATTAATCGCCTCCAGAATTGCGAAGCCGAAGGGGGTCTGTCCAGGGCGCCCCATAAATATTGATTTTTCGGAAGCCATTATTATTACAGTGGAGGAGAGCCGCTGCTGTCAAGAAATTGACCAGATCAATATGAAAATGGAGGCGCATACCTGTCAAGTGAGACATTTTCGCTGTATTTTGGTGCCAAGCGCGGCTGTGGGGAACGGCGGAGTGGTTTGGGACACTTTTCTGGGAAATGTTTTAAATGTAGTTCGTGTTGTTATTGTCAAATATTTTAAGGAAAATACGGGGAAAATGCAATTTTAGCAAAAACGGGCGTATTGCCATTTCTGTACGCCCAAAAGAAAAAATATACTGGAAAAAAAACTGAGTGTGTTGAGGAGCCCGTCCTGTGTGTGATCACCCACAGCTGGTGCTGTCAGATCGCTCAGCGGGAGCTATTATCACTTCAATGAGAAGTGTGGAGTCACTCATTAGTCTAATTGTCTGGGCGGGCTGATCGCTCAGTGTGAGCTATTCTCACTACAATGAGAAGTCATTAGGACAATGGTTTAACACGTTCAGCTGTCCTGCGGCTGCGGAACACAGACAGATCGCCTTAAAAATACAGAATTCTGCTTTTTTTTTTAATTTTGCGCCGGACGCTGAGTTGTGTTGTTATTGTCAAATATCCATGAATCCTTAAAATATTTGACAATAACAACACGAGTTGCATTTGGCGCATTTCCCAGAGAGGTGTCCCTTGTTGCTCCGCCGTCCCTTATAGCCGCTTTTTACGGTGTTGAAGTACGGCAAAAACGTCTCACTTGACAGGTATGAAAACATTTCCCAGAGAAGTGTCCCTTATTACCCAGCTGTCCCTGATAGTCCCGTTTTAAGGTATGGGTGAAATATCCAATTTTTTCTTTCTTGTTGCTCACTTCAACCTTCCAGTCTCCATATAAACAATCAATTGAAATACCCCAAGCATCAAACTAGGGTACAATCGATTTCGTCACTTCCGCCTTCTTCACCAGGCGATTCCAGGGGCCGTGTCAGGCCAAGCGCGGCAGTTTTAAATTAACGAATATTCCGTTGTTACTGAAGCATATGCACCAAGACCCGAACGCATCGGTTCCCTTTTATATCTAGTTTCAAGATATTTAAAGTACCCTGTTACGTGACATTTGGCCTTTAAGTAACAAACCAAAAACAGTGAATTAAAGGTAGATTATCAAAGAGAGTAAGCTTGTTTAAACAAATAAGTTTTGAGTCTGGATTTAAATAATGAAAGAGAGTCAGTGTTGCGAATGGCTGGTGGGAGTGAGTTCCAGAGCCAGGGAGCAGAGCAACTGAAGGCTCTCTACCCCATAGCGGTGAGGTAGGCAGAAGGAATGACGAGGTGAAGGGAAGAGGAGGACCTGAGAGAGCGGCTAGGGGTGATGATGTGGAGGAGTTCAGACAGGTAAGGTGGGGCCAGGTTATGAAGGGCTTTGAAGGTGAGGAGCAGTATTTTAAAGTTTATTCTGTCCTTTATTAGGAGCCAGTGAAGATGCTGAAGGACAGGGGTAATGTGTTCTATGGATGGAGTACGAGTGATGATCCGGGCAGCAGCGTTCTGAAGGAGCTGTAGCTTGTGGAGGGATTTATTTGGGAGACCAAAGAGAAGTGAGTTGCAGTAGTCAATGCGGAAAGTGGCAAGGCTGTGGAAAAGGATGGCAGCAGTGTGCGGAGTGAGGGAGGGACACAGTCGGTTAATGCTACAAATCTGAAAGTAGGCGGACCGAGTAATATTATTGATATGAGACTGGAATGATAAAGTGCTGTCAAGGATGACACCCAGGCTCTTAACCTGAGGGGAAGGGCAAATAGGAGAGTTATTAATATCAATGGAGAAACTGAGGGATTTGGTTAAGATAGAGGGTGTACCAACAAGTAAAATTTCTGTGTTATTGCCATTGAGTTTGAGGAAATTAGAGGTAACCCATGATTTAATTTCAGAAAGACAATCAGGAAGAGAGGTAGGTGGCAGTGTGGAGTTGGGTTTAGAGGAGAGGTAGAGCTGGGTGTCATCCGCATAACAGTGAATGAATGAATAAATGAATTTATTCGGTAATAATAATAAACATACATACAACACAATACAATAAGAACGCACAAAAGAACAACCAAAAGAGTGTAGGCTGAAGCTAGTGCTTATATAGTGCCTACCCCGTTACAGTTTTAAAATCAATAACATAACAATTTAAGTCATACCCAAAATCAACAAAGAAAATCAAATAGAGCAAGTAGACAAAAAAAAAAAACTAGAAAAGCACTCGGAGAGCGCAGACCTCCGCCAAGCGCCACAGTTCCCCCCATACAGTGTTTGTGTGTACGTTTTCAGATTCCTTGACCATGAAAACATATGACTAGCAATTGGATTCACAATGATAGGATTAGTGGTTCAGTAGTTATTGACGAAAATGGCATTTTCCGTAATGGCGGTTTAGCGCCACAGTTCCCCCCATACAGTGTTTGTGTGTACGTTGTCAGATTCCTTGACCATGAAAACATATGACTAGCAATTGGATTCACAATGATAGGATTAGTGGTTCAGTAGTTATTGACAAAAATGGCATTTTCCGTAATGGCAGTTTAGCGCCACAGTTCCCCCCATACAGTGTTTGTGTGTACATTTTCAGATTCCTTGACCATGAAAACATATGACAAGCAATTGGATTGACAATGATAGGATTAGTGGTTTAGTAGTTATTCACGAAAATGGCATTTTGCGTAATGGCGGTTTTCTTGTGGAAGGTGATCCGGATCACCACCAAAATCTAATCATCTGTAGGATACCCCATTTCTGACAATCTGTGAAAATTTCATGAAAATCCGTCCATAACTTTTTGAGTTATCTTGCTAACAAACAGACAGACAGACAGACAGACAAACAGACAAACCAACGCCGATGAAAACATAACCTCCTTGGCGGAGGTAACAAAACAAACAAAAACCTTTAAGTTATTACAAGTTTATCTCCCAGCATTTACAGTGAGATACTGGGAGATTTTCTCATCTTTGTACAATTTTTTGAATTGCTTCAGAGTTAACATGTTTTAATACTTTCAGAGCAACAGTTCCACAATTTAACTCCAGTGACAGACATGCAATGATACTTTGTATTTGTTCTAACCTTTGGCTTATTAAGAACAGAGTTAACTCTTAGCTCATATTTGCTTTCCCTTTTTTTAAACAGTCTCTGAATATTGACAGGTAATTGGTTATTATCTGCTTTGTACATGATTTGAATGACATTATTACTAGATCTCTAAATTTAAGAGTATGTAATTGAATGAATATTGGACTTGTTGGTTCACAGTAAGGTTTCTTTGATACAATGCGTACGGCTTTTTTCTGTAGTAAAACGATTAAGTTTGTGTTTGTTACCTCCGCCAAGGAGGTTATGTTTTCATCGGCGTTGGTTTGTCTGTCTGTCTGTTTGCTTGTTTGCTAGCAAGATAACTCAAAAAGTTATGGACGGATTTTCATGAAATTTTCACAGATTGTCAGAAATGGGGTATTCTACAGATGATTAGATTTTGGTGGTGATCTGGATCACCGTCCAGAAGAAAACCGCCATTACGGAAAATGCAATTTTCATGAATAACTACTGAACCACTAATCCTATCATTGTCAATCCAATTGCTAGTCATATGTTTCCATGGTCAAGGAATCTGAAAACGTACACACAAACACTGTATGGGGGGGGGGGGGGGGGGAACTGTGGCGCTTGGCGGAGGTCTGCACTCTCCAAGTGCTTTTCTAGTTTTATATGTGTTTCCCCAGATCTCCACACAGTATGTCATTAAAGGAACTATCAGTGAATTATATAAAATACAAAGAGATTTCTGACACAGGAGATCCTTAACTTTATACAGTACGGCAATGGATTTAGACATTTTAGTTTTGACATAATTTATGTGTGATTTCCAGTTTAGTTTGTTATCAACAATGACCCCTAGGAACTTGGTTTTGAAAACTGTGTCAACGTCAACATTGTTTATTTTAATTTTTCTGTGATTATATAATTTGCGGTTTCCAAATATTATACATTTTGTTTTTCCAAGGTGAATAGATAATTTATTGGCGGTGAATCATTGATTGAATTGTTTAAGTTCATTTTCTACTGAATCCAGAAGCTGCTTAACCTCTTGCGCTGCGTTGTACCGCGGACGGGCAAGTCTCTGCGTCCTAGAGCGCATGAGGGCGCTCTCGTGCACTCTAGGACGCATGATGGAGATTGTGATGTAGGTGGTGTATGGCGTCCAAGCGCGCACTGAAAATAAAAGCTGCAGACACAGCCGCGAACAGATTAGTTCATCTGATTGACCTCTCATTCGACTAATAAGAGCCTTGAATTGGGTTTCTGAAACCTTGAAGAACCAATGACTGAAAACATAGCCAGAAGGACCCGCCTCCCAACGCTGTGAATGCAGTGAGCCAATTGAAGCAGAGAAGTTCGCGAGCTGTTTTTTTTAAGGCTGGGTGAAGACTGGCTGCTGCAGCGGATCAAAAAAGGACCCGCAGGAAGAACCCCACAGACCCAGCAGCACAGAGACCATCCACAAATGCAAGCTGTGTGACAGGGAGTGCCATTCGCGCATCGGCATGTTCGGCCACAGGCGGTGCTTATTTTGTTTTGGTTCCAGCAGAGTAGACGTTATGATTTCTTCCATGGTCATAGACCGACGGAGGCTGACGACGAAGGCTGAGTGACACACACGCCTTCGCCAGTCTTTTTTAAATTACTACTGTTATTTGTTTTGAAAAATCTTTCGCCAAAAACCGCAATCATGGAAGCACAAAACCGCAGTAATGGAATTATGTTTTGATCGGGTCGTGAAACCAGAACCATGAGCGGACCAGCGTCGCGTTCGTCTGACAGTGAGGAAGAGAAGTTCACCAGGACTCTGCTGCTGTGAAGAGGTAAGGTGTTATAAGCTAAATTATTATTTATCCCTGAAAATTGTAATCCAAAATGACTTTTGACCGATCGGTAAATTACAACTGTGCGGTGTGGTGCGGCGCAGTTCGTGCGCCGTGGTACAAGGGGTTGTTCGCCGCGTACAGACCGTGAACGCCCCCCCCCCCGCTATTCTTCTGTAGCGAGGGGGGGGGGGGAGCCGCGGTGACTGCGCTGCTGTCCCACATCGCCACATGAGACTAATCTGTTGTGCAGCGATGGCCGATGTCCATCCTCTGTAGCGAGGGGGGGGACAAACCCCCCCCACACACACACACAGACAGCCCTGAGTATGACCTTTCATTAGAGCCCAAAATGAAGCTTCTATATTGAATCATTCAAAAGTTACAGACGTTTTTCCAAACTGTGCCATTTGGCACAATTTGGCACAGTTCCAAAACGCCTGGGAACTACCTGAGTATAAAGCTGTGTAATATATTCATTTTTTGTGGTATTGTTACAAAATTTGGACCTCAGCTGGATAGCACTTGGTTCTAAATTTCTGTTGCATTTTCCAGCCCGGATCTGAAGCTGTGTATTATTTGCAAGCATTTGTATCCAAAAAAACACCCAGGCCAAATTTATTTTCTTCAAGTTCACTATGTTTAGATGACTGTAACTCAGTGGCCGGAGCACTTAGAGAGATTATGACTGTTTTGCCAAAAAATTCAGTGTTTTCTTTTAAATGAGACCAACCCCATGAAGATGCTGCAAAGGGTTGAAGAACAGCTTTTGATTTAATTTGGGCACGTTAATTTTTGGCGTTTTTAGGGAAATTGACCGGAGTGCAAGGGGTTAAGATTTTCTCCACTACAAGAAAAGGTTGTGTCATCTGCAAATAAAATACACTTGAACAATTTAGACAGAACATAAATCATTAATATACAAAATAAACAGCAATGGACCAAGCACAGAACCCTGTGGTACCCCACACGTCATCTTCAGCAACTCAGAGTCTGTATTATTCACCTGAACATATTCATATCTGTTTTCTAAATAGCTGTGTAACCAGTCAAAAGCAATTCCTCTGATGCCATACTTATGTAATTTACTGAGGAGTAATTTATGGTCACCTGTATCAAATGCCGTTTGTAAGTCCAGAAATATTCCAACTGTGTATTCTCTTCTATCGGTTGCATCTGTAATCTGTTCAACAAAGTCCATGAGTGCCAGTGAGGTGGTCCGGTTCTTCCTGAATCCATACTGTTGTTCGCAGAGTATATTGTGCTTGTGAACAGTGGAAATGAATATTGTATTTATGGAAAATGTAACCAAGTGGAAGAATGTAAATAATGAAGAGAAGGGGTCCCAGGACAGAGCCCTGTGGAACACCTGCAGAAATGGGGAATGAACTTGAGGTGCAGGATTTGATTTGGATGAACTGAGTGCGGCTGGAGAGATACGAAGTGAACCAAGTGAGGGGAGTGTGGGTGATACCAATGGAAGCCAGTCTATTTAGGAGGGTGCTATGAGAAATGGTGTCAAAGGCCGCGGTGAGCTCTAGGAGAATGAGTATGGTGAGTAAGCCAGAATCTGCAGCCATCAGGAGGTCATTCATGATTTTGTTCAATGCCGTTTCTGTACTATGGAGGGGGCGGAAACCGGACTGGAATTGTTCATAGATCTTATTATTACTGAGGTGACTGTGGAGCTGAGAGGCAACGACTTTTTCAAGAATCTTAGAGATGAAGGGGAGATTAGAGATTGGTCAGAAGTTATTAAAGTCAGATGAGTCTGCACCAGGTTTTTTTAAATAAATTATCAACTAAAAAAGTTTGGATTTTTTTTGATTGCTGTCTGCCGCCCACTGGCTGAGGCTGTCATCACCCGCAGCTCACGGGCATCCACCTCAGCTGCGCCCACACCTGCTCCTCGTTAGTGCGCAGCTATTTATTCCATCCTGCCCTGAGCTGCAGCCTGGAGCCGTCTGTCTCCCTGCGTACTCAAACTCTCAGCAGCATCCTATCCTCCAGGCCTGCTGACTCCTCATCACGGCACGTAAGCTGTCCATTATTACCTTACCTTTTCCTGTCAGCCTTCCCCTGTGCACAGGTGGATATCCCGGCGGCGGACACTCTCCCCTTCGTCTCGCCGCTCCTCTGCCTCGCCGCTTTCATCCCGGACACACAGCAGGACGCTGTCTCCCAGGCTTGGGACCTTGCCAATGCCAGCCACCGCAGTACTACAAGTAAGCACAGAACTTTGTCACTCTCCTGTGTGGTTGCCCAGCTAACCCCTGTTCACCTCTCACTCATAGGGTTGCCTGGCCGCACGGCGTGCTGCTCTGTCCTGACCTGCATCCTCCACCCACAGAACATACTTATCCCTCACACACGTATACATACACGTCACACTGTTGGTGAATAAAGCTTTCAAATCTGCCTGAGCCTGCGTGCGTGTTTCCTGGGCCGAATATTATGTCAGTACGGCTCCAGCAAAGCGGCCCAGCAGACAGCGGGCTCGCACGCCGCTTTTCCACCCTTGAGGCTCGGGTGGATATGATTGCTCACCAACAGCAGGTTATACTGAATCAATTAACCACAATTACTAACCGGTTAGACCGCCTGGACCCTCCGCGGGCTTTCCCTCCAGGTCCTCTCGGCGCTGCGGCTCCGGTTGCCTCCTCAGCTGGCCAGCCTAGCTCGGGAGCGCCAACCCGTCTCACACCCATTCCAACCCCCGTTCGCTTCAACGGGAAACTCGGTGAAGCGAAGGGGTTTATCTTGCAGTGTGAGTTGGTGTTTCTGCGCGTTCCCGGGGATTTTCTCTGAGACCATAGCGGAATCGGGTACATGGCTAATCTTCTCGAGGGGCGAGCATTAGCTTGGGCTTACGCTGTAATGACGAAGCCCAGCTACGCAAACCTCTCGTATGACCGGTTCGTGCGGGACTTTTTAGAAGTCTTTGACCATTCCCATCTCGACAGCGTCCTCGCTGATCGGCTTCTTAGTCTCCAACAGGGGAGCCGGTCAGCGGCGGAATACGCTGTTGACTTCCGGGTGGCAGCGGAGGAGGTGGGCTGGGGAGAGGCTTCTCTCTGCAGTATCTTCCTCTGTAGTCTCAATTCTGGTCTGAGGGATGAGCTAGCCGGTCGGGATCTCCCAGGGCGACTCTCTGAGCTGATCTCGCTCACTATTAGCCTGAACAACAGGCTACATGAGCAGGCTGCGGAGCGGAAGTCTGTCAGCCGCTCGCGCGGGGCTTCCCTCCGTCCAGCTCAGTCTCGCCCCCTTGCGTTACCGGCTCCGGAGTCCACCGATGAACCAGAGGCCATGGCTATCGGGTGCACTAGGCTCCCTCTAGCGGAGAGACAACACCGGCGGGAACGGGGTCTCTGCATGTATTGCGGAGATGACCAGCATCCCGTGGAGCTGTGCCCGGTTAAGCCAAACGGGGAAGTCCACGAGTCACTGTAGGGGGCCTCGGGAACTCTAACCGGCCTAATCCCCTATCATCATGCACATTGCCCATACGCTTTTGCCACAACTCTACCGGGCATGCCACTCACGCACTGGTGGATTCCGGGGCAGAGCAGAGTTTTATCTCTAGAAGCCTGGCAACCCATTTGGGCATACCCTGCCAACTGCTGCCTACCCCCCTAAACTTGGTCACGCTCTCTCGCTCTTCCCTGGGAACAGTGACGCATCGCACTAAGCCAGTCCCCATCATCGTCTCCGGCAACCACCGGGAGGATCTGACCCTCTACGTCCTGCCCTCCTTGTCGGACCGTGTCATTCTTGGTTACCCCTGGCTGCGGCTGCATAACCCTGTCCTGGATTGGAGAACCGGCAGCGTCCTGTCCTGGAGCACCTTCTGCCTGGGCCCCTGCCTCCAGTCGGCGGCTTGTGCTCCATCCTCTCTTCCGCAGGCGCCGGTCTCCGAGCCCCCAGACCTGACTCTAGTGCCGCAGGAGTTCCATGACTTGGGGGTAGCGTTCAGCAAGTCCAGAGCCTTGTCCCTTCCTCCGCACCGACCATATGACTGTGCGATCAACATCCGCCCGGGGGCCCCCCTGCCTTCTGGCCGTCTGTACAGTCTCTCTGCACCAGAACGCGAGGCGATGGACACCTATATTAAGGAGTCGCTCAGCGCTGGGATCATCCGCCCCTCCTTGTCCCCGCTTGGCGCGGGTTTCTTCTTTGTGGCTAAGAAGGACGGGTCCCTACGCCCCTGTATCGACTTCAGAGCGTTGAATGACATCACCATTAAGGACCGCTACACGTTACCACTCATGGACACTGCTTTCCACTCCCTCCAGGGGGCGACCTGGTTCACCAAGCTTGACCTCCACAGTGCTTACCATCTCGTTAGGATCCGGGAGGGAGACGAATGGAAGACGGCCTTTAGGACACCCAGCGGCCACTCCGAATATCTTGTGATGCCGTTCGGGCTCACCAACGCACCTGCCGTTTTCCAGCGTCTCATTAACGACGTTCTTCGGGACTTCCTGGGAGTATTCGTCTTTGTTTATCTTGATGACATACTCATCTTCTCCAAGTCATGGGAGGAGCACCAGGCCCATGTGAGGCGGGTCTTACAACGGCTGCTGGAGAATCGCCTGTTCATTAAAGCAGAGAAGTGCGAATTCTACGCCCGGACCACCTCCTTCCTGGGGTTCGTCATCTCACATAATCAGATCCTTCCCGACCCTGCTAAGGTTAAAGCGGTGGTCGAGTGGCCCATGCCTACCTCCAGGAAGCAGGTGCAGCAGTTCATTGGGTTCGCAAACTTCTACCGGCGCTTTGTTCCCATCTTCGGTGCCATTGTCACCCCCCTGACCCGCCTCACGTCATCGAAGGTGCCCTTCCAGTGGTCAGAGGAAGCGGCCACCGCCTTCAAGACTCTCCAGGCGGAGTTCTCGTCCTCCCGGGTCCTGACCCAGGTTGATCCCACGCTTCAGTGTCTGGTGGAGGTCGACACGTCCGACACGGGGGTGGAGGCGGTGCTCTCCCAGCGCTCACCGGTGGATGGTGTCAAGCGGCCCTGCGCCTTCTTCTCCCGGCGGCTATCGGCGGCGGAGCGCAATTATGACGTCGGCAACAGGGAGCTCCTCGCTGTCAAGCTTGCGCTGCAGGAGTGGCGCCACTGGTTAGAGGGGGCAGCCCAGCCTTTTGTGGTCTGGACGGACCATAAAAACCTCGAATACTTGAGGTCAGCGAGGCGCCTGAATGCCTGCCAGGCGCGCTGGTCTCTATTTTTTGCTCGCTTCCAGTTCACCATCACGTACCGTCCAGGCTCGAAGAATGGGTTGCCCGACGCCCTGTCCAGACAATTTGCCCCTGAGGACCCGGAGAAATCTGAACACACCATCCTGCCCAACTCGTGCGTCGTGGGGGCGATTTCCTGGTCCATCAAGGACAAGATTCTGAGGGCTCAGGAGACGGAGACGGATCCTGGTGGGGGGCCAGAGGGGAGGCTCTTTGTTCCTTCGGCGGTTTGAGGTGAAGTGATCCACTGGGCCCATACCTCCAAGCTCTCCTGCCACCCTGGCATCACCCGCCTGGTGAGTTTGCTGCAACGCTCGTTTTGGTGGCCAGGTCTCCAAAAGGACGTGGCCAATTATGTCCGGGCCTGTCCCCAGTGCGCAACCAGCAAATCCCAGAACTCTCCACCTGCGGGTTTACTCCAGCCCCTGCCGGTCCCGGGCAGGCCCTGGTCACACATCGCCCTAGACTTCGTCACCGGTCTCCCTGTCTCTAACACCTTTGACACGATCCTGACTATTGTGGACAGATTTTCCAAAGCCGCCCATTTTGTGCCTCTTCAGGGTTTCCCTTCGGCACGTGAGACGGCTGACCTCCTGGTCCAACATGACGTCAGGCTGCATGGGATCCCGCTGGACGTGGTCTCGGACCGGGGCTCGCAGTTTGTCTCCCAGGTTTGGAGGAGCTTTTGCAACGCTTTGGGGGGCACGGTTAGTCTCTCCTCTGGTCACCACCCCCAGTCTAACGGGCAGTGCGAGCGCACGTATCAGGAGTTGGAGGCCGCCCTGCGCTGCGTGACATCCTCATGCCCTTCATCCTGGAGCTCCTACCTGACCTGGGTGGAATATGCCCATAACTCGGCCCGGTCCACTGCTACTGGTGTGTCGCCCTTCGAAGCATCCTTGGGGTACGATCCTCCCGTGTTTCCCGAGCAGGAGGGTGAGTTAGCTGTCCCATCTATCTAGGCGCACATGAGGTGCTGCCGGAGTGTGTGGACCAAGACCAAGAACGCGCCTTTACGCACAGCAGCGCGCAACAGCTCCACCACCAATCGCCACAGAAGACCGGCTCCTGTCTACCAGGTGGGTCAGCGGGTTTGGCTCTCGTCCCAGGACATTAACCTTAAGGGTGAGAAGAGGAAGTTGGCACCGCGATTTCTCGGCCCCTTCGTGATTTCGAGGATCATCAACCCGGTGGCTGTGCGTTTGGCCCCCCCCCCCCCTACGTGTGTGTCCCACTTTCCACGTTTCTAAAATCAAGCATGTCCTTTTCAATTCACTCTGCCCCCCTCCTAGGTCTCCTCCTGCACCTAGGATGATCGACGGTGACCCGGCGTGGGGTGTTACTGCCATCCTGGACTCCCGGCGCCGGGGTCGTGGGCTGCAATATCTGGTGGATTGGGAAGGTTATGGTTCGGAGTGGAGATCCTGGGTGCGCTCTTTGTGGGTGTTGGATCGGGACCTCATCGCGGAGTTTCATCAGACGCACCCAGGTAAGCCAGCGCCAGGAGGCGCTGGTAGGGGGGGGGAGTACTGTCATCACCCGCAGCTCACGGGCATCCACCTCAGCTATGCACACACCTGCTCCTCGTTAGTGCGCCGCTATTTATTCCATCCTGCCCTGAGCTGCAGCCTGGAGCCGTCTGTCTCCCTGCGTACTCAAACTCTCAGCAGCATCCTATCCTCCAGGCCTGCTGACTCCTCATCACGGCACGTAAGCTGTCCATTATTACCTTACCTTTTCCTGTCAGCCTTCCCCTGTGCACAGGTGGATATCCCAGCGGCGGACACTCTCCCCTTCGTCTCGCCGCTCCTCTGCCTCGCCGCTTCATCCCGGACGCACAGCAGGACACTGTCTCCCAAGCTTGGGATCTTGCCAACGCCAGCCACCGCAGTACTACAAGTAAGCACAGAACTTTGTCACTCTCCTGTGTGGTTGCCCAGCTAACCCCTGTTCTCCTCTCACTCATAGGGTTGCCTGGCCACACGGCGTGCTGCTCTGTCCTGACCTGCATCCTCCACCCACAGAACATACTTATCCCTGACACACGCATTCATACACGTCACACTGTTGGTCAATAAAGCTTTCAAATCTGCCTGAGCCTGCCTGCGTGTTTCCTGGGCTGAATATTATGTCAGA
Organism: Pholidichthys leucotaenia; assembly: GCA_020510985.1. Lineage (NCBI taxonomy): Eukaryota > Metazoa > Chordata > Actinopteri > Cichliformes > Pholidichthyidae > Pholidichthys > Pholidichthys leucotaenia. The sequence continues at coordinate 344,447,055 of CM035837.1, read as the reverse complement.
GGCTGCTTGTGTCTGTTCATTAAATTTAAGATATTTTCCTATTGTGAATAGTTGAAACAGGACTCCATTGCTATAGGAAATCGGGCAGGCGAGCTGTTTGTTCATCTGAGAGATCGGTCTCATTACTGCTGACTGTGTCGGTAAAGCTGGTGTTGATATGACCCATGACTGTCTCCACTCACTTGAAAAAAAAAATATTCTAGCAATGCAATTTAAATACAATATGAACTTGGGAAGGTGAAAAGGGTGAACAGCACCAGGAGGCTGAATAGCGAGGTCTGCCCAGAGCCCCATCATCATCAAGTGTGGGTTAATTGGCTTCAACTTTTTAGTATGAAATAACCTCAATTTAATTTACAAATTACCTATTTTTATACATATTTTGTTGTCACTCTTAAACTAATTACCAACTTTTATTAAATGGATGCAGCCTGCTCAGCTGAATGACACCTTCCATCTCGCTTCAAGCCTCTGCAGAACAAGGCAGTGAGTCGCCCTTAATCACCCGTTTTCTTTCTGTAACACTTCAGATGATTTTCAGTGAGAGATTTTGTGTATTCTGATAATTGTTGTCACATGCCATGATAAACCATTTCTGTCATTGTTCCTTTCACAAAGCTTGTCTACCAGTGTGGCGTTCCATGTGACCAGCACGTGATCAATGACATCACTTTCAAATCCTCAGTAACACGAATTTGAGTCAATTTTCTTGACCCTAGAAGGGCTTGTCTTTGTTCTATGCAAGATTTTCAGCTGTATAATCCGGAATCCAACTGACCTGAAGGTTACCACTTGGTTCCTCAATACTGTTCTTCCCCATTCTGCAACATTAAATGATACCCCTAAATCTTGTTCCGGTTAAACTGAGTCTAAAATGTTTTCTGTATAAAGCCAGGGATCTAAAAATGGATCCAACTCAAAATCAAAATCAAAATAATCATCAATATTTAATCTCTATTCCTAACTTCCCCTTTCATAACAAATGTACACGGGGTAGTTATTGTTTATGCTGATACTTATTTAATCAAAGTTTAAAGTTAGTGCTGACTAGACAGCTGCTGACACAACCATCTGTGGCCTTCTGATAGGCTTCATTTTAGCTAATTTGAAGCATTAAGCTGAATTTCTCAACTGAATTTTTAATTTTGGTTCCTTTTAGAGCATTAATTAATTGTCCTGCTGTACTCACAGCATCTCATTAGGCTGGACATTCTATTTTTCATTTCATGCTGAACAAACAAATGGCACTATAGTGGTGACCACACCATTGATGCTGAGGCTTCAAATTTCCACTCCATAAACCAATAGGTCACATCACAGTCTACCATATAATTACTTCTTACAGTCTGAGCCAGACTCAGCAAACTGAGCAGGTGTATTTTATGCAACAAGATAAGCTCAGTGCATATAATCCACAGAGGAAAACATACATTGTGAAATGTTTGCACTGCTTTTAAATACAAATAAGCTTACAAACACTATAATAAACATAATAAAGAGAAATACCACTGTGATGAATACACTTTAGATCTACTAGATGAGAAGAAATTAGTTGAGAATCAATTTTCACTTAATTGGCTTTCTTGCTGCCCTGTCTAGATTTAAAAGGGTTTATGTTGCCTCTCAGTCTACATTACAACAACATAAGCCAGCTTCTTTGTAACGTCAACAGTACCCAGTTATCAGAAAGACTTGATAAACTTTTCCTAATTAATGGATATCATCATCATCATCATCATCATCATCATCAACATCATCATTGCGATATTTTAAATGGATTTAAAAGCTTGTCACACCCCAGCGACATCTTCACACCACACCACAGTCATGGTTCTAAATGCCTGATATCAAACTCTGATCAAATGTATAACAGTGTGTGTGTGAGGCCAAGGTGGGTAGTAACCAGTTATGTTTACAGTACATGTACCCAAGAAACCTTTTCACAAAACTGTATTTTACTGAGTAGTTTTATTGTGGGATAATTTTTACTCTTACTGCAGTACATTTTTGTAACAGGAAAACTGCAATTTTACTCAAGTACGTACAGCTCTGGAAAAAGTTAAGAAACCACACACTCTAAAAACTAACTCAGAGGACCTGTTACCACCACATGATTTAATACATGTGTAGCAGAGGGGACGAGCAGTTAAGCCCGACTGGTGGCGTCCAACCAGGGGTTCAAACGCACAACCTCCAACTCCAGGGTCCAGCACTCTAAGTGTCGCCAAGAAGGTCGACCCACTTGGCAAGCCAAGTAGGAATGCTTTTATTGACTCTGCTACGCATGGATGCAAGTTTAAAATTCAAATTAAATGAGTTAGATCAGCGGTCTCCAACCTGAGGCTGCTGGAACATTCAGGTTTCTGTGGGAAATTTTCTAATTTCACTTCTTAATTGGTCCAAAGATTTGCAAATAATTTGTTATTGTTGTGCATGTGTTCTGTAGGCACCCATGCACAACAACAGCAAATACAGCAAATTACAATACTGATGATGTGCAGTCCTATCTGTCACTGTCTGTACCTACACCACACTACTACCACACTACTATTCATCGTTTATCTTTATTTGCACTATGGGATGTCTGGGTCTATCTTGTCACCCATGTGCACTACGGGTAGCATTACTGTACATAGACTGCTGTTGTTTTTCCAGCCTAATTCCTTTTTAGTTGAAAGTAAATAGTTAGAAAGATCTTTTTGGACAGACACTCTCAAAAACACCACAGACAGCATGTCTGATACTTAGGATGGTAATAGTCCTGTAAAAAAAAGTAGTAGGTCCTCAGCAAGTACATGTCAGCCCATCCTACTCTTTGATCACAGACACTTCCCTTTAGCACGAGAGTGACACAGTCACTCCCCTTTATGCTGTTATAGGTTTAACCTGTAATCAAACTAATTAAGTAGGTTCAAAGAAAATGTTGTGTTTTTGCTAAAATGTGTTTCACTCTCCATTAATGCCAAACAGAGCACTGATCATCTGTTTGTGGTGTTTTAGATGTTGATCTACAGTAGTTTGCCTTAAGAGGTGAATACAAAATATTTAATCAAATCAACCTGATGTAAAGAAACAAAGACTTTAAAATCAGTTGTGATTTTTTAATGCACCATATAATTATTGTAATGACAATACAAACATACTGGAAATCTGTTGTTAATGGTTTTCATTGTAAAAGGATTGACCCAAGAAAGGAACAAGTCTCACCAGTGGCAGTCCTGGGTCACTTGATGATCTAAAGGAGTGGTCTCTGACCTGTGGGTCGCAAACCACTTGGTAGTGGGTTGCAGAGGGCCATAGAGAAAAAATAAATAATTTATTCTGTTTTTCTGAATTGACTATTGAAGTGTTTAATTTTGAAAATTCTTACAGGATATTATTTTCCCACCTGATTTCCTGCCTGTCCTGTCTGCTGTGGTCTCAATCAGTAATTAATTAGCACTGGCATTGCTCAGAAATTAAACCCACAAGCTAGCTAGCGAAAATGAGTAAAAAAACAGTCATTGTTAGAGAGTTTCTTCAAAAAGGGAAAAAGGTCCACTTAGGGCCTATTCTCACTGTAGTGGTGGTTCTGTGCTGACCGAGGTTTAACCCCTAAAGTATGAAACCTTCATCAGTGTGATTGCTTCCTGCCCTTGTGCAGAAAGCCACCTTTCCCCAGCTTTGGAACAGTTGGAAGAAGTGGTCTGTGGAACAGAATGAATGCATATGTTTGCTCATGTACGAGCACATGCACACACACATATAGGACTGTCACTATAATCTTGCTATTGACAAGTCGACCAGAGGTGGCCAAGCAACCCCAATAGTTGCAGCTAGCTTGTCCTCTTTTTTTGTGTGAATGTGCATTTTTCCCCTTACATAATCCCCCCCCCCCCCCAAATCTAGAGCTCTTTGGCCGGCTGTTCCTGACACAGTGGCCTCAGCCAGTGATGAGACTGGGTTAATGTTTCTGTGCCTGTATTTTTAAATAAATTATCAACTAAACAACAACAGATTTTTTTTCGACCGCTCTCCACCTCTCATGATGAGCTCCGGATGAAAGAAGCAGAAACATCTGAGGCTGCGGATGAAAAATAGTCATTTCAGCTAACTCTGGTGCATTTTACAGTAATAAGATAAGATAAGATAAGATAAGCCTTTATTAGTCCCACAACGGGGAAATTCCAGGATTGCAACAGCACAGGGATAGCAACACTCAGAGCAACAATCAGAAGGCAAGAAAAAAAAACAAGCAAGCAAGAGCAGCTAATATACATATGTACATATTACTATAAAATATATATATACACACACACACACACACACACACAGACACAGTGCAGAGCATTGTAGCTGGATGGAATAAATATATGAATATATGAACACACAGTGCAGAGCATTGTAGCTAGATGGAATAAATATGTAAATATATAAACACCCACAGTACGGAGCATTGCAGCTAGGTGGAATAAATATGCAAGTATATAAACACACACAGTGCGGAGCAATGTAGCTAGATGGAATAATATGTAGATATATAAAAACACAGTGCGGAGCATTGTAGCTAGATGGAATAAATATATAGATATATAAATATAAACACACCCAGTGCTGAGCATTGTAGCTAGATGGAATAAATATATAGATATATAAATATAAACACACCCAGTGCTGAGCATTGTAGCTAGATGGAATAAATATATAGATATATAAATATAAATATAAACACACCCAGTACGGAGCATTGTAGCTAGATGGAATAAATATGTAAATATATAAACACACACAGTGCAGAGCATTGTTGCTAGGTGGGATGAAACAGCATAACCGTCTATTTGGTTATCCTACATGGTATGATTATGTGCCCATACATATTCTCACCCTCCATAGCGACCGGTATGTTCCTAGTTGTATGCCGGAGAGGACCATTGTGTAAGTCTATTGCATCTTTTGCATTCAAAAAACTATTAGTTTGTTACGTCTTTTTGCTATCTCTGCGAGCAGCCCTGCTTAGGTTGTACAGTCTGACAGCCGTTGGTAGGAAGGACCTACGAAACCTCTCGGTTGTGCACCTGGGATGATGTAGTCTGCTGCTAAATGAGCTCCTCAGTGCATCCAGTATGTCCTGCATAGGGTGGAACTCGGACTCCAGCAGAGATGACAGTTTAGCCACCGTCCTTCTCTCTCCTATCTCCTCCATCGGATCAAGGCGTTGCCCCAGGACAGAGCTAGCTTTCTTAATCAGTTTGTTCAGTCTCTTCCTATCGGCTGCAGTAATGCCACTGCCCCAGCAGACCACTCCAAAAGTGATGGCTGATGCCACCACCGTGTCATAGAATGACTTCAGCAGCGCCCCTTGTACACCAAAAGACCTGAGTCTCCTCAGCAGGAACAGCCTGCGCTGTCCCTTCTTGTAGAGTGCGTCAGTATTGTGTGACCAGTCTAGTTTATTGTTCAGATGAATACCCAGGTACTTGTAGGATGTCACCATCTCGATGTCTGTTCCCTGTATATTTACTGGTGCTGTGAGGGGCTGCCCATGCCTGCGGCAGTCCACCACCAGCTCCTTAGTTTTCCTCGCGTTGATCTGGAGGCAGTTCCGATGGCACCAGTCCACAAAGTCCTGGATAAGCCCTCTGTACTCAGCTTCATCTCCGCTGGAGATGAGACCAACGATCGCAGAGTCATCAGAGAACTTCTGTAGATGGCAATGTGTTGTGTTGTGTGAGAAGTCTGCAGTATAAAGAGTGAACAGGAAGGGAGCCAGCACCGTTCCCTGGGGGGCCCCCGTGCTACTGATGATCGTGTCGGAAACACAGTCCCGGGTTCTCACAAACTGAGGCCGGTTCGTGAGGTAGTCCAGGATCCATGATGACAGGTGCTGGTCCACCCCTGCGCGCAGCAGCTTGTCCTTCAGGATCATCGGTTGGATGGTGTTGAAAGCACTGGAGAAGTCAAAGAACATGATCCTCACCATATTCCCGGGCTTCTCCAGGTGGGACAGAGAACGGTGAAGGAGGAAGATCACCGCATCCTCCACCCCAATGCCATGCTGGTAGGCAAACTGGAATGGATCCATCGCTGGTTCCACCAGGGGGCGGAGATGAGCAAGGAGCAGTCTCTCCAGGGTCTTCATCAAGTGGGACGTCAAGGCCACCGGTCTGAAGCTGTTCAGGTCTTTGGGGTGGGAAGTTTTTGGTACAGGTACCACACAAGATGTTTTCCACAGCTGTGGTACCCTCCTCAGTTTCAGGCTCATGTTGAAGATATATGTCACAATCCCACACAGCTGGTCTGCACAGGACTTGAGGAGCTTTGCGCTGATGCCGTCCGGTCCCGACGCCTTCCTCGCCTTGATCTTCCTCAGCTCCGTCCTCACCTGGGTCTTGGTCAGGGTCAGGATGGGGGGCTGTGTGTTGGGAGTGGGGGGGGTGTCGGTGGAGTGGGGAGTGGGTAGCAGGACTTGATTTCTTAGAGGCAGCAGTGGTTGTTGTGCAGACAGGGGGGAGGGCGGTTGGTCAAATCTATTGAAAAACAGATTCAGGTTGTTCGCCCACTCCCTGCCCCCCGTGGCCTGGGGGGAGGTATTCTGGAGCCCCGAGATGGTTTTGAGGTTTCTCCAGACCCCGCTGATGTCGCTCTGTTGCAGCTTGTCCTCCATCTTCTTCCTGAAGCTGTCCTTGCCTTCTCTGATCTTTCTCCTCAGCTCCCTCTGTACGGACTTCAGCATCTCCCTGTTCCCCGACCTGAAGATCCTCTTCTTCTCTCTCAGAAGTGTTTTTATCTCAGGGTTGATCCAGGGTTTGTTGTTTGAGTGACGCCGTATGGTCTTGGTGGGAACGGATTTGTCCACACAGAAGCTGAGGTAGCCCGTGAAGGTGTGAATGAGGCCATCGATGTCCTCACCATGTGGATCGCAGAGCTGCTTCCAGGCAGTGGCTTCAAAACAGTCCTTTAGAGTGTCCATTGTCTCCTCAGACCATAACTCCACAGTGTGCATGGCCGGAGGTTGTCTGTGCACTAGGGGTTTGTACACCGGTCGGAGATGAACCAAGTTGTGATCCGATCTCCCAAGTGGGGGGAGTTGTGATGAGGTGTACGCCTCCTTAGTGTTTGCGTAGAACAAATCCAGTGTTTTATTGTCTCTAGTGTGGCATGTGACATACTGGGTGAAAGTGGGTAGAATGGGAGACAGTGAAACGTGGTTGAAATCGCCTGAGATGAGGAGAAGAGCATCTGGGTGTTCTGTCTGCAGCCTGCTGGTTACTGAATGGATGAAGTCACGCGCTGTCCCAGCGTTCGCCGTCGGATTTGCATAAACAACAATGCAGATCACGTGTGAGTGTTCTCTCGGGAGATATGTAGGCCTCATGCTAACAGCTAGCAACTCAATGTCTTTGCTGCAGTGTCGTTGTTTAACAGTGATATGTCCCGGTCTGCACCAGTTGTTGTTAACATACATTATCACTCCACCGCCCCTAGTTTTGCCACTCTCTGGTGTTCGGTCAGCTCGTATCATGTGAAAACCCTCCAGCTCAATGTTAGCATCTGCTGCTAGTTCAGTTAGCCACGTCTCAGTAAACAAAAGGAGAGAGCACTCCTGGTAAGTGCTATCATAACGGGAGATAGCCGCTAGCTCATCTAACTTTCCCAGTATCGACCGTACATTTCCCATGACAACAGATGGAAGGGAGGGTCTGTACCTTATATTTTTTGTCCTCCGCCTTACTCCAGCCCGGCAGCCGCGGCGTTTTCGCCTCAGTTCTCTCGGTATGTCGAGTTTTTCCAGTGGGACCGGGTGGCGGTTAAATGCTAGCAGCTCTTCCCTGTTGTATCGAATCCTGCTATAAACAGTGGCTCCGTCCACCGGCTCAGGAGACATTTGGGACGATCTGTGTGTCCGTGATATAAGTGGGGTGAAAAAAAAAAAGTGATCAAAAGAGAGAGGAAGGGGAAAAAAAAACTCGGAATCGAGCCGCTGTTGCAAAAGGCAGCCGACTGGTGTGGCGCCGAGAGATGAATGTGAATTAATTAATTAATGTGAATTAATGTACAATGTCCCTGTCAAATAAACCAGTTAATAAAATAAAATCTGCCCTAATTTCACGGAGCGTCACTGTAGTGTGAATAAGCAGTTTCATCTATTCAGTTGTACATTAATTTGAGGAAATTCTCCAAACTATAAATTATTTTGTTGCCATGCTTCACCAGTTAACTACAAACTTTAATTATTTTTTTTAAAAATGCATGCCTCTGATGGCAGGCCACTGTGGCTGTCAGAAAGTTGGTGAGAGAAAAACTTTATATTAGAAATAAGTTGATATCAGACTCACCACTGCTGCCAAAAATAGTCTGTTTTTCCACAAATTTACAGCTTTCTTTCCAGTAAATTTGACTTTTTCCACTAATAGCTATATTAGACGTTTTTCATGTAAATGTGAGACTTTTTCTGGTAAATTTGAGACTTTTTCTGGTAAATTTGAGGCTTTTTTTTCTCATCAATTTTATTTTTCTTTCTGGCGGAAGGTCATCTATTTACCTTGAGGCCAAGATGGAATGCAGCCCTGAAGGGGATGTCCCATGTGCCTCAGTTTATGAATGGTTCCAAAGCTTTACACCACATAACGAAATAGAAAAGCTTTTTTTAGTTGTGCGACAACTATGCAACTTAAAATTTAATGAGCCCCTTAAATTAAACACAACCACAAACCTCGTAAAACTATTCTTAAAAAGGGATTTTCTGAGATAGCGATCTCTCAGTTGAAATGTCAGCTGATCAGCTGCTCCTAGATGTACCAAACGCTAAGCAGAAGCTCAGAAGGGACAGAGCTTTTCTCTTGCTGCTCCTAAGTCTCCCTTTGCCCATTAGACAGGCCTTCAACCCAGCATAAGACATTGATTTAACTCGTTTTATTGCTTTTATTATATGATTTTCATTTTTACCTGTCTTGTTTTATACTTTTTAGGTGTATTTTATTGTCTTTTATTTTTGTTTTACATTTCTTTCGTATTTTATTTATCCCGATGTACAGCAGTTTGTCAGCTGTAGTTGTTTTTAAAGTGCTTTAGAAATAGAGTTGGATTAGATTGGAGTGGAAATGTGCAAAAAAGAACTACCGCCTGAAAATCTGGGTACTCAAAAGTTCCTGCACTGGAAGATTGGCGATAGTCAGCCCAGTTTCCATTGCAGGAACCAATATTACAGGAATTCCACCTGTAGTGTGTGTCTCCACTGCAGGAACTGTGGCATATTGGAAATACCACAGCAGACGCCACGGACGTGAGGACGCAGGCATGGATGACATCACCGTGCCATGGGCATAAAGGAGGACTGACGGCGGGAATCAAACTTTTTGGCGCTCCGCCTCCGTGACAGCTATAGCCTGTATTAGCTTGAGGTTAGCTTGTATGCTATGTACTTTAACACGTAGCAGGGCACCACAACCCAGTGGTAAACTCAGTTTGAAGACGACGGTTCAAGTCCGCTGCACTCAGACGTGGATGCAGCCACTCCCTGCCTTGCACCACACACCGAGCAGAACCCAGCAGAACCGGAGCAGCCACAGGAGCCCCAGACCGCAGCCACACAGGACCCGGAACCGGTCTTTGCACGGCACAAGCGCTCTCAAGCTGCTGCCGCATCGCAGGAAGGAGAGTATTATTCTCCAGACATGGGTACAGCCGAGGATCACAGCACAGAGAGAGAACACAGCATGGAGAGAAGGCACAAACTGGACTTGCCTCCGATCCTCGCCCAGCATGAGCCTCAAGGAGCCACCGTGGAGCTGCAAGGGAGAGAGAGGGGACGCCGGTAAACAACGACAACCCGGTGCGCGTCCCGTCGTCGATGACAGTGACACATCACCGTGACCACAACCAGCACCAGGAGAGAGAGGGCAGAAGCTGGACTCATCTCGTATCCTCACCCAGCATCAGCCTCAGGGAGCCACCGCAGCACAGCAGGGTAGAGAGTGCGTGGCCCAGCAGGACCCAGCGAAGCAACACCAACCAAGGGCACCTCCTGCCTCCAACGTGAACAGCATGCCGCCACAACAGCAGCCAGCATCCAGAATGAGAGAGCAGCAGCGCCAAGTGCAGCCAAGCAGATCGCCGCTTGCACTACTTGATTGGGTTCGTCTCCAGCGATCCGACCACCTGGACCCATAGACGGCCCCGTCATCGCAGATGAGACTCACTGCACAAAAGAGGCCAGCCGCCTTCCAGGTGGCCGATAGTTTGAGATGGCACGCCAGCCGTCTGCGAAAGGTAAGAGCAGCTGCCTCGGATCAAGACACAGAGCTGGAGCCGACCCAGCTGGTGTGGGACCTGGGCTGGGACATTACTGACAAGCGAGCCATGACTCCAGTGAGATGGCACCCAGGTCCGCTGCAGCTGGCGCCTCCAGGGGCGTGCCCACCGTGGGCTCAACTGAAGCCCCTGAAGGTGAACTGTGAAATGACTCTGTTTTGAATTGTTTAACAGAGCGTGGTTGCACCACAGTGGCAGAAAAACCCACTCAACCATGCAGGGCTCTACCGGTATTCCACCCGGTTGCCCAGGTTCTTATAAGTTTGCATAATGGTTCATAATAATTTATGGTTTGGGTCTAGAAGCTATTTAACCATATTGTGCTTTTGGCAGCAGGCAAATATGTATACCCAAACAGTGGTCAAATATTGGCTAAATATAGTGCTAAACATTATGCCGTATTGTGTTGTTGCAGCACTGGTAACAATACACGGTAGTATCTCAGGTATACCCGGTCGTAGTCTCCTCACTGTTTACATCATACGGTTCTGACTGTGTTGTGTTGCGTTGACTGTATGCCACTAAAATGTCATCCAGCTAAGGTTAACCATCACCACTAAGGTTCTGGTTTTTCGGGGGGGGGGGGGGGGGGGGGGTAAATGTGGCATATTAGAACTGCCACAGCAGATGCCACAGATGTGAGGTGTCACCACGCCATGGGTATAAAGGAGGACTGATGGCGGGAATCAGTCTCTTTGGCACTCCGCCTCTGTGACGGCTATAGCCTGTATTAGCTTGAGGTTAGCTTGTATGCTATGTACTGTAACACGTGGTGTTCACAGTGTGTCTTGTATTAAAGTTATTGTTCGAGTCACATCTGTTGTCAGCGCCTAATTCCAGACATAACAGGAACGGGCAGCTCGGTTGTGCAGTTGTTAGCACTGTGTCAACACAGCAAGAAGGTCACGGGATCGATCCCACCCCCTGACCATCGGTGACCCTTCTGTGCAGAGTTTGCATGTTTTCCCCGTGTCTGCGTGGGTTTACCCCGGGTACTCCGGTTTCCTCCCACAGGCCAAAAAAGCATGCAGGTTAGGTTAACTGGAGACTCTAAAGTGGACCTAGGAGTGAATGGTGAAGGAACTGGCGCTGCACATTGGCTGCCTCATCCATCCAGGTGAATGCCCTGTAATTTCTCACTGAGGATCAATAAAGTATACTAAAAAAAACTTACCCGGGCAAATTTTCATTAACTGGTATGAGCTGAAATAAGTCCCTGCACCAGAATAGGTACTTAAGTGTGGCCCCAAAAGGTGCTCGATGTGCCTTGGGATTGATGCCAGGCGTAAATGGGGCCAAAGACATGGAAGGATAACGTTGTTTGGAAGATGTCTCTGCTTCTCACCAGCTATTAGGATTATCAGGTCTAGACCAGAATAACACAGCAACTCTGTTGAAACAACCAAAGGACCAGCACTGGTTAGAGATTTATCTCTGACTAACAATCTGTAACTGAGACTTCCCATTTAAAGATAACAGATTTCGTCTGCTCTCACCTATCTACATTATGTGTCTCATGCCTGCTCAGCATGTTGGTCCTTACACTCACTCACAGATTTATCTAAAGACTACCTGCCTGGTGTCTGTTTTTAGGCAGTAAATCTTGTCTGCTCTGCCTCCTCCTTTCCTCTGAAGATAAATATGTCACTCTGCTGGAGAGAGAGAGAGTGCCCAGGCAGTTTGGGATGTTGAGTCAAGTCTATAGGGACGATAACAGCAGAGAAACGGCAATACAAAAGCATTTGTTGTTATTAAGATTGCAGCAGCCTTGCTAAATGCCCACTTGTTACAGTAATACTTTGTTATTGTAAACTCAGAGGAGGTCACCATGCAGAAGGATGCTTCAACAGGTCACTAAGGACAAGCACTCAGACAGCAGGGTACAGAAAATAAACAGTTGTGGAGGACAGTAGCCAAATGTTCATAGAAGTGGCCTCATGACAGGCGGGGTCAGCGGTTCAAATTCCTAGGCCGGCTGGCAGACAGAGGGTGGATAGGCACAACAGCTCTCATTAAGATGCTGTAGACGATGGTACCAAAGTGCCCATTCAAGGAAGATTATGGTTTATAAAGGTGCCACAGCACAACAGGGAGCATCTGTGTAGCAGGGTGATATGTTGAGTTAAAATTCATATCTGAGTGTCTATAATGCAATTACAGTCAACTTCACTGATCACTCTTCTACTTTGAGCCATACTAACTATTTTCCCACATTTAGTCTCTTGACAAACTTATTTTTCTATTTTTTTTAAACAGACGCTGTTTGTTGATTGCTTACCTCACAAAACATTAGTTTTCAAGATTAATTCTGTCATTTCTTTGCACTTTTAACTGTATTGTTCTTGCTTGAAAATTCAGTGGCCATGATTATACCTCTACCAAGGAGTTAACGTGGTTGGGGTGGTTTGTCTTGACAGTTTGTTAGCAGGATTACGCAAAAATCACTGGATGGATTTGGATGAAATTTTCACCAGAGGTGGTCCTTGGGCTAGAGAGGAACCCATTACATATTGGTGATGATCCGAGAACTCATACCTCCACCAAGGCTCTTATCTTCTCGCATTATGTTAGCAAGAATACTCCAAAACTACAGGATAGACTTTGATGCAATTTTCACCAGAACTGGCTCATGGCCTACACACAAACCCATTACATTTTGGAGATGGTCCATGAGGGACGGAAGGAGCCTTGGCAGAGGTATGTGCTCTCGGAGTGCTTTTCTAGTTAAATTTGTTTTTAGATGTTAAACCACAGCGAGAAGAAAGTGATACAGTAGATGACTGCATGAGAACACACTCAGACGAAGCAGCTTGATGATTTAGAACAAAGCACATCCAAGTAACAGCACTAAGAGGAGAGTACAACAAAAGTTACAGTTAAATGCTGAAGACACAGACAAATATTTGGCCACTGTGATTGTGTGAGCAGAAGTTTTGCATATTAAACCTGAGTGGCGGTTCAGAAGACTTGTCTGTTGATAAAGTGCCTTTGGCTCCCTCTAGGTAGGGTTCTGTATATGAGCAACATTTGTTGGTGCCAGTTTAGTTTCCTGACCTACGTCATAATAATGATCAATACTTTTGTACAAGTCATTATATTACATTGTGATATGCTTAATAATGCTTCTATGTACATTTAGGTTTCCACAAATAAAAGATGTTGGATTAAATAAAATGGGGCTTGGATGTGTAACACTTTATTCTGAAAAAAAAAATCATTTAACAAACACTTCATGCCTCTTTAATTTGCTTATGAGCTTTATCTTGTCTTATCTTATCTTATCTTTTCTTTTCTTATCTTATCTGCTGAGCGGGAGTCTACTGCAGGCAAAAGGGGCGAGATGAGAATACATTAGATGTTGATGCTGAAAATTTTTGTGCATTAGTTTTATCTGCAGGATAGTTAACCTAAATGGAACAACACAGTATAGGTTGCTTTAGTATTTGATTTGTATAACTAAACAAAAGGAGCAGCCTTTCCTGGTTAACGGTTATTTAGAATAAATTAGTGAACATGTTTTGCTCAGGCTATATAATCAGTGCTGTGTATTTAAATGAAGGTATCTTGACTTTCTAGATCCCACTAGATAACACGTTTCCTCCTCCTGTCAGACCTGTGTAGGTAGGCTAGACAGCTACGGTGTAAATAGTTACTGTGACAGCGTCTCCAATCACATGCAACATCTCTATGATAATAGTGCATGCCCTGATAATTGGTGTTATTCATAATGCTGTCCCTGTAATCTGTGCTGTCCTACATGAGGCATTGTCCAGGTGACGCATTGGCTGCCTCCAGCAGAGACGACAATTTGATCCTTCACAACTTGGCCCTGTCTGCTGCTCATGCAAACAAGAACTGGTGTTCTGATTTATTCATCACACCTGCCTGGGATCTTTTTTTTATGTTGGTTTCATTTAAAATGGTTAAAATAGCTTTTAGGTCCCCCCCCCCCCCCACCCACTAAAAGAATAAAACTCAACTGTGACGGGCATTTGTGTCAAATTAATGCAACAAATGAGGTTTCGTATTTTGGTTTTGCTAGTCACATGAAATTTACAGATCAAATAAAAAAATTAAAGGAAGATGATGACAAAAATGCATTTTAACACAGGATAAACTAGAAAAGCACTTTGAGAGCGCATACCTCTGCCAAGGCTCCTTCCGTCCCTCATGGACCACCTCCAAAATGTAATGGGTTTGTTTTTGGAGGATTCTTGCTAACACAGTGTGAGAAGATAAGAGCCTTGGCGGAGGTATGCATTCTTGGATCATCACCAAAATGTTATGGGTTCCTCTCTAGCCCAAGGACCACCTCTGGTGAAAATTTCATCCAAATCCCTGCAGTTTTTGTGTAATCCTGCTGCACAAATGCAAACAAGGTCCTTGGTGGCGGTATGTACTCTCAGATCATCACCAAAATTTAATGGGTTCATCCTTGGCCCAAGGGCTACCTCTGGTGGAAATTTCATCAAAATCCATCCAGTAGTTTTTGTATAATCCTACTAACAGACAGACAAACAAACTGACGGCTGATGGACGGACAGACAGACAGACCACCCCGATTACATAACCTACCTGGCAGAGGTAATTAATAAAAAGAAACTATCATAAAATTGTGAAACTCGTTTAAAACATAGCTGTCATAAGTGCACCTATAGCTCACACACTGCCTTGGCAGAGACATGGGCTCTTTGTGCACTTCTTTGTTAGGAGGATAATTCACTGTTATTAATACAGATAAATCTTGGTCCAGCTTAGAGGTGAGTTAATTTTCAAAGTGACAAATCCAAAGGCGCTGCAGGAGCAGGGCCTCTGGATTTGCAGGGGCAGGGACTGTGGAATCATGATGGAGCTACCCACTCTTCATCTGGACTGTTTGCCCCTCTGCCATCTGGGAGAAGACTGTGCAGCATCAGGGTGAGAACCTCTCGACTGAGGTCCAGCTTCTTTCCTGAGGCTGTCCGACTAATGAACAGTTCATGAGCATGCCTATTAGCACACACAAACTCCATATTGCTACTTCTACAGTAAGTGCAACTTGTGTTTGAAGTGCAATGGGGGTTTTTTTGCTTGTTTTTTAGCAGTTAGGTCTTTTTTTATTCTATTTTTAGTAATTTTTATTCTGTTGTATATCGTCGGCCTCCGTCGGTCTATGATGACCATGGAAGAGAATCCTAAACGTCTACTCTGCTGGAACAACACCGCCTGTGGCTGAACAGGCCGATGTGCACCGGTGTTCTACCTTCCAGCGTTGGGCGTTGGTAGGATTCAAGCCTGGGCAGGAAGATATGGAGGACAAGATGTTACCCATGCAGCATGTCCCCCCTCTCCACGTCATTGATGAATCCAAAGGAACAGCAGGGCTGCTATAGTTTGGCACCAGCGCCGTCGCAGGAGCTGCCAGAACAATGTTGAGCACAACAGAGAACTGCCTTAGGGGCTCCGACTCCGGATTTTTCCTCAGGGTTGACTCCCGAAGCCTTTCCTGTGACCGGGTGTGCCGCAAGGCAGCGGAGGTTTGAAATCAGGGTTTACCTTCCCCTAGATGGGCTACCTTCCCAGGTTGACGAGCCACCATCTACCCGAAGCATCTGGTTTTAAGGCGCCAGAGATCCACCCTCGCCCCTTCTCCTATTAGTAAAAGCAGTTCCGCCGGGCTTAGAGACTAAACCACACGGGCAGGCTAGGAGTTGGACTTAGCTGTCAGAGCCTTTTCGAGACGCACGCCGTAAGGAGCATTTTATGAGCACTGGGAGCTTAACCCCAGTGCCGCTCCTGGCTATGACAACCTTGGAACCTTGTTGTATATTCTCTGGGCCTTAAGTACAAATTTTTTTCTCTCATGCCTGTATGTATGTTGGAATGACAATAAAGCATCATCTCATCTCATTAAAATGGTCATTAAAAAAATGAGGAAATCACAACATAACTGCATTACAAAGTTGGGTAAATATTCAAGAATTCACAGTTCTGTCCACGATTATTAGCGCCATTTGAGATGTGTAGGATGATAATATTTATCAACAGAAATTTTTTTTTAAAGATTATATAGTGATTTTATTTTATAACAACAAGCAATTCACATGCACCTTCTTGTTTTAATTATTACGCATGATGTGGTGTTACCTGTGGAAGCTGGGACTGGTCATACCTATCTACTGCACCTTTTTGCTTTCTGTTGCCTCAAGATAATGGTATAAGGTAATGTGTTGCGATAACAGCTCATTATCTTGTGATAATGGGATAAATTAATGTCACAAGATAACACTACATGATCTCACAAAAACACAATGAAAACAACAGTAATGACCACTGCCACCCTTGACTTCAGTACTTAACCACTAAATAGGATATTAAAAATAAATAAAACAATCAAACACATACAGTTGACAACATTGTTGACCTGGAAAGTCGTCACACATTCTAAAAATCACTTAAATGTGTTTTTAAAGGTGAAGTTGATTTAATAACCTTGCTGATACATCTAGCATAACTGAACCTGCGCCTCTATGTGAGGAATGAAAAGAGCAAAGGCGCCACCTAGTGTAGACAAAGAAAAGCTGCTGGGTGGAATCTGCCAGAAATCACAGGCCTGTTATTTGTCATCCATATTATTGAGCAGTTTATACGTTTCTGTATAATATCACGAGTGGAAATATTTGGTGCTGGTTTTCTTGCTATTTGTACTTAGAAACTTTATTTTAAAATGTGTTCTCAAATGTTTAGACTGGAATGGTGGCCTAGTGGTAGAGCATCTGCCCCCCCCAAATGGGTCATACCACAGACCATAAAAATTTCATTTTCTGCCTTCTAGCTTGGTACTCAGCATAAGTAGAATGGAGAAAGTAAAGTTTGTTACCGAGCCACAGGGGGGAGCACAAAACTAGTGCCGATTCCAAGCCCGGTAAGGGGAGGGTTGCATCAGGAAGGGCATTCGGTGTAAAAATCCTTGCCAAGTCAAACATGATCCACTGTGGCGACCCTGAATAAGGAGCAGCCAAAAGTGTGTGTGTGTGTGAGTTCTCAAATGTTTATTATTACTATTATCGGAGGTGTGTAGTATCCATTTCCAAAGTAGATGTATTCTGTCAACTTTTCCACAAAACTGAACCATCCATCCATCCATCCATCCATCCATCCATCTTCTACTGCTTATCCAGGGATCCAGGTCATGGGGTCATCAGTCCAGGCAGAGTAGCCCAGACTTCTGCCCAGTTCACATAGCACCATGATCCCCGTGATCCATCCTGCAGGTGATGAGCCCATTGGAGGCCAGACCCATGTGCCTCCTTTGAGTACACTGGGTCCTTGATGTAACGGTTTTCATAGAGATCCACAAGATCACTTAGTCTGGCCCTCCACCCACGACCAGTTTGCCTTGGGAGACCCTACCAGGGGCAAGTTGCCCCCGACAACATAGCTCCTGGAATCATACGGGCACTCAGACCCCTCCACCACGATAAGGTGGTGATCCACGGAAGGGTGTACTTTACCAGTGCCCTATAATACACTGCCTAGCCCCCCAAAAAGTCACTACCTGGATTTAACTAAGCAAATATTAGGTAAGAGCCTCCCATTGATCAGGTCTAGGTTCAGCAATATTATGTGCCCAAATAATGAGGTCAGCTGACTATCTGGGGCAGACTGATGTTTCTGTCAGCTGTGGCTACAGCAGTAGCTTACCACTACCATTGTCCGTCTGTGGAGTGAATGAATAATGGACTCATTGTAAAGTGCTTTGGGTATTTTGAAAGGCACAATATAAATGCAATACCGGAGTGGTGGCCTAGTTGGTAGAGCATCTGCCCCACAACCGGGAGGTTATGGGTTCAAATCCCAGCCGAGTCACACCAAAGACCATATAAAAATGGTACTTACTAGCTTGGGGCTCAGCATAATAGAATGGGGAAAGGAAAGTTAACGTAGAGAGCTACCAGAGGACTGACCCCCCCCCCCCCCATTGTAGCTTTCACTACTTACAATAGATGTGTGGCTAGTGTTACATATTGAAAAACAGTAGTAATATGGTGGCCAGGATTTACTGGGGAATAGAGGGGGCTGGCAGCCCACCTTTCTGGTGGTGACGTCAGTCAGGGTATAAAGGTCACGGCTGGAAGGGGCACGTCCTCTTTCGCCGTTGACACCTGGATACAGAGCACTGTAGCCTGCTGCTGTACTTCTGTGAGTTCTTTAATAAACCACATTGACTGCCTTCCGCCCTGCTCATTATTATAGCAATTATGGACACAACATTTGGCGACGAGGAGAACACGGTAATGGAGCGTGCTGCTACCAGTTTTCGGACGTTTCTGGAGGCCCTGGGCAAGCCTCCCGTACCTTGGACTAGGTGGTTTGCCACTTTTAGCAACTACCTGGTGGCCCTCAACCTCAGTGAGTTGGAAAAATTATGAGCAAGGGCGATATTAGTCCATAATTTGGGCATGGAAGGGCAGAGTCCTCGAGACATTAGGAGGAGCCGATAGCTTTGAGGAGGTTGTGGAGCTAATGGCGAGGTATTTTCACGCTCTGGGAAATGTCATTGTCCGGCACATCCAGTTTTGGCAGCGCCACCAGTGGACGGGAGAGTCAGTGAACAGATTCGTGGCAGACCTATGTCAGCTGGCGGCGGAATGCAAATTTGGAGCTCTGCAAGATGAGATGATTCGGGATCAGCTAGCGGAGCATGTTTGCTGTTCTGCTGCCCGGTCACGTCTTCTGACCTACTGGGGCGAATTAACACTAGCCACCGCTATCGACATTGCTCAGCAGTTTGAGGGGACTGAAATCATAGCAAGAGACCTCAGCGGAGGGTCCTCTACAACACAGGATGAGCCCCGTTTAAAAGCGCTGACAGCGGGCCCTGAAGATGAAGATGATATTGAGGAATCGGAATATACCTCCGTTGTCAGGATCAGGTCTACCCTGGGAACACCAAGATGTTACAGCTGTGGGTCCGCTAGACATAATTATAAGTCCGGAGAGTGTCTGGCGAAAGGAAAGCGCTGTGGAAAATGTGGCCTGCTGCACCACTTCGCGCGGTCCTGTATGAACTTTTTTTTTTTTTTTTTTTTTTTTTTTTTTTTTTTTTTGTTACTTATTTGTACCCGTAGGTAGACTTGGTTTGCAGTCTGGTGACAAGCCACCGGCTGCTGGTCACTGCGTGCGCGAGCGCCCTAAACCTACATGTTTTTGGTGTGCGGGAGGAAACCGGAGAAATCCCGGAGTAAACCCGCGCAACACGGGGAGAACATGCAAACTCCACACAGCTCACTGTTGGTCGGGGGCTGGTATCGAACCCACGATCTCATGATCCCCGCGGTCCCCGGGCCGAGGGTAAAACTGTGCTGCCACAGTGCTAAACCACTGCGCCACCGTGCAGCCCTTTGAGCGAGGGGAACGAAGACAAGGAGGGGGCTCCTCCACGAAGACCCCCACTGTTATTCATACGGTTGCACCGGAGACGGGTGGCCATATCTACTGCACGGTATCACTGGACAGAGTCGGGATATCAATGCAGGTGGATACGGGAGCTGTGGTTTCAGTGTTGAACTTGCAGACGGTGAAGAGTTTGTTACCCCGGTACTGCATCCAGAAGACATCTGCCCCATTCTATGGCTATTGAAAGAGCAGGATCGTCGTGCTGGGGTACACCGTGTTAATGGCAGAGTACAAGGCGCGAATCATGGCGAATGTCCAGGTGGTGGTGACTGCTACAGGATCCAACATTATGGGATACGGCATGCTTTACGGCTTGGGCTTTTCCATCGCCAGCAACACCGGAGAAGAGTGGTCGGGCTGCGGGCTGTGGGACCGACCCCCTCCGGGTGTGGATGATGATGCGGTGTGGGACGCCAATTGGTCCGGGATGGAAGAAGACAGTCAGGAGGAACGTCACGGAGCGCCTCCCCGGGATGGACCCGATGCCAGAGTCTAAGTTACCCTTGGTGTGGGAGCTGGACGGCACAGCGGGGTCCCTGGGTCAGTAGGTGGGACCAAGACATCAGCGCTGAACAGTACCGGGGCAAGACCAACAGGTGCACGTTTAAAATGCACCAGAAGACGGCCTTCGAAAAGGGCTTCAGGCCGGGCTGGTAGATTGGCCAGCTCTAAATGGGAATCCCCCCCACAACATGAGGATCTGAAGAGACCTATTAGAGCTCCCCTGTGTATCGGTGATGAGGTTCGCCCTAGGGTTGAAGCTCGGTCGAGGGGGCTCTATAAGCATCGTGGGCAGTATGATGACCAGGGGCGGCTACAGGTGAAGGCGACCCGGAGTGACGGCTACTTGGGCTTGATAGACAAGATGTGGAGGCACCCCAGCGAGCTGCGTCATGTGGTGGAGAAGATGAGACGGCGCAGCTCGTCACCAGAGACTGAGAGACGGAGACACTCTGGCTGGGAACCACGGGATGGCAATCCGGGGGGGGGGGGCTTCTACTGGGTGTGTAAAATGACTGTGGGTATGTTTGGTTGGTGTATGTTAGGTTTTCTTACCCTGTGTCATTTTGTATATAGTTTATAACCTTATTGGAGCATACCCCGTGTCCTGGAAGCGAAGTAATTATAACACGTAGATTATTAGTTAATGGCTAAGTATATTATGGAAATTGTGTAATTGTTTAAAAAAAATGAATGTAAACTGAAGAAGGATAAATTTAGTGAAAATCATGGGTTGATTGTTTAATGTGAATGTAAAAAGTAATTGAAAATTCTATTGCTCAGGTGGGAGCTGCCCAACACAGTTATTGGTGTAATGTACCCAAGTGTGGGGTGGGTGTTGTGGGGGAAGGGGGGGGCAATACGGGGGAGGTTGGTTAAGCGTTTATATTGGTTAAGGGATAGCGCCGTACCATGGCTGCTTCATCCATCCCAGTGGATGCCCTCAATTTCCCGTCTGGGGATCAATAAAGTATACAAAATCAAAAATCAAATTAAAAAAAATATTGTTCATTATATATGATACGTATGTTAGGATTGTTCTGGGATTAATTTTTTTAGAAACACATCTTATTTTTATTTTGGACTTGTAGGAGAAGGCGGCAGAATAATCCGCCTGGCCGTATAGAGGGCGTTGGTAGTCTACCCGTCCCTCCAGCCTTGGTTGTGTGAATGGATAGGTTATTTATTTATTTTTGTACATAAAGTTTTCCCTGTTAGAGTGTGAGTCGGGTGATAAATTTGGGTGGGCCAACCTGTGTGCTTGATTTTTTTAAGGGGCGGGGGAATGTTACATGTGGAAAAACAGTAGTAATATGGCAGCCAGGATTTACCAGGGAATAGAGGGGGCTGGCGGCCCACCTTTCCGGTGGTGACGTCAGCCGGGGTATAAAGGTCACGGGTGGAAGGGGCACGTCCTCTTTCACCGTTGACGCCTGGATACAGAGCGCTGTAGCCTGCTGCTGTATTTCTGTGAGTTCTTTAATAAACCACATTGACTGCCTTCCGCCCTGCTCATTATTATAGCAATTATGGACACAACAGCTAGGGTCAAAGAAACGGAGATAGGTACCGCTCCATACACCACCCTAGTGTCCCACATGTTGTGGAAGGGAATTAACTAACTAAATGCAATCCATTATTATCTGAATATACAACCATTAAACCGGCAGGATTTCATGGACAGATCGCACCCCTAGCGGCACAGCGCAGCGCTGCACCTGTCAGATGATGTTATATGACGTGGCCAAAAAACTCCCCAGTTGATTTAAGTTGTACAAAGGATTCCACCTCACAAGGTGGCATACACATATAACTTACTGCTCTTGCTTTGGCGGAATCATGGCGGACATAGAAGCATCCTTCTTTACACCAGAGAGGAAGAAGTTTTTAGACAAACACATATGGACGTTACCAATTGCTGTGGACGTACTCGGTTGCGGGCAGAGGAGCATTTGCTCCCGAATTTGCCAACTATGATTCTAAAAAGAGATTATTTAGCTTATGAAGGTAAATGTTTACATTTTGTTATAACAGAGGGTGCGCAAAGCTGCCTGATGTTCACCTGCTGCCCCCCTCAGTGCCATGTGACCAAACAACAATCATATCAGATAAATTGCGGCGGAATAAAAGCGAAATTGAGGTGGAATAATCATAACAGTTTCTGGATGTAAGGAGGAAAAATAAAATGGCTGACAGAAGAGAAAATACCGACCAGGATGCCGCAAAAGGACGAAGCAAGCGAGCCGCCTTTGCCAGCGGTAAGGTAAGTGATGAATGTCTGTTTGTTTACATTGTACTGCATTGTACTGATTTTCTGGTTCATATACTTTGAAGATAAGATAACAAAATGCCCACAACAAGAAATGGTGACAAAAAGCACAACCATTCTTTGTGTAAATATGTCCAAAGTCCACTTTTGACTGAAAGTTATGTAATTCGACATGGCTGCCGTGGCATTATGTGTCATGATTAAGCTGGCAGCTCACGTGCACGATGCTAGCACAGGACGGAACCACACAAGGGGGAAACGTTCAATAGTTTATTAAATGTAGAAAACAGTGCACAATTAGATAAACAGCCACTCGCCAGAAGATTCAATCCACCTGTGAAGAGAAAGCGAGAGCTGTCAGCGGAGAAGCAGAGTAGGGAACATGGGCGAGCCAAACTGCATCTTACTCGGGACTCCGAGGGAGGACCGGCAGGACTCCTGCGGGGAATAGATGAACCAGTAGGGAAGGGGGAATGAGCTAGAAGTGCCTGACTGGGTGAAGATTCATTGCTGGGAGGGTGATGAGGTGGCAGGAGAGCGCACGCAGTCCCGAGACACACCTACACGATGGTAGCAACCTGTAACGAAAGGAAAGAGAACAGTTTAGACAACGTGTCTAAGCAAAGTTCAGAATGACCTGCTTGCCTGAATTAGGGCAGTATACCCAGACGAGCCAGCGTTGACTGTGCGGAGGAGGCCTCCTTAAATATGCTGGCTGAAGAGCAGGCACAGGTGTGTCCTCTGCCTCAGGTGCAGTGATGAGTTACTGAACATGCGGCAGCAGGGGAGGGGCGCGCTCTCGCTGCCCATGACAGGGCCCCCCTTCTAGGAGCGCCTCCTGGTGGTCCAGAGGACTTCTCCGGGTGGGTTTGGTGGAAGACCCAGAGCATCTCCTTGTCCAGAACCAATGATGAGGGGGTCCAGGATCGTTCCTCCAGGCCGTAGCCCTCCCAGTCCACCAGGTACTGCAGTCCCCGGCCCCGACAGCGAACATCCAGAATCCGGCAGAATGTGTAGGCGGGGTGACCATCGATGATTCGGGGAGGAGGAGGTGGCTTTGGGGGGGGGCAGAGAGGATTGACCGATAGGGGTTTAATGTGGGACACGTGGAAAATGGGGTTCACCCGTAGCGTAGGAGGGAGCCTCAGCTGAACCGACATGTCATTTAAGCCGGGTGATGGGATATGTTCCCAGAAAGCGGGGAGACAGCTTCTTAGATTTCTCCTTCAGAGGGACCTGACTCGCCGCCAGCCAGACTTGCTGTCCCACGGTGTATTTGGGAGCCGGGACCCATTTCCTGTCAGCGGCTGACCAGGTGTGTTCCGTGGTGCATGCCAGGACAGCCCGGGTAGCCCTCCAGACCTGCCAGCAGCGACGAGCATGGGCCTCTATGGACGGAACCGCCACCTCCCTCTCAGTCATGAGAAGAAGAGGTGGGGTATAACCCAGGGACGCCTCGAATGGAGTGAGTCCTGTGGCCGTGGAAAAGGCCGAGTTGAGGGAATACTCCACCCAGGTCAGGTGTGAGCTCCACGAAGCCGGGTTCTCAGCTGCTACGCACCGCAGGGTGGCCTCCAGGGACTGATTGGCGCGCTCTGCCTGCCCGCTACTCTGAGGATGATTCCCGGAGGAGAGACTCACTGTAGTGCCCAGTGTCCGACAAAAGGCCCTCCAGACCTGGGACGTAAATTGTGGACCCCGGTCAGACACAATGTCAATGGGGATGCCATGGACCTTGCTCACATGGTCTGTCAATAGGACCGCCGTCTCCAAGGCTGAGGGGAGCTTCGGGAGGGCCATCAAATGCACCGCCTTGGAGAAGCAATCCACGATTATCAGGATTACAGTCTTCCCACGGGAGGGGGGGGAGTCCGGTCACAAAGTCCACATATGGTCCACATATGAGACCAAGGACAACCCGGGGTGGGAAGGGGCTGGAGGAGTCCCGAAGGGGGAGAGGAGTCGGATTTCCCCCTGACACAGGTCTGGCAAGCCCTAACGTAATCCCGTGCGTCCTGCCGGACAACGTCCACAGTGCAGGTGATGCCAGGATGGCAGGCAAAATGGCTGGTATGGGCCCACTGGAGAACGTCACTGCGGAGGGCAGCCGGGACATAGAGGCGATTCTGGGGCCACCCTACTGGCACAGGCTCCCGGGACTGGGCCTGCCGGACCCTCTGCTCGATATCCCAAGTAAGGGCACCAAAGACACACAAAGGCGGGATAATGGTTTGGGGGGGAGGGGGGGTCTACCTCCCCAGAATCAAACTGGCGCAATAGCGCGTCTGGTTTGATATTCCGGGCACCAGGCCAGTAAGTGATGGTAAAATTAAACCGCTGGAAGAATAAAGACCAGTGAGCCTGCCTGGCGTTTAATCGGCGGGCCGACCCGCAAGTGTTCAAGATTCTTGTGGTCGGTCCACACAATGATGGGGTGAATGGCACTGTCCAACCAATGTCTCCACTCCTCCAGTGCCAACTTAATGGCCAGCAGCTCTCTGTCCCCCACGTCATAATTTCTCTCGGCCGGCGTAAGCTGACAAGAGAAATATGCGCATGGGTGGAGCTTCTGATCCAAGGACGTGTGCTGCGACAGCACAGCGCCAACCCCCATGTCAGATGCATCCACCTCGAGGATGAACTGGAGCTGCATGTCGACCTGTGCCAAGATGGGTGTGTCCGTGAACAGGCATTTTAATTTGTTAAACGCCTGCTCCGCTGCCTCGGTCCAGCGAAAGAGGACCTTAATGGAGGTCAGCTGAGTAAAAGGCAGTGCCACCCCACTATAGTTCCTTATGAACCGTCGATAAAAGTTTGCGAACCCAAAGAAGCGTTGGAGCTCCCTATGGGACTGGGGAGTTGGCCAATCCAGCACTGCCTTCACCTTGGCCAGGTCCGCAATCAGTCTCCCCTTGGCCACTATGAAGCCCAAGAAGGTGGTAGATGTTGTTGAGAACTCACACTTCTGGCTTTGACGTAGAGCCCGTTCTCCAAGAGCCGTTGCAGATCGGCCCTGACATGGGCTTCATGTTCTTCTGGCGAGCAAAAGAAGATTAAGATGTCATCAAGATAAACAAACACGAATTGATACAGCATATCGCAGAGGACGTCGTTAATTAACCGCTGGAAGACGGCGGGGGCGTTAGTGAGCCCGAAGGGCATCACCAGATATTCAAACTGCCCCTGGTGTGTCTTAAATGCCGTCTTCCACTCATCGCCCTCGCGGATGAGGACCAAATGATACGCATTCCTAAGATCCAATCTGGTAAACACTTTGAGCGCTGAAGGAGCTTGAACGCTGAATTGATTAAGGGTAAAGGGTACTTGTCCTTAATGATAATAGTGTTAAGCTCTCGGTAGTCGATGCACGGGTGCAGCAAGCAATTTGCATGTGGGAATACCCACCTGCTGAACGAATTCAGCAGACACGAAAATACCCTCCGACCTCGAGTCAACCAGTGTCTTGGCCCTCCTCTCGACCCCCAGCAGTTGCACGAGGCCTGAGATAGACAAATTACCGGGGGGAGTGTTTTTAGTCCTGCCCGCCAGACCCCCCATGGTTACTGACGGGCCACGTCTTTTTGGCCGCTGGCGGCATTCGTCCTGGCAGTGGTTCAGTGAACCACAGTGCAGGCACGCACCAGCCCTCCCCCTTCACCGGCATTCATCATCGGTGAGGTACCGAGAGAGCTCCATCGGCTTGGGCGAAGAGACGGTGCCACCAGTGTCAGTAGTCATGGCGGGTCCGCGCGTGGCTCGTGGGTGAGAGGAGGCCTCGCGGTCCTTCGCACGCTCACGGTGCCTGTTATCCAGACCAACAGCTTGAGCTATAAGATCGTTGAGGGTCTTAGGAACAGGGTGAACCCCCAGTTCGTCCCGCAGCTGTTCGCTCAACCCATGGAGGAATGCACTACGCAAGGCAATTTCATTCCACCCCGAGTCTGCAGCAACAACTCGGAACTCCACCGAGTACTCGGATGCTGACCAGGTACCCTGGAGGAGCGTCATTAGGCAGCTCATCACATTGCCCTCACTCTTGGACCGATCAAACGCGCAAGTGAAGGCATCAACAAATTGGCTGAATGTATAGCACCACCCCTCAGGGTTGTCTAACGTGGAGTGTGCCCAATCAAGGGCTCGGTCCTTCAATAACAGTGTGAAAAACTGTATCTTGGCCGTGTCCCCCGGGTACTCCTCCCCGACCTGCTCCAAATACATATGTACCTGAATTTAAAAAACTCTTACATTTCCCTATCTCCCCCGCGTATGGGGTAGGCGTGGCAATGGAAGTGGTACGCCGCACCATAGTGCGGGGAGCAGGCTGAGGAGGCGGAGCCGGGGGAGACAATTGAGACCAAAGCTGGTTAAGGTTCAATGCCTGTTGCGTCAGCACAGCAAGCTGGTGCTCAGTCGCTGACAAGCGATCCAGAGCTGACAGCTCCTGTGACGAAGCACCGGCTGAGCTATCGTCCAGGCTGGCTCGTTCTGTCATGATTAAGCTGACAGCTCACGTGCACGATGCTAGCACAGGACGGAACCACACAAGGGGGAAACGTTCAATAGTTTATTAAATGTAGAAAACAGCGCACAATTAGATAAACAGCCACTCGCCAAAGATTCAATCCACCTGTGGAGAGAAAGCAAGTGCTGTCAGCAGAGAAGCAGAGTAGGGAACATGGGCGAGCCAAATTGCATCTTACTCGGGACTCCGAGGGAGGACCAGCAGGACTCCAGCGGGGAATAGACAAACCAGTAGGGAAGGGGGAATGAGCTAGAAGTGCCTGACAGGGTGAAAATTCATTGCTGAGAAGGTGATGAGGTGGAATGCAAGTGCACGCAGTCCCGAGACACACCCGCACGATGGCAGCAACTTGTAACGAGAGGAAAGAGAACAGTTTAGACAACGTGTCTATGCAAAGTTCAAAACAACCTGCTGGCCTGAATTAGGGCAGCATACCCAGACAAGCCAGCGTTGACTGCACGGAGGAGGCCTCCTTAAATACGCTGGCTGAAGAGCAGGCGCAGGTGTGTCCTCTGCCTCAGGTGCAGTGATGAGTTAGTGAACGTGCGGCAGGAGGGGAGGGGCACGCTCTTGCTGCCCATGACATTATGCAAATTAGATGTGTAAATTTACTCCTACCTCAAACTTTGGATCATATGCTTCATCTTTCTAATTGACAGTAAGCCATTATCTCTTACCACTTTCAAGTTATAGCTTTGTCAATCTGACATCTGAACTGAATATTTTCTTGAAAAAAATCTTGACCACTAGGGGGTTATGGTGCAACTTGACACCTGGGCCAGTTAAGAGGACCAGGTTATTCCATCAATGGATTTTTTTTTCTTCCCTGATGGCACAGGCATATTCCAAGATGACAATGCCATTATGCATTCGGCTTGAATTGTGAAAGAGTGGTTGCATGAGACATCATTTTCACACATGGATTGTGTTTTGTATGGAAATACCTGGGTGAAGGATGAGGCAGGATGATGGTTGGCGAACACAGTTTTATTGAACTACGTACAAGACAGCAGATACACAGTATGCACCAGCGTGGTCATCCGGCAAAAACAGGCCATAAAATGGATGCCCTCTGCGTTAGATAGGGCGGTGCAGTGACGTGACAGGAAGTGCACGTCACAACACCACACTTCACAATAATGTGCCATTTTATATCCCCCCCACCCCCACCGTAGAAAAGTCCAAAACCACACGCACAATTGAGCCCCCCCTTCCCAAATTTGGGACCCGAATCACGCACTAAAATAATGGGAACCAATGTACTAAAATGGCCTAACATACTCACACAGAACAGCTAAAATTAATAAATAAATGGCTGACGGGTGGACTACCATGCAGCCCGCACGGTGGGGTGGATTGTTCTGCCACCCAATAAACTAAAAAGTCCTTTATTTCAAACTAAAAATATCAGCTATGCTCCTAAACTAAACAAAACACATAAAACAATCCCATATCATAACATGCATGCACAAAATCCAAGAACTATAAATAAGCACAATCATTCTGGTGAAAAAGTTGAAACCTCCATGGGGGGTCCAGGGCAGCCCCTCACCAGGCGCGCCCCTAAGACTGCAGACCCCCGGAGCGATGGCCAACCCTCTGGATGACGGAGCCTGGATCTCACACCGCCATCACCAACTCCCATCCAGCCTCGCCACCTGGAGCGTCTTCCCGGACACGCTGAAGTTGATTGGCGTGCCTCAACGAGTCATCAGTCAATCTGACACACGCTGCGCCCAGCTTAGTCACAATGCGGAGACACCCTCAATGTTTTGCTGGCTGTCATTTGGCCCATCTTCGCTGTGGACGTCCTTCACCCTGAACCCAAACCAAGCCATAACCCAAAGTGGAATTTCACTCAGCCCCCAATGTACTGCTGCTGAGCATGCGGTAACTCCATGCTTGTCAGTCTGGCCCCATCCTCTTCTATAAATGTTGTAGTGTTCACCATTGTAGCTGCAGACCCCCCACCCAACTGTGGCCAAGAACCGGAGGCATCTGGGGCTAGCACATTGATGTCACTCACCAGCATGGGTGCCAATCCTGAGCGAGAGGTGGTCAACTTGAAAGCGAGAGCGTCCGTTAGCTCTTTGTACCATTCACTCCCAGTGTCCGTCAGGGGCGAGTGGGGTGATTTCTCCCTTGGGCTCCCCGGGTAAGACAAACGGCACACCCTGGCATAGTGATTCAAGCGTCCACATTTGCTACAACATTTTCCTCTAGCTGGGCAATTCTTCGCTTTACGGTGGTGTGTCGCGGACCCACAACCCCTGCAACGGGAGTCTCCTGGGGCAGACCTTTGGCTGGCAGCATTAACTTCCCAAAAATCTTCATCCGAGCTATCCGAGCTATCAGGGTCCGCAACATTAGCTGAGACAAGTGGCTCCAGCTTCTTTTGTGGCTGGCGCCAATTTAGTTCCACAGCTAGCTTATCAACGGCTTCCCACCGGAGAGCTAGCTCCACTGCTTTAGATAACATCAAGTCATTAGGCACCATTAATAGCCTAGCACGCAGCTCAGCGTTACACGTGTTCTGCTAGTTGGTTGCATACCATTTCATCTTCAAGTGGTCCAAAACAACATTCGTTGGCTAGCTGCTTCAAGTCAATGACATATTGGCGGATAGGCTCACCTACCCACTGGCATCTTCGGCAAAAACGAATTCCCCGAACAGTAACGTTGTCTGGGGTGGAGAAACATTTAGCTATCATCTTCACAATGTCCTCACATGAGTCCGCTGTGCCGAGCATCCGCAGGACCCTCCGGCCCTCCATACCCAGGTTGCGAATGAGAAGCACCCGGTCTCTTGCTTGATGGAGTTCCCCGAGGCCCAGCGCCATAACATACATCTGATAGGCCTCCCACCAATGCGACCACGAAACTGATGGTTCGCCTGGGAGCTCGAGAAAAGGACAAAGTAGGGTGATGCATGCCTCCATGAGTTAATCCTCAATCGCCAAATGTTATGTATGGAATACCGGGTGAAGGATGATGGTTGGCGAACACAGCTTTATTGAACTATGTACAAGACAGCAGATACACGGTATGCACCAGAGTGGTCATCCGGCAAAAAGAGGCCGTAAAATGGATGCCCTCTGCCTTAAATAGGGCGGTGGAGTGACGTGACAGGAAGTGCACGTCACTACACTGCACTTCACAATAATGTGCCATTTTGTATCTCACAGATTGGCCACCACAGAGTCCAGACCTTAACCCCATTGAGAATCTTTGGGATGTACTGGAGAAGACTTTGCACAGTGGTCCAACTCGCCCATCATCAATACAAGATCCTGGTGAAAAATTAATGCAACTCTGAATGGAAATAAATGTTGTGACATTGCAGAAGCTTATCAAAACAATGCCACAGTGAATGTGTGCCATAATCAAAGCTAAAGACGGTCCAATGATGTATTAGAGTGTGTGACTTTTTTTTGGCCAGGCAGTGTATATTCAGGTAGTCAGCTAACCTCATTCTTTGGGCACATAACGTTGCTGAACTTGGACCTGACCAACTGCAGCAACCCCAGATCACAGCACTGCCCCCACAGGCTTGTATGGAAGGCACTAGGCATGATGGATGCATCACTTCAGCCACCTCTCTTCTTACCTTGATGCGCCCATCACTCTGGAATAGGGTAAATCTGGACTCATCAGACCACATGACCTTCTTCCATTGCTCCAGAGTCCAATTTTTATGCTCCTTAGCAAACTGAAGCCTTTTTTTTCGATGGTGGTGACCTTTTTTTGGCCAGGCAGTTTATGTTTGTCCATGGCTTTGTACTTTACAAAGTAGTTTTACTGCAGAATATTTCTTACTTTTACTTGAGTAGATTTGTGGAGGAAAACCTACTTTTACTTAAGTGCATTTAGCTTGGTTATTTGAACTTCATTGCTTTGAAAAAAGTTAGAAGTGTTGCTAAAAAGCTGAGTCGCAGCATGGAGAGGATAAGCAAAGCCTGACTCATTTCTCTCTTTAGCCATCCGGTATATTTATTGAACGTTACTTGAAGCAGAACATGTCAGCAGCATACAGACATCTCCCCTGCTGCTACCCTCTGTTCAGAACTACAGTCACGTCTGTGTCTCACTGATCAGCTCAACACACTGTTGCAGCCTCAGTGGGACCCTGGAAAACAGAGTACGTGGTGATGTCATTTACCAGTCCCTCCAAGATTTCACAGGATGTTTTTATGATTGTTGTGGCTCAAAAAGCCTGAATTCATGGGAGTTTTTTTAAGTTGTGATAAAAGTTGCTTTGTTTTTAGACTTCTTTTTGCACTAAAAGTTGTGGGAAGAATTACAAATTTTAAAAGCAGATTTTTTTTTTCAGTTTACTGCAGTGATATTCTATATATCAATACAAGGAAAGCACAGGATTGTCAAAAATTTCCTATTACAGTGATCTGTAAATTAAGCAAAAACTTCTGCTATACAGAAAAACTTTTGTGCAACACCAAATACAGACTTTAACACAATATCCATTACAACAGCTACATTGCGTTGAATGCATGTTAAAGAGTATAGATTTGGAAATTATTGGCAGCACCTTCATTTGAAAACTCCCTACAGTCCCCAAGCACTCGGTACTGAGCGGAGAGGAAAAAATAAATAATTTATTCTGTTGCTCTGTATTGTCTATTGGAGTCTGTGTTTTTCTGAAAAAAAAAAAATTACAGACAATATTCTCTCTCTTTCCGTGCCTAACGCCTACCTGTCTGTCTGCCTCATGTCTTGACATACACACTTGTCTCTTCAGACACACATCTTTCATTTACAGCGAGGCGAGGCGGGGGGTAGGTGTGTGTCCAGATCGGAGATTCACAGTTTTAAAGCTCACTGACAAGATGTAGTAATGATTTTACCTCTAAAGCTGTATAAATGTTCAAACACTGGCTGTAGTGTTAGATTTCCTTGTTTTGTTTGTGGTTTTATGGCGTCTCTCTTCACGCACACTCCCGCAACGGGGTGCTTTTGGGGCAGGCAGACGTTTTTCAACACAAACCCAGTGCTTCGTATTATATCGTGAAAATGACACGAGATGGAAAGCTTCTTGAAGGACATCCAACTTAACTTTATTTGACAGAACACTCAACTATATACAGAGTGGGCCGTGCCCACCTGATGTCACCCTGTGGGTGGGCACGGCATCCCAGACACCCAAATCTCGTACATAACCACCACCCCTCCCCCCTTTACAAACTGTGAAACCACACACACAATTGAACCACCCAAATTTAGAAACCCGAATCACACACTAAGGACAGGGAGAATATTATGCAGTAATAGAACAACCTATCACATTCACACCAAAATAATCAAAATGGACCACGTCTCCTTAAAATACATAAAATAATCTCATATTACACACATTCACTCACATATACAGTAGGGTAAAAAAGTATTTAGTCAGCCACCAATTGTGCAAGTTCTCCCACTTAAAAGATGAGAGAGGTCTCCAATTTTCATTATAGGTATACCTCAACTATGAGAGACAAAATAAGAAAAAAAAAAATCCAGAAAATCACATTGAAGGATTTTTAATGAATTAATTGGTAAATTCCTCGGTAAAATAAGTATTTGGTCAATAACAAAAGTTCATCTCAGTACTTTGTTATATACCCTTTGTTGGCAATGACAGAGGTCAAACGTTTTCTGTAAGTTTTCACAAGGTTTTCACACACTGTTGCTGGTATTTTGGCCCATTCCTCCATACAGATCTCCTCTAGAGCAGTGATGTTTTGGGGCTGTCGCTGGGCAACACAGACTTTCAACTCTCTCCAAAGATTTTCTATGGGGTTGAGATCTGGAGACTGGCTAGGCCACTCCAGGACCTTCAAATGCTTCTTATGAAGCCACTCTTTTGTTACCTGGGCAGTGTGTTTGGGATCATTGTCATGCTGAAAGACCCAGCCACGTTTCATCTTCAATGCCCTTGCTGGTGGAAGAAGGTTTTCACTCAAAATCTCACGATACATGGCCCCATTCATTCTTTCCTTTACACGGATCAGTCGTCCTGGTCCCTTTGCAGAAAAACAGCCCCAAAGTATGATGTTTCCACCCCCATGCTTCACAGTAGGTATGGTGTTCTTTCTCCTCCAAACACGACAAGTTGAGTTTTAAACCAAAAAGTTCTATTTTGGTTTCATCTGACCATATGATCATCCAAATGCTCTCTGGCAAACTTCAGACGGGCCTGGACATGTACTGGCTTAAGCAGGGGGACACGTCTGGCACTGCAGGATTTGAGTCCCTGGCGGCGTAGTGTGTTTCTGATGTAGCCTTTGTTACTTTGGTCCCAGCTTTCTGCAGGTCATTCACTAGGTCCCCCCCATGTGGTTCTGGGATTTTTGCTCACCGTTCTCGTGATAATTTTGACCCCACGGGGTGAGATCTTGCGTGGAGCCCCAGATTGAGGGAGATTATCAGTGGTCTTGTATGACTTCCATTTTCTAATAATTGCTCCCACAGTTGATTTCTTCACACCAAGCTGCTTACCTATTGCAGATTCAGTCTTCCCAGCCTGGTGCAGGACTACAATTTTGTTTCTGGTGTCCTTTGACAGCTCTTTGGTCTTGGCCATAGTGGAGTTTGGAGTCTGACTGTTTGAGGTTGTGGACAGGTGTCTTTTATACTGATAACGAGTTCAAACAAGTGCCATTAATACAGGTAACGAGTGGAGGACAGAGGAGCCTCTTAAAGAAGAAGTTACAGGTCTGTGAGAGCCAGAAATCTTGCTTGTTTGTAGATGACCAAATACTTATTTTACTGAGGAATTTACCAATTAATTCATTAAAAATCCTTCAATGTGATTTTCTGGATTGTTTTTTCTCATTTTGTCTCTCATAGTTGAGGTATACCTATGATGAAAATTGGAGACCTCTCTCATCTTTTAAATGGGAGAACTTGCACAATTGGTGGCTGACTAAATACTTTTTTGCCCCACTGTATATACAGGCATTCACACCAGAAAAATAAAATATCAGGTAACCCCAATGTCTCTGGGTAGCCACCATCCAGAAAACTGCCTCAGAGGCCCTGGGCACCCCCACAGCATACGCGCCCCTGGCCTCTGTCCGCCTCCAGGGTCGAAGCCCCCCTCCCTGGCAAACATGTCTTTATGCCACCAAAATCTTCTATACAGCAACAGAGGGCCTGGGCATCCCCACGGCATCCTTTAGTCCGGCCGCTGCTGCCCCCCAGGATTGAAACAACCCTCACTGGCCAACATGTCTCTAACCTTCAACACTGTTTTTTCTTCTCTGGGCCGAACCCTACCATCGACCTGCAGGGGAACCCGACCCGGTCTCCCATGCCCACCACGTCGTCTCAGGACCTCCTTCCCGCGTCGTGCTGTCCCGCCGACCCGGTCCAAACTCTTACCCCGACAATGCCGTTTGGCGCTCTGCATAACCGCGCCAATTTTTTCCGCTCCACACTCTCGTCCTCCAGCCTCAGCAGCCCTCTTCACGGGGACCCCGCAGTGCCATCCAGTTCCCACACCAAGGGTACAGCGGCCACCGGCATCGGGGTCAACCCTCGCTGGGTTATCGTCACACCAGTCACAATTAACACCCAGCTCGTGTCCCAAACCGCGCCGTCAACCATGTCTGGCTGTAGCTGCTGTCCCTCGGGGCCCTCTGTGACACTCCCGTCGGCTCCATCTCCCGACCTGGGCACGTCGTCACTGCTCTCGGCCCCTTCACTTCACATGTCTTGCTGCGTAGCCTCCGTATCCGGCCGCTGCTCATCTCCGGGACATGCACCATCGCCCTTGCCAGGCCCGCTCACTGACCTGGGCTCCTCACCACTGCATCCCGTGTGCTTAGTGTTGGTGCTCCGCTGCGCTGTCACTGTGTGCTGCGGCTGCTGCTCCTCCCCGGGGCCTTCAGCCTGCCTGGCCTCGCTCACCCGCTTTTGGCGCGAAGTTAGCTCCTCAGCTAGTCCATCAGTTTCTGGCACCAAGAGCTCCATCACTTGCAGCTTCATGGCCCTTGTCTGACCGTTGAAGTGCCTGGCCAGCCGCTCAACAGCATCCTTGTAGAGGTCCGCTCCACCCAGAGTACCGAGGATCTTTCGGCCCTCCGCGCCAAGATTGTGGGCCAGGAACGCCCGCAAACGTCTCCCGTTTAGCCTGTGTAGGCCCAGCGCCCTAATACAGTATATTCCTCAAATGAAGCTCTCCACTCCAGCCAGAGTATCACAGGCTCCCCCTCACACTCCAGAAACAGTGCCAACGGCCAAGGCAATCAGCACGCTCCTATTAGTCTCCTCATCGCCAAATGTTATATCGTGAAAATGACACGAGATGGAGAGCTTCTTGCGGGACATCCAACTGAACTTTATTAGACAGAACACTCAACTATAGACAGAGTGGGCTGTGCTCGCCTGACATCACCTTGTGGGTGGGCATGGCATCCCAGACACCCAAATCTCATACATAACACTTCGTACATGCGGTCAGGACAGAGACATGGCGAGACGTCCACCGGCAGGGTGGGGGAGATGGAGGAAGGGACGGTGCTGGAAACCTCGCGGGTGAGTGGTTTTTTTTTAAATCAAACACTCTTGTTTTTGCTGTGTTCCGTTAATACTCACTCTAAACACAGAAGTGAACGCAGTGCAGCGATGCATTTGATTGGTTAGACTGAGTGTTTGAGCACCAGTTAGAGACAAATTTTGATTGGTGAAATTGGTGGAAGTTGACAAGGATTGGCCAAAATTGTGGGAAAGTTGCACTCATAGGCGGATGTAGGAGGCGGCTACATGGGCTCAAGTGCTGAATCTGTTCCCAAAAGCCCCGGTTCTGAAAATCAAAACATCTGGTCTGCCGAGTACTGAGCGAGAAGAGCTGCGTCACGTCGGAGAGAGCCGAGAAGAGTCGAGTCCCGTCCTGGAGAACTGCATACCATGCGGTCAATCACATGCAAGGACAGACTCGGAAGAAGGCAGGGTGGACGGCCACCCTCCTCCAATAGTGGCCGCCTCACCGCAGAGGCTGCCTCACTGACGTTGAAAGAAAGATGGATATCCAAAGTTTTATCAAAACCAGCAGCAGAAGCCAAAAAATGCTTCAGCAGCAGCAGCAGTACCAGGAGCAGTGGGAGCGGTAGAGGAAACCACTGATGTTTCAGGTTTTTGAATTGTGAACCTGTGATGACACAAAGGAGATGACACTCCACCCAGTACTTCAGGGTGTTGGGAGGCAAGCCAAGGGCGCCAGAGCACTGGGAGGTATGAAGTAAATAAAGATGTGCCTTTCGCCCCCGCCATGCCAGGCTCACACCTGAGGATGCAGGACACGAATGTATTGTACTAAGCCTTTTTCTGTGACGTGTATGTTAATATGTATGTTGATGTGTGTTCATACTTCGTAACTGGTATGTTAATGTGTTTACCCTGAGTGCCAGAGGCAGGAAGAAAAGGTATTAAGCAGTTTGCTTTGGCACTCAGAGTTAGTCTGTTCTGTGTTGGAAGAGAAATAAAGTTCTGTGTTATCAGCTCGTGTCTCGTCTGCTTTCATCCTCCACATTGGTGACCTAGAGACATGAAATGGAAAATGGATCGAGCACCACCACGGAGACACTCTCGCTGGAGTCTCCCACCGCTGCATGCACCATTGCAGTCAGACTCCCGGACTTTTAGCTTCATGACCCGGCCGCTTGGTTTATTCATGTGGAAACCCAGTTCGCCCTCCACGAAG
Organism: Pholidichthys leucotaenia; assembly: GCA_020510985.1. Lineage (NCBI taxonomy): Eukaryota > Metazoa > Chordata > Actinopteri > Cichliformes > Pholidichthyidae > Pholidichthys > Pholidichthys leucotaenia. The sequence goes on along the minus strand of CM035837.1, from coordinate 344,410,335 downwards.
TCGTGGCAGACAACACAAAGTACCACCATGTGGTGGCATCGCTAGACACACGCGCCACACAGCGTGCCATGAGTCTACTCCAAGCCCCACCAGCCCAAGGAAAATACGGCGCTCTCAAGTGACTGCTGCTGCGCCGTTATACCCTTTCAGATGCAGAGAGGGCAGAAAAGCTCCTCACCCATTTGGAGCTAGGAGACAGATTGGCTGTGGACCTGATGGAGAGCATGTTTGCGTTGATGGGCACGGACAACAGATCCTTACTTTTCGCCCACCTCTTCCTCAGAAACCTACCGACTTCTGCGAGAGCGATTCCTGCTAACTCACCGCTGCTGGTGGCCAGGGACTACCAGGTGCTGGCAGAGGAGGCAGACCGCATCATCCTGGCAAACAAGGCTTTCAGCGTTCAGGCAGTAAGACCAGGATCTCTGGTGGAGTCAGCAAGATTGAGGAGCTAATGGTGGTGGCCGGGACGGCCACCCAGAGAAAAAGGACTGGAACACTGTGTTTTTATCACAGCCGTTTTGACAAGGAAGCGCAATGTTGTCTACCACCATGCCACTTCAAGAAGCCGGGAAATGGGACAGCCAACTGTCAGTAGCAGCTGCGACCGCTGGCGACAGAGAGAAGCTGCTTTTCATCACGGGCACACATTTGGGGAGACGTTTTCTGGTAGACTCTGGCTCCCAAAAGAGCCTCATTTTGCCAGTCAGTGCAGACAGGCTGGCAGAAGGCTGTGGGCCATCTTTAACGGCCACAAACGGATCCCACATCAGGACGTTTGGAGAAAGGACGGTGACTGTATGTTTACATGGACGCAATTACCAGTGGGACTTTGTGGTAGTTGCATGTTTGGCCCCCATCTTAGGTACTGATTTTCTGTGTGCTCATGGACTATTTGTTGATGTTGCCAACAGGCGTTTAGTGGATGCTGTATCTTTTTCCTCCTTGCCCTGCACAGCTCAGGGAGTTGGGCCACCAACACATGCAAATTTTCTAGCTCCAGGGGGTAAGTACCAGCATTTGCTTTCCAAGTTCCCAGCACTCACGGTGCCCACTTTTTCCGCTACGGTAACCAAGCACGGGGTCGAGCATTTTATCACCACAAAAGGTCCGCCTGTGTTTGCGCACCCTTGCCACCTGGATGCAGCTAAACTAGCCATCACACGTGAGGAGTTTGCTAACTTAGAATGCTTAGGCATCGTTAGGCGCTCCAACAGCCCTTGGGCATCTCCGCTGCATATAGTGTCCAAGTCTGATGGTTCATGGCAGCCGTGCGGCGATTTCCGACTGTTACCCCATCCCGCACATCCAGGATTTTTCTGTGCACCTGGCCGGGATGCACATTTTTTTTTGTTTTTTTTTTTTTGTTACTTATTTGTACCCGTAGGTAGATTTGGTTTGCAGTCTGGTGACAAGCCACCAGCTGCCGGTCGCTGCGTGCGCGAGCGCCCTAAACCTACATGTTTTTGGTATGCGGGAGGAAACCGGAGAAATCCCGGAGTAAACCCACGCAACACGGGGAGAACATGCAAACTCCACACAGCTCACTGTTGGTCGGGGGCTGGGATCGAACCCACGATCTCATGATCCCCGCGATCCCCCGGCCGAGGGTAAAACTGTGCTGCCACAGTGCTAAACCACTGCGCCACCGTTTTTTAAAAGTGGATCTGGTCCGTGGTTACCACCAGGTCCTGGTGCGCGCAGAGGACATCCCCAAAACAGCAGTAATAACTCCCGTCGGTCTTTTCGAGTTTTTGCGCATGCTGTTCGGGTTAAAGGGCGCAGCGCAAACTTCCTAAAGGATGATGGACGCAGTGCTCCGTGACTTGCCGTTCGTTTTCAACTACTTGGACAACATTTTGGTGGCTAGCGCGTCAGAAGAGGAGCACCTCGCCCATCTCAAACGAGTTTTCCAACCTTTGGAAGCGCAAGGGCTGATTGTTAACCCAGCGAAGCGTCAGTTCGGGCTGTCAGTAATTGACTTTTTGGGCCACCGCATCTCGCCAGATAGCGCGATCCCGCTGTTGGATAAAGTGCATGCAGTGTCGGATTTTCTGCATCTACAGACTATGAGGGCACTGCAGAAATTTTTGGGGATGGTTAATTTTTACAAACTTTTTCTCCCCCCAGGCAGCACAGCTGCTGCAACCGCTGTACGACACGCTCAAAAAAAGAAGATCGCGGATAGCATCGACTGGACCCCTGAGCGGGCGCAGGCTTTCACAAACGCCAAAAGGGCGGTCATAAACACAGCTTTGCTGGCCCACCCAGCCCTGTCAGTGCAGATAGCGCTCACCACAGACGCGTCTCACGTCGTGGTAGGAGCCATAGTGGAGCAGTATGTCTCCAGTTCGTGGCAGCCCCTCGCCTTTTTCAGCCGTACTTTGTGTGACAACGAGCGTAAGTATAGCGCTTTTGACAGATGGTTGTTGGCTCTCCACCTCACTATGCGTCATTTTCAGCTCTGGCTCGAGAGTCGCAAGTTTACCGAGTTTGTCTATCATAAACCACTGACCTATGTGATGTCCAAAGTCTCAGAACCATGGTCAGCTCAGCAACAACAGCATTTGGCCACAATTTTGGAGTTCATGACCAACATCTAACCACTAAATTGAACGTTGTGGCAGACCGCTTGTCACACGCACTGGTCTGTCCAGTATACATGGGCATTGATTTTTTCCACAATGGCCGCCGAACAAACCGGTGATGCAGACATTTGTGCACTCCAGTCCGCAGCTACCGTGTTAAAACTCCAGAGCAGGTTGGTACAAGTAGAGTGTCCCCCCTTGCTCTGTGACATCTCCACTGGCCACACCCGCCCCGTGGTTCCGAGCTCTTGGCACCGCTGTGTTTTTGAGTCCGTCCACTCCCTTTCACAACCCGGCATGCGAGCCTCGGTTAAACTAGTGGGGTCCAAATTTGTCTGGCCTCACTTACGCAGGGATGTGAAAGAATGAGCTGCAGCGTGCATCGCGTGCCAACGGGCTAAGGTGCACAAGCACACCAAAGCCCCCCTCGTGCCTTTTCAAATTCCAGCCAGGAGGTTTGATCACATACACGTGGATTTAGTGGGTCCCCTTTCGCTGTCACAGGGATTCACACACCTTTTAACAATCGTGGACCGCACTACACATTGGCCAGAGGTGGTTCCACTGAGCTCCACCACGTCTGCCGAGGTAGCCCAAGCGTTTTTGTCAGCTTGGGTCACATAGTTCGGATCCCTGTCGGACATCACTTCCGACAGGGGTCCACACTTTGTTTCGGAATTTTGGTCCGCAATGGCCGACAGCCTGGGGGTCAAAATCCACCGCACCATCACGTACAACCCACAGGCTAACAGTTTGTGCGAGCGCTTTCACAGAGCGCTTTCACAGAGCCTCGCTAATGGATGCAAATTGAGTCGACTGCCTACCTTGGGTCCTATTGGGGCTGTGCTCCGCACCTAAGGAAGATTTGGCAGCTTCCCCGGCAGAACTCCTTTTTTCTCAGCTGTTGTGGATCCCGGGGGAATTTTTACCAGAGAGCCCTGCGCCCAGTACCAATCTGCCCGCGCACCTTTTTTCCGGTATAGGGGCTGCCAGTGTTCCGGTCTCAGCGCATCATTGTTTTCCCCGTACTTTTGTTCCAAAACACTTAGAGAACACCAAATTCATTTTTGTCAGGCACGACGCCCACAGAACCCTGCTGCGTCTGCTGTACGACGGCCCGTTCAGAGTGTTGGAAACTGAGGAGAAACATTTTGTGTTAGACTTGGGGGGGGTGTAAGGAAACCATCTGCATAGACAGGCTGAAGCCCACTTATGTGTTGGCAGACGAGCAGGTGGTGTTGGCTCAAGCTCCCCGGCGCGGGCGCCCACCTACAGTGGGTCCGCAGGTTAGTGTTCCCCCTTCAGAGGACTGTTTCCAAGAAACTAACTTTTTCCCCTCCCCACGCTTTCCCCCTCCAGAAACCAAGTCTTTCTCCTACCCGCCTCAACAGGAAGGCACTTCGACCAGCCCACGTTACAGCCGCTACGAGCGCTTGCTCAAGCCCAAAGATCCAGAGGGTTAGGACCCCTTCTAGGTGTTATTTTTTTTTGGGGGGGGGGGGTGGCTGTGTGGTGACACAAAGACTATGACACTCCACCCAGTACTTCGGGGTGTTGAGGGGCCAGCCAAGGGTGCCAGAGCGCTGGCGGGTATGAAGTAAATAAAGATGTGCCTTTCACCCCCACCGTGCCAGACTCACACCTGAGGACGCAGGGGTGCAAATGTATTGTACTAAGCCTTGCTCTGTAACGTGTATGTTGATGTGTGAGCACGCTTCGTAACTAGTATGTTAATGTGTTTACCCTGAGTGCCAGAGGCGGGAAGAAAAGGTATTAAGATAAGATAAGATAAGATAAGCCTTTATTAGTCCCACAACGGGGAAATTCCAGGATTGCAACAGCACAGGGATAGCAACACTCAGAGCAACAATCAGAAGGCAAGAAAAAAAAAAACAAGCAAGCAAGAGCAGCTAATATACATATGTACATATTACTATAAAATATATATATACACACACACAGACACATAGTGCAGAGCATTGTAGCTGGATGGAATAAATATATGAATATGTAAACACAGTGCGGAGCAATGTAGCTAGATGGAATAATATGTAGATATATAAACACACAGTGCGGAGCATTGTAGCTAGATGGAATAAATATATAGATATATAAACATAAACACACCCAGTGCGGAGCATTGTAGCTAGATGGAATAAATATGTAAATATATAAACACACACAGTGCAGAGCATTGTTGCTAGATGGGATGAAACAGCACAACCGTCTACTTAGTTATCCTACATGGTATGATTATGTGCCCATACATATTCTCACTCTCCATAGCGACCGGTATTTTCCTAGTTGTATGCCGGAGGGGACCATTGTGTAAGTCTATTGCATCTTTTGCATTCAAAAAACTATTAGTTTGTTACGTCTTTTTGCTATCTCTGCGAGCAGCCCTGCTTAGGTTGTACAGTCTGACAGCCGTTGGTAGGAAGGACCTGCGAAACCTCTCGGTTGTGCACCTGGGATGATGTAGTCTGCTGCTAAATGAGCTCCTCAGTGCATTCAGTATGTCCTGCATAGGGTGGAACTCGGACTCCAGCAGAGATGACAGTTTAGCCACCGTCCTTCTCTCTCCTATCTCCTCCACCGGATCAAGGCGCTGCCCCAGGACAGAGCTAGCTTTCTTGATCAGTTTGTTCAGTCTCTTCCTATCGGCTGCAGTAATGCCACTGCCCCAGCAGACCACTCCAAAAGTGATGGCTGATGCCACCACCGTGTCATAGAATGTCTTCAGCAGCGCGCCTTGTACACCAAAAGACCTGAGTCTCCTCAGCAGGAACAGCCTGCGCTGTCCCTTCTTGTAGAGTGCATCAGTATTGTGTGACCAGTCTAGTTTATTGTTCAGATGAACACCCAGGTACTTATAGGCTGTCTCTCGATGTCTGTTCCCTGTATATTTACTGGTGCTGTGAGGGGTTGTCCTTGCCTGCGGCAGTCCACCACCAGCTCCTTAGTTTTTCTCGCGTTGATCTGGAGGCAGTTCCGATGGCACCAGTCCATGAAGTCCTGGATAAGCCCTCTGTACTCAGCTTCATCTCCATTGGAGATGAGGCCAACGATCGCAGAGTCATCAGAGAACTTCTGTAGATGGCAGTGTGTTGTGTTGTGTGAGAAGTCCGCAGTATAAAGAGTGAACAGGAAGGGAGCCAGCACCGTTCCCTGGGGGGCCCCCGTGCTACTGATGATCGTGTCGGACTCACAGTCCCGGGTTCTCACAAACTGAGGCCGGTTCGTGAGGTAGTCCAGGATCCATGATGACAGGTGCTGGTCCACCCCTGCGCGCAGCAGCTTGTCCTTCAGGATCATCGGTTGGATGGTGTTGAAAGCACTGGAGAAGTCAAAGAACATGATCCTCACCATATTCCCGGGCTTCTCCAGGTGGGACAGAGAACGGTGAAGGAGGAAGATCACCGCATCCTCCACCCCAATGCCATGCTGGTAGGCGAACTGGAGTGGATCCATCGCTGGTTCCACCAGGGGGCGGAGGTGAGCAAGGAGCAGTCTCTCCAGGGTCTTCATCAAGTGGGACGTCAAGGCCACCGGTCTGTAGCTGTTCAGGTCTTTGGGGTGGGAAGTTTTTGGTACAGGTACCACACAAGATGTTTTCCACAGCTGTGGTACCCTCCCCAGTTTCAGGCTCATGTTGAAGATATACGTCACAATCCCACACAGCTGGTCTGCACAGGACTTGAGGAGCTTTGCGCTGATGCCGTCCGGTCCCGACGCCTTCCTCGCCTTGATCTTCCTCAGCTCTGTCCTCACCTGGGTCCTGGTCAGGGTCAGGATGGGGGGCTGTGTGTTGGGAGTGGGGAGGTGTTGGTGGAGTGGGGAGTGGGCAGCAGGACTTGATTTCTTTAGAGGCAGCAGTGGTTGTTGTGCAGACAGGGGGGAGGGCGGTTGGTCAAACCTATTGAAAAACAGATTCAGGTTGTTCGCCCACTCCCTGCCCCCCGTGGCCTGGGGGGAGGTATTCTGGAGCCCAGAGATGGTTTTGAGGTTTCTCCAGACCCCGCTGATGTCGCTCTGTTGCAGCTTGTCCTCCATCTTCTTCCTGAAGCTGTCCTTAAGCAGTTCACTTTGGCACTCAAGAGTTAGTCTGTTCTGTGTTGGAGGAGAAATAAAGTTCTGGGTTGTCAGCTCGTGTCTCATCTGCTTTCAACCTCCACAAACCTCCAGATTTGTGATAAACTACTCACTGAGTTAATCAGCTGACAGGTATGATTTGCTAACTGGTGTTACCCATTAATTAACTAATTTGTGCCACTAACGTTCAATAATGACACCAAAATGTTTTTTAATATAAAACAGTACATAACACTCAGTCTCAGATGTCACCTCTATTTTACTGTTGCATTAACCCCTTGCACTCCGGTCAATTTTCCTAAAAACGCCAAAAAATAATGTGCCCAAAGTAAATCGAAAGCTGTTATTCAACCCTTTGCAGCATCTTCATGGGGTTGGTCTCATTTAAAAGAAAACACTTTGAATTTTTTGGCAAAAAAAACATGATCTCTCTAAGTGCTCTGGCCACTGAGTTACAGTCATCTAAACATAGTGAACTTGAAGAAAATAAATTTGGCCTGGGTGTTTTTTTGGATACAAATGCTTGCAAATAACACACAGCTTCAGATCCGGGCTGGAAAATGCAACAGAAATGTAGAACCAAGTGTTATCCAGCTGAGGTCCAAATTTTGTAACAATACCACAATATTTTACACAGCTTTGTCCTCAGGTAGTTCCCAGGCATTTTGGAACTGTGCCAAATTGTGCCAAATGGCACAGTTTGGAAAAACATCTGTAACTTTTGAATGATTCAACATAGAAGCTTCATCTTGGGCTCAAATGAAAGGTCACACTCAGGGCTGTGTCTGTGTGTGTGTGTGGGGGGGGTTGTCCCCCCACCCCCCCGCTACAGAGGACGGAAATCGGCCCTCGCTACATGACGGATTACACTCGGATGTGCCATGTTTCCACAGCAACGCTGTCACCGCGGCTCCCCCCACCCCCCCCCGCTACAGAATCGTAGCGGCGGGGGGGGGGGGCGTTCACGGTTCGGAGGCAGCGAAGAACCGTGTAACGCGGCGCACGCACTTCGTACTTCGTGCGCCGTACAGTTGTAATTTACCGATCGGTCAAAAGTCATTTTTTGATTACAGTTTTCAGGGATAAATAAACGTTTAAACGTTAAACGTTATAACACCTTACCTCTTCACAGCCACATTGTCCTGGCGAACTTCTCTTCCCCATTGTCAGACGAACGCGACGCTGGTCCGCTCGTGGATCCCGGTCAAAACATAATTCCATTATTGCGGTTTTGGCGAATTATTTACGACCTTTGTCGTCGGCCTCCGTCGGTCTATGATGACGGAAGAGAATCCTAAACGTCTATTCTGCTGGAATGAGTGCAGGTCACACTTGTGGGTGGCCTCCGTGCTGCGGGGTCTGCAGCAGGTTCTTCCTGCATCCTTTTTTTCATCTGTGGGAGCAGTAAGTCTCTCTTCACCCAGCCCGAACTTCTGTGCTTCAGTTGGCTCCTGCATTCACAGTAGGCGGGTCCTCCTTCATAGGTTTTCATTCATTGGTTCTTCAAGGTTTCAGAAACCCAATTCAAGGCTCTTATTAGTTGAATGAGAGGTCAATCAGATGAACTAATCAGTTCGCGGCTGTGTCTGCAGCTTTTATTTTCAGTGTGCGCTTGGACGCCATCACCACCTACATCACCACCATCAGGATCATGTGTCCTAGTGCGCACGAGGGCGCTCTCGTGCGCCCTCATGCGCACTAGGACGCAGAGACTTGCCCGTCCGTGGTACAACGGCGTGCAAGAGGTTAATATGTACTGTATGTGCTTTTAGTGCTGTAGATGTTTAAGGTAATGGTAATTTTAACTACTTTATATATTGTTAGGCAGGCTAAACTACAATAATAATAAGTAAGCATGACATTCTCACTCTCAACTCAAAGAAACAATTCTTCAGTTTATTACAAACATTTAAAATCAGCACATCTGGTGATGCATGGTTTTCGCTGGACTGGAAGAGTATGCAAAATTGTAATCTGAAAAGTAACTAAAGCTGTCATATGCCATTGTAGTGTCATAGAAAGTAAAACATTTCCCTCTGAAAAGTAGTGGGGTAGATGTATAAAATAATAATCAAGTCTAATTAAGTAATTTTTGCTTTTATAAGTGCATCATTCTAGACCTGCTCTATAAAGTCATGAGATAACGTGCGTTAATTTGAGTTATATGAATTAAATTAGATTGACTGGACTTAATGGTGAGTTGATGAGGTGAGGTTTAGCTAATTTCATTTGATTTGACTGATGTTAGGACTTTGTTTTTGTCACACAGACAACACAGCAACATCTCAAGACCAGCAAGGGACAGCTGCAGGTGCATTGCCTCCTACTGATTTAGGGACCCCAGAAAGTGGCCCAAAGCAAGTGTTCCTATCCCAGTACCCCCTCAGCCAATTTGGTACCAAGCAGAGAGCATTTAACAAAGCTTGGTTTGAGCAGTTTAAGTGGCTGGAGTACTCTGTAGTCAGAAACTCCACATTTTGCTTTTCATGCCGGTTGTATGGAAAGCAGAATATTCACACCAACAAAGATGCTCTCTGTGGGGAGACTTGAATAACGAAACCGAATTGCCTTTCATTCCAGTTTATTCAAGTAATCATTCCACTGTCTGCTCTCATTCCTGAGCAGCGAACAAAGAGGGTGAACACACCAAAGTTCTCTCATTTAAACATTCTGACATCAAACCATTTCCCTCGCGGGGGAAATCACACATCTCTCTCAAAATCTCTTTATTCACATTCATTAGCCTTTTATTTACATAACTCCCCCTTCTCTCCTCTCGAGCCTCAGTGGTCAGGAAGTCTTCTGTCCCCTGTCCTCCGCAGGGGGTCCAGGCTCTGTGGCTCCGCACCGCAGGGGGCTGGCTCTCCTTCATCGTGGTTAAATCACATATGCAGTGTCCAACATATACATGTCTCACAACACAGCCATATAACCCCCCCCAAACGATGAAGAACAGACTAATTCCTAAAGTTTAATAGCACCTTACTCACTACTGAATAATCAACACCAACATTCAGTCTGTGCGCCGCTTGGGCTTCAGCCGTCTGCCGAATCTGCTGTGCGTTGGCCCCGCCTTGCCTGCGGTGCGTTTCTGCTTCGGGTCTGTTGACTGAGGAAGAGAGTGATTAATTGCCCCCTGCGGGGGCCTGCCTCGTCGAGGCGCCACTGCGACCGGTACAGACACGTCCTTCATGACAAAAGCAGGTTTTAGTCTGTCAATACTGACTGTCTCTTTTCTGTCTCCAAAATCTAGCACAAATTGCTTATCACCTGCCTCCAGCACTCGAAATGGCCCTTCGTAAGGTGGTTTGAGCGTTGCTTTAAGGGCTTCGCGCCTGACAAAAACGAAATCGGCATTTTTCAAAGCCTTGGGGACGAAAACTCGTGGAAAAGCGTGATGAACCGGACCCGGGAGCGTGTCTGCCCCCGTGCCGACTAACGGTCCCAGAGCCGAGAGAGGTGGGGGCTCTGGGTGCTCTGGTAAAAACTCGCCCGGCAGCCTCAGAGTTTGTGCGAATACCAGCTCCGCTGGGGAGGCGTCTAAGTCCTCTTTAGGCGCAGAACGCAACCCTAATAAAACCCATGGAAGTTTATTCACCCAATCTGCATCCGTGAGCGACGCTCTGAGTGCTGCCTTCAAAGACCTATGAAAACGCTCGCATAAACCATTGGCCTGAGGGTGGTAAGCCGTAGTGCGGTGAATTTTGGCTCCTAAGCCGTTGGCCATCGCTGACCACAACTCAGAGATGAATTGCGGTCCTCTATCGGACGTAATGTCCGACGGAACCCCGAAGCGCGCCACCCAAGCCATTAAAAAAACGCGAGCCACCTCCGCGGCCGTGGTCGTCGCAAGTGGGACCACTTCCGGCCAACGTGTGGTGCGGTCCACCATTGTCAAAAGATACGTGAACCCCTGTGATGCCGGTAGGGGGCCCACAAGGTCGACGTGCACATGGTCGAACCTTCTGGCCGGAATGCGGAACGGTTCTAACGGGGCTCTTGTGTGCCTGTGAATTTTGGCCCGTTGACAGGAAATGCAGGTTTTTGCCCATTCCTTCACGTGCTTGCGCAGGCACGGCCAAACAAACTTTTCCGCCACTAGTTTCACCGACGCGCGCACCCCCGGGTGCGCCAGTGAGTGGACCGAGTCAAAAACACGGCGGCGCCACGTGGCCGGAACCACCGGACGCGGGCGCCCCGTCGACATGTCGCAGATCAGGGGGGGCATACCGGTTTGTAAACACTTGCTCTCCAGCCTCAACCCTGTTGGTCCAGACTGGAGCGCGCGCACGTCTGCGTCCGCCCCCTGGTCCGCTGCCATGGCTGCGTAATCTATACCCACGTGCACCGGGGCTGCGCGCGCCACTGTGCCGCTCTCCTGCGGCGCGGTCACGGTGACCCGGTCTGCCTCTGCGCGTGTTGGGGTCGTGAACGCGCGTGAGAGACAATCCGCTACTACATTGAATTTGCCCGCGACGTGCCTAATGTCAGTGGTAAATTCCGAGATTGCGGCCAGCTGCCTCTGCTGCCTGCCGGACCACGGGTCTGAAATTTTGGCCATGGCGTATGTGAGCGGCTTGTGGTCCACATAAGCGGTGAAGCACCGTCCTTCCAGCCAGAACTGGAAATGACGAATAGCCAAATGCAGCGCCAACAGTTCTCTGTCAAACGCGCTGTATTTTCGTTCAGCCGCGCTTAAAGATTTGCTAAAGAAAGCCAAAGGCTGCCAAACTCCGGCTACCTGTTGCTCAATAACGGCCCCTATGGCTAAATCTGAAGCGTCTGTCGTCAGCGCGATACGTGCTGCAGGGTCTGGGTGGGCCAGGAGCGCAGCGTCAGCCAAGGCTTTTTTAACCTCTGTGAACGCGCGCTCCCGCTCCGGGGACCATTCGACCGCCTGGGTCGGTTTTTGTTTTTTGAGTGTGGCATATAACGGTTGCATGATTTGAGCTGCGTGGGGCAGGAATCGGTTATAAAAATTCACCATCCCCAAGAATTCCTGTAGTGATTTGACCGTTTGTGGATGGGGAAAATCCGCTACCGCGCGTACTTTCTCTGGTAACGGAACCGCTCCCTCCGGGGAGACGCGGTGACCCAAAAAATCGATCCGCTCGACGCCGAACTGGCACTTGGCTGGGTTAACTATTAAGCCGTGCTCTCCCAGCCTCCTAAAAACTGCTGTGAGGTGCGTTTCGTGTTCGTCCTCTGAAGTACTCGCAACCAAAATGTCGTCGAGGTACACAAACACGAAAGGGAGATCGCGTAACACGGCATCCATCATCCGCTGAAATGTTTGCGCCGCCCCTTTGAGACCAAACGGCATGCGTAAAAATTCGAAAAGTCCGAACGGGGTTATTACCGCTGTTTTAGGAATGTCCTCCGGTTGGACCGGGACTTGGTGATAGCCGCGAACTAGATCAATCTTTGAAAAAATGCGCGCCCCCGCCAGGTGCACCGAAAAATCCTGAATGTGCGGGATGGGATAACGATCGTGCGCCGTAGCGTTGTTTAGCCTGCGGTAATCCCCGCACGGTCTCCAGGAGCCATCGGCTTTCGGTACCATGTGCAGCGGCGAAGCCCACGGGCTCTTCGACCTACGAACGATGCCCAGCCTCTCCAGGCTGGCGAACTCCTCGCGCGCAATGGCGAGCTTAACTGCATCCAAGCGCCGAGCTTTTGCAAACACGGGAGGACCAGAAGTGGGGATAAAGTGTTTCACCCCGTGCTTCGCGACCGTCGCTGAAAAAGTGGGCACAGTGAGCGCTGGAAATTGGGTGAGGAGTGTGTGAAACTTACCACCTGCTGTAGCGACGTGGGTCTGTACTGGTGGCGGGGACACTCGAGCTAAACAGGGGAGAGAGTAAAAAGAGAGTGCATTTACCAGCCGTCTATTAGCAAGATCCACTAACAGATTGTGTGAACACAGAAAATCCGCGCCCAACATGTTGAAACTCACCGCCGCTATTACAAAAGTCCATTCATATGTGCGGCCATGTAAGCACAAAGGCAAGGTCCTTCTCCCGTAGGTGTTGATGTTCGAGCCATTTGCCGCTGTAGCTCCGCTACCGTGGGGTCCAGCCACCCGGTCCGCGTATGTTGGGGTGATGAAGCTCACTTGTGCTCCGGTGTCGATGAGGAACTCTCGTCCGGAGCGCGCATCCGTGATGTAGAGCAGCTTGTTGCGTTCTCCGAGGGTCGAAGCTGCTAGCGACCCCCGGTCTTGCCGTTTCCCGAACTCCTGAAGATGCAGGGCGGCACACACCTGCATGCCTTCTCTGCGAACCTCCGATGGTAAAAGCAGAGATCTTCTCCTCCGCTGTGTCGTGCCCGCGCCTCTGCCGCCGGGCTATTGGCTCCACCTCGTCGCGGCCGTGTTGCCGCCGTCGTCGGCCAGTCTGGTTCTGCCGCCTCTGGCTCCCCGCTGTCTCGGGTCGCCGCTGTGGTTGCTTGCCCGCCGCAGGCGTCCAGGATCCCATCTGCCTCCTGGGCCAGCTCCCGGAACTCCTCCAGGGTGTGACACTTTTTGCCGGCCAGCGTGCTTCTCGCATGCGCCGGGAGGTTGGAGAGGAAGATGAACTGAAAAATGAAATCATCGTTGTCCAGCCCTCTCAGCTGTATCATCTCCTCCATCAGGGCGCTCGGCCTGTGTCCACCTTGGTCTAGCAAAGACAGGATCCTCCTCGCCCTCACTTCAGCCGAGGGGGTGAAAAACTTGATGAGGGTGGATTTCAGCTTGCCGTACCTGTCGGTCGCGGGTGGCTGCTCCACCAAGCTTTGCACGCACCGAGCTGTGCTGTTGTCCAGTTTAGCGATGACATGGTGGAACTTAGTGTCATCCACCGTTACTCCTGCGAGCGCGAACTGCGACTCTGCTTGCAGAAACCACGACCGTGGGTTATCCTGCCAGAAATCAGGCAGCTTAACGGCCACTGCGCTCGCCAGCTCTGAGCGCTGTGAGTCCGGGACCCTGAGAATTTCTTCGTTCATTCTCAACGTCGTCAGTCACCAATGTGGGGAGACTTGAATAACGAAACCGAATTGCCTTTCATTCCAGTTTATTCAAGTAATCATTCCACTGTCTGCTCTCATTCCTGAGCAGCGAACAAAGAGGGTGAACACACCAAAGTTCTCTCATTTAAACATTCTGACATCAAACCATTTCCCTCGCGGGGGAAATCACACATCTCTCTCAAAATCTCTTTATTCACATTCATTAGCCTTTTATTTACATAACTCCCCCTTCTCTCCTCTCGAGCCTCAGTGGTCAGGAAGTCTTCTGTCCCCTGTCCTCCGCAGGGGGTCCAGGCTCTGTGGCTCCGCACCGCAGGGGGCTGGCTCTCCTTCATCGTGGTTAAATCACATATGCAGTGTCCAACATATACATGTCTCACAACACAGCCATACTCTCCTTAGTATCTCCAGATTTTCACATTAGAAAAGGGCTTCGGATACCTTCCATGAGCATGAGAAAAGTGGCCTCCACAAGTCAAGCATGACATGTTGGCAGAGCTTCAGAAGCACAGTAAGTCATGGAGATGTGATTGAGCAGCTGAATACTGCGAGCGCAGCAGAAATATCAGAAAGGTGCCAATACCTTCAGCGCATTGTGAGTGTAACCAGATTTTTAGGGAAACAAGACATGCCATTCCTTGGGCATAATGAGCAAGATGCTAGCCAGAATCAAGGCAACTTTCTTGAATGCATGAAACTCCTCAAAACATTTGACCCATTTCTCCAAAAGTATAAGCCTCCTTCTACTGCTACCTATCTCTCCCATTCAACCCAAAATGAAATAATTACCAGCATTTCAAAAGAAATAACTGAGAACATCTCAAAACAAATTAAATCCTCCAAAATGTACTCTGTGATGGCAGATGAAGCCAGAGACCACAACAGAGAGCAGCTGTCTGTCTGTGTCTGTTATGTTACACAAGAGGGTAACCCTAAACAGGCTTTTCTTGGGCTACAGAAGTTAGACAGATTTGACGCAAAGTCAATTGCAGATGGAATAGAGGAAGTGCTGAGGTCTGACAACCTAGCTGATCTCATGTGTGTTGCACAAACATATGATGGAGCATCAATGATGAGTGGAGCAGTGGGGGGGGGGGGGCAAGGCCCACTTCAGAGAACGACACCCTGAAGTAGTGTATGTACACTGCTATGCACACGAGTGTCCTGTGCTACACATGCAAAGCCATACCTGAAGCTGCTGCATTCTTCGATCTGCTTGTTAACATGTAGACATTTTTCAGCAACTCCCTTGTTAACCACAGGTTTATAGAAATCCAGAATCAGCTTGAATTAAAGCCATCTGAACTTGTGCAGCTCTCCACAGCAAGATTGGATAGCCAGACTAGGTCTGTCAGAGCTGTTGTGAACAACTTCCTGCCATTCTAGCATGTCTCAGTACCATGAAGACAGCCATGGCCCAAGGGATCCTGTCAAAGCTCTCCAAGCCAAAGACAGTCTACTTGCTGGTGATGTTTGTAAAACTCCTCAGATGGACTTGGGCAGAGCAGCTCAATATAAGATAGCAACCATTCAAACTTTGACAGATCACTGCACAGATGCTGGGCTGAAGATGTCTTCAAGAGGGCCATGACCTTTTGTGACGAAAATCACATCTAGCTTCCTGTTGGTCCCATGCAGAAACAAAAAAGAATGGATGGCTTTGTCATGGAGTCAGCCTGTGGGTCAACCTCCAATCCAACCACCTCTGATTATTTCAGATATCAGCTTTTTTTATCCATGCCTGGACAAGATGATACAGGAACTCGCCCATCGGTTTTCAGACGTGGGAGAAGAGCTCATGTCAGACATTCAAGCCTGTGATCCAACCACATGCTCTCAAAAGCCTTTCTACCATTACAAAATTCAGCTGAAGCCAGAAGTGCTGGTGGATAAAAATTTCATCAAGGTAAGGATGGAGAAAGAGAAAGCTCCTGACACAGTCACTGTCTTCAAATTATGTAATGGAGACATGTTTCTCAGCCTAAAGATGGTCCTCCAAGTGGTGCTGACCATTCCAGTAAGCAGCTGTAGTTGTGAACGCTTCTTCAGCGCCTTGTGCCACCTTGCACCGCCTTCATACAGTATATGGTTAAAGAGGACCATGGGCGCAAGATAGGCTCAGTGACCTAGCCATCATGTCAGTTGACAAGGACAACTTGGATGCCATCAACCTCGCCAATATTATTGACAGGTTTGCTCAACTGAAACCACGCTGGCACAGCCTTTTGTTGCCACCACAACAAAAAAATTAGGAAAAAGATTGAGAGGGGATGGTAAAGAAGGGTTTAGGAGTAATGGAAGATGAAGAAGAAAGGGAGGAGAGGAGTGAAAGAGAAAATGAAGAAAAGAATGGAGAGAATTGGAAATGAGACAAAAACTTGTGGAGAAAGCAGAGGAGGCGAGACAAGAGATGAAAAGAGGTTTGAGGGGTTTAGTTTAATGAAGAGGGACCATGTACAGAGGACAGTAGTAAGAAAGAAGAGAGCGAAGAGAAAGAGTGAACAGTGAAGAAGAGAGCAGTAAAGGACAGGTGAGAGAAGTCCCAGCCAGGATCCCGTGTCAGACAATAATATGCACACCATGTTTGTTTGTTTTTTACATATGAAGGTGCCAGCCAGGTGAACATGTAGCTGCTGTAAGAGAATAAGATGCATTAAGATGACATCTTTAGTTTATGATCAATCTTAATAACTTTGTTTTTATTTTATATTTTATTCTTTCAGTGGAGTGAGGTGGATCAAGGCATCATCTTCTGGATCATCAAAACAGTGAGTTCTACCAGCTGTTGAGACTAATTTTGTTTATTTTTATTTATTTAACCAAACCTGTCAAGTCGCTGAAGTTTCTTATTTACTTATTTTAATGACATGTGCATAATTAAAATGTCAGAATTTTTAAGTGTTCTCCAGTGTCTTTTGTCCACATCAAATTGGTGGTAAGTTAAACTGAAAAACTGTTATTTTGGTTATTTTCAACTCATGCACTTGTCCTCTGGGCGAAGCCCCGGATCTCCTACAATCCTAGATCCGCCCCTGGTTGCAGTGATTGGACAAAGTTGCAAGGTTGCGCAATAGTTGCGCTGATTGGCTGATTTCATG
Source organism: Pholidichthys leucotaenia (assembly GCA_020510985.1). Classification (NCBI taxonomy): domain Eukaryota; kingdom Metazoa; phylum Chordata; class Actinopteri; order Cichliformes; family Pholidichthyidae; genus Pholidichthys; species Pholidichthys leucotaenia. The sequence goes on along the minus strand of CM035837.1, from coordinate 344,393,546 downwards.
TGAATTGACACAATCGCAACATCGCGAAATCCTGGAGGGCCTGATTTACGTGCCATAACCTTGGGAACAAGAGTGCAACTATATAGTAACACAATGAGTAAGGGTGTAAATGAATAATACTCAACAAGTGAGCTTGTTTATACTGTAGTAACTTCTTACCAGAAATGACTGCATGTTTAGTCATTTTAGTGAATTTGCTACTTTATGTGATTGAAATCATAAATTAAATCATTGTTCATCTTACTTAAATATTCAATTTAAATTAATTCAGTTTAATTGTGGAGTGTGTAAAATAAGAGACATATTCACGACAGACGGTTTATTACACACTTCACATCTTTCAAGCACAGAACAGAATGACACATTTCAGCAGGCACTCTTCTTTTACCCAAATCTCTCCTCACAAGTTTCATGGCCTTTCTCCACACACAACATGACATTTGCATTACACTGCATTCAACCCCCTACGTCCTTGACTCCTTCCTGCTATCTCGCCAGGAACCTCCTGAGCATTGTTCTCTCATGCTTATCCACTGTCTCTTGTCTGAGATGCTAAATAATCTGACTCCCCCAAGGTGCTACACTGCCCCCCCCCCCAGCATCTTAGATAGAACAATAGAACATCAGTCCACACGCCGTTTGGGCTTCTGTCTCCTCCCGTATCTGCTGTAACTGGGGTTTACCGCCTCCGTGGTGCTGCTGTGCCGGTGGGGGGCTGCTGGAAGTGTGTCTGACTGCGGGTGGGCCGTGGCGAACGGGGGGGGGGGCACTTCGGTCTGTCCGTGTGGCTGCTCTGGTGAATTGTTTCCCTGGGGAGCTCTCCGTGGGGGTCTTCCACGCCGAGGGGCCCTAGCCAACAGCACTTGCTCGTCTGCCACAACGAAAGTGGGTTTGAGTCTGTCTATGCCAATTTTCTCCCGCCTACCCCCCCAAGTCTAGCAAAAAATGCTTATCCCCTGTTTCCAACACTCTGAACGGTCCATCATAGGGTGGGCGCAATGGAGGGCGGTGGGCGTCATGTCTGACAAACACGAACTCTGCGCTCTTCAAAGTTTTAGGCACGAAAACACGTGGAAAACTGTGGTGGGCAGGGCCCAGCAGCGTGCCTGTGTTTGCGCTACGCTGCAAAAGCTGAGACGGGCAGCTGCCCGGCACGGGATTATCTGGTAGAAATTCCCCGGGCAGCCGTAGAGGCTGCACAAAAACCAGCTCTGCCAGGGAAGCTTCTAAATCCTCTTTTGGTGCGGAGCGCAACCCCAATAAAACCCACGGCAGCCTGTCTACCCAATTTGCATCCGTCAGTGAAGCCCTGAGTGCTGCTTTCAGTGATCTATGAAAACGCTCGTATAAACCATTGGCCTGTGGGTTGTATGCGGTTGTGCAGTGAATTGAAACAACCAGGCTGTGGGTCATTGCGGACCAGAGTTCGGAAACAAATTGAGGGCCCCTGTCGGATGTAATGTCCGACGGGACTCCAAAACGCGCCACCCATGCTGTTAAAAAAGCGCGTGCTACGTCCGCGGACATAGTTGCCGCCAGTGGGACTGCTTCTAGCCAGCGGGTGGTGCGGTCCACCACTGTCAGGAGGTGCGTGCACCCTTGTGATGGCGGGAGGGGGCCCACGAGGCCCACATGAACATGGTTGAACCTCTTAGCCGATACCCAAAACGGCTCCAAGGGAGCCTTTGTGTGTCTGTGTACCTTGGCTCATTGGCACGCCACGCAGGCTGCAGCCCACTCTTTTACTTGTTTGCGTAGGCTCGGCCACACAAACTTCTCTCCCACCATTTTGACCGACGCGCGCACTCCTGGGTGCGCCAGAGTGTGAACCGACTCAAACACGCGGCGGCGCCATGCGACCGGGACCACCGGACGCGGTCGTCCCGTGGAGACATCGCAGATTGGGGGGGGGGCGCCATCTTGCAGCACCCTGCTCTCCAGCCTTAACCCTGTTGGTCCAGACTGGAGCGCGCGCACGTCTGCATTGCTAATCTGCTCCGCTGCCATGGCTGCATAATCTATCCCCACGCAGACTGGGGCCACCACGGCGCGCGAGAGGCAGTCCACCACCACATTCAGTTTACCCGACACATGCTGAATATCGGTAGTAAACTCTGGTATCACGGCCAGCTGTCTCTGCTGCCGGCCCGACCACGGTTCTGAAACCTTGGCCATCGCGAATGTTAGCGGCCTGTGGTCCACAAACGCGGTGAAGCTGCGCCCTTCCAGCCAGAACTGGAAGTGGTGTATGGCCAGGTGGAGAGCCAGTAACTCCCTGTCAAACGCACTGTATTTACGTTCGCTGTCGCGCAAAGTTCTGCTGAAAAAGGCGAGCGTCTGCCAAGCCCCGGCGACGCGCTGCTCTACGACAGCCCCTATGGCCACGTCTGAAGCGTCAGTGGTGAGCGCTATCCGGGCCGACGGGTCCGGATGCGCCAGCAGTGCGGCATTTGCCAGAGCTGCTTTAACCTCCGAGAACGCCCGCTCTTGCTCCGGGGTCCATTCGACCCTATCCACGGGTTTCTGTCTCTTGAGCGCGGCGTACAATGGTTGCATGAGCTGCGCCGCGCAGGGAAGGAAATGGTTATAAAAGTTCTCCATCCCAAAAAATTCCTGCAGCGCCCTGACCGTCTGAGGCTGGGGAAAATCCGCCATGGTGCGCACTTTGTCGGGCAGCGGGATCGCTCCTTCCGGAGAGACGCGGTGCCCCAAAAAATCAATCTCCGTCACGCCGAACTGGCATTTCGCCGGGTTGATTATTAATCCGTGCTCCTTTAACCTAAGGAAAACCGTCGTGAGGTGGGTTTCGTGTTCGTCTCCGGACGCACTGGCTACCAGGATATCATCCAGGTAGACGAACACGAACGGGAGATCGCACAGCACTGCATCCATCATGCGCTGGAATGTCTGTGCCGCGCTTTTTAACCCGAATGGCATGCGCAGGAACTCGAATAGACCGAACAGAGTTATTACCGCTGTTTTGGGTACGTCATCCGCACGCACTGGGACTTGGTGTTAACCGTGGACCAGGTCTATTTTGGAAAAAAATGCACGCTCCGGCAAGGTGAACGAAAAAATCCTGTATGTGGGGAATTGGGTAGCGGTCGTGCGCTGTGGCGTTGTTCAACCTGTGGAAATCACTGCACGGTCGCCACGATCCCTCAGCCTTAGGGACTATGTGTAGCGGGGATGCCCATGTGCTGTTCGAACGCCTGATGATGCCCAACCTTTCCAGGTTGGCGAACTCCTCGCGCGCTATGGCCAGTTTAGCTGCGTCCAAGTGCTGAGGTCTTGCAAAAATGGGCGGCCCGGTGGTGGTGATAAAGTGCTCCACCCCGTGTTTAGCGATGGCCGCCGAAAACGTCGGGACCATGAGCGCTGTGAACTGAGTGAGCAGTGTGTGGAACTTACCGCCTGTAGCTGTGACGTTGGCTTGTGCTGTTGGCCGGGTCACTCGAGCTATACAGGGGAGAGAATCAAAGGACAGTGCATTAACCAGGCGCCTGTTAGCAACATCGACCAGTAAACCATGTGCACACAGAAAATCAGCCCCCAGGATATGGTAATTCAGTGCTGCTACGACAAAAGTCCACTCGTATGTACGGCCGTGTAGAGATAAGATCAGTGTCCTCTCACCAAAGGTCTTAATTTCCGAGCCGTTTGCCGCCAACATCTCGGGGCCGCTAGGTCCTGCCAGCCGGTCGGCGTAGGTCGGCAGGATGAAGCTCTTCTGGGCTCCGGTGTCCACGAGGAAACGCCTCCCCGAGTGAGCGTCTGTCATGTAGAGCAGCTTGTTCTCTTCACCGAGGGTCGCAGCTGCTACCGACCGTCGGCCTCGGCGTTTTCCCGAGCGCTTGAATTGGCACGGTGGCGCACATCTGCGTGCGTTCTCTCCGAAGCGGTGGTGGTAGAAGCAGAGCATGTCTCTCTGGTGCTCCTTGGCCCCCGCTGCTGCTACCATCGGTGGCTCCTCGCCTCCTCTGGTCGTCTCGCTGGGCTCCGCCGCTGCCGTGTTGACTGTGATCACCCTGGTGGTGAGGATGATCTGGTCTGCCTCCTGGGCTAGGGCATGGTAGTCCCGCATGGCCAGCAACGGCGAATTGGCCAGAACTGCTCTCGCCACCGTTGGAAGGTTCTGGAGGAAAAGTTGGGCAAACAGAAAGTGCCCGTCGTCCGTGCCCATTAACGCCAGCATCTTCTCCATCAGGTCGACGGCCGAACCATCTCCTAACTCGGTCTGTCTCAGGAGCCTCTCCGCTCTCTCACATTCCGAGATTGTGTAGCGCTGGATGAGCGCAGCCTTGAGCGCCACATATTTGTTGCAGACTGGCGGCTGATCGAGCAGGCTCACTACCTGCTGAGCTGTGCGGGCGTCCAGCGCTGGGACCGCATGGTAGAATCTGGTGTCGTCTGCCGTTACTCCCCGGAGGGCGAACTGGGCCTCGGTGTGGTGCAACCAAGAGTGTGGGTTGCGCTGCCAGAAATCCGGTAGCTTGACTGAAACTGCACACGCATGGCTGGGGGTTCCAGTCTGGGCTGTCTCCGGGGTTCTTGCCTCGTGTTCCATAATACGTCTTGGGTCACCAGTGTGGAGTGTGTAAAATAAGAGACATATTCACGACAGACGGTTTATTACACACTTCACATCTTTCAAGCACAGAACAGAATGACACATTTCAGCAGGCACTCTTCTTTTACCCAAATCACTCCTCACAAGTTTCATGGCTTTTCTCCACACACAACATGACATTTGCATTACACTGCATTCAACCCCCTACGTCCTTGACTCCTTCCTGCTATCTCGCCAGGAACCTCCTGAGAATTGTTCTCCCATGCTTATCCACTGTCTCTTGTCTGAGATGCAAAATAATCTGACTCCCCCAAGGTGCTACATAATTAAACTTAAATATTTAATTTATTGTTGTCTATTACAGGCTGTAAGAAGGTAGTATATTTTATTTTTCACTTAACAAATACATTTTAAAGAAAAATCTCCCAAACTGGCCAGAGTAAAATCACAAATTAAAAACAGAAACGTTTACCTTTAAGTCAGATTTATCACAAAATATCACAAATCTGTCATACATTTGAGAGAAAGGATGTCTCAAATCCTTGAAAATAACAACTTAATAATTTTAAAACCCACAAATTTATTAGAATAAAGTCTCAACTGTACAAGAAGAAAGTTACAAAATTTATGAGGAAAAAAAACCCCTGAAGATATGAGTAAAAACTCCCAGCTAATTTGGGAGAGCCGGACATTTCAGAGGAAAACCTCAGAAACTGGTGGAAGTCGTTTGTCACTTTTTAGTAGATAATTTTTTTTAAATAAAATAATTACTCATGTGGTTATTTGGTGACTAGTCTTACCTGCACCGAGTAATAATAAGGTAACTTTACTTTTTGTTGAGTAGTCTCTGGATGCTCTTCCCACCGCTGATCAATAAAAAACAGAAAAAAGAAACGTGTGTATCTTTTATTTTGACACTTCGCGCTTCCTTCTGACGACTCGATCCTGTCGACCAAAACGAACCGAGGTCGCTGTCTGTCGACGAAAAGAACTTCGCGGTGGTGAAAACAAAATGAACTCGACGGAGAATAAACTGGCAGAGTTGATACGCGAACACCCCAATCTGTACGACCAGTCGCGACGAGACTACAAAGACAACATGAAAGGCCACATGTCGTGGTTAGAAATAGCGGCGGCCATGGGGAAATCGGAGGAGGAGGTGAAGCTGAAATGGAAAAATCTGCGCGACAAGTTCTGCAAAGCGAAGAAGCGAGTGGCCAAGAGAAAGCACCCCCGGCTGGACGACAGCGAGAGTCCGGTGGAGAGGCCGCCGCTGCCGGTACTCTGCAGCCAGCTGGCCTGGCTCAGCGCTTATGTCAAACCCCGGGGAGAAAGAGCCGCGGAGTCGCCAAAGGAGGTGCGTGTCAGCCTGTCAACCGCTGAATAACACTATACGTTACGTTAGCGTCTCTCAGCGGCCATCAGCGAGATATCGTCGTAAGGCTAATAGAAGATCAGCTACTCTAACGTGCCGTCACAGAAATGAAAACAATAATGTTTTCTTAGCTTAAACTGCTGCCAACGATATAGAGCTCTCTACATATGCTGATTTGTGTTCATGCGTTAAATATACATGTACATATATATATATATATATATGTTTATTAGTGTAGTACTCCATCATTGGCAACAGCTGTCTTTCATAACATCCGCCTAGGTGTTCAAAATAAAAGCTCTATTTGTTGCAGTGGTCGGTCTGCGTGTGAATTTATAGTTATACTGTCCAGAGAGATTTTGAAGAGCAGCCTGAATTAATCTTTAATGATATCATCATCACAACGAAATCCTCACCTGTGTAGGATACACTAAACAAAAATATATCTGTATTGATTCTGGGGCAAACTGATATTTTGAGCATCAATATCAATTTGCTGCAAACTTATTTTACCGAATTGGCTGAGAAGACCTCATCTAAGACCACTGACAAAATCCTTTTGGGTGATTCTGTTCTGAGATGCCCTGTACAGAAGTCTGACTGTACAGAATAATAAAAGTTGAATAATGAATCAAATGTCCTTTAAATATTTTGTAAGGGGGGGGGGGGCGTTGTAGGAGGAACTATTATTTTAGCTCATCCATGTGAGGGAATATTAGGATGTAATTACCCAAGAAATTGACGCTTGCTTTTGATTATAGATGTATATAATAGATAGCAGTGATTATTACTTCAAGGCTCTTGATGAAAGACCCTACAAATTCAGGGAGAGATGCCCCACATAAGTAGAACTAGTCTCTGGAGAGTGTGTGTCTGTGTGTGAATTAACCAGCAACCATTCCCTTTGGTTTGATTCCCCACAGGTACAACAGGAAGCTGTGAGAGCCGACCAGCCAGAAGAAGATAAAGAACAGAAGACTGCTTTCATTACTACTAGCTTTTCTTTTGCTGATTCCTGTTCATCTAACCATCAAGACATGGGACTTTCTGTTAAACGTAAAAGGAAAATAACTCCAGAAACTGAGATGAGTTCTGCAGACGCCCCCACCAACCTCAGAGATGAAGACGAACTATTTCTGCTTAGCCTCCTGCCATCAATGAAGAGACTCACTAATAAAAAAAGAATGGAGGTGCGGATGAAATTTCAACAGGTGCTTTATGCTGCAGAGTTTGAGGACTAAAAAAAACTGAAATGGAAAACTACACATTAACAAAATATTTACCTGACACCTTGGTTGTTGATGGAGATCACACAAACAGGATTGTAAAATAAAATTCTAATATTTTTGAATATGCCTTAAATAAGCATTTTGAATACAGATACAATTCCCTTCAGGATTTAGTGTCTTTGGTTAATTTTAAATATTTTTGTAGATAAGACAAAGGTCAATTTCTGTACATAGATAAATTTGCCTTTGTAAGTACAGTATGTAAGAGGTAACTTATGTATTATATATTTTCATATTTCTATACTGTATATGCAAATAAATATTGTATGGCCTTTGAAGAAACAGGAGCAGCCCAGTCATAAGTTTTTGATTAGCCTCTATAGTTTTAATAAGATGCCAGACTTTTATAACACACCAATATAAACTGCAAACTTGGGCTGTTGTGTTTGACCTTTAAAGCTGCCATAGACAGAATTATTTTGTGCAAATTTGAAAACAAATCAGTTATTTTTCAATAGAAGACGATTGCACAAGTGATCTGACAGGACAGGTACACCACAGAATCTCCTCTGGGCTCTGTTCAGCCAGACCAAAGCTCCGCACCTGTGACAAGTCTTGTCAGCCAGAAGCTTTGCTGTTGGCTGTTCTAAAAAAGCCAGCATGCCCTAGACTTCAAATGGGAAGTAGCTTAGTAGTACGGGTAAGGGGGGAGAGCTGCAGGAGGCTGACAGTTGTTTTTTTTTCCTGGTTTCCCAGATATCTGTCTGCTGGAGCTTTATTATTCATTGCCAACTTCATTTTTTTTCATCCAGGACTCTACTAGAGTTGCTTTGTGTCAGATTTCTGAAAAACAATATCATCTTTTGAGGGCTGTTGATTAAAAATTTGCCCTGACTCATTTCCTGTGGACTGAGAGGAACCAAACTTGGCACAGTTATTAGTCTTTCTCTACATAGGTACCACCAAGGAACACACACTTCTCCCGTCGCTTTATGGAGCTGTGGAGACCTTGCTTGTAGAAGTCTGACCTTGGAAATCAGCCTTTCATCATCTTGGAAGTGCTTTCCCTTCAAAAATCACTTTGTGGTTGGAAAGAGGTGGAAATTAGATGCAAGGTTGGAAGAGTGGGGGGATGGGGGGTGAGGAAGGATTTCATATCTGCAAGACCGTGCTTCTTGTGACTTGTGAACCATGGCGTCTTGCAGAAGGTGGACAATAGGGGTGGGAATCGCGAGGGACCTAGTGATGTTAAAACTGAGGCCTCATGAAACAATGAGCAACTTTGAGACAATTACTTCATGAACGACACAGTGTTATGAAACATCTAATAAAGACTGCCATCTGGTGACTGACTGTCAGAACTGCATCAGAGTTGAAAAACTTGAAAAAAATCTCAATACTTTTTTTTTTAGCATTTGGCCATCCGAGGTCTATTCAAAATTGGATGGCAGGAACAAATAATACAAAGCAAACAAAAAAAAATAATTCCCTCTCAAACTTCCTGCGAGCCCTCAAGTCGCGTGATGTGACCAACCTAACGAGGCCTCGCTTGCTACGGTCACGTGACTGTGAGCATGTTGACACAGTGCTTGACACTCTGCTCACGACACTTCCACATTATATTGCTCAAGTCAGTGTTGAGTGGGTGGTGTCGAGTATAACATCACTAAAGGGACCTCCTGATACGATACGTATTGCAATAGTTGTGTCAGTGATGCAGTACTATCACAATCCTATGATTCCTTAAGTACTGCAATACTGTTACATATATATAAATAATAAAAGATTGGTACATATGTTTAGGGATTGGTGCATCATTGTGAGTGTCAAATATTGCGATACTATGCCCAATCAATCTTTTGCCCCACCCATAGCACCATCTAATGGACTGAAAAGTCAAATGTCTGGTACCTAAACAGGTAAGTTTGTATTTGTAACACTTATTAACAGTTTTAATAAAATACTACAATACTGTGTCTCTGAAGCAATACAGTATCACTACTACAAAGTATCCCGACATGCTGATGCATAGTCCCCACCCCTAGTGGACACCTTTGGTAAGCATGTCACACCTCTTGGTTTTGATGGCCTGCCACAATTTCAGCAGTGAAGCATAGTAAGTCCCTGTAATTGTGGTATACTGCCAGGAAATCTATCATCAATATCTGTGCTGGTCTCAAAAGACCGTGAGCATGACCGTGCCCAGTGAGGGTTGGATACATGCCTTCTTCAGAGGTGGTAAGTCATCATGCTTCCATTGCTTTGTTGGGCTTTAGTCTCTGGATCGCAGTGATAAACCCATGTTTTATTCTACGTGATTAGTTTGTCGAAGAAGTTCTCATGGTTTTCTTGAAGCATAGACAAAAAAGGCAGTGAGCGTGTGACTTGTTCCTGCTCCTGGAAAGGTGTGAGGAGCCGTAGAATCCATTGTGCAGACAATTTCTGCATGTGCAAATGGTCGTGGAGGATTTTTTCTACAGACCCCACAGTGATCTTGACATCTTGGGCTAGTTGCCAAATGGTTATACAATGATTCTCCAAAAATGGTGGCTTCCACTTTCCAAATGGTGTCCTCTACAGCATACTACAGCCACACAAAGTCAGAGCTGCTCCTGATGACATGTAATTGTGGTTGCAGTTGGATTTATATAAGTACCCACCATGACAGCTCAGAAGTAAACTTTCTCTGCTGTCTTAAAAACTAAACAACAAAAATGTTTTGAAAGCATTTAAAGTGAGAAATGTGACGTTTAGTTGCTGAATCTCTTTTTATTTGCCATCAACTGGTTTAAATGATTAGCAAGAGTCCTCTGGATCCTTGTGCTACATGGAGCTCATTTTCATAAAGCTGGCTGAATTAATTTTCCAAAATCACCATTGCAATGTGGTATGGTGTAGAACTTTTGAAAACAGGTTTTACTGACACCTTGTGATGGCCAAATGAACTGCAGCTCTATTTACTTTATTCATCTCAGGGGTCTGGGTGTATAAGATAAGATAAGATAAGCCTTTATTACTCCCACAATGGGGAAATTCCAGGATTGCAACAACACAGGGATAGCAACACTCAGAGCAACAATCAGAAGGCAAGAAAAAACAAGGGCAGCTAGTATACATATGTACATATTAATATATATATATATACTGTACAGTATATATATACACACTCACCGGCCACTTTATTAGGTACACCTGTCCAACTGCTCGTTAACACTTAATTTCTAATCAGCCAATCACATGGCGGCAACTCAGTGCATTTAGGCATGTAGACATGGTTAAGACAATCTCCTGCAGTTCAAACCGAGCATCAGTATGGGGAAGAAAGGTGATTTGAGTGACTTTGAACGTGGCATGGTTGTTGGTGCCAGAAGGGCTGGTCTGAGTATTTCAGAAACTGCTGATCTACTGGGATTTTCACGCACAACCATCTCTAGGGTTTACAGAGAATGGTCCGAAAAAGAAAAAATATCCAGTGAGCGGCAGTTCTGTGGGCGGAAATGCCTTGTTGATGCCAGAGGTCAGAGGAGAATGGCCAGACTGGTTCGAGCTGATAGAAAGGCAACAGTGACTCAAATAACCACCCGTTACAACCAAGGTAGGCAGAAGAGCATCTCTGAACGCACAGTACGTCGAACTTTGAGGCAGATGGGCTACAGCAGCAGAAGACCACGCCGGTGCCACTCCTTTCAGCTAAGAACAGGAAACTGAGGCTACAATTTGCACAAGCTCATCGAAATTGGACAATAGAAGATTGGAAAAACGTTGCCTGGTCTGATGAGTCTCGATTTCTGCTGCAACATTCGGATGGTAGGGTCAGAATTTGGCGTCAACAACATGAAAGCATGGATCCATCCTGCCTTGTATCAATGGTTCAGGCTGGTGGTGGTGGTGTAATGGTGTGGGGAATATTTTCTTGGCACTCTTTGGGCCCCTTGGTACCAATTGAGCATCGTTGCAACGCTACAGCCTACCTGAGTATTGTTGCTGACCATGTCCATCCCTTTATGACCACAATGTACCCAGCTTCTGATGGCTACTTTCAGCAGGATAATGCGCCATGTCATAAAGCTGGAATCATCTCAGACTGGTTTCTTGAACATGACAATGAGTTCACTGTACTCAAATGGCCTCCACAGTCACCAGATCTCAATCCAATAGAGCATCTTTGGGATGTGGTGGAACGGGAGATTCGCATCATGGATGTGCAGCCGACAAATCTGCGCCAACTGTGTGATGCCATCATGTCAATATGGACCAAACTCTCTGAGGAATGCTTCCAGCACCTTGTTGAATCTATGCCACGAAGAATTGAGGCAGTTCTGAAGGCCAAAGGGGGTCCAACCCGTTACTAGCATGGTGTACCTAATAAAGTGTTTCCTGTTTCGACAGGAACAAAGGACGTGACTCTCCCCTGTATAGCTCTCCCCTGTATAGCTCGAGTGACCCGGCCAATAGCACAAGCCAACGTCACAGCAGCATGCAGTAAGTTCCACACACTGCTTGCTCAGTTCCCAGCACTCACAGTCCCGACATTTTCAGCAGCTGTCGCTAAACATGGGGTAGAGCATTTTATCACCACCACCGGGGCGCCCATTTTTGCAAGACCTCGGCGCTTGGACGCAGCTAAACTGGCCATAGCGTGCGAGGAGTTTGCTAACCTAGAGAGGTTAGGCATCATCAGGCGCTCAAACAGCCCATGGGCTTCCCCACTACACATGGTCCCTAAAGCTGAAGGTTTGTGGCGACCTTGCGGCGATTTCCGCAGGTTAAACAACGCTACAGCGCATGACTGCTACCCAATTCCCCACATTCAGGATTTTTCTGCTCACCTCGCAGGAGCGTGCATTTTTTCTAAGATAGATTTGGTCCGTGGTTACCACCAAGTCCCAGTGCGCGCTGAGGACATACCCAAAACAGCGGTAATAACTCCGTTTGGTTTATTTGAGTTCTTGCGCATGCCGTTTGGGCTTAAAGGGGCAGCACAGATGTTCCAACGCATGATGGATGCAGTGCTGCGCGATCTCCCTTTCGTGTTCATCTACCTGGACAATATCTTGGTAGCCAGCACGTCCGAAGACGAACACGAAACCCACCTCACGACGGTTTTCCATAGGTTGGAAGAGCACGGTTTAATAATCAACCCGGCGAAATGTCAGTTCGGGGTGACAGGGATTGATTTTTTTAGGGCACCGCGTCTCTCCCGAAGGAGCAGTTCCACTGCCTGACAAAGTGCGCGCAGTGACAGATTTTCCCCGACCACAAACGGTCAGGGCGCTACAAGAATTTTTGGGAATGGTGAACTTTTATAACCGTTTCCTTCCCCGCGCAGCGCAGCTCATGCAGCCATTGTACGCTGCGCTCAAAAAACAGAAACCCGCGAATAAGGTCGAATGGACCCCGGAACGAGTGCAGGCGTTCTCGGAAGTTAAAGCAGCCCTGGCAAACGCCGCATTGTTGGCACATCCAGACCCAACAGCCCGCATAGCCCTCACCACTGACGCCTCAGATGTGGCCATAGGGGCTGTTGTGGAGCAGCGCGTCGCCGGGGCTTGGCAGCCGCTTGCCTTTTTCAGCAGAACCTTGCGAGACAATGAACGTAAATACAGCGCGTTCGACAGAGGGTTGCTGACTCTCCACCTGGCCATTCGCCATTTCCAGTTCTGGCTGGAAGGGCGCAATTTTACTGCGTTCATTGACCATAAGCCACTAGCATTCGCGATGGCCAAAGTTTCAGAACCTTGGTCGGGCCGGCAGCAGAGGCAGCTGGCTGCGATCTCAGAGTTTACTACCGATATTCAGCATGTGTCGGGCAAACTGAATGTAGTGGCAGACTGCCTCTCGCGCGCCGTTGTGGCCCCGGTCTGTGTAGGGTTGGATTACGCAGCCATGGCCGCGGAGCAGGCTAGTGATGCGGACGTGCGCGCGCTCCAGTCTGGACCAACAGCGTTAAGGCTGGAGAAGAGGACGCTGCTTAACGGCATTCCCCCCTTAATCTGCGACGTCTCCACGGGTCGCCCACGGCCTGTGGTTCCGGCCGCGTGGCGCCGCCGCGTGTTTGAGTTGGTTCACTCTTTGGCACACCCAGGGGTGCGCGTGTCGGTCAAGATGGTAGGAGAGAAATATGTGTGGCCGCCCTTCGCAAACAAGTGAAAGAGTGGGCAGCAGCCTGCGTGGCGTGCCAACGAGCCAAGGTTCACAGACACACGAAGGCTCCTTTGGAGCCGTTTCACATCCCAGCTAAGAGGTTTGACCATGTCCACATGGACCTCGTAGGCCCCCTTCCGCTATCACAGGGGTACACGCATCTCCTGACAATGGTGGACCGCACCATGCGCTGGCCAGAAGCGGTTCCGCTGGCGGCAACCACGGCCGAGGAGGTGGCGCGCGCGTTTTTAACAGCATGGGTGGCGCGTTTTGGAGTTCCGTCGGACATTACGTCTGACAGAGGCTCTCAATTTGTTTCTGAACTCTGGTCAACCATGGCCCGCAGCCTAGGTGTCTCAATTCACCGCACAACCGCGTACAACCCGCAGGCAAATGGGTTATGCAAACATTTCCATAGGTCGTTAAAAGCGGCTCTGAGGGCTTCACTGACGGATGCAAATTGGGTAGACAGGCTACCATGGGTTTTATTGGGGTTACGTTCTGCGCCTAAAGAGGATCTGGAAGCTTCCCCGGCAGAACTCGTTTTTGCACAACCACTCCGGCTGCCTGGGGAGTTTCTGCCAGATAATCCTGCGCCGGGCAGCTCCCCGTCTCAGCTGCTGCAGCGTTGCATAGACTCAAGCACGCTGCCGGGCCCTGCCCACCAGTTTTCCGCGCGTTTTTGTGCCTAAAGCTTTGAAAAACGCAGAGTTCGTATTTGTCAGACACGACGCCCACCGCCCCCCACTGCGCCCACCTTATGATGGACCGTTTAGAGTGCTGGAAACAGGGGATAAGCATTTTTTGCTAGATTTGGGGGGTAGGAGGGAAAAAATTGGCATAGACAGACTCAAACCTGCTTTCGTTGTGGCTGACGAGCAAGTGCTGTTGGCGAGGGTCCCTCGGCGTGGAAGACCCCCACGGGGCGCTTCCCAGAGAAAAGATTCTCCAGAGCACCCACACGGACAGTCAAAAAGTTTTCACCCCCAGACATCAGCCCCCCAGCATGGCAGCGCCACGAAGGCAGCGAATCCTGGCTACAGCAGATACAGCAGAAGACTGAAGCCCAAGCAGCATGCGGACTGATGTTAATGGTTTTATCACAGCATGTGGACTGTTACCCTTTTGTCCTATCTAAGTTGTTGGGGGGGGTGGCAACCTGGGGAGTGCATAATGGTTTACCACCTTAGACAGGAACAAAGGACGTGAAGTTAACCTTTTGTGTGTGAGAAGTTTCTAGATGCCCTAGTAAGATAACAGGGAGGTGTCAAGGATGAATGGACTGACTGCAGCCGGGGGAGATTATGGCGGATGATGGAATAAAGGCTGAGAAGTGAGGTTTTAAGCAGTTTATTAAATCACACCGCCATCATAGAACTCCGCTCCAGCCCTAAGTGTGAGCAGGCTGGAGCGGCGTCCTCAGGCTCTCTAGCAAAGAGACACAGCGTGTGTGTGTCAGCAGCAGCAGTTGAAGAGTGAGAGCCTGAGTTACAGACTATGTGCGGTATTTATACCCAGTTACAACAATACATGAAAGAGCATTCACAACAGTTGGTATGGGCATTTGCATTTGAGAGACACAGTGAGAACAGGAAGCATGAACCCAATGCATGAATGGGACATTAACATCACAATACTGAGCCGAAACAAGCCAGAAGGAGCGGGGCTGCCTGTAGACATTAATACACACATTTCACTGTTCTGTTATTTGCTCTTGCCGAGCGCTGTGTCTGTCTCAGTCTGTTGTGGCGGTCACGCCACACCGCTCCCCCCAGAGGGCTCGGCAGGGGGCCGAGACCTCGATAGTTCAGCTTTGGCAGCGTGCAGGAAAAGCTCTGTGCAGGCGAAGGGGGAGGGGGGTGGGGGGTAGTAAATGCCGGCCAGGGACGGTGAAATCGTCCGGGCCGCGAAAAAATTGCTTGTTGTTCCGCGATGTCGAGGGGCTGTCCCGTTGAACGTGCGGAGATCACAAGAAGAAAAATTAGTCACTGGCTCCTCCCGCGATTAAGTCCTGCAAGGATTAATAGCGGCCGTGAAGAAAAGACGAGGCTGTGTGGCGGCTGTAATAAGAGCAGAGGGACTGGGGTGTTGACTTTAGGTGCAGGCACAACCTTAAAGCTCTCGGAAACCGCAAACCGCTGAATTTTCCTTGTGCGCCATGGCTGAGACCATTAGCAAATCCTTCGTGCATGCTGCGTGCATGCTTCAGATGTGAGGGCAGCCCTGAAGGCTCTGTGTGCAGCGGCGAAGGATGCTGGCGGTCTGTGGAGCCGTATTTGTCCCGTGCGTGGTGCGCCGTCCTCGTAACTCCCCGGTGCGTGTGCCGGGGCTCCGTGCGTTGTTGGGCCAGCTGGAGAGGAGACAGGGTCAGGGAGCGTAATCATCCCTGTTCAATGTGTTGGAGCGGTGAAAGGAAGTAGACGATCTTTGTCCCTCGCGCTCGTGCAGATTGGAGTGGTGAGAGGGAGGAGACGATCTTTGTCACTCGCTCGGCCATGGTGCGTTCAGGTCCATGCGCTGCATTCTCCGTCGGCCATGGAGGTCGCCGTCGTGGAGAGGGGACGAGGTGCATGCGCTCTCGTGTGGAGGAGCTGTGAGCGCGGCCGGTCCAGCGTGGATGTGCCGATCTAGGCGTGCAGATCCCACCATGGAGTATTGCTGCGGCTTTCCCGGTCGTGGGTGATGTCCTGAGAGTTCACTGAAGCAGAAGTCAGCTGCTGCGTTCGCTTGTCGTCGGAGCATCACCGCCGGATGCTACGTTCGCCGGCAGCGTGTTTTTTTCAGCGTCGGGTCACCAGTATGGCGGATGATGGAATAAAGGCTGAGAAGTGAGGTTTTAAGCAGGTTTATTAAATCACACCGCCATCATAGAACTCCGCTCCAGCCCTAAGTGTGAGCAGGCTGGAGCGGCGTCCTCAGGCTCTCTAGCAAAGAGATACAGCGTGTGTGTGTCAGCAGCAGCAGTTGAAGAGTGAGAGCCTGAGTTACAGACTATGTGCGGTATTTATACCCAGTTACAACAATACATGAAAGAGCATTCACAGCAGTTGGTATGGGCATTTGCATTTGAGAGACACAGTGAGAACAGGAAGCATGAACCCAATGCATGAATGGGACATTAACATCACAATACTGAGCCGAAACAAGCCAGAAGGAGCGGGGCTGCCTGTAGACATTAATACACACATTTCACTGTTCTGTTATTTGCTTTAGCCGAGCGCTGTGTCTGTCTCAGTCTGTTGTGGGGGTCACGCCACAGAGATTATCTTTTGTGTGTGATGAATGGACTGACTGCAGTCGGGGGAGATTATCTTTTGTGTGTGAGAAGAGTCTAGAAGGATGTCATGTTATTTAAGGGAAGAGTTCCTACTTGTATGCCATTCTGTCTATGCTCCTTGTGTGAGTCGTGTAATAAACCACTTGAACCAAATCAGCCTCAGTTTTTACACGCTCCACTATATATATATATATATATATATATATATATATATATATATATATATATATAGACACACAGTGCGGAGCATTGTGGTTGGTGGATGTGCAGCAGAAAGTCTAAGCTCTCTCTCCGCGGATGCGGCGGGCCAGCTGGATGTCTTTGGGCATGATGGTGACCCTCTTGGTGTGGATGGCGCACAGGTTGGTGTCCTCGAAGAGACCCACCAGGTAGGCCTCGCTGGCCTCCTGCAGAGCCATGACGGCGGAGCTCTGGAAGCGCAGGTCGGCCTTGAAGTCCTGAGCGATCTCCCTCACCAGTATGAAGAGTAAAGGGGGCTCAGGGACATGCACAGACACTTTGAGGGGCTGTTGTTCTAATCTGAAATAGCGGCAAAAGAAATGACAAAAAAGTGAATTTATAAGACAAAAGTTACAAATTCATGAGAAAAATTGGAAATTTATGAGGAAAAAGTCACATGCACAATAATTGAAAATGTATAAGAAAACAGTAAATTTACCAGAAGGATGTACTAAATTCATGAGAAAAAATTTGTAATTTTTTTAGAAACTGTAAAAAAAAATACAAGAGAAAAGTAACATGTTTACAAAATCTCCATTAAAAAAAAATAAAAATAACAGCAATACATAAAGGAGAAAAATATTGACTAAAAGTCACAAATTTGGTAGAAAATGATGTGAATTTATGACACAAAAGTCACAAATTTAAGAAAAAACAAAAATTCATGAGCGAAAAATGCTTCAAATAGGGATGCAAATTATCGATTAATTCATTAATCATTAGTTGATTCACCTTGATTGATTACTGATTAATTGATAAGTGGCAATTTTCCTGAGAATTTGAATTTCCCTCAATACAATAGGTCTTTCTATCTTTAACATAAAAAAGTTAATTGTGGTCTATATTAATCATATATCCCATAACCTACACATGTATAAGCATGTGAGAATGTTTGGTGATTACATATGTAAAGCGACTTCACACCTCAGAACAGGACAAGAGGTCTCAACCGCCAGCGGAGATCAAAGAGCATCCGAGGCGCTGCGGTGGAGACCAGATCGATCGCCCTGACCTCCCAGGGCCAGGTGGAGGGATACGGAGACAAAGGAGGGGGATTAAGATAATGTGGGATGTCAGCTTTGATATGCATGTCTTTTGTTATGTGTAGGTATAAGTATGTAGAGCTGAATGTGTTCTGCCTCTTTCTACTTCTGCTTCTGCACTGAGATGAGACTTGTTAGAGGAGCGAAGCTGATAATAAACTTTGGTTTATAAGTCGCATCGCCTCGTTATTCCAAGCTCTTCTACACTGGTGACCCTGACGCGAGGATGGACCAGAGGCGTTCCCCCGCGACTGACTCATCTGAGGCGACCCAGGCAGACGCCGGCGCCCATGCAGACAGGGGAACGGATGGAAGACGTTCCCCCACGGCAGAAGAGAGGGCTCAACCGAGCACCAGCCCCGCCGTGAGAGCAGAAGAAAGGCGCTCTCACCCGGCAGACACATCAAGGACGGCCCACACAAGCGCCGTCACCGTCAAGCTGCCAGAATTCTGGCAAGAAGACCCGAGCTCGTGGTTCCAGCAAGCTGAGGCTCAGTTTGCACTGGCGGGCATAACGGCGGACGAGACGAAGTTTTATCACATCGTCGCCAAACTCGACGCTGCCACGTCAAGATGCGCGCGGAGCATAATCCGACAGCCGCCTACCTATGACAAATACAGAGAGCTGAAGGCGACCATCGTCGAGAACTTCGTCCCCTCAGCCGAGGAGAGAGCAGAGAAGATCCTGGCGATCTACGGCCACAGAGGATGCAGACCCAAGACCCTCATGGAGGACATGCTGCAGCTCAAGGAGGAGGACAACGACAACTTCCTCTTCCAACACATCTTCCTCAGCACTCTGCCGCCACACATGAGAGGGACGCTGATCAACATGCGGTGCAGCACCCAGCAGGACTTCCGCGCGCTGGCCCGAGAAGTGCAGCGACTCACCAACGCCTGCAGGGAACAGGTGGCCACAGCAGCATCTGCAGATACCCAGAGCAGCGGAGAACCACAGACAACCGAGCAGAGCCCGCCCACAATGGCGGCAACACGACCAAGACGCAGCAGGCGGAACGACATCTGCTATTACCACCACCGTTTCGCCGAGGGGGCGTACAAATGCGTTCCCCCCTGCAAGTTCAAAAGTTCGG
Source organism: Pholidichthys leucotaenia (assembly GCA_020510985.1). Taxonomy (NCBI): domain Eukaryota; kingdom Metazoa; phylum Chordata; class Actinopteri; order Cichliformes; family Pholidichthyidae; genus Pholidichthys; species Pholidichthys leucotaenia. The sequence continues at coordinate 344,374,574 of CM035837.1, read as the reverse complement.
GAAAACGTCCAAACCGAGAACCGTTAACGGCTGCGGTTCTCGGCGAAAAAAATAAACTTCTTTATGTCACTGACGGACACACCGGCAAACAGTTCCTAATTGACACTGGAGCTCAACTGAGTTTTATCATGCCCTCCCACGCAGACCGGGCCATGGGCCCCCTGGGCAATGGAGCGATGGCAGCCAACGGCTCCATCATCGACACTTATGGTGAAAGGAACCTGCCCCTCTGCATTCATGGCCGCAACTACAGATGGACATTTGTTGTAGCGGCGGTGAGTTTTAACTTGTTGGGCGCGGATTTTTTGTGTGCACATGGGTTATTGGTCGATCTAGCAAACAGACGCTTGGTTAATGCATTGTCATTTGCTTCTATTCCCTGCTCAGCTCGAGTTTCTCCACCACCCGTGCAGGCCAGCGTCACTACAGCAGGAGGTAAGTTTGATCAACTCCTCACCCAATTTCCAGCACTCACAATTCCCAAATTCTCAGCTACAGTGGCTAAGCATGGGGTTGAACACTTTATTCCCACAACGGGCCCACCCGTATTTGCCAAAGCTCGACGCTTAGACGCGACCAAGCTCACCATAGCTCGGGACGAGTTTACCACCCTTGAAAAAACTAGGCATTATCAGACGCTCAAAAAGCCCCTGGGCATCGCCACTACACATGGTCCCGAAATCCGACGGTTCTTGGAGACCGTGCGGCGATTACTGCAGATTAAACAATGCGACAGCGCATGACCGCTACCCAATTCCTCACATCCAAGATTTTTCACTACATCTGGCGGGTGCGTGCATTTTTTCTAAAATAGACCTGGTCCATGGTTATCACCAAGTCCCCGTTCGAGCAGAAGACATTCCTAAAACAGCTGTAATAACCCCCTTCAGTCTTTTTGAATTTTTGCGGATGCCTTTTGGCCTCAAAGGCGCTGCTCAAACCTTTCAGTGGATGATGGACGCGGTATTACGCGACCTCCCTTTCGTGTTCGTCTACCTCGACGATATGCTGGTAGCCAGCTCGTTGGAGGAAGAACACGAACAGCATCTCACTATGGTTTTTCAGAGACTAGAAGAGCACGGGTTAATAATCAGTCCAGCCAAATGCAAATTCGACGTGTCACAAATTGATTTTTTGGGACACAGAGTTTCACCGAAGGGGGCAGTTCCGCTGCCAGACAAAGTTTGCGCAGTAAAAAATTTTCCACGGCCACAAATGGTCAAATCGCTGCAAGAATTTTTAGGAATGGTTAATTTTTACAACCGTTTCCTCCCCCGCGCAGCTCAGGTCATGCAGCCCCTATATGACGCGCTCAGAAAACAAAAACCTTCCAACGCGGTCGAACGGACCCCGGAGCGCGAACGCGCCTTCGCGGAAGTAAAAAGTGCCCTAGCTAACGCAACATTGTTGGTTCACCCTGATCCCTCGGCCCGCATTGCGCTAACCACAGACGCTTCAGACCTGGCCATAGGGGCGGTTGTAGAACAACACGTTGGCGGAACCTGGCAACCTTTGGCATTTTTCAGCAAATCGTTAAACCAAACTGAGCATAAATACAGCACTTTTGACAGGGAGCTGCTAGCGCTTCATTTATCCATCCGCCACTTCCAGTTCTGGTTGGAGGGGCGGCGTTTCACGGCTTTTGTAGACCACAAACCGCTCACCTTTGCGATGGCTAAAATTTCCGAACCGTGGTCAGGCAGGCAACAAAGACAGCTAGCTGCGATTTCAGAGTTCACCACAGACATTCGACATGTGGCAGGCAAACTTAACGTGGTAGCAGACTGCCTCTCTCGCGCTGTGACATCGCCAGAGCGCGAGGAGACAGATTATACTACCTCAGCCGCAGAACTCTTTGCCAACGCGGACACATACGCGGCCCCAATCCACGTAGGGATAGATTACGCAGCCATGGCGGAGGAGCAAAGTAGTGATGCAGACGTGCGCGCACTCCTGTCTGGACCAACAGGGTTAAGGCTGGAGGAAAGGGGTTTACGCGACGGTGTGCCCCCCCTAATATGCGACATCTCAACCGGCCGACCTCGCCCGGTAGTCCCAACTGCATGGCGCCGCCGTATTTTCGACTCAATTCACTCCCTTGCGCACCCGGGTGTGCGCGCTTCGGTTAAAATGGTCGCCGAAAAGTTTGTGTGGCCCGGCCTGCGCAAAAACGTAAAAGAATGGGCAAAGACTTGCATGTCTTGTCAGCGCGCCAAAATACACAAACACACAAAAGCCCCTCTAGAGCATTTTCGAATCCCAGCTAGAAGGTTCGACCACGTTCATGTCGACCTCGTGGGACCACTACCTTCCTCCCAAGGTTTCACTCACCTGTTAACAATGACAGACCGTACTACGCGCTGGCCTGAGGCGGTCCCTCTGGCGTCAACCACAGCGGAGGAAGTCGCTCGCGTTTTTTTTTAACAAACTGGGTGGCACGTTTCGGCGTCCTATCAGACATCACGTCCGATAGAGGGCCTCAATTTGTCTCGGAGCTTTGGTCAGCCATGGCCAGCAGCTTAGGAGCGACAATTCACCGCACCACCGCTTATCACCCTCAGGCTAATGGGTTATGCGAGCGTTTTCACAGATCTTTAAAGGCCGCCCTCAGAGCCTCACTAACGGACACAAATTGGGTAAATAAACTTCCCTGGGTTTTATTGGGGTTGCGTGCTGCGCCTAAAGAGGATCTAGACGCCTCCCCAGCAGAATTAGTTTTTGCACAACCTCTCAGGCTCCCAGGTGAATTTTTACCAGAGAACCCAGAGCCTGGGCATCTTCCAGCCCCGAGGCTTTTAGGCAGCGACGGACCTTTCAGAGTGCTGGAACCTGGTGATAAGCATTTTGTGCTTGATTTAGGGGACAGAAAAGAAACAGTCAGCATTGACAGACTTAAACCTGCCTTCTTGTTGAGAGACGAACCTGCACGGTTGGCGAGAGCACCTCGGCGGGGTAGACCCCCCAAGAGAAAAGACTCAGCCCCCCTGCAGGGAACAAATAATCACTCTCCTCCCCAAGCTGCAGATTCCTTACAGGAAGGTCCCGCCAGGACGCCCAAGCGGACCCACAGCAGATTCGGGAGAAGATTAAAACCCAGACGGCACAAGGACTGATGCAAACTACTCAAAAGTTGTTCACTAATTGTGCTGTGACAGTTTAAGACTGACTTGTGATATTACTACACTGTTATGATTACCACTGAATTCTCTACAGGAGCATAGCTGCTGGAAAGTTTCTTCTTTGTCAAGAGGTATAGCAGTTAGTATGTCATAATAATTATCTTAAACTGTGAATTTTTCTATTGTCCTTTTCTTAGTCGTTTGGGGGGGGCTGTGGTCTATATTAATCATATATCCCATAACCTACATATGTATAAGCATGTGAGAATGTTTGGTGATTACATATGTAAAGCGACTTCACACCTCAGAACAGGACAAAGGGTCTCAACCGCCAGCGGGGATCAAAGAGCATCCGAGGCACTGCGGTGGAGACCAGATCGATCGCCCTGACCTCCCAAGGCCAGGTGGAGGGGTACGGAGACAAAGGAGGGGGATTAAGATAATGTGGGATGTCAGCTTTGATATGCATGTCTTTTGTTATGTGTAGGTATAAGTATGTAGAGCTGAATATGTTCTGCCTCTTTCTACTTCTGCTTCTGCACTGAGATGAGACTTGTTAGAGGAGCGAAGCTGATAATAAACTTTGGTTTATAAGTCGCATCGCCTCGTTATTCCAAGCTCTTCTACATTAATTACCATTTTTGATATACTGAATAAAACATGAAAATCATATTCCTCAATGATTTATTGTTCCATTTCCTTTTTTTTTTTTTTTTTTTTTTACTACAGGCAATGGTATTTTTTGTAGTTTAACAAATTTTGTACTGTATAGTATGTCCTATGTGCTGGTACAGCTCAGTAAATTACAAATGTCATGCTTTACTTTAAAAACTATTACCAATAAAATAACTTTCACATTGTGGGGAACGTGAAATGAAGAAGCAGAGTGATTTTATAAATCAGATTTAATGTCGGCTTCACCTCCCCAACATGTCTCATCCAAAGGCAGAAGCAGAAAGAGGCTGATCGCAGTCAGACCCCCATACTTATGCATCACACAACAAAAGCCACATCATTATGCATTACACCACAAAAGCCGACTTCACACGTCCTTGTCATATCCTTCCAATGTCCTCCCGTTCCTTCGCCTGACCCCCGGGGATCAGGAAGTCCTTTCAGGTCTGCACCGCCGCTCCTCCATCTCCTCGTTGTTCTCTGTAGGCGGTGGAGACACATTGTCCTCTTCTGAGACGTGAGGTCATTCCACACATGTAATTACAACACATCCCCCTGTGTCTATCATATGCAGGAATGGATACATGAACCACAACATTATAATTTACTGAGATGCACTAGTAAACAGTTTTAACAGGAAAATAAATTGTGAGTTGCTTCATCTGTTACAAGTTAAACATTATCACAGTACCCCGGCAAGCCAGGAAAACCCAGTACACTCTGGGCTCCCTCTGTTGTCTGTTACCTCAGTGGTAACTGCCATAATGCACGGCTCAGGAGACACACACGCAGGCTCAGGGTAGATTCAATAGCTTTATTAACAACAGGGTTGTGTGACTGCGTGTCTGTAGAATAAGGATGTGTTGGTGGTGGCGTCTGCGTCAGGCACGGGGGCAGGAAGCCGTTCAGCCGGACAACCCTATGGGAGGAAGCAGAGGGAGAAGGGTAACGGGCACCACACCAACACAGAAGATAATTACAGTCTTGCTGGCTTACTTGGTTAGGACAGGTGGCTGGCGTCGACAAGGGCGGAGCCCGGGAGACAGCGACCTGGAGTGCCTGTAGCAGCAGCGCGGAGGCAGCGGCGAGACGAGGAAGTCCGCCGCCGGGGAGTCCACCTGTGCACAGGGGAGAAGGCTGGAGGAAAAGAGGTAAGGGGAGCTTACCCAGATTGTCTTGCTCGTAGGCGAGAGTTCCGTTGTAGCAAGCGATGCCGAAGTAGAGAGACGGCTTCAGGCCGAAGCCCAGGGCAGAGTGGATTAAATACCTCGCCGCTGACGAGAAGCAGGTGTGCGCGCAGCTGGCGCCGCTGATGAGCGGCGAGTCATGACAGTAACTTGAGTCCGGTCTTATTTCCCGTCTAGCGGTGGGTTGAAGGCAGCGGGGATGGGTTTTTACACTCGTGCAGCTTCTTCCTTGGTCCAGTCCGTTTCTCCGCCTTGCTGATTTGAAGCAGGCGGGTGGGTCTTAAAGCTGGTGTGCCAGTGGAACTTGTTGCGGCTCTCCGAGGTAACCTATAAAAGTGAATTTCTTTGCTCTGCACAGTGCCTGCTCCCTGGGGACTTGGCGTCTTCTATTTCTTTTTCTTTAGTTTCGGTTGAAAGGCGGCAGTGGGTGACCGCGTTTGCCCCCAGCTGGACAGCAAAGCCACTACATTTCATAGAATAAGCTCCCATTGAAAAGGACCGCTGAGTAATCAATTAATTGACGACTAATTTAATTTAGTCGACTAACGTCTTAGCAACAGTTCATCAAAAGTCAGTTAACATCCCTAGCCTCAAATTTCATGATGTCTCAAAATTTGTGAAAAAGTCTCTAATTATGGGAAAAACTAAGAAAAAAACAAGAATAATCCCAAAAATGACAAGAAAAAAAGGCAGCCAATAATGAAAATGTTCCAAAATCACCTATAAAAATTCTAAAAAATTTACACAGCATGCACATTGCAGAGAAAAGTAATTACTTTGTTCTAATATCAGCAATTATGCTACTGCAATAATAAGCCCCACCCCCTCCCCTGGAAGGGGCAGTTCAGACAGACAGCAAATGGGTTGTTTCCCGGGCAACAATAGCCCATACTTGTGCACGTCCCTGATGGGGCTGCAGCTCATTAAACTAAAATCAGAGTTTCCAAAGGTTACCTACAGTACCTTTAAGGCTACTTAGTTCACAGTCCTCTTTAAAATCCATTTACCCTTGCTAATGTTAGACATTTTGGCATAAGTATATTATCTATGACTATATAGAAAACGCTTATTATTGTTGTGTAGTGTTAAAAAAAAAAAGTAGTTAATCACTTTCATTCTTAACTGCAGTGACCCCCCCCCTCTCCCTTCTTTAAATTAATTAACAACTAAAGAGAGCCAGTCAGTTCTGGTCCTCCCTGCACCCCGTCACTCACCGGAGCGCTGAGGCTGCACTCTCCTCTCTCTCGCTTTTCACGTTTTCATTGCTCCATTCATTCCACGGGTTTCATTCAGAAGTTGATCCCACCTCCCGTCTCTGTTTCCCTTTAGACCCTCCCTGCCCAGGCTGTGCCGCTCCTCCCTGTAACCCCTCCCCTTTCCCAGCCTCCTCTCCTCCCCGTGTGGGTGGGGTGATGGTTGTGGCTTCTGTCGGTGACATGTACCGCTGTGCTCCTGCACGGGAGGCATGCCACGTTGAGCTCGTCCTGCACCAAAGGCAAGGCAGATTTGTTCAGCGCTGTTGATATATTTGGGTCAGATTAGAGCCGGAAATGGTTGCTTTTAAATGCTTCATCTGGACTGATAAAACGACGATTTAATGTGCATCTTGACCAGTTCAAACGGGATTCCTGCGCCTATAAGACTGTTATCTTTATTTTGGACCAGACTACAGTTGCTCAGCTGCAAGGGGAGGAACAGCACGCTGCTTTATTCTGAGGTGAGATACAATAATGTTATCATGAATGTTTAAATGATTGCACGGAGGTAGTGTTAATGCTGGATGGTAGCACTGACGTAAAGCATTGAGACATGCAGATTCTTATCTCTATTTGCTGTTATAATGACAATATACACTTTATTAGACATATCGCATCTGCCAGCATCACCGCTACATTCGCAGCATTGCTGCACAAGGAAGTGTTACTATTAATCACCATCACACCCCTGTGAGGGCTACTAGTGGAGAACTGTGATTGGTTAGTTCAGCTGTCTCTCCGTGAGAAGGGCGTGTTCCCACAGTCACACGGTGCTAAAACACGCCCCCATCTGGAGTGCTGGTAAGTAGTGACTATGCTGAGGTGTGGTTCAGATACGAAGGCAATGGAAATGATGATGCAGCAGTAAACTAGATGTGACTGCTGTAGACAGGCTGGATTCAGGAACACTGAGTTATATTTGTGTGCCATTGTGAACGGGCCGAAAAACACATAAATGAAACAGTTTGTAACAGTCAAATAAAGGCATGCTGGCAAAATCTATGTAGCACAATATAGGGAAGCAAGAAACCGCAGAAAAACAGAAGAAAAAACAAGGGGTCATTGAGGCAGCAGCAGTGTGAGTCATGGCAGACCTGAATAATAGCCATTCAGAGAATTAACACACAACACTGAGGAGTGCACAAAGAAGGTCATGTGACTTCTGATCAGCCCTGAGTTATTAGAGCTACAGGAAGACAGAGGAAATCATGCCATAGAATGGATAAAACAGTGGCTGTGCTGCTGACTGCAGCATTTGCTTTACACACAAGTTATGGATCAGGAATTGTGCCGTTTGTGTGCTGGGAGGATTTTCCACACTGAGGTATGTAGGAGGCCTGAAAGGACCCCCCCCCCCCCCGTCACTTTTACAGGCTTTTTTAATATTAAATTTTAGATTCACGTACAACACATAAATGGAGACCATTATAGCATATATTATGACAGTGGTGAAACAGGAGTGCATTTTTTTCTGTTTGTCCATGACAGGATGTGAAGAATTAACAGGCTTAAGGAAACTGAGAGTAAACAGTAGCCTGAAAAAATTAGGCTTTAGGACACATTTTGAATTCTATCTTTGTATGACATGAAATAGTAGGGAAGCAAATGTTAGCAAAGTTCCCATGGACAACAGAACCTTCGTCAATGTGATTAGTAACATTTGAGTGCACATACTGTTTGTATTCTAAACATTAAATAACAACCCAGTCTATTGAAGTAATCAACCTAAAGCACCACAGTTGTAAGGAAAAAGGATAGTTTTACATTCTATATCTGCCTTATCCATGTCAGGGCCGTGCACATTGTGAGCCTGCACCAATGTGATTTGGAATTCTGGCGTAGATTATTAATGACCAGGAGCACTCCTGTCTAGCTTGTTAAACAATTTCTCTATTTTGCAGGTGTCCTTAAGATTGTGACATAACCTGGATCTTGTCACATTAGTCCATCACACTTCAGGAGAGGGGGCCATCTGGGATATTAGAAAAGCCGATTGTGAGGCACAAATTCAACAGAAAGCAGGGCATCGTGGTTTACATCTTTATTCAGGGACATATATATATCTTCTTTCAGCGAGGAAGAGGACAGACAAGACTTCTACTCCTCACCATGTACTCTCCTCAGAGTCTCCACCGTTGGGGCATCACTCACAGCGAGAGTATGGAGCGGCTAGCCTACAGCCAAGGTAAAGAAGAAAATTACTTTTTTGATAAATAACCTTGCCTGTCTTATGGTAATACTCCCTATCCACCTTGTCTTATGTTTGTTAGGTTAATTGGTTGTTCTAAATTGTCCCTAGATATCGGTCTCCTATAAGCCCTTAGAATAGAGGGTTAGTACTAGTGAAGCACTTTGAGTGGTCTTTGAGACCAGAAAAGCACTGTATAAGTACAGGTCCTTATCCCTTATGTTTGTGTATTGTTTTACAAAAATGTTGCATATTCATGTCAGCAGTTATCCATCCACAAATCACAACAAATTGGTGTCAGGAAATAAAATATTTCATTAGTAGATACTGTAGATGTACTTTATTGATCCCAAACTGGGAAATTACAGTGTAACAGCAGCATGACAGTAGACGACCAAAATGACAAACGCACACAGCATAATAGACAAAGGAATTACCCAGGAAAGTAAACCTGCCTAGATAATTTTATATACATTGTATAGATAGATACGTCGTACTCGCTGTACAATACAGGACTATCAGGCGCAGGGTGCAATGTGAGGTACCATTTAGGCTGTAAGGTGCAGTATGGTACCATAGTTATGGCCAGAATTCAACATCAGACTGATTTATTGTACAGTGAAATAGCATGTGGCAGGAAAGATTTCCAGTATCTAACCGTTCGGCAGCAAAGCTGTAGCAGTCTGCTGGAGAAAGTGCTCTGTCTGTCCAGTGTGTGGTGGAGGGGGTGATCAGGGTTGTCTGTGATGGATAACAGTTTGTTCAATGTCCTCCCCTCCACCACATTCTCAAAGGTCTCCAGCCTGAGACCAATTACAGAGCCAGCCTTCTTGATAATCCTGCCAAGTCTCTTGGTGTCGCTGGATCTGATACTGCAACCCCAACAGACAGCAGCAAAGAAGATGGCACTAGTGACAGCAGCCTGGTAGAAAAGCTCCAGCATCTTGTTGCACATGCTGAAGGATTTCAGCTTCCTCAAAAAGTAGAGTCTGCTCATCCCCTTCTTGTACACAGCATCAATGTTAGATTTCCAGTCCAGTCTGTTGCTGATCATGACACCCAGGTATTTGCAGTCCTCCTCCCTAATCCGCAGTGGCTGTGAAGGTGTCCTCTTCTTCCTGAAGTCAATCACCATCTCTCTGGTCTTGCTGACGTTCACCCTCAGGTGATTCTGCTCAGTCCACTCTAAAAATCTGTCTACCAGTGTCCTGTACTCCCCCTCCTCTCCCCCTCTTATACACCCAACAGCAGCTGAGTCATCAGAAAATTTCTGCAGGTGGCATGACTCGGTGTTATACTGAAAGTCGGTGGTGTATAAGGTGAAGAGAAAAGGAGAAAACACAATCCCCTGTGGAGCTTTCCTATCACTGACTTTTGCTTGCTTTTTTGCTTGCTTGCTTGTTTGCGGTTGTCCATCGAGTCCGATGATGACGTCCACTTCTATCGGTGAGTCCTTTGATGGCTGTGTAGTCCTATCCTGGACCCACATGTCCTGTTGCAGGTAGGGCATGTAAAAGTTGTAGTAGTGGCAGCAGGGGCTGCAGGTGCATTCCTCCTCAGTCTTCTCTCCTGTCTCCTGGCTGTTCTGTCCTTCTCCATCATACGGGTCCCCACAAGGCACTGCTGTCGCCAGGTGTTCCGGTCAGCAGCAGCCTCCTCCAGAGCCTCAGGTCTGATCCTGCACTTCTTTAAGGCCATCTTTAGCTGGTCCTTGTAGCACTTCTTCTGCCCTCCAGCAGAGCGTCGACCATGGTGTAGCTGGCCATATAACACCCTGCGAGGCAGCTGGTTTGGGGGCATCCTCACCACATGTCCCAGCCAGCATAGCTGGTGCTGGGTGATTGTTGCCTCAATGCTCCTACAGCTGGTCTTAAAGAGTATCTCAGAATGAGGCACATGGTCACGCCAGGTGATTCCCAGGATGCGCTGAAGGCAGCGTATATGGAACCGCTCTAGATCCCTAATGTGGCGGCTGTAAGTCACCCAGGATTCACAGCTGTAGAGGAGAGCAGTGACAAAGACTGCCTGGTAAACAGAGATCTTCATTTGGAGATGGAGGTTCTTGTTCTGGAAGACCCGACGCCAGAGTCTCCCAAAAGAAGCTGATGCCTGCCTGATCCTGTTCTGGACCTCACTGTCAATGGTGTTGTCTACAGAGAGGATGCTCCCCAGGTACTTGAAAGATGGAACTGCAGACAGCTGTTCACCAGCAACAGTGAAGGTAGGTGGAGTAGATGGGATATTGGTGCTCCATTGGCAGACGACCTCTGTTTTGATGGTGTTCACAGTCAGTCCCATCCTGCTGTATGCTCTCACCGCAGCAGTAAGAACAGACTGGAGATCTTGTGGGCTATGAGATACCAGAGCACAGTCATCTGCATACTGTAGCTCAATGACTCTCACCCTTTGCAGTTTGGTGGTTGCCTGGAGCCTCCTTATATTAAAAAGGTTGCCATCTAGACGGAAGTCCACTGTTACACTGCTGCTGTCCTCAATCTCCTTGTGGAGAAGCTGGGTGACACAGAGCAGGAAGATGTTAAAAAGTACTGGTGCTAATACACACCCCTGCCTAACCCCTGTACAAACGGGGAAGGAAGGAGATTCCTGTCCTCCTATAGTCACCCGAGCAGTCATACCATCATGAAATTGGTGGAGGATATTGACAAACTTACTGGGGCAGCCAAACTTAAGAAGAACTTCCCATAGGAGTTCTCTATGGACAGTGTCGAAAGCTTTGGAGAGATCGACAAAGGCCATGAACAGGTCCTGGTGTTGCTCCCGACATTTCTCCTGCAGCTGCCGAGCTGTGAAAATCATGTCCACCGAGCTCCTGCCCTTCCTGAAACCACATTGCGATTCAGGCAGCACTGATTCTGTGATGTTGTTGATCAGCCTGTGAAGCATCACCTTCGCCAGGACCTTACCAGCAACAGCAAGGAGAGAAATACCTCTGCTGTTGCCGCAGACAGCCTTGTCACCCTTGTTTTTATAAATGGTGACAATTGTGGCGTCTCTCCATTGTTGTGGGATGTTATCATCGGCCCAGACCTTGGTGATGTACTTGTGCAGGGATTTTGTACACAAGTAGTCTCCTTGTTTCAACCGCTCGGCAGGGATGTTGTCATTACCAGGGGACTTGTTGTTTTTGAGAGAGTGGGTAGCTGATAGAACCTCCAGGAAGGTTGGGGGCTGATCCAGGTCTTGCATCGGAGGAAGTGTAGGCAAGTCGTCGAGAACAGTGGGGTCTGCAACTGAGTCCTGGTTAAGCAGGGTACTAAAGTGTTCAGCCCATCTCAGCAAGCTGTTAGGCTGATCCTTTAGGATTCTCAGCCCATCTGCCGTTTTCAGGGGAGTGATGCAGCGATTTGTTGGGCCATAAATCTTCTTGACAGCATTATAAAAATTATGCATGTCATTTTTATCGGTAAAGGCCTGGATTTCATGTGCCTTTTTTGTCCACCACTCGTTCTGCATTGTCCGAGTAGCCCTTTGTACATCCTGCCGAGCTCTCTGCCACTGATGCCTGATGATAATGGATGAGGGGTTCCTTAAGGTTGCTTGATGTGCTCTGTGCTTGTCCTCCAACAAGTCGTGGATGGTGTCCGAGTTGTCATCAAACCAGTCTTGGTGGTTCTTTCTCTTATAGCCAATCGTTTGGGCTGCTGCCTCACAAAGAGCCGAGCTGATGAAGTCCCACTTCTGGTCCATGGTCTTCTCAGGCAGACTCAGGAAATGCTCCACCCCCCCGTAGTTTCTCAACCAGGGAGTGACGAAAGTCATTTCTTACATCCAGATTTGCCAGACGGGAGCAATCAAGTTTCCTCCTTTTGGGCCCTTGTAGTTGCAAGGGGGGGCGCACTTGCATGTGGACCTTGGCCACGATCAGCCGGTGATCTGTCCAGCATTCTGCACCTCTCATGGCACGGGTGATGTGGACATCTCTGATGTCACTGCGCCTCACAATGATGTAATCAATCAGGTGCCAGTGTTTAGAGCGAGGGTGCATCCATGATGTTTTGTATTTGGCCTTTTGCTGGAAGATGGTGTTGGTTATGGTCAGGTTATGCTCAGAGCAAAGAGTGAGCAATCTCACTCCATTTACGTTAGCCTGGCCAACTCCGTGTCTGCCAAGCACTCCACTCCATATGTCATTGTTCTGACCCACTCTGGCGTTAAAATCTCCAGGTAAGAAGATCTTGTCATTCTTGGGGATCTGGCGAAGAGTTTCGTCCAGTAACTGGTAGAAGGAATCCTTGGCCTCACTCTCCGATGGCAGGGTCGGTGCATAGGCACTAAGAAGTGTAGCAAAGCGATTCTTAACCAGGGGGATACGGAGTGTCATCAGTCTCTCACTAATGCCAACAGGTGTTTCACTGAGTCTTGGTAGAAGGGTGTTTTTGATGGCCAGTCCTACACCATGCAGATGTTGTTCTCCTGAGGGGTAACCCCTCCAGAAGAATGTGTAGCCCATCCCTTCCTCTGTTAAAGAGCCCTCATCTAGGAGCCTGGTCTCGCTCAGTGCAGCAATATCAATGTTGTAGCGACTCAGTTCAGCAGCAACCAGAGCTGTTCTCCTATGGGGTCAGAACCTCGATCCAGGAGTGTCCTTACATTCCATGTTGCCAGTTTTAGGTTGCATGTTCTCTTTTTATTGTTTCGACCGCAGAGGTGGAATGACCCAACAGGCGCGGTAACCTCTTCAGGCGAAAGATGGGTGGGCAATTTTTAGGCCACTTTTTCTAGGCCCCTCCCCACTTGGGGTGAACAGTGCTGTCCTAAATAGGGCTGCTCAATCACACAGGGGTCTGCCGAAAACAGCTGCCACCCCAGCTGTTAGCGACCATAATAGCCCTGTGCTGCTGACGTGCAGGGTTATAGCTAGGAGCTCCCAGTAACATTCATACCTGCTCCCGTCGCCACACACCCTGTCGCCACCAGACTTCAACCAGATGTCCAGAAAGGTAAGGCCCACCATGGTCAGAGGTGGACACCTGCGCATTGAATTATTTAGAGTGCCGTAGGGGGCGCGCTCTTCCCAATAGCACTGTCTTCACGATGATGAGGTAAATCCGGTGGCGTGGGTAAGCCCATGACGACCAGTCCCTCAACATGGCTGCAGGAGGCTGCCGGGTCCTTGGTCTTTTAAGTCCCGCCTTTTGCACACCACCAGCGCATTGCTTTTCTGTCAGGGGTCGCTCCCTTAGCCTTCACCTTAATAGACACAAGGCAGTGGGGCTATTTACCCATAGTTGGGGCAGGGGTTGACGGGCGTCAGGGCGTGTCCACACAGGGTGGGCCTATACGCCGCGTCTCTGGGGCCCCCTGCTGCTCCGAGATCCCCTCCAGTTTAGCCTGGGACCGCAGGGTACCCAGTTACCATGTGTGGCCACGAGGAGGCACTGCAGGGGTCTTGGTGGTGGAGAGTCTGTGTACCAGCAGGAGGAGACTTACGCACTCGGCTCCTCTTTTCACCCCCGATGGGGGCTAGCTGGTGATGGTAGCTGTAAGCAGAGCAGCAAGCAGAAAGCAACATGCAACATATGCCATGCAACATGCACTATCTACAAACATCTCTACGTTACTATACTACTGCACTAGGCGCTTCACATGCACCCTGTGTAAATGGGATACACACACACACCCACACAATGACTACCACATCAGACAAGACACTGCCCAGCCGGACAAACTGTGGCCTGCCTGTCAGGTAGACAGTAATCTAGTGAGATTACAGAGCTGTCACCCCCATCACCCACAGCTTCTCACCCAACAGCAGTGGCTGGATGGTGTTAAACACACTGGAGAAATCAGAACGTGATTCTCATAGTGTGTCTGCTGCCATCCAGGTGCAGATGGGCTTATTGCAGCAGATAGATGAGAGATTAAATTGAAATGCGGAAATATACTCCACTTCTGGCGCCACACGAGTAGGCTGCCTTTTTGCAAGAGCGGATCAATTTCTTCCTATTTCTATTTACTATCTGGCTCTCTTGCTAATCTTTCTGAGTCAGCAACACCTTTATTCCATCCGGACATGTAGATCGCCCAAATGTCTCCCGAGCCAGCAGACGGAGCCACTGTTTCTTGCAGGAGGCAGTACAATAGAGACCAGCTGTTAGCACTTAACCGGCCCACGATGCTAACGCAAAAACTCGACATACTGGGAGAAATAAGACGGGAACGGCATGGATGTCGAGCTGGAGTAAGACGGCGGGCGAGGAATATAAGGTATAGACCCGTCCTCCCATCCGTTATTATGGGGAATGTACGATCGCTACTCAATAAGACTGACGAGCTAGCGGCTATCTCCCGCTACGAGAGCGTCTTCAGAGAGAGTAGCTTGATGATGTTTACCGAGACGTGGCTAACAGAACTAGCAACAGATGCTAATATCGAACTGGAGGGTTTCCACGCAATATGGGCAGACTGGACACCAGACAGTGGGAAGGCAAGGGGCCGGGGAATGATAATGTATGTCAATAACAGCTGGTGCAGACCAGGACATATCACGGTTAAACAACAACACTGCAACAAAGACATTGAGTTGCTCGCTGTTAGCATGCAGCCTACCTATCTTCCGAGGGAATACTCACACGTGATCTGCATTGTTATTTATGCAAATCCGATGGCGAACGCTGGGACAGCGCGTGACGTCATCCACTCAGTACCTGGCAGGCTGCTGACAGAACACCCAGATACTCTTCTCCTCATCTCAGGTGATTTCAACCATATTTCACTGTCCCCCATTCTACCCTCGTTCACCCAGTATGTCACATGCCACACTAGAGACAATGAAACACTGGACTTATTCTATGCAAATACTAAGGAGGCGTACACCTCATCACCACGTCCCCCATTCGGGAGATCGGATCACAACTTGGTTCATCTCCTGCCGGTGTACAAAACCCTAGTACACAGACAACCTCCGGTCATGCGCACAGTGAAGTTATGGTCTGAGGAGGCAATGGACGCTCTAAAGGACTGTTTTGAAACCACTGCCTGGGAGCAGCTCTGCAATCCACATGGTGAGGACATCGATGGCCTCACTCACACCATCACGGACTACATCAGCTTCTGTGTGGACAACACCGTTCCCACCAAGACCATACGGTGTTGCTCAAACAACAAACCCTGGATCAACCCTGAGATAAAAACACTTCTGAGAGAGAAGAAGAGGATCTTCAGGTCGGGGAACAGGGAGATGCTGAAGTCCGTACAGAGGGAGCTGAGGAGGAAGATCAGAGAAGGCAAGGACAGCTTCAGGAAGAAGATGGAGGACAAGCTGCAACAGAGCGACATCGGCAGGGTCTGGAGAAACCTTAAAACCATCTTTGGGCTCCAGAATACCTCCTCCCAGGCCACAGGGGGCAGGGAGTGGGCAAACAATCTGAACCTGTTTTTTAATAGGTTTGACCATCCTCCCTCCTCCCCGACTGCACAACAACCACTGCCACCTCTAAAGTCATCGAGACCTGCTGTCCACACCCCACTCCACCAACACCCCCCACTACAAGCACACAACCCCACAACCTGACCCTCACTAAGACCCAGGTGAGGACGGAGCTGAGGGAGATCAAGGCGAGGAAGGCCTCGGGACCAGACGGCATCAGCGCGAAGCTCCTCAAGTCCTGTGCAGACCAGCTGTGTGGGATTGTGAAGCACATCTTCAACCTGAGCCTGAAGCTGGGGAGGGTACCACAGTTGTGGAAAACATCTTGTGTGGTACCTGTACCAAAGACTTCCCACCCCAAAGACCTGAACAGCTACAGACCAGTGGCCCTGATGTCTCACATGATGAAGACCCTGGAGAGACTGCTCCTTGCTCACCTCCGCCCCCTGGTGGGACCAGCGATGGATCCACTCCAGTTCGCCTACCAGCATGGCATTGGGGTGGAGGATGCAGTGATCTTCCTCCTTCACCGTTCTCTGTCCCACTTGGAGAAGCCTGGGAATGTGGTGGGGATGATGTTCTTTGATTTCTCCAGTGCTTTCAACACCATCCAAGCGATGATCCTGAAGGACAAGCTGCTGTGCGCAGGGGTGGACCGGCACCTGTCATCATGGATCCTGGACTACCTCACTAACCGGCCACAGTTTGTGAGAACCCGGGATTGTGTGTCCAACACGATCATCGGTAGCACGGGGGCCCCCCCAGGGAACAGTTTTGGCTTCCTTCCTGTTCACCCTTTATACTGCGGACTTCTCACACAACACAACACACTGCCATCTACAGAAGTTCTCTGACGACTCTGCGATCGTCGGCCTCATCTCCAACGGAGATGAAGCTGAGTACAGAGGACTTATCCAGGACTTCGTGGGCTGGTGCCATCGGAACTGCCTCCAGATCAACGCGAGGAAAACTAAGGAGCTGGTGGTGGACTGCCGCAGGCAAGGACAACCCCTCACAGCACCAGTAAACATACAGGGAACAGACATTGAGATGGTGACATCCTACAAGTACCTGGGTGTTCATCTGAACAACAAACTAGACTGGTCACACAATACCGACGCACTCTACAAGAAGGGACAGCGCAGGCTGTTCCTACTGAGGAGGCTCAGGTCTTTTGGTGTACAAGTGGCGCTGCTGAAGACATTCTATGACACGGTGGTGGCATCAGCCATCACTTATGGAGTGGTCTGCTGGGGCAGTGGCATTACAGCAGCCGATAGGAAGAGACTGAACAAACTGATCAAGAAAGCTAGCTCTGTCCTGGGGAACGCCTTGACCCAGTGGAGGAGACAGAAGAGAGAAGGATGGTGGCTAAACTGTCATCTCTGCTGGAGTCCGAGTCCCACCCTATGCAGGACATACTGAATGCACTGAGGAGGTCATTTAGCAGTAGACTACATCATCCTAGGTGCACAACCGAGAGGTTTTGCAGGTCCGTCCTACCTACGGCTGTCAGACTGTATAACCTAAGCAGGGCTGCTCGCAGAGATAGCAAAAAAATGTGACGACCTAATAGTATTGAATGCAAAAGACGCAATAGACTTACACAATGGTCCCCTCCAGTATACAACTAGGACAATATCAGTCGCTACGTAGGGTGACAATATGTATGGGTACATATTCATACTAGTGTGGTGACACATATGTTGGGCTCACATTTCCACAGAGGTATGACTGCATGTGTATTGGGGGCTTCACGTCTGGAAGGACAAAAGACTCGAATCTGCAGAAGATAACGAGGAGGTGTGAGATTTGCCTTTTTGTCCCAAAGAAGATACCCCGGAGGGATTTCCGGTTCATCAGTGAATGAGAGACAATGGTGAAGTTTCAAAGAGATGCTTTGTGACTGTATGTTTACTTAAGCACCATGTGACTTGAGTTCTGATGCTGGAAACGTATAAAAGGGTGATGTGAGATGATTCTTTCTCTTCCTGCTTTGAGAATGCTAGAGGATGTGTTCTGTCAATAAAGCTGAACCTGAGAAATAAAACTCAGCCTCATCATTCGAACGCATCCACTACACTGGTGACCTACGACTAAGAATGAGCAGACAGAATTCTCCTGAGTGGGGCTCGGCGGAAGCCGGCCTGATGGCCGCCTCCACGATTCAGCTGCCCGATTTCTGGCAGCACAGCCCGCGCTCATGGTTTAGCGCGGTCGAGGCGCAGTTCAACCTCCGGAGAATCTCTAACGACGACACAAGATTCTACCATGTGGTAGCGAAGCTGGACAGCAACACGGTCCAGAGGGTGGAGGATCTGGTTAATCACCCACCGAACAGCGACAAGTACAGCGCATTGAAGGACGCGCTGATCAGCCATTTCACCCCTTCGGTCCAACAGCGAGCAGAGGGGCTCCTGACGTTGACGGAGTCGGAGAACGATAGACCTGCGGACCTGATGGTGAAGATGCTGAGGTTGAAAGACTCCGAGGATGGCGAATTTATTTTCGCCCACCTTTTCCTCCGGACCCTGCCGCCAGCAGTGAGAGTAGCCCTGGCACAGTCGCCCCGATTGGCCAGGCGAGACTACCATGGGCTGAGCAAGGAGGCGCAGCGGCTTGTCGACGCCCACAAGAGGAACGCGGTTTCGGCCGCGGCAGCTAGCCCAGGAACGACACCTGGAGATGGCTCGGAACCAGCGGCCGCGGCGCCAGACACACCAACGACGGCGGCGATGGGGACCAGGCGGCGCAGAGCGGAGGACGGCCTGTGCTTCTACCACCGCCGTTTTGCAGAGAGAGCACACAAGTGCGTCCCGCAATGCCACTTCAAGCGCCAGGGAAACGCCAAGACCGAGGGCCGGTAGCAGCTGCGACCCTCGGCGACGAGAACAAGCTGCTTTACCTGACAGATGCACACTCGGGGAAACAGTTCCTCGTGGACACAGGCTCCAGTTTTGTCACACCCACCTACGCACCCACCTACGCGGAACGGCTGATGCCGTCTAAAGCTCCCTGGGTGTCGGTGTCAGCAGCGAACAGCTCCACGATTAAAACGTTCGGTGAGAGGACCATGCTCCTGTCCTTACAGGGCCTTTCATTTGAGTGGACTTTTATTGTAGCAGCAGTCAGTTTCAACATGTTAGGGGCTGATTTTTTGTGCTCACATGGTTTATTGGTTGACCTTGCTAATAGACGTCTGATTAATGCACTGTCTTTTCATTCTATCCCCTGCACAGCTCGGGTGGCCCCGCCGACTGCACATGCCAGCGTCTCAGCTGCGGGTGGTAAGTTTCACACATTGCTCGCTCAGTTCCCAGCACTCACAGTCCCCACGTTTTCAGCAACGGTGGCTAAACATGGGGTGGAGCATTTTATCACCACCACCGGGCCCCCCGTTTTTGCAAAAGCTCGGCGCTTGGACCCAGCTAAACTGGCCATCGCGCGCGAGGAGTTCGCCAACCTGGAAAAACTGGGCATTATTAGATGCTCCAAAAGCCCCTGGGCTTCGCCGCTACACATGGTCCCAAAAGCTGATGGCTCGTGGCGACCTTGCGGCGATTTTCGCAGGTTGAACAACGTTTCAGCACATGACCGCTACCCGATTCCACACATTCAGGATTTTTCTGTTCATTTGGCGGGGACGCGCAATTTTTCTAAAATAGACTTGGTGCGCGGTTACCACCAAGTTCCAGTGCGCGCGCAGGATGTACCCAAAACAGCGGTTATAACTCCTTTTGGCCTTTTTGAGTTTTTGCGCATGCCTTTTGGCCTCAAGGGGGCTGCGCAGACTTTCCAACGTATGATGGATGCAGTTTTACGCGACCTTCCTTTCGTGTTCGTTTATTTGGATGATATTTTAGTAGCCAGCATGTCCGAAGGCGAACACGAAAGCCACCTCACAGCAGTTTTTCAGAGGCTGGCAGAGCACGGGTTAATAATTAACCCAGCGAAGTGCCAGTTTGGGGTGGCGCAGATTGATTTTTTGGGGCATCGCGTTTCGGCAGAAGGAGCGGTTCCTCTGCCCGATAAGGTGCGCGCAATAACAGATTTTCCGCAACCTGAAACGGTCAAGGCGCTACAGGAGTTTCTGGGAATGGTTAATTTTTACAACCGGTTCCTCCCAAGCACAGCGCGACTCATGCAGCCATTATACACTGCGTTAAAAAAACAAAAGCCCGCAAATAAAGTTGAATGGTCTCCGGAGCGGGAGCGCACTTTTGCCCAGGTCAAATCAGCCCTGGCAAACGCAGTTTTGTTAGCGCACCCAGTTCCAACGGCCCGCATGGCGCTTACCACCGACGCTTCCGATGTAGCAGTGGGGGCGGTCGTTGAACAGTTTGTGGCAGGTACCTGGCAACCTCTCGCGTTTTTCAGCAGAACCCTGCGTGATAGTGAGTGTAAATACAGTGCGTTCGACAGGGAGCTTTTGGCCCTACACTTGGCCATCCGCCATTTCCAGTTCTGGTTGGAAGGGCGACGCTTCACCGCGTTTGTGGATCACAAACCGCTAACGTTTGCGATGGCCAAGATTTCAGAACCCTGGTCAGGCCGGCAACAAAGGCAACTAGCCGCGATATCGGAGTTCACCACTGATATCCAGCATGTCGCGGGTAAACACAATGTTGTGGCAGACTGTCTCTCGCGCGCGGTAGCAATACCAAGCCCCATGGGGGCAGACTCTGTAGCCGTGGCCGCGGACCCGGGCAGCGATGCGGGAGAGCGCGCAGCCCCGGTCTGTGTAGGGTTAGATTATGCAGTCATGGCCGCGGCGCAGGTTAATGATGCGGACGTGCGCGCGCTCCAGTCTGGACCAACAGGGTTAAGGCTGGAGCGCAGGGTGCAGCAAATTGGTATGCCCCCACTAATCTGCGATGTCTCCACGGGACGGCCCCGCCCCGTGGTACCAGCCGCGTGGCGTCGCCGCGTTTTTGACTCGGTCCATTCTCTGGCGCACCCGGGAGTGCGCACGTCGATTAAGTTGGTGGGGGAGAAATTTGTTTGGCCCGGGTTGCGCAAACAGGTCAAGGAATGGGCGGCGGCCTGCGTAGCGTGTCAGCGAGCCAAAATACACAGGCACACTAAGGCTCCGTTGGAACCTTTTCACATCCCCGCTAAGCGTTTTGACCACGTGCATGTTGACTTGGTGGGCCCGCTTCCGCCATCACACGGGCACACACATCTTTTGACGATGGTGGATCGCACCACGCGTTGGCCAGAGGCGATTCCTCTGACATCAACCACAGCGGAAGAAGTTGCGCAAGCATTTTTAACAGCGTGGGTTGCGCGTTTCGGAGTCCCGTCGGACATAACGTCCGACAGGGGTCCCCAATTTATTTCCGAACTATGGTCATCGATGGCCCGCAGCTTGGGGGTGAAGATTCATCGCACCACCGCATATAACCCCCAGGCTAATGGTTTATGCGAACGCTTTCACAGGTCATTAAAAGCAGCCCTCAGAGCGTCGCTGACGGATACAAATTGGGTGGACAAACTTCCATGGGTTTTATTGGGGTTGCATTCTGCACCTAAAGAAGATTTGCATGCTTCCCCAGCTGAGTTAGTTTTTGCACAACCTCTCCGTTTGCCGGGGGAATTTCTCCCCAATAATCCCGCACCAAATTGCCCCCCTGCTCAGCCGTGGCAGAGCAACTCAGGAGCAAACACACTCCCTGGCCCGGTTCATCACAGTTTCCCACGCGTTTTTGTGCCAAAGGCTTTAAAAAATGCAGAGTTTGTTTTTGTTAGACATGATACTCAGCGTCCAAGTTTGTGACCGTTTTATGACGGACCTTTCAGAGTGCTGGAGACCGGGCAGAAGCATTTTCTGCTAGAATTAGGGGGCAGAAGGGAGTTGATCTGCATAAACAGGCTCAAACCCGCTTTTGTTTTGGCTGATGAGCAAGTGCAGCTAGCGAGGCCCCCCCCCCCCCGCCGTGGCAGGCCGCCGAGGAAACATTCTCCAGAATCTTCACAGAGGCGTGCTAACAGCTTTAATCCACAGATGCAGAGAGACGCTGCAGGGGTAGCAAAGCCAGGTTGCAGCAGATTCGGCAGAAGGTTAAAACCCAGGCAGCTGGTGGATTGATTAGTGATATGTGGAATGTTTTGTGTTTTTTCTTTTCTTTTTTTATGCCATGCATGTTTTGCCCTTAATAGACGTTTGGCGGGGGGGGGGGGGTTATATGTGGTGACACATATGTTGGGCACACATTTCCACAGAGGTATGACTGCATGTGTATTGGGGGCTTCACGTCTGGAAGGACAAAAGACTCGAATCTGCAGAAGATAACGAGGAGGTGTGAGATTTGCCTTTTTGTCCCAAAGAAGATGCCCCGGAGGGATTTCCGGTTCATCAATGAATGAGAGACAATGGTGAAGTTTCAAAGAGATGCTTTGTGACTGTATGTTTACTGAAGCACCATGTGACTTGAGTTCTGATGCTGGAAACGTATAAAAGGGTGATGTGAGATGATTCTTTCTCTTCTTCCTGCTTTGAGAATGCTAGAGGATGTGTTCTGTCAGTAAAGCTGAACCTGAGAAATAAAACTCAGCCTCATCATTCGAACGCATCCACTACACTAGGTAGGATAACTAAGTAGACGGTTATGCTGTTTATTCCATCTAGCTACAATGCTCCACACTGTGTATTGTGTATATACAGTAAATATATATATATATATATATATATATATATATATATATATATATATATATACTGTATATATACTGTATGTATATATATATATATATATATTTTTATTTTTTTTTTGGGGGGGGGGGGGGACTTATTTTGTACCCGTAAGTAGATTTGTTCTGCAGTCCGGTGACAAGCCACCAGCTGCCGGTCGCTGTGTGCGCAAGCGCCCCTTAACTCCCTAACGTGCATGTTTTGGCATGTGGGAGGAAACCGGAGAAATCCCGGAGTAAATCCATGCAAACACGGGGAGAACATGCAAACTCCACACAGATCACTGTTGGCCAGGGGCAGGGATCGAACCCACGATCTCATGATCCCCGCGATCCCCCGGCCGAGGGTAAAACTGTGCTGCCGCGGTGCTAACCACTGCGCCACCGTGCAGCCCATATTTATATATATAATATATATTTATATATATTTATTTATATATTTATGTGTACGTATGTATATTCACTGCTCTTATTTTTATTTTTCTTATCTTCTTAATTATTGCTCTGAGTGTTGCTATCCCTGTGCTGTTGCAATCCTGGAATTTCCCCATTGTGGGACTAATCAAGGCTTATCTTATCTCTCTTATCTTATCTTATGTTTTCCGAAAGTTCAGTGTAAAGTGTTTCTGTATTGTTAAAAAGTTGAAAAAAAAATTTAACAAGCCATAAATAATTTACAATAATTAAGTAGCTGCTATACTTTGTCTTAAGCACAGTTATAAGATGACAGGCCGATTATTACCTCCGCCAAGGAGGTTATGTTTTCATCGGCGTTGGTTTGTCTGTCTGTTTGTTTGTTTGTTAGCAAGATAACTCAAAAAGTTATGGACAGATTTTCATGAAATTTTCAGAGATTGTCAGGAATGGGGTATCCTACAGATGATTACATTTTGGTGGTGATCCGGATCACCGTCCAGAAGAAAACCGCCATTACGAAAAATGCCATTTTCGTGAATAACTACTGAACCACTAATCCTATCATTATGAATACAATTGCTAGTCATATGTTTTCATGGTCAAGGATTCTGAAAACGTACACACAAACACTGTATGGGGGGAACTGTGGCGCTTGGCGGAGGGCTGCGCTTTCCGAGTGCTTTTCTAGTTTTTTCTGTTGCTAGAAGAATAAAAGTACCAAGATGCTGCTGCCTTGGGCTACATGTACAGACAGACACACGCAGTCACCCACACACAGAGATTACCGTATGCCTCCTTTCATCTCAGCACAACAAGGGGATAAGGACCTCTTTATGGAGCACTTTCTGTTCTCAAAAGAACGAGGAAGACC
The DNA here is from genome assembly GCA_020510985.1 of Pholidichthys leucotaenia. Taxonomy (NCBI): domain Eukaryota; kingdom Metazoa; phylum Chordata; class Actinopteri; order Cichliformes; family Pholidichthyidae; genus Pholidichthys; species Pholidichthys leucotaenia. The sequence goes on along the minus strand of CM035837.1, from coordinate 344,350,781 downwards.
ACAGAGATTGCTGGATGTAGTGAAGGAGGACATGTAGAGTGTTGATGTTACAGAGGAAGATGCAAGGGATAGGGTGAGATGGAGGCAGATGATCCATTGTGGTGACTCCTAAGGGAAGCAGCCAAAACAGTAATAATGTAGAGACATGTTCTTTATTTCCAGTGCATCTGGAAAGTATTCAGAGTGCTTAACTTTTTCCACATTTTGTTATGTTACAGCCTTATTTCAAAATGGATTAAATTCCCTTTTTCCCCCTCAAAATTCTACACACCACATAATGACAACATGAAAAGTTTGAGATTTTTGCAAATTTACTAAAAATAAAGAAAACTAAGAAATCACATGTACATAAGTATTCACAGCCTTTGCTCAATACTTTGTTGATGCACCTTTGGCAGTAATTACAGCCTCAAGTCTTTGAATATGATGCCACAAGCTTGGCACACCTATCTCTGGGCAGTTTCACCGATTCCTCTTTGCAGCACCTCTCAAGCTCCATCAGGTTGGCTGGGAAGAGTCAGGGCACAGCCATTTTCAGATCTTTCCAGAGATGTTCAATTGGATTCAAGTTTGGGCTCTTCACTAGGCCACTCAAGGACATTCACAGAGTTGTCCTGAAGCCACTCCTTTGATATCTTGGCTGTGTGGTTAGGGTCGTTGTCCTGCTGAAAGATGAACCATCGCCCCAGTCTGAGGTCAAGAGCACTCTGGAGCAGGTTTTCATCCAGGATGTCTCTGTACATTGCTGCAGTCATCTTTCCCTCTATCCTGACTAGTCTCCCAGTTCCTGCCGCTGAAAAACATCCCCACAGTATGATGCTGCCCACCACCATTGGCATGGTTATGAGTGGTGCCTGGTTTCCTCCAAACATGAAGCCTGGCATTCACACCAAAGAGTCCAATCTTTGCCTCAGACCAGAAAATTGTGTTTCTCATGGTCTGAGAGTCCTTCAGGTGCCTTTTGACAAACTCCAGGTGAGCTGTCATGTGCCTTTTACTAAGGAGTGGCTTCTGTCTGGCCACTTTACCATACAGGCCTGATTGGTGGATTGCTGCAGAGATGGTTGTCCTTCTGGAAGGTTTTCCTCTCTCCACAGAGGAACACTGAAGCTCTAAGAGTGACCGTCGGGTTCTTGGTCACCTCCCTGACTAAGCCCCCCCCCCCCCGGATCGCTCAGTTTAGACTGCCGGCCAGCTCTAGGAAGAGTCCTGGTGGTTCCGAACTTCTTCCATTTATGGATGATGGAGGCCACTGTGCTCATTGGGACCTTCAGAGCAGCAGGAATTTTTCTGTACCCTTCCCCAGATTTGGGCCTCGAGACACTCCTGTCTCAGAGGTCTACAGACAATTCCTTTGACTTGATGCTTTGTTTGTATTCCAACATGCACTTCTTTGGATTTTTACGATAGCTGGCATCCAATATGTTGCATTACTGCCTCCTACTGCCCTTTAAATCCCACTACCCCACAACCTTTTAGATCCTGCTAAATAGTCCTGTATCTTTCAGGAAGGCCATTAACATTTCCCTGCCCTCCACCCATTCTGCAAACCTAATTACATCTTTTGTGCTGTTCACCACCTTTCCCATCCTCTGGAGCCTAGCCATAAAAATCCTTCTCTCCTCCATATATCTCCTGCAACATAACAGCACATGCTCTGTCACTTTCTTCATACTGATCACAATGGCCTGTCAGACATTTCCCAGTTACAAAGAGAGTTCCTTAAATTGCTATGACCAATCCTTAATCTGCTTAACATCACTTGTTCCTTCCTGTTACTTGCTACAGTAAACATTTCCCCTACTTTATTCTTATTAAATAGATGTCTTCCTTTTGTTTGACTTTCCCAGCACTGCTGCCACTGGTTTACTATTCCTTTCCAGATTCTGAACATACATATTTTGAAGGAATTCTTATTTCAGCATCTTTTTCCAAGGTTTTTCCAACAGTTAGTGGGACTCAGGCCTATATGCTCAGGTGTGATAGAATGGTGGGAGGAAGTGAAAAAAATGCATAAAATGGTTCTGCCTCTGCTTTTCAAAGAGGAAAGCAAGGCTCGCGAGGAGGGAATTGTCAAATCTCCAGCAATTGCTAGAGGCAGAATACTCCCGGGTGAACAAGGGTGGCGTTGCTGATCTGAGGGTCCTAAATGTCTTGAAGGGACAGCTCAGGGAAACCTATGAGCAAAGGGCCCGAGTACATCTTCTGCGGGCTCGTCATGCTTTTACTGACGAATCAGAAGCCGTCTCTGCTGCTTTCTTTGGCTCAGTCCGGGCAGCAAGGGTGTGGCAGGTTGTGCTGGGGTTAAGGAGGGCAGATGAAATGGCGAAGACTGAAACGCCCGGGATGGTGCCGGTGGGATCAGAGTTTTATGCCACCCTGTTCAAGGAAGTGATCGTAGATGTTAATGGAGGGGGAGGTTTTTTGGGGTTGCTTTCACAGAGGGTACCAGAGGAAGTCCATGAGGTTCTTGAGGTGCCACTGACCTTGGAAGAGCTAGGGAGGGCCCTCCAGAGGATGGGCAAGAGGAAAGTTCTAGGCATAGATGGACTTCCTGTGGAATTCTACCTTGAGTTTTGGGAACTTCTGGGGCCTTTTGTTCTTGAGGTCCTCACAGCTACATTGACAAATGGGCTCCATGGGAAGGTCATCTGCCACTGATGGACTGGCTATCTGTCCAGGGTGTACCCTGCCTCTCGGCCAATGATGCTGGATAGGCTCCAGCTCCCCCGCGACCCAAAAAGGATTAAGCGGAAGAAGATGGATAGATTATACTTTTCCCTTCAAACTTTGAAAGCTTAATTTTAACCTCCACACCTTCCCTTTTGACTGCCTCTTTTGACAACTTTTCTGCCTTTTCATTTCTTGCATGTCCTGACACTCACATGAAGGTGATACACTTTCCCTGCTCTTTGATTCTTGAGTTAGTAAACACAACTTCATACAACAGGTGTGTGGGTTTACTCTGGGATTTCTCCGGTTTCCTCCCACATGCCAAAGACATGCAGGTTAGGCTAATTGGCATCAACTGGGGATTCTAAATTGTCCTTAGGTATAAATGTAAGAGTGAATGGTTGTCTGTCTCTGTTGGCCCTGCGATGGACTGATTTGTCCAGAGTGTACCCTGCCTTCTGCCCAAAGATGCTGGGATAGGCTCCAGCCCCCCTGCGACCCAAAAAGGATTAAGCGGAAGAAGATGGATGGATGTTCTTTTACTGACCTCTATGTGGTACCTAGCAATCACCACCACTGCTCCTGTAGCTTCTGATAATGTCTCCTTTGACCCATCTAAAAATCTATACGTGATCACTGTAACACTTTTCTGTACATCTATAATATTCCTGAACTAAATCTGCAAATTTATTTTTGTGTTTGAGTTTCAGCAGCCTCAGATCTACCATTGCATTTTGTAACACCCATACTGGTCTCATAGGCCACCACACTGTTGGGAAGAGCTCTAATGAGTGCACGTTCAGTTCCTCTGCAATGCTCTCACCTAGCCACCCAAAGCTTGGTTTAAAAGCTTTCCCCGTCTCCCAACAAGCCTCCAGGACCCTTTGTTGGATGCCCCTTATCATGGCCTGTCAGGTTGACCCAGTAATTGCCCATTAACTGCTTCCTACGGAGGTGCAAAGGCAACTCTCCTGCCTGAACTTTGAGAGCACAAACAGGAGCTGTTGTCACTGCCCCTAAACAGATACTCAGAGCCCGAGCCTGGATAACATCAAGATCTGACAGCACTGACTTTGCCGCTGATCCATAATCTATTCTTGCCTAAATTAAAGCTACATAAATCTGTCTTTATGATGCTATATCTGCACCCCAATCTAATTCTGACAGACATCTCATCACATTGATCACTTTCTTGCTTTTCTCTATGATGCTTTTAACATGTACTTTCCATGTTAGGATCTAAATGCATACCTAAAAAGTGAAAGCTCCCAACATTCTCAAGGTTGTTTCCATATAACTTCATTGTCATTCCCTACCCAATTTTCTTCCGTGTGAAGAACATAGCCTTTGTTTTTTCCACTGAAAACTTAAATCCCCAGTCTATTCCCCATCTTTCCACCTGGCTGATCCCTTCCCGCAGCTTCTTACTTAAATATACTAAATTTGCCCCTCTCACCCATAATGCCCCATCATCTGCAAACAATGATCAACCCAGGCTAAGCGTAATCTCTCCAAAAATATCATTAATCATTATTGTAAACAATGTTGGACTTATAACAGTCCCCTGAGGGGTGCCATTTTTCACTATTCTCTTGTCTGACACTTCAGACCCTATTTTGACCTCAACTGATCTCTCACTCAGAAAATCCATAATCCAATTAAACATGTTTCCTTCTATTCCCATCCTATGTAATTTCATCAGCAATCCTTCTCTCCATAAACATGTCGTATGCCTTTTCTACATCAAAGAATACTACAACCACAGACTATTTACCAGAGCTTTCCCAATTTCATCCTCTAAACATAACACAGCATCCATTGTGCTCCTACCTCTTCTAAACCCACTCTGGTATGGAGCCACTAGACTTCTCTTCTCCAGAAGATAGTCTCTCGTTAACCATACGTTCCATTAATTTGCAAACATGAGACATTAAAGCAATGGTCTATAATTTTCCGGCTTACTTGGATCTTTACCAGGCTTTATGAGCGGGATTATGACTGCTTCCTTCCAGCTCGCAGGGATTCGCCCCTCTTCACAGACTTTATTGTATAACAACAACTTAGATAGCACTTCTTCAGTCAGATGTTTAATCATTTCAGAGCTAACATCATCCTTCCCTGGAGCACTCCTTCCCATTTTTGCCAAGGCCCTCTTCAGCTTTCCTATAGTAAATGGGGAATCAAGCTCACTGTCATTACTAACCTTTTTCCTTAGTGCCTCCATATTCCCACCTTTTGTTTTTTCCCTGCCCAGTTTCCCCTCTTCAGTAAGGTTATTACAACTGTGAACAGCCACATAAGTAGACACCATTAACCCTGCTTTTTCTTTAATAGTTATAGCCATCTTATCTACAGAATTCAGAACGGTAATTCCAGTCCCTCCTATCACTCCCCATCTTCCTAATCATTCCCCACACTTCTCCCACCTAAGTGGTGTTCCAATTGTGCCACAGAAGTTCCTCCAGTGTGTCTTCTTAGCCTGTCGTATTGTTTTCCTGACCAGAGCTTGGGCATGCTTATACTGAATCATATTCTGAAAATTATGAGTTCTTTTAACCAGTTTGAATGCTTTGTTTCAATTCTTAACTGCCAACTTGCATTCATCATTCCACCATGGTACAAGCTTCCTTCCTGAACTTCCTGTAGTTTTGGAATAGAATTCCCTGCAGCAGTTTTTATTCCCTGTATTATTTTTTAGTTAGCCACTTCAGTGCTCATGTCACTATTAGCATGACGCAAAAGCCTGTCACATTCACCCCTGAACTTGCCCCAGTTAGCTTTGTTAAACATCCATTTACCCCCTGCATTAACTGTGGATTCTATCAGTTACATTACTGTATATCGGATAATGATCACTGCCAACTGTACCTTTGTCATGTACATACCAGTCACATAATGGTGCTAAAGAATTGGTCACCAGTGTCAGATCAATCACAGATTCTTTGCCACTATTCACATCCACCCTGGTGGCACTACCATTATTAATACACACTAGATGTTGCTCATCCAGCAGCTCTTCCACTATTTGGCCATTGTAATCAGTGTGATTGCTCCCCCATAAAACATTGTGGGCATTAAAATCTCCACACCAAATAACACATTCCCTATTCATTCCCACCTCCTCCAGCTTCCTAAATTCCAGTTTTTTTGCAAGGATTATAGAAGTTTTTAATTACCAACTTTTTCTTTTCTACCCACACTTCAACAGCCACACACTCCAAGTCATTTTAGTATTCAGACACCTATAGGGAATGCCTTATTTCACAAAGGTGAACCAACCCCCTCCTACACCCTCTTCTCTCACCTGATTGCCACATATCCCTGTATAATAAAGTCCAGCCTAGGTTTCATCCATGATTCCTGGACACATCAAGTCTGGTTTTTCCTTATGGCTGTAGATAAAGTGTTTGAAGTCCTGACCACTGGCAATCAAGCTCCTTGCATTCCACTGTAAGATTAACATTACTGTTATTAACCAATACATGGTGTCTCTTGACTGGACTGACTGCTCAACTCCTCTCTAATTTCTTCCCACCTTACACCCCTCAGGTCCAAGTGACGGATAGCTGCTTTAACTACGATTTCGATCCTTTCTGTTTTAGAATTAACACCCACAGTTGCATTAATAACTCCTGCAATGAATGTTACCAATTTCTTTTTCTCCTCAGCCATTTTAGTTCCTGCCATCTTCCAGGCACTTGTTATCCCCTGCTCTTTCCCAGAGCCCTGGTAAGAGGTCAGTCTCTTCTCCAGCTTTCTTCACTGCCTCTGCATAAGACAGCTTCTCTCTACCTCTTTTTTGCTGAGCTGCCACTTCTCTCTTCATGCTTCACATCCCCAATATGCAACACTGATCACCCCCACAATTACAGCACTTTGGTTTAACACCTGGCTCACACTTTCCATACTCATGGTCTTCCCCACACCTAGCACATTTCCTTTGTACATTTTTGCAATATGTCCAAATTCCTGGCACTTGAACATCTTGTGGGCTTGGGACTAAATTCCCTGACATACTTAATAAAGTCAAAATACAGTTCTTTTGGGATAGTTTTAGACTCAAATTCAATCAGCACAGTTTTGGCTTCCATTTTCTCAGTTCCCCTCGTCATTCTTTTTGCAGAATTAACAGCTGTTCCACACTTAAATTAGCCACTAGTTCTTTCATACGGACACTGAGGGGAACTCCAGTAATCACTCCCTTGCATTCATTCGATCCATTTCCTCCTACTATCACAGTTCTTACCACTTTGACTTTTCCCACAGTAGTCAGCTTTTTTGCCTTTTCCACTTGCATCTCAAAGGAGCACCCAATGAGTAAATTATCACTTAACATTTTTGCATAATTAATCTCCCCTACCTGAGACCTGATTATTTTCATCAGTTTAAGCAGGTCAAGCTTCTTTACTCCTTCCCCATCAAATCTCACCACAACATTAAGGGATCGGGGCTCACGGCTCATGGTTTCTTGCTCCCCTGTCCTGCCCCTCCCTCTCTGATTCCTCTCCACTAGTTTCATCCGGTTTCTTTCACTCAGCTAACCTCCATGCCTTACCTCCTCCCCCTACCTGACACCACCCATTCCCCTCCTTGCCGTTCACCTCCTCATCACTCAGTTCCATGCTGTTATAGTTATCATCCTCTCCCCCACTGCCAGCCATGGTACACCCCCACTCTGGCAGAAGTAGCAAAAAAAGATATTGCTACCAGACCTGTACAGGCCATCAGCCAATACATCCTCGCTCTCCTCCCTAGAGTTCCCTGCTTCCAAGTCCACTAGCCATAATCCAAAACCAAAGTCAAACAGTCCACACAAAAATATTGAAACCATGCTTTTCCAAATTAACCACAAACAAATTAAATCTCCCACCACCCATCCTCCAACAGCATAGCCTGTCCACTTCCATTCCAACCAAAAACACCCTCATGCTCTTCTTCTTCTTCTTCTTCTTCTTCTTCTTCTTCTTCTTCTTCTTCTTCTTCTTCTTCTTCTTCTTCTTCTTCTTCTTCTTCTTCTTCTTCTTCTTCTTCTTCTTCTTCTTCTTCTTCTTCTTCTTCTTCTTCTTCTTCTTCTTCTTCTTCTTCTTGCGGGGGTACCCAACTTAAAGGCGCATTACCGCCATCCAGCGTTGGAGTGTGGACCAGACATTGTACCCCAAACACCCTCCAAACCCCCACCCCCACCCCAAAAAACCCCAAAAAAACCCTATATCCTATTAATTAAACCCGTATCTTTGAGGTAAACAAACAACTTTCTTACCCCAACCCCCACCATCATGCTTAAGTTAGCATCACCCACCCCTAATTCTCTAATTCCCTCCACTAATCTGTCTCTCTCCTGGGTATACTTCTGGCAGTGGAGAATGACGTGCTCCACATTTTCTTCCTCTCTCTCACAATAATCGCACATCCCTGTCGGGTGCTTACCTACCAAATGCAAAGTTTTGTTTAACCTAGTGTGCCCCATCCTTAGCCTAGATAAAATATTCTCTTCCTTTGTATTTCTTGTCCCCATCCTGCCCTTCACTCCAACCGCACTCTGGATAGCATACAAATGTCGGCCTGTTCCCCCTGTGTCCCACCTATGCTGCCACTCCTGCCTAGTATACTCTTTAATCAGTGTTTTTGCCTCAGATTTACTCAATGAAATATCCCACACCTCCCAGTGCCCCAGAGCCTGTTTAGCCAATTTATCTGCGGCCTCGTTGCCCTTTACCCCCCTGTGAGCTGGAATCCACATAAACACCACAGCCACCCCTTTGTTTCTGAGTCTATACAAAGTCTCATATATCTCATAGACCAAGTCCTGTCTGCTGTCAGATGACCCTGATTTTATTGACCGCAAGGCTGCACTGGAATCCGAACAAAGGACAAAATCCTTGATTGTCAGCTCCTCAGTCCTCTGCAATGCAGTCACCAAAGCCAACATTTCGACTGTATACACAGACAGATGGGAAGATGTTCTTCTATTAACAGATATTTTCAAGGCAGGGATATGGAAAGCAAACCCAGTGCAGCCAGTGTCAGGATCCTTTGATCCATCCGTGAATACTGGGGTAAGGGAGTGATATATTGTTCCCAACCGATCCTCTACTAAAACTGCGGTGTTTCCAAATTCTCTACCCCCTCGCATCTTTTCCAAAAAATACAAATCAACAGACACTGGATAGAAAAACCATGGAGGAGTGACTGGCAAAGGAACTGATGGAATATATGTTCTATCACATAGTTTCATATCCCTGGCTACTCTCCCAGCGTAAAACGCAAAACTCTCCCTTTTAACTCTCTCCCTCCCAACAAGGCAACAACACTCTGACTGTAGGGTGTTTATCTTGAGTGTGCCCTTGCAGATTGACCCAATAGTTTATCATCATCTGTTTATGCCTGATATTTAATGGCATTTCCCCCATTTCCACCTGGAGAGCAGCAACAGGAGTTGTTTTAAATGCCCCACAGCAGATCCTCAGTGCTTGGGCCTGGATGACATCTAACTTGCTCAACATGGTTTTGGAAGCATATCCATATACAGTACACCCATAATCCAATACAGACCTAATTAACGCAACATAAATGTTTTTCATAGCCGCTCTACTAGCACCCCACTCAGTTCCTGTCAAATACCTCATTACATTCAGTACCTTTTTGCACTAAATTGACACCTTCTGGATATGCTCCCTCCAAGTTAGATTAACATCAAACCAGACACCCAGAAACCTGAAAGCTTTGACTTGTTCTAATTCTTGAGCGAACATTGTTAACTGGGCATCAGCTACCCTTTTCCTTGTGAATACTACAACCTTTGTTTTCTCAACAGAGAATTTAAAGTAGAACTGAACCTACCTTTTTGCGCAAAAAGTAGAATAGCGGATTAATTCCTTATTACCTATTGTATTTTTCAACACATAAAAGAAATTTTTAGGCCGTGCGATGGCCAAGCTATAAGCCGATAAACTTTTGTCTCTGGCTGGCAGTGCCAAACAAACCGGAAGTAGTGCAGACGATGCTGCGTGACGTCACTAGTGTGACCCTTAGCAAAACAACAATGGCAGATGATAGCAGTTCCAGCAGTCAAGAAAACCAGAGTTTTCAGAGTGAAGAGGCATTCAGGATCGGTGACGAGACAGAGGAGGATGCAGGAGTGTCAAGTGAACAGGAAGAGAGCGAGGGAGGCATCGAACCGTACAGATTCGAGCCAGAATTGTCGGGGGATTCCGGCACCGACTCAGAGTCAGACCGCAGCAGTGATGGGGAGGAGAGTCGCTTATTGAATACAGAATGGTGAGTCTTTACTTCTCTACTTTGGCATGTTTGGGGTGTCAGGATAAGGAAAATTAAGTCTGGACTGCAGACGATTTTTGTGTTTCAATAACAATAATTCCAGTAGAAAAGGGACAATGCGGTCCGAGGGTGGTGCCAATGGTCTGATGCAATCAGTGCAGTGACCAGCTGGTGACCATGCAATGCATCGCTTCCTGGTCGCTTTTTTTTTTTTTTTTGTTACTTATTTGTACCCGTAGGTAGATTCAGTTTGCAGTCTGGTGACAAGCCACCGGCTGCCGTTCGCTGCGTGCGCGAGCGCCCTAAACCTACATGTTTTTGTTATGTGGGAGGAAACTGGAGAAATCCCGGAGAAAACCCATGCGACACGGGGAGAACATGCAAACTCCACACAGCTCACTGTTGGTCGGGGGCTGGGATCGAACCCACGATCTCATGATCCCCGCGATCCCCCGGCCGAGGGTAAACTGTGCTGCCACAGTGCTAAACCACTGCGCCACCGTGTGGCTTTTCCTCCCCCTCTCTTTTCTTTCGGCGCCATGACAGCTTTCCTTGGCCACTGAACAGATCTTCCCAGGTGTTGGAAGTGTTTTGTAGTCGACTATCACAACAAAATGCACCAAAAACAACCAGTGTCGACGTGCTCGCAATGGTGAAAATGGAGGACTGTGCCCAATTCGTGACGTCCCGCGGAACTCCGGCTGCACTTCCCGATAATCGGCGGATTCGTCGGATTTTTCAGGGCGGGAAATTCAAAATCGCGATTTTCTCCAAGATTCCGGGATTGGTGGAGGGGGTGCCAATGATAAATTATCTTTATAATTGTATGTACTATCACCCAGTGCCGTTCAATGCCGTTCACTTCAGTTCTACTTTAAATCCCTGAGAATATGACCACCCCTCCACTGCACTTATCGCTTCTTGTATTTTCACTCTTATATAATTAAAATTACTCCCTCTTTTCCATAATGCCCCATCATCAGCAAATAAAGAACGGCCAATGTCGTTGTTCACAACAGAAAAAACATCATTTATCATAATAGAAAAAAGTACTGGGCTTATAATACTACCCTGGGGGGGGTGCCATTTTCCACCAAGTACCTATCTGACAAGGCTCTGCCCACTCTAACTTGAATGTGCCTATTAAACAAAAAATCTTTTATCCAGTTGAATGTTCTCCCAGAGATTCCTATCATACTTAGCTTTATCATTAGCCCCTCCTTCCACAACATGTCATATGCCTTTTCCATGTCAAAGAACACTGCAATTACCAACTCTCTATTTACTTGAGCCTTCCGTACCTCTGTCTCCAAACACACAACAGGATCCATAGTTCCCCTTCCTTTTCTAAATCCACTCTGATGTGGTGACAAAATTCCCCTACTTTCAAGATAAAAAGCAATTCTATCTGTAATCATTCTCTCCATTATTTTTCCCAAATGCGATGTTAGAGCTATAGGCCTGTAGCTTGCTGGGTCTGAGGGATCCTTTCCAGGTTTTCTTATAGGAACAATCACTGCCTCTTTCCATGCAGTTGGGAGCTTTCCCTTTTCCCACACTTTGTTATAGACTTCCAATAGCTTCCTCCTTGCCAAAGTCCCTAAGTGTTTCACCATGATGTAACAGACATTGTCTTTCCCAGGGGATGTTAATCCTGATTTGTTTACTGCTCTTTCCATTTCATCTAGAGTGAAAGGAGAATCCAAAGAACTACTAAAGTCACACCTTTCCTCCAAAACCCCAGGGTGTGCTAAACTCGTCCTACTTCTTCCTCTTTTACTTTCTTCAGTCAAATTGCTTGAGCTATGAATTTGAGTCAGGCTCTTTGCTATCATTGTTGCTTTTTCCTCATCAGGTATTGCAATCACTCCCCCACTTTTTAGTATTGGATACTGCCATTCCCTCCTGACTCCCCTCATAGCCTTGATCATGCTCCACACATCTCCCACGGCTGTTGATCTACCTACTCGTCGGCCTCCGTCAGTCTATGATGACCATGGAAGAGAATCCTAAACATCTACTCTGCTGGAACAGCACCGCCTGTGGCTGAACAGGACGATGCGCGAATGGCAGTCCCTGTCACACAGGTCGCACTTGTGGGTGGTCTCCGTGCTGCTGGGTCTGTGGCGGTTCTTCCTGCGGGTCCTTTTATCATCTGCTGCAGCAGTCAGTCTCTCTTCACCCACCTTGAGTGAGCTGTCTGGTCAGGGTGCCTCTCCATTTGGAGCGGTCCGTTGCAAGGTCCTCCCAGTGCTCTGTGTTGATCTCCAGGGCCTTCATGTCTCTCTTGCAGACGTCTCTAAAGCGCAGCTGTGGGCGGCCAACGTCTCTCCTGCCAGTTGCCAGTTCTCCGTAGAGGACGTCTTTGGGGATTCTGCCATCCTCCATACGGTGAACGTGGCCTAGCCAGCGGAGCCTGCGCTGCCTGAGTAGAGTGAACATGGAGGGAAGGCCGGCGCGGGACAGAATTTCTGTGTTGGGCACTTTGTCCTGCCAGGATATGTCCAGGATGTGGTGAATGCAGCGCAAGTGGAAGGAGTTCAGTCTCTTTTCCTGCCGGGCGTATGTTGTCCACGTCTCACTCCCATAGAGCAGTGTGCTGATGACGCAGGCGTTGTACACTGCCATCTTCCTCTTGACAGAGAGTTTGGGATTCTCCCACACTCGTGTGGTGAGGCGAGCGAGTGTGAAGGCTGATTTTCCAATCCTCTTGTTGATCTCTGTATCAAGGGAGAGGTTGTTGCTGATCGTGGACCCCAGGTACGTGAACTGATTCACGACCTCCAGCTTGTAGTCGTCGATGGTGATGGTTGGTGGTGCTTCCGTGCCTTGTGCCAAGACGTTAGTCTTCTTCAGGCTGATGGTAAGCCCGAAGTCCTTGCATGCCTGGGAGAAGCGGTCCATCAGGGTCTGAAGCTCCTGCTGTGTGTGGGTTGTGACTGCAGCGTCGTCTACTAACAGCATGTGTCTGATTAGAGCCTCGCGTACTTTGGTTCTGGCTTTCAGGCGGGCGAGGTTGAAAAGCCTGCCATCAGATCTTGTGTGCAGGTCGATTCCCTCTGTTGCTGTGCTGAAGGCATGCCTCAGGAGCATAGCAAAGAAAATCCCAAAGAGGGTTGGCGCAAGTACACAGCCCTGTTTCACTCCGCTGCGTATGTTGAATGGCTCTGAGACGTTGCCATCGTGCTGCATTATCCCCTGCTTGTTGGTGTGAAACGATTCGATGAGGCTTTGCAACTTTGGTGGGCATCCTATCTTTGGCAGGATCTTGAAAAGGCCCTCTCTGCTGACCAGATCGAACGCTTTGGTGAGGTCGATGAAGGCAACGTACAGGGGCATGTTCTGTTCTCTGCATTTCTCCTGGAGTTGGCGGATGGAGAATATCATGTCTACCGTCGATCGCTCAGCGCGGAAGCCACACTGAGACTCGGGGTAGACACGTTCGGCAAGCTTCTGTAGACAAACGAGAACAACTCGTGCGTAGACTTTGCCAACAACGCTGAGGAGGGAGATTCCCCTGTAGTTGTTGCAGTCGCTTCTCTCCCCTTTGTTTTTGTAGAGGGTGATGATCTTGGCGTCCCTCATGTCCTGTGGTACGGCACTTTCCTTCCAACACTGGCAGAGGACGTCATGCAATGGCAGCAGTAGGGCGGTCTTGCAGTGCTTGATCAGGTCAGGGGGTATGCCGTCGTTGCCGGGTGCCTTGCCAGCGGCCAAGCTATCGATGGCCTTGCTGAGTTCATCGATGGTTGGCTCGGTGTCAAGTTCGTCCATGGATGGCAGGCAGTCGATGGCATCAAGGGCTGACGGTGTGACGGTGTTCTGTCTGGAGTAGAGGTCGGAGTAGTGTTCCACCCATCTCTCCATCTGCTTGTTCTTTTCTGTGATCATCTCCCCAGTGGAGGATTTGAGGGGGGCTGTCTTGCTCTGAGCCGGACCAAGTGCTTTCTTGATGCCATTGTACATACCACGGATGTTCCCTGTTATGGCAGCGGTTTGAATGTCTTGGCTGAGCTGAGTCCAGTACTCGTTGGCACAGCGCCGAGCAGTCTGCTGAACTTTGCTTCTCGCAGCCCTGAGAATCTGGAGATTCTTCTCGTTTGGGTACTTCTTGTACTCAGCAAGTGCTGAGCGCTTGGCTTCAATGACGGGGGTCATCTCGGTCAACTTGGCATCAAACCAGTCCTGTGACTTTGAGGTCTTCCTCCCAAAGGTAGCCAAGGCTGTGCAGTGGATGGTGTTTTGCAGCTCTTCCCACTTCTGCTTTGCAGATTCTCCTTCTTGTGGTACACCAAGTTCCTTCTCAAAGGTGGAGGCAAACTGCTCAACAAGTTGTGGTTGAGCCATCTTGCTGGTGTTAATCCGTGCCTTTCCAGGCTGTCTAGCACGATGGAATTTCTTCAGCTGCAGCTTGACCTTGCAACACACCAATGAATGGTCTGTGTCGCAATCTGCACTCTGGAACGAACGAGTGATTTGCACGTTCTTCAGTGAGGTGCGCCTGGTCAGGATCAAGTCCAGCTGGTGCCAGTGTTTTGAGCGCGGATGTTGCCAGGAAACCTTGTGTTGGGGCTTGGTCTTGAAGAACGAGTTTGTGATGCACAGATCGTGATATGTGCAGAACTCGAGCAGCCGCTGTCCGTTGTCGTTCATTCTGCCCACGCCAAATGGTCCAAGACAGGAGGGCCAGGAGTCGTGGTCAGCACCCACTCTGGCATTGAAGTCTCCAAGGAGAATGAGTTGTTCAGAGTTGGGGATGATCCTGACAGTTGTTGCGAGATTCTCGTAGAACTCGTCTTTTGCCTCTGGTGTGGATGTCAGTGTTGGGGCATACACACTGACGAGGGTGACTGGGCCTTGAGTGGTGTTCAGGCGGAGGGTGAGGAGTCGGGCAGAGCCAGTGCTGCCCGGTTCCACCATCTTCAGCAAGGTGTTCTTCACTGCGAAGCCCACTCCGTGTTCCCTGTGTTCGTCACTGCCCTTTCCCTGCCAGTAGAATGTGTAGTCCTTCTCTCACAGTGTGCCTGCGTCAGCCAACCGTGTTTCCTGGAGAGTGGCGATATCCACTCCCAGTCTCTTCAGCTCATTATTGATGATGGCAGTCTTCCTGGTGTCGTTGATGTCCTTGAGGTTAGCAGCGAGTCCTGTCATCATAGTGCGGACGTTCCAAGTTCCCAGTTTTAGAGTTGGTCTCTTTTGTTTTATTGTCTTGCCTGGTGCAAAGGTTCTCAGCCTGCTGTTCGTACTTCTCCTCATCCCCATGCACCCAATGAGGAAAGCAAGCTGTGGCGGGACAACACCTTATTGGCTGGGGGCTGCCCAGCTTGAGGCGGGCGGTAGCTGTCCAGTGAGATCCCATGATCCCTCCCACCATCGGGAACAACCCCTGGCGCCGCGCTCTACGCCAATTGAGTGGTGGCTTATAACCGGTAACTGTCATTCCCTGTGTTTTGTCTACGCCAAAGGCGAAGCTGGAGTGTCCTCTCCAGTGATCCGGTGTTCTACCTTCCAGCGTTGGGCGTTGGTAGGATTCAAGCCTGGGCAGGAAGATATGGAGGACAAGATGTTGCCCATGCAGCATGTCCCCCCTCTCCACGTCACTGATGAATCCAAAGGAACAGCAGGGCTGCTACAGTTTGGCACCAGCGCCATTGCAGGAGCTGCCAGAACGATGTTAAGCACAACATAGAACTGCCTTAGGGGCTCCGACTCCGGATTTTTCCTCAGGGTTGACTCCCGAAGCCTTTCCCGTGACCGGGTGTGCCGCAAGGCAGCGGAGGTTTGAAATCAGGGTTTACCTTCCCCTAGATGGGCTACCTTCCTAGGTTGACGAGCCACCATCTACCCGAAGCATCTGGTTTTTTTTTTTGTAACTTAAGATTTTTATTCATTTTTCATTATATATATTGCATTCAGATCACAGTCTACATTTAAAAAAAACAAAGGGGCTAGAGTAAAAAAGAAAAAGGAGAGGAAAAAAAAAAAAAAAAAAAAGGGGGGGGGGACAAATGTTGGAGCATCAAGTTTTTAGTTTCCATCTCTTAATTCTTCTGGTTTTTCCAGCGTCTTTGGTTATTCTTTCAATATCTGTCTCGTTGTTGCACTTTGTAGTGTGTCCATTTCCGCCATTTTTTTTCCCATAGTCCTTCTTGCATTCTTTGTCGATATGTTAGTTTTTCCATCATACGTATGTCCTCAATAATGTCAGTCCATTGCTCTTGGTCAGGAAGAACTTCTGATCGCCATTTTTTTGTGATTGTTTTTTTACATGCAATCAACAAGATTTTAACTAGATATCTGTCCTCAGCCTGTATAACATTGTCTCTTTTAAGATCACATAGGTACATCAAGTTACAGTTCATTGGTATATTATATCCTAATATCCTCTGTATTGTCACATGTATAGATTTCCAGAATGATGAGATTTTGCAGCATTTCCAAAACATATGCGAGTGGTCTGCATTTTGAGCCCCACATCCCCTCCAGCATATAGATTGGGTATTTGTATACTTTCCTTGAATCTGTGGTGTAATGAAAAAGCGAATCAGGTTTTTCCATCCAAATTCCCTCCATGTTCTTGAATTTGTTGACGTGTGTTGTGTTTTCCATATTTCCTGCCAGCTTTCTTCTGTTATGTTTAAATTGAGCTCTTTCTCCCATTTCTCCTTTATATAGTTACTTGAATGATTGTTTGCCATAAGTTTCTGATATAGCTTTGAAATAATTCTTGTTTTATTTCCTGTATATGAGCTTAAAATGAATTGTATAATCTCGCTCACATCTGTTTGGAGGTTATGCCTAATCTTCTTCATATAATAGTCTCTCATCTGCAGATATCTGAAGAATTCCGATCTTTCTAGTTTAAATTTTCTCCTGATGTTTACAAAGCTCCCGAGATCTTTTTTTCCGATATTGCCCCATGCTGTGATTCCCTTGTTCACCAGATTTTTGTATCCCCTATCTTGTTTTGCCGGTTCAAACTGACTGTCAAATGCTACCCATTTCAATAGTTTTATGTCTTCCTTTATATTATACTTTTGTACTATTTTATACCACAGTTCTAAAGTAAATTTAGTGAATGGGTCTATTTGTTTGATTTGCTTATATGCATCTTTATCTCCTATTATGCTTTGTACTGGGAGTCCCTCAATTTCCTTTTCCACTTCTTTCCATTTTGCCTCATATCCCTCGTCGCACCAACATATGATATATCTTATTTGTGCTGAGTAGTAATATTCCTTTAGACTCGGTAGGCCCATGCCTCCTTTCTTTTTTGGTAACTGGAGAGTTTTATATTTCACTCTTGGTTTTTTACCTCCCCAAACAAATCTCGATATCATCCTGTCCCACTTTGAGAATTGGGCATCTGGAATCTCTGTTGGTATAGCCTGGAAGAGGTAAAGTAATCTAGGTTGTATGCTGATTTTGACTGTCTCAATTTTTGAATTCAGATCCATATTTAAGATTGACCATCTATCAATATCTTTTTTTATTTCTTGTTCCAACCTATCATAGTTTGCTTTATAGATTTTGCTTAGATCTTTAGGTATGTTCACTCCAAGGTATTTTATTTCTTTTTGTTTCCAGTTTAGTTTGATCTTATCAGTTATCTGGTTTAGAGGGTTATAGTGGAATGTCAGTATTTGTGTTTTTGTTATGTTTATCTTGTATCCTGATAATTTTCCAAAATTTTCTATCAAGTTCATCATTTCCATTATTGATTCATCTGGTTGTTCAAGGTAAACTATAATATCGTCTGCAAATAGCCCAATCTTGTGTTCCGCCCCCTTTATTGTTACACCTTTTAATTTCTTATTTTGTTGTATCGCTTGAGCCAGTGGCTCTATGAACAGAGCAAACAAGGTGGGCGATAAGCAGCATCCCTGCCTAGTTGATCTTTGTATATTTACTTTGTCTGTTAAGCTACCGTTTATCTTGATTCTTGCCACAGGTTCTTGATACAGCGTCCTTATGCATTGTACTGATTTTTCGTTAAATCCAAAGCGTTCCAGCACACTATATAGGAATTTCCAGTTAACCCTGTCAAATGCTTTTTCTGCGTCTAAACTCATTATTACTGCGCTTTTCTTTTCTTTATGTATTTGATTAATTATATGTATTGTTCTCCTGATATTGTCATGTGTTTGGCGTCCCTCTATGAAACCAGTTTGATCATCTTCTATCAATTCCGTCAAGAATGTCTTTATTCGTTTACATATAATTGTTGTATATATTTTATAATCCACATTTAATAAAGAGATTGGCCTATAGTTTCCGCATTGTTCTCTATCTTTCCCTGGCTTTAAAATGACTGAAATAATGGCTTCGTTCCATGATGGAGGTATTTTGTTGTTGTTCAACGTCCAATTAAATGACTTTAGAAGCTGTGGCGTGAGTTCTTCTATAAACAGTTTATAAAACTCAGAAGGGTATCCATCACTACCTGGTGATTTACCGTTTTTAAGTGACTTAATCACATCTCTAATCTCTTGTGTTGTTATTTCTGCTGTTAGCTTTTCATTTTGTTGATTTCCTATTGATGGCAAGTCCAATGTGCATAGAAATTTTTTAATATCTTTAGTATTTGTTTCTTCAGGTTGCGAGTATAGTTCTTGGTAGAAATTATGGAATATTTCTTCGATGTTTTCTGGGTTAACTGTGGTTTTATTTGTGGTGGGGTCTTTAATCTTATATACATTATTCATTGTTTGTTGTTTTCTTAACCGTTTTGCCAGCAGTTTTGTGGCTTTTGGTCCCGTTTCATAATATTTTTGCTTTAGATATCTATTTTTCCTTTCAGTTTCATCCATTTGTGTTTCTTTTATCTTTATTTTTTCTTCTTTAATTTCTTGATATATTTTTGGGTCATTTGTGCTTTGATGTTTATGTTCTAATTCCCTCAGTCTCTCACATCTTTGTTCATATGCTTCCAGTTTAGTCTTATTTGCTTTTCCTGTTTCAACAATTAATTTACCTCTTAACACGGCTTTTAGTGCATCCCATAGTATTGTTGGGTCCACTTCTTCATTGTCATTCTCTTGGATATATTCATTTATGTTTACTTTTATTCTTTCTTTCATTTTATCATCATTTAACAGTCCTACATTAAGTTTCCATGTTGTTTGTCGTTTTCTATTGTTTAAATTTATTTCCATGTATATAGGATTATGATCTGATATTTCTGCCCCTCCAATCCAACAATTTCTCACCCTGTGTCTGTCATCTTCATTCATAAGGAAGTAATCTATTCTAGAGTGTACTTTATGGGCTGCTGAATAATGTGTATAGTCTTTTTCGAGTGGGTGCAGGTCCCTCCAAATGTCTACCATACCCATTTCTGCCAGTGAGGTTCTTATGAATTTTGTTACATGTTTTTTTGTCTTCTTAACACTTGTTGTATCAATTTCATGATCCATGACAGCATTTAAGTCTCCTCCACAAATTAGGACTCCTTCACTGTGTGTTGCTATGAGATCAAACAGATGTTGAAAAAAACCCTTGTCACTTTCTGGTGGGGCATAGATGCTCACTAATGTGATCTGCATTCCATCTATGCTACCCTTTATTATTACATACCTGCCTTCTTTATCCTGGATTTCCTGTTCACATTCAAATTGTATTTTGTTTGAGATTAGTATCATAACCCCCCTTTTAGTTCCTCCCTTAAATGAACTGTAGTAGGAGTTCTTATAGCCAAATCTCTTTAGTTTCACATGTTCTGTCTTGCTCAAATGTGTCTCTTGTATAAATATAATTTCGGCTTTTTC
This sequence comes from Pholidichthys leucotaenia, assembly GCA_020510985.1. Classification (NCBI taxonomy): domain Eukaryota; kingdom Metazoa; phylum Chordata; class Actinopteri; order Cichliformes; family Pholidichthyidae; genus Pholidichthys; species Pholidichthys leucotaenia. Next base: position 344,331,063 of record CM035837.1, on the reverse strand, counting down.
TTTCTTGAATTTTCTTATTATTCTTTCCCTTTTAACAGGTGAGTTCAGACCATTCACGTTTAGTGTTATTATCTTAAGATTTTTACCCATATTCATGTTTTTCCATTTTTTTAACTTGTGCTCCTAGCCCCTTTAACAACAAAAATAACACATATTTATATAAAAACACATTAAAAAATCTCGACCTCCGTACTTTGGGCCTTTCTTCTGCCCACTGGTCCCTGTTGGTGGGTGGAGGGATTGTCCTCACCGAGTGTAGGGCCCTCCCTAGACCTGTATTTACTATCCAAGAAATAGTCATTAGTCTAGAAATGTCCAACAAATATCACTTAAACCTCTCCTAGCCGTCTGTTTCTCTTTTACCTTGTCTTCTTGGCCTTCATTTCTTCTGTGTCTTTCTTAATCTTTGTTATAATCTAGGCTTTCAGTTGAAAGCCTTGTAGTCTTTCCTGGGCCCGCTGCTCCACGTCTCCCCCCGTCTTTTGCCGTTCACTCGCCTCCACTCCGTCTGTCGTGATGTGTTCAGGGCCTCCGCTGCTCCTACCGTTTCCTCCGGCACGTACACCTCAAGGCCCCGCTCCATCATGTCCTGCGCTGCCTCTCTGGCTGTGTTGTAGGTTCTTACGCCGTTCTCCCAATGAATCCTCATCTTCGTTAGCGGCGTTTGGAATCTAATTTTTTTTTCTTTCAGCGTTTTTTTAATGTTGGCATATTTCTTCCGCTGCTGTACAATTTCCGCCGGGTAGTCATGATCAAAGAATATCTGCTTGTCGCCGATTCGTATCTTTTTTTTCCACGCTCGTGTCAGGATTCTTTCCTTTACATCATATTTCAGAAAGTTTACCACAACTGACCTGGGTGTAGAGCGTGGGTTCGGGTTCTGTGCCGAGGCTCTGTGCGCTCGTTGAATCTGCAGATCCGCTTCGCTGGGCAGTTCCAGCTCTTTTTTTAAGAACTGATCCATGAATTTCGTCATCGAGTTGCCTTCAATGCCCTCCGGGATCCCGAAGATGCGTATATTGCCCCGTCTGGACCTGCTCTCCAAGTCGGTTACTTTCTCCTGCATCCTCTGCATTTGTGCCGTCAGGGTCTGCAGCTGTTCGCTTGCCTCGCTATTCCAATCTTCCAGCTCTGATATTCGGGCCTGCGCTTCTGTCATACACGCCCGCTGGGAGCGCAGCTCCTCCATGTTTTCTGCTAGCTTGCGCTCCATTTCTCTTCGGAGGCCCATAATTTCTTCCTTAATCTCTTTTTTCAGCTCCTCCTTAAGAGCTGCTAAATCCTGTTGTAGCTGCCGTTTGAAGTCTCTCAACTCTTTACCCAAACTGGCGATGCCAGTGTTCATGGTATCGAGTTTTGTGTCTTCCATTTTCTCTGCTGCGGTCACCTCGTTTTTTTGGGCCCCGTGTTCAGCGGTTTCTCCTGCGTTGTTGAAGAGGAATTCTTTAATTTTACTCTGCTTTTGTCCTTGTGCCCGGCTCCTTCGTGTTTTCATCCCTTAGTTTATTGATCCGCTTATGTCGAGTTGGCCATTTACCGATGATTTTTAATCCGGCTAGGGAGAGCTCTCTGTTTAAGCGTTATGTCTCTCCGCCATCTTCCCGGAAGTCCCCGAAGCATCTGGTTTTAAGGCACCAGAGATCCGCCCTCGCCCCTTCTCCTATTAGTAAAAGCAGTTCCGCCGGGCTTAGAGACTAAACCACACAGGCAGGCTAGGAGTTGGACTTAGTTGTCAGAGGCTTTTCGAGACGCACGCCATAAGGAGCATTTTATGAGCACTGGGAGCTTAACCCCAGTGCCGCTCCTGGCTATGACAACCTTGGAACCTGATCTACCTACAGTGCTACAGTATCTCTGCCAGCTTTCTCTCTTGGCCCTCCGGATAGTTTTCCTGGCTTTTGCTAGTGCTCTCTTATAATTAATCAAGTTTTGCCAATTATGAGTTCTCCTTAGGACCTTAAGTATCTTATTCCTCTCTTTAATAGCTCTAGTGCACTCCTCTGTCCACCAAGGCACTGCTTACTTTAACCTTTTCCCTATACTTTTAGAGATTGACTGATTGGCTGCTTCCAGAAAAATAGTTTTAATATTTTTCTCCATACTTTCAATGTCTTCACTGACCTCTACTAGGGGAAGGTCTCTCTCACAAATAAACTTAAATAACTTCCAATTAGCAGTGCTAAAAACCCACCTCCCTTTTTTGTGACCACTTAACCCTATTCGCTGAAATGAAAAAATTACAATACACTGGGAAATGATCACTTCCCACCGAGGACTCCTCTAAAACCTCCCACTCACACACACTTGCAATATTACTAGTCACCAACGTTAAGACAAGAACCACTCCCTGTATGTACATGAACCACTCCCTGTATGTACATCAATTCTAGTTGCTCTACCTTCGTTTAAACATACTAGATTCTTCTCTTCCAAGAGTTCTTCAATAATCTCACCATTTATGTCTGTATGATTTGCCCCCATAACACATTATGGGCATTAACCACTTGCACTCCGTTGTTCCGCGGGCGGGCAAGTCTCTGCGTCCTAGGACGCATGAGGGCGCACAAGAGCGCACTCGTGCGCGCTCGGACGCATAACGCATGATATACTGATGATGGTGCAGATGGAGATGGTGCTGGCCTCCAAGCGCCACTGGGAAAAAAATGCTGCAGACACAGAACAGATTAGTTCATCTGATTGACCTCTCATTCGACTAATAAGAGCTTTGAATTGGGTTTCTGAAACCATGAAGAGCCAATGAAAGAAAACCTAGGAAGGAGGACCCGCCTCCCAACGCTTTGAATGCAGTGAGCCAATTGAAGCAGAGAAGTTCATGAGCTGTTTTTTTTTAAGGCTGGGTGAAGACTGGCTGCTGGAGCGGATCAAAAAAGGACACAGGAAGAGCCCCACAGACCCAGCAGCATGGAGACCATCCACAAATGCAACCTGTGTGACAGGGAGTGCCATTCGTGGATCGGCATGTTCGGCCACAGGCGGTGCTTATTTTGTATTGGTTCCAGCAGAGTAGACGTGATTTCTTCCATGGTCATTATAGACCGACGGAGGCTGACCACGAAGGCTGAGTGACACACACGCCTTCGCCAGTCTTTTTTTAATTACTACTGTTATTTGTTTTGAAAAATCGTTTGCCAAAAACCGCAATCATGGAAGCACAAAACCACAATAATGGAATTATGTTTTGATCGAGTCGCGAGACCAGAACCAGAGCAGACCAGCGTCGCGTTCGTCTGACAATGAGGAAGAGAAGTTCGCTAAGACTCTGCTGTGAAGAGGTAAGGTATTATAAGCTAAATTATTATTTATCCCTGAAAATTGTAATCAAAAATGACTTTTGACCGATCGGTAAATTACAGCTGTGCGGTTCACGAAGTCTGAAGTTCGTGCGCCGCGGTACAAGGGGTTGCTCGCAGTGTACAGGCTGTGAACGCCCCCCCCCCACCCCCGCTATTCTTCTGCAGCGAGGGGGGGGGGCCGCGATGATTGCACTGCTGTCCCACATCACCACATGAGGCTAATCCGTTGTGTAGCGATGGCCAAAGTCCATCCTCTGTAGCGAGCAGGGGGGGGGGGGGGAACCCCCCCCACACACACACACAGTAGCGAGGGGGGGGAAGCCGCTGTGACAGCGTTGCTGTGGAAAAATGCAACGAGTGTAATCCGTCCTGTAGCGAGGGCAGAACTCCGTCCTTGGTAGCGGGGGGGGGACGACCCCCCCCCCACACACACACACAGACACAGCCCTGAGTGTGACCTTTCCTTTGAGCCTAAAATGAAGCTTCTACATTGAATTATTCAAAAGTTACAGACGTTTTTCCAAACTGTGCCATTTGGCACAATTTGGCACAGTTCCAAAACGCCTGGGAACAGCCTGAGAACAAAGCTGTGTAAAATATTCATTTTTTGTGGTATTGTTACCAAATTTGGATCTCAGCTGGATAACACTTGGTTCTACATTTCTGTTGCATTTTCCAGCCGAATCTGACAGCTGTGTGTTATTTGCAAGCATTTGTATCCAAAAAAACACCGTGTCCAAATTTTTTTTCTTCAAGTTCAGTATGTTTAGATGACTGTAACTCAGTGGCCGGAGCACGTAGAGAGATTATGTTTTTTTTGCCAAAAAATTCAAAGTGTTTTCTTTTAAATGAGACCAACCCCATGAAGATGCTGCAAAGGGTTGAAGAACAGCTTTCAATTTAGTTTGGGCACGTTATTTTTTGGCATTTTTAGGAAAATTGCCCGGAGTGCAAGTGGTTAAAGTCCCCACAAATTACCACCCTGCTCCCATCTATCCCCTCCATCTGAGATAATTGAGTCAATATCAGCCTCTTACAAGGATTGTACAAATTAACAACTACTAATTCCCCCTCTTTTGTCCAAATTTCAACTACCACATACTCCAGTTCAGCCCCTTTACCTATCTCTCTAAACTGAATTCCCTCCCTCACAAATGTTGCACACCCACCTCCCATTCCCTCCTTTCTATCATTCCGAATAGAAACATATCCCACTATTTTAAAATCCAGATTGGGTTTCAACCTCTGTGGAAGGCGTATCAGTGGGATTGAGGAGAAGCACCTCCAAGTCCGAGTCCATGGTCCTCAGCCGGAAAAAGGTGGATTGTCCTCTCCAGGTTGGGGACAGGCTCCTGCCCCAAGTGGAGGAGTTTAAGTATCTTGGGGTCTTGTTCACGAGTGAGGGGAGAATGGAGCGAGAGATCGACAGACGGATTGGAGCAGCATCTGCAGTGATGCGGACGTTGTACCGGTCTGTTGTGGTGAAGAGGGAGCTTAGTTCTAAGGCAAAGCTGTCGATTTATCAGTCAATCTACGTTCCTACTCTCACCTATGGTCACGAGCTTTGGGTAATGACCGAAAGAACGAGATCGCGGATACAAGCGGCTGAAATGAGCTTTCTCCGTAGGATTGCTCGACTCACCCTCAGAGATAGGGTGAGGCGCTCAGTCATCCGGGAGAGGCTCAGAGTAGAACCGCTGCTCCTCCACATTGAAAGGAGTCAGTTGAGGTGGTATGGGCATCTGATTAGGATGCCTCCTGGACGCCTCCCACTTGAGGTGTTTCAGGCACGTCCCACTGGGAGGAGACCCCGGGGCAGACCCAGGACTTGGTGGAGAGACTATGTCTCCCAGCTGGTCTGGGAACGCCTTGGTATCCCCTCTGAAGAGCTGGAGCAGGTGGCTGGGGAGAGGGAAGTCTGGGCTTCTCTGCTTGAACTGCTGCCTCCGCGACCCGGACCTCCGGAAAAGCGGTAGAAGATGGATGGATGGATGGATGGATGGGTTTCAACCACGTCTCCTGAACACAGATAACATCTGGTTTGTCTGAAAGTTCCTCAATATACCTTTTGAATTCCTGTCCATTTGCCAACAAACTTCTTGCATTCCATTGAATCAAAATGACCATTTTCACAATTCCTATCCAGTCGATGCTTGGTCCTGACTTCTCTGGCTACTAAGCCCACTCCTCACCTCCTCCCAAGTTAAACCACTGAAACCAAGATGATTAGCTGCTGCTTTCACTATTATTTGAATTCTTTCAGTTTTAGACTTGACTTCCATTGTGGCATTCACAACTCCTGCTATAAAAATAACCAGTTTCTTCAGATCAACCTGGATTTCCCCATTCCGTACCAGTTCTCTTTCCCCTACAGGCAGCTTCCCCCCAGTCCTTTGCCCATTCCCTCCTCTCTGGTCCATCCTTTTCACTGCTTCGGCATAAGAAACTTTATTCTGCACTCTGACTCGCTGAATTTCCCTTTCTGTCATCATTCTTTCACAGCCTCCATAGGCCACACTATGACTCCCGCCACAATTACAACACTTTGGCGTTTCTTGATCACATTCTCCATACTGATGGTTGCCCCCACACCTTGCACACTTTCTTCTCCATCTACAAGTATTAGCTGTGTGTCCAAATCTTTGGCAATTATAACACCGAACTGGATTAGGAACAAATGCTCTTACCCCATACCTCAAAAAGCCCAAATTTACACTTTTGGGGAGCACTTCTCCTTCAAACTCAATCACCACACCCTCCGTGTCTCTCCTCTGTACTTCCCGAGTGCCCTGTAGTCTACGAGCTGCTTTTACTACCCCCCCTTTTAAATTAGCTTTAATTTCTTCCATTGTGACTCTTATTGGTACCCCCCAAATTACACCCTTGTTCCACTTTGATCCGTTATCAATAAAGCTTGTACTTTTCACTTTGAACCGCCCAACCTCCCTCATTTTGTCAGCTCTTTCCCTTTGCTCCTCATTCCTACATACAATCAGCAGATTTCCATCCCTCAGCACCTTTGCCATGAGTATATCTCCAACCTGGTTTTTCAATATTGTTGTCAGTTTAACTGGGCTCATTGTAGATATCCCCTTTTCATCCTCGAACCTTAGAATAATTTTGAATTCGGCTCCTTCCTGCCCTCCTCCCTCCGCACCACCACCACTTCCACTACTTCTAGCCTTCTTTGCATTATTTTCAGGAAAGTTATTCTCCCTTTTCTCTCTCTCCCTTTCCCGTTTCCCTGCCCAGTATCCATACTGTCTTCACTATCCCACAAATCAGAATCTCCCCAGTCTGGCCCATTCACTACGCTGCTGCACCGACCCGCCACACCTTCCTTTACCACGCTTCTCCTCCTGATTTTTCCATGCCCGCAAACTCCAGTCCCGTCACCCGACCTCCTTGCCAAACCAACCGACAAATTTCTCTGGCCTTCTCTCGGAGATCTAACCATCCGACGCTGTGGACCAAAAAATTTCAAGTCTCAGCACTGTTCGAAAACCGCCAACAAAGAGTGTGTTTGCGCGCTCCGCATTACTCCCAGCGACAGTTTCCCCTGACATGCACTGTCAACTGTGGGACCTTACATAGACAGGTGTGTGCCTTTCCAAATCACGTCCAGTCAACTGAATTTGGTACAGTTAAGCTGTAGAAACATCTCAAGAATGATCAGTGGAAACAGGATGCACCTGCGCTCAATTTTGAGCTTCATGGCAAAGGCTGTGAATACTTATGTACATGTGATTACTTAGTTTTTTATTTTTAATAAATTTGCAAAAATCTTAAAAAAATTTTTTTCACATTGTCATTATGGGGTATTGTGTGTAGAATTTTCAGGGGAAAAATGAATTTAATCCATTTTGGAATAAGGCTGTAACATATCAAATTGTGTAAAAAGTGAAGCGCTGTGAATACTTCCCCGATGCACTGTAGTATAACAGTCTACAATAGTTAGTAAGCCATATACTGTGTCACTGCCTCAGTAACTTCAGACTAAATTGAGTTTTTATAGAAATTATGGAATGTCAAAAGCACCATATCAACTGATAGCAGTAGAATTTTGTCTTGACGGAAGTCCTTTATTGGGTTTTCAACTTGGACTTCACACTCTTGTTACAGTGACTGACCACAGCAGGCTCCCTCACTCTCCTTAGATCTAACTGAGTACTACTAAAAAAACAACCAAAAAATGCCTGCTAAGCTGAGAGACCTAATTGGGTTTGTAATCAGTGAGCAAGTTATAAATATATTGAGTAGCCAAACAGTTTAATGTTTTATGGACAAGTAAGACGATTTTAAAGGTAATCCTATGCTGTCTGGGTCTAGGTTGCTGTCTTTAGGTATACATATAAAGAGAAGCAAAGGCTTTCAGTGACCTTGGGATGTGTTGGTCAGGCTGTAATGAGCTACTAATCACGGATGGTTGGTCTGGTAAAGCTCATATCCTTCACCTGTTGGCCACCCTGCAGTTCCCTCTTCTACCTGTTGGGGGCAGTACGCCGGTGGCTCTGAAACCATGACGTAGTGCTGGTCCTTTTGTGTCTCTCCGCCGCTGACAAGCTGACACCGCCCCTCAGGAGGGTGCAGCGCGGCCGGGGGGGGGGAAAGACAGCCAGCAGCTCTAGGTTTGGGATTCGTGCTGTAAACAAATCTGCACACCAGCACGATGTGCGGAAGGCGCTCATATCCCGACCGACGGTATTCTGCGCTGTCGCCGCCGGTGTCAGCGTCCGTCATGTAACGAGGCTGACGTTCAGTTCAACTCACTGGAAGATTTTTTCTTTTTGACTACTGACCTGCCGTAGCTCTAACCGGTGGCACCGCAGGAATTTTGTATACACTACGGTTATCATAATGGTCGCCGGGCTAGCTTGTTAACTGTTATCAACGGTTGTAGCCTGACTGTTTTGTATGGTAGCGCGGCTAGCTGTGATCATTTCAGAGCTGCCCGAACATGGCTTCACCCGCCGAGCACGACCTGGCTCTGTCTGAGGCGGACAGCAGCAAAGAGAAGACTCAGGTGTTCGGGATTCTCCGGCTGCAGGAGGAGAAATCTGGTGCTAACAGTAGCGGCACGGTGAGAGGAGGTGGCGCTGGTGGTAGTGGAGGGGCAGACGGCCGATGGCAGGCTCCCATCTTTGCATTGGCCAGGAAGGCGTCCGAGACCATTTCGGGGAGCATCCACGTCCTGCCCAAGGTGTCGGAGCACAGGACGTCCCTACCCGGAGACTGGTCCGTCCAAGGTACGGTTGATCGGCGTCTGGGGGCGTGGAGGGGTCCATGCAGCACAACCAGTAACACACACGAGCTGGGTTTTAAACGTGAATCATTGTTAATAGAAAAGGGAAACTCCACAACACAGACGATCTGATCCAGAGGCTGGTTTATGTATCTGAGTTTTCTTAATCCTTTCAGGCTGTAATGCGATCAGATGGATGATTGCAGTGGTGCCAGTTTCACACCACCTGTGTGTTTGGTTATTACTGTTGTCCCTAAGAGTCACATGCTACCCTGATGCAAGTGGAAAATGTCTAGTCCCCTGTGGTTCTGCTTTGTGTTGTGGGGTTGTTTTGTATCCTACAATGTCACTAATAATTGTGATCTTCACCCATAAACTTGACTGTTTCTTCTGGGCCCACTCTTCAGTCAGTCAGCAGCTCCCCCCCCCCATCCTCCCATGCTCACCACTATAAATAACCTGACTGCTTTCAAATATACCCCCTGCAGCTGCATTTTCCACCAAAATTTCTAAATGGTTCAGATCATCGTAAATGTCTTCTACATGTATAATCACTTGGCTCAATCAGCAAAACTTTACCCTGTTTCAGAGTCTTTCTTCCCCTCAATGAACTTAATCACCATCAATGTTTTTAGTTTAGTCAATCTGAACATTTTTCTTGCATTCTTTCATAAATTTGCAGTTTTTATTTTTTTTATAGATCTTTTTTCTCATAAAATTGCAATTTTGTCACAAATGCCATTTTTCCTTATATTTTTGCAAATTTATTTATGTAAATATTCTGACTGTTGGGATGGAGGTAAATTTTGTGACTATCAACAAGTTGCTATTTTTTTCTTCAGAATTTGAGATTTTTCAACTAAATCTGCAGAACATTTTTTTTTAGTAAAGGTATATTTGTAATTTGTGTTTTACCTTGTTTAACCTGGAGCAATTTGAGGGGAAAAACACATATCCGAATGCTAAATTTGAAAACCGAATAATGAATGAATATCTGGATAATTGAATATATGGGTACAATCCTGTTTTCATATGAATTTATAATGCTTGCATTGTATGATATCTATGCTACAGTACAGTATATTATGTAGTATGTTAGTGCATAGTAGGCCTGGGCAATATACTGGTTCATCCGGTATACAGGTCTTAATTTGTCACACGTTATGAAATTTTAAAACATCTCCATACCGCTACACAGCTGAAATAACGGCTGTAATCAAATACATTGTTTGCTGCATAGACGATGAGATATAGAAAATGATGTGATCAGAAAATGGGAGATTTAAAATGAATTTAAAAAAAAAACAAGCATTATGAGTCATTTGCATTATGATTGCTTTGGAAAAAACATGCATATTTTCCCAAAATCACTTCTCGCATGCAAAAAGTAGATGGCCTCAGTGAGATTGCGGGGGTCCTTTGGTTCGCATACCACATGTTACAGCCAGGTCTGCGGGGCCGCAAATCCACGATTTACTGCATCAGTTTCCACACACACACACCGGGCTGCTTGTGTTCTTTATATTCTGATGTACATGTGTGTTACTATTCTATACCCTTAAAACATTTGTGTGATTCACCAGGAACTAGGGTGAGGCAGCTGCATGTGCTCTCATGAAGATGGTGCCAGGTCTCAGAGAGAGAGAGGACTCTGTCATGGTAAAACATTGTGGCATAGGATGACATGCAACATAATTTCTATCATTAATTGTATGCTTACAAGGTTACACACTGGAGAAGTACAGTCATGCTGGATCCAGCACAGCTAGTTGCTAGCTATCCAGCCAGGTAGCATAATATTAGCCTGTTAACAGCTGGGAGAGGCTCCGGTAATTTAAAGAGCAGAAAATAGAGATGGAGCAAGAGGAATCTGAGGACAAGGAGACTGGAGATGATTCAGAACAACTTGTTCCAAAAAAAAGGAGCCATGTCTGCAGTTTGGAATTTTTTATTTTTTTTTTGGTTTTAAAAAATGTGACATAGAATAGAATAGAGAATGGGCTTTACTGTCATCGTGCAGTTGTACAGCACAAAGAAATTGTGGGTGCTCCACCAGGCTACTGTGCAATGAAGTAAGAGAGAAGGATTAGATAAAAACAGAACACATGATTAAACACATGACGGGTCAACGTACATGAAAGTGCGGAGTGCAAAGACGTGTGATTATTATGATAATTGAAAAGGTCCTCAGTTCTGTGCATGTGAGTGTTCGGAGGGAGGAGGGTGGGGCCTCTGAGGCTACGGCCACACTGCAGGTTTTAATGCTCAATTACGATTTTTAAAAAAAAAAATTTTTTTTTTTGCACAAATGTGACCCATATATTATTTTTTTTTTTTTTTTTTTTTTTTTTTTTAAATGACAGTCTGAACAGCACATATCCAATTTTTTGCATCAAGCATGGCAGACAGCTGATTTGAGCTCTCTTTTTAATCAGTCTTCTTCCCTTTATCACTGGATTGTAATTTTGTCAGCTCCGACTGCACAATAACTTCAAAATTTGGGGGGTGAGGGCTGAAACTGTCAGACAAGCAGGCGCACTAAGGGCACATTAAAAAAAGCAACAGCACATTTACTGGACGCTGCAGATTCCTTTTTCCCTGTAAACAGCACAGTCCTGGCCACTGTAATATGTAAAGTTAATACCGACACGGCTGTGGAGTGGAATGGCCAGATGTGGGGGACACAGGAGAGTCTTTGGCGGCTTCTTCCTGTGCGGGACCGGTGTTAGGCTGCGTGTCGCTACGATTATTTATTAGGATATTATAAATAATCGCTAGGATTATTTATTATTAACCGTATTTATACAGGTAATCCCATTGAGACACAGGGTCTCATTTTAAAGAGAGCTGTTTAATTGATCAGTTCTGTTAAAGCAGAGCTGATCACAGCGGTCATCTGGCCTGTAGAGGAATGAAGCTAGTTGCATAGTTATGATTTTAACATTTTATTTTGCTGCATTGCATCAGGATGAAGTTCTGTCCCCCTCAATCGTTTGGGGCTCATATTTACTTCTGTAAACACAACACTGTGTCTGACGTTATGTTTTCTTCTGCGCATGTGAGTCACTTCAACTGTAGACCGTTCACACTGGAGCCTGATGGGGGTCGCGTTGAAATTATAATGTGAACACCCACGCAAAAAAATCAGATCTCAGCAAAAAATCAGAACTGAACATTAAGACCTGTAGTGTGACCATAGCCTGATTGTTTGCAGTCCGGATGGCTCAGGGAAAGAAACTGTCAGTCTGGAGGTGTGGGACCTGATTGATCTGAACCGTCGTCCAGAGGGAAGCAGGTCTAGACAGGTGGTGGGCGGGATGTGAGGGGTCTCCTGTGATGGCTTTGATCTTTCTGAGACAGGAGGATCTGGAGATGTCCTTCAGGGAGGGCAGAGGGCTGCCAATGTTTTTTTTGTTTTTTGGGGTTTTTTTGCGGTGTTGATGACCCTCTGCACAGCTTTCCTGTTCTTGGCCATGGAGCCGGCATACCACACACCCAGGCAGTAGGTGAGCATGCTTTCCGCTGAGCAGCGGTAGAAGGCCAGCAGCAGCTTCTGGTCCAGGTTGTTCTTCCTCAGGACATGGAGGAAGTGCAGCCACTGCTGGGTTTTCTTCACCAGGGCCTTGGTGTTGACAGATCAGGAGAGGTCAGAGGAGATGTGGATGCCCAGGAACCTGAAGGTGGGGATGGTTTCCACATGGTCGCCATTTATGTGGAGGGGTGTGTCGTCCTGTCTGTGCTTTCTGAAGTCCAGTATGAGTGCTTTGGTTTTTTTGGACATTCAGTTTCAGGTCGTTTGCTTGGCACCGCAGCAGCAGATTCTCTACCTCCGCCCTGTATACCTTCTCATCATCATCAGTGATGAGCCCAACTAAGGTGGTGTCTTCCACGTACTTCACGATGACGGTGGTTGGGTGGGTTGGAATATAGTCAAAGGTGTACAGGGAGTACAGTAGTGGGGTTAGCATGCAACCCTGGGGGGAGCCAGTGCTGAGAGACAGTGTGGAGGAGTGGTGGGGGCCAAGTCTGACTGTTTGTGGGTGGTTGGTGAGCGTTTTTTTTTTTTTTTTATCCAGGAACAGGTGGGGGGTGGGGTCTGGAGGAGGTGCAGTTTATTGATCAGGATGTCCAGGATGATGGTGTTGAAAGCTGAGCTGTAGTCCACAAAGAGCATCCTCACCTAGCTCCTTGGGTTCTCCAGGTGGCTCAGCGCTCTGTGAAGTGTGGTGGCAATGGCATCTTCCGTAGACTGGTTTTCCTTGTAGGCGAACTGGTGGGGGTCGAAGGAGAGAGGAAGACAGTCCCTGACTAAAAGACTATCGATTCTCATTGAGAGTGACTACCAGGGTCAAGATTAGAAATGAGTATATCAGAGTGACAACTCAGTTTGAGCGGTTTGGAGACTGTTGAGAGAGGCAAGGCTGAGATTATTTGGACTTGGGCAGAGGGGGGGATAGTGGATATTTTGGACAGAGATGTTGAATATGGAGCTGCCAGGCAGGAGGAAAAGAGAAAGATCACAGAGAAGATTCATGGATGTAGTGAAGGAGGACATGGAGACGGTTGGTGTTACAGAAGAAGATGCAAGGGATAGGATGAGACGGAGCCAGATGATCCACTGTGACAACCCCTAAAGTGGGCAACCGAAAGAAGATTGTGTTTTAAGTTATTGTATCTTTCTTTGTCCTTTTTATAGCTGTTATGATCTGGGCATGGTTCTAGGATCATGCCCGTGCTTAAGGTTTATTTTTGTTTTCTGTGTTTTCCCCTGTTTTGGTTTATGATAATTATTTGCATTATTTGCCTTCTGTCTTTCCCTGGGTCTTCTGTTATTGTTTTCTGCGTTTCTCCGGTCTATTATGTCATTCCCTGTTTGCCGTTCTTGTCATTATTGTGGTCTTCGTGTTTCCCTGCCCTTGTTTTTGTCCTTTGTGTGATTCTGGGTCTTGTGTGTGTATATTTGTTTACCTATTGTTCCCAGCTCCTCATGTTTTCTATACCTGTAGACGCTTTCCATCATGTGTGTTAGCATTTAGCCCTTGATTGTTCTCCCAGCTGTCCTGCGTTTGTGATTATCAAGTACCCTATTTATGTCTGTCTGAATTTGTGCTCTGTTGTGGCGTCACACGTCGGATTTCCCTCTGGTTCCCAAGTGTCTTGTTCTCCATGAGTTTTTTGCCTGTTAGCTAGCTTTGTTTCTGCTCTCATGCTGTTTTTGTTTTCTTGTGTTTTACTATGAATAAATCCTGTTTTGCACCGAAGCCCTGCGTGCACACTGAGTTCATTTGCTTACCGGGGATCACTACATGACAGAATGATGCCACCCGAAAAGGGCTCAGCAGGTAGCAAAAGGTACCCCATGAGCATGGGGTGGGAGCTGTGCTGTGCGACTATTGAAATTGACCAGCTAATTTCTGGGGCTTGCTCAGCTCTCACCCCAAAGTCCGCTCTGTGGTACCTGTGGCTTGCAGAGGGGGTGACCCGCCGTCATCCTTGGCTCGAGGAGCACCCTAAGGGGAAAGAGCTGCTTACTTCGGTGGCCGACCTGTAGCATGAGTTCCGCAGAATGGTGAGGAGTTCGCCGAAGAAGCCGAAGCGTCCCCCGACTCCAACACCCCCTACTCCTCGCCATTCACCAGCTCCAGCCCCATCCCCACCTCCCAAGCACTGCACCTCCATCACCGTCTGTTCCTATGGTCGGCGCACCCCTATCTTCAGTACCTGAGGTTAGCGTGCATCAACTGTCTGTTCCCGAGGTCTGCGCGCCCCAACCATCAGCTTCTGAGGCTGGCGCGCCTCAGTTGTCTGCTGCAGAGGGTGGTGCTGTTTTTGTTTTTTCTTGTGTTTTACTATGAATAAATCCTATTTTGCACTGAAGCCCTCCCTGCCTGCACACTGAGTCCATTTATCCTGCTTACCGGGGGTCGCTACATGACAGTAGCACCATTTGTTAATATTTTCATTGCATAATTCTTTTGCATGAAAAAAGGACTGACTTTTTAATTCAAATTCTAATTTAAGTCACTGTAAATTCATTATCTTCTCTTCTGGACTGTTGGCCCAACTATTATTACATATGGAAAATTATATGAAGGTAAGTAAAAACAAAAACCTGTATTCCATTAAATATCACAATTTAACTTTATAGTCCAAAATAAACCAGTTTTTCTCTAATACTAAAATAAATATGTCCAGATACTACAGGAATTTGACAAGTAGCTTGCCTTTTTCCTTCATGATCTCAGAGTCAATTCCATGCCCTTCATACAGTACCAGTCAAAAGTTTGGAGACATCTGCTCATTCAAAATAAATGTGTGAGTGTGTCCAAACTTTCAACTAGTAGTATATATCGCCAATAAACTGTTACATCAGGTTCCATCCAGGCCTACCTTATGCAACAATTAAAGCTCTTCCATGCTGCTAGGCAACTTGCTTCACTTGAGATAACTCTGTCCTGGTTTGCTGGTTGACTGAACATTAACCTGGAAGTGCACTTGCAGCTCATTCAAAGACATGCAGTACCTCTGTGGAAGGATCATAACTGGGACAAGTACTAAAAATAAAATTTTTATTTTACTTTTATTTCCAGTTCACTCTTTATCTGAATGATCTTTCAGCTTTAGTGCTTTCAACACATTAGCATTATTAACCACCAGAAACCCTACTTGGATATCACAATTTAGGAAGATTATCTGCAGTATAATACTGTAGAAAATTGTTTTATGGTCTCTGTTTCAGAATTGTTGCACCCCATTATGTTTGTATTTCTGCTAGAAAAATGTGTTGTTGAAGTATTTCTAAGGCAGTTCATAATGATTAGGTAGATTAGGTATAGAGTACTTATTGTTTTATATGTTTCTAGACGGGCGGCGCGGTGGAGGAGTGGTTAGCACTGCGGCAGCACAGCAACTTACCCTTGGCCGGGGGATCCTGGGTTCAATTCCAGCCCCCGACCAACAGTGATCTGTGTGGAGTTTGCATGTTCTCCCCGTGTCTGCATGGGTTTATTCCGGGATTTCTCCGGTTTCCTCCCATATGCCAAAAACATGCAAGTTAGGTTAATTGGCATCAAAACTGGGGATTCTAAATTGTCCTTAGGTATGACCGTGAGAGTGAATGGTTGTCTGTCTCTCTGTGTTGGCCCTGCGATGGACTGGCGATCTGTCCAGGGTGTACCCTGCCTCTCGCCCTAAGATGCTGGGATAGGCTCCAGCCCCCCCGTGACCCGAAAAGGATTAAGCGGAAGAAGATGAATGAATGAATGAATGAATGTTTCTAGACTGGAGACTAAGTTGATTACCAGTTTTTGCTCCTGGACTGACCTGACAAGTCAGGTGGAGGTGGTTGTTGCCTTTTTAGTGCAAATACTTTCACATGGCTGACTCTGTTTCTGTCTGCGTGAACAAATCATAGTCAGTCTTCCAGTTTTGTTTTGTTTTTCTAAAGCTTAATAACCAGACAAGATAATAAGGAATCATTGATTGGAAATAGCTGATGGTCAACACCAAAAAAAGATATATTAGATGTTTCTGCATGATATTTTGGTTGTAATTTATTCACTCTTTTGTGCAGGCAAAGACCATTCTGATCAGTCCTAATTATGAGCTCAAATTCTTCGCCGTTTGTCATTTCTGATCTGCAGCCCTACGAGACCCGATGGCCATGGAGCGAACCAACCTGCTCAACATGGCCAAGCTCAGTATCAAAGGCCTGATCGAGTCTGCTCTGAGCTTTGGCCGAACACTGGACTCGGACTACCCACCTCTCCAGCAGTTCTTTGTGGTCATGGAACACTGCCTCAAACACGGGCTCAAAGGTTCAGAGGAGATTAACGTTTTTATGTGAAATCACAGTAGTTTCAGTGTATCTATGCTAAGTCTGTTTTCTTCACAGGCTGGGTAAGATACTTTTAAAATATGTCTTAAATTTGCTTTTCATTTTTCTCCAGTGAAAAAGTCATTTCTAGGTTTTAACAAGTCTTTGTGGGGGCCTCTGGAGTTGGTGGAAAAACTGTGTTCTGAAGCAGCGGAGATCTCCGCCTCTGTACGAGACCTGCCCGGTCTTAAGTAAGAAGTAAATTTGTATGTTTACTCTCATAGCAGGTTTCTCCAGGTAAGATCCTCTGTAACAAACACGACTGCACACATTTACAAGCTGCAGTAACATCAGAGTATGGCCTGAGCCAGATGAGGGAAGTACCTGAGTTTTACTTTCACTTCACTTTTCCTCTATAAGCTGCCAAATTTCTCTTTGTTCCTCCATTATATTCATAAAAACCCCTTGTGTATAATTTGATATTGAAATCCTGCCCTCTTTTGGTTTGAATAAGCAGGGCCCACAAAATCTTCTATATTTACATGACTCCAGTGTTGCTCTTAACTCTACCCAGTCATGATTTTGTGTGATCAAGCAAAATGAGGAACAGTTGTCCTGTTTCAGTCACAGAGCTGAGTCAGACTGACAGACATGGAGCAGAGCAGGATTTTATCAAGCACTAAGTGTATGTGTATTTTCCAGTTCTATGAAAAAAACAACTTTAAAAGCTAAGATAACAAGACACAAACTTCACGCACGAGAAACCTGGATTTGTTGATGAACCCATAAATGTTTGACACAACTAATCTCACACATCAGGAAGACAAATGCACGGCAAGAACAGTATGTTTTTGCAACATATTTTTCAGAGAATGAATAACAGTTACACCGACTTGTAGTGGAAAACAAAGTTAAATTTACTGGCAAACTGTTGATCTGATCATGTCCAAACACCCTCAGTAGCTCCTTGAAATATAATCTTATCAATGCTTGTGTTTCCAGGACTCCGTTAGGCAGAGCCAGAGCTTGGCTGAGACTGGCACTCATGCAGAAACGACTGGCTGACTACCTGCGACTCCTCATCACCAGAAAGGATTTGCTTAGGTACACACAACCAGAAATAGTTTTTACATTTTAGTACTATAAATTCCTTTGTAAAACATAGAAATGTGTTAAATAACTTCATGATGATGTGTTGTGTCACAGTGATTTCTATGAGAATTCAGCGCTGATGCTGGAGGAGGAAGGGGCGGTGATCGTGGGCCTGCTGGTAGGCCTGAACGTCATTGATGCTAACCTGTGTGTTAAAGGGGAGGACCTCGACTCTCAGGTATCTACCCACAGGAAAATAATGTTAAATAATAAAAATGATTACCACTTCTAGGGGAGCAACATGAATTTTAGTTACCACCTTCATTATCATCCAAATACATCGATTTGTTATGGTAGCTGTGCATACTTGAACCTTTATCTGACACAGCTTATCAACTTTACTCTAGTTCAGGGGCCTGCAACCTGCAGGTCTGGAGACGCTTTTCTTTTGCTTATCAGATGTTAAAGGATGCACAAAGGAAACAGAGAGATGTCATAGAACAGAATTTTATCTCTAAGGATTCAAAAAAACTTTGGGATGCTATTAAAAGCTGCAACCAACATGAATACTGAAAGAAAAGGCCTGATATCAAATGTTGAAATGGGTAAAGCAAATGAACTCAATGACTTTTTTCGTAGATTTGATAAATATGATTTTCCTCAGAATGCAATAATGCACTGCAGAAAGTCCCTACAGCTGATCCCTGCTCTATGCTTGTAGTTGACCCTCTGAAAATTCAGTCACTCTTCAGTCATTTATGTAAAAAGAAGTCCTCTGGCCCTGACGGCATTTCTGCCCTTCTACTGAAAACCTTTGCAGAGGAGCTAACGCGAGCTTGGTGCCCCGTTTTTCAAAAGTCTATAGACTCTCATACAGTTCCTGCACTTTGGACAAAATCTCATTCCACTTCCAAAGAAATCCTGTCCTACTGACAGCGATGACTACAGACTTGTAGCTTCAACTTCCATTGTTATGAAATGCTTTGAAAAATACATGGTGACTTTACTGAAATCAGAGATAAACCCTCAATTGGATCCACGCCAGTTTGCCTACAGGCAGGGGAGGAGTACAGATGATGCAATAAATAGCATTGCTCATCTGACTCTTAAGCGTCTGGAAGATCCAGAGGCCTATGCTCACATTTTATTTATTGATTTTAGTTCAGCTTTTAATAATTTGCAGCCTCATCTGCTTTTACATAAAATGATTCAGATGAAGGTTAATCCGTTTATTATTAAATGGTTTTATTGATTTTTTTTTTTTTGTAACTTAGATTTTTATTCATTTTTCATCATATATAATGCATTCAGATCACATTCTACATTTAAAAAACAAAGGGGTTAGGGTAGGGAAAAATAAAAAAAAATAAACAAAATAAAAATAAAAAATAAAAGGGGGGGGACAAATGTTGGAGCATCAAGTTTTTAGTTTCCATCTCTTAATTCTTCTGGTTTTTTCAGTGTCTTTGGTTATTCTTTCAATTTCTGCCTCGTTGTTGCACTTTGTAGTGTGTCCATTTCCGCCATTTTTTCTCCCATATTCCTTCTTGCATTCTTCGTCGATATGTTAGTTTTTCCATCATACGTATGTCCTCAACAATGTCAGCCCATTGTTCTTGGTCAGGAAGAACTTCTGATCGCCATTTTTTTGTGATAGTTTTTTTACATGCAATCAACAAGATTTTAACTAGATATCTGTCCTCAGCCTGTATAACACTGTCTTTTTTAAGATCACATAAGTACATCAGGTTACAGTTCATTGGTATATTATATCCTAATATCCTCTGTATTGTCACATGCATAGATTTCCAAAATGATGATATTTTGTAGCATTTCCAAAACATATGTGAGTGGTCTGCATTTTGAGCCCCACATCCCCTCCAGCATAAAGATTGGGTATTTGAATATTTTCCTTGAATCTGTGGTGTAATGAAAAAGCGAATCAGGTTTTTCCATCCAAATTCCCTCCATGCCCTTGAATTTGTTGATGTGTGTTGTGTTTTCCATATTTCCTGCCAGCTTTCTTCTGTTATGTTTAAATTGAGCTCTTTCTCCCATTTCTCCTTTATATAGTTACTTGTATGATTGTTTGTCATAAGTTTCTGATATAGTTTTGAAATAATTCTTATTTTATTTCCTGCATATGAGCTTAAAATAAGTTGTATAATCTCGTTCACATCTGTTTGGAGGTTATGCCTAATCTTCTTCATATAGTAATCTCTCATCTGCAGATATCTGAAAAATTCCGATCTTTCTAATTTAAATTTTCTCCTGATATTTACAAAGCTCCCGAGATCTTTTTTTCCGATATTGCCCCATGCTGTGATTCCCTTGTTCACCAGATTTTTGTATCCCCTATCTTGTTTTGCCAGTTCAAACTGACTGTCAAATGCTACCCATTTCAATAGTTTTATGTCTTCCCTTATATTATATTTTTGTACTATTTTATACCACAGTTCTAAAGTAAATTTAGTGATTGGGTCTATTTGTTTGATTTGCTTATATGCATCTTTATCCCCTATTATGCTTTGTACTGGGAGTCCCTCAATTTCCTTTTCCATTTCTTTCCATTTTGCCTCATATCCCTCGTCGCACCAACATATGATATATCTTATTTGTGCTGAGTAGTAATATTCCTTTAGACTCGGTAGGCCCATGCCTCCTTTCTCTTTTGGTAATTGGAGGGTTTTATATTTCACTCTTGGTTTTTTACCTCCCCAAACAAATCTCGATATCATCCTGTCCCACTTTGAGAATTGGGCATCTGGAATCTCTGTTGGTATAGCCTGGAAGAGGTAAAGTAATCTAGGTTGTATGCTGATTTTGACTGTCTCAATTTTTGAATTCAGATCCATATTTAAGATTGACCATCTATCAATATCTTTTTTTATTTCTTGTTCCAACCTATCATAGTTTGCTTTATATATTTTGCTTAGGTCTTTAGGTATGTTCACTCCAAGGTATTTTATTTCTTTTTGTTTCCAGTTTAGTTTGATCTTATCAGTTATCTGGTTTAGAGGGTTATAGTGGAATGTCAGTATTTGTGTTTTTGTTATGTTTATCTTGTATCCTGATAATTTTCCAAAATTTTCTATCAAGTTCATCATTTCCATTATTGATTTATCTGGTTGTTCAAGGTAAACTATAATATCGTCTGCAAATAGCCCAATCTTGTGTTCCGCCCCCTTTATTGTTACACCTTTTAATTTCTTATTTTGTCGTATCGCTTGAGCCAATGGTTCTATGAACAGAGCAAACAAGGTGGGCGATAAGCAGCATCCCTGCCTAGTTGATCTTTGTATATTTACTTTGTCTGTTAAGCTACCGTTTATCTTGATTCTTGCCACAGGTTCTTGATATAGCGTCCTTATGCATTGTACTGATTTTTCGTTAAATCCAAAGCGCTCCAGTACACTATATAGGAATTTCCAGTTAACCCTGTCAAATGCTTTTTCTGCGTCTAAACTCATTATTACTGCGCTTTTCTTTTCTTTATGTATTTGGTTAATTATATGTATTGTTCTCCTGATATTGTCATGTGTTTGGCGTCCCTCTATGAATCCAGTTTGATCATCTTCTATCAATTCCGTCAAGAATGTCTTTATTCGTTTACATATAATTGTTGTGTATATTTTATAATCTACATTTAATAAAGAGATTGGTCTATAGTTTCCGCATTGTTCTTTATCTTTCCCTGGTTTTAAAATAACTGAAATGATTGCTTCGTTCCATGTTGGAGGTATTTTGTTGTTGTTCAGCGTCCAATTAAATGACTTTAGGAGTTGTGGCATGAGTTCTTCTATAAACAGTTTATAAAACTCAGAAGGGTATCCATCACTACCTGGTGATTTACCGTTTTTAAGTGACTTAATCACATCTCTGATCTCTTGTGTTGTTATTTCTGCTGTTAGTTTTTCATTTTGTTGATTTCCTATTGATGGCAAGTCCAATGTGTCTAGAAATTTTTTGATATCTTTAGTATTTGTTTCTTCAGGTTGCGAGTATAGTTCTTGGTAGAAATTATGGAAAATTTCTTCGATGTTTTCTGGGTTAACTGTGGTTTTATTTGTGGTGGGGTCTTTAATCTTGTATACATTATTCATTGTTTGTTGTTTTCTTAACCGTTTTGCCAGCAGTTTTGTGGCTTTTGGCCCCGTTTCATAATATTTTTGCTTTAGATATCTATTTTTCCTTTCAATTTCATCCATTTGTGTTTCTTTTATCTTTATTTTTTCTTCTTTAATTTCTTGATATATTTTTGGATCATTTGTGCTTTGATGTTTACGTTCTAATTCCCTCAGTCTCTCACATCTTTGTTCATACGCTTCCAGTTTAGTCTTATTTGCTTTTCCTGTTTCAACAGTTAATTTACCCCTTAACACGGCTTTTAGTGCGTCCCATAGTATTGTTGGGTCCACTTCTTCATTGTCATTCTCTTGGATATATTCGTTTATGTTTATTTTTATTCTTTCTTTCATTTTCTCATCATTTAACAGTCCTACGTTAAGTTTCCATGTTGTTTGTCGTTTTCTATTGTTTAAATATATTTCCATGTATATAGGATTATGATCTGATATTTCTGCCCCTCCAATCCAACAATTTCTCACCCTGTGTCTGTCACCTTCATTCATAGTAGTAGTAGATTAGTTTATTTGACAGGGACAGTGCAATAAACATAGACAATTAATCAAAGACAATCAATCTGATGTGTTGCACATAGAGTGTATAGCTATTAGCTAATTTGCAACTCTTGTCCCTGGATGGGATAGATAGGGATGGGATGGGATGGATAAGGAAGTAATCTATTCTAGAGTGTACTTTATGGGCTGCTGAATAATGTGTATAGTCTTTTTCGAGTGGGTGTAGGTCCCTCCATATGTCTACCATACCCATTTCTGCCAGTGAGGTTCTTATGAACTTTGTTACATGTTTTTTTGTCTTCTTAACACTTGTTGTGTCAACTTCATGATCCATGACAGCATTTAAGTCTCCTCCACAAATTAGGACTCCTTCACTGTGTGTTGCTATGAGATCAAACAGATGTTGAAAAAAACCCTTGTCACTTTCTGGTGGGGCATAGATGTTCACTAATGTGATCTGCATACCATCTATTCTTCCCTTTATTATTACATACCTGCCTTCTTTATCCTGGATTTCCTGTTCACTTTCAAATTGTATTTTGTTTGAGATTAGTATCATAACCCCCCTTTTTGCTCCTCCCTTAAATGAACTGTAGTAGGAGTTCTTATAGCCAAATCTCTTTAGTTTCACATGTTCTGCCTTGCTCAAATGTGTCTCTTGCATAAATATAATTTCAGCTTTTTCCTTCTTGAATTTTCTTATTATTCTTTCCCTTTTAACAGGTGAGTTCAGACCATTCACGTTTAGTGTCATTATCTTAAGATTTTTACCCATATTCATATTTTTCCATTTTTTTAACTTGTGCTCCTAGCCCCTTTAACAACAAAAATAACACATATTTATATAAAAACACATTAAAAAAAACTCGACCTCCGTACTTTGGGCCTTTCTTCTGCCCACTGGTCCCTGTTGGTGGGTGGGGGGTTTGTCTTCACAGAGTGAAGGGCCCTCCCTAGACTTCTAATTACTATCAAAGTAATAGTCATAAGTCTAGAAATGTCCAACAAATATCACTTAAACCTCTCCTAGCCGTCTGTTTCTCTTTTACCTTGTCTTCTTGGCCTTCATTTCTTCTGTGCCTTTCTTAATCTTTGTTATGATCTAGGCTTTCAGTTGAAAGCCTTGTAGCTTGTCCTGGGCCCGCTGCTCTACGTCTCTCCCCCTTCTTCCGCCGTTCACTCGTCTCCACTCCGTCTGTCGTGGTGCGTTCAGGGCCGCCGCTGCTCCAGCCGTCTCCTTCGGCACGCTCACCTCAAGGCCCCGCTCCATCATATCCCGCGCTGCCTCTTCGGCCGTGTTGTAGGTTCTTGTGCCTTCCTCCCAATGAATCCTCATTTTCGTTAGCGGCGTTTGGAATCTAATTTTTTTCTCTTTCAGCGTTTTTTTAATATTGGCATATTTCTTCCGCTGCTGCACGATTTCTGTCGGGTAGTCATGGTCAAAAAATACCTGTTTGTCGCCGATTCGTATCTTTTTTTTCCATGCTTGCGTCAGGATTCTTTCCTTTATGTCATATTTCACAAAGTTTACCACAACTGACCTGGGTGGAGAGTTTGTTTTCGGGTTCTGTGCCGGTGTTCTGTGCGCCCGTTGAATCTGCAGATCCGTTTCTCCGGGTATTTCCAGTTCTTTTTTTAAGAACTGATCCATGAATTTTGTCATCGAGTTGCCTTCAATGCCCTCCGGAATTCCAAAGATGCGCATATTGCTTCGTCGGGATCTGCTCTCCAAGTCGTTTATTTTCTCCTGCATCCTCTGCGTTTGCGTCGTCAGGGTCTGTAGTTGTTCGTTTGCCTCGCTTTTCCAATCTTCTAGTTCCGAAATTCGGGTCTGCGCTTCTGTCATACACGCCCGCTGGGAGCGCAGCTCCTCCATGTTTTCCGTTAATTTACGCTCCATTTCTCTTCGGAGGTCCATGATTTCCTCCTTAATTTCTTTTTTCAGTTCCTCCTTAAGAGCCGCTAAATCCTGTTGTAGCTGTCGCTTGAATTCTCTCAACTCTTCACCCAAACTGGCGATGCCAGCGTTCATGTTGTCGAGTCTGGTGTCCTCCATTTTCTCTGCTGTGGACATCTCGTTTTTTTGGGCTTTGCGTACAGCGGTTTTTCCTGCGTTGTTGGAGAGGAATTCTTCAATTTTACCCTGTTTTTGTCCTTGTGCCCGGTTCCTTCGTGTTTTCATCCCTTAGTTTATTGATTCGTTTATGTCGAGTTGGCCATTTACCGATGATTTTTAATCCGGCTAGGGAGAGCTCTTTGTTTAAGTGTTATGTCTCTCCGCCATCTTCCCGGAAGTCATCGGTTTTATTGATTTTTAACAGATAGAACTCAAAATGTCAGGATCAATAACACACTTTCTGACTCCAAACCCATCAGCACAGGTGCACCTCAAGGCTGTGTGAGCTCTCCAGTCCTCTTTACCCACTACACTAATGACTGTACTAGTCATTATCCAGGTAACCTGTTTTTTAAATTTTCTGATGACACTGCCACCCTTAGCCTGTTACATCAAGACACTGACACCTCCTTGTATTTCACTGAGGTCATTGGCTTTGCAGAGTGGTGTGATGAACATTTCTTGGTCATCAACACACAAAAAACTAAGGAGATGGTGGTGGACCCTCGGTCAGTGGGAGACCACACTCCACTGTCTATTAACAGTGTGGAAATACAGCAGGTCACCTCCTACAGGTACAGGTGCATCTCAGTAAATTAGAATGTCAACAAAAAGCTGATTAAATAAAACTTGTATATTATGTAGATTCATTACACAGAGAGTGATATGTTTCAAGTGTTTTATTTATTTTAATTTTGATGATTATGGCTTACAGCCCGTGAAAACCCCAAATTCAGTTTCTCAAAAAATTAGAATATTACATAAAATTAATTTTAAAAAATAGTTTTTTTAATAGAAACGTTGGCCGACTGAAAAGTATGTCCATGTACACACTCAATACTTGGTCGGGGCTCCTTTTGGATTAATTACTGTATCAATGTGGCGTGGCATGGAGGTGATCAGCCTGTGGCACTGCTGAGGTGTTATGAAGGTCCAGGTTGCTGTGATAGTGACCTTCAGCTCGTCTGCATTGTTGGGTCTGGTGTCTCATCTTCCTCTTGACAACACTCCATAGATTCTCTATGGGGTTTAGGTCAGGACCTACAACTAATGGTGTATATTCATGGATGATAGGCTTATCATAATTTGGTTCTGCCTCAATATTTGTATGGAAAAGTTGAAAATTGCTGTTCTTCCGTGACATATTGGGATCTTCGAAGAAAATGGAGGCGGGGGATATTGTATTTGCCTCAGAGTTGCTCTTGTCTTGACAGAAGAGAGTTGAGACAGTAGTGTCATGTTTCTGCTCAGGGGGTGGAGACTTGGTCCCAGTAAAATTGTAACTAATGCAATGTCCCTGACCTGCCTGTAAGCCAGTACAACTTGGCATACTGGCCAACCCATTCTCATTTCATTTCAGTTCTTCAGCAGTCTACAAATTTGTGTTTGCATGACCTCAAACACAGTAAAGCCAGTAAAAAATAGTTTAGCCCACAGTAGTGTAAAATCTGTTAAATGTCAGCAATATTGTACAGAGGGCAAGCTGATTACAGACAGATGTGTCTGTACTTTTCTCGGCTTTCTGTCTCACCATAGCAACAACTGGAATAAAAGTATAAATTACTTGTTTTAAAAATTCGTTGTAGCAAAATGCACGAGGTTTCACTCGGCCACTTTGGTTTTACTTCCACTTTGAGGCTTGGCATAAATGTGGGAAGGGCTGGCAGTTTCAAAGTGAAAGAGTTGTATGAACCAACATGCATGCGTAGATGTCCTGGCTCTCAAAACAGCAAGTTTATCTCTCAGCCACTGAAACAGTTTGCTACATCCTTTTTTCTTTGCAGAACAGTGTTTGCTGCTAAGTTAGTGATGAAATGCTCATTTATAGAAAGTTGTGTTTAACTATAGAATTGCCAAAATGTAGTGAAACCAAGTGGGGCAAAACTCAAGAACTCTGGTCTCTACATGTCTTAGGTTTGAAAGTCTAAGATATAATCTTTTCTTTTTATTTAAAGGGGTCATTGATTGCTCTTTTTCCACATTTTAATAGCTCACACGTCTTAATGAAATGTTTGTGGCATATTTTGTTCACATTTTTCTTTAATTTTTTAAATTATTGAAATGTGTTTATTTTTCCTGGTTTTCTTGAAACGCTTTGATTTAAAGCCTGTCATTTTAAGAATCGTCCTTCACCTTTTCAATTCCACCCTCCCCTCCCTCTTACATCAGTTAGCCATTAGCTGACTAGCTTCTAGCCTCCCAGCTCAGATGAACAGCACTCTGGTTCACTGATCCACAGTCGATGGTGTGTCTTGTGTCAGTCTGGCCTATCTCCCAATAATTTTGCCATGTTTCCACAACAAATCACTAGCACCATGTGTTGGACAGCTCCCCCGATCGCCGCAACTGAGACCTGGCCCGTGACCCGAGGCAAGCTGCCGAGCCAAGGGATCTCAAAGGGCAGTATGGCTTTGTGGGACTCCATGCTGTTCTCATGGCCAGCTGAAAGCTAGAGTGACTATACTATGTGCAAGAGCAGCACAGAGTCGCGTAGATCCATGGAGGACGGTGGGGGGCTGGGCATAAGAGCCAGCAGCCTCCATACAGCAGCATCTGGTCCCGGGACATTTTGATTGCAGCGAGCCGGAGGCTTTGTCGTGATTCCGTGGCGGATTGCAATCTGTACTGGCTCGTGGTTTGCATGGCCAGCTAAAGGCTAAAGGTAGCCTATTAGCCCATGAGCTAACACTGTTATCAGGACAGTCGCTGTAAGCATGACTTACACTGTTATTTTTTTCAGATCTTAGTCACCCTAATAACCATCCCTGTTATTACCTGGTTCAGCGGTGTGCCTTGCGTCACTACGGCCCATCTCTGGTTTCATTGTGATTCCGCTGCGCATCGCCCATACCGGTGTTATGCCGAGAACTCCCCCGCTGGCTGAGATTTGCATCTGGTGGAGTTCTTGGCATAACACCGGCCAGTAGCCCTGGTCCTGAGCCATTGCAGCGACCGGTGTGCTGGTATGAGTGATCTGCCACGGAATTACGACAAAACCACTCAGAGATGGGCTGGAGTGAACCAGGTGATAACAGAGATGGCTATTAGGGTGACTAAGATCTGAAGAAAATATCAATATAAGCCATGCATACAGCGAGTTTCCTGTACCAGTGTTAGCTTGTGGGTTAATAGCTCAGGGGCTAATAGGCTACCTTTAGCCCCCACTTCCGTCTACATGATGGACAGCTAGGCAGGCCAATAATAGAGCAGTGGGTCTTTAGGATGGCAGTGGATGGGCTTTTTCAAGACTTGACGTAGGAAACTTACCCGGAAGAGTCAAAAAATATTTTTGGGAGTTTCTCTGAGACAAAAACAAGATAAAGGCAGTGTGGGGTTTTTTCAGCTCGCTGACTGTTTGGAAAATTTTTGGCTGATTATGTGACCAGTTGACACATTTGGGACAGTTAAAACCTACAAACACTCCATTTTTTTCAGTCAATGACCCCTTTAACCGATGAAATAATCTTATTTGAAGTTAACATATGGAAGGATCATACTGTACTTGTTTTACATCTGTTTTAAGGTTGAAATAGCGACTTAAAAAACTCACAATTTGTCATCATTATATTCAAAATTGACTTTATTTTTTGTTGTTTTACAAATGCTCTCAGCTCTGTTATTTGATAATTCTTCCACAGTCATGACTTTACCATCTCTTCACACTGGCATATTTTATGTGTGTATGTTTTTCACATGTGCAGATGCCCATAGTGTGATTGTGAATTGTACATACTGACATTAATAAGTTTAAATAATCACTCATGTCTTAGTTAGTTGACATGATGAGTCATCTTCAATTACCGTTTTTTGAAATCATTGCTTTTCATGATATTTCTACTTTTAAGTGATTACATCTTATCTTTTATTTAAGGTTGGGGTAATTGACTTCTCCATGTACTTGAAGAATGACATTGATGATTACAGAAGTGAAGAGAGGTATGATCCTTGATTGTTTCAGGATTTTTTAAACTTCATTTTTGTCTCATTAAATTTGATACAAAATTCACTTTTATCTCCATCTCCATGACAATAGGAACACTCAGATTGCATCCATCTTGGATCAGAAAAACTATGTAGAAGAACTGAACCGACAGCTCAAGTAAGACATTTGTTTTGTATTGGAAAGAGATCTTTTGGTTGTTTTTCTCCCCTGTTCTTGGGGATCATAGAAAATTGTACAAAAACAGAAATTCCTATTTTGTACTTTTCCTTTGTACATTTCCTTGAATATAATATGTTCAGTGTTCAGGCTTGAACTGATCAAGTGATCCTAAACTTTAGTTGCCCCTTCCACCAACTCAGTCCTTTGACAACCAATTGATTATTCTTTTTTTTTTTTTCCTATTTTTCTTTAGGGCACTGTTAAACTGAAGCCGTTATTTCTCTGCAAATTTAAGTTCTTTTAGCCCATTTTTTTTTTAAATTCACACAAAAATGCATGAAAACAAGAAAACGGAGTGACATTTTTTGCAATAAAATGGATGTTTTATTGGCACATCTCATGAATAGTTTTCCTTATTGCTGTTGTTAAACTATTTAATTGTCCTTTACACATATTTAACAAAAGTTCAAAATGCTTCTTTACTGGTGCTTATCATCTTATTTGATTACTGTCTCACTACAGCACTACTGTAAGGAACGGCAGAAACAGACAGTTATTTTACCGCATGAACGAGAGGGTTTTTTTCTTAGAATGGTGAATATCATGAACAACATTTGAACAGCTGCTACACTGCATACTTTGGGGCAGCTTTACTTAGGCAGCACAAATTGGCAAGTGCGCAAATTAGACGGAGTGCCTAAGGGAGTGGCCAATTTTTGCCAGTGATCTACTAACAACGTGCAAAATTATGAACACAGACGCATTCACTTCATTTCAATAATGACCACCCATCCACCAAGAGCACCACAAAATTGTGCACAGGCACACCTGAGGAAGCGGGTCATACTCATCAACACAGGCACAACCAATTTGGAGGAGCATAATATACAGGGGTGTGAAAAAGTGTTTGCCCCCTTCCTGGTTTCTCATTTTTTTTGTATGTTTGTCACACTTAAATGTTTCAGATCATCAAACAAATTTCAGTTTTTAAATAAAGGTGTTTATTATTAAGGGGGAAAAATCCAAACCTACATGGCCCTGTGTGAAAAAGTAATTGCCTCTTAAATCTAATAACTGGTTGGGCCACCCTTAGCAGCAACAACTGCAGTCAAGCGTGATAACTGGCAGTGAGTCTTTTACAGTGCTGTGGAGGAATTTTGGCCCACTGATCTTTGCAGAATTGTTGTAATTCAGCCACACTGGAGGGTTTTCGAGAATGAACCACCTTTTTAAGGTTGTGCCACAGCATCTCAATCAGATTCAGGTCAGGACTTTGACTAGGCCACTCCAAAGTCTTCATTTTGTTTTTCTTAACCCATTCGGAGGTGGACTTGCTGGTGTGTTTTGGATCATTGTCCTGCTGCAGAAACCAAGTGTGCTTCAGCTTGAGGTCACAAACAGATGGCCGGACATTCTCCTTCACGATTTTTTGGTAGACAGCAGAATTCATGGTTCCATTTACCACAGCAATCTTCCAGGCTCTGAAGCAGCAAAACAGCCCCAGACAATTACACCACCACCACCATATTTTACTGTTGGTATGATGTTCCTTTTCTGAAATGCTGTGTTACTTTTATGCCAGATGTAACAGGACACACACCTTCCAAAAAGTTCAACTTTTGTCTCGTCAGTCCACAGAGTATTTTCCCAAAAATCTTGGGGATCATCAAGATGTTTTCTGGCAAAAATGAAACGAGTCTTTATGTTCCTTTTGCTCAGCAGTGGTTTTTGTCTTGGAACTCTGCCATGGAGGCCATTTTTGCCAAGTCTCTTTCTTATGGTGAAGTCATGAACACTGACCTTAACTGAGGTAAGTGAGGCCTGCTGTTCTTTGGACGTTGTTGTGGGGTCTTTTGTGACCTCTTGGATGAGTCATCGCTGCTCTCTTGGGGTAATTTTGGTCTGCCGGCCACTCCTGGGAAGGTTCACTACTGTTCCATATTTTCACCATTTGTGGATAATGGCTCTCACTGTGGTTTGCTGGAGTCCCAAAGCTTTAGAAATGGCTTTATGACCTTTTCCAGACTGATAGGTCTCAGTTACTTTGTTTCTCATTTGTTCCTGAATTTCTTTGGATTGCAGCATGATATCTAGCTTTTGAGGATCTTTTGGTCTACTTCAGTTTGTCAGGCAGGTCCTATTTAAAGGCCAAATGTCACGTAACAGGGTCCTTAAAATGTCTTGAAACTAGATATGAAAGGGAACCGATCCGTTCGGGTCTTGGTGCATATGCTTCAGTAACGCCGGAATATTCGTTAATTTAAAACTGCCGCGCTTGGCCTGACGTTCCTACTCACGGTCCCCGGAATCGCCTGGGGAAGAAGGCGGAAGTGACGAAATTGATTGTACCTTAGTTTGATGCTTGGGGTATCCAGATTGATTGTTTATATGGAGACTGGAAGATTGAAGTGAGTAACAAGAAAGGAAAAAATTGGATATTTCACCCATACATTAAAACGGGGCTATAAGGGACACTTTTCTGGGAAATGTTTTCATACCTGTCAAGTGATACATTTTCGCCGTATTTTAATACCGTAAAACGCGGCTATAAGGGACGGCGGGGTAATAAGGGACACTTTTCTGAGAAATGTTTTAAATGTAATTCGTGTTGTTATTGTCAAATATTTTAAGGATTCATGGATATTTGACAATAACAACACAACTCAGCGTCTGGCTCAAAATAAAAAAAGCAGAATTCTGGATTTGGAAGGCGATTCCTTTCTGTTCCGCAGCCGCAGGACAGTTGAAAGTGTGAGGCCATCAGCCTAATGACTTCTAACTGTAGTGATAATAGCTCACGGTGATCGATCTGCCTGCCCCGGCCATCAGCCTAATGATTGAGTCCACACTTTTAACAGTAGTGAGAATAGCTCAGGCTGAGCAATCTGCCAGCACCCTAGCTGTGGGGGTCTCACACACATGACGTGTTCCTCAACACACTCAGTAATTTTTTTTCCCGTATATTTTTCTTTTGGGTGTACAGAAATGGCAATACGCCCGTATTTGCTAAAATTGCATTTTCCCCGTATTAAAATACGGCGAAAACGTCTCTCTTGACAGGTATGTGCCTCCATTCTCATTCTGATCTGGTAAATTTCTAGACAGCAGCGGCTCTCCTCCACTGTAATAATAATGGCTTCCGAAAAATCAATATTTATGGGGCGCCCTCGACAGACCCCCTTCGGCTTCCCAATTCTGGAGGTGATTAATGTCCAATTCAATGACATTTTCCACTGGTTCTGCTCTCTGGTCATCGTCGGAACTGTTGTCATCAGACAAAGCATCTGATTCCGTCTCGGATGGCTCGAACCTGTAAGGTTCTATGCCTCTGTCACTGTCTGAACCACTGACAAAAAAAAGACAAAAAGAAAAGACAAAAAAAAAGACAAAACTAAACTAATTTGTTCACAATCGCTGTCACTTTCCGTCATAATTGTCCAATGTTGATAAGTGTGAATGTGGATAGGCAGGGCAGCCAGGGTACAACTTGTGACGTCAAAATCATGGCCGCGGTCTGGATTGGCTGTCACAAGCCAGCGAGCAAGGCGGGGCCTTCGCCTGGTGTATTTTGTACAATTATGTAAATATGGGTGGGTGATATGGTCTCCGGTATGAATATTTGGTTTAAGCTATGTGTATTTTATCAAAATTCGTTGTCATTTAGAAAAAAAAAATTACGTGACATTTGGCCTTTAAGTGATCTCTTGATTGAGAACAGGTGTGGCAGTAATCAGGCCTGGCTGTGGCTAGAGAAATTGAACTCAGCTTTCCAAAGATGTGATAAACCACAGTTAATTTATGTTTTAACAGAAGGGGCAATCACTTTGTCACACAGGGCCATGTAGGTTTGGATTCTTTTTACCCTTGATAATAAACACCTTCATTTAAAAACTGCATTTTTTGTTTACTTGTTATCTTTGTCTAATATTTAAATTTGTTTGATCTGAAACATTTAAGTGTGACAAACATACAAAAAAATGAGAAATTTGGATGGTGGCAAACACTTTTTCACACCACTGTAGGAGTTTTTTTTTTTCCAAGTTTTTTTTAAAGCTTTTGTTAAAGCGCAAAACCCCAAAAAATTGTTTTTGTTCGTCATATTTCAAAGTTTTGATTTTCATTTCGCATGGCAGACTCCTTTGTTTAATATGTATAAATTTAGCATTTGTATAGAATTTAAAAAAAAAGGACTACTCATGAATAAAGTGATTATTTGACCAAAGTGTTTATTTTATAAACATATGAACCGTCAAGGTGGTCTGATGGAGACTCTGGGGTTTATTATGTGAATAACTTTGTTTTAACAAAATCTACAGGTCTCCCAGTCCATGACTTATTATAAATATGTGTTTTATGTTTTCTGAAGTCTGGAACCTAATAAAATGATACACACACGATTTCACTTATTCCTCAGGCAGCCACAGCAGAGACTGCTGTCATTGAGTTACTACGATGTTGCAATTTTGGGGGACATTTCTATGCGTCTGTGCTCTTTTTTTTTTTCTTTTTTTTTTAAATAATTTCATTTTTGTTTTCCTCCTGTGTATGCTGAACTGGGAGAGAGAAGAGGGAACTGAATTACTGTTCTATGCACAGCAAAACGAAACAAATATAGAAATATGGATGGAGGGGAAGAAAAATGAAGAAAACTGACAATGTGGAAGAGCTTTTGAGTCAAAAGCGAGGGGGAGTCTGATTAATGGAGAGAAGAGGAAACTCTGGACTCCGAGTGTGAACCTCCGTAGAAAGGGGGGGGGGGGGGGGGTCACTGTCTGCTGACACATCTGTATGCCCACTCCAGTGCTATCCTATTTTATGGATACAAATTCATTGTTTAGGAAAGCTTTTTTGTGTCCTGGTGTGCCAGCGTATGTACCATCTCTTAATGTTTGCTTTTATTCTTGTTCTTAATCCAGTTTGTGTAGCACTTTGAGATTTTGGCCTGAAATGTAAAGTGCGTTATAAATGAAATTTATTATTATTATTATTATTATTATTATTATTATTATTATTAATAATAATAATAATAATAATAATAATAATATTAGGCTATATACAAACAAATGAAATTTTAAAAAATCCTCTGCCGGCTGATGTCCAGTTGAGCACATCAATCTCTGAGATCATTTCTGTTCATATAATCTGTTCTGTCATGCCAAATAAAGTCATGTGCAGAGAGAAGCTTCTGTCTCTTTGGCCAGGCGTTCTTGGTTCTCGCCAGTGTCTTGGCACCAGCGATCGCTGTCATGTCAGGCACAGATGAATTGAGACATGCTGTTTTTGGGTGTTATATCGTGCCACATTTAGCAGGAGATTTACAACCACAAACCTTAGTAAATCATCTTGCGCCAGTCATTTAAATATTCTTCTCCTTCAAATTTGTGCTTTGACATGACAACTCCTACAAATACATATGCAATGAGACCAGGCGCAAAATTAACATTGTCCACGCCTTTCCATGGCTAATTTTTCTCTGCGCCTTTTTGTAAATCTCGACAGCAGTTTTTAACAGCAAAACAGGGTTTTGCAATGGTGCAGCACATTAGTGAATCTGCCCCTTTTAGGTTAACTAAGATAACTTAATGGATGATATTAGCATACACTTCCCATTGGCAGCAGCCACTTTCTACTGACACACTGGTCATTTCTCACAAGGAAGCACAAGGCACATTCTTTCTATGTTGGGAGGTTGAAGACCAGATGTCTAAATGATGCCACATCCAAATCGACCCCAGTGTTTCCTCTGGCTTAAAGACCTTGGCGCGGTGGCAACATGATTTTCCGGGGGGGGGGGGGGGGGGGGGAGAAGACACATGACAGTATTGTAACTAGAATATGTTTATTTTATACCATTTCTTTCTTTTTTTAAATTTGCACAGTAACTTTGCATATGGAACTTACCATTTGAAGTATTGTACAATTGAGGCTTGAATGTTGGAATATTGGGCCAGTTGGGGTCCCACCCAGATGTCCTGTGTTTGGACTTTTTGCTGGCATCATCCTTCTCTCCTTCCTCTGCTCTCACCTCTCCTGGACCCTCTGCCTGAACACTTTCCTCTCCTTGGCTCCTCTCTTCTGTCTCATCTTGCCCTTTCTGAGCTCTGTCTAATTCAGGTTCTCTGTCTGTGGTGGTATACAAACAGCTTAGAAAATATTAAGTGTCACGTTTTGTCCTGCAGGATTTTTTGTTATGGTTTACATAAATGATAAAATTATGTGTATTGTATTTTTATTCTGGAGTTAATATTTTTCCCATTGAGAAAAAGTAGGAAAGGGAAGGGAAAAATCATTCATAATAGTAATTTACTCATGCATACTTAAATTATATGATCAGAGGTGGGTGTAGTAGTTAGAAATCGTACTCATGTAAAAGCAGTGTTATCTCATGAAATTAATAATTAAAAGTAGACAACCAAAAATTTCTAGTTAAGGGTACAAACAGCACCCACTTAAAAACTTGAATAATGACTTCAGTCTTGAAGGTTTGAGGTTTTTCCTCAAAAATTTATAACAATTTTCTTATAGTTTTCTACATTTCCCTGTAAATTTATCTAAATTTGAAACCATTTTCCTCAAATTTGTAATTTCCTTTTATAAAATTGACTTTTTCTTGCACATTTGAGACTTTATTATAAATTTATTACAAATTTGTGGATTTTTTATGGCTAATTTTTGTCTATTTTTAGAATAAAATTACGTTTTTTAAATAAATTTGAAACAGACTGTGGTATTTTTTTTTTTTTTTACTTTTTCCTTATGACAATTTTTGACTATAATTTTGCAGAGCCAGAACAGAACAATAATTTAACTCTGATTTCAAAGAAAAAAAAATTATTAAAATTGTATTTAATGAAATAAATTAACTTAAATGACCAAAGATAGTTATTTCTGTTATAATATTTCTATATATTTATAGTTTTTTAGAAATCTCCTCACCAACCAGACAGCAGGAAAAACCTCCCTTATTTTGAAATCCAAATGTTGGCACGTTTAGTTTGTCTGAAGGCTGTTGCTGGATTAAAGTCATTGACTTTGTGAATTTCGGTCATCTTAACATGCCAGGTACATAATAATGACCATGAATTAGTTAATATTGTAGTGGCTGGTGAAGTAAATGCTCAGCATTTCATCAGTCACTCTTGCCTTTCCCTGCATTTGAATCCTAACCACACCTGTTAACTAAGTGACTCTTCATTATTGTTCCCATTACCAGTGGGTTAAAAGCACCATTAATGCCTCCACTGCTTACATACTACTTCAGATTTTTTTTCTGCATTTAAAGTTCTTTAATAAGCTCATGCTTCTCTCAGACAGTGACGCTAGAGCAGGGGTCCTCAATGGTTTTTGCCAGGGGTCCGCATTTGTTTTTTTTCCAGTGAGTCGGTGGTCCGGAGCAGTGCTAACACGGTGCATCAGCGGATATTTCATTTTGATGTTGGGAGGGACAATAAACAAAAAAAATTTTTCTTTATTAAGGGGACACTATAGGTCAACGGTACGCAAATGTTTTTAACACAAGGCCCACATTTATTTAACATAAACCTGACCAGATTACAATAGAGGTGCATTTCAATAAATTGGAATATTGTGAAAAAGTTAACTTTTATATTTACTGTTAATTATGTGAACATGGAAATATTTCAAGCCTTTTTTGATTTAGTTTTAATGATCATTATATTTTTTTTTATTAAATTATGATATTCTTCACCTATAAAACAAGGTGAATAGTCCACTCACCACCTCATTCAGATCGCAGGTAGTTCACAAGTTTCATAATAGTTTCCATCACTTCTGACTATTCTTTTCCAAGACTGGCGCACAGCCCTGTCTGGTGAATGATGCAGTGATATGACAGTAAGTCTGGATGGTGCTTTTTCATGTGCTGGATGGCTCCATTCTCTCTCCCATTCATGGCTGGTGCTCCATCAGTTGCAATGGACAAAACCATTTTGAGGTCAATTTCTCTTTGTTTCAGCATCTGCATGATGCCTTCATAAATATCCTCATTCCTTGTGTAAAGCCTTATTCATGCTGCATTTCCACTCTGGTTTGCTCTGGTCCATGTGCGCTTTGGATGAGCCCGGTGCACACACGGCGTTGTACATGCTCACTCTTTTGTCTACCAGGCCAAGCGGTTGACGCATGCGCAGAACTGTTATGTAGTTTTGCCCCAGCCCTATGGGTAGCGCAAATGCGCTAACACGCCAGTTTGTTTACCTGCTATAAACACGAGAGCGACCCACATTCTTTTTTGTAGCAACAACAATGGTGTTGTTTCAAGGAAAAGGAGGAATTACCGTTTTCCATTGCTCTTCTTCTCTCAAGCTGCTGCTGCTACAAAAGGATTCATGTATGTTTATTCTCGTCTTCCGCGTCCTTGTTGTCTTCCTTGTCTACTTTGTCTTTGTATGCTGTGTTGGTAGTGCCACCTCGTGAATGGGACGTTCAGTCTTGCGCATGCACTGTCAACGCGTTCAGGTCATGGGCAGGCCGCACAGTCATAAAATTTGGGCTGCACGCGGTTGTCCACAGTTGAGCCCTGTGGACACTAGCGGACTGGAGAAGATGCCGTAAATTTCGTCACACGAGGTTTCCGGTTGCATGTACACGGACAGCGGAGGTGCAGCATGAATCCAACTTAACTATGGAGGGGTTTGATACCTAAAATGTCTTCACAAAATCCCCCCTTTGCTTCACTGTAACATCTGACGAAGACACATAGTCATGTGAAAAAATTAGGACACCCCATTAAATATTCAGTTCTTTATTAAGAAATGTTCACATATCTATGTCTAACCTTGTTTTTGTTTTTATTTGCGTTTTTTAACATTTATTTTAGCCATTTTAAGTGGGAATGAATGTGGGGGTGTCCTAAAAAGATGGGGGGGGGGCCTAATTTATTCTTGACTATTTGTTTAGGCTGTGTGTCCACCAAATGCGTTTTTTCAGCTCTGGGTGGCTATTTTCCATTCATTTTCTATGTAGTCCAGCATTTACAGCGCTGAGCGCCCTCGGCACTGAAATGCTCTCGGTGGTGGCTGTTTTATGTCGTGGCGCTCAGGGCGCTCAGAGTTGAAAAAAGTTCAACTTTTCAGAGACTGCAGCTGAGCTTGTCAATGCCAGACCTTAAGCAGCCAATCAGAACTGCTGCGTGGGCGGGACATAGGACGCTACTACTAGTCTGTACTCAGACTCCTGCTTTCCGTGTCATCATATTTTACATCCAGAGCTGCTAGAAAACGTTTCCTGTCCATTTTTATTTAGAGACTGCTATTAAAAAATCTGTAGAAAGTCTGACAATAGGAAAAGCGGGAGTGATGAGCTGAGAGTGACAAGCTGTTGCAGGGGTACAGGGTACAGACTTTTTTTTTTCCCAGAGCGCTGTGCACAAACGCTGGAAAAAAAAATGCTCAGGGCGATCGGGCGACAAAAAACGCATTTAGTGGACACGCAGCCTTAGAATTACATTTTACTGAAAATTTGAAGAAAGTCTTTAATTCATTTGTAATTGTTGTATTACATGAATCTCCCAGTATTTTTAACATTGACATTAAATATTTGTATGTCCAAATATGTTAAAAAAAACACACATATATGAGCAAGTTTTTCTGACCTCACCTCAGTAGTCAACAACTGTGTCGCTGCAAATCAGGCACATTGGTTTTATGCTGGACTCTGGCAGAATGAACGTATATTTTTCTGTCCATTCCTCTTTGAATTCTCATTTTTTCTGATCGTTCTTCCTTTCTTTTTTTAATTTTTTTTGCAAGCGCCAGCTTTGAAAGCGACATGCCGTTTGGTGTTAGCTACATCACGGCGGCAGTTACAGAACATTACTGCATGTAATTGCACCGACGTTGATAGGTGCACATACACGAGAAATGGGCGTGTGGTCACATACGAGCAATGAGCGTCATACACAAGCGATGGCAGCTCTGCAAGATGGGGAGGCAACTTCACACAGGTCTCAGCAAGCTGGTAGTAGCGTTCGGCAACCCTCCTATGTTTGGAAGTGGGCTGAATGCGCATGCACACACACAGACAGGTGCGCTCTGTGCAACAGTGTCGCGAAACGTGCGTACGCAACACTCAGGCAGCGCTGCAAAGTTGGTAAGAAACGCACATAATGTGACACACATTTGGGTCCGGACTGACTTGTGATTGGGTCCAGATTCGGACCGGAGTCCACCATTTGAGGAGCCCCGCGCTAGAGAGACACTCTGCCTGCTGACTGGAACAGACGCGGGGGGGGGGCGTTTCCGAACTCCGCGCGGATGATGGTCACATACGTTGTTCATGTGTGCGCTTGCGGAGTGTCATTCCTACATATTTTCTTTCTTAAATTCATATTTCCTTAGCGTGGTGGCATAAATCCAAGGATGGCGGCCTGCCACGTAGAAATGTTACCAAAGGAAACCCTGGACCCTGACTCTCATTTTAACCGCTGGTAGTTAAAACAACATATTATGCTGTAATTTGTCTATAAAAACACCTAAGCAGCATGTTCAAAGATAGAAGTTGAGCAGTACTGTGTCCAGCTGACTGGAAGAGACATGAAACAGACAGTCTAATAAGTTTTCCATTTTTCAGCAGTGCTGATTCACAGGGTAGCCATCTTGAATTTTCATTTTGTCATGTAAAGGCTTGACCGACTTCACAAACTGAAAAATGGACTTCAGGATCAGAAGTAGAAGAGGACAACACCACACAACTGAATTGTGGGTACAGAAGGAACATCACACAAGTCTTGTTTAAAGACGGATAGCATGAGTGTCACTCTACTCTAGATTTCAGTTTCTTTTCTTTTAACCATTATCACAGTTCCTGAAGATAAACAAACACTCTACTGAGGGGGAAAAAAAACCTGGCCAAATCTGAGATATTTAACTGATGGTTTAAAGTTTTCAGTTTCAGGGTGTGACCTTTAAAGCTGCTGCAATCCCAGTCTGGCATTCTGACATTTTTGTGCTATAGTTTGGTGAAACTCAGCAGAGGTTGATTGTAATCTCTGTGTTTGTGCACAGGTCTACCGTTCATGGTCTTCAGGGAAGGGTCGACTCTTTGGAGAAGTCAAACTCTAAACTCATTGAGGAGGTGAGGCAATCGACATGTATTAATACACTCATATTGTAACTTATCATTGGAGAGTTGCAGTTTAACTGTGTAATGGCTCCAAGCACTAAATTTCTGATGTAGTTATTAGGGGTGAGGCAAAAAAAATCAATACAGTGTAGTATTGCAATACTTTGTCCACAATACTATATCAATACAGAGAAACCAGTATTGCAGTACTTAAATAAAAGTATTGATAATTGTTACAAAGACAAATTTAATTTTTTTGGGTATCGGAGTAATCCAAGACTTTTCAATTTATTAGATGGTGCTAAATGATCATTGTCTGGTTAGGCCAGGGGTCTGCAACCTTTGCCAAACAAAGAGCTATTTTGCCAGTCTCCGACTAAAATAGAAGTGGCTGAGGGCTGCAACGGCAGTTTGACCTTTAAAATAAATATTATGCTACTTATAAAGTTTTTATATATACATAGCTCTGAATATTATGTGGCATTAATGAATTCATATTACAACAGTGGAAAAAACTGTCCATAGCTTCATTTGTGAAATAAAAGTATTACTGTACTTTCAACAGTGATCACACAGCTTTAGTTCTTGATATTTTAATAAATTAGAGGTGAAAGTTTTATTTAGAAGAAGCTACTTTTTATCCTTTTTATGTTTTCTCATAATGCTCCTGATTCAAATGTATTAATATAATATGAATCTATATCCTTCATCTGTTCTCCAGACTCTCAATTTGACAACTAATGGATTGATTGTCTGATAATTGATTGTTTGATATTCTTCATTTTGGAATAAAACAAAAAAGAGTTCTAAACAACTTTCTAAATAATATAACTTTTAAAATCATTTGGTGCAAATTAAGCCAATTACAGATAATTACAACAGAGTTAACCCCTTGCACTCCGGTCAATTTTCCTAAAAACGCCAAAAAATAATGTGCCCAAAGTAAATCGAAAGCTGTTCTTCAGCCCTTTGCAGCATCTTCATGGGGTTGGTCTCATTTAAGAGAAAACACTTTGAATTTTTTGACAAAACAGTCATAATATCTCTAAGTGCTCCGGCCACTGAGTTACAGTCATCTAAACATAGTGAACTTGAAGAAAATAAATTTGGCCTGGGTGTTTTTTTGGATACAAATGCTTGCAAATAACACACAGCTTCAGATCCGGGCTGGAAAATGCAACAGAATTGTAGAACCAAGTGTTATCCAGCTGAGGTCCAAATTTGGTAACAATACCACAAAAAATGAATATATTACACAGCTTTGTTCTCAGGCTGTTCCCAGGCATTTTGGAACTGTGCCAAATTGTGCCAAATGGCACAGTTTGGAAAAACGTCTGTAACTTTTGAATGATTCAATGTAGAAGCTTCATCTTGGGCTCTAATGAAAGGTGACACTCAGGGCTGTGTCTGTGTGTGTGTGTCGGGGGACTTCGGCCATCGCTACATGACGGATTAGCTTCATTTGGGATGTGGGACAGCAGCTCAGTCACCGCGGCTTCCCCCCCTCCCCCCCTCGCTACAGAAGAGTAGTCAGGAATAAAGAATAATTTAGCTTATAACAACTTACCTCTTCACAGCAGCGTCCTGGCGAACTTCTCTTCCCCATTGTCAGACGAACGCGACGCTGGTCCGCTTGTGGTTCTGGTCTCGCGACCCGATCAAAACATAATTCCATTATTGCGGTTTTGTGCTTCCATGATTGCGGTTTTTGGCGAACGATTTTTCAAAACAAATAACAGTAGTAATTAAAAAAAGACTGGCCAAGGCGTGTGTGTCACTCAGCCTTCGTCGTCAGTCTCCGTCGGTCTATGACCATGGAAGAAATCATAACGTCTACTCTGCTGGAACCAAAACAAAATAAGCACCGCCTGTGGCTGAACATGCCGGTGCGTGAATGGCACTCCCTGTCACACAGGTTGCATTTGTGGATGGTCTCCGTGCTGCTGGGTCTGTGGGGTTCTTCCTGCGGGTCCTTTTTTGATCCGCTCCAGCAGTCAGTCTTCACCCAGCCTTCAAAAAAACAGCTCGCGAACTTCTCTGCTTCAATTGGCTCACTGCATTCACAGCCTTGGTAGGCGGGTCCTTCTGGCTAGGTTTTCAGTCATTGGTTCTTCAAGGTTTCAGAAACCCAATTCAAGGCTCTTATTAGTCGAATGAGAGGTCAATCAGATGAACTAATCTGTTCGCGGCTGTGTCTGCAGCTTTTATTTTCAGTGCGCGCTTGGACGCCATACACCACCTACATCACAATCTCCATCACGCAGAGACTTGCCCGTCCGCGGTACAACGGAGCGCAAGAGGTTAACAAAATACCTTCTTCCGCTGAGCTAAATATTTGTTATAATTTTTAAAAAAATGTCTGCACATATAATTCACTGTCCAAAACCCCACAGATAACTAGCAGTTATCCTACAGACAAAAAGCTAAAAACATCCTTAAAAGAAAAGGCACACCTCTACATCACTGTCACAGAATATTCTCTCCTCTCTTTTTCTTTATTTACAAATTGTGAGGAAAAACTGTCGGCTGTGATTTTAGACAAGTATATCCGGTTAACGGCGTTTCACAATAAAAGCACATAACAAAAACAACCATTCTGAAAACTGAATCGCTGTCGAGGGCTTTTATTTTTACATCACTCAAAGTATTGAACTGTGATGGTGAAAATAATTTTTACACTAATTCTGACTTCGGTCATGTCTGGTGAATCCAGCATTTATGGCGCAGGCAACTATAAGGTTATTGACCAGGAATTCAAGGATTGTTTCTCATTTTTAAGGGTAATTAAAGCATTGACTTTAGATAATTTCATTTAAGACTTTTTATGGACGTGTAGACACTAATGAGGCGGCTGTTTTTCTCCTTGTTTGTGTTCTTGCGGAGAAATTCTCTCCACAACAAATGGTAAAATGGTAAATGGCATTCACTTATATAGCGCTTTTATTCTCATCTCTTGATGACCAAAGTGCTTTACAGATCCTGCTATCCACTCATTCACACACTGATGGCAGCGTACTACAACAACAACCATACATGAATGCAAATCTGTCCACACAGAATTAGATTGTCTATTTTCCTCTGTGATTTTACTTTCTCTGAATCTGTTCATGCCTTACTGAGAGTGGCAGGAAGTGGCTGCTCTCTGTGCAGCTGCCGTCAGATGTGGCACAGTCACGCATGGCTGACAACATAATAAACAATTTTAAAAATATATATATTTTACATTCATAAAAGTATGCGTTTCCATTGAGAAATGTATCCAATTGCAATAAACGATAATTTGAAAAATAAAATTGTTAAAATGAGCTTCATTAATTTCCATGTGTTTTGAGATATAACTGCAAGGAGCCACAGCATGGGGGCTCAAGGGCTGCGGGTTGCTGACCCCTGGGTTAGGCCAACACAGCAAAGGAGTCAGTCATGAGATATAGCCAGGAGTTGAACAACACAGAGATTAGGCCTGTAATGATAACAAATTTTGATGGATGATAAATTTTCCCCCAAATTATGACCATAAATAATATTGTCATTCATGTCATGAAGACCATTTTATGCCCCAGATAGAATAACTCTGTACAAGTTTTCAAAGAGCTGTGAGCTTTTATTTATGAACAATATTAAACACTGGAATAGAAATTCGGAAAACATATTTTAAAATTTTATTCCTAAATAAAATATCCTAAATAAATAAAACATATATAAAATAAATAGACACGTTGCTTTACATCATCAGTGACCACCGTTTGTTTGTTTACAGTATGTGTGTCTCAGAGGTGGCACAGTAGAGAACTACATACATTTCAACTTTATGGGCCTTACCGTCTGTTTTGTGGTTGTTGTTTTTTTTCCCTGTAGCACTCTCTAATAATACATTCGGTAATGACGGTAAGAACGGTCACACCGATCATAGGAATGTAGCGTAAACATGGGTGTTACATGAGGAACCGAGCCAGAGTTGAAGCCATCCTCTTCAATTGGGCAAAAACTGAGGGCTTCAGTATGCGAAGCAATCACACTGCTAAAAAGGACCAGACTTTTTAGGCTCAGTTGGGAAAAAGTTTAAATTGTGAGCGGACCCTTCAGCTCACTGGTTCAGTTGTTCTGGCTGTCCCCATGGTGAGCATGAACTCTGCCTGCCATGGTGAATGTCCAGAGGGACAGAAGGAGCGCTGAAATGTTGGTGGATAAGGTAAAGAAACGCACGCATGTAAACTGAAACTTATAGTGGCCAGAAAACTTATTGTGGTCATTTTTTTCTTATTGTGCAATTAATTGTTTTAGCTGTTATCGTTATAGGCCTAACAGAGATCGGGATGGAAAATGTATGATATTGTAATACTTAGCGTATTAGGGGATCGTTATAATATTGTATCGTGATAATATTGAATCATGGTGCCTCTGGTGATTCCCACCTCTAGTAGTCATTGTGTTTCTATGCAAAAAGCTAATAAAAATCTGAGCTGAAGCAGCCAAACAAGAAGTGTATACAGGACCAGTCAAAAGTTTGGACACACATACACATTCATTTTCAGTGGGTAGATGTGTCCAAACTTTTGACTGATACTGTATATGAATGCAAACTGCACTGTCCTTTTTTAAGTGTCTTTTGATGACTATGAACTGTGTCAGTCTTTAAAATTGTCTTCTTCTTTTCAGCATCACGGCCATGCCTTTATCATATTCAGATCAAGTTGTTGTGGGGACTGCACCTTGCTGAACTGCTTGGTCTTTCCTCTTTTTTTGGGGGGGGGGTCTGATTTCATGTGCACATATCTGTGTCTGCAGTTGGCAATAGCCAAGAACAACATCATTAAACTGCAGGAAGAAAACCAGCAGCTCAGGAGTGAAAACAGCCTCATTCTGCTAAAGGCACAACAACATTTAGAGGTACAAAAATAAACTGAAGTAAAGACTGCTATGTCATATTAAATCAAAAATAGATGCTTCCTGCTACAGCATTATTGGCACCAGTCTGTTGAAACTGAAGAATGACACAGTGGATATCTGTTTCCTGCCTTTTTTTTAAAAAAATCTAGCTAACTCAAAGTGACGTGTCAGTAGAGAGAGACACATATAAACAGTCTCGTCAGGGTTTGGATGAGATGTACAACGAGGCTCGACGACAACTGAAAGAGGAGTGTCAGCTTAGGCAGGTAAGACTGTAGCTCTGTTTGTGTAATACATGTGTTACAATATATGCAATAGTGGGTTATTAATTTATTTTGTGTCTTCAGGATGTGGAGAATGAATTGGTTGCCCAGGTTTCAATGAAACAAGAAATGGAGCTTGCCATGAAACTTCTGGAGAAAGATATTCACGAAAAACAGGTTAATGTGCATACAGGACCAATCAACATTGTTCAAATTTAACAGTGATGATGGCAATGAACTTCTCAAGTTTTTGATTTTTTTTTTTATGTCAGGACACACTGATTGGACTGAGACAACAACTGGATGAGGTCAAAGCTATCAATGTAGAAATGTACCAGAAGATGCAGGTGGGCAC
Organism: Pholidichthys leucotaenia; assembly: GCA_020510985.1. NCBI lineage: Eukaryota > Metazoa > Chordata > Actinopteri > Cichliformes > Pholidichthyidae > Pholidichthys > Pholidichthys leucotaenia. Next base: position 344,286,154 of record CM035837.1, on the reverse strand, counting down.
AAAAACACATATATTCTTATTTCATTGATAAAATGCAAAAACAAAAGACCCAGCATTGAACTCATCACTGCCATTGATGGAAATCTTTCTTGTTTCTTAGTCATCGGATGAAGAGATGAAGAAGAAGAATGACATGATCAGTCGCCTGGAGGAGAAGACCAATCAGATCACTGCCACCATGAAGCAGCTGGAGCAGAGGTGAGATGGCTGTAATATCATTCAGTCACTGTGAACCATGTATCTCCACAGTACATTCAGCTGCTTTTGTAGTAAATTCTTTTAACAAAGTGTTTTTTGTTTACCTCAATATACTCAGTGATAATTTAGTAACGTAAGACTGACGCTTCAGAAATCCTTTAAAAAATTCTTTCTCCTTTTCTGGATCAGATGACCATTAAAACTTGTGTTAATCACCATTATATAAACTTTTTCATTGGGATTGGTTGCATCTAAGCTGAAACGAACTGAGAAGTACACAGAGAAAATGATTCAAGTCACATCTTCTTCACTGCAGATATTTCCATGAATGTTAATTTCTGTCACTGTTATAATGAGCTTGTCTGTGTGTAAGAACAACAGTGACATAATTTGCCATCATGTAGCTGTCTGTGGGCTCATTAAAGCTGTACAGTCCCTCCTCACCATTTTTTCCCGTCAACACAGTCCACATCTCTGCCCTCTCATCAGTTTAAATTTGTTCCATCCTCTTTGTGATTGGTTGTGAATGCTTTTGCTGCTCTACAAGCCATCACTGAAGAACACACAGACCCCAGTTACATTTGTTGTTTTAGTGTGAGTTGTGTGTTGTTGTTGCTGAATAGTGTAATGAAGAATTAAATAGTTTTGATTGAATTGTATCAGCCGAGGAGAGACACTCCTCCCCCCAATTAATCATGCTATCTGCTTTAGTGAGGAGACTACTGTAGTTGTTGGAACATTAAATTTGCTGTCCACTCAAAAACCTTTAATGTTCATAACCAGTTCTGCTCTCGTATGTATACCCATATAGCATAATATCTGCTGTTATAATCATCTATATCTACCTTACCATTCACCATTTGTGTCTTTCCTCACTTTAATTGTGAAAGGAAGCACTGGCTGTAGACTGTAGCAATCTGATTAGAGTGAGCTGAGCAACAGGAAATCAGATTTCTGTATTTCACTGTCTTTCATGTTGAGCCGTATAAAGTGTTTGCTATAACTGGGGTCACTTAGAATACTGACTGTACTGACATCCTTTCTTCCTTCCTCCTCTTTCCTCCGTCTTCCCTCCCTTCTGTTTGTCTCTTTAATAACATTCATCCATCCTGTTTCCTTGAAACCTCCATGTTTACTTCCCCCACCCTCGATCATGTCCTTGCTCCTGTGTGTAGTGATAAGGATCTGCTCAGTCAGACCAGAACGCTTGCCATGTCGTTTGTTAAGTGTGCCAGCACAGACACAGAGCGCCAGTACAAGCTAGTAAAGGACATTTCCTTCTGAGGACACACACACACATCAATAGATGGACTTAACTTTAATAAACATTCCTGTTTTGGTTTTTTTTTTTGCACACAATATTCTGATGTTTAAAGGCCTGAAAGCAACACAGAATCGGGTTGAACTGGATTGCATGTTGTTTGTTGTTAAAATACTTTGATCAGAGCCATGCAGGGTTTTGTAAACATCACCACAACATGTTTGGTGAGTTTTGTTGGACTACATCCAGACGGCTTTAACATCCGTGTTTGTGTCCCTGCAGTTCAGCTGTTCAGGCATCTGCCTGTAGAATTACATCAGTTATGACTAAATCGAATCTAAATAAATATTTAATTTACTGTACACTGGTATTTATTTACTGACATGCTTAAGTGTGCACACATGCACATAAAATGTAGTTTGTTTATATGCAGCAGCACTGACAATGAGATTGACTGTTTGGATTTAATCACTGGGATCATTTATTGACTTAGATTTAAAGTGGCACACTGGCAAAAATCAAATTTTTTCTGTTGTTAACATATCTGTAACATGTTTGTTGTGATTTACAATACATATCAAGAGCAAAATCATTCCAAACTCCCAAGTATGTGTTTTTCTGCTGTGAATGTCTGCTTAAGTGCCGCCCCACCCCAAAAAAGGCACATTTGGACAGAGCGTTTATAGCTACACAAGTATTCCTGCTTACCCTGATTGGTTAATGTTATAACCAATCAGAATGATACTCTTAGCTACCTCGGGGGAAAAGGGAGGAGCCAAGGAGCAGCAGGGTTGAGGCAGAGGGGGATGAAGGCATCCGTTTCGCATAGCAAAGCAGTGGAGGAGGAAGCGACCAATCACATGCAGGGTAGCAGCAGAGAGAGAGAGCGGAGAGATTGGGGGGGGGCGGATCTGAATGGCGACTTGCACATTCAAATTGAGCTGCTCTCAGCTCACTTCGATGGCAGATGGGGCGCTGCGTTGTCTCGCCGCGCATGGCGCCCCATCCACCAGCGACTGTGGCAAGCCGGCGCCAGTTCTGCTTACCACAAGTGGCCCATTGGACGGCTCACATTCCAGCCTCCAAGCAGGGCCGGGCAGCGACTTTCCGCTACACTGAGAATGATCCTTCCTCAAGTTGGAATGCCTTCTCGGAGCCCTGGCTCAAAGTGCTCTTCTTCCAGCTACTGGTGGAATGGGTGTGGTATGGGAGGAGCTAATTAGAATAGTTATAGATCTGCGCATACTTAAGTAGGTGAAAGATATAAAAAGCTCTTTCCAAGCAATTCTAAGGCAATGAAATTTTTTTTTGTGTATAAAAAGCCACAATATACTATTTAATACACATTAGTTTTTGATGGCATTTTTGTTGGTTTTGGAGCCGCTGGACTGCATGTTTAAAAAAAAAAATCAAGGTTTCTTACCGGAGTCACCACTTCTGAGCAGAATTAACTGACAGCAGTTGAACCTGTCACTTATTTATTTATTTATTCTTTCATTCATCCATTGTTCCTTCTTTCTGTTGGGATACAGAATGAAGTGATGATGGAAGCTGCTGTAAGATGCTAATAATTGACGCACTTTCTGATAGATGGATTAATCACTCGATAGTCCCCACACTGATACCTGACTGCAAAATACAATATTTGTCACCTTTCCATATTGGCTTATCTGAAGTCTTTAAATGTTTTTCATCACTGCACCAAGGAAGCTTTTGTTATTAGCTTGCAGCAGGCAAAGCTGTTTATGTCACAACAAGAGCAATAACATACTAAAAACTTATGCACAACCTGGACAAAATGAGCTGTATTTCATCACAGCGAGTTTCTCAGGTTTGTTCCAGATGCTCCACGTCTTGTGTTTTTAAACACAAATGTGTGTTTGGCCTTTTGTTTTTCAAATGTTGCCGCATTGCTCTGCATTTGCTCTTTATTTCTCTAGTCTTTTCCAACAGTCATTCTTGTAAATTTACAAATGTCAGATATGGTCCAAACAGGCATTAGCCAGTTTTGTTAGTACAAAGGCGTTAGAACTTAGCTTGCAGCTATGTACGGTGGTGCTTGAAAGTTTATGAACCTTTTAGAATTTTCTACATTTCTGCATAACTATGACCCAAAACATCATCAGATTTTCATACAAGTAATAAAAATAGATAAAGAGAACCCAGTTAAATAAATGAGATGAAAATATTTTACTTGGTCATTTATTTATTGAGGAGAATGATCCAACATAGAGAGCCTAAGACATGCTCCCCTCTATTTCTGCATATGGGACCTTAAATCAGAAAATACCGCCATTGAAATGAATGGCAAGAGCAAAATTATCTTTTGATCCGATCGAATTTTGCCATGAGCAAATGTTTGTCAATTTAAAAGACAATTTTCCACATAATTAAAGTTGTTGGCTGTCGTATAATAACAGAGTAATATTTAGTTTTTGTGAAAACGCTTAGCGGACAACATCTCCCATCATCCCACATCACCAAACACGATCATGGCGGGAGATTACTAAAACCTCAACTCCTGTTTCCTGACTGAAAGAAGGATCCCAAGAGGAGAAAAACAACACAAATGTATTGTTTTGTGTTTTGAGAGCTGGATCTGATCCAGAAGATTGTTGGTTACTTCCCTCTGGGTGCTCTTTGAAAACGTAACATTGCTTAACATGTCTGTGTTTGTAGTTTTTTAATTTCCATATTTTCACAACCTAGATAGATAGCTAGATGTACTTTATTGATCCCAAACTGGGAAATTACAGTGTAACAGCAGCATGACAGTAGATGACCAAAATGACAGCAACACACATAGCATAATAGACAAAGGAATTACTCAGGAAAGTAAAACTGCCTAGGTAACTTTATATACATCGCAGATGATTTTATTTATTTTTATTTTGTGTACTTTATTGATCCCCAAAGGGGATCTATACCGGTCATCATCTGATGACCCGTATAGATAGATACATCATATTCGCTGTATAATACAGGACTATCAGGCACAGGGTGCAATGTGAGGTACCAATTAGACTGCAAGGTGCAGTATGGCAGCATTGTTATGACCAGAATTCAACATTAGAGTGAGTTATTGTACAGTGAAATGGCATGTGGCAGAGAAGATTTCCTGTACCTGACCGTTTGGCAGCGAAGCTGTAGCAGTCTGCTGGAGAAAGTGCTCTGCAGTCTGTCCAGTGTGTGGTGTTGGGGGTGATCAGGGTTGTCCATGATGGATAACAGTTTGTTCAGCGTCCTCCTCCACCACATTCTCAAAGGTCTCCAGCCTGAGACCAATTACAGAGCCAGCGTTCTTGATAATCTTGTCAAGTCTGTTGGTGTCGCTGGCTCCGATACTACTACCCCAACAAACGGCAGCAAAGAAGATGGCGCTGGCAGCAACGGCCTGGTAGAAAAGCTCCAATATCTTGTTGCACACGTTGAAGGATCTCCGCTTCTTCAGAAAGTACAGTCTGCTCATCTCCTTCTTGTAAGCAGCATCGGTGTTAAGATTTCCAGTCCAGTCTGTTACTGATCTTGACACCCAGGTATTTGTAGTCCTCCACTACCCCCACATCCTCCCGCCAATCCTAATCCGCAGTGGCTGTGACGGCGTCCTCTTCTTCCTGAAGTCAATCACCATCTCTCTGGTCTTGCAGACGTTCACCCTCAGGTGATTCTGCTCAGTACACTCCACAAATCTGTCTACCAGTGCCCTCTAGTCCCCTTCCTCTCCCCCTCTTATACACCCAACAACAGCTGAGTCATCAGCGAATTTCTGCAGGTGGCATGACTCCGTGTTGTACTGAAAGTCAGTGGTGTATAAGGTGAAGAGAAAAGGAGAAAGCACAGTTCCCTGTGGAGCTCCTAAATCACTAACCACCACATCAAACAAGACACTGCCCAGCCAGACAAACTGTGGCCTGCCTGTCAGGTAGTTGGTAATCCAGGAGATCACAGTGCTGTCAACCATCGCCACCCACAACCTTACACCTTAACAGTTAGATAATAACCTACACCGTTATTTACATGGAAAATTATCTTTTAAATTGACAAACATTGTATGTGTAACTCGTGGCAAAATTCGATCGGGATCAAAAGATAATTTTGCTCTTGCCATTCATTTCAATGGAGATTTTTTTTCCGATTTAAGGTCCCACGTGCGGAGGTAGAGGGGCCATGACTTAGGCTCTCTATTGCATATCTGTGAGTGGCAAAAGTTTGAACCTCTAGGATTAGCAGGTAATTTAAAGGTGAAATTAAAGTCAAGTGTTTTTAATCAGTGAGATGACAATCAGGTGTGGGTGGATGCCCTACTTTATTTATAGAACACTGCTCTATCCAAGTGTCAACACATGTTTGTGGAAGTGTATCATGGCATGAACAAAGGAGATTTCTGAGGACTTTAGAAAAGGGTTATTGATGCTCATCAGGCTGGAAAAGGTTCCAAAACCGTTACTAAAATGTTTGGACTCCACCAATCCACAGTAAGACAGATTGTGTACAAATGGAGGAAATTTAAGACCATTGTTACCATCCCCATGCGTGGTTGATGAACCAAAATCACTGCAAGAGGAAGGCGTGTAATAGTCGGCGAGGTCTCAAAGGACCCCAGGGTAACTTCTAAGGAACGGAAGGCCTCTCTCTCGTTATTTAATGTTTATGAATCCACCATCAGAAGAATACTGAACAACAATGGTGTGCATGGCAGGGTTGCAAGGAGAAAGTCACTGCTCTCTATAAAGAGCATTACTGCTCGTCTGCAGTTTGCTGGAGGTCACGTGGACAAGCCAGAAGGCTACTGGAAAAATGTCTTGTGGATGGATGAAACCAAACTAGAACTTTTTTGTTTGAATGATAAGCATTATGTTTGAAGAAAGGAAAACTCTAAATTCCAGCATAAGAACCTTATCCCATCTGTAAAACATGGTGGTGATAGTATCATGGTTTGGGTCTGTTGTTTTTTTTCTCCAAAATATTTCTTGAAACTTTTTTTTATATCAAAACATACTGTATATATAAAAAAAAAAAACAGCCACAACACAAAAACAGCTCAGCACAACATTGGTCTACACAAACAATGAGAAATGAAAATTAACACACAAGGTATACTGTGCAGGTCTTTCAGTGAATGGTAGGAGTATACACACATAAGTACATGCATACATATACATGACAGGGGATATCCTGTACATGTAATGATAAAGGTCTAGAGAGAAGAGTTCATACTAACAGGTCAGTGCTTTTAAGTATTGAAGCCACTGTAAGGTTGGAGAAGTTGAAATATGTAGTCCATATCTTTAGAAACTGTCCCTTTGTTGAATGAAGCAGACATGTCAAATACTCCAAAGGGAAGCATTACATAATAGTTCTATGCCAGCTCGCTTTGGTTGGAGGTTTATCACATATCCATGGCAAGAAAATGTTCTTCCGTGCAGCATACGCAAGGATATTATACAGTTGGGCAGAACTTGTATGTATGTTTTCACTGCATGTATGGATTTGTATGTCAATATCTGTGTATGTACAGTAGGGATTATTTTAGTAGTCAATTAATCTAATGACTATTTTTTCGATTAGTTGACTAATCGTGATTATTTCCGTCGTGTCCGCCAGCTCAGCTTCCTGCTGGCACAGCTCCTGTTCAGGGCTCTAGGTCATGTTTTACCTCACCTGTTTAAGTCTGCACAACTGTGAAAATCACTTTGTCAGTCTCTGCCTTAATATAATGTAGCCCATTATAAAAAGTTCCCATAGCTAAATAAAATAATGACGCATCAAACATGAGTTGGAAACATGAACATGGCAGCTTAATCAGAAGTGTTTGTAGCAATAGAATTAAATAATGGATGTTAAATTGTAAAAACTCAAATAGCAGCTCTGCTGCTCCATAAAGGCTGTTGTAACTGCATGTTAAAAAAACTAGAGTAATATTCAACCCCATTAAAGTAAAAAAAGAAAATAACAAGCTAGTCCATCCTGTTTGCAACCTTGCTGGGTCTAGGAGTTTAAAAGTTTAATTAGGCTTCAGATGAAAATTAAAAGAACTTCTTCCAGTCTAAAATAAATTTTAAAAAAAACACTTTAAATATCAGTGCAGGAATGTGAGCCTTCACTACATGTACAGTGAAATATTTAAGCGGTTTTAAATTTATTTGTGATGATTATGGTTATTGTTTTTTAATTAAATTACAAATCATGATATTCTAATTTACCAAGATGCACTAATATTCAGAATGAAGGCTGATATTACGGCGACAGTAATGGAGAACATGAAAAAGCGTAAGTTGTTCCTGTAATTCACCCATTTACTGCAGTTAACATATAGCTAGCATAACGGAAGCAGCTCAGCTGTCAGCAACCACGTAAGAGAGATTATTGTCTGACAGCAGGTAAAGTATTTAAATGGCATGTACAAATAGTGTGGTCAGTTTTCTAAAGCTGAGAGAGTCACTCATTGAAAATAAGAAGCGCTTATGTTACTTGCTAACCTTACCGGTGCAGTCTGCTGACAGGTGGCCGGAGACAGAGGAACGGAGAGGAGGAGGGAATGGATGCATCGCTGTAGTGCAGCTGTGATATGACAAACTGCTTTACAGTCTACATTTAACTTGTTTTATTTATTAATTTTCGGCAAAATTCTCCCATATTTTGGAAACTTTTGGCCTTCTCCATGATTTTCTCTCCGTGTTGCCATGATGCGCTCCTCTTCTTCTTTGCTGGAACAGTTTAAACTGAACATTTCTGCGGCATGCATATAAACTTTAAAATTAAACGATTTGTCAACAATAAAAATCTGTGGACAGATTTTTATGATTGACGTTATCGACAGCGTTGACTAATTGTTTCAGCCCTAATGTACAGTGGATATAAAAAGTCCACACCCCTGTTTAAAGACCAGGTTTTTGTGATGTAAAAAATGAGACCAAGATAAATCATTTCAAAACATTTTCCAGCGTTAATGTGACCTATAACCTGTATAACCCAATTGAAAAACAAACTGAAATCTTTTAAGGGGAAACATAAAAAATAGAAAAAAAAACTTACAAATAACCCGGTTGCATAAATATGCACACCCTTAAACTAATACTTTGTTGGAGCACCTTTGGCTTTTTTTTACAGCACTGAATCTTTTTGAGTAGGAGTTTATCAGTGTGGCACATCTTGATGTGGCAGTATTTTCCCACTCTTCTTTGCAAAAACACTCCAAATCTGTCAGATTGCGAGAGCATCTCCTGTACACAGCCCTCTTCAGATCACCCCACAGATGTTCGATGGGATTCAGGTCTGGACTCTGGCTGGGCCATTCCAAAACCTTAATCTTCTTCTGGTGAAGCCATTCTTTTTTGATTTGTATGTGTGCTTTGGGTCATTGTCGTGCTGAAAGATGAAGTTCCTCTTCATCTTCAGCTTTCTAGCAGAAGCCTGAAGGTTTTGTGCCAACACTGACTGGTATTTGGAACTGTTCATAATTCCCTACACCTTGACTAAGGCCTCAGTTCCAGCTGAAGAAAAATGGCCCCAAAGCATGATGGTGCCACCACCATGCTTCAGTGTAGGTATGGTGTTCTTTTGGTGATGAGCAGTGTTGTTTGCGCCAAATATGCCTTTTGGAATTATGGCCAAAAAGTTCAACCTTGGTTTCATCGGACCATAACACATTTTCCCACATGTGTTTGGGAGATTTCAAATGTGATTTTGCTAGGGGTGTAATGGTACATCTAAAATCACGGTTCGTTATGTACCTTGGTCACGGTTCGATTCATTTTCGGTACAGTAAGGAAATAAAATGCAAAATATAAAACTGCTTATCTTTTGTATAAGCAGGAACAGCTTTGACCCAAAAAAAACCTGCAAGCTGCCAGCAGCAAATTCTCCAATAAATAAAATGTATACAATAAAATAAATAAATTCTCTTTTTAGGAAATAAACCATGTAGACAAGTGCAACAATAGAAGTTTGAATAGTCTGAATTGTTCTTTTGTTCTTATGAAACTAAAGTTCCTTATTGCCTGACAGTGTTTTTAACCAGGGTGCCCTGGTATGTTCAGGTTTCTGTGGGAAGTTAATTATCTAATTTCACTTATTAATTGGTCAATAATTTGTCATTGTTGTACGTAGGTTCTGAAGGCACCCATGCACAACAACAGCAAATTATTTGCAAGTTTTTGAACAATTAAGAAGTTAAATAATGTCCCACATAAATCTGAACATACCAGGGCACCCTTGAAAAACACTGGCCTAAAGTGAAGCATTAACAGATTTAGCTTTTTCATAAAAGGATGGCATTATTTTCTGGCTGAAGTGAGCACAACAAGGAACTTCATACCGGGGCTCAGTTACCTTCAGCATGTGTTTAAACCTAGTGTTCTTATCAACTGAATATGGCCTTAGATCTGCTGCTGTAAAAACACCAATGGCATTTGTTATTGCTTTGGCTCGATCTGGAAAGCCCTGGAGAGGCTGTCTATTACCAAGTAGAATATTTTTGTCTTGTTTATTAAGCAGGGTTCTATCTACTTTTAGGACTTGTGTGAAAATCTGATGTTGTTTTAGCTCATATTTATGCAGAAGTGTAGAAAATTTTAAAGGGTTCATAAACTTTCAATAACTGATGTATGAATAAAACCTCAACTGAAGAATATTTGCAGTACTGCAAAAGTGTCTGAAGTGGACTGTTTTATGGTACTGTATGTGACCTACACTTGAGAAAAGAAAATGGTGGTAAATATCCCAACGTAATTACCCTGAAATTTTCTGAAGCTCATGTTAAAATAGCTTCTTTCCTTCAGTCATTCTACCACAAAATCCTACATAAGAGACACTGAGCAGTGACCAGGAAGCAGCAAATCTTCAAACTTTTGCTCCATGTTATGGATGGTTTGTCAGGAGAAAGTAGTGTACATGCATGTTACAGAAGTTTTGATATAAGAGTACAAATTTTGCTCAACATCGTTATGTGCACCGTACCTTCTGGACACTGCTCATCCTCTTCTTGCTCTTCATTCTCTTAAGGTTCACCTAAACTGAAAACTGTAAAGTGGAGTTTTGTAGATGGAAAGTATTCAGTGGCATCAAAATTTAGCTCAATTCATGTTTTGTGTTGGCAGAACAGACAGCTGAGCCATGTGTAAAGATTTGTAGTCGCACAGCTGTAAACCTCTGGAGCTTCTGTCAAGAGAACTGCGCTGTGGTGTTCGTCTTGGCATATTTATTGACTTTTGTGATATAGCAGAAGTAATTTATCTACTTATTCCAATTCTATGTTCATGATAACTCAGTTTATAGAAGTATAAACACTCAGCACAGATGATAAAGGTTCACAGCTACTGTCTTTTTCCACCGTGATCAATAAACTTAAATGTTTTGAAAGTGTGGGTCGTCTTGTGAGATTTTTTTCATATTCAGTGGTAATAGGTAAAGGTGGGGCAAATATTAAGGAAACAATATATCTTTGCTTCATTGTTTGCATTCTCATCACTCAATGGTGGTTAAGTGAACTGACAGGAGTTTATTTTTATAATACACATGTGCAACATAGCACCAAAACCTATTGCGTAATTATATAGTAGTGCCTACTTTTGGACTTTTTATAGGTGTTTTTGGTTTGTTATGACTGCCTTGTAATGCTTTAAGTTTTGCTGGATTTTAGTATTGTCATACCAGTGTGATCATGAGTTTTAGAACTAAAGATTTAAAGATCCCATTAACCATAAAACTGTTTTTTGGGGTTTTAAGCTTCTAAAATGTGTTGATGGGTCACGTGTATTCTCTAAAAATAGTAAAATGCTCACTTCACAAAGAAATTCACACTACCTTTTATATAGTTAAACTTTTAGGAAAAAAGAGAGGATTGCACTTCACATCACAAACTAAAATTCCCCACCTTCAGTTTTCTAAGTTAGCAAAACAAATGCATCCATGTTGCTTCAATCAATCAAACTTCATTTGAATAGCACTTTTCAAACATTGGATGCTACACAAAGTGCTTTACAGAGATAAAAACAGTAGAAAATTTAAATACACTAGTACATAGCCGTTCATCCATGCCTGTAGAAACCAAGTATAAGCAAGTATTTCTGCATGCCCATTGCTGAAGGGTCTCCTCCCGTCTCAGATGGCTGTGTTGTTCACAGTCATGCCTGCGGCATACTGCTCAGACCTGAGGTGTTTCATCTTCATGGCATCTTTTCTGACGTGCAGCAGTTCTACTCTACTCACTGTTGCTCTCCATCTGGTGGGTCTTCTTCTTCTTCTTTGTTCACACCACTGGTTGAGGGATAGGTGTGTCGTAATTCCAGTTCATGGACAGGATCATGAAAATAGATCTGAGCAAAAAGTGGCTTTCGACCCTGTTCAGGAAGACCCGTGCATACCCGTAGAAACCAAGAAACCGGAGCATCTGGATAAAATCAGTGCTTTGCTTGGCATTTTACACATTTGTAGTGGAGACTGCCATTCTTCAAGGTTACACATTTTTACTGTGTCAGCACCTCTTTAAAAACAACATTGCTCAGAAAGTGACGCCTTTGCTTAGTTTCTTTATCTTGAGCAAGAATATGATACGAAGACTGCTTGATCTGCCACCTCTGCTCACGGCAACGTCGAATTGGCCATGGCTGAAGAAATCTGTTGTTCAGAAAACGCCAATGCACTGTAAAGACTGGCCTTGTGACTGATTCACCATAATGGTAAAGCAGGGTCTTACAGGAAACTGTTTACATCGCAATGTGAATGGAAATATGTTGTGAGATGGTGTGAGTGTGATTCGTGGAATCACTGACACCAATCACAGATGTTGCAACCAACAGGTGAGGGATGGTGTATATGACCTTATAAAGACATCTGTTGCAACCAGCAGGTGAGGTATGGTCTGTATGACATCATAAAGACATCAAGGCAGGCATAGGACCTCATGGTCTACATGACTTCATATAGACATCAAGGCAGGCATCACTGTATATGACATCATAAAGACATCAAGGCAGGCATGATAATGACGGCATTGTGAGTCCTATGATGTCTGAGATCATAGGATCATCATGAGTGATGCCTGCCGTTGATCACAGTCAAAGACAGCTGTCTATATGACATCATATAGACAAAGACACCTGTCTTTATGATGTCATGTAGCCATCCTATCTCTAGATCATCAGAACATCATAGGTCACAGCAAGTCCTATGATCGTGATGCCTGCCGTTGATCACCTAGTCAAAGACACCTGTCTTTATGACAGCATTCCGAGTTCTATGATGCCTGAGATCATAGGATCATCATAGGACACCATGCAGACATCATAGGCCATCCTATGATGTCCTATGATCGTGACACACAGATTTCTTGTACACACACACACACACTAGTGCATACCCATGCATGCCCGTAGAGGGGATACAGGACAGTTGGTATAGCAACACAGCGCTAAGTGGCAATCACATGTGACGGCTTTTGTATGCAGCAAAACATAAAAATCACACAAAATATGCCCTGCCATCTGGGGCTGATTGCCCCTGCTTGTTACTTCTTCTCCTGCCTGTCACTGTTCTGTGTTTTGTTGCTTACTTGTGTCATATACAGTATATATATATATATATACTGTGTATATATATATACGTATATATATACAGTATATATACTGTATACTGTACTATACTATATATGCATCCTTTCTGACATGTAGCAGTTCTGACATGTAGAATTACGACGCACCTATCCCTCAACCAGTGGTCTGAGCGAAGAATAAGACCCACCAGATGGAGAGCAATAGAATGAGGAGAACTGCTGCACGTCAGAAAGGATGCCGTGAACATGAAACACCTCAGGTTCCACCAGAACACCCCAGGCATGACTGTGAACAACACAGCCGTCTGAGACAGGAGGAGACCCTTCAGTGGTCTGAACGAAGAAGACGACCCACCAGATGATGTCTATATGATGGCACATAGAGCACATGACTCCCTACAAGACATATATATATACAGTATATATATATATATATATATATATATATATACAGTATATACACACAGTGGGGCAAAAAAGTATTTAGTCAGCCACCAATTGTGCAAGTTCTCCCACTTAAAAGATGAGAGAGGTCTCCAATTTTCATCATAGGTAAACCTCAACTATGAGAGACAAAATGAGAAAAAAAAATCCAGAAAATCACATTGAAGGATTTTTAATGAATTAATTGGTAAATTCCTCAGTAAAATAAGTATTTGGTCACCTACAAACAAGCAAGATTTCTGGCTCTCACAAACCTGTAACTTCTTCTTTAAGAGGCTCCTCTGTCCTCCACTCGTTACCTGTATTAATGGCACCTGTTTGAACTCGTTATCAGTATAAAAGACACCTGTCCACAACCTCAAACAGTCAGACTCCAAACTCCACTATGGCCAAGACCAAAGAGCTGTCAAAGGACACCAGAAACAAAATTGTAGACCTGCACCAGGCTGGGAAGACTGAATCTGCAATAGGTAAGCAGCTTGGTGTGAAGAAATCAACTGTGGGAGCAATTATTAGAAAATGGAAGACATACAAGACCACTGATAATCTCCCTCGATCTGGGGCTCCACGCAAGATCTCACCCGGTGGGGTCAAAATTATCACGAGAACAGTGAGCAAAAATCCCAGAACCACACGGGGGGACCTAGTGAATGACCTGCAGAGAGCTGGGACCAAAGTAACAAAGGCTACATCAGAAACACACTACACCGCCAGGGACTCAAATCCTGCAGTGCCAGGCGTGTCCCCCTGCTTAAGCCAGTACATGTCCAGGCCCGTCTGAAGTTTGCTAGAGAGCATTTGGATGATCCAGAAGAGGATTGGGAGAATGTCATATGGTCAGATGAAACCAAAATAGAACTTTTTGGTAAAAACTCAACTTGTCGTGTTTGGAGGAGAAAGAACACCATACCTACTGTGAAGCATGGGGGTGGAAACATCATACTTTGGGGCTGTTTTTCTGCAAAGGGACCAGGACGACTGATCCGTGTAAAGGAAAGAATGAATGGGGCCATGTATCGTGAGATTTTGAGTGAAAACCTCCTTCCATCAGCAAGGGCATTGAAGATGAAACGTGGCTGGGTCTTTCAGCATGACAGTGATCCCAAGCACACCGCCCGGGCAACGAAGGAGTGGCTTCGTAAGAAGCCTTTCAAGGTCCTGGAGTGGCCTAGCCAGTCTCCAGATCTCAACCCCATAGAAAATCTTTTGAGGGAGTTGAAAGTCTGTGTTGCCCAGCGACAGCCCCAAAACATCACTGCTCTAGAGGAGATCTGCACGGAGGAATGGGCCAAAATACCAGCAACAGTGTGTGGAAACCTTGTGAAGACTTACAGAAAACGTTTGATCTCTGTCATTGCCAACAAAGGGTATATAACAAAGTATTGAGATGAACTTTTGTTATTGACCAAATACTTATTTTACCGAGGAATTTACCAATTAATTCATTAAAAATCCTTCAATGTGATTTTCTGGATTTTTTTTTTCTTATTTTGTCTCCCATAGTTGAGGTATACCTATGATGAAAATTGGAGACCTCTCTCATCTTTTAAGTGGGAGAACTTGCACAATTGGTGGCTGACTAAATACTTTTTTACCCCACTGTATATATAGACACAGGTAAGCAACAAAACATGGAACAGTGACAGGCAGGAGAAGGAGTAACAAGAAGGGGCAAACATCCCCAGTTGGCAGGGCATATTTTGTGTCATTTTTATGTTTTCCTGCATACAAACGCCATCACATGTGATTGCCACTTAGTGCTGTGTTGCTATACCAACTGTCCTGTAACTGGCAAGAATTCTGTTCCAATGCATCCCCTCTATGGACATGCATGGGTTTCTATGGGCATGCACGGGTATCCATACTGGTGTTTTTTTCCGCTGGATGGGGAAATCATATATACGCCAGTATGCCTCATGCAGTGATGTAACGTCCTAATTCGTAACGTAACGTGTCACTTCATCACGTTGAAGTTCCTCAGGGGTGTCCAACTTCACCAGGCACTGATTTGGCCCCTTCTCTGAAGTAGTTGTAGAGATATTTGACACTGGAGGCAGCACAGACAATTTCAAGGTTAATATGCGCATTGTATCGTAGCAAGATGTATGGATTGTACGGCACAACCCATCTATTTTCAACAGACACAGTGCCACCTCTGATGATCTTTGTAATTGGAGAGCCGGGAGCTCCTTCTGCATGTCTGCGGTACAGCGGGTAAGAGTTGTCTGAAAAGCTTGTGTGTTGTCTCAGTTCTTTTGGGTAATCCTTGGAGCACTTTTTGTCTACCATGCATGGACTGTCAGGATTCCATCGTCCACATGGGCCGTGAATCATGTGTGACGTGACAATGCGATGTAGTTCCGGATTTTTTTCCCCGTCAGGAATCTCTGCAGAGACGACACGATCGATGTCACTGGAGGTCCTGGGTTTGTCTCGTGGTGCCATCATAATGAGCATATGTATATGTGGAAGATGTCTCTTTTGAGTTTCTTTCACCATGACTTATGCATCCACATGTCCCAAGATATCATACTTTAGGAGGTCTGTAAGGAGAGCTCCCACCTTCATGTGGAATACTCTAGCAATGATGTCTGGTCTTTGATTTGTCTGTTGGCCCTGAAAAAGTGATCCAGTAATTTCAGGCCAGTTGGGGTTGCAAGTGAAGGTGAGAAAAAAGTCTGGTTTGCCTTCGACTCTGACCAAGGCCATGGCATCTTGGAACTCTTTAACATACCATCGTGGTGATCCATAAATTGTGGGTGGCAGGATGGTTAGGCATCCTGGGGTGATCTCAGTGTTAGTACTTAGGGCATCAACAATGACTTTATATTTTTCTGCCTTGATAGATTTCTGGTTGTGGCAAATCCAGTTAAGACGTTGCGACTCAGTTTTTTGCCATCATGTCACATACATACTGTTGTTGTGCGAGTCTTCCACCACAAAGCAGTGAATTGAAGTGATGAGTAGTGTCGCGCACTTGTAGGTGGAAACGGTAAAAGCATGTAGGTGCGATACCTGCAAGTCCAGTGTGATATCCTTGGGAACCCTGTGGCAGAAGAAGCAGATAAGATAATGGGTCATATGCTGGATGCATGGCATCAATAGTTTGAACTGTTCCTCCTCTGAGGTGAAGGGCGACAAGACAGCTTCCCAAACTGCTCAGTAAGACTCACTATGTAGTGATGGAAGATTCACAGTGCCATGATGAAGGTGATGATGTTGAGTGCGAGCTGTGAGGACAATTCTCAGCTCATTGGCATTGTCGTTTTGAGTGACATACTCAATTGCTGACTGAAATTGTTGCACGTATGAGTTGGACTCACGAATAGCCTGTTGTTCCTTCAGCAAAAAGTGTTCATTCAGACCACTGGTTGAGGGATGGGTGCGTCGTAATTCCAGTTCATGGGCAGGATCGTGAAAATAGATCTGAGCAAAGAGTGGCTTTTGACCCTGTTCGAGGAGCAGCAATATAATGATAAACTTTGCCTTGTGTATGTATACCTGGGTTGAAGCCAGGCATAGGGATCTCCTTAATGCCAATACTTGCCATTGCCAATGCACTGTTGTATTGTTTTGCTTGTTTAACAAAGTTTTGATTAATGAAAAGGTCCTTGATAGCATCTGGTGGTTGTGATGGAATTGAGCCAGGCTTGGATTCTGTGGCATCGTAGGTGAGGTCTGTCTTTCCAGACATGCAACAAAATCTTTTCCTCTCCTCTTTCCGTGTATAGGCACCACATTGTGAGCATGTAGGACACTCAAACAGTGATGTCTTACTCAGTGTGTGTCTGTAATCACCATAAGGGTTCTCTTGGAAGAAGTCTGTATCATCACACCGAGTGAGATTATGGTTATTTTTGTATGCCTGTTCCAGACGTGCACGATGCATTTGCTGATGGCACAAGGCATCCCTGGCCAGCCGACTATTCCGCATCTCCTCGCTCTCAGCTTCTCTGTGGCTCGCCTGGCGTGCAGCGTTGGTGGCCAGCCAACTATTCCGCATCTCCTCAGTCTCAGCTTCTCTGTGCCTTGCATGGAATTCACTGTCCCTGGCCAGCCGACTATTCCGCACCTCCTCGGTCTCAGCTTCTCTGTGCCTTGCATGGAATTCACTGTCCCTGGCCAGCCGACTATTCCGCATCTCCTCGGTCTCAGCTTGCCTGTGCATTGCCTGGCGTGCAGCGTTGGCGGCCAGCCGACTCTTCCGCATCTCCTCGGTCTCAGCTTGTCTCTGCATTGCCTGGCGTGCAGCGTTTTTTTTTTTTTTTTTTTTGTTACTTATTTGTACCCGTAGGTAGACTTGGTTTGCAGTCTGGTGACAAGCCACCGGCTGCTGGTCGCTGCGTGCGCGAGCGCCCTAAACCTACATGGTTTTTTTTGGTGTGCGGGAGGAAACCGGAGAAATCCCGGAGTAAACCCGCGCAACACGGGGAGAACATGCAAACTCCACACAGCTCACTGTTGGTCGGGGGCTGGGATCGAACCCATGATCCCCGCGGTCCCCCGGCCGAGGGTAAAACTGTGCTGCCACAGTGCTAAACCACTGCGCCACCGTGCAAGCGTTGCTCGCTTTGCGGGCATTTCGGGCTTCAAGTGACTCAGCACGTGCATGGCACACTACCACATGTTTCCTGTCTGTTTGTGCATCCCTTGTCTGTCGTACCCTATGCTGGTGAAGGGTCTCCTCCTGTCTCAGACGGGTGTGTTGTTCAGAGTCATGCGTGCGATGTACTGCTGGAACCTCAGGTGTTTCATCTTCATGGCATCTTTTCTGACGTGCAGCAAGTTCTCCTCATTCTATTGCTCTCCGTCTGGGGGGTTGTCTTCTTCTTCGCTGGAACCTCAGGTGTTTCATCTTCATGGCATCTTTTCTGACGTGCAGCAGTTCTCCTCATTCTATTGCTCTCCATCTGGGGGGTCTTCTTCTTCTTCTTCATTGAGACCACTGGTTGAGGGATAGCTGCGTCGTAATTCCAGTTCATGGACAGGATCATGAAAATACATCTGAGCAAAAAGAGGCTTTGGACCCTGTTCAGGAAGACACCAACAACTTATTCACCTTGCCAATTTTGAGCCATATGACATCATAAAGACACATTAGTCTAGGCATCGTGAGTGATGGTCTATATGACAGTCTATGTGTCTATATGACATCATCATCATCAAGACACATGGTCTAAGACACATGGTCTATATGACATCATAAAGATACATTTGTCTATATGTCCTATGATGCCTGAGTTCAAAGACACATGGTCTATGTGACATCATAAAGACACATTTGTCTATGTGTCCTATGATGCCTGAGTTCATAGGATGTCCTGTGATGTTCAGGCAGAGATCATATGGTGTCCTATGATGTCCTATGAAGCGTGACGCACACACAGATTTCTTGCTTTGATAGAGTGATATATTTACACGATTCAGCCCCCCCACCCCCCCCCCCCCCCCCACACACACACACATACGCACCACTCCCTACTTCTCTCACACACATCACTCTTCACTATATCACTATAAATTCAAAAAATGTGTCTGTCACGATCATAGGACATCATAGGATGGTCTATGATGTCTGCAGGATGTCCTATGATGATCCTGTGATCTCAGGGTACATAGGACTCGCGATGATGTCATATAGGCGATGCCGTCATATAGGCAATAGGACTGGCTACCTGTGATGTAGTGTCCTATGATGCCTGTTACAGGAGGAGACCTTTCACCAGCATAGGGTACAACAGACAAGGGATGCACAGACAGACAGGAAACCTGTGGTAGTGCGCCATGCACGTGCTGAGTCACTTGAAGCCCGAAATGCCCACAAAGCGAGCAACGCTGCATGCCACACAAGGCACAGACAAGCTGAGACCCAGGAGATGCCGAATAGTTGGCTGGCCGCCAACGCTGCACACCAGGCAAGGCACAGAGAAGCTGAGACCGAATACGACACACTACTTTAAACCACACCCACTCGAAGCAAGACATTGGGAAATCTCACTCAGTAAGGCAGAAGGCATTCTATAAATTCAAGAAATCTCTGTCATTGATGCCTGCGGCATGACTGTGAACAACAGCCGTCTCACACAGGAGGAGACCCTTCAGCAACGGGCATGCAGAAATACTTGCTTATACTTGGTTTCTACGGGCATGAACGGGTATGATCTCAGGGTACATAGGACTCGCGATGATGTCATATAGGCGGATGTCATATAGACCATCACTCACCAGAGACTGCATGATGTCCTATGATGCTTGCCTGGATGACTTTATAATGTCATAGAGACCATCATGTTCATGATGTCATATAGACAGACCATCACTCACGATGTCTGCCTTGATGTCTTTATGCCTGATTAACAACAGGACACACTACTTGAAACCAGACCCATTCGTAGTCTAACCCTAACCCTCAGATCCGAGCAGTACGCCGCAGGCATGACTGTGAATAACACAGCCATCTCAAACAGGAGGAGACCCTTCAGCAACAGGCATGCAGAAATACTTGCGTAGACTTGGTTTCTACAGGTATGGACAGGTATGCACGGGTATGTACTAGTAAAATAGAAGAGATATAGCTCGGCACCGAAGCACCATGTGAAGGAACACCATCCTGAAGAGCCCCCCCCATGCCAGGAGACCACACATCCCTTGACCACAGGGCATGACACAGAGGCCACCCTGCCCAGGACAGACCGGGGCCCACACCACAGCTGTAAGGCAAATGCATAGAGCCCCCACCCATTCAAGCCAGAGCGACCCACAAGACCAACAGCCCTGCAGATGGGCCAAGCAGCATCTGGCATGAGGAGCTCCACTGAGGAAAACACTGGAGCTAAAATGCAGAAAATACAAAATGAAACTAAAAACGCATAAAACAAAAGGAACCAAAAACCCATACTTAAAAACTGAGCTAAAAACACATCAAAATAAAAAGAGATGACAAAACCTAGAAACAAATGGAGCTAAGAAGAATGTAGAACAACACAACATAAATGACAGCTTCAGTAATAGTTAAATAGGTTTGTTAAAAGCCAAATTAAAAAGGTGGGTCTTGAGCCTGTTCTTAAGAACAGCTATTGACTCTGCAGCCCTGTAGGCTCTCTGGCAGGCTGTTTCACAGACGAGGGCCATAGTAGTCAAAGGAAGCATTACCATAAGTCTTGGTCTTGACTTTGGCAACCGTTAAAAGGCCAGTACCAGAGGACCTCAGGGTCCGCGAGGGTTCATCAGGTAAAAGTGGCTCAGATAGATAAGAAGGCCCAAGACCATTGAGGCATTTCAAAACTACTAAGAGAACCTTAAAATCGATCCTAAAATGCACAGGGGGCCAATGCAGCAATTTTAAAACTGGTGTAATATGTGCCTGCCCTCGTCAGCACTCATGCTGCTGAATTTTGGAGCAGTTGGAAAGGTGATAACGTTTTTTGGGGAAGACCAGAGAGCAGGGCGTTACAGTAGTCTATATGATTGGTAATAAAAACATGCATCAAGACCTCTGTGCTGGCAAGAGAGAGAGAAGGCTGTATTCCTAAGATTATAAAATCCAATTTTCGTTATATTTTTAATGTGTGAAATAAAATTTAAATCAGTCTAGAAGGACGCACAGGTTCTTGGCACAATGTGTAGGTTTTAGACCTAGCAATTTAGGTAAAAATGTCTCTCTCTTGTCTTCAGGATCAATGATTAAAACTTCTGCTTTGTCCTGGTTGAGCTGTAGGAAGTGCTCTTCAGTGGTGTGAAAAAGTGTTTGCCCCTTTCCTGATTTCTCGGTTTTTTGTATGTTTGTCACACTTAAATGTTTCAGATCATCAAACAAATTTAGATATCAGACAACGATAGCACACGTTAACATAAAATGCCGTTTTTAAATGAAGCTGTTTATTTTTTTTTTATTTTCAGTTTTTGTAAAGGATATACATGTCATTACAGCATTGCATTGTTTACATTTTCATCACATATTTCCCCTTTTTTTGACAACATTGGAAAAAAAATTATTACAACACCCTTTTTTTAAGTGAAAGAAAAGAAAAATTAAAAAAAATCGAAAGCAGAAAAATAAGAGCATCTGAGTAGCGTTGGAACAAAGAGAGGTGCCATTATTGAAATGGTGTTTGTGCAAGATTAGATCTGATGGAAGACACATATGCGTTCCAGGGTTGCCAAAAGTTCAAGAACCCATCCATGTCCTGTCTCAGTGCAAATGTCAACTTTTCCATCAAATAAATGTCCTGAATCACGTTAATCCAATCTTCAGGTGCAGGACAGTCTTTCGATATCCAATTTTTTGTTAGAGCTTTTTTACTTGCCAATATTAAAACAGTGAATAAGTATTTTTCTCCTCGTCTTTCCAGTGATTCCGGTAGTAAACCCAAATACAAAGTTACAAAAGAAAAGGGAATTGTTACTTTGAATATTTTCCCCAATATTGTCTGTACATTGGTCCAATATTAGTGGATAACTGGGCATGACCAAAACACATGAAAATGATTTGCAGTCTTTTCACCACACAAGCACCAACAATTCAACCCTTTACGAGTAAATTTGTTTTGTGCAGGTGTTCTGAAAAATCTTAAATTTTTCCATCCAAATTCTCTCCACTGCAGGGATGAAGTACTTTTCCATTGTTGTTTATTTAGCTTTTCCCATATTTCCAGTTGTAAAGTGAAATTCTCCTCTTTTTCCCATCTCTCTTTTATATATGATGTGTTGTCTCCTTTTAAATCTTGAAGACCAAGGTATATTTTAGAAATGTATCTGATCCCTGGGATCCCTTTATATGCCATTAAGAAAACCTTCAGAACACCTGACTGGGCCCTTTCCAAATTCTCCTTTTTAAGTATTTTGTTTATGTGGTGTCTAAGCTGAAAGAACCTGTAAAGGTCTTGATTTACTAGACCTTGTTTTTTCAAATCTTCAAAACTTCTTAAAGTTTGCCCTTTAAAAAAAATCGTAATATTTTATCAGTCCGTTCTCTTTCCACTTTTTAAATCTAGTGTCTGTTTTATTAGGAGTAAAATCCTGATCATAGGAAATCCATTGCAATAATCGATAGGGTTCTTTAGTTTGATTCTCTCTGACCATCTTAAACCAAATTTTTAGCGGGGTCTCTATCCACGGGTTAGTGTTATTCAAAAGTTTAGGTAAGGCATTATTCCCTATTATCGCCTGTAGGGGAATGTCACTTGTTATATTTGGCGTTCTATCTCCTTTCATTGTGCAGTGTAGACTGGGTTACATATCTCTACTAAAGTTTTAATTTGCGCGTCTTTAAAATAGTCCCTGATATTTGGCAGCGTGAGCCCACCTTTGTTTTTGTTTAGCTGTAGGGTTCTATATCTGATTCTTGGTCTCTTGCCCTGCCATATGAATGTTGAGATCCTTCTATCCAGTTCTTGCCATGTTTTTTTGGGAGGTTCTGCTGGTATCGTTTGGAAAAGGTATAGAAGACGTGGAAGTATATTCATTTTGACTGCTTCAGTTCTTTGTGCAGTACCCAAGAATGGTATCATATTCCATCTTGCTAGATCAGATTTTATTTTTGTCATCAGTGGATCATAGTTTAGTGTTATAATTTTGTTGAGTTGTTTCGGGATATTGACCCCCAGATATTTCATAGATTCCATCTCCCAGTTAGTTTTGAATTTGCTTAGTAAATATTGACTTTGGGTTATAGTTGAATATTAAAATTTGGGTTTTATGCATGTTTAATTCGTACCCCGATAACTCTCCATACTCTGAAAAAACTGAGATTAATTCTGGAAAAGAGGTGTCCGGCTGCCCCAGGTATATTAAAATGTCATCAGCAAAGAGTGCCATTTTGTGTTCCTTCTGACCAAGTGTAATACCTTGAATTTTTTGATTCTGTCTTATCCATTGGCTCAGAGGTTCTATGAAGATTGAAGCTGTTTATTATTGAAGGAAAATAAAACAAAATGTGCCCCCTAAATCTAATAACTGGTTGGGCCACCCTTAGCAGCAACAACTGCAATCAAGCATTTGCGATAACTGGCAATGAGTCTTATACAGTGCTGGGAAGGAATTTTGGCCCACTCATCTTTGCAGAATTGCTGTAATTCAGCCACATTGGAGGGTTTTTGAGCATGAACGGCCTTTTTTGAGGTCATGCCACAGCATCTCAATCAGATTCAGGTCAGGACTTTGACTAGGCCACTCCAAAGTCTTCATTTTGTTTTTCTTAAGACATTCAGAGGTGGACTTGCTGGCATGTTTTGGGTCATTGTCCTGCTGCAGAACCCAAGTGGGCTTTAGCTTGAGGTCACGAACAGATGGCCGGACATTCTCCTTCAGGATTTTTTGGTAGACAGTAGAATTCATGGTTCCATTTACCACAGCAAGTCTTCCTGGTCCTGAAGCAGCAAAACAGCCCCAGACAATCACACTGCTACCACCATATTTTACTGTTGGTATGACGTTCCTTTTCTGAAATGCTGTTACTTTTATGCCAGATGTAATGGGACACACACCTTCCAAAAAGTTCAACTTTTGTCTCGTCAGTCCACAGAGTATTTTCCCAAAAGTCTTGGGGATCATCAAGATGTTCTCTGGCAAAAATGAAACAAGCCTTTATATTCTTTTTGCTCAGCAGTGATTTTCATCTTGGAATTCTGCCATGCAGGCCATTTTTGCCCAGTCTTTTTCTTATGGTGGAGTCATGAACACTGACCTTAACTGAGGCAAATGAGGTCTACAGTCCTTTGAATGTTGTTGTGGGGTCTTTTGTGACCTCTTGGATGAATCGTTGCTGTGCTCTTGGGGTAACTTTTGGTCGCCCGGCCACTCCTGGGAAGGTTCACCACTGTTTCATGTTTTCGCCATTTGTGGATAATGGCTCTCACTGTGGTTTGCTGGAGTCCCAAAGCTTTAGAAATGGCTTTATAACCTTTTCCAGACTGCTAGATCTCAATTACTTTGTTTCTCATTTGTTGTTGAATTTCTTTGGATCGCAGCATGATGTCTAGCTTTTGAGGATCTTTTGGTCTACTTAATTTTGTCAGACAGGTCTTATTTAAGTGATTTCTTGATTGAGAACAGGTGTGGCAGTAATCAGACCTGGCTGTGGCTAGAGGAATTGAACTTAGCTTTCCATAGATGTGTTAAACCACAGTTAATTTATGTTTTACTTGGGGGGGGGGGGGATCACTTTTTCACACAGGGTAATGTAGGTTTGGATTTATTTTTTTTTACTCTTAATAAACACCTTCATTTAAAAACTGCATTTTGTGTTTACTTGTGTTATCTTTGTCTAATATTTAGTTTGATGATATGAAACATTTAAGTGTTACAAATGTACAAAAAAATGAGAAATCAGGAAGGAGGCAAACACTTTTTCCACACCACTGTATATCAAAAATACAGTTCAAAAGGGCATCAATTGGTTTTGTGTCATCAGGAGACACAGCAATGTACATCTTCATCACCTGTGATTGACCCATTAAAAACCCTTCATCCAGTCACATTAGAGGGTCATTAATATTAATGAGAAGACTAAGAAATTTACAGCTTTTTTTGATGAGCTGTAAAACAACTCAGGAGTATCGTTTTTGTCTTTAAATTTATTAAGTTTTAAAAAAAACTGTTTAATTGCACATTTTCTATAATTAATTGTGATTTATCATTGAAATTACAACAAAGAAACAATGGGGGGGGAGTATTTTAAAGCAACTTTTAATTAGATTTTTTTGAATAAAATGTAACTAGCCCTCATATTCAACAAAATACTGCTAAAGCAACATAACACACTTGATTAAAAAATTTATGATTGCAATCTGTAATTCTTATTCAGTTCATTATAAAGAGGGAGTCAGTTTCTCTGCAACACTACAGTTTTTAATGCTGTTGCCACATTTGTCATTTTATGTTGAAAAGTCAAAGAGGAAGTTAGTGCTTCTCCTAAAGGTAACTTAACCTAACTAGAAAAGAACTCGGAGAGCGCAGACCTCCGCCAAGCGCCGCAGTTCCCCCCATGCAGTGTTCAGATTCCTTGATCATGAAAACATATGCCAAGCAGTGGTTCAGTAGTTATTCACGAAAATGGCATTTTCCGTAATGGCGGCCACAGTTCTCCCCATAGAGTGTTTGTGTGTATGTTTTCAGATTCCTTGACCATGAAAACATATGACGAGCAATTGGATTGACAGTGATAGGAGTAGTGGTTCAGTAGTTATTGAGGAAAATGGCATTTTCCGTAATGGTGGTTTAGCGCCACAGTTCCCCCCATACAGTGTTTGTGTGTATGTTTTCAGATTCCTTGACCATGAAAACATATGACAAGCAATTGGATTCACCATGATAGGATGAGTGGTTCAGTAGTTATTCTTGAAAATGGCCTTTTCCGTAATGGCGGCCACAGTTCCCCCCATACAGTGTTTGTGTGTATGTTTTCAGATTCCTTGACCATGAAAATATATGACTAGCAATTGGCTTGACAATGATAGGATTAGTGGTTCAGTAGTTATTGAGGAAAATGGCATTTTCCGTAATGGCGGTTTAGCGCCACAGTTTGCCCCATACAGTGTTTGTGTGTACGCTTTCAGATTCCTTGACCATGAAAACATATGACTAGCAATTGGATTCACAACAATTGGATTGACAATGATGGGATTAGTGGTTTAGTAGTTATTCACGAAAATGGCATTTTGCATAATGACGGTTTTCTTGTGGACGGTGATCCGGATCACCACCAAAATGTAATCATCTGTAGGATACCCCATTTCTGACAATCTGTGAAAATTTCACGAAAATCCGTCCATAACTTTTTGAGTTATCTTGCTAACAGACAAACCAACAGACAAACCAACAAACAGACAAACCAACGCCGATGATCACATAACCTCCCCCTTTGGCGGAGGTAATTATCTCAACCCTTGAAAGTGCAGCTAAACAGAGCAATTGACATCTAGAGCCCCTGACCTTAATGATGAAATTTTATTCCCTTTATATTGGAGTGTGTTTTTTTCTCTACTCACTGTGACAGAAACTTTCCCTCATTTCATACTTTTGAGCATGCAGCCCTTATGTAAAGCTACATCAGCTGTATCTATGTGTGTGTGCTGTAAGTGGGGTTTGTGCATGCAGAGTAAGGTGACCCTGAGTATCAGTTTAGTATGGTCTAAATCAAAATGCTGAAAAAGAAGACCTACTCTTGTTTTAAGATGAGCCAGCTGCTGAGACAAACACGTCACCACTGCCAACACCACCTCAGGGAATGACCTGATGCCGTCATTTTTTTTTTAAAATTGTGTTAATTGGCCCACATTAATTGAAAAAGTTAACGCTATTCCCAGCCCTACTACATACGTATTATATGTACTTGAGAATATGAAAACTTAAAACCCTCTCATACTATGTATATTCCAGGATTAATTTTAAGTGGATGTTTGTATCTGTGACTGTTCTGGGATTATCAATAAACTGCACAAATAGAATTAGGAATACATAAAAATCTTCAAATAAGGAAAACCTGGTATAAGTTTTGTCTCTGTACAATATTATGGCAGTTAATAGCATGTTCAGTGTCTGATTGAAGCTCTCCTTTATTCTTCTTGACCAATTAGTTGCTTTCCATAACTTCAACCCATGCTTTTTTAGTTATGTCTTTGTATCACTTTTTTTATTTCTTCCTCTCTCTTTTTTGAACCCACACTGTTAAAATTTAATTTGTATGTCCATTTTTTTGCACACAGTTTTACTTTTTTTGGCATCACAACACAAATTGCTGCACCTTTCTTCCCCCAAGCCTCCTTCATTGCCTCCCAGAAATGGTGAACTTGCTTCCCGTCATCATCCTACCTCCCATCTTCCTATGGTGTCTTCTCCCTCTACTTCCCTAAACCCTCCCAGTTTTTTCTCTCCATGGTCCTGAGTTTGTTCCTGGTTATAATGGTGCAGATTACAGGAGGCAGAGAGGCACCGCATGTCAGCTGAGGAGGGGACCAGGCGCTTCAAGGTGGACTTTGCTAACAAAGCTGACAGCCTGCAGCGGCAGATCGAGCACAGGGAAAAACAGCTGTAAGCAAGCGAGCAAAACAGACACAGATGACTAGTAGTCACATCTTTACCTGCAGTTTTTTTCTTAATTCCTCAATATCAGACTTCCATTGATGAAAAACAATCTATATACTTTATTTTATAGTATGCTATTTGTATTCTTCTTGTTGGTTCATGTGTTTTTGTTGTACGTGTAGGCAGCAGCTAGAAACGGACCTGAAGATAGAGAGGGAGTGGAGACAGACTTTGCAAAATGATCTGGACAGAGAGAGGGACACGGTGGCTCAACTCAGTACAGAGGCTCTGCAGATCAATGGGCTAAAGAAGGTGAGTAGAGACACACAGACACAATTATTCATCATCATCATCATCATCATCATAGCAGTCTGTCGGGGCGACAATGAGTGTTTCATTTAGGTCTGATCAGATTCCTCCACGCAGCTCTGTCCTTTGCCTTCCGCTGCCAGGAACTCCTGACCTTGTTAACCTGGGCAATGTCCGAGCCAGTATGAGTTGCTTTCTGACTGACCATTTCACGAAACTGCTTGCAAAGTATTTGAGTACCGCTAGCTTTTGCTGGACTAGCGACACATTCATGGCAGATAGAGGTATCATCAGTGGCAAGGACAGGCCAAGACAAACTGACTCCAGTATCTGTTGCAGTGACTGACCAGATGATAGGTTTGTTTATCATCACTCTATAAAAGCAAGAAGTGTGTGTGTGTGTGTGTGTGTGTCTCATGCTTCATAGGACATCATAGGACGGCCTATGATCTCTGCCTGAACATCATAGGACGGCCTATGAATTCAGGCATCATAGGACACATAGACAAATGTGTCTTTATGATGTCATATAGACCATGTGTCTTTGAACTCAGGCATCATAAGACACATAGACATATGCGTCTTTATGATGTCATATAGACCATGAACTCAGGCATCATAGGACGACTCGTGACACAGACACTATCACAGAGATAACCTAGGACTGGGCTATTAACAAAAATTAAACCAAAACCGACATTTGGGGTGTAAAGCCGATGTAATTTTGCTCATGTTGGTTTTCCCCCTCTCCCTGTTGTATGCGTGTGTATAGAGAGCTTTTCATGTACTGCCCCTTCAAGATGTGCCCACGGAGTTACATGTGCAGACTCGTAACTCCGCGCCCCAGAAGCAGCGCAGTTGGTGCTGTTTGGAAGCGGCAGAACACTGCAGAAAAATGAAAATGGCTTGAAACGAAAAACAGTGTTGTCTCCGTTCACATATAGTGTGAGGATTGACTCTTTATTTAATCTGAAGATGCCAAGAAAAAGTGATCGAAGTGCACAGAAACACATAGACATTGAAGCTAGGCCGTTGTTGGCCTCTGATGGCTTTCCACATTATTTCAACTGTTTTCCAGTGGGAATTCACAACAAAATGGACAAACTAAGGCTGTATCTAAGAATCTGATAAGAGACTCCTGATCACTGCAATGATAATATAATCATGGTTGCGTAAAGGACTCTCTTAGTGCAGTTAACAAGCTAATTAACTTCACATAACCCACAAACTCGCAAGAGGTATGTAAACAAACAGTGACTTCTGTGCTGGACAATGTATAATTTGGGTGTGAAATGATAATAGTTCTATTCTTTATTATATTATGCTCATTTACTACCACACCGCAGTGATATATTCATTGATAATATTGCTTAATTATGAGCCTTATCAGTAAACTATAAGGGATAAGAAATGACCAAAAAAAAAAAAAGGAAACTGACGTGAAAGGGTCAGTTAACCATGATGCTGATTTAAGGTCAAATTGCCCAACCCTACGTTGACCTCAGTATGAATGACTGGAAAAAGACTGACTGATCTCCATTGTTCTGTATCGTAGAGCATGACTGCTGTGAAACTTCTAGACAGTTAGGCTAATTACTGTATTAAATCTCACTCAAGCAGACAACATGCCGACGGCTCATTGCTCCCAGGCTGCACAGGTTGTAGCAAAGATTAGCAACGTTTCACTGCAGGCAGCAGTACTGGAGGTATTCCTGTCACAGTAAACACAAAACCTTCCCACCAAAACCAAAGCGACTGTAACACAATGCAAAGCTCTTCAGCTGATGTAATGTGAGGTGTGCGGTGACTTTCTGTGCTGTTCAACTATTCTCATTCTAACATCAGAGCAGATGCTAATTAATTAGCCTCATCCCAGTAGTTTTCAGTAGCACTGTACGACACCTTTATAATCCTTAATAACATATTGTTAACTTATTAAATTCAGCCTTTAGTCAAATCACTATCAAGCACTCATTTTATAATGGACATAACGAAGAGAAGCTGCAGTGAAGGTTACATTAAACATGAGCTGATAAAATTAGCAGTCAGCAGGAGCTGTATAATAAGCACAAAAGCCACACACAAATACACAATATAACGGCCAGATAAAAACAAAATATTTCCAGAGTTAATTCTTAAATCATGGGCTGTAGAAGTTCTGAATAACGGCACAAACAGTTATGAATTCCACATATTTTTCATGTATAAATCCTGTTAGCTCATCATGAGTCTGTCAGTTTGCTGCTGTCAAGATCATTGTTCATCTTCTTCAAAAAGCTTCTAAATGTGTACCTTGCTGTAATAATTTAGTCCTAATTCTTGAGTTTTTCTAAGGACAGCGATGGTGTCTGATGGGTTTTGTGTGTCCTTTTGCGGGAAAAGTAAAATGGCTATTTTAGATTATAGTGATGTTTTGTTTTGTTTGTTTTTTTTTCATTTTTAAGGCATATCTTCGTGGACATGTGGAATGATGTATTCATTCTTTGTTTTCCAGGAGTTCCATCGTCTCCAGGATGAAAATATTCAGCTGAAAACGATCTGTGAGGACCAAGAAAAAGCTCTGGAGGAACTAGGCTCCAAACTCAGCGAGTACGTAAATTTTAATTCATAAATGTAGCAGTACTCAGCATGCTTTGCATTTCTGGAAAAGAAAATATCTGATTGTTTTACTGTAAAGTAGCGGTTTTGCCCAATTTACAGTGAAAAACTTTAATTCTAAGTTTGATAAGTAATTTAGTTGGTTTTGCAGATGATTCCACATGATGTCAGAGGAAAAAGAACTGATGAGCTGTGGTGGGTGACACTGTCCTTTATCTTTGCCTTCTTGTTTCACCCTAAATTGTTCTCTCAACAGATCCAAGCTGAAGATTGAGGACATCAAAGAAGCCAACAAAGCACTTCAGGTAAATTAGCAGATGGCTACAGAGGAAGAACATCAGCACATCACTTAAAGCACTCCCTGCCTCAGAATAGGTCTTAAATAGTTACGGGATAGAAAACAGTATCATATTCTAGGTTCTGACAGTGTGAGGGGTGTGCAAGCCAGTGTACTTCTAGTGCCGGTCCCATGCCCAGGTAAATAGGGAGGGTTGTATCAGGAAGGGCATCCGACGTAAAACCTTTGCCAAATCAAACATGCGGATCATGACGGATGAGACTTCCATAATGGATTGGTCAAGGCCCGGATTAACAACGACCGCCACCGGTGCTGTTAACCGACAGGGTGCCGGTGGAAATTGGGCTACTGTTGGTCGAAGATTGAGGAGGAGGAGAGGGGGAAGGTGTGTTAGGAGGGAGAGAGAGAGAAAAGGAAAGGGAGAAGTGTGGCAGTGACAGTAGAGACTTTAAATGTAGGAACTATGACCGGTAAAGGCAAAGAATTGGCTGATATGATGAAGAGAAGGAAAGTAGATATACTGTGTGTTCAAGAAACCAGATGGAAGGGAAGCAAGGCTAGGAGCATTGGATTTAAACTGTTCTACCATGGTATAGGAGGAGAAATGGAGTAGGAGTAATCCTGAAAGAAGAGTATGTGACGGGTGTTAAGGAGGTGAAGAGGAAGTCAGACAGGATCATGAGTTTGAAGCTAGAAGCCCATGGTGTAATGTTGAATGTTGTCAGTGCATATGTCCCACAAGTTGGATGTCAGGTAGAAGAGAGAGGAATTCTGGAGTAAGTTGGATGAAGTGGTAGAGAGTGTTCCTGAGTGTGTGTGTGTGTGTGTGTGGGGGGGGGGGTGATTGGAGCAGACTTCAATGGACATGTAGGTAAAGGGTACAGAGGTGATGATGAGGTGCTGGGTAGGTATGGTCTTAAGGAGAGAAATGTGGAAGAACAGATGGTTGTGGATTTTGCTAAAAGGATGGAAATGGCTGTGGTGAGTACATACTTCAAGAAGAGAGAGGAACATATGGTGACTTAATCAAGAGTGGAGGAAGGTGCACACAGGTGGACTACATCTCATGCAGAAGGAGAAATCTGAAAGAGATAGGCGACTGCAAAGTAGTGGTAGGGGAGAATGTAGCTAGACAGCATTGGATGGTAGTCTGTAGGATGACTTTGGAAAGAAAGAAGAGGAAGAGAGTGAACGCAGAGCCAAAGATTAAGTGGGGAAGTTACAGAAGGGAGAAGGTTGAACAGAGTTTAAGAAGGAGTTGATAAGGCTCTGGATGGTAGGGAAGAATTACCAGATGACTAGGAAAATGCAGCTAAAGTATTGAGGGAAATGGGTAGAAAGGTATGCGGTGTATCCAGTGGTCAGAGGAAGGAAGACAAAGAAACTTGGTGGTGGAATGAGGAGGTACAGGAAAGTATTCAAAGGAAGAAGTTAGCAAAGAAAAAGTGGGATAGTCAGGGAGATGAAGAAAGGAGACAGGAGGATTTGGAATCTAGGCACATGGCAAAGAGAAAGGAAAAGGCATACTGTATAGTGAGCTGTATGAGAGGCTGGAAACTAAGGGAAGAAAAAAGGACTTGAATCGATTGGCGAGATCGAGCTGGAAAGGATGTGCAGCAAGTTAAGTTGATTAAGGACAGAAATGGTAATGTACTAACAAGTGATGAGAGTGTGTTAAGAAGGTGGAAGGAGTACTTTGAGGAGCTGATGAATGAAGAAGATCAGAGAGCGCAAGGAGGATGGATGAAGGAAAGATGGTGAACAAGGAACTCCCGAGGATTAGCAAGGCAGAAGTGAGGGCAACTTTGAAGAGGATCAAAAATGGAGAGGCGGCTGGTCCAGATGACATACCTGTGGAAGTATGGAGATGTTTAGGAGAAATGCCAGTGGACATTTTAACCAGATTGTTTAACACAATCTTGGAGAGTGAGAGGATGCCTGAGGAGTGGAGAACTATTTTGCTACCAGTTTTCAAGAACAAGGGTGATGCTCAGAGCTGTAGTAACTACAGAGGCATAAAGTTGATCAGCCACACTATGAAGATATGGGAAAGAGTTGAAGCCAGGTTAAGAGGAGAGGTGACAATCAGTAAGAAGCAGTACTGTTTCATGCCAAGAAAGAGTACTACAGATGCAATGTTTGCTTTAAGAGTGTTGATGGAGAAGTATAGGGAAGGTCAGAAGGAGTTGCACTGTGTCTTTGTGGATCTAGAGAAAGCATATGATCAGGTGCCAAGAGAGGCAGTGTGGTACTGTATGAGAAAGTCAGGAGTGGCAGAGAAGTATGTGAGGGTGATGCAGGACATGTATGAGGACAGTGAAATGGTGGTGAGGTGTGCTGTAGGAGTGACAGATGGATTCAAGGTGGGGGTGGGGTTACATCAGGGATCAGCTCTGAGCCCCTTCTTATATGGCATGGTGATGGATAGGCTGACAGACGAGGTCAGGCAGGAGTCTTCGTGGACCATGGTGTTTGCAGATGACATTGTGATCTGTAGTGAGAGTAGGAAGCAGATGGAAGAGAACCTGGAGAGATGGAAATATGTTCTGGAGAGAAGAGGAATGAAAGTCAGTAGAAGCAACATGAGTATGAATGAGAGGGAGGCAGGTGTAATGGTGAAAATGCAAGGATTAGAGGTAGTGAAGGTAGATGAGTTTAGATACCTGGGGTCAGCCATCCAAAGCAATGGAAAATGCACAATAGAGATGAAGAAGAGTGCAGGCAGGGTGGAGTGGGTGAAGACGAGTGTCAGTGGTGATTTGTGACAGAAGGATAGCAGCAAGCATGAAAGGGAAGATTTACAAAATGGTAGTGAGACCTGCTATGATGTATGGTTTGGAGACAGTAGTGCTGACAAAGACAGGAGGTGAAGCTGGAGCTGGCAGAGTTGAAGATGCTAAGATTCTCTTTGGGAGTGACTAGGAGGGACAGGATTAGAAATGAGTGTACCAGAGGGACAGCTCAGGTTGTGCGGTTTGGAGACAAAGTAAGAGGCAAGGCTGAGATGGTTTGGACATGTGCAGAGGAGGGATAGTGAATATATTGGACAAAGGATGTTGAAGATGGAGCTGCCAGGCAGTAGGAGAAGAGAAGGACCACAGAGAGGATTCATGGATGTAGTGAAGGAGGACATGGAGAGGGTCGGTGTTACAAAGGAAGATGCAAGGAATAGGGTGAGATGGAGGCAGATTATCCGCTGTGGCGACCCCTAAAGGGAGAAGCCAAAAGCAGAAGAAATTTCTGACAGTGTGACAGACAAAAAAAAATACATTTTGCTTGAATTAAACCCTTTTAACAAAGTCTGTTAAAAAAATTTTTTTGCAATCTTCTGTTTTCAGGCTCTGAAGTTGAATTGGTATTGTTATGTTGTGTGTAGTTTTGTGAATTCAAACACTACTGTTGTTTCAGGGTGGTCAGGTTTGGCTGAAGGACAAAGAAGCAAGTCACTGCAAACTGTGTGAGAAGGAATTCTCAATCTCAAGAAGAAAGGTTCGTTCTCGGTTTATAACATGACCAACAATGGAAAAACTTGTCTTTAGATTTTAAGCTGCTTCATTACTAATGGTTACTGTAGTTGAATAAGTAGATGCTTTTTATAAGCCATTAACTTGTTTGGAAACATTGATTCACAAGCGTGTCAAGATACCATACCACTTACATGATTCTTCAAGAACTGCATTTTAAAATTCTTTGATTTTATTTTAATTCATCACAAAAATAATATACTAGATTGAAAACTAGATATCTGCAAGGATACCTAGTTTGCAGCTACACCTGCAGGTGCAGTTGCAGGCCTCACTACACCTGCGGCTGTGGCGCAGTTGTTGTGAGGCCGACCACTGATTGGAGGGTCAGGAGTTCGATTCTCGCTCCGTCTCTGTCGAAGTGTCCTTGAGCAAGACACTGAATCCCCAGTTGCTCCTGGTGGGTCAGGCTAGCACCTGTGTATGGCAGCTCTGCTGCCCTCAGTGTGTGAATGTGTGTGTGAATGGGTGGATAGCAGGATCTGTAAAGTACTTTGGCCGTCCAGAGATGAGTAAAAAGTGCTATATACAGTGGGTATAAAAGGTCTACACACCCCTGTTCAAATGCCAGGTTTTTGTGATGTAAAAAAATGAGACCAAGATGAATCATTTCAAAACTTTTTCCACCATTAATGTGACCTATAACCTGTACAACCCAATTGAAAAACAAACTGAAATCTTTTAAGGGGAAAAATAAAAAACTTACAATAACCTGTTGCATAAATATGCACACCTTAAACTAATACTCTATTGCAGCACCTTTGGCTTTTACTGCAGCACTCAGTCTTTTTGGGTAGGAGTCTATCAGCGTGGCACATCTTGATGTGGCAATATTTGCCCACTCTTCTTTGCAAAAACGCTACAAATCTGTCAGATTGCAAGAGCATCTGTGCAGAGCCCTCTTCAGATCACCCCACAGATGTTCGATGGGATTCAGGTCTGGACTCTGGCTGGGCCATTCCAAAACCTTAATCATCTTCTGGTGAAGCCATTCTTTTTTTGATTTGGATGTGTGCTTTGGGTCATTGTTATGCTGAAAGATGAAGTTCCTCTTCATCTTTCAGCTTTCTAGCAGAAGCCTAGAGGTTTTGTGCCAACACTGACTGGTATTTGGAACTGTTTATAATTCCCTACACCTTCAGGTTCAGGTTACTTTGTTTGTACCCGTAGGTAGATTTGTTTTGCAGTCTGGTGACATCCATATTTACAAACCACAATTACATTTAACATAAACACAAACACAGGCACACATGAAGCTGACTATAAACATGATAAAAATACTCAAGGCTCCATCAATCAGGATATAAAGACAACGAGATGAGAGAAAAACCAGAGATAAGAGAGAAGGGTCATATTAAAAAGTTAAAGACTAGTCAAAGAGGTTTAAAAACTCCAAAGGTCTAAAACCCAATAAAAGATTTAGAACCCAGATAAAAATCCTACAAAAATAAGTAAATATACAATGGAGTTAATAAATAGGTAACTAAATTATGTCCAATATATTGTTACAATTTGTTCAGCTCTTTGACAGCAGCAGGAACAAAGCTGTTTTTGTAGTGCTGGGTTTTACTTTTTGGGACAGCAAACCTCCGTCTTGAGGGAAGAAGCTGAAAGTGGCAGTGCAAAGGGTGGGAGTCATCATTTAAAATGGAGATAGCAATCCTCTGTACCTGTCTGGTGTACAAGGATGTCAGGCTCAGCTGTGACTCACCAATCAAACGACTGGACCATCTAACTACCTGATCCAAGGATTTCCTCTGTTTCAGTTTTATCTGACCAAACCATGACACTAAAGAAAAGGATAAAACAGATTCAATAAAAGCCCGATAAAACATTGTCATTATGGTTCGGTCAATTTGGAAGCGTGCAAGTTTCCTTAAACAATGCAAATGTTGCTGACCCTTTTTGCACACCCTTTCACAGTTCTCTTCAAAGTTTAAATTACTATCAATAATCGTCCCAAGATATTTGTAGGATTGTACACATTCAGTGGTCTGGCCTTTTAGTACGGTGACTTTGTGCCTGGGAGTTTTCCTCCTAAAGTCAATAATCATATGTTTAGTTTTTGTCCTATTCAGCTGCAGGTAGGAGTCCTCACACCAGTGAACAAAATCATCAACTACTGGGCCGTGGCCACTCTCACCATCCTGGAGGAGACTGAGAATAACTGAATCATCAGCATACTTTATAATGTGTCTGTTGTCATGTCTGCTCCGACACATATTTGTGTACAGGATGAAGAGTAGTGGTGACAACACACACCCCTGAGGAGAGCCAGTAGAAGAGCACTTTTGGTCAGACAATGTACCATTGACCCTTACTCTCTGTGTCCTGTTGGTTAAGAAATCCAGAAGCCAACCCACCAGATTATTGCTCAAATCAAATTGTTGCAGGAGCCTTTCAACTAAAATATGAGGTTGGATTGTATTAAAGGCGGAGGAAAAGTCCACAAATAACAGCCTGGCGTGTGTCCCATTAAAATCCAGATGTTAAAAAGCATGTTAAACAGAGTGACAGTGGCATCCTCCACTCCTTTGTGAGGCCTATATGCAAACTGCAAAGGATCCAATGCATGTTCAGTCTGCTTTAGGATCTCAGATCTGACCAGTTTTTTAAAAATTTTCATTAAAATTGAAGTCAAAGCAACTGGTCTAAAGTCATTTACCGTTTTAGGACAGCTGGATTTTAGATCGGGAACAACCACGGCATCTTTCCAGATCTTAGGCACATGTTGTGTCTGTAAGGACTTATTGAAAATGTAATGAAATACAGGACTCGGTTCATGTGCACAGGACTTTACCAAGCGCCCACATATATTATCAGAGCCCTGACTTTTGTTCACTTTTACAGCACAGAACTCCCTTTTAATATTCTGCACCTCAATATTAAAGTGCTGATTGTCTTTGAGTTTCTGTTTCAAATCTTGGGTTTCTGTGCTAAAATCAGAGGAATCAAAACGACCATAAAAACAATTAAGAGCATTAGCCAGCTCTGTGTCTGAATTAAAACCATCTAAAAACACACGATTACTGCGCTCTGTGCTCTGAAGGCCTACAATAGTTTTCATACTGGCCCAGGCTGAACCAAGTTTCTTTGTTGCCATCTTGCTTTCCAATTCTGATTTATAATTCTGTTTTGCTCTTAAAATTTCGGCCTTCAGCTCTTTTGTGGCAACCTGTAGCTCAGAAACAGACCCCTATTTAAAGGCAAGTGCTTTTCTCTGTAAGCAGGATTTAACTGATTTTGTAACCCATGGCTTGTTGTTGGGATATATTTTGACACGTTTACGTGGAACGATCATATTTTTACAGAAAGCCATGTATGAGCATGTGACGTCCACCAAAGAGTCCAAATCATCCCCGCAGGACAGTGTCAACACCTCCCAGTCCGTACAGCTAAAGCATTCCTGGAGGCAGTGCACTGAATCCTCTGTCCACACATCTATGTCTCTGGTCTTCACCTTGCCTCTTTTGAGAGCAGTTTTATATGTGGGCAGCAAATGTACACAGTTGTGATCTGAGGATCCTAAAGGAGGAAGGGGAAGTGTTTTATAGGCCCTCTCAATAGATCCATAGCACAGGTCCAATGTCTTTTTTCGCCTGGTTGGGCAGGAGACCTACTGATAAAAGTTTTTAAGTGTCTTCTTTAAAGAAACATGGTTAAAATCCCCAAGAATAAAGTTTGGAGCCTCTGGAGAAATTGACTGCAGCCGCTGGACCACATCAAAAACGGTGCTGGAGGCGGAGTCAGCGTCTGCCCTCGGGTGAATGTACACAGTCGTGATGAAAAGTTGGGGGAACTCACGGGGCAGATAAAAGGGGCGTAGCGATACGGACAGAAGCTCCACATCGGGTGTACTGATGCGTTCTCTGACCGTGACAGATGTACAGTACTGTTTATTAATATATAAACATACGCCACCCCCCTGATGTTTCCCCGTTACCACTTCCTGCCGATCCGAGCGAAGTGGGGCTCCAAAGCCATCAATCCACAGGTCCGCATCCCGGTCATGCGCCGTAAGCCACGTCTCCGTGTAAGCCATGACACAGCAGTTCTTGAAGTCCTTCTGGTAGCGTACATTCCCTTGAATTTCATCTACTTTATTTCTCATGGATTGTACGTTCCCCAAAATCATGGAAGGAAGAGGAATGCTGTTAAACTGACGCCTTCTCAGATTAAATTTTACGCCTCCACGCTTTCCGCGTTTCCTCCTCTTGTCTCTCTTTTCATCACTGTGTCCATGAAAGTCTCTTAAAATAAAGTCCGGCAGTCGCGGCACAGACTCAAACACAGACGCTGCATTATCCGTGTTTAAATGCAGTAACATGTCTCTGGAATATTGTATTCTCCCCAGCATGATCATGATTGCGCTTACCTCCAAAACAAAGAGCCGGTGTGAAAGAAGCAGCAGTGCAAAAATAAGGAGGAAATCCATATTGATGGAACCAGGGAGCTCTTCGTTATACAGTCCACAAACATTCAAAGACAAAAAGTACACAGAGAATTTTGTTTAAACACATTAAAGTGCGTAAAAACAGAGACACAGACGACGGACTTATTTCACCAGCTGTCGGTCGCTGCGTGCGCATGCGCCCAGCCTTGGCTAAGGCCCCAGTTCCAGCTGAAGAAAAATGGCCCCAAAGCATGATGGTGCTACCACCACGCTTCAGTGTAGGTATGGTGTTCTTTTGGTGATTTTCAGTTTTGTGTTTGCACCAAATATACCTTTTGGAATTGTGGCCAAAAAGTTCAACCTTGGTTTCATTGGACCATAACACATTTTCCCACATGTGTTTGGGAGATTTCAAATGTGTTTTTGCTAAATGTAGCCGGGCTTGGATGTTTTTCTTCATAAGATGAGGCTTCCGTCCCTAGATGGGAGATTGTTGTCACATGTACTAAACAGCCAGTACTTGCCAGGAATTCCTGCAGCTCCTTCAATGTTTCTTTCGGCCTCTTGGCAGCCTCCCTGACCAGTTTTCTTCTCGTCTTTTCATTAATTTTGGAAGGATATCCAGTTCTTGATAATGTCACTGTTGTGCCATATTTTCTCCACTTGATGTTGACTGTCTTCACTGTGTTCCATGGTATATTTAATGCCTCGGAAATTCTTTTGTACCCTACTCCTGACTGATACCTTTGAACAATGAGATCCCTCTGATGCTTTAGAAGCTCTCTGCAGACCATGGCTTGTGCTGTAAGATGTGACTACAAAAATGTCAGGAAAAGCCTATTAGAACAGCTGAACTTTAGTCGGGGTTAATCAGAAGCACTTTAAATGGTGGCAGATGTATGCTGACTCCCATTAACATGAGTTTGAATGTGACTGGTTAATTCTGAACACAACCACATCCCCAGTTATAACAGGGTGTGCATATTTATGCAAACAGGTTATTGTAAGTTTTTAATTTTTCCCCTTAAAAGATTTCAGTTTGTTTTTCAATTGGGTTGTACAGGTTATAGGTCACATTAATGGTAGAAAAAGTTTTGAAATGATTTATCTTGGTCTCATTTTTTACATCACAAAAACCTGGCATTTGAACAGGGATATGTAGACTTTTTATATCCACTGTACAGTGGGGCAAAAAAGTATTTAGTCAGCCACCAACTGTGCAAATTCTCCCACTTAAAAGATGAGAGAGGTCTCCAATTTTCATCATAGGTATACCTCAACTATGAGAGACAAAATGAGGGAAAAAAAATCCAGAAAATCACATTGTCTGATTTCTTTTTTAAAAAGAATTTATTTGCAAATTATGGTGGAAAATAAGTATTTGGGCAATAACAAAAGTTCATCTCAATACTTTGTTATATACCCTTTGTTGGCAATGACAGAGGTCAAACGTTTTCTGTAAGTCTTCACAAGGTTTTCACACACTGTTGCTGGTATTTTGGCCAATTCCTCCATGCAGATCTCCTCTAGAGCAGTGATGTTTTGGGGCTGTCGCTGGGCAACACGGACTTTCAACTCCCTCCAAAGATTTTCTATGGGGTTGAGATCTGGAGACTGGCTAGGCCACTCCAGGACCTTGAAATGCTTCTTATGAAGCCACTCCTTCGTTGCCCGGGCAGTGTGTTTGGGATCATTGTCATGCTGAAAGACCCAGCCACGTTTCATCTTCAGTGCCCTTGCTGATGGAAGGAGGTTTTCACTCAAAATATCACGATACATGGCCCCATTCATTCTTTCCTTTACACGGATCAGTCGTCCTGGTCCCTTTGCAGAAAAACAGCCCCAAAGTATGATGTTTCCACCCCCATGCTTCACAGTAGGTATGGTGTTCTTCGGATGCAACTCAGCATTCTTTCTCCTCCAAACACGACAAGTTGAGTTTTTACCAAAAAGTTCTATTTTGGTTTCATCTGACCATATGACATTCTCCCAGTCCTCTTCTGGATCATCCAGATGCTCTGTAGCAAACTTCAGACGGGCCTGGACATGTACTGGCTTAAGCAGGGGGACATGTCTGGCACTGCAGGATTTGAGTCCCTGGCGGCGTAGTGTGTTACTGATGGTAGCCTTAGTTACTTTGGTCCCAGCTCTCTGCAGGTCATTCACTACGTCCCCCCATGTGGTTCTGGGATTTTTGCTCACCGTTCTCATGATCATTTTGACCCCATGGGGTGAGATCTTGCATGGAGCCCCAGATCAAATGAGATTATCAGTGGTCTTGTATGTCTTCCATTTTCTAATAATTGCTCCCACAGTTGATTTCTTCACACCAAGCTGCTTACCTATTGCAGATTCAGTCTTCCCAGCCTGGTGCAGGTCTACAATTTTGTTTCTGGTGTCCTTTGACAGCTCTTTGGTCTTGGCCGTAGTGGAGTTTAGAGTCTGTTTGAGGTTGTGGACAGGTGTCTTTTATACTGATAACGAGTTCAAACAGGTGCCATTAATACAGGTAACGAGTGGAGGACAGAGGAGCCTCTTAAAGAAGTTACAGGTCTGTGAGAGCCAGAAATCTTGCTTGTTTTTAGGTGACCAAATACTAATTTTCCACCATAATTTGCAAATAAATTCTTTAAAAATCCTTCAATGTGATTTTCTGGATTTTTTTTGCTCATTTTGTCTCTCATAGTTGAGGTATACCTATGATGAAAATTGGAGACCTCTGTCATCTCTTAAGTGGGAGAACTTGCACAATTGGTGGCTGACTAAATACTTTTTTGCCCCACTGTAAGTGAACACCATTTACCATTTAAAATATCTTAAATTAGTTTACCCTTTAACTTCAGGGTCAGGGATCTTTTATACAGTGAATCTTTGTACAACCCAAATTCAGGTGAAGTTGGGACATTGTGTAAAATGTAAATAAAAATTAAAATATTGTGATTTAAAAATTCTTTTCAGACTATATTCATTTCAATACACTACAAAGACAAGGTATTTGTTCAAAGTGATAAACTTTGTTTTGTTGCAAATATTCACTCATTTTGAATTTGATGCCTGCAACACCTTTCAAAAAAGCTGGGACGGGGCAACAAAAACTGGGAAAATTGAGGAATGCAAAAAAAAAACCCCAAAAAACAGCAACACCTTTTTGGAACATTCCACAGGTAAACGGGTTAATGGGAAACAGTTGAGTGTCATGACTGAGTCTAAAAGGAGCATCCCCAAAAGGCTCAGTCATTCGCAAGCAAGGATGGAGTGAGGTTCACTGCTTTGTGAACAGCTGCGTTGGCAAATAGTTCAACAGTTTAAGAACAATGTTTCTCAGCATACAATTGCAAGGAATTTAGGGATTTCATCATCTACAGTCCATAATATCATCAAAAGATTCAGAGAATCTGGAGAAATTTCTGCATGTAACTGACAAGGCCGAAAACCGACATTGAACACCCATGACCATCGATCCCTCAAGCAACACTGCTTTAAAAACCAAAATCATTCTGTAAAGGATATTGGCATGTGGGCTTAGGAACACTTTGGAACACCATTGTCAAATAACACAATTTGTTGTTGCATCTACAAATGAAAGTTAAAACTCTATGCAAAGTGAAAGCCATATATCAACAACACCCAGAAGTGCAGCCGGTTGCTCAAGGCCTGAGGTCGTCTGAGATGGACTGACACAAAGTGGAAAAGTGTGCTGTGGTCTGATGAGTCCACATTTCATATTGTTTTTGGAAGTTATGGACATTGTGTCCCCCTTCATGGATCACCACCTTATTGTGGTGGAGGGGTTTGAATGCCCAAATGATCCCAGGAGCTGTGTTGTTGGGGGCAGCTTGCCCCTGGTAGGGTCTCCCAAGGCAACTGGTCCTGGGTGAAGGGCCAGACTAAGAGTGGTCCAGTGGATCTCCATGAAAACGTTACATCAAGGACCCAGTGTACCCAAAGGAGCCACACGGGTCCACCCTTCAGTGGGCTCACCACCTGCAGGAGGGATCATGGTGCTATGTGAACTGGGTGGAAGCCTGGGCTGCTCTGCCAGGACTGATGCCCCTGTGACCTGGTTCCCCGGATAAGCAGTAGTAGAAGGTGGATGGATGGACATTGTGTCCTCCAGGCTAAAGAGGAAAAGGACCATCCAGATTGTTATCAGCGTTAAGTTCAAAAGCCAGCATCTGT
The DNA here is from genome assembly GCA_020510985.1 of Pholidichthys leucotaenia. Lineage (NCBI taxonomy): Eukaryota > Metazoa > Chordata > Actinopteri > Cichliformes > Pholidichthyidae > Pholidichthys > Pholidichthys leucotaenia. The sequence continues at coordinate 344,243,377 of CM035837.1, read as the reverse complement.
GATGGTATGGGGTTGTGTTAATGCCCATGGCATAGATAACTTGCACATCTGTGAAGGCACCATTAATGCTGAATGGTATGGGGTGGGGGGGGGGGGCTGAAAAGTTCATAGTAAACAAATTTGACCAAATGTGGTTTATTTTTCAACATAGTCTCCCCTTCAGTCCACACACTTCTTCCATCGGTGTTGCAGTGCTTGGATCCCGGCAGTTGAAAAATAAACCACATTTGGTCAAATTTCACCACTATGAACTTTTCAGCCCCCCCTCATACATACAGGTTTTGGAGCAACATATGCTGCCATCCAAGCATAGTCTTTTTTGTGGACATCCCTGATTATTTCAGCAAGACGATGCCAGGCTACATTGCGCACGTGTTACAACAGCATGGTTTCGTAGTAAGAGTCCAGGTACTAGACTGGCCTGCCTGCAGTTCAGACCGGTCTCCCATTGAAAATGTGTGGTGTATTATGAAGTGCAAAATACAACAACAGAGACCTTGGAATGTTGAGTAACTGAAGTTGCACAGCAAACAAGTATGGGAAAGAATTCCTCCTACAAAGTGTCAGCAATTAGTGTCTTCAGTTCCTAAATGGTTATTGTCACAAGGAAAGGTGATCCACACAGTGGTAAACATGTCCCTGTCCCAGCTTTTTTGGAACGTGTTGTAGGAATCAAATTCAAAAGGAGTGGATATTTGCAAAAAACAAACCAATCAGGTTTATCAGTTTTAACATTAAATATTTTGTTTTTATAGTATGTTGACTGAATATAGGTTGAAAATGCCACTTATAGGGACATGTTTACCACTGTGTGGCATCACCTTTCCTTGTGACAACAATAACCATTTAGGAACTGAAGACACTAATTGCTGACACTTTGTAGGAGGAATTTTCCCATTCTTCTTTGCTGTACGACTTCAGTTACTCAACAGTTCAGATTTCACTGTTCAGGAAATGTTGCATTTCTTAACTGTGCACATGATAATAAAGCTTTTGAATCTTGAAAAGGATGTTTAAAATCATTGTATTTTGGATTTATTTACATTTTACACAATGTCCCAACTTCACTGGAATTAGGGTTAAAATGGAAACTGAAATATGACCCCTTTCATTAACATTGTGAGCTAGGTCTTTGGCAGAGGTATGCTCTCGCTTAGTGCCCTATAGTTTAACATTTGGACATTTATTATATTCCAGGGAGACAATAAAACATCGGCTATAAGGGAAGTAATTTCTCTTTTCTGCAACATCTTTTCTGTGCAAGTCGATTGGACTGTCATGTAAATAGTTCGGTGAAGTGTGATGGAGCTGAAATTATGAAGTGACTTCTCATTTGATGGGAAATTAATCTTCAGTTTGGTGCCCAGCATTCTTGTTTTTTTCTCTGTTGTAGCACCACTGTAGGAACTGTGGAGAGATCTTCTGTAACAGCTGCTCTGACAATGAACTTCCTCTGCCGGCATCTCCCAAACCTGTCAGAGTCTGTGACACCTGCCATGCTCTCCTCCTGCAGCGGTGCTCCTCCAATCCAGCGTGAGGAGATCCTGCACCGTTGCCAGGACAACCCAAAAGCAATCTGACTGGCACATGTCAACTCTTCGGTTCTCTGTAAGGCTCTTCTCTAAATCAGCTGCTGCTCACAATGGACCACTTTTGTTCAGTACATTTAAAGATGTTTATTTAAAGTTCTTTATAGACCTCATGAGGACTCCTGCGCCAGCTGTTGTGTGTTTAATGGCACAGAACTGTCAGTGAAATGGGCTAAAATTACCTGGAAGAAAAATGCAATGATGACTTGTCTGCTGTAGTATCAATAACTACAGTGATGGATTTTTATAAGAATTTACAAATTGAACTATTGATTTAAAAAAATACAATCAGACCTTATTTGAAATTCAGACTTTGAAAATTTGATCTCAGCCCAACACATTTTGCCTGTTTTTTTTTGTTTTGTTTTGTTTTGTTTTTTTGTTGTTGTTGTTGGGTTTTTTTTAATTCTTCCAGTACAGATTGGGTACAGGAACAAAGCTGGAAAGAAACTTCAAGCTAAAAAGAGAAGAACTTTAAATGCACAACAGTGGTGAATACAGGTTTTGTTCTTAGAAAGGGTTGAATGTGAAACTGCACTGACTGTGATTAGCACTGCTGCAGCTAAATGGAGACCCAAACCTCAATAAATCCAGTGCTGCGTTGTTGCTAATGCACGTGACAAGCCTCAAACTCTTCACATTAACCGTGCAGCCAAACCGATGAGATTTTCTCGTTTATACCTGCAGTATCGTGGCCTTGTTACTGTTGACAAGTCTGACTCTAAAGCACCTTCTCTGATGTCGGAGTAAAAAGAACACAAAACAGCAGCATTTCCACAGGCAGTGGCGATTAAGCCAAATCGGCAGCTTTATCACTACAATGACACAAACTGGACATGCTTCTGCAAGTTGTTAATGTCTTTAATTTGTGCCACAAAATAAATCTGTTCTTTTGCAGTTTATTAAGTCGTTGCTTGACAGATGACTCAGTAAGTACAGAATGAGAAAACTGCTGATCAGGGGCCTTGTTTATGAAATTATTTGATTCAAGTCTGAGGAAAAACTTATATATATACAATACATAGTAACGTACAAAACTTTGTTAAATTTAACTTTCTTCGAACTAAAGTCAAAATTACTTGATTCTCCAATAGATTACGATGGCTTTAAAGCTGGAGTTGGCAGAAATCTGAGAAACCATGAAAATGAAACTGCCTGCCTCCTGCAGCCCCCCTCCCCATCATCAGCCGTTCCCCATCCAGAAGTGCACATGTGTGATGCCTGCCAGCTTTTGTTGAGCAGCCAGTGACAAAGTCTCTGGCTGACGAGACAAGTGATTAGGCAAAGAAACCAGCACAGGTGTGAGTTCCTGCAGGGTGAACAGAAGCCAGAGGAGATGCTGTGGTGTAGTTTGTTTTTTTTTCCCTGTCAGACCACTTGCTTCACAAATCATTATAGGATGATAATAGTTTTATTTTCAAATTTAAGCACAGTTATTCTGCCTACATGAACTTTGAGGTGCACAACAGCAGTCCTCGTTTTGTTTGGGTTCATCAACCCACTAACTGGCATCGATGAAGCACATTGGCCCACCTACTTCAATATAACTGTGAGCTCATCTTCTGAAACATTTGCTTACTGCTTTTTGTCCATGACTTTTCCAGACTGATCCCTCATCTCTGCTACTATACGAGTGTAGGGAAAAATCGACACCACTTGGTGTGAGGGTTACAGTTAAGTCAGGTTAAGTTAGTTTAAGTCAGGGACTGGCAACCTCTGCCATAGAAAAGCCATTTTGGACAAGTTTTAGGAGCTACAAACCATATTTAAGCTTTAAAATGAAGCTAAAATAGCTGAACCATAAACTAGCCTGTCAACTAATACATGAGTTCTTAACATTTCTCTCATTAATTTTTTTTCTCATAAATTTGTGATTTTTCTTCTGTTGCAAACTTGCTGATTTTTTTCCTACAAATTAGTGTCTTTGGCATAAATGTGCCACATTTGTCTTGTATTTTTTCTGAAAGCCGTTAGAAGACGCTGCCTGTGAGAAAATAAGCCACAGGTTGGAGACCCCTGGTTTTAATGGATGATAGATTCAGACATCATGTTAGCAGTTTTATGAATCACACCATGAAATTACCGCCGTACTAGTTTTGACTACAAGCCAGGTATTTTTAATAACTACAGGTGCATCTCAATAAATTAGAATATCACCGAAAAGTTAATTTATTTCAGTAATTTAATTCCAAAAATGGAGCTCATGTATTATGTAGATTCATTACACACAGAGTGATATATTTCAAGTGTTTATTTCTTTTAATTTTGATGATTATGGCTTATAGCTCATGAAAGCCCCAAATTTAGTTTCTCAAAAAATTAGAATATCACAAAGTTAATTATAAAAATTTAGCTGACTGAAAAGTATGTCCATGTACACACTCACTACTTGGTGGGGGCTCCTTTTGCATGAACTGCTGCATCAATGCAGCATAGCACGAAGGCGATCGGCCTGTGGTACTGCTGAGGCGTTATGGAGGTCCAGGTTGCCTTGATAGCGGTCTTCAGCTCGTCTGCATTGTTGGGTCTGGTGTCCCTCATCTTCTGCTTGACAATACCCCATAGTTTTGGTACTTTTGGCAGTGTGTGTGTGTGTGGGGGGGGGGGGGGGGGGGGGTGCCAAGTCCTGCTGGAAAATGAAATCAGCTTTTCCATAAAGCCTGTTAGCAGAGGGAAGCAAGAAGTACTCTAAAAATTTCCTGGTAGACGACTGCACTGACTTTGGACTTGATAACACACAGTGGACCAACACCAGCAGATGACCTCTTTTTAGATGAAAGTAAATTTTGCATTTCATGTTGTCAGAATCTGAAAACTCAGAGTGATCGTATATAAGTTCGTTACCTCAATAAAGATTCATGACACAGAATATTAGTTCTCATATGAGTCTTTACTGCAGGAGTGCATACCTTTAACAGAATTTCAGCACTAAAGAGTTCAACAATCCAGAGACTTTTATACATCGTCAGTCACAAGAGAACATCTGCTGAATGCCATAATACCATATACAGTCATAACAGGAATATGCAAACATCGGCCCGAAAGGAGAACAGCATGACCTTGCAGGTGTGCTTCACATTAAGTCCAGACTCCAAGTTAATCATAGTCACAGCATTTCATAGGAAAACAAGATTAATTTTCCCTCATTCCCAGACCCCTTATCACGTACACAGTTTTATCTAGTCAGACAGTTTTACTTCTCAAACTAAGCACATCTTAGTTTTACACATGAAGGACACTCAGTAAGTCTTTTCATTATCCAAAAATGAAACAGTGTGCAATGAAATTATGTCTTTTATAAGAGATGATAATATGCATACAATATACACTTGAGTATATAAAATGGATATAAAATGATAACATGTATATACAATTTTCTGACGCATGTGGAAATCAAGGTTTCAGAGCCTGGAGGAAGAGTGGAGAGGTACAGAATCCAAGTTGCTTGAGGTCCAATGTGAAGTTTCCACAGTCACTGATGATTTGGGGAGCCATGTCACCTGCTGCTGTTGGTCCACTGTGTTTCATCAAGACCAAAGTCAGCACAGTCGTCTACCAGGAAATTTCAGAGCACTTTGTTTCCCCCTGCTGACGAGCTTTTTGGAGATGCTGGTTTCATTTTCCAGCAGGACTTGCCCCCCCCCCCCCACACACACACACACACACTGCCAAAATACCAATAGCTAGTTTAATGAACATAGTATCATTGTGCTTGATTAGCCAGTAAACTCTCCTGACCTAAACCCCATACAAATTGTATGGAGTATTGTCAAGAAGAAGATGAGAGACACCAGACCCAACAATGCAGATGAGCTGAAGGTCACTATCAAAGCAGCCTGGACCTTCATAACACCTCAGCAGTGCTACAGGCTGATTGCCTTCATGCTACACTGCACTGATGCAGTAATTCATGGAAAAGAAGCCCCGAACAAGTATTGAGTATGCATGGACATACTTTTCAGTCGCCCAACATTTCTATTAAAAATCATTTTTTTTTAAATTAATTTTATGTTATATTCAATTTTTTTGAGAAACTGAATTTGGGGTTTTCGTTTGCTGTAAACTATAATCATCAAAATTAAAAGAAACACTTGAAATATATCACTCTCTGTGTAATGACTCTATATAATATAGGAGTTTAATTTTTTGAATTGAATTACTGAAATAAGTCAACTTTTGAATGACATTCTAATTTATTGAGATCCACCTGTAATGCCCCTAATGTGTAATGAGTCAGACTGAGCGTGTTAGTGTTGGTGGCATATGACTGTAAATGCAGAGTTTTGCTTTTCACATTGCCAGATTGAGTCTTATACAGGTCCATCTAAAAAAAAAATATTTATCATAATTTAAATTCAAAAATAAACATGTATTTTTTATTTCTTACAATGACAATATGTCAAGCCTTTTGTAATTTTGATTTTTGTGATTTATAGAATATTTAAAATCAGAAATCTGGTGTCACAGATTACTAGAATATTTCATTTTGATTTTTAGTAAAATACTATTCAGTCATGGGAACCGACTTGGCAGTTGTCCAGAAGACAATCATTGACACACTCAAGGAGGGTAAGCTACATCCAAAAGGTCATTCCTCTAAAAGCCTTTCAGTTTCTAGAGTGCTGTATCAAAGCGTTATAATGGAAAACGGTCTGAACGAAAAAACTGGTAGAAAAAGCTGCACAAGTAACGGATGACCTTGAGCGTTGAGAGGATTGTCAAGAAAAGTTGATTTAAGAACTTAAGAACTAATGACGGCTGCTGCGTCATTAGTGTGCGCTTAACATGAGCACACCTAATGTCAAGTCAAATTCCCCGTATGTGTTAAACATGCTTGGCAATAAAGTTCATTCTGATTCTGATTCTGAGGGAGCTTGACGAGGCATGATCTGAATCTGGTGTCAGTGCATGAACAGCCACTTCACACAGACATCTGGGCTACAACTATTATGTTGTTAATACTAAGACAAAATCAAGTGTCATAATTGGGCTAAAGAGAAAAAGAACTTGAGTGTCGCTTAGTGGTTTTCAAGTGAAATACTTCATTTAGAAGTCAAGGTCCTAGAGTTTATAGGAAGAGTAGTGAAGCACAAAATCCAAGGTGTTTAAAAAGTCAAATGGGACGTATCCACAGTCTGATGATTTGGGGTGCTATGTCATTTGACAGTGTTGGTCCACTGTGTTATATCAAGTCCAATGTTACTGCTGCTGTCTACCGGGAATCTTAAAGCACTTCATACTTTCATTGGATAAAAACAACTCTTATGGAGGTACAGTACCAATCTCCTTTTCCAGCAGGACTTGGCACCTATCCACAGCACCAAAACTACTACAAAATGGTTTGCTGACCATAATATTACTGTGCTTGACTGGCCAGCCTACTAATGTGACCTGAACCCCGTAGCTTCTCTATGGGGTGTAGTCACTGAGAAAGATGAGAAACATTTTCATAACATTCAATTTTTCTGAGCTGCACCTGTATCTTTACTCTGAATCGAAAATGAAAACTGGAACTATTTCAAAGTAGCAACACTACCTAAACAATTTCAGTTTAAGGTGTGCTTCATCTTTTGTTTAGGACACTAACGCAACGCTGTCGTTTGGAGGACCACAAAGAGCTAAAGGTTCATTGCGCGCTGGTTAATGAGTTTGATGATTCAGTTTGACTTTATACAACCACTTCACAGGTGAGAGGTTCTTAATAGGAGACCAAAGTGTTACACCTCAACAATTAAGGCACAATGTAGGGCAGGGGTGTCCAACCATGTGCCATGGAGAGCCAAGACCCTGCAGGTTTTACCTCCAACCAGTGTCTTCAACAGCAGATTTCAGTGAACTTCTTCCCACTGATTGCTGATAAGTGAAAACACCTGCTGAAGAGACTGGGTAGAAGAGAAAACCTGCAGGGTCTTGGCTGTCCATGGCACATGGTTGGACACCCCTGATGTAGGGTAACGTAATGCTTGCCATTATATTTTCTAAAAATTGATAGATTTGAGCTTTTTGAGTTTGTATTTTACACACATGGATTTTGGAGGAAATGAACTGTACAGTGCTGTGAAAAAGTATTTGCCCCTTCATTTCTTTTATTTATGCATATTTGTCACACTTAAATGTTTCAGATCATCAAACAAATGTTAATATTAGACAAAGATAACCTGAGTAAATAGAAAATGCAGTTTTGAAATGATTTTATTTATTTTAAAGGGGGGGAAAAAAGCTAACCAATCCTACCTGGCTCTATCTGAAAAAGTAATTGTCCTCTAATTCTAATAGTTTGTTGTGCCATCCTTGGCGGCAACAACTGTGGTTGTTGCCGCACAACAGTGAGTCTTTTCCATCACTGTTGAGGAATTTTGGCCCACTCTTCTTTGCAGAATTATTTTAATTCAGCCACACTGGAGGGCTTGAGGTCACAGACTGATGGCCAGACATTCACTTTCAAGATTTTCTGGTAGAGAGCAAGAAGTCAAGGTTCCATCAATTACAGCAAGTCATCCAGGTCCTGAAGCAGTAAAGCAGCCCCAGACCATCACACTACCACCGCCATGTTTGACTGTTGGTATATTCTTTTTATGAAATGCTGTTTTAATTTTATGCCAGCTGTAACGGGATGCACGTCTTCCAGAAAGTTCAACTTTTGTCTCATTCTACAGAATATTTTCCCAAGTCTTGGGGATCGTGAAGGTGTTTAGCAAATGTGAGATGACCCTTTTTGGTAACCAGCGGTTTTTGCATTGGAACTCTCTCATTGATGCCATTTTTCCCAGTATCTTTCTTATTGTTGAATCATAGACCAGTGTCCAAACGGAGGCAAGTGAGGCCTGCAGTTCTTTAGATGTTGTTCTGGGTTTTTGTTTCTTATCTGTTACTGAATTTCTTTAGCTTGCGGCATGGTGTGTTGTTTTTTGAGATCTTTTAACCTACTTTGTCAGACAGGTTCTCTTTAAGTGATTTCTTGAGTCAGTGGATCTGGCAGTAATCGGGCCTGGGTGTGGCTAGTGAAATTGAACTAACTTTCCAAAAAATGTCGATAATCACAGTTAATTCATGACATAGGGGTGGAGGGTTACATTTTCAGATAGGTCAAGGTAGGTTTGGATAGCCTTTTTTCCTTTAATAAATGAAATCATCAGTTAAAAACTGCATTTTGTATTTAATGGGGTTATTATTGTGTAATAGTATTTGTTTGCGCTGATTGACAAATATACAAAAATACAAGAAATCAAGAAGGGGCCAAATACTTTTTCATGGCACTGTACAGCCTTACTTGGAGTCAGACAGTATGGGGGGTGAAAAATCACTTTTAAACTACTGCTCTGTTTCTCAGAGGGAAAGTCTGATAATGTGGCTGGCTCAACAAAACTCAAAACCATGTGTTAGAAGTTAGCTCACATTAGCACACACATACATCAGTTGATTGTTCTTCAAACCTGAATGAGCAGTTCAAATGTGACTACTTTTGATCAGACAGCGATCATGAAGCTAGTGCTCCAAATATGAAAAGGCACAAGAATGCTGAAAATTTTGATTGCTAACTAAACAATTTTCCATTCTGTATAAACTCAGCACTGTTCATTCCTAACATGAAAGCTGCATATATTAGTCTTGATCAAATTTTGTATAATGACCTCACAACAACGACATCCATAAATATGTGGAATCAATTTAACTGAAATTGCAATGTGTTGATTTTGTATTATGACTTTTCACTCTATGTACAGTGGGGCAAAAAAATATTTAGTCAGCCACCAATTGTGCAAGTTCGCCCACTTAAAAGATGACAGAGGTCTCCAATTTTCATCATAGGTATACCTCAACTACGAGAGACAAAATGAGAAAAAAAAAATCCGGAAAATCACATTGAAGGATTTTTAAAGAATTTATTTGCAAATTATGGTGGAAAATAAGTATTTGGTCACCTACAAACAAGCAAGATTTCTGGCTCTCACAGACCTGTAACTTCTTCTTTAAGAGGCTCCTCTGTCCTCTACTCGTTACCTGTATTAATGGCACCTGTTTGAACTCGTTATCAGTATAAAAGACACCTGTCCACAACCTCAAACAGTCAGACTCCAAACTCCACTATGGCCGAGACCAAAGAGCTGTCAAAGGACACCAGAAACAAAATTGTAGACCTGCACCAGGCTGGGAAGACTGAATCTGCAATAGGTAAGCAGCTTGGTGTGAAGAAATCAACTGTGGGAGCAATTATTAGAAAATCGAAGACATACAAGACCACTGATAACCTCCCACGATCTGGGGCTCCACGCAAGATCTCACCCCATGGGGTCAAAATGATCACAAGAACGGTGAGCTTTTAAAAATCCCAGAACCACACGGGGGGACCTAGTGAATGACCTGCAGAGAGCTGGGACCAAAGTAACAAAGGCTACCATCAGTAACGCACTACGCCGCCAGGGACTCAAATCCTGCAGTGCCAGACATGTCCCCCTGCTTAAGCCAGTACATGTCCAGGCCCGTCTGAAGTTTGCTAGAGAGCATTTGGATGATCCAGAAGAGGATTGGGAGAATGTCATATGGTCAGATGAAACCAAAATAGAACTTTTTGGTAAAAACTCAACTTATCGTGTTTGGAGGAGAAAGAATGCTGAGTTGCATCCAAAGAACACCATACCTACTGTGAAGCATGGGGGTGGAAACATCATGCTTTGGGGCTGTTTTTCTGCAAAGGGACCAGGACGACTGATCCGTGTAAAGGAAAGAATGAATGGGGCCATGTATCGTGAGATTTTGAGTGAAAACCTCCTTCCATCAGCAAGGGCATTGAAGATGAAACGTGGCTGGGTCTTTCAGCATGACAATGATCCCAAACACACCGCCCGGGCAACGAGAGTGGCTTCGTAAGAAACATTTCAAGGTCCTGGAGTGGCCTAGCCAGTCTCCAGATCTCAACCCCATAGAAAATCTTTGGAGGGCGTTGAAAGTCCGTGTTGCCCAGCGACAGCCCCAAAACATCACTGCTCAAGAGGAGATCTGCATGGAGGAATGGGCCAAAATACCAGCAACAGTGTGTGAAAACCTTGTGAAAACTTCCAGAAAACGTTTGACCTCTGTCATTGCCAACAAAGAGTATATAACAAAGTATTGAGATGAACTTTTGTTATTGCCCAAATACTTATTTTCCACCATAATTTGCAAATAAATTCTTTAAAAATCAGACAATGTGATTTTCTGGATTTTTTCTCATTTTGTCTCTCATAGTTGAGGTATACCTATGATGAAAATTGGAGACCTCTGTCATCTTTTAAGTGGGAGAACTTGCACAATTGGTGGCTGACTAAATACTTTTTCGCCCCACTGTATTTAGAGTATCAGCTCTTGCGTGGTTGGAAAAGAGGAATCAAAAGACGATCGTATGTCAGTGCAATAGCTGGCTCAACCAAGATAACGCTTATATGAATAAAGTTTGCATAAGAAGCCTGATGTATTCCCTCAGGTGAAAATCGGAATATTTCACTTGAGCATATTGTCACCGAAATTGTATAATACTCATTAGTCCAACATAATCTGTGTTCAGTGCAAGTTACCATGGTGATGAGGCCTGGTACAAACGGCCTCAACAACCTCACTCCATAGTGCACCCCTCTGGTTCTCACATGTACTCGAGAAATGGGCCCGGGAGAACACCGCCCATAGCGGTAATGGTGCACATTACTTGCTTTTTGTTCCCATTTCAGCAGATTTAAAACTGACAACTTATTTTTGAAACTGAGGATTTTTTTTTTTTATAAAGGTCAAATTTAGGATTCAGAACAGATATCAACCATACAGCCTGTCACTAGCATAACTATAGATCAGTCTGTTAGGAGCTGGGGCCATGTTCTCATTGGGACCAACTTCTCCAGCTACCCATTTATGCTGTCAAACTAAAGCTGATTTACTGTTAAGCACAGTCATCAGTGACGAGTTCTGGTTTTGTACTTAAAAATGTTTACAACTTTTTTTTTTTTAGGACTGGAAGTATTGAGGCCTGTGTTCATTTCAGCCATTTGTCTTAACATTTTCCATTTGTCCAACCTGAAGGAACACTGGTCTTTGTGTCTTGTAACCGATTTCAGGAAGACTTGTACAGTGTTGATACAACTGTTGTACATAATGTTGATAACCACTGTGGCTCTTCAGCTTATTAAAGCACACCAGGAATATTGACTATATTGCCAACTCTTTTGCCTTGAATGTGTAGCAGTTTGATTAAATCTAATAAGAATTCTTGTTTATTTTCTTCTTTGAAGTGACTGGAATTCCTCAACATTTATGTCCAGCTCTCGGGTCATTTTTATACTTTTTGTACCTTTGGGATTTCTTTCAACAACAGTTTTAAACATAAGAGGCAGAGAGACAATTAAATATAAAATTTAATAGGCAAAATGTACAACAGCTGCATAAGCCATCTTACAGCTCAAATACAGAGACTTTTATTTTACTTCCACTCAAGACTGGAAAATCAACTTTGTTTTAAATTCTGTAATGAACAGTGAAAATATTCATAAAAAAACACTGGCTCACATTTAGAAAACTTTTCAAACCAGGAAAGCTGATGTGAATTTAAATAAGGACCATGTTCCAAAGAAAATGTATTTTTCCTTAACAAGGTTATTCGCCGAAACATGTCAACAGAGTGAAGTTAGTTTCAAAATGGCCAAACCAGGTCCTGAAAATACAGCATCACAAAAAAAGTACATTTCTACCATATTAATCAAACTCAATTATTAAAAAGTCAGATGAAGTTCTTCTTTGCCTTTCTTGCACTATTCCAATGAGTCACTAACTAAAAACTGAAACATTTGGTTATAATCCTTTCAATTCTAAACAGAAAATAAGCAGAACTTTTTTTTCTTTTAATCACCAGGGAAACCATACCTTTTTTAAACTGCACTGAACATTTGTTTGAAATATGAACTATTACAATGTCCAACTAAGAGGTGAAACCTCATTATGGCCCATCGACCACATTTAGCACCTACAGCAGCTTAGATTTTTTGATCATGGACAAGCTGCTTTGATCCTCCGATACGTCACTGCAGCCGTGACCTGAAACATTATTCAGCTTTCCTGCTTAGAAATGGTAGGGGATTAAATGTGGCCCAAAGAGACGCGACACAAATGCCAGGATAGACAGGTATGGTGGATGACAGAATCAGTATGCACTTCGCAGCCCACTGCTTCGTGAGCCTCCACCTGAGTGACCATAGTAACCACTGCCGCCACGGCCTAAAAAAGTTAAGGGACAAGAAACAAAAAGGATAAAACTATTTCAGAAACAGAACTCATTTTTACTTGTATATTCAGCAATGAAGAGTGTTAGCTTACCCATTTCAGCTGCTCCACTGGATGTCGAGTTCAGAAACAGCTCAATATAGCGGTGCTCTGTGGAGAAGAGAATAAATATAGACCATGTTTCAAATTATTATGCAAATGACATGTCAGTGGGATTTCCAGGAAAACATTTTTTTGTTTTTTTAAAAAGTTTCTGTTAGTTTTGTTTCTTCTGTCTTGTCTCTTGAACCTGTGGCACATCCTTAAAAGGAAGATCTATGACAGTGGGTGGCAGTTTTCATCAAAACAGCAGCACTGGGAGGCAATACTGTCATCCTGAAGTGAAATCGAGGCAGTCGTACACATGGACTTACAAGTCTAATGGAGGAGAGCTGTAAAGTTATGTCAAAGAATGGCTCATATGAATATGTAACTTGATCTATTGTTTCCTTTTATTTAAACTGCATTTTTTTAATGGATTGCCATCTTATCGTGTTGAAGGGGTTTGTGTGCCCAGAAGCTATGTTGTCGGGTGTCTCCCAAGGCAAACTGGTCCTGGGTGAAGGGCCAGACTAAAAGTGGTCCAGTGGAGCTCCATGAAAATTTTACAAGAAGCATCCAATGTACCCCACCCGGTTCGGGGGCCCAAAGGAGACACATGGGTCCGTCCTCCAGTGGGTTCACGGTCCTATGTGAACTGAGAGACTGGGCCGCTTTTGCTTGGACTGCTGCCCCCACAACCTAGAGACCCCCGGATAAGCAGTAGAGGATGGATGGATGTTTGAAACTCAGCTGTCTGTAATAATCTGGAACAATGTTTTTTTTTTTTTTTTCAATTGCTTTCAAAATGTTAAAAAAAAAAAAAAAAAATTATAAATAATAGCGTTAGAATTGCTGAGGATTTTTTTTAAAAAAATCCTTAACTATTAACTGTTTAGGAAAACAAAAACAGCATGTACATAATCATTTGCAGCATGGTGTATATGATTTATAGTATAAATCATACTAATTATATATTGTATAAATTTTATACAAAGAAATCTGCATATTTTTTAACCTTTGCTACTGCCTTCAGTAGTAGCAACATTTGCTCAGGTTACTTTAGTTATTACAGCATCTGCCCCACAACCAGGAGGCCAGGGTTCAAATCCCAGCCAGGTCATACCAAAATGGCCAGACGTTAGCACAGAGCTACCAGAGGACTGACCCCCCCAGCTTTCACTACTTACAGTAGCTGTGTGGCCTAGGGTCAGAGAAATGGAGATAGGCGCTGCCCCTATACACCATAAGGTGACCCACATGCTGTGGAAGGGGATTTACTTTACACCACGTTACAAATTATTATGCAAATAGGATTTTAGTGTCAAACATTCAATTTTTTGTTTTTCAATTAAACTCATGGATGGTATTGTGTCTCAGGGCTCTTTGGATCACTGATATCAATCTCAGACACCTGTCATAATTAGTTTGCCAGGTGAGCCCAATTAAAGGAAAACTGTGTGTGTGTGTGTGTGTGTGTGTGTGTGAAATAACAGGCAGATTCATTTCAGACGATTTATTACACACATCTCTCAAGCACAGAACAGACTGAACATTTAAGCAGAAACTCTCCTCTTTAAGTTTCATGGCATTTACATCACACACAACATGACATTTGCATCACACTGCATTCAACATCCTTCATCCTCGACTCCTTCCTGCTATCTCACCAGGAACCTCCTGCTCTTTGTTCTCCCATGCTTATCCACCGTCTCCTGTCTGAGATGCTAGATAATCTGGCTCCCCCAAGGTTCTACAATATTTCACTAAAACTTCAGCATGATCATCGTACTGTGAAGAAATTTGTGGCTGATTCAGAGCACAGACGGGTTCACGCAGATAAAGGCATAATGAGGAAGGTTTCTGCTAGACAAATTCATTGGATTAAGAGATCAGCTGCTAAAATGCCATTACAAAGCAGCAAACGGGTATTTGAAGCCGCTGGTGCCTCTGGAGTCCCACAAACCTCAAGGTGTAGGATCCTCCAGAGGCTTGTCATTGTGCATAAACGTACTATTTGGCCACCCCTAATCAGTGCTCACAAGCAGAAACGGTTGCAGTGAACCCAGAAATACATGAAGAAACAGTCTTGTTTACTGATGAGTGCCTTGCAACCTTGGATAGTCCAGATGGATGGAGTAGTGGATGGCCATCATGTTCCAACAAGGTGGCAGAGTCATGTTTTGGGCCACCAGAATCATGGGGAGAGAGCTGGTAGGCCCTTTTAGGGCCCCTGAAGGTGTGAAAATGACCTCAGCAAAGTATACAGAGTTTCTGACTGACCATTTTCTTCCATGGTACAAAAGAAGAATCGTGCCTTCCGTAGCAAAATTATCTTCATGCATGACAATGCACCATCTCATGCTGCAAAGAATACCTCTGTGCCATTGGCTGCTATGGGCATAAAAGGAGAGAAACTCACTGTGTGGCCCCCATCCTCCCCTGACCTCATCCCTATTGAGAATCTCTGGAGCATCCTCAAGCAAAAGATCTATGAAGGTGGGAGGGATGCCACTTCAAAACAGCAGCTGTGGGAGGCTATTCTGACATCTTGCAAAGAAATTCAAGCAGAAACTCTCCAAAAACTCAAGTTTAATGGATGTAAGAATTATGAAGGTTATATCAAAGAATGTGTCCTATGTTAACATGTCTGTTAAGATCTTTTTGACTGAAATAGCTTTTGATTTCAGTAAATATGACCTCCTAATGCTGCATATTCAACAAATGACCATTTACAGTTTTTTTTTTTTACAACCAATAAAAATGTTTTGAAACTGTTGTGCATAATAATTTGGAACAGTGCATTTTGAGTTTTTTTATTTTTGCAAAAAAAAAGTTATTATTGGGAGGTTAGTTCAATAAAATTTGAATTATGCTCCAACGGTTGATGACTTGAAAATTATGCTGACTGTCATTTGCATCAACTGTTTAGGAAAATCGGAGACAAATATTTGCATAATAATTTGGAACGCTGTGTAGTTTTAGGGCAATCACTGTTGAACTGAAGTTTCTGAAAGATAACATTAAGTTTACCAATTTGTGATATTGTTTTTCTGTTATAATCTATGTTGAGCTGCAACACCCATATTATTTCTTTAGTGACAGTTGAACCTTATTATTAACAGGAAAGCTTAAGCAGAAAAACTGTAGGACTCACGCATGTGGTTTTTGTCTTTGGACATGGCTGCAACCGCATCTTCATGGGAGCAAAACTCCACATCTGCCTCTCCAGTGGGTTTTCCGTTTGGAGCGACGTCTATGTGGACTCTCAATGGATTCAGAGGAGAGAAGAACTATAAGAAAAAAGAGAGTAAGGAAAAACAATATTAGATTTTTGAATTAATCAGAAAATTGATGTCACAGTCTAGATTAATTGTCAGGTAATCTGGGTCCACATATCTAAACCCAAAGATTTCAAAACCATGAGACTTTTTAATCACACACAGAAGTCATTTTAATAGCCATTTCACAAGTATTTACACTGTATTAAAGAAACACTGGCACTAAGAGAGACAGCTTCTGTATGACCTAAATGACATTTGATTAAACATAAGATGTGAAACTAGAAGGGACATTGAATTTCTGTTAAATTCATTTTGTGTATCCACAGCAGTGTGAAATTAATTTCTAATCACTTGATTAGGTAGCAGAAAACTGATGCAATAATCCAAATTCAGATTTCTTTTAATTAAAGTTCTTGTTTTATGTAATTGTGTTATTTGCTGAACAAGAAATCCTGAAGACATTTTATTTCAAAATCTTTTTAGTGACTGCACCCCAGTATGTCAACTGCAGCCAAATCTTTCCATCAATAGAATCTGACCTGCAGATGTTTGTAATTAAAATAGTGTTCGAGAGGATGCACATAGGACTGTCATCTTAGGTTATAAATGCTCTGGTGTGTCCCTAAGAAAAAAAATGTAGAAATATTCTGTATACCGGTAAAGTCAGACATATTTGTAAGTTTTTTTCTGGCAGGCAATCAGAGACGGAGTGTTCTTACTTTAGCAATGTCTCCCTCTGTGGCACGGAACGGCAAACCTCTCATATGGACGAAATGGCCACTGTGAAACCCTGAGCCACCATCACCTGGACTTCCGTAACCATGGCCTCCCACCCCTGAGAATAAACAAATATAATCACAACATGTCAGTCCACTTTATAATTAAAACAAGCAAAATGAGCACAGAATGAAAACAAGCACTTTTGAGTTTTCAGTTATTAATGAAATCTCTATAAAGGTCTCAAATCTAAAGGTCTTTTTCTAGGGTAACAAACCAATAGCTACATCGATGAATGTAAAACCTAAGTCTTTCAATAGAAATGCAAAGCTTTCGCATAAAGTATGGATTTCAAACTCTAGAGAGCATATAAAGTCTGACCGTTACCTCTCCCTCCCCTCTCTCCTCTTACTCTCTCATCAAACATGCCATTGCCAAAACAGTAGTTGTTGAAGCCATTGTAGTTGTCAAAGCCACCATAACCTGGATACAGAGACAAAAACTAGTTTAATGCTTACACAAGACACTGAATGTTTAATCATTCATTCCAATATTATAATCTATAACTGAACCCAGATCAGCTGGCTGGATCGTAAAACATTTTCAAAATGAGACAGGTTAGGCCTAAACAGGTAAACACTTAAGACTTAAACCTCGACATAATCTAGATGTTTGTGATGTCTTTTTGTTCTCTGTTTTTGTGAAAAGCTCAAAAAAGCAAATACTCCTAATGAAACCTGCTTTCCAAACTGGTGTCTATTGAGATTATATGGTTAAATGCAGAAGAAAAAGGGATAACTGTTCTAATATTTTTCCTAATTAATAAATAAATTCTACAAATTTCACAGACGCTAGAAATATTGTAAATGTGTGGAAGGGGCTCAGGTTTTTGTAGGATCATGAAGGGCAGCTTTAAAGCAGCTCTAAGCATATTTTACTCCTGCTGGATGCTGGGCTAGAGTTCTGCTCTCCCAACACCCGCAGTCACAACTATCCCACTAGTTCCATGGTCCCCAGGTTCATTTCAGCCCATGCAATGTTATTAGGAAGGTTTAAGTTTGATAAGAGGACTCAATAACATGCTAACAATGCTAACCTAACCAGGCTAACAGCAATAACTGTTGACTGTTTATTTTAATGCTACCAGACTGTCAATGATGGAGTAGCTCATTCCAGCCTGGCAAAATCACCCCAAGTGCTCAGATCTCCTGACTGGGAGCACAGCCTAGATGCAGACCCATCTAACATGTGCTTAAGGTCAAGATCAATGACCTAGGACAAGTAACTGTTTTTGTAAAATCATAAATGTACAGATCTCCTGACCTTTGACAATGACCTTGACCTCAACCTGGATGCAGACCTACCTGAGGGTCATTATGAGTTTTGTGATGGATCTCTTGCACAACGTAATGTACTTCCGCATTCCAGTCCACCCGCATTTCCGGTTCCACTTCTATTATGTTTTCCCATTTCCTGGTGCTTTCTTGTCAATAAATTAATTTTAGTGCTTTCATTTATCATTACACATACTGGAAATAGTGTACGTGCAGAATGTTTTTTTGTTATAAAGTTTGTGTTTCACATTTTGATCATTTTTGTAACCATACTGAGCGCCATTCATTAGTTCCTCAGTTAGCTTAGCAGCTATTGTGTTTGTGTCTGTGCCATTCCAAATACCACTGTAATAGGCTGTAATAGACCTGTGAAACTCACTGAAACATATATCCCGACTCCCAGTCGTTACCTGACTTTTTTTAATGTTACTTTGTGTATTGCAGAATCCCTTGATTATTGATGTTACCATTACTGTTATATTAGCTTAGTTAGCTTCCAGTTGCTAGTGTGTCATTTATTTTTGTAATAAACTTTGACTTGCTCCTAGTAACATTGCATGGACTCAAATGAACGTGAATGAGCTTGTGTAAAGACTTTGCAAAATACATGTCCATTACACAGGTCTATTACAGCCTATGCAGTGGTATTTGGAATGGCACAGACATAAACACGATAGCTGCACTGAGGAAGTATTGAACGGCTCAGTATGGTTACAAAAACCATCAAAATGTGAAACACCAACTTTATAAAGAAAAAAAACACAATCTGCCCGCACACCATTTCCAGTATGTACAATGATAATTGAAAGTGATAAAATTGAAAGCACCAGGGAATGGGAAAATATAATGGAAGTGGAACCCAAAATGCGGGTGGATGGAATGCGCAAGTATGTTACTCTACATTGTGCAAGAGGTCCATTGAGTAGAAGTAGTGATTTTTCTGAAATCACATGAGTGCCTAGATCTCATTATGTTCTTCTGTGACCTTGATCTTGACCACAACCTAGATGGAGACCCTCTTGAGGATCATGAGTGAGTTTGGTGAGCATCGGGGTAAATGCCTAGGATGAGCAGTAATTCCTGTGAAATGTGGACGGATGAATGGACAGGCAAACAGCCAGCCAGATGGACGGACCCCATATCATTGCATTAGCGTTGCCAGAATGAGCTTAAATTGTTCTTATAGCACTTTTGATCACAGAAGATTGGGAACCACAGCTGTAAACTACTCATTCATAATAAAGAGTGAAAGCAGAACCATCATGTTTCTTATCATCCATAGAAACAATCTTATTGACAGTCATACTCCTGGACAAAACTCCCAACAACAATTTGTGTGTGAAACAATTTACTAATTTAGAGAGGTTACCTGTTCTCTTACCTCCTCCATATCCTCCTCCACTCCTCATGTTGTCCATCAGAGCCCCACTACGACCAGGACCACCCCCAAAAAAGGTTCCCCTGGGGCCCCCTATCATCGGTCTGTCATAGGGTCCTGGTCTCTGGGCTGCCATTCCTCGTCGAGGCAGTTCATAGTAGGCTCTGATCTCACTGCGACTGCTCTTAAAAATCTCTATGTACCTGCAAAGAAAGGCCCATGGGATGGCAGAGGCAGTGGTTAAAGTGAAAAAATGGCTCAGTTCAGGTAATGTACATACATGATTTACAAAAAAAAATTTAAATAGTGGTGGCTGGCTGAACAACCTCAAAATATTTCATTATCAGCTGGACTTGGAGCTGCATTAAAGGATTCCTTAACCAATCTAACCACTGCTAATAAAATCTGAAGTTTTTAGGTGTCGCTCTGACTGTGTTCAGTTGTATGGTAGAAGATTTACAGGCCATTAGCAGCAATATTTCTACACTTAATCCTCCTCCACAGTGAACAATTATGAAATGACAAAAAAAAACAAACTAGTAAAATAAACGTCAAAGTAGATTTCTTAAAACATTTTTTTTCCAATATAATCATAATGGATAAGCCAATTAACCATCCCATTAGCAGTCATAAATATTACATACCCCTCATTATAACCATTTAATCACTCTGTAGCCACAGATTTTACACCCCAACCCATTTTTCCACAGTTAATCTACCACAATTAAATACGACAACAAAAGCCCAACCCAGTCCAGCCCATCCCGTTCCCATCTGTCCCACCTGTGCCCTATTCTTTCCTTGTGTTTCCCCAGAGCCTTTTCTGCTATCTCCTTTGAGGCAAACTGCACGAAGGCTTCCCCTGTGCTCCTCCCCTGGAAGTCCACTGGCAGAGTAATCCCATTTGGCACGATTCTCAACCCTTCAACCCAAGCACACATAAATACATAGGTCGGTAGGTGGACTGATAGAATAGAACAACACCCACTGTATCAGTGGAGCTTTCAGAATCAATGTCATATGAGAGGACTGAGTTTACATTTGCTAGTGACTAGCAGTGGAATTAAAAAAAAAAAAAATAATCTGGCCTGCAGTCAGCATATAAATTGCAGAATTATAACCAAATAAAATTTAAGTCTCAAGTAGTGCAGAATGATTTAAGTGTTAGGTGGAAACCTTCAATCTATTACTTTTTCATGCTCAACATCCCTAAATAAGTTGCAAATTTTATTACTACTGACTCCAGATCAGTATAATTCGACTGTCTCCCACCAGCCAACCCCACCCAGCTCATCTTGCCTATGAAACCATCTTAAAATGCTTAAAGTGTTGCCCCCATCACAGTAACAAGTCTAAGACAATCAGGTTACAATGTGTCTACACTATAGGAATAAATATACACACAGGTGAATTAAAATTTAAATTTCTGTTTCTTTTCTGTCACAAAATTGTAACTGAAAATCTGTCAATACCCTTTGAACATTTGTGTGTAAACTACTTGTGCTGTGCTCCTATGGGGTTGATCTACAAAGTATAAAGCTCTAAATGTATTTGTAAATTTCATAATCCATATTAAATTTCCTCAGTTTGTTTAAACAGAAACAAAATGCTAAGTTGACATTTGATTCCAATTTTTCTGCACATAAATTTGCAAAGAAGAATACAGTCAATAAAGCTGACATTCTACTATACAGAAGATTTAAGAAGCGCTATTATGGCTTTGACACATTTAACAAGTACATGCTCTCTATTTAAAACAACAAATAATCAAAATGCAAGTACATAGAGCAAACACATGGCTGAACTTCCTGTTACTAGTTTTGTATGTCATTTGTAACAGCTTGAATGTAAATCAATTAACAGTTTAACAAATGGTGCATTAATACTTGAACTCAACACAGTAACTGGACAATGGTTTTAACATTCATGTACCTGAGAAGAACTGAACAATCTCCTCCTTGCTGCAGCCAAAGGGAAGGCCTCTGAGTCTCAGCATGCAACCACTGCAGCTGTCATAGTCAGCAGGACCGCTGCGTTTGAGCACCCAGTCCATCTCACTGTGATTTGACTTGAACACTTATTCAAAAAGACAGGTGGATACAAACATCAAATGTCTCACACTGGAAATGACGTTCTAGAGAGCATAATTAACAAAAGAAAAATCAATGTAAAGGAGTCCTGAAACATACAGTATGCTAACCCCATAAACTGAAGAGATGAGCCACAATTTATTTAAACCTGCACTACTCATATTAGTAATGTTTAAAAAACAAAAATCATCATCTTTTAGATTTGATTGGCGGTTAGCAACCAGCCTACAGGTGCATTACCGCCACGTACTTCACTCTATATCATCACTCTTATCTGGTCAGGAGCTGTAGATCCTTACGTACTTCACTCAGTACATCACTTTATGTATCAAAAGTCAGAATTCTTCTCGGTTGGCAACCTCTTCGTCGTCTTCTTCACTCTATATCTTTGTATAAGGAGTTCCCATAAGGAGTTCTGAACAATCTTCTTCTTCAAACAGTGAGATTTCCATGTCTACATGATGTCCGCCACACACTCCATATATGTCTGAATTCACATCACTCTATAAATTCAAGAAATCTCTGTCAGTGTCACGATCATAGGACCGCCTATGATGTCCTATAATGTTCCTAGGACCCCCTATGATGTCTACATGATGTCTATGTGACGTCATATAAACCATAAGACTGATGTTCCTATGATCTCTACATGATGTCTATATGCCATCATACAGACCATAGGACTCGCTAAAAGATCATAGGACCCCCATTATGTCTTTATGACATCATATAAACCATATGACTACTGTTCCCTATGATCTCTACATGATGTCTATATGGATTTTTTTGGTCATAAAGCTAGGAGGAAAACGTCACAAAGCTATGAGGAAAAACAGAGTGAAGTACATGGCAGTAATGCACCTGTAAGCTTGTTGCCAACCGCCAATCAAATCTAAAAGACGACGACGACGCACAGAAAGACAGACGTAAGGAGTTGTTCAGAACTCCTTACAAAGATATAGCCCATATCTTTGGCAAAGATATAGGGACCCATGCCCCTGGAGACAAGGAATATCACTCTATATATAATTGAAGAAATCTCTCACAATGTCATGATGTCACGATCATAGGACTCACTATGACATCATCAAAAAACAAAGGCAGCCACAACTCATGATCATAGCACTCGCTATGACATTATCAAAGATCAAAGGCTGGCATCAATGAACGAGTGGTGACGTCAAAGATCCATGGCAGGTTTCACCATGGTTGCTGTTGCCATGGTAACAGTAACTTTCTACGGGCATGCAGAAATGTTTGCTTACACTTGCTTTCTATGGGCATGCACAGGTATGCACTAGTAAAATAAAAGAGCCTGATAAGAAAGAGGTTTATTACTCTTTGTAACTGTTCCCATCACTTACCTTCTATGTATCTGTGTCCCATATATTTGCGGTCCTTTGCAAGAGCTTTTGTGAAATCCTCAGCTGTTTTCAGTTCAATAAATGCTTCTCCACTTGGACGGCCTTCTTTAGAGTAGGTGAAACACACTCCATTCACTTTTCCAATGATGTCACAGTCTACAAAAAAATGACACTGGTTCAAGTTGTTAACATGATGCCTATTCTAAGACATTTCTGTTTTTGTTATTATTTCCTTTATTATAAGAATTGTTATACAAGTGTATAGAACCTTAATCTAGTTATTGTGTCCATGATTGTTTCCTTTTGTAGTTTTTTCAGCATACAATATTCACATTTAACAGGAAGACCAAAATTCTTGCATTTTTCTGTAAGGTTTTAATCAGATTCACTAACCAATTTAGCACCTGTCGAATGTTCAGCATTTAGGAGCAATTTTGCATCTGGCTCAACAATCACTACCACAGGTTAAATGCTTTGAAACTGTGATAGTTTATTTTATCCACCAGGCAGTTCTCTGTGTGCATTTATCCTCACCAGAAAAGAAACTAGCCACCTCCTCCTGAGTGCAGGACCAGGGGAGTCCTCTGATCCGGACCACAAAACCATCATCATTCAAAGACATCCTCACTGCTAAAAAACAACAAAACAGAAAAGAAAAGAAACATTTCTATGTGAGTTATACTTGTAAGCCCTAATATCGCCTGACCTGCATGCCACAGGTCACTATGTGAGTCATTAGTGCCAGATCTAAATTAAGAACTGAAGCCATTTTAAGGCCCTGTCACACCTTGACGATTTAGGCAGCATTTGCCAAACGTATAAAAATTGGTCTAAAACGCTGGCATATACCAAAATTTTCACTTTTGACCATATGCATCACATATCCATAACGACTTGGATATAGGGCTGTGTGATATGGCAAAAAATTAATATCAAGATGTCATCTTATGCCATCCATCTTCTTCCACTTAATCCTTTTTGGGTCGCGGGGGGCTGGAGCCTATCCTAGCATCTTTGGGCGAGAGGCAGGGTACACCCTGGACAGATCGGCAGTCCATCGCAGGGCCAACACAGAGAGACAAACAACCATTCACTCTCACAGTCATACCTAAGGACAATTTAGAATCCCCAGTTTGATGTCAATTAACCTAACTTGCATGCTTTTGGCATGTGGGAGGAAACCGGAGAAATCCCGGAGTAAACCCACGCAGACACGGGGAGAACATGCAAACTCCACACAGATCACTGTTGGTCGGGGGCTGGGATCAAACCCAGGATCCCCCAGCCAAGGGTGAGTTGCTGTGCTGCCACAGTGCTAACCACTCCGCCACCGCGTTGCCCTCATCTTAGATCACAATAATTATATCACGATATACATTTTCTGTAAATTCTACAGTTTAGATAATCATAAAAAGGACCATCTTCTTTTTTTTTAAATGTACCATTTTCCCTCATAATTTCGCAGTGTTATAAAATAGTTTTGTAATGTGCACTTGAGACTTGATTCTCATAAATTTCAGGTTTTTCTTCTAACTCACTAGTGCATACCTGTGCATGCCCGTAGAAACCAAGTATAAGCAAGTATTTCTGCATGCCCATAGAAAGCAGGTGTAAGCAAGCACATCAGCACTCGTTCAGCGATGCCTGCCTTTGATCTTTGATTGTGCCATAGCGAGTCTTCTGATCTTTGATGTCATAGTGAGTCCTATGACCGTGAGTGATGACTGCCTTTGATCTTTGCTGATGTCATAGTGAGTCCTCTGATCTTTGCTGATGTCATAGTGAGTCCTCTGATCTTTGCAGATGCCGTAGAGAGTCCTATGAACGTGAGTGACGCCTGCCTTTGTTACATAGGAACATCATATGACATTTCACACATAAGGAGTCGTTATACACAGGCACATCATAGGACACCATGCAGACATCATAGGAACTATCATAAGCGGTCCTATGATCTTTGGCCGTGACACCCTGACAGACACACTGACAGAAATTTCTTGAATTTATAGAGTGATATATGAATTACCCATGGCTGTCACCTACAGATATAAATTAACTGTTAGTTTAAATAAATGAAAATTTAAGTTTAGACCCTGCAGCCTGCCATTCTGGCCTGATTTAACCTGTTCGCTTCTTAGTAAAAAATATTTCAGATTGGTCATGATCTGAAAATCAAAGACAGAAAAAGTAATGTAACAAAATACATATGATGACTTTATTCATTATCACTACTGGACTAATTAAAATGATTAGAATCAAATAAATTACATTAAGAGCCAACTTGCTCCTCCGACCAGTTTTTTTTTTTCCACAATATCTTTATTGAACCTTTTTTTTTTTTTTTAACAAACATGATACAAACAATCAAACACTAACACTAAAGTACTACAAAAAAAAAAAAAAGCACTAAAAACACCAACAACCACCAACAAAATCAAGTCTTCAACAATGCTCCTCTGTTTAGTCTAGACAATCCAACACATAAGTATACATATTATGTTCACCAGTTTGGAATTTACAAGGTCCACACACATCATTCACCTTCTTCTTCAAGAGTTATGTTTAAATTTTTTACATAATCAATAAAAGGTCTCCATATATTCTCAAACACAATTTCCTTTGATTTCAGTATATATGTTATTCTTTCTAATGGAAGGTTTGTTAACATCTGTCTTAACCACTGAGTCACATCTGGTCTATGAGTCTTTTTCCATAATAGTGCAATACATTTTTTGGCATTAAGCAAACTGAGGTCTATGAATGTTCTTTCACTTTTATTAAAATTATGCTTTTCTGGGTACAGACCCAACAAAAACAGTTTAGGATTCAATATGATTTGTTTTGAGATTATTTTTTCAATTGTTACCCTCACCTCTTCCCAAAACATTCTTATTAATCTACATTCCCATAAACAATGAAATAGGGTTCCTTTACTTTCCATGCATTTTGTGCATGTATCTGGTATATTTTTGTTATATCTATTTAACTCCTCCGGTGTAACATACATCCGCATTAACCATTTGAAATGTATCAATTTAAGGCGTGCATTTATTGATTTGGTTTGAGCTTCTGTACAAGCCAATTCCCATTGTTCCTCTGAAATTTCAATTTGCAGATCTTCTTTCCAGTAGTTTAATCTTTTCAGTGAATTTTCACTTGAAGATAGTGTCAATGAGTTATAAAACTCTGAAATAATACCCTTTCTTTTACTATCTTTCATCATCATTTTTTCCAAGGATGAATAAATAGGTCGAGTGAGAGCTTTATTTTGATTTGATCGAATAAAGTTTCTAAGTTGAAGATATTTAAAAAAATGTGTTCTATTGAGATTAAATTTGATCCTCAGCTCTTCAAAAGACATTATGTTATCTGCACATGGCAAATATAAATCCTGAATCTTTTGTATCCCTTTTAAATTCCATACTTTAAATACAGCGTCCGCTCTCCCTGGTTTAAAATATTGATTACCCCATATTGGACTAAATTGTGACAATAACTGTGGTTCTTTTAAATAGTTTTTAGCTTCACACCATATTTTGATCATATGCTTTACAAATGGATTTTTAACTTGTTTTTGTAATTTTTTTGCCGAATCTGAGTATATGAATATGGGAAGAGGTAAAGGTAAATTGTATGATTCCATTTCAGTCCAGTGAGGGAGATCATTTGATGAAAAATAATATGTCATAGACCTCAGTTGTGCCGACCAATAATACAACATAAAATTTGGACATTTCAGACCTCCACGATCAAATGGTAAATATAATAAAGACAAATGTAATCTAGCCCTCCTGTTGTTCCATATAAATTCCACTAACTTTTTTTTTATTCTTGAGAATAGATCTAAAGGTGGTGATAAGGGAATGTATTGAAATAAATAAAGTATTTTAGGTAAAATATTACTTTTAAGTATATTGATTCTCCCGATCATCGACATTGGTAGTGACATCCATCTCTGAGTTAACTCACTGATATCTGACATTAAGGCTTCATAGTTGACACTGGCGACTGATTCTAGCTTAGGCATAATTTGGATTCCTAAATATTTAAACTGATTTACAACATTGAATTGATTTACCTCAGGGGCTGGGTAATTTCTCTGGGTCTCATTTAGCATTAATATTGAAGATTTAGTTTTATTTATTTTATATCCTGATATTTCCCCAAAATTCTTTATTAAATTCAACAAGGTTGGAATTGATTTTTTTAGATTCGACATAAACAAAATTATATCATCGGCGTACAGGGAGATTTTATGTTCTGTTGGTCCAACTTTAATTCCATATATTTGTGAATGTAAACGTATCGCTATCGCTAAAGGTTCAATTGCCATAGTAAACAGTAAAGGTGAAAGTGGACAGCCTTGTCGACATCCTCTATTGATTTTTATTGGTTTTGAAATATTGTTATTTGTTAGGATTTCTGCTGTAGCATTATTGTATATTATTTGAACCCATTTTATGAAATTATTTCCAAGTCCAAACCTTTGTAGGACTTCAAAAAGAAAGGGCCATTCAACTCTATCAAAGGCCTTTTCGGCGTCCAATGATAGGAGAGCTGTATCCGGTGCTTCTTTATTAAAATAAATAATATTAAATAGTCTTCTTACATTATGGAAGCCTTGTCTACCCTTTATAAAGCCATTCTGATCTCGATTAATAATATTTGGTAAAATTTCTTGTATTCGTCTTGCTAAAATTTTACAGATTATCTTAAGGTCGGCGTTTAATAGGCTTATTGGTCTCATATTTTCACATTTATTAGAGGGCTTACCTGGTTTTGGCAGCAGTATAATTAAGGCATTATTTATGTATGATGGTAAATTATTATTTTGAAATGCTTCTAAAACCATTTCCAAAAAAGGTTTTATTAATTTATTCTTAAATTTTTTATAAAGGTCAACTGGAAGACCATCTGGTCCTGCACTTTTTCCTGATTTCATATTATCAATGGCTAGCCCAACTTCTTCTTGACTAATTTTAGACTCCAATATCTCCCTGTTTTCATTTGGAATACACGGTATAGATAGTTCGTTCAAAAACCCATTTAGTTTTGTTAAATCAGGTTCATTTTTGGTATCATATAATTTTTCATAGTAATCTCTAAAGGCTCTATTAATTTCTAAAGGATCTATAACTACCTGTCCATTACTTATAATACTGGTAATTGGTGTTTTAATTTCCAATTGTTTAATCTGCCATGCTAATAATTTTCCTGATTTTTCACCTTGTTCATAAAAAGATTGTTTCAATCTTAGAAGACTCGAGGCAGCTCTATTCGCTGATTTTTTGTCGTATTCAGCTCTCAAAATCAGTAATTCATTCTCCAACCTTGGGTCACTTCCTGCATACACTTTTTCCTGAAGATTTTTTATTTTATGTTCCAATTTGGCTCTCTCCTCTCGAGTCTTCTTAGATTTTGATCCTGTATAACTAATAATATGTCCCCTAATAAAAGCTTTGAAAGCCTCCCACTTTACACATGCTGATGTTTGTGTAGTATTGATGTCAAAGAACTCGTCTATCTGTTTTTCTATATACTTGACAAATTCCTCATCCTGAAGCCATTTATGCTGAAATTGCCATCTACCTGATTCCTTTGTCAATTTTTTATCTACATATATTAGACAACAGGGTGCATGATCAGAGATCACGATGTTATCATAAAAGCAGTTTTGAATCTTGGACCTTAATTCTGTGGAAATCAAAAAATAATCAATACGTGAGAATGTCTTGTAGGTACTGGAATAACAAGAATAGGCTTTAACTTGTGGTTTCATTTCTCTCCATATATCTAACAATCTCAATTCTTTCATAAAATGATTAATAGTCATCCTACATCCAATGTGCGTACAATCCAGTCCTGTTGATCTATCCACACCTGGATTCAATGTACAATTAAAATCCCCTGCTATTATATGTTGCCCTGTAAGTGATGATAAGATGAGAAATAAATTAGCAAAGAACTTCTGATCATCTATATTGGGACCATATAAGTTCACAAGATTTATATTTTCTAATAGCAAAGAACCTTGAATGATTACATATCTTCCAAATTTGTCTCCAATTACATTTTTCACTTGAAAAGGAACTGATTTATGTATGAGAGTCATAACTCCCCTGGCTCGGGATGAAAATGAAGAGGTGAATACACTTCCCTGCCATCTACTCCTAATTCTTTTAACATCCTCCTCTATCAGATGAGTTTCTTGTAAAAACACAATTCTTGAACCCATGTCCTTTATTTTATTCATAACTTGTTTAAGTTTTTTTAAATTTTGTAGACCTCTGCAATTCCATGAAGTTAAATTAAGATTAACACTTTGGTCCATGATCAATAGAGAGTTTAGGATTACCTTGCAGTGTAAACATGCTCATACAGAGAAGCAAAAACATGAGTGGTTGAACATTCATCCTACAAACTACACACAAACAAATTTCCCCTTCCCACACTTGTGGCAAACCCCCCAAAATCAAAAGAAAAATTCTGTCTCCCGATATAGCCATCGACCGTTCCACACCCACGGGGAACAGCCTAAGCCACTCCTTCTTCATCCTCCCAATCACCCTAACTCTACTGCTTTTAATGACGTAACATTAACTCTCCTCTGTAGTTTTCCAACTTAACTCCAAAAATTTTTAACAACTTTGTACATCATAGTTTTTTTTGTTTGTTTGTTTTGTTTTTGTTTTGTTTTTTTAATATATAATACAATCTATATTTTGTAAACTTACTATTTACTTCAAGTCAGTCAGATGCCTGTGCAAATGCTTAATTATTCTACCTTATATTTTGTTCATGCTTAGCTCCCACCAGTCTCTTCTTCTTCTTTGATCTTCTTGATGAACTCCTGCGCCTCCTCTGGGGTCTTGAAGATGTGGGTTCTGCCCTCATACGTGGTCAGCAGTCTCGCAGGATAGATTACACCATGACGAATCCCAAGGTTGCGCAGCTCCTTACGTACGGGATCAAACTGCTTCCTCAATTGCTGGATTCCTGTGGCCAAATCTGGGTAGAACCGCACCTGCTGGTCCTGGTGTTTAATCTCTCCTTTAGCACGTGCAGCGTTGAAGATCTTCATCCTGTCTCTGTTGCTAAGAAACTTCATAATTAAGGTCCTCGGCGGTCCCTTATCTCTCCGTGGGCCAATACGATGTGCTTTTTCCAGAACCACTGCTGATTGCAACTCCTCGCTGCCCAGCACCTCCGGAATCCACTTTTCCAGAAAGGAACATACGTCCCGACCTTCTGATTCCTCTGGAAGACCCACCAGCCTCAAATTATTCTGTCTCGACCGAGATTCCAAATCCAAAATATTATCTTCCAGAGATTTATTTTTTTTTTCCAAAGTGCGCACCTTTAATTGAAGACGGGTGATGTCATCTTCAGCACTAGCGAGACGGAGCTCCATCTGCGCCGTTCGTTCTACACAGTCACCCAATTCCTTTCTTATTCCTTCCAACGCTGTCATAATCCCATCAAATCTAGAGGAAAAGTCCGCTCTCATTGAACTCATGGCAGCCATCAGCGCATCTGCGCCATTCCCCACAGAAATCGCGCCGTTGCCAGCCTCCTCCGCCATATATGGAGTTTTGTTTGCTGCGTCACAGACCTGAAAGTCCATTAATTTGGACTGTTTCGGCGGCTCGCTTTTTCCTTTTCCTGGTTTTCCAGCCTTAGGCTTCGCCGACATATCCTCGCTCAAATGCTGGGATACGTTCTGTCCCAAATGAGAGTTATTTGCCGATTTTTTTCTCCAGGAGCAGAGCAGAGCGAGACACGTCCGTCCTACGTGGCAGCCATAACCGGAAGTCTCCTCCGACCAGTTTTAATTAATTTATTACTTATTTTGCGTGTATGTGCCACCATCATGCACTTTTGCAGCTTTAATAATTTTTTTCAGACAAAACTAAAAAAACTCAGCAGTAATTTACTCCCCCCCTCAAAAAAAAAATCAAAACGATGGTCTGCTACGTTTCCAGTTAGCACAACTTAGCTTAAATGACGATCATTTAAGCATTTTATAATTACACATGGCGTTAACGTTACTTACCTCCTATTAAAACAAGGTTAGAGAACTATCCTCTCTGATGCAGTACGATGAAAAACGGTCCCACATCCTTGGCAAACAGGAGCAGCAGCTATCTGAACCAGCAGCTCGGAGCTAGCATTAGCAACCATTGGAATGAAGCCTAGCCAGCCAGCCACCCACCACACCTGTTCCGCTGCACGCAATCGTGCACTGCAGGGAAGAGACAGGGCGCTGACAAGTAGTGGTGAGGTAGGAGCTTTACTGAATAAACGTGGGTATGGAAATTTTAAATATGTCATAAACGACAGAGTATTCTATGAAATGGTAAATATTTTTATATCGTCATCCGATATATATCGTCATATCGCACAGCTCTACTTGGAATATATACATAATGTATTAGAGTGAAGTACGAAGAGACAAAGCAGAGTGATGTCTGAAGATAGAGTTGAGGTTCGATTGGACACAGCAATGATAATAGAAGGACTACAGCTCCTGACCAGATAGAGTGATTATATAGAGTGAAGTACGTGGCGGTAATGCACCTGTAAGCTGGTTGCCAACCGCCAATCAAATCTAAAAGAAGAAGAGTGCACCTGTAAGCTGGTTGCCAACCGCCAATCAAATCTAAAAGAAGAATAATGCACCTGTAAGCTGGTTGCCAACCGCCAATCCAAATCTAAAAGAAGAAGAATGCACCTGTAGGCTGGTTACCAACTGCCAATCAAATCTAAAAGAAGAAGAGTTTTGATACATAAAGTGATGTTTACTGAGTGAAGTATGTGGCGGTAAGGACTACAGCTCCTGACCAGATAGAGTGATGATATTGAGCGAAGTATGTGGCGGTAATACACCTGTAAGCTGGTTGCCAACCGCCAATCCAATCTAAAAGAAGAACTTGTATAGAATATTTCCATAACTTATATATAACTTAAACCAACCAATGTTTGGCATGTTACCGACATTCACAACTTATGCACAACAAGTCTAACTTCTGCATAGCTTATCCTAACTTCTGCATAGTGCAGTCATGCCAAACTGCCGTTGCCTCCCGATCCATGAACCCTAGGTGTATAAGAAATCATCTTTGTTCAACTGAGATGAGTCTCTCTTCCACAGACCACAACGGGGGGCGTGACCGACCTGGCAGAGCTGTGAAATCTGTCAGGTTGGTCACGCCTAAAACAGCTGATGTGACACATCAAGAACGTCAGATGACAGTTGTCACAACCTGGCTCAAAGGCATGCGAATTGATTGCGATAAAAAAAAGTTTATTTTCAATAAAGTGAAAAAAAACCAAGATAATGCATGGAAGTTTACTTTTGCTGGGAGGCACAGCCAACAGCCAAGTGTGATTTATCATGGAAAAAAGCTGAGCTCTGCGCTTCGGGGAATCAGCTGATTGATCCACCTCCTCCAGTGTTCTGGTATTTTGGCATATTTATCAGAACAGCACTGGACAGCTGATGGTACAGACTGCAGTCAAAGGTTTAAAAAAAAAAAAAAAAAAAAAACATGGGGGAAGGGCTAAACAGTGATTTGGATCTTTATTCTGTAGCTTGAAAGTGCTCAGACATATCCCCGACAGGTCCTGTTATATGAAAAAGTACGTGTGTTTAGCTGTGTGTGTGTGTGTGTGTGTGTGTGTGCGCGCGCGCTGCAGGCAATATTCTGTACGGGTTTTCCTGTGAACCAATACTGCAAATATCCCATTATAGGGTAGCTGTAAGTTAGCAAGGTAATCCCCGCTGTCATCCTGAGCCGCATCCGCCCCCTGCTCCTCGCCAAACGTCGCCTCCAGCAGGCCGACTTCACCCCTCGCCGGTCCACACCGGACTGCATCTTTGCCTTGAGTGTCCTGGCGCAGCAACGGAGTGAGTATTGTCAGCCTCTATATGCGGCCTACGTCGACCTCAAAGCTGCCTTTGACTCCCTAGACAGGAATGCCCTTTGGCAACTCCTTCGTGGCACTGGAGCCCCGTCCAAGTACATCAACATTCTCCGAGACCTCTACACCAACACCATGTGCAGGGTATGCACTGAGGATGACATGTCAGACCCTTTTGTCACCACCTCTGGAGTCCGGCAGGGATGTGTCGCCATGCCAAACCTCTTTAATGTTGCAGTTGCCTATTGGGTTAAGAACATAACGCAACGCTGCCCCAATCTTGGAGTTGACTTCCATTCCCACCTCACAGACCTGTGCTATGCGAGCGACGTGGTGCTTTTCACCACACATATAGACATAATCGCTGAGGCACTGGAGCTGCTTGCAGAGGAAGCATCACCCCTTGGCTTTACCATCAGCTGGACAAAGACAAAGATCCAGTCACTGTCAGACTTCTTGCCACCACCACCACAAGTACATCACCATCAAAAATGAGCCAGTTGAGATTGTCAACGACTTTGTCTACCTCGGATCTAAGATCACCAGCTTCTGCTCATCAGACCCAGAAATTACTCACCACCTGCAGCTGTCCTGCAGTGCTTTTGGCCACCTCCAGAGAGTCTGGTGGAGCGGGAAGATTCGCATGACGACAAAGTTGCTAACACCTGTGTGATCCCCGTCCTTTACAGGTCAGAGACCTGGGGCCTCGTGTAAAAAGGGTACTTGCGCACAAAAACATGCCATACGTCCTTTTCCATGGAAAATTTCAGATGTATCAAGAATGAAATGACCATGGAAATATGTGCAGCCCCACATGAACTTCATGGCTGGCGTACGTACGTTTCTACTGTTATTGGTCCATTGGTGACACTTAGAAGTGATGTTGGGAGACTGATAATGATGTGAAAATGATTGTACACACCAGAGACACATGATGAACAAACATCCAAGTGTGTGCAATTAGATGTGTGCATATAAAAGCAAGCACAAAGAAGTGCAGAAAATGCCTCTAACAACAGAGGATTAGAGGATATTGCAAATCGCACAGTGAGAAGAGAAAGGGTATTTTAGAGATAGAAGATTTTCTGGCTCAGGATGATGACTGGCTTGTCACTTTAGGTTTCCACAGGCAGTCCTTGTGGAACTGTGCACAGAGCTAAGGCCGCTCTTGGAGCACTACACAGCGAGAAGCCATGCGCTGCCCGTCCCAGTGCAGGTGCAGACAATCTCTGGAGTTTCTGGAAACAGGGGTATTCCAGAGGGAGCTGGCAGACCCATTGGGAATTTCCCAGTCGACCATGAGCCGAGCTATGCCAGCTGTGTGGGATGGCATTATCTAGCTGTCACCCAGGTACATCATATTCCCATACAATGCAGTTGAACAGGCCAACATCAAAGCACAATTTGCAGTGAGAGCCAGTTTTCCTAATGATTCTAATGAACAGCATTGTTGGGAACAAACTACAAGCTGTCACTGTGTGGATAGGTGGCTTCTTGGTGAGTAAATTCATGTATTTGTCCTAATAATAACCCACCTCATGCGCAATGCACCTGTGCGCCCCACAAATATTACCCTGTCTTCAAGGCTTCATTACAACTTTATGGTTTGAGTAAGTGACTTACTTTTTTGCTGATTAGTTTCACAGCATTCTGCCAAGCCCCCAATTGCCCCTGTGTGTACAGTAGTTATGTCAATAAACACGTTTCATTCATTCATTCATCTTCTTCCGTTAAATCCTTTTCGGGTCGCGGGAGGGCTGGAGCCTATCCCAGAATCTTTGGGCAAAAGGCAGGGTACACCCTGGACAGATTGCCAGTCCATCGCAGGGCCAACACAGAGAGACAGACAACCATTCACTCTCACAGTCATACCTAAGGACAATTTAGAATTCCCAGTTTTGATGCCAATTAACCTAACTTGCATGTTTTTGGCATGTGGGAGGAAACCATAACCATGTGTAAAGTTTAAAATGCAACAGTGTCACTCGTTCCCTGGTGCACTTCATTCATTTACAATGTCATCCATGTAAGTTGTATATAACTATAAAGGATGAGATTTGCATTTTGGATATAAAATATGTACTTGCCGAGTCTAATATGATCTGCTTTCAACTGACAGGTGACTGTGGCTACCCACTACATAGGTTCATATTGTCTTCTTTTTCGTGTCTGTTTTCCTTTATTCAACCAGCTGATCGACCCAGCTGGTCACAAATTTATTGATTTATTCATTGTTTAAAATAACACTGTATAAAAGATACAACATACACTGAAAAACAATGCGATGACACAAGAAAGTGTGCACACTTTGTGGTCCCTAAAAGAGATTGCAGCTGGTCCCGTACCTGGAACCTTCTGCTCTGACAGTTGGCAGTTTAACCACTGAGTTATACACAGTGCCAATCACAGCGATCAGCTGACGCTTCTGAGGACTGGAAACGTCAGTCTACACGTCAAAATTAAAAACATCTCCTTTTCCCTGTCTGAATAAAGAAAGCAATAAACTAATCTTATACGGCTGTGAGCAGGCTATTAAATTACCTGTATCCGGCGCTAATGCCTGAAGACAGCGTGTCAAACAAAATGTTTTTACATGCCTCTACCTCATTCAGCAGCACCTCTCACTCACATTCCATGAAATTCCATTAAATCCATTATTTTTGATTGTGGATACAGAAGATTCAAACATGCAGCGCTTGAATATATCTATTTGCATACCTATTTGCATTTAATTGCATATTCAAATGGAGGCATGTCAAGGGAGGAGTCCGGTATTTCCTCATGTGCATTCAATTTCAAGAGGACTGGTATGTACAAAGGAAATGTGAGTGGATTCCTGTGTACAGACGGTTTCATACATCTGGATTTTTTTTTTGCTTACGGCGTTTTCTTGATTTAAACGTACGTCACCTTTCAGTAGGAAATTCACGCATGTCTTTGTACATGAGGCCCCTGGACCCTCTCCACCAAAACCACCCACCAACTGGATACATTCCATCGGACCTGCCTCCGTAACATCCTCGGCATCCGATGGTTCCACCACACCACAAACAATGAGATCTACGGGAGGGCTGGCTGCCCCATCCCCATCACCATCAGAAAGGGGAGGCAGCAGCTCTTCGGCCACGTGGCCAGGCTGGAAGATGGGACACTGGCCAAGCAGGCCCTCTGCGTCAGCGCTCGTCCACCCCCCCGGAGCTGGCATCGCCCCTGAGGTTGGCCTAGACTGTCCTGGATGACCCAGGTTGCAACGATAAGACCTCTGGTTGACCTCATTGCCCTAGCCAAGATCGCCCTGCCTTCAGACGATTGGCCGCAATGGTCACTTAAGTGGCCAGGCCAGGATTAAGTTAAGTAAGTTAGAAACCCATTCAATAAGTTGCACATAATTTCAAAGAGCATTACGCATATGTTAGAAATATTTTTGGGGTATACTAGACATTAATCTCAACGTATTTTGACTTTTGAGTAACTATGAGTCGCTGACAAGTAACGTGTGTAAACAAACGCATAACTTCCCTACAACCTTTGCTCCACGAATGTGAGACGTATCAGCCATATGCTGGATGCATCGGAAAATTTTCAGAGGAGCTCGGCAAACTATGCCATATACCAGCGTGCATCAGCATGCACTTGGAACTTAGACAAAACTTAGCCATAACTGATTCAACATACGCCAGTGTATCTATAAATTCATGAAATCTGTCAGTGTGTGTGTCACGGCCAAAGATCATAGGACCGCCTATGATGTTCCTATGATGTCTGCATGATGTCCTACGATGTTCCTATGTATAACGACTCCTTATGTGTGAAATGTCCTATGATGTTCCTATGTAACAAAGGCCGGCATTACTCACGATCATAGGACTCGCTATGACGACATCAAAGATCAAAGGCAGACATCACTCAGTCTGTCACTGTGTCAGTGTGTGTCACGATCAAAAGATCATAGGACCGCCTATGATGTTCTTATGATGTCTGCATGATGTCCTATGATGCTCCTATGTATAACGTACTCCTTATGTGTGAAATGTTCTATGATGTTCCTATGTCACAAAGGCAGGAATCACTCAAAGATCAAACGCAGGCATCACTCATGCTCATAGGACTTGCTATGACATCAGCAAAGATCAAATGCAGGCATCATAGGACTCACTATGACATCAGCAAAGATCATAGAACTCACGATGACATCATCAAAGATCAGAGGACTCACTATGACATCAGAGACCAAAAGCAATCACCACTCACACTCATAGGACTTGCTATGACATCATCAAAGATCATAGGACTCGCTATGACACAATCAAAGATCAAAGGCAGGCGTCACTGAACGAGCGTTGACGTGCTTGCTAACACCTGCTTTCTACGGACATGCAGAAATACTTGCTTATACTTGGTTTCTACGAGCATGCACTAGTTCTCCAAATTTTTTATACATTTTGCAAATGCTACCTAAATTGTCTAAGTGTGATGGCCTTTAGTCGTCAGCTGTGTGAACATTAATGAAGTGAACTGTCTAACATCTAAATAAATTTATCAATATACAGTTCAGTTTGGTTTATGTGTGAGTCACGATTAATGTTGATAATTGCTTCAGTACTGTTTGTATCCTGGGGTCCTATACCCCAAACAATAGTCAAAGTATAGAAAACATGAGCTCAATTTAGAAAAGTTGCAACGAGGGGAATTCAATGTTTTTAAAGATTAACCTGGCCTACAACTTGGTCAGAGCCCAAATGACCTAGAAAAAAAAAAAAGAGCTCCATGTTCCTTTATTAGACAGCTGGGGTGGAAAGACTCCACAAACAAGGTGGGTCAGACTTTGGCCCAGATCATTTAAGATGATGCCAATAGTCTTGGTAAAGATTAACAAATGTCCCCCAGCCTGTTTACCTGTTGAAGTTACCAGACCAGCAAATCACCACATTCAACTTGCAATAAAGCATTTACTGTTACAAAGAAAACCTAAATGTATATTTACACTTCTCAATTTTACATTGGTGTGGAGTTCCTAAAGTGGAACTCTGCAATTTTAAGTTCTTTGCAAAGTAAACACCCAGACTGAATAATTAACTATATGGAATCTTGTATTTTTCTTTAACTTATTTTAAAAAATAAAGAGAAAATTGACACAAAAGTAAAGATTCCTCTCTGGGTGAAAAAAGACCCATTGTCAAACTGCAATTAAGATTATACTGGGGTTCAAATCAAATTTATCCAAGTAGAAATCTGATGCTTTTTTTCTTGAACAATAGCAACAGATTAGTACAGGATTTATACAATATAGCAATAAAAATAAGCTAATCAAATGTGTTTCACCATATTTTTATGGGAGTGTCTACAGATACAGAAGATTTAGCCCTATCTTATACAAAGTATAATATGGGCTGCACGGTGGCGCAGTGGTTTAGCACTGTGGCAGCACAGTTTTACCCTCGGCCGGGGGACCGCGGGGATCATGAGATCGTGGGTTCGATCCCAGCCCCCGACCAACAGTGAGCTGTGTGGAGTTTGCATGTTCTCCCCGTGTTGCGCGGGTTTACTCCGGGATTTCTCCGGTTTCCTCCCGCACACCAAAAACATGTAGGTTTAGGGCGCTCGCGCACGCAGCGACCAGCAGCGGTGGCTTGTCACCAGACTGCAAACCAAGTCTACCTACGGGTACAAATAAGTAACAAAAAAAAAAAAAAAAAAAAAAAAAAAAAAAAAAAAAAAAGTGCCTACAGATATGCAAGAGTTGACAATCAAAGGAAACCTTTTCAGATCAGCTCAAGCTCGCTGCGCAAGTGTGGTGAGTGGTTGACCTCTACATGGAGGGTCAGTGGTTCGCTTCCCGCTCTCGTCGAGATGCCCTCGCTATTTTAATAATAATAATGCATCAGATTTATATGGCGCTTTATCATAGACACTCAAAGACGCTTTACAAGTAGATATATTATTCATTCACTCCAGACAGACAATGGTAGTGGCAAGCTACTACTGTAGCCACAGCTGCCCTGGGGCAGGCTGACGGAAACGTGGCTGCCAATCCGCGCCAACGGCCTCTCCAGCCACCACCGAACATTTAAACATTTTTACACATTCATACCCAGTGTTATGGGCACTGGAGGCAATGCGGGTGAAGTGTCTTGCCCAGGGACACAACGACAGGATATCTGGGGAGAGCGGGATTCGAACCGCCAACCATCGGGTTATTAGACGACCTGCTCTACCTCCTGAGCCACTTGCCAACCGTCAATCAGCTCTAAAGAAGAAAGACGAGCTTGAAGAAACCCTCATGACTGCTTGATTTTGAGTTTTGACAGTAACATATGACTGTACTTTTGTGTTATTTCACAGTTTTAAGTGTCTCATTTGATATGCAGAAAAGCATAAAATAAAACAGATTTTGAAGAAAATTTTCATAATTTTTATTGTATAAATTGTTGTTCCAATTATTTTGCGGTTCTAGTTTAAAATAGCCAAGTATACATTCTTTATGTGCAGAACATAGGAAAACAGGTTAAACAACATTACAGACTGGATCCGGAAATGTTCTCAAGTGACTAAGCCAGGGGTGTCCATGCACCATGGAGGGCCAAGACCCTGCAGGCTTTACCTCTTAACAGCAGACTTCACTGAACTTCTTCCCACTGATTGCTGATAGGTGACGCTGAAGAGAAAACCTGCAGGGTCTTGGCCCTCCATGGCACATGATTGGACACCCCTGGACTAAGCCAACCCAAATTTAATTGCGGTCGGTTGGTACTTTTTCATTTATTTTAAGGCATTCGACGTATTCTCAAGGATGGTGGACACTCTGCAAATCATAAATCTCCAAATTGTCATCTTAGCCCTGAATAACGCAGCAGTCTGAACAGTTCGAACAAGCTAACGTCTGACACTTCCTCTTTGTATCTTAAGTGCTGAGAAATGAAGACATATGTCAGCTAACGTGACAATACAAACCCAAACTGTCCAAATATGATCAAATAACACGCTATCTTTTTAAAAGTTCGACAAATAACCATATTTGTCGCCTTGAACACCGGTCTGTACTGATAAGGTTTCTCTGCTGTCGGGCTAATGTGTTAGCCTGGTAACGTTAGCTGTTAGCAGGTTAGCGGCTGTAGGACACGGACAGCGGTCAAACGAACAAACCAAACTACTTCACATCCTAACGGTCATGTGCTGTTACACAGAGTTAAAACGTGTCCCCACACAGAGTTCTGTAAGCCATCAATGAAATCTAAAGGAATAAATTGTGAAATTATCTTACAATCGACTCTTGTCCCCGCTTCCTGCTGCCCCGAACCTTGGGAAGGTAGTGACAGCAAACTTACTCAGGTAGGCTCTCGCGAGACTTCAACATAAAACGTTACTTTACAGTACAATAATCAATCTATATTTCAGACACACAAGCGGGTCCATATAAAATAAAAGGGGTAGGGGCGTTAGGGAAATGCATGTAAGATGATAAACACGTTTATTTTCAGTGCGTGATTATTTACCAGTGACACTTTTCACTCAAATGTAATATTTATTGAATATTATAATATTATGATTCTGTACTCATTGACCTTCTAAATTTAACACAGTTAATGTACTGTGAATAAACTACTAACTGATATTGTGGAGAGCGTGAAAAGATGAGGCTGAGTTTATTTCTCAAATCAGATTTATTCACTTGTCTCCAACATCCTACAAACAGAAAAAGAGACACATCCTCCCACATCTGTCCTTTTTATACCCGGGACATCAAAGTACAGAGTCACATTGTCTTTTAAATCCCAAGACACAATACATCATCCTCCAGGTCTTCTCCCCTCCACCTAAAACCACTGGTGGTCTGGAAATCTCTCAAGGCCATCTCTAAAGATCACATTTCGCACCCTCCTGTTAACCCCAGGAGACCCAGACCTATTGTTCATTCTGAGACGTGAAGCAAGAGTAATATACATATGCAGCCTAAGCAACTCACGTATGTGTGCCACCTGACCCCCCCTGCAAACGTCTAAGATGAAACAATACAACACAGTCTGCATATCATGATAAAATCACAAACATCAGTCCACATGCTGTTTGGGCTTCAATCTTCTTCCGAACTTGCTGTAAGCGGGCTTTACCACTCCCGCGGCGCCATCCTGCTGTGAATCTGCTATCTGAGGATGAGAACTGTTAGTCAATCCCTGTGGGAGCTCTGGGGAATGCTCCCTAGGAAGTCTGCCGCGTCGAGGAGCCCTCGCCAACTGCACAGCTTCGTCAGCCATCACAAAAGCAGGTTTGAGTCTGTCTATGCCAATCATCTCCCTTCTGCCCCCCAAATCTAGCAAAAAGTGCTTATCACCTGTTTCCAGCACTCTAAATGGGCCATCATAAGGTGGTCGCAAGGTTGGGCGATGAGCATCGTGTCTGACAAAAACAAACTCCGCATTCTTTAAAGCCTTAGGTACAAAAACACGCGGAAAACTGTGATGAACGGGGCCAGGAAGCGTGCTCGCTCCGGTGTCGCTCAGTAACCGCTGAGCAGGGGGGCACTCTGGCGCAGGATTATCTGGGAGAAACTCCCCGGGCAGCCGGAGTGGCTGCGCAAAAACCAATTCAGCTGGGGAGGCTTTTAAGTCCTCTTTAGGTGCAGAACGCAACCCCAATAAAACCCATGGTAGCCTGTTTACCCAATTTGCATCCGTAAGCGACGCTCTGAGGGCTGCTTTCAATGACCTATGGAAACGTTCACATAAACCATTAGCCTGGGGGTGGTACGCGGTAGTGCGGTGGATCGTTACCCCCAGGCTGCGGGCCATCGCTGACCAAAGCTCGGAAACAAATTGAGGACCTCTGTCGGACGTAATATCCGACGGAACTCCAAAACGCACTACCCAAGCCGTTAAAAACGCGCGCGCCACCTCCTCGGCTGTGGTTGATGCCAGTGGGACCACTTCAGGCCAACGCGTGGTGCGGTCCACCATTGTCAAAAGATGTGTGCACCCCTGTGACGGCGGGAGGGGGCCTACGAGGTCGACATGTACATGATCGAACCTCTTAGCCGGGATGTGAAACGGCTCCAAGGGGGCTTTAGTGTGTTTGTGTATTTTGGCTCGCTGGCAAGCCATGCAGGCTCTTGCCCACTCCCTAACGTGCTTGCGCAGGCTCGGCCATACAAATTTCTCTCCTACCATTTTGACCGAAGCGCGCACCCCGGGGTGTGCCAGAGAATGAATCGGGTCAAAAACGCGGCGGCGCCACGCGGCCGGCACCACGGGACACAGATTAAGGGGGGCATACCACCTTGCAGCACCCTGCTCTCCAGCCTTAACCCTGTTGGTCCAGACTGGAGCCCGCACACGTCCGCATCGCTAACCTGATCCGCGGCCATGGCTGCATAATCTATCCCCACGCGGACTGGGGCTGTGTGCTCCTCCGCGCCGCTAGCCTGCTCCGCGGCCATGGCTGCACAATCTACCCCTACGCGGACTGGAGTAGTTACGGCGCGCGAGAGACAATCTGCATCACCCCGAATTGACACTTTGCTGGGTTGATTATTAACTCGTGCTCTCCCAACCTCCGGAAAACTGCCGTGAGGTGTTTTTCATGTTCCTCTTCAGACGCGCTGGCTACCAAAATGTCGTCCAGGTAGACGAACACAAAGGGGAGATCGCGCAACACCACGTCCATCATACGTTGGAACGTCTGCGCAGCGCCTTTAAGACTGAACGGCATGCGCAAAAACTCGAAAAGGCCAAACGGAGTTATTACCGCTGTTTTGGGTATGTCCTCAGCGCGTACTGGGACTTGATGGTACCCGTGGACCAAGTCTATTTTAGAAAAAATGCGCGCCCCCGCCAAATGAACGGAAAAATCTTGGATATGCGGGATTGGGTAGCGGTCGTGCACTGTAGCGTTGTTCAACCTGCGGAAATCACCGCAAGGTCACCACGAGCCGTCAGCTTTAGGGACCATGTGAAGTGGGGAAGCCCATGGGCTGTTCAAACAACAGATGATGCCCAACTTTTCAAGGTTGGTGAACTCCTCGCGCACTATGGTCAGTTTAGCTGCATCCAAGCGCCGAGCTTTTGCAAAAACGGGGGTAATAAAATGTTCCACTCCGTGTTTAGCGACGGCTGCTGAAAATGTGGGAACCGTGAGTGCTGGAAACTGAGTGAGGAGTGTGTGGAACTTACCGCTTGCTGTAGCGACGTTGGCTTGTGCTGTGGGCGGGGTCACTCGGGCTGCACAGGGAATAGAGTAAAAAGAGAGTGCATTAACCAAGCGTCTATTGGGAAGATCAACCAACAACCCATGTGAGCACAGAAAATCAGCCCCTAACATGTTGAAGCTCACCGCAGCTATAATAAAAGTCCACTCAAATGTACGGCCTTGCAGGGACAGAAGCAGAGTCTTCTCACCGAAGGTCTTAATGCTCGAGCCGTTCGCTGCCGATGCTCCGTGGCTCCCGGGGCCTGCCAGCCGGTCAGCATAGGTTGGCATGATGAAACTCACTTGGGAGCCTGTGTCCACGAGGAATTGCCTCCCCGAACGCGCATCCGTCAAGTAGAGCAGCTTGTTCTGTTCACCGAGGGCCGCGGCTGCTACTGACCCTCGGTTCTGGCGTTTCCCGAGCTCTTGAACTGACACGGTGGTATACACTTGCGTGCCCTCTCTGCAAAGCGACGATGGTAGAAACAGAGGTCATCTCCTCCGCGATGTCTGGCCTTCACCGTCGCCGTTGCCGGTGGGTCTGCTGCCGCCGCCTCTGGCCCCCTGCCATCTCCGGCCCTCGAGTCGAGTCCTGTCGCTGCTGCGGTGGCCGCGCGCTGTCTGCTGGCGTTGAGAATCCGCTGTGCCTCCTGGGCCAGCGCGCGGAAGTCTCGCTGCGCCAACAACGGTGAACCGGCCAGGGTCGCTCTCGTGGCCGACGGTAGGGTTCTCAGGAATATGTGGGTGAAGAGAAGGTCGTCGCCATCTGAGCTCCTCAGCCTCAGCATGTCTTCCATCAGGTCGACGGGTGTGC
The DNA here is from genome assembly GCA_020510985.1 of Pholidichthys leucotaenia. Lineage (NCBI taxonomy): Eukaryota > Metazoa > Chordata > Actinopteri > Cichliformes > Pholidichthyidae > Pholidichthys > Pholidichthys leucotaenia. The sequence goes on along the minus strand of CM035837.1, from coordinate 344,199,388 downwards.
TGTCTCCCAAGTCATTCAGGGCCAGGAGTCTCTCCGCTCTTTCCTGGACTGAGGGAGTGAAACGCTGGATGAGCGCAGCCTTCAACCCGCCGTATTTGTCTTCGGCCGGTGGGCGCTGCACCAGGCTCTGCACATGTTGAGCCGTGAGGTTGTTGAGCTTGGCGATAACGTGGTAGAATTTCGTGTCATCTGCCGTTATTCCCCGGAGAGCGAACTGAGCTTTGGCCAAGAGGAACCAGGAGTCCGGGTTGTCCTGCCAGAAATCTGCTAGTTTGACTGAGACTGCGTTCGCCTGGCTGGTTCCTGGCGAGTCCGGCTCGGGGGAATTTCTTTTGTCCATGATACGTCTTAAGGTCACCAGTGTGGAGAGTGTGAAAAGATGAGGCTGAGTTTATTTCTCAAATCAGATTTATTAACTTGTCTCCAACATCCTCCAAACAGAAAAAGAGACACATCCTCCCACATCTGTCCTTTTTATACCCGGGACATCAAAGTACAGAGTCACATTGTCTTTTAAATCCCAAGACACAATACATCATCCTCCAGGTCTTCTCCCCTCCACCTAAAACCACTGGTGGTCAGGAAATCTCTCAAGGCCATCTCTAAAGATCACATTTCGCACCCTCCTGTTAACCCCAGGAGACCCAGACCTATTGTTCATTCTGAGACGTGAAGCAAGAGTAATATACATATGCAGCCTAAGCAACTCACATATGTGTGCCACAATATGACCACAGGGTTTGACATTTGTGTCAGTATACTGACACAGGAGCCAAATGCCAATGCAGCAGTGGCCAGAATCATTCACTGTTGGCCAAAATAGTATCGATTAGATTTGCTAGAATAGTCACAAATTTATCTGTAAACAGAATTAGACAGAATAATAAAGAGCGATGGCAAGAACCAAGCAGACCGCCTGTAAATCTACTGGAGGAAAAGCTCCAGAAGCAGCTGGCCACCAAGGCTGCTCGGAAAAGCGCTCCGGCCACCAGCGGAGTGAAGAAGCCTCACCGTTACAGGCCCGGTACGGTGGCTCTGAGAGAGATCCGTCACTACCAGAAATCCACGGAGCTGCTCATCCGTAAGCTGCCCTTCCAGTGCCTGGTGAGGGAGATCACTCAGGACTTCAAGACCGACCTGCGCTTCCAGAGGTCCGCCATCATGGCTGTGCAGGAGGCCAGTGAGGCCTACCTGGTGGGTCTTTTCGAGGACACCAACCTGTGCCCCATCCACACCAAGAGGGTCACCATCATGCCCAAAGACATCCAGCTGGCCTGCCGCATCCGCAGAGAGAGAGCTTAGACTTTCTGCTGCACATCCACCAACCACAATGCTCCGCAATGTGTCTATATATATATTGTGGAGGAACGAAATAAGTGCAGGCGGACACGGCGAACTGAAGTTTAAAAGGGTATTTTATTCATCCTCCATCACGAGCCTCGCCCAGCGTGGTGGCAATACGCTGGAGCAAGCCCTGTGTCTCTAGTCAGCAAACAGCAATGCGAGTGATCAAAAAGAGAAAGAGCAAGCGATATGCAGTTGACTTATATACCCAGCAACAGACAATACATGCACAGCAGTAAAGCATGGACATTTGCATTAGAGTCACACATATCAATAGCAGGATTACTGGCGCCGGGATTAGACAAAGAGAGGCTGCCTATTGATATCAGTCCATACATCTCACTGTTCTGCTAATTGCTCCAGCTGAGTGCTCTGCTTGTCCCGTCAGCTGTGGGGGTCGCCCCCCCCCCCCCAGAGGGCTCAGCAGGGGGCTGAGGCGTCAATCGGCCGGCTTGGGAAGTGAGCTGCGGGAAAAGCTCTGTGCAGGAGGAGGGGGAGGAAGGGGGGTGGGGGTAGCAAGTGCCGGCCCAGGACGGCAAAATTGTCCAGGCTGCGCAAAAATTGCATGTGGACTTGCGATGGGTTGAACGTGGCGGAGATCCACAGCGGCTGTGCGAAGAAGAAAAAAAAAATGTCTCTGACTCCTCTCGCGGCTCGGTCCTGCGAGGATGCGTAGCAGCTGTGAAGAAAAACAAGCTGAAGCTGTGTGAAGGACTTGGCGGTTTGGCTTTAGGTGCGGGTGCAGCCCTAAAGCCTTTGGGGACAGCAGACGGTTGAATTCCCATGTGCGCTGTGGCTGTTTCTGGTGCATGGCGTGCGCCACAGCCACGCACCTTCCAGCTGCGCTGTTTTCATAACCCCACGGTGTGCGTGCGGGGCTTCTGTGCATGGCAGGTCCGCTGTCGCGAGGCAAGTCAGGGTCAGGGAGCTTGATGGAAATCAACGCAGTCAGTGCCGATGGTCTTCCCTGTTCATGTTCAGGCTGTTGCTGTCGTTTGCTCGTGTCGGGTCACGGTGCGTTCTGGTCCAAACGCTGCGTTCTCCGACCGGCACTGGAGGTCGTCATCGTGGCGATAGGACCCGGTGTGCGCGCGCTCATGTGGATGTGAAGGATGTGGGCAATCCTCTGTCTCTGGGATCCACAGTGCGATGAGAGGGAGCGGACGATCCTTGTCCCTTGGCAGGTCTCAGCGTGGAGGTCCAGAATCTCAGGCGGGGATCGCACCATGACGCTTCTGAGGCTTTCCCGGTCGTGGATGATCTCCGGGGTGTTCGCCTGGTGTTGGTTCTGCGTCGAGGTCTCCCGTGTGGCAGGAGGGAGGGCAGTCCATTCGCGTCAGGCAGCTGCATTCATTCGTCGTTGGAGTCACCCTCCGGGGTGTTCTTTTCTTCGGGGTCACCAGTGTGGAGGAACGAAATAAGTGCAGGCGGACACGGCGAACTGAAGTTTAAAAGGGTGTTTTATTCATCCTCCATCACGAGCCTCGCCCAGCTCGGTGGCAGTATGCTGGAGCAAGCCCTGTGTCTCTAGTCAGCAAACAGCAATGCGAGTGATCAAAAAGAGAAAGAGCAAGCGATATGCAGTTGACTTATATACCCAGCTACAGACAATACATGCACAGCAGTAAAGCATGGACATTTGCATTAGAGTCACACATATCAATAGCAGGATTACTGGCGCCGGGATTAGACAAAGAGAGGCTGCCTATTGATATCAGTCCATACATCTCACTGTTCTGCTAATTTCTCCAGCTGAGTGCTCTGCTTGTCCCATCAGCTGTGGGGGTTGCCACAATATAGTAATATGTACATATGTATACTAGCTGCTCTTGTTTTTTCTTGCCTTCTGATTGTTGCTCTGAGTGTTGCTATCCCTGTGCTGTTGCAATCCGGGAATTTCCCCATTGTGGGACTAATAAAGGCTTATCTTATCTTATCTTATTATGCAAAAAACCCCAACAACAAACAAACAAAAAAAAACCCCTTGATCTTGATAATACTTTGAGAGGGCAGTGGTGGCCTAACGGGGATGTGGACTGGTGAGCAGGGTCGCCACTTCAATCCCCGAACCAGCAGAATTAAATCTGGGTGGGACGAATGACATAGCAGTGTTTTCCCCGCCCTCATTAACCCCACTATAGGTGCCCTTGAACAAGGCCTTAACTCCAGGTCTGACGACACGTTCTTGACTTCCTCTAATTTTTCAGCACATAAAACAATATGACGAAATCGGTTTGTCTGTGCAGTTGTAAGTGAAACAGGCTTTTTTTTACGTGAATATCCGACGTTTTCATGAGCGCCATGTTACTCATTGCGTCAGTGGCTGGAAACCCCCTGGTGTAGAGGATGACTTTCACAAACGAAACTGAGTTTATTTCTCAGGGTTGGTTTATTGCAAGGTCACATCCTCTAACAAGAACAGGATCTCAAGAAAAGAGGCAGAGCAATCATCCAACACAGCTCTTACAGTCTCACCAGACACAACCCCCCCCCACATCAAATCACACACCCCAACCCACAGTCTTAGGTAAACATCCAGCGCCCGAGGCTCCTTGGCGTCTCCATTGTCCTCTGACCCTCTAGCGTCTGGGGCTCCTGCTGGGGCATTCTCTCCAGCTCACATCTCCTGCAAGGCCAACTTCACACCTCCCGTAGGTCCTCACAGGGTCAGGTTCTCTTTGGTCCTTAAGACGTGAAGCTTCTGGAATATGCACCGTCATTCCTACTAGGTGAATGCGGGGGATATGAATACAATATATGCGCCTTAAATATGCGCCATATAACCCCCCCCCCCCCAAACGTCTAAATAAGGACAAAGTGCACCCCAATATGCATAGCATCATAACATAAAACACAGAACAGCAAAAAAAGGCACAACATATCACACTTCCGGCTGCTTGGGCTTCAATCGCCTGCCATATCTGCTGTAAGCCGGTTTCGACCTTCCAGTAGCCGCTTCTTGCATCTGTGAATCAGAGTCGTTAGCACATCCTTGTGAAAGCTTAGCAGAATGTCTCCCCGGCGGCCTGCCACGGAGGGGGGCCCTGGCCAACTGAACTTGTTCATCAGCTAACACAAAAGCGGGTTTGAGTCTGTTAATTCAATTCAATTCAATTCAATTCAACTTTATTTATATAGCGCCATTTCACAACAACAGTCATCTCATAGCACTATCAACTGTAGGGGGGACCCCCACAGTTGCAGAAAGACCCCAGCAATCAGGCGATCCCCTGTGAGCAAGCACTTGGCGACGGTGGAGAGGAAAAACTCCCTTTTAACAGGAAGAAACCTCCAGCAGAACCAGGCTCAGGGAGGGGCAGTCATCTGCTGCGACTGGCTGGGGGGTGAGGGGATAGAGAAGAAGAAAAGAACAGACATGTAGAGAGCAAACAGCACGATGGGGACTCAATCTATGGGAGAGAACAAACAAATGTTAATGACCAGCAAAAAAAAAAAAAAAAATATTTCATAGAGAGTGAGGAAAGGAGTGAGGCCCAGTGCATTACTGGAGGTCCCCCGGCTGTCTAAACCTATTAGCAGCATAACTAAGGGAGGGTTCAGAAACACATGATCCCTCCCTAATTGTAGGCTATATCAAAAAGGTAGGTTTTAGCCCTATTCTTAAAAACAGAGATCGAGTCTGACTCCCGAATCCAGATTGGCAGCTGATTCCACAGGAGAGGAGCTTGATAACTGAAGGCTCTGCCTCCCATTGTACTTTTGGAGATTCTAGGTATTACAAGTAATCCTGCATTTTGGGAGCGTAGTGCTCTGTTAGGATGATACGGTAGTATCAGATCTTTTAAATAAAAAGGAGCCTGATTGTTTAGAGCTTTGTAAGTAAGAAGAAGGATTTTAAACTTAATTCTAAACTCTATGGGAAGCCAATGAAGGGAGGCCAGAACCGGAGAGATATGATCTCTCTTTCTAGTTCCTGTTAAAACTCTTGCTGCAGCATTTTGGATCAGCTGAAGACTTTTTAAAGATGTTTTAGGACAGCCTGATAATAAAGAATTACAATAATCTAATCTCGAGCTAACAAAAGCGTGGATCAGCTTCTCAGCATCACTCTGAGACAAGATGCTCCTAATCTTGGCAATATTACGCAAATGATAGAAGGCAGTCTTAGAAACAAATTTAATATGTGAATTGAAGGACAAATCCTGATCAAAAATAACTCCAAGGTTCCTCACAGAGCTATTAAGAGAAAGAGTAACTGCATCCAAACTGAAAGTTTGATTTGGAAAGGAATTTCTAAGGTTTTTTGGACCAACAAGAATGACTTCAGTCTTATCTGAATTTAATAGCAGGAAATTACAAGTCATCCAAACTTTGATTTCCTTAAGACAGGCTTCTAACTTGGCTAATTGATTACTATCATCTGGCTTCATTGACAGGTATAATTGTGTGTCATCTGCATAACAATGAAAATGTATACAGTGCTTTCTAATAATGTTGCCTAAGGGAAGCATATATAAACTAAAAAGAGTAGGGCCTAGCACAGATCCCTGTGGAACTCCATGACTAAGCTTTGAGCTGAAAGAAAACTCATCATTTACATGAACAAACTGGAACCTATCAGATAAATAAGATCTAAACCACTGCAACGAAGTTCCATTAAGTCCAACATAGTGTTCTAATCTATCAAGTAGAATATTATGATCAATAGTATCAAAAGCTGCACTAAGATCTAAAAGGACAAGTACAGAAACTAGTCCATTATCAGATGCAATGAGGAGGTCGTTAGTGACCTTCGCTAAGGCTGTTTCAGTACTATGATGGATTCTAAACCCAGATTGAAACTCTTCAAGTAAACCATTTCCCTGCAGGTGGTCAAATAATTGCGTAGCAACAACTCTTTCTAAGATTTTTGAAATGAAAGGGAGATTAGAGATTGGTCTATAGTTAGCTAAAGCTCCTGGATCTAGCGTTGGCTTTTTGAGTAAGGGTTTAATTACAGCCGTTTTAAAAGCCTGCGGTACATGGCCTAAAGTCAATGAAGAATTGATTATATGAAGAATAAAGCTCCCAATAAGTGGGAAGACTTCTTTAAATAACCTGGTAGGAATAGGGTCTAAAAGACAAGTTGAAGGTTTGGATGAGGAAACTATTTTGTCTAACTCACAAAGGTCGATTGGAGTAAACTCATCAAGACAGACATCAATAGAAGGAGTTGTAGTAGTTACAGTATTTAAGTCAACTGTGGGAAGAATCTGATTGATTTTATCTCTGATGGATGAAATTTTATTATTGAAAAAGTTCATAAAGTCCTGACTAGTAAGCTCTAAGGGGATGCTAGGATTGACAGAGTCCTGACTCTTTGTCAACCTGGCTACAGTACTGAAAAGAAACCTAGGATTATTCTTGTTCTCTTCTATTAATGCAGAGTAATAACTCGTTCTAGCTTTTCTAAGAGATTTTTTATAAATTAAAAGATGATTTCTCCAAGCTAAATAGATTTCATCTAAATTAGTAGAGCGCCATTTTCTTTCTAATTGACGAGTCTTCTGTTTTAAGCTACGAGTTTCTGTGTTGAACCAAGGAGTTAAAAATCTCTGATTAGACTTTTTCTTTTTTAAGGGGGCCACCAAGTCTAGAGCCTGATGCAGAGAAGCTGTAACACTATCCACCATGTTATCAATTACAGAAGGAGCAAGCTGTCTATAGCTTATTTCTGTTGTGTTGACACATGGCATAGAGGAAACAATCTGCATAAATTTGGAGACAGCATCATCTGAGAGGCATCTACTGTGATAATATTTTTCTTTAGGAGCCAAATAGTCAGAAATAGTCAAATCAAAGGTTAACAGACAATGGTCTGACAGTACAGGGTTATGAGGAGACACTACAAGATTTTCTATTTCTATGCCATATGTCAGAACAAGGTCCAATGTATGGTGGAGGTAATGAGTAGAATTTCCTACTTTCTGAGAAAACCCAATCGAGTCTAATATTGAATTAAAAGCCACATTAAGGCAGTCACTATCTACATCCACATGTATATTAAAGTCCCCTACTATAATTATTCTATCAGATTTCAGCACTAAATCAGCTAAGAAATCAGCAAATTCGGATAAAAATTCTGAATAGGTTGATGGGGGACGATAAACTATGGCAAATAAAATTGGGTTTAACCTGAAATTGCTAAAGTGCCCAACACTGAGGACCAGGCCCTCAAAGGAATTATAACATGTTTTTTGCTTTACATTAACTAGTAATTTGGAATGGTAAATTGTTGCTACTCCTCCTCCACGACCAGAACTTCTGGGATTTTGACAGTTTAAATAACCAGAGGGAGTTGATTCATTTAAACCAACATAATCCTCTTGTCCTAACCAAGTCTCTGTAAGGGAAATTAAATCAATCTGATGATCAATTAACAGATCATGGACTAACAGAGACTTGGGAGTTAGAGACCTAATATTTAATAAACCACATTTAATTTTTAAATTATGAGGAGGAACAGAGGCCAAATCATTCAATTTAGAGGCTTTATGTTTAATTTGAGTTTTACCAATATTTTGCTTTATCACTTTGGGATGCTTATGCATGATATTTTTATTTACTTTGGAGGGAGCAGACAACGATTCTCTGATGGGGAAGACAGGGGCTAAGCTGAATGCAGACTAATTCCCTCCTGTCTCCCAAATCGAGCAAAAAATGCTTTTCCCTGGTTTCTAACACTCTGAACGGTCCATCATAAGGTGGTCTTAAACCTAACCTCTGTGCGTCGTGTCTAACAAAGACGAATTCTGCATTCTTTAAGGCTTTAGGCACAAAAACGTGTGGGAAACTGTGATGAACTGGACCGGGGAGGGTGTTTGATCCCGCGTCGCTCTGCAGCAGCTGAGCGGGGGGGCGATCTGGTGCGGGGTTCTCAGGAAGGAATTCTCCCGGTAACCGGAGAGGTTGGGCGAAGACTAGCTCGGCCGGAGAGGCTTGCAAATCTTCCTTAGGAGCTGAACGCAACCCTAATAAAACCCATGGAAGTTTATCAACCCAATTTGTGTCCGTGAGAGCCACTCTGAGGGCTGCTTTCAATGACCGGTGAAAGCATTCGCACAAACCGTTGGCCTGGGGGTTATACGCAGTTGTGCGATGAATTTTCACCCCCAGGCTGAGTGCCATGGATGACCAGAGCTCGGAAACAAATTGGGGTCCTCTGTCAGACGTTATGTCTGACGGGACTCCAAAGCGCGCGACCCAAGCCGTTAAAAAAGCGCGTGCAACGTCTGTTGCTGTGGTTGACGCCAGGGGGACCGCCTCTCGCCAGCGCGTAGTGCGGTCCACCATAGTTAGAAGGTGTGTGAACGCCTGTGACAGCGGGAGGGGTCCCACCAAGTCGATATGCACGTGGTCGAAGCGTTTGGCTGGGATGTGAAAAGGTTCTAGAGGGGCCCGCGTGTGCTTGTGTACCTTTGCTCTTTGACACGCTGCGCAGGCTGCGGCCCATTCTTTGACCTGTTTACGCAGCCCCAGCCAAACAAATTTCTCTCCCACCATTTTGATCGACGCGCGAACGCCCGGATGTGCCAGCGAATGTATTAAGTCAAAAACGCGGCGACGCCACGCAGCTGGGACCACGGGGCGGGGGCGCCCCATGGAGATATCGCAGATTAGAGGGGGCATACCTCTTTGATGCACCCTGTGCTCCAGCCTTAGCCCTGTTGGCCCAGACTGGAGCGCGCGCACATCCGTATCATTAACCTGCTCGGCGTCCATGGCTGCATAATCTAACCCAACGCAGACCAGGGCTGCGAGCGCTTCCGCGCCGCAAGCCTGGCCCGTGTCTACAGCCGCCGAGTCTGCCCCCTGGGGGCCTGGCATTGCAACTGTGTGCGAGTGACAATCTGCCACTACATTGTGTTTGCCCGCCACGTGTTGAATGTCAGTGGTAAACTCCGAAATCGCGGCCAGCTGTCTCTGTTGTCGGCCCGACCAAGGCTCTGAAATTTTAGCCATTGCAAATGTTAATGGTTTGTGGTCTACAAACGCGGTGAAACGGCGTCCTTCCAACCAGAACTGGAAGTGGCGGATGGCCAAATGCAGGGCTAAAAGCTCCCTATCAAACGCGCTGTATTTACGCTCGTTATCGCGCAATGTTTTGCTGAAAAACGCAAGTGGTTGCCAGCTCCCTGCTACCAGTTGCTCGACAACCGCCCCCACTGCCACGTCGGAAGCGTCCGTGGTTAGCGCCATGCGAGCTGCTGGCACCGGGTGTGCTAATAACGCAGCGTTCGCGAGGGCCGATTTGACCTGGGAGAAAGCGCGCTCCCGGTCCGGGGTCAGATCTGCCGGCCTGTCTGCTTCCCCTTCTGTCAGCGCCAGGAGCTTCTCTGCTCGCTCTCCCAGCGAGGGAGTGAAGGCTCGAATGAGGGCGGCTTTCAGTGCGCCATACTTGTCGTCTTGGGGCGGGTGGTTGGTCAGGCTCTCCACCCGCTGCACTGTGAGGCTGTCCAGCTTCGCGACGACATGGTAGAACCTCGTTGCGTTCGCTGAGATTCCCCAAAGGTGGAACTGCGCCTCCACAGTGGTAAACCAGGAGCGCAGGTTATGTTGCCAGAAATCGGGCAGCTGTAGTGTGGTAGCTGCATTAACCCGGTTGGCCCCTGAAGAGTCCGGTGCGGAAAAACCGTCGCCACCGGCCATGGTTTGTCGTAGGTCACCAGTGTAGAGGATGACTTTCACAAATGAGACTGAGTTTATTTCTCAGGGTTGGTTTATTGCAAGGTCACATCCTCTAACAAGAACAGGATCTCAGGAAAAGAGGCAGAGCAATCATCCAACACAACTCTTATAGTCTCACCAGACACAAACCCCCCACATCAAATCACACACCCCCAACCCACAGTCTTAGGTAAACATCCAGCGCCCGAGGCTCCTTGGTGTCTCCATTGTCCTCTGACCCTCTAGCGTCTGGGGCTCCTGCTGGGGCATTCTCTCCAGCTTCACATCTCTTGCAAGGCCAACTTCACACCTCCCGTAGGTCCTCACAGGGTCAGGTCCTCTTTGGTCCTTAAGACGTGAAGCTTCTGGAATATACACCGTCATTCCTACTAGGTGAATGCGGGGGATATGAATACAATATATGCGCCTTAAATATGCGCCATACCGGCCATGTTGTAACCTCATCGACGGAACACAGCGCTTGGCTGCCCTTTGTACACACAGGATGGAAGTGGTTGAAAACATCGACCATGGTTCCAGCACATGTAGTCTGGAATTGGTTTGTGTTGTCCAATCTTCAGACGATTATAGTTCCGAAGAATGGGATGACAATTTAGAATCTGGGGGCATCAAACCGTATAGGTTTGAGCTGTGCCAAGCGGGCATTGTGCCTAGCGAGTCAGACTCAGTGACAGTCAGCTGTTCATGTTTTGTGTGCATCATCTGCCGTGTTGTCAGCCAGCCAATATTGCCAACACTATCACGACGTGTTAGCCACTCCATACAGCCGTGGTTCTGTTGCGCTCCTTGTAGTGATGTCGGCTCTGGTGCGCAACCGTGGTTAGTACGTCTCCTCTCCATGTTTGCGGAGCGATGTCGGCCCCGAACGCCTACTGTTTGTGTTTCTGCATGTTATTTGTAAGTCTTCACCTTTTTGGGAATTGTCTGCCGTTCTATATTAAATGTGCTGTGGTGAATACTACGCTTAAATCCTCGTTATTTATGCGTAAATCATCCCTCTCTGTGCGCTCTTAGGCAGGGCAGGGCGAGGGCGCATGAAAAAACAAGGAAACAGCAGTGTTATAAGAAGAGTCAGGGCAGTGACCGATCATGCGTTTGTGTCACCCTTATTTAGTGAGACGGAGGTCTGTGTGAATGACCTCCCCTCCTGTCTGTTTTGAGGTGTGTTTAAATAAAGCCTGTTTCGTCACAGTCATCTCTCCTTTCTTGTGCGAACCCTCACAACGTCACAGTACTATTGACGTGTACATTTTGGCGGCCGTTTGCCATTGACGCACTGCTGGTGATGGTGTGATGACAAGCACCTGGGCGAGGACCGGGAAACACGATCAGCGGGATGATGGTCATGATCACCTGTTGATAATGACTGAGGGGACTTGCCGGGACCGGCGTGCGATCGGAGAAAGTAGGTCAAAGCTGCACGTAAACCCATGAATCCTTCCCCTCCTTGTGCTACTCCTGCATAAAAGTGCAGAGGAGAGCAGGCTCGAGCTGAAGCGTGTGATGTGGTCTTTCACACATCACACGCTTTATCTAAGCCTGCCACACAACGCGAAGGCATAGCCGTAAAATTAAAAAAAGAAACCAGACAAACTGTGAGCCACAAAGCTGCTGTCATTCCAGTCAACAACACCGGAGTCCGTTCCTGCGATTACGTCATGGGGTGCCGCCCTTAATTCGGCGGGCGGCTCCACAGTCCAGTCAGTGGCTGCTGTTTTTTGATGATAACTAGTTTATGCAGGTGCGGTTGTAAATGTTATATTGATCATTGACAATGACTTTTGGCTTTACACAACATGCTAAAAAAGGTCAAAAACGTGTCATCAGACCTTTAACCCCAAGTTTAATCGATCACGTGGTGGCCACGGGTTGTACTGTGAATGTGAGCAGGGTGTCCTGAAGAGGAGAATAAAGGTTTTAAAAGAAAATGTGCGCCCCTGAGCCAAGGTTGAATGCTTAAATTTTGAGTCACGCGTGTATTGGCACAGTGTCCACAATTTCAGGATGGCCCCCGAGAGGGTGGTTTGGGTAGGCTGCAAAAAACAGGCAGGCGGAGTCTAAAGTCCACAGACACACGTTGTGGTCCACTGCACGAAAACCTCTCCACAGAGGACCCCGTTAGTCTGCAGACATTTTCACTGTGTAACTTTTAAACTCGACAGCAAATGGAGATTCCTGTATACACAGTGGATGCTTTTACAAATTTGCCGTTTAAAGGAAACCCCGCGGCAGTTTGCCCACTTATGCACGTGAGTAGGATTATTCGGTTTATCTTGTTTTTTTCTACGAGTCTGCATCGATCCTAACGGGACCTGTCGTGCGAACTCGGCACCACAGACCACATGGACTAAATTAAGTGTACAGTTCTTTTTTCATGTCAGAAAGGCGCTGCAAAACATGGCCTCTGGAACTGTTTTAAGTCAAACATGCTATAAATAAAATAACTGTAAATAAGTATAAGTGAAAACCGTATAAAACAGACATTTATTGTAGATAGATTTTCAGTATTACTGCTTTGAATGCGAATGACTCTGAAGCCATGTTATTTGCTACGCTGTGTCATTTTAAATGAAGTGTTGACGCCTCATTTAGGCCTTTTCCACCAAAACAGTTCCAGTGCTTAACTGGAGCCAGAGCCTGACTGGCACCAGTTCTTCGGTTTTCCACCGACTAAAGCACCGTTCCCAGGCTCTGAAAAGTGGGGCTATCGTGGCCCCAACTCCTAGCTGGGCCAGCGGCAGCACCAGTTTACGTTGGTTATGTCCACAGCCATGGGCGTGGTTAACTGACCAGCTTCAAAACATTACTGACCGCCATGTTGAACAGCAGAGCAAGCGGTGGATTCCAAAACACAGATTTGGCGCGAAGAGGAAACACATTTCCTGGCTCTATGGACATGAGCAGAAGTACAAGATAAGCAGGAGGGGAACACTCATGTGATGAACTGTTTTGGGGGACAGGCCAGCCAGCCGGACCATGGTCACTGCTGTGGATTAGTCCGTACAACAAACTGCTCAAAACACACTGGTAAGTGTATTGTCTTTAAAATGCCAAAAGTTAACGAATATATATACATACAGTATACAGTATATCCGCTTGTACTGATATGTAACAAAGTGCAGATATATATACAGTATATTGTGCTAAAATACTATATTTTCCGTTAGCTATGCTAACAGGCTAACAGTACTTTTACTATGACCAAACGTTTCTCCTTGCCATAAAGAAATGAACAGACCGTCTCTGCTGACAAATGTATATCGCTTGTATATGTAACGGCCAAAGTGCGGATATTTTTTTAGCCACTCTTGTCCCTGTACTACTTTCGGTTAGCTATGCTAACAAGCTAACAGTGCTTTTACCTCGAATGTTTCTCCTCGCCATAAAGAAATGCGCATTTGAGAAACTAGAACAAAAATCTTAGCGTCTTACAGAATACTTTGTTAGATTTCCAGTGCAAAATACGCTGCATTTGTTCAGTATCAATACTGTTTATCAAATGACATTAGGGGCGTCGCCATATATCTTGAAATGCTCATTTGAGAGAAAACGAGAACAAAAATCTTAGCGTCTTACAGAATACTTTTTATAAAGATGTCCAACACAAAATACGCACTTTGTGGTATCAATACTGTGTATGAATGGGTGCCTTGCGTTGTGTTATGGGAGATTTTTCTACCAAACACACTAGTAATGTCATTTTTACTATTTTGGTAATATTTCCATAATTGGGCCATTTTTTGTAATCTCACTTGTGTGTTGTGTAACCGTGTTTTATCTAATCCTTCTCATACTTTATTGCGCAGTAGCCTGGTGGATCACTTACAGTTTCATTGTACTGTACAACTGTACAATGATAATGAAGCTTATTCTATTCCTATTCTTCTATTCCATAATCAGACATGTACAGTGGGGCAAAAAAGTATTTAGTCAGCCACCAATTGTGCAAGTTCTCCCACTTAAAAGATGAGAGAGGTCTCCAATTTTCATCATAGGTATACCTCAACTATGAGAGACAAAATGAGAAAAAAAAAATCCAGAAAATCACATTGAAGGATTTTTAATGAATTAATTGGTAAATTCCTCAGTAAAATAAGTATTTGATCACCTACAAACAAGCAAGATTTCTGGCTCTCACAGACCTGTAACTTCTTCTTTAAGAGGCTCCTCTGTCCTCCACTCGTTACCCGTATTAATGGCACCTGTTTGAACTCGTTATCAGTATAAAAGACACCTGTCCACAACCTCAAACAGTCAGACTCCAAACTCCACTATGGCCAAGACCAAAGAGCTGTCAAATGACACCAGAAACAAAATTGTAGACCTGCACCAGGCTGGGAAGACTGAATCTGCAACAGGTAAACAGCTTGGTGTGAAGAAATCAACTGTGGGAGCAATTATTAGAAAATGGAAGACATACGAGACCACTGATAATCTCCCTCGATCTGGGGCTCCACGCAAGAGCTCACCCTGTGGGGTCAAAATTATCGCGAGAACGGTGAGCAAAAATCACAGAACCACATGGAGGGACCTAGTGAATGACCTGCAGAGAGCTGGGACCAAAGTAACAAAGGCTACATCAGAAACACACTATGCCGCCAGGGACTCAAATCCTGCAGTGCCAGGCGTGTCCCCCTGCTTAAGCCAGTACATGTCCAGGCCCGTCTGAAGTTTGCTAGAGAGCATTTGGATGATCCAGAAGAGGATTGGGAGAATGTCATATGGTCAGATGAAACCAAAATAGAACTTTTTGGTAAAAACTCAACTTGTCGTGTTTGGAGGAGAAAGAACACCATACCTACTGTGAAGCATGGGAGTGGAAACATCATACTTTGGGGCTGTTTTTCTGCAAAGGGACCAGGACGACTGATCCGTGTAAAGGAAAGAATGAATGGGGCCATGTATCGTGAGATTTTGAGTGAAAACCTCCTTCCACCAGCAAGGGCATTGAAGATGAAACGTGGCTGGGTCTTTCAGCATGACAATGATCCCAAACACACCGGCCGGGCAACGAAGGAGTGGCTTCGTAAGAAGCATTTCAAGGTCCTGGAGTGGCCTAGCCAGTCTCCAGATCTCAACCCCATAGAAAATCTTTAGAGGGAGTTGAAAGTCTGTGTTGCCCAGTGACAGCCCCAAAACATCACTGCTCTAGAGGAGATCTGCATGGAGGAATGGGCCAAAATACCAGCAACAGTGTGTGAAAACCTTGTGAAAACTTACAGAAAACGTTTGGCCTCTGTCATTGCCAACAAAGGGTATATAACAAAGTATTGAGATGAACTTTTGTTATTGACCAAATACTTATTTTACCGAGGAATTTACCAATTAATTCATTAAAAATCCTTCAATGTGATTTTCTGGATTTTTTTTTCTTATTTTGTCTCTCATAGTTGAAGTATACCTATGATGAAAATTGGAGACCTCTCTCATCTTTTAAGTGGGAGAACTTGCATAATTGGTGGCTGACTAAATACTTTTTTACCCCACTGTAAGCTTTGCTAATATTGATATTGAATAAAATTGCCTTCTATGTCTGCACATTTAATGGAAGGCTTAAGTTGTACACTGCACAAACTAAAAACTTTTTTTGTATTTACAGATTTATCACAGCTGGATGATGAAGGAGAACCACCCAGACCTGTGGTGTCCTGCTGACCTTCACCAGCACCAAACTTGTCCTCCTCCTGCTCTTCCTTTTCTCATCAGACCAGATTAGGTAACATATGTTCAGATCATGACCCATTCACACAAAGGAGGGAGTGAATTAAACCAATTGTACACTTGAACTGAATGTTGTGATGCCACTAACAGTAAATGGATGTTGAATAGACCCATTCAATCCTGGATTGACGATTCCTGCATTTTTCAGTATGTGGTTATTTTATGTTGCTTATTTTTGTACTTTAAAACAGGGAAACAGAAGTGGGACACAAACATGGACCTCCTTCTTGACTACCTGGAGAGGTCAGATGAGAGACAGCAGGAGCAGAGCAGGAGGGAGGAGCAGCTGACCTCCGCTTTGCTGCAAAGCGTCCAGAAGATGGTGGACAGTATCAGTACCCTTGTTGGACTGATGGGACACAATTGTGTCTGTGCTTGAGGGACTGCAAACAAAGTAACTATCAGAGCACTGATATTTTTGGCTGTGTACATAATATTTCTTATGTAGCAGTCTTAAGTTTTTGCACATTTTGTGAATAAAAGCTTTCTTTCCTTAAGTGTTTTTCTGCTTCTACATTAACTGTTATCCTCACACCAAACATATTCATGAAATGTAAAGCTATTTAGGACAAACAATGCAAATCACTATAACATTGTAGTGGTGGGAGGTGAAAGTACAAGTACTGAATTACTGCTCTTAAGTTCATTTTTTATCAGGTATTTGTGGACTTAGTCATATTTTTGACAACTTTTTTCACATTTTCTAAAGAACAAGCAGCAACAAACTTTAAATGTATGCACTTTTTCTGTCGAAAATGTTCCAAGTTGCTAGCTTCAAAAATGATAAGTTTATATTCTTTTGACAACGTACCACATGATATTCTATCAGCGCTGAACAAGATCATTTCTGGGGAAAGTACTTTTAACTTTTACTCTTTACGGTCTGTCTCTTGTTACCCCTACATGAATAAAAACTTGAATCAGTACTTTAACCAGAGTAGATGACATACAAGTACAGAAGGGTATACCTTTAACAACTCTGTAAATGAGCCTATAAATACACCATAAATACTTAAACAGAGTACACTGATGACTGTCAGCTGAATGTTTTATTCATTAATTATTTTGAACTACTTCACGTTATATTTTGTAAATGATATGGCAGGCATTAAACAGGTTTTTGCTCCCCACTGTTAAAATACTCCATTAAAGCTGCCCTAATGTCATTCTACACTGGCATGGTCAGGTAGTGGTTGAACTGGAGGCTGACTGTGATCAGGTGTGTCTGGGAGTCCAAAGTTGTCACCATGTTCCTCTCAAATATTATCAAGTATGCAGCAGGTGAGCACCATTTTCTTGCTCAGCTCCAGTTTGCAGTCATTCCATGTCAGGACGGTCCTCCATCGTCCTTTCAAGCTGCTGAAAGCCATTTCCACAATTGAACATGCACAGCTCATCTGGTAGTTGCAGTTACGTTGTTCAGGGGTAAGTCTGCCAGTGTCCGAAAAGGGTTTTATCAGCCACCTCTGCATGGGGTCGGCTGGGTGGTGAAATCCGGTGTCATGCCAAAAAGTGATCACCGTCTACAGGAGCCAGGAGCGCTCACTTGTTAAAGGTGAACTGCTTGGTTTTAGTCCACCTACAATGTGTCTAAATGTTTTGAGGTTTTATCGCACCTGAAAAATTAAAGTGTTGCAGTTTGGAAAATGATGTTTAGAATTTATCTGATTGCAGTATTTATGAGCAAAAACATCATTGTTTGGATACATAGACTATATCTTGATACAGTATCTTCATGTATATATGCAGTAAATCTATGCATTTTTCCATGTAACCTTGTGACTGCATTATTTTAATTGCTTTTAATCGTAGATCAAGTTTGTTTCGGGTTCAAAATGCATCATAAGTGTTAAATATATCTTGTTATATCTAGCTAAGTACTGTTTATCTGTTGAAATGTGTGTATATATATATATATATATATATTATATAATTTTTTTTATACTTTATTGATATTTAATGGCTAATATAAACCCATAACAATATGGCCCCTGGTGATCATTTTTTGGGCAGCTGATCACTTTTTGGCATGACATACCAAGCGACCTCTGCCTCGTAATGCGCCGTAACACCACCTTTTGCAGAACTGACATAAATATTATGTTTAAAAGTGTAGTCAATGCTCGTGCTACAGACTTGATCTAACAACGGCTGATAACTGAAATATTGATAATTACCGGTCTCCTTAAATGTAGCTGCTGTTCCCTGCGATTAAGAATAAAACTGTTTTTGGATGGTAATACAGGTTTGGAATAATAAAAGCAGCGCTCCCAAAGAGACAACAAACTCATCATGTTGACAAGCTGTTAACAAGCTAGCGCTGCTACTTCTTCTGTGGTGTTCTGCAGGGTTGCATAAAGGCGCTTCACACTACGTAATGATGTAGCCCTGATGTAATCCCCCACTAGCTCCATATCGGTGAAAAACCATCTGGTTCTTATGAGGCACTACAGTTGAACTGGTTAAGCACCGGCACCAGCCCCAGAACCGAACTAACACTGGCTCTAATTTTGGTGGAAATGAGCCCATTGACTTCAACTGACTTTTCTTCTCCTTCTTCATCCTATCCCTTGCATCTTCCTCTGTAACACCAACACTCTCCATCTCCTCCTTTACTACATCCATGAGTCTTCTCTGTGGTCTTTCTGGAGCTCCGTCTCCGACATCCTTTGTCCAATATATCCACTATACAGTGTTGCCAGATGGGAAATATTGAAGTTGTGGAGAAATAGGCGAGACAATGAGCTGGACGACATAGTTACTTTATTCCTTCTCCAACATATTTTACAGCAAAAGAGATTCTTGGGTCTCTGTGCATTCCTCTTTTATAATTTTATTTCCATGCATCGAGACCCGAAACTTCCAACGATGACACATTCACATTGTTGTTTGGACAAAGAACTGTGTGGCACATTAACATAACATAATGCCGGCACTGCTTCAACACTCTTCTACTCCCAGCAGCTCCAGCAATTACTTCTCTCCCCGGAGGGTGCATAGTCCTTACTGTCCCGTCTGGTACTCCCTGGTGACACCTCCTCTTTTGGTCCATTGTTCCCTGGGTGGAGAAGTCCAACACCATGTCCCCACACAGCCCTCCAACACCCAGAAAGGGCACTAAACTGCCCTGCTGGCGGGGTGAAACAGAGGGCACGTCAGTCTGTAGTGGGAAAAAGGGAGGGGGAGAAAACTCATCAGCTTCTCGAGCGCAGGTCCCTGCCGATGGATCACCAACTTGCGGAGCCACCAATTGTGGGTGTTCGCGCCGGGGAGCTTGGGCCAACACCACCTTCTCGTCTGCCAACACAAAAGTGGGCTTCAGCCTGTTGATGCAGACGGTCTCTGCACGTCCCCCCAAATCTAACACAAAATGCTTTGCCCCAGGTTCCAACACCCTGAACGGTCCGTCGTACAGTGGGCGAAGCGGGGTCCGGTGCACATCGTGCCTGACAAAAACAAAAGTGTCATTCTGCAAGCTTTTTGGGATGAATGTGTGGGGAAAACAATGGTGGGCCGGGCCCGGTATGCTCACAGCCTCCGTATTGTGTAAAAATTGTGTAGCGGATCAGCCTCGGGGGCAGGGTTTTCTGGTAAAAACTCTCTGGGAATCCGCAGCGGCTGAGAAAAAATGAGTTCTGCTGGGGAGGCTGCCAAATCCTCCTTAGGTGCGGAGCGCAACCCTAAAAGAACCCAGGGCAGGCGGTCAACCCAATTTGTGTCCGTGAGCGAAGCTCCGAGCGCTGCTTTAAGCGACCTATGAAAATGCTTGCATAACCTGTTAGCCTGGGGTTTGTACACAGTAGTGCGGTGAATTTGTACACTGCTTCTCCAACAACAGACCATGGGTCACCAGTGACCTGAAAGCACTTCTGAACTAGAAAAGCACTCGGAGAGCGCAGACCTCCGCCAAGGGCCACAGTTCCCCCCATACAGTGTTTGTGTGTACGTTTTGAGATTCCTTGACCATGAAAACATATGACTAGCAATTGGATTGACAATGATAGGATTAGTGGTTCAGTAGTTATTCACGAAAATCGCATTTCCCGTAATGGTGGTTTTCTTCTGGATGGTGATGCAGATCACCACCAAAATCTAATCATCTGTAGGATACCCCATTTCTGACAATCTGTGAAAATTTCATGAAAATCCATCCATAACTTTTTGAGTTATGTTGCAAACAAACAGACAAACCAGCGCCGATGAAAACATAACCTCCTTGGTGGAGGTAACAAAAAGTAGAGAGCTTTTAGGGCTGGAGACAAGGAGAAGCTGAGGGGAGTGCAGCATGAGCTGAGAGAGATGCTGAGGAGGTGCAAGGACAATTATAGGAGGAAGTTGGAAGAGAAACTCAGGCAAAATAACACTAAAGATGTGTGGGAGGGAATGAAACAAATCACTGGGTACAAAGGGAGAGTCAGGCAGCCATCTGGGAGCCAGGAGAGAGCTGAGGAACTGAATCTGTTTTTTAATAGGTTCAACTCACAGTCGGTCACCCGAGCAACACAACCAGACCCCCACACACCCCTCCCTACCCACGCTCCCGTGCAGAACCTCTCTCCATCTCCCTCCTCCTCCTCCTCAGGGGGCACCAGGACCCTCCCTCACTTCACGGTGACTACAGATCAGGTGGAGAAACAGCTGGAGAGACTCCGTCAGCGGAAGGCTTCGGGCCCGGATGGCATCGCCGCTAGGATCCTGAGGACCTGTGCTAACCAACTAGCTCCAGTACTGAAACACCTGTACAACCTGAGCCTGAGTCTGGAGAGAGTACCGGTGCTGTGGAAGACATCCTGCCTGGTTCCTGTCCCCAAGAAGTCATCTCCATCAGATCTGAATGACTACCGACCAGTTGCCCTCACATCTCATGTGATGAAGGTCCTGGAGAGACTGGTCTTAGCCCACCTGAGGGCGCAGGTGGAGACGTGGCTGGACCCTCTGCAGTTTGCATATCAGCCCCATTTAGGAGTTGAAGATGCTGTCATCTACCTGCTGCAACGAGCCCATCAGCACCTGGATGGTGGAGGAGATACTGTGAGAATCACTTTTTTTGATTTCTCCAGTGCCTTTAACACCATCCAGCCACTGCTGCTGGGCGAGAAGCTGCGGGGGATGGGGGTTGACAGCTCTGTGATCTCCTGGATTACCGACTACCTGACAGGCAGACCACAGTTTGTCAGGCTGGGCAGTGTCTTGTCTGGAGTGGTGGCTAGTGATACGGGAGCGCCACAGGGGACTGTGCTCTCTCCTTTTCTTTTTACCTTATACACCATGGACTTTCAGTACAACAGTGAGTCATGTCACCTGCAAAAATTCTCTGATGACTCAGCTGTTGTGGGGTGTATAAGAGGAGGAGAGGAGGGGGAGTACAGGGCACTGGTAGACAGATTTGTGGAGTGGACGGAACAGAATCACCTGAGGTTGAATGTCAGCAAGACCAGGGAGATGGTGATTGACTTCAGGAAGAGGAAGGCTCCTTCTCAGCCACTGCAGATTAGGGGGAAGGATGTGGGAGTGGTTGAAGACTACAAATATCTGGGTGTCAGGATCAGCAGCGGGTTGGACTGGAGATCCAACACCGATGCTGCGCACAAGAAGGGCATGAGCAGACTCTATTTCCTGAGAAAACTGAGATCCTTCAACGTGTGCAGCAGGATGCTGGAGCTTTTCTACCAGACTGTTGTCGCCAGTGCCATCTTCTTTGCTGTGGTCTGTTGGGGTAGCAGTATCAGGGCCAGAGATACCAACAGACTTAACAAGATTATCAAGAGGGCTGGCTCTGTAATTGGTCTCAGACCGGAGACCTTTGAGACAGTGGTTGAGAGAACACTAAATAAACTGCGATCCATTATGAACAATCCTGATCACCCCCTCCACCACACACTAGATAGGCAGCGAAGTCTGTCTGTCTGTCTGTCTAATTTTGACCCCCAGGCTCTGGGCCATCGTGGACCAGAGTTCGGAAACAAATTGTGGGCCCCTGTTGGACGTGATGTCCGACGGACATCCGAAATGTGCAGCCCAAGCCGACGAAAAAGTGTGCGCCACTTCTGTGGATGTGGTTGAAGCCAGCGGGACCACTTCAGGCCAGCGCGTGGTGTGGTCCACGACTGTCAAAAGGTGCGTGAAACCTTGCGACGGCGGGAGAGGTCCCACCAAACCATTTTTCAGCCGCACTTTGCGTGACAACAAACACAAGTACAGCTCGTTCGATAGAGAATTGCTGGCTCTCCACCTGGCGACATGCCATTTCCAGTTCTGGCTGGAGGGGCGCGAGTTCACCACGTTCGTGGACCATAAGCCGCTGACGTATGCAATGGCCAAGGTCTCGGAACCATGGTCAGCCTGGCAGCAATGGCAGTTGGCCGCAATTTCGGAATTTACTACCGACATTCAACATGTCACCGGTAAGCTCAAAGTCGTGGCCGATTGTCTGTCGTGCGCGTTAGTCTCCCCGGTTTATATAGGAATTTCACTTCTGGCTATCAAACTTCACTTCCGGCTATCAGAGAGAGCAGACGCTTTTTCTCTCCTCTCCTTTTCTCCTCCCTGATACTATTTCCCGCTTGCGATGTCTGTGTCTTTTGCCCTTCTTCTGGCTGAATCTTAATCCAAACGGAAATTATGGATCTGGAAAAGCGGCTTATATGCTTAAATGCAATTGACACCACTTTAAAAGAAGATCGGGCTAGGGGGAGCCCTGGACTCATGGACAATTGGGAATTCATGGGTCTGTGTGATTTGACTGAGATGCGGAAGACATCTTCATTTGTTTGGCTTGATCACAGGATTTCTATTTTGGCTCTGGAGTTCCTGATATATCAGAAATTAAAGTTGGGAGAGCTGATCAAAGCGGACACGGCAACGCTCCTTCAACAACAAATTCGACCAGTCGGGGAGTGCACTGATAGCGGCAATGGTGAACTGAATGATGGTTGATTCAGAAGAATGGTATACATCTGGAGTCGCTGGTGCTCTCCATGGAATGATTATGGAAATTATGAAGCACAGGATCGCATGAAGAGAGGAAAATTCTATTCTCTGAGTGCACTGTGCAGATTTGACCTTGCTTTTTTTATTTAAGTTTTTGTAAAGTGTATACAGGTCATTACAGCATTGCATTGTTTACATTTTCATCGCACGTTCCCTTATATTTTGCTATTTGACAACATTGGTAGAATAGTTATTACAACACCCCCTTTTTTTTAAAGTGAAAGAAAAAGTGAAATTAAAGAGAATTAAATTAAAAAAACAAAAAACAAAACCGAAACAAAACAAACAAACAAAACGAATAAACAAACAAACAGAACAGCAAAAAACAAACAGAAAATTAAGTAATTAAAAGTAAAAGAGCATCTGAGTAGCATTGGAACAAAGAGCGGGACCATCATTGAAATGGTATTTGTCAAAGATTAGATCTAATGGAAGACACATATGCGATCCAGGGTTGCCAAAAGTTCATGAACCCATCCATGTCCTGTCTCAGTGCGAATGTCAACTTTTCCATCGAGTGAATGTCTTGAATCACGTTAATCCAATCTTCAGGTGTAGGACAGTCCTTCAGCATCCATTTTTTAGTTAGGGCTTTTTTACTTGCCAATATTAAAACATTGAATAAGTATTTATCTCCTCGTCTTTCCAGTGAGTCCGGTAGTAAACCCAAATACAAAGTTATAAAAGAAAAGGGAACTGTTATTTTGAATATTTTCCCCAATATTGTCTGTACATTGGTCCAATATTGGTGGATAACTGGGCATGACCAAAACACATGAAAATGATTTGCAGTCTTTTCACCACACAAGCGCCAACAGTTCAACCCCTTATGGGTAAATTTGTTTTGTGCAGGTGTTCTGAAAAATCTTACCAAATTTTTCCATCCAAATTCTCTCCACTGCAGGGATGAGGTACTTTTCCATTGCTGTCTATTTAGCTTTTCCCATATTTCCAATTGTAAAGTGAAATTCCCCTCTTTTTCCCATCTCTCTTTTATATATGATGTGTTGTCTCCTTTTAAGTCCTGAAGACCTTGGTATATTTTAGAAATGTATCTGATCCCTGGGATCCCTTTATATGCCATTAAGAAGACCTTCAGAACACCTGACTGGGCCCTTTCCAAATCCTCCTTTTTAAGTATATTGTTTATGTGGTGTCTAAGCTGAAAGAACCTGTAAAGGTCTTGATTTATTAGACCTTGTTTTTTCAAATCTTCAAAACTTCTTAAAGTTTGCCCCTTAAAGAAATCGTAATATTTTATCAGCCCTTTCTCTTTCCACTCTTTAAATCTAGTGTCTGTTTTATTGGGGGTAAAGTCTTGATCATAGGCAATCCATTGCAGAAGTCGATAGGGTTCTTTAGCTTGATTCTCTCTGACTATCTTAAACCAAATTTTTAGCAGGGTCTCTATCCACGGGTTAGTGTTATTCAAGAGTTTAGGTAAGGCATTGTTCCCTATTATCGCCTGTAGGAGGATGTCACTTGTTATTTGGCATTCCATCTCCTTCCATTGTGCAGTGTAGACTGGGTTACATATCTCTACTAAAGTTTTAATTTGTGCAGCTATAAAATAGTCCCTGATATTTGGCAGCGCGAGCCCACCTTTCTTTGTTTAGCTGTAGGGTTCTATATCTGATTCTAGGTCTCTTGCCCTGCCATATGAATCTTGAGATCCTTCTGTCTAGCTCCTGCCATGTTTTTTTGGGAGGTTCTACCGGTATTGTTTGGAAAAGGTATAGAAGACGTGGGAGTATATTCATTTTGACTGCTTCAATTCTTTGTGCAGTACCTAAGAATGGTATCATATTCCATCTTGCTAGGTCAGATTTTATTTTTGTCACCAGTGGATCATAGTTTAGTGTTATAATTTTGTTGAGTTGTTTCGGGATATTGATCCCCAGATATTTCATAGATTCCAACTCCCAGTTAGTTTTGAGTTCACTTAGTGAATAATGATTTGGGTCATAGTTGAATGTTAAAACTTGGGTTTTATGCATGTTTAATTTGTACCCCGATAAATCTCCATAGTCTGAAAAAATTGAGATTAGTTCTGGTAAAGAAGTGTCTGGTTGCCCTAGGTATATTAAAATGTCATCAGCAAAGAGTGCTATTTTATGTTCCTTCTGACCAAGTGTAATACCTTGAATTTTTTGATTCTGTCTTATCCATTGGCTCAGAGGTTCTATGAAGATTGCAAAGAGCAGTGGAGACAGGGGGCAGCCTTGACAACATCCTCTTTCCAGCTCAAAAGATGATAAATTACCGTTAATCCTTATTTTAGCTGTTGGTTTTTTATATAATGCCTGTATAGTTCTAATGAAGTTGTTATGAAAATTGAAACTGGATAAGATTCTATATAGGAAAGACCAGTCAACCGAATCAAATGCTTTTTCAGCATCTAATCCCAATATGACTGCATTTAAGTTATTTTTTTATATGATGAATTATGTGTAAAGTGCGTCGAATGTTGTCTTGTGTCTGTCTTTGTCTTATAAAACCTGTTTGGTCTAAGTGAATTAAGTCTGTCAGTGTTTTCTAACCTTTTGGCAAGGATAATGGTAAAAAGCTTATAGTCCTGATTTAATACACTGATTGGTCTGTAGTTGGAGCATTCTAGTTTATCCTTTTCAGGTTTAGGTATAACTGCAGTGACCCCTTCTCTTCAGGAGGGGGGGATTTCCCCTGTGTGGAGGACATAGTTAAATGTTTTCAAGAGGAGAGGAGATAGTTGCTGTTTAAAGGTTTTGTACCATTCTGCTGTATAGCCATCTGCTCCTGGGGATTTGTTAGCTTTAAGTTTCATAATTGCTTTTTCCAATTCTTTAGGTTGTATTTCTGACAGTAGTGTTTTATTTTGTGATTCCGTAAGTTGGGGAAGGTGTAATGTGTTTAGGAATGTCTCGGATGCGTTTTTATGTTTTTTGTGGGAGTTTAAGTTCTTGTAGTAATTCTCGAAGCTTTTAAGAATATCCTGAATTCTGAATTTTATTTCCTTTGATACTGGGTCTCTGATTTTGTAGATTGCTCTTTCTGTTTGTTGTTTCCTCAATTTATAGGCTAGTAATTTTGCCGATTTACTGCCTGCTTCATAGTGTTTTTGTTTCAGAAAAGTAAGTTTCTTCTGGATTTCTATTGTGTAGATCTCATTTATTTGATTTTTAATTTCTTTAATCTTGAGCGAGCCATTAGAATGAGTGTTGTCTTTGTGTTCTTTTTCTAGGTTCTTGAGTTCTGACTCTAGTGTGATTAGTTTTTCTTGTCTCAGTTTCTTTTGGGTTGCCAGTTTTGCAATAATTTTTCCCCTTATTACAGCTTTGCACGCATCCCACAGTATTAAAGGGGATACTTCTCCATTACCGTTTTCTTCCAAATATTTGAAAATATCTGATTCCAATTCATCTTTCAGTGGTCCTTTCAGGACATTTGAATTCAACCTCCAGGAAAATGTATTATTTATGTATTTTTGGATGTTTAAGTCCATATAGATTGGACTGTGGTCAGAGAGATCCATCAGTCCTATTTTACATGTTTTTACTCTTCCAATGTCTCTATTAAACATAAAAAAGTAATCAATCCTTGAGTAAGATGAATGTGGCGTTGAATAAAAAGTATAATCTTTTACATTGGGGTTGAATTCCCTCCATACGTCACAGATTCCCATTTCTTTTAGTAGCATCCGAGTTTTCCTATTTTGAGTGTTATTTTGATGTGAAGAATTACCTGTTGCATCCCAGTATGGATTCAGTCTTAGATTGAAGTCTCCACCACATATCACTAAACCTTGGGCTTTAGTTATCATTAGGTCGAATACATTTTTATAAAATTTCCATTTAGCCCCTGGTGGTGCATATACATTCAGCAGGGTGATATCTTCTCCCTCTAGCCGCCCAATTACCAAACTGTACTTCCCTTCTTTATCTTTGTGTTCTGATTTTTTTTCAAATGTAATTTTCGTTGATATCAGTGTCGCTACTCCCCTCCTCCTCCCTGATTTATATGAAGATGAAGAGATCATTTTAAACCCTTGTCTATTGAGTTTAGTGTGTTCCACGTCTGTTAGGTGGGTTTCTTGTAAAAATATTATTTCTGCTTTGTCTTTTTTCATTTTGCGTAGAATCTTGGATCTTTTAACTGGATTCAGGATCCCTTTTACATTATATGAGGCTATTTTGGTTACACCCTGTTTCTCCATTGTATTTTCTTATTTAGTATAACCGTGTGGTGGCCCTCTTTTTTGCTACTCAGAAACTGAAAGAACATTAAGAACATAAAAAACATTAAGAACATAGTGTACGAGACTTTAAAACAAAAAACTGTCAAAAAATCTTCCTGAGCTGGGGTCTCTTTAAAGACCCTCTAAGAGCCCTGATGGAGTGTAGGCTCTGAGGGAAATTCCTCAAACTCTGTTACGTGTTGAGGGCCCTCTCTTACCCCTGTAAGTTGTCCCATGTTTTTAACGTGAATTTCAGATCCCAATCCGAATTTGTAATGATTTTTTTTTTTTTTTTTTTTTTTTTTTATGCCTAAACCCTATGAGATTGTGTGCACCCTCCCACCCCCATCACAGCAAACATTCACTCTAATACAGTATTTGTTAGTGTGGGGAGAACATGTGGGTCATTGTTACATTTCTATTTTAACAAGATTTTTTTTTTTCCCTTTAAATTAAGAAGACATTTGTTTCTAATGCTATAACTGCTCCATGAAAGGTTTTACCACATGCTGATTCTGCATCTCCTTTAATGTTTGTTACCTTGTAGGGGGGGGGATGGAAGTGCAGAATGACTGAAAAGAGAAAAAAAACCCCACAAAGGTCGCTATTCCTTCCTGGAACTGGAAAGCTTATCTTTGTAGCTCTGGGGCTGGGTTTCCCGCTGCTGGCCCGTGGATTTAGAAGGTCTTTGAGTGGACCACGTTTGAGCTCTGATTTTCTTGCTCAGATTCGCTGCGGGTTTAAACACTGTTACCGGGAGCCCTCTTCTCGCCATGTCAATTGTTGCTTCTTCCGCTGAATTGTAGAGACATGACTCTTCACTGTAAAAGACCCTTAACTTCGCCGTAAATGGCGTCTGAAAGCGTAGATTCTTCTCCTGTAGAACCTTTTTGGCGTCGTTATATTCCCGTCGCTTTTTAAGAACCTCAGGGGCGTAATCGTGCTCCACGAAGACTTTTCTTTCTTGATGCATAAATCCTTTTTTCTGCCAAGCCCGTCTTACAACCTCTTGTTTTATTTTGAAATCGGAGAATCTTACCAAGACTGAACGTGGGTGTGCTTCTGCCGCTGGCTTTGCGGCTAATGTACGATGGGCCTTTTCTATTTTCAAATCGGTGGTTTGTGGAATATCCAACTTCTCTCTCAATAAGGATTCCACGCATTCCGCCACTGTGTTGAAACTATCTTCAGCTCCTTCTTTCAGACCGTGAATTCTGATGTTATCTCGTCTCTGTCTTCCTTCTTGGTCGGTTAGCTTAGCCTCCAGCCTTGACTGTTTTCTGTGTAAATCCAGCATAGAATCTTCAAGCACTTTTACTCTTTCTTCAGCTTCCAAGATTTGGTTTTCAGCCTGGTCCATTCTGCTGTTCGTCCTTTTTAGTTCCTCTCTGAATTCATGAAATTCGGCCCGAAATCGTCGTAATTCATCATATAGCGATTTCAGGCTAACCTTTTTGTTAGCTAGGCCCAGCTGTTTGTCTCCTGAATGGAGGTCCTCGGGATCAGATTCTGCGGCCGCAGCGCGTCCTGACCTGGGGAATGTCAGTTTCTTCTGTTTTTGGTTAGGCATGGTGTTTTTGTCTTTTGATTTTTATTCTTCCAAAAATCCGTTAAGTCTGATTTTGAAGATGTTTTCCTTGGATTGGATCTGGGAGGTTCAGCGTTAAGTTGCTATCACCATGGCGTCCAGACCGGAAGTCCAGATTTGACCTTGTTTTGGTGCCCTGTTTACATTCCTCCTCGATGAAGATAAGGCTGGAGAAGTGGTAACCCAAACAATCGACATTTGCTATTGTTTCAACAGACCGAGCTCCAAGGACAGCGTTACCATGTGTCTGGACTATAGAACACATGACTGAATAATATCTATCCGTTGCCAGAGGGTGCCCTCTGCTGTTCACTAGCAATGACACACCTACACTACACACTGCATTCAACATACACGACTGATTCATTTACACTGATGTACATATACATTCACTGCCTCTCTCTGCCTTTGTAATGTGTGATCTATTGTCTGCTAATTGTGCATTGAGGGTTTTTTTTCTGTGCGATCATAATCTGGCTCATTTGAGCTTATATGAGCTATATGAGCTTATGTGAGCTTATACGAGCGTTATTCTGATAACTATGTTTTTTTCTCTCTGCCTGTTGTGTTTTCCCTGACCCTGACCCTTGCCCTCTTTACCCTCCTGTTCGACTGGCGCCTTCGGGCTGCCGCGGCTATGGGATGCGCTTACAGAGCGCGCCCAATGTCAAGTCAAATTTCAATTCTCCTGTATGTATTGCACTTTAGTATTGACAATAAACCTTTTCATTCATTCATTCATTCGAATAGATTTCCCCACCATGGTCGCGGAACAAGCCGGGGACACAGACATTTGTGCGCTCCAGTCTGCGCCAACTGGGTCAAGGCTGGAGAGCAGGGTGGTGCAAGAAGGGTGAACTCCCTTGCTCTGCGACGTCTCCACTGGCCACCTGCGCCCGGTGGTAACGAGCTCTTGGCGCCATCACATTTTTGAGTCGGTCCACTCCCTTTCACATCTGAGAGTGCGCGCTTCAGTGAAGCTAGTGGGGGAGAAATTCATCTGGCCAAGCTTGCGCAAGAACGTGAAAGAGTGGGCTGCAGCTTGCGTCGCATGCCAGCGGGCCAAAGTGCACAAGCACACCAGAGCCCCCCTCGAGCCTTTCCAAATTCCAGTTAGGAGGTTAGGAGGCAACGTCAGATGCATCCATAGTGAGCGCTATCCGTGCAGGCGGGTCCGGGTGGGCTAACAACACGGCATCCGCAAGCGCTGTTTTGGCATTAGTAAAAGCCTGGACTCGCTCGGGAGTCCAGTCGATGGGTTCCGCAGGCTTCTTTTTTTTTTTTTTTTTTTTTTTTTTTTTTTTTTTAAGCGTGGCGTACCAACGGCTGCATCAACTGGGCTGCTCGGGGAAGGAAACGTTTATAAAAATTCACCATTCCCAAAAACTCCTGTAGTGCCCTCACAGTCGGTCTGTGGACGCGGAAAGTCTGACACAGTGCACACTTTGTCCGGTAACAGGATCGCCCCCTCTGGTGAAATGCGGTGGCCCAAAAAGTCAATCGCTGGCACACCGAACTGGCACTTCACCGGGTTAACTATCAGCCCGTGCGCTTCCAACCTCTGGAAAACTGTCCTGAGATGGGCAATGTGCTCCTCCTCGTACGTGCTGGTTACCAGAATGTCGTCTAAGTAGACGAAAACGAAGGACAAGTCACGAAGCACTGTGTTCATCATCCTCTGGAAGGTCTGTGCCGCGCCTTTTAATCCGAACGGCATGCGTAAAAACTCGAAAAGGCCAAAAGGAGTTACTACCACTGTTTTTGGAACGTCTTCCACGCGCACCGGGACCTGGTGGTAACCACGGACCAGATCCACTTTGGAAAAAACACGCGCCCCGGCCAGGTGCACGGAAAAATCCTGGATGTGTGGAATAGGATAGTGATCGTGTTCTGTAGCGTTGTTCAAGCACCGGCAATCGCTGCATGGTCGCCACGACCTGTGGCCTTTAGGCACCATGTGTAGCGGGGATGCCCACAGGCTGTTGGAGCGCCTGACGATGCCCAACGGCTTTAAGTTGGCAAACTCCCCTCATGCGCTGGCCAGTTTAGCTGCGTCCAAACGCCAAGGATGCGCAAACACTGGCAGGCCTTTTGTCATTATAAAGTGCTCGACCCCGTGTTTCATTACCGTAGCCGAAAAAGTCGGGACCGTGAGTGCTGGGAACTGTCCTAACAAATGTTGGTACTTCCCCCTGGAGCGATAACGTTAGCCAGTGTTGTCGACCCAGCTCCCTGAGCTGTGCAAGGCAGTGAGGTAAAAGAGACAGCGTTCACAAATCTCCTATTAGCAACATCAACTAACAGTCCATAAGCACATAGAAAATCTGCTCCTAAAATGGGGCCAGAACATGCAGCTATCACAAAGTCCCACTGAAAGTTGCGTCCATGTAAGCATATCGTCAGTGTCCGCTCACCAAATGTCCTTATGGCGGGTCTCTTGGTGGCTGTGAGCTTGGGACCGCTGCGTCCTGCCAGCCTGTCTGCATTGACTGGCAGGATGAGGCTCTTCTGGGAGCCGGAGTCCACCAAAGCCGTCTCCCTGAACGTGTGTCTGTGACATAAAGCAGTCAGTTCCTGTCGCCATCGGTTGCAGCTGCCACTGAATTCCATAAGTGCCATCTTCCCGCCTTCATGAATTGGCATGGCGACAGACAGCGTTGGGCATTGGAGCTGCAATGGCAATGATAAAAACAGATCGCCCCGTTCCTTTGTCTTCTGGTGTCCGTCCCAGCTACTACGAACGGCTCTTTGACCTCGCTGGAGTCCCTCATGGATGCCGGTGCCATTGTCTGCATGCTGAGAGTTGTGATCGCCAAAAGTATGCGGTCTGCTTCCTGCACCAGGGCGCGGTAGTCCTTAGTAACCAGCTGCGGCAAGTTGGCCAGGATCGCCCTCGCTGTAGCCGGTAGGTTCCTGAGGAACAAGTGGGCAACCAGGAAAGATTCGTTGTCCTTCCCCCTCAGCGCCAACATGCTCTCCATCAGCTCCACTGCTGATTTGTCCCCTAACTCCGTACGCGTTAGGAGCCTCTCTGCCCTCTCACTGTCAGAAAGGGTATTGCGCTGGAGAAGCATCCTCTTGATCGCCTCATATTTGCCCTGGGCCGGCGGCTCCTGGAGCAGGTTCGTCACCTGTTGCGCGGCGCGTGCATCCAGCGCAGCGCCCACGTAGTAATACCTGGTATCGTCCATTGTTATCCTGTGGAATGCGAACTGGGCTTCTATGTGCAAAAACCACGCGGTCGGGTTGTGAAGCCAGAAGCCTGGGAGCTCGATTGGGACCACGCATGCGGCGCTGGTGCCCTCCTTCCTGGCAGTTTCCGGGGTGGTGCTCGGCTCGCTTTCCATGGCACGTCTCGGGTCACCAATGTGGAGAAAGGAGGCAGGCGAGACGACGAGCTGGACGACACAGTAACTTTATTCCTTCTCCAACATATTTTACAGCAAAAAAAGATTTTTAGGTCTCTGTGCATTCCTCTTTTATAACTTTATTTCCATGCACCGAGACCCGAAACTTCCGATCATAACACATTGTTGTTTGAACAAAGAACTGTGTGGCACATTAACATAACATCGGCGCTGCTTCAGCACTCTTCTACTCCCAACAGCTCCAGCAATTACTCCTCTCCCTGGGGGGTGCATAGTCCTTACTGTCCCGTCTGGTACCACCCGGTGACACCTCCTCTTTCGGTCCATTGTTCCCTGGGTGGAGAAGTCCAACACCATGTCCTCACAAAGTATCGTACCAGTGGCTTAAAATTATCGTATTTTGAGGAAAATTATCTTACGCACCCAGTTTTCATTCTGGCATGGTTCAGGACCATCTGCTTCAGTTGACGCATTATCACAGATCGCGCATATTACAGCCTATGCAGTTTTGCCTTGCAGATGGGTTGAAAAAAGACTGCAGTGAAGTGGCCCAAAAAAGCACCTCTACCTGTACAGGAGTACAGAATAAGCCCCTGGCCTGCACTGAACAGCCAAGAATATCAGTCATACTTAACTATCTTCTATATGTCTCTTGTTGAATCATCATGTATCAAGGTCTTGCTTCATAAATATTTTGAGAAGCACTCCGTTTATATGCATTAGGAATAAACATCAATCAACCCCTGCCTTTGATAATTGAAGCAGAAACCTGTTTCATAGTTTTATTGACCACCACAATCCAGTGATATTTTTGCAGACATTTGCATGTTGTAGCAGCGACAAAGCTTTAGTGCTAATCCAATCCAATCCAACTTTATTTATTAAAGGGTGGAGAGAGGAATAATCAGGCAGAGCGGTCCAGAAC
This sequence comes from Pholidichthys leucotaenia, assembly GCA_020510985.1. Taxonomy (NCBI): domain Eukaryota; kingdom Metazoa; phylum Chordata; class Actinopteri; order Cichliformes; family Pholidichthyidae; genus Pholidichthys; species Pholidichthys leucotaenia. The sequence continues at coordinate 344,166,551 of CM035837.1, read as the reverse complement.
AAAGCAGGCTTTATTAATTTCTCTCTCTCACATTCTCCAGAATCACAAGCATCAGAAAAAGTCACAGGTCGCAGGCACTGCTCCTTTTATATCATACAACCCACTCAGTCACCTGTGGTGCTACAGTAACATGAAAGACTTTGCAATTCCCATTCTCTTTGTCACTGTTTGCATCAACACACCAACCCCCGCATCAACACACAAACCCCCCATGACCATTCCGTCTGAGTGAAAACATACTGAGTGGCTTCCCACACCGCCCCCCCCCCCCCCCCCCCCCCCAGAAACTCAGACTGAGCCTCAACCTCAACATGTCCTTTGGGCTTCAGCCTATGTCCGTAACGGCTGTAACGGGGGGGCTGCGGCTCCGAGGTGCTGCTGTGCCGGTGGGGGGCTCCTGGGGGTGCGTCCGTCTGTGGGGGGACATTGGGGGGGGACATTTTTAGCATGCATTGTGACTGATCTGACGAGTCATGTACCTGGGGAGTTCTCAGTGGGGGTTGTTCGCGCCGAGGAGCCCAGGCCAACACCACCTGCTCGTCTGCTAAAACGAAAACGGGCTTAAGCCTGTCTATACAGACTGTTTCCCTGCGTCCCCCCAAGTCTAACACAAAATGTTTCTCCCCGGGTTCCAGCACTCTGAACGGGCCATCGTAGGGCTGGTGCAAGGGGGTCCGGTGGGCATCATGCTTGACAAATACGAACGCCGCATCCTTCAAGGCCTTTGGCACAAAAGCGCGTGGAAAACAGTGGTGGACCGGACTGGGTACCGTCCCTGCCACTGCACTATGTGGTGAAAGCAGGGATGGATTGGTGTTCCGCGCGGGGCTGTCCAGCAAAAATTTCCCTGGGAGCCACAGCGGCTGGGAAAAAACCAGCTCTGCTGGGGAGGCCGCCAAATCCTCCTTCGGTGCTGAACGCAACTCTAATAGAACTCACGGCAACCGGTCCACCCAATTTGCATCCGTAAGCGAAGCCCTGAGCGCTGCTTTAAGCGACCTATGGAAACGCTCGCATAACCCATTGGCCTGGGGGTTGTACGCGGTCGTGCGATGAATTGTGATGCCCAGGCTCCGGGCCATGGTGGACCAGAGGTCGGAAACAAACTGCGAGCCCCAATCAGACGTGATATCCGAAGGAGCGCCGAAACATGCCACCCATGTCGTCAAAAAAAGCGCATGCAACTTCTGCGGACGCGGTGGAAGCTAGCGGGACTGCTTCGGGATAGCGTGTGGTGCGGTCCACCACTGTCAGGAGGTGCGTGAACCCCTGCAATGGCGGGAGGGGGCCTATGAGGTCCACGTGAACGTGGTCGAACCTCTTAGCCGGGATATGGAACGGCTCCAAGGGGGCCTTTGTGTGCCTGTGCACTTTGGCTCTTTGGCACGCTACGCAGGCTGCAGCCCACTGTTTCACCTGTTTGCGCAGGCTCATCCAGACGAACTTTGCTCCCACCATTTTGACTGATGCGCGCACTCCTGGGTGCGCCAGGGAGTGAACTGACTCAAAAACGTGGCGGCACCAATCGCGTGGGACCACCGGGCGCAGGCGGCCCATGGAGACGTCACAGATTGGGGGTGCCCCCCGTCTTGCAGAACTGGACTCTCCAGCCTTAACCCTGTTGGTCCAGACTGGAGTACGTAAACGTCCGCATCGCCAATCTGCTCAGCGGCTATGGCCGTGTAATCTATCCCCACGTAGACTGGGGCCACTAATGTGCGTGGAGGCAGTCCGCCACCACATTGAGTTTACCGGCGACATGCTGAATGCCGGTCGTAAACTCCGAGATCACGGCCAGCTGTCCACGAACGCCGGAGCACGAACTGGGCCTCGGTGTGGAGGAACCAAGACTTCAGGTTGTGTAGCCAAAAGTCTGTGAGTTTGACCGAAACGGCGCACGTGTTGCCGGCACCTCCAGTCTGGGTCATCTCTGGGGTGTTCGCCTCGAGTTCCATTATGCGTCAAGGGTCACCAGTGTGGAGAGAGGAATAATCAGGCAGAGCAGTCCAGAACAAAGCAGGCTTTATTAATTTCTCTCTGTCACATTCTCCAGAATCACAAGCATCAGAAAAAGTCACAGGTCGCAGGCACCTCTCCTTTTATATCATAAAACCTGCTCAGTCATCTGTGGTGCTGCAGTAACATGAAAGACTTTGCAATTCCCATTCTCTTTGTCACTGTTTGCATCAACACACCAACCCCCGCATCAACACACAAACCCCCCACGACCGTTCCGTCTGAATGAAAACATACTGAGTGGCTTCCCACAAAAGCACTTTAAAAACAACAGCTGACACAAAGTGCTGTATGTGGTATGAGAGTTTGTCCCTTGGGGCTTGCCGTAGCTGTCTGGGGGGATGATGTCAGGTGGGCTGTGGCTGCTGTATATATTCACCATTGTCTGTAGTGAAGTTCATTTCATTGCTCGGCACAGCCTGACTCGTTTATTCCATACATAACATTTGGTGATCGAGGATTAACTCATGAAGGCTTGTGGAGCACCTCTATGGCCGTTTTTGGAGCACCCAGGAGAACCAGCAATTCTGTGGCCTCACTGGCTGGCTGTGTTTGAGGTGTTGGGCCTGGATGGACTCGACGGAGTAAGGAAGTGAGCACTTACCGGTTTGCAAACTCGGTGTAGAAGGTCAGAGAATTTTTCACATGTTTGGGGAGACGGAGTCTTATGCAGATGCTGTCAGGCTGCTTGCTAGCTATTTTGCCAAACATACATGTAGCACGAAGCTGTGGGTTGAGAGGCTTATGGCGCCAAAAGACACAAAACTAGCTAGCTCGGGGGAGCTAACGACCCAGCTGGTAGCAACAGAAAAGTTAGCCACAGGGCTAATTGGGCGTCAAACACAGAAGCTAGACGCTACAGGCTACAAGCTAGGTAACGGTGGAATCAGAGCCACAAGAGAGGGAGCCCGTGTCCATCGAGAACGACAAGCCAGCTGAAGAACACAGAACTAAGAGTGACCGCAGCACAGAGGGAGAATAGCAACCAGACTCAGCCCCGTTTTCCCTGCAGCCAGAGTCGGAGCTGCGGGAGAGGGAGCACGAGCATGCTGAGAGCCCCAAAACACAGCAGTGACAGCTGGTCATAGAGACAGCACAGCGGAGCACCTCAGACGGCAGAGAGGAGGTACCAGACTGCTTTTGTACCCGAGACGAGCCACAGTCGAAGACAGAGACAGTGGGTGAAGGGTCCACAGCGAACATGGTGACAATGGAACTGCTGCAGCATGGCAGAGGTCCCAAGCCGAACGAGCACGCAGAGCCACCGGGAGTGCAACAACAGTGCAGGAAAGCAAGTAAGGCGCCACTTCATGTTATGGACTGGGTTCTTGCCGGCGGGAGACTGGGATGGCAACTGACCAGGAAGCAGCAGGCGCCACTGAGGATCGTGGCCAAGCTGGGTGCAGCACGCTTTGGGTTGTCCGGCAGCTCATCGAGGCACGCCAGTCAGCTTCGGTGTGTCCGGGAAGGTGCTCCGTGTGGCGAGGCTGGACGGGAGTCTGTGATGGTGGTGTGGAATCTAGGCTTCGCCATCCAGAAGATCGGCCATCACTCCGGGGGTCTGTGGTCTCCAGGGGCGCGCCTGCTGAGGGGCTGCCCTGGACCCCCCCATACAAGTTCCAGTTTTTTTTACATAAATGACTGTGCATTAGCATTGTGTTAATAGTTCTTATGGTATATGTTTATGTGGTGATATGGGATTATTTTGTGTGTTTTGCTTTTAGTTAGGAGCACGGCTGTGATTTTTTGTTTTAATAAAGACTCTTTTTAGTTTATGGGGGGCAGAATAATCCACCCTGCCATGCGGGCTCCACGGTAGTCCACCCGTCAGCCCTATTTTGAGTTATTTTGTGTGAATGTGTTAGGCCATTTAGTGCATTGTTTTCATTACCTTATGGCACATTTCCACTATATAGTTCTGCTCTACTCTTTTCTTTTCTTTTTTACTTGTTTCTCCCGCGGCTGTGCCTCCATCACAACCGCGGAAAGCCGAGTATTGCTGGGGGTGGGCGGGATTGAGGTGGCGCTACACTCTGCTGACGTAGTAAAGGACGCGACCGACTCCTCCACAACAAAGAAAAAAATAGCGGATTACGAGCGGAGGATTTCCACGGTGGTCACTATTCTTCTGTGGGTTTTTAACACAATGAATGTCTTTAACGAGACAAGAGAATTTTACAGGAGAAGACGACGTGGATTGAGACAACACACATTGGAGCAGGAGAGGAGAATAGCGGTTGCCCAGGAGGAATCTGAAGCAGCTGCATATGAAGCAGAGATCATTTCATTTGTTCAGTGTTCATGTGCATACATATGTCAAACGTGTTTTTTAAATAAAATGTTGTGCACTTTTCAACTACGTCGCCTCTGTTGTTCAAAAAAGGTTAAATGTTAACAGACGGTTAATTAAATGCTGAAACACCGGAGTAATTTAAAATAATGCAGAAGCTTAATCCTAAACCCCTTTAACTTACCAAATAATTTATAATATTATAAAAAAGCCAATCCAAATCTAGACCCATTTTGTGTATTGTGTAATATTGATACACTGATGATAAACTGACTTCCCAAAAAAAGCAGCAGCTAGACAACGCACTTTTTTTTCTTCCACAATATCTTTATTGAACCTTTTTTTTTTTTTTTAACAAACATGATACAAACAATCAAACACTAACACTAAAGTACTACAAAAAAAAAAAAAATGCACTAAAAACACCAACAACCACCAACAAAATCAAGTCTTCAACAATGCTCCTCTGTTTAGTCTAGACAATCCAATACATAAGTATACAAATTATGTTCACCAGTTTGGAATTTACAAGGTCCACACACATCATTCACCTTCTTCTTCAAGAGTTATGTTTAAATTTTTTACATAATCAATAAAAGGTCTCCATATATTCTCAAACACAATTTCCTTTGATTTCAGTATATATGTTATTCTTTCTAATGGAAGGTTTGTTAACATCTGTCTTAACCACTGAGTCACATCTGGTCTCTGAGTCTTTTTCCATAATAGTGCAATACATTTTTTGGCATTAAGCAAACTGAGGTCTATGAATGTTCTTTCACTTTTATTAAAATTATGCTTTTCTGGGTACAGACCCAACAAAAACAGTTTAGGATTCAATATGATTTGTTTTGAGATTATTTTTTCAATTGTTACCCTCACCTCTTCCCAAAACATTCTTATTAATCTACATTCCCATAAACAATGAAATAGGGTTCCTTTACTTTCCATGCATTTTGTGCATGTATCTGGTATATTTTTGTTATATCTATTTAACTGGCAGGATGAGGCTCTTCTGGGAGCCGGAGTCCACCAAAGCCGTCTCCCTGAACGTGTGTCCGTGACATAAAGCAGTCAGTTCCTGTCGCCATCGGTTGCAGCTGCCACTGAATTCCATAAGTGCCATCTTCCCGCCTTCATGAATTGGCATGGCGACAGACAGCGTTGGGCATTGGAGCTGCAATGGCAATGATAAAAACAGATCGCCCCGTTCCTTTGTCTTCTGGTGTCCGTCCCAGCTACTACGAACGGCTCTTTGACCTCGCTGGAGTCCCTCATGGATGCCGGTGCCATTGTCTGCATGCTGAGAGTTGTGATCGCCAAAAGTATGCGGTCTGCTTCCTGCACCAGGGCGCGGTAGTCCTTAGTAACCAGCTGCGGCAAGTTGGCCAGGATCGCCCTCGCTGTAGCCGGTAGGTTCCTGAGGAACAAGTGGGCAACCAGGAAAGATTCGTTGTCCTTCCCCCTCAGCGCCAACATGCTCTCCATCAGCTCCACTGCTGATTTGTCCCCTAACTCCGTACGCGTTAGGAGCCTCTCTGCCCTCTCACTGTCAGAAAGGGTATTGCGCTGGAGAAGCATCCTCTTGATCGCCTCATATTTGCCCTGGGCCGGCGGCTCCTGGAGCAGGTTCGTCACCTGTTGCGCGGCGCGTGCATCCAGCGCAGCGCCCACGTAGTAATACCTGGTATCGTCCATTGTTATCCTGTGGAATGCGAACTGGGCTTCTATGTGCAAAAACCACGCGGTCGGGTTGTGAAGCCAGAAGCCTGGGAGCTCGATTGGGACCACGCATGCGGCGCTGGTGCCCTCCTTCCTGGCAGTTTCCGGGGTGGTGCTCGGCTCGCTTTCCATGGCACGTCTCGGGTCACCAATGTGGAGAAAGGAGGCAGGCGAGACGACGAGCTGGACGACACAGTAACTTTATTCCTTCTCCAACATATTTTACAGCAAAAAAAGATTTTTAGGTCTCTGTGCATTCCTCTTTTATAACTTTATTTCCATGCACCGAGACCCGAAACTTCCGATCATAACACATTGTTGTTTGAACAAAGAACTGTGTGGCACATTAACATAACATCGGCGCTGCTTCAGCACTCTTCTACTCCCAACAGCTCCAGCAATTACTCCTCTCCCTGGGGGGTGCATAGTCCTTACTGTCCCGTCTGGTACCACCCGGTGACACCTCCTCTTTCGGTCCATTGTTCCCTGGGTGGAGAAGTCCAACACCATGTCCTCACAAAGTATCGTACCAGTGGCTTAAAATTATCGTATTTTGAGGAAAATTATCTTACGCACCCAGTTTTCATTCTGGCATGGTTCAGGACCATCTGCTTCAGTTGACGCATTATCACAGATCGCGCATATTACAGCCTATGCAGTTTTGCCTTGCAGATGGGTTGAAAAAAGACTGCAGTGAAGTGGCCCAAAAAAGCACCTCTACCTGTACAGGAGTACAGAATAAGCCCCTGGCCTGCACTGAACAGCCAAGAATATCAGTCATACTTAACTATCTTCTATATGTCTCTTGTTGAATCATCATGTATCAAGGTCTTGCTTCATAAATATTTTGAGAAGCACTCCGTTTATATGCATTAGGAATAAACATCAATCAACCCCTGCCTTTGATAATTGAAGCAGAAACCTGTTTCATAGTTTTATTGACCACCACAATCCAGTGATATTTTTGCAGACATTTGCATGTTGTAGCAGCGACAAAGCTTTAGTGCTAATCCAATCCAATCCAACTTTATTTATTAAAGGGTGGAGAGAGGAATAATCAGGCAGAGCGGTCCAGAACAAAGCAGGCTTTATTAATTTCTCTCTCTCACATTCTCCAGAATCACAAGCATCAGAAAAAGTCACAGGTCGCAGGCACTGCTCCTTTTATATCATACAACCCACTCAGTCACCTGTGGTGCTACAGTAACATGAAAGACTTTGCAATTCCCATTCTCTTTGTCACTGTTTGCATCAACACACCAACCCCCGCATCAACACACAAACCCCCCATGACCATTCCGTCTGAGTGAAAACATACTGAGTGGCTTCCCACACCGCCCCCCCCCCCCCCCCCCCCCAGAAACTCAGACTGAGCCTCAACCTCAACATGTCCTTTGGGCTTCAGCCTATGTCCGTAACGGCTGTAACGGGGGGGGCTGCGGCTCCGAGGTGCTGCTGTGCCGGTGGGGGGCTCCTGGGGGTGCGTCCGTCTGTGGGGGGACATTGGGGGGGGACATTTTTAGCATGCATTGTGACTGATCTGACGAGTCATGTACCTGGGGAGTTCTCAGTGGGGGTTGTTCGCGCCGAGGAGCCCAGGCCAACACCACCTGCTCGTCTGCTAAAACGAAAACGGGCTTAAGCCTGTCTATACAGACTGTTTCCCTGCGTCCCCCCAAGTCTAACACAAAATGTTTCTCCCCGGGTTCCAGCACTCTGAACGGGCCATCGTAGGGCTGGTGCAAGGGGGTCCGGTGGGCATCATGCTTGACAAATACGAACGCCGCATCCTTCAAGGCCTTTGGCACAAAAGCGCGTGGAAAACAGTGGTGGACCGGACTGGGTACCGTCCCTGCCACTGCACTATGTGGTGAAAGCAGGGATGGATTGGTGTTCCGCGCGGGGCTGTCCAGCAAAAATTTCCCTGGGAGCCACAGCGGCTGGGAAAAAACCAGCTCTGCTGGGGAGGCCGCCAAATCCTCCTTCGGTGCTGAACGCAACTCTAATAGAACTCACGGCAACCGGTCCACCCAATTTGCATCCGTAAGCGAAGCCCTGAGCGCTGCTTTAAGCGACCTATGGAAACGCTCGCATAACCCATTGGCCTGGGGGTTGTACGCGGTCGTGCGATGAATTGTGATGCCCAGGCTCCGGGCCATGGTGGACCAGAGGTCGGAAACAAACTGCGAGCCCCAATCAGACGTGATATCCGAAGGAGCGCCGAAACATGCCACCCATGTCGTCAAAAAAAGCGCATGCAACTTCTGCGGACGCGGTGGAAGCTAGCGGGACTGCTTCGGGATAGCGTGTGGTGCGGTCCACCACTGTCAGGAGGTGCGTGAACCCCTGCAATGGCGGGAGGGGGCCTATGAGGTCCACGTGAACGTGGTCGAACCTCTTAGCCGGGATATGGAACGGCTCCAAGGGGGCCTTTGTGTGCCTGTGCACTTTGGCTCTTTGGCACGCTACGCAGGCTGCAGCCCACTGTTTCACCTGTTTGCGCAGGCTCATCCAGACGAACTTTGCTCCCACCATTTTGACTGATGCGCGCACTCCTGGGTGCGCCAGGGAGTGAACTGACTCAAAAACGTGGCGGCACCAATCGCGTGGGACCACCGGGCGCAGGCGGCCCATGGAGACGTCACAGATTGGGGGTGCCCCCCGTCTTGCAGAACTGGACTCTCCAGCCTTAACCCTGTTGGTCCAGACTGGAGTACGTAAACGTCCGCATCGCCAATCTGCTCAGCGGCTATGGCCGTGTAATCTATCCCCACGTAGACTGGGGCCACTAATGTGCGTGGAGGCAGTCCGCCACCACATTGAGTTTACCGGCGACATGCTGAATGCCGGTCGTAAACTCCGAGATCACGGCCAGCTGTCCACGAACGCCGGAGCACGAACTGGGCCTCGGTGTGGAGGAACCAAGACTTCAGGTTGTGTAGCCAAAAGTCTGTGAGTTTGACCGAAACGGCGCACGTGTTGCCGGCACCTCCAGTCTGGGTCATCTCTGGGGTGTTCGCCTCGAGTTCCATTATGCGTCAAGGGTCACCAGTGTGGAGAGAGGAATAATCAGGCAGAGCAGTCCAGAACAAAGCAGGCTTTATTAATTTCTCTCTGTCACATTCTCCAGAATCACAAGCATCAGAAAAAGTCACAGGTCGCAGGCACCTCTCCTTTTATATCATAAAACCTGCTCAGTCATCTGTGGTGCTGCAGTAACATGAAAGACTTTGCAATTCCCATTCTCTTTGTCACTGTTTGCATCAACACACCAACCCCCGCATCAACACACAAACCCCCCACGACCGTTCCGTCTGAATGAAAACATACTGAGTGGCTTCCCACAAAAGCACTTTAAAAACAACAGCTGACACAAAGTGCTGTATGTGGTATGAGAGTTTGTCCCTTGGGGCTTGCCGTAGCTGTCTGGGGGGATGATGTCAGGTGGGCTGTGGCTGCTGTATATATTCACCATTGTCTGTAGTGAAGTTCATTTCATTGCTCGGCACAGCCTGACTCGTTTATTCCATACATAACATTTGGTGATCGAGGATTAACTCATGAAGGCTTGTGGAGCACCTCTATGGCCGTTTTTGGAGCACCCAGGAGAACCAGCAATTCTGTGGCCTCACTGGCTGGCTGTGTTTGAGGTGTTGGGCCTGGATGGACTCGACGGAGTAAGGAAGTGAGCACTTACCGGTTTGCAAACTCGGTGTAGAAGGTCAGAGAATTTTTCACATGTTTGGGGAGACGGAGTCTTATGCAGATGCTGTCAGGCTGCTTGCTAGCTATTTTGCCAAACATACATGTAGCACGAAGCTGTGGGTTGAGAGGCTTATGGCGCCAAAAGACACAAAACTAGCTAGCTCGGGGGAGCTAACGACCCAGCTGGTAGCAACAGAAAAGTTAGCCACAGGGCTAATTGGGCGTCAAACACAGAAGCTAGACGCTACAGGCTACAAGCTAGGTAACGGTGGAATCAGAGCCACAAGAGAGGGAGCCCGTGTCCATCGAGAACGACAAGCCAGCTGAAGAACACAGAACTAAGAGTGACCGCAGCACAGAGGGAGAATAGCAACCAGACTCAGCCCCGTTTTCCCTGCAGCCAGAGTCGGAGCTGCGGGAGAGGGAGCACGAGCATGCTGAGAGCCCCAAAACACAGCAGTGACAGCTGGTCATAGAGACAGCACAGCGGAGCACCTCAGACGGCAGAGAGGAGGTACCAGACTGCTTTTGTACCCGAGACGAGCCACAGTCGAAGACAGAGACAGTGGGTGAAGGGTCCACAGCGAACATGGTGACAATGGAACTGCTGCAGCATGGCAGAGGTCCCAAGCCGAACGAGCACGCAGAGCCACCGGGAGTGCAACAACAGTGCAGGAAAGCAAGTAAGGCGCCACTTCATGTTATGGACTGGGTTCTTGCCGGCGGGAGACTGGGATGGCAACTGACCAGGAAGCAGCAGGCGCCACTGAGGATCGTGGCCAAGCTGGGTGCAGCACGCTTTGGGTTGTCCGGCAGCTCATCGAGGCACGCCAGTCAGCTTCGGTGTGTCCGGGAAGGTGCTCCGTGTGGCGAGGCTGGACGGGAGTCTGTGATGGTGGTGTGGAATCTAGGCTTCGCCATCCAGAAGATCGGCCATCACTCCGGGGGTCTGTGGTCTCCAGGGGCGCGCCTGCTGAGGGGCTGCCCTGGACCCCCCCATACAAGTTCCAGTTTTTTTTACATAAATGACTGTGCATTAGCATTGTGTTAATAGTTCTTATGGTATATGTTTATGTGGTGATATGGGATTATTTTGTGTGTTTTGCTTTTAGTTAGGAGCACGGCTGTGATTTTTTGTTTTAATAAAGACTCTTTTTAGTTTATGGGGGGCAGAATAATCCACCCTGCCATGCGGGCTCCACGGTAGTCCACCCGTCAGCCCTATTTTGAGTTATTTTGTGTGAATGTGTTAGGCCATTTAGTGCATTGTTTTCATTACCTTATGGCACATTTCCACTATATAGTTCTGCTCTACTCTTTTCTTTTCTTTTTTACTTGTTTCTCCCGCGGCTGTGCCTCCATCACAACCGCGGAAAGCCGAGTATTGCTGGGGGTGGGCGGGATTGAGGTGGCGCTACACTCTGCTGACGTAGTAAAGGACGCGACCGACTCCTCCACAACAAAGAAAAAAATAGCGGATTACGAGCGGAGGATTTCCACGGTGGTCACTATTCTTCTGTGGGTTTTTAACACAATGAATGTCTTTAACGAGACAAGAGAATTTTACAGGAGAAGACGACGTGGATTGAGACAACACACATTGGAGCAGGAGAGGAGAATAGCGGTTGCCCAGGAGGAATCTGAAGCAGCTGCATATGAAGCAGAGATCATTTCATTTGTTCAGTGTTCATGTGCATACATATGTCAAACGTGTTTTTTAAATAAAATGTTGTGCACTTTTCAACTACGTCGCCTCTGTTGTTCAAAAAAGGTTAAATGTTAACAGACGGTTAATTAAATGCTGAAACACCGGAGTAATTTAAAATAATGCAGAAGCTTAATCCTAAACCCCTTTAACTTACCAAATAATTTATAATATTATAAAAAAGCCAATCCAAATCTAGACCCATTTTGTGTATTGTGTAATATTGATACACTGATGATAAACTGACTTCCCAAAAAAAGCAGCAGCTAGACAACGCACTTTTTTTTCTTCCACAATATCTTTATTGAACCTTTTTTTTTTTTTTTTTAACAAACATGATACAAACAATCAAACACTAACACTAAAGTACTACAAAAAAAAAAAAAATGCACTAAAAACACCAACAACCACCAACAAAATCAAGTCTTCAACAATGCTCCTCTGTTTAGTCTAGACAATCCAATACATAAGTATACAAATTATGTTCACCAGTTTGGAATTTACAAGGTCCACACACATCATTCACCTTCTTCTTCAAGAGTTATGTTTAAATTTTTTACATAATCAATAAAAGGTCTCCATATATTCTCAAACACAATTTCCTTTGATTTCAGTATATATGTTATTCTTTCTAATGGAAGGTTTGTTAACATCTGTCTTAACCACTGAGTCACATCTGGTCTCTGAGTCTTTTTCCATAATAGTGCAATACATTTTTTGGCATTAAGCAAACTGAGGTCTATGAATGTTCTTTCACTTTTATTAAAATTATGCTTTTCTGGGTACAGACCCAACAAAAACAGTTTAGGATTCAATATGATTTGTTTTGAGATTATTTTTTCAATTGTTACCCTCACCTCTTCCCAAAACATTCTTATTAATCTACATTCCCATAAACAATGAAATAGGGTTCCTTTACTTTCCATGCATTTTGTGCATGTATCTGGTATATTTTTGTTATATCTATTTAACTGGCAGGATGAGGCTCTTCTGGGAGCCGGAGTCCACCAAAGCCGTCTCCCTGAACGTGTGTCCGTGACATAAAGCAGTCAGTTCCTGTCGCCATCGGTTGCAGCTGCCACTGAATTCCATAAGTGCCATCTTCCCGCCTTCATGAATTGGCATGGCGACAGACAGCGTTGGGCATTGGAGCTGCAATGGCAATGATAAAAACAGATCGCCCCGTTCCTTTGTCTTCTGGTGTCCGTCCCAGCTACTACGAACGGCTCTTTGACCTCGCTGGAGTCCCTCATGGATGCCGGTGCCATTGTCTGCATGCTGAGAGTTGTGATCGCCAAAAGTATGCGGTCTGCTTCCTGCACCAGGGCGCGGTAGTCCTTAGTAACCAGCTGCGGCAAGTTGGCCAGGATCGCCCTCGCTGTAGCCGGTAGGTTCCTGAGGAACAAGTGGGCAACCAGGAAAGATTCGTTGTCCTTCCCCCTCAGCGCCAACATGCTCTCCATCAGCTCCACTGCTGATTTGTCCCCTAACTCCGTACGCGTTAGGAGCCTCTCTGCCCTCTCACTGTCAGAAAGGGTATTGCGCTGGAGAAGCATCCTCTTGATCGCCTCATATTTGCCCTGGGCCGGCGGCTCCTGGAGCAGGTTCGTCACCTGTTGCGCGGCGCGTGCATCCAGCGCAGCGCCCACGTAGTAATACCTGGTATCGTCCATTGTTATCCTGTGGAATGCGAACTGGGCTTCTATGTGCAAAAACCACGCGGTCGGGTTGTGAAGCCAGAAGCCTGGGAGCTCGATTGGGACCACGCATGCGGCGCTGGTGCCCTCCTTCCTGGCAGTTTCCGGGGTGGTGCTCGGCTCGCTTTCCATGGCACGTCTCGGGTCACCAATGTGGAGAAAGGAGGCAGGCGAGACGACGAGCTGGACGACACAGTAACTTTATTCCTTCTCCAACATATTTTACAGCAAAAAAAGATTTTTAGGTCTCTGTGCATTCCTCTTTTATAACTTTATTTCCATGCACCGAGACCCGAAACTTCCGATCATAACACATTGTTGTTTGAACAAAGAACTGTGTGGCACATTAACATAACATCGGCGCTGCTTCAGCACTCTTCTACTCCCAACAGCTCCAGCAATTACTCCTCTCCCTGGGGGGTGCATAGTCCTTACTGTCCCGTCTGGTACCACCCGGTGACACCTCCTCTTTCGGTCCATTGTTCCCTGGGTGGAGAAGTCCAACACCATGTCCTCACAAAGTATCGTACCAGTGGCTTAAAATTATCGTATTTTGAGGAAAATTATCTTACGCACCCAGTTTTCATTCTGGCATGGTTCAGGACCATCTGCTTCAGTTGACGCATTATCACAGATCGCGCATATTACAGCCTATGCAGTTTTGCCTTGCAGATGGGTTGAAAAAAGACTGCAGTGAAGTGGCCCAAAAAAGCACCTCTACCTGTACAGGAGTACAGAATAAGCCCCTGGCCTGCACTGAACAGCCAAGAATATCAGTCATACTTAACTATCTTCTATATGTCTCTTGTTGAATCATCATGTATCAAGGTCTTGCTTCATAAATATTTTGAGAAGCACTCCGTTTATATGCATTAGGAATAAACATCAATCAACCCCTGCCTTTGATAATTGAAGCAGAAACCTGTTTCATAGTTTTATTGACCACCACAATCCAGTGATATTTTTGCAGACATTTGCATGTTGTAGCAGCGACAAAGCTTTAGTGCTAATCCAATCCAATCCAACTTTATTTATTAAAGGGTGGAGAGAGGAATAATCAGGCAGAGCGGTCCAGAACAAAGCAGGCTTTATTAATTTCTCTCTCTCACATTCTCCAGAATCACAAGCATCAGAAAAAGTCACAGGTCGCAGGCACTGCTCCTTTTATATCATACAACCCACTCAGTCACCTGTGGTGCTACAGTAACATGAAAGACTTTGCAATTCCCATTCTCTTTGTCACTGTTTGCATCAACACACCAACCCCCGCATCAACACACAAACCCCCCATGACCATTCCGTCTGAGTGAAAACATACTGAGTGGCTTCCCACACCGCCCCCCCCCCCCCCCCCCCCAGAAACTCAGACTGAGCCTCAACCTCAACATGTCCTTTGGGCTTCAGCCTATGTCCGTAACGGCTGTAACGGGGGGGCTGCGGCTCCGAGGTGCTGCTGTGCCGGTGGGGGGCTCCTGGGGGTGCGTCCGTCTGTGGGGGGACATTGGGGGGGGACATTTTTAGCATGCATTGTGACTGATCTGACGAGTCATGTACCTGGGGAGTTCTCAGTGGGGGTTGTTCGCGCCGAGGAGCCCAGGCCAACACCACCTGCTCGTCTGCTAAAACGAAAACGGGCTTAAGCCTGTCTATACAGACTGTTTCCCTGCGTCCCCCCAAGTCTAACACAAAATGTTTCTCCCCGGGTTCCAGCACTCTGAACGGGCCATCGTAGGGCTGGTGCAAGGGGGTCCGGTGGGCATCATGCTTGACAAATACGAACGCCGCATCCTTCAAGGCCTTTGGCACAAAAGCGCGTGGAAAACAGTGGTGGACCGGACTGGGTACCGTCCCTGCCACTGCACTATGTGGTGAAAGCAGGGATGGATTGGTGTTCCGCGCGGGGCTGTCCAGCAAAAATTTCCCTGGGAGCCACAGCGGCTGGGAAAAAACCAGCTCTGCTGGGGAGGCCGCCAAATCCTCCTTCGGTGCTGAACGCAACTCTAATAGAACTCACGGCAACCGGTCCACCCAATTTGCATCCGTAAGCGAAGCCCTGAGCGCTGCTTTAAGCGACCTATGGAAACGCTCGCATAACCCATTGGCCTGGGGGTTGTACGCGGTCGTGCGATGAATTGTGATGCCCAGGCTCCGGGCCATGGTGGACCAGAGGTCGGAAACAAACTGCGAGCCCCAATCAGACGTGATATCCGAAGGAGCGCCGAAACATGCCACCCATGTCGTCAAAAAAAGCGCATGCAACTTCTGCGGACGCGGTGGAAGCTAGCGGGACTGCTTCGGGATAGCGTGTGGTGCGGTCCACCACTGTCAGGAGGTGCGTGAACCCCTGCAATGGCGGGAGGGGGCCTATGAGGTCCACGTGAACGTGGTCGAACCTCTTAGCCGGGATATGGAACGGCTCCAAGGGGGCCTTTGTGTGCCTGTGCACTTTGGCTCTTTGGCACGCTACGCAGGCTGCAGCCCACTGTTTCACCTGTTTGCGCAGGCTCATCCAGACGAACTTTGCTCCCACCATTTTGACTGATGCGCGCACTCCTGGGTGCGCCAGGGAGTGAACTGACTCAAAAACGTGGCGGCACCAATCGCGTGGGACCACCGGGCGCAGGCGGCCCATGGAGACGTCACAGATTGGGGGTGCCCCCCGTCTTGCAGAACTGGACTCTCCAGCCTTAACCCTGTTGGTCCAGACTGGAGTACGTAAACGTCCGCATCGCCAATCTGCTCAGCGGCTATGGCCGTGTAATCTATCCCCACGTAGACTGGGGCCACTAATGTGCGTGGAGGCAGTCCGCCACCACATTGAGTTTACCGGCGACATGCTGAATGCCGGTCGTAAACTCCGAGATCACGGCCAGCTGTCCACGAACGCCGGAGCACGAACTGGGCCTCGGTGTGGAGGAACCAAGACTTCAGGTTGTGTAGCCAAAAGTCTGTGAGTTTGACCGAAACGGCGCACGTGTTGCCGGCACCTCCAGTCTGGGTCATCTCTGGGGTGTTCGCCTCGAGTTCCATTATGCGTCAAGGGTCACCAGTGTGGAGAGAGGAATAATCAGGCAGAGCAGTCCAGAACAAAGCAGGCTTTATTAATTTCTCTCTGTCACATTCTCCAGAATCACAAGCATCAGAAAAAGTCACAGGTCGCAGGCACCTCTCCTTTTATATCATAAAACCTGCTCAGTCATCTGTGGTGCTGCAGTAACATGAAAGACTTTGCAATTCCCATTCTCTTTGTCACTGTTTGCATCAACACACCAACCCCCGCATCAACACACAAACCCCCCACGACCGTTCCGTCTGAATGAAAACATACTGAGTGGCTTCCCACAAAAGCACTTTAAAAACAACAGCTGACACAAAGTGCTGTATGTGGTATGAGAGTTTGTCCCTTGGGGCTTGCCGTAGCTGTCTGGGGGGATGATGTCAGGTGGGCTGTGGCTGCTGTATATATTCACCATTGTCTGTAGTGAAGTTCATTTCATTGCTCGGCACAGCCTGACTCGTTTATTCCATACATAACATTTGGTGATCGAGGATTAACTCATGAAGGCTTGTGGAGCACCTCTATGGCCGTTTTTGGAGCACCCAGGAGAACCAGCAATTCTGTGGCCTCACTGGCTGGCTGTGTTTGAGGTGTTGGGCCTGGATGGACTCGACGGAGTAAGGAAGTGAGCACTTACCGGTTTGCAAACTCGGTGTAGAAGGTCAGAGAATTTTTCACATGTTTGGGGAGACGGAGTCTTATGCAGATGCTGTCAGGCTGCTTGCTAGCTATTTTGCCAAACATACATGTAGCACGAAGCTGTGGGTTGAGAGGCTTATGGCGCCAAAAGACACAAAACTAGCTAGCTCGGGGGAGCTAACGACCCAGCTGGTAGCAACAGAAAAGTTAGCCACAGGGCTAATTGGGCGTCAAACACAGAAGCTAGACGCTACAGGCTACAAGCTAGGTAACGGTGGAATCAGAGCCACAAGAGAGGGAGCCCGTGTCCATCGAGAACGACAAGCCAGCTGAAGAACACAGAACTAAGAGTGACCGCAGCACAGAGGGAGAATAGCAACCAGACTCAGCCCCGTTTTCCCTGCAGCCAGAGTCGGAGCTGCGGGAGAGGGAGCACGAGCATGCTGAGAGCCCCAAAACACAGCAGTGACAGCTGGTCATAGAGACAGCACAGCGGAGCACCTCAGACGGCAGAGAGGAGGTACCAGACTGCTTTTGTACCCGAGACGAGCCACAGTCGAAGACAGAGACAGTGGGTGAAGGGTCCACAGCGAACATGGTGACAATGGAACTGCTGCAGCATGGCAGAGGTCCCAAGCCGAACGAGCACGCAGAGCCACCGGGAGTGCAACAACAGTGCAGGAAAGCAAGTAAGGCGCCACTTCATGTTATGGACTGGGTTCTTGCCGGCGGGAGACTGGGATGGCAACTGACCAGGAAGCAGCAGGCGCCACTGAGGATCGTGGCCAAGCTGGGTGCAGCACGCTTTGGGTTGTCCGGCAGCTCATCGAGGCACGCCAGTCAGCTTCGGTGTGTCCGGGAAGGTGCTCCGTGTGGCGAGGCTGGACGGGAGTCTGTGATGGTGGTGTGGAATCTAGGCTTCGCCATCCAGAAGATCGGCCATCACTCCGGGGGTCTGT
Organism: Pholidichthys leucotaenia; assembly: GCA_020510985.1. Taxonomy (NCBI): domain Eukaryota; kingdom Metazoa; phylum Chordata; class Actinopteri; order Cichliformes; family Pholidichthyidae; genus Pholidichthys; species Pholidichthys leucotaenia. The sequence goes on along the minus strand of CM035837.1, from coordinate 344,148,760 downwards.
GGTCTCCAGGGGCGCGCCTGCTGAGGGGCTGCCCTGGACCCCCCCATACAAGTTCCAGTTTTTTTTACATAAATGACTGTGCATTAGCATTGTGTTAATAGTTCTTATGGTATATGTTTATGTGGTGATATGGGATTATTTTGTGTGTTTTGCTTTTAGTTAGGAGCACGGCTGTGATTTTTTGTTTTAATAAAGACTCTTTTTAGTTTATGGGGGGCAGAATAATCCACCCTGCCATGCGGGCTCCACGGTAGTCCACCCGTCAGCCCTATTTTGAGTTATTTTGTGTGAATGTGTTAGGCCATTTAGTGCATTGTTTTCATTACCTTATGGCACATTTCCACTATATAGTTCTGCTCTACTCTTTTCTTTTCTTTTTTACTTGTTTCTCCCGCGGCTGTGCCTCCATCACAACCGCGGAAAGCCGAGTATTGCTGGGGGTGGGCGGGATTGAGGTGGCGCTACACTCTGCTGACGTAGTAAAGGACGCGACCGACTCCTCCACAACAAAGAAAAAAATAGCGGATTACGAGCGGAGGATTTCCACGGTGGTCACTATTCTTCTGTGGGTTTTTAACACAATGAATGTCTTTAACGAGACAAGAGAATTTTACAGGAGAAGACGACGTGGATTGAGACAACACACATTGGAGCAGGAGAGGAGAATAGCGGTTGCCCAGGAGGAATCTGAAGCAGCTGCATATGAAGCAGAGATCATTTCATTTGTTCAGTGTTCATGTGCATACATATGTCAAACGTGTTTTTTAAATAAAATGTTGTGCACTTTTCAACTACGTCGCCTCTGTTGTTCAAAACGGTTAAATGTTAACAGACGGTTAATTAAATGCTGAAACACCGGAGTAATTTAAAATAATGCAGAAGCTTAATCCTAAACCCCTTTAACTTACCAAATAATTTATAATATTATAAAAAAGCCAATCCAAATCTAGACCCATTTTGTGTATTGTGTAATATTGATACACTGATGATAAACTGACTTCCCAAAAAAAGCAGCAGCTAGACAACGCACTTTTTTTTCTTCCACAATATCTTTATTGAACCTTTTTTTTTTTTTTAACAAACATGATACAAACAATCAAACACTAACACTAAAGTACTACAAAAAAAAAAAAAATGCACTAAAAACACCAACAACCACCAACAAAATCAAGTCTTCAACAATGCTCCTCTGTTTAGTCTAGACAATCCAATACATAAGTATACAAATTATGTTCACCAGTTTGGAATTTACAAGGTCCACACACATCATTCACCTTCTTCTTCAAGAGTTATGTTTAAATTTTTTACATAATCAATAAAAGGTCTCCATATATTCTCAAACACAATTTCCTTTGATTTCAGTATATATGTTATTCTTTCTAATGGAAGGTTTGTTAACATCTGTCTTAACCACTGAGTCACATCTGGTCTCTGAGTCTTTTTCCATAATAGTGCAATACATTTTTTGGCATTAAGCAAACTGAGGTCTATGAATGTTCTTTCACTTTTATTAAAATTATGCTTTTCTGGGTACAGACCCAACAAAAACAGTTTAGGATTCAATATGATTTGTTTTGAGATTATTTTTTCAGTTGTTACCCTCACCTCTTCCCAAAACATTCTTATTAATCTACATTCCCATAAACAATGAAATAGGGTTCCTTTACTTTCCATGCATTTTGTGCATGTATCTGGTATATTTTTGTTATATCTATTTAACTCCTCCAGTGTAACATACATCCGCATTAACCATTTGAAATGTATCAATTTAAGGCGTGCATTTATTGATTTGGTTTGAGCTTCTGTACAAGCCAATTCCCATTGTTCCTCTGAAATTTCAATTTGCAGATCTTCTTTCCAGTAGTTTAATCTTTTCAGTGAATTTTCACTTGAAGATAGTGTCAATGAGTTATAAAACTCTGAAATAATACCCTTTCTTTTACTATCTTTCATCATCATTTTTTCCAAGGATGAATAAATAGGTCGAGTGAGAGCTTTATTTTGATTTGATCGAATAAAGTTTCTAAGTTGAAGATATTTAAAAAAATGTGTTCTATTGAGATTAAATTTGATCCTCAGCTCTTCAAAAGACATTATGTTGTCTGCACATGGCAAATATAAATCCTGAATCTTTTGTATCCCTTTTAAATTCCATACTTTAAATACAGCGTCCGCTCTCCCTGGTTTAAAATATTGATTACCCCATATTGGACTAAATTGTGACAATAACTGTGGTTCTTTTAAATAGTTTTTAGCTTCACACCATATTTTGATCATATGCTTTACAAATGGATTTTTAACTTGTTTTTGTAATTTTTTTGCCGAATCTGAGTATATGAATATGGGAAGAGGTAAAGGTAAATTGTATGATTCCATTTCAGTCCAGTGAGGGAGATCATTTGATGAAAAATAATATGTCATAGACCTCAGTTGTGCCGACCAATAATACAACATAAAATTTGGACATTTCAGACCTCCACGATCAAATGGTAAATATAATAAAGACAAACGTAATCTAGCCCTCCTGTTGTTCCATATAAATTCCACTAACTTTTTTTTTATTCTTGAGAATAGATCTAAAGGTGGTGATAAGAGAATGTATTGAAATAAATAAAGTATTTTAGGTAAAATATTACTTTTAAGTATATTGATTCTCCCGATCATCGACATTGGTAGTGACATCCATCTCTGAGTTAACTCATTGATATCTGACATTAAGGCTTCATAGTTGACGCTGGCGACTGATTCTAGCTTAGGCATAATTTGGATTCCTAAATATTTAAACTGATTTACAACATTGAATTGATTTACCTCAGGGGCTGGGTAATTTCTCTGGGTCTCATTTAGCATTAATATTGAAGATTTAGTTTTATTTATTTTATATCCTGATATTTCCCCAAAATTCTTTATTAAATTCAACAAGGTTGGAATTGATTTTTTTAGATTCGACATAAAAAAAATTATATCATCGGCGTACAGGGAGATTTTATGTTCTGTTGGTCCAACTTTAATTCCATATATTTGTGAATGTAAACGTATCGCTATCGCTAAAGGTTCAATTGCCATAGTAAACAGTAAAGGTGAAAGTGGACAGCCTTGTCGACATCCTCTATTGATTTTTATTGGTTTTGAAATATTGTTATTTGTTAGGATTTCTGCTGTAGCATTATTGTATATTATTTGAACCCATTTTATGAAATTATTTCCAAGTCCAAACCTTTGTAGGACTTCAAAAAGAAAGGGCCATTCAACTCTATCAAAGGCCTTTTCGGCGTCCAATGATAGGAGAGCTGTATCCGGTGCTTCTTTATTAAAATAAATAATATTAAATAGTCTTCTTACATTATGGAAGCCTTGTCTACCCTTTATAAAGCCATTCTGATCTCGATTAATAATATTTGGTAAAATTTCTTGTATTCGTCTTGCTAAAATTTTACAGATTATCTTAAGGTCGGCGTTTAATAGGCTTATTGGTCTCATATTTTCACATTTATTAGAGGGCTTACCTGGTTTTGGCAGCAGTATAATTAAGGCATTATTTATGTATGATGGTAAATTATTATTTTGAAATGCTTCTAAAACCATTTCCAAAAAAGGTTTTATTAATTTATTCTTAAATTTTTTATAAAGGTCAACTGGAAGACCATCTGGTCCTGCACTTTTTCCTGATTTCATATTATCAATGGCTAGCCCAACTTCTTCTTGACTAATTTTAGACTCCAATATCTCCCTGTTTTCATTTGGTATACACGGTATAGATAGTTCGTTCAAAAACCCATTTAGTTTTGTTAAATCAGGTTCATTTTTGGTATCATATAATTTTTCATAGTAATCTCTAAAGGCTCTATTAATTTCTAAAGGATCTATAACTACCTGTCCATTACTTATAATACTGGTAATTGGTGTTTTAATTTCCAATTGTTTAATCTGCCATGCTAATAATTTTCCTGATTTTTCACCTTGTTCATAAAAAGATTGTTTCAATCTTAGAAGACTCGAGGCAGCTCTATTCGCTGATTTTTTGTCGTATTCAGCTCTCAAAATCAGTAATTCATTCTCCAACCTTGGGTCACTTCCTGCATACACTTTTTCCTGAAGACTTTTTATTTTATGTTCCAATTTAGCTCTCTCCTCTCGAGTCTTCTTAGATTTTGATCCTGTATAACTAATAATATGTCCCCTAATAAAAGCTTTGAAAGCCTCCCACTTTACACATGCTGATGTTTGTGTAGTATTGATGTCAAAGAACTCGTCTATCTGTTTTTCTATATACTTGACAAATTCCTCATCCTGAAGCCATTTATGCTGAAATTGCCATCTACCTGATTCCTTTGTCAATTTTTTATCTACATATATTAGACAACAGGGTGCATGATCAGAGATCACGATGTTATCATAAAAGCAGTTTTGAATCTTGGACCTTAATTCTGTGGAAATCAAAAAATAATCAATACGTGAGAATGTCTTGTAGGTACTGGAATAACAAGAATAGGCTTTAACTTGTGGTTTCATTTCTCTCCATATATCTAACAATCTCAATTCTTTCATAAAATGATTAATAGTCATCCTACATCCAATGTGCGTACAATCCAGTCCTGTTGATCTATCCACACCTGGATTCAATGTACAATTAAAATCCCCTGCTATTATATGTTGCCCTGTAAGTGATGATAAGATGAGAAATAAATTAGCAAAGAACTTCTGATCATCTATATTGGGACCATATAAGTTCACAAGATTTATATTTTCTAATAGCAAAGAACCTTGAATGATTACATATCTTCCAAATTTGTCTCCAATTACATTTTTCACTTGAAAAGGAACTGATTTATGTATGAGAGTCATAACTCCCCTGGCTCGGGATGAAAATGAAGAGGTGAATACACTTCCCTGCCATCTACTCCTAATTCTTTTAACATCCTCCTCTATCAGATGAGTTTCTTGTAAAAACACAATTCTTGAACCCATGTCCTTTATTTTATTCATAACTTGTTTAAGTTTTTTTAAATTTTGTAGACCTCTGCAATTCCATGAAGTTAAATTAAGATTAACACTTTGGTCCATGATCAATAGAGAGTTTGGGATTACCTTGCAGTGTAAACATGCTCATACAGAGAAGCAAAAACATAAGTGGTTGAACATTCATCCTACAAACTACACACAAACAAATTTCCCCTTCCCACACTTGTGGCAAACCCCCCAAAATCAAAAGAAAAATTCTGTCTCCCGATATAGCCATCGACCGTTCCACACCCACGGGGAACAGCCTAAGCCACTCCTTCTTCATCCTCCCAATCACCCTAACTCTACTGCTTTTAATGACGTAACATTAACTCTCCTCTGTAGTTTTCCAACTTAACTCCAAAATTTTTAACAACTTTGTACATCATAGTTTGTTTTTTTTTTGTTTGTTTTGTTTTTGTTTTGTTTTTTTAATATATAATACAATCTATATTTTGTAAACTTACTATTTACTTCAAGTCAGTCAGATGCCTGTGCAAATGCTTAATTATTCTACCTTATATTTTGTTCATGCTTAGCTCCCACCAGTCTCTTCTTCTTCTTTGATCTTCTTGATGAACTCCTGCGCCTCCTCTGGGGTCTTGAAGATGTGGGTTCTGCCCTCATACGTGGTCAGCAGTCTCGCAGGATAGATTACACCATGACGAATCCCAAGGTTGCGCAGCTCCTTACGTACGGGATCAAACTGCTTCCTCAATTGCTGGATTCCTGTGGCCAAATCTGGGTAGAACCGCACCTGCTGGTCCTGGTGTTTAATCTCTCCTTTTTTAGCTCGTGCAGCGTTGAAGATCTTCATCCTGTCTCTGTTGCTAAGAAACTTCATAATTAAGGTCCTCGGCGGTCCCTTATCTCTCCGTGGGCCAATACGATGTGCTTTTTCCAGAATCACTGCTGATTGCAACTCCTCGCTGCCCAGCACCTCCGGAATCCACTTTTCCAGAAAGGAACATACGTCCCGACCTTCTGATTCCTCTGGAAGACCCACCAGCCTCAAATTATTCTGTCTCGACCGAGATTCCAAATCCAAAATATTATCTTCCAGAGATTTTTTTTTTTTCCAAAGTGCGCACCTTTAATTGAAGACGGGTGACGTCATCTTCAGCACTAGCGAGACGAAGCTCCATCTGCACCGTTCGTTCTACACAGTCACCCAATTCCTTTCTTATTCCTTCCAACGCTGTCATAATCCCATCAAATCTAGAGGAAAAGTCCGCTCTCATTGAACTCATGGCAGCCATCAGCGCATCTGCGCCATTCCCCGCAGATATCGCACCGTTGCCAGCCTCCTCCGCCATATATGGAGTTTTGTTTGCTGCGTCACAGACCTGAAAGTCCGTTAATTTGGACTGTTTCAGCGGCTCGCTTTTTCCTTTTCCTGGTTTTCCGGCCTTAGGCTTCGCCGACATATCCTCGCCCAAATGCTGGGATACGTTCTGTCCCAAATGAGAGAGTTATTTGCCGATTTTTTTTTTTTCCAGGAGCAGAGCAGAGCGAGACACGTCCGTCCTACGTGGCAGCCATAACCGGAAGTCAACATAGACAACGCACTTTTGGTTTGATGGAATTGCCAATTGACCTTGGAATTATATGTGGAAACTTGTTATACTTCCAGTTAACTTTAACTTACAAAATAATTAAAAATATTATAAAAAAGCCATTCCAAATCTAGGCCCGTTTTTTGTATTGTGCATCATTTGAGTATCATTTTACAATCTATTGTTCTTTATAAGGGTTATCTGTTCAGTGGTGGCTAATTACACACTAAAACAACATAGAAAATGACTGCAAAGAAAATGCTGCAGCTAGACAACTCACTTTTGGTTTGATGGAATTGCCAATTGACCTTGGAATTATATGTGGAAACTTGTTATACTTCCAGTTAACTTTAACTTACCAAATAATTTATAATATTATAAAAAAAGCCAATCCTAATCTAGGCCCATTGTGTATCATTTGAGTATCATTTTTTCCCATCTATTGTTATTTATAATGGTTATCTGTTCAGTGGTGGCTAATTACACACTAAAACAACGTAGAAATGACTAAAAAAAATGCTGCAGCTAGGCAACTCACTTTTGGTTTGATGGAATTGCCAATGAACCTAGAAATTTTATGATGAAACTTTTTTTAATCCTACTAAATACTGTGACATTGTCACACTGCCCAACACCAAATTATAATTTTCTTTTTCAAACCAAAGATCACTATGGATCTATTGAATCACAATAGCATAGGTTTATCATATTCACGTCAACATTTACAACATCGAAAATGTTATATTTGGGTTTACATGTATGGGTATTTTCACTTTATATTATACTAGACTGCTTATAATTTTTTTTTAATATATATTTTATTCAATTTTTTGAAAATAAGACAGAACAATAAACAATAAACACTGCCAGTGCTCAAGAAAATACACAAAGAAATAAGTGATTGTTACACAAAGCCCATATAACTGCAAAAGTGTAAGCAGTCCATGCTAAGCAAGTTTCATAATACAATCCTTTCATGTTACAGGCTGAGTCTTCTTTTTCTTAATGTGATCCATAAGTGGTCCCCAAATTTTAGTAAACATATCTTGAGTATTAGACAAATGATATCGAATCTCTTCAAGGTACAAGCAGGATGCCAAATCGTTAAGCCAGTTAATATAACTGGGCGGCGTATTGGCCTTCCATTCTTTCAGAATGACCCTCTTCGCAACAATCATGCCAAACCTAATAGCATGCTGAAGTGACTGTGAGCAGAGCAAAGTTTGATCTGAACATCCAAGTATTACTGTTAAGACATCAGGTATTATGACTTTTTTATATATAACACTGTACAAATTAAAAATCTGAGACCAAAAATTTTTAAGCGAGGGGCAGGAGAAAAATAAATGACAAAGTACCATCACTTATTTTACACTTATCACATAGTGGTGAAATGGTCGGAAAAAGTCTATTAAGGCGAGTCTTAGAGTAATGTAATCGATGTATTACTTTAAATTGTATTAGCTGAAGTCTGGCATTTACTGAACATGAATGAATACCAACTAAGGCTCTTTCCCATAGATCATTTGAGATCTCTATACCTGCATCCCTCGTCCATGCCTCCTTGACATGGGTCGAAGACGTTGGCCCAGAGAAAAGATTAATGAATTCTGAAACTAAATGCTTGGAGGTTGGGTGTTTTCTCAAAACCTCATAGAAATCATGTTGTACAGGAAGTTTGACAAAATGGGTTAAAGACTGTTGTACAAAATGTCTAATCTGCAGGTACCTGAAAAAATGATCAGGTGGGAGATTGAACTTCATTTGTAATTGTGTAAAAGATGCAAAGTCTTTGTTGATATACAGGTCCTTTATTAAAAGAATACCTTTATTTAACCATTGCCTGAACACAGGATCTGATAAAGCTGGTTTGAAGGCAGGGTTTTGGCATATAGGTGCATATATAGAAAGGTCAGGAAGATGCAATATCTTCTTAATTTGTTTCAGAATTCTGAAGGAATTGTGCAGCACAAAGTCATGTCTGAACACATTCAGAGGGACGTCGACCTTGCTAAATAATAAAGCAGATAAAGATGTACCAATGAGGGATTGACAGTTATGAGATTCAAGTGCAGGCCAACACGGTATTTGATCCACATTATGATTATCTTGGGACCAGAAGACCAAGGCCCTAGCGTTGCAGGCCCAATAATAATGTCTCATAATAGGCAACCCAAGACCACCCTCGACTGAGGATTTTTGGAGATGTAATTTAGAGACACGGGGGTTTTTGCCAGCCCAAATAAAGGAGATGATAATGGAATCAACTAATTTAAAAAAAGATGCTGTAAGAAAAATTGGCAGATTCTGAAATAAATATATAAATTTAGGAAGTACAATCATTTTGACAATATTTACTCGTCCAATTAGAGAAATTGGTAGTAGTTTCCATTTCTCAATCATGCCCCTAATCTTATTTAATAGTTCTGTAAAATTCAATTTGAAAATAAGTTTGGGATTCCTAGGGATGGTGATTCCTAAATATTCAAAGTGCTCATTTGATATTTTAAAAGGTAATGTGTTGAGAAATGTTTTATCTAGACCATCTGAAAGAGGCATGAGAACACTTTTCTCCCAGTTAATGGTAAAACCAGAGAACTGACCAAATTCCCTAATGATCTCGAGAAGAGGTGGAAGAGACTGTCTAATGTCAGACAGTGTCAAAATGACATCATCAGCGTACAAGCCAATAGTGCATTCAGATGCGCTATATCTAAACCCAACTATTTCAGGCTCCATCCTGATGGCAACAGCAAGTGGTTCAAGCGCCAGAGCAAAAAACATTGGCGATAGGCAACAGCCCTGCCTGGTCCCGCGATGTAATAAAAATGGGGCAAATTTATTGTTGTTAGTAAGTACATATGATCTAGGACGTGCATAAAGCATTTTTGCGATAGCTATAAATCTGTCACCAAAGCCAAATCTTTTAAGAGTAATAAACATACAGTATACTCCCACTCAATTTGATCGAAGGCCTGCTGTGCATCCAAGGAGACAACAGCAGAATATGGTGGGTTGTTAGAATACATAACGTTCAGAAGTCTACGAGTATTCGAAAATGCAAACCTTTCGGGGATAAACCCGGTTTGGTCACTATGAATTAAGGAACCAATGTGTTCGTTCAAGCGGTTTGCCAAAACTTTTGCAACAATTTTCTGGTCACTATTTAAAAGGCTGAGAGGGCGATAAGAAGCTAGATTTGTTTCATCTTTACCCTTCTTCAACAGTAGACAAATGTTCACATCGTATAATGTCTCTGGGAATGATCCTTCCTTCACGGAAGAGTTTATCATACGAAGCAACAATGGAGCAAGTTTATCAATGTGAATTTTATAAAATTCAATGCCAAATCCGTCAGGGCCACAAGCCTTACCATTTGGAAATGAACGGATGGCAGCTTTGATCTCCTCTAGTGTGAAGTCAGCATCCAACTGTTGTTTGGCATTTTCACTCAATGTGGGCATATCCAATCTATTTAAGAACCCCCATATGTCTTCCTTTGATGACGTTGATTTAGAGGTATATAAGTTTTTATAATATTCATAAAAAATGTTATTTATCTGTAAAGGGTCAGTTATTAGTTCTCCATAGACTGCTTATAATTTATTGGAATTCTCAGAATTTGGAATGCCGATAGAACATTCAATTCACATGTACTTACCTTTTACCTAATTCGACTTTTACCTTTATCAGTGTCTACTGATGAATGTAAATTACACCTGTGCAACTGCTTACAATTTTACTTAAAAACTGTACCCAATGTAGAGCAATGGATACAGCAGTGGTAATATTTATTAAATTTAACAATAACAATTACATTACCATTAAAAATCTTGACACCTTTATTGCTGAACAGCAGGATTAGGGTCATATGAGGCAATGGAATGTGTATGTAATTATTCGCCTTTATCATCCAGTGTTATAATATACAAACCACACTTTTATCCAAAAGACTAACATTTTATTACATTACAAATATTCCCAAAACATGTTTACAAATGGGGAGCTTTCAGTACTTCGACCAGACTGCCAAAATGGTTTAGGAAGGCTCCGTGGAAGGAAGCCGTCTCTGTCAGCTCATCCCTTCTTAATGCGGCTTCCTGCTCCTGGGCTAACTGCAGGTGTCTTTCGCGCTGTTCATGCTGCCGTTGATGCTGTTCGAGCATCCTTTCATGGATCCGCATCTCCTCAGCATGATTCTGGGCCATCAGTGATGCAAGGTCTGCAATGTTGTTGGACCTTTTCAGCTTGCCTATATGAAAGACAGAAGTCATTGTATTTAGATAACACCGGATCAAAACATGTCAGAAAAAATATTATGGAATTAAACAAGCCTGTGGTGGGATGCTTCGTTGCTGTATTTAAGCTCAACTGTCATGTTGTTGCCCCTCAGTAGAGTGGACTATGCAACTTCTGTGGTGCTGTGGTTAGGCCCCCCTTCATTTCAAAAAGGATTAATTGTAAAAAGTATTTTGATTTAATGGGTTATTTTTAAAAGAATTTCTTTGTACTGTGGCCTCATAAATCAGAATGGGTTAATAGTGTTAGCTGACTTGAAGAATTTCAATCAAGCATGTTGATTTGAAGTCGGTACATGTGCTCCTTTTTTTTTTTTTTTTTTGTGAAAATACAACAGTATTTCCACCACCAACACACCTATAACACTGGGCCACTGTGGCTATGAACACCCCTGAATCTAGTATTTTTATAAACGTAGAAAGACATTTTAAATTCCTTATTATGCTATAAGATATAAGATCTATAGAAAATAACAATCACATATAAAAACAACCGGGTGGTAATTTTCAGTTTGTTGTGCCTTACCAGCACTTGACCGGGAGATGCCGGATAGTGATGGAGCTGGCGGTCCAGTGAGGCGGACCCCTGGGATTTGAAAACTGTGTATAGAAGGAAAAAACACACAATAAAGCTCACAAACAAAGTGCAACATGTACCGCAAACACAAAACTTTTTAACCAGGATACAATAAGCTTACGTCAGCGTTTTGTTCACGTGAATACTGAAATAAAAGCGCGATTCAGCAGCTTGATGTGAGGTAGCAGCAAGGTACAGAGGTAGCTAGCTATTAGTGGACTAGCCATCACCACAATTGCCCACAATCAAACAACTTTCTTTATTGCTTAAATAAAGTGCGCTTTTGACCGAAAGACAAGAAGACGGACAATAACAAAACAACACTCACCGTCACCGTTTTCCAATTGCGTGGCCGTGTCAAGTCCAAATTCTCTGCCATTGCTAGCAGGCCGGACACTTCCTGGTATATTTTTTCATTGCGAGTTGCCCCATCCAACTCGCTCTGGATGTAGTCATCGGCTACGAGGGACAGAAAAGTCCGCACCTCCTCGTTTGTTCATGGAATAAACTTGCGCGTGGACATCGTTATATGAGAACACAATTGTGAATCCAGTCACCGCGGTTACTCGCTGAAATTACAAATGGCGGTCGTGTAGCTTCAACAGAAAACAGAAAACGGACGCGTTTTGTGACGTTACGCCCTGATCAATCAGCGTTTAGCAGTCGATTGACGTCAAATCACACCTCGCTTTTCGCTCGGCTATACCCTGCCTCTGAACAGGCACGAAAATCGTACCAGTTAAACCGTGAGGACTTGGGTGGAAATGGCGAAAAACAGAACCAAGTAAAAAAAAGTAAAGCCCAGGTGATACTGGTGGAAATGGGGCTTTAGTGCGCGATTCGGGTCCCAAATTTCGGGAGGGTTTCAATTGTATGTGTGGTTTTGCACTTTTCTAAAGGGGGTGAATGTGCTATGTGAGTTTGGCCCTTGGGGCTTGCCGTAGCCATCTGGGGGGATGATGTCAGGCGGGCTGCGGCTGCTGTATACATTCAGCAGTGTCTGTAATAAAGTTCAGTTCATTGCTCGGCACAACCTGACTCACATCTCACTTATTCCATACATAACACTGCACATCAATGATAAATAAAATATTAAAACATAAAAACAATAAAATACAGCTAAAAAAGTACAAAACGGCACAAACAAAACAGTAGTCATACAATAGAGACAATAAGAACAAAATCAGTGTCTCAAACTGGGTCAAAAGCCAGAGAATAAAAAATGGGTTTTAAGATGAGTTTTAAAACTGGACAGTGAAGAGGCCTGTCTGATGGACAAAGACAGATTGTTCCACAATTTAGGAACAGCAACAGAAAAAGCTCAGTCCCCTAATGCTAATGCCAACAACAGGTTTGAACCACCTACTAAGACTGGGCTCTGTATCCCCCCCCCCCCCACCAGTTCGTTTTCAACCTGCTGGCAATGTTGCTTACTTGTTGAGTCTACCGTGCCTGCATTAGTGCTGTAATGTACGCAAGTGATTTGATCACGTGTACTAGTTTTTATGGGTGAACGTACTGTACTGAATCATTCACCAGAACTGTCCTGGAAGCCAGGGATCACCAGCTGAATCACCCGCCTGAGCCCCACCTGCTCGGTTCAGCCGACTCTCAGTTCAGTGAGTGGTAGACAGTTGGAGCTCCAGTACAGCACTGAATGATTCGGTGTAATACTATTTTGAAACAATCTTTTCAGCTTGACTCAGTATGTTTCTGTAAACTGTGGATCCCATCAGTAGCCTTCATCTGAGACCGCGGTTATGTATATAAAATACCTCTATAAAGGATGAGGCCAGATGACTGAACGAACTCGGCTTTATTGAACGTTGTTAACTCAGTGGACACACAGTAGACACCAGGCATAGGGCACCAGTCGAGGAGGCTGCATAATGGATTCCCTCTGCTATTTATAGGGCGGTGCAGTGGCGGAACAGGAAGTGCCCGCCACTACACCGCACTTCACAGTAAAAGTGTCAAACACCAATACCACATTTCCCCCCCCCTTAGAAAAGTCCAAAACCACTCACTCAGTTACCCCCCCCCCACTCCTCATTTAGGACTCGAATCACGCACTAACAAAACGAAAACTGATCTGTATCTAAATGGCTTAACACATTCACACAACACAACCTAAAATAGGGCGGATGGGTGGACTACCGTCCTGCCCACACGGCACGGTGGATTATTCTGCCACCTGATAAGCTAAAGAAAAGTCCACTAATGAACTAAAATCATTGCAGTAAAAATGAAAAGTAAAATGCAAGTAAAATCATTGCAACCCCATTTTACAACATGCATAAACCTATGAACATCAGAACTATTACACAAAATTTACAGCACTGTCCCTTAGGCAGGAGTAGCAGAACTGGTATGGGGGTGCCCAGAGCAGCCCCTCAGCAGATGTGCCCCTGGAAGCAGCAGGCCACCAGGACAATGGCTGATCTCCCAGACGAAAGTGCCTCTCCTCATCACCGCTGACTCCCGCACTTGTCCCGCCCTGTCACCAGAAGCCTCTTCCCGGACACGCCAAAGTTGATTGGCATCCCTTACCAAGCCATCAGACAGCTGGAAGTATGCTGCCCCCAGTTTAGCCACTATGCGCACACACTCATGATGTTTTGCTGGCTGTCATCTGATCCTTCTTCGCCGTGGATGTTCCTCTCCTTGAACCCGGACCAAGTCCATAATCCTAAGAGGGGCACGGCTTGGCCTGACATTGTGCTGCTGAGCACGCGGTTTTCCCCTGTTCGATGGTCTGGCCCTGTCCTCTCCTGAAGCCGTCGTAGTGGTCGCCATCATAGCTGCAGATCCTCCCCCCTCTGCAGCCAAGCTCTGGAGGAATCTGGGGCTAGCTCATCGGCGTCACTCGCCAATCCAGGCGCCTCGCCGCCACACTCAATACCCCCCTCTACAGTTTCCCAAGCATCGGCATTGAGACCTTCCTGCACCAAACCTGAGTGAGGCTGGTCCTGCTTGGCCGCCGTGGTGTTCGTCCCACACAGCATCATCATCAACCACTGACCTCGCTTTGATATACGACCCCAAACAAAGAGGAACCCTCCACTCTGCTAGGTGGAAGAAGGACTATTCTCCTGACCTGTGCTGGGTCAGCTCTTTGAATGGGGCGCCATATCCTACACAGATCCTCATTCTTGATGATTTTCCACACAGCCAACACCGGCCCCAGCTTGTACACATTGGCCTACAACTTCCAGTCATAAACAGCCCAAGGAAGATGCACTGGAACTTCCGCAAAGCCAACTGGAAGAAATTCAGTGAAACTCTGGACCGGAGTGTTGTTACCATCCCACTCCACATCATCACTGTAGATGAAGCATACAACCGCTTCTGCAGTGCAATCTTCAAGGCTGCCCATACTGCAATCCCACGAGGCTACCGACCCCTCTATGTCCCATGTTTGGACGGAGAAAGCGCTGCCCTCCTACAATCCTATCAAACATCAGGGGACCCAGAGATAGCAGACCATCTCATTGAATCGCTAAATACAGCCCAGCGAAAGAAATGGGAGGAGACAGTTGCTGACCGGAGCTTTACCCACTCTAGCAGGAAATGTTGGAGCCTCATCCGTCGCCTAGGAGCTGCACAGAAGGCCCCTAGCCAAAGCCGAGCATCTGTCACACTCAACCAAGTTGCATCCCACCTACTGACCATCACCAAAGCACCCCAAGACAGTCACCAGAAGAGCAGTTACAACTGAGCTAAAAAAACACCAAAAAATGCCCGTAGAGGAAACGAACCCTGAACCCTTCGAGGCTGCTGAACTGGAGAAAGTCCTACAGGGCCTGAAATGTGGAAAGGCAGCAGGACACGATGACATCTTCCCAGAATTCATGAAAAATCTTGGCCCCCGAGCCCTAACCTGGTTGACACAATTCTACACAAGGATCACACAAACAAACTCGATCCCAAAGAAATTGCGGACAGCAAAGGTCATTGCCATTCCAAAACCTGGCAAAGACCACAAACTACCAGCAAGCTACTGCCCAATCTCCCTACTCGGCGTTCCTTACAAAATCATGGAGCGCCTAATACTGCAACGTATTTCCCCAGGAATAGAGGAAATTTTATGTGTGGATCAAGCAGGTTTCCGCAAGGACCGCAGTACAGGAGAACAAGTACTGGCCCTAACCACCTTCATCGAAAATGGTTTCAGGAGCAGACTGAAGACAGGGGCTGTGTTTCTCGATCTTACAGCCGCCTATGATACGTTCTGGCACAAAGGCCTCCTCCTGAAACTTATAAAGGCGATCCCTGCTTGGGCAACAGCAATTATTACAACCTTGCTGACCAACCGAAGGTTCAGAGTCCACCTCGGTCAGAACACAAGTGCAAGGAGAACGCAGAAAAACGGACTCCCACAAGGCTCAGTTCTAGCTCCAACTCTGTTCAACCTCTACATAAACGACCTGCCCACTACAAAATCCCGCAAATTCATCTATGCAGACGACATCTGTTTGGCAGTCCAAGCACCAGACTTTGAGCCACTGGAACGGGTGCTCACGGAAGATCTTGCCAAACTGGACCAGTTCTGCAAAATCTGGCGCCTAAAACCAAGCCCAGCAAAAACCGTCTCCAGTGTATTCCATCTCCACAATGTAAAAGCTGCCAGAGAACTAAACATCCACCTGAGCGGACTCAAGCTTAAGCATGCCCCGAATCCAACCTACATTGGAGTGACCCTTGATAGGACCCTATCCTTCAAGGAACATCTAAAGGGGACGGCTGCTAAGGTGAAGGTACGAAACAACCTGCTCTGCAAGCTCGCTGGTGCAAAATGGGGGGCGGCAGCCTCCACCCTGCGCACCTCAGCGCTGGCCCTTTCATACTCTGTAGCAGAATATTGTGCCCCTGTCTGGTCCAGGTCATCCTACACACACCACATAGACACCCAGCTCAACACAACCATGAGAACTATAACTGGAACAGTCCGCTCAACACCACTCCTTTGGCTCCCTGTACTGTCAAACATAGCCCCTCCACACATCCGGCGAGCAGCATTAACTCAAAGGATGTTCCAAAAAGTTAAAGATTCTCCTCACTTACCAATCCATGCAGATATCTATACCCCACCCACTGCCCGACTTTCATCCTGACGGCCGATTTGGAAAAACCCTCCCCTAGCTGACTTTACCATTCAGACAGCTTGGCAAGTGGAATGGGAGACCAAGGAGGTGACAAACCCCAACCAACAGGTCCTGGGCACCAACCTCCCAAGGAGACAGTGGTCTACACTTAATCGCTTCAGGACTGGACATGGCCCCTGCTTGGCCAGCCTTCACAGATGGGGCAGTATCCCCAGCCCACTGTGTGCATGTGGAGAGGAGCAAACAATGGAACACATCATAGAGGCTTGCCCACTCCAAAGACTGGAAGGAGGATTACACACCCTTCATACAGCAAACCAGGAGGCAACTGCTTGGCTTAAGGACTTTGCATTTGCTAAATAAATAAATAAATCATCAACCACTGGAACCGGAGGGTTCCACTGGCCACAACCTGACCATTCTTCCCCAGCGTCGTCTTTAATGGCAAAACCCAGTCCGTAAAACAAATCACAGCCTATGATGTTGTCGCCTTGGGCCGTTACGTGGAGCGTCAAGTCGGCCATTGTTGCAGACTTGTACTGAACCGTTAACGCCAACGTCCCAACTGTGCACAGCCTGCCACCTCCATAACCATAAAGCGGCACTGGGTTACCTCTTACTCTGTAGTGGGGGAAAACCTTCCTCACCGTGGCCCAATTCAGCAATGACCCCTCCACCCCCGTGTCAAGCAGCAGCAGTATCTCCACGCTGTCCAGTTCCAATGCGCAGAAAGCGTACCCGTTGGTAGTGGGAGACACCGTATGGATGGCTGTTGGGGCGGGCGGAGTGATTTCTTCCGTGGACGTCCACATCTACTACAGTGCTTCCCTCTAGCCGGGCAGTCCTTAGCCTTATTTCGGTGCATCACGGACCCGCAACCCTTGCACAGGGGTTTTCTCAGGGCAATTGTCCAAGCTATCTTCACTATTCGAGTCTGCTACATTTGCCGTAGCGGGAAGCTCCGGTGGCCACTATGACTGGCGGCAGTTTAGCTCAGAATCTAGCTTGTCTGCAGCCTCAAACTGGAGAGCTGGCTTGACAGCCCTGGCTAGTGTTAGGTCACTTGGTGCCGTTAGTAGCCTAGCCCGTCTAGCGGCGCTACTTGTGTGTTCCGCAAGCTGGTCACATACCAATTCATCTTCCAGTGGCCCAAAACGATGCTCGCTAGCTAACTGCCTCAAGTTGGCGACAAACTGATGTATAGGCTCACCTACACGTTGCTGTCGCTCCCGAAAGCGAGTCCTCCAGACAGTCACGCTATCCAGGGTATGAAAGTGGCTTGCTAGCAGCTTGATGACATCTTCAAAAGAGTCCAAAGCCCCAAGTGTGCGCAGGACATGCTGGCACTCAATCCTGAGGTTGTGAACAAGTAGGGCACGTGCTCTTAACTTGTCGAGCTTACCCAGGTCGAGCGCTGTGATGTAGGTCTGGAAAGCTTCAAACCATCTCGGTCATGGAATGAGCAGCTCTCCAGGAGCTCGAGGAAGGGGCGAAGGAGTGTAATACACACCTCCATTAATTAATCCTCGATTGCCAAATGTTATGTATGTAAAATACCTCTACAAAGGATGAGGCCAGATGGCTGGACGAACTCGGCTTTATTCAACATTGATAACTCAGCGGACACACAGTAGACACCAGGCAGAGGGCACCGGTCGAAGAGGCTGCATAATAGATGCCCTCTGCTATTTATAGGGTGGTGCAGTGGCAGAGCAGGAAGTGCCCGCCACTACGCCACACTTCACAGTAAAGGTGTCAAACACCAACACCACAGCCACTTCTTTGCTAGCAGGTGAGAGAAGTTTGCCCCTCTCTGCTGCTGCAACGCAAGTCTTCCATCTTCTTTTCCACGCAGCCCGCGCACGTGAGATGATGCGTTAAAAACAAGTGTAGTATGTATGCACAGGATCCGTATCCTGATTGTGTTTGCTAATGTATTAACTTAGTCATATAATGAAGAGGTCAAATTATCGTACATTATGGGATTTTTGAAATTATTGATCGTACATTGTACAGAGGGCAAAACTATCATACAGATACGATAATTATTGTACGTCTGGCAACACTGCCACTATCCCTCCTCTGCACATGTCCAAACTGTTAATAATAATAATAATAATGCATCAGATTTATATAGCGCTTTATCATAGACACTCAAAGACGCTTTACAAGTAGATACATTATTCATTCACTCCAGACAGACAATGGTAGTGGCAAGCTACTACTGTAGCCACAGCTGCCCTGGGGCAGGCTGACGGAAACGTGGCTGCCAATCTGTGCCAACGGCCTCTCCGGCCACCACCGAACATTTATGCACATTCATACCCAGTGTTATGGGCACTGGAGGCAATGCGGGTGAAGTGTCTTGCCCAGGGACACAACGGCAGGATATCTGGGGAGAGCGGGATTCGAACCGCCAACCATCGGGTTATTAGACGACCTGCTCTACCTCCTGAGCCACTGCCGCCCCTGTTGTGTATGGCACGTTGCAGACGTGGGGACGCACGCACGTCATGACGTCTGCTGTGTCTGGAAATAGGACAGTGGAGACGAGCGTTATGCTGAACTATAACTTTATTACAAACAGACGCTGATGGTACATGTGTTGGGGGTTAGTAAGCTAACTATATGCTGCTACAAGCTGTGGTTGGCTTGAAGGTGAACTGCCCAAGAAAATGACTCCCGCCAACAGTCCCCTTAAGTAAACACAGCGTGATGACATCACCCTGCCTGCGTCCTCACATCTGCGCTGCCTGTCTGTTAATATATTCATATTTAACATTTACCTCTCCCTTGAAAAGCTCAAAACATTAAAGAAGAGTCTGGTCATGCCGCATCCTTCTCGGAGGACGCTGAGGTGAGTGCCATGAAACATCGTTCATGCGATAACTGCGGCTCCTCGACGCACCAAGAGGGAGCACATACCTACGCCAGGGGTATCATCTCATCGTTGCCAGAGGGCAACGATGCAGATGCTGTGACAAATTTAATCACTTCACTGAGGTGTGCTGTTCATCACGACGGGCATCAGACCAGCCACCCAGCCCAAAAAACCACCAATGACTACCATCCACGCAGTGAGCTCCAGAGGGACGGTGTACCTGTGGGGCATACTGAGGTTGGACGATGTCGACTTCTCATTGCCGCTGGACACTGCCGCTGTGAAGTCAGTGCTGAACTGGATTACAGTAAAAAGATTCTTCCCCAGCCATCCTACCGAGAAGAATGCAGCAGAGCTTTACGGTTATGGGCACACTCGTATCAGTCTCGTAGGAACCAGAACGTTGATGATTCGTTATGGGTCAAGAGTCCTCCCGGTGTTCACTTTCCAGGTAGCCACACATGGAGATAACGTCCTGGGGTGCAACCTGCTTTATGAGTTGGGTTTTACCATTCATGGTAACAAAGGACTCTGCTTAACCGCAGATGAGAAGAGTACAACACACCCGGATGAGGGTACAGCCACTCCATGCACAACGCCGCAGAGAGAACACAACATAGAGAGGGAGCATAGCGCGGAGAGAAGAGCACAGACCAGACTCACCTCTGATCCTCACCCAGCATGAGCCTCAAGCAACCGCCATGGAGTCGCAGGAGAGGGAATCCGTGGAGAAAGGAGACCCTGGTGAACGACAACAACCCAGCGTGCATCCCGTCGACGATAACAGCGACACAGCACCGTGACCACAACCAACACCAGGACAGAGGGAACAGAAGCCAAACTCATCCCATATCCTCGCTGAGTATCAACCTCAGGGAGTCGCTGCAGCACAGCAGGATGGAGAGTTCGTGGCCCAGCAGGACCTGGCAGAGCAGCGCCAACCGAGGGCATGTCCTGCTGCTGACGTGAATGGCATGCCACCACAACAGCAACCAACATGAAAGGTAGCAGAGCAGCAGCGCTGGGTGCGGCTGAACAAATCGTCACTCGTAGTGCTTGATTGAGTTCGGGTGCGCCAATACGAATGCCCAGATAACCTGCAGATGCTCCCATCACCGCCTATGCTGATTGCCGTGTAGTTGGAGCCAGCCACTTTCCAGATGGCCGACGGTTCGAGATGGCATGCCAGCCGTCTGCGGAATGTGAAAACAGCAGATGCCCTAGATCGAGCAACAATGCTGGAACCGATCCTGCCAGTGTGGGAGCCTGACTGGAACTTTGCTGACGAGAGAGCACACCCAGGTACTCCGCGGCTGGCACCTCCAGGGCCTCGCCCACTGCGGGTTCGCCAGAGGCCTGCTGAACTTAAACCACAACAGTGACTGTTTTATTGTGTTTGGCAGAGCACGACTGATTCACAGTGGCAGAATAATCCACCCAGTCGTGTAGGGTCAACCCATGGTCCATCTGGTGGCTCAGGTTCGAAAAAAGAGGCTGTTGTGATTGTAATGTTTTAAAATGTGCATGTTGTTTTGTTGGACTTTTCCAGGGGGGACGTAGATGTTGTGTATAGCTATATTGACACCATGCATGTTGCAGACGTGGGGACGCACTCACGTTGTGACATTGTCGCATTGTGACTATAAGAGGGGACTAACGGCAGGAGACTAGGTCTTTGGCACCTTGCCTCTAAACAGTGCAGAGCCTGTATCGGAGTATGACTAGCTTAGGGCTAAATACTGTAGCACGTGTCGCTATTGTACTTTGTAATAAAGTTCGGGTTCAGTACAACTCCTGCCTCCGCAGTCCGATTTTTCCAGAGATATCACAAACCATCTCAGCCCTGCCTCTTTTGCTTTGTCTCCAAACCCCTCAACCTGAGCTGTCCCTCTGATATACTCATTTCTAATCCTGTCCCTCCTAGTCACTCCCAAAGAGAATCTTGGCATCTTCAACTCTGCCACCTCCAGCTCCGCCTCTGGTCTTTTTGTCAGCACCACTGTGTCCAAACCATACATCATAGCAAGTTTCACTACCATCTTGTAGATCTTCCCTTTCACTCTTGCTGCTATCCTTCTGTCACAGATCACTTCTAACACTCATCTCCACTCACTCCACCCTGTCTGCCATCTCTTCTTCACCTCTCTTGTACATTTTCCATTGCTTTGGATGGTTGACCCCAGGTATTTAAACTCATCGACCCTCACTACCTCTACTCCTTCCATCTTCACTGTTACGCCTGCTTCCGTCTCATTCACATACTCATGTATTTTGTCCTGCTTCTATGGACTTTCATTCCTCTTTTCTCCAGAGCATACAGTACTTCCACCTCTCCAGGTTCTCCTTCACCTGCCACCTACTCTCACTACAGATCACAACATTGTCTGCAAACATCATGGTCCTCGGAGACTCCTGCCTGACCTGGTCTGTCAGCCTGTACATTACCATGGCAAACAAGAAGTAGACGCTAGTCTACTTTAAAGTATCACAAGATTACGGTATTATATTTGTAAAATACCACAGTCTAAGTGTCTATTAGTTTACTTAAAGAGAGAAAACGAAATCGAAAAGGGGCCAATGGCAGACCCATCTGTACTTAAAAGAGGTGGAGATAGTTACATTTTCTCAAGTAGCCTATAGGTTACTTACAGTATACTCAAGTAGTTACCTCTGCCAAGGAGGTAATGTGATCATTACGTTGTTTGTCTGTTTGTGTACAGGATTTCATAAAAACTACTGGATGGATTTGGAGGAAATTTTCACCACAGGTGGATCTTGGGCTATGAATGAACCCATTAGATCCAAGAGTGCATACCTCTACCAAGGCCTGCTTGCTTGTTTATTAGGCAAGAACTACAGGATGGATTGTGATGAAATTTTCACCAGAGGTGGCCCTTGGGCTACAGATGGACCCATGAGATTTCGGAGGTGATCCGGGTCAGGATGCAGATTCTGGAACCCCTTTTTTAAACTTTCTTTGACATAGGACCTTGGCAGAGGTATGCAATAAAACTAGTTTTTACTTTACTTGAGTAGCTAGTTTTATTGCAGGGTACTTTCAACTCTACATTTCTAAAGAAAAATCAGTGCATCGTGTAGTGAAAGAGCGGACATTTACGCAGCATGACTATAATTTCAGAAATGTAATGACCCCCCCCAATATTTTTTCGATAGCCCTAATACTCTTCTGCAGTAATGTGCTTCTTATACAATAATTCTTAAATTACTGCACTTTTAGCAATTTTGGTACATTTATAACATTAATAATAATCAATGAAAACAGTCAAAATTGTTATTCTATTCTGTCTCATAAGATATTTACTACTATACTGTTACTTTATATGATTTGGAATATACTAGATGGAACATGTGGATATCCATCCATCCATCCATCTTTTACTGCTTTTCCGGAGGTACGGGTCGTGGAATCAGCAGTTCAAGCAGAGAAGCCCAGATTTCCCGCTCCCCAGCCACCTGCTCCAGCTCTTCAGAGAGGATACCAAGGCGTTCCCAGACCAGCTGGGAGACATAGTCTCTCCACCGAGTCCTGGGTCTGCCCCGGGGTCTCCTCCCAGAGGGACATGCCCGAAACACCTCAAGTGGGCGGCATCCAGGAGGCATCCTGATCAGATGCCCATACCACCTCAACTGGCTCCTTTCAGTGTGGAGGAGCAGCAGTTCTACTCTGAGCCTCTCCCGGATGACTGAGCTACTCAGCCCATCTCTGAGGGTGAGTCCAGCAATCCTACGAAGAAAGCTCATTTCAGCCGCTTGTATCCGCAATCTTGTTCTTTCGGTCATTACCCAAAGCTCATGACCATAGGTGAGGGTAGGAACATAGATTGACTAGTAAATCGACAGCTTTGCCTTAGAGCTTAGCTCCCTCTTCACCACAACAGACTGGTTCAACATCCGCATCACAGCAGATGCTGCTCCAATCCGTCTGTCAATCTCTCGCTCCATTCTCCCCTCACTCATGAACAAGACCCCAAGATATTTAAACTTCTCCACTTGGGGTAGGAGCTTGTCCCCAACCCGGAGAGGATAATCCACCTTTTTCCAGCTGAGGACCATGGACTCAGACTTGGAGGTACTGATTCTCATCCCAGCCGCTTCACACTTGGCGGCAAACTATCCCAGTAAGACCTGTTGGTCATTGCTGGATGAAGCCAGCAGGACAATATCATCTGCAAACAGCAGAGATGAGATCCTGTGGTCACCAAGCATGACACCCTCTGTTCCCTGGCTGCGCCTAGAAATCCTATCCATAAAAATTATGAACAGGATTGATGACAAAGGGTATGCCTGACGGAGTCCAGCTCTCAATAGGAATGAGTCCAACCGAGTGTTGGCAATATGAACCAAACTCTGACAACGGTCATACAGAGACCGAATAGCTGGTAACAACAAGCCTGATACTCCATACTCCCAAAGCACCCCCCCCAAAAAAAAACAAAAAACAAAAAAAACATGAGGACCGTGGTCGAATGCCTTCTTCAAGTCCACAAAACACATGTAACCCTCGAGGATTCTGGAGAGGGTAAAGAGCTGGTCCAATGTGCCACGGCCTGCACGAAAACCATATTGCTGCTCCTGAATCCAAGGTTCGACCAATGGCCGGGCTCTCCTCTCCAGTACCTTGGCATAGACCTTTCCAGGGAGGCTGAGGAGTGTGATCCCTCTAAAGTTGGAGCACACCCTCCATGTACATACATACATACATACAATACATGTGAATGTTTGCATTTTAATTTTCAACAAATTCTTTAAAGAGAAAAACCTTGTAAGCTGGCAACAGGGAAGCTGAACATTTTCAAGAATAAAGTTGCAAATTAACAAATGCAATATTGCATATAAGAACAAGAAAAAAATAGATTTATGAGGAAACTGTTGCATATTTTCTGGATGCTCTCACCAACTCTGACCAAACACACTTCCCACAGGAGCTGACTGATGATTTGTATCATAAGATAGCAGCAGAGATGCAGCTCTCAGAAACTGCTTTCATCACCAGGATCAACCCAACTGAGGATTTCTCCACAGGTACTTCCACTTAAAAAAAGCCAAGTTGTATAAAACAAAGGAAAAATATCCTCAAATTCCCTATTCATGACATGTTTAGGATATGTGATAGTATCGGTTCTTAGATTGTGTACGACATTTTACAGTGTGTGTGTATATATATATATATATATATATACAGTATATATACAGTATCTCTCAAAAGTGAGTACACCCCTCACATTTCTGTAAATATTTTATTGTATCTTTTCATGGAAAAGATTTTCATACTGAAGATATGACATTTTGATACAATGTAAAGTAGTCAGTGTACAGCTTGTATAACAATGTAAATTTGTCCCCTCAAAATAACACAATACACTATTAATTAATTAATGCCATTAATGTCTAAACTGCTGGCAACAAAAGTGAGTACACCCTGAGGTGAAAATGTCCAAATTGTTTCCAATTAGCCATTTTCCCTCCCCGGTGTCATATGACTCATTAGTGTTGCAATGTCTCAGGTGTGAATGGATCAGCATTCTCGTTGCGCCCTCCGCCAGTACCCAGGCTTGCCCAGGGAAGCTAATGATCCTACCAGCAGACTAAATTCGAAGAGACGACGCCTCAGTGCCAAGTCAAAGAAGAATCCTTGTCACAGTCCCAAAGCCGAAAGCAAACAGCTCCGAGAGCACCTTGCAGTAGGACCTGCCCTTCGCATACTACAACTAAACATTGAAGGCCTATCTGCAGCCAAGCGAAGCCTTATCGAAGTCCTCGCCTTCCAACACTTGATTGATGTAATCTGCCTCCAAGAGACTCATATTGGCACAGAGGAAGCTGGCCGCTACACCATCAATGGCTTTGACCTTCTGTGCTATGTTCCACATGCCAAACATGGACGTGCCACCTATGTGCGTTCTGACATAGATGAAGTAAACCACCTGACAACAACACATTTCTCAGACACCATAACCATTGGTGGCTTCCATATTGTCAATGTGTACAAGCCCCCTAGTGCCAACTGGGATCTGCAGGTCTTACCCACCCTACCCCACCCTGCCATCTATGTGGAGGCCTTTAACAGCCATCACCCTGACTGGGGGTACCCAGCAGTGGATAGTGACGGGGAGGTACTTTCAGAATGGGCATCTAGAAATGATCTCGCTCTGATACACAACCCCAAACAAAGAGGAACCTTCCACTCTGCTAGGTGGAAGAAGGACTATTCTCCTGACCTGTGCTGGGTCAGCTCTTTGAATGGGACGCCATATCCTACACAAATCCTCATTCTTGACGATTTTCCACACAGCCAACACCGGCCCCTGCTTGTACATATTGGTCTACAACTTCCAGTCATAAACAGCCCAAGGACGATGCGCTGGAACTTCTGCAAAGCCAACTGGAAGAAATTCAGTGAAACTCTGGATCGGAGTGCTGTTACCATCCCACTCCACACCATCACTGTAGATGAAGCATACAACCGCTTCTGCAGCGCAATCTTCAAGGCTGCTCACACTGCAATCCCACGAGACTACCGACCCCTCTATGTCCCATGCCTGGACGGAGAAAGTGCTGCCCTCCTACAATCCTATCAAACATCAGGGGACCCAGAGATAGCAGACCATCTCATTGAATCGCTAACTACAGCCCGGCGAAAGAAATGGGAGGAGACAGTTGCTGACCGGAGCTTTACCCACTCTAGCAGGAAATGTTGGCGCCTCATCCGTCGCCTAGGAGCTGCACAGAAGCCCCCTAGCCAAAGCCGAGCATCTGTCACACCCAACCAAGTTGCATCCCACCTACTGACGATCGCCAAAGCACCCCAAGACAAAGACACCAGAAGAGCAGTTACAACTGAGCTAAAAAAAACACCAAAAAATGCCCGTAGAGGAAACAAACCCTGAACCCTTCGAGGCTGCTGAACTGGAGAAAGTCCTACAGGGCCTGAAATGTGGAAAGGCAGCAGGATATGACAACATCTTCCCAGAATTCATGAAAAATCTTGGCCCCCGAGCCCTAACCTGGTTGACACAACTCTACACAAGGATCATACAAACAAACTCGATCCCAAAGAAATGGCGGACAGCAAAGGTCATTGCTATACCAAAACCTGGCAAAGACCACAAACGACCAGCAAGCTACCGCCCAATCTCCCTACTTAGTGTTCCTTATAAAATCATGGAGCGCCTGATACTGCAACGTATTTCCCCAGGAATAAAGGAAATTCTAAGTGTGGATCAAGCAGGTTTCCGCAAGGACCGCAGCACAGGAGAGCAAGTACTGGCCCTAACCACCTTCATTGAAAATGGTTTCGAGAGCAGACTGAAGACAGGGGCTGTGTTTCTCGATCTTACAGCCGCCTATGATACGGTCTGGCACAAAGGCCTCCTCCTGAAACTTACAAAGGCGATCCCTGCCTGGGCATCAGCAATTATAAAAACCCTGCTGACCAACCGAAGGTTCAGAATCCACCTCAGTCAGAACACAAGCGCATGGAGAACGCAGAAAAACGGACTCCCACAAGGCTCAGTTCTAGCTCCAACCCTGTTCAACCTCTACATAAACGACCTGCCCACTACAAAATCCCGCAAATTCATCTATGCAGACGACATCTGTTTGGCAGTCCAAGCACCAGACTTTGAGCCACTGGAACGGGTGCTCACGGAAGATCTTGCCAAACTGGACCAGTTCTGCAAAACCTGGCACCTAAAACCAAGCCCAGCAAAAACCGTCTCCAGTGTATTCCATCTCTACAATGTAAAAGCTGCCAGAGAGCTAAACATCCACCTGAGCGGACTCAAGCTTAAGCATGCCTCGAATCCAACCTACCTTGGAGTGACCCTTGACAGGACCCTATCCTTCAAGGAACATTTAAAGGGGACGGCTGCTAAGGTGAAGGCACAAAACAACCTGGCTGCACGGTGGCGCAGTGGTTTAGCACTGTGGCAGCACAGTTTTACCCTCGGCCGGGGGACCGCGGGGATCATGAGATCGTGGGTTCGATCCCAGCCCCCGACCAACAGTGAGCTGTGCGGAGTTTGCATGTTCTCCCCGTGTTGCGCGGGTTTACTCCGGGATTTCTCCGGTTTCCTCCCGCACACCAAAAAAACATGTAGGTTTAGGGCGCTCGCGCACGCAGCGACCAGCAGCCGGTGGCTTGTCACCAGACTGCAAACCAAGTCTACCTACGGGTACAAATAAGTAACAAAAAAAAAAAAAAAAAAAAAAAACCTGCTCTGCAAGCTCGCTGGTGCAAAATGGGGGGCGGCAGCCTCCACCCTGCGCACCTCAGCACTGGCCCTTTCATACTCTGTAGCAGAATATTGTGCCCCTGTCTGGTCCAGGTCATCCTACACACACCACGTAGACACCCAACTCAACACAACCAACCATGAGAACCATAACTGGGACAATCCGCTCAACACCACTCCCCTGGCTCCCTGTACTGTCAAACATAGCCCCCCCACACATCCGGCAAGCAGCACTAACTCAAAGGATGCTTCAAAAAGCCAAAGATTCTCCTCACTTACCAATCTATGCAGATATCTACACCCCACCCACTGCCCGACTTCCATCCAGACGGCCGATTTGGAAAAACCCTCCCCCAGGTGACTTCACCATCCAGACAGCTTGGCAAGAGGAATGGGAGACCAAGGAGGTCCCAAACAAACACCTGGTGACAAACCCCAACCAACAGGTCCCGGGCACCAACCTCCCAAGGAGACAGTGGTCTACACTCAATCGCTTCAGGACTGGACATGGCCCCTGCTTGGCCAGCCTTCACAGATGGGGCAGTAGCCCTAGCCCACTGTGCGCATGTGGAGAGGAGCAAACAATGGAACACATCAAAGAGGCTTGCCCGCTCCAAAGACTGGAAGGAGGATTACACACTCTCCATACAGCAAACCAGGAGGCAACTGCTTGGCTTGAGGACTTTGCATTCGCTAAATAAATAGGTGTGAATGGGGAGCAGGTGTGTTAAATTTGGTGTTATCCCTCTCACACTCTCTCATACTGGTCACTGGAAGTTCAACATGGTACCTCGTGGCAAAGAACTCTCTGAGGATCTGAAAAAAAAAAAGAGTTGTTACTCTACATAAAGATGGCCTCGGCTATAAGAAGATTGCCAACACAAACTGAAGCTGGAATCTTTGTCAATACTGAACAGCAACCACAGGACATTTTAGGAGATATTGACCCAGACAATAACTATTTTAATCATATTAATAATAAGTGTGTTTATTATGATGAACAACAATTAAATGAAATTATGAATTTGGATCAGACATTGACAATAATATATATTAATAGTAGGAGTCTCTATGCAAACTTTGATAGTATTAAGGAGTTTTTAAATCAATTTAACACACCATTTAGGATTATTGCAATAAGTGAAACATGGATTAATGAAGAAAAAGATGTAACTTTTGAACTATATGGATATGAGATGTACACTCAAAATAGGAAATGTAAAAGTGGTGGCGGGGTAGCACTTTATGTTGATAGAAAATTAAAAAGTAAAAAAGTGGACAGCATGACATCAACAGTGAATGAAAGTATGGAATGTTTAACAATTGAGATTACGATGGAAAATAGAAAAAACATAATAATAAGTTGTATATATAGAGCACGGGGATCTGATATGGAAAAATTTAGAAATGGGATGGAAAAGATGTATGCAAAATTAAGACAAAAAGATATCTTTATTTGTGGTGACTTTAATATAGATTTAATGAAAACAAAACAACATAAACCAACCGAAGATTTCTTAGATACAATGTATAGCTTAACCTTATTTCCAAAGATTACAAAACCTACGAGAACGACAACACACTGTGCTATCCTGATAGACAACATTTTTACCAATGTTATTGAATATAATATGGTGAGTGGTATACTAATAAATGATATTAGTGACCACCTGCCTGTATTTGTTTCTTTAGATGTTAGTTATGGGGCTAATGAGAGTAAGAATAATAATAAACCATGTAAAAAGATTATCTATAAAAGAATACGAACAGAAGATAGAATCAGTGCTTTAAAAGAAGACTTAATGTTACAGAATTGGGATGTTTGTCTATAGAGAGAAAAAAGTGGACTTGGCATATGATAAATTTATTGATATATTTAAATCATTATATGATCAAAACTGTCCAATTAAAGAAATTAATAAAAAACATGTATACAAAAATTGCCCGGCGTTAACCAAGGGGCTACAAAATGCTTGTAAAAAGAAAAATTATCTATATAAAAATTTCATTAAATTAAGAACCAAAGAATCTGAAAAAAGATATAAAACATATAAAAATAAATTCACTGAAATAATACGAACTAGTAAAAAATTATACTATAAGAAAATATTAAATGAAAATAAAAATAATATAAAAGGAATCGGGCGGCACGGTGGCGGAGTGGTTAGCACTGCGGCAGCACAGCAACTCACCCTTGGCCGGGGGATCCTGGGTTCAATCCCAGCTCCCAACCAACAGTAGTCTCCGCGTGTCTGCGTGGGTTTACTCCGGGATTTCTCCGGTTTCCCCCCACATGCCAAAAACATGCAAGTTAGGTTAATTGGCATCAAACTGGGGATTCTAAATTGTCCTTAGGTATGACTGTGAGAGTGAATGGTTGTCTGTCTCGCCGTGTTGGCCCTGCGATGGACTGGCGATCTGTCCAGGGTGTACCCTGCCTCTTGCCCAAAAGATGCTGGGATAGGCTCCAGCCCCCCCCGCGACCCGAAAAGGATTAAGCGGAAGAAGATGAATGAATGAATGAATGAATAAAAGGAGTCTGGGATATATTAAATAAATTAAGGAAAATGGAACTAAGAAAATGATATATCCAGAGTATTTTACTGATAATTGTGGTGATAATTATGATAAGAATATGGTAGTAAATAAAATGAATAAATTTTTTGTAAATGTTGGACCAGAGTTGGCAGCAAAAATTCCAAACCAAGGAAGCGACACCGTGAGTGAGACATTGATTGGAAATAACCCTCGGTCAATCTTTCTTACAGCGGTGGATGAACTAGAGGTAAAATCTGTTGTTGAAAAGTGTAAAAATAAATTCTCTACTGATTGTGATGGTATTGATATGGCACTAGTAAAAAGAACTGTTGATGGCATATTAAAACCATTCACATATACTTGTAATCTATCATTTCAAACTGGCTCATTCCCGCAGAAAATGAAAATAGCAAAAGTAATACCATTATTCAAGCAAGGAATTAAACACCAATACACAAACTACAGACCAGTATCACTGCTCCCACAATTTTCAAAGATTCTGGAAAAACTTTTCAACAACAGATTAGAAAACTTTTTCAATAAACACAATGTGCTTAATCAGAACCAATATGGATTTAGAGCCAAGAGTATAACTTCGTTGGCGATAATGGAAGCAACAGAGGAAATAATAAATGCGTTAGATCAAGGAAAATATGCAATTGGTGTATTTATAGATTTTAGAAAAACATTTGATACAATAAATCATTCAATACTTCTTAATAAACTGCAAATGTATGGTATTAGGGGAATGGCTCTGAATTGGGTTACAAGTTATCTATCTGAGAGACAACAGTTTGTGAAGATGGGAGAATATCTGGGTGTATGGGAATTGCCTGTGGGGTCCCCCAAGGGTCAGTATTGGGCCCCAAATTATTTAACATATATATAAATGATATATTCCATGTTTCTAAATTATTAAAAATAACATTATTTGCTGATGATACTAATATATTTTATTCTGGAAATAATTATGATCAACTAATCCATACTCTAAATAATGAATTAAATAAGCTTAAAAAATGGATTGTAATAAATTATCACTAAATATACACTCACCGGCCACTTTATTAGGTACACCATGCTAGTAACGAGTTGGACCCCCTTTTGCCTTCAGAACTGCCTCAATTCTTCGTGGCATAGATTCAACAAGGTGCTCCTCAGAGAGTTTGGTCCATATTGACATGATGGCATCACACAGTTGCCGCAGATTTGTCGGCTGCACATCCATGATGCAAATCTCCCGTTCCACCACATCCCAAAGATGCTCTATTGGATTGAGATCTGGTGACTGTGGAGGCCATTTGAGTACAGTGAACTCATTGTCATGTTCAAGAAACCAGTCTGAGATGATTCCAGCTTTATGACATGGCGCATTATCCTGCTGAAAGTAGCCATCAGAAGTTGGGTACATTGTGGTCATAAAGGGATGGACATGGTCAGCAACAATACTCAGGTAGGCTGTAGCGTTGCAACGATGCTCAATTGGTACCAAGGGGCCCAAAGAGTGCCAAAAAAATATTCCCCACACCATTACACCACCACCACCAGCCTGAACCATTGATACAAGGCAGGATGGATCCATGCTTTCATGTTGTTGACGCCAAATTCTGACCCTACCATCCGAATGTCGCAGCAGAAATCGAGACTCATCAGACCAGGCAACGTTTTTCCAATCTTCTATTGTCCAATTTCGATGAGCTTGTGCAAATTGTAGCCTCAGTTTCCTGTTCTTAGCTGAAAGGAGTGGCACCCGGCGTGGTCTTCTGCTGCTGTAGCCCATCTGCCTCAAAGTTCGACGTACTGTGCGTTCAGAGATGCTCTTCTGCCTACCTTGGTTGTAACGGGTGGTTATTTGAGTCACTGTTGCCTTTCTATCAGCTCGAACCAGTCTGGCCATTCTCCTCTGACCTCTGGCATCAACAAGGCATTTCCGCCCACAGAACTGCCGCTCACTGGATATTTTTTCTTTTTCGGACCATTCTCTGTAAACCCTAGAGATGGTTGTGCGTGAAAATCCCAGTAGATCAGCAGTTTCTGAAATACTCAGACCAGCCCTTCTGGCACCAACAACCATGCCACGTTCAAAGTCACTCAAATCACCTTTCTTCCCCATACTGATGCTCGATTTGAACTGCAGGAGATTGTCTTGACCATGTCTACATGCCTAAATGCACTGAGTTGCCGCCATGTGATTGGCTGATTAGAAATTAAGTGTTAACGAGCAGTTGGACAGGTGTACCTAATAAAGTGGCCGGTGGTAATTGTAAAAATAAAGATATACATATTCATATAGATACTGTGATTATTGAAAAAGTTTGAGAGATCAAGTTTTTGGGTGTAATACTAGATGATAAAATTAGTTGGAAACCACACGCCAGATACATGCAAAACAAAGTTGCAAAAATTATTGCAATTATAAATAAAATTAAGCAGGTCCTAGATTACAAATCACTTCATATCTTGTATTGCTCATTAGTACTTCCATACTTGACCTATTGTATAGAGGTCTGGGGTAACAATTATAAAAGTACACTTAATTCATTGCTAATATTACAAAAAAGGGCAGTCTGTGTTATACACAAAGTCGGGTACCTTGAACATACTAATTTATTGTTTTTACATTAAAAGTTATTGAAATTACGGGATCTGGTTCATTATTATACAGCACAATTAATGTTTAAAGTCAGTAAAAACCTTTTGCCACACAGTATACAAAATCTTTTCAGTGAGAGAGAAGGGAAATATAATTTACGGGGGAACACAAAATTTAAAATGCACTTAGTAAGATCTACTAGGAAGGGGTTTTGTGTGTCTGTGTGTGGGGTAAAATTGTGGAATGGGTTGGGGGAGAAACACAGGCAACGTCCAAACATCCATATATTTAAATCAGCATATAAAGACATAATTTTTGAGCAATATAAAAATAAAGGGCAGTAATATTACAATGTGTCTTCAATGAAAAAAGGTTGTTATTGTGTATGTTATTGTGTTATGGTGATTGTGATGGTGTTGTCTGTGTTTGTGTTGAACATACCAGAAGTATTTATTTATTATTGTTACAATTATTGTTGGATGTTGGTATTGTTGTCAATATGGACTGTCGTTGTTGTGTCATTTCTGTTGCATAATTTGACTATAGGGTGTATTATGGTGAATGTGGTTGTGGGATGAATGATGACTAACAGTGATATTGTAATTTGTTGGGTATGGAAAAGGGGTGGGACTATATAAGCGTTGGCTTCTTCCCACTCCTTTTGAACATTTTATTTTTGGCCTGATTTTTGTTTTGTATTAAATTCTTTTTTTTTCTTTTGTCAGAATGTTCAAATAAATAAAATCAATCAATCAATCAATATTGAGCATCTGTGGGGCATCCTCAAATGGAAGGTGGAGGAGCGCAAGGTCTCCAACATTCACCAGCTACGTGATGTCGTCATGGAGGAGTGAAAGAGGATTCCAGTGGTAACCTGTGAAGCTCTAGTGAACTCCATGCCCAAGACAGTTAAGGCAGTGCGGGAAAATAATGGTGGCCACACAAAATATTAACACTTTGAGCACAATTTGGACATTTTCACTTTGGGGTGTACTCACTTTTGTTGCCAGCTGTTTAGAAATTAATGGCTGTGTTGAGCTATTTTGAGGGGACAGCAAATTTACAGTTATACAAGCTGTACATTGACTACTTTACATTGTATCAGTGTCATATCTTCAGTGTTGTCCCATGAAAAGATATAATAAAATATTTACAAAAATGTGAGGGGTGTACTCACTTTTGTGAGATACTGCACACACACACACACACACACAGAGGTGTAAAAAAGTGCCCCCTTTACCTACATAAGTCTCTGCCATCTTAGGTTCACGTCAGGTTGCACTGCACACTGTACATAGGTTCATGCCATCTCAGGTTCACATCATCTCTGATATCAATATACCACTATCACTTTAGTCATCCTGTGACTTTCATTTTCATTCCTCTACTGCCTAACTGTGTTTGTGTATGTGTCTTAGCATCCATCAGTACTAGGATTGAGTTACAGTGTTGGTGTGTCATGACCTATTAGAATTGTTGTTTCTGTACTTTTAACTTGGCATTCATTCGGAGAGCAAAGTAAGAATTTAATTGCTCAGGAAATGTAGCATTTCTTAACTCTGCACATGATAATAAAGCCTTTGAATCTTGAATCTGATTTCTCATTTTTTTATGTTTGTCATGCTTAAATGTTTCAGCTCATCAAACAAATTTGAATATTAGACAAAGACAACACAAGTAAACACAAAATGCAGTTTTTAAATGAAGGTGTTTAGTATTAAGGGTAAGAAAATCCAAACCTACATGGCCCTGTGTGAAAAAGTGACCCCCCCCCACATTAAAACATAAATTAACTGTGGTTTATCACATCTTTGGAAAGCTGAGTTCAATTTCCCTAGCCACACCTGTTCTCAATCAAGAACTCGCTTAAATAGGACCTGCCTGACAAAGTGAAGTAGACCAAAAGATTCTCAAAAGCAAGACATCATGCTGCGATCCAAAGGAATTCAGGAACAAATGAGAAACAAAGTAATTGAGATCTATCAGTCTGGAAAAGGTTATAAAGCCATTTCTAAAGCTTTGGGACTCCAGCAAACCACAATGAGAGCCGTTATCTGCAAATGACGAAAACATGGAACAGTGGTGAACCTTCCCAGGAGTGGCCGGCTGACCAAAATTATCCCAAGAATGCAGCGACAACTCATCCAAGAGGCCACAAAAGACCCTACAACAACATCCGAAGAACTGCAGGCCTCATTTGCTTCAGTTAGGGTCAGTGTTCATTACTCCACCATAAGAAAGAGACCGAGCAAAAATGGCCTGCATGGCAGAGTTCCAAGATGAAAACCACTGCTGAGCAAAAAGAACATAAAGGCTCGTCTCAGTTTTGCCAGAAAACATCTTGATGGATCCCCAAGACTTTTGGGAAAATACTCTGTGGACTGATGAGTTGAACCTTTTGGAAGGTATGTGTTGGATATGAACATTGTGTATAGAGTTAGGGTGTACCAATATGACGGTGCCCTGGGTGTAGTGGGAGGTGATGCCCCGTCTTTCCGGTAGTGGCGTCACGGGGAGTATAAGAGGGCACAGCGGAAGAGGCCCTGCCTCTTTGCTGTGGACTCTCATGTTGTACGGAGTGACTCCTGTTAATTCCTGTTCAGTGTTAATAAAACTAGTAAACTGTCACCTCGACTCCTCCTCATTTCCAGACGTAACATTTGGCGACGAGGACAAAAGGGTATGGAGCGAGCTGCTCCCGCTTTCCGGCCGTTCTTGGAGGCTCCGGGAGAACCGCTCGTCTCCTGGGCCAGGTGGTACGCAGCTTTTGAGAACTATCTCATTGCTCTGGACCTCGACGACCTCGAGAAATTGCGTGCGAGGGCAATTCTGGTCCACAACTTAGGAATGGAGGGCCAGAGGATCCTGAGTACGTTAGGAGGAGGTGACTCATTCGACGACGTGGTGAGACTAATGGCGGGCTATTTTCGCATCCCTGAAAACACCATCATGAGGCGAATACAGTTCAGACAGCGACGCCAGCGGCTGGGTGAGTCGATACAACAATTCATTGCAGACCTGCGGCAGCTAGCGGGAGAGTGTAGATTTGGCACCATGGAGGAAGAGATGATCCGCGACCAACTGGCGGAACATGTACTGTACTCCTCCGTGAAGGTTCGCCTCCTCACTCGTGCTGGTGAGCTGACACTCTTAGCTGCTATGGGCTTGGCAGAACAACATGAGGTAGCAGAAATGTTAATGAAAAATCTCGGCGAAGAAGAAGACCTGCCAAGGAACGGAAAACAGTGGAAGGCACTGGCCGCGGATCCAGACGATGTGAGTGACGTCGTAAAAATTAGGTCTGCCCCGGGGACACCAAGATGCTACGGCTATGTATCCGCCAGACACCGCTACAAAGCGTGGGAGTGCCCAGCAAAGGGGAAGCGTTGTGGAAAGTTCGATCTGTTCTCCACTTCGCAAGAGCCTGCAAAAACTTTGAGCAGGGGGACCGGAGACCAGAGTGGGGACTCTTCTATGAGGAAACCCACGGTGGTCCACACGGTGTCACCTAGCACAGATGGACACATCATTTGTAACATCGAATTGGACGGGATGGTGGTGCCGCTGATGCTGAACACAGGATCGGTGATCTCCATCCTAAATTGGGCTACAGTGAAGACCTTTTTCCCACATTATAGAGTGAGCAGGACTGACGTAGCGTGTTATGACTATGGAAACAACCCTTTGGACATTGTGGGCTCACTGTGGCTCTCGGGGAGATACAAATCAGTGTCGGTGTGCGCGGTGGAGTTTATGGTGTCCAGGGAAGGAAATAACCTGATGGGCTGCGACCTGTTCTCTGGACTTGGGTTCTCCATTGCTTGCAGCATAGGAGAGGAGTGGTCTGGCTGCGGGCTGTGGAACCGGCCCTTTTATGTGGGAAATGAGGGTGAAGTGTGGGACTTAAACCTGCCCGGACAGAGTGATGACAGGCGTGACCGACACCATGGCGCATCACCACAGGGAGTTTCCAGTGCCGGTGTTCGTGGTATCCTGGACGAGGGACCTGAACGGCACGGTTGGACACCGGTGGAGGTGAACAGAGACAGCGAGCAGGCACAGCGTAGTTCTGGTGGTCGACTGAGTACCACCGTCAAACCGGGCGCTGCCATGGCTGATTCAGTGCACCAAATGAAAGCGAACGGGGCGAGACCGACCAGCACAATCTCCAAGCATGCCTACAAGAGGGACCAGAGGCAGATCTCAGACCGGATCGGCGGGACCCTGCGGCACCGTACAGCAACCCAGTCACAGCGCCATGGACCACGAAGGCCAGTGAGTACTCCCCTGGGTGTTGGCGATGAAGTTCGCCCTAGGGTCGAGTCTTGGCTTGATGGGGTCCGCAAATCACAAGACCAGCGGGATGACCAGGGTCAGCTGCAGATAGTGAGGACCCGCAACGACGGTTACCTGGAACTGACAGATGGATCCAGAAGGCACCCAAATGAGCTGCAGTGTTTGGGAGAGAGGAGATGCCAGAGCAGCCCGTCTCCGGTGAGGAAAAAAGTGGAGACGCTCTGGAAGCGGGCCGTGGGACAGATGTTCCAGAGGGGAGCCTCCAGGGATCCCTTAGTGTGACTTTAAAGGGGGGGTTAGCGGTGTGTTCTGTTGTGTTGTGTTAATAATATTATTATTAGTACTATTCTTTGTGTTTTGTAAAAAAAAACAAAAAAAAAACAAAAACGCTAACTTTTGTGCAAATTGCCCCTGTGTGAGTGTGTGGTGAAACAGATTACGTAGGGGTGTGAGTGGTTAAAGTAAATAGTAGTGTGAGTGAAATGCAAATGTTCCCCAGTGCTTTTTGTCTTTGATGTGCCCATGTTGTGGGGTGGGAGTGCTGGGGTGGAGGGATCTGGGACCGCTATTAGGTTAGTGTACATATTGTCTATAAGTGTTTATAGTTCATGATGTTTAGAAAATGTATGTGATATTAACTGGATTTTTGTGTGTGGCCCTTTTGCGTTCACAGACTGTAATAATTAAAATGGCAGAATAGTCCGCTGGGCCTGTGTGGTGTGCATGGATAGCTTTCTGTATTTGTATTGTTTGCAGTGTTATTTAGAGTGTATATTGGGTTACCAAATTTGGGAGGGCCTGATTAGTGTGCTTGCAATTTTCTTCGGTGTGTGTGTGTGGGGGGGATGTTGGATATGAATATGGTGTATATACAGTAGTTAGGGTGTACCAATATGGCGCTGGGTGTAGTGGGAGGTGAAGCCCTGTCTTTCCGGTGGTGGCGTCACGGGGAGTGTAAGTAGTATAAGAGGACACAGCGGAAGGGGCCTTGCCTCTTTGCTGTGGACTCTCATGCTGTACGGAGTGACTCCTGTTAGTTCCTGTTCAGTGTAAATAAAACTAGTAAACTGTCACCTCGACTCTCCTCATTTCTGGACGTAACAATGTGTCCCATTACATCTGGTGTAAAAGTCCACCTCTGAATGGCTTAAGAAAAACAAAATGAAGACTTTGGAGTGGCCTAGTCAAAGTCCTGACCTGAATCCAATTAAGATGCTGTGGTATGACCTTAAAAAGGCAGTTCATGCTTGAAACCCCCCCCCCCCCCCCCAATGTAGCTGAATTACAACAATTCTGTAAAGATGAGTGAGCCAAAATTCATCCACAGCACTGTAAAAGACACATTGCCAGTTGTGGCAAACGCTTGATTGCAGTTGTTGCTGCTAAGGATGGCCCAACCAGTTATTAGGTTTAGGGGGCAATCACTTTTTCACACTGGGCCATGTAGGTTTGGATTTTTTTTCACCTTAATAATAAACACCTTCATTTAAAAACTGCATTTTGTGTTTACTTGTGTTATCTTTGTCTAATATTTAAATTTGTTTGATGATCTGAAATATTTAAATGTGACACATACCAAAAAATGAGAAATTAGGAAGGGGGCAAACACTTTTTCACACCACTCTGTCTGTGTGTGTGTGTGTGTGTGTGTACACACATACATACATAGTGGGGAAACTAAGTATTGAACATGTCAACATTTTTCTTATTAAACATATTTCTGATGGAGCCATTGACCTGAGATTTTCACCAGATATCAGTAACAACCAAAGTAATCAATATATACAAAGAAATCAAGACGGCTACGTTCACAAAACAAGTTACAGTATATTTAATAAAGTGGAATGACACAGGGAATAAGTATTGAACACGCTTGGTGAAATTCATTTCAAATTGAGTAGAGAAGTCTTTGTTGGTAATAACAGCTTCCCAATGCCTCCTTTATGGAGAAACCAAGCACAGGCATTGCTCAGGAGTGATTTTAGCCCATTCCTCCACACAAACTGTCTTCAAATTTTGAAGGTTACGTGGGTGTCTTCCATGAACTCTGATTTTGAGTTTGTTTCATAGATTTTCAATTGGATTCAGGTCAGGTGACTGACTGGGCCATTCTAGCAGCTTTATTTTCTGTCTCTGGAACCAGTTCAGTGTTTCCTTGGCTGTGTGTTTGGGATCATTGTCTTGCTGAAATGTCCACCCTCGTTTCATTTTCAGCATCTTGGCAGCAACAGGTTCTTATCAAGGATGTTTGTGTACATTTGTCCATTTATCTTTCCTTCAACAAAGAGCCTAAGTCACACCCCCTCTACTTCCGCATATGGGACCTTAAATTGAAAAAAATTCTCCTTTGAAATGAATGGCAAGAGCGGAATTATCTTTTGATCCTGATCGAATTTTGCCATAAGTTACAACATATGATGTTTTTCAGTTTAAGAGATAATTTTGAACGCAATTAAAGTTGTCTGTTGTCATATAATAACAGAGTAATATTTAGTTTTTGTTTCAACAATTAGCGGACAACTTCTCCCATCATTCCACATCACTAAAGACGAGCATGGCGAGAGATTAGTAAAACCTCACCTCCTGTTTTCTGACCGATGAAAGAAGAATCCAAAGAGGAGAAAATAACACAGCGGTATTGTTTTGTATTGTGAGAGCTGCAGCTGATCCAGTGGACTGTTAGTTACTTCACCCTGGGCACCCTTTGAACAGATGACGTAAGCTTCGTCCACCTTTGTTCGTAGTTTTTTAATTTACGTATTTTCATAACCTTATACCTTAACAGTTAGACAACAACCTACATAGATAGATGTACTTTATTGATCCCAAACTGGAAATTTACAATGTAACAGCAGCATGACACAGACAACCCAACCAACAGACATACACACAGCATAATAGAAAAGGAGTTACTCAGGGAAGGAAAGTAAAAATGCTTAGATAACTCTATATACAATATAGGCTACTACTAGGTTAAATAGATGATGATCCCTATGAGTCAATGGATAGTACTGACTGTACAGAGAAGGATTATAAGGCACAGGGTGAAATACAAGGTACCAATTAGACTGTAAGGCCCAGTATGGCAGCATTGTTATGACCAAAATTCAACATTAGATTGAGTTATTGTACAGTGAAATGGCATGTGGCAGAAAAGATTTCATGTAACCGTTGGGCAGCGAAGCTGTAGCAGCCTGCTGGAGAAAGTGCTCTGCTGTCTGTCCAGTGTGTGGTGGAGGGGGGTGATCAGGATTGTCTATGATGGATCGCAGTTTGTTCAGTGTTGTCCTCTCCACCACAGATTCAAAGGTCTCCAGCCTGAGACCAGTTATAGAGCCAGCCTTCTTGATAATCTTGTCAAATCTATTGGTGTCACTGGCTCTGATACTGCTACCCCAAAAGACAGCAGCAAAGAAGATGGTGCTGGCAACAACGGCATGGTAGAAAACCTCCAACATCTTGTTGCACACGTTGAAGGATCTCAGCTTCCTCAGAAAGTAGAGTCTGCTCATCCCCTTCTTGTACACAGCATTGGTGTTAGATTTCAAGTCCAGTCTGCTGCTGACTGTGACACCCAGGTATTTGTAGTCCTCCACTACCCCCACAACCTCCCCCCTAATCCGCATCGTTATTTACGTGAAAAATGATCTTTTAAATTGACAAACATGTGTGTAACTCGTGGCAAAATTCAATTGGGATCAAAAGATAATTGCGCTCTTGCCATTCATTTCAATGGAAAATTTTTCTGATTTAAGGTCCCATATGTGGAAGTAGAGGGAGCGTGAGTTAGGCTCTCTATTATACGAAGTCTGCCTGTACCATGTGCTGAAAAACACTCCCACACCATGATGCTCCCACCTCCAAACTTCACTGTTGGTATGTTGTTTTTGGGCTGATGTTCAATGCCATTTCTCCTTCAAACATGCTGTGTGTTGTGGCATCCAAAAAAGTTCAATTTTGGTCTCATCTGACCAGACTATATTCTCCCAGCATTTTACTGGCTTGCCCAAATGTTGTGCAGCAAACTTTAAATGTGTTTCAACATGCTTTTTCTTCAGCAATGGAGTCTTGTGAGGTGAGCAGGCATAGAACCCAAGTTGGTTGAGTGTATTACTTATTGTTTTCTTTGAAATAACAGTACCTGCTATCTCCAGGTCTTTCTGGAGCTCTCCACGAGTGGTCTTTGGCTCTTGGATAGCCCTTCTGATAATTCTTTTGACTCCTCTGTCAGAAATCTTCCGAGAAGCTCCTGGCCGGTTTATGGATGGATGATGTTTTTTCCACTTCCGAATGATGGCTCCAGTAGTGCTCACGGGAATATTCAGCAGTTTAGAAATGCACCTGTAACCAATGCCATCATTATGTTTCGCAACAATAAGGTTGCAAAGGTCTAGAGAGAGCTCTTTGCTTCTACTCATCATGTGTTCTTTGTGGTGTGACAATCTGATATTCACAGACCTTTTCAAAGACTATCAGCCAGGACTTAACCAGCTGAAATTAATTTGCGCTGATGGGGGGGATGGGATGGCTTCCTAAATTCTCTATCGATTTCAGCTGGTTTCTTGGGTTTCTGTGCCTTTTTGCTCCTCTTTTTTTTCATGTGTTCAATACTAATTCCTTGTGTCATTCTACTTTATTAAATATAACTTGTTTTGTGAACACAGTTATCTTGATTTCTTTGTATGTATGAATTACTTGGGTTGTTACTGAAATCTGGTGAAAATATCAGGTCAATGGCTCCATCAGAAATATGTTTAATGAGGAAAATGTTGAAGTGTTCAATACTTATTTTACCCGCTGTATATAGTATATTATTATATATTGGACAACTCGGTGGTGCAGTGGTTAGCACTGTGGCAGCACAGCAAGAAGGTCACGGGATTGATCCCACCCCCTGACCATCAGTGACCCTTCTGTGTGGAGTTTGCATGTTCTCCCCGTGTCTGTGTGGTTTACTCAGGGTACTACGGTTTCCTCCCACAGGCCAGAAACATGCAAGTTAGGTTAATTTGAAAGTCTAAAGTAGCCCTTGGTGTGAATGGTGAAGGGATTGGCACCACACCTTGGCTGCCTCATCCATCCAGGTGGATGCCCAGAATTTCCCTCTGGGATTAATAAAGTATACAAAAATAAATAAAAATACCACTAGAAAACTACTGCCAGTTTAAAAAGTAAAAGAGACAATATTTTACCTAGAATGTATATACACGTGGACAAAATTGTTGGTACCCCTCTGTTAATGAAAGAAAAACCCACAATGGTCACAGAAATAACTTGAATCTGACAAAAGTGGTAATAAATAAAAATTCTATGAAAATAAACCAATGAAAATCAGACAATGCTTTTGAACTGTGGTTCAACAGAATTATTTTAAAAAAACAAACTCATGAAACAGGCCTGGACAAAAATGATGGTACCTTTAACTTAATATTTTGTTGCACAACCTTTTGAGGCAATCACTGCAATCAAACGATTTCTGTAACTGTCAATGAGACTTCTGCACCTCTCAGCAGGTATTTTGGCCCACTCCTCATGAGCAAACTGCTCCAGTTGTCTCAGGTTTGAAGGGTGCCTTCTCCAGACGGCATGTTTCAGCTCCTTCCACAGATGTTCAATAGGATTTAGATCAGGGCTCATAGAAGGCCACTTTAGAATAGTCCAATGTTTGGCTCTTAGCCATTCTTGGGTGTTTTTAGCTGTGTGTTTTGGGTCATTATCCTGTTGCAAGACCCATGACCTGCAACTGAGACTAAGCCGGCTGACACTGGGCAGCACATTTCTCTCTAGAATACCTTGATAGTCTTGAGATTTCATTGTACCCTGCACAGATTCAAGACACCCTGTGCCAGATGCAGCAAAGCAGCCCCAGAACCTCCTCCATGTTTCACAGTAGGGACAGTGTTCTTTTCTTGGTATGCTTCATTTTTGCGTCTGTGAACATAGAACTGATGTGCTTTGCCAGAAAGTTCCAGTTTTGTCTCGTCTGTCCATAGGACATTCTCCCAAAAGCTTTGTGGCTTGTCAACATGCAGTTTGGCAAATTCCAGTCTGGCTTTTTTATCATTTGTTTTCAACAGTGGTGTCCTCCTTGGTCATCTCCCATGAAGTCCACTTTGGCTCAAACAACGACGGATGGTACGATCTGACACTGATGTACCTTGACCTTGGAGTTCACCATGAATGTGATTAGAGGTTGTTCTGGGCTCCTTTGTTACCATTCGTATTATCCGTCTCCTCCTGCGGCCATGTCCAGGGAGGTTGGCTACAGTCCCGTGGATCTTAAATTTCTGAATAATATGTACTACTGTAGTCACAAGAACATCAAGCTGCTTGGACATGGTCTTATAGCTTTTACCTTTAACATGCTTGTCTATAATTTTCTTTCTAATCTCCTGAGACAACTCTCTCCTTTGCTTCCTCTGGTCCATGTTTAGTGTGTTACACACCATGTCACCAAACAGCACAGTGACTACTTGTCACCCTTTAAATAGGCTGACTGACTGATTACAAGTTTGTAGACACCTGTGATGTTAGAGGACACATCTTGGTTGAACATGTCCCTATGGTCACATTATTTTCAATCTTTTCTAGGGGTACCGTCATTTTTGTCCAGGCCTGTTTCATGAGTTTGTTTTTTAAAGTAATTCTGTTGAACCACAATTCAAAAGCATTGTCTGATTTTCATTGGTTAATATTCATAGAATTTTTATTTATTACCACTTTTGTCAGATTCAAGTTATTTCTGTGACCATTGTGGGTTTTTCTTTCATTAACAGAGGGGTACCAACAATTTTGTCCACGGCTGTATACATTCTTCTGTAAAGGCTTTCCCCCACTGCTGAACTCTCACCTTCACCAAAATTACATTTTCAGTGCCTTTTCTTTGTCAGCAGGATCATGCAAAAACTCCTGACCCAATTTCAACTAAATTTGGTGGAGCTTAAGCCACTGAAGAACCCATTAGATTTTGAAGTAGACCCAAATCAAGGGGCAGCTCCAGGAATGTCCTTTTTTTTAACACTGCGAGATAATGCATTTGTTTGACACTCATGGAAATTTTTGGAAAAATTCACACCAGCATTGCTGCCTGCTGGGTATCTATGAGTGTGTTCACAATGGTGTTGATCCAAATGAAAATCTGTATCTAGCACAGTTTTGGTGGAGGTATGTACTTTTTTTTTTTTTTTTTTTAGCTAAAAATTAGTCTTGCATGTACTCTTCTATTGGTATTCTATTTTCCTCACTGCACCAGTGAGATAACTCTACACAGGCACAAATATGTAGATACAAACATTTTATAAGCTTGTCTAAAAATGTGATTAACAGGATCGAGGTTCCGTCTTCGATGGTTTACGCCAACCACTGAGGTGGATCTGTGCGGTCATGCCACACTGGCCTCTGCAGCAGTGCTGTTCCAGTTAAAAAGTAAGATGCAACATTTGTATTTAATAGTAGCCCACACAGCACATTACAGAAATTATGGACAAAACTGTTGACTCATTTATGTAAAACACAACCTGTCTTACTACATTATAGTCGGTACACCATTGATTCTTCACTACTAATGTAATAATGTACAACTATGTTCCTTCAGAGAACATAAATCCCACACTGGTGTTTGAAACCAAGAGTGGAGATCTGACTGTCACCCAGAAGGAGGAAGGCTATGTAATGGACTTTCCACTTAATCCACCAACCATGGAGGTACAGTAATCACTCAGATAAAACCATCTGTACAAATCCAAC
Source organism: Pholidichthys leucotaenia (assembly GCA_020510985.1). NCBI lineage: Eukaryota > Metazoa > Chordata > Actinopteri > Cichliformes > Pholidichthyidae > Pholidichthys > Pholidichthys leucotaenia. The sequence goes on along the minus strand of CM035837.1, from coordinate 344,103,914 downwards.
ATAATACCACAATTTCAATCTTTCACCAACATGTGCTGTCAAAACTGCTCAAATGCTTTTTTGTAATAGTGAATGAAAATGGGGCGTATTAGTGATGATTAGGCTAAACCTCTATTGTACCAACATCCATCTTTTGTACTTTTATTTTATTTAACCTTTCATTTTATACAGGGGAGGTCCATTGAGAGGCAACCTGTCTTTTTTCAAGGACGCCCTGTTCACACTGTTACACATTCACACCCAGAAGCTGCCCAGTACAATCACAGACTGACGTGTAGCCGCTGAGCAGCGCCACTGCAGCAGTTGGGGTTAAGGGCCTTGCTTAAGGGCACAACAGTGAGTGTCATCTGACGTTCATGACGTCTCACATCAGCTGTTATAGTATCCTTTTCGTAGGCGTGACCAACCTGACAGGTTTGACAGATCTACCAGGTCGGTCGCCCCCCCCGCCGTGCGATGGTCTCTGGAGGAGAGAGTCCCAGGTGTGCGAGTGCATGAAGGCAGGGTGACTCACAAGAATGAAAAAAGAAAAGGTAGAACAGGAAAACTTCAAATCAGCAATATCAGACCACTGCAAGATAAATAACGCCATCATGGACTGGAACAATGCAAAAATAATTGGATCAGAGGACAATAAACAAACAAACCTAGATGATGGAGCCTTCATGCTCTCGCACACCTGGGACTTTCTCCTCCAGACCATTGTACGGCGGGGGGCGTGACTGACCTGGCAGATCTGTCAAATCTGTCAGCTTGGTCATGCCTATGAAAAGGATATAACAGCTGATGTGACACGTCACAAACGTCAGATGACATTTCCTGAAGAAGACTGCAGGTGACAGTCGAAACATGTCAATGTATGAAACAGCTCTTTACTTTGTCTGAATAGAAGAACAAGACCAGTTTTATCACCAAGAAGACAAAATGAACCTGTCTGAGATACCACAGTGGGGTTTCATGAGGGTGAGGCAAACACTACTTTGTCATCTGTCCTGCCCAGATCTGATCCTGCCAGTCCTGGTATTGAACCAGCAACCTGTTAGGGATTTTTTTTTTTAGTGTCTAGTTATTCTGTAATCATAACTGACCTCATGCTCAGTACTTGTCCTCAATTATTATAGAACATTCAGACACCAACTGATTATGTAGCCTTGAACACCGCACACTCAGCTTTCTCAAAACAATCCTTATTTGTTTAGTTAAGTCTCTTTGCACTGTGCTGTAACTTTGAATTCCCTTGTGGCTCTCGCCCGCAAGCGGGGACAACATTTTTCCCTTCTTGGCCATGATGTAACTAAATACCCAAAAAGGCATCTGAGACTTGTACCTTATTTATCAGATCAACAAGGGACTTTATTATAAAGTTAAAATCCACGACAAACCCTCCAGTCACCAGTTCACATCCCTAGCCATTAGGCCACCACTGACCGTTACACATTATCACTGTTAGATTAAGAAAAAATGAAATCCTTTATTGTTGATGCATTTTTCCAACTTTTTGCTCAGGATCCCAGTCAATTCAGCGATATCATTAAGGTCAGTTATTGGCATCATATTGTGAACATTTTACACAAGAGTAATAACAGTGCTATGTTTCATATTGAAAGTGTGTGCATTTTAAAACTGCCTGTGTATATGGGATACAGGTCGCAGTTGGAAACCACCCAGTTCAGGAAGTTTATCTGTGCCCCAACACGAAGAAACTGCTGATTCGACTTGCAGACAGCTGTGACAGGTTAATATGGAGGGGGACGAGCCCTTGATCATCACACATTAAAAATCAAAGACCTCCCAGACCTGCTGATCAAAAATCATTATATGTGCTGCATATGTCCAGGACGGTGCTAACCAGCCTGCAAGTTGATACCGGTCTCCTTCAGAATACAGAGAAAAGTGGGCGAGTCAATGGACTAATCATCACTATGAAAGGTGAGCAGAACTACACATTAAATCCTTACACTAGTTCAAAATGGTTTCCTGGTTAAGACAACTTAATAAATGACTTTATTCTAAAGACAGTACGATTATCATAGTAAAGATGTAATATCTTGGTAATAGATAATCAAAACTGAAACCATTTTCCCTATTAGAATAGGGTTTATTGTCATTGTACAGTACAACGAAATTGTGGGTGCTCCACCAGCCTATTGTGCAATAAAGTAAGAGAGAAGGATTAGATAAACACAGTTACAGAACACATGATTAAACACACAACTGAAATAAACCATGAAGTTTAAAAATGTTAAAAGTCCTTTAAAAATCTTCCTAAATATTAAACTAAAAAAAAATCTCAAAGTTATCATTTCCCCATCTTCGAACAGGATCACCAGACTCCCAGCCTGGGTATGACTTCTACTCCAGATATTTTGCTCCTTGGGCTGGCGTCCCAGAGGACCCCGTCACAGGTAGGGATCAGTACTAATAGTGTTGCGGCCAGCAAATTGCAGGACTGTAAATATATTTGTATTTTTGTCAATATTTTGTTTTACACAGTTAAATAGGAGCAACAGCTGCAGAGACGATATCAATAAATTGATGCTTCTTTATTTTTATTTTATCCTGTTTAAGCTGGAAAGTCCCATTGACAGACATTGGTCCTCATTTATCAAACATGATAAAAACTGGCCATACGATCATTTCAATGCAAAGATCAGTCTTCATCAATTTTAACGAGATTGTACAACATGCTCAAATCCCACGACAGGTTTGAGCTTGTGTACACAAATTTTCAAGTCACTGTGACTCGCAGTGTAGCAGAGGAACTTGCCTATGTGGGAGAATTATTTGAGCTTATCAGTTTATAATGGGCAGTGTATCTGTTCAGGTGATACGTTTGCCTTGTGTTATATTTAGATGAGAGTTTTGATGATTTAATCTAAAGACTAAAGAGGCTGCTTTTAATAATTACAAATGTTCTGTCCACATTTGTGGCACTGCAGCAAATATAAAAAAAACAGATTTAACAAGAGCACTCCGAGGTGAGTGCAATATCCCCCACCTCCGTTTACTTTGAAGATCCCAATATGTCACTGAAAGAGAGCAGTTTTCAACTTTTCCATACAATTACTGAAGCAGAACCAAATTACAATAAGCCCATCATCCATGAATATACAACAAAAATCATTGTATGCAACCCATAGCTGTATGCCAGGATCCCTAAGTGAATCTATGTAGCAAGTGTGGTGACCCTAGAAAACTTCTACAGGAGGACATAGGGAATGCTAACCTTGACCTTTTGACCCTATACCTGTAGTTAGAGGTCATGGTCTCAGAGTGAACCTGTGTACCAAGTTTAGTGACCCTACCGTTCTTTGCTGTTGAGATATGGTTTACATGCCATTTTGATGTTGACCTTTGACCTTGTTATCAAACAACCATAGCCACACTTCAGGGTCACAGGGTGAACCTGTGTACAACGTTTGGTGATTTCAGCTCTGCTTATTGTATAGTAATAGGGCATAGGTAATGCCAACTTTGAACTTTTGACCCCAGACTTATAGTCACAGTCCATGGTCACATGGTGAACATGTGTACCATTTTTGCTGGCCCTAGCTTTACTTGTTCAGTAATAGTGCAAGAGGAATGTTAAGAATAAAATAGACTTTATTGTCATTGTACAGTTGTACAGCACAATGAAATTGTGGGTGCTCCACCAGGCTACTGCACAATAAAGTAAGAGAGAAGGATTAGATAAAATGCAGTTACAGAACACACGATTAAACACAGTACTGAAATAAAAATGGCCCAAGGATTATGGAAAATATACATAGGTATGGTAGTGGTTTCACAGATGGGTCAATGTACATGAAAGTGCAGAATGCAGACAGGTGTGATTATTATAATTGAAAAGGTCCTCAGTTCTGTGCATGTGAGCATTTGGAGGGTGGACCTCTGACTGTTTGCAGTTCGGATGGCCCAGGGGAAGAAACTGTTTGTCAGTCTGGAGGTGTGGGACGGACTGATCTGAACCGTCATCCACAGGGAAGCAGGTCAAACAGGTGGTGGGTGGGATGTGAGGATTGTAACGTGACCTTTGACCTTTCAACTCCAAACCCATAGTCAGGTCAGGTATAACCAGTGTTGGACAAGTTACTAAAAAATACTAATTACAGTTACTAGTTACTTCTTTTCAAAAGTAACTCAGTTACTTTTGAGTTCCTGCATGATTAAAGTAACTAGTTACTTGGAAAAGTAACTTTCATGTTACTTTTAAATGCATACTTAAAACCATCTTGCACACACAGCAAGATCAAGGGCCCCTTGTTCTCATCAGAAAAAAGAAAACTGATGAGAAAAAAAAAGTCATCTTACAGAGAAAAAATGTCTCAGATTTACACAAACTACTGTAATCAGTAGAAAGTCCGAAATTTACTAGAAATAAAGGTGTGAATTCAGAGAAAATTTTGGACCCCCTGGTGGGCCGTTTTTGGCCATTGAGCCATGTTTGACACCCCTGGACAAGCCCATTAAAAATGCATATTTAGAGGATTTACTTCCATGAAATAGTTGCGTATCACAACAGCATGTAAATTAATAAGAAAATAAAACAGAAAACAGATAAATGAAAGTTCACCGCGTATTGCAACAAATCAGTCACGTTTTCTTTGTGCATAAAAAAACTTTAAATGCATTTAATGCGGACATTAAATGCGACCTTCTTGCTCAAAAAATACTCATGTTTAACCACCGGCTGGTAGGGGCTACTCACCACTTGGTCAACAGGTGATCAGGGCTCGATTTGAGAAGTCGCCACAGCATTTCTCCCCACCGGGTTGTGATGTGAACTGGCACAGGACAGGAAACGGACCCGCGGAGGAGACTATGTGACGGCTGCGTCAGTTACGGTAGGGTCAGTTTATATTTATTTGCTTGCCTTTGCCTTTGGCATGACAACCTCCAGTGGCTTGAGGCCGGTGGTGGCGCTGGGGATGGCAGTTGTCCCGCCAATAGCGACCGAAACTGTGCATTCATCCCCAGTTGGCAACTGATGAGGAGCGTGTCTAGCAACTGCAAGTTGTATGATCATCTGTTTGCGCTAAAATATCTATCCATATTAATAAAACGAGTAACGCGAGTAACGCATCTGATCAAATTTCAGTAACTAACGCATTACTGAATTTTTAAACAGTAATTTCTTAACACAGCACGTTACTGCAAAAGTAGTGGCGTTACAGTAGCACGTTACTCCCAACACTGGGTATAACCCATCCAAGATTAGTCTTCGAAACAACTATGGTATGGATTTGAAAAGCCTACATCCTGTCTTTCAGTAGTTATCATGTTTACAAGATTTAGGGAAAAACTGAACTCTGACCTTAACCTCAAGGTCTATAATTCCTGCAAAATTCACCAATCAGTCATTTTGCAATATGCACATCATCAGTGTATATCAAATCCTGGTACCAATCCTGGGGTCTTTGACCCCTTTGGTCTTCATCTGGCGGGGGATAAAAACTGTAGTTATTTGATAGAATGGAGAAAAATGAATTTGGTCATGCCAAAGACCATATAAAAATGGAACTTCCTGCCATCCAGCTTGGTGCTCAGCTAAAATGGAATGGAGGAGGGAAATGTGGGTGGCAGTGACTCAGGAGGTAGAGCAGGTGGTCTAATAACTGGAGGGTTGGTGGTTTGAATCTCGCTTTCCCCAGTCTTCCTGCCATTGTGTCCCTGAGCAAGACACTTTACCCACTTTGCCTCCACTGTCCATGACACTGGGCATGAATGTGTATAAATGTTTGGTAGTGGTCGGAGAGGCCGTTGGCGCGGATTGGCAGCCATGTTTCTGTCAGTCTGCCCCAGGGCAGCTGTAGCTACAGTAGTAACTTACCACTACCATTGTTTGTGGAGTGAATGAATAATGTATCCACTGTAATGCGTCTTTGAGTGTCTATGAAAAAGCGCTATATAAATCTGATGCATTATTATTAAACTTTTAGCTCCTGAAATATTTTATTTTTTTACCTTTGACTGAGGTCATGGTTTTTCAAGTTGTCATTTTATATTTGTATTTACAGTTGAATCAGAATCAGATTTATTGCCATTGTTCATGTAGTACACAAACTAGGAATTTGTCTCGGTGCAATGCTGCAACATTAAACATGATAAAATAAAAGAAATAAACTATACATGCAATAAAGTGTAGAATAAGTGAGTAATACTAGTCAGCAGTTTAAATATATTAGCGAGCAGCAGATACTGTGGAGAACCATATAGTGCAGTCGGTAATGCAGGAAGAAAACAGTGATGATTGACATGAGTCCGGTTGAGCTGCCGTACGTAGTGCACGAGAGTCTAATAAGTCACTTAGTGTTCAGCAGTCTGATGGCAGAGGGGAAGAAGCTGTTCATGTAGCAGGAGGTTTTAGTCTGAATGGACCGAAGTCTTCTACCTGAGGGGAGGGGGGGCAAACAGTGCGTGTCCAGGGTGTGAAGGGTCGGCTATGATCCGACCTGCACGTCTCCGGGTCCTGGAGATGTACAGGTCCTGGAGGGATGGGAGCTTGCAGCCGATCACCTTCTCAGCAGCGCGCACAACGCGCTGCAGTCTTAGTCTGTCCCTGGCAGTGGCTCCTGCGTACCACACGGTGATGGAGGTGGTGAGGATGGGCTCGATGATGGCCGTGTAGAACTGCACCAACATCTTGGTGGGTAGCTTGAGCTTCCTCAGCTGCCGCAGGAAGAACATCCTCTGCTGGGCCTTTTTGATGAGGGAGCTGATGGTCGGCTCCCACTTGAGTTCCCGGGTGACGGTGGTGCCCAGGAAGCGGAAGGAATCCGCAGTGGTGATGGGAGAGTCTGTGAGGGTAAGGGGGGCAGAGGGGCTGTGACTTTTCTGAAGTCCACAATCATCTCCACTGTCTTCAGAGCGTTCAGCTGCAGGTTGTTGTGGCTGCACCAGGACGCCAGCTGGGCCACCTCTCTCCTGCAGGCGGACTCGTCGCCGTTGGAGATGAGCCCGATGAGGGTGGTGTCGTCCTCAAACTTGATCAACTTGACAGACTGGTGGCTGGAGGTGCAGGAGTTGGTATAAAGGGAGAAGAGTAGGGGGGAAAGTACACAGCCCTGGGGTGATCCGGTGCTGATGCTAACAGAGTCTGAGACAGTCTTTCCCAGCCGCACATGCTGCCTCCGGTCCGTCAGGAAGTCGGTGATCCACCTGCAGAGGGAGTCAGGCACGTTGAGCAGGGACAGCTTGTCCCGGAGCAGAGCGGGGCGGATGGTGTTGAATGCGGAGCTGAAGTCCACAAACAGGATCCTGGCGTAGGTTCCCGGGGAGTCCAGGTGCTGCAGGATGGAGTGGAGGGCCAGGTTGACTGCGTCGTCTACAGACCTGTTGGCTCGGTAGGCAAACTGCAGCGGGTCCAGGAGGGGGGTGGTGATGGACTTGAGGTGGGGCAGGACCAGGCGCTCAAAGGACTTCATGACTACAGAGGTGAGCGCTACAGGTCTGTAGTCGTTAAAGGGCCTTTTCCACTAGCACGCTTTAGCGCGACACGGGACGGCTCAGCACGCTTTGTATGCTTTTCCACAAGCCCCAACACGGTTTAACAGCCGCAATTCTCAGCCCCGCTGAAGGGCAGGGTACAGCAGTGCTGAGCTGTGCCGTGTTGTGACGTTAACAGACTTGTCGCCGCTGATTGGTCAGGTTGTAACCGCCCCTCTCCTCCTCCTCATCTACCAAATCTTCACGACCTTCTCAATAAAGTTTTTGAAAAAAAAAAAAAAAAAGAATCTTCACGACCGCCTTTACTCAGCACGCAACCACTGTTGGCGGTTCCTTTCAGAGTATTGCTGTGCTATTTTCATTTATTCTCTATCAAAAATGGCTTTGCGTAATAAGGGTGTTCCATGGAGCAGTAAGGAGCTGCAGTGTCTGCTGACTGCAGTGTCTGCTGACTGCATTGTCAGACGAACGTATGCAGCGCGAGTTAGACGGAGCTGCCCGGAATGAAAAAATATACCGGGAGGTCTCGACATCGGAGTCCTTTAACGGTGAGTTTTAATTTTTTTTTATTGTGCGTTTTTTCGCAAATATATTCGGTAAGACGCTCAGTTTATTTATGCAATAAAAAAGCTGTTCATTTGTGGATGGATCGCTGCTTAATTGCAGCACACTGCGGACTCAAGCTTTTATTTTAATTATTCATGTGAACAATACGCTGAAATAAGCTTATGTATTCTTGTTAAAAACTATTGTGCTGTATTTTATTGTGTGCATTTTCCTTGTAGAATCATCCCACGCGTCCGCCGCGACAGCCCGTCCGGATTATTCAACCGAGCCTTCCTGACCCACAGCTGGCAGAGACGCTTCATTCAGCCGAGTCGTGACCCAGTTTGGGAAGCTGGTGTACAGACTCAGTGGTCGGCGTGTATAAAATGTCGATTAACCTTCATGTTGTGTTGCAAAGTTTTTTTTTTCTTTTAATATTTTGTATATAATAAAATGGAATTGTTTTGCAAAGTGTGGTTTGTCTGTTATAACACTGAATTATAAAACAGTATAATTTCATAGAAATTCCATTGCCTAATCTGATCAAAATGATACTGATCTTCCTGTCAGGGTCAACCATTGTAAAGGTAATGTAATTTTTAACTAGACCAAAAAACAAATGTTTTTGTAAGCTTTCTGTTCTTTTTTTTTTTTCCACAATATCTTTATTGAACCTTTTTTTTTTTTTTTAACAAACATGATACAAACAATCAAACACTAACACTAAAGTACTACAAAAAAAAAAAATGCCCTAAAAACACCAACAACCACCAACAAAATCAAGTCTTCAACAATGCTCCTCTGTTTAGTCTAGACAATCCAATACATTAGTATACATATTATGTTCACCAGTTTGGAATTTACAAGGTCCACACACATCATTCACCTTCTTCTTCAAGAGTTATGTTTAAATTTTTTACATAATCAATAAAAGGTCTCCATATATTCTCAAACACAATTTCCTTTGATTTCAGTATATATGTTATTCTTTCTAATGGAAGGTTTGTTAACATCTGTCTTAACCACTGAGTCACATCTGGTCTATGAGTCTTTTTCCATAATAGTGCAATACATTTTTTGGCATTAAGCAAACTGAGGTCTATGAATGTTCTTTCACTTTTATTGAAATTATGCTTTTCTGGGTACAGACCCAACAAAAACAGTTTAGGATTCAATATGATTTGTTTTGAGATTATTTTTTCAATTGTTACCCTCACCTCCTCCCAAAACATTCTTATTAATCTACATTCCCATAAACAATGAAATAGGGTTCCTTTACTTTCCATGCATTTTGTGCATGTATCTGGTATATTTTTGTTATATCTATTTAACTCCTCCGGTGTAACATACATCCGCATTAACCATTTGAAATGTATCAATTTAAGGCGTACATTTATTGATTTGGTTTGAGCTTCTGTACAAGCCAATTCCCATTGTTCCTCTGAAATTTCAGTTTGCAGATCTTCTTTCCAGTAGTTTAATCTTTTCAGTGAATTTTCACTTGAAGATAGTGTCAATGAGTTATAAAACTCTGAAATAATACCCTTTCTTTTACTATCTTTCATCATCATTTTTTCCAAGGATGAATAAATAGGTCGAGTGAGAGCTTTATTTTGATTTGATCGAATAAAGTTTCTAAGTTGAAGATATTTAAAAAAATGTGTTCTATTGAGATTAAATTTGATCCTCAGCTCTTCAAAAGACATTATGTTGTCTGCACATGGCAAATATAAATCCTGAATCTTTTGTATCCCTTTTAAATTCCATACTTTAAATACAGCGTCCGCTCTCCCTGGTTTAAAATATTGATTACCCCATATTGGACTAAATTGTGACAATAACTGTGGTTCTTTTAAATAGTTTTTAGCTTCACACCATATTTTGATCATATGCTTTACAAATGGATTTTTAACTTGTTTTTGTAATTTTTTTTGCCGAATCTGAGTATATGAATATGGGAAGAGGTAAAGGTAAATTGTATGATTCCATTTCAGTCCAGTGAGGGAGATCATTTGATGAAAAATAATATGTCATAGACCTCAGTTGTGCCGACCAATAATACAACATAAAATTTGGACATTTCAGACCTCCACGATCAAATGGTAAATATAATAAAGACAAACATAATCTAGCCCTCCTGTTGTTCCATATAAATTCCACTAACTTTTTTTTTATTCTTGAGAATAGATCTAAAGGTGGTGATAAGGGAATGTATTGAAATAAATAAAGTATTTTAGGTAAAATATTACTTTTAAGTATATTGATTCTCCCGATCATCGACATTGGTAGTGACATCCATCTCTGAGTTAACTCATTGATATCTGACATTAAGGCTTCATAGTTGACACTGACGACTGATTCTAGCTTAGGCATAATTTGGATTCCTAAATATTTAAACTGATTTACAACATTGAATTGATTTACCTCAGGGGCTGGGTAATTTCTCTGGGTCTCATTTAGCATTAATATTGAAGATTTAGTTTTATTTATTTTATATCCTGATATTTCCCCAAAATTCTTTATTAAATTCAACAAGGTTGGAATTGATTTTTTTAGATTCGACATAAACAAAATTATATCATCGGCGTACAGGGAGATTTTATGTTCTGTTGGTCCAACTTTAATTCCATATATTTGTGAATGTAAACGTATCGCTATCGCTAAAGGTTCAATTGCCATAGTAAACAGTAAAGGTGAAAGTGGACAGCCTTGTCGACATCCTCTATTGATTTTTATTGGTTTTGAAATATTGTTATTTGTTAGGATTTCTGCTGTAGCATTATTGTATATTATTTGAACCCATTTTATGAAATTATTTCCAAGTCCAAACCTTTGTAGGACTTCAAAAAGAAAGGGCCATTCAACTCTATCAAAGGCCTTTTCGGCGTCCAATGATAGGAGAGCTGTATCCGGTGCTTCTTTATTAAAATAAATAATATTAAATAGTCTTCTTACATTATGGAAGCCTTGTCTACCCTTTATAAAGCCATTCTGATCTCGATTAATAATATTTGGTAAAATTTCTTGTATTCGTCTTGCTAAAATTTTACAGATTATCTTAAGGTCGGCGTTTAATAGGCTTATTGGTCTCATATTTTCACATTTATTAGAGGGTTTACCTGGTTTTGGCAGCAGTATAATTAAGGCATTATTTATGTATGATGGTAAATTATTATTTTGAAATGCTTCTAAAACCATTTCCAAAAAAGGTTTTATTAATTTATTCTTAAATTTTTTATAAAGGTCAACTGGAAGACCATCTGGTCCTGCACTTTTTCCTGATTTCATATTATCAGTGGCTAGCCCAACTTCTTCTTGACTAATTTTAGACTCCAATATCTCCCTGTTTTCATTTGGAATACACGGTATAGATAGTTCGTTCAAAAACCCATTTAGTTTTGTTAAATCAGGTTCATTTTTGGTATCATATAATTTTTCATAGTAATCTCTAAAGGCTCTATTAATTTCTAAAGGATCTATAACTACCTGTCCGTTACTTATAATACTGGTAATTGGTGTTTTAATTTCCAATTGTTTAATCTGCCATGCTAATAATTTTCCTGATTTTTCACCTTGTTCATAAAAAGATTGTTTCAATCTTAGAAGACTCGAGGCAGCTCTATTCGCTGATTTTTTGTCGTATTCAGCTCTCAAAATCAGTAATTCATTCTCCAACCTTGGGTCACTTCCTGCATACACTTTTTCCTGAAGACTTTTTATTTTATGTTCCAATTTAGCTCTCTCCTCTCGAGTCTTCTTAGATTTTGATCCTGTATAACTAATAATATGTCCCCTAATAAAAGCTTTGAAAGCCTCCCACTTTACACATGCTGATGTTTGTGTAGTATTGATGTCAGCTTTCTGTTCTTTTTATTGAAATATCATAAAAAATTAGCCCCACATGATCCAGTTCTAAACTTTGGGTACATTTTTTATGTTAACTTATAAGAAGTTGCACAGTTGGACTTTAAAATGCAGCAGGAGAGACTGATCAAGCTTACAAGTCAATGTAAAAAAAGTAAGTATATGTAAATTGAATGTTCTATTGGCATTCCAAATTCAGAGAATTACAATACTTTAGAAGGAGTGTAGCATCATCTAAACGGAAAATAATAATACTGTTGTTCCAAACGTTGACCTGAAGGTGAAAAACATGATTTTTTTTTAATTCAGTACATCCAAAATGCCCTAGGATGTAAAAAATAATAATTTGGTGTAGGCCAGTGTGCCACGTCTCATTATTTAATAGGAATAAAAACAAGTTTCAGCTCTTTATTTCTAGGTCATTTGGCAGTTGATTCAAAACAAAAGTGACTTGTGTTGTTGCAGCTTAATTATGAGATAAAATTAATTGTGAGATAAATCCACAGAGCGAGCAAGGCAATAATCCTTGAATCCTTTTTTGTCTCGTGTAAATAAGGACTCCGTCGGGTGCGTAACGTCACGGGAGTGTGGCCCCGCCTCGCTCAGAATCTGCTGCTGCCCCGCTTCTAAAACCTCCTAAACCATCACAGCACAAGCACAACACCAATGGAGACAGAAGCATTCCGAGCCGTACTGAAGTGAACCGAGCCGTACCGAGGTGTGCTGGGCTAGTGGAAAACAGGCTTAAGTCCAGCGATCCGTGGCTTCTTGGGGACAGGGATGATGGTGGAGGATTTGAGGCAGGACGGCACGTGGCATAGCTTAAGGGAGGTGTTAAAAATGTCTGTGAAGACAGAAGCCAGCTCTTTCGCACAGTGTCTCAGGGTGGAGGGAGACACGCCGTCTGGACCGGGGGCCTTGCGTGGGTTCAGTCTGGAGAACTGTTTGAACACGTCCTGCTCACTGATGACAAGGGCGGGGGGGAGGCGCCTTTGATGAAGTAGGGATCGTGGAGGCTGTGGAGCTGGAGGGAGGGGGGGGGGTTGGACACAGATGACGAGGTGTCAAAACGGGCATAGTGTTGGGACAGTCTTTGACAAAGGGCTTTGTCATCCTGACCTTTAGGAGCCTGAGGCCGATAATTGGTGATTTGCCTCAGTCCTCTCCACACAGAAGCCGAGTCATTAGCAGTGAACTGCTGCTGGAGTCTCTCAGAATACACAGATTTAGCTCTCCTCAGCCCTCTGTTAAACCGATATTTAACCTCCCTGTAGCAGCCCCTGTCTCCACTTTTCAGCGCTGCTTCCTTCTCCTTCCTGATCTGTCTGAGCTTAGCAGTGAACCAGGGCTTGTCATTTGAGTACCTCACCCTGGTGCGCGATGGAAGAATGCTCTCCTCACAAAAGTGGATATATGAGTTCACAGTGTCCGTGTACTCATCCAGATCATGCGTGGCTCCTTTAAACATGCCCCAATCAGTTATTTCCATGCACGTTTCCAGCTTCTCCTCAGCTTCACTGGTCCATTTCTTCGTAGTGCTCACAACAGGTTTAGTGAGCTTCAATCTCTGTCTGTAAGTGGGAATGAGGTGGACCATCACGTGATCAGATAGACCGAGCGCAGCGCGGGGAACAGCGCGATATGCGTCTTTCACTGTGGTGTAACAGTGATCCAGCGTGTTCTTTCCTCTGGTGGGGCATTTAATAAACTGTTTGTAGCGGGGGAGATCGTGGCTCAGATTGCTTTGGTTAAAGTCACCAACCACAATAACCAGAGAGTCTGGAAAAATCCGCTCCGTGTGTTGGATGTGATCCGCGAGCACGCGCTGAGCTTTGCGCGTGTCCGCGTCGGGAGCGACATACACAGCGACGAGGATGAATGAGGCGAACTCCCGCGGGGAATAAAACCAGAAGTTTACATACACTATATAAAAAGAAGCAACTTTTTTCTCCCCTCATTGTCTGACATTAAATCAGATTAAACTTTTCCTGTTTTAGGTCAGTTAGGATTACCAAAATTATTTCTATTTACTAAATTTTTTTTAGAGAAATTTTTATTACGTTCTTCAAAGTCATAAGTTTACATACATTAATATCAGGAAGAGAATTGTGGACCTTCACAAATCTGGTTCATCCTTGGGTACAATTTCCAGATGCTTGAAGGTGTCACATTCATCTGTTTAAGCAATTATGCAAAAGTATAAACACCATGGGAATGTTCAGCCATCATACTGCTCAGGAAGGAGACAGGTTCTGTGTCCCACAGATGAATGTGTTGTTACAAAATGTGCGTATCAACCCCATAACAAAATCAAAAGACCTTGTGAGCGTCATTATCCACAGTGAAACAAGTCCTGTACAGACACGGGTATCCCACTCACCGAGGAAGAAGCCATGACTCCAAAAGTAACCTAAAAAAAGCCAGATTACAGTTTGCAAATGCACGCAGGGACAAAGACCTTAATTTTTGGAGACATGTCTTGTGGTCTGATGAAACTAAAATTGAACTGTTTGGCCATAAAGACCCATTGCTACATTTGGAGGAAAAAGGGTAAGCTTGCAAGCCTGACAAATACCATCCCAAATGTGAAGTATGGGGGTGGCAGCATCATGTTTTGGGGGTGTTTTGCTGCAAGAGGGACTGGTGTACTTCACAAAATAGATTTCATCATGAGAAAAGAACATTATGTAGAAATATTGAAGCAACATCTCCAGACATCAGCCAGGAAGTTAAAGTTTGGGCATAAATGGGTCTTCCAAATGTACAATGACCCTAAGCATACCACCAAATTAGTTACAGAGTGTCTTAAGGACAACAAAGTCAGTGTTTTGGAGTGGCCATCACAAAGCCCTGATCTCAATCCCATAGAAAATTTGTGAACAGAGCTGAAAAGACGTGTGTGAGAAAGGTGGCAGACAAACCTGCCTCAGTTACACCAGTTCTGTCAGGAGGACTGGGCCAAAATTCCAGCAAACTACTGTGAGAAGGGACTTCCGGTTATGGCGGCCACGTAGAAGGACACGTATCACTCTGCTCTGCTCCTAGAGAAAAAAAATCGGTAAATAACTCTCTCAATTGGAACAGAACCTATCCCAGCGTTTGGGCGAGGATATGCCGGTGAAGCCTAAGGCTGGAAAATCAGGTGGAGGAAAAATTGAACTGCCGAAACAGTCCAAATTAACGGACTTTCACGTCCGTGACGCAGCAGATAAAGCTCCAGATATGGTGGAGGAAGCTAGCAGTGGTGCGGTGACTGTGGGCGACGGCACAGGTGCAGTGCTCGCTGCCATTAGTTCAATGAGAGCAGACTTTTCCGCTCAATTTGATGGGATTATGGCAGCGTTGGAAGGAATGAGAAAAGAATTGGGTGACTGTGTGGAACGAGTGGCACAGGTGGAGCTTCGAGTTTCCAGTGCTGAAGATGACGTCGCACAGCCTTCAATTAAAGGTGCGCACTTTGGAAAAAAAAAATAAATGTCTGGAAGATAATGTCCTGGACTTGGAGTCCCGGTCGAGACGGAACAACCTGAGGCTGGTGGGTCTACCGAAGGGAACCGAGGGTCGGGACCCATGTTCCTTTTTGGAAAAGTGGATTCCAGAAGCGCTGAACAACGCGGAGCTGCAATCATCAGTTGTTTTAGAAAGCGCACACCGAATTGGACCACAGAGAGATAATAAGGCAGCACCGAGGACGTTAATTATGAAGTTCCTCAGCTACAGAGACAGGATGAAGATCTTCGATGCGACGCGAGCCAAAAGAGAAATTAAATACCAGGATCAACAGGTGCGGTTCTACCCAGATTTGGCCACAGGAATTCAACGGTTGAGGAAGCAGTTTGACCCCGTCCGTAAAGAGCTGCGCAACCTTGGGATTCGTCATGGAGTAATTCACCCTGCAAGACTGTTGGTCACGTATGGGGGCGGAACACACATCTTCAAGACCCCTGAGGAGGCGCAGGAGTTCATTGGGAAGATCCAAGAAGAGACTGGTGGGAGCTAAGCATGAACAAAATATAAGGTAGAATATTTAAGCATTGGCACAGGCATCTAACTGATTTGAAGCATATAGCAAGTTTACAAAATATAGATTGTATTACATATTTAAAAAAAAAAAAAAACCTATGATGTACAAAGTTGCTATAAAATTTTGGAGTTAAGTTGGAAAACTACAGAAGAGAGTTAATGTTACGTCATTTAATGTAGTAGAGTTGGGGTGATTGGGAGGATGAAGAAGGAGTGGCTTTGGCTGGTCCTCGTGGGTGTGGAACGGTCGATGGCTATATCGGGAGACAGAGTTTTTTTTTTTGATTTTGGGGGGGATCACCACAAATGTGGGAAGGGGGAATTTGTTTGTGTGTAGTTTGTAGGATGAATGTTCAACCACTCATGTTTTTGCTTCTCTGTGTGAGCATGTTTACATTGCGAGGTAATCCCAAACTCCCTATTGATCATAGACCAAAGCGTTAATCTTAATTTAACTTCATGGAATTACAGAGGTCTACAAAATTTAAAAAAACTTAAACAAGTTATGAAAAAAATAAGACATAGGTTCAAAAATTGTGTTTTTACAAGAAACTCATCTAATAGAGGAAGATGTAAAAAGAATTAGGAGTAGATGGCAAGGAAGTGTATTCACCTCATCATTTTCATCCCGAGCCAGGGGAGTTATGACTCTCATACATAAATCAGTCCCATTTCAAGTGAAAAATGTAATTGGAGACAAATTTGGAAGATATCTAATTATTCAAGGATCTTTGCTATTAGAAAATATAAATCTGGTGAACTTATACGGCCCCAATATAGATGATCAAAAGTTCTTTGCTAATTTATTTCTTATCTTATCATCACTTACAGGGCAACATATAATAGCAGGGGATTTTAATTGTACATTGAATCCCAATATAGATAGATCAACAGGACTGGACTGTACGCACAATGGATGCAGGATGATCATTAAGCATTTTATGAAAGAATTGAGATTGCTAGATATATGGAGAGAAATGAAACCACAAGTCAAAGCCTATTCTTGTTATTCTAATACCTATAAGACATTCTCACGTATTGACTATTTTTTGATCTCCACAGAATTAAGGTCCAAGATTCAAAACTGCTTTTATGATAATATTGTGATCTCTGATCATGCACCCTGTTGTCTCATATATGTAGATAAGAAATTGACAAAGGAACCAGGAAGGTGGCAATTTCAGCATAAATGGCTTCAGGATGAGGAATTTGTTAAGTACATAGAAAAACAGATAGATGAGTTCTTTGATATCAATACTACACAAACATCAGCATGTATAAAGTGGGAGGCTTTCAAAGCTTTTATTAGGGGACATATTATTAGTTATACAGGTTCAAAATCTAAGAAGACTTGAGAGGAGAGAGTCCAATTGGAACATAAACTAAAAATTCTTCAAGAAAAAGTGTATGCAGGAAGTGACCCAAAGTTAGAGAATGAATTACTGATTCTGAGAGCTGAATATGACAAAAAAAAAATAAAAAATCAGCAAATAGAGCTGCCTTGAGTCTTCTAAGATTGAAGCAATCTTTTTATGAACAAGGTGAAAAATCAGGAAAATTATTGGCATGGCAGATTAAACAATTAGAATTTAAAACACCAATCACCAGTATTATAAGTAATGGACAGGTAGTTGTAGATCCTTTAGAAATTAATAGAGCCTTTAGAGATTACTATGAAAAATTATATGATACAAAAAATGAAACTGACTTAACAAAACTAAAAGGGTTTTTGGATGGACTATCTATACCGTGTATTCCAAATGAAAACAGGGAGATACTGGAGTCTAAAATTAGTCAAGAAGAAGTTGGGCTAGCCATTGATAATATGAAATCAGGAAAAAGTGCAGGACCAGATGGTCTTCCAGTTGACCTTTATAAAAAATTTAAGAATAAATTAATAAAACCTTTTTTGGAAATGGTTTTAGAAGCATTTCAAAATAGTAATTTACCACCATACATGAATAAAGCCTTAATTATACTGTTGCCAAAACCAGGTAAACCCTCTAATAAATGTGAAAATATGAGACCAATAAGTCTATTAAATGCTGACCTTAAGATAATCTGCAAAATTTTAGCAAGACGAATACAAGAAATATTACCAAATATTATTAACCGAGATCAGAATGGCTTTATAAAGGGAAGACAAGGCTTCCATAATGTAAGAAGACTATTTAATATTATTTATTCTAATAAAGAAGCACCGGATACAGCTCTCCTATCATTGGACGCCAAAAAGGCCTTTGATAGGGTCGAATGGCCCTATCTTTTTGAAGTCTTACAAAGGTTTGGACTTGGAAATAATTTCATAAAATGGGTTCAGATAATATACAATAATGCTACAGCAGAAATCCTAACAAACAGCAATATCTCAAAATCAATAAAGATCAATAGAGGATGTCGACAAGGCTGTCCACTTTCACCTTTATTGTTTACTATGGCAATTGAACCTTTAGCGATGGCAGTACGTTTACATCCACAAATATATGGAATTAAAATTGGACCAACAGAACATAAAATCTCCCTGTATGCCGATGACATAATTTTATGTCGAATCTTTCCCGACCTTGTTGAATTTAATAAAGAATTTTGGGGAAATATCAGGATATAAAATAAATAAAACTAAATCTGCAATATTAATGCTAAATGAGACCCAGAGAAATCACCCAGCTTCTGAGGTAAATCATTTCAATGTTGTAAATCAGTTTAAATATTTAGGAATTCAAATTGTGCCTAAGCTAGAATTAGTCGCCAGTGCCAACTATGAAGCCTTAATGACAGACATTAATGAGTTAATTCAGAGATGGATGTCACTACCAATGTCGATGATAGGGAGAATCAATATACTTAAAAGTAATATCTTACCTAAAATACTTTATTTCAATACATTCCTTTGCCACCACCTTCATATCTATTCTCAAGAATTAAAAAAAAAGTTAGTGGAATTTATATGGAACAACAGGAAGGCTAGATTACGTCTGTCCTTACTATATTTACCATTTGATCATGGAGGTCTGAAATGTCCAAACTTTATGTTGTATTACTGGTCAGCACAACTGAGGTCTATGACATATTATTTTTCATCAAATGATCTCCCTCACTGGACTGAAATGGAATCATACAATTTACCTTTACCTCTTCCCATATTCATATACTCAGACTCGGCAAAAAAATTACAGAAACAAGTTAAAAATCCATTTGTAAAGCATATGATCAAAATATGGTGTGAAATTAAAAAATATTTAAAAGAACCACATTTACTGTCACAGTTTAGCCCAATATGGGGTAATCAATATTTTAAACCAGGGAGAGCGGATGCTGTATTTAAAGTATGGAATTTAAAAGGGATTCAAAAGATTCAAGATTTATATCTGTCATGTTCAGATAACATAATGTCTTTTGAAGAGCTGAGGATCAAATTTAATCTTAATAGAACACATTTTTTAAAAAAAAAATATTTTCAGCTTAGGAACTTTATTCGATCAAATCAAAACAATGCTCTCACTTGACCTATTTATTCATCCTTGGAAAAAATTTTGACGAAAGATAGTAAGAGAAAGGGTATTATTTCAGAGTTTTATAATTCACTGACACTATCTTCAAGTGAAAACTCACAGAAAAGATTAAATTATTGGAAAGAAGACCTGCAAATTGAAATTTCAGAGAAACAATGGGAATTGGCTTGTACAGAAGCTCAAACCAAATCAATAAATGTACGTCTTAAATTGATACATTTTAAATGGTTAATGTGGATGTACGTTACACCGGTGGAATTAAATAGATATAACAAAAACATACCAGATACATGCACAAAATGTATGGAAAAGTAAAGGAACCTTATTTCATTGTGTATGGGAATGTAGGAAAATTAGAGTGTTTTGGGAAGAGGTGAGGGTAACAATTGAAAAAATAATTTCAAAACAAATCATATTGAATCCTAAATTGTTTCTGTTGGGTCTGTATCCAGAAAAGCATAATTTTAATAAAAGTGAAAGAGCATTCATAGACCTCAGTTTGCTTAACGCCAAAAAATGTATTGCACTATTATGGAAAAAGACTCATAGACCAGATGTGACTCAGTGGTTAAGACAGATGTTAACAAACCTTCCATTAGAAAGAATAACATACACACTGAAATCAAAGGAAAATGTGTTTGAGAATATATGGAGACCTTTCATTGATTATGTAAAGAATTTAAACATAACTTTTGAAGAAGAAGGTGAATGATGTGTGTGGACCTTGTAAATTCCAAACTGGTGTATAATATGTATACTTATGTAATGGATTGCCTAGACTAAACAGAGGAGCATTGTTGAAGACCTGTTCTTGTTAGTGGTTGTTGGTGTTGTTGTTTTTTTTTTAGTATTTTTTTTTTATTACTTTAGTGTTAGTGTCTGATTGTTTGTGTTATGTTTGTAAAAAGGTTCAATAAAAATATTGTGGGAAAAAAAAATTACTGTGAGAAGCTTGTGAAAGGATACCCAAAATGTCAGAATCAGAATCAGATTTATTGCCATTGTTCATGTGATACACAAACTAGGAATTTGTCTCGGTGCCATGCTGCAACATTAAAAACATAATGAGAAAAAGGGATAAAATAAAAAACTAAAGGACTAGAAACGTGCAATAAGTGTAGAAAAATAAGTAATAATAAGTAATAATAATACTAGTAATAATGAGTAGTACTAGTCAAGGCAGTTTAAAAAATTAGCATGTAGCAGATAATGTGAAGTACCACATAGTGCAGTTTAACCCATGTCATACAGTTTAAAGGCAATTCTACCAAATATTAAGGATATGTACAGTGGTGTGAAAAAGTGTTTTTCCCCCTTCCTGATTTCTCATTTTTTTGTATGTTTGTCACACTTAAATGTTTCAGATCATCAAACAAGTTTAAATATTAGACAAAGATAACACAAGTAAACACAAAATGCAGTTTTCAGGGATGGCAACAGGAAATTCTGATTTCAGCTGAAATCTAATTGGGTCGATTGACTTATGGGGGGCCGGGGGGGGGCAGCCCCCCTGAAGCTGGGAGGTTTTCAGTAAAACAGAAGTAATTTAGACTGAAAAAAATGATAAAAAAAATGAAATACTAGACTTAGATAAATCATTAAATTTAATGAAAAGTTAACTTACTTTTTTTTCAGTGTTGTCTCACTGTCTTTAGTCCAACATATTTAACAGTTCTATAAGAGTTTATTACACTATTTACACTGGTCACCAAGTCACTTCTAATGTGAAACTTTCTTCCTTTTGGCAGCAAGCTGTGTCAGTCTCTGAACTTTGAACTTCATCTCCTTTTCAGAATCAGAATCAGCTTTATTGGCCAAGTATGCACAACACATACAAGGAATTTGACTTTGGCTAAAAACTTGCTCTCATTGTTCAGGTGGAGGATTTAAATAAGGATTCAATGACAACAGAGTATGTACAGTAAATTACAGTCTGTCCACGTTTCTATAAAAGGATGCAAATATATACAGGAATATATGCAGTTATTTACTCAGACTAACCACACTTTGCAGAAATATATGAAAAAATATACAGTCACACAGTATTTCAATGTGAACTCAGATTCAGTGATATAATGTGAATGAAGTAAAAAGCAGTGTGAGAGTTATGTGCAATGTAATAATGGATGAAAAGTCATGAGTACAGCAACAGGTAGGACTAGGTGAATGTTAGGAGTTCATCAGAGTGATGGCTTGAGGAAAGAAACTGTTCCTGTGACGGGTGGTTTTGACCTTCAGTGATCTGTAACGACGACCAGAAGATAGAAGTTCAAACAGTTTGTGGCCGGGGTGTGATGGGTCAGCACAGATGTTTCCCGCCCGTTTCCTGGTTATGGACCGATATAAGTTCTCAATGGAGGGTAGGTCAGTACCAATGATCCTCTCCGCAGACTTAATGATCCACTGCAGTCTGGTCTTGTCCTGTTTAGTGGCAGATCCAAACCAGACAGTGATGGAAAAGCAGAGGACAGGTTGGATGATGGCGGTGTAGAAGACAACCAGCAGCTCCTGAGGCAAATCAAACTTCTTGAGCTGACGCAGAAAAAACAACCTCTGCTGGGCCTTTTTCCGGACAGTGTCTATATGGGAGGACCACTTCAGGTTCCGGGAGATTGTGGTACCCAGAAACTTGAAGGAGTCCACAGTGGACATTGTGCTGTTGAGGATGGTGAGTGGGGGGAATGAAGGGTGGTGTCGCCTGAAATCCACAGTCATCTCCACCGTTTTGGCTGGGTTAAGTTCAAGATGGTTCTGGCTGCACCAGAGGATCAGCTGCTCCACCTCCCGCCTGTATGCAGACTCATCATCATCCCGGATCAAACCGATGACTGTGGTGTCGTCCGCAAACTTCAGGAGCTTCACCGAAGGGTCCTCTGAGGTGCAGTCGTTGGAGTAGAGGGAGAAGAGCAGTGGGGAAAGGACACATCCTTGGGGGGCGCCAGTACTAATTTTTCGGGAGCTGGATGTAAATCTCCCTAGCTTCACCTGTTGCCACCTGTCAGTCAGAAAGCTGGAGATCCACTGGCAGGTGGAGGGGGGCACCTTGAGCTGGAGGAGTTTCTGATGAAGAATGCCTGGGATGATGGTGTTGAACGCTGAGCTGAAGTCGACAAACAGGATCCTGGCGTACGTCCCTGGGGAGTCGAGGTGTTGCAGGATGTAGTGTAGTCCCATATTCACTGCATCATCCACTGACCTGTTTGACCGGTAGGCAAACTGCAGTGGGTCCATCAGGGGGCCTGTGATGACCTTCAGGTGGTTCAGCACCAATCTCTCCAAGGATTTCATGACCACAGAGGTCAGGGCAACAGGTCTGTAGTCGTTTAATCCTGTAACAGAGGGTTTCTTGGGAACTGGAATGATGATGGAGCGTTTGAAGCAGGAAGGCACTTCACGCAGCTCCAGTGATCTGTTAAAGATCCGGGTGAAGATGGGGGTCAACTCGTTGGAGCAGACTCTCAGGCAGGACGGAGACACACCATCAGGTCCTGCAGCCTTCTTGATCTTTTGTCTCTGAAAGACCCGGCGCACCTCCTCTTCACAGATCGTTAGTGCTGGTGGGAGGTCAGAGTGGAGGAGGGATGGAGTTCCTGGGGCTGCAGATAATTCTTTTGTGTGGGTGGGAGGTGAGAACTGTAGGTTCTTTTCAAACCTGCAGTAAAAGCTGTTTAGGTCGTTAGCCAGCTGGAGGTTTTCCACAGGGTGGGGGGATGGTCTCCTGTAGTTGGTGATATTCTGCAGGCCTCTTCAGACAGAAGCAGAGTTGTTGGCTGAGAAGTTTTTTTGTAACTTCACACTGTAGCTTCTCTTAGCAAGCCTGATCTCCTTCGTCAGCATGTTTCTGGCCCGCTTGTACAGAGTCCAGTCACCAGTCCTGTAGGCCTCCTCCTTGGTCTGACGTAGCTGCTTCAGTTTAGGAATGAACCAGGGTTTATTGTTGTTGTATGTGCAGAAGGTCTTGGTCTGCACACACATGTCCTCGTGTGACAGAGATCATCCTGCGCAGTTCGCCCCACACGGGACACGAACCCGCGACCTCTCAGTCAACTACACAGTTCGAGCATGGGAGACACAGCACGATCGCGCTGAGCTAAAGGTCTGACCGGTAGCTCAGCGCTACCGATACTGTATGAGGCTTTTGGGAGGGAGGTTTACTAACGTTCTACGCCGAACAGTACTAGTTGGCATCCGTTACACTCTCCCCCTTAAACCTCACTCCCATCCCGGGTTCACGGCACCATTGTGACAGAGATCATCCTGCGCAGTTCGCCCCACACGGGACACGAACCCGCGACCTCTCAGTCAACTACACAGTTCGAGCATGGGAGACACAGCACGATCGCGCTGAGCTAAAGGTCCGACCGGAAGCTCAGCGCTACCGATACTGTATGAGGCTTTTGGGAGGGAGGTTTACTAACGTTCTACGCCGAACAGTACTAGTTGGCATCCGTTACACTCGCAGAAACAGATGTATGACGTCACAGTGTCAGTGAGTTCATTTAAGTTAATGGCTGCAGCTTCAAAAACACTCCAATCTGTGCAGTCAAAGCAGGCTTGTAACTTCAGCTTTGATTCCTCAGTCCATTTCTTCACAGTCCTTACAACAGACTTTGAAGTTTTTAGTTTCTGTCTGTATGTTGGAATAAGATGGAGCAGACAGTGGTCAGAAAAACCCACAGCTGCACGGGGGACGGCATGATAGGCGTTTCTTAAAACTGTGTAACAGTGGTCGAGTGTATTTGTGTCCCTGGTGGGACATTTAATATGCTGTCTGTATTTAGGAAGCTCATTTGTGAGATTAGCTCTATTGAAATCACCCAGAATGATAAGCAGAGAGTCTGGATGTTTTTCCTCCACGTCTGCTATCTGGTCAGCGAGGTGCTGCAGTGCCTCTGTTGTAGAAGCAGCAGGCGGGATATACACTCACCGGCCACTTTATTAGGTACACCATGCTAGTAACGGGTTGGACCCCCTTTTGCCTTCAGAACTGCCTCAATTCTTCGTGGCATAGATTCAACAA
The DNA here is from genome assembly GCA_020510985.1 of Pholidichthys leucotaenia. Taxonomy (NCBI): domain Eukaryota; kingdom Metazoa; phylum Chordata; class Actinopteri; order Cichliformes; family Pholidichthyidae; genus Pholidichthys; species Pholidichthys leucotaenia. The sequence goes on along the minus strand of CM035837.1, from coordinate 344,079,503 downwards.
GGTGCTGGAAGCATTCCTCAGAGAGTTTGGTCGATATTGACATGATGGCATCACACAGTTGGCGCAGATTTGTCGGCTGCACATCCATGATGCGAATCTCCCGTTCCACCACATCCCAAAGATGCTCTATTGGATTGAGATCTGGTGACTGTGGAGGCCATTTGAGTACAGTGAACTCATTGTCATGTTCAAGAAACCAGTCTGAGATGATTCCAGCTTTGACATGGCGCATTATCCTGCTGAAAGTAGCCATCAGAAGTTGGGTACATTGTGGTCATAAAGGGATGGACATGGTCAGCAACAATACTCAGGTAGGCTGTAGCGTTGCAACGATGCTCAATTGGTACCAAGGGGCCCAAAGAGTGCCAAGAAAATATTCCCCACACCATTACACCACCACCACCAGCCTGAACCATTGATACAAGGCAGGATGGATCCATGCTTTCATGTTGTTGACGCCAAATTCTGACCCTACCATCCCAATGTCGCAGCAGAAATCGAGACTCATCAGACCAGGCAACGTTTTTCCAATCTTCTATTGTCCAATTTCGATGAGCTTGTGCAAATTGTAGCCTCAGTTTCCTGTTCTTAGCTGAAAGGAGTGGCACCCGGCGTGGTCTTCTGCTGCTGTAGCCCATCTGCCTCAAAGTTCGACGTACTGTGCGTTCAGAGATGCTCTTCTGCCTACCTTGGTTGTAACGGGTGGTTATTTGAGTCACTGTTGCCTTTCTATCAGCTCGAACCAGTCTGGCCATTCTCCTCTGACCTCTGGCATCAACAAGGCATTTCCGCCCACAGAACTGCCGCTCACTGGATATTTTTTCTTTTTCGGACCATTCTCTGTAAACCCTAGAGATGGTTGTGCGTGAAAATCCCAGTAGATCAGCAGTTTCTGAAATACTCAGACCAGCCCTTCTGGCACCAACAACCATGCCACGTTCAAAGTCACTCAAATCACCTTTCTTCCCCATACTGATGCTCGGTTTGAACTGCAGGAGATTGTCTTGACCATGTCTACATGCCTAAATGCACTGAGTTGCCGCCATGTGATTGGCTGATTAGAAATTAAGTGTTAACGAGCAGTTGGACAGGTGTACCTAATAAAGTGGCTGGTGAGTGTAAATTCCGACCAGAATAAACGAGGAGAACTCTCGCGGTGAATAAAAGGGTTTACAGTTTATGAACAGTGACTCTAGGTTAGGGCTACAAAACTTCTTCAACACTGTGACATCAGTACACCAACCTTCATTTATGTAGAAGCAGATTCCACCACCTTTAGTCTTTCCAGAGAATTCTCGGCTGTGATCAGCACAAAACAGCTGGAATCCGTCCAGGCGCACCGCGCTGTCCGGGATGTGTTCACTCAGCCAGGACTTTTCTGGTTTCTTCAGAAATTGTCCGAGTGTTTCTGTTACCTCGTTGAACTTTGAGCCAATTTTCACCTTTACCGTCACTTTTCTCTCAAGCCAATTCCATCGGAACTTATTTTTGACACTTTTGTCTATTTCTAGCACTGATGACTCCTGATCCTTCGATAAAAATCTCATAATTCCGCTGAAAACAATACCAAAAGCTCAGAATTCCAACACGAACCAGGGATGTGATTTGGGGTTGGGGAAATTATCTGAAAATTCAGCAGGGGGTCTGGGGGATACAGTCCCCCAGCAGGGTCCGGGGCAGAGCCCCGGTGGTGGTGGTGGTGGTGGGGGGGGGCAAGGGGGGCAAAGCCCCCCGAAGCTCCTGGGTTTTTATGATTTTTAAGTACCAGAACTGTGCTTAAATGACATAAAACAAACAGCTGAATGCCACTTATTACTGTATAATATTGACTTATGTTCCAAGAAGATAGCATTCCTAAAATATTCCAACAAGCATTATCCATCACATGCTTTAACACTTGATCAAATCAAAATCAGTTAATTTTATCTATTCCATAACAGAAATAAAATTCCAACATACCATTACTTTTTATAATTTCAGCATTCATTTCAGATCACCAGTTTCAATCTCCATTGAGACTTTTTTTTTTTAATTACTTATTTTGTACCTGTAGGTAGATTTGTTTTGCAGTCTGGTGACAAGCCACCAGCTGCCGGTCGCTGCGTGAGCAAGCGCCCCGTATCCCTAACCTGCATGTTTTTGGTATGTGGGAGGAAACCGGAGAAATCCCGGAGTAAACCCACGCAACATGGGGAGAACATGCAAACCCCACACAGATCACTGTTGGTCGGGGGCAGGGATCGAACCCACGATCTCACGATCCCCGCGATCCCCCGGCCGAGGGTAAACTGTGCTGCCACAGTGCTAACCACTGCGCCACCGTGCAGCCCAATTTGACTTGAGCAGTTCATTTTGCACAATCACTGATGTTGCCAAGTCTTAGAAATATTCAAAAGTTATGAGTCAATGTCCACTGTGCACTGTCAATTTCAAACTGTTTGGAATCATAAAAGGGGATGGTTAACTTTTATTACAGTTTTCCTCCCCCGCGCAGCCCAGCTCATACAGCCGTTGTACGCCACCAGTAACAGAGAGTTAATGGCTCTCCACCTGGCCATACGCCACTTCCAGTCCTTCCTGAAAGGGCGCACCTTCAATGCGTTCGTGGACCACAAGCCGCTAACGTACTTAACGTACTTTATCTTCCTGGAAGATAAAATAAAGCGGAATTTGGTGAATTAGCAGAAAATCACATCCCTGAGAACATGCCGCCATGAATTTTTGAAAAAGCATACAACGAGCCATTTGATTGGTCCAATCGTTTGCAACTATCCAATCGCAGGGCTGTCAAGCTACTGCAATACAGCAGTAGCTTGAACACAACACATCCGGGTTATCGCAGGAGATGACTTCTGGGGAAGCGCCGAGCGCTTATGTAATCGTGTTGATTTTCGCTAAAATCGGTAACAATAAGGTACCTTACCCCCCCCTAAAATGATCAATTTGAAAATAAATCGGCAGAAATCCGCGGATCGGCAGAAAATTGCCATCCCTGAGTTTTTAAATGAAGATGTTTATTATTAAGGGTAAAAAAAAATCTAAACCTACATGGCCCTGTGTGAAAGTGACCCCCCCCCCCCCCGGGTTAAAAACATAAATGTGGTTTATCACATCTTTGGAAAGCTGAGTTCAATTTCTCTAGCCACATCCAGGCCTGATTACTCCCATACTTGTTCTCAATCAAGAAATCACTTAAATAGGACCTGTTTTTTTTTTTTTTTTTTGTTACTTATTTGTACCCGTAGGTAGACTTGGTTTGCAGTCTGGTGACAAGCCACCGGCTACTGGTCGCTGCGTGCGCGAGCGCCCTAAACCTACATGTTTTTGGTGTGCGGGAGGAAACCGGAGAAATCCCGGAGTAAACCCGCGCAACACGGGGAGAACATGCAAACTCCACACAGCTCACTGTTGGTCGGGGGCTGGGATCGAACCCACGATCTCATGATCCCCGCGGTCCCCCGGCCGAGGGTAAAACTGTGCTGCCACAGTGCTAAACCACTGCGCCACCGTGCAGCCCAAGTGGTAAATGGCATTCACTTATATAGCGCTTTTATTCTCATCTCTTGATGACCAAAGCGCTTTACAGATCCTGCAATCCACCCATTCACACACACATTCACACACTGATGGTGGCATGCTGCCTAACATGGCGCTTCCAGACCCACCAGGAGCAATTGGGGTAAAGTGTCTTGCCCAGGGACACAACGGCAGGATATCTGGGGAGAGCGGGATTTGAACCGCCAACCATGTGGTTATTGGACAACCTGCTCTACCTCCTGAGCCACTGCCGTTCCCGTGCCGTCCTGCCTCAAATCCTCCACCATCATCCCTGTCCCCAAGAAGCCACGGATCACTGGACTTAATGACTACAGACCTGTAGCGCTCACCTCTGTAGTCATGAAGTCCTTTGAGCGCCTGGTCCTGTCCCACCTCAAGTCCATCACCACCCCTCTCCTGGACCCGCTGCAGTTTGCCTACCGAGCCAACAGGTCTGTAGACGATGCAGTCAACCTGGCCCTCCACTCCATCCTGCAGCACCTGGACTCCCCGGGAACCTACGCCAGGATCCTGTTTGTGGACTTCAGCTCCGCATTCAACACCATCCGCCCCGCTCTGCTCCGGGACAAGCTGTCCCTGCTCAACGTGCCTGACTCCCTCTGCAGGTGGATCATCGACTTCCTGACGGACCGGAGGCAGCATGTGCGGCTGGGAAAGACTGTCTCAGACTATACTAGCATCAGCACCGGATCACCCCAGGGCTGTGTACTTTCCCCCCTACTCTTCTCCCTTTACACCAACTCCTGCACCTCCAGCCACCAGTCTGTCAAGTTGATCAAGTTTGCGGACGACACCACCCTCATCGGGCTCATCTCCAACGGCGACGAGTCCGCCTACAGGAGAGAGGTGGCCCAGCTGGCGTCCTGGTGCAGCAATAACAACCTGCAGCTGAACGCTCTGAAGACAGTGGAGATGATTGTAGACTTCAGGAAAGTCACTACTCCTCTGCCCCCCCTCACCCTCTCAGGCTCTCCCATCACCACTGCTGATTCCTTCCGCTTCCTAGGCACTACCATCACCAGGGACCTCAAATGGGAGCTGACCATCAGCTCACTCATCAAAAAAGCCCAGCAGAGGATGTTCTTCCTGCGGCAGCTGAGGAAGCTCAAGCTACCCACCAAGATGTTAGTGCAGTTCTACACAGCCATCATCGAGTCCATCCTCACCACCTCCATAACCGTGTGGTACGCAGGAGCCACTGCCAGGGACAGACTAAGGCTGCAGCGCGTCGTGCGCACTGCTGAGAAGGTGATCGGCTGCAAGCTCCCATCTCTCCAGGATCTGTACATCTCCAGGACCCGGAGGCGTGCTGGCCGGATCATAGCCGATCCCTCACACCCTGGTCACGTACTGTTTGCCCCCCTCCCCTCTGGTAGAAGACTTCGGTCCATCCAGACTAAAACCTCCCGTCACATGAACAGCTTCTTCCCCTCTGCCATTAGACTGCTGAACACTAAGTGACTTATTGACTCTTGTGCACCATGTACAGCAGCTCAACCAGACTCATGTCAATCATCACTGTTTTCTTCCTGCATTACCGACTGCACTATATAGTTCTCCACAGTATCTGCTGCTGGCTAATATATATTTTAACTGTTGACCAGTATCACTTAATCTTATCCTACACTTTATTACATGTATAGTTTATTTCTCTTATCTTATCATGTTTAATGTTGCAGCATTGCACCGAGACAAATTCCTAGTTTGTGTACTACATGAACAATGGCAATAAACCTGATTCTGATTCTGATTCTGTCTGACAAAGTAAAGTAGACCCAAAGATCCTCAAAAGCTTGACATCATCCAGAGAATTCAGGAACAAGTGAGAAACAAAGTAATTGGGATCTATCAGTCTGGAAAAGGTTATAAAGCCATTTCTAAAGCTGTGGGACTCTAGCGAACCACAGTGAGAGCCATTATCCACAAATGGCGAAAACATGGAACAGTGGTGAACCTTCCCAGGAGTGGCCGGCTGACCAAAATTACCCCAAAAGCGCAGCGACGACTCATCCAAGAGGCCACAAAAGACCCCACAACAACATCCAAAGAACTGCAGGCCTCACTTGCCTCAGTTAAGGTCAGTGTTCATGACTCCACCATAAGAAAGAGACTGGGCAAAAATAGTCTGCATGACAGAGTTCCAAGACGAAAACCACTGCTGAACAAAAAGAACATAAAGGCTCATCTCTGTTTGCCAGAAAACATCTTGATGATCCCCAAGACTTTTGGGAAAATACTCTGTGGACTGACGAGACGGAAGGTGTGTGTCCCATTACATCCGGCGTAAAAGTCCCACAGCATTTGAGAAAAGGAACATCATACCAATAGTAAAATATGGTGGTGGTAGTGTGATTGTCTGGGGCTGTTTTGCTGCTTCAGGACCTGGAAGACTTGCTGTGATAAATGGAACCATGAATTCTGCTGTCTACCAAAAAATCCTGAATGTCCGGCCATCTGTTCATGACCTCAAGCTGAAGCACACTTGGGTTCTGCAGCAGGACAATGACCCAAAGCACACCAGCAAGTCCACCTCTGAATGGCTTAAGAAACACAAAATGAAGACTTTGGAGTGGCTTAGTCAAAGTCCTGACCTGAATCTGATTGAGATGTTGTGGCATGACCTTAAAAAGGCGGTTCATGCTCGAAAACCCTCCAATGTGGCTGAATTACAACAATTCTGCAAAGATGAGTGGGCCAAAATTCCTCCACAGCACTGTAAAAGACTCATTGCCAGTTATCGCAAACGCTTGATTGCAGTTGTTGCCAAGGGTGGCCCAACCAGTTATTAGGTTTAGGGGGCAATCACTTTTTCACACAGGGCCATGTAGGTTTGGATTTTTTTCCTCTTAATAATAAACACCTTCATTTAAAAACTGCATTTTGTGTTTACTTGTGTTATCTTTGTCTTGTGGAGGAATAAGATCAGGCGAGATGAGACAAGCTGGAAGGTTGCAGAGTTTTATTTCCTCCACCAAAATGAGACACACATCGTAGCTCTGTGAACTGTGCTGTGTGTGTTGCGTTGTGCTGACTTTTCGAGGCATGTCACACAAGCACTTTTAATCAGTGATACAGGAAGAGAGAATGCATGGCACATTAGCATAACAGTCAATACACATGATTAGCATGACATTGGCTGGCTCTTTGTCCGTCTGTGCATTGTCCTCTGTATGCAAATTGTGTTCCGGACCTTTTGAGTGTGAGGATGAATGTCCCTGTAGATTGTGGTGGGTCACCACAGGACTCCCCCCAGAACGCTCAAAAGGGGCTGTACCCCCCCCACCCCAATCATTTGGGCTCCAGCTCCAGTAGAACTGTTCTGCTGTCAAGGAGTGCGCGTCAGTCCATGGGGGGGGACGGGAGAGGGGTGGAAAAGACAGTGTGCTCTGCTCCGACTTCCAGCACATTGAACGGCCGTGGATTGTGGGCGCCGGGGCCAGTGTGCATCGTGCGTAATGGAACAAGATGGCGATCGGCCGGCTTTAGGGAGTGAGGTGTGGGAAGTGCGCTGTGGAGGAGGAGGGGGAGGGGGTGGGAATAAATGAGTGCTGGCCCGGGACGTCAAAGGTGTCTGGGCCGTGCAAAAATTGCATGTGAATCCGTGATGGTGAGGGACTTTCCCGGTAGACCTGGCGGAGATCCACAGTGGCTGTGAAAAAATATTATGTCTCTGACTCCTCTCGCGACTCGATCCAGCGAAGATGTGGGGGAAGGCGAGCGGCCAAATTCCCTGAGGATGCGTAGTGGCTGTGAAACAACTGCAGCTGTGTGAGGGACTTGGCGGTTTGGCTTTTAGGTGCGGGAAGCAGCCCTAAAGCCATCGGGGACAGCAATCAGCTAAATTCCCCTTGTGCGCTGTGGCTGAGAAACCCATACAAAGTCCTGTATGTGGGCTGCATGTCTGCTTCAGGTGCGTAAGCAGCCCTGAAGGTTCCGAGGGTGGCGATTGGCCGTGTTTCTCGGGCATGTGCAGCGGCGGAGGACACTGTATCAGTCTGTGGAGCCAGTTTTGTCCTGTGCGTGGCGCGCGCTTGGCGCAGTGACCACATAACTGGCAGTTGCGCTGTCCTCATAATCCTGCAGAGTGTGTGCGGGGCTTCTGTGTGCGGGAGGTCCGCTGTCGTGAGGTTAGTCAGGTTCGGGGAGCTTGGCAGAAATCAACGCAGTCGGCGCCAATGTCCTTCCCTGTTCAGGCTGCTTCCTTCGGCTCGCTCATGTCGCTGTTCATGGTGCATGTCGGTCCAAGCGCTGCCCGCTCCGGGGAGCATGCTCCGGTGAGGATGAAGAGGTTGCAGGCGTTCTCTGGTCCTCTGGGATCCACAGCGCGGTGAGAGGGAGCAGACGGTCATTCTCTCTCGTCAGGTCACCAATGTGGAGGGGTAGAATCAGGCGAGGGGCACACCATGACACATCGGGTCACCAGTGTGGAGGATTTAAATCAGGCGATGTGTGATGAGCTGGAAGGTTGCAGAGTTTTATTTCCTCCACCAAAATGAGACACACATCGTAGCTCTGTGAACTGTGCTGTGTGTGCTGCGTTGTGCTGAGTTTTCGAGGCATGTCACTCAAGCACTTTTATCAGTGATACAGGAAGAGAGAATGCATGGCACATTAGCATAACAGTCAATACACATGATTAGCATGACATTGATTGGCTATTTGTCCATCTGTGCATTGTCCTCTGTATGCAAATTGTGTTCTGGACCTTTTGAGTGTGAGGATGAATGTCCCTGTAGATTGTGGTGGGTCACCACAGTCTAACATTTAAATTTGTTAGATGATCTGAAACATTTAAGTGTGACAAACATACAAAAAAATGAGAAATCAGGAAGGGGGCAAACACTTTTTCACACCACTGTCTGTAAACTTCTGACTTTGAAGAAAGCGATAAAATTATCTAGCAAATATAAAATTTAACAAATAGAAATAATTTTGGTAATCCTAAGTGACCTAAAACAGAAAAAGTTTAGTTTGATTTAATGTCAGACAGTGAGGAAAAAGTTGTCTTTTTATAGTGTGTGTAAACTTCTGGTTTCAACTGTATATATTTTTAATGTAGAGAGTCTCCTGTGTAAGTACCATGTTAAAATATTCTAATAAGTATTTCCAGGGGTGGCTGTGGCGCAGGTGTAGTGTGGCCGACTACTGATCGGAGGGTCAGGGGTTCAATTCCCGCTCTGTCTGCATGTCAAAGTGTCCTTGAGCAAGACACTGAACCCCCAGTTGCTCCTGGTGGCCAGGCTAGTGCCTGTGTGTGTATGGCAGCTCTGCCGCCATCAGTGTGTGAATGGGTAGATAGCAGGATCTGTAAAGCGCTTTGGTCATCCAGAGATGGGAAAAAGCGCAATGTAAGTGAACGCCATTTCTAAGTTTTGTGTTACGAAGCATCTGATAATAGTTACCCCTTACAGATTAAACCACAACAGAGCTTTACACAGAGCATGGGCCGAAGTGATGCGCTACATCAGGGTTAAAAAACAAAAAAACTGGTCTAGATCACCCTGGAATTGGGCTTTATACATCAGTCAAAATGTGAGTTTATTTGTTTTTTTTAAATTTTCCTTGTGCGTTTCTGCACAATATTACTGGGTGCCAGAGAGCTGTGGCTGAGCTCAGCCAGTGCACAGCGCAGAGCAGACAGCTGTTCTGGAGAGCAGACTCTTTCTGCACTTCTAAAATGTAAATAACAATATCTTATGCCTGACGGGTCTGCTTTAAAATGACAGCATGAGCATTTAGTCAAACAATCATCTAAATTAAACAATACAGATTTAGATTATAATCCTCATTTTGGAGATCAGGTGGTCAAACCAACAGTGTTGTGCAGCACAAATCTCCTCCAAAATGTAGTTCTTTTGCATTTAAAGCAACTTTTGAGGTTGCCACACAACACTACCTTATTATTTTTCACTTTTCTTATAATATTGTCAATTTCTACTTTGGAAAAGTTCCTCTTTTTGCCATCTTATATAAATGCTGAGGACAAGTTGTGGGCATAGTATGTAAATTACGATCATTTCCATCCGCCAGATTTATCAATGAGTTATCGTCATACAATGAGATTGACCAGATACGCACGGTTTCAGAATTGACATGTGGACCTTGGTGTGTGATCATTTCTACACTGAAATGTGCACAGATTTCTATGTACTTTTGATACATGAGGGTCAATGTGTCTTCTGCTAGAGTCCTGGTCAAGATGGCAGCAAAAAAAGTTTTGGACAGACATCGTCATACCATAATGTCTTTTGAGTCAAGTGTATAATAATACATCTAAAGGCAGCAAGGAGTCCATATTGAACATTATTTGAAGCTCATTCCAAGCATGTTGTAGAACATAAGATTAAAAGGCAGAATTTTTTCCAGTTTCTTCTGCTTGGGAGTTAGTGAAAGTTTAGTGTATTTTTTTTAAATTTACCTGTCAAAATCATGTGCTTTGTGCTTTTGCAGGATCAGCCCACACGGTTCTCGGTAGCTACTGGTCAAAGGAACTAGGGAAAAATAAACTGCTGGGTAAGTTGCTTAATCATTTTTTTTTTTTTTTAGTTAAACTGGTGCTGATCAACTGCATATAAATTTAGAACAGTGTTTTTTTTACTAACAGATGAAATGTCATTTGCTTCTGGCAAAGGTGAAATGAGCTAATAATGACATGGCACTGCATCTCTCTTCTGTCAATTTGCGTGAATCAGTACCTCTTGACAATTGCCTGGATGGCCACCAAACCCACACAAATGATCCTAAGGTGGATCTGCATCCACGTTGTGCTAAAGGTCAAATCTGAAACTTAGAGTAGGTCTAAGTTATATACAAAAATAGAGAGATGCGAATGCCGTTTGTGACTTCCAGCAATTCCATCATTGGCCGTCTGTTTAATAAAATTATAGATATACTGACACTTATCCTGTGTGTGTGTGTGTTTGTAGCTTACCAGTGCTCAAGCCGAGGTGGGAAGCTGGAACTGGAAGTGAGAGAAGACGGAAGAATCAACATATCAGGAGAGGCAGTTACTGTGCTGCAGGGAACAATCACACTGTAGTCACAGACCCGTGTGAGACAACGGATACAGTGAACTGGAACCTGAAGAAAGAAGCTTTGTGCCACTTGACAAAAACCAGATTATAATGAATTAAAAGTAGTAAATACACAAGTACAGACTGGTAAATGTTTTAACACTTAAATGGTCCACAAGAGAGACAATTACACTTTGATTTGATTTGCATTATTTATTAACATAAGACATCAAAAATATCACAAGATTAAAAACAAATATTAAAATTGGCAATGCACAAACAAAAGATAAAACATGAACTGGTGCTAGTCTAGAAAAAAATTAAAACATCTCAGGCTGACTCAGTTAATATTAAAGTTAGAACCCCTGAGTTCTGCTTGTAGTAATAAATAGGAGTCAGGCAGTGAACTTCATGTTTAAATGGAGGAAGGAAAAAAACAGGAAAATGGCTCTAAACTGTAAAGATTTACTCATGCGAGTTTGCAAAGTCGTGGCATAAATTACTCGTTCATTTTTTTAATTCAAGTCCTGAAATGATGCAGTAAATATATTTTAAGAGGAATCAAACTATTTCAGTATGTTTTGTGTCATATTGATGGAGTAGAAGTTCTATTATATTATTAGTTCTGGTACAGCATGTTTGAAATAGAGCAGAATGATAGGATTTTGGAGTTTTGAGATGGAAAATACTACTTGCCACACACAATTAGTAATTATTAGTTTGATCTAGCCTTTTATGCTAAAGACCTAAATTCATAATTTTAACTGGCGAACTGAAACAAACTCTTTGGTCTCTACGTTTTCATAACTGGAGGTTTTCTGTGTTGTGTATGAAAATGTCTTGTTAAGCACCAGTACAATATTCTATATGTTGACTGAGATATTTGGGACCCGTGCTGGCAAAATGAGTCACTTTGAGGAAATTCTCAAAACTGAGGTAGCGTTTTTTCCATATTCTGTATTTAAAGACCTTCAAAATGATATTTAATTTGTAGGAAGTGCACAAAAACGGACCCTGAAAAAGACAATTTGTTTATCTTTTGGCTAGGTTTAAAACTCGCGTTCGATTGGTCGGGAGTTGCATCTTCCACAAAAACATGTATTTGTAGAAAGTACATTTTCTAAGCTTTCCAGTGATACCAGGCACTCATGGGGGTTTTCCCGGGACTTGTCGCTAGCAAACAAAAAGTCATAATTTATGACTTCTCGTGCCTGCAGCTCGTAGTGACACGGTGTGCATTCTGACTCATTTTGCCAGAACGGGTCACATTTGATGAAATATCTGTGAGAACACACGAGGAGTGGAGATTAAAACTACAAAACCATCACAAAGTCACACTACCAATTATGGATAGCTGCTCATTATCTTAGTGCCTTTTTCACAGAATTGATATCAACATGCAACTTTCAGAACTGGTGTTTCAGGTGTGTTATTTTAAACTGTTCAGTGTCAACAATAGCAGCTGTAGCTCAAAGATCTCCCTCAGAAGGACCTCAAAGTTAGTGGAGTTTTCAATTGTTCTGGACGGTAAGGAATTAAAATTTTAAGTAGATTTGTTACACAGAGATGGTGAGTCCTGACAGGTCATTAAGTTTAGTCCTTGCTCTGTTGTGGTCATCCACAGCCAATGCCTGCTCCGCAGTGACAGACAGGTGATCAAAGCCATCATTCACCGCTTCATAGACTTCAGTCACAGGTGCATGCTGGGTAAAGCCTTGTGGGCAGCTGGCGGGAGCTTTATAATGTGAAGTGCTGGTTCAGGAAAATAAGCTAAAAACTACGGGGAATAATTAAAAAAAACAGTTAAGAATTCTAAACTATAAGTTGTTAGACACGTTGCTACTGATAAACTTAGAATTCTTTCTAAAAGTGCTTTTGTTAATGGGTCATTTTTAGTGTGGGTATCAAGGTGATTTCTGAAGGATATCATGTTTTCTTGTTGTAGATGGTTGAGTAGTTTCTCCACTGGTGTGTAGCGCCGCAGCGTCATGGCCGAGCCCACCATCAGTAGCTTGTGTTTGGCCCTGGTAATGGCGACATTCAGACGACGCCAGTCCTTCAGCAGCTCTCCTAACTTTGATTGGAGAAAACTAGTTAAGATTCCACTCGCTATGTTGTTCAACCACACAAAGGTGCATGAAGACAAACACTTACACTTGCTTCCTCTGCAGTGCTCCTGACAAAAGACAAAACAATTAGACTTTTGTCTCGTCCTTGGTATCTGTCCACCGTGTTCACCTCCACTCCAGTGAAAGCAGGAGACTGAAGCAGAGTCGAGATGGTTTTCAACTGCTGTCTGTATGGTGCAATCACACCAATATCGCTGGGCTTACACCCCGCCTACAAATAAGCAGAGGATAATGGATGAAGTCAAAGTACTCCTATTTATGGTAATTGTGTACTAAACTAAAAGATCCATTTGGAAACTGATGTACCTTTATCAGCAGTGAAAGCAGTGTGTGTACGAGGGTAGCTTCGGTGTGATTGCTTATTCCTCCCTGCTCCACAGACTCCAGAGCAGGCACCTCAAGGCCCCAGAGGAAAGAAACAGGATTAAAATCTATGTATCAACTTTTCATTACTTTCAAACGCAGCCCAAATCTTGACAGGCCAAGTCTGTACCTAAACTAAACCAAGTGAAAAGCAAATTCTTGAATAAACTGACCTAATTTCCGGTTCCGGTTCCGCCGGACCGGTGGCGCCACACGAGTAGGCTGCCCGTTGCAACAGCCTTTTTTTATCTTCCTTCTTCTTTCTACACCTTTCACTCTTTATATATATCACGGACGCACGGATCGCCCCGGAGGTCTCCCGGGTCGGTGGACGGAGCCACGGTTTGCAGCGGGAGACGCTACAGCGGGGAGGAGCTAGTGCTAGCTAGCACTTGGCCGCCGCCCGGTGCTAATGGGAAACTCGACATACCGGGAGCTGTAGCGAAAACGACGCGGGTGCCGGGCTGGAGTTTAGGCGGCGTGCAAGAAATATAAGACAGAATAATAAAGAGCGATGGCAAGAACCAAGCAGACCGCCCGTAAAATCTACTGGAGGAAGAAGCCCCCCAGGAGACAGCTAGCCACCAGGGCTGCTCGGAGAGGCGCTCCGGCCACCGGCAGAGTGAAGAGGCCTCGCCGTCACAGGCCCGTGGCTCTGAGAGAGATCCGTCGCTGCCAGAAATCCACGGAGCTGCTCATCCGTAAGCTGCCCGTCCAGCGCCTGGTGAGGGAGATCGCTTAGGACTTCAAGACCGTCCTGCGTTTCCTGAGCTTCGCCGTCATGGCTCTGCAGGAGACCAGCGAGGCCCACCTGGTGGTCTCTTCTTCGCTAAGGGGGTCACCATCATGCCCAAAGACTTCCAGCTGGCCTGCCGCATCCGCGGAGAGAGAGCTTAGACCTTCTGCTGCACATTCACCAACCAACCATAATGCTCTGCACTGTGTCTATATATATACATTTATAGTAATATGGACATATGTTTACTAGATGTTGTTTTTTCTTGCCTTCTGATTGTTGCTCTGAGTGTTGCTATCCCTGTGCTGTTGCAATCCTGGAATTTCCCCATTGTGGGACTAATAAAGGCTTATCTTATCTTATCTTATCTTAATTTTAATGTGCTGATCTTTATTTTATATCCATCTATACTGTATGACAAGTTTACCAACTATCATACCCACCAGAGAGCAGTCCAGGAAGCAAACTGGATTATCCGGCAACAGTGTAGCCTGTAACCATGCCAGGTCATGTTGGGGATGAGTCTGAGAATATAACCTCAGCTCTGACTGGACAGAAGGCAGCAAAGGAAGGGCGAGCAGGGCTGTTGCCGTCCTTTCTGATCCACACTCCAGCCGTCCCTCATACATCAGAGTGTTACTCAAAGACATGATCTGCCTGAAAAAAAAAAAAAAAAAAAAAAAAATCACGACACGGGTTCCCAGCTACACAGCCATTAACAAAATGAACAAAAAAGTTGGTGCCTGGACCTACCCGGATTCTTTATGGCGTGACACAAAAACATAATGGCAGAGCAGAGTATAACGATTGGTGCTGTCATCATTAAAAGCAAACGTATGGCAGTACTTCGGTTTTTATGAAGTCAAACGGAAAAAAGACTTGGACAAGACCCACACCTTATGTAAGCTCTGTCAGACTAAACTAAAACATTTTGGAAACATGCGAAACCATATCGCACGTTTCCACCCGGCGGACAGAGAGAAAAAAAACTTGTGGCTGCCACCGCCGACCACAGGTCCATTGAGCAAACAATGTCAAAACTTCCACACAACTTGAAAAGGGCAAAGCGAATTGCAAAATCTATTGCCGCTTTTATTGCCAAGGATTTACACCTGTATTCCGCTGTTGAGAACCAGGGCTTCCGTGCTATGATGTGCACTGTAGAGCCGAGGTACACGTCCCATCACAGAGAGATTTTACAGACACACACAGCCATCCCCACTCTCTATGACACCAAAGCCAAAGTCATGCAATCTCTGAAGACAGCGGGTAGGATTGCTATCATGTGTGATGCCTGGACATCGATTGCCACCAAATCATTTGTAACAGTTTTGTATAAAAGGTAAATGTGATTTTCATACAGCAAAATGTTCTGGGTTCTTGGACTGAAGGATCCATCACATAAAACAAGGTTTTACAGAAACATGCAGTGTAATCCTTCTTGTACCTGTTCATTCGGTACTGTACGTTAAGCTGGACCACTGCTTCACTATGCAGCTCAAGTCGTTTAAAAAGACTTTCATCCATTCCAAGTGACCTGAAAGAAAGAAAAAAAAAATCATACTCCAGCTTAGATGTTTTTAAAGCGGATGCGAGAGTTGCGTTTTATTTTGATTGACTCTTACAACCATAGATCCTTCACCTGGCTTCCTGGTTTTGTACTATAGGTGGTAGCTGTTGATGGTCTCCAACCAAAACAAATCTCTTTGCATAGAAAAGGGGTCCAAGACAGACTGGCTGGCTGATCTGTGAAGCCTCGTCTACGATGCAGAAATCAAACCGACGACGTGTGAAAATGGGGTGTTTGATGCCCATACAGGTGGTGGCCACTACCAGCTGGAAAAAGACAGAAGAGTAGCCATATTTGATTATATATTTATTTAGATAAGCAGGGGGTAAATATACCAAAAAAATGCAATCATGATCATTATTCAAAGTTGCAGTTGTTATGTTAATATTGCATTTATTTCTTACCTCTTTGTTATAGAGCTGCTCCAGCTCAGACAGAGTGTAGACCCCCTTCTTCCTCACATTTTCTTCTGTGTATGGAAGGATGTCTGGATGAACCTGGAGAAATCACAGGAGAGGGTGTATGTCTATCCAGGGGCCAGAAAATACTAGTTATATGGGTGCACATAAACAAGCTTCAGCAGCAAAATAAGGGGTGAGCTTAAAGGTGATAGCGCATTTTGACCTCCTGGACAGCAAGTGTCGCACTTACTCTTCTAGCCCCAACTGGCTGGTAGGGACAAGTGACAACCCAGCAATGCCATTGACTGTGACCAGCTGTGACATCCATACGGCCATAGATATATATATAGGTGCAGGTGTTCTCAACTATTATAATTGTCTACAGAATATGGCACCTCCACTTGCCATGAAAATGTTCCCCATGTCCTATTTGGTGTTTGTATATATCTAGTTTAGTCAGTTCGATAGCTACGCAAGAGTGAATGAACTTGCACTTTATAACTAAAAACAAGGAATGCTGCTGATTAATAGTAACTAAAAGTAGGAGGAAAAAAGTACAAAAGGAAGCATAACTGATAAAGAGAACATTACCACAAAGCATAAATTTTAAATTGACCTTAACCATTTGAGTTCAAGAGCTGTTGTTGATGAAGGGGTTCTGAAGCTCTCTGACATTTAACGGGAGTAATTGGTTCAAACTAGTTAGGGGAATATGGAGAATGTACAGCACTTAACCCTCTACAATGACCAGTGTAAAAAGTAGCAAACCTTCTGTCCCTGGCCCAGACGCAGAAAGCCAACTCTGAAGCGTTTGAGCTTCAGCAGGATGTTGTCAACAGCGGAGTGGGTGTAGCTGGTCAGCAACACACTAAAGCCACAAGCATGCAGAATACGAACCTAAGACATACCCAAGTCAAGAAGAGGGGGACTCTGGTCAGAGGACAATTCTGATGTATATTTTTATGTAGGTCTGAAGATGGTTGTGTGGTTACCAAGGTGCAGATGGTTGTGGTTTTTCCAGTGCCGGGCATGCCAACAATGAGTGTGTAGTCTTTAGATAGCAACACCTTCTTCATGGCCTGTTTCTGGGGTTTATTGAGCCCTAAAAAGACAAAAACGTACATGCTTCAACTGCTCAAACAGACGTCACAAACAAGTGCTGCAACCATGGACTTTAATCATATTACTGAGTTTAAGAATAAAATTTGAGTTTTTTTACAGACTCTTATTTAACTGAAATCGCATACTTTACATATTTATAAAGTAATTAAATTTAAAACAAACATGAACAAAAGACAAGAAGGCTGCTTTCACAATTAACCTCATTGGTTTGGACTTTTGGACATTAAAAATTAAAGGCATGAAACCTCCCCCAGTCCAAATTAATCTGACAAAAAGAGGTGGTGCCAAAACTGAACCACAGTTTGGTTTGTTTCTACTGTAAAAACAACTTCTAGAATGGTTCAGACTTTGCACCAAACAGGATTTTACTGCAGCTGGAAAGAAGAAAAATGAGCTGCAGTGGCGCTTATGCAGAGGAAATAATCTGGTTTTTATTGAACAATGATGCAATGGTGTGAAAAAAGATAAAACCAGCATACAGCCTGCCAGAGAGCCTCAGAGTCAATAGATGTTTTTAAGAACAGGCTCAAGACCCACCTTTGTAATTTGGCTTTTAACAAACCTGCTTAACTATTACTGAAGTAGTCATTTATGTTCCGTTGTTTTGCATTCCTCTTAGTTCCATCTGTTATTAGATTTTCTCATCTTTTTATTCTGATGTGTTTTTAGTTCAGTTTGTAAGTATGGGTTTTTAGTTCCTCTTGTTCCATGTGTCCTTAGTTTCATTTAGTACCTTTTTTTTTTCCACAATATTTTTTATTGAACCTTTTTTTTTTTACAAACATAGCACAACCAATCAGACACTAACACTAAAGTAATTTAAAATTTAAAAAAAACAACACTAACAACAACAACAACAAAAATGTACTAAAAACAACAACAACCATTAACAAAACCAAGTCAACAACAATGCTCCTCTGTTTAGTCTAGGTAATCTATTACATAAGAATACATAATATACATTCACCAGTTTGGAATTTGCAAGGTCCACACATATCATTCACCTTCTTCTTCAGAAGTTATGTTTAATTTCTTTACATAATCAATGAAAGGTCTCC
The DNA here is from genome assembly GCA_020510985.1 of Pholidichthys leucotaenia. Classification (NCBI taxonomy): domain Eukaryota; kingdom Metazoa; phylum Chordata; class Actinopteri; order Cichliformes; family Pholidichthyidae; genus Pholidichthys; species Pholidichthys leucotaenia. Next base: position 344,061,553 of record CM035837.1, on the reverse strand, counting down.
ATATATTCTCAAACACATTTTCCTTTAATTTCAGTATACAGTGATCCCTCACTTATCGCGGTTAATGGGTTCCAGAACCGACTGCGAAAAGTGAAAAACCGCGAAGTAGCGTCACCCCAATGACGTCATCCATAAACAATACGTACGTTCATTCTCTCACTCTCTCATATGATACGTGTGTGTGTGTGTGTGTGTGTACATACATACGTAGATGTAAACAAAGTGTACATAAATATGTTTTTAGAACTCTTTTATTCTTATAACAAGATACGTAACTCAAGATGAAAATGATTTACTGCACAGGTTAATGAGAGCTTTACTGCTCCTCAGGTGACGCCTCATCGTGAGGTGCTGGAGGCGCAGGATCATCGAGGGCAGCTTCCGATAGAGCTGAAGCTGCAGGAGGCGGCGTAGTGCCTCGACGGTTAGACTATTTCGCACAAAATGGCACAAGAGAACAGCAAAAAGTTCCACGCGGCGAGACTAAGTAACACGAGCGATAAAAAGCAATGAATACGGTCTTCCTTCCTTCATGGGTGCTCGGCAGGGAGAGGAGGTGGGTGAGACGTCTCGGCCAATCAGCTTGCGGGGTGAAACGTCTCGGCCAATCAGCTTGCGAGATTTCCGAGCCCAGCCAACACGACAACAGCGAACAGAGAGTTATGCTGCTCTCCGTGTTGACACCTGATGGTCTAATGTAGTCTCCCTGCCTTCTGCTAGCGCCCGCCCATTATTTCTCAATTTTGAATTTTTGATGAATATTTTTGAAAAATCCGCGATGCACTGAGGGCGCGAAAGGTGAAGCGCGAAGTAGCGAAGGATCACTGTATATGTTATTCTTTCTAGTGGAAGGTTTGTTAACATCTGTCTTAACCACTGAGTCACATCTGGTCTATGAGTCTTTTTTCACAGTAGTGCAATACATTTTTTGGCATTAAGCAAACCGAGGTCTATGAATGTTCTTTCACTCTTATTAAAGTTATGCTTTTCTGGATACAGACCCAACAAAAACAGTTTAGGGCTCAACGTGAATTGTTTTGAACTTATTTTTTCAATTGTTACCCTCACCTCTTCCCAAAACATTCTGATTTTTCTACATTCCCATAAACAGTGAAATAGGGTTCCTTCACTTTCCATACATTTTGTGCATGTATCTGGTATGTTTTTGTTATATCTATTTAATTCCACTGGTGTAACATACATCCGCATTAACCATTTAAAATGTATCAGTTTAAGACGTACATTTATTGATTTAGTTTGAGCTTCTGCACAAGCCATTTCCCATTGTTCCTCTGAAATTTCAATTTGCAGGTCTTTCCAGTAATTCAGTCTTTTCTGTGAGTTTTCACTTGAGAATAGTGTCAATGAGTTATAAAACTCTGAAATAATACCCTTTCTCTTACTATCTTTCGTCAAAATTATTTCCAAGGATGAAAAAGTAGGTCGGGTGAGAACATTATTTTGATTTGATCGAATAAAATTTCTAAGCTGAAGATATTTAAAAAAATGTGTTCTATTAAGATTGAATTTAATCCTCAGTTCTTCAAAAGACATTATGTTATCTGAGCGTGACAAATATAAGTCTTGAATCTTTTGAATCCCTTTTAAATTCCATACTTTAAATACAGCATCCGCTCTCCCTGGTGTAAAATATTGATTACTCCATATTGGGCTAAATTGTGACAATAAGTGTGGTTCTTTTAAATATTTTTTGGTTTCACACCATATTTTGATCATGTGCTTTACAATTGGATTTTTAACTTGTTTCTGTAATTTTTTAGCCGAGTCTGAGTATATGAATAAGGGAAGAGGTAAAGGTAAATTGTATGATTCCATTTCAGTCCAGTGAGGGAGATCATTTGATGAAAAATAATATGTCATAGACCTCAGTTGTGCTGACCAGTAATACAACATAAAGTTTGGACATTTCAGACCTCCAAGATCAAATGGTAAATATAGTAAGGACAAACGTAATCTAGCCTTCCTATTGTTCCATATAAATTCCACTAACTTTTTTTTAATTCTTGAGAATAGATCTGAAGGTGGTGGTAAAGGAATGTTTTGAAATAAAGTATTTTTGGTAAGATATTACTTTTAAGTATATTAATTCTCCTGATCATCGACATTGGTAGTGACATCCATCTCTGAAGTAACTCATTAATATTTGTCATTAAGGCTTCATAGTTGGCATTGGCGACTGATTCTAGCTTAGGCAAAATTTGAATTCCTAAATATTTAAACTGATTTACAACATTGAATTGATTTACCTCAGGAGCTGGATGATTTCTCTGGGTCTCATTTAGCATTAATATTGAAGATTTTGTTTTATTTATTACCTCCGCCAAGGAGGTTATGTGATCATCGGCGTTGGTTTGTCTGTCTGTCTGTCTGTTTGTTAGCAAGGTAACTCAAAAACTTATGGACGGATTTTCATGAAATTTTCACAGATTGTCAGAAATGGGGTATCCTACAGATGATTACATTTTGGTGGTGATCCGGATCACCGTCCAGAAGAAAACCCGCCATTACGGAAAATGCCATTTTCGTGAATAACTACTGAACCACTAATCCTATCATTGTCAATCCAATTGCTAGTCATATGTTTTCGTGGTCAAGGAATCTGAAAACGTACACACAAACACTGTATGGGGGGAACTGTGGCCGCCATTATGGAAAATGCCATTTTCGTGAATAACTACTGAACCACTAATCCTATCATTGTCAATCCAATTGCTAGTCATATGTTTTCGTGGTCAAGGAATCTGAAAACGTACACACAAACACTGTATGGGGGGGGAACTGTGGCCGCCATTACGGAAAATGCCATTTTCGTGAATAACTACTGAACCACTAATCCTATCATTGTCAATCCAATTGCTAGTCATATGTTTTCGTGGTCAAGGAATCTGAAAACGTACACACAAACACTGTATGGGGGGAACTGTGGCGCTTGGCGGAGGTCTGCGCTCTCCGAGTGCTTTTCTAGTTTTATATCCTGATATTTCCCCAAAGTTCTTTATTAAATTTAACAAGGTCGGAATTGATTTTTTAAAATTCGACAAACAAAATTATGTCATCGGCATACAGGGAGATTTTATGTTCTGTTGGTCCTACTTTAATTCCATATATTTGTGGATGTAAACGTACTGCCATCGCTAAAGGTTCAATTGCCATAGTAAACAGTAAAGGTGAAAGTGGACAGCCTTGTCGACATCCTCTATTGATTTTTATTGATTTTGAGATATTGCTGTTTCTTAGGATTTCTGCTGTAGCATTATTGTATATTATCTGGACCCATTTTATGAAATTATTTCCAAGTCCAAACCTTTGTAGGACTTCAAAAAGATAGGGTCGAATGGCCCTATCTAAGGCCTTTTCGGCGTCCAATGATAGGAGAGCTGTATCCGGTGCTTCTTTATTGGAATAAATAATATTAAATAGTCTTCTTACATTATGGAAGCCTTGTCTTCCCATTATAAAGCCATTCTGATCTCGGTTAATAATATTTGGTAATATTTCTTGTAGTCGTTTTGCTAAAATTTTACAGATTATTTTAAGATCAGCATTTAATAGGCTTATTGGTCTCATGTTTTCACATTTATTAGAGGGTTTACCTGGTTTTGGCAACAGTATAATTAAGGCATTATTCATGTATGGTGGTAAATTACCATTTTGAAATGCTTCTAAAACCATTTCCAAAAGTGGTTTTACTAATTTATTCTTAAATTTTTTATAGAGGTCAACTGGAAGACCATCTGGTCCTGCTCTTTTTCTTGATTTCAGAATCAGAATCAGGTTTATTGCCATTGTTCATGTAGTACACAAACTAGGAATTTGTCTCGGTACAATGCTGCAACATTAAACATGATAAGATAAGAGAAATAAACTATACATGTAATAAAGTGTAGGATAAGATTAAGTGATACTGGTCAACAGTTAAAATATATATTAGCCAGCAGCATATACTGTGGAGAACTATATAGTGCAGTCGGTAATGCAGGAAGAAAACAGTGATGATTGACATGAGTCTGGTTGAGCTGCTGTACATGGTGCACGAGAGTCACTTAGTGTTCAGCAGTCTAATGGCAGAGGGGAAGAAGCTGTTCATGTGACGGGAGGTTTTAGTCTGGATGGACCGAAGTCTTCTACCAGAGGGGAGGGGGGCAAACAGTACGTGACCAGGGTGTGAGGGATCGGCTATGATCCGGCCAGCACGCCTCCGGGTCCTGGAGATGTACAGATCCTGGAGAGATGGGAGCTTGCAGCCGATCACCTTCTCAGCAGTGCGCACGACGCGCTGCAGCCTTAGTCTGTCCCTGGCAGTGGCTCCTGCGTACCACACGGTTATGGAGGTGGTGAGGATGGACTCGATGATGGCTGTGTAGAACTGCACTAACATCTTGGTGGGTAGCTTGAGCTTCCTCAGCTGCCGCAGGAAGAACATCCTCTGCTGGGCTTTTTTGATGAGTGAGCTGATGGTCAGCTCCCATTTGAGGTCCCTGGTGATGGTAGTGCCTAGGAAGCGGAAGGAATCAGCAGTGGTGATGGGAGAGCCTGAGAGGGTGAGGGGGGGCAGAGGAGTAGTGACTTTCCTGAAGTCTACAATCATCTCCACTGTCTTCAGAGCGTTCAGCTGCAGGTTGTTATTGCTGCACCAGGACGCCAGCTGGGCCACCTCTCTCCTGTAGGCGGACTCGTCGCCGTTGGAGATGAGCCCGATGAGGGTGGTGTCGTCCGCAAACTTGATCAACTTGACAGACTGGTGGCTGGAGGTGCAGGAGTTGGTGTAAAGGGAGAAGAGTAGGGGGGAAAGTACACAGCCCTGGGGTGATCCGGTGCTGATGCTAGTATAGTCTGAGACAGTCTTTCCCAGCCGCACATGCTGCCTCCGGTCCGTCAGGAAGTCGATGATCCACCTGCAGAGGGAGTCAGGTACGTTGAGCAGGGCGGATGGTGTTGAATGCGGAGCTGAAGTCCACAAACAGGATCCTGGCGTAGGTTCCCGGGGAGTCCAGGTGCTGCAGGATGGAGTGGAGGGCCAGGTTGACTGCATCGTCTACAGACCTGTTGGCTCGGTAGGCAAACTGCAGCGGGTCCAGGAGAGGGGTGGTGATGGACTTGAGGTGGGACAGGACCAGGCGCTCAAAGGACTTCATGACTACAGAGGTGAGCGCTACAGGTCTGTAGTCATTAAGTCCAGTGATCCGTGGCTTCTTGGGGACAGGGATGATGGTGGAGGATTTGAGGCAGGATGGCACGTGGCATAACTTAAGGGAGGTGTTAAAAATGTCTGTGAATACAGGAGCCAGCTGTTTCATATTATCAATGGCTTGCCCAACTTCTTCTTGACTAATTTTAGACTTCAGGATCTCCCTGTTTTCATTTGGAATACACAGTATAGATAATCCACCCAAAAACCAATTTAGTTTTGTTAAGTCAGTTTCATTTTTTGTATCATATAGTTTTTCATAATAATCTCTAAAGTGTGGCACATATGTTGGGTTCATATTTTCCACAAATGTATTGTTGTATGTGTATTGGGTGCTTCACATCTCGCGGGACAAAGAAGGTCTGGATCTGCAGAGGTCTGCAGGAGATAACGAGGAGGTGTGAGATTTGGCCTTTGTCTCAGAGAAGATGCCCCAGAGGGATTTCCGGATCATCGAAGAATAAGAGACAATGGTGAAAGATCAAAGACTTGCATTGTGACTGGGATTAAGTACCATGTGACTGTATGTTTGCTAAAGCACCATGTGACTTAGGTTTCGATGCTCCAGGAGTATAAGAGTGTGATGTTTCATTGATCACTCTCTTTTCTTGTTGAGAGATTGCTAGAGTATGTGTTCTGACAATAAAGCTGAACCTGAGAAATAAACTCAGCCTCATCCTTGAGCACATTCTCTACAAAAGGCACTATTAATTTCTAAAGGATCTATAACTACCTGTCCGTTACTTATAATACTGGTAATTGGTGTTTTAGATTCTAATTGTTTAATCTGCCATGCCAGTAATTTTCCTGATTTTTCACTTTGTTCATAAAAAGTTTGCTTCAATCTTAGAAGACTCGAGGCAGCTCTATTCGCTGATTTTTTTGTCATATTCAGCTCTCAGAATCAGTAATTCGTTCTCTAACTGTGGGTTACTTCCTGCATACACTTTTTCTTGAAGAATTTTTATTTTACGTTCCAATTGGACTCTCTCCTCTCGGGTCTTCTTAGATTTTGAACCTGTATAACTAATAAAAGCTTTGAAAGCCTCCCACTTTATACATGCTGTTGTTTGTGTAGTATTAATATCAAAGAACTCATCTGTTTTTCTATGTACTTAACAAATTCCTCATCCTGAAGCCATTTATGCTGAAAATGCCACCTACCTGGATCCTTTGTCAATTTCTTATCTACATATACTAGACAGCAGGGTGCATGATCAGAGATCACAATGTTATCATAGAAACAGTTTTGAATCTTGGACCTTAATTCTGTAGAGATCAAAAAGTAGTCTATACGTGAGAATGTCTTATAGGTATTAGAATAACAAGAATAGGCTTTGACTTGTGGTTTCATTTCTCTCCATATATCTAGCAATCTCAATTCTTTCATAAAATGATTAATGGTCACCCTACATCCATTGTGTGTACTGTCCAGTCCTGTTGATCCATCTATACTGGGATTCAATGCACAATTAAAATCCCCTGCTATTATATGTTGCCCTGTAAGTGATGATAAAGTAAGGAATAAATTAACAAAGAAGTTTTGATCATCAATATTGGGGCCGTATAAGTTCACCAGATTTATATTTTCTAATAACAAAGATCCTTGGATGATTAGATATCTTCCAAATTTGTCTCCAGTTACATTTTTCACTTGAAATGGGACTGTTTTGTGTATGAGAGTCATAACTCCCCTGGCTCGGGATGAAAATGATGAGGTGAACACATTACCTTGCCATCTTCTCCTAATTCTTTTTACATCCTCCTCTATTAGATGAGTTTCTTGTAAAAATACAATTTTTGAGTCTATGTCTTATTTTATTCATAACTTGTTTAAGTTTTTTAAGATTTTGTAGACCTCTGCAATTCCATGAAGTTAAATTAAGATTAACGCTTTGATCTATGATCAGTAAAGAGTTTGAGATTACCTTGCAATATGAACATACTCTTACAGAGAAGCAAAAACATGGATGATGGAACATTCATCCTACAAGCTAAACAAAAACAAATTCCCTTTCCCCACATTCGTGGTAATCCCCCCAAAATCAAAAAAATTCCGTCTCCCGTTATAGCTAGTGACTGTTCCACACCTGCGAGGATCAGTCAAACCACTCTCTCTTTCTCCTCTCAATCACCCTGACACTACTACTATTCTTATAACATTAACTCTCTTCTGTAGTTTTTTCAGCATAACTTCAAAGTTTTATAGCAACGTTGTACATCATAGCTTTTTTTTTTTTAAATACAGTCTGTATTTTGTAGACTTGTTATATGTTTCAGATCAATCAGATGTCTGTACATACGCTTAAATGTTCTACCTTTGTCATGTTCATGCTTAGCTCCCACCAGTCTCCTTTTGGATTTGCTTGATGAGCTCCTGCGCCTCTTGAGGGGTCTTGAAGGTGTGGGTTCTCCCCTTATATGTGACCAGCAGTCTTGCCAGATGAATTACGCTGTGACGAATCCCGAGGTTGCGCAGCTCTTTGCGGGCGGGGTCGAACTGCTTCCTTAATTGTTGAATTCCTGTGGCCAAATCCGGATAGAACCGCACCTGTTGATCCTGGTATTTAATTTCCCCTTTAGTTCGCGCAGCATTGGTGACTGTCATCTTGTCTCTGTAGTTGAGGAACTTCATAATCAGCGTCCTTGGTGGTGTCTTATTATCTCTCGGTGGGCCGATTTGATGAGCGCTCTCTAAAACAACCGATGACTGCAGATCCGCGTTGTTCAGCGCTTCTGGAATCCACTTTTCCAAAAAGGAACATGGGTCCTGTCCCTCCGCTCCCTCCGGGAGGCCCACCAGCCTCAAATTATTCCGTCGCGAGCGGGATTCCAAGTCTAGGATGTTATCTTCCAGATGTTTCCATTTTAATTCCAGTGTTTGCAGCTTAATTTGCAGGCTGGTGACGTCATCCTCAGCGCTTGATATTCGGAGCTCCGCCTGCGACATTCGCTCCATACAGTCGTTTATTTCTTTCCTCATTCCTTCTATTGCTGCTATAATCCCATCAAATTTAGACGAAAACTCTGTTCTCATGGAGGTGATGGCAGCGAGCCCTACGCTTGTCCCCTCCCCAGCAGTTCCCGCTCCGCCGCTGGCTCCATCCTCCGCCATTACTTCTGGAGTTTTCCCTGCCTCGCCTTGAGCGTGGAAGTCCTTTAGCTTGGATTGTTTTGTCGAATTACCTTTTCCTCCACCTAATTTTCCAACCTTGGTCTTTACCATATCCACGCCAAAACACTGGGATGGGTTTTTGTTCCAACGGAGAGAGTTTTAGTAAAATTTTTAGATTTACAAGCAGAGCAGTGTGAAACACGTCTTCCTACGTGGCCGCCATAACTGGAAGTCCCCATTTAGTACCTTTTTAATCTGGCTTTTAACAAACCTGTTTAGCTATTATTGAAGTGGTCATTTATGTGTTGTTTTATGTCCCTAGCTCCATTTGTTTTTACATTTTCTTATCTCTTATTTTGATGTGTTTTTAGCTTAGTTTATAAGTATGGGTTTTTAGTTACCTTTGTTTTATGTGTTCTTCACTTCATTTTGTATTTTATGTGTTTTCCTCAGTGGAGCCGCTCATGCCGGATGCTGCTTGGCCCATTTGCAGGGGTGTTGGTCTCGTGGGGCACTCTGGCTTGGGTGGGTGGGGGCTCTATGCCATTACCTTACAGCTGTGATGTGGGCCCCGGTCTGTCCTGGTCAGGGTGGCCTCGGTGGCACACCCTGTGGTCATGGGTTGTGTAGTCTTCTGGCATGGGGGGGGCTCCACAGGATGGTGTTCCTTCACATGGTGCCTTGGTGCCGAGCTATGTCTCTTATTTTATATGTGTGTGAAAGAAGTGGGGAGTGGTGCATATGCTTGTGTGTGTGTTGGGGGGGGGGTATCGTGCAAATATATGTATTTAAATTTGTCTACTGCTTTTATCAATGTAAAACACTTTGCACACAGGGATGGCAACAGGAAATTCTGATTTCAGCTGAAATCTAATTTGGTCGATCGACTTATGGGGGGGGGCCGGGGGGGCGCAGCCCCCCTGAAGCTGGGAGGTTTTCAGTAAAACATAAGTAATTTAGACTGAAAAAAATGATAAAAAAAAAATGAAATACTAGACTTGGATAAATCATTAAATTTAATGAAAAGTTAACTTACTTTTTCTTCAATGTTGTCTCACTGTCTTTAGTCCAACATATTTAACAGTTCTATAAGAGTTTATTACACTATTTACACTGGTCACCAAGTCACTTCTAATGTGAAACTTTCTTCCTTTTGGCAGCAAGCTGTGTCAGTCTCTGAACTTTGAACTTCATCTCCTTTTCCGGTTTCTTCAGAAACTGTCCGAGTGTTTCTGTTACCTCGTCGAACTTTGAGCCAATTTTCACCTTTACCGTCACTTTTCTCTCAAGCCAATTCCATCGGAACTTATTTTTGACACTTTTGTCTATTTCTAGCACTGATGACTCCTGATCCTTCGATAAAAATCTCATAATTCCGCTGAAAACAATACCGAACGCTCAGAATTCCAACACGAACCAGGGATGTGATTTGGGGTTGGGGAAATTATCTGAAAATTTAGCAGGGGGTCTGGGAGACACAGTCCCCCAGCGGGGTTGGGGCAAGGGGGGCGAAGCCCCCCGAAGCTCCTGGGTTTTTATGATTTTTAAGTACCAGAACTGTGCTTAAATGACATAAAACAAACAGCTGAATGCCACTTATTACTGTATAATATTGACTTATGTTCCAAGAAGATAGCATTCCTAAAATATTCCAACAAGCATTATCCATCACATGCTTTAACACTTGATCAAATCAAAATCTGTTAATTTTATCTATTCCATAATAGAAATAAAATTCCAACATACCATTACTTTTTATAATTTCAGCATTCATTTCAGATCACCAGTTTCAATCTCCATTGAGTCTTGAGCAGTTCATTTTGCACAATCACTGATGCAGCCAAGTCTTAGAAATATTCAAAAGTTATGAGTCATTGTCCACTGTGCACTGTTAATTTCAAACTGTTTGGAATCATAAAAGTAATGTAACTAAATTGTTTTGCTATTTTTTTCTCCTCAACATCAATGTCAGGGCGCTGCAGGAGTTTTGGGGGATGGTTAACTTTTATAACCGTTTCCTCCCACGCAGCCCAGCTCATACAGCCGTTGTACGCTGCACTCAAGAAACGGAAACTGGCGGACAGAGTCGACTGAACTTCTGAACGGCAGCAGGCGGTCTGAGGTTAAAACAGCTCTGGCAAACACTGGCGCACCCAGACCCGGCGGCTCGGCTAGCGCTCACTACCGACGCCTCGGACATGGGCATAGCGGCCGTCGTGGAGCAATGCGTTGCCGGTTCTTGGCAGCCGCTCACCTTTTTTTTTAGCAGGTCTTTGCACGACAGTGAGCGTAAATACAGTGTGTTCGACAGAGAGTTAATGGCTCTCCACCTGGCCATACGCCACTTCCAGTTCTGCCTGAAAGGGCGCACCTTCACTGCGTTCGTGGACCACAAGCCGCTAACGTACTTTATCTTCCTGGAAGATAAAATAAAGCGGAATTCGGCGAATTACTGGAAAAATCACATCCCTGAGAACAAGCCGCCATGAGACAAAGCATACAATGAGCCATTTGATTGGTCCAATCGTTTGCAACTATCCAATCGCAGGGCTGTTTACAATACAGCAGTAGCTTGAGTACATAACATCCGGGTTATCGCAGGAGACTTGACCCGGGGAAGCGCCGAGCGCTTATGTAATCGTGTTGATTTTCGCTAAAATCGGTGACAATAAGGTACCTTAGCCCCCCTAAAATTTTCTCAACGGATTTAGATGATTCACAGAAAAGATCAATTTGAAAATAAATCGGCGGAAATCCGTGGATTGGCGGAAAATTGCCATCCTTGTGCACAGCATTTAATGTTTGAAAAGTGCTATACAAATAAAGTTTGATTGATACAGTAATAAAAACATGAACTCTGGTTCAGACTTTCAGGTGTAAGAATGCCCTAAAACATCAGGACTCCATCACCTTTAAGGATGTCAGCCACAGCATCCTTGACCTCTCTGGGAAGAACTGAACTTAGGTTGGAGATGAACTCTGGAGGACGAAGGTCAACAATCAGCTCCCTCATACGATCGCTACACAGACAAAAAAAACAGATCCCATCTTTTCAGGCACCAGATCATGCAGCAATGATCAAATATGGAAGTTATGAGAGAATCTGGTGTCATAACTTTATGTTTACCTGTCCAGGGAGTTTTCCATCAGTCTGGAGATATTAGTGAGATGAGTGCTGAGGCCAATCACACCCTCATTACCATCCAGTCGAAACAAAACACCAGAGAACTTAGAGAGATCTCTGTTAATCACATTAAACACAAACAGGGGAGCTGTAAATGACAAGTCCAAAGACTAAACAATTCGCTGTCTGCATTTCTTACCTGTCCAATGTACAGCTGATATTTGTCTTGCTGATGTCACACAGGTGACCTGTTGCTAAGCCAACAAAGCGACCCTCCAGATCACTGACAACAATCCAATCCCCACTGGCCAGACCGCAGTTGGTCAAACCCTGCTGTGACGCCACAGTGTTGCGCTGGAAGCGATGGAGGAAAACACCTTGGGTCTGGATACAGACTGGACCTGACAGCTTCAGATTCCCAACACAGCTCCCATTTTTCTCACTGAAAATAAGTCAAAGTAAACCAAACAGAAAACTTAAGTAAATGCAGATAATACAAACATTTGGAAAGGCCCAAATATCAACATCTGTATTTAGAAGTACAGGCCCGTGCCTTTCCTCGACTGACTGAAGCCACACACGCTTTCGACTGTTCTTAGCCTCCATGGTGCCAGACTCCAAGCAGCACAGCAGCAGCCAGTGAGAAAAATACTTCAGATGTTGCAGGGTCAGGTGACTGGTCTCTTGGTGCAGAAATTCACGGACAACATCCTCACTGGCATCTGGGGAGCTGTTATCTACTACCCTGAATGAAGATGAAGACATTTAATTCAAGAGAAAAAAGATTGGAGAAATGTGAAAAGATGAAAGAAGAGAGACAAAATTTACCTCTCATATAAAGCACAGTTTCTCCTCTGCGGACAATACTGGCAGGTTTGTCTGTTCGTCAGGATGTCTGGAAGTCTAGACAGGCAGCTCCGGTTTTCCTCTTTCTTCACACAGTTGTGAATGTAATGAACCAAAGTGTTCCTCAGGGTCAGCAACTCTGATATAAATCCACAGTGAGTTTAAGAAAAAAGGTGTAAAGGCTGTTTAGAGATGTGTGTTATGATCAGGCACACAGGTTAGTTAATGAAAGCGGGAAATGTGAGGAAATCAACACTGATAAATAATGTTAAAGGAGACATGTCATGCCCTTTTTTCCCCACATGTTGACACAGTTGCCCAAATAAAGCATCATTTGGGAGAAGGGTTTGTGGTTTGAGTGATCAGTATGATAGGACTGGTCCTGGGGTATGATTAGCACAAAAACAAACCCGAATGACTGAATGGCTGGTTCGGCTTGTTGTGGCTACACACAGCTAGCAGCTAACCCTAACGCAGCGGAGGAGCTATCTCAGAGTATAATGAAAGCATAAAGTATAATGAAATAAGCTAAAATAAATAGGAATGAGATATATTGTCATTGTCAAGTGTTGGTAGATGAACTGCCTCTGTTGGATGGCATGGATGAGTTATGTCAACAGTAGCCATGGTGCTAAACTAACTCAGCCAGCTATGCTACTGACGTCATTACATGGCCATCCCAACCAAACGGCAACAAAATAAGCCAGAGTAATGCCTGGGAGTAAGATATGGAGCAGTGGTGGCCTAATAGTTAAGGATTTGAATTGGTGGTGGTGGTGGGGGGGGGGGTTCAATCCCAGGACCAGTAGGATCAGATCTGGGTGGGACAGATAACATAGTGTTTGCTCCACCCTCTTTAACCCCACTGTGGTGCCTTGAGAAAGGCCCTTAACCCCAGCTGCTCCAGTGGAGCTGCTCAGTGGCCACAGGTCAGTCTGTGGTTGTACTGGACAGCTTCCAGGTGTGAACTGGTAACTTGTGTGAGTGTGAACAGGGCATCCTTGAAAAAGAGAGGCTGCCTCTCAATAGAACTACCTTGTAAAAATAAAGGTTAAATAAATAAAAAAGTGCTTGAATGTGGATTAATGAACCTGCTGTAAAAAGGGGAGAGTTGAATATATAAAGAGGAAGAATAAATACTGCAGGTCCACTAAGCTAACTAGGCTAGTGGTGGTCCCAGTGTATTGTTTCGGAAGCTCATGGGGACATGTCTAGTCCACCGTCATTAAAATAGGAGGTGATATGAGGGGAATGTTATCATTCCACTGAGCTCTGGCTGTTATGTCACAGGTGGATACAAACCTGAGCGTCTCACTGAGACCTACTGAGACCAGGAAGGACCAAAACAAAGTAACAGGACTGTGTTTTTTCCCCAGAGATTCTGCATAGGTAGCCACTCCAGATACCCAAATTTATGGCCAAAAGCTTTGAAAAAGTAAAAAAAATAAAATAAAAAATAAAAAAATGACTGAATGTCCCCTTTAACACCTGCATACTGCACCTCTATGGTCCATGTGGCTGGGTACTACAGGGTACATGTTGCCAGTCTTGAGATAAAGCAAGAAGCCAGCCTCAGGATTGTACCTTTCCAAGCTCATAAGAGTGTAAAGAATCACCTAAAAGCAGAAAAACACTGTTACCCTGACTAAAAGGCCTACATGTGTATGTCTGCCTCAGTGAGCAAAGCTGTGTTTTACCGACCTGACTGCGATGTTCTATGGAGTTCGACTCCCTTCCCGTTTTCAGCTCTAGGGGGATGATTTTGTTCTCTGATATTTTGCCATTTCGTGGTCTTTGTATTCGAACACGAGCCGTCACGTCAATTTTCCCTTTTAAGCCAAACCTTGGGGACCAGACATTCTCCTCTATGTCAGCCAACTCTGTGATGGTGACGACAGAGTGAGTGTCCTGACACCTGGTTGGAGCGTGACTGCCGGTCATCCTGAGGTCGTGGAGACAGAAATGGAGTTAACTACCATTTAAATACCTAATTACACTGACTGCTGATTAATATTCTGCAGAGTTAATAAAGTTTGGCATAATTACATTTTAAGACTGATAGCTTCGGGTGTTGAGGCACTGAGGTATTCCTTTGCCCACTGTTCCAGTGAGGGCAGATAAGTGAGCAGCTCCTGCTTCATCTCCTCCTGGGTTACACCTAAACTGTACCTGTAAACACATGAATGGGACAAAAGCATCCACAAAACGCTTAATGACATACTGGAAGTTAATTACTCCTGGAACTTGGAAATCAATTCCAAACAAAATATACAGCTAACTTCAGTGTTGCATCATTTCTTTATAACATGTACTGCCCTGATCTGTGATAAAGGATAGAGTAGTGTTGTAGCTGAGACCAGAAGAGATCAGAGTCTTCCAAGACCAAGACGAACCAAGGCCACTGTGCATGTAGATCTCGGTCTTGAGGAGACTCTGGTCTTGACTACAACACTAGGTTGGGGCTAAAATATTAGGCTCTGTAACAGGTTGTAGTAGCTTGTAAATTTAATGCCAGCAACATCACGAGCCAAAGTGCCCTGAAGAAAAAGTTGCTCAAGTTGGAACATAAACACATGAATTGCTGAATCAACTTCACTGGTGTACTCGTGTGTGTGTGAATTGGTATGCAGTATTGTCACCATGGTCATGTAGCTTGTTTTTTTAGAAGAATATTGACTGTATAAAAAGAATGATATTAAGGAAGTTAAATCTCAGACGTTTGAAAACCTTTTTAAGGTCACTTGATAATCCCGACATGTGACACACCAGTGAAATTCAAGGGTTTTTTTTTTTTCTCTTGTTAACATGTCTGTAACATGTTTTTATGACTTACAAGACATATCAAGAGTGAAATCACTATTGCAGGTCATGTCTGTGTTTTTCTACTGTGAAAGTTTAGTTAAGCTCCTCTGATTGGAAAAAGGCAGGTTTATATTGAGTGTTTTTGTGATGTCACTATAACAGGTGAACCAATCAAGTCTAAGCATCCATCCATCCATCTTCTTCCGCTTAATCCTTTTCAGGTCGCGGGGGGGGCTGGAGCCTATCCCAGCATCATTGGGCAAGAGGCAGGGTACACCCTGGACAGATCACCAGTCCATCGCAGGGCCAACACAGAGAGACAGACAACCATTCACTCTCACAGTCATACCTAAGGACAATTTAGGATCCCCAGTTTGATACCAATTAACCTAACTTGCATGTTTTTGGCATGTGGGAGGAAACTGGAGAAATCCCAGAGTAAACCCACGCAGACACGGGGAGAACATACAAACTCCACACAGATCACTGTTGGTTGGGGGCTGGGATCGAACCCAGGATCCCCCAGCCAAGGGTGAGTTGCTGTGCTGCCGCAGTGCTAACCACTCCGCCACCGCACTGCCCAGGTCTAAGCATTGGCTGTTCAAATTTGCCAGCTTGCAGTGTTCTGTGTGCTGTGCTCATGGAGGAGAAGCGATGCGTTGGTGTCCTTGTGGGCAGGCCTAATTATTAGATCCTAGCGTTCCAAGGAGGAAACAGGCAAAAGTTTCCACAAACAAATGTAAGACAGTGAAAGTTTTTCTTTGCTGTTGGAAAAACAAACATAAGATACAATTTTAGACGATGCAGATTTGTTTTTAAGGGGATTTATATCCACTGCAGTGTGTCTTTAACTAGATTTTCATCAGTGCGCCACTTTAATTGTTGGTGGCTAAAGTTGTGCACGGTGATTGGCTGTTGGGACGGAGCTCACAGAAGCTAAAGATTCAGAATGACTGGAATCAGCATCAAGAGTAAGTGAAAGCTAAAAAAAGTGCTATTTATTGGCACTTCCAAAAAAGAGAGCACAATAATGGCTTTCATGGAGGCATCCATCTTGGTTTGTTTGACTTTATGAAAATGTTGTGTTGGAACATGTTTAATGGTCAGAAATCCAACTTCAGGGAGGAGACCATGTGGCAACTTTCTCTGACTGACAGGGAAAATCTGATCGAGGACAACTCCTGGTACATACTGTAGGCTTAAAAAGTTCAACTGTAAAACACAATATCATAATGAAACATTTACCATTTGCTCAAATATGCATGATCTTTAAGATTACTGTATCACTAAGTATCAATACTGTTATTAGATGTTATGTTAGACAAGAAACACAGTAATATATGAATGATAATACATCAGTTAAACTGCTCACATATCTCCCAGGTAGCGGGGACTGTGTAGTGCCTCATCAGCTAGCTTAGTCAGTGTCCCCAGGGAAAAATCTTTGGCTGTTGCAGCTCTCTGAAACACTTCATGGACCATGGTGCCATTCAGCATTTGTTTGCTGCCACCGTCAAAACTCTGCCCCAAAGCAAACACAAACAGCAAGAGGTTAAGAGATCTTTTCTTTGAAAACAAAGGCTGTATAAATCTTGAAATCAAACTGATCAGCCAAAGATTCCCTTTTCTTTCAAAGCTGAGCTCGAAGTCAAGAGAGGTTAAGAGGAGATTAACGGTATAACAAAAAAAAAAAAAATAAATTTACTATATAACACTGCCCAGATGTTTAAGTGCTTTACATGCAAGATAATGAATAGCTAAATAAAGGAAGTTCTGCTTGAAAAAAGCAGGTTTTAAGGCTTGATATAAAAGCCTCTATGGAGAGGGAAGCTCCAAGATGGAGTTCTGCAAGTGTGGGAAAAGGAGCAGAAGACTTTATCTTCCATTGTCAGAGTATGTCATGTGGAGCTGAAGGGAGTGACTTGAGTGTAGGAATCAGGAGGGTTTATGGACACTCGAGGTCACTGAGGAAGCTGGGGCTTTGGCTGTTTATTGTTTTATATGTCAAAGAGAAGATTTCTGATTGAACCCTGCAATGGACTAGGAGTTAGTGAAGTTGGGCCAGCACAGGCCAATTTTTTTTTTTTTTTAGAACCTGTGAGGACTCTGGAAGTACTGTTCTGGATGAATTGCAGATGGTTGATGAACTTGGCAGGGAGATCAAATAGAAATGTATTACAATAGTCAAAATGTGAAAAAATAAATGCATGACAGTTTTGCAGCATCATTGAAATACACGATAAAGTAAAATTAAAAATAACAGCAGAAGAGTTTCTAAAATACATCTGCGTTGTTTAGTTGGTGAACCTATTTTTATTTGACTTCAATACCTGATAGTTTAAATAAACCTTAAACATCATACCATCCCAGAATGCATCGTGATGCATTTTACATGGACAATAAATAGGAAAAGGGGATTCAGTGGACCTGTGTACAGAGTGGATGCAACAATTTTGTTCAACTTGAATAAAGTGATTGGCTGATATATTTATAGTCCTTTAATTGCCCTGCAGGATGTGGTGATCTGCCGTGGAATCACAATGAAACCACTGAGAGATGGGCCGGAGTGACGCGAGGCACACCGCCAAACCAGGTGGTAACAGTGATGGCTATAAGGGTGACTAAGATCTGAAGAAAATAACAATATAAGCCACGCTTACAGCGAGTGTCCTGATACCAGTGTTAGCTTGTGGGCTAATAGGCTACCTTTAGCCAGCTGTGCAAGTCACCAGTCTCTGGTACAGGCGATCTGCCGTGGAATCACAACGAAGCCTCCAGCTCGCTGCAATCAATATGGCCCAGGACCAGAGGCTGCTGGCTCTCACAGCCAGCTCTCCCACCATCCTCCGGGGCTTCCTGCCGCTCTCGCAGGCAGCGTAGTCACTCCAGCTCCCAGCTGGCTGTCCCACAGAGCGAGACACTGTTCTTTGAGATCACTTGGCTCGGCCAGTAGCCTCGGGTCACGGGCCAGGTCTCGGTTGCGGCGATCAGGGGAGCCGTCTGGTGCATGGTGCTACCAATTTGTTGTGGAATCACGGCAAAATTATTGGGAGATAGGCCGGACTGACACGAAATACGCCATTGACTGTGGATCAGTGAACCAGAGTGCTGCTCATCCAAGCTAGAAGGCTAGAAGCTAGTCAGCTAATGGCTAACTGACGTAAGCGGGAGGGCAGAGTTGAATAGGTGAAGGATGTTTCTTAAAGTGACAGGCTTTAAATCAGAGCGTTTCAAGAAAGTCAGGAAAAATACAAAACAAATTTGCTTCAATAATTTAAAAAATTTCAAGAAAATGTGAACAAAATATCACAAACATTTCATTAAGATGTGTGAGCTATTAAAATGTGGAAAAAGTGCAGTCAATGACCCCTTTAATCTACAAAAGACAAAACACATGAATGCCTCGCGTACATCTTTGATAGCGCTCCTACCTCTATGACATAACAGTCACCATCATAAATACAATGAGGCCTACTGGGTAAAACTCATACCTTGAACATGTCTCCCAGCACTGCACGCCTCATGCAGCGGATGGAGCTGGAGACGCTGGTGCCAGAAATGAGGCTGTCGGGCAGTAAAACCAAAAAACCCTGCTCTCTGTCCACAAGCCAGGACCCACCATCATAGCAGCCCTCCAAATGAATGACATCACCATGACAAACGGGTGTCATCTCCCTGAAAACACCCAGTAAAAGATAGGCAAGTGTATAAACATGGGATGAAAAATGCAAACATGGTATTATATTAATGCAAAATACATGTTTATGCTCACTGCCACCATAATACCTGCATTAAACTTCCTATATTCCTATACTATAATAGTTAATTAAATATTAATACTATAATAGTATTTTTTAACTTTTATTCTACTTTATATTGTAGCACTTTGAGCTCACCCATAATGAAAAGTGTGCTACAAATTTAATGTATTATTATTATTATTACTACTACTACTACTATTACCAAGTTTTGTGGCCCTAGCTTTACTCATTGTACAGTAATAAGGCATAAGGGTCCGGTTATGGCGGCCACGTAGGAAGACGTGTTTCACACTGCTCTGCTCCTAAAAATAAAAAGTTGGCTAAAACTCTCTTAATTGGAACAAAAACCCATCCCAGCGTTTAGGCGCGGATATGGTAAAGACCAAGGCTGGGAAATTAGGCGGAGGAAAAAGTAATTCGACAAAACAATCCAAACTAACAGACTTCCACGCTCGTGACGAAGCAGAAAAAACTCCAGAGACTATGGCGGAGGGTGTAGCCAGCAGCGGAGCGGGAACTGCTGAGGAGGGGACAAGCGTGGTGCTCGCTGCCAGTTCCATGAGAGCAGACTTTTCGTCTAAATTTGATGGGATTATAGCAGCGATAGAAGGAATGAGAAAGGAAATAAGCGACTGTATGGAACGAGTATCGCAGGCGGAGCTCCGAATTTCAAGTGCTGAAGATGACGTCACCAGCCTACAATCAAAGTTGCAAGCACTGGAATTAAAATGGAAACGTCTGGAAGATAACGTTCTAGATTTGGAATCCCGCTCGCGACGGAATAATTTGAGGCTGGTGGGCCTCCCGGAGGGAGTGGAGGGACGGGACCCATGTTCCTTTTTGGAAAAGTGGATTCCAGAAGCGCTGAACAACGCGGACCTGCAGTCATCGGTCGTTTTAGAGAGAGCTCACCGAATCGGCCCACTGAGAGATAATAAGACACCACCGAGGACGCTGATTATGAAGTTCCTCAACTACAGAGACAAGATGACGGTCACCAACGCGGTGCGAGCTAAAGGGGAAATTAAATACCAGGATCAACAGGTGCGGTTCTACCCAGATTTGGCCACAGGAATTCAACAATTAAGGAGGCAGTTCGACCCCGCCCGCAAAGAGCTGCGCAACCTCGGGATTCGTCAGGGAGTGATTCATCCGGCAAGCCTGCTGGTCACATATAAGGGCAGAACCCATATCTTCAAGACCCCTCAAGAGGCCCAGGAGCTCATTAAGCAGATCCAAGAGGAGACTGGTGGGAGCTAAGTATGAACATGATAAAGGTAGAACATTTAAGCATTTGTACAGGCATCTGATTGATCTGAAACATATAACATGTCTACAAAATACAGACTGTATTATAAAAAAAAAAAAAAAGCTATGATGTACAAAGTTGCTATAAAACTTTGAAGTTATGTTGAAAAAACTACAGAAGAGAATTAATGTCATTAAAAATGGTAGTAGAGTCAGGGTGATTGAGAGGAGAAAGAGAGAGTGGTTTGACTGATCCTCGCAGGTGTGGAACAGTCACTAGCTATAATAGGAGACGGAATTTTTTTGATTTTGGGGGGATTACCACGAATGTGGGGAAAGGGAATTTGTTTTTGTGTAGTTTGTAGGATGAATGTTCAACCATCCATGTTTTTGCTTCTCTGTATGAGCATGTTCATATTGCAAGGTAATCTTAAACTCCTTAATGATCATAGATCAAAGCGTTAATCTTAATTTAACTTCATGGAATTGCAGAGGTCTACAAAATCTAAAAAAAACTTAAACAAGTTATGAATAAAATAAAAGACAGACTCAAAAATTGTATTTTTACAAGAAACTCATCTAATAGAGGAGGATGTAGAAGATGGCAAGGAAATGTGTTCACCTCATCATTTTCATCCCGAGCTAGGGGAGTTATGATTCTCATACACAAAACAGTCCCATTTCAAGTGAAAAATGTAATTGGAGACAAATTTGGAAGATATCTAATCATCTAAGGATCTTTGTTATTAGAAAATATAAATCTGGTGAACTTATACGGCCCCAATACTGATGATCAAAACTTCTTTGTTAATTTATTCCTTACTTTATCATCACTTACAGGGCAACATATAATAGCAGGGGATTTTAATTGTACATTGAATCCCAGTATAGATAGGTCAACAGGACTGGACTGTACGCACAATGGATGCAGGATGACCATTAATCATTTTATGAAAGAATTGAGATTGCTAGATATATGGAGAGAAATGAAACCACAAGTCAAAGCCTATTCTTGTTATTCTAATACCTATAAGACATTTTCACGTATTGACTACATTTTGATCTCTACAGAATTAAGGTCCAAGATTCAAAACTGTTTCTATGATAACATTGTGATCTCTGATCATGCACCCTGCTGTCTAATATACTGTATGTAGATAAGAAATTGACAAAGGATCCAGGTAGGTGGCATTTTCAGCATAAATGGTTTCAGGATGAGGAATTTGTTAAGTACATAGAAAAACAGATGAGTTCTTTGATATTAATACTACACAAGGCTTTCAAAGCTTTTATTAGGGGGCATATTATTAGTTATACAGGTTCAAAATCTAAGAAGACTCGAGAGGAGAGAGTCCAATTGGAACGTAAAAAAAAAATTCTTCAAGAAAAGGTGTATGCAGGAAGTAACCCACAGCTAGAGAACGAATTACTGATTCTGAGAGCTGAATATGACAAAAAATCAGCGAATAGAGCTGCCTCGAGTCTTCTAAGATTGAAGCAAACTTTTTATGAACAAGGTGAAAAATCAGGAAAATTATTGGCATGGCAGATTAAACAATTAGAATCTAAAACACCAATTACCAGTATTATAAGTAACGGACAGGTGGTTATAGATCCTTTAGAAATTAATAGTGCCTTTAGAGATTATTATGAAAAACTATATGATACAAAAAATGAAACTGACTTAACAAAACTAAATGGGTTTTTGGGTGGATTATCTATACTGTGTATTCCAAATGAAAACAGGGAGATACTGGAGTCTAAAATTAGTCAAGAAGAAGTTGGGCAAGCCATTGATAATATGAAATCAGGAAAAAGAGCAGGACCAGATGGTCTTCCAGTTGACCTCTATAAAAAATTTAAGAATAAATTAATAAAACCACTTTTGGAAATGGTTTTAGAAGCATTTCAAAATGGTAATTTACCACCATATATGAATAATGCTTTAATTATACTGTTGCCAAAACCAGGTAAACCCCCTAATAAATCTGAAAACATGAGACCAATAAGCCTATTAAATGCTGATCTTAAGATAATCTGTAAAATTTTAGCAAGACGACTACAAGAAATATTACCAAATATTATTAACAGAGATCAGAATGGCTTTATAATGGGAAGACAAGGCTTCCATAATGTAAGAAGACTATTTAATATTATTTATTCCAATAAAGAAGCACCGGATACAGCTCTCCTATCACTGGATGCCGAAAAGGCCTTTGAAGGGTCGAATGGCCCTATCTTTTTGAAGTCCTACAAAGGTTTGGACTTGGAAATAATTTCATAAAATGGGTCCAGATAATATACAATAATGCTACAGCAGAAATCCTAACAAACAGCAATATCTCAAAATCAATAACAATCAATAGAGGATGTCGACAAGGCTGTCCACTTTCACCCTTATTGTTTACTATGGCAATTGAACCTTTAACGATGGCAGTACATTTACATCCACAAATATATGGAATTAAAGTAGGACCAACAGAACATAAAATCTCCCTGTATGCCGATGACATAATTTTGTTTATGTCGAATTTTAAAAAATCAATTCCGACCTTGTTAAATTTAATAAAGAACTTTGGGGAAATATCAGGATATAAAATAAATAAAACTAAATCTTCAATATTAATGCTAAATGAGACCCAGAGAAATCACCCAGCTCCTGAGGTAAATCAATTCAATGTTGTAAATCAGTTTAAATATTTAGGAATTCAAATTTTGCCTAAGCTAGAATCAGTCGCCAGTGCCAACTATGAAGCCTTAATGACAGATATTAATGAGTTACTTCAGAGATGGATGTCACTACCAATGTCGATGATCGGGAGAATTAATATACTTAAAAGTAATATCTTACCAAAAATACTTTATTTATTTCAATACATTCCTTTACCACCACCTTCAGATCTATTCTCAAGAATTAAAAAAAAGTTAGTGGAATTTATCTGGAACAATAGGAAGGCTAGATTACGTTTGTCCTTACTATATTTACCATTTGATCATGGAGGTCTGAAATGTCCAAACTTTATGTTGTATTACTGGTCAGCACAACTGAGGTCTATGACATATTATTTTTCATCAAATGATCTTCCTCACTGGACTGAAATGGAATCATACAATTTACCTTTGCCTCTTCCCTTATTCATATACTCAGACTCGGCTAAAAAATTACAGAAACAAGTTAAAAATCCAATTGTAAAGCACATGATCAAAATATGGTGTGAAACCAAAAAATATTTAAAAGAACCACACTTATTGTCACAATTTAGCCCAATATGGGGTAATCAATATTTTACACCAGGGAGAGCGGATGCTGTATTTCAAGTATGGAATTTAAAAGGGATTCAAAAGATTCAAGACTTTTATTTGTCACGTTCAGATAACAATGTCTTTTGAAGAACTGAGGATTAAATTCAATCTTAATAGAACACATTTTTTAAATACCTTCAGCTTAGAAATTTTATTCGATCAAATCAAAATAATGCTCTCACCCGACCTACTTATTCATCCTTGGAAAAAATTTTGACGAAAGATGGTAAGAGAAAGGTATTATTTCAGAGTTTTATAACTCATTGACACTATTCTCAAGTGAAAACTCACAGAAAAGACTGAATTATTGGAAAGAAGACCTGCAAATTGAAATTTCAGAGGAACAATGGGAAATGGCTTGTGCAGAAGCTCAAACCAAATCAATAAATGTACGTCTTAAACTGATACATTTTAAATGGTTAATGCGGATGTATGTTACACCAGTGGAGTTAAATAGATATAACAAAAACATACCAGATACATGCACAAAATGTATGGAAAGTAAAGGAACCCTATTTCACTGTTTATGGGAATATAGAAAAATCAGAATGTTTTAGGAAGAGGTGAGGGTAACAATTGAAAAAATAATTTCAAAACAATTCACATTGAACCCTAAACTGTTTTTGTTGGGTCTGTATCCAGAAAAACATAACTTTAATAAGAGTGAAAGAGCATTCATAGACCTCGGTTTGCTTAATGCCAAAAAATGTATTGCACTATTGTGGAAAAAGACTCAGAGACCAGATGTGACTCAGTGGTTAAGACAGATGTTAACAAACCTTCCACTAGAAAGAATAACATACATACTGAAATCAAAGGAAAATGTGTTTGAGAATACATTGGTACCTCTACTTACGAACGTCTCTACATACGGAATTTTCAGGTTACGAGACGCCTCAACGGGAAAATATTGCCTCTAGTTACGAATGAAATTTCAGGATACGAAAGGCAAAAAAGTACGCGCTCCTCGCAGCTTCTGTAGTTTACCGAACGTAAACATACCTGTAGCTGCTCTGCCATTGGCTATCGCCTAGCATCTTCCTGGTATCCCATTGGCCACGAAGTTTTTTTTTTTCCCCAAAACTTTATGCGTTTGGTTGATCTCGCCAAAGAATATGGCCGTAATACATCAACGATCAGCACGGTATTAAAACAAAACGAAGCACTTACAAGCCGACAAAAGCAAACGTCCTTGGATCAGAACATGAACCAAAGAAGGCAAAAGGTGACGTCGACGACGATAGCAGTTAAAGGGTAAATGAACATAATTTTTATTATTCTTTCTCTTTTATTATTCTCTTTTATTATTCTTTCTCTCATTTTAAACTCTCATTTTATGTTTATTGTGCAGTAATCCAATTGTAACATGTATTTGTTACATGTTTTGATGCGTTTTTACGATTTATAAAAAATTTATGCCCGAATTTTGGGGGCTTGGAACGGATTACGGCATTTACATGTAAAACGCGCCTCTACTTACGAATTTTTCACGTTACGAGAATTCTTCCGGAACGAATTAAATTCGTAAGTAGAGGTACCACTGTATATGGAGACCTTTCATTGATTATGTAAAGAAATTAAACATAACTTCTGAAGAAGAAGGTGAATGATATGTGTGGACCTTGCAAATTCCATCCATCCATCCATCCATCTTCTACCGCTTAATCCTTCCGGGTCGCGGGGGGGCTGGAGCCTATCCCAGCATCTTTGGGCGAGAGGCAGGGTACACCCTGGACAGATCGCCAGTCCATCGCAGGGCCAACACAGAGAGACACACAACCATTCACTCTCACATCCATACCTAAGGATAATTTAGAATCCCCAGTTTTGATGCCAATTAACCTAACTTGCATGTTTTTGGCATGTGGGAGGAAACCGGAGTGCCCGGAGTAAACCCACGCAGACACGGGGAGAACATGCAAACTCCACACAGAAGGGTCACCGATGGTCTGGGGGTGGGATCGAACCCACGATGGTCAAGGGTGGAATCAATCCCATGACCTTCTTGCTGTGCTGCCACTGTGCTAACCACTGTGCCACCGTGCTGCCCTCTTGCAAATTCCAAATTGGTGAATGTATAATATGTATTCTTATGTAATAGATTACCTAGACCAGGGGTGTCCAACCATGTGCCATGGAGAGCCAAGACCCTGCAGGTTTTACCTCCAACCAGTGTCTTCAACAGCAGATTTCAGTGAACTTCTTCCCACTGATTGCTGATAAGTGAAAACACCTGCTGAAGAGACTGGGTAGAAAAGAAAACCTGCAGGGTCTTGGCTCTCCATGGCACATGGTTGGACACCCCTGACCTAGACTAAACAGAGGAGCATTGTTGTTGACTTGCCTTTTTTTTTTTTGTAGTTGGTGGGGTTTTTTTTAATTTTTAAATTACTTTAGTGTTAGTGTTTGATTGTTTGTGCCATGTTTGTTAAAAAAAAAAAAGGTTTAATAAAAAATACTGTGGAAAAAAAATAAGGCATAAGGAATGTTGACCTTGACCTTTGACCCCAAACCCATTGTCAGAGGTCAGGATGCCAAGGTGAATCTGTACAAAGTTTACTTATTTAAAAGGGACAATACCCATTAATGAACTTCCATCAAATTGTAGAAGTAAATAGGTCAGATTGTAGCAAATTTGCTAATTTCCACCCGTAGTCCCTTGGCAGAACAAAGTCAATGCCATGACTTACACAAACATAAAAAACAATTTAGAACAACACATAACTAACAAACAAGAGGCACATCCGATTAAACAAAAATAAACAATTTAAAAATGATCACAGATGTGATGTTCCTTCAACCAGGTTTGGTGGACCTAGCTTTACTCGTTGTACAGTAATAAGGCCTGCTAACCTTGACCTTTTGACCCCAAACCCAGAGTCAGAGGTCAGGATCCCAAGGTGAACCTGTGTAGCAAATTTAGTGACTCTAGATTTCTTTGTTGTTGAGATATAAGTTTATAAGCCGTTATGATGTTGACCTTTGACCTTGCTATCCCCAAACCATAGTCACACTTCAGAGTCACAGGGTGAACCTACAGTACATCCGGAAAGTATTCATAGCGCTTCACTTTTTCCACATTTTGTTATGTTACAGCCTTATTCCAAAAGGGATTAAATTCATTTTTTTCCCTCAAAATTCTACACACAATACCCCATAATGACAACATGAACAAAAATTTTGTTAGGTTTTTGCAAATTTATTAAAAATAAAAAACTAAGAAATCACATGTACATAAGTATTCACATCCTTTGCCATGAAGCTCAAAATTGAGCTCAGGTGCATCTTGTTTCCACTGATCATCCTTGAGATGTTTCTACAGCTTAATTGGGAGTCCACCTGTGGTAAATTCAGTTGATTAGACATGATTTGGAAAGGCACACACCTGCCTATATAAGGTCCCACAGTTGACAGTTCATGTCAGAGCACAAGCCAAGCATGAAGTCAAATGTAAGGTCTGTAGACCTCCGAGACAGGATTGTCTTGAGGCACAAATCAGGGGAATGGTACAGAAAAATTTCTGCTGCTTTGAAGGTCCCAATGAGCACGGTGGCCTTCATCATCCATAAATGGAAGAAGTTCGGAACCACCAGGACTCTTCCTAGAGCTGGCCGGCCGTCTAAACTGAGCGACTGGGGGAGAAGGGCCTTAGTCAGGGAGGTGACCAAGAACCCAATGGTCACTCTGTCAGAGCTCCAGCATTCCTCTGTGGAGAGAGGAGAACCTTCCAGAAGGACAACCATCTCTGCAGCAATCCACCAATCAGGCCTGTATGGGAGTAGCCAGACAGAAGCCACTCCTTAGTAAAAGGCACATGGGGGCCAACCTGGAGTTTGCCAAAAGGCACCTGAAGGACTCTCAGACCATGAGAAACAAAATTCTCTGGTCTGATGAGACAAAGATTGAACTCTTTGGTGTGAATGCTAGGCTTCATGTTTGGAGGAAACCAGGCACCACTCATAACCACGCCAATGGTGGTGGCAGCATCATGCTGTGGGGATGTTTTTCAGGGGCAAGAACTGGGAGACTAGTCAGGATAGAGGGAAAGATGAATGCAGCAATGTACAGAGACATCCTGGATGAAAACCTGCTCCAGAGCCCTCTTGACCTCAGACTGGGGCGACAATTCATCTTTCAGCAGGACAACGACCCTAAGCACACAGAAAAAGATATCAAAGGAGTGGCTTCAGGACAACTCTGTGAATGTCCTTGAGTGGCCCAGCCAGAGCCCAGACTTGAATCCAATTAAACATCTCTGGACAGATCTGAAAATAGCTGTACACATACGCTTCCCATCCAACCTGATGGAGCTTGAGAGGTGCTGCAAAGAGGAATCAGCGAAACTGCCCAAAGATAGGTGTGCCAAGCTTGTGGCATCATAGTCAAAAAGACTTGAGGCTGTAATTTCTGTCAAAGGTGCATCAACAAAGTATTGAGCAAAGGCTGTGAATATTTACGTACACGTGATTTCTTAGTTTTTTATTTTTAATAAATTTGCAAAAATCTCAAAAAAACTTTTTTCATGTTGTCATTATGGGGTGTTGTGTACAGAATTTTGAGGAAAAAAGTGAATTTAATCCCTTTTGGAAAAAGGCTGTAACACAACAAAATGTGGAAAAAGTGAAGCGCTGCGAATACTTTCCGGGTGCACTGTATGTACCAAGTTTGGTGACCCTAGCTTTACTTCCATCCATCCATCCATCCATCCATCTTCTTCCGCTTAATCCTTTTCGGGTCGTGGGGGGGCTGGAGCCTATCCCAGCATCTTTGGGCGAGAGGCAGGGTATACCCTGGACAGTGTTGTACAATAATAAGGCATAGGGAATGTTAACATTAACCTTTGACCTTTTGACCCCAAACCCATAGTCAGAGGTCAGGATCCCAAGGTGAACCTGTATACAGTGGGGCAAAAAAGTATTTAGTCAGCCACCAATTGTGCAAGTTCTCCCACTTAAAAGATGAGAGAGGTCTCCAATTTTCATCATAGGTATACCTCAACTATGAGAGACAAAATGAGAAAAAAAAAAATCCATTAAATCACATTGAAGGATTTTTAATGAATTAATTGGTAAATTCCTTGGTAAAATAAGTATTTGGTCACCTACAAACAAGCAAGATTTCTGGCTCTCACAGACCTGTAACTTCTTTAAGAGGCTCCTCTGTCCTCCACTCGTTACCTGTATTAATGGCACCTGTTTGAACTCGTTATCAGTATAAAAGACACCTGTCCACAACCTCAAACAGTCAGACTCCAAACTCCACTATGGCCAAGACCAAAGAGCTGTCAAAGGACACCAGAAACAAAATTGCAGACCTGCACCAGGCTGGGAAGACTGAATCTGCAATAGGTAAGCAGCTTGGTGTGAAGAAATCAACTGTGGGAGCAATTATTAGAAAATGGAAGACATACAAGACCACTGATAATCTCCCTCGATCTGGTGCTCCATGCAAGATCTCACCCCGTGGGGTCAAAATGATCGCGAGAACGGTGAGCAAAAATCCCAGAACCACACGGGGGGACCTAGTGAATGACCTGCAGAGAGCTGGGTCCAAAGTAACAAAGGCTACATCAGTAACACACTACGCCGCCAGGGACTCAAATCCTGCAGTGCCAGACGTGTCCCCCTGCTTAAGCCAGTACATGTCCAGGCCCGTCTGAAGTTTGCTGGAGAGCATTTGGATGATCCAGAAGAGGATTGGGAGAATGTCATATGGTCAGATGAAACCAAAATAGAACTTTATTGTAAAAACTCAACTTGTCGTGTTTGGAGGAGAAAGAACACCATACCCACTGTGAATCATGGGGGTGGAAACATCATGCTTTGGGGCTGTTTTTCTGCAAAGGGACCAGGACGACTGATCCGTGTAAAGCAAAGAATGAATGGGGCCATGTATCGTGAGATTTTGAGTGAAAACCTCCTTCCATCAGCAAGGGCATTGAAGATGAAACATGGCTGGATCTTTCAGCATGACAATGATCCCAAACACACCGCCCAGGCAACAAAGGGGTGGCTTCGTAAGAAGCATTTCAAGGTCCTGGAGTGGCCTAGCCAGTCTCCAGATCTCAACCCCATAGAAAATCTTTGGAGGGAGTTGAAAGTCTGCGTTGCCCAGCGACAGCCCCAAAACATCACTGCTCTAGAGGAGATCTGCATGGAGGAATGGGCCAAAATACCAGCAACAGTGTGTGAAAACCTTGTGAAAACTTACAGAAAACATTTGACCTCTGTCATCGCCAACAAAGGGTACATAACAAAGTACTGAGATGAACTTTTGTTATTGACCAAATACTTATTTTACCGAGGAATTTACCAATTAATTCCTTAAAAATCCTTCAGTGTGATTTTCTGGATTTTTTTTTTCTCATTTTGTCTCTCATGGTTGAGGTATACCTATGATGAAAATTGGAGACCTCTCTCATCTTTTAAGTGGGAGAACTTGCACAATTGGTGGCTGACTAAATACTTTTTTGCCCCACTGTACCAGATTTGGTGGCCCTAGCTTAACTAATTTTATAGTAATAGTAAATGTAGCATTTACCATAGGGCAACTGTAATGTTAACTTTGAACTTTGACCCCTGGACCTTAACCTAATCCATAGTTAGGCCAGGGTGTAAATCGTCCAAGATGTGCTACTGTATCAACTTGAAAAGCCTACATCATTTCTTTCAGTAGTTATTGTGTTTAGAAGATTTAGGGAAAATGTGACCTCTGACCTTTGACGTCAAGGTCATCCGATGAGAGTGAAATTGCAATATGCACGTCCTCAGAGTTTATCAAACCGTGGTACCAAGTTCCAAAACAATCAGAACAAAACTGTAGGGGGAGTTGATTTCACAAAAGTGGGATAGACAGACGGACAGACGAACTGACCCATAACATAATCCCTCTTTGGCCTTCACCCAAAGGGCTCCTCGACCCCTTTGGACTTCGACCGGCGGGGGATAAAAAATTCTTGTCTATATTACATATTCAGTATCTCTGCACTGTCATCCTACATATTTATTAATAAATTTGTTATCACTGCTAGACAGTCTTATTAACTGCTACCTGTAATAACTTCAAACTCTATAAAAGCAAGAAATCTCTGTGCATGTCTGTGTCTGTCAGGCTTCATAGGACATCACAGGACGGCCTATGATCTCTGCCTGGACATCATAGGACGTCCTATGAACTCAGGCGTCATAGGACACAGACACACGTGTCTTTATGTCATATAGACCATGAATTCAGGCATCATAGGACGACTCGCGATGCTTATATGACGGCACATAGACAAATGTGTCTTTATGATGTCATACACATCAAGGCTGCCTTCATGTCTTTATGATGTCATATACAGTGAGTCCATGCCGGAAAGCCTTTTTGCTCAGATCTATTTTCACGATCCTGTCCATGAACTGGAATTACGATGCACCTATCCCTCAACCAGTGGTCTCAACGAAGAAGAAGAAGGAGAAGACCCACCAGGAGGAGAACAATAGAATGATGACAACTGCTGCACGTCAGAAAAGATGCCATGAAGATGAAACACCTGAGGTTCCAGCAGTACATCGCACCCGTCTGAGACAGGAGGACACCCTTCACCAGCATAGGGTACAACAGACTTTAAAGCACGTTTCTAGGACATCATAGGACGGCCTATGATCTCTGCCTCATCATCATAGCATGTCCTACGAACTCAGGCATCATAGGACGACTCGCCATGCCTACATGACGGCAAATGTGTAACCTTGACGAATGCCAGTCTACACTACAAATGTGTAAAATGCCAAGCAAAGTGCTGATTTTCTCCGGGTGCTCCAGTTTCTTGGTTTCTACGGGCATGCACGGGCCTTCCTGAACAGGGTCGAAAGCCACTTTTTCAGGATCGTGCCTATGAACTGGAATTACGACGCACCTATCCCTCAACCAGTGGTCTGAACGAAGAGGAAGACCAACCAGATGGAGAGCAATAGAATGAGGAGAACTGCTGCATGTCAGAAAGGATGCCGTGAACATGAAACACCTCACACCTCAGGTTCCACCAGTGGGTATGCCGCAGGCATGACTGTGAACAACACAGCCGTCTGAGACAGGAGGAGACCCTTCAGTGGTCTGAACGAAGAAGAAGACCCACCAGATGATGTCTATATGACGGCACATAGACAGAGCACATGACTCCCTACAAGACATATACGTAGACACAGGTAAGCAACATATCACAGAACAGTAACAGGCAGGAGAAGAAGTAACAAGCAGGGGCAAACAGCCCCAGATGGCAGGGCATAATATGTGTGATTTTTATGTTTTGCTGCATACAAAAGCCATCACATGTGATTGCCACTTAGTGCTGCTATACCAACTGTCCTGTAACTGGCAAGAATTCTGTTCCAATGCATCCCCTCTACGAGCATGCACTAGTATATACTGTATATATATATATATATGATCATCATCATAACAGTCTGTCGGGGTGACAATGACTTACTTTCATTTAGGGCTGATCAGATTCCTCCACGCAGCTCTGTACTGTACAGTATACAGTATACATATATATAAAATGATGTTCCTATGATCTCTACATGATGTCTGTATGATGTCATATAGATCATAGGACTCGCTAAAAGATCAAAGGACTCGCTATGACATCTTCAAAGATCAACGGCAGACATCACTCATGATCATAGGACTCACTATGACATCATCAAAGATCAAAGGCTGCCATCACTGATCAAAGGCAGTCGTCACTGAACGAGTGGTGACATCAAAGATCAAAGGCAGGTTTCACCATGGTTACTGTTGCCATGGTAACAGTAACTTTCTACGGGCATGCAGAAATGCTTGCTGACACTTGCTTTCTATGAGCATGCACGGGTATGCACTAGTTATTTATAATCTAAGTATTTTACTTAAATTATGGTGCTTTTATGTGTGGTCCCATGTGTTATGATGGCCAAAAGATACTCAACAACCTAAAGGCTCAAGAAAGTTCATCTTCTGTGATGCTTAATCAACCAAAATATTACATACGAATGGTTAACAATACAAATGCAAATAAGATGAAAATGTCAACATTTCTTTTAACAAAGAGTATTTAAATTACCATCCATCTTTGAGCAGGCACGTCTCGGTAGGATGAAGCAACTTGAAGCAGGAGATGGTGAGTATTTTACAGCCAGGATTCTCCTCAATGTCCACAACCCAGTAGCGGTTGTTCTGACCTCCAGAAAGGATCACATGGTCTGGTACCTTACTGCAGAATAAAACTCTTAAAGGAAGTACTCAAAATATTTTCTACAAAAACCTGAAATCACCATCAGCACTAAATTTTCAAACAACAGCTACAGAATAAAGAACTCAGTATAATATTGAATATGCACAAATACTCATAGTCTGAACATTATATTCTCCTCATGTCAATGACCCACCCCAGAGTGTGTAGTGACATTAATTAAAACAATACATGTTTAAGTTTCTTACCAGATTTTTGGGAATCTATCTTTCACAGGACTTTCAGCATCATCCATTGGTTCTGCAAACCAGCTCTCATCCAGCTTTTCTTCTGATGGACACATAGATGTCGCTCCTGTGTTTCCGTGTTTTTCTTAATGAGACAAAGCAGCACAGAGGAAACAGTAAGCAGAGATATGAAACCAACAAGCGGGACGAAAGTGATTAAAATACACAATATCAATATATGGACTAATGTATTTTCTACCACATTACAATCTGGACACCGATTCCTTCAGTCATTAACTTAATGTCAGTCGTAAATTTAGGCAAACTCTTTCTATTTGGCACGGGTATGGTGCCAAGACGCTTTCTCCTGGTGGTTGAAAAATAGGTGGTGTGGGTGAGGGTAAAAATTAGAAATGAATAGAAAATGGTCCATGACAGCTTTAGCTTAGGGAGGCTTAGCAGGTGTTATGCAGCTGTGGGACGGGGCTATAGCACCCCTTCACCTCAAAGTATTTGACACAAAAGAATTTATAAAAATAATCAACAATCAAGTAAGGACATAGCAGGCCACATGTGCACCTTTAGCTTGTTCCTTATCCGTTTTGCTCCCATTAGCTTCTGTCAGTGACGTTCTTGGAATCTCTCCCTCATTTTGGTCAGCTTGTCCATTCTTTAGATTTCCTTCCAATGCAGGAGTGACATTTTGTGTACTAGATTCATGCACAGAAGTATTAACAATGTCCTTATACAGAAATTTTTGTGGTTTTTTGTTTATTTTTGCCTCAGGTGCTTTCTGTTCTGTAATTATAGTAAACTCAGAATCTTCCTGATGTTTTCTCTGTTCTTTCAAATGCTTTGGCACCACTGTTGTGTTACGGCTGCCAATAAAGAGCATTTCAGTACCTCGGCTGTCACTCACAGACCTCTCAGACTGATCTGCTGATTGGTGACTGGAGATCTGAGGTGTCTTAAGGGTGCCAGTTACGTTGAGACTACTACCAGTGGGGCTAATCACATTTTCAGGGGGTGATAAACTCTCAGTTCTTTCCCTCTTTGCATTGAAGGACTCTTTAGGGGGGCTGAAGAGTCTTTTCATAGAGGTGGAATACCCTTCAGTCCTTTTGGATCTTCCTCCCTTCTCAGTCATTCTTCTTCGTATACTTGGACCTTTGGAGCAAGGGCTGTGACAGATGGGGGATAGTTGCCCAAGCTTTGACAGGCAGCCATTCTCTGTGCTACTGGGTTCTGGGCTACGCTGACTGGCATCCTTGGAGGGAGAGGACCATGTCTGCCTGATCTGACTGTCAGGAGTTTCAGGCACAGAGATGAGATCAGGAGAGGAGGCAAGCTGGTTTTTAAGGTCTCTAAGGACCCTCTTCTTTAACGGGGAATGGAGTCTGGATAGAGAGTTTACACCATCTTTGTTCTGGGACTCAGCCTTGTTGAATGCCAGGATAGATGACAAATCCTACAAAAAACACAAAAAAGCATCAGCAACAATTAGGTAGGTGCTGTGTTTTTAGATATGAAGAAGGCGTTTGGCACTGTTGACTACAACATCCTTTTAACCAAACTTACTCAGTTTAACTTTTCAGTACATGCTATCAAATGAATGAAATCCTATTTAACCAACAGACAGCAATGTGTAATGGTCAACAGTGTCAAATCGCCATATTTGAAATGTCAAATGGGTGTTCCACAAGGCTCCATACTTGGACCAATATTATTCTCTCTATACATAAATGATCTACCAAATGCATGCAGATGACATGGTAATATTCACACCTGCAAAAAACACACAAGAAGCCGCCTGTGTTCTTACAACAGTGATGACCCAAATCCATGACTGGCTGAATAATTCATGTCTCCTACTAAACACTAAAAAAACTGTTTGCATGACGTTCACCAAACAAAGATCAAATATTACAAACGCAAACATTTTCTTAAAAGGGGAGGAGCTGCAACTAGTTGAAGAATTTAAGTACCTCGGCGTGATTTTAGACTCCTCACTAACCTTTAAAAAAAACCATCAAAAAATCTCAAACATAATCAAATTCAATCTAAGAAATTGTACACAAATTGTCCGGTTATGGCGGCCGCCTAGAAGGACACGTATCACTCTGCTCTGCCCTTGGAAATAAAAATTCGGCAAATAACTCTCTCATTTGGAACAGAACTTTTCCCAGCGTTTGGGTGAGGATATGCCGGTGAAGACTAAGGCTGGGAAATCAGGAGGGGGAAAAATTGAATCGCCGAAGCAGTCCAAATTAACGGACTTTAAAGTTTGTGGCGCAGT
This sequence comes from Pholidichthys leucotaenia, assembly GCA_020510985.1. Classification (NCBI taxonomy): domain Eukaryota; kingdom Metazoa; phylum Chordata; class Actinopteri; order Cichliformes; family Pholidichthyidae; genus Pholidichthys; species Pholidichthys leucotaenia. The sequence goes on along the minus strand of CM035837.1, from coordinate 344,026,408 downwards.
AGAAAAAGCTGCGGATATGGCGGATGAAACTAGCGGTGGTGCGGTAACTGCTGCTGCTGACGATGACGGCACAGGTGCAGTGCTGGCTGCCATTAGCTCAATGAGAGCAGACTTTTCCGCTAAACTTGATGGGATTATGGCAGCGTTGGATGCAATGAGAAAGGAGTTGGGTGACTGCGTGGAACGAGTGACGCAGGCGGAGCTTCGTATTTCAAGTGCGGAGGATGAAATTAGCGGACTTCAAATAAAGGTGCGCACTTTGGAAAAAAAAAATAAAGATCTGGAAAATAGCGTTCTGGACTTGGAATCTCGGTCCAGACGGAACAACCTGAGGCTGGTGGGTTTACCGGAGGGAGCCGAAGGTCGTGATTCATGCTCCTTTTTGGAGGGGTGGATCCCGGAGGCGCTGAACAACGCGGAGCTAAAATCATCAGTCGTCTTGGAAAGCTCCCACCGAATTGGCCCACCGAGAGGTAACAAGGCAGCACCGAGGACGCTAATTATGAAGTTTCTCAGCTACAGAGACAGGATGACGATCTCCAACGCGGTGCGGGCCAAAGGAGAAATTAAATACCAAGATCAGCAGGTGCGGTTCTACCCAGATTTGGCCTCAGGAATCCAACAATTAAGGAAGCAGTTTGACCCCATCCGCAAAGAACTGCGCAACCTTGAGATTCGTCATGGAGTGATTCACCCTGCAAGACTTCTGGTCACATATGAGGGCAGAACACGCATCTTCAAGACCCCCGAGGAGGCGCAGGAGTTCATCAAGAAGATCCAGGAAGAGACTGGTGGGAGCTAAGCATGAACAGAATATAGGGTAGAATATTTGAGCATTTAACTGATTAGAAGCATATAACAAGATTACAAAATATAGAATGTATTACATATTAAAAAAAAAAAAAAAGTACAAAATTGCTAAAAAAAAAATTTGGAGTTAAATTGGAAAATTACAGAAGAGAGTTAATGTTACGTTATTAAAAGCAGTAGAGTTAGGGTGATTGGGAGGATGAAGAAGGAGTGGCTTTGGCTGTTCCTCGTGGGTGTGGAACGGTCGATGGCTATATCGGGAGACGGAATTTTTCTTTTGCTTTTGGGGGGATTGCCACAAATGTGGGAAGGGGGAATTTGTTTGTGTGTAGTTTGTAGGGTGAATGTTCAACCACTCTTTTTTTTGCTTTTCTGTTTGAGCATGTTTACACTGCAAGGTAATCCCAAACTCCCTATTGATTATAAATCAAAGCGTTAATCTTAATTTAACTTCATGGAATTGCAGAGGTCTACAAAATTTAAAAAAACTTAAACAAGTTATGAATAAAATAAAAGACATGGGTTCAAAAATTGTGTTTTTACAAGAAACTCATCTAATAGAGCAAGATGTAAAAAGAATTAGGAGTAGATGGCAAGGAAATGTTTTCACCTCATCATTTTCATCCCGAGCCAGGGGAGTTATGACTCTCATACATAAATCAGTCCCATTTCAAGTGAAAAATGTAATTGGAGACAAATTTGGAAGATATGTGATCATTCAAGGATCTTTGCTATTAGAAAACATAAATTTGGTGAACTTATATGGTCCCAATATAGATGATCAAAAGTTCTTTGCCAATTTATTTCTTATCTTATCATCACTTACAGGGCAACATATAATAGCAGGGGATTTTAATTGTACATTGAATCCCAGTATAGATAGATCAACAGGACTGGACTGTACGCACAATGGTTGTAGGATGACCATTAATCATTTTATGAAAGAATTGAAATTGATAGATATATGGAGAGAAATGAAACCACAAGTTAAAGCATACTCTTGTTATTCCAATACCTACAAGACATTCTCACGTATAGATTATTTTTTGATCTCCACAGAATTAAGGTCCAAGATTCAAAACTGTTTTTATGATAACATCGTGATCTCTGATCATGCACCCTGCTGTCTAATGTATGTAGATAAGAAATTGACAAAGGAACCAGGTAGATGGCAATTTCAGCATAAATGGCTTCAGGATGAGGAATTTGTTAAGTATATAGAAAAACAGATAGATGAGTTCTTTGATATCAATACTACACAAACATCAGCATGTGTAAAGTGGGAGACTTTCAAAGCTTTTATTAGGGGACATATTATTAGTTATACAGGTTCAAAATCTAAGAAGACTCGAGAGGAGAGAGTTCAATTGGAACATAAAATAAAAATTCTTCAAGAAAGAGTATATGCAGGAAGAGATCCAAGGTTGGAGAACGAATTACTGATTTTGAGAGCTGAATATGACAAAAAATCAGCGAATAGAGCTGCCTCGAGTCTTCTAAGATTGAAACAATCTTTTTATGAACAAGGTGAAAAATCAGGAAAGTTATTGGCATGGCAGATTAAACAATTAGAATCTAAAACACCAATTACCAGTATTATAAGTAACGGACAGGTAGTTATAGATCCTTCAGAAATTAATAGAGCCTTTAGAGATTACTATGAAAAATTATATGATACCAAAAATGAATCTGACTTAACAAAACTACATGGGTTTTTGAATGAACTATCTATACCGTGTATTCCAAATGAAAATAGGGAGATACTGGAGTCTAAAATTAGTCAAGAAGAAGTTGGACTAGCCATTGATAATATGAAATCAGGAAAAAGTGCAGGACCAGATGGTCTTCCAGTTGACCTTTATAAAAAATTTAAGAATAAATTAACAAAACCTTTTTTGGAAATGGTTTTAGAAGCATTTCAAAATAGTAATTTACCATCATATATGAATAATGCCTTAATTATACTGTTGCCAAAACCAGGTAAGCCCTCTAATAAATGTGAAAATATGAGACCAATAAGCCTATTAAATGCCGACCTTAAGATAATTTGTAAAATTTTAGCAAGACGAATACAAGAAATTTTACCAAATATTATTAATCGAGATCAGAATGGCTTTATAAAGGGAAGACAAGGCTTCCATAATGTAAGAAGACTATTTAATATTATTTATTCTAATAAAGAAGCACCGGATACAGCTCTCTTATCACTGGATGCCGAAAAAGCCTTTGATAGAGTTGAATGGCCCTTTCTTTTTGAAGTCTTACAAAGGTTTGGACTTGGAAATAATTTCATAAAATGGGTTCAGATAATATATAATAATGCTACTGCAGAAATTCTAACAAATAACAATATTTCAAAATCAATAAAAATCAATAGAGGATGTCGACAAGGCTGTCCACTTTCACCTTTACTGTTTACTATGGCAACTGAACCTTTAGCGATGGCGATACGTCTACAGTCACAAATATATGGAATTAAAGTTGGACCAACAGAACATAAAATCTCCCTGTATGCCGATGACATAATTTTGTTTATGTCGAATCTTAAAAAATCAATTCCGACCTTGTTGAATTTAATAAAGAATTTCGGGGAAATATCAGGATATAAAATAAATAAAACTAAATCTTCAATATTAATGCTAAATGAGACCCAGAGAAATTACCCAGCCCCTGAGGTAAATCAATTCAATGTTGTAAATCAGTTCAAATATTTAGGAATCCAAATTGTGCCTAAGCTAGAATCAGTCGTCAGTGTCAATTATGAAGCCTTAATGACAGATATTGATGAGTTACTTCAGAGATGGATGTCACTACCAATGTCGATGATCGGGAGAATCAATATACTTAAAAGTAATATTTTACCAAAAATACTTTATTTATTTCAATACATTCCCTTATCACCACCTTTAGATTTATTCTCAAGAATTAAAAAAAAGTTAGTGGAATTTATATGGAACAACAGGAGGGCTAGATTACGTCTGTCTTTATTATATTTACCATTTGATCGTGGAGGTCTGAAATGTCCAAATTTTATGTTGTATTATTGGTCGGCACAACTGAGGTCTATGACATATTATTTTTCATCAAATGATCTCCCTCACTGGACTGAAATGGAATCATACAATTTACCTTTACCTCTTCCCATATTCATATACTTAGATTCGGCAAAAAAATTACAAAAACAAGTTAAAAATCCATTTGTAAAGCATATGATCAAAATATGGTGTGAAGCTAAAAACTATTTAAAAGAACCACAGTTATTGTCACAATTTAGTCTAATATGGGGTAATCAATATTTTAAACCAGGGAGAGCGGACGCTGTATTTAAAGTATGGAATTTAAAAGGGATACAAAAGATTCAGGATTTATATTTGCCATGTGCAGAAAACAATGTCTTTTGAAGAGTTGAGGATCAAATTTAATCTCAATAGAACACATTTTTTTAAATATCTTCAACTTAGAAACTTTATTCGATCAAATCAAAATAAAGCTCTCACTCGACCTATCTATTCATCCTTGGAAAAAATGTTGATGAAAGATAGTAAAAGAAAGGGTATTATTTCAGAGTTTTATAACTCATTGACACTATTTTCAAGTGAAAATTCACTGAAAGGATTAAACTACTGGAAAGAAGATCTGCAAACTGAAATTCCAGAGGAACAATGGGAATTGGCTTGCACAGAAGCTCAAACCAAATCAATAAATGTACGCCTTAAATTGATACACTTCAAATGGTTAATGCGGATGTATGTTACACCGGAGGAGTTAAATAGATATAACAAAAATATACCAGATACGTGCACAAAATGTATGGAAAGTAAAGGAACTCTATTTCATTGTGTATGGGAATGTAGATTAATAAGAATGTTTTGGGAAGAGGTGAGGGTAACAATTGAAAAAATAATCTCAAAACAAATCATATTGAATCCTAAACTGTTTTTGTTGGGTCTGTACCCAGAAAAGCATAATTTTAATAAAAGTGAAAGAACATTCATAGACCTCAGTTTGCTTAATGCCAAAAAATGTATTGCACTATTATGGAAAAAGACTTATAGACCAGATGTGACTCAGTGGTTAAGACAGATGTTAACAAACCTTCCATTAGAAAGAATAACATATATACTGAAATCAAAGGAAATTGTGTTTGAGAATATATGGAGACCTTTTATTGATTATGTAAAAAATTTAAACATAACTCTTGAAGAAGAAGATGAATGATATGTGCGGACCTTGTAAATTCCAAACTGGTGAATATAATATGTATACTTACAGTATGTGTTGGATTGTCTAGACTAAACAGAGGAGCATTGTTGAAGATTTGATTTTGTTGGTGGTTGTTGGTGTTTTTTAGTGCATTTTTTTTTTTGTAGTACTTTAGTGTTAGTGTTTGATTGTTTGTATCATGTTTGTTTAAAAAAAAAAAAAAGGTTCAATAAAGATATTGTGGAAAAAAAAGAAATTGTACACAAATTAGACCATCGCTGACAGTTAATGCGGCCAAAATGTTTCTGCATGCTTTGATCTTCTCACACATTGATTACTGTTTTACCAACTGGTCACTCACTGGTGTAACCATAATCAAATCCACTGAATCTTTATACAAAAATGCCATAAAAATCCTTGACAGAAAGATCCCACATATCATTGCTGTCACATTTACAAGAAATACAATCTTCTGTCTTTTGACAATTATAAAACTCTCAAATTTGCCTGTTCAATCTATAAAATATTAAATGGCTATGCCCGCCCACCCCCCGGGAGAATAGTTAAACTTAGAACTGTCACTGGTACAACCACCAGAGCAATCACTAGAAGAGACTGTGAGGTCCCCCACGGACGCACCACATTTGCTCAATCTGTGCTATCATTGAAGGGCACCAAGATCTGGAATAACATACCACATGCAATCAGAGAAAGTACTACACTAAACACTTAAGACACACTGTAAAAATTGGCTTTTAACCCCTTGAACTCTGTGAATTCCATGGGCGGTCACATCTCTGCATCTTAGTGCGTCTCAGTGCGCACTGAAAAAAAAAAAGCTGTATTTCCGGTCTTCCAGTACAGACACAGCCTTGTTACAACCTGAGAAAAAAGCTGTGTAATGTATTTATTTTTTGTGGAATTTTTACAAAATTTTGACCTGAGCTTGAAAACACTTGGTTCTACATTTCTGTTGTGTTTTCCAGCCAGTATCTGACAGCTGTATGTTATTTGCAAGCATTTGTATCTAAAAAAACACCCAGGCGAACTTTCTTGTTACTCAGTGGCAGGAGCACTTAGAGAGATTATGACTGTTTTGCCAAAAAATTCAGAGTGTTTTCTTTTAAATGAGACTAACCCCATGAAGATGCTGCAAAGGGTTGAAGAACAGCTTTTGATTTACTTTGGGCATGTTATTTTTAGGTGTTTTTAGGGAAGTTGAACAGAGTTCAACAGGTTAAACAACCAAAACTGTACCCATAACTTGTGGTTGCTCTGCAACATACGCGCATATGTGTATGTATGTATATGTGTGTGTATATATATATATATACTGTATATACTGTACACACACACACACACACACACACACACACACACACACTGTATTTATGTGTGTGTTCGTGCCTCAAACACATATTCTCGGCCTCTTGATGTTGCTTTTTGTTGGTGCTGTGAGGTGCTTGGGTGCATGTGTGCGTACACACACATACACAGCACTTCACACGTGTGACATTTGAATATTTTGTTTTGGAACACCTTAACTCTACACTTTGTACAGTTTCACTGCAGTTGTTCTGCTTGTGTATGATTGTTTGTGTGTTTTTGTGACCCGCCGGGGGACTACAGATGCAAATTAGCAGTATTGCTAAATCTAGCATACTTACATTTGTACTAATGCTTATTAGTATGTAATGTCCCTTTCAAATAAACATTAAACAAAACTAAAGCTAAAAGTATTTATTATAAGCGTACAGAAATGATTAGAGTGTTTCTGAAACAAAGTTGAGGTATAATCTAAAGTGATGGTCATGATGTGTTTTTTTGTCAGAGCCAATGACAACAAAATCCGGGATACCGAAAACTGATATTAGAAACCGTTAAATGTTTACAGTAATTAGAAAGTGAACAGAGATAATAAACCTCCATCAATACTCGTGTGCTAGATCCCAATTTTTAATTGGATCCCCAGTACATTCTACACATTTATAGATACCCACCTCCCATTTACTGTGCTGTGAAGAGATATTTGCCCTCTTCCTATATTTTTGCATATTTGTCACACATCTACCCCACAGCTGCTCTACCAATAGGCCACCACTCCGGCCTGTGTTTCAAATCATCAAACAAATTTTAATATTACACAAAGATTACCTGAGTAAATACAAAATGCAGTTTTTAACCGGAGGTAGTGGCGTAGTTGATAGAGCATCTGTCCCACAACCGGGAGGCTGGGGATTCAAGACCCGGCTGGGTCATACCAAAGACCATATAAAAATGGTACTTCCCACCTTCTAGCCTGGTGCTCAGCGTAACAGAATGGCGGAAGGAGAAGCTGTTTGTGGTGGCGCCTTGCATGGCAGTGACCCCTCTGATTCTACATACATTGATTAACATTGTAGATAGGAGAAACATAATTTTGTTCTCCTGTACATGATTGGCTGTATGGACTGAATGACAATAGAGATGGCTTGTTCTTCTAAATGCTGATTATGCCACGGTGCAATGAAGACATAATGTAATCACTCAATGTGTCTCTGTGTGTGTGTGTGTGGTTGTATCTGTCTGTCTGTCTATTTCAGCTCACCCGGTCAAAATTAAGTCCAAGTAAAGGCTTGTATGGTTATATCGCCACATTTTCTTGACTTTTAATTTGCCAGAATTTCAAGATAAGTTTTTGTTTTCAAAATAAACACAAATTTAACTCACCAGTTGCAGCCGCGAAAAAAGGTATTGTAATAACTAGGCCGGGCCAGTAGAGGTTGCACTGAGGCAACTGCACCTTGGTGCTTTCATTTAATTTATTAAGGGAAAAAAGCTATCCAAACCAACCTGGCCCTATGTAAAAAAGTAATCTCTTCACAGCATTCTATACCTGTACTTTTTCATTAACACCTATGCAAAATTCTGCAAAAAAATTTACAGGAATGTCAAAAAAATGCAATGCTTGCAATGTTAAATAAAATGGGAAAAAAAATGGAACCATAGCTTGATTTGGAACTGTTCCACAATCTAAGTTTCTTCTTGGCTCAAGCTTTACCCTCAAACCAAATGTCATTGAAATAGGTTAAACAGCTTTTGAGTAGTCCAAACAGATGAACAGAAAAACTGACCAGCACCAATGCATAACCTCCGTTGCAGTAGTAAAAAAAGAAACTATTTTAAAAACTTTGTCAAACATTTTGTACCAGTGTCAGAGTCTATTATTCACAACTCTGCTACTTCAAAAACCACAGATATGTACATACTGTCATATAATAATGGATGAGTCACTTGTATAAATAATGGAGTAACATCCCGAAATTTGATAACACAAACTACCCCTTTTTAAGAAGTCAAAACAGTGCATTTTAAATTATCTCTTCAGTTTAAAATGCAAGAACATGCAGACACTGAAAATTTTAAAAAGTGATTAGTAATCTAATCTAGATTTACATAATGGTAAAAATATATAAATGTATAGTTAATAACGTTCATTCATTTATAGCTGACTGCTTAATAATTGCTTTAGCTGTGATTTTCCTGTTTAGCCCTTGTTTGTCTTAGATAAACACTGGGGCAGCAGTGGCTCAGGAGGTAGAGCAGGTCGCCTAATAACCGGATGGTTGGCGGTTCGAATCCCACTCTCCTCAGATATCCTGCCATTGTGGCCCTGGGTAAGACACTTCACCCACCTTGCCTCCAGTGTCGATGACACTGGGTATGAATGTGTATAAATGTTTGGTGGTGGCTGGAGAGGTCGCTGGCGCAGACTGACAGCCACGATTCTGTCAGCCTGCCCCAGGGCAGCTGTGGCTACAGAAGTAGCTTGCCACTACCATTGTCTGTCTGGAGTGAATGAATAATGTATCTATTTGTAAAGCGTCTTTGAGTGTCTATGATAAAGCGCTTTATAAATCTGATGCATTATTATTATTTTATTATAAGCTGTGTATGAGGAGTTCCCAAGGCAATGTAATCTAGCAGATGTTCATTTATCCATTTCTCAGACTTCCAGGCTCCTTTACAAATAATACTTTGTCTTATAAATAACCTGTTGGCTTTATTGCTATGCTGGATATCCTGATATGACCCTGGTAACGTAAGCAGTTGCTTTAAAATCTTTTTGTTTACATTCCTCTCTGTAGGTACTGCAGCAAGTCCACTTACTCTGACCCAACCAATTACATTTCACAATAAATCTAAAGAAACTATTCCTCCTCACCTTTTAATATAAGAAATTGTCAAACCCACCCCCATCTTAGTAATCTTAACTGTCTTTTGTCTTCTGTTTTTAAAGGCTGTATTATAACATTATAACTCAGTACAACTTTTTTAATCAGACTATATTAGCATTTAAAAACACCATATGCATATAGTTGTGTTAAAAAGCTAATTAGTTAAGGATGAGTCCACAATTTTTGATCAGTCTAAATGACCAACACAGGGCAAGAGGAAATAAAAAGAAAAAAATCCTACTACCTTTTGGTTTTTTGAGGGAAAGAAGGATGAGATGTTCTTTTGCCCTCCAGGTATCCCTCCCAGGACCTGAAAGAACAAACCATAAAAAACACGTTTTTCACTGAATATGAAAGTAGTTTTAAGCAGAAAATTATGTTTTCAATTTAAAATGTGAACAAAATAAGCTGCAACACCAAAGAACAAAACACGTGTCTCAGATGGGCTTGGCTGTACATGACTGACCTATTCTTCATCTACAGGTACATCTCAAAAAATTAGAATATCATGAAAAAGTTCAATATTTTTTGTCACTCATTTCAGAAAGTGAAACCAATATATTGTATAGATTCATTACACAGAGACTGATATTTCAAGTGTTTATTTTATTTATTTTTTTTTTTTTTTAATTTTGATGATTATGGCTTACAGCCCATGAAAACCCCAAATTCAGTTTCTCAAAAAATTAGAATATTACATAAAATTAATTTAAAAAAAATTGTTTTTTAATACAAATGTGGACCGACTGAAAAGTATGTCCATGAACACACTCAATACTTGGTCAGGGCTCCTTTTGGATTAATTACTGTATCAATGTGGCGTGGCATGGAGGTGATCAGCCTGTGGCGCTGCTGAGGTGTTATGAAGGTCCAGGTTGCTTTGATAGTGGCCTTCAGCTCGTCTGCATTGTTGGGTCTGGTGTCTCTCATCTTCCTCTTGACAACACTCCATAGATTCTCTATGGGGTTTAGGTCAGGACAGTTTGCTGGCCAATCAAGCACAGTGATGCCATGGTCATTAAACCAGGTTTTGATACTTTTGGCAGTGGGGGGGGGGGGGTGCCAAGTCATGCTGGAAAATGAAATCAGCTTCTCCATAAAGCTTGTCAGCAGAGGGAAGCTTGAAGTGCTCTAAAATTTCCTGGTAGACGACTGCGCTGACTTTGGTCTTGATAAAACACAGTGGACCAACACCAGCAGATGAAATCGTTCCTCAAATCATCACCGACTGTGGAAACTTCACACTAAACCTCAAGCAACTTAGATTCTGTGCCACTCCGCTCTTTCTCCAGACTCTGGCACTTTGATTTCCAAAAGAAATGCAAAATTTACTTTTATCTGAACAGAGGTCATCTGCTGGTGTTTTTCCACTGTGTTTTATCAAGACCAAAGTCAGTGCAGTCGTCTACCAGGAAATTTAAGAACACTTCATGCTTCCCTGTGCTGACAAGCTTTATGGAGAAGCTGATTTCATTTTCCAGCAGGACTTCGCACCCCCCCCCCCCCGCACCCACTGCCAAAAGTATCAAAACCTGGTTTAATGACCATGGCATCACTGTGTTTGATTGGCCAGCAAACTCTCCTGACCTAAATTCCACAGAGAATCTATGGAGTGTTGTCAAGAGGAAGATGAGAGACACCAGACCCAACAATGCAGACGAGCTGAAGGTCACTATCACAGCAACCTGGACCTTCATTACACCTCAGCAGTGCCACAGGCTGATCACCTCCATGCCACGCCACATTGATACAGTAATTAATCCAAATGGAGCCCCAACCAAGTATTGAGTGTGCACATGGACACTTTTCAGTCAGTCCACATTTGTATTAAAAAACTATTTTTTAAATTAATTTTATGTAATATTCTAATTTTTTGAGAAACTGAATTTGGGGTTTTCATGGTCTGTAAGCCATAATTGTCAAAATTAAAATAAATAAACACTTGAAATATATCACTCTCTGTGTAATGAATCTATATGGTGATTCATTACAGATGGAGGACAAGCTGCAACAGAGCGACATCAGCGGGGTCTGGAGAAACCTCAAAACTATCTCGGGGCTCCAGAATACCTCCCCCCAGGCCACAGGGGGCAGGGAGTGGGCGAACAACCTGAATCTGTTTTTCAATAGATTTGACCAACCGCCCTCCCCCCTGACTGCACAACAACCACTGCTGCCTCTAAAGAAATCAAGTCCTGCTGCCCACTCCCCACTCTACCAACACCCCCCCACTCCCAACACACAGCCCCCCATCCTGACCCTGACCAGGACCCAGGTGAGGACGGAGCTGAGGAAGATCAAGGCGAGGAAGGCGCCGGGACCGGACGGCATCAGCGCAAAGCTCCTCAAGTCCTGTGCAGACCAGCTGTGTGGGATTGTGACGTATATCTTCAACATGAGCCTGAAACTGGGGAGGGTACCACAGCTGTGGAAAACATCTTGTGTGGTACCTGTACCAAAAACTTCCCACCCCAAAGACCTGAACAGCTACAGACCGGTGGCCTTGACGTCCCACTTGATGAAGACCCTGGAGAGACTGCTCCTTGCTCACCTCCGCCCCCTGGTGGAACCAGCGATGGATCCACTCCAGTTCGCCTACCAGCATGGCATTGGGGTGGAGGATGCGGTGATCTTCCTCCTTCACCGTTCTCTGTCCCACCTGGAGAAGCCCGGGAATATGGTGAGGATCATGTTCTTTGACTTCTCCAGTGCTTTCAACACCATCCAACCGATGATCCTGAAGGACAAGCTGCTGCGCGCAGGGGTGGACCAGCACCTGTCATCATGGATCCTGGACTACCTCACGAACCGGCCTCAGTTTGTGAGAACCCGGGACTGTGTGTCCGACACGATCATCAGTAGCACGGGGGCCCCCCAGGGAACGGTGCTGGCTCCCTTCCTGTTCACTCTTTATACTGCGGACTTCTCACACAACACAACACACTGCCATCTACAGAAGTTCTCTGATGACTCTGCGATCGTTGGCCTCATCTCCAATGGAGATGAAGCTGAGTACAGAGGGCTTATCCAGGACTTCGTGGACTGGTGCCATCGGAACTGCCTCCAGATCAACGCGAGGAAAACTAAGGAGCTGGTGGTGGACTGCCGCAGGCATGGGCAGCCCCTCACAGTACCAGTAAATATACAGGGAACAGACATCGAGATGGTGACATCCTATAAGTACCTGGGTATTCATCTGAACAATAAACTAGACTGGTCACACAATACTGATGCACTCTACAAGAAGGGACAGCGCAGGCTGTTCCTGCTGAGGAGACTCAGGTCTTTTGGTGTACAAGGGGCGCTGCTGAAGTCATTCTATGACACGGTGGTGGCATCAGCCATCACTTTTGGAGTGGTCTGCTGGGGCAGTGGCATTACTGCAGCCGATAGGAAGAGACTGAACAAACTGATTAAGAAAGCTAGCTCTGTCCTGGGGCAGCGCCTTGATCCGATGGAGGAGATAGGAGAGAGAAGGACGGTGGCTAAACTGTCATCTCTGCTGGAGTCCGAGTTCCACCCTATGCAGGACATACTGAATGCACTGAGGAGCTCATTTAGCAGCAGACTACATCATCCCAGGTGCACAACCGAGAGGTTTCGTAGGTCCTTCCTACCAACGGCTGTCAGACTGTACAACCTAAGCAGGGCTGCTCGCAGAGATAGCAAAAAAGACGTAACAAACTAATAGTTTTTTGAATGCAGAAGATGCAATAGACTTACACAGTGGTCCTCTCCGGCATACAACTAGGAGCATGCCGGTCGCTATGGAGGGTGAGAATATGTATGGGCACATAATCATACCATGCAGGATAGCTGGGTAGACGGTTATGCTGTTTCATTCCATCTAGCGGCAATGCTCTGCACTGTGTGTGTTTATATATTTGCATATTTGTTCCGTCTAGCTGCAATGCTCCGTACTGTGGGTGTTTATATATTTATATATCTACATGTTATTCCATCTAGCTACATTGCTCCGCACTGTGTGTGTTTATATACTTGCATATTTATTCCACCTAGCTGCAATGCTCCGTACTGTGGGTGTTTATATATTTACATATTTATTCCATCTAGCTACAATGCTCTGCACTGTGTGTTCATATATTCATATATTTATTCCATCCAGCTACAATGCTCTGCACTGTGTGTCTGTGTGTGTGTGTATATATATATATTTTATAGTAATACGTACATATGTTTATTAGCTGCTCTTGCTTGCTTGTTTTTTTTTCTTGCCTTCTGATTGTTGCTCTGAGTGTTGCTATCCCTGTGCTGTTGCAATCCTGGAATTTCCCCGTTGTGGGACTAATAAAGGCTTATCTTATCTTATCTTATCTTATATGTTTCATTTTCTGAAATGAGTGACAAAAAACATTGAACTTTTTCATGATATTCTAATTTTTTGAGCTGTACAGTACCTGTACAATCGACTGCTCTGCCATCTGGCTCTTACTGTAGATTATAGCCTTTGTATCTAGTGTTTCAACGTATATACTGGCACCAAATCAATCCACCCATTTTCTACGGCTTTTCCGGAGGTCCTGGTCGTGGAGGCAGCAGCTCAAGCAAAGAAGGCCAGACTTCCCAAATCAACTCAATATGATGAAATCAACCCTATGCGCCATTCTAGGAAGGCAGGGGCGTAATTAAAGATAAGACTTAAATCTTCTTCTTTTATATTTGATTGGCGGTTGGCAACCAGCTTACAGGTGCATTACCGCCACTGACTTGATTATCATCACTCTATATCTTTGTATAAGGAGTTCTGAACTCGAGTGAAAAATTATCCGTCCGTGGACTGCGTCCTCGGCGGCGCAGTTCTGCCACACAGACACAGCCGAGTCACTCGTGAACAAGATTCAGCTGTAAAAAAACATACCAGGTGTCTAATTTAATGGTTAAGGTTACTGATTTTCTCCCACTTACCTTCGTTTTCTTCACTTTAGTCCTGTTCATGACTGATCAGACAACTGCCTTTTGTGTTAGTATGAAAACCGTCTCCTGGAGCTGCATGAGCTGACTGTCATTCTGACTTGCATGTTGTTAGGGAAGGCTAACAACAGCTAACGTTATAGCATCAAAAACATAGATCGGTTTCCTTATTTTTAGCGATTCAACATTTCCCCGTACAGACCATTTCCCTACAACCTACAACTGATACTTAATATAACGCATTTACAAATCTAGCTGTACAGTTTTAGTACTGGAAAACATATCGGTGTTCATTTAGCCCGTTTGTCTGACGGCGCCAAATTTTCAGTTTCGCGAAACGGAAGTGACGTAACGGAAATTCATTAAGCGTTTATCAGCAGCTTGTGGTCAGAGTTGCATACTGCCACCTATCCCTTTCTTTCACAGTTCCCGCCTCTCATTCTTTCTTTCATCCACCTATATTCTCCTTTCTAACGCCGCAGTTTAAATATTTCTTCAATCTCCCACCAACAAAAACGTTTTCCCCAAGCAATGCTTCTATTGGAATTTCTCATCGACCAGCCATTTTGTACATAAAATACATGCTCTACTTTTTCTTCTTGGCATCGTTCACATAAACCATCTCCATCCTTTCCCATTTTATATAATGAGCTGTTTAAATGTATATGACCCTTATTCTTAATCTAGTTAAAAGAACCTGATCTTTCCTGTTTGTCCAATACATTTGTTTCCAATTAAACAACATACTGTGGCGGATGAAATAAAGGAACCCAGTGTGGAGGCAGGGAATAAGTGCAGGCAGGACACGGCGAACTGAAGTTTAAAAGAGTGTTTTATTCATCCTCCATCACGAGAGCTCACCCCAGCACTGTGGGAGCGCGCTGGAGCGAGCCCTGTGTCTCTAGTCAGCAAACAGGCAATGCGTGTGATCAAAAAGAGAATAAGAGCAAGCGATATGGCTGACTTATATACCCAGCCAGACAATGCATGCATGGCACATTAGCATCACAGTAAACTGCAGGAAGGCATGGACATTTGCATTAGAGTCACACATATCAATAGCAAGATTACTGGCGCCGGTGTGGTCTATATTAATCACCGACACGAGTCGGCTGCCCGTTGCAACAGCCTTTTTTTTTTAATCTTCCTTCTTCTTTCTACACCTTTCACTCTGTATATATATCACGGACGCACGGATCGCCCCGGGGGTCTCCCGGGTCGGCGGACGGAGCCACTGTTTGCAGCGGGAGACGTTACAGCGGGGAGGAGCTGGTGCTAGCTAGCACTTGGCCGCCGCCCGGTGCTAATGGGAAACTCGACATACCGGGAGCTGTAGGGAAAACGACGCGGGTGCCGGGCTGGAGTTTAGGTGGCGTGCAAGAAATATAAGACAGAATAATAAAGAGCGATGGCAAGAACCAAGCAGACCGCCCGTAAAATCTACTGGAGGAAGAAGCCCCCCAGGAAGCAGCTAGCCACCAGGGCTGCTCGGAGGCGCTCCGGCCACCGGCAGAGTGAAGAGGCCTCGCCGTCACAGGCCCGTGGCTCTGAGAGAGATCCGTCGCTACCAGAAATCCACGGAGCTGCTCATCCGTAAGCTGCCCGTCCAGCGCCTGGTGAGGGAGATCGCTCAGGACTTCAAGACCGTCCTGCGCTTCCTGAGCTTCGCCGTCATGGCTCTGCAGGAGACCAGCGAGGCCCAACTGGTGGGTCTCTTCTTCGCCAAGAGGGTCACCATCATGCCCAAAGACTTCCAGCTGGCCCGCCGCATCCGCGGAGAGAGAGCTTAGACTTTCTGCTGCACATTCACCAACCAACCATAATGCTCCGCACTGTGTGTCTATATATATACATTTATAGTAATATGGACATATGTTTACTAGATGTTCTTGTTTTTTCTTGCCTTCTGATTGTTGCTGTGAGTGTTGCTATCCCTGTGCTGTTGCAATCCTGGAATTTCCCCATTGTGGGACTAATAAAGGCTTATCTTATCTTATCTTATCTTATATCCCATAACCTACATTTGTATAAGCATGTGAGAATGTTTGGTGATTACATATGTAAAGCGACTTCACACCTCAGAACAGGACAAAAGGTCTCAACCGCCAGTGAAGATCAAAGAGCATCCGAGGCGCTGCGGTGGAGACCAGATAGGTCGCCCTGACCCCCCAGGGCCAGGTGGAGGGGTACGAAGACAAAAGAGGGGATTAAGATAGTGAGGGATGTCAGCTTTTGATATGCATGTCTTTTGTTATGTGCGAGTATAAGTTCGTAGAGCCGAAGGTGTTCGCTCTCTCACTTCTTCTGCTGCTGCACCTAGATGAGACTTGTTAGAGGAGCTGATAATAAACTTTGGTTTATAAATCATATCGCCTCATTATTTCAAGCTCTTCTGCACTGGTGACCCTGACGCGAGGATGGACCAGAGGCGTTCCCCCGCGATCGACTCATCTGTGGCGACCCAGGCAGACGCCGGCGCCCATGCAGACAGGGGAACAGATGGATGACGTTCCCCCACGGCAGAAGTGATAGAGAGGGCTCAACCGAGCACCAGCGCCGCGGAGAGAGTCGAAGCAAGGCACTCTCACCCTGCGGACACATCAGTGACGGTCCACACAAACGCCGTCACCGTCAAGCTGCCGGACTTCTGGCAGGAAGACCCCGCCTCGTGGTTTCAGCAAGCTGAAGCCCAGTTTGCACTTGCGGGCATCACGGCTGACGATACAAAGTTCTATCACATCGTCGCCAAACTCGACGCCGCCACTTCGAGATGTGCACGGAGCATAATCCAGCGGCCGCCGGCCCAGGACAAATATAAAGAACTGAAAGCGACCATCGTGGCAAATTTCGTCCCCTCAGCCGAGGAGAGAGCCGAGAGGATCCTGGCGGTCTACGGCCACAGAGGATGCAGACCCAAGGCCCTCATGGAGGACTTGCTGCAACTTAAAGAAGAGGACAATGACAACTTCCTCTTCCAATTCATATTCCTCAGTACGCTGCCGCCACACATGAGAGGGACGCTTGCCAACATGCGATGTAGCACCCAGCAGGACTTCCGCACGCTGGCTCACGAAGCTCAACGGCTCGTCAACGCCTGCAAGGAACAGACACCCACAGCAGCATCCGCAGACCTCAACGCTGATGTCCGGAGCCACGGGGAGCCACAAACCACCGAGCAGAATCAGCCCGCGGTGACAGCGACACGGCCAAGACGTAACAGACGGAGCGACGCTTGTTATTACCACCACCGCTTTGCCGAGAAGGCTTACAAATGCGTTCCTCCCTGCAAATTTCACAATTTCGGGAAACGCCAAAGCCGAGAACCGTTAACAGCGGCGGTTCTCGGCGAAAAAAGCAAGCTTTTATATGTGACGGACGGACACACCGGCAAGCAGTTCCTTATCGACACGGGAGCTCAACTAAGTTTTGTCATGCCCTCCCAAGCAGATCGGGCCATGGGCACCCGGAGCAATGGAGCGGTGGCAGCCAACGGCTCCATCATCGACACTTTTGGCGAAAAGAGCCTGCCCCTTCGCATCCACGGCCGCAACTACAGATGGACATTTGTTGTAGCGGCGGTGAGTTTTAACTTGTTGGGCGCAGATTTTTTGTGTGCACATGGGTTATTAGTTGATCTAGCGAACAGACGCTTGGTTAATGCACTGTCCTTTGCTTCTATTCCCTGCTCAGCTCGAGTTTCTCCACCACCCGTGCAAGCCAGCGTCACCACAGCAGGAGGTAAGTTTGATCAACTCCTCACCCAATTTCCAGCACTCACAATTCCCAAATTCTCAGCCACAGTGGCTAAACACGGGGTCGAACACTTTATTCCCACAACGGGCCCACCCATATTCGCCAAAGCTCGGCGCTTAGACGCGACCAAGCTCGCCATAGCTCGGGACGAGTTTACCACCCTTGAAAAATTAGGCATTATCAGGCGCTCGAAAAGCCCCTGGGCGTCACCACTTCACATGGTCCTGAAATCCGACGGTTCTTGGAGACCGTGCGGCGATTACCGCAGATTAAACAATGCAACAGCGCATGACCGCTACCCAATTCCTCACATTCAAGATTTTTCACTACATCTGGCGGGTGTGCGCATTTTTTCAAAAATAGAC
Source organism: Pholidichthys leucotaenia (assembly GCA_020510985.1). NCBI lineage: Eukaryota > Metazoa > Chordata > Actinopteri > Cichliformes > Pholidichthyidae > Pholidichthys > Pholidichthys leucotaenia. The sequence goes on along the minus strand of CM035837.1, from coordinate 344,008,128 downwards.
CTGGTCCGCGGCTATCATCAAGTCCCAGTTCGAGCAGAGGACATTCCTAAAACAGCTGTAATAACCCCCTTCGGTCTTTTTGAATTTTTGCGGATGCCTTTCGGCCTCAAAGGCGCCGTTCAAACCTTTCAGCGGATGATGGACGCGGTATTACGCGACCTCCCCTTCGTGTTCGTCTACCTCGACGATATGCTGGTAGCCAGCTCGTCTGAGGAGGAACACAAGCAGCATCTCACTATGGTTTTTCAGAGACTAGAAGAGCATGGGTTAATAATCAATCCAGCCAAATGCAAATTTGGCGTGTCACAAATTGATTTTTTAGGACACAGAGTTTCTCCGAAGGGGGCAGTCCCACTGCCAGACAAAGTTCACGCAGTAAAAAGTTTCCCACGGCCACAAACGGTCAAATCGCTAAAAGAATTTTTGGGAATGGTTAATTTTTACAACCGTTTCCTCCCCCGTGCAGCTCAGCTCATGCAGCCCCTATATGATGCGCTCAGAAAACAAAAACCTTCCAGCGCAGTCGAATGGACCCCGGAGCGCGAACGCGCCTTCGCGGAAGTAAAAAGTGCCATTAGTCCCTAGCTAATGCCACATTGTTGGTTCACCCCGATCCCTCGGCCCGCATTGCGCTAACCACAGACGCTTCAGACCTGGCCATAGGGGCAGTTGTAGAACAACACGTCAGCGGAATCTGGCAACCTTTGGCATTTTTCAGCAAATCGCTAAACCAAACTGAGCGTAAATACAGCCCTTTTGACAGGGAGCTGCTAGCACTTCATTTATCCATCCGCCACTTCCAGTTCTGGTTGGAAGGGCGGCGTTTCACGGCTTTTGTAGACCACAAACCGCTCACCTTTGCGATGGCTAAAATTTCCGAACCGTGGTCAGGCAGGCAACAAAGACAGCTAGCTGCGATTTCAGAGTTCACCACAGACATTCGACATGTGGCAGGCAAACTTAACATGGTAGCAGACTGCCTCTCTCGCGCTGTGACATCGCCAGAGCGCGAGGAGACAGATTATACTACCTCAGCCGCAGAACTCTTCGCCAACGCGGACACATACGCAGTCCCAATCCATGCAGGGATAGATTATGCAGCCATGGCAGAGGAGCAAAGTAGTGACACGGATGTGCGCGCACTCCTGTCTGGACCAACAGGGTTAAGGCTGGAGGAAAGGGGTTTACGCGACGGTGTGCCCCCCCAATATGCGACATCTCAACCGGCCGACCTCGCCCGTTAGTCCCAGCTGCATGGCGCCGCCGTATTTTCGACTCGATTCACGCCCTCGCGCACCCAGGTGTGCGCGCTTCGGTTAAAATGGTCGCCGAAAAGTTTGTGTGGCCTGGCCTGCGCAAAAACGTAAAAGAATGGGCAAAGACTTGCATTTCTTGTCAGCGCGCCAAAGTACACAAACACACAAAAGCCCCTCTAGAGCCTTTTCGAATCCCTGCTAGAAGGTTCGACCACGTTCATGTCGACCTCGTGGGGCCACTACCTTCCTCCCAAGGTTTCACACATCTGTTAACAATGATAGACCGCACCACGCGCTGGCCGGAAGCAGTCCCTCTGGCGTCAACCACAGCGGAGGAAGTCGCTCGTGTTTTTTTGACAAACTGGGTGGCACGTTTCGGCGTCCCATCGGACATCACGTCCGATAGGGGGCCTCAATTTGTCTCGGCGCTTTGGTCAGCCATGGCCAGCAGCTTAGGGGCGACAATTCACCGCACCACCGCTTATCACCCTCAGGCTAATGGGTTATGCGAGCGTTTTCACAGATCTTTAAAGGCCGCCCTCAGAGCCTCACTAACGGATACAAATTGGGTAAATAAACTTCCCTGGGTTTTATTGGGGTTGCGTGCCGCACCTAAAGAGGATCTAGACGCCTCCCCAGCAGAATTAGTTTTTGCACAACCTCTCAGGCTCCCAGGTGAATTTTTGCCAGAGAACCCAGAGCCAGGGCATCTTCCAGCCCCGAGGTTTTTAGGCAGCAACGGACCGGACTCTCTCCCCGGACCGGCACATCACTCTTTTCCACGGGTTTTTGTCCCCCAAGCTTTAAAAAACGCTGAATTGGTTTTTGTTAGGCATGAAGCTTTAAAACCAACCTTCCGCCCACCATACGATGGACCATTCAGAGTGCTGGAACCTGGTGATAAACATTTTGTGCTTGATTTTGGGGATAGAAAAGAAACAGTCAGCATTGACAGACTTAAACCTGCCTTCTTGTTGAGAGACGAGCCTGCACGGTTGGCGAGAGCACCTCGGCGGGGTAGACCCCCCAAGAGAAAAGACTCAGCCCCCTGCAGGGAACAAATAATCACTCTCCTCCCCAAGCTGCAGCTTCCTTACAGGAAGGTCCCACCAGGACGCCCAAGCGGACCCACAGCAGATTCGGGAGAAGATTAAAACCCAGACGGCACAAGGACTGATGCAAACTACTCAACAGTTGTTCACTAATTGTGCTGTAACAGTTTAGGACTGACTTGTGATATTACTATGCTGTTATGATTACCACTGAACTCTCTTAGGAGCATGGCTGCTGGAAAGTTTCTTCTGTGTCAAGAGGTGTAGCAGTTAGTATGTCATAATAATTATCTTAAACTGTGAATTTTCCTATTGTCCTTTTCTTAGTCGTTTGGCGGGGGCTGTGGTCTATATTAATCATATATCCCATAACCTACATATGTATAAGCATGTGAGAATGTTTGGTGATTACATATGTAAAGCGACTTCACACCTCAGAACAGGACAAAAGGTCTCAACCGCCAGTGAAGACCAAAGAGCATCCGAGGCGCTGCGGTGGAGACCAGATAGGTCGCCCTGACCCCCCAGGGCCAGGTGGAGGGGTACGAAGACAAAAGAGGGGATTAAGATAGTGAGGGATGTCAGCTTTTGATATGCATGTCTTTTGTTATGTGCGAGTATAAGTTCGTAGAGCCGAAGGTGTTCGCTCTCTCACTTCTTCTGCTGCTGCACCTAGATGAGACTTGTTAGAGGAGCTGATAATAAACTTTGGTTTATAAATCACATCGCCTCGTTATTTCAAGCTCTTCTACAGCCGGGATTAGACAAAGAGAGGCTGCCTATTGATATCAGTCCATACATCTCACTGTTCTGCTAATTGCTCCAGCTGAGTGCTCTGCTTGTCCGTAGGCTGTGGGGGTCACCCACAATACATTGTTTTAAACCCTTAAATTCAAACGTACTAAAACACATCATTTGAGAGAAAAATAATTACACTAAAAAACTCAGCCAAAACTAATTGCAAACATTTATGATTTAAATTATACAAAATTTAGAGACAATTTACAGAGAGATCATTTAACATCTAAATATAGCCTTATAAACATGAAATGTCTAGTGAAAAAAACATGATATAGCTTATATTTTGTCTTCAGTTTGACAAACAAATAACATGAGACATGAGTCAGTTTTATATTCTTCCAACTTTAATTTTGTGTATACAATGTACACAACATTCACACTCATTTATTCTTTCCTTTTCTGTCTAGCCTTTTCTAAGTTAAATCTATGTATGTGTAGAGGAGCTCGGAATGACGAGGCGATGTGACTTATAAACCAAAGTTTATTATCAGCTTTGCTCCTCTAACAAGTCTCATCTAGTGCAGCAGCAGAAGAAGTAAGAGAGCGAACAGATTCGGCTCTGTGTACTTATACTCACACACAACAAAAGACATGCATATCAAAGCTGACATCCCCCATTACTTAATCCCCTCCTTTGTCTCCGTACCCCTCCACCTGGCCCTGGGAGGTCAGGGCGACCTCTCTGGTCTCCACCGCAGCGCCTCGGATGCTCTTTGATCTTCACTGGCGGTTGAGACCCTTTGTCCTGTTCTGAGGTGTGAAGTCGCTTTACATATGTAATCACCAAACATTCTCACATGCTTATACATATGTAGGTTATGGGATATATGATTAATATAGACCACAGCCAATAGGAAAATTCACAGTTTAAGATAATTATTATGACATACTAACTGCTACACCTCTTGACAAAGAAGAAACTTTCCAGCAGCTATGCTCCTGTAGAGAATTCAGTGGTAATCATAACAGCATAGTAATATCACAAGTCAGTCCTAAACTGTTACAGCACAATTAGTGAACAACTTTTGAGTAGTTTGTATCAGTCCTTGTGCCGTCTGGGTTTTAATCTTCTTCCGAATCTGCTGTGGGTCCGTTCGGGCATCCTGGTGGGACCTTCCTGTAAGGAATCTGCAGCTTGGGAAGGAGAGTGATTATTTGTTCCCTGCAGGGGGGCTGAGTCTTTTCTCTTGGGGGGTCTACCCCGCTGAGGTGCTCTCGCCAACCGTGCAGGCTCGTCTCTCAACAAGAAGGCAGGTTTAAGTCTGTCAATGCTGACTGTTTCTTTTCTGTCCCTAAAATCAAGCACAAAATGCTTATCACCAGGTTCCAGCACTCTGAATGGCCCATCGTATGGTGGGCGGAAGGTTGGTTTTAAAGCTTCATGCCTAACAAAAACGAATTCAGCGTCTTTTAAAGCTTGGGGGACAAAAACCCGTGGAAAAGAATGATGTGCCGGCCCGGGGAGAGAGTCCGGTCCGTTGCTGCCTAAAAACCTCGGGGCTGGAAGATGCCCTGGTTCTGGGTTCTCTGGTAAAAATTCACCTGGGAGCCTGAGAGGTTGTGCAAAAACTAATTCTGCTGGGGAGGCGTCTAGATCCTCTTTAGGTGCAGCACGCAACCCCAATAAAACCCAAGGAAGTTTATTTACCCAATTTGTATCCGTTAGTGAGGCTCTGTGGGCGGCCTTTAAAGACCTGTGAAAACGCTCGCATAACCCATTAGCCTGAGGGTGATAAGCGGTGGTGCGGTGAATTGTCGCTCCTAAGCTGCTGGCCATGGCTGACCAAAGCTCCGAGACAAATTGAGGCCCCCTATCGGACGTGATGTCCGATGGGACGCCGAAACATGCCACCCAGTTTGTCAAAAAAACGCGGGCGACTTCCTCCGCTGTGGTTGACGCCAGAGGGACCGCCTCCGGCCAGCGCGTAGTACAGTCTATCATTGTTAACAGATGTGTGAAACCTTGGGAGGAAGGTAGTGGTCCCACGAGATCGACATGAATGTGGTCGAACCTTCTAGCAGGGATTCGAAAAGGCTCTAGAGGGGCTTTTGTGTGTTTGTGTATTTTGGCGCGCTGACAAGAAATGCAAGTCTTTGCCCATTCTTTTACGTTTTTGCGCAGGCCACACAAACTTTTCGGCGACCATTTTAACCGAAGCGCGCACACCTGGGTGCGCGAGGGAGTGAATTGAGTCGAAAATACGGCGGCGCCATGCAGCTGGAACTACCGGGCGAGGTCGGCCGGTTGAGATGTCGCATATTAGGGGGGGCACACCGTCACGTAAACCCCTTTCCTCCAGCCTTAACCCTGTTGGTCCAGACAGGAGTGTGCGCACGTCCGCGTCACTACTTTGCTCCTCTGCCATGGCTGCATAATCTATCCATACGTGGATTGGGGCTGCGTATGTGTCCGCGTTGGCGAAGAGTTCTGCGGCTGAGGTAGTATAATCTGTCTCCTCGCGCTCTGGCGATGTCACAGCGCGAGAGAGGCAGTCTGCTACCACGTTAAGTTTGCCTGCCACATGTCGAATGTCTGTGGTGAACTCTGAAATCGCAGCTAGCTGTCTTTGTTGCCTACCTGACCACGGTTCAGAAATTTTAGCCATCGCAAAGGTGAGCGGTTTGTGGTCTACAAAAGCCGTGAAACGCCGCCCCTCCAACCAAAACTGGAAGTGGCGGATGGATAAATGAAGCGCTAGCAGCTCCCTGTCAAAGGTGCTGTATTTACGCTCAGTTTGGTTCAGCGATTTGCTGAAAAATGCCAAAGGTTGCCAGGTTCCGCCGACGTGTTGTTCTACAACCGCCCCTATGGCCAGGTCTGAAGCGTCTGTGGTTAGCGCAATGCGGGCCGAGGGATCAGGGTGAACCAACAATGTGGCATTAGCTAGGGCACTTTTTACTTCCGCGAAGGCGCGTTTGCGCTTCGGGGTCCATTCGACCGCGTTGGAAGGTTTTTGTTTTCTGAGCGCGTCATATAGGGGCTGCATGAGCTGAGCTGCGCGGGGGAGGAAACGGTTGTAAAAATTAACCATTCCCAAAAATTCTTGCAGCGATTTGACCGTTTGTGGTCGTGGGAAACTTTTTACTGCGTGAACTTTGTCTGGCAGTGGGACTGCCCCCTTCGGTGAAACTCTGTGTCCCAAAAAATCAATTTGTGACACGCCGAATTTGCATTTGGCTGGATTGATTATTAACCCGTGCTCTTCTAGTCTCTGAAAAACCATAGTGAGATGCTGTTCGTGTTCTTCCTCAGAGGAGCTGGCTACCAGCATATCGTCGAGGTAGACGAACACGAAAGGGAGGTCGCGTAATACTGCGTTCATCATCCGCTGAAAGGTTTGAGCAGCGCCTTTGAGGCCGAAAGGCATCTGCAAAAATTCAAAAAGGCCGAAGGGGGTTATTACAGCTGTTTTAGGAATGTCTTCCGCTCTTACGGGGACTTGATGATAGCCGCGGACCAGGTCTATTTTTGAAAAAATGCGCGCACCCGCCAGATGTAGTGAAAAATCTTGGCTGTGAGGAATTGGGTAGCAGTCATGCGCTGTCGCATTGTTTAATCTGCGGTAATCGCCGCACGGTCTCCAAGAACCGTCAGGTTTAGGGACCATGTGAAGCGGTGACGCCCAGGGGCTTTTTGAGCGCCTGATAATGCCTAGTTTTTCAAGGGTGGTAAACTCGTCCCGAGCTATGGCGAGCTTGGTCGCGTCTAAGCGCCGAACTTTGGCGAATACGGGCGGGCCCGTTGTGGGAATAAAGTGTTCGACCCCGTGCTTAGCCACTGTAGCTGAGAATTTGGGAATTGTGAGTGCTGGAAATTGGGTGAGGAGTTGATCAAACTTACCTCCTGTTGTAGTGACGCTGGCCTGCACGGGTGGTGGAGAAACTCGAGCTGAGCAGGGAATAGAAGCAAAGGACAATGCATTAACCAAGCGTCTGTTCGCTAGATCAACCAATAACCCATGTGCACACAAAAAGTCTGCGCCCAACAAGTTAAAACTCACCGCCGCTACAACAAATGTCCATCTGTAGTTGCGGCCATGGATGCGGAGGGGCAGGTTCCTTTTGCCAAAAGTGTCGATGATGGAGCCGTTGGCTGCCACCGCTCCATTACCCTGGGGGCCCATGGCCCGGTCTGCTTGGGAGGGCATTATACAACTCAGTTGAGCTCCCGTGTCAATGAGGAACTGCTTGCCGGTGTGTCTGTCCGTCACATATAGAAGCTTGCTTTTTTCGCCAAGAACTGCCGCTGTTAACGGTTCTCGGCTTTGGCGTTTTCCCAAAATCGTGAATCTGCAGGGGGGAAGGCATTTGTAAGCCTTCTCGGCGAAGCGGTGGTGGTAATAACAGACGTTGCTCCGTCTGTTACGTCTTGGCCGTGTCGCTGCCATGGCGGGCGGATTCTGCTCAGTGGTTTGAGGCTCCCCGTGGCTCCGGACATCGGCGTTGAGGCCTGCGGATGCTGCTGTGGGTGTCTGTTCCCTGCAGGCATTGACGAGTCGCTGCGCTTCGCGAGCCAGCGTGCGGAAGTCTTGCTGGGTGCTGAATTGCATGTTGGCAAGCGTCCCTCTCATGTGTGGCGGCAGTGTACTGAGGAATATAAATTGGAAGAGGAAATTGTCATTGTCCTCTTCGTGGAGTTGCAGCAAGTCCTCCATGAGGGCCTTGGGTCTGCATCCTCTGTGGCCGTAGACCGCCAGGATCCTCTCGGCTCTCTCCTCGGCAGAGGGGACGAAATTCGCCACGATGGTCGCTTTTAGTTCTCTGTATTTGTCCTGGGCCGGCGGCCGCTGGATTATGCTCTGCGCACATCTCGAAGTGGCGGCGTCGAGTTTGGCGACGATGTGATAGAACTTTGTATCGTCAGCCGTGATGCCCGCAAGTGCAAACTGGGCTTCAGCTTGCTGAAACCACGAGGCGGGGTCTTCCTGCCAGAAGTCCGGTAGGTTGACGGTGACGGCGTTTGTGTGGACCGTCACTGATGTGTCCGCAGGGTGAGAGTGTCTTCCTTCGGCTCTCACAGCGGCGCTGGTGCTCGGTTGAGCCCTCTCTATCACTTCTGCCGTGGGGGAACGTCGTCCATCTGTTCCCCCTGTCTGCATGGGCGCCGGCATCTGCCTGGGTCGCCACAGATGAGTCGATCGCTGGGGAACGCCTCTGGTCCATCCTCGCGTCAGGGTCACCAGTGCAGAAGAGCTCGGAATGACGAGGCGATGTGACTTATAAACCAAAGTTTATTATCAGCTTTGCTCCTCTAACAAGTCTCATCTAGTGCAGCAGCAGAAGAAGTAAGAGAGCGAACAGATTCGGCTCTGTGTACTTATACTCACACACAACAAAAGACATGCATATCAAAGCTGACATCCCCCATTACTTAATCCCCTCCTTTGTCTCCGTACCCCTCCACCTGGCCCTGGGAGGTCAGGGCGACCTATCTGGTCTCCACCGCAGTGCCTCGGATGCTCTTTGATCTTCACTGGCGGTTGAGACCCTTTGTCCTGTTCTGAGGTGTGAAGTCGCTTTACATATGTAATCACCAGACATTCTCACATGCTTATACATATGTAGGTTATGGGATATATGATTAATATAGACCACAGTATGGATAATTACAATCTCATGAGGAAATTCATTTGTTCTTCAATATTGACTGGTGTCGTATAGGATTTTCATGGTTTTTGCATAAAATGCATACAATGTTTACAAATGTAGAGATATTGAGATTACGATTTCTTGCTTAGACTTACAAACTATGCACCTCTCATTCATGCCCATCAATCTTAATTTGTAGAATATATTGTTCTTGATCAAGGCAAAAGGGAACAAGTGATGTTTGTGCATAAGAGGTAGCACAATTTATCTCAAAATTTATACAAATCCATCCATCCATCTTCTACTGCTTTTCCAAAGGTCCGGATCACAGAGGCAGCAGTTCAAGCAGAGAAGCCCAGACTTCCTTCTCCCCAGCCACCTGCTTCAGCTCTTCAGAGAGGATACCAAGGCGTTCCCAGACCAGCTGGGAGACATAGTCTCTCCAGTGAGTCCTGGGTCTGCCCCGGGGTCTCCTCCCAGAGGGACATGCCCGAAACACCTCAAATGGGAGGTGTCCAGGAGGCATGCTGATCAGATGCCCATACCACCTCAACTGGCTCCTTTCAATGTGGAGGAGCAGCGGTTCTACTCTGAGCCTCCCCCGGATGACTGAGCTCCTCACCCTATCTCTGAGGGTGAGTCCAGCAATCCTACAGAGAAAGCTCAATTCAGTCGCTTGTATCCACAATCTCATTCTTTCAGTCATTATTCAAAGCTCATGACCATAGGTGAGGGTAGGAATGTAGATTGACCAGTAAATCGACAGCTTTGCCTTAGAGCTTAGCTCCCTCTTCACCACAACAGACCGGTTAGGGCTGGGAACGATCCCTAATTTCCATAATCGATTCGATTCCGATTCTTGAGATTCTGAATCGATTTGATTCCGATTCGATTCGATTTGATCCCAATTCGATCTGGGGAATTACCATTTTAATAGCCATTTTTTTTTTCCACAATATCTTTATTGAACCTTTTTTTTTTTTTAACAAACATGATACAAACAATCAAACACTAACACTAAAGTACTACAAAAAAAAAAATACACTAAAAACACCAACAACCACCAACAAAATCAAGTCTTCAACAATGCTCCTCTGTTTAGTCTAGACAATCCAATACATAAGTATACATATTATGTTCACCAGTTTGGAATTTACAAGGTCCACACACATCAATCACCTTCTTCTTCAAGAGTTATGTTTAAATTTTTTACATAATCAATAAAAGGTCTCCATATATTCTCAAACACAATTTCCTTTGATTTCAGTATATATGTTATTCTTTCTAATGGAAGGTTTGTTAACATCTGTCTTAACCACTGAGTCACATCTGGTCTATGAGTCTTTTTCCATAATAGTGCAATACATTTTTTGGCATTAAGCAAACTGAGGTCTATGAATGTTCTTTCACTTTTATTAAAATTATGCTTTTCTGGGTACAGACCCAACAAAAACAGTTTAGGATTCAATATGATTTGTTTTGAGATTATTTTTTCAATTGTTACCCTCACCTCTTCCCAAAACATTCTTATTAATCTACATTCCCATAAACAATGAAATAGGGTTCCTTTACTTTCCATGCATTTTGTGCATGTATCTGGTATATTTTTGTTATATCTATTTAACTCCTCCGGTGTAACATACATCCACATTAACCAGTTGAAATGTATCAATATAAGGCGTGCATTTATTGATTTGGTTTGAGCTTCTGTACAAGCCAATTCCCATTGTTCCTCTGAAATTTCAGTTTGCAGATCTTCTTTCCAGTAGTTTAATCTTTTCAGTGAATTTTCACTTGAAGATAGTGTCAATGAGTTATAAAACTCTGAAATAATACCCTTTCTTTTACTATCTTTCATCATCATTTTTTCCAAGGATGAATAAATAGGTCGAGTGAGAGCTTTATTTTGATTTGATCGAATAAAGTTTCTAAGTTGAAGATATTTAAAAAAATGTGTTCTATTGAGATTAAATTTGATCCTCAGCTCTTCAAAAGACATTATGTTATCTGCACATGGCAAATATAAATCCTGAATCTTTTGTATCCCTTTTAAATTCCATACTTTAAATACAGCGTCCGCTCTCCCTGGTTTAAAATATTGATTACCCCATATTGGACTTAATTGTGACAATAACTGTGGTTCTTTTAAATAGTTTTTAGCTTCACACCATATTTTGATCATATGCTTTACAAATGGATTTTTAACTTGTTTTTGTAATTTTTTTGCCGAATCTGAGTATATGAATATGGGAAGTGGTAAAGGTAAATTGTATGATTCCATTTCAGTCCAGTGAGGGAGATCATTTGATGAAAAATAATATGTCATAGACCTCAGTTGTGCCGACCAATAATACAACATAAAATTTGGACATTTCAGACCTCCACGATCAAATGGTAAATATAATAAAGACAAACGTAATCTAGCCCTCCTGTTGTTCCATATAAATTCCACTAACATTTTTTTTATTCTTGAGAATAGATCTAAAGGTGGTGATAAGGGAATGTATTGAAATAAATAAAGTATTTTAGGTAAAATATTACTTTTAAGTATATTGATTCTCCCGATCATCGACATTGGTAGTGACATCCATCTCTGAGTTAACTCATTGATATCTGACATTAAGGCTTCATAGCTGACACTGGCGACTGATTCTAGCTTAGGCACAATTTGGATTCCTAAATATTTAAACTGATTTACAACATTGAATTGATTTACCTCAGGGGCTGGGTAATTTCTCTGGGTCTCATTTAGCATTAATATTGAAGATTTAGTTTTATTTATTTTATATCCTGATATTTCCCCAAAATTCTTTATTAAATTCAACAAGGTTGGAATTGATTTTTTTAGATTCGACATAAACAAAATTATGTCATCGGCGTACAGGGAGATTTTATGTTCTGTTGGTCCAACTTTAATTCCATATATTTGTGAATGTAAACGTATCGCTATCGCTAAAGGTTCAATTGCCATAGTAAACAGTAAAGGTGAAAGTGGACAGCCTTGTCGACATCCTCTATTGATTTTTATTGGTTTTGAAATATTGTTATTTGTTAGGATTTCTGCTGTAGCATTATTGTATATTATTTGAACCCATTTTATGAAATTATTTCCAAGTCCAAACCTTTGTAGGACTTCAAAAAGAAAGGGCCATTCAACTCTATCAAAGGCCTTTTCGGCGTCCAGTGATAGGAGAGCTGTATCCGGTGCTTCTTTATTAAAATAAATAATATTAAATAGTCTTCTTACATTATGGAAGCCTTGTCTACCCTTTATAAAGCCATTCTGATCTCGATTAATAATATTTGGTAAAATTTCTTGTATTCGTCTTGCTAAAATTTTACAGATTATCTTAAGGTCGGCGTTTAATAGGCTTATTGGTCTCATATTTTCACATTTATTAGAGGGCTTACCTGGTTTTGGCAGCAGTATAATTAAGGCATTATTTATGTATGATGGTAAATTATTATTTTGAAATGCTTCTAAAACCATTTCCAAAAAAGGTTTTATTAATTTATTCTTAAATTTTTTATAAAGGTCAACTGGAAGACCATCTGGTCCTGCACTTTTTCCTGATTTCATATTATCAATGGCTAGCCCAACTTCTTCTTGACTAATTTTAGACTCCAATATCTCCCTGTTTTCATTTGGAATACACGGTATAGATAGTTCGTTCAAAAACCCATTTAGTTTTGTTAAATCAGGTTCATTTTTGGTATCATATAATTTTTCATAGTAATCTCTAAAGGCTCTATTAATTTCTAAAGGATCTATAACTACCTGTCCGTTACTTATAATACTGGTAATCGGTGTTTTAATTTCTAATTGTTTAATCTGCCATGCTAATAATTTTCCTGATTTTTCACCTTGTTCATAAAAAGATTGTTTCAATCTTAGAAGACTCGAGGCAGCTCTATTCGCTGATTTTTTGTCGTATTCAGCTCTCAAAATCAGTAATTCATTCTCCAACCTTGGGTCACTTCCTGCATACACTTTTTCCTGAAGACTTTTTATTTTATGTTCCAATTTAGCTCTCTCCTCTCGAGTCTTCTTAGATTTTGATCCTGTATAACTAATAATATGTCCCCTAATAAAAGCTTTGAAAGCCTCCCACTTTACACATGCTGATGTTTGTGTAGTATTGATGTCAAAGAACTCGTCTATCTGTTTTTCTATATACTTGACAAATTCCTCATCCTGAAGCCATTTATGCTGAAATTGCCATCTACCTGATTCCTTTGTCAATTTTTTATCTACATATATTAGACAACAGGGTGCATGATCAGAGATCACGATGTTATCATAAAAGCAGTTTTGAATCTTGGACCTTAATTCTGTGGAAATCAAAAAATAATCAATACGTGAGAATGTCTTGTAGGTACTGGAATAACAAGAATAGGCTTTAACTTGTGGTTTCATTTCTCTCCATATATCTAACAATCTCAATTCTTTCATAAAATGATTAATAGTCATCCTACATCCAATGTGCGTACAATCCAGTCCTGTTGATCTATCTATACCTGGATTCAATGTACAATTAAAATCCCCTGCTATTATATGTTGCCCTGTAAGTGATGATAAGATAAGAAATAAATTAGCAAAGAACTTCTGATCATCTATATTGGGACCATATAAGTTCACAAGATTTATATTTTCTAATAGCAAAGAACCTTGAATGATTACATATCTTCCAAATTTGTCTCCAATTACATTTTTCACTTGAAAAGGAACTGATTTATGTATGAGAGTCATAACTCCCCTGGCTCGGGATGAAAATGAAGAGGTGAATACACTTCCTTGCCATCTACTCCTAATTATTTTAACATCCTCCTCTATTAGATGGGTTTCTTGTAAAAACACAATTTTTGAACCCATGTCTTTTATTTTATTCATAACTTGTTTAAGTTTTTTTAAATTTTGTAGACCTCTGCAATTCCATGAAGTTAAATTAAGATTAACACTTTGGTTTATGATCAATAGAGAGTTTGGGATTACCTTGCAGTGTAAACATGCTCATACAGAGAAGCAAAAACATGAGTGGTTGAACATTCATCCTACAAACTACACACAAACAAATTTCCCCTTCCCACACTTGTGGCAAACCCCCCAAAATCAAAAGAAAAATTCTGTCTCCCGATATAGCCATCGACCGTTCCACACCCATGGGGAACAGCCTAAGCCACTCCTTCTTCATCCTCCCAATCACCCTAACTCTACTGCTTTTAATGACGTAACATTAACTCTCCTCTGTAGTTTTCCAACTTAACTCCAAAATTTTTAACAACTTTGTACATCATAGTTTTTTTTGTTTGTTTTGTTTTTGTTTTGTTTTTTTAATATATAATACAATCTATATTTTGTAAACTTACTATTTACTTCAAGTCAGTCAGATGCCTGTGCAAATGCTTAATTATTCTACCTTATATTTTGTTCATGCTTAGCTCCCACCAGTCTCTTCTTCTTCTTTGATCTTCTTGATGAACTCCTGCGCCTCCTCTGGGGTCTTGAAGATGTGGGTTCTGCCCTCATACATGGTCAGCAGTCTCGCAGGATAGATTACACCATGACGAATCCCAAGGTTGCGCAGCTCCTTACGTATGGGATCAAACTGCTTCCTCAATTGCTGGATTCCTGTGGCCAAATCTGGGTAGAACCGCACCTGCTGGTCCTGGTGTTTAATCTCTCCTTTAGCTCGTGCAGCGTTGAAGATCTTCATCCTGTCTCTGTTGCTAAGAAACTTCATAATTAAGGTCCTCGGCGGTCCCTTATCTCTCCGTGGGCCAATACGATGTGCATTTTCCAGAACCACTGCTGATTGCAACTCCTCGCTGCCCAGCACCTCTGGAATCCACTTTTCCAGAAAGGAACATACGTCCCGACCTTCTGATTCCTCTGGAAGACCCACCAGCCTCAAGTTATTCTGTCTCGACCGAGATTCCAAATCCAAAATATTATTTTCCAGAGATTTATTTTTTTTTCCAAAGTGCGCACCTTTAATTGAAGACGGGTGACGTCATCTTCAGCACTAGCGAGACGGAGCTCCATCTGCGCCGTTCGTTCTACACAGTCACCCAATTCCTTTCTTATTCCTTCCAACGCTGTCATAATCCCATCAAATCTAGAGGAAAAGTCCGCTCTCATTGAACTCATGGCAGCCATCAGCGCATCTGCGCCTCCCCCCGCAGACATCGCACCGTTGCCAGCCTCCTCCGCCATATATGGAGTTTTATTTGCTGCGTCACAGACCTGAAAGTCCGTTAATTTGGACTGTTTCGGCGGCTCGCTTTTTCCTTTACCTGGTTTTCCAGCCTTAGGCTTCGCCGACATATCCTCGCCCAAACGCTGGGATACGTTCTGTCCCAAATGAGAGAGTTATTTGCCGATTTTTTTTCTCCAAGAGCAGAGCAGAGTGAGACACGTCCGTCTTACGTGGCAGCCATAACCGGAAGTCCTTTATAGCCATTTTACTTCCCATGAAACAAAAATCTTTGAGACCTAATGCTGCAAATTGTACCAAGAATCTTCTAACTTTGTTAATACATAAATTATCACATATAAAACTGACCCAAAATCAGTTACAATAATGCACTTTTTATTATTTAACTTATCATTTCATAAAGTGCTCACAGGTGCTTTCTTTAGTGCAAAGGGTGTGTCGTGTCAAGTTCACCACCCAGAGTAAGGAAACAAATTCAATGCATGAACCATGCAGACATAATCTCACTGTATTTCAGTCCCTCCAGGATTTTGTCAGCTGTTTTTGTGATTGTTGTGGCCCAAAAAGCCTGGATTTGTGGGAGCTTTTCCAAAAAGTTATGGCACTTTTAGAGTTTTTTTGCACTCAAAGTTGCGTGAGGAAGTACAAATTTTAAAGCAGCTGCTTTTTCCATAGTTTACAGTGATGCTATTCTACGTAACACCACAAGAAAAGCACAGGATTGCCAAAAATTTCCTGTTAAACAGTGATTTATTTAGAATTAAATGCTCAGTAAAATTGTAAAAAAAAAAGACCAATATTGCGTTCTTGCTGAGAACTTAAAAAAAAGAAATAAAAGAATTTGTCATTACAACAACTAAATTGCATTGAATGTACGTTAGTGTGGAGAAAATGATGGCAGCACCTCCTTGAATCTTGAATTTGAAGGTCTTCTTCTGTGCTGAAATCCACATGAAGCAGGGATGGTTCCTCCACTGACGACCTCTGACCTTCAGAAGGTCTCAGTGAGAATGAAGCTTCCAGTCTTCACACATCTGAAGGCAGATAAAAAGAATAGATTTCACTGTAAAATTAACATTCATATTTTTAGATCACCACACCACAGTAGGGTTTAATAATTTAGGTTTTTTTTATATATATATATTTTAACTACAAATTAACTTTCAATGTTTGAAAAGGGTTTCAATTCATTTCCTGAGGTTTGTTCATTTCAATTTAGTTCTACTGAGTAAAAATAGCTTGTTGTACTGCAGCCTTTATTAATTTTATTGTGATTTATTCTCTTCACATCTCTTAAGTGGCAGAAGTCAATCTCATAAAATATACCTTAATTCTGCATTTATTCACAGTGCTTAACCAACAGTTCTCTCTGTGTCCATAGTTTGTAAAAGAAACCATCATCATGCCAGATAAATTAATTGACGACACAAACGTTAAAACAAACAAATGATATTATACTTACAGTCTCAGCAGCACCAAGTCTCCCTTTGCTTCACGGCTTTCAGCCTCTGTGCATTTTCCGTTTATAAGTCGTCAACTTTATGTTCCAACACAGCGCTGCACGGAGTAAAAATCCGTTTATCCCCGCTTTATGAAAAATATTCAGAAGCTGTTGAGGAAAGTCTTTACGGTGACTTTTGCTGCTAAATTAAGAGACGCACGTTATTAATTCCGCTTGTGTAAACACGAAAGGCGTGTGCACGCGCGGCAGGGAACGCAGAAGTTTTATTTATGAAAAATATTAAGAAGCTGTTGAGGACAATCATTACGGTGACTTTTGCTGCTAAATTAAGAGACGCACATTATTAATTCCGCTCGTGTAAACACCAAAGGTGTGTGCACGCGCGGCAGGGAACGCAGAAGTTTTATTTATGAAAAATATTAAGAAGCTGTTGAGGACAATCATTATGGTGACTTTTGCTGTTAAATTAAGAGACGCACGTTATTAATTCCGCTCGTGTAAACACGAAAGGCGTGTGCACGCGCGGCAGGGAACGCAGAAGTTTTATTTATGAAAAATATTAAGAAGCTGTTGAGGACAATCATTATGGTGACTTTTGCTGCTAAATTAAGAGACACACGTTATTAATTCCGCTCGTGTAAACACGAAAGGCGTGTGCACGCGCGGCAGGGAACGCAGAAGTTTTATATAAGCTGTTGAGGACAATCATTATGGTGACTTTTGCTGCTAAATTAAGAGACACACGTTATTAATTCCGCTCGTGTAAACACGAAAGGCGTGTGCACGCGCGGCAGGGAACGCAGAAGTTTTATTTATGAAAAATATTAAGAAGTTGTTGAGGACAATCATTACGGTGACTTTTGCTGCTAAATTAAGAGATGCACGTTATTAATTCCGCTCGTGTAAACACGAAAGGCATGTGCACGCATGGCAGGGAACGCAGAAGTTTTATTTATGAAAAATATTAAGAAGCTGTTGAGGGAAGATGTTAAAAGAATTAGGAGTAGATGGCAAGGAAGTGTTTTCACCTCATCATTTTCATCCCGAGCCAGGGGAGTTATGACTCTCATACATAAATCAGTCCCATTTCAAGTGAAAAAATGTAATTGGAGACAAATTTGGAAGATATTTAATCATTCAATGATCTTTGTTATTAGAAAATATAAATTCGGTAAACCTATATGGTCCCAATATAGATGATCAAAAGTTCTTTGCTAATTTATTTCTTATCTTATCATCACTTACAGGGCAACATATAATAGCAGGGGATTTTAATTGTACATTGAATCCCGGTATAGATAGATCAACAGGACTGGACTGTACGCACAATGGATGTAGGATGACCATTATTCATTTTATGAAAGAATTGAGATTGCTAGATATATGGAGAGAAATGAATCCACAAGTTAAAGCCTACTCTTGTTATTCCAATACCTACAAGACTTTCTCACGTATTGATTATTTTTTGATCTCCGTAGAATTAAGGTCCAAGATTCAAAACTGCTTTTATGACAACATCGTGATCTCTGATCATGCACCCTGCTGTCTAATATATGTAGATAAGAAATTGACAAAGGAACCAGGTAGATGGCAATTTCAGTATAAATGGCTTCAGGATGAGGAATTTGTTAAGTACATAGAAAAACAGATAGATGAGTTCTTTGATATCAATACTACACAAACATCAGCATGTGTAAAGTGGGAGGCTTTCAAAGCTTTTATTAGGGGACATATTATTAGTTATACAGGTTCAAAATCTAAGAAGATTCGAGAGGAGAGAGTTCAATTGGAACATAAAATAAAAATTCTTCAAGAAAAAGTATATGCAGGAAGTGATCCAAGGTTGGAGAACGAATTACTGATTTTGAGAGCTGAATATGACAAAAAATCAGCGAATAGAGCTGCCTCGAGTCTTCTAAGATTGAAACAATCTTTTTATGAACAAGGTGAAAAATCAGGAAAATTATTGGCATGGCAGATTAAACAATTAGAATTTAAAACACCAATTACCAATATTATAAGTAACGGACAGGTAGTTATAGATCCTTTAGAAATTAATAGAGCCTTTAGAGATTACTATGAAAAATTATATGATACCAAAAATGAATCTGACTTAACAAAACTAAATGGGTTTTTGAACGAACTATCTATACAGTGTATTTCTAATGAAAACAGGGAGATAAATCAATCTTCTTCCGGCCTTCAGAGAGAGCAGTCGCATTTTCTCTCCCTCCTCCCCACTCCTCTCCCCTCTTCACTATCCCAGCTTGTTGTGTCCTGTCTCTGTCTGTGTCGCTCTTATTCTGGCTGAATCTTATTCCAAATGGAAAATTATGGATTTGGTGGGCTTTATATGCGATTGACACCACTTCAAAAGAAGATCGGGCTAGGGGGAGGCCAAGTGGACTCATGAACAATTGGGAATTCATGTGTCTGTGTGATTCGACTGAGATGCGAAAGACATCTCTATTTGTTTGGCTTTTGATCACAGGATTTCTATTTTGGCTCTGGAGTTTCCTGATGTATCAGAAATTAAAGAAGTTGGGAGAGCTGATCAAAGCAGACCCGGCAATGCTCCTTCAACAACAAATTCGACCAGTCGGGGAGTGCACTGATAGCGGCAGTGGTAAACTGAATGATGGCTGATTCAGAAGATGGTATACATCTGGAGTCGCTGGTGCTCTCCAGGGAATGATTTTAAAGCCTGTATATGGAAATTATGAAGCACAGAATCGCAAGAGAGATGGAAATTCTATGCTCTGAGTGAACTGTGCCTTGACCTTGATTCGGCGCCCTCTCCTCCTGGATGAAGACAAAACAGAAGAAGAGTTTCCCTAACACAAACAATCTGGCGTACAGTAATCTGAACTCTCAAGGACAGCGCCATGTGACTTGGCTTAGGAATTACCATCGGACATGCACTGAGAGTTGGATCTCTCGTGGACATGCTATCTAAGTTTCAGACACTAAAGACATAACATCCAGTTGCTGAGAGAGGATTTTTGCTGCACACCAGTAACTGACACACACACTGCATACAACATCACATGACTGATACACATACACTGACACACATACACTCACACTGTCTCTCTCAACTTGCTGCTTTGTTAATGTGTGATCTATTGTTTGCTATTTGTGCATAAGAGGGTTTTTTTCTATGTAATCACAATTTTGCTCATACGAGCTTTTTATGAGCTTTATACAAGCTTTATTTTGATAACTATGTTTTTTCTCTCCGCCCTATGTGTTCTCTCCCCCCCCCCTTTACCCTCCACTGTATGACAGGCGCCTTTGCATGGCTGCCGCGTCATTGGGATGCGCTTATCGTGCGCGCCCAATGTCAAGTCAAATTCCTCGTATGTTTACTTGTTTACTTGTAAATGTGCTTGGCAATAAAGCTCATTCTGATTCTGATTCTGATTCTGAGATACTGGAGTCTAAAATTAGTCAAGAAGAAGTTGGGCTAGCCATTGATAATATGAAATCAGGAAAAAGTGCAGGACCAGATGGTCTCCCAGTTGACCTTTATAAAAAATTTAAGAATAAATTAATAAAACCTTTTTTGGAAATGGTTTTAGAAGCATTTCAAAATAGTAATTTACCATCATACATGAATAATGCCTTAATTATACTGTTGCCAAAACCAGGTAAACCCTCTAATAAATGTGAAAATATGAGACCAATAAGCCTATTAAATGCCGACCTTAAGATAATCTGTAAAATTTTAGCAAGACGAATACAAGAAATTTTACCAAATATTATTAATCGAGATCAGAATGGCTTTATAAAGGGAAGACAAGGCTTCCATAATGTAAGAAGACTATTTAATATTATTTACTCTAATAAAGAAGCACCGGATACAGCTGTCCTATCACTGGACGTCGAAAAGGCCTTTGATAGAGTCGAATGGCCCTTTCTTTTTGAAGTCTTACAAAGGTTTGGACTTGGAAATAATTTCATAAAATGGGTTCAGATAATATATAATAATGCTACAGCAGAAATCCTAACAAATAACAATATTTCAAAATCAATAAAAATCAATAGAGGATGTCGACAAGGCTGTCCACTTTCACCTTTACTGTTTACTATGGCAATTGAACCTTTAGCGATGGCGATACGTCTACAGTCACAAATATATGGAATTAAAGTTGGACCAACAGAACATAAAATCTCCCTGTATGCCGATGACATAATTTTGTTTATGTCGAATCTTAAAAAATCAATTCCGACCTTGTTGAATTTAATAAAGAATTTTGGGGAAATATCAGGATATAAAATAAATAAAACTAAATCTTCAATATTAATGCTAAATGAGACCCAGAGAAATTACCCAGCCCCTGAGGTAAATCAATTCAATGTTGTAAATCAGTTTAAATATTTAGGAATCCAAATTGTGCCTAAGCTAGAATCAGTCGCCAGTGTCAATTATGAAGCCTTAATGACAGATATTAATGAGTTACTTCAGAGATGGATGTCACTACCAATGTCGATGATCGGGAGAATCAATATACTTAAAAGTAATATCTTACCTAAAATACTTTATTTATTTCAATACATTCCCTTACCACCACCTTTAGATTTATTCTCAAGAATTAAAAAAAAGTTAGTGGAATTTATATGGAACAACAGGAGGGCTAGATTACGTTTGTCTTTATTATATTTACCATTTGATCGTGGAGGTCTGAAATGTCCAAATTTTATGTTGTATTATTGGTCGGCACAACTGAGGTCTATGACATATTATTTTTCATCAAATGATCTCCCTCACTGGACTGAAATGGAATCATACAATTTGCCTTTACCTCTTCCCATATTCATATATTCAGACTCGGCAAAAAAATTACAGAAACAAGTTAAAAACCCATTTGTAAAACATATGATTAAAATATGGTGTGAAACTAAAAAATATTTAAAAGAACCACACTTACTGTCACAATTTAGTCCAAAATGGGGTAATCAATATTTTAAACCAGGGAGAGCGGATGCTGTGTTTAAAGTATGGAGTTTAAAAGGGATCCAAAAAATTCAAGATTTATATTTGTCATGTTCAGATAACATAATGTCTTTTGAAGAGCTGAGGATCAAATTTAATCTTAATAGAACACATTTTTTTTAAATATCTTCAACTTAGGAACTTTATTCGATCAAACCAAAATAATGCTCTCACTCGACCTATTTATTCATCCTTGGAAAAAATGTTGATGAAAGATAGTAAAAGAAAGGGTATTATTTCAGAGTTTTATAACTCATTGACACTATCCTCAAGTGAAAACTCACAGAAAAGATTAAACTACTGGAAAGAAGATCTGCAAACTGAAATTTCAGAGGAACAATGGGAATTGGCTTGTACAGAAGCTCAAACCAAATCAATAAATGTACGTCTTAAATTGATACATTTTAAATGGTTAATGCGGATGTATGTTACACCGGTGGAGTTAAATAGATATAACAAAAACATACCAGATATATGCACAAAATGCATGGAAAGTAAAGGAACCCTATTTCATTGTTTATGGGAATGTAGAATAATTAGAATGTTTTGGGAAGAGGTGAGGGTAACAATTGAAAAAATAATTTCAAAACAAATCATATTGAATCCTAAACTGTTTTTGTTGGGTCTGTACCCAAAAAAGCATAACTTTAATAAAAGTGAAAGAACATTCATAGACCTCAGTTTGCTTAATGCCAAAAAATGTATTGCATTACTGTGGAAAAAGACTCATAGACCAGATGTGACTCAGTGGTTAAGACAGATGTTAACAAACCTTCCATTAGAAAGAATAACATATATACTGAAATCAAAGGAAAGTGTGTTTGAGAATATATGGAGACCTTTTATTGATTATGTAAAAAATTTAAACATAACTCTTGAAGAAGAAGGTGAATGATGTGTGTGGACCTTGTAAATTCCAAACTGGTGAACATAATATGTATACTTATGTAATGGATTGTCTAGACTAAACAGAGGAGCATTGTTGAAGACTTGATTTTGTTGGTGGTTGTAGGTGTTTTTAGTGCATTTTTTTTTGTAGTACTTTAGTGTTAGTGTTTGATTGTTTGTGTTATGTTTGTTAAAAAAAAAAGGTTCAATAAAGATATTGTGGAAAAAAAAAGAAGCTGTTGAGGACAATCATTATGGTGACTTTTGCTGCTAAATTAAGAGACGCACGTTATTAATTCCGCTCGTATAAACACGAAAGGCGTGTGCACGCGCGGCAGGGAACACAGAAGTTTTATTTATGAAAAATATTAAGAAGCTGTTGAGGACAATCATTACGGTGACTTTTGCTGCTAAATTAAGAGACGCACGTTATTAATTCCGCTCGTGTAAACACGAAAGGCGTGTGCACGCGCGGCAGGGAACGCAGAAGTTTTATTTATGAAAAATATTAAGAAGCTGTTGAGGACAGTCTTTACGGTGACTTTTGCTGCTAAATTAAGAGATGCACGTTATTAATTCCGCTCGTGTAAACACGACAGGCGTGTGCACGCGCGGCAGGGAACACAGAAGTTTTATTTATGAAAAATATTAAGAAGCTGTTGAGGACAATCATTATGGTGACTTTTGCTGCTAAATTAAGAGACGCACGTTATTAATTCCGCTCGTGTAAACACGAAAGGCGTGTGCACGCGCGGCAGGGAACGCAGAAGTTTTATTTATGAAAAATATTAAGAAGCTGTTGAGGACAATCATTATGGTGACTTTTGCTGTTAAATTAAGAGACGCACGTTATTAATTCCGCTCGTGTAAACACGAAAGGCGTGTGCACGCGCGGCAGGGAACGCAGAAGTTTTATTTATGAAAAATATTAAGAAGCTGTTGAGGACAATCATTACGGTGACTTTTGCTGCTAAATTAAGAGACGCACGTTATTAATTCCGCTCGTGTAAACACGAAAGGCGTGTGCACGCGCGGCAGGGAACGCAGAAGTTTTATTTATGAAAAATATTAAGAAGCTGTTGAGGACAATCATTATGGTGACTTTTGCTGTTAAATTAAGAGACGCACGTTATTAATTCCGCTCGTGTAAACATGAAAGGCGTGTGCACGCGCGGCAGGGAACACAGAAGTTTTATTTATGAAAAATATTCAGAAGCTGTTGAGGACAATCATTACGGTGACTTTTGCTGCTAAATTAAGAGACGCACGTTATTAATTCCGCTCGTGTAAACACAAAAGGCGTGTGCACGCGCGGCAGGGAACTCTTGCCGGATGAGAACCGTTTTAACACCACAGAAGAAGAACTAGCATATCGTTAGCTTGCTAGCTCCATTAGCGCGTCAGTTGTTTATGGTTCTCGGCCGTTGTTCCTGGCTCACTGACCCGGTTTCGACCCGATTATACTCAGCAGACGTTCACAAACGTAAAAATATTATATTAAAATATATTAATATTATATTAAAAGATCGATCCGCGGATTTTGTGGATCGATATCGGCTCAGTCAAACGTGGATCGATCCATATCGATATATTGATCTTTTGAACCCACCCCTAGGTTCAACGTCCGCATCACAGCAGATGCTGCTCCAATCCATCTGTCAATCTCTCGCTCCATTCTCCCCTCACTCATGAACAAGACCCCAAGATATTTAAACTCCTCCACTTGGGGCAGGAGCTTGTCCCCAACCCGGAGAGGACAATCCACCTTTTTCCAGCTGAGGACCATGGACTCGGACTTGGAGGTACTGATTCTCATCCCAGCTGCTTCACACTCAGTGGCAAACCGTCTCAGTAAAACCTGTAGGTCATTGCTGGATGAATCCAATAGGACAACATCATCTGCAAACAACAGAGATGAGATCCTGTGGTCACCAAGCATGACACCCTCCATTCCCTGGCTGCGCCTAGAAATCCTGTCCATAAAAATTATGAACAGGATCTATGACAAAGGGCAGCCCTGGCGGAGTCCAACTCTCACTGGGAATAAGTCCAACCGAGTGCTGGCAATATAAACCAAACTCTGACAACGGTCATATAGAGACCGAATAACTCGTAACAACAAGCCCGATACCCCATACTCCCAAAGCACCCCCCACAAAAAACCACAAGGTTTATACAATCAGCTTTTGTTGTGCTGATTGAATTGGGGCGGTCACTTTAAAAATGCAACTGGCAAAGCTTTTCTCCATCCCAACTTTTAAATGAAATTCATATCAATGATAAATTAAATTTCAGATTTCATTCAAAACACACTCACTGCAAAGGAATAAAAAATATGGCTGAAAACAATCTTCATGGTTGAAAACACATTTGAAGTCCCTAAGGAAATATTTCAAGCTCAAAACAGCAAGTATTGCATATAAAATGTTTCTTGTTCAAAGTTATGGGATCAAATCTGCTAATCTTTATAGGTTAGGTTAATGCATCAGAAGAAGAGTAGCATTGCAGTCTGTTGTTCTTCATGCAATCAAGTGTTCTGTTGAGAGAGGCACACAACCCCACTACAATGAACAGGGAATGACACGACAATAAACTGATGCAAGTCCAATTTTCAAGCATTATTTTCAAATTTCAGTGCTGAATCAGCCAAAATGAGAAAAATCATGAGAAAGGAAAAAAAAATTCTCTTCCATCTAAAGTAACAGAACCACAAGCAATCAGCAACATCTAAGGATAGAAAATCAGCTAGTTACCCACCTTTTCTCATTAGGCTGGATGTCTGAGATTATCTTATGTACCAGAAGCAAAGAGAAACAGAAGAATAAAATATTTGTTATACCAGGGACTCGCTTTTTCCTCTTCTTATTCCAGACTTCTTAAAAATTTCTATAGTTCACAGACACTCTTTAATGTTGAATGGGACCAAAAAAGGCTTACTGAAGTAAAAAGAACATTTTAATAGCCTTTGTTTTAACCTCTGCCTTTACTTTACAGGCTCATAAAAAACACTAATACTGTATAATAAATCATTGATTGATAATTAACATCCCTTTCTTTGTGTGTGCTCAACTGTGTACACAAAGATCAAACAAATACAAAACTTTTCTATCAATCACTATTACTACCTTCTAAAGTACAAGCCTTTGTTTACTTCATAAGATGAATGTGTGAGGGGAGGTGTGCATTCCCCATGAAGTTACCCTGTCTTAAAAAGACAAAATAACATCAGAGTTTAAAGACTACAGACATTTTTTTAATCCATTCAAACACCAAAAACTTTGTAGCACTTGCAATTTCAATAAACTATTTTTCAGAATCATTGAATGACATGCCACAATTTAAGAGGTTCTTAAAGATTTCAACATTTAGCAAAAATTATCTGCTATAAACAGCTGGTGATAGCATCTGACACACTAAGAAACTAACAGATTTAAATTTCTCACCAAGGTTGTTGATAAACAAACATATATTAGTTACACAAGAGCCAGCATCATTAACAAAATAGAGAAATGGTAGAAAAATATCTCTACCTTATTTGACTAGTTCATCCCTCTTACAGTA
Organism: Pholidichthys leucotaenia; assembly: GCA_020510985.1. Classification (NCBI taxonomy): domain Eukaryota; kingdom Metazoa; phylum Chordata; class Actinopteri; order Cichliformes; family Pholidichthyidae; genus Pholidichthys; species Pholidichthys leucotaenia. The sequence continues at coordinate 343,982,308 of CM035837.1, read as the reverse complement.
GGTCACATATGGTTTAAGAAGTTTTTAATCGCTCCTGGGGGAATAGTGGAAGAGTGCTATTACCTTATAGCTAGGAGGTTCATGGTTTGAGGCTTCTGGCTGACAGGGTTCTTTTCTGTGTGGAGATTGCACTGTGTGTACTTCAGAGTTCTCCAGTTCAATTTGCATCTGTATGTATCCGTTCCTCTTATGCCCAGAGAGTAGCTGGTAAATGTGGATGGTAGTAAAACTATTTTAAATAATAGTCAATTCCATATTTCAGAATAGTTGTATTTCAGTTTGCAATAAACACAAACTAAGAAGCCGGTTGGTATAAAGTTATACTCAAATTGTAGGGTAGCAAAAATGTAATCTCCAGCCGCTCCACGGAGGAAATGACCCAACAATACAAATATGCAAACAGAATAGTTTCTAAATTCTAGAAATGTTCTCTTGTGTGAGTTTTCATGTGAATGACTAAATTGGAATGCTGAATAAATTTCTTCCCACAAGAAGGGCAACTATATGGCCTGTCACCCAAATGCGTCTTCATGTGGCGTGTTAAATTAGACTGGACATTGAATTTCATATAACAAAGCGTGCAACTGTATGGTTTCTCACTGTTTTATTTATTTGCATCTCATTTCCTTACAAGTGCAATGGGCCCCAACCAGGGGTCTATGATTACACTTTAAATTAAAAAGCTTTGTATCCAAGGGCTCTCTTTAAGATAGAGACTGTTCCTCTGATTGCTGAGATCTGTATTTCACAGATGCTAGGGCAGCCGGGTATTGCTTGTAGATATTTTTTCAAGTTCTTCTTAACCATCCCAGTTGCTCCCACCACCACAGGTATAATATCTGCATCCTGCAGATTCCAGGTGCTCCTTAGGTCGTTTTTGAGGTCTTGATATTTTGTTATTTTTTCTCTTTCTGCTCTGTTGAGGCCGTAGTCGTTTGGTATGGTTACATCGATTAATTGGGCAGTTTTGCCCTTTTTGTTCAAGATAACTATGTCCGGTTTTATTGCTCCTCCTTCAATGTGTCTTCCAGTTGGGATTTCCTTGTCATAAAAGATGGTAATATCTCCGTTGGAGCTAACTGGCTCTGGATCGTGCTCCCATACTGGTCCTTTTACTTCTATTTTGAATTCTTTGCATATTTTCCAGTGTATATAACGGCAGATCTTGTTGTGGCGAGCAGTGTAGTGTCCATCGGCCATGAGGACCTGGCAGCCGGAGAGCAGGTGGCTTACACTCTCCACCGCTACATGACAGAATCGACATTTGTCACTCTGTGACAATCCTGCCATTTTTTTAAAACCATTGGTTAGAAGTCCCTGGTCTTGTGCTCCAACCACTAGTCTCTCCTCGTCGTACCCCAGATCTCCATTCCTGATCCAGCGCAATGTCTCTTCCCTATCAATATAATCCCTATTGAGTTCCTCCTGGAAACGTCCTGCTCGCTTATGTTGTTTCCATCTTTCTTTTCTTTCCTCCTGTGTCCTTTTGCTGTATTTTTCTCTCGTCTTTCTAGCTATTTTTGTTGCTGGGTTTTGCTGACTGGCTTTCATGTTATCTAATAAATCTGCTGCAAAGGTCTCGGCTTGTTTAGTTATAGATGTGTTAATACTGAGGGTTTCATGATGTTGGGTGACCTTTTCCATCGTCTCATCATTAGCGCTTTTTAGGTATTGACCAATGCTTATTATTGTTGCCCTGTAGGCCTGGTTCATTTCAATTAGGCCCAGCCCTCCCTCTTTACGTGGCATATATATCCTATCTAGGCATTGGTTTCTGTATGTTACCTTATGAAGGGTTAGGGTCTTCCTGGTCCGAACATCCAACTTATCCAGTTCCCCTTGTGGCCAGTCTATCACCCCAAATCCATATGTGGCAACTGGTACTGCCAACTGGTTTATTGCAGTGATCTTATTTTTAGGTGTTAAATTTGATTTACAGATTTTCTTTAGGCGATGTTGGTATTCTTTTTTGACCATTTCCCTCATTTTTCTGTGTTCAATAGTTGTGTTTTCTTCTATGCCCAGATATTTATATGCCGATTCCCCTGCCAGGTCTTTGATATGCTTATTGTCTTCTATTTGGATATTTTCTGATGCTGTTTTCTTTCCTTTTTTTATTGTACATTTTGCACACTTGTCAAGTCCAAATTCCATGGAGATGTCTTTTGAAAACATGTGAACGGTACTGACAAGTTGATTCAGTTTCTGTTCAGATTCTGCATAGAGCTTGAGGTCGTCCATGTAGAGTAGATGATTCACTCTCTTGCTCCCTTTTCTTGTTCGGCCTTTGCTTAAGTCATACCCGATGTCAAGGTCTGATAAGATTTTGCTTAAGGGGTCGATACACAGACAGAAGAGCAGTGGCGAAAGGCTGTCCCCCTGGAATATTCCTCGCTGGATCCTGATGTCTGGAATTGTTATTTGTCCTTCTTTGTGGTTAAGCGTAATTGTAGTTTTCCACTTAGCCATCTGGACCTCCAGAAAAGTTTTAATCTCTGGGCTGATGTTATACAGCTCCAGACAGCGTATTATCCAGGAGTGGGGGATGCTGTCGAATGCCTTTTTGTAGTCGATCCACGCCATGCTTAAATTTCTCTCACGCCTCTTGCAGTCTTCCAGGATGGTTTTATTAATGAGTAGTTGTTCTTTGGCTCCCAGCTTATATCTTATACAGCCTTTTTGCTGTGGTTGCAAGTAGTTTTCTGAGTCCAGATGTTCATAAATGGCCTCAGTAATGATTCCTGTCAGCCATTTGTATGTGGTCGGGAGGCAACAGATGGGTCTGTATTTATTGACTTGTTGGGTTTCAAGACTCTTGGGCAGGAGTATGGTGTTTCCATATGTGAGCCACTCTGGTGCTTCTTCCTCTCCCCCAACAAGTCGGTTAAATGCCTCTGCGTAGTGTTTGTGTAGTGCTGTTATCTTTTTGAGCCAGAAGTTTGGTATTTTATCTATTCCAGGGGATTTGAAGTTAAGGTATTTCCTGATTTTTTCTTGAGCCGTTTCTTCTGTGATTTTTAATGAGGGCATCTGTTGTTTTCCTTTATTTTTCTCAGCAATGGTTTGAATCCAATTATTATTTTTATGTTGAACTGGGTCCTCAAACAGATTTCTCCAGAATGTTTCCAGTTGGGTTTTCTCAGGAGGTACCTCTACTTCAATAGTTTCATCTATCAACCTCCTGTAGACTTGCTTTGGGTTCTGTGCAAATAATTTATTTATCAGTTTTGAGTTCTCTCTCCGTTGCCTGTTTCTGATTTGAGCTGCTAGGGCCTTGACTTGCGCCTGGTGCTCTGCTATTTTTCCTATTATTTGCTCTTTCCTAATGTTGTATTTTTTTTGGATTCTGTTGATTACTCTCAGTAATTTAGTATTGCAGTTTTGGTTCTGTATATAATAAGTCATTTGAGAAATTTCTGCCCTAAATTGATTAATTTTTCCTTGAAGTTTATTTTTCCAAATGGGTGTGGAGATTTTTGTTTTGGTTTGACGTTCAGTTTTTTCTTTATGCTGTGGAGCTAGCTTACTCTGCACATACCACGCTGCACCAAAGTTTATGCAGTTAAGCTCTGTCAAACTGACCCCCTGAGGTACAAGGTCACATAGGCCTCTGTTGACCTTTTGCAGTAGTAATTTGAATTCTTTATTCTCTTTAAGCTTAATTAATTTAGGACGTTCTTTCATTGTCATTTTTTTTGTTTCTTCTATTTTGTTGGCAAGTTCCTCTTCCATTTTTAGTTGATGTTGGCTCATTTCTATTTGGGGGTTGATCTGTTTCCTTATTGGATCCTGGTCTACACTCCCCCTTGTTGCTTCATCAGGATGTTCTGATTCTGAGCCAAAAGTTGCAGGGGATTCGCCTGGGTGGCCTGGTGGCACCTCTGTAGGGTGTGTTTGACAAGGTTGTTCCAGAGGTTTTTCAGTTAGTGGTAGTGGCAGTGGACACTCAACTGGGCAGATGTTATTCTGTGCCATTTTTCCTATTTCAGTGTGCATGTACTCCAATTGTTGCTCTGTGAAGTACCTTTGGGTGAGGAAGTTGTGTCTCTGGGTTGTGAGTTTGGCTCGGGGTACGCCAGTTTTATCCGGGCAGTGATGGAAAAAGATTCGCTGCCACTCATTGCATCGTTCCCGCTGGTTGCTGTATTTCATCTTGGCGTACTCGGTTGCCCATATTAAAACCCATCTTTCCTCCATGCTCCACTGACTTTGTTTGTATTCTTGTTGTTCAAATAGGTTGGCATCTTGATAGTCTTTTATTGCTTGGGCTTGAGCTTCATATTTGATCTTTTCTATTTCTTCTTGTTGTAAGTATTTTGAGACCTGAGAGACTATAGATGTTAATTTGGAGGTGGTGGTGGCTGCTTTCTTTTCTGGTGGTAGCTCGGATTCTCTGATCTTCTCCTCAAATATATGCTTTTTCCTTCTGCCCCACTTCTCATACCTTGAATAGGCGTAGCAGGACAGAATAATTTTCTTCTCATCAAGGGACCATTTTACAGTTTCTTCTTTTCTTGTATACCGTTTAGTCCTTTTTTGATCTTGTTGGGGCCCAGGACCAGATCTGTGCTGGTCTGATGGGGATCCCGGTTGAGTGTTTGTGACACTCGAAGACGATGCTGCACCATCGCTCTCAACAGCCCGCCTAGTGCAGAAACGAGCTGAGGGGACCGTTTTATCCTGGTCAGTACCTTCCCAGCATCTTTTTCCTGTATTATTCATTTTTCATATTTGGTTCCTCATCGTCCACGGCTTCTTATTGGTTATTCGAAGCTACCCTCGCCATGATTACTCATATTGAGGGGGTACCCCCCATCCGCGACCCGGGGGACGCGCTGGCTAGCCTGAGGGAAAAGGCCACCAGTTGAGGGAAAAGGCCACCAGTGTGAATTATGGCGTGCTTGATAAGATCAGCTTTCTCTCTGAAGTGTTTACCGCAGTCACTGCAGCTGTGAGGTTTCTCTCCTGTGTGCATTCGCACGTGAGCCTTCATGTTGCCCATCTGCGTGAACCCTCTGCCACAAAAGCTACACGTGTACGGTTTCTGTCCCGAGTGAGAGTTCATGAGAGTCTGCAGATAGGAGCGCTGTATGAAGCTTTTATTGCAGACGCAGCAGCTGTAGGGTTTCTCTCCCGTGTGCATCTTCATGTGGCGAGTTAGAATGGATTTAATCCCAAAATTCTTGTTACAAATGCTGCAGGTGTATGGTTTGTCTACCGACTCAGCAGCTTCCAGTGGCCTCTTGCTTTTTATACCTGAATTATGTTCTTTAATGTGTCTATATTCATTGTCACTTTTTTCACCCATCTGACAGTCTTTGGCTGTTTTTGATGCAACATGACCTTCTTCTGTAACAGTTTGAGATGAGCAGTTCGGCAAAGGACGGCTCTTTTTATTTTCAAAAGCTTGGCACTCTTTTGGTGAGTGACTTCCATCCTCGTCACTTCTCTGCACATAAATTATTTTGAACATCGCGTCTTTGATATCTGCCTCCTCTTGCTTCTCACATTCTGGGGCAGACCACGGTTCCCGTTCTTCTTTAATATCTGACGGTTCTTGGTCATCCTCACACGGGTTATTTGTCTTTTTGCAGTGAATGACACGGTAAGAGGGAACATCATCTTCCTGGACAGAAGGTTGCACAGGAACTGCAGAGCATCAGACATCAGGAAAAAATAATTGCAATTTATTTTTCTCAATTTGTAATTTATTTTGATTATGCATATTTATAACAGAGACATCAGCAGTAAGACAGAGAGTGTTTAAGTCATACAAATATTACAATACTGTATTATGTTAAAATGCGTCTGATGTATTCAGAGACTAAAATTTAGCTTTGTGAGTATATGTGAGTTCATAAATGTACAAGTTTTGGGGCTTATTGTTTACTTTGGTTATTAGTGACACTGTATATTATTACTGCGATATAATACATTCATTTGTCCTGGGATCTTGAAAAAATAGAATGAAAAAATAATGTGATGACCATGATCACCTTGTTTCTATACTTTCAAGAGAGACCTGTCAAAATAATAAATATAGAGGAAACTGAATAAGAAGTTTCTGGTACCTGAAGACCTTTCAAACACTCACTGTTACCTCATATACTCCAACATGGAGCCACAGAAGAACAATGTATCACTTGGTAAATATTAACATGTGCTTTTAAGAGGTATTACTAGGAAGACAGGGAAGTTTGGATTGCTCTTTCTTATCCAAGATATGTGACAAGAAAAGAATGTGAACTGTGGAAAGGAAAAAGAAGAACTGTAATGATGTGAGAAGTATCTTTTGTGTTGCATTTTGGAATGACAGCCATTTTGCATCCTCATCTTCTATTAAGGGATGCATAATGGCGCTATTCGCTGACTCAAGTCAAACAGAAACAACTATTTTGGTCTGTTTTTCCTTTGTTTTAATGCTTCGTATTGTGCTCATAAGCGGCATCCCCAAAAGTCTCCTGGGAGTGCCCATCTTTACCTTTATTAGACCCTGTCAGCCTTCGCCGGTGTTGCTCCATCTCCACCTTTGAACCAAATACTTCCTCCTCATAGTCTCTAATAGTTTTTTCAAACAGGCTGAATATTTCCTCCGCGGCTGCCTTTAGTCGGTCGTTGACCAAAGTTTTTAGGTTTTCTGTGTTGAACATTTTGGCGAAGATCTCCACACACAGAAGCTATCGTTGGGACGCCAGATATCGCGAGAAGCAACGATAACCGAGTTCTTCAGACACGCCGATCCAGTGTGCGTCATTCCGTCAGTCAAGTAGATGTTTGGAAATATGTTTTAAAATGAAGCACAAGCAAAGAAATAATGAAAACCAAATCTGTAAAGCAGAGAATGATCAGAGAACCCCAGATGCTGTGTGTGACTCTTAAATCATGGTTCAGTAACTTGGCAAAACATGATCGAGCAAATATTTCTCCCCAACTTTATCTGCACTGCGCTGAGAACTTTAACAAAAACAAATGTGTACAAACTTATCCACCATAAAGAAATAAAAGCTTCTTGCTCTGATTAACTTCAAGGATCGCCTAACCAGTCTTATGACTTAACCAGATCATTACTTAATCCCCTCCTTTGTCTCCATACCCCTCCACCTGGCCCTGGGAGGTCAGGGCGACCTATCTGGTCTCCACTGCAGTGCCTCGGATGCTCTTTGATCTTCACTGGCGGTTGAGACCCTTTGTCCTGTTCTGAGGTGTGAAGTCGCTTTACATATGTAATCACCAGACATTCTCACATGCTTATACATATGTAGGTTATGGGATATATGATTAATATAGACCACAGTATGGATAATTACAATCTCATGAGGAAATTCATTTGTTCTTCAATATTGACTGGTGTCGTATAGGATTTTCATGGTTTTTGCATAAAATGCATACAATGTTTACAAATGTAGAGATATTGAGATTACGATTTCTTGCTTAGACTTACAAACTATGCACCTCTCATTCATGCCCATCAATCTTAATTTGTAGAATATATTGTTCTTGATCAAGGCAAAAGGGAACAAGTGATGTTTGTGCATAAGAGGTAGCACAATTTATCTCAAAATTTATACAAATCCATCCATCCATCTTCTACTGCTTTTCCAAAGGTCCGGATCACAGAGGCAGCAGTTCAAGCAGAGAAGCCCAGACTTCCTTCTCCCCAGCCACCTGCTTCAGCTCTTCAGAGAGGATACCAAGGCGTTCCCAGACCAGCTGGGAGACATAGTCTCTCCAGTGAGTCCTGGGTCTGCCCCGGGGTCTCCTCCCAGAGGGACATGCCCGAAACACCTCAAGTGGGAGGTGTCCAGGAGGCATGCTGATCAGATGCCCATACCACCTCAACTGGCTCCTTTCAATGTGGAGGAGCAGCGGTTCTACTCTGAGCCTCCCCCGGATGACTGAGCTCCTCACCCTATCTCTGAGGGTGAGTCCAGCAATCCTACAGAGAAAGCTCAATTCAGTCGCTTGTATCCACAATCTCATTCTTTCAGTCATTATTCAAAGCTCATGACCATAGGTGAGGGTAGGAATGTAGATTGACCAGTAAATCGACAGCTTTGCCTTAGAGCTTAGCTCCCTCTTCACCACAACAGACCGGTTAGGGCTGGGAACGATCCCTAATTTCCATAATCGATTCGATTCCGATTCTTGAGATTCTGAATCGATTCGATTCCGATTCGATTCGATCCCAATTCGATCTGGGGAATTACCATTTTAATAGCCATTTTACTTCCCATGAAACAAAAATCTTTGAGACCTAATGCTGCAAATTGTACCAAGAATCTTCTAACTTTGTTAATACATAAATTATCACATATAAAACTGACCCAAAATCAGTTACAATAATGCACTTTTTATTATTTAACTTATCATTTCATAAAGTGCTCACAGGTGCTTTCTTTAGTGCAAAGGGTGTGTCGTGTCAAGTTCACCACCCAGAGTAAGGAAACAAATTCAATGCATGAACCATGCAGACATAATCTCACTGTATTTCAGTCCCTCCAGGATTTTGTCAGCTGTTTTTGTGATTGTTGTGGCCCAAAAAGCCTGGATTTGTGGGAGCTTTTCCAAAAAGTTATGGCACTTTTAGAGTTTTTTTGCACTCAAAGTTGCGTGAGGAAGTACAAATTTTAAAGCAGCTGCTTTTTCCATAGTTTACAGTGATGCTATTCTACGTAACACCACAAGAAAAGCACAGGATTGCCAAAAATTTCCTGTTAAAAACAGTGATTTATTTAGAATTAAATGCTCAGTAAAATTGTAAAAAAAAAAAAGACCAATATTGTGTTCTTGTTGAGAACTTAAAAAAAAGAAATAAAAGAATTTGTCATTACAACAACTAAATTGCATTGAATGCATGTTAGTGTGGAGAAAATGATGGCAACACCTCCTTGAATCTTGAATTTGAAGGTCTTCTTCTGTGCTGAAATCCACATGAAGCAGGGATGGTTCCTCCACTGACGACCTCTGACCTTCAGAAGGTCTCAGTGAGAATGAAGCTTCCAGTCTTCACACATCTGAAGGCAGATAAAAAGAATAGATTTCACTGTAAAATTAACATTCATATTTTTAGATCACCACACCACAGTAGGGTTTAATAATTTAGGTTTTTTTATATATATATTTTAACTACAAATTAACTTTCAATGTTTGAAAAGGGTTTCAATTCATTTCCTGAGGTTTGTTCATTTCAATTTAGTTCTACTGAGTAAAAATAGCTTGTTGTACTGCAGCCTTTATTAATTTTATTGTGATTTATTCTCTTCACATCTCTTAAGTGGCAGAAGTCAATCTCATAAAATATACCTTAATTCTGCATTTATTCACAGCGCTTAACCAACAGTTCTCTCTGTGTCCATAGTTTGTAAAAGAAACCACCATCATGCCAGATAAATTATTAATTGACGACACAAACGTTAAAACAAACAAATGATATTATACTTACAGTCTCAGCAGCACCAAGTCTCCCTTTGCTTCACGGCTTTCAGCCTCCGCGCATTTTCCGTTTATCAGTCGTCAACTTTATGTTCCAACACAGCGCTGCACGGAGTAAAAATCCGTTTATCCCCGCTTTATGAAAAATATTCAGAAGCTGTTGAGGACAGTCTTTATGGTGACTTTTGCTGCTAAATTAAGAGACGCACGTTATTAATTCCGCTCGTGTAAACACGAAAGGCGTGTGCACGCGCGGCAGGGAACGCAGAAGTTTTATTTATGAAAAATATTAAGAAGCTGTTGAGGACAATCATTACGGTGACTTTTGCTGCTAAATTAAGAGACGCACGTTATTAATTCCGCTCGTGTAAACACGAAAGGCGTGTGCACGCACGGCAGGGAACACAGAAGTTTTATTTATGAAAAATATTCAGAAGCTGTTGAGGACAATCATTACGGTGACTTTTGCTGCTAAATTAAGAGACGCACTGTGGTGTATATTACTCATATATTCCATACCTACATATGTTAGAGCAAGTGGAAATGTTTTGTGACAGCATATGTAAGGAACTTCACACCTTGGAAAGGACAAAGGAATCTCACCCGCCGTGTGAAGAACAAACACGTCCCAGGACGCGGCGGCAGAGACGGACTAGACACCTTCGCCTCCCATGGCGAGGAGAGAAGTTCTCATCACCTCCCAAGACGAAGAGAGGAGATAACAGAACAATGGGGGGATTAAGATAACAGGGGATGTCGGCTTGTGTGATGCATGTCTTTGATGTGTGCCTGTATTTAACCAGCGAGCTGGGCGGAAATCTTCCTCTTTGCCTTCTGCCAAGCTCTGCACCAGATGAGACAAGATAGAAGAGCTGTTCATTAAAGACTCTGTTTTTAATACAAAATCGCCTCATCATTTCCAGCTCCTCTACACTGGTGACCTTGACGCGAGTATGGACCTGAGGCGTTCTTCAAGCGACTCATCCGTGGCGACTCTTGCATACGCCAACGACGACGCAGACGAGGGAACAAGCGGACGGCTGTTTCCCCCGGCAGGGGGTACCGAGAGAGCTCAACCGAGCTCCAGCACCGCCGTGAGAGCCGAGGCAAGGCACTCTCACCCAGCGGGCACAACAGTGATGATGTGCACGAACGCCGTCGCTGTCAAACTGCCAGATTTCTGGCGAGAAGACCCAGCCTCTTGGTTTCATCAAGCTGAAGCCCAGTTCATACTGGCGGGCATCATGGCAGACGATACTAAATTCTACCATATCGTCTCCAAACTCGACTCCGCCACTTCGAGGTGTGTGCGGAGCTTGATCCAGCGACCACCGGCCCGGGACAAGTATGAGACACTCAAGGCGACCATCGTGGCGAATTACGTCCCGTCAGTGGAGGAAAGAGCTGAGAAAATCCTGGCGGTCTACGGCCACAGAGGGGGCAATCCAAAGACCCTCATGGAGGATTTGCTGCAGCTCAAGGAGGAGGACAATGATAATTTCCTTTTCCAATTTATTTTCCTCAGCACGCTACCACCACACATGAGAGGGACACTCGCCAGTATGAAGTGCAACAATCATCAGGACTTCCGCACACTGGCCAACGAGGCTTATCGGCTCGTCAACGCCTGCAGAGAACTGACACCCGCAGTGGCATCCGCAGACCTCAAAACTGACGCCCCGAGCCTTGGAGAGCCACAACCCATGGAGCAGACTCAACCCACGGTGACAGCGGCACGGCCCAAGCGCAACAAACAGAATGACGTCTGTTATTATCACCACCGCTTCGCCGAGAAAGCCCGAAAATGTGTTCCCCCCTGCAAGTTTACGTTGTCGGGAAACGCCAAAGCCGAGGGCCGTTAACAGCAGCAGTTCTCGGCGAGAAAAATAAGCTGTTATACGTGACGGATGGACACACAGGCAAGCAGTTCCTCATCGACACGGGAGCTCAGCTGAGTTTCGTCATGCCCTCCCACGCAGATCGAGCCATGGGCACCCGGGGCAACGGAGCAGTGGCAGCCAACGGCTCTGACATCGACACGTTCGGGGGAAAGAGCCTGCACCTCCTCATTCACGGTCGCAGCTACAGATGGACATTTGTTGTAGCGGCGGTGAGTTTTAACTTGTTAGGCGCAGATTTTCTGTGTGCACACGGGTTATTAGTGGATCTAGCAAATAGGCGCTTGGTTAATGCACTATCTTTTGCTTCTATTCCATGCTCAGCTCGAGTTTCTCCACCACCTGTGCAGGCCAACGTCACCACGGCAGGAGGTAAGTTTGAGCAACTCCTCACCCAATTTCCAGCACTCACAACCCCCAAATTCTCAGCCACTGTAGCCAAACACGGGGTTAAACACTTCATTCCGACAACGGGACCTCCCGTTTTTGCCAAAGCTCGCCGCTTAGACGCGGCCAAGCTCAACATAGCACGGGACGAGTTTACAACTCTCGAAAAATTGGGCATTGTTAGACGTTTGAAGAGCCCCTGGGCTTCACCACTTCACATGGTTCCGAAATCCGACGGTTCTTGGAGACCGTGCGGAGATTACCGTAGATTAAACAACGCTACAGCGCATGACCGCTACCCCATCCCTCACATTCAGGACTTTTCACTGCATCTAGCGGGTGCGCGCATTTTTTCAAAGATAGACTTAGTCCGTGGTTATCACCAAGTCCCAGTCCGAGCTGAAGACATTCCTAAAACAGCGGTTATAACCCCTTTTGGCCTTTTTGAATTCCTGCGAATGCCTTTCGGCCTCAAAGGCGCTGCCCAAACTTTTCAACGTATGATGGACGCAGTCCTACGCGACCTCCCCTTTGTTTTCGTCTACCTCGACGACATGCTGGTAGCCAGCCCGTCCGAGGAAGAACACGAGCAGCACCTCACTACCGTTTTTCAGAGGCTGGAAGAGCATGGACTAATAATCAATCTAGCCAAATGCACATTCGGCGTATCGCAAATTGATTTTTTGGGACATAAAGTCTCCCCGAAAGGGGCAGTTCCGCTTCCAGACAAAGTTCATGCGATAGTAGGTTTTCCACGGCCCCAAACGGTCAAATCGCTACAGGAATTTTTGGGGATGGTTAATTTTTACAACCGCTTCCTCCCCCACGCAGCTCAGCTCATGCAGCCCCTATATGACGCGCTTAAAAAAAAGAAAGCTTCCAACGCGGTCGAATGGACCCTGGAGCGCGAACGCGCTTTCGCGGAAGTAAAAAACGCCCTAGCTAACGCCACAATGTTAGTCCACCCAGATCCCGCGGCCCGCATTGCACTAACCACAGATGCTTCAGACCTGGCCATAGGGGCAGTTGTAGAACAACTTGTCAGCGGGGTCTGGCAACCTTTAGCATTCTTTAGCAAATCGCTAAACCCAACTGAACGCAAATACAGCACTTTTGACAGAGAGCTGCTGGCGCTTCATTTGTCCATCCGCCACTTCCAGTTTTGGTTAGAAGGGCGGAGTTTCACGGCTTTTGTGGACCATAAGCCGCTCACTTTTGCTATGGCTAAAATTTCAGAACCATGGTCTGGCAGACAACAGAGACAGCTAGCTGCGATTTCAGAGTTCACCACAGACATTCGACACGTAGCAGGCAAACTTAACGTAGTAGCGGACTGTCTCTCTCGCGCTGTGGCACCGCCAGAGCGCGAGGAGACAGATTGCACTGCCTCAGCAGCGGAACTCTTCACTAACGCAGACACATACGCAGCACCTATCCATGAAGGGATAGATTATGCAGCCATGGCGGAAGAACAAAGCAGTGATGCAGACGTGCGCGCGCTCCTGTCTGGACCAACAGGGTTAAGGCTGGAGAAAAAAGGGTTGCGCGACGGCATGCCCCCCCTAATATGCGATGTTTCAACCGGCCGACCTCGCCCGTTAGTACCAGCTGCTTGGCGCCGCCGCATTTTCGACGCAATTCACTCCCTCGCGCACCCAGGTGTGCGCACCTCGGTCAAAATGGTTGCCGAAAAGTTTGTGTGGCCAGGCCTGCGCAAAAACGTAAAAGAATGGGCAAAAACTTGCATTCCTTGTCAACGCGCCAAAATACACAGACACACAAAAGCCCCTCTGGAGCCTTTTCCAATCCCTGCTAGAAGGTTCGACCACATTCATGTCGACCTCGTGGGGCCACTACCTTCCTCCCAGGGTTTCACACACCTGCTAACAATGACAGACCGCACCATGCGCTGGCCAGAGGCAGTCCCTCTAGCGGCAACTACAGCGGAGGAAGTCGCTCGCGTTTTTCTAACAAATTGGGTGGCACGTTTCGGCGTCCCATCAGACATCACGTCAGATAGGGGGCCTCAATTTGTCTCAGAGCTCTGGTCAGCCATGTCCAACAGTTTAGGGGCAACAATTCACCGTACCACCGCTTATCACCCTCAGGCTAATGGGTTATGCGAGCGTTTTCACAGGTCCTTAAAGGCCGCCCGCAGAGCCTCATTAACGGACACAAATTGGGTAAATAAACTTCCCTGGGTTTTATTGGGGTTGCGTGCGGCACCTAAAGAGGATTTAGACGCTTCCCCTGCAGAATTAGTCTTTGCTCAGCCTATCAGACTACCAGGTGAATTTTTCCAGAAAACCCGGAACCAGGGCACCTCCCAGTCCCAAGGTTTTTAGGCAGTAACGGACCGGACTCTCTCCACGGTCCAGCTCATCACTCCTTTCCACGAGTTTTTGTTCCTCAAACTTTAAAAAACGCTGAGTTTGTTTTTGTCAAGCATGAAGCTCTAAAACCAACGTTACGCCCAGTATACGATGGCCCGTACAGAGTGCTGGAAAATGGTGACAAACACTTTGTGCTTGATTATGGGGATAGAAATGAAACGGTCAGCATTGACAGACTCAAACCTGCCTTCTTGTTGAGAGACGAACCTGCACAGCTGGCTCGAGCACCTCGGCGAGGTAGATCCCCCAAGGGAAAAGTCTCAGCCCCCAGGCAGGGAACAAATAATCTCTCTCCTTCCCACACTGCAGATTCCTCACAAGAAGGTCCCAGCAGGACGCCTAAACCAACCTACAGCAGTTTTGGGAGAAGATTAAAACCCAGACAGCACAGGGACTGATATTAACTACTAACTAACTAACTAACTAACCTGCACTTATATAGCGCTTTTCTAGTCACAAAGACCACTCAAAGCGCTTTCATTAATACTAACCCTCTATTCTAAGGGCCTATAGGAAACAGATATCTAGGGACAATTTAGAACAGCCAATTAACCTAACATGCATGTCTTTGGCATGTGGGAGGAAACCGGAGAAATCCCGGAGTAAACCCACGCAACACGGGGAGAACATGCAAACTCCACACAGATCACTGTTGGTCGGGGGCTGGGATCGAACCCACGATCCCCACAATCCCCCGGCCAAGGGTAAACTGTGCTGCCGCAGTGCTAACCACTGCGCCACCGTGCAGCCCACTCCGCAATTATTTATTAATTGTGCTACAACAGTTTAGGACTGACTTATGATTGTACTATGCTGTTATGTTTACCACTGAACTCTCTTAGGAGCATGGCTGCTTGAAAGTTTCTTCTGTGGCAACAGCTGTAACACGTAGTATGTCGTAGTAATTACCCTAGACTTTGAACCTTTCTGTGTCCTTTCCCAGTTGTTTGGGGGGCCTGTGGTACATATTACTCATATATTCCATACCTACATATGTTAGAGCAAGTGGAAATGTTTTGTGACAGCATATGTAAGGAACTTCACACCTTGGAAAGGACAAAGGAATCTCACCCGCCGTGTGAAGAACAAACACGTCCCAGGACGCGGCGGCAGAGACGGACTAGACACCTTCGCCCCCCATGGCGAGGAGAGGAGTTCCCATCACCTCCCAAGACGAAGAGAGGAGATAACAGAACAATGGGGGGATTAAGATAACAGGGGATGTCGGCTTGTGTGATGCATGTCTTTGATGTGTGCCTGTATTTAACCAGCGAGCTGGGCGGAAATCTTCCTCTTTGCCTTCTGCCAAGCTCTGCACCAGATGAGACAAGATAGAAGAGCTGTTCATTAAAGACTCTGTTTTTAATACAAAATCGCCTCATCATTTCCAGCTCCTCTACACGCACGTTATTAATTCCGCTTGTGTAAACACGAAAGGCGTGTGCATGCGCGGCAGGGAACTCTTGCCGGATGAGAACCGTTTTAACACCACAGAAGAAGAACTAGCATATCGTTAGCTTGCTAGCTCCGTTAGCGCGTCGGTTGTTTATGGTTCTCGGCCGTTGTTCCTGGCTCACTGACCCGGTTTCGACCCGATTATACTCAGCAGACGTTCACAAACGTAAAAATATTATATTAAAATATATTAATATTATATTAAAAGATCGATCCGCGGATTTTGTGGATCGATATCGGCTCAGTCAAACGTGGATCGATCCATATCGATATATTGATCTTTTGAACCCACCCCTAGGTTCAATGTCCGCATCACAGCAGATGCTGCTCCAATCCATCTGTCAATCTCTCGCTCCATTCTCCCCTCACTCATGAACAAGACCCCAAGATATTTAAACTCCTCCACTTGGGGCAGGAGCTTGTCCCCAACCCGGAGAGGACAATCCACCTTTTTCCAGCTGAGGACCATGGACTCGGACTTGGAGGTGCTGATTCTCATCCCAGCTGCTTCACACTCAGCGGCAAACCGTCTCAGTAAAACCTGTAGGTCATTGCTGGATGAATCCAATAGGACAACATCATCTGCAAACAACAGAGATGAGAGCCTGTGGTCACCAAGCATGACACCCTCCATTCCCTGGCTGCGCCTAGAAATCCTGTCCATAAAAATTATGAACAGGATCTGTGACAAAGGGCAGCCCTGGCGGGTCCAACTCTCACTGGGAATAAGTCCAAACGAGTGCTGGCAATATAAACCAAACTCTGACAACGGTCATATAGAGACCAAATAACTCGTAACAACAAGCCCGATACCCCATACTCCCAAAGCACCCCCCACAAAAAACCACAAGGTTTATACAATCAGCTTTTGTTGTGCTGATTGAATTGGGGGGGTTGTGGTCTATATTACTCATATATTCCATACCTACATATGTTAGAACATGTGAGATGTTTGGTGACTGCATATGTAAGGAACTTCACACCTCTGAAAGGACAAAGGAATCTCACCCGCCGTGTGAAGAACAAAGACGTCCCAGGGCGCGACGGCGGAGACCGGAGGAGTCACCCTCACCCCCCAAGACGAGGAGAGGAATTCCCATCACCTCCCAAGAGGAGGAGAGGAAATAACAGGACAATGGGGGGATTAAGATAACGAGGGATGTCAGCCTTTGTAATGCCTGTCTTTTGATGTGTGCCTGTATTTAATCAGCGAGCTGGCAGAACTCTGTCTCTTTTTACCTTCTGCCACGCTCTGCACCTGATGAGACAAGATAGGAGAGCTGATCATTAAAACGCTGCTTTTAAACAAAACCGCCTCATTATTTCCAGCTCCTCTACAGGGTCACTTTAAAAATGCAACTGGCAAAGCTTTTCTCCATCCCAACTTTTAAATGAAATTCATATCAATGATAAATTAAATTTCAGATTTCATTCAAAACACACTCACTGCAAAGGAATAAAAAATATGGCTGAAAACAATCTTCATGGTTGAAAACACATTTGAAGTCCCTAAGGAAATATTTCAAACTCAAAACAGCAAGTATTGCATATAAAATGTTTCTTGTTCAAAGTTATGGGATCAAATCTGCTAATCTTTATAGGTTAGGTTAATGCATCAGAAGAAGAGTAGCATTGCAGTCTGTTGTTCTTCATGCAATCAAGTGTTCTGTTGAGAGAGGCACACAACCCCACTACAATGAACAGGGAATGACACGACAATAAACTGATGCAAGTCCAATTTTCAAGCATTATTTTCAAATTTCAGTGCTGAATCAGCCAAAATGAGAAAAATCATGAGAAAGGAAAAAAAAAATCTCTTCCATCTAAAGTAACAGAACCACAAGCAATCAGCAACATCTAAGGATAGAAAATCAGCTAGTTACCCACCTTTTCTCATTAGGCTGGATGTCTGAGATTATCTTATGTACCAGAAGCAAAGAGAAACAGAAGAATAAAATATTTGTTATACCAGGGACTCGCTTTTTCCTCTTCTTATTCCAGACTTCTTAAAAATTTCTATAGTTCACAGACACTCTTTAATGTTGAATGGGACCAAAAAAGGCTTACTGAAGTAAAAAGAACATTTTAATAGCCTTTGTTTTAACCTCTGCCTTTACTTTACAGGCTCATAAAAAACACTAATACTGTATAATAAATAATTGTTTGATAATTAACATCCCTTTCTTTGTGTGTGCTCAACTGTGTACACAAAGATCAAACAAATACAAAACTTTTCTATCAATCACTATTACTACCTTCTAAAGTACAAGCCTTTGTTTACTTCATAAGATGAATGTGTGAGGGGAGGTGTGCATTCCCCATGAAGTTACCCTGTCTTAAAAAGACAAAATAACATCAGAGTTTAAAGACTACAGACATTCTTTAATCCATTCAAACACCAAAAACTTTGTAGCACTTGCAATTTCAATAAACTATTTTTCAGAATCATTGAATGACATGCCACAATTTAAGAGGTTCTTAAAGATTTCAACATTTAGCAAAAATTATCTGCTATAAACAGCTGGTGATAGCATCTGACACACTAAGAAACTAACAGATTTAAATTTCTCACCAAGGTTGTTGATAAACAAACATATATTAGTTACACAAGAGCCAGCATCATTAACAAAACAGAGAAAAGGTAGAAAAATGTCTCTACCTTATTTGACTAGTTCATCCCTCTTACAGTAGGTCACATATGGTTTAAGAAGTTTTTAATCGCTCCTGGGGGAATAGTGGAAGAGTGCTATTACCTTATAGCTAGGAGGTTCATGGTTTGAGGCTTCTGGCTGACAGGGTTCTTTTCTGTGTGGAGATTGCACTGTGTGTACTTCAGAGTTCTCCAGTTCAATTTGCATCTGTATGTATCCGTTCCTCTTATGCCCAGAGAGTAGCTGGTAAATGTGGATGGTAGTAAAACTATTTTAAATAATAGTCAATTCCATATTTCAGAATAGTTGTATTTCAGTTTGCAATAAACACAAACTAAGAAGCCGGTTGGTATAAAGTTATACTCAAATTGTAGGGTAGCAAAAATGTAATCTCCAGCCGCTCCACGGAGGAAATGACCCAACAATACAAATATGCAAACAGAATAGTTTCTAAATTCTAGAAATGTTCTCTTGTGTGAGTTTTCATGTGAATGACTAAATTGGAATGCTGAATAAATTTCTTCCCACAAGAAGGACAACTATATGGCCTGTCACCCAAATGCGTCTTCATGTGGCGTGTTAAATTAGACTGGACATTGAATTTCATATAACAAAGCGTGCAACTGTATGGTTTCTCACCAGTGTGAATTATGGCGTGCTTGATAAGGTCAGCTTTCTCTCTGAAGCGTTTACCGCAGTCACTGCAGCTGTGAGGTTTCTCTCCTGTGTGGATTCGCACGTGAGCCTTCATGTTGCCCATCTGCGTGAACCCTCTGCCACAAAAGCTACACGTGTACGGTTTCTGTCCCGAGTGAGAGTTCATGTGAGTCTGCAGATAGGAGCGCTGTATGAAGCTTTTATTGCAGACGCTGCAGCTGTAGGGTTTCTCTCCCGTGTGCATCTTCATGTGGCGAGTTAGAATGGATTTAATCCCAAAATTCTTGTTACAAATGCTGCAGGTGTATGGTTTGTCTACCGACTCAGCAGCTTCCAGTGGTCTCTTGCTTTTTATACCTGAATTATGTTCTTTAATGTGTCTATATTCATTGTCACTTTTTTCACCCATCTGACAGTCTTTGGCTGTTTTTGATGCAACATGACCTTCTTCTGTAACAGTTTGAGATGAGCAGTTCGGCAAAGGACGGCTCTTTTTATTTTCAAAAGCTTGACACTCTTTTGGTGAGTGACTTCCATCCTCGTCACTTCTCTGCACATAAATTATTTTGAACATCGCGTCTTTGATATCTGCCTCCTCTTGCTTCTCACATTCTGGGGCAGACCACGGTTCCCGTTCTTCTTTAATATCTGACGGTTCTTGGTCATCCTCACACGGGTTATTTGTCTTTTTGCAGTGAATGACACGGTAAGAGGGAACATCATCTTCCTGGACAGAAGGTTGCACAGGAACTGCAGAGCATCAGACATCAGGAAAAAATAATTGCAATTTATTTTTCTCAATTTGTAATTTATTTTGATTATGCATATTTATAACAGAGACATCAGCAGTAAGACAGAGAGTGTTTAAGTCATACAAATATTACAATACTGTATTATGTTAAAATGCGTCTGATGTATTCAGAGACTAAAATTTAGCTTTGTGAGTATATGTGAGTTCATAAATGTACAAGTTTTGGGGCTTATTGTTTACTTTGGTTATCAGTGACACTGTATATTATTACTGCGATATAATACATTCATTTGTCCTGGGATCTTGAAAAAATAGAATGAAAAAATAATGTGATGACCATGATCACCTTGTTTCTACACTCTCAAGAGAGACCTGTCAAAATAATAAATATAGAGGAAACTGAATAAGAAGTTTCTGGTACCTGAAGACCTTTCAAACACTCACTGTTACCTCATATACTCCAACATGGAGCCACAGAAGAACAATGTATCACTTGGTAAATATTAACATGTGCTTTTAAGAGGTATTACTAGGAAGACAAGGAAGTTTGGATTGCTCTTTCTTATCCAAGATATGTGACAAGAAAAGAATGTGAACTGTGGAAAGGAAAAAGAAGAACTGTAATGATGTGAGAAGTATCTTTTGTGTTGCATTTTGGAATGACAGCCATTTTGCATCCTCATCTTCTATTAAGGGATGCATAATGGCGCTATTCGCTGACTCATGTCAAACAGAAACAGCTATTTTGGTCTGTTTTTCCTTTGTTTTAATGCTTCGTATTGTGCTCATAAGCGGCATCCCCAAAAGTCTCCTGGGAGTGCCCATCTTTACCTTTATTAGACCCTGTCAGCCTTCGCCGGTGTTGCTCCATCTCCACCTTTGAACCAAATACTTCCTCCTCATAGTCTCTAATAGTTTTTTCAAACAGGCTGAATATTTCCTCCGCGGCTGCCTTTAGTCGGTCGTTGACCAAAGTTTTTAGGTTTTCTGTGTTGAACATTTTGGCGAAGATCTCCACACACAGAAGCTATCGTTGGGACGCCAGATATCGCGAGAAGCAACGATAACCGAGTTCTTCAGACACGCCGATCCAGTGTGCGTCATTCCGTCAGTCAAGTAGATGTTTGGAAATATGTTTTAAAATGAAGCACAAGCAAAGAAATAATGAAAACCAAATCTGTAAAGCAGAGAATGAAGATCAGAGAACCCCAGATGCTGTGTGTGACTCTTAAATCATGGTTCAGTAACTTGGCAAAACATGATCGAGCAAATATTTCTCCCCAACTTTATCTGCGCTGCGCTGAGAACTTTAACAAAAACAAACAAATGTGTACAAACTTATCCACCATAAAGAAATAAAAGCTTCTTGCTCTGATTAACTTCAAGGATCGCCTAACCAGTCTTAAATCACTGAAATCTTTCAATCAAAAGAAGGTAGTCGTCCATCTGTTCACATACGATTTACTTCCCTTTTCCCTTTATACTAGAATAACAGGTTCAGTACCTGAATTAGGGTTCTTTCTCAAGTTACTGTGCTGATTTGTGCTTAAATGAATGAATGAATGAATAAATAAATAGTATTCTATATTTCTAATCTCTTTCTTTGAATACCATCTAAACTGGGCGTCTCTTATGAAAAGGAAACAGAGAAAATCCAGGCATGTACACACTTTATTTATATTTTATTTTCATTCTCCAAAATTAAATCTATTCATGAACATGAGCTGATGTACAATAGCAGTTGTTTAACAGAAGATGGCAGCAAAACCCTTGTGTGGTAAATACGAGGGGGGCCTGAAAAGTTCATAGTGGTCAACTTTGACCAAACGTGGTTTATTTTTCAACCGCAGGGATCCAAGCACTGCAACACCAATGGAAGAAGTATGTGGACCGAAGGGGAGACTATGTCGAAAAACAGGAGCTGTTCTGTTTTTCTTAATTTGCCTCCAGAAGGAATAAAAGAAAATGTTCAATGAAAATGTTTCGTTCAAACCTCACTCAAACATCATGTGATGATGCTTCTTTGATGTTTTCTTCCAATTCAAAGCTTACAGGTAATTTTCCTTCTGCAACTTTTTTACTTACCATGTTTTATGGACAAAATTAACCTTATTCTAAATAGCTTATAGTTTGATTTGTATTATTTATAACATATTTTGCACTAATTACTACTCTGCTATTCTTTATTTTCTGTTATCTGTTCTTTTCATCCTGTCTTGCTTTAAAAAAATACCAGCCTTAAACATAATTCAGGGACTGCCTGTTCAGACATGAATATTTCAGTCTAGCCAGACAATAACATACCAGTGGTGGGCCCACACACAGCAGCCAGGTAAACTTTATTCACCAGCCTGACATATCCAGAAACACCACCTCATTCTGTGCAGACCACTCTCTGCCATTGCTCTGTTTCTGACACCCAGCTGAAAGGGAAATGCACTTTAATGTCACACCACTGCAGAGTTTCAGCACCTGGCTTGTGTCCACAAATGTCAGGTGAACCTTTATGGGAAAGAAAATTTAGGCCTTTAAAACAGTTGGCACTTGTGGAAATGGCTGAAGGGTGCACAACCTCCTCTGAGATGTTAGTGCTTGGTGTCCTGTTTATACTATATCCTGTATAACAGGATATAGTGGGTATAAACACTTAAAAAAAATCTCTGGAAATAAGAATGAAAGTGAAGAGCCACCTTTGCAACAGTTCACATCAAAATGCATGCATGCATGCATGCATGCATCCATCCATCTTCTACCACTTTTCCAGAGGTCCAGGTCATGGAGGCAGCAGTTCAAGCAAAGAAGCCCAGACTTCCCTCTCCCCAGCCACCTGCTCCAGCTCTTCAGAGAGGATACCAAGGCATTCCCAGACCAGCTGGGAGAGTCTGGTCAAACAGTCTCAGCAAACAGACTCAGTAAGACCTGTAGGTCATTGCTGGATGAAGCCAACAGGACAACATCATCAGCAAACAACAGAGATGAGATCCAGTGGTCACTAAGCATGACACCCTCTGTTCCCTGGCTGTGCCGAGAAATCCTATCCATAAAAATTATGAACAGGATCGGTGACAACTCTCACTGGGAATGAGTCTGACCGAGTGTTGGCAATATGAACCAAACTCTCACAACAGTCGTATAGAGACTGGATAGCTCGTAACAACAAGCCCGATACCCCATACTCCCGAAGCACCCCCACAAAAAACCATGAGGGATGTGGTCAAATGCCTTCTCCAAGTCCACAAAACACATGTAAACTGGTTGGGTAAACTCCCAGGAATCCTCGAGGATTCTTGAGAGGGTAAAGAGCTGGTCCAATGTGCCACGGCCAGGACGAAAACCACATTGGTCCTCCTGAATTGGAGGTTTGACCAACGGCTGGACTCTCCTCTCCAGTACACTGGCATAGACCTTCCCAGGGAGGCTGAGGAGTGTGATCCCTCTAAAGTTGGAGCACACCCTCCAGTACCCCTTCTTGAAGAGAGGAACCATCGCCCCCGTTTGCCATGCCAAAGGCACTGTCCCCAACCTCCACACAATGTTGCAGAGGCGTGTCAACCATGACAGCCCTGCAACATCTAGGGCCTTGAGGTACTCTGGGCGAATCTTGTCCACCCCCGGGGCCTGGCCACCAAAGAGATTTTTAACCACCTTGGTGACCTCAGCCCCTGTGATAGGCGAGTCGTCCCCCTTGTCCACAAGCCCTGCTTCCTCTGTGGAAGGAGTGTCAGTGGGATTGAGGAGATCCTCGAAGTATTCCTTCCACTGCCCAACGATATCCCCAGTCGAAGTCAGCAGTGCCCCATCCACACCATACACAGTGTGGACAAGGAGCTGCTTTCCCTTCCTGAGCCGCTGGACAGTTTGCCAGAATCTCTTCAAGGCCAAAGAACCCATTCAGACTCCATGTCTCCAGACTCCCTTAGAATGTGGTTGAAGTCCTTCCGGACGTGGGAGTTGAAGACCTCCCAGACAGGGGCCTCAGCCAGACATTCCCAGCACACTCTCACTATACGTTTGGGTCTACCAGGTCTGAATAGCACCCTCCCCTACCATTGGATCCAACTCACCACCAGGTGGTGATCAGTTGACAGATCTGCACCTCTCTTTAGATTTGCTTTTCATTCACACAAATTTGTAGCAGATGAAAACTTTAACCAAACTTTAACTAAGCCTCTTAAGGCAACTGATAAGTTTCAAGGGTTTTGATGTATCCAGTGTCATAATCTGGACATGGTCATTGACCATAATGAGAAAAATGTTGACATGTTCAATACTTATTTTCCCCGCTGTATTTCTCGTTGTGAAATCTCAGGATTACCCTCAGTTTTTCTTCACCTCGTCTTCATCTTGTTGTGAGTTATTAGCCTGTGCCGGCTCTCATTTTTGTAGCCCCTGTGTTGAATTATTTTGTGTTTAATAAATTGTGCTTTGACTGAAGATTGCCTGCTTATGAGTCCATTGATCCATGCCTGCTAGAGGAAGATCTGACACCCAGCAGTTATCTTTGTCAAGAATTCTGCTTGATTTCCCAGTCAAATAGATTAATTTTCAAAAATCCACAGGATGGCCATTGGTAATGTGAAGCATTTTTGCAAATGCCTTCTCTCTTTTGTTGGCAGTGCAGAATGCTGTCCGGCATTCAAGCATGCTCAAAAGAAATTGATCTGAAGCACTAGAGCAACCAGCTAGACTGCCACTGGGAACCTGAAAGCTTTAGAAATTATTCAGTTATTTCCTATTCACGTAGAAATCAGTTTGTTTTTTTTTTAAGAGAGGGAACTGGCAGGGATTTCAGAGTTGCAGTGTGAAGCCTGTGCCATTCATTTTGTCAGGGATTCAATTTGCATCACATCATCATCATCATAGCAGTCTGTCGCGGGCAACAATGACTGTTTCATTTAGGCCAAAAATGCCTAAAAGCCCTAATCATCTTCTTTTATTCCCTTGATTCAGTGCAAAAAATGTTTTGGAAAATGTGCAGTTTTTATGTGTGTCAATTTATTTGCTGTTCTACATTTCACCCTCTGTGTAATGAATCTGTATAGTATGTGGGTTTCGCTTTCTGAGCTGAGTGACAGAAAGTATTGAACCTTTTCGTGATGTTCTAATTTTTTGAGATGTACCTGTACATATTCCATTTCCTGATGATGTGTGTTCTTTTGTTTTTCCAGTTTTGAAAATGTACCCTATTGGTCAGTAACTGCAACAGATACTGGAGTCAGTTTGTCTTGGCCTGTCCTTGCTACTGATGATACCTCTATCTGCCAAGAATGTGCCATTAGTCCAGCAAAAGCTAGCGCATCACAACTCAGAGCTAAAGCCGGGTTCACACTATATCTTTTGGACCAACTTTAACAGATGTTTTGAAAAATCTGAGAAATTAGTTCAAACGTTGGTGAAATTACATTCGTGAGCAGGTTTTTTAAATCCAGCACAGGCCAACTTTTACTAACTTTTACAAACTTTTGCTGGCATTTGCCAGTGTTGCATTCAGCGTTGGCTGTGGGGAGCCTTGAATAACGAAACTGAATTGCATTTAATTCAAGTTTATTTCAAGCAATCATTCCCACAGTCTGCTCTCATTCTTGAGCAGCGAACAAAGAGGAGGAAACACACCAAAGTCCTCACCTTTAAACATTCTCACATGAAGGAATCTCCCTCGCAGGGGAGGTCACACATCTCCATCATAATCCCTTTATTCACATTCATCATTCCTTTATTTACATTACCCCCCCCCCCCCCCCCCCCCCCCTCTCGAGCCTCAGAGGTCAGGAAGTCTTCTGTCCACACCTATGTCTTCTCTTGCTGTCCTCCGCAGGGGGCTCAGACTCTGCGTCACAGGGGTCTCAGACTCTGCGGCTCCTTCATCGTGAGGTTAAATCACATATGCATATGTCCAACATATACATGCACCACTACACAGCCATATAACCCCCCCCAAACGATGAAGAACGGACTATTCCCTAAAATTCAATAACATCTTACTGACTACTGTATAATCAACATCAACATTCAGTCTGTGCGCCGCCTGGGCTTCAACCGTCTGCCGAATCTGCTGTGAGTTGGCCCCGCCTTGCCTGCGGCGCCTTTCTGCTCCGGCTCTGTTGACTGAGGGAGAGAGTGATTATTTGCCCCCTGCAGGGGCCTGCCTCGTCGAGGCGCCACTGCGACCGGTACAGACCCGTCCTTCATGACAAAAGCAGGTTTTAGTCTGTCAATACTGACTGTCTCTTTTCTGTCTCCAAAATCTAGCACAAATTGCTTATCACCTGCCTCCAGCACTCGAAATGGCCCTTCGTAAGGTGGTTTGAGTGTTGCTTTTAGGGCTTCGCGCCTGACAAAAACGAACTCTGCATTTTTCAAAGCCTTGGGGACGAAAACTCGTGGAAAAGCGTGATGAACCGGACCCGGAAGCGTGTCTGCTCCTGTGCCAACTAACGGTCCCAGAGCAGGGAGAGGTGGGGGCTCCGGGTGCTCTGGTAAAAACTCGCCTGGCAGCCTAAGAGGTTGTGCGAATACCAGCTCCGCTGGGGAGGCGTCTAAGTCCTCTTTGGGCGCAGAACGCAACCCTAATAAAACCCATGGTAGTTTATTTACCCAATCTGCATCCGTGAGCGACGCTCTGAGTGCTGCCTTCAAAGACCTATGAAAACGCTCGCATAAACCATTAGCCTGAGGGTGGTAAGCCGTAGTGCGGTGAATTTTGGCTCCCAAGCCGCTGGCCATCGCTGACCACAGCTCAGAGATGAATTGAGGTCCTCTATCGGACGTGATGTCCGACGGAACCCCGAAGCGCGCCACCCAAGCCGTTAAAAAAACGCAAGCCACCTCCGCGGCTGTGGTCGTCGCAAGCGGGACCACTTCTGGCCAACGTGTGGTTCAGTCCACCATTGTCAAAAGATGCGTGAACCCCCGTGATGCCGGTAGGGGGCCCACGAGGTCGACGTGCACGTGGTCGAACCTTCTGGCTGGAATGCGAAACGGTTCTAACGGGGCTCTTGTGTGCTTGTGAATTTTGGCCCGTTGACAGGAAATGCAGGTTTTTGCCCATTCCTTCACGTGCTTGCGCAGGCACGGCCAAACAAACTTTTCCGCTACCATTTTCACCGACGCGCGCACTCCCGGGTGTGCCAGTGAGTGGACCAAGTCAAAAACACGGCGGCGCCACGCGGCTGGAACCACTGGACGCGGGCGCCCCGTTGACACGTCGCAGATCAGGGGGGGCATACCGGTTTGTAAACACTTGCTCTCCAGCCTTAACCCTGTTGGTCCAGACTGGAGCGCGCGCACGTCTGCGTCCGCCCCCTGGTCCGCTGCCATGGCTGCGTAATCTATACCCACGTGCACCGGGGCTGCGTGCGCCACCGTGCCGTCGCGGTGGCCCGTTCTGCCTCTGCGCGTGGTGGAGTCGTGACCGCGCGCGAGAGACAATCTGCTACTACATTGAATTTGCCCGCAACGTGCCTAATGTCAGTAGTAAATTCCGAGATCGCGGCCAGCTGCCTCTGCTGCCTGCCTGACCACGGGTCTGAAATTTTGGCCATGGCGTATGTGAGCGGCTTGTGGTCCACATAAGTGGTGAAGCACCGTCCTTCCAGCCAGAACTGGAAATGACGAATAGCCAAATGCAGCGCCAACAGTTCTCTGTCGAACGTGCTGTATTTTCGCTCAGCCGCGCTTAAGGATTTGCTAAAGAAAGCCAACGGCTGCCAAACCCCGGCGACCTGTTGCTCAATAACGGCCCCTATGGCTAAATCCGAAGCGTCTGTCGTCAGCGCGATACGCGCTGCCGGGTCTGGGTGGGCCAGGAGCGCGGCATCAGCCAAGGCTTTTTTAACCTCTGTGAACGCGCGCTCCCGCTCCGGGGACCATTCGACCGCCTGGGTTGGTTTTTGCTTTTTGAGCGCGGCATATAACGGTTGCATGATTTGAGCTGCGTGGGGCAGGAATCGGTTATAAAAATTCACCATCCCCAAGAATTCCTGCAGTGATTTGACCGTTTGTGGCTGGGGAAAATCCGCTACCGCGTGTACTTTATCTGGTAACGGAACCGCTCCCTCTGGGGAGACATGGTGACCCAAAAAATCGATCTGCTCGACGCCGAACTGGCACTTGGTTGGGTTAATTATTAAGCCGTGCTCTCCCAGCCTCCTAAAAACTGCTGTGAGGTGCGTTTCGTGTTCGTCCTCTGAAGTACTCGCGACCAAAATGTCGTCAAGGTACACAAACACGAAAGGGAGATCGCGTAACACGGCATCCATCATCCGCTGAAATGTTTGCGCCGCCCCTTTGAGACTAAACGGCATGCGTAAAAATTCGAAAAGTCCGAACGGGGTTATTACCGCTGTTTTAGGAATGTCCTCCGGTAGGACTGGGACTTGGTGATAGCCGCGAACCAGATCAATCTTTGAAAAAATGCGCGCTCCCGCCAGGTGCACCGAAAAATCCTGCATGTGCGGGATGGGATAACGATCGTGCGCCGTAGCATTGTTTAGCCTGCGGTAATCACCACACGGAGCCACCACATGAGTGGTGGCTCAGTTGGTAGAGCATCCGCCTCACACCCGGGAGGCAGGGGTTCAAATCCCGGCCGGGTCATACCAAAGACCATATAAAAATGGTGCTTTCTGCCTTCTAGCGTGGTGCTCCGCATAATGGAATGGGGAAAGTAAAGTTACACACAGAGCTACCAGAGGACTGAACCCCCGCTGTAGCTTTCACTACTTACAGTAGCTGTGTGGCCTCGGGTCAGAGAAACGGAGATAGGCGCCGCCCATATACACCTTCAGGTGTGAAGGGATTAACTAACTAACTAACTAATCACCACATGGTCTCCAGGAGCCATCGGCTTTCGGTACCATGTGCAGCGGCGAAGCCCACGGGCTTTTTGACCTACGAACGATGCCCAGCCTCTCTAGGCTGGCGAACTCCTTGCGCGCAATAGCGAGCTTAACTGCATCCAAGCGCCGAGCTTTTGCAAACACGGGAGGACCAGATGTAGGGATAAAATGTTTCACCCCGTGTTTCGCGACTGTCGCTGAAAAAGTGGGCACAGTGAGCGCTGGAAATTGGGTGAGGAGTGTGTGAAACTTACCACCTGCTGTAGCGACGTGGGTCTGTACTGGTGGCGGGGACACTCGAGCTGCACAGGGGAGAGAGTAAAAAGAGAGTGCATTTACCAGCCGTCTATTAGCAAGATCAACTAACAGATTGTGTGAGCACAAAAAATCCGCGCCCAACATGTTGAAACTCACCGCCGCTATTACAAAAGTCCATTCATATGTGCGGCCATGTAAGCATAAAGGCAAGGTCCTTTTCCCGTAGGTGTTGATGCTCGAGCCATTTGCCGCCGTAGCTCCGCTACCGCGGGGTCCAGCCACCCAGTCCGCGTATGTTGGGGTGATGAAGCTCACTTGGGCTCCGGTGTCTATGAGGAACTCTCGTCCGGAGCTCGTATCCGTGATGTAGAGCAGCTTGTTGCCTTCTCCGAGAGTCGAAGTTGCTAGCGACCCCCCGGTCTTGCCATTTCCCGAACTCTTGAAGTTGCAGGGCGGCACACATCTGCGTGCCCTATCAGCCAACCTCCGATGGTAAAAGCAGAGATCCTCTCCTCCGCTGTGTCGGGGCCGCGCCTCTGCCACCGGACCATTGGCTCCACCTCGTCGCGGCCGTGCTGCCGCCGTCGTCTGCCAGCCTGGGTCTGCCGCCTCTGGCTCCCCGCTGTCTTGGGTCGCCGCTGCGGTTGCTTGCCCGCCGCAGGCATCCAGAATCCCATCTGCTTCCTGGGCCAGCTCCCGGAACTCCTCCAGGGTGTGACACTTCTTGCCGGCCAGCGTGCTTCTCGCATGCGTCAGGAGGTTGGAGAGGAAGATGAACTGGAAAAGGAAATCATCGTTGTCCGACCCTCTCAGCTGTATCATCTCCTCCATCAGGGCGCTCGGCCTGTGTCCTCCTTGGTCTAGCAAAGACAGGATCCTCCTCGCCCTCACTTTGGCCGAGGGGGTGAAAAACTTAATGAGGGTAGATTTCAGCTTGTCGTACCTGCCGGTCGCGGGTGGCTGCTCCACCAAGCTCTGCACACACCAAGCTGTGCTGTTATCCAGTTTAGCGATGACATGGTGGAACTTAGTGTCATCCACCGTTACTCCTGCGAGCGCGAACTGCGACTCCGCTTGCAGGAACCATGACCGTGGGTTATCCTGCCAGAAATCAGGCAGCTTGACGGCCACTGCGCTCGCCAGAACTGAACTCTGTGAGTCCGGGACCCTGAGACCTTCTCCGGTCATTCTCAACGTCGTCGGTCACCAATTGTGGGGAGCCTTGAATAACGAAACTGAATTGCATTTAATTCAAGTTTATTTCAAGCAATCATTCCCACAGTCTGCTCTCATTCTTGAGCAGCGAACAAAGAGGAGGAAACACACATACACTATACACTCACGCTATACACTCTATGTGCAACACATGAGATTGATTGTCTTTGATTAATTGTCTATGTTTATTGCACTGTCCCTGTCAAATAAACTAATCTACTACTACTACACCAAAGTCCTCACCTTTAAACATTCTCACATGAAGGAATCTCCCTCGCAGGGGAGGTCACACATCTCCATCATAATCCCGTTATTCACATTCATCATCCCTTTATTTACATTACTCCCCCCTCTCTCCTCTCGAGCCTCAGAGGTCAGGAAGTCTTCTGTCCACACCTATGTCTTCTCTTGCTGTCCTCCGCAGGGGGCTCAGACTCTGCGTCGCAGGGGTCTCAGACTCTGCGGCTCCTTCATCGTGAGGTTAAATCACATATGCATATGTCCAACATATACATGCACCACTACACAGCCATATTGGCAAACTTTTGTCAACTTAGGCTTGTGTATGTGTAGCTGTTGCCAACGTAGATTAACTTAAGCAAACGAATACTCAGCACAGGTCAACTGACATCAGTGTCAGACAATGCTCATAAAAAAGATCAAAGTTTGTGGAAGCTTTCTGCCATTCTGGACCTCCTTTGTTGGGAAGATTTGCACTACAACGTTTGGAGCGACTTTTACTGACGTTTCGGCAGGCCTCACTTGCCTCAGTTAAGGTCAGTGTTCATGACTCCACCATAAGAAAGAGACTGGGCAAAAATGGCCTGCATGGCAGAGTTCCAAGACAAAAACCACTGCTGAGTAAAAAGAACATAAAGGCTTGTCTCTGTTTTGCCAGAAAACATCTTGATGATCCTCAAGACTTTTGGGAAGATAATCTGTAGACTGATGAGACAAAAGTTTAACTTTTTGGAAGGTGTGTGTCCCATGACGTAAAAGTAACACAGCATTTCAGAAAAGGAACATCATACCAACAGTAAAATATGGTGGTGGTAGTGTGATGGTCTGGGGCTGTTTTGCTGCTTCAGGACCCGGAAGACTTGCTGTGGTAAATGGAACCATGAATTCTGCTGTCTACCAAAAAATCCTGAAGGACAATGTCCGGCCATCTGTTCGTGACCTCAAGCTGAAGCACAGTTGGGTTTTGCAGCAGGACAATGATCCAAAACACACCAGCAAGTCCACCTCTGAATGACTTAAGAAAAACAGAATGAAGACTTTGGAGCGGCCTAGTCAAAGTCCTGACCTGAATCTGATTGAGATGCTGTGGCATGACCTTAAAAAGGTGGTTCATGCTTGAAAACCCTCCAATGTGGCAGAATTACAACAATTTTGCAAAGATGAGTGGGCCAAAATTCCTCCATAGCACCATAAAAGACTCATTGCCAGTTATCGCAAATGCTTGATTGCAGTTGTTGCTGCTGAAGGTGGCCCAACCAGTTATTAGGTTTAGGGGGCAATCACTTTTTCACACAGGGCCATGTAGGTTTGGATTTTTTTTCCTCTTAATAATAAACACCTTCATTTAAAAACTGCATTTTGTGTTTACTTGTGTTATCTTTGTCTAATATTTAAATTTGTTTGATGAGCTGAAACATTTAAGTGTGACAAACATACAAAAAAAAAAAAGAAAAAGAAATCAGGAAGGGGGCAAACACTTTTTCACACCACTGTATCTTTCACTCTATCTGGCTGAAGCACCCCAAACAGCACAATTAAAGGCTCAGGGGGAAAGACTTTGTTAAAAGCTTTAGAGAGAAAGTCAAATATATTCCCCCAAAAAGTCTATAACATTTGGCATCGCCAGAGTCTGGTGGGCTAGGGTCCCTTCATCCTTTGCACACTTGACACAAAGAGGTGAAACACCCTTGAATAATTTTTGTAATCTTGAGGGTGAAAAGTGTAGCCTATGGAGTACTTTGAACTACAGCAACGTATGCCTAGCATTTATTGACGAATCGTGTATATTTTCTATACAGATTTTGCATATTCCATCAGAAATAACAGTTTCCAATTCCTTCTGCCAACCTTCTCTTATTGTATTAGTTGATGGACAACTTAAACCTTGTAAAGTATCATATAAATGTGACACTGCACCTTTTGTACTATATGATTCAATTGTCAAAAGACTACCAACAGTGATCTGTGTGGAGTTTGCATGTTCTCCCCGTGTCTGCGTGGGTTTTACTCCGGGATTTCTCCAGTTTCCTCCCACATGCCAAAAACATGCAAGTTAGGTTAATTGGCATCAAACTGGGGATTCTAAATTGTCCTTACGTATGAATGTGAGAGTGAATGGTTATCTGTCTCTCTGTGTTGGCCCTGTGATGGACTGGCAATCTGTCGAGGGTGTACCCTGCCTCTCGCCCAAAGATGCTGGGATAGGCTCCAGTCCCCCCGCGACCCGAAAAGGATTAAGCGGAAGAAGATGAATGAATGAATAAAGCAGCATGGTGAGGTTTCTGCTTATACTGTGGAACACGAGCCCTTAAAAAGTGACGTAATTGTAAGAAACAAAAAAAAAAATGTGATGCAGGAAGTTGAAATTTCTGCTGCAGTTGTTGAAAGGAAGCCAAGTGATTATTGATATAAAGATCTTTTATAGAGATGACACCTTTCCCCCTCCAGACTGTGAAAACTGGGTCTTCCAGACCTGGCTTAAATGCATGCTTAGAACATATCGGGGAGTCCAAATATGATTTAGGAGCTTACAGAGTTGACAAGATCTGAGACCAGATTTTTAAGGAATTATGTATAATTGGATTATTACCAAAGATGTCTCTGTTAACCTTAATTGGGTGATTAAGAAGCATTGGGATACTCGACTGCTTACAGGAGAGGTGCTCAATTTGTAACCACGAAGGCATTTTATCCAAGCTGCAATCTGGGAGACAGTTTCACCAACAAGAAAGGATATTTAAGTGAGCGGGTAGATAATACATTTTAAAGTGTGAGAGACCAAAGCCACCCACGCTTCTGTTCTTGCTCAAGTGTTTTCTAGAAATTCTCGGTACTTTACCAGCCCAGATAAAAGATGAGATAACCGAGTCTAACCTCTTGAAATATGATTGAGGAATGAAAACTGGGATTGACTGAAAAATATATCATAATCTAGGTAACACAACCATTTTAACGGCACTGATGCAACCCACCACAGAAATAGGTAAGGTTTTCCAAAAGTCGGTTTTCTTCTCCAGTTGTTTCATTTTCTTATCCCATTTCTGCTCCAATAATTGGTCCATTTTGCGTGTAACAATAATACCCAAAGTAGTAAATTTATCTAATACAATTTTGAAGGGAGTGGTCCTTAAAAATTCCATGTCCACCTGTCGTAGTAAAGGCATTAGTTCACTCTTTGCCCAGTTTATTCTATATCCTGAGAATGAGCCAAATTTATTGATGAGGTCTAACAGAGATAAAATAGACATTTTAGGGTCTGAAATAAATAGGATAACGTCATCCACATAGGCCGAAAATTTATGAGAGGTCCCACAATGACTTATCGGGTGTATCTCCAAGTTAGAATGAATTTGTGAAGCTAGAGGTTCTAGTGCTAAGGAAAACATAAATGTCAAGATAGGATCACCTTGGTGGGTTCCTCTATATCAGGCCTATTCAGTTAGCGGCCCGCACACCACATGTGGCCCATAACTAACCCCTGAGCAACCCAGTCCCAGTCCGTGGCCCAGCCAGAGACGCAAAGGCCAACACGCCCCACAGAACTGCAGAAATCTATCAATTACCACAGACCACAAATGCAACACTCCGTGCAGCCCAGCAACCGTCGACCCACAGCACAACACACCTGCCCCGAAGCGTGGACTCTATTTTTATGACTATGGTTGTGCAGGCAGCAAGACACCAAGCCCACACCAAATGCGAACGGGTGGCGCAAATGCACACAAAGTCAATGGAAAGGGGTGAGCACACGCAAAATCGAGCACTCGTGTCCGAGGGACAGCACCAGCCCCGAGACTCTGCCGTCATCGGAACAAAAGCATCAACATTGGACAGCAAACCAGCTTGAAAATGAGACTGCCACCCACCCGGACAAAGAAGGACTGGGAGCTCCCCGTCATAAATGCCCCTAAGGGGCAGAAGGACAGACTCAAGCGCTGAATTGTATTAATGACATTTATTTAACGAAAAGAACATCACAGTCCAAAAAACTGTGCTGACAATACAAAAATGTAACAAATAATAACTTACAGAGATAAGCCTCAGAGCAGGGTGTGCTCTGGAGAAGCAGCAAAAACTTCAGAGGCTGGGAGAACAGGAGTGAAGAGTAGATGATCCAATTTAACCACAAAGAAACAGTGAAAAGACACTGCTTAAATACCATGCAGTCTAATGAGCTGCAGGTGTGTGTCAATGAGCAAGCCGGTGGCCTGATTAGACCCACTGCCCACAGCTGAGATGGCAGGAGAGTAACCTTTGGGCAGTAGTGGGAGTGTCTGGGAAGAGGAGGCACAAAAGAAAACAACCCAAAATACATATACAGAAATAAACAAATCAAACTAACTAACAAACAATACTTGGAAATAAAGTGAAGGTCTAAGCTCAGTAAAAACATGAGTTCAGACACATGACAGAGCTCCCCCCCCTTTGAGGGGTGGACACTAGACACCCCCAGGTAACACCAAGAAGCGCCCCCCCCCCCCCCCCCCCCAGAGAAGGAGTACAGCAAAAAATCACCCCGGGTGGGAAGTGGGGAAACAGGCTAAGGAAGGAAAACACAAATCAGCTCATGAACCGCACCTACGCAAGCTAGACCCCTAGGCCCCCTAGGTCACAAAACAGCGTAGTTCAGGTGGCTGGCCGAAGTTCCAGGCCAGCTGGGCAGCATGGTGGTATGAGTCGGGTGGCCTTCCCGAAAACATGGACCACCCGACCCAGCAGCCCAGCCTTTCGGGTGGCCGGCCAGAGTCCTTGAGCCACCAGGACCGGAGGGGTAGCCCAGGAGGTGGCTCCCCCATGGGAAGGCCCAAAGACGGGAAGCAGGGCCGGAGGAGGGGGACCCCGATGGTACCAGGTGGCAGAGGAGGATGGGAAACCATGACAATGTCTGGCAGAAGAGGAAGGGGGACCACGATGGCATCTGGCTGACCAGCAGCACCCTCGGTGGCCCTGGATTGAAACAATGTAGCATCCGTGATGGCTCTGGGCTGGAGCATAGCAGCACCCGCGGCGGCTCCGGGCTGGAGCATAGCAGCACCCGCGGTGGCTCCGGGCTGGAGCACTGCAGCATCCTTGGTAGCTTGGGCTGAAGCCCTGCTGCACCCTCGGTGGGCCCCGGCTGGGCCAACGCTGCGCCCTTGGTGGCTCTGGGCTGGAGCACTGCTGCACCCTCGGTGGGCCCCGGCTGGGCCAACGTTGCACCCTTAGTGGGCCAATGCTGCACCCTCAGTGTGACCCAGGCTGGGACGCAGCGCCCATGGCGGGCCCATGCCAGGACACAGCACCCATGTTGGGTTAATGCTGGGGCGCAGCACCCACAAAGATCTCCGACCGGGACACAGCACCCACGAGGACTCGGACTGAGGAGGTGGAACCCAGATGACGGCCTCGGGCAGAGGGGAGGCTGCACCCACGGAGGACCCGGCCTAGGCCGAAGCTGCACCCATGGAGGTCCCGGGCTGGGATGGGACACCCGCGACGACCTCAGCAGGGGAGGAAGCTGGACCACTGGTGACCTCGGGCGGTGACACTGGAACCACGGAGACCTCTGGTTGTGCTGGATCATCTCCGGCGACCCTGGGAGAACATTCAGACAAGAAAGACAGGGAGGCAAGATCAAGGTCACCGGCAGCGGTGGAGTCCGGCAAGGCGAGCTTTGGTGCAGCAGGTGGCTGCACCCGGGTCTACTCACCAAGAGCCAGGCAAGATCTCTCCAGAACAGAAACAAGAAACACAAGAGAGAGCACTTGCCTGAGCTCAAGCTACACCGCCGTCCAGGAATCCATCGATCCGGCTGACAACGATGTTTCGGGTCCGATCCTGTGGTGGTCCGGCTCCACTGTTGACTCTGCTGCGGCGGCCCCCACAGTGGGCATGATGGTGATAGCAGTCCTAAGGCCCCCAGGCGATGTACCCCACGCTGGTGGCTCATCCGGTGTGGCAGCTGGGGTTTGGCTCACTGTTGGCACTGGAACTAAGTCCTTCAGGCCCACAGGTTTCTCTCATGTCCGGTGGCTCAATCCCGGGGTTGGCAACCACTCAGGGGCTGCAGGAGAGGACATGGAGAGGGCTGGTGAGCAATTTATTACTGCAACAGGTGGGGAGAACTCAGGGGACTGTATATCCTGAGCCTCCCTACTGGGAATCAGGCAAGGCATATCATCATATATAGAAGAGGGATATAATGACACTTGCCTGATCTCCCGGTGTTCATTGTTGTCTGCTGCAGCAGGTAAGACGTCATCCCTCTCCGTGGCAATGGTGGACGTGGGTCCCCCTGAGGATTGTAGAGGAGCCATCCCTCTTATCACGGAGACAGATGTAGCCGGGGAACACAGGGAGTACCTCTCAGCAGCAGGAGATGACGCCATAGTGGAGAGGAAAACAGCAGCTACAGACCCAGAACAAGCTGAGGATCCAGCTGGGAAAAAAGAGACAGGAAGGCTGCATTGCTGAGGAGGGCTTCAATATCGGCGTCAGAGAATGGGCTGTCCGAGAGGCGGCCTGTTTTCTCCAGCGATCCAGAGCAGGATGACGTCGCCATCGTGGAGCTGGAGGAGCAGGAACGGGTGCCGGAGACTGGTAAAGAGTGGAAACTGTGGAGCTCTGGGAGCGCCTCCCCTTTGGTGTGAGCCCAGGCTTCTCCAGGGAATTCTTCACCTCGCCGCCATTCTCACGCTGAAGCGCTGCCATCAGGGAGATCCTCTCCTTTCCCTCAGCATGCTCCAAGAGCTGAGGGCACCAGCGAGCTACTGCCTCCGCAAGTTCCAAATACCACAGTGCGTCTTTTGGGGTGGAATATGTGCGTGCCGTGGAGATTAGCCCCTCTAGCTCCATGAGTGCACAGTAACACTCCCTCCCCAGACACATTGGGTAGCTGCGTCCACCTGCTGTATCCATAATGAGCTCCAAGACAGGTGAGTGAAAAAGGCAAAAAGGAAAAAATGCACTAACACAACAGCTGGGTCTTTCACTGGTGGTTAGATTCTGTCATAAATGCCCCTAAGGGGCAGAAGGACAGACCCAAGCGCTGAATTGTATTAATGACATTAATTTAATGAAAAGAACATCACAGTCCAAAAAAAACGTGCTGACAATACAAAAATGTAACAAATAATAACTTACAGAGATAAGCCTCAGAGCAGGGTGTGCTCTGGAGAAGCAGCAAAAACTTCAGAGGCTGGGAGAACAGGAGTGAAGAGTAGATGATCCAATTTAACCACAAAGAAACAGTGAAAAGGCACTGCTTAAATACCATGCAGTCTAATGAGCTGCAGGTGTGCGTCAATGAGCAACCCGGTGACCTGATTAGACCCACTGCCCACAGCTGAGATGGCAGGAAAGTAACCTGTGGGCAGTAGTGGGGGTGTCTGGGAAGAGGAGGCACAAAACAACCCAAAATACATATACAGAAATAAACAAATACTTACACTTAAAAACTTTTATCAGTATGTCTCCTGCCCAACCGGGCGAAAAAAGACATTGGACCTGTGCTATGGATCCATAGAGAGGGCCTATAAATCACTCCCCCTTCCTCCCGTAGGATCCTCAGATCACAACTGTGTACATTTGCTGCCCACATGTAAAACTGCTCTCAGAAGAGGCAAGGTGGAGACGAGAGACAATGATGTGTGGACAGAGGATTCAGTGCACAGGAATGCTTTGACTGTACAGACTGGGAGATGTTCACACTGGCCTGCGGGGATGATTTGGACTCTTTGGTGGACGTCACATGCTCATACATGGCTTTCTGTAAAAATAAGATCGTTCCACGTAAACGTGTCAAAATATATCCCAACAACAAGCCATGGGTTACAAAATCAGTTAAATCCTGCTTACAGAGGAAAGCACTTGCCTTTAAACAGGGGTCTGTTTCTGAGCTACAGATTGCCACAAAAGAGCTGAAATC
The DNA here is from genome assembly GCA_020510985.1 of Pholidichthys leucotaenia. Classification (NCBI taxonomy): domain Eukaryota; kingdom Metazoa; phylum Chordata; class Actinopteri; order Cichliformes; family Pholidichthyidae; genus Pholidichthys; species Pholidichthys leucotaenia. The sequence continues at coordinate 343,944,228 of CM035837.1, read as the reverse complement.
TGAAATTTTAAGAGCAAAACAGAATTATAAATCAGAATTGGAAAGCAAGATGGCAACAAAGAAACTTGGTTCAGCCTGGGCCAGTATGAAAACTATTGCAGGCCTTCAGAGCACAGAGCGCAGTAATCGTGTGTTTTTAGATGGTTTTAGTTCAGACACAGAGCTGGCTAATGCTCTTAATTGTTTTTATGGTCATTTTGACTCCTTTGATTTTAGCACTGAAACCCAAGATTTGAAACAGACACTCAAAGACAATCAGCACTTTAATATTGAGGTGCAGGATGTTAAAAGGGAGTTCTGCGCTGTAAAAGTGAACAAAAGTCAGGGCCCTGATAATATATGTGGGCGCTTGGTAAAGTCCTGTGCACATGAACTGAGTCCTTTATTTCATTACATTTTCAATAAGTCCTTACAAACACATGTGCCTAAGATCTAGAAAGAAGCCGTGGTTGTTCCCGTTCCAAAATCCAGCTGTCCTAAAACGGTAAACGACTTTAGACCAGTTGCTTTGACTTCAATTTTAATGAAAATTTTTGAAAAACTGGTCAGATGTGAGGTCCTAAAGCAGACTGAGCATGCATTGGATCCTTTGCAGTTTGCCTATAGGCCTCACAGAGGAGTGGAGGATGCCACTGTCACTCTGTTTAACATGCTTTTTAAACATCTGGATTTTAATGGGACACACGCCAGGCTTTTATTTGTGGACTTTTCCTCCGCCTTTAATACAATCCAACCTCATATCTTAGTTAAAAGGCTCCTGCAACAATTTGATTTGAGCAATAATCTGGTGGGTTGGATTCTGGATTTCTTAACCAACAGGACGCAGAGAGTAAGGGTCAATGGCACATTGTCTGACCTAAAGTGCTCTTCTACTGGCTCTCCTCAGGAGTGTGTGTTGTCACCACTACTCTTCATCCTGTACACAAACATGTGTCGGAGCAGACATGACAACAGACACATCATAAAGTATGCTGATGATTCAGTTATTGTCAGTCTCCTCCAGGATGGTGAGAGTGGCCACGGCCCAGTAGTTGATGATTTTGTTCACTGGTGTGAGGATTCCTACCTGCAGCTGAATACGACAAAAACTAAAGATATGATTATTGACTTTAGGAGGAAAACTCCCAGGCACAAAGTCACCGTACTAAAAGGCCAGACCACCGAATGTGTACAATCCTACAAATATTTTGGGACGATTATTGATAGTAATTTAAACTTTGAAGAGAACTGTGAAAGGGTGTGCAAAAAGGGTCAGCAACATTTGCATTGCTTGAGAAAACTTGCACGCTTCCAAATTGACCGAACCATAATGACAATGTTTTATTGGGCTTTTATTGAATCTGTTTTATCCTTTTCTTTAGTGTCATGGTTTGGTCAGATAAAACTGAAACAGAGGAAATCCTTGGATCAGGTAGTTAGATGGTCCAGTCGTTTGCTTGGTGAGTCACAGCTGAGCCTGACATCCCTGTACACCAGACAAGTACAGAGGATGGCTACCTCCATTTTAAATGATGACTCCCACCCTTTGCACTGCCACTTTCAGCTTCTTCCCTCAAGACGGAGGTTTGCTGTCCCAAAAAGTAAAACCCAGCACTACAAAAACAGCTTTGTTCCTGCTGCTGTCAAAGAGTTGAACAAGCTGTAACAATATATTGCACATATATTGCATATTTATTGGTCTAAATATTTTATTGAGTTTTAGACCTTTGAGTTTTTAACCTCTTTGACAAGTTTTTAACTTTTAATATGACTCTTCTCTCTTACCTCTGGTTTTTCTCTCATCTCTTTTTCTTTTTATACCCTGATTGATAGAGCCTTGAGTATTTTTTATCATGTTTATAGTCAATTTCATGTGTGCCTGTGTTTGTGTCTATGTTGAATGTAATTTGTGGCTTGTAAATATGGATGTCACCAGACTGCAAAACAAATCTACCTATGGGTACAAATAAAGTAACCTGAACCTGAAATCAAACAAACTAACAAACAATACTTGGAAATAAAGTGAAGGTCTGAGCTCAGTAAAAACATGAGTTCAGACACATGACAGAGCTCCCCCCCCTTTGAGGGGTGGATACTAGACACCCCCAGGTAACACCAAGAAGCCCCCCCCCCCCCCCCCCCAGAGAAGGAGTACAGCAAAAAATCACCCCGGGTGGGAAATAGGGAAACAGGCTAAGGAGGGAAAACACAAATCAGCTCATGAACCGCACCTGCGCAAGCTAGACCCCTAGGCCCCCTCGGTCACAAAACAATGTAGTTCAGGTGGCTGGCCGAAGTTCCAGGCCAGCCGGACAGCATGGTGGTACGAGTTGGGTGGCCTTCCCAAAAACATGGACCACCCTACCCTGCAGCCCAGCCTTTCAGGTGGCCGGCCAGAGTCCTTGAGCCACCAGGACCGGAGGGGTGGCCCAGGAGGCGGCTCCCCCACGGGAAGGCCCAAAGACGGGAAGCAGGGCCAGAGGAGGGGGACCCCGATGGTACCAGGTGGCAGAGGAGGATGGGGAACCATGACAACGTCTGGCAGAAGAGGAAGGGGGCCACGATGGCCTCTGGCTGACCAGCAGCACCCTCGGTGGCCCTGGACTGAAACAATGTAGCATCCGTGGTGGCTCCGGGCTGGAGCATAGCAGCACCCGCAGTGGCTCCGGGCTGGAGCACTGCAGCATCCTTGGTGGCTCGGGCTGAAGCCCTGCTGCGCCCTTGGTGTGCCCTGGCTGGGCCAACGCTGTGCCCTTGGTGGCTCTGGGCTGGAGCACTGCTCCATTTATTTAATGAAAAGAACATCACAGTCCAAAAAAATGTGCTGACAATACAAAAATGTAACAAATAATGACTTACAGAGATAAGCCTCAGAGCAGGGTGTGCTCTGGAAAAGTAGCAAAAACTTCAGAGGCTGGGAGAACAGGAGTGAAGAGTAGATGATTCAATTTAACCACAAAGAAACAGTGAAAAGGCACTGCTTAAATACCATGCAGTCTAATGAGCTGTAGGTGTGAGTCAATGAGCGAGCCGGTGACCTAATTAGACCCACTGCCCACAGCTGAGATGGCAGGGGAGTAACCTGTGGGCAGTAGTGGAAGTGTCTGGGAAGAGGAGGCACAAAAGAAAACAACCCAAAATATATATAGAGAAATAAACAAATCAAACTAACAAACAAACAATACTTGGAAATAAAGTGAAGGTCTGAGCTCAGTAAAAACATGAGCTCAGACACATGACACTCCCCAGCCAAATCAGGATGCTGCTGCCAGCCTCCTGATTTGCCAGCCTCCTGATTTTGCCAGACTCCTGCCACGGAAGTGTCAACAAGGCCAGCAATGCAAATGCCCACCATCCCGCGAAGCCCCGGAGGCAGGGACAACCCCCCCCAGGTGAGCCCCCCCGCCGGACAATGCAAACCCAAGCATGAGGTTATTTTGGGGATTTCAGCAGCAGGTTGAACACAGCTGCAGAAGTTATAAAGGCAACTTTGCCTGTCTGCAACTCACTCAGATGGTGAATTCATGTCTATTAGCGCATTTACATTGAGTTATGATGTAATCACACCGTGCAAAAAATTTGCCCATTTGCTTTTGGTGTGAAGGCACCTTAAAACATGTCATTGTCAGCTCTGAAGCATAAAATTGATGATGAAAATCGTTAGTTTAACCTTGTCTGGACTGATTCAATTCAATTCAATTCAACTTTATTTATATAGCGCCATTTCACAACAACAGTCATCTCATAGCACTATCAACTGTAGGGAGGACCCCCACAGTTGCAGAAAGACCCCAGCAATCAGGCGATCCCCTGTGAGCAAGCACTTGGCGACGGAGGAGAGGAAAAACTCCCTTTTAACAGGAAGAAACCTCCAGCAGAACCAGGCTCAGGGAGGGGCAGTCATCTGCTGCGACTGGCTGGGGGGTGAGGGGATAGAGAAGAAGAAAAGAACAGACATGTAGAGAGCAAACAGCACGATGGGGACTCAATCTATGGGAGAGAACAAACAAATGTTAATGACCAGCAAAAAAAAAAATATTTCATAGAGAGTGAGGAAAGGAGTGAGGCCCAGTGCATTACTGGAGGTCCCCCGGCTGACTAAACCTATTAGCAGCATAACTAAGGGAGGGTTCAGAAAACACATGATCCCTCCCTAATTGTAGGCTATATCAAAAAGGTAGGTTTTAGCTCTATTCTTAAAAACAGAGATCGAGTCTGACTCCCGAATCCAGATTGGCAGCTGATTCCACAGGAGAGGAGCTTGATAACTGAAGGCTCTGCCTCCCATTGTACTTTTGGAGATTCTAGGTATTACAAGTAAACCTGCATTTTGGGAGCGTAGTGCTCTGTTAGGATGATACGGTAGTATCAGATCTTTTAAATAAAAAGGAGCCTGATTGTTTAGAGCTTTGTAAGTAAGAAGAAGGATTTTAAACTTAATTCTAAACTCTATGGGAAGCCAATGAAGGGAGGCCAGAACCGGAGAGATATGATCTCTCTTTCTAGTACCTGTTAAAACTCTTGCTGCAGCATTTTGGATCAGCTGAAGACTTTTTAAAGATGTTTTAGGACAACCTGATAATAAAGAATTACAATAATCTAATCTCGAGCTAACAAAAGCGTGGATCAGCTTCTCAGCATCACTCTGAGACAAGATGCTCCTAATCTTGGCAATATTACGCAAATGATAGAAGGCAGTCTTAGAAACAAATTTAATATGTGAATTGAAGGACAAATCCTGATCAAAAATAACTCCAAGGTTCCTCACAGAGCTATTAAGAGAAAGAGTAACTGCATCCAAACTGAAAGTTTGATTTGGAAAGGAATTTCTAAGGTTTTTTGGACCAACAAGAATGACTTCAGTCTTATCTGAATTTAATAGCAGGAAATTACAAGTCATCCAAACTTTGATTTCCTTAAGACAGGCTTCTAACTTGGCTAATTGATTAGTATCATCTGGCTTCATTGACAGGTATAATTGTGTGTCATCTGCATAACAGTGAAAATGTATACAGTGCTTTCTAATAATGTTGCCTAACGGAAGCATATATAAACTAAAAAGAGTAGGGCCAAGCACAGATCCCTGTGGAACTCCATGACTAAGCTTTGAGCTGAGAGAAAACTCATCATTTACATGAACAAACTGGAACCTATCAGATAAATAAGATCTAAACCACTGCAACGAAGTTCCATTAAGTCCAACATAGTGTTCTAATCTATCAAGTAGAATATTATGATCAATAGTATCAAAAGCTGCACTAAGATCTAAAAGGACAAGTACAGAAACTAGTCCATTATCAGATGCAATGAGGAGGTCGTTAGTGACCTTCGCTAAGGCTGTTTCAGTGCTATGATGGATTCTAAACCCAGATTGAAACTCCTCAAATAAACCATTTCCCTGCAGGTGGTCAAATAATTGCATAGCAACAACTCTTTCTAAGATTTTTGAAATGAAAGGGAGATTAGAGATTGGTCTATAGTTAGCTAAAGCTCCTGGATCTAGCGTTGGCTTTTTGAGTAAGGGTTTAATTACAGCCGTTTTAAAAGCCTGCGGTACATGGCCTAAAGTTAATATGTGATATGTGATATGTGCGTGTAATGGAATGTGTAGTTATAAAAATAAGTTCCTACTCACACATGTGGTGATTTAAAACAAAACACAAAACAATAGTGGATGTGCAATGTTTACCTCCGCCAGGCCGCAGGCCAGGAGGTAATGTTTTTGCCGGGGTTTGTCTGTCTGTCTGTCTGTTTGTCTGTCTGTTGGTTAGCAAGATAACTCAAAAAGTTTTGGACGGATTTCGATGAAACTTTCAGGCGTTGTTGGAAATGGTACAAGGAAGAACTGATTAAATTTTGGGGATGATCTGGATCACCGTCTGGATCCAGGAATTTTTTAAAGGATTCTTTAACATTGTGAGATAGGGCCATTTTCAACATGTGTGCAGGCGCAATGGAGGGCGCTGGTCGTCGTGTCTGACGAACACAAACTCCGCGTTCTTCAAAGTTTTAGGCACAAAAGCACGCGGAAAACAGTGGTGGGCCGGGCCCGGCAGTGTGCCTGTGTTTGCGCTACGCTGCAAAAACTGAGATGGGCAGCTGTCCGGTGCGGGATTATTTGGCAGAAATTCCCCGGGCAGCCATAGGGGCTGCGCAAAAACAAGCTCTCTGCCGGGAAAGCTTCCACATCCTCTTTTGGCGCGGAGCGCAACCCCAATATAAAACCCACGGCAACCTGTCTACCCAATTTGCATCCGTCAGTGAACCCCTGAGTACTGCTTTCAGTGATCTATGAAAATGCTCGCATAACCCATTGGCCTGTGGGTTGTACACGGTTGTGCGATGAATTGCAACGCCCGCAGCCTGGGAGTTTGGAGATGGAGGAGATGGACACAACAGCAACACTTGAGTTTATTACCTCCGCCAAGGAGGTAATGCTTCTACTGGCATTTGTCTGTTTGTCTATCTGTCTGTCTGTTACCAACATAACTCAAAAAGTTATAAACGGATTTTGACGAAATTTTCAGGAAAGGTGTGTAATGGCACGGGGAACTGATGATTAGATTTTGGTGATGATCTGACAGTGCATACCTCCACCAAGGGCTTTGTTTGTATTTGTGCAGCAGGATTACACAAAAACTACTGGATGGATTTGGATGAAATTTTCACCAGAGGTGGTTCTTGGCCTAGAGAGGAACCCATTACATTTTGGGGATGATCTGGGAATGCATACCTCAGCCAAGGCTCTTCTCACAGTGTGTCAGCCACAAAACTCCAAAACTAATGGACAGACTTGGATGCAGTTTTCACCACAAGTGGCGATAGGCCTACACACAAGCCCATTACATTTTGGAGGTGATCCATGAGAAATGGAAGGAGCCTTGGCAGAGGTATGCGCTCTATGAGTGCTTTTCTAGTTATTAATGTTATCGATTTTTTTCTTGGGGGGGTTTGTGTCTGAAGTGTTTGACAATTCACTTTTTATTCAGCTAAATGCACTTTGTGATGTGCCAAGGTCAGTTATGACCAGGATGTAGTATATTTTTGTTACGTGTGGCTCTAGGGAGCCACACAATGAGAGCCGAGGGCGAGCCAGTGAGTTGAGATGTTTATTATAAATAAGGGGTTAGGAACAAGGGATAAGGAATACGGAAGGGAACACGGTCTTGCCGACCGAAAGCACAGCTACTCATATACAGGGTTACACTCACGAGTAGTATGGCACAGGAGTAACGGGCTGGCACCGGACATAAGGATACCAAGGCATAAATACTCACAGCGGGGAACTCTCACAAGAGTACTGCAAGCGGAGTAGAGGGCTGACGCCGGAACGTAGGGGTTTCAGCCTGTAGTGCTTTAAGTCGCAGCCCCGAGTGATCGAGGCTGCTCCTTTTTATCCTCATTAGCAGCGCCCCAGCTGATGAGGATTAATTGGCCCCAGCCGTCCCGTAACACTGACAGCTGGGAGCCAGCTGAGACGCTGCCCAATGAGAGGCAGGGATGAGAAGGGACATGGGCTGAGCGCCGAGCCGGCGTCTCATCCCATGGTGACAATTTTATTCAAAAAGGGAAACAAATGTTAATGCTACTAACAGTGCACATTGAGTTTTTATGCACTTTGAGATATGCCTGAGTAAGATGTGACCAAAATGGTTATTTACAGAATTTTATTTTTTTTTCATTCTATTTATTTAATTGTTGTTCAAGACTAAAAGTATTTCTACTACTTCAAGTTATGCTCAACCCCAGCACTGTTAATTGTGTTTTTATGCACTTTTGATGCGCCTTTGTCATGTGCCAAGCACACTTTTAAAACCAAGACAATAAATAAAAAGTGCATATTTTTCATCATATTGATCTGTGTTGGTTTGAAATTTGTCATATTCAACAGATTGCTGAACATGTTGTCATGATTTGCCCCTAAGGGCAGAGAGACAGACCCAGACGCTGACTGCAGTTTGTGGCATTTATTAACAAAAAACACACAAAGTTCCAAAAGTGCACTCACACAAAAATTCAAACAGAAAACAAGGTAAATTTACAAATGGAGTATCAGAATGAACTCACCAGAATGGGGAAGGGGTTCTAGTGATGAGGAGGAAAGATCATTAAGACTGTGGCAGTGAGAAGGCAGAACAACAGTCTTTAAATAACTGAGAACATAATTGATGGCAGGTGCGGATTCACATGAGCTGGCAGGTGACCTAATTACTAACACAGAGCACACGGGTGAGGTAATGACAAAGTGGGAGTGCCTGGAACAGGTGCGGAGGTCATGCCACGAGGAAACAAAATATAAACACTGAGAGCAAAATAAACAGGACTCTAAACATACTGACAGAATCATTATAATAGTAATAAGGACATGAAAACATAATAAAACAACTGATAGCAAAGAACACATCTAAAATCAACACAAAGGAAAATAATACAACACTGGAAAAAATACAGAAAATACTTAGATATAAATTAAGAGCCTGAGCCCGGTGACACACCGCGCTCAGCCTCGTGACAGAGCCCCCCTTTAAGGGGTGGATACCAGACACCCCAAGGTAACACCAGAAAAGGAAAAGCCCCCCCCCCCCCCCCAAAAAAAAAGTATAACAATAAACCACCCCAGGTGGGAGGTAGGAGGAACAGGCTAGGAGGGAACAAAAACACAAACCCCGCTCAGGACCCGCACCCACGCAAAACCAGGCCCCTAGGCCCCCTAGGCCAAAGAACTAAACAGTTCAGGTGGCTGGCCAAAGTCCCAGGCCTGACAGACGGCGAGGTGGTATGAGTCGGGTGGCCTGCTGGAGAATATGGGCCACCCAACCCAACGGCTTAGTCCGTCAGATGGTCAACCAGAGTTTTTCAGCCACCTAAAGAGAAGGGGTGGCCCAGGAGGTGGCTCCCCCATGGGGAAGCCCAATGAAGAGAAGGACAACTGAGGAGGGGGAACCATGACAGCACCTGGCACAGGAGGGGGAACCACAACAGCGCCTAACATAGGAGAGGGAACCACGACAACATCTGGCACCGGAGGGGGAACCACGACGGCGTCTGGCAGAGGAGAGGGGACCACGACCGTGTCTGGCGAAGGAACCACGATGCCCTTAGACTGGCCAGCAGCACCCTCGGTGGTCCCAGACTGGGACATAGTAGCACCCTTGGTGGCTCCGGAATAGAGCGAGGTTGCACCTGCAGTGGTTCCAGACTGGGACATGGTTGCACCCGCGGAGGCTTCGGACTGGAGCAAAGCTGCACCCACAGAGGCTCCGGACTGGAGCGAGGTTGCACCCTGGGTGGCTGTAGACTGGAGCAAGGCAGCACCAGCGGTAGCTCCGGGCTGGAGCAAAGAAGCACCCGCAGTGGGCCCAGACTGGGCTGGCAAACCAGTCTCTTCTGTTTCACGGAGACATGGTTTTCTGAGGATATAGACTTTGATTTGGAAGGTTTTATCATTTGTGCTGACAGGGACAAGGAAAAAACACGGAAATTAATTGGGGGAGGGCTCTGCATGGCTGTCAACAGTAAGTGGGCAACAAACTTCACAGTGAGAGAGACTGAATGTTGCAGACACTACGAATTAATGACTGTGTCCTTCAGACCTCACTATTTACCTTGAGAATTTGCTCAGATAACAGTTATTTTAACCTATGTACCAGGTCCTGATTTTAGCAGAGCTGCGGAGCACATAGCTGACTGTAATAGTAGAGCTGTCAATCAGACTGGAGAGCAGCCTGTGTTTTTACTGGGGTATTTTAACAGATGCGACATCACCACATATTTGCCCAATCTGGAGCAATATGTCACAATTTCCACCAGAATGGAAAACATGTTGGACTTGTGTTATGGTAATGTCCCTGGTGCATACATCTCAAAACCACGCCCACCTCTTTGACGTTCTGATCACAATGCCATTCTGCTACTGCCAAAATACAGATCACAACTGAAAACGGGTAAACCCATAAAACCCCCCCCGTCAGAGTCTGGAATAAAGACGCAGCTGAATCACTGAGAGCTGGCTTTGAATTGACAGACTAGGCACTATTCTTTAATGACTGTGGCAGTGATTTTAACATATTGACAGATGTGCTGACCTCTTACATCGTCTTCTGTGAGGACACTGTTACTCCCACCCACCATATAATAATGCACCCAAATAATAAGAAATGGGTTACAAGGGACATGAAAATCTGCCTGGTCCAAAAGAAAAAAGCTTTCCTACAAGGAGACAAGCTGAGGGTGAAGTAACTGCAGAAAGATTTTGGGAGAATGGTGAAGCTGGCTAAAATAAGTTATAAGAATAAGGTGGAGCAGAAATAAACATCAAGAAGTGCAAGAGATGCGTAGCAGGGTCTAAACATCATAATGGGCAGAGCCCCAAAACCTGCCATGGTCAACTGCCCAGACTCCACTTCCTTTGCAGAACAGCTTAACACCATCTTCAACCATTTTAATACCAGCAGCACACCGACCACCTGGACCTCCCAACCTTCCATCTCCCCCATGAACCCTTCATCATTGAGGAGCAACTTGTGACGTCCATCTTACATAGGGTCAACCAACACAAAACCGCTGGCCCTGATAGGCTCAGAGTCCTCATGGAATGTTCCACTCAGCTAGGTAGAGTCCTCACCAGACTTTTTCAGCATCTTTTGGATTCTGGTTGTGTCCCTGACCAGTGGAAGGAATCTACCATCATTCCAATCCCCAAAAAGACTCACCCTAAGGACCTGAAAGATTACAGACCAGTGGCCCTGACCTTTGTGCTCTGTAAATGTATGGAGCGAGTGGTGTGTGACTTTTTGACCAACATGTCACACAAATTGAATCCCCTTCAGTTTGCCTATAAGGCAAAACGGGGTGTAGAGGATGCATGTCTTACACTTCTAGACACTGTCACTAAACAACTGGATTCTTCATACCCACACACATGGATTTTGTTTATGGACTTTTCTTCTGCTTTTAAAGGTGACGGACAGTGACATATTTTTATTGAACCAATCAACTGATTGTATGAAAATATTCTATTATGTCTATTCCTGCGATTTAATATGTGTCACCATCCTCCATAAATGACCTTATTTGCTCATAGCCCAGCCTTCACTTTGTGAGGCTGCAGTACCGCCATCTCTCGATAGGTGCGGGCATTAGTGACGTCACAGCAGCAATAGAAAGAAAAAGGCAGAACGAGAACAAAGTGATTCGGACAGCGATTATTTTGTCGAGTTTGACGACCACAATATAAATGATGACATTGAAAATGAGGAATCGGATGATGAAGAAGTTTTGGGTGGTGCTGAGGGGGTATTCAGCCTTATTTGTGGGAAAGAAGTGAGGGTTATGTTGCCTGCCTGTGCGGTGAGCCTCATCAGAGAAACATTCCCATCTGATCACTACAAGGGATTTTGCCTACCAAGATTAGATTTGTGAACAATGATATGTAAATAAAGTTTTGTAAAATCATATATTGAGTTTATTAATGTTCATGTCAATGTTATAATTCTCATAGTTCAGCATTCATCAAAGTCGCATGTCATATACAGTACATTTGAATAATTTGAACACACTAAATTCTTCTCAATTTGAAAAGAAATATTACATACTATACCACCTTTGTATGAATGTTTGAAAACACAGCAGAAATATACAAAGAAATACAAAAATCATTGGAGTATCACTACAGATTAAGAAAATAACTAGTTTCCAGATATAGCAATTATTATATTCCCATAAATAACATTTCACAGTTATAATGGGCACCATTCTATGGTAGAAAATTGGGGTTCCATTTTTAAAAGCACATTTCTCTTACAATCTTAGGCTTATATTTATTTTTCTTAGCAAATATGTTGCTTCCCTAAAAATTGAAAGCTGAACTGTCATTGGTAATTACCTCTGCCAGGCCGAAAAGGCCAGGAGGAGGTTATGTTTTTGAAGGGGTTTGTTTGTCTGTTTGTCAACTCCGCGTTCTTCAACGTTTTAGGCACAAAAGCACACGCAAAACACTGGTGGCCTGGGCCCGCCAGCGTGCCTCTGTTTGCGCGACACTGCAAAACCTGACACGGGCACCTGTCCGCCATCGCATTATTTCCCAGAAATAATTTGATTTTGAAAATCATCCATTGCTTGGAATTCATTTAAAATGTTTAGTAAACATTTGCAGTGAATATTAAAAATACAAAACTTACCCTGTTTACTTCTCGTTTTCTGACAGCTGATCGCATCGGTAGATCACCCTTGGTTTTCACGCCACTGTCACTGACACTTGTCTCAGAGTCAGACTTGGGAATCGCGGGATATATAGTTGTGCCCTTCAGAGGTAAAGTGGGCTATTCCACAAAACCATTATTTTGAGAAAATGAGCTCTAAAGTTGAAATATTCTCAAAAAATCAGTGTGCCTATATCATTAAAAAATTACCCCCTATTATTACCTTCAAAGTGTGACTTAAATATGAAAATATATTTAAATCACATATTCACAACAATAAGAGAGTAGGGGTTAAAAATGTGGGATAGACCACTTTACCTCTAACTGAAGATAAAAATCAAGTAAGAGGACAAAAGTAAAAAATAATGTTAATTTGAAATTTTAATGAATGAAACAGATGATAAATTGCAAATTTCACAGATATCACACACTAGGCAGTTTTTGCTATTCTTCTGCACATTGGTTTCCAATAATTAGAACATAAACAGTGTTGTTTGTGTCCTCGCTTATTCGCAAAAATTTCTATATGAAAATCAAACCAACAGTTTTCTTCTAACTGAGAAAGTCAACATGTAACTCTTATCAAAACATCAGAAATACAGTTATTGAAGAGTAAAAACAAGTTTAATAGGACAAGCTTATGTCCTACCAATTTATTGTCAATGTCTAGTCTGACTCGGTGTCACTTGAGCTGTCGTGACCTCCACCCTCCTGTGTTGATTTCAAAGTTTCGTAAAATGGATGATGAACAGGCGGCACATACTTCAACAATGATTGGATATCTTCGAGTTTGGCTCTCTTCAGCGGCCTCCCATTTGGATACAGTAAAGGAAGGTCTGTGATGTTTTGAATGATCTTTGGAGGTCTTCCCCTGAGTGCTCTCTTTTGTTTGAAGTTGACACTTTGGAAAGGGAACTTGGCATCACAAGTAGTTTTATAAAACATCACACCAGGATCTGCTTTACGAAACTGCATCCATTGTATTTTCAACCATTCGACCTTATTGTTTTCTTCATCCAGTTTTCTGTTTACAGTAGCCTCTTCCAATGGTCTAGTACTGTGAAACAAGGCCGATGTCATGGGAACTACATTGAACAGGGGTTCCTTCCGTTTTGACTGCCTGACTACATCGTACCACTCATCTGGCACAAACACATGCTGTTTCTTCCTCTTGGCTTTTTCTCTTAACCCAAAGTCTTGGTCATTGGGCAGGTAGCTGTGACCCGTTACAAGCATTTTGTGATCAACGAGATCTATGTTCAGTGTGTTCACTATGTGCATCCACATCAATGCCATCTTGTAGTTTCTATTTTGTCCCCCACATGAGTCGGAATAGGCCACAACGTGTGTGATACCGAGCATGGAATGTGGGATAGCCCACTTCACCTCTCAATAGTTTCACCAAATTAATGAGAATGATTTCATTTACTCTCAATAGAGGGCAGCACAATACGTTTTATGCAGAGCTAGGCAGTTTAAGAAAATGATAGACCCTTAACAATTAGTGTAGTACAATTAACTCATTTTTGACCTACATGTGGGATAGCCCACTTTACCTCTGAAGGGCACAGTTGGAATAGCCGTTTTCTTTATCACCAATCTTTTTGCAAATTTCATTTCAAATTGCATCTTATTCTCGAAATCGCTATAAACGAAATGTCTACTGCACATGTAGGGCGCTGACGAGGTGCAGGTGTGCGCGCAGCTGAGGCAGATGCCTGAGAGCGGCGAGCCGTGACACCTGCAAAATATATGTGGACAAGAAAGACTGACAAACCTGGGTACTATTTCACTGGAGTCTGCTTTAATACAGAAGCTGAAGCAATAGGGAACACTGTATGTCTCTGTAATTGAGAACTTTGCTTCTAAAAACACAGGAGGATGGACTTCCAATATAAGTAACCGGTGAGTTAAACTGTCTTTCTTCAGCATGTTTTTTTCCCCCAACCGTTCTTATGATCATGAAAATATTTGGTAATTCCGAGAAATATCCGTAATCGCCGATTTTAAAACGTAAACATCAAGTGTTGCATGAAGCAAAACACAGCAGTGGCCGCGACAGTGTGCGTGTGTTTGCTGGTGGTGACGTCACACAGTCAGTGGCCATCTTAGCCGCTGATCGCTTGGCTCTCCAGGGCAGCATACTTTCAAGAGCACATTGTCACCATATGCGACATTTGTTGAGACCAAAACATGTGCAGTTCGCTTTAGCTCGTCTCAGACAACAATTTGAGATATGAATTAGCGATACTGAATTTTCGTCTGTCCGTCTGCTTTAACACTGTACACACAGGCACCTTGCTATATCACCTGACAGACCTGCAGGTTCACCCAACATTGATTTTATGGATTCAGAGTTTTTTATATGACAGGCCACAACAAGTGTTTTAAATGGTTTTACATCAAGCAAATCGATTTTAAACACAGGTCTTCCTCAAGGTTGTGTTTTATCTCCAGTTTTGTTCTCTGTGTGCACAAATAACATCTCCTGTGACAGTGAAGGCATGACTCTTTTTAAATATGCAGATGACATGGCCCTGGTGGCTCATATGACAGATGGTACTGCACTGACCCGTTATCAGCAGGCAGTCAACGATTTAGCTCAGACTTTTAATCAAAACTTTCTGGAGTTAAACACCACAAAGACTAAGGAGTTGTGCTGTGGGAGCAAAGAGAAACTTTCAACTAACTTCTTTACACCCCTCAGTATCCAGGGTCAGGTTATTGCACAAGTTCAAGTTTTTAAATATTTGGGAATAGAGACGGACTGCAGCCTGTCCTTTGCACATCATGTTGACTCTGTTTATAAAAAAGCACAACAACGCCTCCAACTGTTGAGGAAACTGAGGACTTTTAATGTCAGCAGACACATTTTAACTCTGGTTTACACTTCATTAACTGAATCTATTCTCACTTTTAACATTTCATCCTTATACAGCTCCCTCTTCATCAAGCACAAAACAAAGCTGTCCTGTATAGTTAATCAGGCTAGCAAAATCATTGGCTCACCACAGACACCGTTGTCTGAACTGTATCAGCGCTCTGTGATCAGGAAAGCCACTCTGATCACAGAGGACCCATCTCACCCTCTTCATCACTCTTTTCAGTTACTGCCATCAGGCAGACGATATAAAGTTCCACTGGCCCATAAAAACATTTACAAGAAATCATTTATTCCTTCTGTAGTAACAATCCTGAACAAAATCAAATAGTAATCACACTTCAGTTAGCTATCAATATTAGTTATCAGCATTTATCTATTAATCACTATTAATTTTTAATAGTTATTAATATTTTCTGCCACATGATTTTATTTGCTGTTTCCTTTTTAACCATATTTACTTTTTTAAACTGTTCTTATCCTGTGAGTTTGAACATGTCTTTGAGAGTGTGGAAGGTGTTATATTGTTGTAGCCGTGTTGAAGAAGAATTTCTGTCACCAACTGGGACAAACAATAATAATGCATCAGATTTACAGTGGGGTAAAAAAGTATTTAGTCAGCCACCAATTGTGCAAGTTCTCCCACTTAAAAGATGAGAGAGGTCTCCAATTTTCATCATAGGTATACCTCAACTATGAGAGACAAAATGAGAAAAAAAAATCCAGAAAATCACATTGTCTGATTTTTAAAGAATTTATTTGCAAATTATGGTTAAAAATAAGTATTTGGTCAATAACAAAAGTTCATCTCAGTACTTTGTTATATACCCTTTGTTGGCAGTGACAGAGGTCAAACGTTTTCTGTAAGTCTTCACAAGGTTTTCACACACTGTTGCTGGTATTTTGGCCCATTCCTCAATGCAAATCTCCTCTAGAGCAGTGATGTTTTGGGGCTGTCGCTGGGCAACACGGACTTTCAACTCCCTCCAAAGATTTTCTATGGGGTTGAGATCTGGAGACTGGCTAGGCCACTCCAGGACCTTGAAATGCTTCTTACAAAGCCACTCCTTCGTTGCCCGGGCAGTATGTTTGGGATCATTGTCATGCTGAAAGACCCAGCCATGTTTCATTTTCAATGCCCTTGCTGATGGAAGGAGGTTTTCACTCAAAATATCACGATACATGGCCCCATTCATTCTTTCCCTTACACGGATCAGTCGTCCTGGTCCCTTTGCAGAAAAACAGCCCCAAAGCATGATGTTTCCACCCCCATGCTTCACAGTAGGTATGGTGTTCTTTCTCCTCCAAACACGACAAGTTGAGTTTTTACCAAAAAGTTCTATTTTGGTTTCATCTGACCATATGACATTCTCCCAATCCTCTTCTGGATCATCCAAATGCTCTCTAGCAAACTTCAGACGGGCCTGGACATGTACTGGCTTAAGCTGGGGGACACATCTGGCACTGCAGGATTGGAGTCCCTGGCGGCGTAGTGTGTTACTGATGGTAGCCTTTGTTACTTTGGTCCCAGCTCTCTGCAGATCATTCACTAGGTCCCCCCATGTGGTTCTGGGATTTTTGCTCACCGTTCTCGTGAACAGGTGCGGAGGTCATGCCACGAGGAAACAAAATATAAACACTGAGATCAAATTAAACAGGACTCTAAACATACTTACAGAATCATTAGAATAGTAATAAGGACATGGAAACATAATAAAACAACTGACAGTAAAGAACACATCTAAAATCAACACAGGAAAATAATACAACACTGGAAAAAAATACAGAAAATAGATATAAATTAAGAGCCTGAGCCCGGTGACACACCGCGCTCAGCCTCGTGACACATGTGCGTCCCAGTTACATGTCTTGATTTCAAACTGTGGCCCAACTGATTTTGTAATTGAATAGCTGTGCTCTATATAATCGAAAGGGGTCTGACATATTTTGATTTGTGACCACTGAAGCTGTAGGCTCTTTATAAACAATTCTTATCCAACTGAGTCACCAAAACCAACTTTAGCCAAAACCAAAAACATATATGGACATTCAATTTGATCAAATGCCTTTTTGGCATTGAGAGAAACTATGATAGCATCTTCCATGTCACGAGAAGGGCTATACATAATATTTAAAAGCCTACGCATATTGAAGTATATCCGTCGGCTGGGAATAAATCCATTCTGGTCCAGATGTATAATTTTAGCTATATGTGTTTTGAGACAATTTGATTGATGAATTTTAGTTAACAATTTTGTCTCACATGGGAGAAGTGAAATAGGCCTATATGAAGAAACAAGAGTGGAATCGCGAACTTTCTTCAGTATTAAAGAGATTTTGCCATGATAGAGAGAAGCCGGCAAGAAGCCCAGTTCCTTGGAGTGATTCAACATACAAATAATGAGTGGAGCCAGCAGTGAACGGTATGCCTTATAAAATTCGGCTCCAAACCCATCTGGGCCCGGGGCCTTATTATTTGCGAATTGCTGAATTGCTGCCTTAACCTCCTCCAATGTGATGTCTGCCTCCAGATCTGCCCGTGCACCTTCCTTCAGCTGGGTTATGTGGTTTCTGCACTGTGTGTTTTCCTGCCTACTAATTACTGTATCATCCTCAGCTGTGCTTTCATTCACACCTGCTCTTCCCAATTAGGCGGCCTTTATTAGGAGTGGAGTCCTGCGGTCCTGCATGGAGACGTCAATGCTCCACTGGGGTGAAGCCACTCACGTTGAGACTCACCCTTCTCTTCTACTGGGAGTCTCGCCTCCCTTTCACTCAACTCTTCAACACCTCTTTGTCTGGGAGCTTCGCCTCCCCAACACTGTCGTAAGCAAACTTTCATTGGATGTACCATCTCCTACTCCTGCTTTTTCTCCTCTCCTCTCCCCTGTGCACAGGTGGACCTTCCTCCAGGTGGACCTACCTCAGCTCCAGGTGGCGGAGTGGATTTCAGCCCGTGAGCCGGAGGCCTCTCACTCCGTTCAGCTCTGTAAGTGTCTCCGCCTTCCAGATTGACTCTCTTCTTTCCCCTCAGCGGAGGCTGCACCTGCACCCAGCACTATAATCATCTTCACAGGCACTGCATCACCTGAGCGGGACCCTGGTAGCCTGGAATGGACTGAGTTGCTCTTTGGTGCTTCAGCTACTTCCTTACTCCGTAAGATTATTAATTATTCTGCCCATTTCAGCCTGTTGTTGCAGAACTGTTATTAATTCCCTCTCTCCTCTCTCCCTGCAGGGTTACCAGATCTCTCCCGCTCTGTACTCACATACACACACATTCACTTCACTAATAAAGATCATTGTAATTCTAATCGAGTCTGTGTTTGCATTTGGATTTTCGTGCAAACAAGTCAGGTTAATTTGCTTTTTTCCAAAAAGTTGTTGATTATGGTTTGACTGGCAGAGCTATTTGTGCTATAAAGCTCTCAATAAAATTCTTCAAAACATTTATGTATCTCCTGAGGGTCTGTAGTCAGTTGTCTGATAGATAGATAGATACATACATACTTTATTTCGAACAAAAAAGTAAAAAAACCCCAAAAAAACTAATGACAAGCACGACAAAGTGACAGTAAACAGTGCTCGAAAGGGAGAAGGAAGAAGTGAACACTTATCAACGCCAACTCCTCTTTTCCATAAATACAACCCATGTGAAATATATACAATTTACCACATTTAAGACCCCAAGTAAACAATTAACTATATTTTGTACATATCAACATTAACACCCATCCATCCCAACATACATACAGTCCATACATCAAAACCAGCCCCAGACAACACAGATATACACAGTACTGTCCCACCCACCATTCCATAGTGTCCCAGAGTGAGCATAGTGAATCGTACATATAAATACTACCCTTCTAATATATATCCTTTCAGCAAATAATATTTATACCTATTTTTGAATTGATTTCTGTTTGTACATAGTTTCAGTTCCAGCTCCAGACTGTTCCACAAATCCACCCCACAGACAGATATGCACAGACTTTTCTTAGTTGTTCGTATCTTGGGTTTTGTAAAGTTTAAGTCTCCTCTCAAATTATAATCATTGTCTCTTTTTTTGAATATTTTTTGTGTATTAGTTGGGAGTTGATTATTAGTTGCCCTGTACATGACTTGTGCTGTCTTAAATTTAACTAAATCCATGAACTTTATGACATGTGACTTTAAAAACAACGAATTGGTATGGTCTCTATATCCTACATTATTTATTATCCTTATAGCTCTTTTTTGTAATGTGCATATTGGCTGTAGGTTGGTCTTGTAGGTGTTTCCCCAGACTTCTACACAGTAGTTAAGATAAGGTAGAAACAGTGAATTGTACAGTAAGAACAATGATTTATAGTCCAAGATGTGTCTTGTCTTCCTCAGTATGCCTATACATTTTGCCAACTTGGCCCGGATGTGACTGATGTGAGGTTTCCAGCAGATTTTATTGTCTAGCGTCACCCCCAGAAACTTATTTTCCTGTACTGTTGCTATTCTGGTATCATCTATCGTTACCATTATTTGATAATTTATTTTATAATTTCCAAACAACATAATCTTTGTTTTTTTTTCAGATTTAGAGATAATTTATTTTTGTTGAACCACTGCATTAACCTTTTCATTTCAATTGTGACCACCTCTAAAACCTGCTGCAAATTCTCACCAGTGCAAAGGATATTTGTGTCATCCGCAAACAAAATAAATTTCAGAATTTTTGATACTTGGCATATGTCATTTGTCATATGTCTCCTTTTATTATTAACTGCATGTATGGCTTGAGAAGCCTGTGACTCTCTTAATAGCCTTGCGAGTAGTTTTGTGGGTTTGTCACCCACTTCAAATATTTTTACTTGTAGTTAATTAAATGGGAGCATACCTGCTTTGTTAGTTCATTCATTCATCTTCGGGTCGCGGGGGGGGGGGGGGGGGGGCTCGAGCCTATCCCAGCATCTTTG
Organism: Pholidichthys leucotaenia; assembly: GCA_020510985.1. NCBI lineage: Eukaryota > Metazoa > Chordata > Actinopteri > Cichliformes > Pholidichthyidae > Pholidichthys > Pholidichthys leucotaenia. Next base: position 343,924,216 of record CM035837.1, on the reverse strand, counting down.
GGCGAGAGGCAGGGTACAACTTGAACAGATCGCCAGTCCATTACAGGGCCAACACAGAGAGACAGACAACCTTTCACTCTCACAGTCATACCTAAGGACAATTTAGAATCCCCAGTTTCTGATGCCAATTAACCTTACTTGCATGTTTTTGGCATGTGGGAGCAAACCGGAGAAATCCCAGAGTAAACCCACGCAGACATGGGGAGAACATGCAAACTCCACACAGATCACTGTTGGTCGGGGGCTGGGATCGAACCCAGGATCCCCCGGCCAAGGGTGAGTTGCTGTGCTGCCACAGTGCTAACAACTCCGCCACCGCGCAACCCTGCTTTGTTAGTAAAGAATTATATTCATATCTTAGCTTTGTAATCTTACCTAGCAACTCCCTGGATGAGGAAGATTGGTATTTATGGTCCAGACTGCACAGATTAGCTTCAATGTCTTTAAGGGCTTCACCATTTGCTTTGTGTTTAGCCGACGTGTACGATATTATGTGTCCTCTGATAACTGCCTTCAGGCTTTCCCACAGGACTGAATCATTTACATCACCTCTATCATTTGATTTCAAGAAAAATAGAATATGTTCCTCCATCTTTTTGACAGAATGCCTTGTCTTTCATTAAAGCTTGTTCAAAACGCCAGTTATTTTGTCCTCTATTATCCAGACTGGTAAACATCAAATCTAACGAAACTGGACTATGGTCTGAAACCAGTATAGGATGGTATGTGGCATTTATTACAACTGGGATTTGTTGAGAGTCGAGAAATAGTCAACGTGAGAAGATGAGCCATGTACCTGGTAGAAGAAAGAGTACTCTCTTCCTGTAGGATACAGCAGTCTCCAGATATCAACTATGTTTAGATTCTTTAGTAAACTGTTTAATAAAAGACCCGATTTTGATTGTTGTAACACACCAGAAGAGGACTTACCTAATTTGGTATCAAGGACAAAATTCATGTCACCAGCAGTTATGACATTTGTCTGATCTAAATTTGGAATGTAACTAAAGACTTTTTCAAAGAATTCTGGGCAGTCAAAGTTAGGTTCGTAAATGTTTACCAGAGTCACTGGTGTAGAATTTATTTTACCTGCTAGAATTAGAAATCTACCTTCGGGATCTATTTTAACTCTACTCTGGATAAAAGGGGCATTCTTCCTGAATATGGCCACTCCCCTAACCGTAGCACCAAAGTTCGCATGATATGCTTGGCCTATCCAATTGGCACGGAGCACTGACTGTCCATTGCGTTTGGCATATGTTTCTTGTAAAAAGATTATATCAGGCCGTAATGACCCAGACCCCTTACATTCCAGCTAACCAGTCTTAAAGCGCCCAGGGGTAAATTACATCTGGCCTTGTGTGACACAAAATTGGCTATTTGTTATACATTTCTCAAGTCAGTCGACATACCCTGTAACCCTATGTGTACCACCAATTCGGAACATAAACAAAAACAGTGAAAAAAATAGCAATAACAGTTCCCACCCACCTCATAACATACCTGAGGGGCCTCCCCATCTGAGATCCTTCTCTAACCCATCCAAGTTCAGTAGAAGCATTGGCAATATTCCCCCACCTACTTGCATCCATTCCAATAATAAGAAAAAACAAAATGTCATTCTCAAAATAAAACAAAGCCCACAAGAGTTTTTTTTTAAGTAACAACGGTAGTAGTACATATAACTTGCTTGTAGGCACACCTGTTATATGTGGGAATTGACTCTCGGTGCTTGCCATAGCCTAGCCGAGGGGGTTGGTGTGATGACATCAGGCGGGCTACGGCTAGAATATATATTCTGTTGTTCATGTTTTTTTTTTTCCACAATATTTTTTATTGAACCTTTTTTTTTTTTTTTACAAACATGGCACAAACAATCAAACACTAACACTAAAGTAATTTAAAAATAACCCCCCCCCCACTAACTACAAAAAAAAAAAGTACTAAAAACACCAACAACCACTAACTAAGGCAAGTCATCAACAATGCTCCTCTGTTTAGTCTAGGTAATCTATTACATAAGTATACATATTATACATTCACCAATTTGGAATTTGCAAGGTCCACACACATCATTCACCTTCTTCTTCAGAAGTTATGTTTAATTTCTTTACATAATCAATGAAAGGTCTCCATATATTCTCAAACACATTTTCCTTTGATTTCAGTATGTATGTTATTCTTTCTAGTGGAAGGTTTGTTAACAGTCTGTCTTAACCACTGAGTCACATCTGGTCTATGAGTCTTTTTCCACAGTAATGCAATACATTTTTTGGCATTAAGCAAACTGAGGTCTATGAATGCTCTTTCACTCTTATTAAAGTTATGCTTTTCTGGATACAGACCCAACAAAAACAGTTTAGGGTTCAGTGTGAATTGTTTTGAAATTATTTTTTCAATTGTTACCCTCACCTCTTCCCAAAACATTCTGATTTTTCTACATTCCCATAAACAGTGAAATAGGGTTCCTTTACTTTCCATACATTTTGTGCATGTATCTGGTATGTTTTTGTTATATCTATTTAACTCCACTGGTGTAACATACATCCGCATTAACCATTTAAAATGTATCAATTTAAGACGTGCATTTATTGATTTGGTTTGAGCTTCTGTACAAGCCAATCCCCATTGTTCCTCTGAAATTTCAATTTGCAGGTCTTCTTTCCAATACTTCAGTCTTTTCTGTGAGTTTTCACTTGAGAATAGTATCAATGAGTTATAAAACTCTGAAATAATACCCTTTCTCTTATTATCTTTCGTCAAATTTTTTTCCAAGGATGAATAAGTAGGTCGGGCGAGAGCATTATTTTGATTTGATCGAATAAAATTCCTAAGCTGAAGATATTTAAAAAAATGTGTTCTATTAAGATTGAATTTGATCCTCAGTTCTTCAAAAGACATTATGTTATCTGAACGTGACAAATATATTCTGTTGTTCATGTTAATAAAGGTTGTTCAGTACTCAGCTAATGGAGGCTCCTGTCTCAGATTATTTGGACATAACATTTGGCGACGAGGACTAAAATGGGCGCGTGAATCAAACAGCCACCTCCGTTTTTGCAGTCCCCGGGCACACTAGCTATACTGTGGGCCCGCTGCGGGGAGATGTTCAGCGTGTATGTGGCTGCAGCCGGCCTGAGTGTGACATGGTTGTAGACCCAGTGAACAGACTCGGACACCGAAATAGATACAATTATATTTATTAACAATAATGTGTGGATGTGAGTGTGTGGATGTGTGATCTTGCAGCAGCTGGGAGAGAGCAGAATGTCGTACGACCTGGCAACCCTATGGACAAACAGAGGCAGGACAGTTAATGGCAATACAGGTGGAGATGTGCAGTTTAATCCTGGGCTTACTGTTTGCAGAGATGTGGTGACGCTCAGGTTCATCTCGGCGGCTATGGCCAGGAGGACAGCATCCACTGATCCGGCTGCTACTTGTAGAGGGTGACTACATGTCAAGTGGAGTTGTGTGGCTCGGTCCGCCGCTAGGGAGGAGAGAGGTCCGCTGCCACGAAGCTCTGCCTGTGCACAGGGAACTGAGAGTGGATTACGGAGAATGAGTGATGGCTTACTTGGGTAATGGAGGTTTTCTTCCTGACGCCGGCTGACAGAAGGTTGGAAGCGAGGGCGAAGACAGGCTGAGGCTAGGAACTCTGGAACAACGAAGAGGGCGTGAGTGGGTCTCATGAAGGTTGACAGACAACTTTGCACGGATCCCAGGGCAACATGGTTTAAATAGCCCAGGCCGTGATGAGGAACAGGTGTGTGCACAGCTGAGGGGAATGAGCAGCCAGAGCAGACCATTACAGTACTCCACTTCTCCCCTACGAGACGCCTCTCGACGGTCGAGCCAACCTACCTGGGTGCACCCGATGGAAGTCCCTGATGAGATCTTTATCCAACACGAAGGAGGGACGCACCCAGGACCTCCATTCCGGCCCGTAGCCCTCCCAGTCCACCAGATATTGCAGGCCGCGACCCTGGCGGCGGATGTCTAGGATGGCATTGACCTTCCACACCAGGTCGCCGTCGATCACCATCGGCGGAGGTGGAGACCTGGGAGGGGGACACAGAGGGCTGGAACAGAAGGGTTTAACCTGCGACAGATGGAAAGTAGGGCAGATACAGAGGGAGGAGGGGAGGGCTAGGCGCACAGAAACAGGGTTGATGATGCGCGTAACAGCAAACGGCCCAATAAACCGCTGGGACATCTTCTTAGCCTTTGCCTTCAGATTAATCTCCTTTGTGGATAGCCATACCTGCTGACCCACCCGGTGGGGGGGGGGGCGGCTGACGTCCTGTGATGCTTGGCAACCGTGGAGTCACGCTCAGCCATGCGCCGTAGCTTGGTCCGGGTTGCTCTCCACAGCTGGCGGCAGTGCCTCAGGTGAGCCCAGACAGACAGGACGGCGATGTCCCCCTCCTCTTCAGGAAACAACGGGGGATTGTAGCCCAATGAAGCCTTGAGCGGGGACATGCCGATGGCTGAAGAGACCATTGTGTTGTGAGCGTATTCGATCCATGGGAGGTGGGTGCACCAGGATGCCGGGTTGGCAGTAGCGACACACCGCAAAGCAGCCTCCAGTTCCTGATTCCCCCGCTGACACTGCCTGTTGCTCTGAGGGTGGTATCCGGAGGACAGGCTTACCGTAGCCCCAAGGGCGTTGCAAAAGGACCTCCAAACCTGGGAGATGAATTGAGGTCCTCGGTCGGAGACTATGTCTAGGGGAATCCTGTGTAACCTCACCACGTGTTGGATGAGCAGGTCTGCTGTCTCCTTCGCCGTAGGCAGCCCTTGCAGGGGAATGAAGTGGGTGGCCTTGGAGAACCTATCCACAATGGTGAGGATTACCGTATGATGATTAGAAGGAGGAAGACCAGTGACAAAGTCCAACGTCCCATGGGACCAGGGCCTGCCGGCAATAGGGAGGGGACGGAGCAGACCAGCTGGAGAAAAGGATGATGTCTTACCAGCGGCGCACTGGGGGCAGGCACGGATGTATTCACCGACGTCTTTCTGGAGAGACGGCCACTAAAATGTCCTCTGTAATAGCACCACCGTGCGAGCCCTCCCAGGGTGGCACGAGAGCCTGGAAACATGGGCCCAATGGATGACCTCGCCTCGAATGGCAGATGGAACGAATAGTCTCCCGGCTGGCCCCCCTCCCGGGTCTGGTTTGACATGCAGCGCCTTCAAGACCTTCTCTTTAATGCCCCACGAGAGGGCGCCCACGATACATGATGGAAGAAGGATGGGGTGTTCCGTCTTCTCCATAACGTCTGAGGTGAACTGTCTGGACAAGGCGTCAGGTTTGGTATTCTTAGACCTGGGACGGTACGTGATGGTAAAGTCGAAACGTCCAAAGAACAGGGACCAGTGGGCTTGGCACGCATTCAGACGCTTGGCCGTCCTGAGGTACTCCAGGTTCTTGTGGTCCGTCCAGACCACAAACGGCTGGGAGGCTCCCTCCAACCAATGACGCCACTCCTCCAGCATGAGCTTGACAGCTAGGAGCTCCCTGTCGCCAATGTCGTAGTTACGCTCAGCTGGAGACAGCCGTTGAGAGAAGAACGCACAGGGCCGAATCTTGCCACCCATCTGGGAACGCTGGTATAGGACGGCTCCGACCCCCGAGTCCGAGGCGTCCACCTCCACTAGGCAATGGAGTGCAGGATCCACCTGAGCCAGAATAGGAGAGAACTGTCCTTTAAGATCAGCAAAGGCCACAGCCGCCTCTCAGTCCACTGAAAGGGTACCTTCAAGAAAGTAAGACGGGTCAGGGGAAGAGCAGTGATGCTATAATTCTTGATGAAGTGGCGGTAGAAATTGGCAAACCCCAAAAACTGCTGAAGTTGTTTCCTGGAAGAGGGGGTGGGCCAATCTACCACCGCTTTTACCTTACTGGGGTCTGGGATGATCTCATTGTGGGAGATGATAAAGCCCAGGAAGGATGTCTTGGATGCATGGAAGTAGCACTTCTCGGCTTTGACAAATAATTTGTTTTCCAGGAGTTGCTGCAAAACTCGCCTCACATGCACCCAATGCTCATCCAAGGACTGCGAAAAAATGAGAATGTCATCAAGACAGACAAAACCAAAAACACCCAGAAAATCTCTCAGCACATCATTGATCAACCGCTGGAATACGTGGGGGCGTTGGTCAGCCCGAACAGCATGACAGGATACTCAGAAGTGACCGCTGGGAGTCTGGAACCCCGTCTTCCATTCATCAACTTCCCGGATCCGGACCAGATGGTAGGTGTTCCGTAGATCCAGCTTGGTGAACCAGGAAACCCCCTGGAGGGAATCAAATGCCGAGTTAACAAGAGGCAGGGTGTATTTGTTCTTGATAGTGATGTTATTCAATTCTCTGAAGTCAATGCATGGCCTCAGCGAACCGTCCTTCTTTCCCACAAAAACCTCCGCCCCCACCGCTGAGGATGACGGCTGAATTATGCCGCAGTTTAATGACTCTTTAATATAAGCCTCCATGGCTTCCCGCTCCGGAGGTGACAGGCTGTATAGACGACTCAACGGCAGCGGGGCACTGGCACGGAGATTGATGGCACAGTCATATGGGCAGTGAGGGGGGAGGGAAAGGGCCTGGGTCTTGCTGAAGGTAGCCCCAAGGTTGTGATACTCCGGGGGAATCTTGGACAGATCCGGGGGAGGGTTGGTGGGAGCACTCAGGGGCATGGACGGCAAGCAAGCAGCCGATTGAAGACAGGCACCGAGACAGAATGAACTCCACGATAACACACTCCCAGAGCGCCAATCAGTGGAGGGATTATGAAGCTGTAACCAGGGATACCCAAGAATAACAGGGGAGGAGGAAACCGGCAACACAAAGAACTTCAGTTCCTCCCGATGATTACCAGATATAATGACGGCCACTGGGAGAGTCTGCTGGGATACAGTAATGAGGGGGGCTTTGGACAGGGTGATGAGTTTAAGTGGGATTTTGAGCAATTGGCAGGGGAAACCCAACCGGGTTGCCAGTTCCCCCGAGATGAAGTTCTGCTCTGCCCCTGAATCAATCAGTGTATGTGTCTCTATTTCAGTCTGTTTATGAATGAATCGAATAGGGAGAAGTAACCTGGATAGGGGATTAGATTGAGGTGAGTCCGTGAGTCCCCCTACTGCGACGCACGGACTCCCCCTTTTGGCCATACAGAACATGACACTACCTCATGCTCCTCGCTCCCATAGTAAAGACACAACCCCAGCTCGTGGCGGCGCTGTTTCTCCACCGGAGGTAATTTGGACTGCCCCACTACCATTGGTTGCGGGGTTTCCGGGACATCAGAGGGAGGTAGGGCCAATAGGGGAGGCTGAAGGGAGTGGCGATATTGGGAACCTGAGCGGCTGGAAGACCTACGTTCTGCTGCCCATTCCCCTAATCTGTTAGGGGAATCTGGCCAGGGAGATTAACTCAGTGAGCCTATTTGGTTTCTCTAGGCGAGCCAACTCGTCCTGCAGGCTAGGGCTAAGACTCTTAATAAAAATGCTGCAGAGCGAGGCGTCCTCCCACCCCACCTCTGTGGCCACCACCCGGAAGTCGACAGCGTAGTCTGCCACTGACTGAATTCCCCATCTAAGATTAAGCAGCCAGGAGGTAAGCACACTATCACGGTCAGAGTGGTCAAACACCTCCTTGAATTCACAGACAAACTGATTATAAGTCATGTTAGCATAGTTTTCCCTAGCCATGATGGCGTAGGGCCCAAGCTAGCGCTCGTCCCTCTAACAGATTAATTATATAGCCAATCTGGCTGTGGTCTGTGGAGAAGTCCCCAGGCACCCGCTGAAACACTATCTCGAACTGCATAATAAATCCCCTGGCCTCCCCTAATTTACCACTGAAACGGGTTGGAGTGGGGATGGGAGTTAGTCGAGAAGAATGGCCCTGGCCGGGTGGGGGGCTAGTGGGAGCCGAGGAGCTACTAGGGGCTGAAGGAGCCGGAGGAAACGCCTGCAGGCCTGCCAAACGATCCAACCGGTCCGTTAAACGGGTTAATTGTGTTAAAATGATCTGTTGTTGATAAGCTAACTGATCTACCCGGGTCTCGAGGTTGTTAACCTTGTGCGTTAGTGCGCTGTCAGCTGGGTCATTTTGGCGGAGTTGTACTGACATGGTTGTAGACCCAGTGAACAGACTCGGACACCGAAATAGATACAATTATATTTATTAACAATAATGTGTGGATGTGAGTGTGTGGATGTGTGATCTTGCAGCAGCTGGGGGAGAGCAGAATGTCGTACGACCTGGCAACCCTATGGACAAACAGAGGCAGAACAGTTAGTGGCAATACAGGTGGAGATATGCAGTTTAATCCTGGGCTTAGTGTTTGCAGAGATGTGGTGACGCTCAGGTTCAGCTCGGCGGCTACAGCCAGTAGGACAGCGTCCACTGATCTGGCTGCTGCTTGTAGAGGGTGAATACGTGTCAAGTGGAGCTGTGTGGCTTGGTCTGCAGCCAGGGAGGAGAGAGGTCCGCCGCCACAGAGCTCCACCTGTGCACAGGGGACTGAGAGTGGATTAAGGAGAATGAGTGATGGCTTACTTGGGTAATGGAGGTTTTCTTCCTGACGCCGGCTGACAGAAGGTTGGAAGCGAGGGCGAAGGTAGGCTGAGGCTAGGAACTCTGGAACAACGAAGAGGGTGTGAGTGGGTCTCATGAAGGTTGACAGACAACTCCGCATGGATCCCAGGGCAGCGTGGTTTAAATAGCCCAGGCCGTGATGAGGAACAGGTGTGTGCGCAGTTGAGAGGAATGAGCAGCCAGAGCAGACCATTACAGAGTGGTGCCGATAAGGAGAGACAGAGGAGCCTACTGGTCCACTACCTCGGTGAGGAGGGCCAGCGAATATATTTTGGGCTGTGTGGCAACGGCTCGCAGAAGGACGGCTTAGAGCTAATGGGCTGTGTTTTTGTAGACCATTCCACTGTCACAGTGAGAGGTATGAACTTTTTGACCACCAACAGCGAACGGGTGAGTCCACTCAGTCCTTTATTATGGAGCTACGCAGCCTAGTGAAAGAATGCGCCTTTGGGCCTATCGTGGAAGAGCTGGTCCCGGATAAGCTAGCCGACGGCACCAACAACGTGTGGCTGAAAAGCAAGCTAAAGCTAGCTAAAGATACTCTGTCGCTGGAGAATGTGTTTGACCTGGTTAGGCAGAGTAAGTCCACAGTGCTGCGGAGTTTATCAGCGTTGGCTAAAGGCAGTGTAGCCGCTCAAGTTTCCCTGCCAAGTACAGCTGTTTGCATGGTGACTAATTCTCCGGGGCGGACCCACAGGAGGCGGCGGACTGGGGCGCGGGACAGGGCCTGCTTTATCACCGCTAAACCATCGGCGGCAGAGCCCAGAAACATGACACAGGTGTATGTAGGATGTGCGAAAAAGGGACCATTGAAATGGTACGTGCTAAAACTCGACAGAGTCAATGTGCCGCTCATGGTGGACTCTGGGGCTGGCAGGACCATTTTGAGTATGGCTACCCTGAAGAGACTTTTCCCGAATAAAACCATCAATGCGGGAACAGTAAGAATGTTTGGATACGGTCACGGCGAGATTGAGATGGTGGGCATGGTCGACTTTTCAGTGAAATGTAGGTCGAAGACGGTCCCTACGTTCACCTTCTCACGCCAGGGGGCGGACTTGCTAGGGATAGACCTGCTGGGTGAATTGGGATTTTCCATCAAGGACCCAGGGGGCTCTACAGTACTGATGGTATACCCCGATTGACATGCTCGCGGGCCAGCGCTATTCAGAGGCCTGGGATGCATCAGCGCGTTCCACCACCGCCTGCTCATAGACTCCAGGGTGAGGCTGAAAATTCAACCACTATGGTGGCTCTCCCTTGCCCTACGGGACGATGTCACGGCGGAGTTGACCAAATTGCTGGAAGCAGGCATCATTGAGAGGGTGGATGCGTCACTCTGGATATCAAATATCGTGGTGGCCAAGAAAAAATTGGGTGGCATCCGTCCATGTATTGATCTCAGGATGGTGAATAAGGCGATCATCCCGGACAAGTACCCGCTCCCAATGATGGAGGAGCTTACTGCAACATTCAGTGGTTTACAGGTGTTCACGAAGCTGGACCTTCGCCAGGGTTACCTGCAGGTGCCCCTTTACCCAGCCAGCAAGAACCTGACAGCGTTCGTGACCCACATGGTTGTGCTCAGGTACCTCCACATGCTGTTTGGTCTGAGTTCTGCAGCCAGCTGTTTCCAGAAAATAATGTTCATGATTCTGACCGGCCTCCAGGGTGTGGTGGCATACCTTGATGACATCGTGGTTCATGGCATGTCATGTGAGGAACATGATGATCGGTTGGAATGAGTGCTGTCGACACTGCAGGAACATGGAGTCACCCTGAACGGAGAAAAGCGTATTTTTGCGGCGGACTCTATCGAGTTTGTGGGATTCTGGCTGATGGGGGGGGGGACTGTGGCTCCTGCATTCAAACGTGGAGGCGGTTCTGCACCTCCCAGAACCACTGACACCTGCACAGATCTCCTCGTTTCTGGGTATGGTGAACTTTTATGGGCACTTTATCCCAAACTACTCAGAAACGATTGGACCCCTCCAGGCACTGTTGAAACAAGATGCACTGTGGCAATAGACTCCAGTCTGTTCAGCGGCAGTCACTAAGGCTGAAGCGTCAACTCACTTCCCCTCCGGTGTTGGCTCATTTTGATCCAGGACGGCCTACCATTGTGACCTATGATGCATCTGGCTCGGCAGTGGGGGCGGTTATGTTCCAGGTGCAGGACGGCACAGAACGCCCGGTGGCATTCGCATCGAGGTCTCTTTCAGCAGCCAAACAAAAGTAAGCTGTGGGTGAGAGAGAAGCACCCGCCTGTGTCTGGGCATGTTAACGGTGGCATATTTACCTCTATGGGCACCATTTAACTATACAAACAGATCACCGAGCACTGATAACATTGCTGGAGACATCGGGTTCGGGACACAGACTGTTGCGGATCCACAGGAGGACAGAGTGGCTGAGGGCCTTTACCTCAACTTTACCTCAACTTTACCTGAACTTTACCACACATTTCACTCCTGGCAAGGATAATGTAGTGGCGGATCTCCTGTCCCGCACCACGACCAACTCCGTACAATCGGACGACAACGAGGGCGATGACCCATCAGAGACAGATCTGGTTAATATGCTGCACGGGGCCCTCCGGGATATAGTATCCCCCCAAGAACCTGGGGCAAAGTCGGAACGAGACCCCGTGCTGTCATAACTCGCTCGGTGATTAGAGAGGGTTGGCCCGAAAAAGTGCAGGACGAGCTGGCACCCTTTCACAGGTATAGAGATGAACTGAGTTGTTGGGATGGGGTGTGTGTGGCGAGGGGGCACTGCACACTAATCCCGGTGTCTCTGAGACCACGTGTCCTAGCGATGCTCCACAAGGGCCACTTGGGTGTGGTCAGAGTAAAACAGTGCGGTAGGGACTCTGTTGGTGGCTGGGTATTGATAAGGACACTGAAGTTATGGTGAAAAACTGTATTCCATGTTTGGAGAGCGGGAAGACTGGCGGACCACCCCCTCCACCCCTGCAGCCACTGTCATACCCAGAGGGCCCTTGGAAACACATATAGTTGGACATTTGTGGCGAACTGCATGCAGCACCCCCGAACAGTCGGTTCCTGCTCGTGGCCTATGGCTTGTTTTCAAAGTGGCCAGAGGTGTTGCCCACTAATTCAGTTATGACGGATGTGGTTACGAGTTTCCTCTCGTCACTGTTTGCCAGGTGGGGGGCACCAAATGCAATCACGACTGACAATGGCCCGCAGTTCACCTCTGGGGTGTTTGAAGAGTTCCTGAGCGGTAAGGGTGCGAAACACATTAAAACCACGTTCTACCATCCCCAGGCCAACGGATGCGTCGAACGGTTTAACAAAACCCGAAAAAACAGACTGAGAGCCCATTTGGTGGATGGCTTTGCATTTCCGGACACCCTCCAGAGTACACTACTTCACTACAGGGCGATGGCCCATGCTATGACAGGATGTTACCCGGCAGCTCTCATGCTGGGACGTGAACTGCTTTTATTTTTGGACCAAGTGAGGCCACCCATGACTCACTCCCCAAGAAAGGTGGACTCTACATGGGACCGGGTCACTGCACAACAGCGTAAAATGAAGTGTTGATTCGACAAGAAGCACATAGCGAGAGCCCACGGACTGGAGGTGTCGGACTGAGTCTGGATGAGACACCCTAACCGCGCACATAAACTGCAGCCCCTCTTGACGGGCCCCCTGCTGATCATGAGGCAACGGGGCCAGGAGACGTTCAAGCTCGCAGACGGGTCACGGTGGCACTCCAGCAGACTCAGAACGTCACCACTGGAACAGAGGACTAGAGCTGCGACAAGACAGCCTGGTGTGAGGTGGGACTGGTTGGACTGGGGTGGTGAGAACTCGCAGGCGTGGCCAACGGTGCCCGGTGCAGAGTCCTTATGTAGGGGACGCCCGGCTAGAGTTTGTCAGAGGCCCAGGTACCTGGAGGACTATGTATTGAGGACAACAATAATTGATGCCTGTTGTGACTAAGCGGCAGACTAATCCGCTCCAACATGATAGGGCGCTCTGGTAGTCTACCTGGACGCCCGTTTGGTTGGATAAGTTTTGCGCTTAAAAAAAAAAAGAAGAAAAAATATACATAATAATAGTATAGGGTAGATGATACTGTGGTTGTTTCTTCTTTTTTTGGGGGGTGGGGGGGATTCTTTGACTTTGTAAAGGGGGGGGGATGTTATATGTGGGAATTGACTCTTGGGGCTTGCTGTAGCCTAGCCAAGGGGGTTGGTGTGATGACGTCAGGCGGGCTACGGCTAGAATTCTGTTGTTCACGTTAATAAAGGTTGTTCAGTACTCAGCTAATGGAGGCTCCTGTCTCAGATTATTTGGACATAACAAAACCGTGGTTAAGAAAATGATCATATTACAATCAACTTGCCTGTCAACAAAAAGAGACACCCTTGAGATTAGTGGTATTTTCAAGTCTATTAAAGCCTTAACATCAATTAACAGCGTTGAATTAAATTTTCAATTTAATCTAGCACTGGGATTTCCCATTTGCTCAGACAGTACCTGAAATGATCGTGTAGAGGGCTGAATTCTTTACCTGGAAGGGCTGGTGTGCAGATGCTGATTGAGGAATTTCTCAGCCATCTCAGGCTTGTCAAAGATGTGTGTGTCAGCATTCACTGTGACATGAAAGCAAGCCGGGTAGAGAAAGCCATAGCAAAGATTGGCCAATCTGCACCTCTTCAGGATCTCTGCAATCTCTCTGTGTTTGGTAAGAACCTCGGCTGTTAGATCTGGAAGGATGAAAACTTTAGATCCCTTGTAGGTCAACAGAGCATTCTGAGCTGCAAGCCTTATAAGTCGTGGGTCTAGTAGTAGTGCAGCCTGACGATGAATGGGTGGGGACGCACACCGCTGGTCGGTGCAGGGCCAACAGCACGGTGCGCTCTGTCCACAATCACTTTTCCTGTGAGATGTTCAGTCCCTAGTAATGTTGGAATCAGCTCCAATATAAATTCCAGTGGCTTTCCTTTCTTCATCCGTCTCCATAATCCCTATAATCCTTATGTTTTGACTTTTTGAGCGTGCTTCAAGATCCGCCAGTTTCTTATGTTGCTCATTGTAGCCATCCTGAAGAGTTTTGCAGACCAACTCCAGCATAGTTAGCTTATTTTCATGTGTGTTCACGGCCTCTTCTATGTCCCTTATCTTCCCTGCCATTACCGATAGTTTTGCACAGCTGTCATAGTAGTCGAAATTGTGCTGAACTTAGCTTCCACTGTGCTCTGCAAGGCTATAATAGCATTCATCAGGTCCGCAGTTGAGGGATTTGTTTCCAGGCGTGCAGCTGCTGTGCTAGCCATACCTAGATCCATTTCTAACAGCTTCTCGGTAGCCGCATTCGCTATTTCGGTGTCTTCAGGTGCTTTTTTGATCCTTTCCCAAACTCTGTTCATTCTGGGCTTGGTCATTGTCTTAAGGAGAGGCAGAATATAATGTAAAATAAGCAGATGAAGGAGAATAACTTATTATTACCTTAAATTGGAGTGGAGCCACAGAGAAACACGACTACTCCATAACTCACTAGCCACACCCCTGTCTTTTTAGTTTTTAAATCAGCAGAATACTGCACACAATAATTGGGGGGGAGCTTTTTGTCTTACTGCTGCCAGCCACCAAAGGGTGATCATGACGCATAAATTTCAGTTTTGAAGAGATGCTGTGGGCACCCAGCACACGTGTGGGCACCCAGCACAATGCAGACTGATAATATTCACGCTCAGCAGGGATTTGCATACGACCAAAAGAACCACAGGAGACAGTCAGACGGGACTGAATGCATGCATCTTCTGTGCCAACCAATGTCATGCTAATCATGTGTATTGACCGATAAGATAAGATAAGATAAGATAAGCCTTTATTAGTCCCACAATGGGGAAATTCCAGGATTGCAACAGCACAGGGATAGCAACACTCAGAGCAACAATCAGAAGGCAAGAAAAAACAAGCAAGCAAGAGCAGCTAATATACATATGTACGTATTACTATAAAAATATATATATATACACACACACACAGACACACAGTGCAGAGCATTGTAGCTGGATGGAATAAATATATGAATATATGAACACACAGTGCAGAGCATTGTAGCTAGATGGAATAAATATGTAAATATATAAACACCCACAGTACGGAGCATTGCAGCTAGGTGGAATAAATATGCAAGTATATAAACACACACAGTGCGGAGCAATGTAGCTAGATGGAATAATATGTAGATATATAAATATATAAACACACCCAGTGCTGAGCATTGTAGCTAGATGGAATAAATATGTAAATATATAAACACACACAGTGCAGAGCATGTGTACTGGATGTGTACTGGATGACAATTGATATGCTAATGTGCCATGCATTCTCTGTCTGTATCACTGTATAAAAGAGCTGACTTTACATGCCTCACTAACACACTCACAATGCACTCAGAGCTCACACACAGCACGCAGTGCTGCAGTGTCTCATGATGATGGAGGAATAAAACTCTTAAACCATCAGCTCGCAGTGTCACACCTGCACTTATTATTTCCTCTACACTGGTGACCTGACGTGAATGGACTGTCTCTCCCTTCTGCCGCGCTGTGGACTATTTTGCTCCTCCACACTGGTGACCTTTGATGAGGGAGAATGACCGTCTGCTGCCTCTCACCGCGCTGTGGATCCCGGAGGACCAGAGATCGCCTACATCCTTCGCACCCACATGGAAGCGCGCGTGCCTTGTCCTCTCTCCATGATGGGACCTCCAGGGCCAAGAGCGCAGCACTGGGACCGAGACGCATGCAACCTTCTGATCAGTGACACGAGCGAACGCACAGAAACAGCCTGAACAGGGAAAATGATTGACTCCGACTGCGCTGATTTCCATCAAGCTCCCTGACCCTGACTTCAACTCCGGATAGCGGACTTTCCGCGCACAGAAGCCACGTGCGCACTCAGCAGGATGACGAGGACAGCACGACTTTCAGCTATGCGGTCACGGCTCCAAGCGCGCGCCACGCACAGGACAATACCGGCTCCACAGACTGATACATCGTTCTCTACTGCTGCACATCCCCGAGTTAATGGCCAATCGCTACCCTCTGAACCTTCAGGGCTGCTCGTGCACCTGGAGCGGACGTGCAGCCAGCACACAGGACTATGTATGAGTTTTTCAGCCACGGCGCACAAGGGTAATTTAGCCAATTGCTTTCCCCAATGACTTTAGGACTGTTTCCCGCACCTAAAGCCAAACTGCCGAGTCCCTGACACAGCTTCAGTTTATCACAGCCATCGGAGAATTTGGCCGCTCGCCTTCCCCACATCCTCGCTGGACCAAAACACGAGAGAGGTCAGAGATATAATTTTTTTCACAGCTGCTGTGGATCTCCGCCACGTTTAACGGGAAAAGTTCCTCACCATCGTGGATCCACACGCAATTTTTGCGCGGCCCAGACACCACGTCCCGGGCCGGCACTTGCTTATTCCCACCCCCTCAACCTCCTCCTGCACAGAGCTTTTCCTGCACCTCTGGAACTCGGAGCGGAGCACACTGCCCTTTCCACCCCTCCCCTGTCCCCCTCACGGACTGACATGCCCTCCGACAGTTCTACCGGAGCTGGAGCCAAACAATGGGGGGGGGGGGAGGGGTCATAACTCCTTCTGACCGTTCTAGGGGGAGCGGTGTGGGCACCCAGCACACGTGTGGGCACCCAGCACAATGCAGACTGATAATATTCACGCTCAGCAGGGATTTGCATACGACCAAAAGAACCACAGGAGACAGTCAGACGGGACTGAATGCATGCATCTTCTGTGCCAACCAATGTCATGCTAATCATGTGTATTGACCGATGTGTATTGGATGACAATTGATATGCTAATGTGCCATGCATTCTCTGTCTGTATCACTGTATAAAAGAGATGACTTTACATGCCTCACTAATGCACTCACAACGCACTCAGAGCTCACACACAGCACGCAGTGCTGCAGTGTCTCATGATGATGGAGGAATAAAACTCTTAAACCTTCAGCTCGCCGTGTCACGCCTGCACTTATTTCCTCCACAATCCTTTATTTCCATTCTATGTTTTTGACAAAACTTCAGAGATGTTCAAAGCATAATTTGCTCATTTGATCTTTCACAGTTACCCCAGACAACTTGTTGCTGCTTTTTTCATACTCAATTTATCCCTGTAGTTAGTTTATCAAGTGCTGTTGTCAGCATTTAAATGCCAGCATCAGACCCAACTGACTAACAGACTAATAAATGAGTCTCACATGTTTCCAGTATGCAGTCATTTGGGTGATGCATTCAGAGGAGTGTGTCTGCTCTGAAAAGTAATTATCTGACTTCTCTACAATCACAGAGAGAAAAGCTTAACACATGAAACTCAAATTCACAGGCATAGTCCATTAGTCGTGTTTCAAATGTGGTGGACTGGCATGTACATATATTGGAGTGGCCCAAATCATAATAGTTCTTTGCTACCAGGTATTAAAAAGGATCAGGCGATGAACTAGCTGGAATTTAGCTCTTTATCTCTGGTGCCCACATGAACTAATTAGGGTAGTTTATTATGCTGTAGAAAGCTAAATGTCAGCATCAGACCAGACACCAGGCTATCTGAGAAACTAATAGGCCAACACCCTCCTACACATTACAACACACACATAGACACATTATCAGTGTAGGTGTGTGATGTGTGCATGTCTGGTGGGGGGGGGGGGCATCAAAATAAAATGTGTGCAGGCAAAACTATTGTTTACTGGATGTGCGAATAAACGTGATGTCGCCTAATTGATGGTATGATGAGCTATATTTTTGGTCCATCAAATAGAGTGGCTTGATATTTATTCAGATATTTTAACATTTCCAGTGTGATGTGAAGACTGATTCTTCAAATTTATCGCAACTTCCAAATACAATTGATAGAGGTTGAGTGGATAGGATGAGACAATCTGTGTGCTTTAAAATATGGTGGTACTGGTATGATGAGTTTGACAAAATAAACACCACTATTCAGTTCAATTCAATTCAATTCAACTTTATTTATATAGTGCCATTTCACAACAAACAGTCATCTCATAGCACTTTCAACTGTAGGGGAAACCCCCACAATTGCAGAAAGACCCCAGCAATCAGGCAATCCCCTGTGAGCAAGCGCTTGGCGACGGTGGAGAGGAAAAACTCCCTTTTAACACGAAGAAACCTCCAGCAGAACCAGGCTCAGGGAGGGGCAGTCATCTACTGTGACTGGATGGGGGGGTGAGGGGATAGAGAAGACGAAAAGAACAGACATGTAGAGAGCAAACAGCACAATGGGGACTCAATCTATGGGAGAGAACAAGCAGATGTTAATGACCAGCAAAAATATTTCATTGAGAGTGAAGAAAGGAGTGAAGCCCAGTGAATTATTGGAGGTCTGCCGGCTGTCTAAAGCTATTAGTGTCATAAACCCATGTGTGCCATTACACGGCACACGAGGGAGGGAATGAAAAACCCAATTGCAGGAGTAGAGAGTGTCATGTTTATTCAAGTTCACAAAAATCACCAGTTCAGTTCACCACAAAAATACAGAAAGATGCAATGACAGAGTTGGCCACCAAACATACAGGATGCCTGCTGAATGCTCTATAACCTGGTGAATACAAAGCCTCGTGCTGCAGGACTGCTTAGCGCACGAAATAGGAAAGGCAAACAACCTAGTGCTGCAGGGCTGCTAACACAAGAGAAAAGGCAAAAACACTTACAGGACTGGAGCAAACCGTGCAGTCTGGAGGAAGGGGTAGAGATGCGGAGCCAGCCGAACACCAATGGAACACACAGGTCAGAGGAGACGGGCTGGAGAGTAACGAAGTGAATGATGCAATATACGAGGAGTACTAGCTTCTGCGTATAGAGGCGCATGCCCCGACAATCTCTTTCCTCTGGTGCACCCAACATATACTCCAGAAGCTAATGAGGAAAGAGATTGCTGGTCCGTGAATGCGTAGGCAGAACTGATTAACACCAGGTGTGTGAGAGTGTGTGAAATGAGAATGAATGGAGCGAGTGCATGTGTGTGTGCATGTGGGTGTGTGTATGTGTGTGAGCATCAGACAGTGCAGCTGACGGAGCTTGACAGGAGGAGGGGGCGTGGCCGAGCTGTCAGGAGGAAACTAGGTCAAATCATAACAATAAGTCAGAACTGGGTTTGGTCTCCAAACCCAGATTCCTGACAGCCCCCCCCCCCCCGGGGTGGATGCCAGACACCCCAGTACCATCAGCAAAAAAAGAAAAGAAACAGCACCCCTCAAGGGAACCCCTCCTCCCCAGCAACAAACACTAACCCAGGGTGGGAGGTGGGGGAAAACCGGTTAGGAGGGAAGCAACCAGTGAAAACACAATGAGTACAAAAACAGTACAAAATGAAACAACAAATGAGTACAAAAACAGAATAAAGAGCAACCCCTCCTAACAAACCCCCAACCTGGAGCACTAACCCCCCTTTCCAGAAGTCCAAAGTTCAGGGGGTCGGCCAGAGTCCCAGGCCCCCAGTGTGGTGAGGAGTGGCAGATCGGGTGGCCTGCCCCAGTCCCAAGTACAGCAGGCAGCCCGTGGGATAATGTCCGACAGCCTGCCCAGGCCGATGGACCACCCGACCCATAAACCGAGTCCTTCAGGTGGCCAACTAATGTGGTGGAGCCACCAGGACCTGAGAAGAGGGCAGAGAGGCAGCCTCCATACTCGGGGACATCGGCGGCCAAGCCAAGGAACAGGAGCACCACTGCCGTTCGAGGCTTGGAGCAGGGGCACCATAGCACCCGCGATGGTCCCGGCCTGGGACGTGGCTGCACCCGCGATGGTCCCAGCTTGGGACGTGGCTGCACCGGAGGTGGACTCCAGCTGGGGCTCTGCTGCACCGGTGGTGGGCTCCAGTTGGAGCACCATTGCACTTGCGGTGACCCCCATCGGGGGCCTCATTGCTCCCGCGGTGGCCTCCCCAGCAAGGGAGGTGATGCTCCTCACATCCTCAGGAGTTGAACCCCGATCCTCGGTTGTCTCCAACAGCTCTCCGGTGACCTTGGCCGGAGGCTCCAAGTCCGAAGGGAGAAAAAGAGAAACCAGGTCAGGGTCGCCGGCAGCGGCAGATCCCGGTGTGGCGGTCCCGAGGGCTACTGTGAGCTTCCCCGGGTCCACCTCACCATGAGTTGGGCAGTGTGGCATTAATATTGAAATTTCTGATATAATGGAGCACACTTGCCTGAATTCTGGCTCCGCCACCGTCCAGGAGTCCGGCGATCATGGGTGCGCAGGTTCCTCCAGTCCGTCGGGTGCCTCATCCCTGTTGGCCTCCTCCGAGGAAGCTGAACCCGCCTCGTTGTCGATGGGCGGCCTAGGTGGTGGCAGCTCCTCTCCGGCGACCCTAGGATGGTGCTCAAAGAGGATGGGAGAGGGAGAGCAATTAGGGTCGCTGGCAGCAGCAGAGCCCGGCGAGGTGATTCCAGATATGGCTGGGGGCTGCACCTGACTCCCCTCCCCAAAAGCCAGGGAAGATCCCTCCACCATCAACAAATGAACTACAGGAGAGACTACTTGCCTATGCTTAAGCTCTACCGCCGTCCAGGACTCCGACGACGATGCCCTGGGTCCCATCGGCTGGAGGTCCGGTCCAGGGGATGACTCCACTGTGGCGGCCCCCGCAGCGGGCATGATGATAGTAGCAGGAATGGAACTCTCGTGCGCCATCCTCCACGCCTCTGGTTCCTCTGGCGTGGCGGCCGTGGATGACTCCCTCGCTGGCCCATGGGCTGGACCCTCCGGGTCTTTTGGATCCTCCTCCCCCGAGCGACCTGGATCCGAGACCAATGGGCTCGTGGGGGCACATAGAAAAGAGTTATTGAGACCAGGCACGAGAGTGCTGTATGCCGCTGGGGTGGAGAACTCAGGGGACTGCACACCCTGAGTCTCCTCGCCAGGAGGCATGCAAAATTGATCATTGACTGTGGAACATGAATGAAAAGAAACTTGCCTGTTCTCCTGGCACAGAAGGTCCCCAGCGGCCTCCCGGGCATCCTCCCTACTCTCCTGGTGTTCCTCATCAGGTTGAGGCTCCTCCTCCCTCGGGGAAAGCTCTTTAAGTCTTTCAGCCATCTCCAGGAGGAGCCACGGCTTCACCTCCAAGATGAGGTCTGTTTCAGCCAGGAGAGCCCGCCTATATTCCTCCATCTCCTCCCGTGACAGGGCGGAGCATAGCCCGGAGCGGGAAGACAAGGTTGCAGTATACGGGACTGGATGCTTCTTACTGCAGGGCTTCCTCCCTCTCCTCCGCTTAGGTGACGTGGGGATAAGGTAATCCGGGACACAGAGCACCAGGTGTGTCTTCTGCCTCAGGTACCATGATGAGCTGGAGGAGATGAGACCGGAGGGGAGGGGCGCGCTCCCGCTGCCCATGACAGGGCCCCCCTTCTAGGAACGCCTCCTGGTGGACCAGAGGGCTTGTCCGGGTGGGCATGGTGAAAAGCCCGGAGCATCTCCTTGTCCAGCACCCATGATGAGGGAGTCCAGGATTGCTCCTCCGGCCCGTAACCCTCCCACTCGATGAGATACTGCAGGCCCCGACCTCAGCGGCGAACATCCAGAATCCGTTGAACAGTATGGATGGAGTGGCCGTAGATGATACGGGGAGGAGGAGGCTTGGGGGGGGGCGGCAAAAGGTACTGGTCGAGAGGGGTTTGATGTTGCTGACGTGGAAGGTGGGGTTCACCCGTAGGGATGAGGGCAGTTTAAGCTGGACCGACGAGTCGTTGATTACCCGGGGGATGAGATAAGGCCCAAGGAAGCAGGGGGACAGCTTCTTGGATTTACCCTTGGGAGGGATCTGGCTAGCCGCCAGCCAGACCTGCTGTCCCACGACGTACTTGGGGATCGGCACCCGCTTACGATCAGCAGTAGCCCGGGTGCATTTGGTGGTGTGGATCAGGGCGGCCTGAGTGGATCTCCAGACATGCCAGCAGTGCTGGGCATGAGCCCCTACGGATGGCACCGAAACCTCCCTCTCAGCCATAGGGATAAGAGGCAGCGTGTACCCCAACAACACCTCAAAGGGGGTTAGTCTGGTGGCGGAGGATACCGCAGAGTTCATGAAGTATTCAACCCAGGTCAGGTGTGTGCTCCAGGACCAGGGGCTATTGGCTGCTATGCACCGCAAGGCAGCCTCCAGGGACTGGTTGGCACGCTCCGCCTGCCCATTGCTATGAGGGTCCCAACGTCCGGCAAAAGGCCCTCCAAACCTGGGACGTGAATTGGGGACCCTGGTCAGACACAATGTCAATAGGGATTTCATGGATCCTGATGACGTGGTCAGTGAGGAGGACCGCTGTCTCTAAGGCCGACGGGAGTTTGGGGAGGGCCACCAGATGGACCGCCTTGGAGAAGTGATCCATGATGGTCAGAATGACCGTTTTGCCGTGGGAGGAGGGCAACCCGGTCACAAAATCCATGGCAATGTGGGACCATGGCTGACCAGGGATGGGAAGGGGATGGAGGAGTCCCGATGGGGGGGAGGAGTCAGTCTTACCCCGGACGCACGTCTGGCAGGCTCTGATGTACTCCTGGACGTCCTGCTGCAGCGTGGGCCACTAGAATGCCCGTTTGATGAAATCATTGGTTCGGGCAATGCCAGGGTCAGACACAATGTCAATAGGGATGTCATGGATCCTGATGACGTGGTCAGTGAGGAGGATCGCTGTCTCCAAGGCCGACGGGAGTTTGGGGAGGACCACCAGATGGACCGCCTTGGAGAAGTGATCCATGATGGTCAGAATGACCGTTTTGCCGTGGGAGGAGGGCAACCCGGTCACAAAATTCATGGCAATGTGGGACCATGGCCAACCAGGGATGGGAAGGGGATGGAGGAGTCCCGATGGGGGGGAGGAGTCAGTCTTACCCCGGACGCACATCTGGCAGGCTCTGATGTACTCCTGGACGTCCCGCTGCAGCGTGGGCCACCAGAATGCCCGTTTGACGAAATCAATGGTTCGGGCAATGTCAGGGTGGCAGGCAAAGCATCATCGCTGCGGAGGGTGGCCGGGACGTACAGACAGTTCCAGGGGCACCCTGCTGGCGGACCCTCCACTCGATATCCCAAGTAAGGGCTCCAACGACGCATGCAGGTGGCACGATGGTTGGGGGGGGGGGCTACATCCTTGGAATCAAACTGGCGCGAGCGCGCGTCTGGTTTGGTATTCCGGGTGCCAGGCTGGTAAGTGATAGTAAAGTTAAATCGCTGGAAGAAAAGTGACCAGCGAGCCTGCCTGGCATTCAGTTGGCGGGCCGACCACAAGTACTCGAGGTTCTTGTGGTCGGTCCACACGACGATGGGGTGAACAGCACCTTCTAACCAGTGCCTCCACTCCTCAAGTGCCAACTTAATGGCCAGCAGCTCTCTGTCCCCTACATCATAATTCCTCTCAGCTGCGTGAGCCGCCGAGAGAAATATGCGCATCGGCGAAACTTCTGGTCGGGGGGCGTGCGCTGCAATAGTACAGCGCCAACCCCTGAATCAGACACATCCACCTCGAGGACAAAAGGAAGCTGCGTGTCGACCTGGGCCAAGATGGGTCTTTCAGTGAACTGGCGCTTTAATTTGTGAAACACCAGTTCAGCTGCCTCAGTCCACCGAAAGGGGACTTTAATGGAGGTCAGCTGCGTTAAAGGCAGTGCAATCCCACTGTATTTCTGGATGAACCTGCGATAGAAGTTTGCGAACCCGAGGAAGCATTGGAGCTCCCTGCGGGAGTGGGGTGTTGGCCAATCTAACACTGCCTTTACCTTGGCTGGGTCGGCAATCAGCTCCCCCTCAGCCACAAAGAAGCCCAAGAAGGTGGTGGCTGGTGTAGAAAACTCACACTTCTCGGCCTTCACGAACAGCTGGTTCTCCAGGAGCTGTTGTAGAACAGCCCTTACATGGACCTTGTGTTCCTCTGGCGAGCGGGAGAAAATCAAAATATCATCAAGGTAGACGAACATGAATTGATAAAGCATATTGCGGAGGACGTCATTAATTAACCGCTGGAAGACGGCAGGGGCGTTAGTGAGCCCGAATGGCATCACTATGTATTCGAATTGGCCCTGATGTGTTTTAAAGGCCGTCTTCCATTCATCACCCTTGTGAATGCAGACCAAATGATACGCGTTATCATTAATGATAACGCGTTAATGATACCCGACCTAAGGTCTAACTTGGTGAACACCTGTGAACGCTGAAGGAGCTCGAACGCTGAATTGATCAAAGGCAGAGGGTACTTGTCTTTGATGGTGATAGCGTTGAGCTCCTGGTAGTCCATGCACAGGCACAGCGAGCCATCCTTCTTCCCGACGAAGAAGAATCCAAAGATGGCCGAATGAGGCTGACGTTCAGCGACTCCTTGATGTACTGCTCCATCACCTCCCTCTCCGGGCTGGAAATGCTGTACAGCTGGCTGGACGGCAGCCTCGCCCCCGGGATGAGGTCTATGGCGCAGTCATAAGAGCAGTGAGGCGGTAGCGACAACGCTCTTGACTTGCTAAAGACCTCGCCCAAACCGTGATAATGATAATGATGGTGACTCTCTGATTGCAAGGCAATTTACGCGTGGGAATGCCCACCTGCTTGACGAAAGCAGCGAAAACAAAATTACCCTCCGACCCTGAGTCAATCAGCGCCCCAACTCTCCTCTCGACCCCCGGCAACTGAACGAGGGCCGAAATACAAAAATTACTGGGGGGAATAGATTTGGTCCCGCCCGCCAGACCACCCACGGTAACTGACGGGCCATGTCTTTTGGCTGCTGGCGGCATTCGTCCAGACTGTGGTTGAGTGAACCACAGTACATACACATGCCGGCCCTTCGCCTTCGCCAACGCTCATCATCGGTTAGACTCCGAGAGAGATCCATCAGTTCGGACGAAGAACCGGTGCTGCCAGTTCCAGTAACCACAGCGGATATGTGCTCAGCGTGCAGGTGAGGGGTGGGGCTGCGCTCCTTTGCGCGTTCACGGTACCGATTATCCAGCCCTACCGCCTGATCTATAACGTCGTCGAGCGTCTCTGGGACAGGATGAACTGCCAGATTGTCACGGAGTTGGTCATTCAACTCGTGGAGGAACGCGCTGCATAACGCAGTCTCGTTCCACCCCGACTCGGATGCCACAACCCAGAACTCCACCGAGTACTCGGCCACCGACCGGGTACACTGGTGGAGAGTCAGTAGGCGACTCATAACGTTGCCCTGACATTCGGTCCGGCCAAACGTACAATTAAATGCGGCCACAAATTGGTCAAACATATATCGGCGCCCCTCAGGGTTATCTAGAGTGGACTGGGCCTACTCCAGGGCTCGATCCCTTAGCAACAGGGTGAAAAACTGGATCCGGGCTACATCCCCCGGATACTCCTCCCCGACCTGCTCCAGGTACATCTGCACTTGAAGAAGGAACAGTTTACATTTCCCCACCTCCCCCGCGTATGGGGAAGGCATGGGAATGGAGAAAGTACGGCGTATCGTAGTGTGGGGAGCAGGCTGGGGGAGAACAGCCGTGGGATGTGCCACGGACCATAAAGTCATCATATTAGACACCTGTTGCGTCGGCGCAGTGAGTTGCTGCTCGGTTGCCGCTAAGCGGTCCATAGTGGATTGCTCCTGCGGTGAGGCACCGGCTGAGCTACCATCCTAGCTGGCTCATTCTGTCATGGCGTGTTAAGTTCTTTGACAGCTCACGCACACGATGCCAAACACAGGATGAACCACACAGAGGGGCACGTTTGACAATTTATTAATAGAAAAACAGCAGCGTACAGCTACAGAAACAGTCACTCACCAGAGGAAAGGACCTGTGGAGAGAAGACGAGAGCCATGAGCAGAGGAGTGGAGTAAGGGGAAAATGGGCGAGCCAAATTGCCACTTACTTGGGAAATCCAGGGACGACTGGCAGGACCCAGCGGGGAATAAACAAACCAGTAGGGTAGGGGGGAGTAGTGGAGCTGATGGTGCCTGACCGGGGGAATGAAGTTGCCGATGGGTAGTGAGGTGGAGCAGGAGAGCGCGCGCAGTCCCAGTGACACACCTACACGGTGGCAGCAACATGAAAAGGAGAGGAAAAAGTAGGTTAACGACGTGTTAATGTTTCCAATGATTTGAAGCTAGTCCGAAGGATGGGCAGTATACCCAGACGCGCCAGCGTAGACTGTGCAGAGGAGACCTCCTAAAGTACGCTGGCTGATGAGCGGGTGCAGGTGTGTCTTCTGCCTCAGGTGCTGTGATGAGCTGGAGGGGAGGGGCGTGCTCCCGCTGCCCATGACACATAAAAGCTCATCTCAGTTTTGCTAGAAAACATCTTGATGATCCCCAAGACTTTTGGGAAAATACTCTGTGGACTGACGAGACAAAAGTTGAACTTTTTGGACAGTGTGTGTCCCATTACATCCAGCGTAAAAGTAACACAGCATTTCAGAAAAGGAACATCATATCAACAGTAAAATATGGTGGTGGTAGTGTGATTGAGGCTGTTTTGCTGCTTCAGGACCTGGAAGACTTGCTGTGGTAAATGAAATCATGAATTCTGCTGACTACCAAAAAATCCTGAAGGAGAATGTCCAGTTCATGACCTCAAGCTGAAGTGCACTTGGGTTCTGCAGCAGGACAATGATCCAAACACACCAGCAAGTGTGAATGGCTCTGAATGGCTTAAGAAAAACAAAATGAAGACTTTGGAGTGGGCTAGTCAAAGTCCTGACCTGAATCCGATTGACATGCTGTGGCATGACCTTAAAAAGGCAGTTCATGCTCGAAAACCCTCCAATGTGGCTGAATTACAACAATTTTGCAAAGATGAGTGGGCCAAAATTCCTCCACAGAGCTGTAAAAGACTCATTGCCAGTTACTGCAAACGCTTGATTGCAGTTGTTGCTGCTAAGTGTGGCCCAACCAGTTATTAGGTTTAGGGGGCAATCATCTTTTCATACAGGGTCATGTAAGTTTGGATTTTTTTCCCCTTAATAAAATGCATCTTCATTTAAAAACTGCATTTTGTGTTTACTTGTGCTATCTTTGTCTAATATTTAAATTTGTTTGATGAGCTGAAATATTTGTGACAAACGTACAAAAAAAAAAGAGAAATCAGGAAGGGGGCAAACACTTTTTACACACACACACACACACACACACACACACACACACACACACACACACACACACACACAGAGTATATTGCTGAATAATTTAATTTAATTGCTTATGAGTACTGTAAATATAGTTTCAATCAAAATCATCCCACCAGAGATTTCCACTGAGGTTCAAGTCAGGTCACTTTGATGGCCACTCTAGTATCTTACAGAGCTTCTTCTGTAACCAAACCTTGGTGGACTTTGAGGTATGTTTGGGATCACTGTCCTATTGGAACTTTCAATGACGCCCAAGCTTCAGCATCCTCACAGACGACACGACATGTTCTCCCATGATTTCCTGATACTTGATTGAATTCATCTTGCCCTCCACATGCTGCAGGTTTCCAGTGCCAGAAGAAGCAAAGTAGACTCAGAGGATCACTGCCACTGTCATGCTTCATTGTAGGCAGGGTGTTTTTTTCAGTGTATGCTTCATTCTTCATCCTCCAGATATACCACTGATCCATAGACCCAAAAAGTTCCAGTTTTGTTTCATCGCTCCACAGAATAGAATTCCAGAACTTCTTTGGGTTATTTACGTATACAGTTTTGAGCAAACTGGAGCCAACTTTTCTTGTGTTTTTGGATCAGTAATTCAAGATTCAAGATTCAAAGGCTTTATCATGTGAACAGTTAAGAAATGCAACATTTCCTGAGCAATGAAATTCTTACTCTGCTCTCCGAACGAATGCTAAGGTAATAGGTACACAACAGTACTAATGAGGTAATAACACAGAACCAAACCACAGAATAACTAGAGGAAACAAGAAGAATGAAATTTGAAATTCCATGGGTGAATACAGTGGACAGTGGTATATTGATATCAGAGATTATATGAACCTGAGATGACATAAGCCTATGTGCAGTGTGCAGATGAGCAGTATACAAATTACAAATTAGCACCCAGTGTGTGAATTTCTCTGTAATGATAATACCAGTAGACTGTACATGATAATTAGCAGCAGAGTTGATGTGGACATCAGACGGGGTGAGACTATGTACACTGTACAAAGGAGCAATGTGCAAATTTAGCAACCGGTGTGTGAGTAATGGTAATGGTGTACATCTGGGAAATGGTGTACATCTGGGAGTTTGGGCATGAAGCCCTTCAACGTTTAGTATACGCTTTACTGTGGAAACTGAAACCTCAGTCCCTGCTGCCACCAAGTATTGCTGCAGGTCTTTTGCAGTCAGTGTAAGCTTCCACCTTCAGTTAACTAATTTGGCACCAAGAACAGAAATGGTTTAGTTCAGAATTTGTGGTGATTCACCCCAGCTTACATGGGGCTGCAAAAATCACCTGCCTGCACAGGACTTTGGTGGTAGCCATTGATAGCTTCCTCTTTCTGCCACGTCTAGGTAGAGTAGCAACTGTTCTTTTACTTTAAACTTGGGAACTATGATTCCAACTGTATCTCTAGGAACATTCATTGTCTTTATCTTTATGCATTCTTTTCCTTGTTTGTGCAAGGCAGTGATATATTTTCTGAACTTTTTGGACAATTCTCTTGGCTTAGCCATATTTCTAACATGATATCAATCATCACCGTCAATAATAATAATGGTAATGTATCATATTTAATCAAATCAAATCAAACTTTATTGTCATATTGCTGTACATACAACTGTAGTGCAGGCAAGATGAAATTGCGTTTCTCTCGGCATCCATATAAATAGAAGCAGCATGATTTAAGACACACTCACACATAGCTTCACCACCACCACCCCCACCCCCACCCCCCATCCATTCACACATCCCTGAGACATACTTGGGAAAAAACTAACTAACGATAATATACAAATAATATACAAAATGTCCATAGGTGCAGTAGTGTGTATGAGAGATTCCGGGTCAACTGTTCAGCATCCTGAAGCTGTTGATCAGTCTGGTGGTTCTGCCTCTGATGCTCCAGAATTGTTTACCAGATGGAAGAAGTTCAAAGTGTTTATACAGAGGGTGAGAACGGTCCTTGACAATGTTCAGTGCCCTGCTCCTACAACGGTTCTGAAAAAGTTCTTGGACAGAGGGGAGGGAGACTCCAATTACCCTCTCTGTCCCCTTGACTATCCTCTGCAGGGCTTTTTTGTCTGACATACTGCAGCTGGAGTACCATGTAGCAATGCAGTATGTCAGAACACTCTCCACCACACCTCTGTAAAAGGTCCTGAGGATGCAGATGGGGAGAGAGGCCTGTTTGAGTTTCCTCAAGAAGTGCAGTCTCTGCTGAGCCCGCTTCCTGATCCCCAAGGAATTCTTGCTCCAGGTCAGGTCCTGCGAGATCTGCACTCCGAGGAACTTGATGTTCTCCACTCTCTCCACTAAACGGCCGCCGATGCTGAGGGGGACGTGCTCAGGCTGTGACCGCCGGAAGTCGATAATCATCTCCTTCGTTTTGTCCACGTTGAGCACCAGATTGTTCTCCCTGCACCAGCCCTCCAGGTCTCTCACTTCTTCCCTGTACATTGATTCCTCATCCCTCTGAATAAGTCCCACCAGCGTGGTGTCGTCTGCAAACTTAATAATCTGGTTCCTTTCATGTCTGGATACACAGTCATGTGTTAGAAGTGTAAACAACAGTGGACTGAGTACACAGCCTTGAGGGGATCCGGTGCTCAGCGTGACACAGTTGGAGGTGTTGTTTCCAGCCTGGACAGACTGAGGTCTCTCAGTCAGGAAATCCAGGATTCAATTCAATTCAATTCAATTCAACTTTATTTATATAGCGCCATTTCACAACAACAGTCATCTCATAGCACTATCAACTGTAGGGGGGAACCCCCACAGTTGCAGAAAGACCCCAGCAATCAGGCGATCCCCTGTGAGCAAGCACTTGGCGACGGTGGAGAGGAAAAACTCCCTTTTAACAGGAAGAAACCTCCAGCAGAACCAGGCTCAGGGAGGGGCAGTCATCTGCTGCGACTGGCTGGGGGGTGAGGGGATAGAGAAGAAGAAAAGAACAGACATGTAGAGAGCAAACAGCACGATGGGGACTCAATCTATGGGAGAGAACAAACAAATGTTAATGACCAGCAAAAAAATATTTCATAGAGAGTGAGGAAAGGAGTGAGGCCCAATGCATTACTGGAGGTCCTCCGGCTGACTAAACCTATTAGCAGCATAACTAAGGGAGGGTTCAGAAACACGTGATCCCTCCCTAATTGTAGGCTATATCAAAAAAGTAGGTTTTAGCCCTATTCTTAAAAACAGAGATCGAGTCTGACTCCCGAATCCAGATTGGCAGCTGATTCCACAGGAGAGGAGCTTGATAACTGAAGGCTCTGCCTCCCATTGTACTTTTGGAGATTCTAGGTATTACAAGTAATCCTGCATTTTGGGAGCGTAGTGCTCTGTTAGGATAATACGGTAGTATCAGATCTTTTAAATAAAAAGGAGCCTGATTGTTTAGAGCTTTGTAAGTAAGAAGAAGGATTTTAAACTTAATTCTAAACTCTATGGGAAGCCAATGAGGGGAGGCCAGAACCGGAGAGATATGATCTCTCTTTCTAGTACCTGTTAAAACTCTTGCTGCAGCATTTTGGATCAGCTGAAGACTTTTTTTTTGTAACTTAGATTTTTATTCATTTTTCATCATATATAATGCATTCAGATCACATTCTACATTTAAAAAACAAAGGGGTTAGGGTAGGGAAAAAAAAAAAAAATTAAAAGGGGGGGGGGGGCAAATGTTGGAGCATCAAGTTTTTAGTTTCCATCTCTTAATTCTTCTGGTTTTTTCAGTGTCTTTGGTTATTCTTTCAATTTCTGCCTCGTTGTTGCACTTTGTAGTGTGTCCATTTCCGCCATTTTTTCTCCCATATTCCTTCTTGCATTCTTCGTCGATATGTTAGTTTTTCCATCATACGTATGTCCTCAACAATGTCAGTCCATTGTTCTTGGTCAGGAAGAACTTCTGATCGCCATTTTTTTGTGATAGTTTTTTTACATGCAATCAACAAGATTTTAACTAGATATCTGTCCTCAGCCTGTATAACATTGTCTTTTTTAAGATCACATAAGTACATCAGGTTACAGTTCATTGGTATATTATATCCTAATATCCTCTGTATTGTCACATGCATAGATTTCCAAAATGATGATATTTTGTAGCATTTCCAAAACATATGTGAGTGGTCTGCATTTTGAGCCCCACATCCCCTCCAGCATAAAGATTGGGTATTTGTATATTTTCCTTGAATCTGTGGTGTAATGAAAAAGCGAATCAGGTTTTTCCATCCAAATTCCCTCCATGCCCTTGAATTTGTTGATGTGTGTTGTGTTTTCCATATTTCCTGCCAGCTTTCTTCTGTTATGTTTAAATTGAGCTCTTTCTCCCATTTCTCCTTTATATAGTTACTTGTATGATTGTTTGTCATAAGTTTCTGATATAGTTTTGAAATAATTCTTATTTTATTTCCTGCATATGAGCTTAAAATAAGTTGTATAATCTCGTTCACATCTGTTTGGAGGTTATGCCTAATCTTCTTCATATAGTAATCTCTCATCTGCAGATATCTGAAAAATTCCGATCTTTCTAATTTAAATTTTCTCCTGATATTTACAAAGCTCCCGAGATCTTTTTTTCCGATATTGCCCCATGCTGTGATTCCCTTGTTCACCAGATTTTTGTATCCCCTATCTTGTTTTGCCGGTTCAAACTGACTGTCAAATGCTACCCATTTCAATAGTTTTATGTCTTCCCTTATATTATATTTTTGTACTATTTTATACCACAGTTCTAAAGTAAATTTAGTGATTGGGTCTATTTGTTTGATTTGCTTATATGCATCTTTATCCCCTATTATGCTTTGTACTGGGAGTCCCTCAATTTCCTTTTCCATTTCTTTCCATTTTGCCTCATATCCCTCGTCGCACCAACATATGATATATCTTATTTGTGCTGAGTAGTAATATTCCTTTAGACTCGGTAGGCCCATGCCTCCTTTCTCTTTTGGTAATTGGAGGGTTTTATATTTCACTCTTGGTTTTTTACCTCCCCAAACAAATCTCGATATCATCCTGTCCCACTTTGAGAATTGGGCATCTGGAATCTCTGTTGGTATAGCCTGGAAGAGGTAAAGTAATCTAGGTTGTATGCTGATTTTGACTGTCTCAATTTTTGAATTCAGATCCATATTTAAGATTGACCATCTATCAATATCTTTTTTTATTTCTTGTTCCAACCTATCATAGTTTGCTTTATATATTTTGCTTAGGTCTTTAGGTATGTTCACTCCAAGGTATTTTATTTCTTTTTGCTTCCAGTTTAGTTTGATCTTATCAGTTATCTGGTTTAGAGGGTTATAGTGGAATGTCAGTATTTGTGTTTTTGTTATGTTTATCTTGTATCCTGATAATTTTCCAAAATTTTCTATCAAGTTCATCATTTCCATTATTGATTTATCTGGTTGTTCAAGGTAAACTATAATATCGTCTGCAAATAGCCCAATCTTGTGTTCCGCCCCCTTTATTGTTACACCTTTTAATTTCTTATTTTGTCGTATCGCTTGAGCCAATGGTTCTATGAACAGAGCAAACAAGGTGGGCGATAAGCAGCATCCCTGCCTAGTTGATCTTTGTATATTTACTTTGTCTGTTAAGCTACCGTTTATCTTGATTCTTGCCACAGGTTCTTGATATAGTGTCCTTATGCATTGTACTGATTTTTCGTTAAATCCAAAGCGCTCCAGTACACTATATAGGAATTTCCAGTTAACCCTGTCAAATGCTTTTTCTGCGTCTAAACTCATTATTACTGCGCTTTTCTTTTCTTTATGTATTTGGTTAATTATACGTATTGTTCTCCTGATATTGTCATGTGTTTGGCGTCCCTCTATGAATCCAGTTTGATCATCTTCTATCAATTCCGTCAAGAATGTCTTTATTCGTTTACATATAATTGTTGTGTATATTTTATAATCTACATTTAATAAAGAGATTGGTCTATAGTTTCCGCATTGTTCTTTATCTTTCCCTGGTTTTAAAATAACTGAAATGATTGCTTCGTTCCATGATGGAGGTATTTTGTTGTTGTTCAGCGTCCAATTAAATGACTTTAGGAGTTGTGGCGTGAGTTCTTCTATAAACAGTTTATAAAACTCAGATGGGTATCCATCACTACCTGGTGATTTACCGTTTTTAAGTGACTTAATCACATCTCTGATCTCTTGTGTTGTTATTTCTGCTGTTAGTTTTTCATTTTGTTGATTTCCTATTGATGGCAAGTCCAATGTGTCTAGAAATTTTTTGATATCTTTAGTATTTGTTTCTTCAGGTTGCGAGTATAGTTCTTGGTAGAAATTATGGAAAATTTCTTCGATGTTTTCTGGGTTAACTGTGGTTTTATTTGTGGTGGGGTCTTTAATCTTGTATACATTATTCATTGTTTGTTGTTTTCTTAACCGTTTTGCCAGCAGTTTTGTGGCTTTTGGCCCCGTTTCATAATATTTTTGCTTTAGATATCTATTTTTCCTTTCAATTTCATCCATTTGTGTTTCTTTTATCTTTGTTTTTTCTTCTTTAATTTCTTGATATATTTTTGGATCATTTGTGCTTTGATGTTTACGTTCTAATTCCCTCAGTCTCTCACATCTTTGTTCATACGCTTCCAGTTTAGTCTTATTTGCTTTTCCTGTTTCAACAATTAATTTACCCCTTAACACGGCTTTTAGTGTGTCCCATAGTATTGTTGGGTCCACTTCTTCATTGTCATTCTCTTGGATGTATTCGTTTATGTTTATTTTTATTCTTTCTTTCATTTTCTCATCATTTAACAGTCCTACGTTAAGTTTCCATGTTGTTTGTCGTTTTCTATTGTTCAAATATATTTCCATGTATATAGGATTATGATCTGATATTTCTGCCCCTCCAATCCAACAATTTCTCACCCTGTGTCTGTCACCTTCATTCATAAGGAAGTAATCTATTCTAGAGTGTACTTTATGGACTGCTGAATAATGTGTATAGTCTTTTTCGAGTGGGTGCAGGTCCCTCCATATGTCTACCATACCCATTTCTGCCAGTGAGGTTCTTATGAACTTTGTTACATGTTTTTTTGTCTTCTTAACACTTGTTGTGTCAACTTCATGATCCATGACAGCATTTAAGTCTCCTCCACAAATTAGGACTCCTTCACTGTGTGTTGCTATGAGATCAAACAGATGTTGAAAAAAACCCTTGTCACTTTCTGGTGGGGCATAGATGTTCATTAATGTAATCTGCATACCATCTATTCTTCCCTTTATTATTACATACCTGCCTTCTTTATCCTGGATTTCCTGTTCACTTTCAAATTGTATTTTGTTTGAGATTAGTATCATAACCCCCCTTTTTGCTCCTCCCTTAAATGAACTGTAGTAGGAGTTCTTATAGCCAAATCTCTTTAGTTTCACATGTTCTGTCTTGCTCAAATGTGTCTCTTGCATAAATATAATTTCAGCTTTTTCCTTCTTGAATTTTCTTATTATTCTTTCCCTTTTAACAGGTGAGTTCAGACCATTCACGTTTAATGTCATTATCTTAAGATTTTTACCCATATTCATGTTTTTCCATTTTTTTAACTTGTGCTCCTAGCCCCTTTAACAACAAAAATAACACATATTTATATAAAAACACATTAAAAAATCTCGACCTCCGTACTTTGGGCCTTTCTTCTGCCCACTGGTCCCTGTTGGTGGGTGGGGGGTTTGTCTTCACAGAGTGAAGGGCCCTCCCTAGACTTCTAATTACTATCAAGGTAATAGTCATAAGTCTAGAAATGTCCAACAAATATCACTTAAACCTCTCCTAGCCGTCTGTTTCTCTTTTACCTTGTCTTCTTGGCCTTCATTTCTTCTGTGCCTTTCTTAATCTTTGTTATGATCTAGGCTTTCAGTTGAAAGCCTTGTAGCTGTCCTGGGCCCGCTGCTCTACGTCTCTCCCCCTTCTTCCGCCGTTCACTCGTCTCCACTCCGTCTGTCGTGGTGCGTTTAGGGCCGCCGCTGCTCCAGCCGTCTCCTTCGGCACGCTCACCTCAAGGCCCCGCTCCATCATATCCCGCGCTGCCTCTTCGGCCGTGTTGTAGGTTCTTGTGCCTTCCTCCCAATGAATCCTCATTTTCGTTAGTGGCGTTTGGAATCTAATTTTTTTCTCTTTCAGCGTTTTTTTAATATTGGCATATTTCTTCCGCTGCTGCACGATTTCTGTCGGGTAGTCATGGTCAAAAAATACCTGTTTGTCGCCGATTCGTATCTTTTTTTTCCATGCTTGCGTCAGGATTCTTTCCTTTATGTCATATTTCACAAAGTTTACCACAACTGACCTGGGTGGAGAGTTTGTTTTCGGGTTCTGTGCCGGTGTTCTGTGCGCCCGTTGAATCTGCAGATCCGTTTCTCCGGGTATTTCCAGTTCTTTTTTTAAGAACTGATCCATGAATTTTGTCATCGAGTTGCCTTCAATGCCCTCCGGAATTCCAAAGATGCGCATATTGCTTCGTCGGGATCTGCTCTCCAAGTCGTTTATTTTCTCCTGCATCCTCTGCGTTTGCGTCGTCAGGGTCTGTAGTTGTTCGTTTGCCTCGCTTTTCCAATCTTCTAGTTCCGAAATTCGGGTCTGTGCTTCTGTCATACACGCCCGCTGGGAGCGCAGCTCCTCCATGTTTTCCGTTAATTTACGCTCCATTTCTCTTCGGAGGTCCATGATTTCCTCCTTAATTTCTTTTTTCAGTTCCTCCTTAAGAGCCGCTAAATCCTGTTGTAGCTGTCGCTTGAATTCTCTTAACTCTTCACCCAAACTGGCGATGCCAGCGTTCATGTTGTCGAGTCTGGTGTCTTCCATTTTCTCTGCTGTAGACACCTCGTTTTTTTGGGCTTTGCGTACAGCGGTTTTTCCTGCGTTGTTGGAGAGGAATTCTTCAATTTTACCCTGTTTTTGTCCTTGTGCCCGGTTCCTTCGTGTTTTCATCCCTTAGTTTATTGATTCGTTTATGTCGAGTTGGCCATTTACCGATGATTTTTAATCCGGCTAGGGAGAGCTCTTTGTTTAAGTGTTATGTCTCTCCGCCATCTTCCCGGAAGTCAGCTGAAGACTTTTTAAAGATGTTTTAGGACAGCCTGATAATAAAGAATTACAATAATCTAATCTCGAGCTAACAAAAGCGTGGATCAGCTTCTCAGCATCACTCTGAGACAAGATGCTCCTAATCTTGGCAATATTACGCAAATGATAGAAGGCAGTCTTAGAAACAAATTTAATATGTGAATTGAAGGACAAATCCTGATCAAAAATAACTCCAAGGTTCCTCACAGAGCTATTAAGAGAAAGAGTAACTGCATCCAAACTGAAAGTTTGATTTGGAAAGGTATTTCTAAGGTTTTTTGGACCAACAAGAATGACTTCAGTCTTATCTGAATTTAATAGCAGGAAATTACAAGTCATCCAAGCTTTGATTTCCTTAAGACAGGCTTCTAACTTGGCTAATTGATTACTATCATCTGGCTTCATTGACAGGTATAATTGTGTGTCATCTGCATAACAATGAAAATGTATACAGTGCTTTCTAATAATGTTGCCTAACGGAAGCATATATAAACTAAAAAGAGTAGGGCCTAGCACAGATCCCTGTGGAACTCCATGACTAAGCTTTGAGTTGAAAGAAAACTCATTATTTTCATGAACAAACTGGAACCTATCAGATAAATAAGATCTAAACCACTGCAACGAAGTTCCATTAAGTCCAACATAGTGTTCTAATCTATCAAGTAGAATATTATGATTGATAGTATCAAAAGCTGCACTAAGGTCTAAAAGGACAAGTACAGAAACTAGTCCATTATCAGATGCAATGAGGAGGTCGTTAGTGACCTTCGCTAAGGCTGTTTCAGTACTATGATGGATTCTAAACCCAGATTGAAACTCTTCAAGTAAACCATTTCCCTGCAGGTGGTCAAATAATTGCGTAGCAACAACTCTTTCTAAGATTTTTGAAATGAAAGGGAGATTAGAGATTGGTCTATAGTTAGCTAAAGCTCCTGGATCTAGCGTTGGCTTTTTGAGTAAGGGTTTAATTACAGCCGTTTTAGAAGCCTGCGGTACATGGCCTAAAGTTAATGAAGAATTGATTATATGAAGAATAAAGCTACCAATAAGTGGGAAGACTTCTTTAAATAACCTGGTAGGAATAGGGTCTAAAAGACAAGTTGAAGGTTTGGATGAGGAAACTATTTTGTCTAACTCACAAAGGTCGATTGGAGTAAACTCATCAAGACAGACATCAAAAGAAGGAGTTGTAGTAGTTACAGTATTTAAGTTAACTGTGGGAAGAATCTGATTGATTTTATCTCTGATGGATGAAATTTTATTATTGAAAAAGTTCATAAAGTCCTGACTAGTAAGCTCTAAGGGAATGCTAGGATTAACAGAGTCCTGACTCTTTGTCAACCTGGCTACAGTACTGAAAAGAAACCTGGGATTATTCTTGTTCTCTTCTATTAATGCAGAGTAATAACTTGTTCTAGCTTTTCTAAGAGATTTTTTATAAATTAAAAGATGATTTCTCCAAGCTAAATAGATTTCATCTAAATTAGTAGAGCGCCATTTTCTTTCTAATTGACGAGTCTTCTGTTTTAAGCTATGAGTTTCTGTGTTGAACCAAGGAGTTAGAAATCTCTGATTAGACTTTTTCTTTTTTAAGGGGGCCACCAAGTCTAGAGCCTGATGCAGAGAAGCTGAAACACTATCCACCATGTTATCAATTACAGAAGGAGCAAGCTGTCTATAGCTTATTTCCGTTGTGTTGACACATGGCATAGAGGAAACAATCTGCATAAATTTGGAAACAGCATCATCTGAGAGGCATCTACTGTAATAATATTTTTCTTTAGGAGCCAAATAGTCAGAAATAGTAAAATCAAAGGTTAACAGACAATGGTCTGACAGTACAGGGTTATGAGGAGACACTACAAGATTTTCTATTTCTATGCCATATGTCAGAACAAGGTCCAATGTATGGTGGAGGTAATGAGTAGAATTTCCTACTTTCTGAGAAAACCCAGTCGAGTCTAATATTGAATTAAAAGCCACATTAAGGCAGTCACTATCTACATCCACATGTATATTAAAGTCCCCTACTATAATTATTCTATCAGATTTCAGCACTAAATCAGCTAAGAAATCAGCAAATTCGGATAAAAATTCTGAGTAGGTTGATGGGGGACGATAAACTATGGCAAATAAAATTGGGGTTAACCTAAAATTGCTAAAGTGCCCAATACTGAGGACCAGGCCCTCAAAGGAATTATAACATGTTTTTTGCCTTACATTAACTAGTAATTTGGAATGGCAAATTGTTGCTACTCCTCCTCCACGACCAGAACTTCTGGGATTTTGACAGTTTAAATAACCAGAGGGAGTTGATTCATATAAACCAACATAATCCTCTTGCCCTAACCAAGTCTCTGTAAGGGAAATTAAATCAATCTGATGATCAATTAACAGATCATGGACTAACAGAGACTTGGGAGTTAGAGACCTAATATTTAATAAACCACATTTAATTTTTAAATTATGAGGAGGAACAGAGGCCAAATCATTCAATTTAGAGGCTTTATGTTTAATTTGAGTTTTACCAATATTTTGCTTTATCACTTTGGGATGCTTATACATTATATTTTTATTCACTTTGGAGGGAGCAGACAACGATTCTCTGATGGGGAAGTCAGGGGCTAAGCTGAGGGGTGGCGGATGAAGAGGAGCTGCAGAGAGGCGTGTAAGACTGCGACTCTGCTTCCTGGTCCCAACTCTGAGTAGTCAGGGTTTTGGAAATTTGGATAAAAAAGATGCCAGATTGTTAGATAAATGAGAAGCACCATCCAAAGTGGGATGAATGCTGTCTCGTCTCATAAGACCAGGTTTTCCCCAAAAAGAGCTCCAATTGTCAATGTAGCCCACGTCATTTGCAGGACACCACACAGACAGCCAGCGGTTCAAGGATGACGAGCGACTAAACATGTCATCACTGGTCAGATTGGGGAGGGGCCCAGAGAATACTACAGTGGCAGACATCGTTTTTGCAAAGTCACACACCGATTCTACATCAAGTTTCGTGACTTCCAACTGCCGGAGACGGATGTCATTAATGCCGGCGTGAATAACAATTGTGGAATATTTATGATTTATGATTTAAGATTTATGATTTATGATTTAGGATCCAGAGACATGTGGCGGTGTTCAGACCGAGAAGGAGTAATTTCTCCATCAGTCTCTGGGCAATAATGGTATTGAATGCTGAACTGAAATCAATGTACAGGAGTCTGGCGTAGGTGTCTTTCTGGTCCAGGTGGGTGATGACAGAGTGTAGGGTGGTGACTATAGCATCCTCCGTGGAGCGGTTTGAACGATATGCAAATTGGAGTGGGTCGTGTGATGCAGGGAGGCAGGCTGTAATGTGTGGTTTGACAAGCCGTTCAAAACACTTCATCACAATTGGTGTCAGTGCAACAGGACGATAGTCATTCAAACAGGACACAACTGGTTTCTTTGCCACCTGTACAATGATAGAGGTCTTGAAGCATCTGGGAACAATGGCCTGACTCAGGGAGATGTTATAAATGTCAGTCAGGACATCCGCCAACTCGCTCGCGCAGTCTCGGAGCACATGTCCCGGGATGTTGTCCGGACCTGCAGCTTTACGTGGGTTGACTCTGGTTAGGGTCCTCCGTGTGTCCGCTGTGTTGATGGTAAAAGCTGGTCCGACCGATGGAGGGGGTGGGCCAGCCCTCCCTCTGATTGTCGAGTTTGATGCTTCAAAACGTGCAAAGAAGTCGTTAAGCCTGTCTAGAAGCGAAGCGTCATCATCATCGACCCCCTGCCTAGACTTAAGCCCGTCAGTGTCTGAACTCCCTGCCACATCTGCTTGGTGTTCCTAGTGTCACAGAGGTGTCCCTGGATTTTCTCCGCATAGGCGCACTTTGCCGCCTTAATTCCCTTTGAGAGCGCAGACCTGGCTGAGCGGAGGGCGATCCTGTCCTTCGCTTTGAAGGCTGCATCCCTGGCTGTAAGCAGCGAGCGCACCTCTGCAGTCATCCAGGGCTTATGGTTACCCCGCACAGTGATGGTCTTCACTGTAGTGACATCCTCTGTGCACTTCGCGATTTAGCTGGTGACCGTTTCAGCATACTCCTCCACATCTGTCTTGTCTTCCTGGGAGGCTGCTATTTTGAAGACCTCCCAGTCTGTGTGCAGAAAACAGTCTTTCAGTGCAGAGGTTGCACTCTCTGGCCAAATTCTGATTTGTTTCACTGCTGGCCTGCTGTGCTTCAATTAAGGTTTGTAGGCAGGCAGCAGCATTACGGATATGTGGTCAGAAAGGCCAAGATGGGGGCGGGGTATAGCCTTATATGCATCTGTGTTTGTGTACACAAGTCCAACATATTCTCTCCTCTGGTCTTAAAGTCTACACATTGTTTAAACTTGGGGAGCACAGTCTTTAAGCTGGTGTGGTTAAAATCCCCCGCAACCACCACAAAACTGTCCGGGTGTGAAGTTTGGATTTCACTAATCGCATTGTGCAGTTCCCTGAGTGCCTTCTTAGCACTAGCGTTAGCGTTAGCGCTCAGTGCTATGTAAACAGCCGCTACAAACACGTTGCTGAATTCCCTCGGCAAATAATATGGCCGACAATTTACAATAAGGAACTCCGCCAACGGAGAGCAGTGTTTAGACACTAACGTGGCATTAACGCACCAGTTCTTGTTAACATAGATGCATAGCCCACCCCCACGGCTCTTACCGGAGCTCGCCGTTTCCCTGTCGGCACGGAACATCGCCATATCTTCCAGTTGAATGGCCTCGTCAGGAATGTTGTCGTGGAGCCATGTCTCCGTGAACGCAAGCACACAGCAGTCTCTTCACTCTCTCCGGGTTTCTTTCAGCAGACGCAGCTCGTCCAGCTTGTTTTCGAGGGAGCGGACGTTAGAGAGATGGAGCGACAGTACCGCTGGTCTGGAGGGGTTAGCCTTTAGCCTAGCATGGATCTTGGCCCTTTTTCCAAGCTTTTGCTTGTGTTCGCTCCGCTTACGCCTCCTCCTCTCTCGGGTAGCTTCCAGCGGGGACTCCGCCAGAATTCCATGCTGGCATAGAATGTCCAAATCACAACCGATCGCCGCGATTCTTG
Organism: Pholidichthys leucotaenia; assembly: GCA_020510985.1. Taxonomy (NCBI): domain Eukaryota; kingdom Metazoa; phylum Chordata; class Actinopteri; order Cichliformes; family Pholidichthyidae; genus Pholidichthys; species Pholidichthys leucotaenia. The sequence continues at coordinate 343,883,286 of CM035837.1, read as the reverse complement.
CAGCGTGCAGTACCTTGATGTTTAATAAGGTCTCACGGTTGTAAGTTTTTTTATTACAGTATTATATATTATTTATATATTATATATATATTATATATTATTATTACAGTATTTTATATTACAATATATAACACTTTTCATAGATAGTCAAAGATGCCTTACAATAGATACATTATTCATTCGCTTCACAGACAATGGTAGTGGTAAGCTACTACTGTAGCCACAGCTGCCCTGGGGCAGACTGATGGAAACGTGGCTGCCAATCCGCATCAACGGCCTCTCTGACCACTACCGAACATTTATTCACATTCATGCCCAATGTCATGGACACCGGAGGCAAAGTAGGGAAAATGTCTTGCCCAGGGATACAATGGCAGAATGTCTCCCCAGACATTCTTCTGTTTAACAGTCCAGGTATTTGAGGTGTTGTATCTCAAGCACACCTGATGAAACTAATGAAGCCCTTGATTCAGATGTGCTTGAGACCACACTTAATTTGCAAATGTGTGCTCTTATGAGGAATTCTATTCGGGGGTTGAATAATTTTGAAACTGCAGTAGTCATTGAAAATAGGATTTACTGTTGGATTTGGATGAAATCCTTCTAATATTTGTTTTGTTTAACTACTTAAATTGTTCTTGTCTAATTTGTTTATTGTAAACACTCATTTTTTTAAAATATATTTTTGCCAATAAACCTAAAATGTCGTGGGGGTTGAATGATTTTGATTGCAACCATACTATTTTACTCCTTTTTCAACTTCTTGCACTGTGTACATACTGTTTTTGCCCTATTTTATTATTTTTTATTACTCTGAGTGCTACTATCCCTCTGCTGTTGCAATCCTGTGAATTTCCCTGTTGTGGGACGAATAAAGGATTATCTTATGAGACAAAAAGTTTTGCATCATATTATTTCATTAATACCTTGGAAATGCAATGCCCGCCTGGCACCAAGATATTAATAACATATAATAGTATGACTGTTAAGAATTCTATCTATGAATATTCATGAATAGCAATACCACCCTCTTTTGGAGACATGAAGTTTACACCACATTCTCTCAATTTTTATGACTTTTTTCTTTTTATTGTTTTTCCTTCACAGTTCTTCCTCACATCTCCCCCGTGCACATTTTGTTCTTTCCTTGACTACATGGTAGTAACAAGACACTGTCATTGTTCAGTGTATTGTTTCCTGATTAATGTTCTGTAAATTATATTTGTATAACCCCAAACATGCAGCACATGCTATCGCATACACACACACACACACACGCACACACACACACACACACACACACACACACACACACACACACACACACACACACACACACACACACACACACACACACACACACACGTGTGCACACACGCACACACCATCCCCCATGTTAAGCTGCCATCCCCCTGTTATGTCTGGAAACAGGACAACGGAGGCAGGAGCTGTACTGTATGATGACATTATTGAACAACTGTTATTAACAGCACGTGTCACAATGTGTTAACTGCCAAGCCAACTCCTAGCAGGTACAGGCTGTTGCTGGCATGAAGGCAGAGTGCCAAAGAGGCCATCTCCCACCACCAGACTCCTAATATAAGCATGGCGTGAGGACGTCACCAGTGCCTGCATCCTCACATCCATGCTGCCTGCTGTTAGTATATGAATACTTAACATCTACTCCCCCCCTGGGAAAACCCCAAAACATTATGAAACCTTCAAGACTTTACATTCACAACAGCTCTTTTTTTAAAAAAAAAAACAGACAAAGGAAAACAGAACCTGGGGCACCAGGTAGACCACCAATTGACCCTGCACGACTGTGTGGATTATTCTGCCACTTCTGAAACAATCGTGCTCTGTTGAACAGTTCCAAACACAGTCAGAATCAGAGTCAGAATCAGAATCAGAATCAGCTTTATTGGCCAAGTATGCACAACACATACAAGGAATTTGACTTTGGCTAAAAACTTGCTCTCGTTGTTCAGGTGTAAGATTTAAATAAGATTTAAATAAGGATTCAATGACAACAGAGTATGTACAGTAAATTACAGTCTATCCATGTTTCTATAAAAGGATGCTAATATATACAGGAATATATGCAGTTATTTACTCAGACTATCCACACTTGCAGAAATATATGAAAAAAAATATACAGTCATACAGTATTTCAATGTGAACTCAGATTCAGTGATATAATGTGAATGAAGTAAAAAGCAGTGTGAGAGTTATGTGCAATGTAAGAATGGATGAAAAGTCATGAGTACATCAACAGGTAGGACTAGGTGAATGTTAGGAGTTCATCAGAGTGATGGCTTGAGGAAAGAAACTGTTCCTGTGACGGGTGGTTTTGACCTTCAGTGCTGAGATTCTCAGTTGGGGGCCTCTGGTGAGCCCTCGATGGGCATGACCCTGGAGGCGCTGAGCGCAGCGGGTCTGGTTGTCCCACTACAAAGACCCAGTCCATGTCCCACATTGTCTGAATCGGTTCTGGGGCAGTTGTTCTCACCCTCTGCAGATGGCTGGCATGCTATCTTGATCTGTCGGCCAATTGGAAGGTGGCTGGTCCCAACTGCACAGCGATTCTCATCGGCGATGATGGGACCATCTGTGGGTCCAGGCATTTGGATTGTTGGACCCGAACCCATTCCAGCACTGTGAGCAGTGATTGGTTCCGCTGCACACAGTATTGCTGTTGTGGTGGCGTGTCCTCCACGCTGGTGGTGGGAAGTGCCCCCAGTTGGTGTTGTCCTGCTGGATCCTGCTGGGCCACGAACTCTCCATCCTGCAGCACTACGGTGGCTCCTTGCTGTTGACGCTGGGCGCTGATGTGGGACAAGTCCAGATTTTGCCCCTTCACCTCACTGTCCCTTCCCTTCGGTCTCAAACCCAGAGCGGCTATATCCCCGTCCAGGTGTGTTGCACTCCCACCATCAGCATTCCAACAGAGCCCAAGGTTATTGCAGATGGTAAAATCCAGTTCATAGAAAAGGTCACATCCCAGGATATTATCCCCATGTGTAGCCACCTGGAAAACAAATGCCGGGAGGTCTCTTGACCCGTAGCGAACCGCTACCGAAACACAAAATGCAGTTTTATGAAGGTGTTTATTATTAAGGGTAAAAAAAAAATAATCCAAACCTACATGGCCCTGTGTGAAAAAGTGATTGCCCACCAATGTTAAAACATAAATTAATTGTGGTTTATCACATCTTTGGGAAGCTGAGTTCAATTTCTCCAGCCACACCCAGGCCTAATTACTGCCCCACCTGTTCTCAATCAAGAAATCACTTAAATAGGACCTGCCTGATAAAATGAAGTAGACCAAAAGATCCTCAAAAGCTCGACATCTTGCTGCGATCCAAAGAAATTCAGGAACAAATGAGAAACAAAGTAATCAAGAGCTATCAGTCTGGAAAAGGTTATAAAGCCATTTTTAAAGCTTCGGGACTCCAGCGAACCACAGTGAGAGCCATTATCCACAAATGGCGAAAACCTATGAGTGGCTGGCCGACCAAAATTACCCCAAATGTGCAGTGACGACTCATCCAAGAGGTCACAAAAGACCCCACAACAACATCCAAAGAACTGCAGGCCTCACTCCAGACTCCACCATAAGAAAGAGACGGGGCAAAAATGGCCTGCATGGCAGAGTTCCAAGACAAAAACCATTGATGAGGCAAAAGAATATAAAGGCTCTTCTCAGTTTTGCCAGAAAACATCTTGATGATCCCCAAGACTTTTGGGAAAATACTCTGTGGACTGACGAGACAAAAGTTGAACTTTTTGGAAGGTGTGTGTCCCATTACATCCAGCGTAAAAGTAACACAGCATTTGAGAAAATGAACATCATACCAACAGTAAAATATGGTGGTGGTAGTGTGATTGTCTGGGGCTGTTTTGCTGCTTCAGGACCTGGAAGACTTGCTGTGGTAAATGGAACCATGAATTCTGCTGTCTACCAAAAAATCCTGAAGAAAGAATGTACGGCCATCTGTTCGTGACCTCAAACTGAAGCACACTTGGGTTCTGCAGTAGGACAATGATTCAAAACACACCAGCAAGTCCACCTCTGAATGGCTTAAGAAAAACAAAATGAAGACTTTGGAGTGGCCTAGTCAAAGTCCTGACCTGAATCTGATTGAGATGTTGTGGCATGACCTTAAAAAGGCGGTTCATGCTCGAAAACCCTTCAATGTGGCTGAATTACAACAATTCTGCAAAGATGAGTGGGCCAAAATTCCTCCACAGTGCTGTAAAAGACTCATTGCCAGTTATCACAAATGCTTGCTTGCATTTGTTGCTGCTAAGGGTGGCCCAACCAGTTATTACCTCCGCCAAGAGGAGGAGGTTATGTGATCATCAGCGTTGGTTTGTCTGTTTGTTTGTCTGTTTGTTAGCAAGATAACTCAAAAAGTTATGGACGGATTTTCATGAAATTTTCAGATTGTCAGAAATGTGGTATCCTACAGATGATTAGATTTTGGTGGTGATCCGGATCACCGTCTGGATCCAGGAATTTTTAAAAGGATTCTTTTTTTTTTTTCTCAAAAAGTTATGGACGGATTTTCATGAAATTTTCACAGATTGTCAGAAATGTGGTATCCTACAGATGATTAGATTTTGGTGGTGATCCAGATCACCGTCTGGATCCAGGAATTTTTTAAAGGATTCTTTTTTTTTTTTTTCCAGGTTCTATAATATAAGGTTTTTGCGCAGCCATAGTGGCTGCGCAAAAACCAGCTCTACCAGGAAAGCTTCCAGATCCTCTTTCGGCGCGGAGCGCAACCCCAATATAAGGCCCATGGCAGCCTGTCTACCCAATTTGCATCCGTCAATGAGGCCCTGAGTGCTGCTTTCAGTGATCTATGAAAACGCTCGCATAACCCATTGGCCTGTGGGTTGTACGCGGTTGTGCGGTGAATTGTAACACCCAGGCAATTTTAGCAAACACGGCCGTATTGCCATTTCTGTACGCCAAAAAGAAAAAAAAAATATATACGGGAAAAAAAATTATTGAGAGTGTGGAGGAACACCTCGTGTGTGACCCCCACAGCGTACGGGGCTGGCAGAGCGCTCAGCGTGAGCAATTATCAGAACAGTGAGAGGTATGGACTGATCATTATGCAGATGCGCCTCCCTCCCTCTTTCATCCTGCAGCTCCGGAACAGAGAGGAATCCCGGCGCCAGTAATACTGATATGTGTGACTCTAATGCAAATGTCCATGCTTTCCTGCTGTATACTGTGATGCTAATGTGCCATGCATGCATTGTCTGAGCTGGGTATATAAGTTGACTGCATATCTCTTGCTCTCTCTCTTTTTGATCACTCGCATTGTTTGTTGCTGACTTTGAGACACATGGCTCGCTCCAGCACGCTGTCACAGCGCTGAGCGAGCCTCATGGAGGATGAATAAAGCACCCTTTTAAACTTCATTTCGCTGTGTAATGTAGGATTAATATTTATGATGTTAAACACTGTATGGGGGGAACTGTGGCACTTGGCGGAGGTCTGCGCTCTCTGAGTGCTTTTCTAGTTTATTATTCTAATAGCTCTCTTCTGAAGCATAAAGACTGGATATATGTTTGTTTTATATGTATTTCCCCATACTTCAGTACAATATGTCATGTATGGGAGTATTAATGAATGATACAAAGTATATAATGTGGATTGATTCAGCAAATATTTCGCTCTGTGTAGTATTGCGATTGATTTAGATATTTTACCTTTAATATAATTAATATGTGACTTCCAACACAGTTTATTATCAATTATTACTCCAAGAAATTTAGTTTCAGATACCATTTCAATCTCTACACCATTTACACTGAGTTTAGATACTAAGTTGTTGTGATGGTTGTTAAAAACTTTAAATTTTGTCTTACTTAAATTGAACGTTAATTTGTTTGAATCAAACCACAGTTTAAGCTTTCCTAATTCCTTTCCGAGTGCATCCAAAAGTTGTTCCAAATTGCTTCCACTGCATAATAGATTAGTGTCATCGGCAAACAATATTAAATCCATTTTTTCCGAGACTTCACATATATCATTTATATACATATTGAATAACAATGGCCCCAAAACTGAACCCTGTGGGACTCCACAAGTAACCTTCAGTAACTGTGAGTTTTTGTTACCAACACATACATACTGATATCTATTCTTTAAGTAACTACTTAACCAGGACAGTGCTACCCCCCTAATACCACAATTTTGTAGTTTCTTTAATAATAAATTGTGATCCACTGTATCAAATGCTTTTTTAAGATCCAGGAATACCCCAACTGAATACTCTTTATTTTCAACGGCAGTTGATATTTTTTCTATAAATTCCATTAGAGCAAATGCAGTTGTCCTCTTGTGTCTGAACCCATATTGCTGCTCACACAATAAATTATTCTTCATTATGAAGTTGTCAGTTCTCTCACAGAATATTTTTTCAAGTATCTTGGAAAATTGCGGCAATAGTGAAATTGGTCTATAGTTTGAAAGTTCCCCTCTGTCACTCGTCTTGTATATCGAAATTACTTTAGCTATTTTCATTGCATTGGGAAATATACCTGTTTGGAGAGACAGGTCACAAATATACGTCAGTGGTTTCACTAAGCATTCAATAATAGTTTTGACTAAGAGCATGTCAATACCATCACAGTCTGTAGATGTCTTACTTTTAAACGATTTAACAATTTCAATGACCTCTCTCTCGTCTGTGTTCTTTATGAAAATGGAGTCTTTTATAGCAGTGTTTTTGCTTATTGTATCACCCGTAGGTGCCGTAATGGTAATTTCTCGAGCCAAATTAGGACCAATGTTAACAAAAAAGTTATTAAATTCATCTGCAGGTGAAACTGCATTCACAATCGGAGTCGTATTATTTTTTGAAAAATTGGTTGGGTAGCTTGTATTTCTGTTTTTATTTCCAAGAATATTGTTAAGTATTGTCCATGTATTTTTAATATTGTCTCTGTTTTTCTTCAGTTCTTTACTGTAATAGTCTCTTTTACTACATCTCATTATATATGTTAACTTATTTTTGTATGTTTTATACCGCTGCTCTGCTTCTTTTGTCCTTTTCTTTAGAAAAGCTTTATATAATAAATTTTTCTTTTTACACACCTTTTGTAATCCTTTGGTTAACCATGACTTATCGACAAATTTATGTTTAAGCTTTTTCTTTACTAATGGACAATTTTTTTCATAGAGTGGTTATAATATTCATAAATGTATCATAGGCTTCATTTACATCTGATACATAGACTTTTGTCCAGTCCTGCTTCAGCAAGTCTTCTTTAAAAGAACTGATTGCATTTTGTGATTTGTTTCTGAACGATTTTAAAATTTTTTCTGTACTGGCCCTCGTGTGGCCATGGATAAGTGCAAAGGTTGGCAAATGGTCACTTATATCATTTATCGATAATCCACTTTCTATTTTCTTATCAATAATATTAACAAACAGGTTGTCAATAAGTGTAGCAGTGTGAACTGTGATTCTACTGGTATGTGTTATTGTGGGATATAGACTCATACTGTACATAGAATTCATGAACACTGTAATTACATTTTGTTGATATGGATTTAGTAAATCAATATTGAAATCGCCACAAATCACTACCATTTTCTTACTAGTAATAATATTGTACAGCTTGACTAATTTATCTCTGAATGTCTCAATGCAAGTTCCCGGCGTTCTATATATACAACTTATAATTAGATTTTTTGTTTTATCTTGGTCAATCTCAATGGTAACACATTCTAAAGTCCCTGGTAGTGCAAAGGACATTCCATTTACAAGTTTACACCTATATAGGTCATCGATATACAGTGCAACACCACCACCCTTTTTTTGAGATCTGTTAATATGAAACATCTGATATCCCTCTATTGCCATCAGGGGAGCCTGCCCTTCATTAAGCCAAGTTTCAGAGACTGCAATGGCTGTAAATTTTCTGTCTAGCTGTTTTAAATAGTCCTGAATCTGTGGAAAGTTTTTGTTAAGACTTCTGCTGTTGAAGTGTATTATTGATAGTTTACCATCTAGTTGCACTTGACTTTTGAATTGCTTTTCAGTGTAATATTCACAATGATTATGAATATTATTGAAATAGTGGTTATCAGGATCAATATCATTCTCCATCTCTTGTAGTTTATGTTCAGCATAATGGCATATTTTCAGAGTTTGAATTTCTTCACTCTGTGCCAAATGACTTCCTCCAACTGGGGATAATTGATGTCTACTCAAGTCAGTCATAAGTTGTTTTTTTTTTTTTTTAAGTACATTGACATGGTATGTCAAAAGAACTATTCTTGCCGTGTGTGTGGATATGGATTATCATAGTCTCTTAATTTTCTTGATCAGTGTTCATCTATATTTATTTAAGTCAGTAATCTCTCTGATTATTATACTCTTTGCTTCCTCAGGTGTTTCATTTAGTTTGATCCAAACTCTACAATTTCTTGTTCATGTTGCCTGTATCTTATTTTGTCTTTTCAGCATCCGTGCTTGCCGTGCCATTTCAGCATTAGTTTTTGTTAGATGTTCATTTAGGTAAACTTCTGTTCCCCGTAGCTTTCTGGCCTGCCTCAGTATGTCATTCTTTACCCTTCTGTTCACAAAGCGCATCACAATTGATTTCTTTGTTTTATTATCCTTTCTGGGTAAAGCATGACAGGCTGAAATTGCATTTGCTTCAACCTTTATATTTCTGCTATCAAGGAACTGAAGCACCTGGTTTTCCAGGGAGACTGATTCACTTGGGGGAGCATCCTCACCTCTCATTCCTGCTGTAGCATGAGCATATGATTGATATTTAATGTCTAGTCCACTTATAATTAGATCATCTATATGAGAACATTGTTCAAGATCCTCGACGCGTCGCTCCAAGTCTGCAATTTTTTTGTCTTTTTCCTTAATTGTTAATTTTAATTCTCGGACTTCTTCCATTAGCCCTAATATTTTAGCCTGCTGACTAGCCACTTTGGTCAGTTCTTCTGACAAGAAGTTCAGAGATTTTTTGATCTCTTCCATTTCCTCCTTCTTTGGTGGCATTTTTACTGACCTGTGGATAGTAAAACAATCACTGCTGGTGTCGCCGGTATCCGATCTGACCGACCTCGAATCCAGCTGGGCCTCAGCTAGCCCCCTCCACTGCTAGTCCCGCTGCTTACCGCTGCCATAACCGAGCTCCTGAAACCCCAGGTGAGGATGTAAAAAATAATACAATTTGGTGTAGGCCAGTGTGCCACCGTCTCATTATTTAATACGAATAAAAACAAGTTTCAGCTCATTATTTCTAGGTCATTTGGCAGTTAATTCAAAACAAAAGTGACTTGTGTTGTTGCAGCTTAATTATGAGATAAAATTAATTGTGAAATAAAACCACAGAGCGAGCAAGGCAATAATCCTTGGATCCTTTTTTGTCTCGTGTAAATAAGGACTCAGTCGGGTGCGTAACGTCACGGGAGTGTGGCCCCGCCTCGCTGAGAATCTGCTGCCGCCCCGCTTCTAAAACCTCCTAACACAAACCATCACAGCACAAGCACAACACCGTGCTAATGGAGACAGAAGCATTCCGAGCCGTACTGAAGTGAATCGAGCCGTACCGAGGTGTGCTGGGCTAGTGGAAAACAGGCTCAAGTCTGTTTTGACCCTCAGTCAAGGTGGACAGACCCAAGTCACTTCCACCCTCAGGCAAGGTAGACATGCACCTACATAGTCTCTTTTGCACACAGTAAGACAGACATACACCTATATCCCAGGCTGGGATTCAAACCCATGACACCATGATCTAAATCCTCCCACTCTTACCACTGAGCCAAAGAGAAATTCCTCTCTAGCACTTGGCCAGTAGGGGAGGTGTACCCTAAGGTGTCAGAAACTGCACCACTAACTAATTCCCTATGGATGGTGCTGTAACAATGCCCATTAAGGAAAGAGAGTCTGGAGCATGCTGTCCAATTTACAGCCTTTGTTGGTGCAAAGACTAACGTTTCGACACTGTGTTTTCTTCAGTCACATAGAAATGAACAAAATGGCTACCATTAAATAGACAATAGACCATGTGTGAGAAACTCATTACATAGTTAAGACCATAAAATTTCAACTCCATTGGTTGATGGAGTAGGATGGGCATTGCCACACAAACTTGATCCACACCAATCACTGACAGACACACCTCTAGACACAAAAGCAACATAATATAATATGACATCTTTAAGACATTTATACTGTTTGAAATATTTTCAAACAGTATAAAAACAGATTCACAAAAAACAAGATAAACAAAGCTCCTCATAGAGTCCAAAGGGCCGTTGGAGATGAGCCCGATGAGGGTGGTGTCATCCGCAAACTTGATCAGCTTGACAGACTGGTGGCTGGAGGTGCAGGAGTTGGTATAAAGGGAGAAGAGTAGGGGGGAAAGTACACAGCCCTGGGGTGATCCGGTGCTGATGCTAACAGAGTCTGAGACAGTCTTTCCCAGCCGCACATGCTGCCTCCGGTCCGTCAGGAAGTCGGTGATCCACCTGCAGAGGGAGTCAGGCACGTTGAGCAGGGACAACTTGTCCCGGAGCAGAGCGGGGCGGATGGTGTTGAATGCAGAGCTGAAGTCCACAAACAGGATCCTGGCGTAGGTTCCCGGGGAGTCCAGGTGCTGCAGGATGGAGTGGAGGGCCAGGTTGACTGCGTCGTCCACAGACCTGTTGGCTCGGTAGGCAAACTGCAGCAGGTCCAGGAGGGGAGTGGTGATGGACTTGAGGTGGGGCAGGACCAGGTGCTCAAAGGACTTCATGACTACAGAGGTGAGCGCTACAGGTCTGTAGTCGTTAAGTCCAGTGATCCGTGGCTTCTTGGGGACAGGGATGATGGTGGAGGATTTGAGGCAGGTCGGCACATGGCATAGCTTAAGGGAGGTGTTAAAAATGTCTGTGAAGACGGGAGTCAGCTCTTTCGCACAGTGTCTCAGGGTGGAGGGAGACACGCCGTCCGGACCGGGGGCCTTGCGTGGGTTCAGTCTGGAGAACTGTCTGTGCATGTCCTGCTCACTGATGACAAGGGCAGGGGGGGAGGAGGGGGGTGCCTTTGAAGAAGTAGGGACCGTGGAGGCAGTGGAGCTGGGGGGAGGGGGGGAGTTGGACACAGCTGACGAGGTGTCAAAACGGGCATAGTGTTGGGACAGTCTTTGACAAAGGGCTTTGTCATCCTGACCTTTAGAAGCCTGAGGCCGATAGTTGGTGATTTGCCTCAGTCCTCTCCACACAGAAGCAGAGTCGTTAGCCGTGAACTGCTGCTGGAGTCTCTCAGAATACACAGATTTAGCTCTCCTCAGCTCTCTGTTAAACCGATATTTAACCTCACTGTAGCAGTCCCTGTCTCCACTTTTCAACGCTGCTTCCTTCTCCTTCCTGATCTGTCTGAGCTTAGCAGTGAACCAGGGCTTATCATTAGAGTACCTCACCCTGGTGCGCGATGGAAGAATGCTCTCCTCACAAAAGTGGATATATGAGTTCACAGTGTCCGTGTACTCATCCAGATCATGCGTGGCTCCTTTAAACATGCCCCAGTCAGTTATTTCCATGCACGTGTTCAGCTTCTCCCCAGCTTCACTGGTCCATTTCTTCGTAGTGCTCACAACAGGTTTAGTGAGCTTCAGTCTCTGTCTGTATGTGCAATGGTGATTTCCTCATCTCAAACAATTTATTGAAACAAAAGCCAACAACAGTGGTGGTTTTACCAAAACAAAAAATGTCATTGTCTCAATAACTTGTCATGTGCCCTTGAGCATCAGTTACAGCTTGACAACAACATCTCATGCTGCTCACAAGTTGACTTTGTGTCTGCTGAGGCATGGCATTAGACTTTTCTTGAAGGGCGGCCCTCAGGTCATTGAGGTTGTGGGGTGCAGGGTTATGAGTTTCTACACGGTGACTCAGCTGATCCCATAGGTTTTCTATGGGATTCAGGTCTGGAGAAAGTGCAGGCCACTCCATTGGAGGTACCCCAGCCTCCAGAAGTCATTCCCTAATGATGTGACCTCGATGAGCTGGAGCATTGTCGTCCATGAAGATGAGATTGGGCCTGTGTTGTTCATGTAGGGGCAAAATGACTGGATTAATGATGTTATTCAGGTAGTATCGGCTTGTCACTGTACAATTCACAAGGTGTAGGGCAGTTCTGTATTGACTAGACACACCTGCCTGGACTGTAACATGTTGACAACAGTAGCTGATGCATAGCGCTCTCCTTGACATCTTCAACATCATTGGCAGCCATAATTTCTGCACAACATGAATCGGCCTTCATCAGAGAAGAGCACTGAGGCCCACTGGTCCCTTGTCCAATGTAAATGCTCCCTGGCCCATACAAACGATGGCGCCTGTGCCTGATGGTGTGGTCAGGTACCCTTGCTGATCATCGAGCACGCAGACCACGCAGACCACGCAGATGTAAATGGTTTTGAATGGTCTGGCGTGACACTCGTGTGCCTCTCACCTCCCTTAAATGTGCCTGGAGTTGAGTGGCATGCTTCATCCGGGTCCGCAGGACACTATTCACAATGAAGCGGTCATCAGCATGGGATGTAGCCAAAGGACGCCCACTTCTATGCCTTTCTGTGACTCTTCCAGTCTCTATGTATTTCTGCTGCAACCTGCTAATGACACTCTGTGACACTCTAAGCTCAGTGGCCACTTGCCTCTGAGAACATCCTGTTTGAAGCCTCGCACTGGCGAGGTACTGTTGATCAATTGTTAGGTGTGGTCTTGGTCTCATGATGTCAAAATGTAAAAAGCATGATGAAGAGGATTGTTTAAATACCAATTCTAATTGAACCAGAAAATTTATTGGTTGATTCATGGATCAAACACCTGTTGTGAATTTTGCTGTTAAGCACCTTGTTAGAGAACAGCAAGTTATGCAAAAAGTATTGAAATATTGAACATTTGGACTTGTGCATTCAAAAGGTTAGAGAAGGTCAAGTTAAGTTCACCTGTAAAGGTTATAGTGCATTTTAGGTGCATCCTGAAATTTCACCTAAAAGCCAAAAATCCCTAATTTTTTGCCATCCAGCCATCCATTCATCCATCCATCTTCTACCGCTTTTCCGGCGGTCCGGGTAGCGGAGGCATCAGTTCAAGCAGAGGAGCCCAGACTTTCCTCTCCCTAGCCACCTGCTCCAGCTCTTCAGAAAGGATACCAAGGTGTTCCCAGACCAGCTGAGAGACATAGTCTCTCCAGCGAGTCCTGGGTCTGCCCCGGGGTCTCCTCCCAGTGGGACGTGCCCAAAACACCTCAAGTGGGAGGCGTCCAGGAGGCATCCTGATCAGATGCCCATACACCTCAACTGGCTCCTTTCAATGTGGAGGAGTAGCAGTTCTACTCTGAGCCTCTCCCGGATGACTGAGCTCCTCACCCTATCTCTGAGGGTGAATCCAGCAATTCTACGGAGAAAGCTCATTTCAGCCGCTTGTATCCGCGATCTCGTTCTTTCAGTCATTACCCAAAGCTTGTGACCATAGGTGAGAGTAGGAACGTAGATTGACTGGTAAATCGACAGTTTGCCTTAGAACTCAGCTCCCTCTTCACCACAACAGACCAGTACAATGTCCGCATCACTGCAGATGCTGCACCGATCCGTCTGTCAATCTCTTGCTCTATTCTCCCTCACTCATGAATAAGACCCCAAGATACTTAAACTCCTCCACTTGGGGCAGGAGCCTGTCCCCAACCCGAAGAGGACAATCCACCTTTTTCCGGCTGAGGACCATGGACTCGGACTTGGAGGTGCTGATTCTCATCCCAGCCGCTTCACACTCAGCGGCAAACCATCCCAGCAAGAACTGTAGGTCATTGCTGGATGAAGCCAACAGGACAACATCATCTGCAAACAAGAGAGATGAGATCCTGTGGTCACCAAGCATGACACCCTCCGTTCCCTGGCTGCGCCTAGAAATCCTGTCCATAAAAATCATGAACAGGATCGGTGACCACACCACTGGTGTCCACCACTTGCTTCGGGGGTTGCCACCACAAGATGTCCCCATGACTTTGCGGCCGCAGCTCTGGGCCACTGCTTCAACAATAGAGGTGGAGAACAAGGCCCATTCACACTCCATGTCTCCAGACTCCCTCGGAATGTGGTTGAAGTTCTTCCGGAGGTGGGAGTTGAAGACCTCCCGGACAGGGGCCTCAGCCAGATGTTCCCAGCACACCCTCACTAAACATTTGGGTCTACCAGGTCTGAATGACATCCTCCCCTGCCATCGGATCCAACTCACCACCAGGTGGTGATTAGTTGACAGCTTTGCACCTCTCTTTACCCGTGTGTCCAAGACATACGGTCCCAGGTCTGATGGCACAATATCAAAATCGATCATCGACCTGCGACCTGGGGTATCCTAGTGCCAGGTGCACATATGGACACCCTTATTCTTGAACATGGTGTTCGTTATGGACAAACTGTGGTTAGCACAGAAGTCAAATAACTGAACACCACTCGGGTTCAGATCAGGCAGGCCGTTCCTCCCAATCACCCCCTTCCAGGTTTCACTGTTGTTGCCCACGTGCACATTGAAGTCCCCCAGTAGGACAATGGAATCTCCAAGAGGAGCACCCTCCAGCACCCCAGTCAGAGACTCCAAAAAGGGTTGGTACTCTGAACCATCATTTGGTGCATAGGCACAAATGATGGTCAGGACCCGTTTCCCATACTGAAGGCGCAGAGAAGCAACCCTTTTGTCCACGGGGGAAAATTCCAATATAGAGGCAGCAAGGTGGGGGGATACAAGAATACCCACCCCTGCTTGTCGCTTCTTACCCGGGGCAACTCCAGAGAAGGCCAAGCTCCAGCCCCTCTCCAGGAGACTGGTTCCGGAACCGGAGCTGTGTGTTGAGGTGAGGCCGACTATATCTAGCCGGTATCTCTCAACCTCATGCACCAGCTCAGGCTCCTTCCCCACCAGAGAGGTGACATTCCACGTCCCAAAAGCCAGTTTAGAAAGCTTGGGATCAGTCCGCCAAGGTCTCCGCCTTTGACCGCCACCAGATCCACATAGCACCGGACCTCCATGATCCCTCCAGCAGGTGGTGAGCCCACTGGAGGGCGGACCCATGTAACTCCTTTGGGCTGAGCCCGGCCGGGTCCCATGGGTGGAAACCCGGCCACCAGACACTAGCCATCGAGCCCCTCCCCCAAGCCTGGCTCCAAGGTGGGGCCCTGGTAACCCCATACCGGGCAGGGTACATTGAATCCTTGTTCTAGTATTTATCATGAGTCTGTTGGATCGTTCTTAGTCTGGCCCTTCACCAAGGACCAGTTTGTCTTGGGTGACCCTATCAGAGGCAAATTGCCCCGGACAACATAGCACCTGGGATCACTAGGGCACGCAAACCCCCCACCACGATAAGGTGACGATCCATGAGGGGTCCCATGTGGGGTAACTTTACCCATGAGGGGTAACTTTTTGTGACTAGTGTATATATAAGCTTTGCACATCTAGCGTGATAAGAATATCATTTTGTTCATATCCGAAGTCTTTCAGTGTATTGAGTACATCAACTGTGTCCCCTGTAACGTTATATGAGTTAATAATTATGATCAGGTATAAAAATTATTTAATTTATATTAATGTATTGGAACCTGAGATGAATTCTCGGTTCATACACACAGGAAAAATTGATAACACTCGTGTCGGGGCACCAGCTTCCTTTTAGGAAGCAATCCAATGTTTAATTTTACCTTATACCTGTCTAATCACTCAATAAATTAATTAATAATCAGTCTCAAAATTTTAGTGAATTCGATACTGGGGACTTAAACCAGACTCAGAATGAAATAAATTCTCAACAACTTCTCTCATTTTCACATATTTATTAAATGAAATGATGATTAAAAGACATTGCAGTGATTTCATTAACCATAAAATTAAACTTGTAAATGATAGATTAACACTGAACGTTTGCAGAACCAGGGTTAACTGTGAAATTAATTTAGATCAGTTTGAAGTTAACAGATTATGGAAAACATAACGCAGATTTATGTGGAAAATTAAACTAATTATATGAAAAGTTCTGGATTACCCTTTAAGAAAATGAAAACGGGATTTTAATGAAAAGAAAGGTTATATTACTTGCTCTTTAATTTTTCGTCTGATCAGATATTAAATTATACCCAAATCTCAGACTTTCCATTCAGCAGACGAACAAGAATATCACTCACGTGATTCCGGGCCTGATGGTTGAAAATGAAGATCCTCCTGTGTCGCCGTCTGGAAGTTTTTGATTTGGAAAAGTACCAAAACCCAGAATATTTGTCCAGCAAATATTCGGTTGTCACCAGATGAGATTTTGATGTGTTGATCACCTGGGCTGCAGTTCAGCCCAAGATGTCTACTCTTTGTGGCATGCTGCGCATGATGGCGGGCTGTGTCGAGAATCTGCGGCTTCCCATGAGGAATTCAAGGATAATTAAAAATCTGATCCAATAGCAAAATTAACAGATCTTCAGACTTTAGATAAAAGAACTTCTGGTGTGGGACTGGTCAATAAAAATATTATAAAAATAAAGTCAAGATTAAAGCTTACATTAAAATTAAAACGGTGGTTTTACAGAAAGTTAAACAGGAAAAAGTGATAGAAATAAACATCTAGGACTGGAGTTTTTAACTTCTAATTAGAACTGAGCTCAAGAAAAAGAATTAATTCCTAGGTGCTTAAAGAAACATTAAGATACAAAGAGGTTACAAAAAAACAGGATACTTCAGGCTCTGTGATCGTAGAGAAGAAACATATGGGATAAGTCCCTTTGTTCTCCCGAAAAAGATCTCTGCTGTAGACAGACGTGAAGACAATAGAAGTGAACAGGACAATGGGCAAGAGACAAAAGAGCTGAAAGAGACATGAAGTGATGATGCAGCTCCCT
This sequence comes from Pholidichthys leucotaenia, assembly GCA_020510985.1. Lineage (NCBI taxonomy): Eukaryota > Metazoa > Chordata > Actinopteri > Cichliformes > Pholidichthyidae > Pholidichthys > Pholidichthys leucotaenia. Next base: position 343,866,369 of record CM035837.1, on the reverse strand, counting down.
TTTATCTGTGGAGAATTTTCACGGGCCTCCGTGATTGACGGGAGCCCCCAGCCAATAGGCTTCCTTCGTGGGCGGGCTTTGTGAACTTTAGTCCAATGAACAGTCTTTTGTCTGGAACAAACAACACTGAGAGCTGTTGTCAAGCAGAGATTGGCTGAGATTGGTCACATGATTTGAGAGATATTTTGGCAAATTTTTAACACTTAATATTCATCTATACACTTACGTATAAATCTAACCTAGCCCTAGTGATTCATGTAACTTATAATCAGTGCTTATAAATCAACATGCAGGAATAAACATTCATTTAAGCATTTTAACATGCACATATCTAAAATCATGGATTAATATATTTCAAACCCATGGACTGATTTTCACATTAAAACATAATGGTCCATTTACTATTCCTGGCATCCTGGAAAAGAAGAGAAATGTTTAGAATTGAGTTAACACAGATGTGATGAAAAGATTCAATAGTTAAATCCGGCATGTCCCAGGGTTGCCAGTAAGGGGCAATGTTGAGCTGTGGATATTTGTGGGCCATATGAGGGGCTCCAGGGGTCTGTCTCTTGTCCACTGTTTATTGGGCCATAAAGTCAAAACAGGAGGTGCATTAGGGTGAATTCCTTAGACTGGTTTTAACAAAGGAATGTGAGTTCAATTGCGGCCTGGGGGATGAAAGAGCAGTCCTTGACTGTCTTTTTCCTGGGTGAAACAATGTCTTTAAGCTGAAGAATAATTCTATTTATGAGCCAAAGTGAGATGATGCTACACCCCAAGGAAGGATGGAAGATCAGAGACAAATTTCTTAGCAACGAAGTCAACATATTGAGATAAAGACTCTGTAAGACTGCAAATACTTGCCACAATAGGACAAAGAGGGGGATTAGTAGCAGACTTATGTATTTTAGGCAGGCCATAGAATACAGGACAGACAGGGTGTTCAACAATCAAAAAGTTCTTTTCTTTTTCAGTTATCCAACCTGTCTTAAGTGCAAGATTGATATATTCAGAAATTTGATTTTTAAAATTTTCAGTAGGATTTAGCTTCAAAGGTGTATAGTAGCGTTGACCTTGGGTTCCAATCTATAAAATTATTCTTTGCTGAAGAAAATCGTTTCAACTCCAAAGTCTGGTCATGATCTGCTTCTCTCACCCAAGGACCAGAGTTGTAACACGACCCATCGGCCATAAAGTGGAAGTTAACCCCTTCTCCAGGACTTAGTCATTCTCCTTTTTCTCTATTTGTGACATGGTTGTAGACCCAGTGAACAGACTGAGACACCGAAATAGATACAATTATATTTATTAACAATAATGTGTGGATGTGAGTGTGTAGATGTGTGATCTTGCAGCAGCTGAGGAGGAGCAGAACGTCATACAACCTGGAAACCCTATGGACAAACAGAGGCAGGGCAGTGAGTGGCAATACAGGTGGAGATGTGCAGTTTAATCCTGGGCTTACTGTTTGCAGAGATGTGGTGACGCTCAGGTTCAGCTCGGCGGCTACGGCCAGGAGGACAGCGTCCACTGATCTGGCTGCTGCTTGTAGAGGGTGAATACGTGTCAAGTGGAGTTGTGTGGCTCAGTCCACCGCCAGGGAGGAGAGAGGTCCGCCGCCGCAGAGATCCACCTGTGCACAGGAGACTGAGAGTGGATTAGGGAGAATGAGCGATGGTTTACTTGGGTAATGGAGGTTTCCTTCCTGACACCGGCTGGCAGAGGGTTGGAAGTGAGGACGAAGGCAGGCTGAGGCTAGGAACTCTGGAACAACAAAGAAGGCGTGAGTGGGTCTCATGAAGGTTGACAGACAACGCCGCACGGATCCCAGGGCAGCATGGTTTAAATAGCCCAGACTGTGATGAGGAACAGGTGTGTGCTCAGCTGAGGGGAATGAGCAGCCGGAGCAGACCATTACAGTACTCCCCCCATGAGATGCCTCTCGGCGGTCGATCCAACCTACCTGGGTGCGCCCGATGGAAGTCCCTGATGAGATCTTTATCCAACACAAAGGAGGGACACACCCAGGACCTCCATTCTGGCCTGTAGTCCTCCCAGTCCACCAGATATTGCAGGCTGTGACCCCGGCGGCGGACGTCTAGGATGGTATTGACCTTCCACGCCAGGCCGCCGTCGATCACCATCGGCGGAGGTGGAGACCTGGGAGGGGGACACAGAAGGCTGGAACAGAAGGGTTTAACCTGCAACACATGGAAAGTAGGGCAGATATGGAGGGGGGAGGGCTAGGTGCACAGAAACAGGGTTGATGATGCACGTAATAGCAAATGGCCCAATAAACCGCTGGGACAGCTTCTTAGCCTCTGCCTTCAGATTAATGTGCTTTGTGGATAGCCATACCTGCTGACCCACCCGGTAGGGAGGGGTTGATGTCCTGTGACGGTTGGCAACCATGGAGTTGCGCTCAGCCGTGTGCCATAGCGCAGTCCGGGTTGCTCTCCACAGCCAGCGGCAGCGCCTCAGGTGAGCCCGGACGGACGGGACAGCAATGTCCCCCTCCTCTTCAGGGAACAACGGGGGATTGTAGCCCAACGACACCTCAAACGGGGACATGCCGACGGCTGAAGAGACTGTTGTGTTGTGAGCGTATTTGATCCACGGGAGGTGGGTGCTCCAGGATGCCGTGTTGGCAGTAGTGACACACCACAAAGCAGCCTCCAGTTCCTGATTCGCCCGCTGACACTGCCCGTTGCTCTGAGGGTGGTATTCGGAGGACAGGCTTACCGTAGCCCCAAGGGCGGTGCAAAAGGACCTCCAAACCTGGGAGATGAATTTAGGTCCTCGGTCGGAGACGATCTCTAGTGGAATCCCGTGTAACCTCACTGCATGCTGGACAAGCAGGTCCACCATCTCCTTCGCCATAGGCAGCCCTTGCAGGGGAACGAAGTGGGCGGCCTTGGAGAACCTATCCACAATGGTGAGGATTACCGTATGATGATTAGAAGGAGGAAGACCGGTGACGAAGTCCAACGCCACATGGGACCAGGGCCTGCTGGGAATAGGGAGGGGGCGGAGCAGACCGGCTGGAGAAGAGGATGATATCTTGCCAGCGGCGCACTGGGGGCAGGCACGGATGTATTCACCAACGTCTTTCTGGAGAGACGGCCACCAAAATGTCCTCTGTAATAGCACCACCATGCGAGCCCTCCCAGAGTGGCACGAGAACCTGGAAGTGTGGGCCCAGTCGCCTGGATGACTTCAGATGGAATGAACAGTCTCCCGGCTGGCACCCTGCCCGGGTCCGGTTCGACGTGCAGCGTCTTCAAGACCTTCTCTTTAATGCCCCACGAGAGGGCGCCCACGATACATGATGGAGGAAGGATGGGGTGTTCCATCTTCTCCATTACGTCTGAGGTGAACTGTCTGGACAGGGCATCAGGTTTGGTATTCTTGGACCCGGGACGGTACGTGATGGTAAAGTCGAAACGTCCAAAGAACAGGGACCAGCGGGCTTGGCGCGCGTTCAGATGCTTGGCCGTCCTGAGGTACTCCAGGTTCTTGTGGTCCGTCCAGACCACAAACGGCTGGGAGGCCCCCTTCAACCAATGACGCCACTTCTCCAGTACGAGCTTGACCGCTAGGACCTCCCTGTTGCCAATGTCGTAGTTACGCTCGGCCGGAAACAGCCATCGAGAGAAGAACGCACAGGGCTGAATCTTGCCATCCGCCGGGGAATGCTGGGATAGGATGGCTCCGGCCACCGAGTCCGAGGCGTCCACCTCCACTAGGCAATGGAGTGCAGGATCCACCTGAGCCAGAATAGGAGAGGCCGAGAACTGTCCTTTGAGATCAGCAAAGCCCGCACCCGCCTCCTCAGTCCACCAAAAGGGTACCTTCGAGGAAGTAAGATGGGTCAGGCGGAGAGCAGTGATGCTATAATTCTTGATGAAGCGGCAGTAGAAATTGGCGAACCTCAAAAACTGCTAAAGTTGTCTCCTGGAAGAGGGGGTGGGCCAATCTACCACCGCTTTTACCTTACTGGGGTCTGGAATGATCTCATTGTGGGAGATGATAAAGCCCAGGAAGGATGTCTTGGATGCGTGGAAGTCGCACTTCTCGGCTTTGACAAATAATTTGTTTTCCACGAGTCGCTGCAAAATTCGCCTCACATGCACCCAATGCTTGTCCAAGGACTGCGAAAAAATGAGAATGTCATCAAGATAGGCAAAACCAAAAACACCCAGAAAATCCCTCAGCACATCATTGATCAACCACTGGAATACAGCGGGGGCGTTGGTCAGCCCGAACGGCATGACAAGATACTCAAAGTGACCGCTGGGGGTCCAGAACCCCATCTTCTATTCATCATCTTCCCGGATCCGGACCAGATGGTAGGCGTTCTGTAGATCCAGCTTGGTGAACCAGGAAGCCCCCTGGAGGGAATCAAATGCCGAGTTAACAAGAGGCAGGGTGTATTTGTCCTTAATAGTGATGTTATTCAATTCTCTGACGTCAATGCATGGCCTCAGTGAACCGTCCTTCTTTCTCACAAAAAACCCCCGCCCCCACCGCTGAGGATGACGGCTGAATTATGCTGCAGTTTAATGACTCTTTAATATAAGCCTCCATGGCCTCCCGCTCTGGAGGTGACAGGCTGTATAGATGACTCAATGGCAGTGGGGCTCCGGCACGGAGGTTGATGGCCCAGTCATACAGTATGGGCGGTGAGGTGGGAAGGAAAGGGCCTGGGTCTTGCTGAAGGCGGCCCCAAGGTTGTGATACTCCGGGGGAATCTTGGACAGATCGGGGGAGGGGTGGTGGGAGCACTCAGGGGCGTGGACGGTGAGCAAGCAGCCGATTGAAGACAGGCACCGAGACAGAACGAACTCCACGATAACACACTCCAAGAGCGCCAGTCAATGGAGGGATTATGAAGCTGTAACCAGGGATACCCAAGAATAACCGGGGAGGAGAAAATCGCCAACACAAGCAACTTCAGTTCCTCCCGATAATTACCAGATATAATGATGGCCACTGGGAGGGTCTGCAGGGATACAGTAGCGAGGGGGCCTTTGGACAGGGCGATGAGCTTAAGTGGGATTTTGAGCAATTGGCAGGGGAGACCCAACTAAGTTGCCAGTTCCTCCGAGATGAAGTTCTGCTCTGCCCCCAAATCAATCAGTGCATGTGTCTCTATTTCAGTCTGTTTATGAATGAATCGAATAGGAAGAAGTAACCTGGATAGGGGATTAGATTGAGGTGAGTCCGTGAGTCCCCCTACTGCGATGCATGGACTCCCCCTTTTGGTTGAACAGGACACGACACTACCTCATGCTCCTCGCTTCCACAGTAAAGACACAACCCCAGCTCGTGGCGGCACTGTTTCTCCGCCGGAGGTAATTTGGACTGCCCCACTACCATTGGGTCCGGGGCTTCTGGGGAATCAGAGGGAGTTAGGGCCAACAGGGAAGGCTGAGGGGAGTGGCGATATTGGGAACCCGAGCGGCTGGAAGACCTACGTTCTGCTGCCCGTTCCCTTAATCTGTTATCAAGACTGATGGCCAGGGAGATTAACTCAGTGAGCCTATTTGGTTTCTCTAGGCAAGCCAACTCGCCCCGCAGGCTACGGCTAAGACTCTTAATAAAAATGCTGTAGAGCAAGGCATCCTCCCACCCCACCTCTGTGGCCACCACCCGGAAGTCGACAGCGTAGTCTGCCACCGACTGAGTTCCCTGTCTAAAATTAAGCAGCTGGGAGGTAAGCACACTATCACGGTCGGAGTGGTCAAACACCTCCTTGAATTCACAGATAAATTGATTATAAGTTATGTTAGCATAGTTTGCCCTAGCCATGACGGCGTAGGCCCAAGCTAGCGCTCGTCCCTCTCACAGATTAATCATACAGCCAATCTGGCTGTGGTCTGTGGAGAAGTCCTCGGGCACCTGCTGAAACACTATCTCGCACTGCATAATAAATCCCAGAGCCTCCCCTAATTTACCACTGAAACGGGTGGGAGTGGGGACGGGAGTTATCTGAGAAGAGGGGCCCTGGCCCGGTGGGGGGCTAGTGGGAGCTGAGGAGCTACTAGGGACCGAAGGAGCCGGAGGAAACGCCTGCGGGCCTGCCAAACGATCCAACCGGTCCATTAAACGGGTTAATTGTGTTAAAATGATCTGTTGTTGATAAGCTAACTGATCTATCTGGGTCTCGAGGTTGTTAACCTTGAGCGTTAGCACGCTGTCAGCTGGGTCATTTTGGTGGAGTTGTACTGACATGGTTGCAGACCCAGTGAACAGACTCGAACACCGAAATAGATACAATTATATTTATTAACAATAATGTGTGGATGTGAGTGTGTGGATGTGTGATCTTGCAGCAGCTGGGGGAGAGCAGAACATCGTTCGACCTGGCAACCCTATGGACAAACAGAGGCAGGACAGTTAGTGGCAATACAGGTGGAGATGTGCAGTTTAATCCTGGGCTTACTGTTTGCAGAGATGTGGTGATGCTCAGGTTCAGCTCAGCGGCTACAGCCAGGAGGACAGCGTCCACTGATCCGGCTGCTGCTTGTAGAGGGTGAATACGTGTCAAGTGGAGTTGTGTGGCTCAGTCTGCCACTAGGGAGGAGACAGGGCCGCCGCCGTGGAGCTCCGCCTGTGCACAGGGGACTGAGAGTGGATTAGCTAGAATGAGGAATGGCTTACTTGGGTAATGGAGGTTTCCTTCCTGATGCCGGCTGGCAGAGGGTTGGAAGCGAGGACAAAGACAGGCTGAAGTTAGGAACTCTGGAACAACGAAGAAAGAGTGAGTGGATTTCATGAAGGTTGACAGACAATGCCGCACGGATCCCAGGGTAGCGTGGTTTAAATAGCTCAGGCCGTGATGAGGAACAGGTGTGTGCTCAGCTGAGGGGAATGAGCAGCCAGAGCAGACCATTACAATTTGGCAAAGGAATATCCCCAAATGACAGATTTATGGTTGATATAGTCCAGGCGGGGAAGTCAAGATTCTTCAGTAAACAATCAGACAGTTTCAAAGTGCCATCTGGTGGACGACTCAGGGATATTTATTTTTTTCTCTCTCCCTACAGTGGAATTTCTGAGTTATGGACAAATGAATTAATTCATATTCTTTCTCTCAAGACAGCATCCGTTACTGAAGACATGGCCGAACCCTGTGTTGGACAATTGTGGTTTGAAATGCTTTTATTGATATGATTTGATATGTGTTGCCTTATTTTCAGGAAGAAAGCAATTTTTTGCATGCTTACTATCACAAATTAATCACAGTTACAATGTAGACACATTGTTTGTTCCCTTCTTATTGAGTAGAATATCAGAATCAGAATCAGAATCAGCTTTATTGGCCAAGTATGCACAACACATACAAGGAATTTGACTTTGGCTAAAAACTTGCTCTCGTTGTTCAGGTGTAAGATTTAAATAAGATTTAAATAAGGATTCAACGACAACAGAGTATGTACAGTAAATTACAGTCTGTCCATGTTTCTATAAAAGGAATATCTTAGTTACTAAAGTTTAAAGAATTGATGCTTTAGTATACAGCATATATGGGTTTTATGAGGATCTCACTTCTCATATCGAATCTCTCCCCCTCCTCTTTCTACTGGGAGACCCACAGAGCCCTGAACTTTGAAATGACCAATGGGCTTGTAGCATGACCTTGAGTTCCAATTAATAAATTATTCTTTGCTGAAGATTTTTTTTTTCCAACTCAGAAGTCTGGCTTTTGAGACTGCTTCACTCACCCAAGAACTACAGCTGTAACCCTATTCATTGGCCATAAAGTGGAAGTTAATCCCTTTCTCCAAGACTCTTTGGCAAAGGAATGTTCTAATTGACAGTTTTATGATCGACATAGTCAAGACTTTGGAAGCCAAGACTCTCCAGTAAACAACCTGTTTCACTGTGCCATCTGGTGGACGAATCAGGAATATTTAACTTTTTCCTCTGCAGTGGAATTTATGCCTTATGGACTATGAACTAACTCATATTCTTTCTCTTAAGACAGTTTCTGCCAACAAAGACCTGATTGAACTCTGGGACGGACAATGGGTTTCAAATGCTTTTATTGATATGATTTGATTTGATATGACTGTGATATGTTCTGCTATTTTCAGGAAGAAAATAATGTTTGCATGCTTATTATCACAAGTTAATTACAGTAGATGTAGATGCATTTTATGCTCCTTTATTGAGTAGAATATCTTAGTCACTAACGTTTAAGGAATTTATGTTTTTTTCAGCAACACGTGTCTTAAAAGGGTGTCTCACTTCTCAGATCAAATGTCTCTTCCCCTCCTCATTCTTCAGCAGGCCATAGCTGCACTTTAACTGACCAATAGAGTTCAAAGCTTCATTGCATTTCCCTTTTTAGGTCGAGTTTATGATCCTTGTTGGAAGAAACTCAAATATAATTGGGCCACCTCAGGTCTCATGAAGTTTTGGGACCACCCTGCAACACTAGAGAAAACTTACGTTTTATTGGTCTTTGTTCAGAGTCTGCTTGGGTGTGGTTGGCCAAAGGCTGTGAGCAGCTTTCTCTGCTTCTCCAATTTTTCTCCCATCTTTTTAAAAAAGGGCCCAGAACCTGTCATGCTCTGTGTAAATCCTGTTTCTTTTCTTTAAAATTCATTTTTCTTATTTTATTCTTCTTTTTCTATAAATCATTGTGCAAGAAGATTTTGTTTAATTTTTTTAAAGCTTAAACCAACTCATTTAAACCACCAACATTGGAAGAAATGAGTTTGTGATGTAATTTGACTTTCTGATGAGACTTTGCATTGTAAACTAATTCCTTCTTCAGTGCATCAGAGAAGACCTCACTCTGCCTTCTGGAGACCAGCCTTTGTGATCCCGGGAGGAGGCCATAACAGTGGTAAGGACCCACGCTGGTCCAGTGAAACAGAATCCAGTGGACCCGCCTGCTACCCATTGGGACGCAAAGTTTCTGCGGCTGACGGTCTGTTATGTAGTTTGCACTTGTCTTCAGAATCAAATCCCCAGGCTGGCAGGGGTTGGAACCTTTCTGTGTGGAGTTTGCATGTTCTCCCTGTGCTGTGTGGGTTTACTCCGGGAGCTCCGGTTTCCTCCCACAATCCAAAGACATGCATGCTAGGTTAATTGGCTGTTCTAAATTGTCCCTAGATATGTTTCCTATAGGCCCTTAGAATAGAGGGTTAGTACTAGTGAAAGCGCTTTGAGTGGTCTTTGTGACTTGAAAAGCGCTATATAAGTGCAGGTTAGTTAGTTAGTAGTTAGAATATTCCTGATATAAGTTTTTGAACCTAATTTTATGCAAACACCCATCAGAATCTCAAAATGCATGTTGTCTTTCATTAATTACCTCCGCCAGGCCGAAAAGGCCAGGAGGAGGTTATGTTTTTGCCGGCGTTTGTCTGTGTGTTTGTTTGTCTGTCTGTCTGTCTGTTTGTCTGTTGGTTAGCAAGATAACTCAAAAAATCTTGGACGGATTTCCATGAAACTTTCAGGCGTTGTTGGAAATGGTACAAGGAAGAACTGATTAAATTTTGGGGGTGATCCGGTTCACCGTCTGGATACAGGAATTTTTTAAACCATTTTTCATTCAACACTGTGACATACAGCCATTTTCAACATGTGCGCAGGCGCAATGGAGGGCGCTGGTCGTCGTGTCTGCAACACAAACTCTGCGTTCTTCAACGTTTTAGGCACAAAAGGACGCGGAAAACACTGCTGGCCTGGGCCCGCCAGCGTGCAACTGCAAAACCTCACACGGGCAGCTGTCCGCCGACGGATTCTTTGGCAGAAATTCCCCGGCCAGCCATAGGAGCTGCGCATTTGGCAGAAATTCACCGGCCAGCCATAGGCGCTGCGCAAAAACGAGCTCTCTGCCGGCGAAGCTTCTAAATTCTCGTTTGCCGCAGAGCGCAACCCCCAAAAAAATAATATTGTAGCGAACTCAATATGAGCACCCTACTTGGCTTGCCAAGTGGGTTGACCCTATTGGCGACACAGGTAGAGTGCGGGACTCCGGAGCGGGAGGCGTCAGTTCGAACCTCCCGGTGGGACGTCGCCATGTCGAGCAGCACGTTACAATATAATATAAAACCCACGCCAACCTGTCTACCAAATTTGCATCCGTCAGTGGAGGAGATGGACACAACAGCAACACTTCAGTTTATTACCTCCGCCAAGGAGGCAATGCTTTTACTACTGAACCACTAATCCTATCACTATCAGATTGATTGTCATTGATTAATTGTGTGTTTATTGCACTGTCCCTGTCAAATAAACAAATAATCATTGTGAATCCAATTGCTAGTCATATGTTTACATGCTCAAGGAATCTGAAAACGTACACACAAACACTGTATGGGGGGAATTGTGGCACTTGGCGGAGGTCTGCGCTCTCCGAGTGCTTTTCTAGTCTATGTTCTTTTTTCAGAGTAAAACAGATTTTCTATTTTTTTATAAAGTTAATTATCATTTTCTTCATACAATTGCATACACTTTTCTCAACCAATGCTATTTTATGGTTTTCCAATTTCCAGTATACTGACAAATTAAACTATGCTTCATGTGGTTCCACAAATGCTTGATTCATAAGTAACTCAGTAACAGTCTATGATGCCCATGATACATATAAATTCTCTGTTTTAAAGTTATGCAAATATATTAACCTATTCTGACATTTCTTATTAAATCATTGAAAGACGTATGGGAGTTATTGTTTGATTTCATGTCCATCTTCTTGATCATCAGAGACAAGAACTCACACAAGGGTTTATTATGAGACTGATCAAATATTTTCAATAAGATTATTAACTAAGGCTTAATTTACCAATTGCTAACTTCTTAAGCTTAAGTCTTAGTGCATAAGAGTTTCCACCTCTATAAAACGTGGATGGTGCCCTAACGAGGAAATGAGTGTGATGAAAGTAAATCTTCGTTCCTACTCACATTCATATTTACACTAATACGTGTACCAACATTAAATTACCTATAAAACCCTTTAATTTCACTACATTTTATGGTGCTGCCCGATTGAGGCTCTGATGAAATCTGAAATGGACATGAAATTATGATTTCATAAGCTGTGTGGTATAGTTTGATCTCTTGCATGAAAGAAACTTTTTTTTTCCTTCTCTGTATCTGGCTGCCCAGCCAGGTGAATGTGTTTGGCCCCCCTTGCTCTTATCAACTCAGTGTGTGTGAGAGTACAAAAGGGGAGAAGGTGAATTCACACCCCATTTGCCCCACTCAGCCGAGTGTCTGTGTGTAGAAGTGCAAGGAGGAGGGGTCGTAGACCCCCGCTCGCTACTCCACTGACCAGGCTGTTTTTTTTAAAGCATGCTATAACTTCAGTAAAGCATTATTACATGCTGAATAATTAAAATAGGCTTGGGAACAAATAGTGAAGCAATCCTATTTGTTTTCCGTGGGTTCAAATCCACAGGAGAAGGAATCCCTGTGGAAATCAATTGAACTATGAATAAAGAATGAATAAAGTTTTAAGGAGATTTAAGCTCTCCCGCTTTTGAAAAACAAGGCGTGCTTCATTGTCGTGAGGACAAACACGCCCACATCCGCGCGTCACTAAACGGCTTTACACTGCGCATGTGTAGGATCAGCCGAGCAACGCCATCTTAAGTCCACTTAAAGTGAAGTGCCCTTAGCCGCCATCTTAGAGTAGAGACCCTGGACCCTTAGTGACGTCATTGGGTTTCCTCTTCCGGGAATGCAGAGAAAAACTGCCTCCATCTTGTGGTCAAACATAGGGACTACATCTTTTATTTAAACTTTTAATCTTTAAAGCCGATTTATAACCAAATTAAGTCTTCAAATTAACTTCAAAGCAATCCATATCATTCGGAATACACTAAATTTAACACCAATTTAAAGTTTCTATGCAAAAAGAAGCGACAAAGAAACTTGTTGGCTGTTGAAAGCTTTCCCAGTGGTGGACTCCACTCACTGCATAGATATACGTCAGGGAAGACGTTGTCAGTGAAGTTCGAGTCAGAGTACTATTTTCTCTACTTTTGTTTGTTTTTATTGATTTCATTTTTCATTTTTTCATTTTTTATCTCTGTTTGTTGTTACTAGTCTTTGTTTGCTGTTAGCTTGCTATTGGCCTCGCCTAAAAGCCTGTTCGGACGCGCGAGTAGGTCCGATCCCCGGCTGGGCTGCTTTTTACCAGGCTAGGCTTCCTGCTAGCCTGTTTTTAGCTTTTTAGCTGTTTTTAGCTAACTTTCAGCTAACTTGTTTTTAGCCATTTTAGCTGTTTTTGGCTAGCTGGTGGGCTATCCATCCATCTCATCGCCTGGAACGCCATGGCTACTTCTCTGACATTTACCCACTGTTTATCTCTCCTCGGTAAGGTCTCTGAGTTGGAAACGAGGCTCTCCAACCTTTATAAGATTCAGGAGGCCAAAGACCACCTCGACACCATCATTCTTGGGCGATCATCGGCTCCGGCTACTGACTCGCAGCTGGCAGAGACGGCTACTTACTTGGGTGAGCTAAGCGCTTCTCCATCTACCTCTACTCCTGCTCCAGCCTCTGCAGATGTCCATGACCACAGCAACAAACACTGGTTTTGTCTCGGGGCTAAACCCAAAGCTTTGGTTGGTCCCTCTCATCCTCCATGTGCGCCCTGGACCTTGGTTCGACCAGCTAACAACCATCGTCAATCGACCAGAATGGGCCGCGCCTCTTCTCTTCCCGTGTCCTTGGAAAACAGATTTGATATCCTTTCCCTGGAGGATTTTCCCCACCTGGACACTGGCCGTCCGCCCGTGGACGCCCCTCATCCTCCCTCCTCTCCTTCAGTGGTGGCTCATGTCCGCAAACCCCGGATAAAGACCACCCTGGGTGTGTCAAATTACACACCAGCTTCAGGTAGAAGAGAGCGCATCACCCCGCCTTCGCAACAACAACATCACCCACTACAAAATTACTCTCCTTGTCAGAATCCACCGACAAAACCCCCCCAGACGACACTGGTAATTGGTGACTCGATCATGAGGAACGTCAGAAGCAGGTACTGCATCACTCGATTTTTTCCCGGGGCTAGCGTCTCTGACATTGAGGCTCTTATCCCTGACCTGCTAAATGAATTCCCCCACGTACAAACTGTCATTGTGCATGTGGGATGCAATAACATCCCAGATGAAGCGTCTGAGATTTTAAAAAGTGACTTCAGGAGCCTTCTGTCCACCCTTATGAACTGTGGCACCTCTCAGACGAGGCTGCAATGGTTTTAGCAGAACCCTCAGTCTTAATTCTTGGCTATGCTTTACTTGTCCTATTTTTAACATTGGTTTTGTTGACAATTTTAAGTTATTTTGGAACCGCCCATCACTTATGAGGCCTGATGGCATCCACCCAAATAGACTTGGTGCACGTGTTTGAAGAGACAATCTATTCTATTCCATTCGATGTTTTTTGGTACAGTGACTGGGTCTTGGCGTGTTTACTTGCTCTGAAACTTCTGGGTTTGCCAAACTGCCCTTTTTTGGTTCTGTTCCCTCTTCTTGTATCGATCCCATTAATTCAGGTGGTCTTTACCATTTGGATCAGCCTTTGATTTATAATCCTACAGAGATTGTGTCTTGTCTCCCGTTGCCCTAAATATTGTAACCCAACTTGAAAAATACATGCACTTCTGCTGCTCCTCCTCATCCACCACCTTTCAACTTTGCCCCTGTCTCCTTCCTCAGAGAACCTTTTTCTTCTCCCTCTAAAGTTAATAAAAAAGTTAATAAAAATAGAATGCATAAACATCCCAAATTGCTTAAAGAAAATGTTGGTAAAATTCAAATCCAGCCTCAAGTCCCAAAAATTAATTTTAGGGACTTGAGGCTGGATTTGGCTTCTGTTCCTCCCCAAAATTTAAAAATTAAATGTGGTCTATTAAACATTAGGTCTCTAACTACTAAGTCTCTTCTGGTTCATGATCTATTAATCGATCATCAGATCGGTCTACTATCCCTCACAGAGACCTGGCTCGGGCAAGATGATTATGTTGGTCTGAATGAATCAACTCCCTCTGGGTATTTAAACTGTCATAACCCCAGAGGTTCTGGTCATGGTGGTGGAGTGACGGCAATTTTCCATTCTAAATTACTAGTTAATGTTAAGCAAAAATTATATTTTAATTCCTTTGAAGGTTTGGTCCTCAGTGTGGTGCTTGTTGGCAATCTTGGCTTGAACCCAATTCTCTTTGCCATAGTTTATCATCCCCCCTCGGCCTATTCAGAGTTTCTATCGTAATTTGCCAAATTTTTAGCTGATTTAGTGCTGAAATCCGATAGAATAATTATTGTAGGGGACTTTAATATACATGTCGATGTAGAGAGTGACTGTCTTAATAAGGCATTCAATTCAATTTTAGACTCAATGGGGTTTTCCCAGAAAGTAAAAAATTCTACCCATCATTTCCACCATACATTGGACCTTGTTTTGACTTATGGTATAGATATCGAAAATTTGGTAGTCTCTCCTCATAATCCCGTACTGTCTGACCATTGTCTGTTGATTTTTGATTTCATTATCTCTGATCATTTGTTTCCTAAAGAAAAATACTACTACAGCAGATGTCTTTCTGATGACGTTGTTGCCAAATTTTTGCAGATTGTCTCCTCTGTGCCATGGGTCAACACAACAGAAACAGAAATAAATGATGGAGAGTCTGCTCCATTCGTGATTGATAGCATGGTTGATGGTGTTACTGCCTCTCTGCATCGGACTCTAGATTTGGTAGCCCCTTTAAAAAAGAAAAAGTCTAACCAGAGATTTCTAACCCCTTGGTTTAACTCAGAAACTTGTGGCTTAAAACAGAAAACTCGTCAATTGGAAAGGAAATGGCGTTCAACTAATTCAGATGAATTCTACTTAGCGTGGAGAAATCATTTTTTAATCTATAAAAAATCTCTTAGAAAAGCTAGATCAAGCTATTATTCTGCATTAATAGACGCAAACAAGAATAACCCCAGGTTTCTCTTCCAACACTATAGCCAGGCTTACAAAGAGACAGGAGTCGGTCAATCCTCGCATCCCTACTGAGCTTTCTAGTCAGGACTTTCTGAACTTTTTCAATCTTAAAATTTTATCTATGAGAGATGAAATCAGTCAGATTCTTCCTACCGTAAACTCAAGTACATTAACTACTACAACTCCCTCAATTGATATCTGCTTAGATAAGTTTACTCCAATCGACCTCTTAGAGTTGGATAAAATAATTTCCTCATCTAAGTCTTCATCTTGCCTTTTGGACCCTATTCCTTCCAGGTTATTTAAAATTATCTTCCCAACTGTTGGTAGCCGTATTCTTCTTATAATTAATTCTTCTTTAACTCTGGGTTATGTACCACTGGCTTTTAAAACTGCTGTAATTAAACCCTTACTCAAAAAACCGACGCTTGATCCGGGAGTTTTGGCCAATAATCGACCAATCTCTAATTTGCCTTTCATTTCAAAAATCTTGGAAAGAGTTGTTGATGCGCAATTATCTGACCATTTGCAGGGAGTTGGTTTGTTTGATGTGTTTCAATCTGGGTTCAGAGCTCGTCACAGCACTGAAACTGCCTTAGTGAAGGTTGCTAATGACCTCCTGATCGCATCTGATAATAGACTTGTTGTGGAGAGTGTAAATAACGGAGGCAGATTTATGCAGCAGACGACTTTATTCACTCTCACATCAGCCATACACAGAAAAAGCATATCTCAATACACCAGGGGTTCTCCTTTTATATCAACCGCCCATCTCACATCTGCATGACATCTCGCATCACAATACATTCATCCCATCTCCCCCAACTCCTTCTTCTTGATACCTCACCGTAATCTCCATAACCATTGTCCTTCTCTGTTTACCCTCTGCATCCAGTCTGAGATGATTAACCCAGCCTCTACACCGCCCCCCTCCAGAATCTCAGACCGAGTTTCAGTCCTCACGTCCTTTTGGCTTCAGTCTCCTCCCATATCTGCTGTAATGGGGGTTTACCGCCTCTGCAGCGCTGCTGTGCTGGCGGGGGGCTCCTGGGGGTGTGTCTGTCTGCGGGTGGGCCATGGCGAGGAGGGGGGGACCTTCGACTTGCCTGTGTGGCTGCTCTGATGAATTGTTTACCTGGGGAGTTCTCAGTGGGGGTCTTCCACGCCGAGGGGCCCGAGCCAACAGCACTTGCTCGTCTGCCACCACAAAGGCGGGCTTAAGTCTGTCTATGCATATTTTCTCCCAACGACCCCCCCAAGTCTAACAAGACTTGGGGGGTCCAGACTGGTCCAGTCTGGTCCAGACTGGTCCAGACTGGAGCGTGCACACGTCCGTATCGCCAATCTGCTCTGTGGCCATGGCTGTATAATCTATCCCCATGCAGACCGGGGCCACTACTGCGCGTGAGAGGCAGTCCGCCACCACATTAAGTTTACCTGACACATGCTGAATATCGGTCGTAAACTCCGAGATCGCGGCCAGCTGTCTCTGCTGCCGGCCCGACCATGGTTCCGAAACCTTGGCCATCGTGAACGTTAGCGGCTTGTGGTCCACGAACGCGATGAAGCTGCGCCCTTCTAGCCAGAACTGGAAGTGGCGTATGGCCAGATGGAGAGCCAGCAACTCTCTGTCGAACGCGCTGTATTTACGCTCACTGTCGCGCAAAGCCCTGCTGAAAAAAGCGAGTGGCTGCCAAGAACCGGCAACACGTTGCTCCACGACGGCCCCTATGGCCACGTCCGAGGCGTCGGTAATGAGCACTATCTGGGCCACCGGGTCCGGGTGCGCTAACAGTGCGGCGTTTGCCAGGGCTGTTTTAACCTCAGAGAATGCCTGCTTCCGCTCCGGAGTCCATTCGACTCTGTCCGTGGGTTTCCGTTTCTTGAGCGCGGCGTACAATGACTGCATGAGTTGAGCTGTACAGGGGAGGAACCAGTTATAAAAGTTAACCATCCCCAAAAATTCTTGCAGCGCCCTGACCATCTGAGGCCGGGGAAAATTTGCCACGGCGCACACTTTGTCGGGCAAGAGTATCGCTCCCTCCGGTGAGACGCGGTGCCCCCAAAAATCAATCCCCGTCACGCCGAACTGGCATTTCGCCAGGTTGATTATTAACCCGTGCTCCTCCAACCTCCGGAAAACCGTCCTGAGGTGGGTTACGTGTTCGTCCTCGGACGCACTGGCCACCAGGATGTCATCCAGGTAGACAAACACAAACGGCAGATCGCACAACACCGCATCCATCATGCGTTGGAATGTCTGTGCCGCTCCTTTTAATCTGAAGGGCATGTGTAAAAACTCAAACAAGCCAAACAGAGTTATTACCACTGTTTTGGGTATGTCCTCTGTGCGCACTGGGACCTGGTGGTAACCGTGGACCAGGTCTATTTTAGAAAAAATGCGTGCCCCGACGAGGTGAACGGAAAAGTCCTGAATATGGGGAATCGGGTAGCGGTTGTGCGCTGTGGCGTTATTCAACCTGCGGAAATCTCTGCACGGTCGCCACGATCCCTCGGCCTTAGGGACCACATGTAGCAGGAATGCCCATGGGCTGTTTGAGCGCCTGATGATTTTTATTTTTTTATTTTTTTTTTGTTACTTATTTGTACCCGTAGGTAGATTTGGTTTGCAGTCTGGTGACAAGCCACCGGCTGCTGGTCGCTGCGTGCGCGAGCGCCCTAAACCTACATGTTTTTGGTGTGTGGGAGGAAACCGGAGAAATCCCGGAGTAAACCCACGCAACACGGGGAGAACATGCAAACTCCACACAGCTCACTGTTGGTCGGGGGCTGGGATCGAACCCACGATCTCATGATCCCCGCGATCCCCCGGCCGAGGGCAAAACTGTGCTGCCACAGTGCTAAACCACTGCGCCACTGTGCACCACCGTGATGCCCAACTTTTCCAAGTTGGCAAACTTCTCGCGCGCTATGGCCAGTTTAGCTGCGTCCAGGCGCCAAGGTCGTGCGAAAACGGGCGGCCCAGTGGTGGTGATAAAGTGTTCCACCCTGTGTTTAGTGCTGGCTGCCGAAAACGTCGGGACCGTGAGTGCTGGGAACTGAGTGAGCAGTGTGTGGAACGTACCGCCTGGAGCTGTGACGCTGGCTTGTGTTATTGGCCTGGCCCTCCGAGCTGTACAGGGGAGAGAATCAAAAGACATTGCATTAACCATGCGTCTGTTAACAACATCGACTAGCAACCCATGTGCACACAGAAAATCAGCTCCCAGGATTGGGAAACTCAATGCCGCTATGACAAAAGTCCACTCGTACATTTGGCCATGTAGGGATAAAGTCAGTGTTCTCTCACCAAAAGTCTTAATGTCTGAGCCGTTTACTGCTACCAGCCCATGGCCGCTAGCTCCCGCTAGCCGGTCAGCATAGGACGGCAGGATGATGCTCTTCTGGGTGCCGGTGTCTACGAGGAACCGTCTCCCCGAGTGCGAGTCCGTCACGTAGAGCAGCTTGTTCTCTTCACTGGCGGTCGCAGCTGCTACCAACTGCCGGCCTTGGCGTTTCCCGAACGCTTGAATTGGCACGGTGGCACACGTCTGCGTGCGTTCTCTCCAAAGTGGCGGTGGTAGAAGCAGAGCGTGTCTCTCTGGCGCTCCCTGGCCCCTGCTGCCGCTACCGTTGGCGGCTCCTCGCCTCCGCTGGTTGTGTCGCTGGGTTCCGGCACCGCCACATTCACTGTGAGGGCTCTGGTGGTGAGGATGATCCAATCTGCCTCCTGGGCTAGCGCACGGTAGTCACGCGCGGCCAGCAACGGCGAATTGGCCAGGATCAGTTCGACCGCCGACCCACCTCCTAACTCGGAGTGCCTCAGGAGCCTCTCTGCTCTCTCGCAGTCTGAGAGTGTGTAGCGCCGGGTCAGCGCGGCCTTGAGAGCCCCGTATTTGTCGTGGGCTGGAGGCTGTTGGAGCAGGCTCGCTACTTGCTGAGACGTGCGAGTGTCCAGCGCTGTGACCACATAGTAATATTTGGTGTCGTCTGCCGTTATTCCCCGGAGGGCGAACTGAGCCTTGGTGTGGTGGAACCAAGACCGCGGGTCGTGCAGCCAAAAGTCTGGTAGTTTGACCGAAACAGCGCATGCGTTGCTGGGGGTTCTCGTCCGGGCCGTCTCTGGGATGCTTGCCGCGTCGCTGGGGCTTCCCGTCAGGGCCGACTCCGGGGTTCTTGCCTCGTGTTCCATAATTCGTCAAAGGGTCACCAGTGTGGAGAGTGTAAATAACAGAGGCAGATTTATGCAGCAGACGACTTTATTCACTCTCACATCAGTCATACACAGAAAAAGCATGTCTCAATACACCAGGGGTTCTCCTTTTATATCAACTGCCCATTTCACATCTGCATGACATCTCGTATCACAATACATTCATCCCTTCTCCCCCAACTCCTTCTTCCTGCTACCTCACCATAATCTCCATACCCATTGTCCTTCTCTGTTTACCCTCTGCATCCAGTCTGAGATGATTAACCCAGCCTCTACATTGTCTCTGTTCTTGTTCTTTTAGATCTCAGTGCAGCCTTTGACACTATCGATCATGCCATTCTACTTGATAGATTAGAACACTTTGTTGGACTGAGTGGAACTCCGTTGCAGTGGTTTAGATCTTATTTGTCCGATAGATTTCAGTTTGTTCACATCAGTGATGAATTTTCTTCCAACTCTAAGCTTAGTCATGAAGTTCCACAGGGATCTGTGTTGGGCCCTACTCTTTTTAGTTTATATATGCTCCCGTTAGGCAATATCATCAGAAAGCACTGTATACATTTTCACTGTTACGCAGACGACACACAACTATACCTGTCAATGAAGCCCGAAGATTGTAATCAATTAGCCAAGTTAGATGCCTGTCTTAAGGACATCAAAGCTTGGATGACTTGTAATTTTCTACTATTAAACTCTGATAAGACTGAAGTCATTCTTGTTGGCCCAAAACATCTTAGAAATTCCTTTTCAAATTATGCCCTTAATTTAGATGCCGCCACTCTCACTCTGAACAGTTCTGTGAGGAACCTTGGAGTTATTTTTGATCAAGATTTGTTCTTTAATTCACATATTAAAACTGTTTCTAAGACTGCCTTCTATCATCAGTGCAATATTGCCAAGATCAGGAGAATCTTGTCTCTGAATGATGCTGAGAAACTGATTCATACCTTTGTCAGCTCTCGATTAGATTATTGTAATTCGTTATTATCTGGTTGTCCTAAAGTATCCTTAAAAAATCTTCAGTTGATTCAAAATGCTGCTGCTAGAGTTTTAACTGGTTCTAGAAAAAGAGATCATATCTCCCCGGTTCTGTCCTCCCTTCATTGGCTTTCCATAGAATTTAGAATCAAGTTTAAAATCCTTCTTCTTACTTTCAAAGCTCTTAATAATCAGGCCCCCCAATATATAAAAGATCTGATATTACCTTACCATCCTAATAGAGCATTACGCTCCCAAAATGCTGGCTTACTTGTGGTGCCCAGAATCTCCAAAAGTACAATGGGAGGCAGAGCCTTCTGCTACCAAGCTCTTTCTCTCTGGAACCAGTTACCACTCTGGGTCCGGGAGTCAGACTCGGTCTCTGTTTTTAAGAACAGGGTAAAATCCTTCCTTTTTAATATAACTTACGTTTAAGGAGGGATTTTGTGTCTCTTAACCCCACTTTTGTTCTGTTGTTATTTGATCCATACTGCTGGTTGACCTCCAATAATGTACTTGGCATCTTACTGTTATGTTCTTTATGTCTGTCCTCTCCATCCGCCCTATCCCCTCACCCCCAGCCAGTCGCAGCAGATGACTGCCCCTCCCTGAGCCTGGTTCTGCTAGAGGTTTCTTCCTGCCAAATGGGAGTTTTACCTCTCCACTGTCGCTTAGTGCTTGCTCATAGGGGATCGTCTGATTGCTGGGTTTTTCTGAGACTGTGTGGTTTTTTCTGCACTGTGGCGCCACGAGACAGCTTCTGTTGTGATGTGGCGCAGTATAAATAAAGCTGAATTGATTTGAATTGAATTGAATATACATACAGTAGGAACATATAAAAGCATCCATATTACTAACTAACTAACTAACCTGCACTTATATAGCGCTTTTCTAGTCACAAAGACCACTCAAAGCGCTTTCATTAATACTAACCCTCTATTCTAAGGGCCTATAGGAAACAGATATCTAGGGACAATTTAGAACAGCCAATTAACCTAACATGCATGTTTTTGGCATGTGGGAGGAAACCGGAGAAATCCCGGAGTAAACCCACGCAACACGGGGAGAACATGCAAACTCCACACAGATCACTGTTGGTCGGGGGCTGGGATCGAACCCACGATCCCCACAATCCCCCGGCCAAGGGTAAACTGTGCTGCCGCAGTGCTAACCACTGCGCCACCGTGCAGCCATATTGTATTTAATCACTTATGTAACCACATATTGTAATATTTTAAGTTAAAAACAAACATATTTACACACTTAAGCAAAAAATTGCAAACTTTGAAGCTATATTTGTGTTTCATTTGCCGTCTTTAAATGTGACATGGTGTGATTCCCTTCCACAGAAAACCCATTTTAGCTTAAGGATTCTAATGCTGATGCTTACTCAAGAGTGATCTTAAAGTAGGGTTAAACCTGTGTATTTTAACAAAGAGATTTAGTGATTCACTGAATATTTATAATTTTTTTTTTAAATTTAGGAAACCACGTTAATCAATTAACACTTAAAAGAAGCTCTAAGTGTTATTTAAACTCATTGTGTCATCTCTTGGTTCATGTTTTCTCCACAGGAAAAGAAAAACATTTAACCAACTCGTATAATTTTTCCAGGATTTAAGAGGAAAGTCAAAAGGTGCAAACACTGATTATTCTGTAAATAAGAAATTTTATAGATAACAATAAATCAAGTCACTACTAGCATCAATTCTAAGAAATCCTTGGTCATCAAAATATTCAAACAATTCACTTGCTTCTAATCTGTAAATATTTAAAATATTTAATGCTTCAAATGAAAATAGGCTTTAACAAATAAAACAAAAGGAAAGCCTTAACTTTAAAAGAAAGTGGAAACTTAAATCTCTAAAGCATTGAGCCTCTTTTGTTTTGTATTTCTTTTTGTAAATAAAATTCTCACTTTCAAAGTGACATTTGGCAAAATTCCAAAGCTAGTTATTGATGACCATTCCAATATTAAGCTCTGAAAATCAAAGTAAAGAAGTCAGTCCACACAATTTAAATTTTTGTTTTGTTTTGTGAAACCCAAATTCAACTCAATTTCAATTCAACTTTATCTATCAACATACAGTTTCAACAAACAAATTAATTGAAATATCTCCACATTTCTAAATAATTTCAAAATTATACTACCCATCTTGCAAGCCTACATCTTGGAACAAAAAATAACTTTTAACTAACACAGTTGTAAAATAAAATACTCAAGGTTAACCCTTGTCTAACAAATTAACTATAATCAACAAGTTGAAATTTTTTTTTAAGCTAAATAACAACAACGGTAAAACATGATGAGTCAACGGACAACCAACCGATTTACCAAACTGGATGACCTTCAAGCAACACTGGAAGGATGGACTTCTGATTTTATTTCTAGCTTCACAACACGAGTCAAGAAAACACAGCCTGAAGATCTGAAGCAACTCACTGAAGAACTTTTGGATTACCACACTGAAAAGCCACCAGAAGGCAAGGACCTCACCAGTGTGTTGGGTAAGTTCGCACTAGCATTAGTCGCGAGATTAAAGGTAGCCGAGAACGAGCTAGCAAATCAACAATCAACAATCCTCTCTCTCCAGGAAGAGAACGAAACACTGAAAGAAAATTTGGAACAATCTCAAGAGAAGAACGACAAGACTCAAGTTCAACTTGATGAAGCATTACAAGATTTGGACCGTGCAGAGTCAAGAAATAAACAGTTGATGCATGACAATGACGTGCTTCAACAAGACAACAATGAACTTGAAGATGCCCTTCAAGACACAAAGAAGGAACTCAGAAGAGTTGAAGGTCAACTTGAAAATGTGAAGAATGACTACAAGGAATGTCAACTGCTCTTAAAGGAAGCACATGAACACTGGGACATCTGCCGCACTCCCTCCCCCGATTCCTGTTTCGAGTATGGACGACCGCGTGGACAGCGTGTGTGTGCCCCTTCAGACTGCAACCTTGACAAGATTGCGCAAAATGTCACAAAATTTGATCCAGGTCTTACGGGTTCACCTGATACCAAAGTCTATTTACAGGACATTGATTACTACCTACGTAAGTATCCTGATGCTACGGTTGACAATCGCATCTATTTGATTAAACTAACATCTAACAGGTCAGTATCAAAATTCATAGACAGACAGCCGGTAAACATCAAAGTGGACTACATGCTGCTCTGTGAAGCCATCGAAAAGGAGCTCTCTGACGACTGCCCACAGACAGGGCTAACTAACCACAGCCCTAGCCGTGAAGCAAGGACGCTCAGAGCCAACACAGGCCTACTACCAGCGACTCCTACTTGCATATTTCAGATCTCAAAATACACCAGGGATGGAAGAAGACCGCAATTTCAAGACCCTCTTCATCCAAAACCTCCATCCCACTGTGAGTCATCAACTTGGAGTTACAGCTAACCTAAGTTCAAGCTCAATAAGTCAGCTGAGAGTTCACACACTATGCATTCCAAAAACAGCAACAAAGCCGCAACAAGCACGCTGAGCATGCCACAGTGCTAGCTATCAGTGATGCATCTAACACCTTGGAGTTAGAAGGAGCCCCTTGCTCTACTCCACCTCCTACATCGCGAGTACATAAACAGCCAAAACATTTTTCCAGCCGACCTCATGAAGGTCAAAACCAAACTAGGTCCTCTAGATCTCACTTTGGACCAACTTTGCGAAAACCCGACTATTGTCGTAGACCATATCCACTGGATAGGTCACGAGAACACGGTACGGACTACCAGGATGACAGATATTCTACCTTCCACTGACCCTTGAAGACGTGATGTGTCAGGACGCTGTTTTAGACACCGCTGCGGACATCACTCTCATGTCACACAACCTTTTTGACAAACTATGTGTAGCCGCCAATCGCACTCACAAACATTTAAAACTGGAACCCTGTTCATTAGCCGTGTGACCATATGACCATAAGAACTGGTGCGTTAACGCCACGTTAGTATCTAAACACTGCTCTCCGTTGGCGGAGTTCCTTATCGTAAATTGTCGGCATTCTATCTGCCGAGGGAATTCACCAACGTGTTTGTAGCTGCTGTTTACATAGCTCCTAGCGTTAATGCTAAAGCTAATGCTAACGAGGCACTCGGAGAGCTGCACGATGCTATCAGTGAATTTCAAACTTCACACCCGGACAGTTTTGTGGTGGTTGCGGGGGATTTTAATCACACCAGTTTAAAGACTGTGCTCCCCAAGTTTAAACAATGTGTAGACTTTAAGACCAGAGGAGAGAATATGTTGGACTTGGTGTACACAAACTTTCCAGATGCTTATAAGGCAACATCTCGTCACCACCTCGGCCATTCTGACCACCTATCCGTGATGCTGGTGCCTGCCTACAAACCTTTACTGAAGTGCAGCAGGCCAGTAGAGAAACAAATCAGGATTTGGCTAGAGGGTGCAGCCTCAGCACTTCAGGACTGTTTTCTGCACACAGACTGGGAGGTCTTCAAAATAGCAGCCTCCCAGGGAGACAGGACAGATGTGGAGGAGTAAGCTGAAACGGTCACCAGCTACATCGCAAAGTGCACAGAGGATGTCACTATAGTGAAGACTATCATGGCACGGGGCAACTATAAGCCCTGGATGACTGCAGAGGTGTGCTCGCTGCTCACAGCCAGAGATGCAGCCTTCAGAGCGAAGGACAGGATCGCCCTCCGCTCAGCCAGGTCTGAGCTCTCAAAGGGAATTAAGACAGGGAAACGCACCGATGCGGAGAAAATCCAGGGACACCTCTGTGACACAAGGAACACCAAACGGATGTGGCAGGGAGTTCGGACACTGAAGGATTATAAGTCTAGGCAGGGGGTCGGGGATGACAATGCTTCGCTTCCAGACAGGCTCAACAACTTCTTTGCACATTTTGAAGCATCAAACCCGACAATCAGAGGGAGGGCTGGCCCATCTCCACCATCTGTTGGGCCAGCTATCATCATCAATGCAGCAGACACACGGAGGACCCTAATCAGGGTCAACCCACGTAAAGCTGCAGGTCCGGACAACATCCCGGGATGTGTGCTCCGAGACCACGCGAGCGAGTTGGCGGATGTCCTGACTGACATTTATAACATCTCCCTGAGTCAGGCCATCATTCCCAGATGCTTTAAGACCTCTACCATAGTACCGGTGGCAAAGAAACCAGTTGTGTCCTGTCTGAATGACTATCGTCCTGTTGCACTGACACCAATTGTGATGAAGTGTTTTGAACGGCTTGTCAAACCACACATCACAGCCTGCCTCCCTGCATCACATGACCTGCTCCAGTTTGCATATTGTTCAAACCGCTCCACGGAGGATGCTATAGTCACCACCCTGCACTCTGTCATCACCCACCTGGATCAGAAAGACACCTACGCCAGACTCCTGTACTTTGATTTCAGTTCAGCATTCAACACCATTATTCCCCAGAGACTGATGGAGAAATTACTCCTTCTTGGTCTGAACACCGCCACATGTCTCTGGATCCTGGATTTCTTGACTGAGAGACCTCAGTCTGTCCGTGTTGGAAATAACATATCCAACTCTATCTCGCTGAGCACCGGATCCCCTCAAGGCTGCGTACTCAGTCCACTGTTGTTTACACTTCTAACACATGACTGTGTATCCAGACACGAGGGGAACCAGATTATTAAGTTTGCAGATGACACCACAGTGGTGGGACTTATTCAGAGGGGTGAGGAATCAATGTACAGGGAAGAAGTTAGAGACCTGGAGGGCTGGTGCAGGGAGAACAATCTGGTGCTCAATGTGGACAAAACGAAGGAGATGATTATCAACTTCCGGTGGTCACAGCCTGAACACGTCCCTCTCAGCATCGACGGCCATTTGGTGGAGAGAGTGGAGAACATCAAGTTCCTCGGAATGCAGATCTCGCAGGACCT
The DNA here is from genome assembly GCA_020510985.1 of Pholidichthys leucotaenia. Lineage (NCBI taxonomy): Eukaryota > Metazoa > Chordata > Actinopteri > Cichliformes > Pholidichthyidae > Pholidichthys > Pholidichthys leucotaenia. The sequence continues at coordinate 343,840,318 of CM035837.1, read as the reverse complement.
GACCTGGAGCAAGAATTCCTTGGGGATCAGAAAGCGGGCCCAGCAGAGACTGCACTTCTTGAGGAAACTCAAACAGGCCTCTCTCCCCATCTGCATCCTCAGGACCTTCTACAGAGGTGTGGTGGACAGTGTTCTGACGTACTGCATTGCAACATGGTACTCCAGCTGCAGTATGTCAGACAAAAAAGCCCTGCAGAGGATAGTTAAGGGAGCTGAGAGGGTAATTGGCGTTTCCCTCCCCTCTGTCCAAGAACTTTTTCAGAACCGTTGTAGGAGCAGGGCACTGAACATTGTCAAGGACCACTCTCATCCTCTGCATAAACACTTTGAACTGCTGCCATCTGGCAAACGATTCCGGAGCATCAGAGGCAGAACCACCAGACTGATTAACGGCTTCCTTCCACAAGCTGTTAGGATGCTGAACAGTTGATCCAGAATCTTTCATACATAATACTGCACCTTATGGACATTATGTATATTATTTGTATATTATAGTTCTAGTTAGTTTTCAAGTATGTCTCAGGGATGTGTGAATGGCTGTGTTGGGGTGGGGGGTGAGGGTGTGTGTGAGTGTGTCTTAAATTACGTTCTTTTTACTTATATGGATGCCGAGAGAAACGCAATTTCATCTTGCCTGCACTACAGTTGTATGTACAGCAATATGACACTAAAGGTTGATTTGATTTGATATGCACTCACTAAAACAGCCCTGTTGGGTGTATCACTACTAAACATCTCCATTGGACCCATGACCTTGACACATCCAGTCTATGTGTCCAAACTTGACTCCATTCCATTGCTCGTTGGCAAAGACCTACTGAACCGTTTTGAGCCACTGATTGATTTCAAGAACCTCAAACTATGGGCTCAAACGCAACACCCTCACCCATTTGACCCAACAAGAACAACTGAATCACAATGCTTGGTTCCGGACACTTTGGACACCCCAAGTCTCACACAACTAGCACTGTTGGAACAACTGCAACCGACTGTAAGCAACCACAAAGACCAAGGTGAGTACTGTCCTCAAGAAGTCATAAGTCACCTTCAAATACAAGGTCAAACCAAAGACGTAAATGACCTTGAAAACTCAATGGCCGAGCAGAAAACTCCAAATGGCCCCCTTAAAACCTTTGACTCAACGTTGGTGTCACATTTTGAATCCCACCCACCCGCCCCTGAGACCTGCGTGGTCACAAGAGCCACACCAACCGACTCTCTAGACCCTCCGAAACCTCAAATTTTTGTGACGATGAACCCAACTTTTGCAAATGCTAGGCCCACATTTACTCAAGCTTGTGACCAAATGATCGATAAAACCATCAACCACCAGTCGGATACAACTGTACATGTGCTCCCCTATAATTTCCTTTGACATACCAAAATTGAAACCACTTCCTGCGACACAACTTCCTCTGCAGCTACATAATAAGATAAGATAAGATAAGATAAGATAAGCCTTTATTAGTCCCACAACGGGGAAATTCCAGGATTGCAACAGCACAGGGATAGCAACACTCAGAGCAACAATCAGAAGGCAAGAAAAAACAAGCAAGCAAGAGCAGCTAATATACATATGTACATATTACTATAAAATATATATATACACACACACACACACACACACAGACACACTGCAGAGCATTGTAGCTGGATGGAATAAATATATGAATATATGAACACACAGTGCAGAGCATTGTAGCTAGATGGAATAAATATGTAAATATATAAACACCCACAGTATGGAGCATTGCAGCTAGGTGGAATAAATATGCAAGTATATAAACACACACAGTGCGGAGCAATGTAGCTAGATGGAATAATATGTAGATATATAAAAACACAGTGCGGAGCATTGTAGCTAGATGGAATAAATATATAGATATATAAATATAAACACACCCAGTGCAGAGCATTGTAGCTAGATGGAATAAATATGTAAATATATAAACACACACAGTGCAGAGCATTGTTGCTAGGTGGGATGAAACAGCATAACCGTCTATTTAGTTATCCTACATGGTATGATTATGTGCCCATACATATTCTCACCCTCCATAGCGACCGGTATGTTCCTAGTTGTATGCCGGAGAGGACCATTGTGTAAGTCTATTGCATCTTTTGCATTCAAAAAAAAAAAAAACCTATTAGTTTGTTACGTCTTTTTGCTATCTCCGCGAGCAGCCCTGCTTAGGTTGTACAGTCTGACAGCCGTTGGTAGGAAGGACCTACGAAACCTCTCGGTTGTGCACCTGGGATGATGTAGTCTGCTGCTAAATGAGCTCCTCAGTGCATCCAGTATGTCCTGCATAGGGTGGAACTCGGACTCCAGCAGAGATGACAGTTTAGCCACCGTCCTTCTCTCTCCTATCTCCTCCATCGGATCAAGGCGTTGCCCCAGGACAGAGCTAGCTTTCTTAATCAGTTTGTTCAGTCTCTTCCTATCGGCTGCAGTAATGCCACTGCCCCAGCAGACCACTCCAAAAGTGATGGCTGATGCCACCACCGTGTCATAGAATGACTTCAGCAGCGCCCCTTGTACACCAAAAGACCTGAGTCTCCTCAGCAGGAACAGCCTGCGCTGTCCCTTCTTGTAGAGTGCGTCAGTATTGTGTGACCAGTCTAGTTTATTGTTCAGATGAATACCCAGGTACTTGTAGGATGTCACCATCTCGATGTCTGTTCCCTGTATATTTACTGGTGCTGTGAGGGGCTGCCCATGCCTGCGGCAGTCCACCACCAGCTCCTTAGTTTTCCTCGCGTTGATCTGGAGGCAGTTCCGATGGCACCAGTCCACAAAGTCCTGGATAAGCCCTCTGTACTCAGCTTCATCTCCGCTGGAGATGAGACCAACGATCGCAGAGTCATCAGAGAACTTCTGTAGATGGCAATGTGTTGTGTTGTGTGAGAAGTCCGCAGTATAAAGAGTGAACAAGAAGGGAGCCAGCACCGTTCCCTGGGGGGCCCCCGTGCTACTGATGATCGTATCGGAAACACAGTCCCGGGTTCTCACAAACTGAGGCCGGTTCGTGAGGTAGTCCAGGATCCATGATGACAGGTGCTGGTCCACCCCTGCGCGCAGCAGCTTGTCCTTCAGGATCATCGGTTGGATGGTGTTGAAAGCACTGGAGAAGTCAAAGAACATGATCCTCACCATATTCCCGGGCTTCTCCAGGTGGGACAGAGAACGGTGAAGGAGGAAGATCACCGCATCCTCCACCCCAATGCCATGCTGGTAAGCGAACTGGAGTGGATCCATCGCTGGTTCCACCAGGGGGCGGAGATGAGCAAGGAGCAGTCTCTCCAGGGTCTTCATCAAGTGGGACGTCAAGGCCACCGGTCTGAAGCTGTTCAGGTCTTTGGGGTGGGAAGTTTTTGGTACAGGTACCACACAAGATGTTTTCCACAGCTGTGGTACCCTCCCCAGTTTCAGGCTCATGTTGAAGATATACGTCACAATCCCACACAGCTGGTCTGCACAGGACTTGAGGAGCTTTGCGCTGATGCCGTCCGGTCCCGACGCCTTCCTCGCCTTGATCTTCCTCAGCTCCGTCCTCACCTGGGTCTTGGTCAGGGTCAGGATGGGGGGCTGTGTGTTGGGAGTGGGGGGGGTGTCGGTGGAGTGGGGAGTGGGTAGCAGGACTTGATTTCTTAGAGGCAGCAGTGGTTGTTGTGCAGACAGGGGGGAGGGCGGTTGGTCAAATCTATTGAAAAACAGATTCAGGTTGTTCGCCCACTCCCTGCCCCCCGTGGCCTGGGGGGAGGTATTCTGGAGCCCCGAGATGGTTTTGAGGTTTCTCCAGACCCCGCTGATGTCGCTCTGTTGCAGCTTGTCCTCCATCTTCTTCCTGAAGCTGTCCTTGCCTTCTCTGATCTTTCTCCTCAGCTCCCTCTGTACGGACTTCAGCATCTCCCTGTTCCCCAACCTGAAGATCCTCTTCTTCTCTCTCAGAAGTGTTTTTATCTCAGGGTTGATCCAGGGTTTGTTGTTTGAGTGACGCCGTATGGTCTTGGTGGGAACGGATTTGTCCACACAGAAGCTGAGGTAGCCCGTGAAGGTGTGAATGAGGCCATCGATGTCCTCACCATGTGGATCGCAGAGCTGCTTCCAGGCAGTGGCTTCAAAACAGTCCTTTAGAGTGTCCATTGTCTCCTCAGACCATAACTCCACAGTGTGCATGGCCGGAGGTTGTCTGTGCACTAGGGGTTTGTACACCGGTCGGAGATGAACCAAGTTGTAATAATAATGGCAATCGTATTCCTACTTCCGACGAACCATCATCACCACCGCCTAAAGTTCCTCGAAATCAGAGGGGGGTGATGACTGCCAATGGCTGTAACATTCCAGCTGCAGAACACAAAAGCATCGAAATGACATACAACGCTCCCAAGGCTGTATTTCAAAAACATTTGTACCGATTCGCCAAACGACACAAAGTGTACAACAACCAAAGACTCTCGCATGACAAACTGCAAAGGGGGGACAAGATCTTCCACCCCACATTTGTACCGCAAACACCAGAAATCAATCTACAGGAAAGGAAAAGCACTCCTGGATTCCTGCCCGAGTGGATGAATCCACACATTGTCAACAACAAACTTTGGCCACTCAAATGCCAAATCCAAGACCCCATTTTCAAATGGGCTCACCAAAATCAGAGTAAACTTTATCAAAACCCCATGGGACTTGTCGGGTACAACACTGTCAAAGTAAGTCCATAAATAAGATTAAAATCAGGCCTACATCTGAGAAATAACTGTTAGCCAACTATTAGCCTCAGGTACAGAGTCAAATTTCTCCAATCAGTTAACTGCGTCAAAAACTTCTAAAAAGAAAAAGGGTAAATTAAGTATCCCTTAAACTAATTTCAAAGGCCACTGTAAAATCTAACAAATTTCAATCAACTTACTAGTATCAAATAGTACACACAAAACATTCAACACCATTAGTTTGAGCTAACATCAAAATTTCCAATAAAGGTGAAAAACAATCTAAGGTTTAGAGTTCAATCTCTAAAAGAAATTGTTCCATCTCTGAGAATAATTTTCATTTGCCAATCAGGTATCTAAAGAAAAATCAACAAGAAGATTAAGATCCAAAATCACTCACTTTTATCTGTTTGCCATGATGATGGCCCTCCTGTTTTTCAGTTTAGCCATCTGCCTAGCAATCACACCTACTGGTACCCAGTCAGAACTGGGCCAAGTCAAGACAAAAAGTCAACAATCCTCAACAATTCTCAATAACAGCCTTATCATTAGAGCCTCTTGTTAGCCTTAGCACATCTATTGTTAACTCGGTCAACACCGTTACATCGAAACGCCAGGCCATCGAACCACAAACCGCTACCAAAATCTTACAAGACACTGTGTTGGTTTTGAATGCTTGATCTGAAGCTTCAGTCAAACTCAACAAGGTTTTGAACTCTTTGCTCTTTGTGTTAAAGGGTGACTATGCCCACACACAGCCAATGTCTATGTTACTCCCAGAGGTAGCTAGAAAAATTAGCTTTTCAGTTATCACTTTAGCAATGAACATGCTATTACATCATCTTATCCTTTTTGCAGTAAATCCAAATTTACTTCTCGTTGCCATTCAAAGAACGATGATGACATCCCACGTCCACTCAGTTTTTCTGAATCAAAGCTTTAAACACCCTATGGCTTGTACATCTGTGGAACCATGGTTTAGTCCAGCTAAACCAATTCAATTCGAACCTCCTTGAGTTACCTCAATATTGATTAGTCTAAATCTCTACCTCAAATATGAGTAATAATTTTTGTAATTTTGTTTTTGATCTGGACTCCTAAGATTTGAATACATGCATGCGTATATACAAATATATATTCTTTGCACTCTATTTAGATTTTTATGCACATTTAAACTACTTCTGAAATTTTGAATAGATATTTTACAGCAAACCCAAAACATTTATCTCAAGTATGTCAAAAAACACATACTTCTAGTTTACACTTTTGTAACCAGAATTTTTAAGTCTTTACAGGCATGTACAGGATTTTAGTATATCCTAGACAATTATACAATGTTTATATTTGGTCATACCCAAATTATTTTTGAAAGTTTCTAGAAGTTTTTCAGAAAACCAAATTTAAGGATCTACACTTAGGAATAGATACTGTTTACAAGCTTAAGACTTAGAGATATCAGAACCATTAGTTCAGCAGTTGGATCAAGAGTTGCCAAATTGGAATCTGATGCCTAGGATTGCTATCAACACTGACCAAAACTCACCGTCGATACCAAAGGGGGGAGCAGTAGCACCATCTTGCTTTGGCTCATCAATAAAATTATTCTTCAGCTTAAAGACATTGTTTCACCCAGGAAAAGGACAGTCAAGAACTGCTCTTTCATCCCAGGACCACAGCTGAACTAACATTCCTTTGTTAAACCAGTCTCCGGAATTCCTCCTAATGCATTTCCTCCTGAACATTTTATTGGCCAATAAAACGTGGACAAAGAACAGACCTTTGTGGAATGCCCCATATGGCCTACAAAATATCCACAGCTCAACATTGCCCTCTACTGGCAACTCTGGGACATGCTGGATTTAACCAGTGAACTTTCTGACTACATTCTTGTTACAAAACTCAATTCTCAACATTCTTTTTTTCAGGACACCATGGAAAAGCAAATGGACTCTGATGTTTGATATGGACAATCAGTAATAGGTTTGAAATATATTAATCCTTGATTTTAAATATGTGCATGCTAAAATGTTTAATGAATGTTTATTCTTGATTGTTAATTTAAAACCACTAGTTATAAAGTTGCATGAATCACTGAAGTAGGTTAGATTATATACATAAGTATACTGATGAATCCTCAGTATTGAAATCTGTCAGTATGTGAGGACCAGACCCAACATGTGCTGGGCTTCAGCTTTCTCAATATTATTGGTTGTTACAGACAAAAGGCTGTTTGTTTATTGGACTAAAGTTCTTAAAACCCACCCATGAAGGAAGACTATTGGTTTGAACTTTTGTCAATCCCCGTAAGCCCGCGAAAACTCGGCTGGAGTTATAAAGGGGAGAGACAACCTCTCTTCCCCCCTTTTTTTTCTCTTTTCCACTTCTTCTCGTCACTTCATGACAGATGACTGCAGAGCTCTCCTGGAGATCACTACGGAAGAACAAAAGACTTGAGATCTCTTCATTGCCACAGAACAATGGAGACTTCTCCCACGTGTTTTTTTGTTTTTCTTTAAATGTCTAGGAATTAATTCTTTTCTTTCCTGAGCTCAAATTCTAATTCAGAGTCAAACTCCCGCTCCTAGACGTCTACTTTTATAACTTTTTCCTGTTAACCTTTCTTTAAACTCACCGTTTTTAATTTTGACTTTATGTTTATTTTTATATTGACCACCTCCACCCTAGAAGCTAATTTCATCTCCACGAAGTCGTAGAAATCTTCTAATTTTGCTATTGGATCAGATTTTGTAATTATTCTTGAATTCCCTTCTGAGAAGCCGCAGATCCATGACGACGCAGCCCACCACTATGCGACACTGAAGAAATAAAAATGCCACGCTGTACCTCAGCCCATGTGATCAACACATCCAAATCTCATCTTGTGACAATAGACTGGAAAGCTGCCACACCTTGTTCGAATACCTGCTGGCCATATATTCTGGTTTTGGCGCTATCTACAAAAAAAAAAAAAAGAAAAACTTCGATGAGACGACGACGCAGAAGGATTTTTCAAAAACTTGGGTCATGTGAGCTGCAATCTTTATTCACCTGCTGAATAAAACGTCTGAGATTTGAGAATAATTCAGTATCTGATCAGATACAAAATTAAAGAGCAGTTAAAATAACTCTTCTTTTCATTAAAATTCCATTTTCATTTTCTGAAGAGTAATCCAGAATTTTGTGGTGGCTCAGTTGGTAGAGCATCCGCCCCACACCCGGGAGGCAGGGGTTCAAATCCCAGCCGGGTCATACCAAAGACCATATAAAAAAATGGTGCTTTCTGCCTTCTAGCGTGGTGCTCCGCATAATGGAATGGGGAAAGTAAAGTTACACACAGAGCTACCAGAGGACTGACCCCCCGCTGTAGCTTTCACTACTTACAGTGGCTGTGTGGTCTAGGGTCAGAGAAACGGAGATAGGTGCCGCCCATATACACCTTCATGGTGTGAAGGGATTAACTAACTAACTAACTAACTAATCCAGAATTTTCCATATAATTAGTTTAATTTTCCCCATTAATTTGCATTCAGTTTTCCATAATCCATTAACTTCAAACTGATCTAAATTCAGCTTACATTTTCACCCTGGTTCTGCAAATGTTCATATTGTTACTCTATCATTTACAAGTTTAATTTAATGATTAATGCAAATCATTTCCATGTCCTTTAATCATCATTCCCTTTAATAAATACAGTACGTGAAAATGAGAGAAGTTGTTGGGAATTTATTTCATTCTGAGTCTGGTTTCAAAGCCCCAGTATCAAATTCACTAAAATTTTGAGACTGATTATTAATTAATTTATTGAGTGATTAAACAGGTATAAAGTGAAATCAATGATCAAAGTGCTCATGAAAGAGGTGAGCTGGTGCCCCCTACGAGTGTTTATTAACTTTTTCTGTGTGTGTGAACCCGGAGTGAATCTCAGGTCCCGATACATTAATACAAATTAAATAATTGTTATACCTGATCATAATTATAAATCACTTACCCTGCGTTTCCTTTTTAGGCTGTTTATGGCTTCTGCTGAACAAACAAAGCTCAAATGTAATTGGTCCAGCTCAGTTTCCATGAAATTCAGTGAAATCTTGCCACATCCTAAAAAATCTGTCCCTTTGTTCAGGTTTTTAGGTGGTGGTCAAGCTGTAAGGAGCAAACTTCTCTGCTCTCCCATTTTTTCTGTCTTTTTAAGTAGGCCCAGAGTATTCCATGCTCTGTGAAAATTCTTTTTCTTTTCTTTAAAGTTCATTTTTCCTTATTTTAATCCTTTTCTTTAAATCACCGTGCAAGAAGATTTTGTTTTCTTCTAAGCTTAAACCAACTTATCAAACCACAAACATTGGAAGAAGCAGATCTGTGGTGTGTTTTGGTCCCAGTTTGACTTTCTGATTGGACTTTGTACAATAAACAAGTTCTCTTTCAGTGCATAAGAGGAGACCTCACCCAGCTTGCTGAAGAACAGCCCGATTGTGATCTCAGGAGCACGACCTTGTGGGAGAACCTGTCTATCAGCATCTCCATCAACAGAATCCACAGACATCCAGCTGAATCAAGGTTGGCACGTGGGGGCCCTGCTGCCACCAGGGATGTGATCTGACTCTGTGGCTGATGGTCTGTTGTTCAATTTAAACTTAATTCTGCAGACTATTCCTGGTGTAAGTTCTTTAAACTTAATTTCATGCAAACTCCTATCAGAATTTCAAAATGCATTTTGTCTTTTCATTAATTTCTGTTCCTTTTCAGAGTAACACCAATTTTCCTTTTTATAAAATAGTTTAATCATCATTTTTCTTCATAAAATTGCATCCACTTTTCTTAACCAGATGAACTCCGGGATTCCGCGGGCTGTCACATCTCTGCGTCGTAGTGCGTCTCAGAGTGCACTGAAAAAAAAGCTGCATTTCCGTTCTTCCAGTACAGACACAGCCGTGAACAGAAAGCCAAAGGAGTGTTTGATTGGTTTAGATTTGATTGACCTCTCATTCGACTAATAAGAGCCTTGATTTGGGTTTCTGAAACCTTGAAGAACCAATGACTGAAAACCTAGCAAGACGGACCTGCCTACCAATGACCGCGAATACAACGAGCCAATTGAAGCAGAGAAGTTCGACGATTGACGTGTCGTTTAGCCAATGAAATTCTGAATTCAGCAATACCTGACATGCCTTTGTTATGTGTTTATATTGCCATTAAAACACGTGCATCCCCATGCGTAAAATCTTTTTTGCCTAAGCTGCTGGGTGACACACATTGAGACCTGTGCGTAACGGTAGCATTAGCCACTCTCAGCCATTAGCCAGTCTTTTTTTATTACTACTGTTCTTATTTGTTTTGAAAAATGGTTCGCAAAAACCGCAATCATGGAAGTGGAGATGGTTTGACCGGGTCGGGTGACCAGAACCACGAGTCCGTAACAACTGGACCAGCTTCATGTTCGTCTGACAATGAGGAACAGATGTTTGCCAACGACACTGCGGTTGTGGACAGGTAAGTCTTATCATCTAAATTTTTCTTTATCGCTAAAATTGGTAATAAAAAAAACTTTTGACCAATCGCGGTAATTACAAGGGTCCTGCTTGGTGACGTTTTTGTGTGTGCCGTGGGGGGGGGGGGTATTTGTTGCTGTGTATATTGCAGAAAAATTTAATAATTTTTTAGTATAATTTTTATTTCACTGTAGGCTATTTTTTCCTGTAAAAAAAAAAGGAACTGTGCTGTGTATGTCTGGGTTATTATGCCTTTGCTTTACTGTGTAAATGTGATCTGGTGAAATGGAGCCCTGACCATGTGAGCACACTATTGTGAGCACCCCAGGTGGACCTCGGTATTCAATCTGTACATTTTCAATCCAGTGATTTACAAAGTGATTCATAATTTTCTAAAGCCTCATTCAGAACATTATAGTCCCACAGACTGGTTTTCATCTGGGGCAGCATTTATAAATCACTGGATGGAGAATGTACCTGTACATATACAGATTGGATTCCGTGGTCCATTTGGGGTGTGCACTTGGTCAGGGGTCCGCACTTGGTCAGGGGTCTAGTTGACCTGTATCTGTGTAAACTGGTGAGATAGTGAACTCTGGAAAAATTGGAGGGGGGAGAGGGTTGTTTTTGTGTGTACTTTAGTGAAATGTATTAATTTTTCGCATAATTTTTCTTACACTGTAGGCTATTTTTGCCTGTAAAAAAAAAAAAAACCCAGGAACTGTGTTGTGTATGTCTGGGTTGTTACCCCTTGGTTTTACTGTGCAAACTGCTGAGATAGTGAACTCTGGAACATAGCTTTCCAAACGTTCAAGAACGCCTTGTTACAACTTGAGAAAAAAAGCTGTGTAATATATTCATTTTTTGTGGCATTGTTACAAAATTTTGACCTGAGCTTGAAAACATTTGGTTTTACATTTCTGTTGTTTTCCAGCACATTTCACACAGCTGTATGTTATTTGCAAGCATTTATATCTAAAAAAACACCCAGGCGAACTTTATTGTCTTCAAAGTCAGTATGTTTAGATGATTGTTACTCAGTGGCAGGAGCACTTAGAGAGATTATGACTGTTTTGCCAAAAAAATCAGAGTGTTTTCTTTTAAATGAGACCAACCCCATGAAGATGCTGCAAAGGGTTGAAGATCAGCTTTTGATTTACTTTGGGCACGTTATTTTTAGGCGTTTTTGGGGAAATTGACCAGAGTTCAACAGGTTAACCAATGCTATTTCATGGTTTTCCAATTTCCAGTATACTGCCAAGTTAACTATGGTTTCTTTGGTCCCACAAATTTCTTTGGCAGTGCGGTGGCGCGGTGGCAGCACAGCAATTCACCCTTGGCCATGGGATCTCTGGTTCGATCCCAGCCCCTGACCAACCACCTGGAATTTGCATGTTCTCCCTGTGTCTGCGTGGGTTTACTCTAGGAGTTCTCTGGTTTCCTCCCACAGGCCAACTCCCCCCCCCAAACATGCAGGTTAGGTTAATTGGAGACTCAAAAAAAAAAGAAAAAAAAAGTGGTGTGTGTGTGAATGGTAAAGGGATATCACCGTACCATGGCTGCTTCATCCATCCAGGTGGATGCCCTCAATTTCCCCTCTGGGGATCAATAAAGTATACAAAATTAAAAAAAAATGTTTTGATTAATACGTGATGCTCAGTAACTCAATAACCATCTATGATAACCATGATACATGTTGAATTCTTTGTTTTAAAATCATCCAAATGTATTAACCCATTCTGACAATTCTTATTAAACTATTGAAAGACATATGGGAGTTATTGTTTGATTTTATGTCCATCTTCTTGATTATAAGCACACAAAAACTCAAAAGGTTTTTTTTGGTTTTTTAGACTGATTCATCATTGGTACAAATAAAGAATTGTTAATAAAATGATCCCCCTCATGGATCGTCGCCCCCTCATGGATCGTCACCTTATCATGGTGGGGGGGTTTGCGTGCTCCAGTGATCCCAGGAGCTATGTTGTCCGGGGCAATTTGCCTCTGATAGGGTCACCCAAGACAAACTGGTCCTGGGTGAAGGGCCAGACTAAGAACGATCCAACAGACTCTCTCTGATAAATTCTAGATCAAGGATTCAGTGTACCCCACCCGGTATGGGGTCACCGGGGCCCCACCCTGGAGCCAGGCTTGGGGGAGGGGCTCGAAGGCTAGCGTCTGGTGGCCGGGTTTCCACCCATGGGACCCGGCCGGGCTCAACCCGAAGGAGTTACATGGGTCCGCCCTCCAGTGGGCTCACCACCTGCAGGAGGGATCATGGGGGTCCGGTGCTATGTGGATTAGGTGGCGGTCAAAGGCGGAGACCTTGGCGGACTGATCCCAAACTTTCTAAACTGGCTTTTGGAACGTGGAATGTCACCTCTCTGGTGGGGAAGGAGCCTGAGCTGGTGTACGAGGTTGAGAGATACCGGCTAGATATAGTCGGCCTCACCTCAACACACAGCTCCAGTTCCGGAACCAGTCTCCTGGAGAGGGGCTGGAGCTTGGCCTTTTCTGGAGTTTCCCCGGGCGAGAGGCGACAAGCAGGGGTGGGTATTCTTGTATCCCCCCACCTTGCTGCCTCTATATTGGAGTATTCCCCAGTGGACGAAAGGGTTGCTTCCCTGCACCTTCGGGTTGGGAAATGGGTCCTGACCATCATTTGTGCCTATGCACCAAATGATGTTTCAGAGTACCCACCCTTTTTGGAGTCTCTGACTGGGGTGCTGGAGGGTGCTCCTCTTGGAGACTCCATTGTCCTACTGGGGGACTTCAATGCGCACGTGGGCAACGACAGTGAAACCTGGAGGGGGGTGATTGGGAGGAACGGCCTGCCCGATCTGAACCCGAGTGGTGTTCAGTTATTGGACTTCTGTGCTAACCACAGTTTGTCCATACCATGTTCAAGCATAAGGGTGTCCATATGTGCACCTGGCACCAGGACACCCTAGGTCGCAGGTCGATGATCAATTTTGTTATCGTGTCATCAGACCTGCGACCATATGTCTTGGACACCCGGGTAAAGAGAAGTGCAGAGCTGTCAACTGATCACCACCTGGTGGTGAGTTTGATCCGATGGCAGGGGAGGAAGCCATTCAGACCTGGTAGACCCAAACGTATAGTAAGGGTGTACTGGGAACGTCTGGCTGAGGCCCCTGTCCGGGAGGTCTTCAACTCCCACCTCCGGAAGAACTTCAACTACATTCCGAGGGAGTCTGGAGACATGGAGTGTGAATGGGCCATGTTCTCCACCTCTATTGTTGAAGCGGCGGCCCAGAGCTGCGGCCGCAAGGTGGTTGGTGCATCTCGTGGTGGCAACCCCCGAACCAAGTGGAGGACACCAGTGGTGAGGGGGGCCATTAAGCTGAAGAAGGAGTCCTATCAAGCTTGGTTGGCTTGTGGGACTCCCGAAGCAGCTGAGGTGTACCGGCAGGCCAAGCGGAGTGCAGCTCGGGTGGTTGCTGAAGCAAAAACCCGGGTATGGGAGGAGTTCGGTGAGGCCATGGAACAAGACTTTCGGTCGGCCTCAAAGAGATTCTGGCAAACTGTCCGGCGGCTCAGGGGGGGAAAGAAGCTCCCTGTCCACACTGTGTATGGTGCGGATGGGACACTGTTGACTTCGACTGGGGATATCATTGGGCAGTGGAAGGAATACTTCGAGGATCTCCTCAATCCCACTGATACGCCTTCCACAGAGGAAGCAGGGTTTGGGGATGATGGGGATGACTCGCCTATCACAGGGGCTGAGGTTGCCAAGGTGGTTAAAAATCTCCTTGGTGGCCAGGCCCCGGGGGTGGACGACATTCGCCCTGAGTACCTCAAGGCCCTGGATGTTGTTGGGCTGTCATGGTTGACACGCCTCTGCAACATTGCGTGGAGGTTGGGGGCAGTGCCTTTGGCATGGCAAACCGGGGTGGTGGTTCCTCTCTTCAAAAAAGGGGACCGGAGGGTGTGCTCCAACTTTAGAGGGATCACACTCCTCAGCCTCCCTGGGAAGGTCTATGCCAAGGTACTGGAGAGGAGAGTTCGGCCGTTGGTCGAACCTCGGATTCAGGAGGAGCAATGTGGTTTTCGTCCTGGCTGTGGCACATCGGACCAGCTCTTTACCCTCTCGAGAATTCTCGAGGGTTTGTGGGAGTTTGCCCAACCAGTTTACATGTGTTTTGTGGACTTGAAGAAGGCATTTGACTGCATCCCTCGTGGTTTTTTGTGGGGGGTGCTTCGGGAGTATGGGGTATCGGGCTTGTTGTTACGAGCTATTTGGTCTCTGTACGACCGTTGTGAGAGTTTGGTTTGTATTGCCAACGCTTGGTCGGAGTCATTCCCAGTGAGAGTTGGACTGCGCCAGGGCTGCCCTTTGTCACCGATCCTGTTCATAATTTTTATGGACAGGATTTCTAGGTGCAGCCAGGGAATGGAGAGTGTCATGCTTGGTGACCACAGGATCTCATCTCTGTTGTTTGCAGATGATGTTGTCCTGTTGGCTTCATCCAGCAATGACCTACAGCTCTTGCTGGGACGGTTTTGCCGCTGAGTGTGAAGCGGCTGGGATGAGAATCAGCACCTCCAAGTCCGAGTCCATGGTCCTCAGCCGGAAAAAGGTGGCTTGTCCTCTCTGGGTTGGGGACAGGCTCCTGCCCCAAGTGGAGGAGTTTAAGTATCTTGGGGTCTTGTTCACGAGTGAGGGGAAAATGGAGCGAGAGATTGACAGACGGATTGGAGCAGCATCTGCAGTGATGCGGATGTTGTACCGGTCTGATGTGGTGAAGATGGAGCTGAGTTCTAAGGCAAAGCTGTCAATTTACCAGTTAATCTACGTTCCTACTCTCACCTATGGTCACGAGCTTTGGGTAATGACCGAAAGAACAAGATTGTGGATACAAGCGGCTGAAATGAGCTTTCTCCGTAGGATTGCTGGACTCACCCTCAGAGATAGAGTGAGGAGCTCAGTCATCCGGGAGAGGCTCGGAGTAGAACTGCTGCTCCTCCACATTGAAAGGAGTCAGTTGAGGTGGTATGGGCATCTGATTAGGATGCCTCCTGGACGCCTCCCACTTGAGGTGTTTCAGGCACGTCCCACTGGGAGGAGACCCCGGGGCAGACCCAGGACTCGGTGGAGAGACTATGTCTCCCAGCTGGTCTGGGAACGCCTTGATATCCTCTCTGAAGAGCTGGAGCAGGTGGCTGGGGAGAGGGAAGTCTGGGCTTCTCTGCTTGAACTGCTGCCTCTGCGACCTGGACCTCTGGAAATGCGGTAGAAGATGGATGGATGGATGGATGGATAATAAAATTGTCCATCATATGGACTGGCACCCCAAATGAGCTATGAGTGTGTAATGAAAGGAAATCTTCATTCCTACTCACATTCATATTTACATTAATACTTGTACCAACAATAAAACACCTATAAACCCATTAATCACAATGCACTACATTATAATGGTTCCCGCCCGAGGCTCTGCTAGAATCTAGAAATGGACATGAAATTATGATTTCACAAGCTGTGTGGGTATAGCCATATCTGATCTTTTGCATGGTAAAACTTTGTTTTTTTTCTCTGTATTGTGATGTTTGCGAGGTTCACACAAAGAAAGAGGAGCAAGATGGTTGTGACGAACAGGCTTTATTTACACACCACCAACCCCAACTACTTCTGAGCACAGAGAGGAGGGGAGGTCATTCTCCCAGACCTCCGTTTCAATCATGGTTACACACACATGATACATCTAGCCCTAATCCTGCTAAACACTGCTGGGTCATTATAACGCAGTTATAATGACACAGCAGTACAATAACTCAGTAATAACACATTTAATACACACACAGTAACGTTTCAACTGGCAAAGCATGCTGGGAAATCCCTGCCCCCCTTAACATGGCCCTGACGTTACACTGCCTTCCCCTGGACTGGTTTCTGTCCCCAGAAAATTCAAAGTCCACTTTCAGAAATCCAATGCGAGTCAGCCCGGTGCCGGGGCGGCACGCACGGGCCATCCAGTGTCCATCTGAGTCTCGGTCGGAGTATCTGGTTGGGGTAGGGTTCTGGTTTGGCCACCAGCGGGCAGATGGACACATCTGACAGCCTCTGTAGGACCACGCACAGTCCCTTCCCTGGCAGCGGGAGTCCCATGCCCGCTCCGGCCGACTCCCACCGCTGCCAGGTCTCCCAGGCGGCCGCTGGCCCGCGTCCAATACGTCCAGCCCTTGCCACGCCTGGAAAATGGCCGGATCTTCGTCCTGCTCGCTCCGCTGCGTCGCTGCTGTGCCGAGGGCCTCCGTGACGTCACCGAAAGGGGAAGCATCTGCGGGTGGCGGTAGGACTATGCACAGTTCCTCCTCTGGCAGCGGGAGTCACGACTCCCACCGCTGCCAGGACCTCCCAGGCGGCCGCTGGCCCGCGTCCAGGCGTCCAGCCCCTGCTGAGCCCGGGAAAAGACCGGATCTGTCCTGCTCGCTCCGCTGCTGCTGCGCTCCAAAGGCCTCTGTGACGTCACCGCCGGGGGGAGCATCTGCAGGAGGCGGCTTTTTCTCCATCCATGCCACCTCGCTCTAATTTAACGTTGGCGAGGGGCCAGTTTGTCGTGCGCTGTGTGCGGGGCAGTACCATGCGATGTACCCTGGCTCTGCACAGCGGTTTCCTCCGATGACCAGTCGTTCAGCGCGGCAGCCAACTCGACCTGGGCCAGGTGGTCATCCAACAGCTTCTTGCCGTTGTAGCGGGGAATCTTGGCCCGCTGCTGGATGGATGGGACGGTCATCTCCCGGTCGATCACCGCTCCTATCCGCTCCTAATCGCTCTGGAATCGCCAGCCTGTCCTGCCCTGAAAAGGGTGGGAAACGGGGCTGGTTTGCTCTGTTCGGCCCGCTCTGCCTTGAAAAAGGCAGAGCAGTCCCGTCGGGTCCGCTGCTCCGTCCATCGCGGCGAGCCTCTCCGGGGGCCAGCGTCTCAGCTCTACGCTCCATTCCCAGCCGAGCGATGAACCGCTCCGGCTGCTGGACCTCCGCCTGGATCCTCATCTTGCTCCATCCCCACTCCTGACACCAGTGTGATGTTTGCGAGGTTCACACAAAGAAAGAGGAGCAAGATGGTTGTGACGAACAGGCTTTATTTACACACCTGTTCGTCACAACCATCTCCAAAGACTGGAAGGAGGATTACACACCCTCCATACAGCAAACCAGGAGGCAACTGCTTGGCTTAAGGACTTTGCATTCGCTAAATAAATAAATAAATTTACACACCAGCAACCCCAACTACTTCTGAGCACAGAGAGGAGGGGAGGTCATTCTCCCAGACCTCTGTTTCAATCATGGTTACACACACATGATACATCTTGCCCTAATCCTGCTAAACACTGCTGGGTCATTATAACGCAGTTATAATGACACAGCAGTACAATAACTCAGTAATAACACATTTAATACACACACACAGTAACGTTTCAACTGGCAAAGCATGCTGGGAAATCACTGCCCCCCTTAACATGGCCCCGACATTACACTATGGAGTCAGTTTGTCTTGGCCTGTCCTTGCCTCTGATAATACCTCTATCTGCCAAGAATGTGCTGCTAGTCCAGCAAAAGCTAGCGGTACTCAAATACTTTGCAAGCAGTTTCATGAAATGGTCAGGCAGAGAGCAACTCATACCGGCTCGGACGTCACCCGGGTTAGCAAGGTTGGGGGTTCCTGGCGGCGGAGGGCGAGGGATGGAGCTGCGTGGGGGAATCTGATCATACCTAAATGAAACAGTCATTGTCGCCCCCGACAGACTGCTATGATAATGATGATGATGATAACTGGCTGCTCAGCCAGTGTTTAACCCCCCCCTTATCTGCCCAGCCAGGCGCATGTGCTTAATCCCCCCTTCCCCCCCCACTTTATCTACTGGAAGCAACCAGCAGAAGAGCAGAGAAGGGGGAGGAGGGAATTCCCCCACTCATAGCGCCACTTACCCACAGACTGTTTTTTTTAAAGCATGCTAAAAGTTCAGAAAGCATTATCATACACTAAATTAATTAAAATAAAGGCCTGAAGTGGTGGAACCATGACAAAATCTGATCCATCTCTTGTTAATTCAACTCATTCGGTGAGAATTCCTGGTGAGATAAACTGAATTAACCATTATTTTTTTATATACCTCATTTGTAGTGAAAGTGTAGCAGTGAAATTAGCTACTTCACGCTGAACAACAGTAATAAAAGTTACTGACAGGAAATCAGTTGAGGCAATAGTGCCGAATCGCACGCAAAGTTTATATTGTAAGATTACTGTCATATCCCGAGCGCTACTTTGTCCACGCTCGGGTTATACATCATCCCTGTCAGGCTTTGACAGCAGGTGTTGTCATTCTGGCTTCCCGGGCTCCGATTGGTCAGACGCTTGGGAATCCCCCGCTGTCAGAGTCTGAGCAGCTGCGCTGCATTTGCAATCGTGAGCAGCTGGCTTTAAATGCCGGCGCCAGCGACTGCATCTTGCGGCTGTCTCGTCAACTTTCCCGTCAACATTCTCCTAGTGTTCATCCATGTTTCCCCTTGGATGTAAGTGTGTTTATTGTCGCAGTTATCGTTCGTGTTCCTTGCCTTTTTCCTTGTCAAAACGGTGAGCGAGCGTTCCTCGTCTCAGCCGTCATTTTTCATTGTTTGGCTAATGGTTTATCTTGCTGCTAAGCCCATGCGGCTAGTTATCCTGTCCAACCCTTGCCTTGAGTTATAATAAACTGTTATGCAACTTTACTGGCCTGTGGCGTCTTATGCTGGCTCGTGAGGGCCAGCCGTGACAGTAGACAGCCGCCAGAAGGAGACGCCGTTCACGGTAAAGTTGCATTTAGAGGAACTCTGCTCTTTCCTGTCTGGGTACGGTACCGGAATTCAAATCAAATCAAATCAAATCAAACTTTATTGTCATATTGCTGTACATACAACTGTAGTGCAGGCAAGATGAAATTGCGTTTCTCTCGGCATCCATATAAGAAGCAGCATGATTAAGACACACTCCCACATAGCTCCACCCCCCACCCCACCCCCACCCCCCCATCCATTCACACATCCCTGAGACATACTAGGGGAAAAAGAATAACTAACTATAATATACAAAATGTCCATAGGTGCAGTAGTGTGTATGTGAGAATCCGGGTCAGCTGTTCAGCATCCTGACAGCTTGTGGGAGGAAGCTGTTGATCAGTCTGGTGGTTCTGCCTCTGATGCTCCGGAATCGTTTAGAAGTTCAAAGTGTTTATGCAGAGGGTGAGAACGGTCCTTGACAATGTTCAGTGCCCTGCTCCTACAACGGTTCTGAAAAAGTTCTTGGACAGAGGGGAGGGATACTCCAATTACCCTCTCCGCCCCCTTGACTATCCTCTGCAGGGCTTTTTTGTCTGACATACTGCAGCTGGAGTACCATGTAGCAATGCAGTAGGTCAGAACACTCTCCACCACACCTCTGTAGAAGGTCCTGAGGATGCAGATGGGTATTATGCCGTCGCGGAGGGGGTCGCATTCGGGGGTCCAGCGACCAGCTGACCGAGGTGCTGGAGCAAGTTGATGAAATCTTCATCGCCGCCTCCGACCTCGATTTTAACCCTGATACCCTCATCGCCCCTTCCCTCCTCGGCTATCAGCCCGACGTGCACTGGTACCTAGACTGGGCTGAGGACGTGCTTGACCAACTGCCTCCCCGCTACGACGACCACCCAGAAGTCGAAGCGAGGAGACTTGACATCGCCGCCCAACGCCAGATACTCCGGATGTACGAGGAAGAGTACAGGCGGAGGAGACGGAATCCCTGCTGCCCGCCTTGGGATCCTGATCCCCTCCTCGATCCAGTCCAGGAGTTCGCACCACCTGTGGCCCATCGAAGACGTCGGCGTCGCGGCCAGAGACATTCTCAGCAAAAGTTCCGTCCGGATCCTGCTCCGGATCGCTGGTACGGCTCCTCTTACCAGTCAGCTGTCTCTTCAGTGTCTTGCCAGGAGGGAACCCCGGCAGCCTGTCTCCCCAAGCCGTCTTCATTCGCTGATTCGCCAGCGTGTCGTGCCCGGCCCGTCGAGGCTGTCGCCCCCTCCTTTCCAACGTCCTCTCCAGCTGCTGGTTGTATGAGGAGTTCTGCTCTGGCGACCCCCGCATTGATCCCATCTCAAGTGGCCCCCCCTCGTCCTTCCAGGGAGCCCTCTGCCACCATCCAACGGGAGGAGGAAGGAACAACGTTCCCTGCAGCAGGTTCCATCGTCCCTCCAGGAGACAGGCAAGTACAAGTTCACTCTTTTCCCCCTAATAGTGATTTGTCTTGTCTGACTCCTGGGGGTGAGGTTCGGGGTTTGCAGCCCCCCGAGCCTCCACCACCTGCTGAGGTAATTGCTAAACCCGCTGCCTCTGTGTCTCCCCCCGTTGAGCGCTCTTCAACGTCTGTCGAGTGTCATCAGATGAGGAGGGGGCCTGCGGTCCTGGAGCAGAAGATCCCAGCCCTGCGGCCACATCAAGGACACAGGAAGGGATCAGTCTGCTGTTTGGAGCCTGCGCCGACGAAGGAGCGTCCCTGGGTCTCCACGGATGAGCAGTCCGACCCAGCAGGCCAGGACCCCCCCGCCGCCAAGCCGTATGAGTTGCCAGCGTGGATGATGGCGTCGGAGGGTCCTCAGGCTGCAGAAGCCTCTTTGCCAGAGGCAGATGACGACACGGTTGAATGGGAGCCAGAAGACAACCTCCTCCCGTCTGAGCCTGGATCGTCGAAGTCCTGGACGGCGTCCGACCTTGAGATCAGGCAAGTGCTCAGTGTTGTCTTTGTGTTTTCTATTATTGAGCATTTTTGCCTGTCTCTGGGGGAGGCGAGCCAGGTGCAGCCGTCCACTGCAGCCGAACTTGCCTCGCCGGGTTCTGGCGCTACCGGTGTCCCTGATCCTGGTTCTTCTTTTTTTTCTTCTTCTGAGCCTTTGCCCAAGGTCGCCGGTGCAGAACAGACATCAATCACTGTGCCAGGGGTTCCGGGTTCGGAGTTTGAGGTCGGTACTGGTGCAGCCCAGACCCAATCGGGGTCCGACGCGGGTGCAGCTTCTGCTCCGTCGGAATTCGTCACCGAAGTGGTTCTGACCCAATCGGGGTCCGACGCGGGTGCAGCTTCCGCTCAATCAGAGTTCGTCTCCGAAGTGGTTCAGACCCAATCGGGGTCCGACGCGGGTGCAGCATCGGCGGAATCAGTGTTCGTCACCGAGGTGGTTCAGTCCCATTCGGGGTCCGGCGCGGGAGCAGTGCCGACTGAACCAGAGTTTGTCACCAGGGTGGTTCTGACCCAATCGGGGTCTGACGCGGCTGCAGCATCGGCTCAGTCAAAGTTCGTCCCCAGAGGGGTTCTGGCCCAATCCGGGCCCACCGTGGGTGCAGCGTCGGTCCAGTCAGGATTCCCTACCGGATTGGTTCCGGCCCTGCCAGTCTCTGTTTGGGTGGGACCCGGAGATGGTGCTGCAGATCCACCGCCAAATGTTCCCCAATTAATCCCCTTCCCTCGTCATGTTTCTCCCTCCCCCGCATCTGAAACTGCGGGAATTAATCGTAGTTGGCCCGGTTCGCCCTGGCTCTCCCCCGCCATTGGAAGACCGTTGCTGATCTCTCTCCAGTCGTCTTGTTGGCAGGTTGATGCTGGTCGACCACCTGGAGACCTGCTCTTCCCATCTGGCGTCCGGGGCCGGCCTCCCGATAAACAGGACTGTACATTTGGCGCCCTGGTCCGGCCGCCGGAGGCATGGTCATCCTCGGCCCGGGATTCAGGTAGGCCGTCGGAACACGTCCCGCTGCCCCTGTTAGCGGTTTGGATGCTGGGGGCTGGGAGGCCTCCTGAACTGTGTTGTATGACTGTCATCTTGGTGTGCTTTTTCCCCTTCTCTCGCCCCTCAGTAGTTTGTGATTTTGGTTTTTCTTTTGGACTGAAATACTCTGCAGGTAAAGGTCTATGGTGAACTCCGATGTGTGACTTTGACCTTTTGGCCTTGAGGACTGCTGAGTTAATTTGATTTTGCTCTTTTCCTCTATTTTTGGGATCTACTATGGTTATTTTGAACTTCGTGTTTATTACGCCTATTTTGTGTTTAATGAATATATGTACCCTCGTCATAGCTATTCTCATGTTTTTGGACTACTGTTTAGTGAAGTGTTGTTTGTCTACTGCATTCCCGATCAAAGACTCCTCAGAGCAGGTTTATTTTTTTTTCTTTCAGACAGAATGCTATTATGTTTGTTGTGTTTTTTCTTGTTGGGTGTTGCTAATACTTGCTGAAATTGCTACATTAGATCAATTCTGCCAGATAGGGTCTAGTTGGTCTGATTCTAATGCAAGGAAAGTGAATTTGTTCTGCTTCTGCATTCAGAGGTTTGACCATGTTTTTCTAATCACCTTAAATGAGTATGAGGTGCGGCCTTTAAAATTCTCAGCTGCCGAGTTTCTGGTGGAGCTTTTGCACTCTGGCTGTTTTAAGGTGATGGTCACATCAGACAACTGCTTATCTGAATGGTTTAGCACTACTGGGTTCTCTAAACTCTCCCAAGCCGTTTTTGTTATTTCTTCCACGTGTGTAAACTCAAAGCAGTCTTTTGCGTTGTAAACTGGCCTTCAGAAAGGAAAGCTACTGACAGGGACTCTAGTTGAAACCATGTGTTTGAGATGTACTTCAATCTTAACACCTGTTGTTTTTGTATTCGAGGTAACATACTTTATGGGTCGTTGGTTTGTTTTTTCATTTTTGCTCATGTGCACTGAAGGCTACTGTTCAATCACATCAGTGTTTGGTCCATAACTATTGGGGGTCTTTCTTTTGCTTGCTGTCAATTCATGAGATTTTTCTTTTCTGTATTGGTCCGGTTATTCACCTTGTGACGTAATTTGTACATGATTTAGCTGTTCTTTGTAATATGTGTTCCTGTGTTGTACAGTTTGTTTTTTTCTTTTCTCTTCTTCTCTGCCCTCCCCTGTGAATGTGTCCCCTGGTTGTTTTTCTGCCCCTGCCGTTTGGGTGGTAATTTGTTGTGTCTTTTTCTGTGAGGTTGATCCTGTTCCCCATCTACCTGCTTCCCCATCTGCCCGCCCTGGGGTGGGGTGGGGGTGTGTGGATGTTATAGGCGACCGGGAGTTCGCCTTGAGGGGGGGATCCTGTCATATCCCGAGCGCTACTTTGTCCACGCTCGGGTTATACATCATCCTTGTCAGGCTTTGACAGCAGGTGTTGTCATTCTGGCTTCCCAGGCTCTGATTGGTCAGACGCTCGGGAATCCCCCGCTATCAGAGTCTGAGCAGCTGCGCTGCATTTGCAATCGTGAGCAGCCGGCTTTAAATGCTGGCGCCAGCGACTGTATCTTGCGGCTGTCTCGTCAATTTTCCCGTCGACATTCTCCTAGTGTTCATCCACGTTTCCCCCCTTTTTTTTTTCTCGTGTTCATGTTCGTGTTCCTTGCCTTTTTCCTTGTCAAAACGGTGAGCGAGCGTCCCTCGTCTCAGCCGTCATTTTTCATTGTTTGGCTAATGGTTTATCTTGCTGCTAAGCCCATGCGGCTAGTTATCCTGTCCAACCCTTGCCTTGAGTTATAATAAACTGTTATGCAACTTTACTGGTCTGTGGCGTCTTATGCTGGCTCGTGAGGGCCAGCCGTGACAATTATTTTTGCATGAACGACAAACCGAATTTTAAGGAGAGACTAACTCTCCAGTTTTGAAAGAAAGGAGAAAGCAAGGTGTGGTTGGTCAGTAGGCCGCGTTCTAATCTGTGGGCCATGGCATGCATTCGCATTCACGTGTGACTGAAAGAGCAACATCCCATTCCCGTTTGCATGGGTGCGGCACATGCACAGATTAAGCAGTGCAAATGCCATTTTGAAAACCACCATTGTGAGTCATCCTGGCATCCATTTTGGAGCTGAGACAGGTTGACCGCCTCCAAGCAATGTCACTGTGTCTCCTCCTTGAGTGCAGAAGGAACTTCCTCCACCTTGTGGTCAACTACAATAACTGCATCCTTTTATAAAGTTACATCTAAAACTTTTAATCTGTTAAGCCGATTTCTAATCAAATTGAGCCTCCAAATTAACTTCACCAGATTATTAAGTTTGCAGACGACACCAGGGTGGTGGGACTTATTCAGAGGGATGAGGAATCAATGTACAGGGAAGAAGTGAGAGACCTGGAGGGCTGGTGCAGGGAGAACAATCTGATGCTCAACGTGGACAAAACGAAGGAGATGATTATCGACTTCCGGCGGTCACAGCCTGAACATGTCCCTCTCAGCATCGGCGGCCGTTTAGTGGAGAGAGTGGAGAACATCAAGTTCCTCGGAGTGCAGATCTCGCAGGACCCGACCTGGAGCAAGAATTCCTTGGGGATCAGGAAGCGGGCCCAGCAGAGACTGCACTTCTTGAGGAAACTCAAACAGGCCTCTCTCCCCATCTGCATCCTCAGGACCTTCTACAGAGGTGTGGTGGAGAGTGTTCTGATGTACTGCATTGCAACATGGTACTCCAGCTGCAGTATGTCAGACAAAAAAGCCCTGCAGAGGATAGTTAAGGGAGCTGAGAGGGTAATTGGAGTTTCCCTCCCCTCTGTCCAAGAACTTTTTCAGAGCCGTTGTAGGAGCAGGGCACTGAACATTGTCAAGGACCGTTCTCACCCTCTGTATAAACACTTTGAACTTCTGCCATCTGACAAACGATTCCGGAGCATCAGAGGCAGAACCACCAGACTGAGTAACAGCTTCCTCCCACAAGCTGTTAGGATGCTGAACAGTTGATCCGGAATCGCTCATACATACTACTGCACCTTTGGACATTATGTATAGTATTTGTATATTATAGTTCTGGTTAGTTTTCAAGTATGTCTCAGGGAAGTGTGAATGGCTGTGTTGGGGTGGGGGGTGAGGGTGTGTGTGAGTGTGTCTTAAATTATGTTCTTTTTACTTATATGGATGCCGAGAGAAACGCAATTTCATCTTGCCTGCACTACAGTTGTATGTACAGCAATATGACAGTAAAGGTTGATTTGATTTGATTTGATTTGAAAGCAATCCATATTATTCAGAATAACCTAAATTTAAAACCAATTTAAAGTTTCTATGCCAACAACAGCGAAAAAGGGAACTTTTTGGCTCTTGAATCAGAATCAGAATCAGAATCAGAATCAGAATCAGCTTTATTGGCCAAGTATGCACAACACATACAAGGAATTTGACTTTGGCTAAAAACTTGCTCTCGTTGTTCAGGTGAAGGATTTAAATAAGGATTCAATGACAACCAGAGTATGTACAGTAAATTACAGTCTGTCCACGTTTCTATAAAAGGATGCAAAGGTTTATTGTCACTGGTGGACCAGACTGGCCAGTGTAAATGAATACCAGAAGTGCATGAAGCATACACTTTGTATTTAATAACTTATTTTAACCACACATTTTAATCTTTTAAATTAAAAGCTCAAATATTTACACGTTTTAAGCAACAGTTGCAAGCTTTTGAAGCTATATAGGTGTGTTTTAAGCTGCACTGTATGATTTCTTCCACAGGAAGCCATATCAACTTAAGGATTTGAATAAATACCAATATTTATTCAAAAGCGACCTTTAAGTAGTGTTAACCCTGTGCATGCTGGTAAAGGATTTAGTGATTCACTGAATATTTACCAAAATTTTTCAAAATAGGAAACCACATTAATCAGTTAACACTTAAAGCCCTAAGTGTTATTCAAAGTCACTGTGTTATTCTTGGTTCATGTTTTTTCTCCAATAGAAAAGGAAAACATTAACCAACTCCCTACTTCTCACCAGGATTTAAAAGAGAAAAGTCAAAAGGTGGAAACATGGATTATTCTGTAAATAAAAACTTTATAGATAATAAGCAAGTAAATCACCATTAGCTTTAATCCTAAGAAACCCTTGATAGCAAAATACACAAAACAATTCACTTGTGTTTCCTAATCTGTAACTATTAAAACATTTAAAGCTTCAAATGAAAATATGCTTTAACAAATAAAGACAAAGTCAACCTTAACTTTAAAAGAAAGTAAAAACTTATAACCTTAAATCTCTAAAGCATTTAACCTTTTCTATTTTTGTTGTTTCCCTTTTGTAAGTAAAATCCTCACTTTAAAGTGACATTCACCAAAATTCCAAAGCTAGTTATTGATAACAATTCCAATACTAGGCTTTGAAAATTTAAGTAAAGTGTCATGGTCTGAGCGCTGACTCTGTCCGCGCTCGGATCATCCAGTATTTTCCCCGTTCCCCTGTGTTTTCCTTATGGCCTTCCAGGGCTTTCATTGTGACAGCATCACGGCGGGACTTCCGGCTGTCAGAGCTGAGCTGCGTCGTGACAGCTGATTCACATTTCACTGACTAGTTTCTCATTGCCTGATTAATGTTGTGCCCTATGTAAGGGAGCAGCTGAGGTTACTCCGGGCTGCGACCTTGCACAACGTTGGTTCCCCACAACGTTCGGCTGGAGTCCCTAACTCCGGCTCCAGTCACCCTCTTGATTCTCAGTAAGTGTGTTGTTCAGAGTGTGTTATCTTGTCTCCTTAGTCTTAACCATAGTCATAGTCCGTGTTTTTGCCCCACATGGCTGATTATTTTGTCACTTTTATCTTGTGTTAATAAAATATGCAAACTCATCGGTTGGCCTATAGTGTCTCATTAATGGCCCGTGAGGGCCACCCATGACAGTAGGTCGCAGCCAAAACTAGATGCCAGTAGCCGTGAGTTTGTGTTTTTTGGGCTTGTAGTTTTTCCCCTGTTTCTCCGTGTACCAGCGTGTTGGGAGATAATATTGCCAGGGAAGGGCTATGCCATGAGCTTGGGCTACGAGCTAGTTATGGCCTTCATTGAGATAGATGGTATACTCTCCAGCGCTCGCAGTAGCATCATCCCCAGCAGCTTACGCTGGTACCTGGACCTCGCAGAGGCAGCTATTAATTGCCATCCTTGCTATGCGGACCACACCGAAATTAGAAGAGGATGGCAGAAATCTCGGCACTCCGGGAGAAGATCCGCAGACTGGAGGGAAACTCCGGCAGGAAGCTGAAGGTGAGGCATTCCCGCTCCTCGCCTCGGGATCCAGTTCCTGTCACCTGTCCAGCCCAGGAGTCTTCGTCGTCCAATTGCCGTTCCTGGCCACAGCAGAGGAGGACTTCAGCTGGGATTCCCCCAGAGGAGACTCAGTGGACAGCGGTGATCATCCAGGACCTTGTGTCTGCGGCTCGTTCTGCCTCCCATCCACCTGAAATTATGAAGTATGTGACGGCGGCAGTCAGACTGGTGGAGATCAGTCTCAAACTCCATGATTACCCTGAGTACTCTGACCTGGTTGTCTCTGTCTCCGCGCGGGAGCGGCGTTTCCCTGACCTCACCTTTGCCTCGCCCTCTGCCGGTAGACGTCGTCACCATGCTTGTAAGAAGCCTCAGCGAGATCCACGTCCAGATCCAGTTCCGGGGAGCCGTAAGAACTCTGCCTCCCAGCCAGCGGTGAGCTCCACGAGTCTAACTCCGGCTGTCCCTGTTCCTGATCCTGTGCAAGCGGCTCCTCCTCGTCTTCCCGGGGGACCCTCTGTCACCATCCAGAGGGAGAAGGAAAGAACCAAGCCCGCTGCAGCAGTTCCCATTGGCCCTCAGCAGAGCAGGCAAGTGCTTTTTCATTCTTTTCCTTCACTGTGTGAATTGCCTTGTCTGACTCCTGGGGGTGGAGTTTGGGGCTCACAGTTCCCCGAGCTTCTTCCACCTGCTGCAGTTACTAATTGTGAACCTGCATCCTCTGTGTCTCCTTCTCCTGAGCATCCCCCGGTGCCAAGAATACACTGCTGGATGAAGGAGGAGGATGCGGCCCTGGAGAGCCTGGTACCAGCCCCACAGCCACGTCACAGGCAGAGGAGGAGAGCGGACTGCTGGCTGGAGCTTGCGCCGATGATTAAGCGTCCCCGGGTCTCCGTGGAGGGGCAGTTCGACCCAGCAGGCCACGGATCCCCTGCCACCATGCTGTGTGGGCCTTCGCCATGGACTTCAGTGCCAGGGAATCCCCAGACTGTGAGGACCATCATGGCAGCTGCGGAGGCCGACGCAGTCGAGTGGGAACCAGGAGTGGACCTCCAGCTTGTGGAACCTGGATCCTCAGAGTCCTGGATGGCAATAGAGCCTGAGATCAGGCAAGTGCTCTATTTTGTCTTTCTCTTTTCCATTCTTGAGCATCATTGCCTGTCTCTCGGGGAAACGAGCCGGGTGCAGCTGACCGCTGCATCCGAGCTTGTCTCGCCGGGCTCTGCCGCTGCTGGTGATCCTGACCCCGGTATTCTTTTTCTTCTGAGCCTTCTCCCAGGGTCACTGGTGATGAGTCGGTTCCAGTCGCTGTCCTGGAAGTTCCAGGTTTGTGTTTGGAGGTCATCCCTGGTGCTGCGCCGGCCCAGTCGGGGTCCGTTGTGGGCGCAGCTTTGACCCAATCGGGGCCCGTCGTGGGTGCAGCTTTGACCCAATCAGGGCCCGTCGTGGGCGCTGTTCTGGCCCAGTCGGGGTCCATCGTGGGTGCAGCACTGTCCCGATTGGGGTCCAGCAAGGGCGCAGCGCTGGTTCGAGTGAAGTTTGGAGAAGGAGCTACAGATCCTCCGCCGTTCGACGCCGGACTGGCCCCTCATCCTTTCCCTGATCCCTTTTTTCCTCCACCGGGTGCCACTGGGATTCCCCGTATTCGGCTCGGCTTCCCCTCGCTATCCCTCTTGGTAGGGAGGCCACCTCCGAGTTCTCCCCTTCGGTCCTGGTGGCCTAATGATGTGGGTCGGCCGACCGGGAAACTGCTTCGCTGGTTCGGCGTTCTGGGTTGGCCACCCGACGGACTGCATTCTTTGTTCAGCAACCTGGTCCAGCCGCCAGAGTTGCTGTTTCTTCGGGCCTGAGACTGGGGTAGGCCACCCAAACTCTTTCTTTTTCCCCTGTCAGCGATTTGGAAGCTGGATGCATGCAGACCTCCCAAGCTGTTTTTTTTTTTTTTTTTTTTTTTTTTTGTTCCTCCTTGTGCTCTGCCTGCTGATATCCCTGTTGTGTTTTCCTTCTTTCTCTGTAGTTTTAGGGATGCTCTTGTGTTTTTTGCCTATGGGCTATATTGAATTGGCTGTATATCGCCGCTCTGTAGCGTGTTGAATGATTTTTTCTGGTGTTATAGAGTACGCTGTATTATGTGCCTGTATTTCAGTTTTCTTGT
Source organism: Pholidichthys leucotaenia (assembly GCA_020510985.1). Lineage (NCBI taxonomy): Eukaryota > Metazoa > Chordata > Actinopteri > Cichliformes > Pholidichthyidae > Pholidichthys > Pholidichthys leucotaenia. Next base: position 343,810,927 of record CM035837.1, on the reverse strand, counting down.
TCCTCTGTGGTTTGAGAGATGCTCCTTTGTTTGTTTGTTTTTTTGTTTTCCTTGCCTGTTATGTGATTTGACTGTATTCATAGTATGCTGCGCTGCTTGTAGCGGTCTGAGTTTTTTTTTTTTTTCTTCGTGGTATTCTTTTTGGGTGCAGTGTGTTGTATGTACCTGTATTTTAGTTTTCTTGTGTATTCTACCATGCTCGGATTGTGGTGCCATGTCTTTATTTTTTCTATATTTGAGCCTTGTCATTTCTGTTTTTTTTGTTCCCCTCCTTTGTGTGTGTTTTTTTCTGGTTAGTGTTTCACATTTTCTTTCTGTGGTTCACGCCCTCCTGGCCTGTTCCCCCTCCACCCTCCCTTGGTCGGCCTGGGTAGCCTTCTGGGTGGGGGGAGGCTGGGATGTTATGTTGCGCCTGGAATGCGCCTTTTGAGGGGGGAGAACTGTCATGGTCTGAGCACTGACTCTGTCTGCGCTCGGATCACCCAGTATTTTCCTCGTTCCCGTGTTTTCCTTATGGCCTTCCAGGGCTTTCATTGTGACAGCGTCATGGCGGGACTTCCAGCTGTCAGAGCTGAACTGCTTCGTGACAGCTGATTCACATTTCACTGATTAGTTTCTCATTGCCTGATTAATGTTGTGCCCTATTTAAGGGAGCAGCTGAGGTTACTCCGGGCTGCAACCTCGCACAACGTTGGTTTCCCACAATGTTCGGCTGGAGTCCCTAACCCTGGCTCCAGTCACCCTCTTGATTCTCAGTAAGTGTGTTGTTCAGAGTGTGTTATCTTGTCTCCTTAGTCTTAACCATAGTCATAGTCTGTGTTTTTGCCCCACGTGGCTGATTATTTTGTCACTTTTATCTTGTGTTAATAAAATATGCAAACTCATCGGTTGGCCTATAGCGTCTCATTAATGGCCTGCGAGGGCCACCCATGACATAAAGAAGTCAATCCACACAAATTTTAAACTACAAATCAAAATACAGTTTCAACAAACAAATTAAAACATCTCCACATTTCTACAATAATTCCAAAATTCTATCTCCCTTCTTACAAGCCTGTAAGTTGGAGCAAGTTCGAAAAAGAACTTATAACTACCACTAATATAAAATAGCAATCAATGTTAACCCTTGACTAACAAATTTAGCTACAATCAACAAGTTGATTTTAAGCTAACTGGTAAACAACAGTAAAACATGGCGGGTCCACGAACAACCGACTGATTTACTGAACTGGATGACCTTCAAGCAACATTAGAAGAATGGACTTCTGATTTTATGTCAAGTTTCAAAACACGGGTCAAGAAAACACAGCCCAAAAATCTGAAGCAACTCACTGAAGAACTTTTGGACGATTATGCAGAAACCCACCAAAAGGGAGGAATCTCCCCAGTGCATTAGGAAAGTTTGCGATAGCATTAGTCGCGAGATTAAAAGTAGCTGACGCTAAAACAATATGTGCCAAGAATGAGCTAAGGAATCAACAATCAACAACCCTCTCTCTCCAGGAAGAGAACAAATCATTAAGGAAGAAACTGGAACAATCTCAAGCGGAAAACAAACAACTGAGTTCCTTCTTTGTGTCCTGAAGGGACACAAAGAAGGAACTCAGAAGACTTAATGGTCAACTTGAAAAAGTGAAGTCTGACTACGATGAATGCCAACTGCTTCTACAGGAAGCACAGCAACATTTAAAAGATTTAAAAGAGGAAGTGGAGGAATACCGACAACAAAAAGAAGCAAGACCACATTCGCTTCCATGACCCCCAGAAACTCCGGCTGCTCCCCAACCGAGGCCACGAACCACGAACAGGATGGGTAGGCCGAAAGGAGAGCACATCTCACCAGACCCACAGTGTCCCATCACCCGATTCCCATTTCAAGTACGGACGATCACGTGGACAGCGTGTGAGTGCCCCTTCAGACCGCGACCTTGACAAGATTGCGCAAAATCTCACAAAATTTGATCCAGGCCCTACCGGTTCACCGGATACCATTGACATTGACTACTACCTGTGTAGGTACCCTGATGCTACGGTTGACGATCGCATCTATTTGATTAAACTAACATCTAACAGGTCAGTATCAAAATTTATAGACAGACAGCCGACAGACATCAGAAAGGACTACATGCGACTCCACAAAGCCATCAAAAAGGAATTCTCTGATGACTGCCTACAATCAGGGCTATCAGCAGCCCTGGCCGTGAAACAAGGTCACTCAGAGCCTCCACAGGCCTACTACCAGCGACTCCTTCTTGCATATTTTGGATCTCAAAACACACCAGGGATGGAAGAAGACCACAATTTTAAGACCCTCTTCATCCAGAACCTCCATCCCACTGTGAATCACCACCTTGGAGTTACAGCTAACCCAAGGTCAAGCTCAATAAGTCAGCTGAGAGAGTTTGCATTCCAAAAACAGCAACAAAGCTGCAACAAGCACGCTGAGCCTGCCACCGTGCTAGCTATCAGCACTGCTTCTGACACCCTGGAGTTGGAAGGAGCCCCTCGCCCTACTCCATTTCCCACACCGCGATCACATGAAAGTTCAAGATGTTTCCCCAACCGACCTCATCAAGGTCAAAACCAAAATAGGTCCTCTGCATCCCACTCAGGACCAACTTTGCAAAAACCCGAATACCGTCGTAGAGCAAATCTACCAGATAGATCGCGAGAATACGGTATGGACTCTCACGATAACAAATACTGATCTAAAGACGCTCGTAACCACAGCAAATGGTCTCCTCCACCTCATCATAGAAGCTCAGAAGCAGGGACCAATCAGAGACCTTGGAAGAAGAAAGAAATTCCTACTCTCAGTAGAGAAGATATAGAAGCTCTCAAACATCTCCTAGCAAAGATTCAAAACAACAGAGAAGATGAAACAGCTGACATCCTAGCTATTGCAGCTATGCCAACTCAGAATAAATGCTCTAAACCACGAAGAAAAGGCAAAAAGAAAACCCTTCCTACAAATGGAGAAGAACCAAAGGACCCAATGCAGTCCAGTGCTGTTCTGGCAGCCCAACCACAAGCCAAAGACTACTCCTCTAAAATTGACATTTAGTAAATCCGTGTTGAACCACCGGTTCCACAATTTCTGTGTGATTTAAACAAGAGGGGGGTGGTGCGAAAATTCTATCTTCCACTGACCTTTGAAGACGTGATGTGTCAGGACGCTATCTTAGACACTGCTGCTAACATCTCTCTTATGTCACACAATCTTTTTGACCAACTATGTGTAGCTGCTAACCATGCTCACAAAGACTTAAAACTGGAACCTTGTTCGTTAGCCATTCGACCATACATGCTCACTAACACAACTCTGTCGAGCATGTTACTAATCAAAGTCACCATTGGTCCCATGACCTTGACTCATCCGGTCTAGGTGTCCAAACTTGACTCCATTCCATTGCTCATCGGCAAAGACCTACTGAATCACTTTGAGCCACTGATTGACTTCAAGAATCTCAAACTATGGGCTCAAACTCAACTCCCTCACCCATTTGACCCACCACGGACAATTGAATCACAATGCTTTGTTCTTGACACTTCGGACACCCCGAGTCTCACACAACTAGCACTGTTGGAACAACTGAACCCGATCGAAAGCGACCATAAAAACTAAGGTGAACACTGTCCTCAACAAGTCAAAGGTCACCTTCAAACACAAGGTCAAGACAAGGAATCGAATGACCTTGGGAACTCACTGGCCAAGCGGAAAGCTCCACATGGCCCCCTTTGTGCCTCTGACTCAACGTTAATATCACCTTCTGAATCCCACCCACCCACCCCTGCGACCTGCATGGTCACAGGAGTCAAATCAACAGGCTCCCCAGACCCTTCAGAATCTAACGGTTCGGCATCGGTGGACCCAACTTTTGCGAACACTAGGCGCGCATCTACTCAAGCTCGTGACCCTGTGGTCCATAAAACCGTTAAACACCAATCGGACCCGACTGTACACGTGCTCCCCGCATCACATTTCTCTAAAATACAGAAATCAAAAACACTTCCTGCAATGTGGCCTTCTCCCTAGCTACACAATAAGATAAGATAAGGTAAGATAAGCCTTTATTAGTCCCACAATGGGGAAATTCCAGGATTGCAACAGCACAGGGATAGCAACACTCAGAGCAACAATCAGAAGGCAAGAAAAAACAAGAGCAGCTAGTATACATATGTACATATTAATATAAATATATATATATACGTATATAGACACACAGTGCGGAGCATTGTGGTTGGTGGATGTGCAGCAGAAAGTCTAAGCTCTCTCTCCGCGGATGCGGCGGGCCAGCTGGATGTCTTTGGGCATGATGGTGACCCTCTTGGCGTGGATGGCGCACAGGTTGGTGTCCTCGAAAAGACCCACCAGGTAGGCCTCGCTGGCCTCCTGCAGAGCCATGACGGCGGAGTTCTGGAAGCGCAGGTCGGTCTTGAAGTCCTGAGCGATCTCCCTCACCAGGCGCTGGAAGGGCAGCTTATGGATGAGCAGCTCCGTGGATTTCTGGTAGCGACGGATCTCTCTCAGAGCCACGATACCGGGCCTGTAACGGTGAGGCTTCTTCACTCCGCCGGTGGCCGGAGCGCTTTTTAGAGCAGCCTTGGTGGCCAGCTGCTTCGTGGGGGGCTTTTTCTCCAGTAGCACCAATGGCACTCGTATTCCTGCTTCCAACGAACAACCATCACCACTGCTCATAGTTCCTCGAAACCAGAGGGGGGTGATGACTGCCAACGCCCATAATCTTCCAGCTGCAGAACACAGAGGTGTCAAAATGATGCACACTGCTCCCAAGGCCACATTTCAAAAACACTTGGACCGATCCGCCCAACGACACAAAGCGTACAACGACCAAAAAGCCTCCCATGGCAAACCTCAATTGATTAGTTATTATGAGTATGACTACTTTTAACATAACAGTCAAAGACTGACTTAATATTTTGAAAACATACTTTTTTAATTCCCAGAGTATTGGTAACAGGGTTGCACCAGCTGATAAAATGACACCTTGCAGCAATCAGCTGATACTTCTGACAAAGGCTGCAGTGAACAGTCGAAACATGTAAAGAAGGTAAAAACATCTTTCTATTTTTGTCTTTAATAAGAACAAAAGGTAAATAAATTGTTTCCAGTTAGATTTCATAATTTTACACCATTATCAGTTGCTTTCAGACATTTTCACTTGGTTCCATGTTTAGCCAAACTGTAATAATTAGGTTATTCTAGTGTTGAAGCTGTCATTTTTTCAGAGTTAAAACCATATTTTGTATTTTTGTCATAATTTGTACCCGGGCTGGGGAGAGAACAGGACTCATGTGCATGGTGTTTCTTCGACATGATTTATTACAACCAAAATATCAAAAGAACATAGCTTGGCGGCTGGAAATAAACACAAAGGCATGGCAGAACAGAATCGTGTGGGTACACACAGATACAACAAGGTTGCCACACAAAACACAGGCTGAGATGCACAAATGTAGACAGGGGAGTAATCAAGACAAAGGATGACAGGTGGGAAACAATCAAGGCCAACAGAGAAGCACATAATGGACGGGGCTGAACAGACAGAGAACACCGGGACCAAAAATACAAATGATAATCAAAGCACAGAGAAACATAATAACAAAAGGCAAGGACATGGCTGAACTCATGTCCTGGAGATAACAGAAAAACAAATTTGAATATAAAGCGAGGATATGAGCAAAGCCATGTCCAAACCTTTACAGTGCTCCCCACTAATGCTCCTGCACTGTGTATATAACTGTGTACGGTGCATCTAGAAAGTATTCACGGCGCTTCTCTTTTTCCACGTTATGTTACAGCCTTATTCCAAAAGGGATTAAATTAATTTTTTTCCTCAAAATTCTATATACAATACCCCATAATGACAATGTGAAAAAAGTTTTTTTTTTTTAGATTTTTGCAAATTTATTAAAAATAAAAAACTGAAGATGGCGGAGAGACATAACACTTAAACAAAGAGCTCTCCCTAGCCGGATTAAAAATCATCGGTAAATGGCCAACTCGACATAAACGAATCAATAAACTAAGGGATGAAAACACGAAGGAACCGGGCACAAGGACAAAAACAGGGTAAAATTGAAGAATTCCTCTCCAACAACGCAGGAAAAACCGCTGTACGCAAAGCCCAAAAAACCGAGATGTCCACAGCAGAGAAAATGGAGGACACCAGACTCGACAACATGAACGCTGGCATCGCCAGTTTGGGTGAATAGTTGAGAGAATTCAAGCGACAGCTACAACAGGATTTAGCGGCTCTTAAGGAGGAACTGAAAAAAGAAATTAAGGAGGAAATCATGGACCTCCGAAGAGAAATGGAGCGTAAATTAACGGAAAACATGGAGGAGCTGCGCTCCCAGCGGGCGTGTATGACAGAAGCGCAGACCCGAATTTCGGAACTAGAAGATTGGAAAAGCGAGGCAAACGAACAACTACAGACCCTGACGACGCAAACGCAGAGGATGCAGGAGAAAATAAACGACTTGGAGAGCAGATCCCGACGAAGCAATATGCGCATCTTTGGAATTCCGGAGGGCATTGAAGGCAACTCGATGACAAAATTCATGGATCAGTTCTTAAAAAAAGAACTGGAAATACCCGGAGAAACGGATCTGCAGATTCAACGGGCGCACAGAACACCGGCACAGAACCCGAAAACAAACTCTCCACCCAGGTCAGTTGTGGTAAACTTTGTGAAATATGACATAAAGGAAAGAATCCTGACGCAAGCATGGAAAAAAAAGATACAAATCGGCGACAAACAGGTATTTTTTGACCATGACTACCCGACAGAAATCGTGCAGCAGCGGAAGAAATATGCCAATATTAAAAAAACGCTGAAAGAGAAAAAAATTAGATTCCAAACGCCGCTAACGAAAATGAGGATTCATTGGGAGGAAGGCACAAGAACCTACAACACGGCCGAAGAGGCAGCGCGGGATATGATGGAGCGGGGCCTTGAGGTGAGCGTGCCGAAGGAGACGGCTGGAGCAGCGGCGGCCCTGAACGCACCACGACAGACGGAGTGGAGACGAATGAACGGCGGAAGAAGGGGGAGAGACATAGAGCAGCGGGCCCAGGACAAACTACAAGGCTTTCAACTGAAAGCCTAGATCATAACAAAGATTAAGAAAGGCACAGAAGAAATGAAGGCCAAGAAGACAAGGTAAAAGAGAAACAGACGGCTAGGAGAGGTTTAAGTGATATTTGTTGGACATTTCTAGACTTATGACTATTACTTTGATAGTAATTAGAAGTCTAGGGAGGGCCCTTCACTCTGTGAAGACAAACCCCCCACCCACCAACAGGGACCAGTGGGCAGAAGAAAGGCCCAAAGTATGGAGGTCGAGTTTTTTTAATGTGTTTTTATATAAATATGTGTTATTTTTGTTGTTAAAGGGGCTAGGAGCACAAGTTAAAAAAATGGAAAAACATGAATATGGGTAAAAATCTTAAGATAATGACACTAAACGTGAATGGTCTGAACTCACCTGTTAAAAGGGAAAGAATAATAAGAAAATTCAAGAAGGAAAAAGCTGAAATTATATTTATGCAAGAGACACATTTGAGCAAGGCAGAACATGTGAAACTAAAGAGATTTGGCTATAAGAACTCCTACTACAGTTCATTTAAGGGAGGAGCAAAAAGGGGGGTTATGATACTAATCTCAAACAAAATACAATTTGAAAGTGAACAGGAAATCCAGGATAAAGAAGGCAGGTATGTAATAATAAAGGGAAGAATAGATGGTATGCAGATCACATTAGTGAACATCTATGCCCCACCAGAAAGTGACAAGGGTTTTTTTCAACATCTGTTTGATCTCATAGCAACACACAGTGAAGGAGTCCTAATTTGTGGAGGAGACTTAAATGCTGTCATGGATCATGAAGTTGACACAACAAGTGTTAAGAAGACAAAAAAACATGTAACAAAGTTCATAAGAACCTCACTGGCAGAAATGGGTATGGTAGACATATGGAGGGACCTACACCCACTCGAAAAAGACTATACACATTATTCAGCAGCCCATAAAGTACACTCTAGAATAGATTACTTCCTTATGAATGAAGGTGACAGACACAGGGTGAGAAATTGTTGGATTGGAGGGGCAGAAATATCAGATCATAATCCTATATACATGGAAATATATTTAAACAATAGAAAACGACAAACAACATGGAAACTTAACGTAGGACTGTTAAATGATGAGAAAATGAAAGAAAGAATAAAAATAAACATAAACGAATATATCCAAGAGAATGACAATGAAGAAGTGGACCCAACAATACTATGGGACGCACTAAAAGCCGTGTTAAGGGGTAAATTAATTGTTGAAACAGGAAAAGCAAATAAGACTAAACTGGAAGCGTATGAACAAAGATGTGAGAGACTGAGGGAATTAGAACGTAAACATCAAAGCACAAATGATCCAAAAATATATCAAGAAATTAAAGAAGAAAAAACAAAGATAAAAGAAACACAAATGGATGAAATTGAAAGGAAAAATAGATATCTAAAGCAAAAATATTATGAAACGGGGCCAAAAGCCACAAAACTGCTGGCAAAACGGTTAAGAAAACAACAAACAATGAATAATGTGTACAAGATTAAAGACCCCACCACAAATAAAACCACAGTTAACCCAGAAAACATCGAAGAAATTTTCCATAATTTCTACCAAGAACTATACTCGCAACCTGAAGAAACAAATACTAAAGATATCAAAAAATTTCTAGACACATTGGACTTGCCATCAATAGGAAATCAACAAAATGAAAAACTAACAGCAGAAATAACAACACAAGAGATCAGAGATGTGATTAAGTCACTTAAAAACGGTAAATCACCAGGTAGTGATGGATACTCCTCTGAGTTTTATAAACTGTTTATAGAAGAACTCACGCCACAACTCCTAAAGTCATTTAATTGGACGCTGAACAACAACAAAATACCTCCAACATGGAACGAAGCAATCATTTCAGTTATTTTAAAACCAGGGAAAGATAAAAAACAATGCGGAAACTATAGACCAATCTCTTTATTAAATGTAGATTATAAAATATACACAACAATTATATGTAAACGAATAAAGACATTCTTGACGGAATTGATAGAAGATGATCAAACTGGATTCATAGAGGGACGCCAAACACATGACAATATCAGGAGAACAATACATATAATTAACCAAATACATAAAGAAAAGAAAAGCGCAGTAATAATGAGTTTAGACGCAGAAAAAGCATTTGACAGGGTTAACTGGAAATTCCTATATAGTGTACTGGAGCGCTTTGGATTTAACGAAAAATCAGTACAATGCATAAGGACGCTATATCAAGAACCTGTGGCAAGAATCAAGATAAACGGTAGCTTAACAGACAAAGTAAATATACAAAGATCAACTAGGCAGGGATGCTGCTTATCGCCCACCTTGTTTGCTCTGTTCATAGAACCATTGGCTCAAGCGATACGACAAAATAAGAAATTAAAAGGTGTAACAATAAAGGGGGCGGAACACAAGATTGGGCTATTTGCAGACGATATTATAGTTTACCTTGAACAACCAGATAAATCAATAATGGAAATGATGAACTTGATAGAAAATTTTGGAAAATTATCAGGATACAAGATAAACATAACAAAAACACAAATACTGACATTCCACTATAACCCTCTAAACCAGATAACTGATAAGATCAAACTAAACTGGAAGCAAAAAGAAATAAAATACCTTGGAGTGAACATACCTAAAGACCTAAGCAAAATATATAAAGCAAACTATGATAGGTTGGAACAAGAAATAAAAAAAGATATTGATAGATGGTCAATCTTAAATATGGATCTGAATTCAAAAATTGAGACAGTCAAAATCAGCATACAACCTAGATTACTTTACCTCTTCCAGGCTATACCAACAGAGATTCCAGATGCCCAATTCTCAAAGTGGGACAGGATGATATCGAGATTTGTTTGGGGAGGTAAAAAACCAAGAGTGAAATATAAAACCCTCCAATTACCAAAAGAGAAAGGAGGCATGGGCCTACCGAGTCTAAAGGAATATTACTACTCAGCACAAATAAGATATATCATATGTTGGTGCGACGAGGGATATGAGGCAAAATGGAAAGAAATGGAAAAGGAAATTGAGGGACTCCCAGTACAAAGCATAATAGGGGATAAAGATGCATATAAGCAAATCAAATAAATAGACCCAATCACTAAATTTACTTTAGAACTGTGGTATAAAATAGTACAAAAATATAATATAAGGGAAGACATAAAACTATTGAAATGGGTAGCATTTGACAGTCAGTTTGAACCGGCAAAACAAGATAGGGGATACAAAAATCTGGTGAACAAGGGAATCACAGCATGGGGCAATATCGGAAAAAAAGATCTCGGGAGCTTTGTAAATATCAGGAAAAAATTTAAATTAGAAAGATCGGAATTTTTCAGATATCTGCAGATGAGAGATTACTATATGAAGAAGATTAGGCATAACCTCCAAACAGATGTGAACGAGATTATACAACTTATTTTAAGCTCATATGCAGGAAATAAAATAAGAATTATTTCAAAACTATATCAGAAACTTATGACAAACAATCATACAAGTAACTATATAAAGGAGAAATGGGAGAAAGAGCTCAATTTAAACATAACAGAAGAAAGCTGGCAGGAAATATGGAAAACACAACACACATCAACAAATTCAAGGGCATGGAGGGAATTTGGATGGAAAAACCTGATTCGCTTTTTCATTACACCACAGATTCAAGGAAAATATTCAAATACCCAATCTTTATGCTGGAGGGGATGTGGGGCTCAAAATGCAGACCACTCACATATGTTTTGGAAATGCTACAAAATATCATCATTTTGGAAATCTATGCATGTGACAATACAGAGGATATTAGGATATAATATACCAATGAACTGTAACCTGATGTACTTATGTGATCTTAAAAAAGACAGTGTTATACAGGCTGAGGACAGATATCTAGTTAAAATCTTGTTGATTGCATGTAAAAAAACTATCACAAAAAAATGGCGATCAGAAGTTCTTCCTGACCAAGAACAATGGACTGACATTGTTGAGGACATACGTATGATGGAAAAACTAACATATCGACGAAGAATGCAAGAAGGAATATGGGAGAAAAAATGGCGGAAATGGACACACTACAAAGTGCAACAACGAGGCAGAAATTGAAAGAATAACCAAAGACACTGAAAAAACCAGAAGAATTAAGAGATGGAAACTAAAAACTTGATGCTCCAACATTTGCCCCCCCCCCCTTTTATTTTTTATTTTTAATTTTTATTTTGTTTATTTTTTTTTATTTTTCCCTACCCTAACCCCTTTGTTTTTTAAATGTAGAATGTGATCTGAATGCATTATATATGATGAAAAATGAATAAAAATCTAAGTTACAAAAAAAAAAAAAAAACTAAGAAATCACATGTACATAAGTATTCACAGCCTTTATCATGAAGCTCAGAACTGAACTCAGGTGCATCCTGTTTCCACTGATCATTCTTGAGATGTTTCTACAGCTTAACTGGAGTACACCTGTGGTAAATTGGAAAGGCACACACCTGTCTATATAAGGTCCCACATTTGACAGTGCATGTCAGAGCACAAACCAAGCATGAAGTTAAAGGAATTGTCTGTAGACCTCTGAAACAGGATTGTCTTGAGACACAAATCTGGGGAAAGGTACAGAAAAATTTCTGCTGCTTTGAAGGTCCAAATGAGAACAGTGGCCTCCATCATCCATAAATGGAAGAATGTTGGAACCACCAGGACTCTTCCTAGAGATGGCCGGCTGTCTAAACTGAGCGATCGGGGGAGAAGGGCCTTAATCAGGGAGGTGACCAAGAACCTGATGGTCACTGTCAGAGCTCCACCATTCCTCTGTGGAGAGAGGAGAGCCTTCCAGAAGGACAACCCTTTCTGCAGCAAGCCACCAATCAGGCCTGTATGGTAGTGGCCAGACAGAAGCCACTCCTTAGTAAAAGGCACGTGGCAGCCCACCTGGAGTTTGCCAAAAGGCACCTGAAGGACTCTCAGACCATGAGAAACAAAATTCTTTGGTCTGATGAGACAAAGATTGAAGTCTTTGGTGTGAATGCCAGGCGTCATGTTTGGAGGAAACCAGACATTGCTCATAACCACGCCAATGGTGGTGGCAGCATCATGCTATGGGGATGTTTTTCAGCAGCAGGAACTGGGAGACTAGTCGGGATAGAGGGAAAGATGAATGCAGCAATGTACAGAGGCATCCTGGATGAAAACCTGCTCCAGAGCACTCTTGACCTCAGACTGGGGCGATGGTTCATCTTTCAGCAAGACAACGACCCTAAGTACACAGCCAAGATATCAAAGGAATGGCTTCAGGACAATTTTGTGAATGTCCTTGAGTTAGTCTGCACGGTGGCGCAGTGGTTAGCACTGCGGCAGCACAGTTTACCCTTGGCCGGGGGATTGTGGGGATCGTGGGTTCGATCCCAGCCCCCGACCAACAGTGATCTGTGTGGAGTTTGCATGTTCTCCCCGTGTTGCGTGGGTTTACTCCGGGATTTCTCCGGTTTCCTCCCACATGCCAAAAACATGCATGTTAGGTTAATTGGCTGTTCTAAATTGTCCCTAGATATTTGTTTCCTATAGGCCCTTAGAATAGAGGGTTAGTATTAATGAAAGCGCTTTGAGTGGTCTTTGTGACTAGAAAAGCGCTATATAAGTGCAGGTTAGTTAGTTAGTTAGTTAGAGTGGCCCAGCCAGAGCCCAGACTTGAATCCAACTGAACATCTCTGGAGAGATCTGAAAATGGCTGTGCCCCAACGCTTCCCATCCAACCTGATGGAGCTTGAGAGGTGCTACAAAGAGGAATGGGCCAGACTGCCCAAAGACAGGTGTGCCAAGCTTGTGGCATCCTATTCAAAAAGACTTGAGGCTGTAATTGCTGCCAAAGGCGCATCATCAAAGTATTGAGCAAAGGCTGTGAATACTTACGTAGTATAGTGGGGAAAAAAAGTATTTAGTCAGCCACCAATTGTGCAAGTTCTCCCACTTAAAAGATGAGAGAGGATCCAAGATGGCGCCCACAGCGGTCGACATGGTGCTTCGCTGCGCTCTTTGTTTGTTTTTGTTTGTCAATTGTGTGTCTGCTTGCACTTATACCCGTGAAGAACTTTTAAATATCAGGACTTTCACCCCCACGGACCTCCTCCCAGTTTTTCTAGCCCCTGCCGCCGATCTGGTTTATTGTTTGGCTCGGAAAGTGAGACGGCGGAAGAGAGGAAGACGAGCGGGCGCTCTCGTGCGACTTCGCAGGAGAGGCTCGCGAACGGCGCTGCCTGGCATATTTCTGTCCAATACCAACTCTCTCTCTAACAAGGTGGATGAACTGAGACTGCTGATGCGTTTTAAGGACCTCGCCTCCTCAGCTGTCCTCTGCTTTACTGAGACCTGGCTCCGGGAAAATATACCGGACAGCGCGCTGCGCCTCGACGGCTTCCAGCTCTTCCGTGCTGATCGTGACACAGAGCTTTCCGGCAAGACCACAGGAGGCGGAGTCTGCTTCTACATCAACTGCATCTGGTGCTCTGATGTAACGGTAATTTCCAAACACTGTTCTCCTGCCTTGGAATTTCTTGTTATCAATTGCAAGCCCTTCTATTCCCCGCGGGAGTTTGCTTCTTTCATAATGATCGCTGTGTACGCCCCTCCCGACGCGGACACGCGCGAAGCTCAGCGCGTGCTCGCGGATCACATTCAACACACAGAGCGGAGTTTTCCAGACTCGCTGATTATTGTGGCTGGCGACTTTAATCAGTGCAATCTGAGCCACGATCTCCCCCGCTACAAACAGTTTATTAAATGCCCCACCAGAGGATTAAACACACTGGATCACTGTTACACCACAGTGAAAGACGCATATCGCGCTGTTCCTCGCGCTGCGCTGGGATTATCTGATCACGTGATGGTTCACCTCATTCCCACATACAGACAGAGATTGAAGCTCACTAAACCTGTTGTGAGCACTACGAAGATACGGACCAGTGATGCTGAGGAGAAGCTGGAAACGTGCATGGAAATATCTGACTGGGGCATGCTTAAAGGAGCCACGCATGATCTGGATGAGTACACGGACACTGTGAACTCATATATCCACTTTTGTGAAGAGAACATTCTTCCATCACGCACCAGGGTGAGTTACTCTAATGACAAACCCTGGTTCACAGCTAAGCTCAGACAGATCAGGAAGGAGAAGGAAGCAGCGCTGAAAAGTGGAGACAGGGACTGCTACAGGGAGGTTAAATACCGGTTTAACAGAGAGCTGAAGAGGGCTAAATCTCTATACTCAGAGAGACTCCAGCAGCAGTTCACTGCTAATGATTCGGCTTCCGTGTGGAGAGGACTGAGGCAAATCACCAACTATCGACCTAAGGCTCCTAAAGGTCAGGATGACAAAGCCCTTTGTCAGAGACTGTCCCAACACTATGCCCGTTTTGACACCTCGTCATCTGTGTCCAACTCCCCCCCTCCCTCCAGCTCCACAGACTCCACATTCCCTACTTCATTTAAGGCACCCCCCCCCCTCCCCCCCCCCCCCCCCCCTTATCATCAGTGAGCAGGATGTGCTCAAACAGTTCTCCAGACTGAACCCGCGCAAGGCCCCCGGCCCAGACGGCGTGTCTCCCTCCACCCTGAGACTCTGTGCGAAACAGCTGGCTCCTGTATTCACAAACATTTTTAACACCTCCCTTAAGTTATGCCACGTGCCGTCCTGCCTCAAATCCTCCACCATCATCCCTGTCCCCAAGAAGCCACGGATCACTGGACTTAACGACTACAGACCTGTAGCGCTCACCTCTGTAGTCATGAAGTCCTTTGAGCGCCTGGTCCTGTCCCACCTCAAGTCCATCACCACCCCTCTCCTGGACCCGCTGCAGTTTGCCTACCGAGCCAACAGGTCTGTAGACGATGCAGTCAACCTGGCCCTCCACTCCATCCTGCAGCACCTGGACTCCCCGGGAACCTACGCCAGGATCCTGTTTGTGGACTTCAGCTCCGCATTCAACACCATCCGCCCCGCTCTGCTCCGGGACAAGCTGTCCCTGCTCAACGTGCCTGACTCCCTCTGCAGGTGGATCATCGACTTCCTGACGGACCGGAGGCAGCATGTGCGGCTGGGAAAGACTGTCTCAGACTATACTAGCATCAGCACCGGATCACCCCAGGGCTGTGTACTTTCCCCCCTACTCTTCTCCCTTTACACCAACTCCTGCACCTCCAGCCACCAGTCTGTCAAGTTGATCAAGTTTGCGGACGACACCACCCTCATCGGGCTCATCTCCAACGGCGACGAGTCCGCCTACAGGAGAGAGGTGGCCCAGCTGGCGTCCTGGTGCAGCAATAACAACCTGCAGCTGAACGCTCTGAAGACAGTGGAGATGATTGTAGACTTCAGGAAAGTCACTACTCCTCTGCCCCCCCTCACCCTCTCAGGCTCTCCCATCACCACTGCTGATTCCTTCCGCTTCCTAGGCACTACCATCACCAGGGACCTCAAATGGGAGCTGACCATCAGCTCACTCATCAAAAAAGCCCAGCAGAGGATGTTCTTCCTGCGGCAGCTGAGGAAGCTCAAGCTACCCACCAAGATGTTAGTGCAGTTCTACACAGCCATCATCGAGTCCATCCTCACCACCTCCATAACCGTGTGGTACGCAGGAGCCACTGCCAGGGACAGACTAAGGCTGCAGCGCGTCGTGCGCACTGCTGAGAAGGTGATCGGCTGCAAGCTCCCATCTCTCCAGGATCTGTACATCTCCAGGACCCGGAGGCGTGCTGGCCGGATCATAGCCGATCCCTCACACCCTGGTCACGTACTGTTTGCCCCCCTCCCCTCTGGTAGAAGACTTCGGTCCATCCAGACTAAAACCTCCCGTCACATGAACAGCTTCTTCCCCTCTGCCATTAGACTGCTGAACACTAAGTGACTCTCGTGCACCATGTACAGCAGCTCAACCAGACTCATGTCAATCATCACTGTTTTCTTCCTGCATTACCGACTGCACTATATAGTTCTCCACAGTATCTGCTGCTGGCTAATATATATTTTAACTGTTGACCAGTATCACTTAATCTTATCCTACACTTTATTACATGTATAGTTTATTTCTCTTATCTTATCATGTTTAATGTTGCAGCATTGTACCGAGACAAATTCCTAGTTTGTGTACTACATGAACAATGGCAATAAACCTGATTCTGATTCAATTTTCATCATAGGTATACCTCAACTATGAGAGACAAAATGAGAAAAAAAAATCCAGAAAATCACACTGAAGGATTTTTAATGAATTAATTGGTAAATTCCTCGGTAAGATAAGTATTTGATCAATAACAAAAGTTCATCTCAATACTTTGTTATATACCCTTTGTTGGCAATGACAGAGGTCAAATGTTTTCTGTAAGTTTTCACAAGGTTTTCACACACTCTTGCTGGTATTTTGGCCCATTCCTCCATGCAGATCTCCTCTAGAGCAGTGATGTTTTGGGGCTATCGCTGGGCAACACAGACTTTCAACTCCCTCCAAAGATTTTCTGTGGGGTTGAGATCTGGAGACTGGCTAGGCCACTCCAGGACCTTGAAATGCTTCTTACGAAGCCACTCCTTTGTTGCCCGGGCGGTGTGTTTGGGATCATTGTCACGCTGAAAGACCCAGCCACGTTTCATCTTCACTGCCCTTGCTGATGGAAAGAGGTTTTCACTCAAAATCTCATGATACATGGCCCATTCATTCTTTCCTTTACACGGATCAGTCGTCCTGGTCCCTTTGCAGAAAAACAGCCCCAAAGCATGATGTTTCCACCCCCATGCTTCACAGTAGGTATGGTGTTCTTTCTCCTCCAAACACGACAAGTTGAGTTTTTACAATAAAGTTCTATTTTGGTTTCATCTGACCATATGACATTCTCCCAATCCTCTTCTGGATCATCCAAATGCTTTCTAGCAAACTTCAGACGGTCCTGGACATGTACTGGCTTAAGCAGTGGGACACGTCTGGCACTGCAGGATTTGAGTCCCTTGCGGCGTAGTGTGTTACTGATGGTAGCCTTTGTTACTTTGGTCCCAGCTCTCTGCAGGTCATTCACTAGGTCCCCCCGTGTGGTTCTGGGATTTTTGCTCACCGTTCTCGTGATCATTTTGACCCCACGGGGTGAGATCTTGCGTGGAGCCCCAGATCGAGGGAGATTATCAGTGGTCTTGTATGGCTTCCATTTTCTAATAATTGCTCCCACAGTTGATTTCTTCACACCAAGCTGCTTACCTATTGCAGATTCAGTCTTCCCAGCCTGGTGCAGGTCTACAATTTTGTTTGTGGTGTCCTTTGACAGCTCTTTGGTCTTGGCCATAGTGGAGTTTGGAGTCTGACTGTTTGAGGTTGTGGACAGGTGTCTTTTATACTGATAAAGAGTTCAAATAGGTGCCATTAATACATGAACGAGTGGAGGACAGAGGAGCCTCTTAAAGAAGAAGTTACAGGTCTGTGAGAGCCAGAAATCTTGCTTGTTTGTAGGTGACCAAATACTTATTTTACTGAGGAATTTACCAATTAATCCATTAAAAATCCTTCAATGTGATTTTCTGGATTTTTTTTTCTCATTTTGTCTCTCATAGTTGAGGTATACCTATGATGAAAATTGGAGACCTCTCTCATCTTTTAAGTGGGAGAACTTGTACAATTGGTGGCTGACTAAATACTTTTTTTCCCCACTGTACATGTGATTTCTTAGTTTTTCATTTTTGATATATTTGCAAAAATCTAAAAAAAAAGCCTTTTTTCACGTCGTCATTATGGGGTATCGTGTATAGAATTTTGAGGAAAAAATGAATTAATCCCTTTTGGAATAAGGCTGTAACATAACAAAATGTGGAAAAAGTGAAGCGCTGTGAATACTTTCCGGATACACTAACTAACTAACTAACTAACTTGCACTTATATAGCGCTTTTCACTGTGTCTTCTTACAGTGTGTTAGCAAGAACACTCCAAAACTACTGCATAGATTTGGATGTAGTTTTCAACAGAAGTTGTCCTTGTCCTAGAGAGGAACCCATAATGTTTTGGTGATGATCTGAGAATGCATACCTCTGCCAAGGCTCTTATCTTCTCACAGAGCGCTGGCAAGAATACTCCAAAACTACTGGATGGATTTGGATGAAATTTTCACCAGAGGTGGTCCTTGGCCTAGAGAGGAACCAATAACATTTTGGTGATGATCCAAGAATGCATTCCTCTGCCAAGGCTCTTATCTTGTCACAGTGTGTTAGCAAGAGTCCTCCAAAACGACTGGATAGACTTTGCTGCAGTTTTCACCAGAACTGGCTCGTGGCCTACACACGAACCCATTACATTTTGGAGGTGACTCATGACGGATGGAAAGAGCCTTGGTGGAGGTATGCACTCTCTAAGTGCTTTTCTAGTTCACTGCTGTTTTTGATTTTTTGATTATTAATTGTGCATGGGTGTTCTTGATTTTTGTTACCTTACTTATAAAGGTTGCACGCTGCCTTCAGCACGGCGATCTTCATGCTTCATGCTCACACTCACTCACGTTTCAAGTTTAGTCATCTACACACGTGGACAAAATTGTTGGTACGCCTCTGTTAATGAAAGAAAAACCCACAATAGTCACAGAAATAACTTGGATCTGACAAAAGTGGTAATAAATAAAAATTCTATGAAAATTAACCAATGAAAATCGGACAATGCTTTTGAATTGTGGTTCAACAGAATTATTTTAAAAAACAAACTCATGAAACAGGCCTGAACAAAAATGATGGTACCCTTAACTTAATATTTTGTTGCACAATCTTTTGAGGCAATCACTGCAATCAAATGATTTCTGTAACTGTCAGTGAGGCTTCTGCACCTCTCAGCAGGTATTCTGGCCCACTCCTCATAAGCAAACTGCTCCAGTTGTCTCAGGTTTGAAGGGTGCCTTCTCCAGACGGCATGTTTCAGCTCCTTCCACAGATGTTCAATAGGATTTAGATCAGGGCTCATAGAAGGCCACTTTAGAATAGTCCAATGTTTGGCTCTTAGCCATTCTTGGGTGTTTTTAGCTGTGTGTTTTTGGTCATTATCCTGTTGCAAGACCCATGACCTGCGACTGAGACCAAGCTGTCTGACACTGGGCAGCACATTTCTCTCTAGAATACCTTGATAGTCTTGAGATTTCATTGTACCCTGCATGGATTCAAGACACCCTATGCCAGATGCAGCAACACAGCCCCAGAACATAACAGAACCTCCTCCATGCTTCACAGTAGGGACAGTGTTCTTTTCTTAGTATGCTTCATTTTTGCGTCTGTGAACATAGAGCTGATGTGCCTTGCCAAAAAGTTCCAGTTTTGTCCCATCTGTCCATAGGACATTCTCCCAGAAGCTTTGTGGCTTGTCAACATGCAGTTTGGCAAATTCCAGTCTGGCTTTTTTTATGATTTGTTTTCAACAGTGGTGTCCTCCTTGGTCGTCTCCCATGAAGTCCACTTTGGCTCAAACAACGATGGATGGTGCGATCTGACACTGATGTACCTTGACCTTGGAGTTCACCATGAATGTGTTTAGAGGTTGTTCTGGGCTCTTTTGTTACCATTCGTATTATCCATCTCCTCCTACAGCAACGTCCAGGGAGGTTGGCTACAGTCGCGTGGATCTTAAATTTCTGAATAATATGTGCAACTGTAGTCACAGGAACATCAAGCTGCTTGGAGATGGTCTTATAGCCTTTACCTTTAACATGCTTGTCTATAATTTTCTTTCTAATCTCCTGAGACAACTCTCTCCTTTGCTTCCTCTGGTCCATGTTTAGTGTGGTACACACCATGTCACCAAACAGCACAGTGACTACTTGTCACCCTTTAAATAGGCCGACTGACTGATTACAAGTTTGTAGACACCTGTGAAGTTAATTAGAGGACACATCGTGGTTGAACATGTCCCTATGGTCACATTATTTTCAATTTTTTCTAGCGGTACCATCATTTTTGTCCAGGCCTGTTTCATGAGTTTGTTTTTTAAAGTAATTCTGTTGAACCACAATTCAAAAGCATTGTCTGATTTTCATTGGTTAATTTTCAAAGAATTTTTATTTATTACCACTTTTGTCAGATTCAAGTTATTTCTGTGACCATTGTGGGTTTTTCTTTCATTAACAGAGGGGTACCAACAATTTTGTCCATGGCTGTAGCTCTCGTCTGTTATCATGTCTGGAAGTTTGTTTTCTTGCTCATAAATCAAGCCTAAGAAAAGGCCTGCACAGGAGTCTAATCGTTTGTCCTGGAGGGGCCGCCATGACAGAAGATTGCTGTCAAACTTGGACTCAGCAGGCTTGGCTGGTCGGGGAGAGTTAAGGGGAGCTCATCTCGGATTTGGTGGAGCGCCACAGGATTTATGAAGAGGTGGAGAAATGGAAACCCGTGGCTTTGGAGGAGGATTGAAGGATAGCACTGAGCAGACCAGAGGTGCTTTAGGTGGTTTTCCTGAGACTGCGGACCTACCTGCACACCACCAGGCCCCTCCCATCTTCCACTCCACCTATTACTGTGCCACCGCCAGCTCCTCTCCCCAATGCCACCAGGCTCTCCTTTGCCTGCTGCCTCCACGCCAGTGCTGGATGATTCTGCTGTCTGCCAGATCAGGTTTGCGGCATTGGCGCCCTTGTGTGCTGCCACCACCGAGGAGCTGGAGGAATGCTGGCAGGTTTTGTTGGCAGAAACAGAACTGTTATTGGATTATATTCCTTGGCTCCTCCTGGAGTGTGCGGCCCAGCTGTGTGGAGGTCCATCCGGAGAGCTGGAGTCTGTGCCAACGAGATAGCGTCCCCTGACTCTAACATCATCCTCGTCTCCTCGCCCTCTAGCCACAATCGGTCTCTCTACAACCTCGCAGCAACACCACAGGTTGGGGAGAGACTTGGTGAAAGCGCTGAAGCCTGAGCTGACAAGGAAGCATTTCCTGGCTCTGGCATCTCACCCACCATGACATCCACACTTCCACACCGTCCTTCAGCATCTACGCTGGAGTGCTCTTAATTGTTGGTTCCCATCACAGCCACCGTTTCACCTATTATCATGCCTGCAATTTTGCCTGTCACCACACCCACAGCTCCCAGCCAGACAATCTCCGAAGCCACCCAGACAGAGCTGTCTGGACTGCCAGTGGCAGCAGAGCAGGAACTCGGGCAAGTACCCTTTCATTTTATCAGTTAATGATGGGTCTTGTCTGGTTTCTGGTGGGGAGGCTTGGCAGCAGCCAGCTGCTGCTGCTGGACCCCTGCCACCTGCCTCTGCCATTCTCTCTGCTGCCGTTTCAATTCATCCACCCTCATCTGTATCTCCCCTCTCTGTTTCTCCAAGCACCACATCAGAAAGGAGGGATCTTATCATGCCCGGTGATTTATCAGCCGCAGCTGTTGCCACATCCAAGCTGCATGTTCCACCTTCGCCGCCGTCCGAACTGCATGCTCCACCGATCGTTCCAGAGGCTGGTGTGACTCCACCGATCGTTCCAGAGGCTGGTGTGCCTCCACTGATTGTCCCAGGGGTTTGTGTGCCTCCACTGATCATTCCAGGGGCTGGTGCACCTCTACCTGTCGTTTCTGAGGCTGGTGCACCTCCACCTGTCGTTTCTGAGGCCGGTACATCTCCTCCTGTCATTTCAGAGGCCGGTGTGCCTGCATCATCTGCACCTGAGGCCGGTGCACCTCCATCATCCGCACCTGAGCCTGGTGCACTCCCATCACCCACACCTGAGGCCGGTGCGCTTCTGTCATCTGCGTCTGAGGATGGTGCACCTCCGTCGTTGGCAGTGGAGCAAGAACTAAGGCAAGTCCCCTTCTTTGTGTTTTTAACATCTACACTAGAGAGGTCTTGTTTTGCTCTTGATGGGGGGAGACAGTTGCCGCAGCCATCTGCTTCTGGTCCCTCTCTGCCAGGCTCCACTGCTGCTGTTGGTAGTGACAAAGCTTATGTCTCTTCCTCCCCATCCGAGGTGGCTGTGTCAGGGACGGATTCCCAAATGTCTGGGTTTGAGGCCCTCCACCCTCCGGTGCCTGGGCTAGCCACTGACCAACCTGCATCATCTGGTTTCACCGCTGGTCAGCAGTCATCTGGGTTCGCCGCTGGCCAGCAGTCATCTGGGTTAGCCGCTGGTCAGCAGTCATCTGGGTTCACCGCTGGTGAGTGGTTGTTTGGTTTCACTGCTGGTCAACGGTCGTCTGGTTTCGTCGCTGGTCAGCAGTCTTCTGGTTTCGCCGCTGATTAGCAGTCAATGTCTGATCTCATTGTTGGTCAGCCATCATTGTCTGGTGTTCCCCGATGGTTACCCTCATCATGGGTGGTCGACGCACCCCAACTGCTGTCCCACGAGCTCCACGCTCCAGCTCCTGCAGCCCACGAGGAGCACATTTTGCAGCTGCTGTCTCCAGGGGGGGACACATCATGCTGTCTGGTCTGGTAGCCCAGGGACACTGGGAGGCTATCTGATGCATCACGCTCCCTGGTCTGGTGGTCCAGAGACTCTAGGAGGCCACCTGACACATCACGCTCTCTGGTCTGGTGGCCCAGGGATGTGGGGAGGTCACCCGATGCATCGCGCTCTATGATCTGGTGGTCAAGGGCCACTGGGAGGCCACCCGACACATCATGCTCTCTGGTCTGGTGGTCCAGGGACACTGGGAGGCCACCTGACGCATCATGCCCTCTGGTCTGGTGGTCTCGGGGCTCTGATCAGCCACCTGACTTGCTGAGCTCTCTGGTATGGGGGTCCATGGACTCTGGTCAGGCCCCAAACACATCACGTTCTTTGGTCTGGGGCCATGAACTCTGGTTGACCCCGACTAACTGTTTCACTTTGGTTTTTGACTTTGTGGGGAGGGGGAGACTTTGGCCCACCTGTCCTAGGGCCCCCACTACCCACCCTGGGCAGGTGATCTTTGTTTGCTTTGGGGCATCTGGGATCCGCTCTTTAAGAGGGGGTCCTGTCATGATCAGGACACTGGCTGTGCCATGTCCTCCTTTTGAATTATGTTTTGGGGTTTTTATGATTGAGATGTGAGCATATCCCATGTTCTTGCCTTTTGTTTTTGTGGAGACTCTTTTCATGGTCATTATGTTTTGTATTGTTGTTCCTGTCATGGTCTGGGTTTGGGCTTTTGTTTTGACAGCGTCTTTTGTTTATTTCCGGTTTTGTGTTGTGAGTTCTTGCTTTGTTGTTTATTATTCACGGCTGTTTTTGATTTCTTGATTATTGATTGTTCATGGGTTTTCTTGATTTTTGTTACCTCATTTATAGAAGTCGTGCATTGTCTTCGGCACGGCGATCTTCATGCTACACACCACATGCTCACACTCACTCACGTTTCAAGTTTAGTCACCTAGCTCTCGTTTATTATCATGTCTGGAAGTATGTTTGTCTTCTTACCCATAAATCATGCCTAAGAAAAGGCCTACACAGGAGCTCAATCTTTTGCCCCGGAGGGGCTGCCATGACAGATGTAAATTTAGTTCAAGTAAATTTTAGCACGCTGTAGTCCAATTTGATCACTTCATCACTCTGTCATCACTCTTCATCTATTATCTATCACTCTATAAAAGCAAGAAATCTCTGTGTCTATGTGTGTGTCACTCTTCATAGAGGACATCATAGGACGGCCTATAATCTCTGCCTGAACATCATAGGATGTCATCATAGGACGATAAATGTGTCTTTATGATGTCACATAGACCACAGATATCATAGGATGATTTGTCTTTATGATGTCACACAGATTTTATCTCCCCCTCTCTGTTCTCCCTCTCCCTCTCTCTCTTTCCTTCTCCCTCTTTCCCTCTCCCTCTCCCTCTCTCCCTCTCTCTCCCCCTCACTCTCTCCTCTCTCTTTCCCTCTCTGTCCCTCTTCATTCAGCAGCACCCAAGGATTTTGACATGACAGGCTCCAGGCCCTCCGCCGGGCCCCCAATGCTGTGTGTGTCTGTCTGTGTGTCTGTCACGCTTCATAGGACATCATAGGACGGCCTATGATCTCTGCCTGAACATCATGAACTCAGGCATCATAGGACAACAAATAAATGTGTCTTTATGATGTCCATGGACCACAGAGATCATAGGACGACTTGTCTTTATGATGTCACACATAGATTTGTCTATGCGTCTACGTGCATAGGACACATAGACAAATGTGTCTTTATGATGTCATAGACCATGTGTCTTTGAACTCAGCCATCATAGGACACATAAACAAATGTGTCTTTATGATGTCATATAGACCATGTGTCTTTATGATTTTCATGATCTATGGGCCACTTCGTACTGTAACCCTTGCCTTATGTTAATTAGGTAAGGGAAATAATTAAGTGTAGACCAGTTGCTAGGTTCGTAAGGGTTACAATAGGGAATTAGAGTGAGTGTGGAATGAAATAGCTGGAGGCAAGAAATGAGCAATTCATGTCTGTTATTAATAAATATAGAAGGAGCAAAATATACAATGTACAAATATTCACTACCGTTCAAAAGTTTGGGGTCACCCAGACAATTATTTTGTGTTTTCCATGAAAAGTCACACTTATTTACCACCATGAGTTGTAAAATGAATAGAAAATATAGTCAAGACATTGACAAGGTTAGAAATAATGATTTGTATTTGAAATAATATTTTTTTACAGATACTAACCTGCTCAAAGGATGGTCAGTTTTATAGCTTCTCTAACCAGCTAAACTGTTTTCAGCTGTGCTAACATGATTGCACAAGGGTTTTCTAATCATCCATTAGCCTTTTGACGCAATGAGCAAACACATTGTACCATTAGAACACTGGAGTGATAGTTGCTGGAAATGGGCCTCTATACACCTATGTAGATATTGCACCAAAAACCATTTACCACATTAGCAATGTATATTAGAAATTAGAGTGTATTTCTGATTAGTTTAAAGTTATCTTCATTGAAAAAAACAGTGCTTTTCTTTCAAAAATAAGGAAATTTCGAAGTGACCCCAAACTTTTGAACAGTAGTGTACAAATATAACAATGGCCGGCATGAAATAAAACCCCAAAAATGTCCTACTGAGCTCAGTGTTTGTTTGTTCGTTTGGTTTAGCCGTCCGACCAGTCAAGATATCTTGTATCCCCCAGCTCAGGTTTCTTTTCCTCTTTTAAAGCGGCAGCTTGAGTTGTTACCACTTCAATGTTGTGCACTGGAGAGAGGAGGGATGTCCTTCAATTGAGACCTTGGTCAGACCTCTGTTCAATCTCGGTTCAATCTCGGGTCAGGCTCGCCATCTCCATTCGGAGAAAATCCAGGATCCAGAAGGTTTTTGGTCGGCAACCAAAAAAAACCTAGCCAAGATGAGGTATCAGTGTGAATACAGCAAAGGACACAGCCACAATGCCCCTCATGCTCGTGCTCCCGTCAACAAGAAGAGGTATCAGTGTGAACCAGATCGCTCACAGCCTCTCTCTTGTCCGCTCTCATATCGTGAAAAATGGGCTGCACGGTGGCGCAGTGGTTAGCACTGTGGCAGCACAGTTTACCCTCGGCCGGGGGATCGCGGGGATCGTGAGATCGCGGGTTCGATCCCTGCCCCCGGCCAACAGTGATCTGTGTGGAGTTTGCATGTTCTCCCCGTGTTGCGTGGGTTTACTCCGGGATTTCTCCGGTTTCCTCCCACATGCCAAAAACATGCAGGTTAGGGATAAGGGGCACTTGCGCACGCAGCGACCGGCAGCTGGTGGCTTGTCACCAGACTGCAAAACAAATCTACCTATGGGTACAAAATAAGTAATAAAAAAAAAAAGATCCTGTCCATGAACTGAAATTACGACACACCTATCCCTCAACCAGTGGTCTCAAAGAAGAAGAAGAAGAAGAAGAAGAAGCAGAAGAAGAAGACCCACCAGATGGAGAGCAATAGAATGAGGACAACTGATGCACGTCAGAAAAGATGCCATGAAGATGAAACACCTGAGGTTCCAGCAGTACATCGCACCCGTCTGAGACAGGAGGACACCCTTCACCAGCATAGGGTACGACAGACTTTAAAGCACATTTCTAGGACATCATAGGACAGCCTATGATCTCTGCCTCATCATCATAGCACATCCCATGAACTCAGGCATCATAGGACGACTCGCCATGCCTACATGACGGCAAAGGTGTAACATCATAGGACAACTCGCCATGCCTACATGATGGCAAATGTGTAACCTTGACGAATGCCAGTCTACACTACAAATGTGTAAAATGCCAAGCAAAGCGCTCATTTTCTCTGGGTGCTCCGGTTTCTTGGTTTCTAGAGGCATGCACGGGCCTTCCTGAACAGGGTCGAAAGCCACTTTTTCAGGATCATGCCCATGAACTAGAATTATGATGGACCTATCCCTCAACCAGTGGTCTGAAAGAAGAAGAAGAAGACCCACCAGATGATGTCTATATGACGGCACATAGACAGAGCACATGACTCCCTACAAGACATAGACACAGGTAAGCAACACAACACAGAACAGTGACAGGCAGGAGAAGAAGTAACAAGCAGGGGCAAATAGCCCCAGATAGCAGGGCATATTTTGTGTGTGATTTTTATGTTTTGCTGCATACAAAAGCCGTCACATGTGATTGCCACTTAGTGCTGTGTTGCTATACCAACTGTCCTGTAACTGGCAAGAATTCTGTTCCAATGCATTCCCTGTACGGGCATGCACAGGCTTCTACGGGCATGCACGAGTATGCACTAGTCACTCTATCTTCTTCTTCTCTCGGTTACTGGCGGATAGCAAACAACTGAAAGGTGCATACTGCCACCTACTGTACAAGAGTATGTAACATTATGTCATCTGAGCCCGACCTCTTAGTCACTCTACCACTTCACTCTATAAAAGCAAGAAATCTCTGTGTGTCTTTCTGTGTGTGTAGGACGGCCTATGATCTCTGCCTCAACATCATAGGACACAAATGTGTCTTTATTATGTCACATAGATTATACATCTTTTGATGTCACATAGACCATGTGTCTGTGTCTTCTGATCTCTGCCTGAACATCATAGGACGTCCTATGGTCTATGTGACATCATAAAGACAAATTTTCTTTTTGCTCAGATCTATTTTCACGATCCTGTCCATGAACTGAAATTACGACGCACCTATCCCTCAACCAGTGGTCTCAACAAAGAAGACCCACCAGATGGAGAGCAATAGAATGAGGACAACTGCTGCATGTCAGAAAAGATGCCATGAAGATGAAACACCTGAGGTTCCAGCAGTACATCGCACGCGTCTGAGACAGGAGGACACCCTTCACCAGCATAGGGTACGACAGACTTTAAAGCACATTTCTAGGACATCATAGGAAGGCCTGTGCTCTCTGCCTCATCATCATAGGACGTCCTATGAACTCAGGCATCATAGGACGACTCGCGATGCCCACATGACGGCAAATGTGTAACCTTGACAAAAGCCAGTCTACACTACAAATGTGTAAAATGCCAAGCAAAGCGCTGATTTTCTCCGGGTGCTCCAGTTTCTTGGTTTTGACGGGCATGCACGGCCTTCCTGAACAAGGTTAAAAGCCACTTTTTCAGGATCGTGCCCATGAACTGGAATTACAACGCACCTATCCCTCAACCAGTGGTATGAACGAAGAAGACGACCCACCAGATTGAGACCAATAGAATGAGGAGAAATGCTGCACGTCAGAAAGGATGCCATGAACTTGAAACACCTCAGGTTCTACCAGTACGCCGTAGGCATGACTGTGACCAACACAGCCGTCGGAGACAGGAGGAGACCCTTCAGCAATGGGCATGCAGAAATACTTGCTTATACTTGGTTTCTATGGGCATGGATGGGTATGCACGGGTATGTACTAGTTAAACATAATTTTCCAACTACAAAATCGTGGCTAGTGAAGAGGCTAAGTGGATAGTAACTTTGGAAAAACACACATGTGCATTTCAGTAAATTAAAATATCATCGAAAAGCTGATTTATTTCAGTAATTCAATTCAAAAAATGAAAGTCATATTATATAGCTTCATTACACACAGTGATTTGTGATCTGCTTTAATGCCCCCCCCCCCCCCAGATCCATGTGGACCACTGATCTAATCCATCCACCTGATAGATGTTCCACTGGTATGCTTTTGGCTAACATTTACATCTGCATGAGACAGCCAACTGAAAGATTAAATGTTTAATTTTTCAACAGTGGAAAAGATAGAAGTCTCTGTTTTTGATGATATCTCTCCATGCACTCTAATTGGACTGATATTTGGGATGTACAGATGCCACTGTGTTGTTACTATTTAGGATCAAATATGTAATATTATCATTAAAGTGGTTTGCTGACATGACCACTCCTTTGAGATAACTGACAGTTGGAATGTTCTTTTTTGGGTGAAGTATCAAAATTATTTTCTCCTTATGGTGTTTGAAGTAAAATATTAATGTGTTCCAGAAAGCAGGAAGTCTGAGCAGCAGGAGTGAGAGGAGTAACCATCACGGCTAAACACCAAACAAGGACACTCCCAGCTTTTAGAGTTCTATATACAGTGATAGAATAAATTAGTTTAACCAGATCAAACAAATTAAATGTAAACCATAATGGAGACTACCCCTGTTAACATACTACATATATAATATTGCAGTGTTATGGTTGCTATATCTTATGGACATTCTTGGATATTTCACAAACAAGCATTAGTGACTATCTGTAGGACTAAAATTTGAAAGTCAAAACTTTTGATTTAATTTGCCTAAACAAGTACTGTAAATTAGCTGCCTCCTGACAGGCTCATTAATATGGCTCCTTCTTTAGATGTTCACTTACCTTTACATAAAAAATTTAAACACAGCTCTGAACGCAGTATGTAGCCTGCCCTAGAAAAGACACAGTGTGATATCAGTCATAAATTTTTTAAGCATCCCTCCATCTTCTACCCCTTACAGGAAGACCCATTTAGTGCTATAACAAAGCATGTGCATAAATAATGGGTGCAGTCATTGTGACTTCACCCACTGGATTATGAATAACATTTAGAAATCTTGAGTATAGTATTTTGACTATAAAGATGACATGCATGCCTTTCCGTTAAAGACTTTTTTTTAAAAATCGGAATAATTTGGCAAAGAAAGCCATAGGCATTCAGACTGGGACAAAGTTGTCTGAACTAAATTGAGTAAATGAAGCTGCCCAACTGTTCCTCAGAATGTAGCAGATAATCTTATTGACCAAGGGTTTGACTGAACAAGTAAAAACTGTGAAATATTCAGGTTTCTGTGTTGTCCCTGGTCTGTTTGGTCTATATCAACTGAGATCTCCTTACTAAATAGGAAAGCAAAAGGTTAATTAGTCAATAACCAGCTGTGTCAATCAGCCATCCTCAGCACTACTCCCTGACACATTCTGCTCACACCTCCTTATAACCACAGAGACAAACTGCTATGGATAAGGTCAGAAGACAGCATCCTATAAGAACAGCCATGTTGAACAATGTTTGGCCCCCAAAAAATTTGCATGGAGACAGAAAACATATTTGAGCTTAAGGTGTAACAGAACAAAGTTAGTAGCCTATCACTGTAAGTAAGAGGGAAGTTTTTTTTATTCTCAGAAATATGTAACTTTTATCTTAATTTACATTTTTCTTTTATATGTTTCTTGCACAGTTTTTTATTTCTCATAAATGGTACTTTCTTCTGATTTTTTTGTAATTTTTCCTCTTTTTTCATTTTAAACTTTTTTTCTTCTTAGATTTCATTCTCAACTTTGCAACTATTTTTTGTAAATGTACAACTTTTTCTTCTGTGATATTTTTGTGTTAAATGTGCGGCTTTTGTCATCAGTTTGAGACTTTTTGTAAATTGTTTAACTTTTTCTTACAATTTATCATTTTTCCCTTACATTTTCTTTTTCGTCTTCTCATAGAAGAAGGCAATTTTATTCTCATATATTTGGAATTTTTTGCTGCAAGTTTCAGACCTTCTGGACAAGGCAAATTTCTGGTGTGTAGTTGAGCATTTCACCATTAGTTTGTGGAGCTTGTTAGAGCCTGCTTCAAAGGAGGAAAAAAAAACCTTTGTATGATTCAGTTAACTAATCAGACTACTATTAGCTCATTTCAGGGCAAAGCTGAAAGGAGCTAATGCAACGGCGTGGTGTCCGTCTGTTCGTTTGTCCACATTTCACAGGAATTGCTACTCCTAGGCATTTTCCCCAATGCTCACAAAACTCTCACACAATTCACTCACAATGATCTTCAGGTGAATCTGCATTCAGGTTGTGCTCAAGGTCAATGTCAAGGTCAAATGCCAGGAGATCTGGGCACTTACATGGTTTTAGAAAAATCACTCCTCCTCCTAGGCAATTACCTTGATTCTTACAAAACGCACTCACAATGACCCTCAGGTAGGCCTGCATCCAGGCTGAGGTCAAGGTGATTATCAAAGGTCAGCAGATCTGGGCATTTATAATTTCACAAAAAACATTACTTCTCCTAGGCTACTGACCTTGACTTTAAGCACATCCTAGATGGGATTGTATCTAGACTGTGCTTAAGGTCAATGTAAGCGGTCAGGAGATCTGAGCACTCCTGGAGTGATTTCGTCAGATTGGAATGAGCTACTCCATCATTGACGGTCTGGTTACATATTTAGATCAGTGTGAAATCACTGTGAAGTGAAGACACAGGCTTTGCATAAAGCACCGGCCTGGATGAAATTCTGGCAGAAGTGTACAAGAAAGGAGGCGAGAACATCATCAGTGCCCTATTTGACGTGCTTGCATCTATTTGGAAAGAAAGGACTGTTCCTCAAGACCTTAAAGATGCCAGTCATTAAGAAAAAAGGCAATAAGCATGAGTGCAGCGACTATAGAGGCATATCCCTGCTGTCAGTTGCATTACAGGATTTAGCTGCACATGTTCTGACAAAGACCAGATGGCAGGCTCACATCACGCCGGTTTTAAAGTCACTGCACTGGCTCCCGTGTCATCCAGGATCGATTTTAAGGTTCTTTTACTGGTTTATAAATGTCTGCACAGTCTTGGGCCGTCTTATTTATCAGAACTACTTTTATCATATGAGCCCCCATGGACCCTGAGGTCCTCTGGTACTGGCCTTTTAATTATCCCTACTGTCAGAACTCGTACCCACGGTGAGGCGGCTTTCAGTTGCTATGGCCCACGTCTATGGAACAGCCTGCCGGAGAACATCAGGGCTGCCGAGAATGTTCATATTTTTAAAAGCAGGCTCAAGACCTACTATTTAACCTAGCTTTTGATTAGTTTCCTATTTTGATTACTTATTATTATATCAATTACTTATTTATTTAACTACTAATTATTAATACATCTGAATTTATGTCTCTTTGTATTTAAGTGTTGTTTTATTCTTTTAGTTATCTTAACTGTCTAGTTTGTTTGTTTGTTTTTTAACCAACAAATTATGTTAGTATTATTTATCAGTGATTGTTTGATTTTTTTTTTTTTAGCACCCTGTCCAAGCTCCAGCATTTCCTCATAGGGAGCCCTCCCACAGGGAATTGTGTCTGTTTTCTGGCTGCAGGGTGCTGGACTGCGATTGCCCTGGTCTATCTGGCTGAGGGGATTGTACACTGCGGCACCATACCTGCAGTGTCGACCCCTCAGATTGGACTTGGGGGGTCTCAGAGGTGGTGTCCCTGTAGCTGTGGACTCAGCACTTTCCCTGCTGGTGATGGCTCCCTAGTGATGGTGCTTCCACACCTGATCGGATCCTTGGTGCTCAGCTATAAATCTCACACAGATGAAAGTTTGTGTGTGTGCATGTGTGTGTGCAGGCGTCTACGTATGCATGTGTGTGTGTGTAGGTGTGTGTGTGTGTGTGTGTGTGTGGGGGGGGGGGTTATTGTGTTTTACACAAGTGGACAAAATTGTTGGTACCCCTCTGTTAATGAAAGAACAACCCACAATGGTCACAGAAATAACTTGAATCTGACAAAAGTGATAATAAATAAAAATTCTATGAAAAAAAACCCAATGAAAATCAGACAATGCTTTTGAATTGTGGTTCAACAGAATTATTTTAAAAAACAAACTCATGAAACAGGCCTGGACAAAAATGATGGTACCCTTAACTTAATATTTTGTTGCACAACCTTTTGAGGCAATCACTGCAATCAAATGATTTCTGTAACTGTCAATGAGACTTCTGCACCTCTCAGCAGGTATTCTGGCCCACTCCTCATGAGCAAACTGCTCCAGTTGTCTCAGGTTTGAAGGGTGCCTTCTCCAGACGGCATGTTTCAGCTCCTTCCACAGATGTTCAATAGGATTTAGATCAGGGCTCGGGTGTTTTTAGTTGTGTTTTGGGTCATTATCCTGTTGCAAGACCCATGACCTGCGACTGAGACCAAGCTGTCTGACACTGGGCAGCACATTTCTCTCTAGAATACCTTGATAGTCTTGAGATTTCATTGTACCCTGCACAGATTCAAGACACCCTGTGCCAGATGCAGCAAAGCAGCCCCAGAACATAACACAACCTCCTCCATGTTTCACAGTAGGGACAGTGTTCTTTTCTTAGTATGCTTCATTTTTGCGTCTGTGAACATAGAGCTGATGTGCCTTGCCAAAAAGTTCCAGTTTTGTCTCATCTGTCCATAGGACATTCTCCCAGAAGCTTTGTGGTTTGTCAACATGCAGTTTGGCAAATTCCAGTCTGGCTTTTTTATGATTTGTTTTCAACAGTGGTGTCCTCCTTGGTCGTCTCCCATGAAGTCCACTTTGGATCAAACAACAACGGATGGTGCGATCTGACACTGATGTACCTTGACCTTGGAATTCACCATGAATGTGTTTATTGGTTGTTCTGGGCTCTTTTGTTACCATTTGTATTATCCGTCTCCCCCTGCGGCCACGTCCAGGGAGGTTAGCTACAGTCCCGTGGATCTTAAATTTCTGAATAATATGTGCAACTGTAGTCACAGGAACATCAAGCTGCTTGGAGATGGTCTTATAGCCTTTACCTTTAACATGCTTTTCGATAATTTTCTTTCTAATCTCCTGAGACAACTCTCTCCTTTGCTTCCTCTGGTCCACGTTTAGTATGGTAAACACCATGTCACCAAACAGCACAGTGTGACTACTTGTCACCCTTTAAATAGGCCGACTGACTGATTACAAGTTTGTAGACACCTGTGATGTTAATTAGAGGACACAACTTGGTTGAACATGTCCCTATGGCCACATTATTTTCAATCTTTTCTAGGGGTACCATCATTTTTGTCCAGGCCTGTTTCATGAGTTTGTTTTTTAAAGTAATTCTGTTGAACCACAATTCAAAAGCATTGTCTGATTTTCATTGGTTAATTTTCATAGAATTTTTATTTATTACCACTTTTGTCAGATTCAAGTTATTTCTGTGACCATTGTGGGTTTTTCTTTCATTAACAGAGGGGTACCAACAATTTTGTCCATGGCTGTATTTCAATGTGTGAAGCACTTTGTTGTTACAACTTTTTGTATAAAAAGTGCTATATAAATAAAGCTTTGATTGATTGATTGATTGATTGATTGAATGGGAAACTGCTAGGGAAAAACCTCCTCACTAGCATAAAAACAATTTCTGATGCTGTCTTACTGGAATCTACGGGTGTGTTCACACCTACAGGCTAGGGATGCAAGTTATTGATTAATTAATTAATCATTAGTTAATTTACCTTCTCAATCCATTAACAACAAGCGGCAATTTTCCAGAGAATCTGAGTTTCCCTCGGTACAATACGGTCTTTCTATCTTTAGCATATAAAAAGTTAATTAGTTTTTGATATACTGAATAAAATATGAACATCATATTCCTCAGTGATTTATTGTACCTTTTGCATTTTTTTTTAACTACAGACAATGGCATTTTTTTGTAGTTTAACAAATTCTGTACCATATAGTGTGTACTATGTGCTGGTGTATTTGTAAATTACAAATATCATGATTTTTTTTAATTTATTTTAAAAGCTATTACCAATATCATAAAATTTATCTTTTTTACTTATATTACAAAAGAATAACTTTTACATTGTTCTAATTTACTGAGATGCGCTAGTAGACTGTTTTAACAGGAAAAAAAAAACTGTGAGCTGCTTCTTCTGTTATATGTTAAACATTATCAGAGTACCCCAGCAATGCAGGAAAACCCAGTACGATCTGGCCTGGAGAACGGATTGGAGATGATGACATAATTTTCATTACACAAGCCTCGTGGTCGAGCAGACAGCGGAGGTGCAGCATGATCCCAGCTTAGTCCACACCGGGCTCCTCTGCTGCTGTGTGTTGAAATGTTACCTCAGTGGTAACTTGGGTCAGGCCTGCTTTCCTGTCTAACAGCAGGATGAAGTCAGCGGGGATGGGTTTTTGCGCTTGTGTAGTCTTTTTCCTTGCTCCAGTCTTTGCTAATTTGAATTTTCCAGTCCACTTTGCTAATTTGAAGCAGACAGCTGGCTCTTCAAGCTTGCGTGCCACTGGAACTTGTTTTGGCTCTCAGACGTAACCTGGAAGGATGAGGTTTCTCGCTGTGCACAACGCATGTGCTCTGGGGGCTTGACGTCTTCTTCTGCTTTTTCTTTAGTTTTGGTTAAAAGGCGGCAATAGGTGACTACGTGCACCCCCACCTGTATGGCGATGTCACTACATTTCATGGAATAAGCTCCCATTGAAAAGGACTGCTGAGTTATCAATTAATTGACAACTAATTTAATTTAGTCGACTAAGGGGCAGATTTACTAACGTAAAACCCTATTTTGGCATTAAAAAACTACTGTTGAGATTTACTACCTGTCATCTACCTGCTGCAACGAGCCCATTTGCACCTGGATGACAGAGGAGACACTGTGAGAATCACATTCTTTGACTTCTCCAGTGCCTTTAACACCATCCAACCACTGCTGCTGGGTGAGAAGCTGTGGGTGATGGGAGTCGACAGCTCTGTGATCTCCTAGATTACTGACTACCTGACAGGCAGGCCACAGTTTGTCTGGCTGGGCAGTGTCTTGTCTGATGTGGTGGTTAGTGATACAGTAGCTCCACAGGGGACTGTGCTCTCTCCTTTTCTCTTCACCTTATATACCACTGACTTTCAGTACAACACTGAGTCATGCCACCTGCAGAAATTCTCTGACGACTCAGCTGTTGTTGGGTGTATAAGAGGGGGAGAGGAGGGGGAGTACAGGGCACTGGTAGACAGATTTGTGAAGTGGACAGAGCAGAATCACCTGAGGCTGAACATCAGCAAGACCAGAGAGAGAGTGATTGACTTCAGGAAGAAAAGAACGCCTTCACAGCCATTGCAGATTAGTGGGGAGGATGTGGAGGTGGTTGAGGACTACAAATACCTGGGTGTCATGATCAGCAACGGGCTGGACTGGAGATCCAACACCGATGCTGCGTACAAGAAGGGGATGAGCACACTGTACTTCCTGAGGAAGCTGAGATCCTTCAACATGTGCAACAGGATGCTGGAGCTTTTCTACCTGACCACTGTTGCCAGCGCCATCTTCTTTGCTGCTGTCTGTTGGGGTAGCAGTATCAGAGCCAGCGACACCAACAGACTTGACAAGATTATCAAGAGGGCTGGCTCTGTAATTGGTCTCAGGCCAGAGACCTTTGAGACTGTGGTGGAGAGGAGGACACTAAATAAACTGCAATCCATCATGGACAATCCTGATAACCCCCTCCACCACACACTGGACAGACAGAGGAGCACTTTCTCCAGCAGACTGCTCCAGCTTCGCTGCTGAACGGTTAGGTACAGGAAATCTTTCCTGCCACATGCCATTTCACTGTACAATAACTCATTCTGATGTTGAATTCTATAAAACCGGAGTGGTGGCCTAGTTGGTAGAGCATCTGCCCCACAACCGGGAGGCTGGGGTTCAAATCCAGGTCAGGTCATACCAAAGACCAGGTAAAAATGGTACTTTCCACCTTCAAGCTTGGTGCTCAGCACAATAGAACGGGTAAAGGAAAGTTAACACACAGAGCTACCAGAGGACTGACCCCCAGCTGTAGCTTTTACTACTACTTACAGTAGCTGTGTGGCCTTGGGTTATGAAAATGGGATAGACACCACCCTACGCCATTGGCATGGGAATAACTTATGTTGAATTCTATGTTATGCTACAATACTGCACCTAACAGTCTGGTACCTCACATCTCACTCTGCACCTGATAGTCCTGCATTGTACAGCAGGTATGATTCATGTATCTATATGGGTCACCATCTATTGATCTATGATGTAAATAAGCTTTAACAGTTTTTACTTTCCATGGGTAATTCCTTTGTCTATTATGCTGTGTGTGTTTCTGTCATTTGGTTGTCTACTGTCATGCTGCTGTTACACTATAATTTCCCAGTTTGGGATCAATAAAGTACATCTATCTATCTATCTATCTACTAAAGGGCGCAGGGCAAAATTAGCGGTGAAAAGACGTGGACTATGTTAATTTTGCCTCATTGCATATGTATTTGTAGAAGTTCTCATGTCAAAGCGCAAATTTGAGGGAGGAGAGTATTGAAATGACTGGTGCAAGGTGATTTAGTAAGGTTTGTGGTTGTCAGTCTCCTGCTAAATGCGCCAGGATTTAACACCCAAAAAAAGCTTGCCTTAATTCATCTGTGCCTGACATGATAGCAATCGTTGGTGCCGAGACACCGGCGAGAACCAAGGGAGTGTGGTTGAAGAGACAGAAGCTTCTCTCTGCGCGTAACTTTATTTGGTATGACAGAAGAACAGATTATATGGGCTCACAGAGATCGGTGTTATTGCTGAACTGGACATCAGACAGGAGGTTGTTTTTTTTTTATTTCATTTGTTTATACTATATATAGCCTACTACATGAATTTGCATCCATAAAATAGGATATAGAAGCCCTTCCTACCTGCAGTGGACATACAGATGGTGTCAGCTGATAGTGACTTTTTTTCTCTTTTCTGCGGAGGTTAGATTTGGACTCTGGAGTTTTCCTCTCCTATAAGTTCCCTTTCGCTCTTGAAGCAAAATCTTCCACTTTGTCAATTTTCTTCATTTTTTTCTCTATCAATATTTCTATATTTACAGTATTTCTTTTTACTGTGCATAAAACTGTCATTCAGTTCTCTCTTCTCTCTATTTCTCGCTCCCAGTTCAGGATGGACAATATAGGAGGAAAACAACAATGAGATTATAAGCAAAAAGAGCGCACAGATCCACAGAAATGTCCCCCAAAATTGCAACACCGTAACTCAATGGCATTTATAAAAAGTTGTGAACTGGGAGACCTGTAGATTTTGTTAAAACAAAGTTATTCACATAATAAAACCCCAGAGTCTCCATCAAACCATCTTGATGGTTCTAGTGTTAATAAAATAAACACATTAGTTAAATAATCAATTTATTCATGAGTAGTCCTTTTTAAAATTAGATACAAATGAGTCATTTATACAAAAACAAAACAAAAGAGTCTGCCATGTTAAATGAAAATCTAAGTTTTGAAATACGACAAACAAAAATAAACTACTTTAGTGGGGTTTGCACTTAAACAAATGCTTAAAAAAAGCTTTATATATTATGGTCCCCCTAACTGGCTGTGCCTTTGTTGATGACCCGCTTCCTCATCAGCTGTGCCTGTGCACAATTTTGCGGTGTTCTTGGTGGATGGGTGGTCATTATTGAAATGAAGTGTCTCCGTCTGTGTTCATAATTTTGCATATTGGTAGTAGATCACTGGCAAAAATTGGCCACTCCCTTAGGTGCTCTGTCTAAATTGCGCACTCGCTAATTTGTACTGCCTTAGTAAATCTGCCCCTAAGTTCTTATTGACAATTAATCGAAAGTCAATCAATCATTAACATCCCTACTACAGTACATTTCATCTGAACTCGAGTTTATTTTCTCTCTTAGTGCGGTTCATTTTATCTGGTGAGAACATGGTAATTGCACACAGGTGTACACCAAAACAAATGCACAGAGACCACCGCTCACATTTTTGTAAAGATTTTATTATATCTTTTCATGGGACAACACTGAAGATATGACACTTTGATACAACGTAAAGTAGTCAGTGTACAGCTTGTATAACAGTGTAAATTTGCTGTCCCCTCAAAATAATTCAACACACAGCCATTAATGTCTAAATTGCTGCCAACAAAAGTGAGTACACCCCGAAGTGAAAATGTCCAAACTGTGCCGAATTAGCCATTTTCCCTCCCCAGTGTCATGTGATTCGTTCATGTTACAAGGTCTCAGGTGTGAATGGGGAGCATGTGTGTTAAATTTGGTGTTACCGCTCTCACACTCTCTCATACTGCTCACTGGAAGTTCAACATGGCACCTCATGGCAAAGAACTCTCTAAGGATCTGAAAAAAAAATTGTTGCTCTACATTAAGATGGCCTAGGCTATAAGAAGATTGCCAACACCCTGAAACTGAGCTGCAGCACGGTGGCCAAGACCATACAGCGGTTTAACAGGACAGGTTCCACTCAGAACATGCCCCGCCATGGTCGACCAAAGAAGTTGAGTGCACGTGCTCAGTGTCATATCCAGAGGTTGTCTTTTGAAAATAGATGTATGAGTGCTGCCAGCATTGCTGCAGAGGTTGAAGGGGTGGGAGGTCAGCTTGTCAGCGCTCAGACCATACGCCGCACACTGCATCAAATTGGTCTGTATGGCTGTCGTCCCAGAAGGAAGCCCCTTTTAAAGATGATGCACAAGAAAGCCCGCAAACAGTTGGCTGAAGACAAGCAGACTAAGGACATGAATTCCTGGAACCATGTCCTGTGGTCTGATAAGACTAAGATAAACTTATTTGATTCAAATGGTGTCAAGCGTGTGTGGCGGCAACCCGGTGAGGAGTGCAAAGACAAGTGTGTCTTGCCTACAGTCAAGCATGGTGGTGGGAGTGTCATGGTTTGGGGCTGCCTGAGTGCTGCCGGCACTGGGGAGCTACAGTTCATTGAGGGAACAATGAACGGCAACATGTACTGTGACATATTGAAGCAAAGCATGATCAGAAATTTGTCTGCAGGGCCACAGGGCAGTATTCCAACATGATAACCACTCTAAACATGCCTCCAAGATGACCACTGCCTTGCTAAAGAAACTGAGGGTAAAGGCAATGGACTGGCCAAGCATGTCTCCACACTTAAACCCTACTGAGCATCTGTGGGGCATCCTCAAATGGAAGGTGGAGGAGCGCAAGGTCTTTAACACCATGATGTTGTCATGGAGGAGTGGAAGAGGATTCCAGTGGCAACCTGTGAAGCTCTAGCGAACTCCATGCCCAAGAAAGTTAAGGCAGTATTGGAAAATAATGGTGGCCACACAAAATCTTGACACTTTGGAACACAATTTGGACATTTTCACTAGGGGTGTACTCACTTTTGTTGCCAGCGGTTTAGACATTAATGGCTGTGTGTTGAGTTATTTTGAGGGGACAGCAAATTTACACTGTTATATGTACACTGACTACTTTACGTTGTATCAAAGTGTCATATCTTCAGTGTTGTCCCATGAAAAGATATAATAAAATATTTACAAAAATGTGAGGGGTGTACTCACTCACCCCTCCAGTGCAGCCCTCCAGGTGAGAAAGCATACCAAACTATAAGGGGACCAGAAGCTAGAAAACGCATGACTTCAGGGCATTCTGAGCAGATTTTAATTTATTTCTTTCACACAACACACGACAGTATGAACTGTGCAAATGTGGAATTGTGAGGAGAAGTACTGGTCGAATGCCACCACACGGCAGGATGAATTGTGCACAAACGTGGAGTTGTGAGAAGTAGACTGGTCGAATGCTAACATAAAAGCCCCTCTATCCAAAACACACAAAAAAATACAGAAAATGAGTTGTTAGCAAATGGTCTGTGGAAAGGGGGATTCAGAAATCAGCTACTTAGCGCTGCAACAACTCTAAAAAGCTCTGAGTTGTACAATGAAGTGTAAAAAGTGCTGGATAAAATGGGGCGCTTTAATGTTGCACAGAAATCTGCCACCCCATTACTTCTTCTGCTTAATAAATAATGCAAACATTAACAATTTTTGGGATCTCACTTTATCTCTCAAATTAAAACAGACACGGAGTGGTGGCCTAGAGGTCGAGCATCCACCCCACAACCGGAAGGTCGGGGTTCAAGTCCCTGCCAGGTCATGCCAAAGACCATATAAAAATGGAATTTCCTGCCATCCAGCTTGATGCTCAGCAAAAATGGAATGGAGGAGGGAAATGTGTGGAGTGGCAGTGGCTCAGGAGGTAAAGCAGGTCGTCCAGTAACCAGAGGGTTGGCGGTTCAAATCCCACTCTCCCCAGTCATTATGCCATTGTGTCCCTGGGCAAGACACTTTACCCACCTTGCCTCCAGTGTCCATGACACTGGGCATGAATGTGTATAAATGTTCAGTAGTAGTCGGAGAGGCCGTTGGTGTGGATTGGCAGCCACGTTTCTGTCAGTCTGCCCCCCAGGGCAGTGGTAAGCTACAGTAGTAACTTACCACTACCATTGTGGAATGGAGTGAATGAATAATCGACTCATTGTAAAGCACTTTGGGTATCTTCAAAGGTGCTATATAAATGCAGTCCATCATTATTATTACTTTTATTCTGAATTTTTGACCACACATACAGTAAGCAAACAATGCACATCACTGTATGCAGCCACACATTCTGATGGGTCACGGATTTCTGTATAACTATGGTAAGGAAAATGACTTCCTATGTTTACTTTTCTTGTTCCCATGGCAAAAGGATCTGGTCAGTCAGAGGAGAGAAACTTCTCACGTGATTCTTGTGTGATCTGATGTGATACATTTTGATCCACTTGAATTTTTCCCTGTGTGAAAGAAATCAAACCAAGGGGAAAATCATGCAAAGTAACAAACTTATCAACTGATTCGGACCATGGTAAACAAATTTAGGTGTGAAAGCATCCTAAATGCGGCTTTTGCAGCACCAGATCAACCACTGATATAATCTTCACCTTGCAGCAATTACAAGAGAAGGCATTTGAGCAGCATATGCCCTTGTATGTAGTCTTTATGGACTTTACAAAGGCTTTTGATACTATCAATTGCAAGTTCTTCTGGTCTCTTCCTCAGCGCTATGCCTTATCCAACAACTTTACAAATGAATAAAGGCCCAAATGTCAGTTGGAGGAGCAAAATCAGACAGGTTTTAGGCAAAGCAGGGAGTTAAACAAGGCTGTATTCTTGCCCCTGCTCTTTTTTCTCTGCACTTGCCTGCTGTATTGGAATCTGTCCTGAAGGGGTCGAAGAGGGTGTTTTTCTGTGAACCTGGTCTGATGGCTAGTTCTTTAATGCAAGGTGTCTAAAGGCAAAACCAAAGACCAGGATTATTTGTGCTAGAGAGTGCTAACCACCGGGCAGCTCGGTGGTGCAGTGGTTAGCACTGTGGCAGCACAGTAAGAAGGTCACAGGATTGATTCCACTCCTGACCATCGTGGGTTCGATCCCACCCCCTGACCATTGGTGACCTTTCTGTGTGGAGGTTGCATGTTCTCCCTGTGTCTGCGTGGGTTTACTCCAGGTATTCTGGTTTCCTCCCACAGGCCAAAAACATGTAGGTTAGGTTAACTGGAGACTCTAAAGTGGCCCTAGGTGTGAATGTGTGTATGTGTGAATGGTAAAGGGATTGGTACCACATCATGACTGCCTCATCCATCCAAGTGGATGCCCTGTAATTTCCTCATTGTGGGACTGGTGATTTTAACCATGCTTCCCTGTCCTCCACGCTGCCCACTTTCACCCAGTATGTCACGTACCACATCAGAGACAATAAAACACTGGACTTATTTTATGCAAACACAAAGGAGGCTTACACCTCATCACACACCCCCCCCCCCCCCTTCCCTCGGAAGATCTGCTCACAACCTGGTTCACCTCCTGCCTGTGTACAAATCCCTGGTACACAGACAACCTCCTGTTACCCGCACAGTGAAGATATGCTTCAAGGAGGCAGAGGACACTCTGAAGGACTGTTTTGAATCCACTGCGTGGAAGCAGCTCTGTGGTCCACATGGTGAGGACATCAACAGCCTCAAACACACCATCACAGATTACATCAACTTCTGTGTGGAGAACACTGTACCCACCAAGACCATAAGGTGTTTTTCAAACAACAAACCATGGATCAACTCTGAGATAAAGACACTTCTGAGGGAGAAGAAAAGGATCTTCAGGTCGTGAAATAAGGAGGAGCTGAAGTCTGGACAGAGGGAG
This sequence comes from Pholidichthys leucotaenia, assembly GCA_020510985.1. Taxonomy (NCBI): domain Eukaryota; kingdom Metazoa; phylum Chordata; class Actinopteri; order Cichliformes; family Pholidichthyidae; genus Pholidichthys; species Pholidichthys leucotaenia. Next base: position 343,768,591 of record CM035837.1, on the reverse strand, counting down.
CTAAGGAGCAAGATTAGAGAGGGGAAGGACAGTTACAGGAAGAAGATGGAGGACAAGCTAAGGCAGAGTGATGTCAGCGGTGTCTGGAGAGGCCTCAAAACTATCTCTGGGCACCAGAATACCTCCTCCCAGGCCGTGGGGGGTAGGGAGTGGGTGAACAACCTGAACCTGTTCTTTAACAGGTTTGACCAACCACCCTCTTCTCTGCCTGCCCACCAACCTCAGCTGCCTTTACCTTCATCTAGTCCCCCTGTCCACTGCCCTCTCTCCACCCCCTTACATCCCCTGCTGTTTTTCCCCTCACAGGCCCAACATTCCCCCCTCCCAGCACACAGCCCCTCTGCCCCAGTCTGTCCTTCACTAAAGCTGGATTCATGCTGCACCTCCGCTCTCCTGTGCATCACCATCACGTGCAACTGGAAACCTTGTGTGACGAAAGTTACGTCGTTGTCTCCAATTCGCTAGTGTCCGCAGGGCTGATCTGCGGACGACCATGTGCAGCCCAAATTCTATGACCGCATGGCCTGCCCATGACCTGATCGCGCTGATAGCACATGCGCAAGACTGAACATCCCATTCACGAGGTGACAGTACCAACACAACATACAAAAACAAAGTAGATGAGGAAGACAATGAGGATGTGGAAGACGAGAATAAATATACATTAATCCTTTGGCAACAGCAGCAGCAGCTTGAGCAAAGAAGAGCACTGGAAAATGGTAATTCCTCCTTTTCCTTGAAATGACGTCATTGTTGTTGCTACAAAAAAAAGTGTGTCGCTCTTGTGTTTATAGCCGGTGAACAAACTGGCGTGTTAGTGCATTTGCCCTACCCATAGGGCTGGGGCGAAACTACAAAATAGTTGTGCACATGTATCAACCGCTTGCCCTAGTAGACGAAAAAAGTGAGTATGTACAACGCTGCGTGTGCGGTGGGCTCATCCAAAGTGCGCACGGACCATCAAGGTGAGGAAGGCTGCAGGTCTGGATGGCATCAACTCGAGGCTCCTCAAGTCCTGTGCAGACCAGCTGTGCGGGATCGTGGAGCACATCTTCAGTCTAAGCCAGAAGCTAGGGAGGGTACCGTAGCTGTAGAAAACATCCTGTGTGGTACCCGTGCTGAAGACTCCGCATCCCAAGGACCTGAACAGCTACAGACCAGTGGCCCTCACATCACACCTGATGAAGACCCTGGAGAGGCTGCTCCTCGCCCACCTTTGCCCCCTGGTGGGCCCTGGTGGGCCTACATTGTTCCCTGTCCCACCTGGAGAAGCCTGGGAACACTGTGAGGATTATGTTTTTTGATTTCTCCAGTGCTTTCAACACCATCCAACCAGTGATCCTGAGGGACAAGCTGCTGTGTACAGGGATGGACCAGCACCTGTCATCGTGGATCCTGGACTACCTCACAGACTGACCACAGTTTGTGAGAACCCAGAACGGCGTGTCTTAACACCATCATCTGAAGTACAGGGGCCCCCCAGGGAACAGTTCTGGCTCCCTTCCTGTTCACCCTCTATACTGCTCACTTTTCCTACAACATACCACACTGCCATCTACAGAAGTTCTCTGATGACTCTGCGATTGTTGGCCTCATCTCCGATGGAGATGACACAGCGTACAGAGGACTTATCCAGGACTTTGTGGACTGGTGCCTGCGGAGCTGCCTCAAGATCAATGTGAGGAAAACCAAGGAACTGGTGGTGGACTGCCACATGTTATGTCTGAGAATAACGGAGAATGAGGCGAGTTTTCATGCAGCAACCAACTAACTTTATTACACAGAACTTGAGGTTTATATACAGAATGGGCCATGCCTGCCTGACATCACCCTGTGGGTGGGCACGGCGTCCAGACACACACAACTCACACACCACATCCCCCCCCCAAAAAAAAATCAAGCATACAGGAAACCCACCCAAATCTGGTAACCCGACTCACACACTAAGAACAAGGAGGGTAACAGATAGTAATAAAACAACCTATCACATTCACACAAAACAACCAAACTGGACCTTGTCTCTGAAAAGTAAAATTAATCCCATAATCTCACTCACTCACATGCACACCAGCATTAAATATACACACATACTGTACAGTATATACACACATTATTTACACAAGAAAACAAACTCAGGTAACACCATAGTCTCTGGGTAGCCACCATTCACATAACAGCCACGGAGGGCCTGGGCATCCCCACGGCATTCTCAAGTCCGGCCGCGGCCGCCCCCAGGGTCAAAACACCCCTCTCTGGCCAGCCTGTCTCCACCTTTCCAGACTGTTTTTTTCTTTCTGGGCCGAACCTTGCCGTCGACCCGCAGGGAAACCCGACTCGGTCTCCCGTGCCTGCCACGCTGTCTTCGGACCTCCCTTCTGCGTTGTGCTGTCCCGCCAATCCGGTCAAATCTCTCGCATTGACAATGGCATTTGGCGCTCTGCAGAACCGCGCCAAATTGTCCCACTCCACTCTGTTTTCTTTTGGCCCCGAACATGCCGACCCCCCGTAGTCGTGCTCCGGGGACCGCTGAAACCTGCTCGTCGGCGCTACTTGCTGCCACCGTGTCCTGCGGCTGCTGTCGCTCACCTCTGGGGCCCACACCATCACCTTCGCTGGGCTCGCTCACCGACCCAGGCTCCTCACCGCTGCATCCAGCGCTCTCAGTCCCAGTGCTCTGCTGCGCTATCACCATGTCCTGCGGCCACTGCTCCTCCTCGGGACATGCACCATCACCCTCGTCGGGCCCACTCACCTACCTGGGATCCTCACTGCTGCATCCCGTGCTCTCGGTGTTGGTGCTCCACTGCGCCGCCATCATGCCCGGCTGCGGCTCTTCCCTGAAGTCCTCGGCCTGCATGGTCCCGCTTGCCCACTGTACAGCTTCCAACAGCGGGGCTGACTCCTGCTGTGTCGCCTCTGCGTCCTGCTGCACCACCTCTCTGCCATTTTCGCACACCGCGCCATCCAACCCACCTGCGCCATGGTCCCGGGTCAAGCTGGGCTCCATGGCTGGCTCGCTGACCTTGGCAACCGGGGACTCTTCAACTCGCGGTCCCGGTCCCGCCTCGAGGCCCAGCTTGGTGCCCTCAGCCTCGTCTTGGCGTGCATTTAGCCTATCAATTCTTGGCGCCGATATCTCCATCATGTGCAGCTTCACGGCCCTTGTCTGATCGTCGAAGTGCCTGGCCAGCCACTCAACAGCATCCTCATAGAGGTCTGCTCCACCCAGAGCACCGAGGATGCTTCGGCCCTCTGCACCGAGACTGTGGGCTAGAAGCGGCCGCCGACATCTCCTGTCCAGCCTGTGTAGGCCCATCCATCCATCCATCCATCTTCTACCGCTTAATTCTTTTCGGGTCACGGGGGGGCTGGAACCTATCCCAGCATCTTTGGGCGAGAGGCAGGGTACACCCTGGACAGATTGCCAGTCCATCGCAGGGCCAACACAGAGAGACAGACAACCATTCACTCTCACAGTCATACCTAAGGACAATTTAGAATCCCCAGTTGATGCCAATTAACCTCACCTGCATGTCTCTGGCCTGTGGGAGGAAACCGGAGTACCCGGAGTAAACCCACGCAGACCCGAGGAGAACATGCAAATGCCACACAGAAGGGTCACCGATGGTCTGGGGGTGGGATCGAACCCACGATGGTCAAGGGTGGAATCGATCCCATGACCTTCTTGCTGTGCTGCCACTGTGCTAACCACTGCACCACCATGCTGCCCTGTTTAGGTCCAGCGCCCCAATATACTCCTCAAATGAGGCTCTCCACTCCGGTCAAAGGATTGCAGGCTCCCCCTCGCGCTCCAGAAACGGCGCCAATGGCCGAGGCAACCAGCACGCCTCCATTAAACTCCTCGTCGCCAAATGTTATATCTGAGAATAATGGAGAATGAGGCGAGTCTTCATGCAGCAACCAACTAACTTTATTACACAGAACTTGAGGTTTATATACAGAATGGGCCGTGCCCACCTGACGTCACCCTGTGGGTGGGCACGGCGTCCAGACACACACAACTCACACACCACACCACAGGTGTGGACAACCCCCCACAGCACCGGTAAACATCCAGGGAACAGACATTGAGATGGTGACATCTTACAAGTACCTGGGTGTTCACCTGAACAATAAACTGGACTGGTCACTGATAGAAAAGTTTCATATTTGTTTTATACATGTGATTTGCTTTGTCTCAGAGTCTGCCTCAGAGTCTGTCTGAAATGTACAAGGTTGTGGCAGCTGGACATTTATCTTTGTTTTTATTTTCATGTACTGTATTGTTATGAGTATGTCTGAGAAGGAGACAGCTTGGAAGAACCAGCCTGAACTAGATATTTTCTCATGGACAGTCTTGAGATTGCAGGATGCTTAAATGACTGAAAGTTGTGTGTGTGAATGAGAATGGTGCGTGAATAGCCTCCGAGACTATTTTTGTATTGCTCTCCACTGGCCAGTGTAATTAAATTTGCTGAAACTCTGAAAAAAACAAAAAAACAAAAAAACAAACTTGGTCAGCACTGATGTCCTGGCACTCCCCAACTGCAAAAAGCCATTTGTACAAATGGCTGATTGTAGAGAGGGGCACATGACGTCAGTGCCCCTTCAGCCAAGTGGCACAAAAATGCATCCAGTAGCATATTACTCCACAAGACTTGACCCTGTCGCAAGGGCACTGCCGCCATGTTGTGCAGGCTGTCATAGCCGCCTCCGTGGTAGTGCAGGTCTCAGCAGGGCTCGTTCTTTTTCCTCCCTTGACCCTGAAGGTCACACATGCTGTATCAGTCATCTTGTCACAAAGTACAGTATCAGTCATCTCACCATCCAGACACCTTGCATGCGTGAAAATGCTATTATCACAGCCTCATCTAACCATTGAACGTTGCACAGTAACAAAATTAAATTAATTTGTAAATTAGGCCAAAGGAAAACACTCACAGTGTATACTGACAGCCAGTATGCATTCTCTACCATCCATCACTTCACACAATAGTGGAAGAAAAGAGGCATGATTGCAAAGACCTTATTTTAGAACTGTTAGACAGTGTAAAACTTCCATCTAAATTAGCCATACGGAAATGTGCCACACACATTGATGGCACAGATCAAATCTCTAAGGAAAAACCGCAAAAGCAGCTGCACAAGGTTATATAGGAAACCACACCACAGCATCTCTTCTTTTAACACTGACAAAAAACTTATCACATGACGCACAAACTGTTTCAGCAGGCCGTCACTCTGCTACGTGGGGTTTCCCATGTAACAAAGAGGGGTATGATATTGGTAAATAATGTATGATTAGTAAAAATAATTTGCTAATCAATCTAAAATTTGCTACTAAAAATAATTTGCTACTTAATTTTGTAAGAAGAAAACAATATACAAGGGAACTTAAGGCCTGAAAAAGGTACCTTCCCTGCATCAACTTATCCTTTTCAAAACCTTTGCACGGATTCCATTGAATTAAATAAATGTGATGGGAAGAAATATTGTTTGGTGATTATGGATACATTTACTAAATGGACAGAAGCCTTCCCTTGCACCCATCCAAATGCTGTTACAGTAGCAAAGAAACTCTTAACTGAAATAATACCAAGATTTGGAATAACTGAAAATATTTTCTCAGATAATTAAACACATTTTGTAAACCAGGTTATATCACACTTAGGTACAACACTCAACATTAACTTGGAAAACCACTCAGCTTCCCATCCACAATCTGCAGGATTAGTGTAATGCACAAATAGGACCATTAAAGAAGGCTTAGGAAAACATTGACAGAAATAAGAAAAATAACGGATGGCAAGCCTTGCCTACTCCCACCATTAAGGCCATTTAATTCAGGTGATGAGAAAGGGTGTTTAGCTGATTACATGCAAAGTGTGCTGACTGACAGAAATATTGTTCATGATGCTCTTCCCAGGAGGGATCATGGTGAAGCACCCCCCTTGGCTAAACCGGAGGATCTGGTCCTTATCAAAGTCATCAAAAAGAAAACTGGGCCGACACTCCCTTGCAAGGACCACACAAAGTCATCCTGGCGACACCAACAGCCATGTAAGTCAAAGGGTGTGACTCTTGGGTGCATTTGACACATTGCAAAATATACTCCATTCAAAATCCTCAGAAAGAAACTAATTAATCCCCATTCCCCCAACAAGAATCTATTCAATCCTCATTCCCTTGGCAAGAGACTGTTTGTACTTTCATCCCCATTGCAAACTCTGGGGAAAAAAAAAAAATCCTCAACAAGTGACTGTTTAACTGTTTTTCTATATGGGTGTCAGCTGACAGTTCGTCCCAGTAACGACTTGTATAGCAAAACAACTGTTGTTTATCATAGAGAGACAAAATGCCACAGAGAGAAGGTTGGCAACTGAAGGATGTAAATGGTACACCTGTTTTTTCATCATCATCCTTGTGGTGACACTTTTGTTTTGGTTATTTTTAGGGACATCATTACCCATCTATCGTTGGGCTAGATACATTACTCACACACACCATGACTGGCTAGAAGGCCCAGGTCATGAGGATCATGTTTATGCTGGTAATGTGTGGTGGAAGTATGCTAATTATACAGCCAAATCAGCTAATCGTTCAAACTGCTATGTGTGTTCTTTGCTCCCACTCTCAACTGGTCAAATATCTGTCACTGCTAAGTGAATGGAACTATCAGAAGCTGTTTGTTTCTTACAAGAGGCTATGTATTTGTAACGGATGCCAACTAGTGCTGTTCGGCGTAGAACGTTAGTAAACCTCCCTCCCAAAGCCTCATACAGTATCGGTAGCGCTGAGCTATCGGTCGGACCTTTAGCTCAGCGCGATCGTGCTGTGTCTCCCATGCTCGAACTGTGTAGTTGACTGAGAGGTCGCGGGTTCGTGTCCCGTGTGGGGCGAACTGCGCAGGATGATCTCTGTCACACTGGTGCCGTGAACCCGGCATGGGAGTGAGGTTTAAGGGGGAGAGTGTAACGGATGCCAACTAGTGCTGTTCGGCGTAGAACGTTAGTAAACCTCCCTCCCAAAGCCTCATACAGTATCGGTAGCGCTGAGCTATCGGTCGGACCTTTAGCTCAGCGCGATCGTGCTGTGTCTCCCATGCTCGAACTGTGTAGTTGACTGAGAGGTCGCGGGTTCGTGTCCCGTGTGGGGCAAACTGCGCAGGATGATCTCTGTCACATATTGAAATAGTACAGCAAGCATTAATTTGAATCACACCTGTCACATTGCTTATGACTCCACTGACCGGAGACACGATGACACCCCTTACTCGGTAAAGGCAAGGTTAATCTCGCCGAGGAATTTCTCCTTTTGTCTAAAAGGGTGTGGAAACGTCTCTTTGGACAGTTTACCACTTTCTAGGTGTGCAATGGTGCATAGTGTGTCTCGCTCCTGTACTGCTACCTGCTGGACCAATGTAGTGGGCAAAAGCTGTCCTGAAGATCCTTTTTGATCCTTTTGCGCTGCAGTTGCATATGCGGCACGCATATGGTGACGGGGGTTGGTGGCTGTGTGGCTATTGTGCTTAATCGCACCTGCCCATGAATTGGGGAGGGATGTGTGCCCCCATAGTTGTGACTGACCATACCATCATATTGTCGGCAGGACAGGTGGGCAGGGTGAAGAGAGATGTCTTCTATGCACCACATGATCAAATCTGGGGCACAGATGTGCCAGAAGAATTCAGGTTAGAAACCATGGGGCAGGAGGTACTTAACTCCTTGTTCCCTTTAGTGGGAGTGGCTAAAAACACCTTATGGATAGAAACAACCAGTTCTAGATTACACTCATTTGTGAATTTTTCTTTATCTGCTTTTTCTGGTATACATGAGGAATTAACAGCTTTTAACCTTATGTTGGCTCAAAATAGAATGGTTCTTGATCAAATAATTGTCGCCCGAGGGGGCGTGTGTGTATTTGTAGGAGATTATTATTGTACTTTTATTCCTGAAAATGATGCAGATGGTCACGTGATTGCTTCAGCCATACAGCATTTGACTGCTTTGCAAGCTGCTATGGCCAGGGGCAATGTCACTGATGAACATATCTGGATGAGTTGGTTATTCTCTTCATGGAGAGGTCTCATCATGAACTTGTTAATGATTTTGGTGGTATTATTCTTAGCCTTTTCTTGTGTCATTCCCTGTAGTATGATGATGAGACTTGTTCATCTTAACTTAGTGATGTACCATGGTGCAGCTGCCGGGGATGGTGGGGATGATGAACAAACAGTGTGAGCTCAAGGTGTCTCTCCATGACCCAAATACAGAGTAAAAGTATGACTGATATGCAGAAAACTGAAAGGAGTTGCATGATCATGATGTGAAGTTTGAAACATTATGTTTACTTTTATTTTGTTTTTATGTCATTCTTATTTCTGTCTTTACATTTTATCATTACACTGTGGGCACATATGCAGTTTCCATATGCTTCACATGCTTGTTACTGTATGCTTATTGTTTACTGCATGTCTCAGAGGAACAAAAGGTCTGAACCTCCTAGGGGTAGCAGGAGGATGCAAAGTCTGGCCTTTTGTATGCAGAGGGACGGCTATGGAGGACTTCCTGACCACCAGGACTTCAACTGGAGACAGAAGACCTGAAGGGGGGTGCGTTGTGATTTGGGATGTAAAGACAATGCGACTGTTTGCTTTGATGTCCTGGGGTATAAAAGGACAGCTGTGGGGGCATGCCTTCCTCTTGTCTGTTTTTGGATGTTGGAGAATGTGGTGGTGAATAAAACTGATTTTGAGTAATAAACTCAGCCTCGTCTTTCCACACAATCTCCACACTAGTGACCCTACGACGTATCATGAGTGGAGACGAATCTCCCGAGCTAGACTCGCCAGGAGCCAGCCAAACGAGTGCAGCCACAGTCCACCTACCGGACTTCTGGCCGAACAATCCGCGCTCCTGGTTTAGCACAGTCGAGGCACAGTTCCACCTCTGGAGGATTTCGGTGGACGACACAAAGTTCTACCATGTGGTTGCAAAGCTGGACAACCACACAGCCCAGCGGGTGGCGAACCTGATCAACCACCCGCCGGACAGCGACAAGTACAGCACGTTGAAGGCTGCACTCATCCGTTACTTCACCCCCTCGGTGCAGGAGCGAGCAGAGAGGCTCCTGGCGCTGACTGAATTTGAGGGCGACAGACCTGCAGACCTGATGGGGAAGATATTGAGTTTGAGAGACTCCGAAGATGATAACTTCATCTTCACCCACCTCTTCCTCAGAACCCTACCGTCAGAGGTGAGAGTGACCCTGGCCAGTTCACCACTGCTGGCCCGACGAGACTACCACGAGCTAGGCCAGGAGGCGCAGCAACTCGTCGACGCTAGTAAACGATGCGCGGCTGCGGCAGCGGAGCCAGGCGCAATGGCCGGAGATGGCAGGGGGCCAGAGGCTGCAGCACCAGACTCACCGACGGTGGCGGCGGCGGCAAGGGCCGGTAAACATGGAGCAGACGACGTCCTTTGCTTCTACCATCGCCGTTTCGCAGAGAGGGCACGCAAGTGCATTCCACCTTGTCACTTCAAGCGCTCGGGAAACGCCAAGACCGGGGGTCGGTAGCAGCTGCGGCCCTCGGAGAGGAGAACAAGCTGCTCTACTTGAAGGATGCGCACTCGGGGAGGTACTTCCTTGTGGACACGGGCTCCCAGCTGAGTTTCATCACACCTTCCTGCGCTGACCGACTGGCGCCTTCCAGCGGCCCCCGGGTGTCCGCAGCGAACGGCTCGGCGATTAAGACCTTCGGTGAGAGGACTCTGCTTCTGTTTTACATGGCCGCACTTTTGAATGGACTTTCGTCATAGCGGCAGTCAATTTCAACATGTTAGAGGCTGATTTTTTGTGCTCACATAGTTTGTTGGTCGATCTTGCTAACAGACGCCTGGTTAATGCACTCTCTTTTTCTTCTATTCCCTGTACAGCTCGAGTGGCCCCGCCAACAGCACAAGCCAACGTCACAGCTGCAGGTGGTAAGATCCACACACTCCTCACTCAGTTCCCAGCACTCCCAGTCCCAACATTTTCGGCGACAGTGGCTAAACACGGGGTGGAACATTTTATTACTACCACCGGACCGCCCGTTTTCGCAAAAGCTCGGCGCTTGGATTCAGCTAAACTGACCATAGCACGCGAGGAGTTCGCCAACCTGGAGAGGTTGGGCATCATCAGGCGTTTGAAGATCCCATGGGCTTCACCGCTTTACATGGTCCCGAAAGCTGATGGCTCATGGCGGCCTTGTGGTGAATTCCGCAGGCTGAACAACGCTACAGCGCACGACCGCTACCCGATCCCGCACATCCAAGATTTTTCAGTTCATTTGGCGGGGGCGCGCGTTTTTTCTAAAATAGACTTGGTACGCGGTTACCACCAGGTCCCAGTGCGCGCTGAGGACATACCCAAAACAGCGGTAATAACTCCCTTCGGGCTTTTCAAGTTTTTGCGCATGCCGTTTGTGCTGAAGGGCGCTGCGCAGACGTTCCAACGCATGATGGATGCGGTTCTGTGCGATCTCCCTTTCGTGTTCGTCTACCTGGATGACATATTGGTAGCCAGCGCGTCCGAAGAAGAACACGAAAACCACCTCACAGCAGTTTTCTGGAGGTTGGCAGAGCACGGGTTAATAATTAACCCGGCGAAGTGTCAGTTCGGGGTGACGCAGATTGATTTTTTGGGCCATCGCGTCTCCCCAGAGGGAGCGGTCCCTCTGCCTGACAAAGGGCGCGCAGTAACAAATTTTCCCCAGCCACAAATGGTCAAAGCGTTACAGGAGTTTTTGGGAATGGTAAATTTTTATAACCGTTTCCTCCCCCGCGCAGTGCAGCTCATGCAACCATTGTATGCTGCACTAAAAAAAACAAAAACCCACAAATAAAGTCGAATGGTCTCCGGAGCGAGAGCGCGCATTTTCCGAAGTCAAAACAGCCCTGGCAAACGCTGCGTTGTTGGCACATCCAGTCCCAGCGGCCCGCATGGCGCTCACTACTGACGCGTCAGATGTGGCCATAGGGGCGGTCGTGGAACAGTTTGTAGCTGGAGCCTGGCAACCGCTCGCCTTTTTCAGTAAGACCCTGCGCGACAGCGAACGAAAATACTGCGCATTTGACAGGGAGTTGTTAGCTCTCCACTTGGCCATTCGCCACTTCCAGTTCTGGCTGGAAGGACGCTGTTTCACCGCGTTCGTTGACCACAAGCCGCTGACTTTTGCGATGGCCAAGATTTCAGAGCCTTGGTCGGGCCGGCAGCAGAGACAGCTGGCCGCGATTTTGGAGTTTACTACCGATATCCAGCATGTGGAGGGTAAACTTAATGTAGTGGCAGATTGCCTCTCGTGCGCCGTGGGGGCTCCCGCCCGCGCGGAGGTAGATCCTGCAGCCATGGCCGCAGAGCAGGTTAGCGACGCGGAAGTGCGTGCGGCCCCAGTCTGCGTGGGGATAGATTATGCAGCTATGGCCGCGAAGCAGGGTAGCGACGCGGATGTGCGCGCGCTCCAGTCTGGACGAACAGGGTTAAGGCTGGAGAGCAGGGTGCTGCAAGACAGTATGCCCCCCCTAATCTGCGATGTCTCCACTGGGCGGCCGCATCCGGTGGTTCCAGCTGCGTGGCGCCGCCGCGTTTTTGACTCGATCCATTCTCTGGCGCACCCGGGAGCGCGCGCGTCGGTCAAAATGGTAGGAGAGAAATTTGTGTGGCCGAGCCTGCGCAAACAAGTTAGAGAGTGGGCGGCAGCCTGCACAGCCTGCCAGCGGGCCAAGGTTCATAGACACACGAGAGCTCCCTTGGAGCCGTTTCACATCCCGGCTAAAAGGTTTGATCATGTCCACGTGGACCTCGTAGGCCCCCTCCCGCCCTCACAAGGGTGCACACATCTTCTGACAATGGTTGACCGCACCACGCGCTGGCCAGAAGTGGCCCCGCTGTCGTCAACCACAGCTGAGGAGGTGGCGCGCGCGTTTTTAACAGCATGAGTAGCGCGTTTTGGAGTCCCGTCGGACATTACATCTGACAGGGGCCCGCAATTTGTTTCCAAACTTTGGTCAGCGATGTCCCGCAGCCTGGGGGCAACGATCCACCGCACGACCGCGTACAACCCGCAGGCTAACGGGTTGTGCTAACGTTTTCACAGGTCATTGAAGGCGGCACTCAGAGCGTCGCTTACGGATACAAATTGGGTGGACAAGCTACCATGGGTTTTATTGGGGTTGCGTTCTGCACCTAAAGAGGATTTAGAAGCCTCCCCAGCTGAGCTAGTTTTCGCACAGCCACTTCGGCTGCCCGGGGAATTTCTCCCAGATAATCCTGCGCCAGAGTGCTCCCCGGTTCAGCGGTTACAGAATAGCACGGGCCCGAGCATGCTACCTGGCCCCGTTCACCACAGTTTTCCGCGTGTTTTTGTGCCTAAGGCTTTAAAAAATGCGGAATTTGTTTTTGTCAGACATGATGCCCATTGTCCGCCCTTGTGCCCACCTTATGACGGACCATATAGAGTGTTGGAAACAGGGGATAAGCATTTTTTGCTAGATTTGGGGGGCAGAAAAGAAAGGATTGGCATTAACAGGCTCAAACCCGCTTTTGTGTTAGCTGACGAAGCTGTGCAGTTGGCGAAGGCTCCTCGGCGTGGCAGACCCCCTAGAGAGCATTCCCCAGAACACCCACAGAGGTTGACTAACAGTTCTCATCCCCAGGCAGCAGATCCACAGCTGGAAGACGCCATGGAAGTGGTACAGCTTGCTTTCAGCAGATTTGGGAGAAGGTTGAGACCTAAGCGGCATTTGGACTGATATATAGTGATTTTATTATGACATGCAATCTGTGGTGATGTTGTTCCGTCTTAGACGTTTGGGGGGGGGGGGGTCATGTGGGCACATATGCGGTTTCCATATGCTTCACATGCTTGTTACTGTATGCTTATTGTTTACTGCACGTCTCAGAGGAACAAAAGGTCTGAACCTCCTAGGGGTAGCAGGAGGATGCGAAGTCTGGCCTTTTGTATGCAGAGAGACAGCCATGGAGGATTTCCTGACCACCAGGACTTCAACTGGAGACAGAAGACCTGAAGTGGGGTGCGTTGTGATTTGGGATGTAAAGACAATGCAACTGTTTGCTTTGATGTCCTGGGGTATAAAAGGACAGCTGTGGGGGCATGCCTTCCTCTTGTCTGTTTTTGGATGTTGGAGAATGTGGTGGTGAGTAAAACTGATTTTGAGTTATAAACTCAGCCTCGTCTTTCCACACAATCTCCACAACACTTTATTATGATTGTTTTGTTTTATATTATTTTGCTTTATACTTTTTTATATCAGCTGCAGACACATAACTATAACACACACATACCCTTATTATATCCTTTTATTATTATTTTATCATCATTCTGTTTTTACTGTTTTCACCATTGATGATTTTCTTTATTGATTAATGAGTTTATTGTTCTATTTGTCCTCCTAAAGGATTAAACGTTTAGCCGGTGCCTGGGGCAGCAGGGCCAATGGCGGACTTTCCCCATCGTTAGTTAGTTAGGATCAGTTGCACGCAAATGCATTGGAGCTTAGCATATCTGCCAGATGGGGTTTTAGATGCCATAAATCATCCTTTTTTGATGCCTTGCATGGCATCAAAGGGGGAAGAATGATAGAAAAGTTTCATATTTGTTTCATACATGTGATTTGCTTTGTCACAGAGTCTGCCTCAGAGTCTGTGTGAAATGTACAAGGTCGTGGAAGCCGGACATTTATCTCGGTTTTTGTTTTCATGTACTGTATTGTTATGAGTATGTCTGAGAAGGAGACAGCTTGGAAGAACCAGCCTGAACTAGATATTCTCTCATGGACAGTCTTGAGATAGCAGGATGCTTAAATGACTGAAAGTTGTGTGTGTGAATGAGAATGGTGCACGAATAGGCTCTGAGACTATTTTCGTATTGTTCTCCACTGGCCAGTGTAATTAAATTTGCTGAAACTCTGATCCAGCCTGGTTTTTGACTGAGGGTTAAGAAGGATTTTTCTAAGTCACACAACACCAATGTGCTCTACAAGAAGAGGTAGCACAGGCTATTCTTCCTGAGGAGATGCAGGTCTTTTGGAGTGTGAGGGGCACTCCTGAAGACCTTCTACGATTTGGTGGTGGCATCAGCCATCAAATTTGGAGTGGTCCGCTGGGGCAGCGACATCACGGCAGCCAACAGGAAGAGACTGAACAGGCTGATTAAAAAAGCCAGCTCTGTTCTGGGGTGACACCTTGACCCAGTGGAGGAGATAGAAGAGAGGAGGATGGTGGCTAAGCAGTCATCTCTGCTGGAGTCCGAGTCTCACACCATGCGGGACATGTTGAATGCACTGAGGAGCTCATTTAGCGATAGGCTGTGTCATCCTAAGTCCTTGAGGGAGAGATTCTGTAGGTCCTTTCTACCTACAGCTGTCAGGCTTTATAATTAACAGGTGCTGCTCATAGAGGCCGTACTAAACGTCACAACTTTGCACAATAGAGATCGTCCCCTCCAATACACAACTAAGACAATGATTTGTATTTTGTATACTTTGATTCCCTGGGGGAAACTCAGTTTTTTTTTAATTACAGTTATTATCGAGGGTAGCAACAGCACTGTTCATTCAAATGTGAAATATATTGTCTGGGTCCATATTTACATTTTATTGGGTAATTTAACTAACTGTAATGCTGTTGATACCATCTAGTAGCTACAGTGTGTTATGTATGGCAAAATACCTTGGTGAAGGATGAGGCAAGATGACTGGACGAATACAGCTTTATTGAATGATGTTGAACAATGGTTACACAGCAGGCACCTGGCAGAGGGCACCAGTCAAAAGAGGCCACAATATGGATGCCCTCTGGTATTTATAGGGCGGTGCAATGACGTGACAGGAAGTGCACGTCACAACACTGCACTTCACAATAAGGTGCCGGAACACAACATCACATTCTTTTCCCCCTTTAGAAAAGTCCAAAACCATGCACAACAATTAAGACCCTTCCCGATCTGGGACCCAAATCAATCAATCAATCAATCAATCAATGCATCAGATTTATATAGCGCTTTATCATAGACACTCAAAGACGCTTTACAGAAATTAAGGGTCATCCACCACCTGGATGGATGAAGCAGCCACAATACGGCGCCATCCCTTTAACCATTCACACACATTCACACCAAGGGCCACTTTAGAGTCTCCAATTAACCTAACCTGCATGTTTTTGGCATGTGGGAGGAAACCGGAGAAATCCCGGGGTAAACCCACGCATACACGGGGAGAACATGCAAACGCCACACAGATCACTGTTGGTTGGGGGCTGGAATCGAACCCACGATCCCACGATCCCCACGATCCCCCGGCCAAGGGTAAACTGTGCTGCCGCAGTGCTAACCACTGCGCCACCGTGCAGCCAAATCATGCACTAACATAATGAAAAACAATGTACTAAAATGGCCTAACACATTTACACAACGTAACCTAAAACAGGACTGACAGGTGGACTACTGTGCAGCCCGCACGGCGGGGTGGATCATTCTGCCACCCAATAAACTAAAAAGAGTCTGTACATAAACTAAAATTACACGCCATGCTCCTAAACTGAACAAAATACAAAAACAATCCCACTTTACAACATCCATACATTAAAACTCAAGAACTACAAACACACAATTATTTACAGTACTGTTCCTTGGGCAGGAGTAGAACCAGCATGGGGAGGCCCAGGGCAGCCCCTCAGCAAGCGCGGCCCCTGGAAGCAGCAGACCCCCAGGAAGATGGCCCATCTTCAGGATGGAGTAGTCTCATTTCCTCACCACCGACACCTGCTCTCGTCCAGCCCCATCACCTGAAGCCCCTTCCCAGACACGCCGAAGCTGATTGGCATGCCTCGCTGAGCCATCGGGCAACCTGAAGTATGCTGCGCCCAGCTTAGCCACTAATCGCAGACACCTGTGATGTTTAGCTAGCTGTCGTCTGGCCCATCTTTGCCGTGGACGTTCTTCACCCTGAACCTAAACCAAGTCCAAAACCCTCAGCAGGGCCTGGCTCGACCTGAAGTGGTGCTGCTGAGCATGTGGTTTCTCCATGCTCGTCGGTCTGACCTCATCTAAAACCGTTGTAGCATTCACCATCATAGCTGCAGACCCTCCATCCCCCTGCGGCCAAGCTCCGGAGGCATCTGGGGCAAGCACATCGGTGTCACTCACCGGCACAGGCACCTCGCTGCTACACTCGGTACCCCCCTCTACCATATTCCGAACGCCGGCACTGAGACCCTCCTGCGCCAAACCTGAGTTAGGCTGATCCTGCTTGACCACCGTGGTGTCCATTAGCTCTTCATCCTAAACAATGCTCTCATCAACCACCGGAACTGGAGGGTTCCACTGCCACAACCCAACCATTCATTAGGGCAGCACGGTGGTGCAGTGGTTAGCACTGTTGCCTTACAGCTAGAAGGTTCCTGGTTCAAATCCCCAGGCTGGCAGGGGTTGGAACCTTTCTGTGTGGAGTTTGCATGTTCTCCCTGTGCTGCGTGGGTTTACTCCGGGGGCTCCGGTTTCCTCCCACAATCCAAAGACATGCATGTTAGGTTAATTGGCTGTTCTAAATTGTCCCTAGATATCTGTTTCCTATAGGCCCTTAGAATAGAGGGTTAGTACTAGTGAAAGCGCTTTGAGTGGTCTTTGTGACTAGAAAAGCGCTATATAAGTGCAGGTTAGTTAGTTAGTTAGTCTTTTATGGCAAAACCCATTCCATACAACAAATCACAGCCCAGGACATTATCGCCTTGTGCTGACATGTGGAATGTGAAGTCAACCATCGTTGCATACTTGTACCGGACCGTTAACTCCTAAGTCCCAACCGTGCACAGCCTGCCACCTCCATAACCATATACTGTAATGGTGCCAGGCTACCTCTAATCCTGTAGTGGGGGAAAAACTTCTTCACCGTGGCCCAATTCAGCAACGACCCCTCTGCACCCGTGTTGAGCAGCAGCAGCGGCACCTCCACACGTCCAATTTCACTGTGCAAAATGTGCACCCACTTGTGCTGGGGGCCACCATATAAATGGTCGTCGGGGGCAGACGGAGTGATTTCTTCCGTGGGCTCTCCGGTTCAGATACACGGCACACTCTAGCATAATGGTTCAAGCGTCCACATCTGCTACAATGTGATCCCTTGCCGGGCAGTCCTTTGCCTTATTGCGGTGCGTTGCGGACCCATAACCCTTGCACAGGGGTTTTCCCGGGGCAGACCTTTGGCTGGCAGCGTTGGCTTCTGTAGTATCGTCATCCAAGCTATCCTTGCTATCCGAGTCTGCAACATTTGCCGCGGCAGGAGGCTCCAGCAGCCGCTGTGATTGGCACCAGGTTAGCTCCAAAGCAAGCTTGTCTGTGGTCTCCAGCTGGAGAGCTAGTTTGACAGCTCTGGCTACTGTGAAATCACTGAGTGCTGTGAGTAGCCTAGCCCGCAATGCGGCACTGCATGTGTGCTCCACGAGCTGGTCATATACCATTTCATCCTCCAACGGCCCAAAGCGACACTCACTAGCTAGCTGCCTCAAGTTGGCGACAAACTGATGAATAGGCTCACCTACCCGCTGATGTCGCTGCCGAAAATGAATCCTCCGGACTGTCACGCTGTCCGGGGTATGAAAATGGTTGGCTAGCAGCTCCATGATGTCTCCAAAAGAGTCCGACGCTCTGAGTGTGCGCAGGACTTGCTGGCCCTCAATACCCAGGTTGTGAACAAGTAGCGCACGTGCTCTTAGCTTGTTGAGCTTACCCAGGTTGAGCATGGTGATGTACGTTTGGAAAGCCTCAAGCCACATCGGCCAAGGCACCGGCGGCTCGCCGGGGAGCTCGAGGAAGGGGCGAAGTGGTGTGATACACGCCTCCATGAGTTAATCCTTGATCACCAAATGTTATGCATGGTAAAATACCTGGGTCAAGGATGAGGCAAGATGACTAGACGAATACAGCTTTATTGAATGATGATGAACACTGGTTACACAGCAGGCACCTGGCAGAGGGCACCAGTCAAAAGAGGCCACAATATGGATGCCCTCTGGTATTTATAGGGCGGTGCAGTGATGTGACAGGAAGTGCATGTCAGTACACCACACTTCACAATAAGGTGCCAGAACACAACATCACACAATGCTCCTGCATTGTGTATATTGTGGTGACCCACCACAATCTACATGGACATTCAAGCTTCACACTCAGCTAGCCGGCAGGAAGCAGAGGACAATTTGCATACGGACAGAGAGCCCCTAGGAGACAATCAGAACAATGGACTATTGTTATACATCCCCGGATTAAGGAGAGGAAGTCCAGGCGCCAGTTGGTCACGCGATTGATATGTATTGACTGATATGTATATCAATATGCAAATGTGCCATGCATTCTCTCTCTTTGTATAACATGTATAAAGGAGCATGCTATACATGCCTCAGCAGCACACACAGCACACACAGCATAACACAGCGCACAGCACTACAGTGTGTCTCATGGTGTTGGAGGAAAATAAAATCCTGCCACCTTCCAACTCGCCGCATCTCGCCTGAACTTATTTGTTCCTCCACAATATAACTGTATACATATGTATATTTATTTACTGCTTTGGCAAACCAATTATCATCTTATTATCATATTTACTATTGCTCTGAGTGCTGCTATCCATGTGTTGCTGCAATCCCGGAATTTCCCCATTGTGGGACTAATCAAGGCTTATCTTAATAAAGGATTATATTAAAAAAATATACACTAATGACACAGCATTAGTATCATTCCATTGAAGGGCTTCAGTCCATGCTGGATGCATTTAGCAATGCCTCAAGTTCCCTCGGGCCCTTCATCAAGGTAAACAAGAGCACTCTGAGGCAAATGCAATAGCCCCCGCCTCTGTTTTCTTTGACAATCCCAATACTTACTTACTTGACAGACAGCAGTGTTCAGCTTTTCAATATAATTACTGAGATTATGATAAACCCATCATCTACAAATATACAACAAAGTATACAACCCATAATTGTAGGTCAGGATCCCAAGTAGCAAGTTTGGTGACCCTATAGAGCTTTACACGTTCTATAGTAAGAGAGCATAGGGAGTGCCAACCTCGACCTTTGCGCTTTTGACCCCAAACCCATAGTCAGAGGTCATGTTGTCTATTCTGCCCCTGCTGATGTGTGCGGCGTGGTCTAGCAGCCTGCTACCTCAGCTCGACAGACAGATAACAGTTTCCCAAGAAAGGTCTGAAGCTGATGGTCTTTTCAAAATTTTACTTAGGATTAACTGTAAAACTAAACAGACACAGAAAATACACATCAGTTGTTATCCTATTACATTCGCTATTCAAGAAAAAAACCCATGTTGCATTACACGTTTAAACTCAATGGAAACCCCATATGTTAGCTCAAGGCTAACTCCTATGGAAAATGCCATGCTTAGCATGTACAAATTAACAAGATTAAGAGCAATTTTTTTATCTTTAAAGACAGGTTGTACATTTAAAATATACTTCTATACAGTCTCAACCCAACATAAAAATACTCACAGGCCAATGTTTTCTGGCCACTACAAACAGACTAAAGGCCCTTTTCCACTAGCCTCACTTAGCCCTACACCGCACCACTCAGCCCGCTTTAGGCGCTTTTCCATCAGCCCCAGCACCGGTTAGCAGGTACTTTTTTAGTACCTGATCCAGGGCAGGGTCTAACCGAGCTGAGTAGAGCTGAGTATGGCTGTGATATGACTTTAAGAGACTGGTCGCCGCTGATTGGTCAGGTTGTAACATCACGAAAGCGACTTTTTCTGCTGAATTTACTCCACGACCGCCATTTGTAACTGTTCAGCAGTGAACACAGTGCGCCCCTTTAATACGGTATATTATATTAATATACTGTATAATATACTTATATAATAATATACTCCTAATATTATATATTAGGAGGTGCGCAATTTTCTTTCTATATTAGGCGACGATCGCATCCAGCGCGAGTTGGACGGATCTACTCGAAATGCAGGTGTCCGAGCAGATGGCTTCCCAAGGGCAGATCCGTACTGCCAAACAGTGTCGGGAGAAGCTGAAAAAGCTGAAAAGCGGTTACCGAGCAGTGAAGGACCACAATGCTCGAAGTTCAGCGGATGGAAGGAGTGGAAGTGGTTCGCTGAGAGACATTGGGCTCAACACGGCCACTGTCACGGTCACTGTCAAGGTCACGGCCTTGGAAACCGTGGATGGTGAGTGTTGTTTTGATATTGCGCATCTTTTCGCCACTTGATCCTTTCTGTGCCAAGCTCACTGTTTTTAAGAAATAGGAAGGTTGTTAGATTGTGGGTAATGGTTGTTACTGAGGCTTGCCTATTGTTTTGCAGCCAACTGCAGATTCACGCTTGCTTTGTGTTAAGTATTAGCGCGAACAAAACGCTGAATTACGCTTATTGTATTCCGGTTAAAAACTTTAGAGTGTTGTGTACATGTTGCACTTTGGTGTTAAGTTTTAAATTGCGTGCATTTTCTTTCTAGAATCGCATTTCATATCACAGGGGTCCACCTCAGTGGACATGATGGACACAGCGGACTCTCCTGGCGCTGCGTCTGCGAGAGCGCCAGCTGAACCGACTCCACATCACCAGCTCCATCTGGATCACGTTCAAGTGCCGGTAAGGCACAATAACCATGATTTTTTTTTTTGGTTGAAACAGGTCCAGCAGCGGAAACCAGGGTCGAAAATCCATCCATCCATCCATCTTCTACCGCTTAATCCTTTACAGGTCGCGGGGGGGCTGGAGCCTAACAAGTTATGTACCAAATTGATTAATACAATTTCCTGTAGCTGCATATTAATTAATTGAAAATGTCTTTTTAAATGTACAAAAAGGTTATTCTTTGGTCTTCACTTATCGGTGTTCCACAACCATTTTTAGGTGTGGTGATTGGTGCTGTTGTAACTCCTGTTTTAGACAAACAAATAAAGCTGATGAACTGCCGTTGAAATCAACATGCTTCATTGAAATGCTTCGCGTCAGCTGACTGTATTAACCCATTCAGATTTCTGCGGCCACACTACAAGCAACTAGTTTAAACATTACCCATCCATCCATCCATATTCTTAATCTTAATCCTTTTTAGTTTTGCAGGGGGCTGTAGCCGAAGACAGCGCCCTGCGTGTTGCAAAATCTGCTCTACTGAGGGGCAGCAACATGACAGTTCAGCTTATATACAGCAATGAAGCATAATATAATAGTGACATTCCACCACAGACTTTCACCTGTGTAATTCCATAATATATGTAGTGATGCAGCTTTAACGACCATGCCTTTCTGTCTTTCCATCTAGGCAAGACGAAAACAGACAACTCCCATCGCTGACCTTACATTAGCGATGGTCAACATGCATGACGAAGAGATGCGGCTCTTGGAACGGCAACATGACCAGTGGCAAGAATCAGGAGTACATGCAGCATTTGCGACAGGTGGCCGCAGATGTGCGGGCAGATGCGCGTGAAGCCCTGGAGCAGGACACTGCGTTACGAAGGGAAGAGCTCACAGAGATGTCCTCGCCCAGTCTGTTTTTTTGTTTGTAAATTTTGCTTCTGGAATAAAATTGTATTGTTTGCATCAAAAGTCTGGTTTATCTGTTATGACACCGTATGAGAAAAGCCAATAATTACATACACATTCCATTCTCTGTTCACTCCACATGCTGCTGTTCATCAGGTCAGGTGTATAGCCTTCTAATGGTAATTTAATTTTTAACAACACAACGAAACGTAATGTCTTGGTAGGTTGTTTTTTTTATTTTAAACAAATTTGCAATGGGGAATCCATTTCTCTTGAACGGGTACATTTTTTAGGTTATAAGCAGTTGTACAGGTGTGCTTGAACTTGTAGACACTGATAAAGGTAAGTACGTGTAAGTTGAATGTTGCATCACCAGTCAAAATTTAATAAATTAAGAAGGAATCTAGCAAAAATTTGGCACTAATAACAGTAGACAAATCGGACAAGGATACACAACTGTGTTTTTGTTGCACACAACTGTTGTTACCAACAAGTGCAAAATTTATATTCCCTTTTCCCAAAAATTAAAAATCAATTTGTAAGTGAAAGTGGGAGACCTTTACATGGGAAAATGACATGTATCAGCACATGATTTATAGTTCAATTTGCATTTCCACCTAAGCAAAAGTGGCTTGTCGAGCTGGATTTTTGTGAAGATGGCCTGTGCGGTGTTTCTGCGTGTAATTACATACCCGTCAAGTGATACGGTTTCGCCGTATTTTAATACGGGGAAAATGCAATTTTGGCAAATACGGGCGTATTGCCATTTCTGTACGCCAAAGAGAAAAATATACGGGAAAAAAAATTGAGAGTGTGGGGAGGAACACGTCATGTGTGACTCCCACAGCGTACGGGGCTGTCAGAGCTCTCAGCATGAGCAATTATCACAACAGAAGTGTGGACTCATCATTAGGCTGATGGCTTCGCACCTTCTTAACAGATAAGCGTTATGAACAAGAGGACAGGTAGATGGACCATGCACAACATTTTATTTACAAAAAACATTTTTGAAATATGTATGCACATAAATGTGGACGAAATAGGCAAGTATTGCATCACAGCATCTTTATAACGTGCAGCTCGACATGGCAACGTCCCACCGGGAGGTTCGAACTCATGCCTCCCGCTCTGGAGTCCCGCACTCTACCTGTGTCGCCAATAGGGTCAACCCACTTGTCAAGCCAAGTAGGGTGCTTATATTGAGTTCGCTACAATATCACCACCCTGCTCCTCTGCTCTCTGTGCCGCTGCCACCACTGGTTCATCTACTGCATCATCCAATGTAGTGTCAAACATCTCTCCATGACTCTCACACAGATTGTGCAGAGCACCAAGTCAGCACCATAGATTTAACCAGTTTCATGTCACAGTCATTCCTCTCTCCTTCCTCCTTCCTTCTCTTCTCGTCATCAGCCATTTTGTTTGTTGTGGAGGATTCGGTTGCGTGTTTCACGTCACGAGGGTGTGGCGCCGCCTGCTGTTCAACAAATCCCACCCACAGCAGGTGTGCCAGCAGGTGTGCCAGCAGTAGTTGAAAAGCAACTGAGGCTGAACCGAACCGAAGTGAGTAGAGCCGGGTTTTCAATCGGGGCTGGGCTGGGCTAGTGGAAAAGCGCCTTAAGTAAAATGTGGCTGCTCACTTCCCTCCATTCTGAACTGTAAACAGCAAGACCAAAGGGACAAAATAAAAGCATATTGCAGAAGTTTTGGCCACTAGACGTCTCCCTAACCCAATATTACAACAGAGCTTCACAGTGTCAGAGTGAACCAGGCACGGGCGGCGTCAGGCCTTTTTTAGGGGTGCTGTAGCACCTTCAAATTTAAACTCAGTCAGGACCCCTTAAAACTGGAGTGAGAAAAGTTGTGCTTATAAAATTTTAGTTAGTCTTTGAGAAGCTGAAATAACATCCAAAACATATTCAGTAGTTTGTTGTTTAAACTTTTTAAAAATGACCCCCCCCCCCCCAGACACACACACACTGCCAAGCAAATGGTATGATCCCTTCTCTTACACGTTCTCTCCCCTGTACCTGTACACGCTGCAGCAGCCTGGTGCATACACACAGACAGAGGTTCCTCCCTATCTCAACAGCAAAGTGAGGGGACAGGAGGCTGCTACTGCTTTTCTACATCATAATGATGTATCACACCAGCCTCAGCTGGTATATTCTGCAACGCTATGATTAATTGTTGAGTCTGTCTGAATTTATTCAGTAAGAGTATGATGCACACTACTTGCAAACATTTAGGTTTCAAAGTACGTGAGTTTTTCATGGGGTGGGGGTTAGAAAATAAGATATTAATAGGCTTGTGGGGGCATGGTGTGGAGGTTTCTGTACCCAGAGAAGGCAAGGGGAAGGGGAGAACAATGGACCAAAGGAGGAGGTGTCACCGTGGGGTATCAGATGGGACTGTTGGGTCTATGCGCCCCCCGAGGAGAGTAACAGCTGCCGGAGCTGCTGAGAGAAGAAGGATGTTGGAGCGCCGTTGGCGTTATGTCATGTTAATGTGCTACAAATTTCTTTGTTCAAACAGCAATGTATTATGGTCGGAAGTTCCAGGTCTCGATGCATGGAAATAAAGATATAAAAGAGGATTGCACAGAGACCTGGGATACTCTTTTGCTGTACTGTATGTTGGAGAAAGAATAAAGTTCTTGCGTTGTTTAGCTCGTTGCCTCGCCTGCATCCTTTCTCCACACTGGAGACCCCAAGACGTGCCATGGAGAGCGAGATGAGCACCACCCCGGAGACTACCTGGAGGGAGAGCACCAACACCGTATGCGCTGTTTCAATCAAGCTCCTGGACTTCTGGCTTCACAACCAGACAGCGTGGTTTTTGCACATAGAAGCCCAGTTCGCACTCCGCGGGATAACAACGGATGACACAAAGTACTACTACGTGGTTGCTTCGCTGGACGCGCGCGTCACGCAACAGATGACAAGCCTGCTCCAGAAGCCGCCGGCCCAGGGTAAGTACGAGATGCTCAAGAGGATGCTTCTCCAGCGCTATACCCTTTTGGACAGCGAAAGGGCGGAGAGACTCCTAACACATTCAGAGTTGGGGGACAGATCAGCCGTGGAACTCATGGAGAGCATGCTGACGCTGATGGGTAGAAACGACGAGTCTTTCCTGTTCGCCCACCTGTTCCTCAGGAACCTACCAGCTGCAATGAGGGCAATCCTGGCCAACTCGCCGTTGCTGGTGACTAAGGACTACTGCGCACTGGTGCAGGAAGGGGATCGCATCATTTTAGCGACCAGAACTCTCAGCATGAATGCAACGGCACTGGCATCCAGGACAGTCTCCAGCGAGGTCGAGAAGCCGTTGGTGGTAGCCAGAGCAGACGCCAGGAGATGCAGGAATGGGGCGATCTGCTTCTATCATCGCCGCTTCGGCTCAAACGCCCAGCAATGCGTGCTGCCATGCCAATTCAAGAAGTCGGGAAACAGCACGACCAGCAGCCAGTAGCAGCTGCAACTGCTGGTGACAGAAACAAGCTACTTTATGTCACAGACACATTTGGGGAGATGGTTTTTGGTGGACTCCGGCTCCCAGAAGAGCATCATCCTGCCAGTCAACGCAGACAGGGTGGCAGGGGACAGCGGTCCCAAGCTTACGGCCGCCAACGGATCCACCATCAGGACATTTGATGAGCAGACACTGATGATATGCTTACACGGACGCAACTTTCAATGGAACTTTGTGGTAGTTGCATGTTCCGCCCCCATTTTAGGTGCAGATTTTTTTATGTGCTTATGGGTTATTAGTTGATGTTGCTAATAGGAGATTAGTGGATGCTGTCTCTTTTGCCTCTCTGCCCTGTACAGCTCGGGGAGCTGGGTCGACAATACTGGCTAACGTTATAGCTCCAGAGGGTAAGTACTAGGGATGAGCCGATGCCACTTTTTCAAGACCGATACCGATACTTTGAGTATTGGCCGATACCGATCCAATACCGATCCAAACCCAATACCGTCTCGCTTATTTAAAACAACAAAAGTACAGAACATACTTTGTTAATCACTAGTTGCATTTTGTACACATATAAAAACAAAAATCTAAAAGTCAAAGAATGTATTACAAATTTGACTCCGTTCAGCAACACTGCTGCTTTTCTTTTATTTAAACTTTGCAACATTGGCAGCATTTCAATGGTCAGCCCCATGTAAATGTACATGCTGAGGTTTTAAGTACAAGTTTATACAAAACTTTGAAGCTGAGTATTTAAATAACATTCAGATGAAATTCAAAGTTCCACTTTATGCATGAAGTTAAAATGCTGTAGATCTGAAAATAAAGGAACTAACCCTTTATGTTGTATTTTTGTCATCCATTATCATAAGTATTCTCCTGGTCCTCAGTTTATTTAGTAGTGTTTAAGATATTATTCTCTGTTCATATTTAGATTTTAGGTTTGCTCTTATTTTGAAGTCATTCCTGTTCCATTTCGTGCTCATGCACCCTTGCACCCTCTGGGATTAATAAATTATACAAAATACAAAAAAATAATTGCTATTTATGTTTCTGTCACCCACCTCTCCTCAACTGTACTCCCCAAAAGGTACGCTCCAGTCTGGTCTTTACTTTCTGTTTCGTTTTTTTTTTTTTAGGTTTCACTTTTAGTGCCTCCTGAGCTGGAAAAGCAGCGGCTGCTGCTGCAGAACTCGTGTCTTTCTGCTAGGTTCTTGACGTAATTCAGCATAATACTTTGCCGTGATATTTTTTCAAGTGTTTTATCAAGTTAGTGGTGTAAAATTGTAAATGCTGCTACCACACAGCAACATACTGAGGCGAGTCTCACAGACAAACTCGAGTGATGCGATGCTCGTTGCCTCTGATTACAGAAGCCCTGTGCAGCGTGGCTGAGAGCAGGATCGCGCCTTCATTTTAATATTATCAATGTATCGGATCGGTAAATTACTTTTATTCCTTACTGATACCGATCCAGCCATTTTGCCTGGATCGGACCCGATACTGATACGGTGAATCAGATCGGCTCATCCCTATTAAGTACCAACAGTTACTCGCACAGTTCCCAGCACTCACGGTCCCGACGTTTTCGGCTACGATAACGAAACACGGGGTCGAACATTTCATAACTACAAAAGGGCCGCCAGTATTTGCGTGACCTCGGCACCTGGGTGCAACTAAACTGGCCAGAGCGTGCGAGGAGTTCACCAACTTAGAACAGCTGGGCATCGTCAAGCACTCCAACAGCCCGTGGGCATCCCCGCTACACATGGTGCCTAAAGCCAACGGGTCGTGGCGACCATGCTGCGATTTTCGGCGCTTGAACAACACTACGGAACACGATTGCTATCCTATTCCACACATCCAGGATTTTACCATGCACCTGGCCGGGGCGCGTGTTTTTTCCAAAGTGGATCTGGTCCATGGTTACCACCAGGTCTCCTGAGCGCGGAAGACGTTCCAAAAACAGCAGTGATAACTCCTTTTGGCCTTTTCAAGTTTTTACACATGCTGTTTGGATTAAAAGGGGTGGCGCAGACCTTCCAGAGGATGATGGATGTAGTACTTCATGACTTGTCCTTTGCTTTTGTCTACTTAGATGACATTCTGGTAGCGAGCACGTCCGAGGAGGAGCACATCGCCCATCTCAAGACAGTTTTCCAGAGGTTGGAAGCGCACGGGCTGATAGTTAACCCGGCAAAGTGCCAGTTCAGTGTGCCAGTGATTGACTTTTTGGGTCACTGCATTTTGCCGGAGGGCGCGATCCCAATACCGGACAAGATGCGTGCTGTGTCGGACTTTCCGCATCCGCAGACAGTGAAGGCACTACAGGAGTTTTTGGGAGTGGTTAATTTCAGTAACTGTTTCCTTCCCAGGGCAGCCTAGCTGATGCAGCCGTTGTATGCCGCGCTTACAAAAAAGAAGCCTGCAGAAACCATCGACTGGACTCCCGAGCAAGACCAGGCTTTTACAAACACCAAAACAGTGCTGGCGGATGCCGCGTTGCTAGCCCACCCGAATCCGTCTGCATGGATAGTGCTTACTACGGATGTGTCGGATGTTGCCATACGGGCAGTGGTGGAGTAGTGCATCTCAGGTTCATGGCAGCCGCCCGCATTTTTCAGCCGAACTTTGTGCGACAACGAACGCAAATACAGCACATTCGATAGAGAATTGTTGGCTCTCCACCTGGGCGACGTGCCATTTCTAGTTTTGGCTAGAGGGGCGCAAGTTCACCGCGTTCGATGGACCATAAGCCGCTGACATACGAGATGTCCAAGGTCTCGGAACCGTGGTCGGCCTGGTAGCAACAACAGTTGGCCGCAATTTTGGAGTTTACTACCGACATTCAATACGTTGACGGTAAGCTCAATGTAGTGGCCGATTACCTGTCACGTGCATTAATCGCCCCTGGTCTACATGGGAATAGGTTTCCCTGCCATGGCCGCAGAGCAATCTGGGGACACAGACATTTTGCCTGCGCGAAATGTCCATGCGACATTTCGTCCGCCGCCTGCGCCTGGTGGTTCTGAGCTCTTGGCGCCGTCGCGTATTCGAGTTGGTCCACTCCCTTTCACACCCGGGAGTGCGCGCTTCAGTGAAGTTAGTGGGGGCGAAATTCGTCTGGCCACGCTTGCACAAGGACGTGAAAGAGTGGGCTGCAGCTTGCGTCGCGTGCCAGTGGGCCAAAGTGCACAAGCACACCAGAGCCCTCCTTGAGCCGTTCCAAATTCCGGCTAGGAGGTTCGACCACATCCACGTGGATTTGGTGGGACCCCTCCAGCCATCGCAAGGTTTCACGCACCTTTGGACATTCGTGGATCACACCACGTGCTGGCCTGAAGTGGTCCCGCTGGCTTCTACCACGTCCGTGGAAGTGGCGCGCGCTTTTTTGTCGGTTTGGGTTGCACGTTTCGGATTTCCATCGGACATCATGTTCGACAGGAGTCCACAATTCATTTCAAAACTCTGGTCTGTGATGGCCCAGAGCCTGGGGGTCAAAATTCACCACACTACCGCGTACAACCCCCAGGCTAACAGGTTATACGAGCGTTTTCATAGGTCGCTTAAAGCAGCGCTCAGAGCTTCACTCATGGACACAAACTGGGTCGACCACCTGCCCTGGGTTCTTTTAGGGTTGCGCTCTGCACCTAAGGAGGATTTGGCAGCCTCCCTGGAGAATTTTTACCACAAAACTCCGTGCCTGAGGCTGATCTGTCCGTGCAATTTTTACACAGTACGGAGGCTGTGAGCGTACTGGGCCTGGCCCACCATTGTTTTCCCCGTGCATTCTTCCCCAAAAGCTTGCAGAACGCCAGTTTTCTTTCTGTCAGGCACAATGCGCACCGGACCCCGCTGCGCCCACCGTACAACGGACCGTTCAGGGTGTTGGAACCTGGGGCAAAGCATTTTGTGTTAGACTTGGGGGGGGGGGGGCGTAGGGAGACCGTCTGCATCGACAGGCTGAAGCCTGCTTTTGTGTTGGCAGATGAGCAGGTGGTGTTGGCCCAAGCTCCCCAGTGCGGACGTCCACCGTTGGTGGCCCGCAAGGTGGTGATCCCTTGGTAGGGACCTGCACTCCCGAAGCTATTGTGTTCCCCCCCCTTTCCCTCCACAGGCTGACGTGCCCGCCGATACACCTCACCAGCAGGGCGGTTCGACTGCATTGGCGACCCCCCGCTACATGGGTGCCGGCTCAAGCCCAAAGGACAGGGGGGTTAGTGCCCCTTCTGGGTGTTCCGGGGGGGGGGGGGCTGTGGGGGCATGGTGTGGGGGTTTCTCCACCCAGAAAAGGTAGGGGGAAGGGGAGAACAATGGACCAAAGGAGGAGGTGTCACCGGGGGGACATCAGAAGGGACTGGTGGGTCTATGCGCCCCCCCGGGGAGAGTAACAGCTGCCGGAGCCACTGAGAGAAGAAGGATGATGGAGCAGAGCAGGCGTTATGTCATGTTATTGTGCCACACATTTCTTTGTTCAAACAACAATGTATTATGGATGGAAGTTCCGGGTCTCGATCCATGAAAATAAAGATATAAAAGAGGAATGCACAGTGATCGAAGTTGCACCCATAATTCACACAAGGCATCATGGGGGATAGGATAAAGGGGGATAATATAACAGAAAATACTACATCTTTGCTCATTTTATTTCTTATTTTTAATTTATGAGGAAAAACCTCACAAATTTATGAAAGTCTGAAATGTACAAGAAAAAAAGTCCTAAATTAGCACTAAACACAAATTATGAGAAAAAGTTGATTTAACTGTGAAAAAAATCTTTAAAATTTACAAGGAAAAAGTAATAAATTTAGAATAAAACTGTCATAAATTCAGGAGAAAAACCTCAAACTGTCCAGACTAAACTCACATCTCAGTAACTTCTTAACTGTTTTGGGGTAACTCAAAACAGTTAAGAAGAACAGACGGATACTCGGGGTATCCGTCCCGAGTTGGCGGACGGAGCATCTGTCTACAGCAGGAGACGATACAGCAGGGAAGAGCTAGCTAGCACTCAACCGCCACCCGGTGCTAACGGAGAAACTCGACATACCGGGGAACTGAAGCGAAAACGACACGGGTGCTGGGCTGGAGTTTAGGCGGCGTGCAAGAAATATAAGACAGAATAATAAAGAGCGATGGCAAGAACCAAGCAGACCGCCCGTAAATCTACTGGAGGAAAAGCCCCCAGAAGCAGCTGGCCACCAAGGCTGCTTGGAAAAGCGCTCCGGCCACCGGCGGAGTGAAGAAGCCTCACCATTACAGGCCCGGTACCGTGGCTCTGCGAGAGATCCGTTGCTACCAGAAATCCACGGAGCTGCTCATCCGTAAGCTGCCCTTCTAGCGCCTGGTGAGGGAGATCGCTCAGGACTTCAAGACCGACCTGCGCTTCCAGAGCTCCGCCATCATGGCTCTGCAGGAGGCCCGTGAGGCCTACCTGGTGGGTCTCTTCGAGGACACCAACCTGTGCGCCATCCACGCCAAGAGGGTCACCATCATGCCCAAAGACATCCAGCTGGCCCGCCGCATCCGCGGAGAGAGAGCTTAGACTTTCTGCTGCACATCCACCAACCACAATGCTCTGCACTGTGTGTCTCTATATATTTATAATAATATGTACATATGTATACTAGCTGCTCTTGTTTTTTCTTGCCTTCTGATTGTTGCTCTGAGTGCTGTTATCCCTGTGCTGTTGCAATCCTGGAATTTCCCCATTGTGGGACTAATAAAGGCTTATCTTATCTTAACTACTCTTATGTATATTTGAGTAATAATATAGAAAGATAACCTACGTTTACTTGTGTACAGTTTCAGGGATCTCTACTACTAAAATAGAGAGGTTTTTTTTTTAATTGAAAACGTGGATTTTTTTTTTTATGTGAATTTGGAGAGTTCTCTTAAATTACCTACTTTTTCTTATGATTCTTTTTATTCTTTTTTAATTATAGACTTTTTAAGAAACTTCATGAAATTTGAAATTTTGCTCATAGAATGACATTTTTTCTTGAATTTGTGACTTTTCTGTCACAAACTGACATCTTTTTTCTTCTGTCTTTGCATTTTTGCCTCAATAATTTTCCGTCATCTTTCACTGATTTTTTCTTAATTTTTTAAAATTAAGGCAAATGAGCTACATTTCTCTTGTGACTTTCTGACCTTTGTCTCATCATTTTATTAATTTACTTTTTCTTAATGAATTTTGTGATATATAAGTAAAGGCACTTTATTGTGAAGTGCAGTGTGGTGATGTGCACTTCCCGTCACGTCACCCCACTGCCCTATATAAGAGACGGGCGCCATGCTACAGTCTCTCTGACCGGTGCCCTTTGCCAGGTGCCTGCCATGTAACCGCCATACCAGTTACAACAATAAAGCTGTGTTCGCCAGGTCCATCTTGCCTTATCCTTCACCCAGGTATTTCCATACATAACATTTGGCGATCGAGGATTAACTCATGGAGGCGTGTATTACACCACTTCGTCCCTTTCTCGAGCTTCCAGGAGAACTGCCGCTGCCTTGGCCCAGGTAGTTTGAGGCCTTCCAAACCTACATCATCGCGCTGGACCTCGGTAAGCTCGACAAGCTAAGGGCACGTGTGCTTTTCATCCATAACCTGGGTATTGAGAGCCAGCGAGTCCTGCAAACACTCAGTGTCGGATTCCTTTGAAGATGTCATGGAGCCGCTAGCTAACTACTTCCACACCCCAGATAGAGTGACTGTCCGGAGGATTTGTTTTCGGCAGCGACATCAGCGGGTAGGTGAGCCTATCCACCAGTTTGTCGCCGACTTAAGGCAGCTAGCTAGTGAGTGCCGCTTTGGGACGTTGAAAGATGAAATGGTACGTGACCAGCTTGTGGACCACATGTGTAGCGCCACATTGTGCGCTAGGCTACTCACAGTGCCCAATGACTTAACATTAGCCAGCGCTGTCGAGCTAACTCTCCAGCTGGAGGCCGCAGAGAAGCTAGTTTCAGAGCTAACCTGGCGCCAGTCACAGCGGCCACCCACTGTGGCAAATGTTGTGGACTCGGAAAGAGAGGATAGTTTGGATGACGACGTTATGGAAACCAATGCTGCCAGCCGAAGGTCTGCCCCGGGAAAACCCCTGTGCCAGGGTTGGGGGTCTGCAACGCACCAAAATAAGGTGAAGGACTACCCAGCTAGGGGAAGATGTTGTAGCAGATGTGGATGCTTGAACCATTATGCTAGAGTGTGCCGTGTATCTGAACCGGAGAGGCCACAGAAGAAATCACTCTGCCCGCCCCCGACAACCATCCATACGGTGTCCCCCAGCACAAGCGGGTGCACGTTTTGCACAGTGGAATTGGACGGCGTGGAGGTGCCGCTGCTGCTCGACATGGGGGCGGAGGGGTTGTTGCTGAATTAGGCCATGGTGAGGAAGTTCTTCCCCCACTACAGGATTAAATGTAACCTGGCACCATTGTATGGTTATGGAGGTGGCAAGCTGTGCACGGTTGGGACTTTGGAGTTAACGGTATGGTACAAGTCTGCGAAGATGGTTGACTTCACGTTCCACGTGACAGCTTGAGGCGATAACATCATGGGCTGTGATTTGTTTTATGGATTGGGTTTCACCATTACAGACAATGCTGGGAATGAACTGTCGGGTTGTTGCTGCTGGAACCCCCTGGTTTCGGTGGTCGAAGAGAATGCTGTGTAGGATGAAGAGCTAACAGACACCATGGCCGTCAAGCAGGATCAGTTTCACTCAGGTTCGTCACAGGAGGGTCTCAGTGCTGGCACTTGGGACATGGTAGAGGGGGCTACCGAGCGTGGTGGCGCCTGCGTCGACGAGTGGCACCAGTGGGCTAGCCTCAGACATCTCCGGAGCTTGAACGCCAGGGGATAGGGAGTCTGCAGCTACGAAGGTGACTGCTACAATGATTTTAGAAGAGGACGGGCCGACAAGCATGGAGTTACCGCATGCTCACCAGCACCACATCAGGCCGAGCTGGGCCCTGCTGATGGTTTTGGACTTGGTTCAGGTTCGGGGCGAAGAACGTCCATGGTGAAGATGGGCCAAATGACAGCCAGCAAAACACCGAGGATATCTGTGCATAGTGGCAAAGCTGGGCGCAGCATACTTTCAGTTGTCCAATGGCTCATCGAGGCATGCCAACAGCTTTGGCGTGTCCGGGAAGAGGCTCCAGGTGGCGAGGCTGGACAGGAATTGGTGTTGGTGGTGAAGGAGTTGGGCTCTACCGTCCAGAAGATCAGCCATTGTCCCAAGGGTTTGCTGCTTCCAGGGGCGCTCTTGCTGAAGGGCTGCCCTGCCCCCCCCCCCATGCCGATTCTACCCCTTCCACCCAAGTGACTATGCTGTAAAATAAAGTTGTTTATAGTTCTTGTGTTTTATGCATGCATGTTATGGTATGGAGTTATTTTGTGTTTGTATTTTAGTTTAGGAGCACAGCAAGGAATTTTAGTTTAATGAAAGACTTTTCTTTAGGTATTGGTGGCATAATAATCCACCATGCCGTGCGGGCTGTGCGGCAGTTCACCCGCCAGCCCTATTTTAGGCTGTTTTGTGTGAATGTGTTAGGCCAATTTAGTACATCAGTTTTTGTTATTTTAGTGCGTGATTTGGGTCCCAAATTGAGGGGGGGGGTCAATTGTGTGTGTGTTTTTGGACTTTCTAAGTGGGGAGGGGATGTGACATATAAATAAAGGCACTTTATTGTGAAGTACAGTGTGGTGACATGCACTTCCCATCACATCACCGCACTGCCCTATATAAGAGACGGGTGCCATGTTACAGTCTTTCTGACCGGTGCCCTTTGCCAGGTGCCTGCCATGTAACCACCATACCAGTTACAACAATAAAGCTGTGCTCGCCAAATCCATCTTGCCTCCTCCTTCACCCTGGTATTTCCATACATAAATTCATTAAATCTTTTAAATAACTTCCTGTGTTTACATTCTCAATGACTGTAATTGTACATATGTGAATTTTTTCCTCATGAATTTGCAACTTTTGCCATGAATTTGTAACTTATCTTTTAAATTCAGGTTTGTTTTTCTTGCAATTTTGCATTTTTTCTCTCATGAATTTAGTACATATTTTAAATAAATGGACAGTCATCCCTATAAATTTGTTACGTTATTCTAGTAAATTTGAAGATTTTATTGTATATACAGTATGTTTGTGATGTTTTTTCCTTGTAATCATGTAGCTTTTTCTCAAAGTTTTTCTCCTTTGGAAAATTTTGAGACTTTAAAATTATGAGAAAATATTTGTGCAAAATAGATAAAGTAACTTTCTTTCTTTCTATCGGACCACAGGGATTCACTTGTTAAGGGCAAAAGTGGGATAATTCTGACCTCTGTTAACAGACACCATTAAGTGTAATGGCTGAATGTTGCTACTTAACAAATCGGACCAAAAATGCCAAGGCTGATTTTTTTTTTTTTGTCCCAGTCCAGCCCTGGCTAAGCCAGCTAGCAGATGTTTTTCTTTAGTGGTTGCATTGTCAACCACTGTGTGTTGTTTGAATTTGAGAGAAAGAAGCTGTTGTCGCTTTGGTATAAGCAAAATATTAAATCCAAGCTGTCACTAGCCACGGTTACATGTGCAAAATTTCTTGAATCTGGTTACAATTCAGATCAGAACTTTACTGTTTACATGGATCCTGAAAAAGTTGATCTGATTAGGACGTGCGTTTCCATGTATCACACGTTTGAACGGACTAAATCATTTTGACATGCACACAATTATCCGGCATTCCGGAAATAGTAGAAGAAGAAGCGACTTCCGATGTAAACACATTCTGCTTTGTGTCTCTCTTTTTGAAATGGAGCTGTATTGTCTTATTCAGACTGTACTTTTGCTTCTGATGGTCTCCGAAATGAAGCTACAAGCCCAGCAGTACATACTTCTGCATATGACGAACAGAGGGAGACAGTAGGACGATACAGACCAGTTTTGTTTTACTCCCGCCATGTCTTCCGTTAGCTGCTGTAAAGGTGGAAATACGTCACGTAGACGTGCGGCTGATGTACAGACATGCGCAGTAAACATATTTTCTACCCAAACTTCAGAATACAGACGTGGACAAAATTGTTGGCACCCCTCTGTTAATGAAAGAAAAACCCACAGTGGTCACAGAAATAACTTGAATCTGACAAAAGTGGTAATAAATAAAAAGTCTATGAAAATTAACCAATGAAAATCAGACAATGCTTTTGAATTGTGGTTCAACTGAATTATTTTAAAAAACAAACTCATGAACAATTACCAACAATTTTGTCCACGTCTGTAAGTGTTTATATGCGCACCAATCGGATTAACAATTGGCATAACCCACCTGTCTC
The DNA here is from genome assembly GCA_020510985.1 of Pholidichthys leucotaenia. Lineage (NCBI taxonomy): Eukaryota > Metazoa > Chordata > Actinopteri > Cichliformes > Pholidichthyidae > Pholidichthys > Pholidichthys leucotaenia. Next base: position 343,733,222 of record CM035837.1, on the reverse strand, counting down.
AGTCGGAAGAAAATTTTTATCCGAATGAGTGTGATTGAGTCAGAATATTCAGACTGACGTGTTTACATGAAGCATTTTTATTCCGATCAGGCTTTTAATCTGGTTACTTGTGTCCATGTAAACAGGGCTACTGTTTTTATGTATCATCAGATACCATGTTCACTAACTAGAAGCCAGAGACGGGATGTATGAAAGATGATAACTAACAAAATAACGTGTGTGTGTGTGTGTGTGTGTGTGTGTGTGTGTGAAAAGGGTGGGTGTGTGGTGGAGCTCATTGGGTACTTGGCACCCCTAAAGCTTTGATCCTAGAACTACCCCTCGTACCAGGTTTAGTGACCCTAGCTTTCTTTGTTGTTGAGATATCATTTATATGCCATTTTGATGGTGACCTTTGACCTTGCGATCCCAAATCCATAGTCACCCTTCAGGGTCACAGGGTGAAACTGTCTACCAAGTTTGGTGACCCTAGCTTTATACGTTGTACAGTAATAAGGCATAGGAGATGTTAACCTTGACCTTTTGACCCCAAACCCATAGTCTGAGGTCAGGATCCCAAGGTGAACCGGTGTACCAGGTTTGGTGGCCCTAGCTTTACTTGTTGTATCGTAATAGTGGAAATGGAATCAATCAAGACTTTATTTATATTAAGAATGGCCATGTGATGTCACCTGACAGAAAAACTACAAGGAATTGTGGGAAAAGTGTTCTGCCTGTCTGTGTTTAGTAGTGACGAACACGGTTAAGTTGAAGATTTTGAAACTGTTGCTTCAGTTTGTTATTATTCCTCCAAATACCACACAACGTTAGAATGGGGAAGTTTTGCTGCATTATCAAATGTAACAACTGCTCTCATGATTGGCATGGAAAAAGATTCATAATGGTGTACGCTTTTTTAACTTCCTGACTTGGAAGAAAATTGGAGAGAATTGGGTCTCTGAGCTAACAAATAAGTGTCGGATGGATTGGATTGCAGCAGTCAGAAGGAAAGACATCAGCTTCGACAATATTCCTGCACACTTGGATCCCAAAAAAAACACATCAGAAAAATCAAAGATGATCCGCACACCGAAAAACTCCCATTGTGGAGAGAGGAATAACCAGGCCAAGCATTCAGAGCAGATGAACTTTATTCACTCTCTCACATATCTCAGAATCAGAAAACATTAACCTTATGTAGCAGGGACTCTCTTTTATATTACAACACTCACACGTCCCTGCTGCCTGAGGCTCTGCATCACAATTCATTCTCGCATCACAATTCCTTTTGTCCCCCAGCACCTTCATCTCCATGCTCTTCCTTCAGAGGAAATTACTGCATCTCCCTTCCTTCCAGTCTGAGATGAATACCACAGCACGGGTCCCCCATACCCCCTGCCCCCCAGAGTCTCAGACTGAGTGTTAACCCTCACGTCCTCTCAGCTTCAGCCTCCGCCCATAGCTGCTGTAACGAGGGGTCTTCGACTCCGCGGCGCTGCTGTGCCGGTGGGGGGTTCCTGAGGGTGCGTCCGTCTGTGGGTAGACAATGGGGGGGGGGGACATTCAGCATGCTCGTGTGACTGCTCTGATGAGTCGTTTACCTGGGGAGTACTCGGGGGGGGGGGGGGTCTTCCATGCCAAGGAGCTCAAGCCAACTCCACCTGCTCGTCTGCCACCACAAAGGCGAGCTCGAGCCTGTCTATACAGATTTTCTCCCGGCGACCTCCAAGTCTAACACAAAATGTTTGTCCCTGGGTTCCAGCACTCTAAACGGGCCATCGTAGGGTGGGCACAATGGGGGTCGGTGGGCATCGTGCCTGACAAACATGAACGCCGCATCCTTCAAGGTTTTCGGCACAAAAGCATGGGGAAAACAGTGGTGGGCCGGGCCAGGTAGTGTCCCTGCGTCTGCACTATGCCGTGAACGTGGGGACAGATGGGTGTTCGGTGCGGGGTTATTTGGTAAAAATTTCCCGGGGAGCCGCAGCGGCTGAGAAAAAAAACAAGCTCTGCTGGGGAAGCCTCCAAATCCTCTTTCGGTGTGGAACGCAACTCTAATAGAACCCACGGCAACTGGTCCACCCAATTTGCATCCGTAAGCGAAGCCCTGAGCGCTGCTTTCAGTGACCTATGGAAACGCTCGCATAACCCATTGGCCTGTGGATTATACGCGGTTGTGCAATGAATTGTGACGCCCAGGCTCCGGGCCATCGTGGACCAGAGGCCGGAAACAAACTGAGGGCCCCGATTGGACGTGATGTCCGAAGGGGTGCCAAAACGTGCCACCCATGTTGTCAAAAAAGCTTGTGCCACGTCTGCGGACACGGTGGAAGCTATCGGGACTGCTTCTGGCCATTGTGTGGTGCGGTCCACCACTGCCAGGAGGTGCGTGAACCCCTGCGATGGCGGGAGGGGGCCCATGAGGTCCACGTGAACGTGGTCAAACCTCTTAGCCGGGATATAGAACGGCTCCAAAGGGGCCTTTGTGTGCCTGTGCACTTTGGCTTGTTGGCATGCTACGCAGGCTGCAGCCCACTCTTTCACCTGTTTGCGCAGGCTCGGCCAGACAAACTTCGCTCTCCCCATTTTGACTGACACGCGCACTCCTGGGTGTGCCAGGGAGTGAATGGACTCAAAAATGCGGCGGCGCCAAGTGCGTGGGACCACCGGGCACGGGCATCCTGTGGAGACGTCACAGATTGGGGGGGCCCCCTGTTTTGTAGTACCCTGCTCTCCAGCCTTAACCCTGTTGGTCCAGAGGTGGGTTACGTGTTCGTTCTCGGACGCGCTGGCCACCAGGATGTCATCCAGGTAGACGAACACAAACGGCAGATCGCGCAACACCGCATCCATCATGCACTGGAATGTCTGTGCTGCACCTTTTAACCAGAAAGGCATGCGTAAAAACTCAAACAGACAAAACGGGGTTATTACTGCCGTTTTAGCTATGTCCTCTGTGCGCACCGGGACCTGGTGGTAACCACGGACCAGGTCTATCTTAGAAAAAATACGTGCCCCGGCGAGGTGAACGGAAAAATCCTGAATATGGGAGATCGGGTAGTGGTCATGCGCTGTGGCGTTGTTTAATCTGCAGAAATCTCCGCAAGGTTGCCACGATCCCTTGGCCTTAGGGACCATATGTAGTGGGGATACCCGTGGGCTGTTTGATCGTCTGATGATGCACAGCCTTTCCAAGCTGGCAAACTCCTCATGCGCTATGGCCAGTTTAGCTGTGTCCAGGCGCCGAGGTCGTGCGAAAACGAGTGGCCCGGTGGTGGTAATAAAGGGCTCCACCCCGTGTTTAGTGATGGCCGCCAAAAACGTCGGGACCGTGAGTGCTGGGAACTGGGTGAGCAGTGTGTGGAACTTACCACCTGGAGCTGTGACGATGGCTAGCGTTGTTGGCCCGGCTCCTCGAGCTGTACAGGGGAGAGAATCAAAAGACATTGCATTAATCAGGCGTCTATTAGCAACATCGACTAGTAGTCCGTGTGCGCACAAAAAAATCAGAGCCTAAGATTGGGAAACTGCATGCCGCTATGACGAATGTCCACTGGTACGTATGGCCGTGCAGGGATACAGTCAGTGTCCTCTCACCAAAAGTCTTAATGTCTGAGCCGTTTGCAGCCGTCAGCTCGGGGCTGCTAGTTCCCGCTAGCTGGTCGGTGTAGGACAGCAGGATGAGGCTCTTTTGGGAGCTGGAGTCCACGAGGAACCGTCTCCCCGAGCGTGAGTCTGTCACGTAGAGCATCTTGCTTTCTTCACCGGCGGTCGCAGCTGTTACCAACTGCTGGTCCTGGCGTTTCCCGAACGCTTGAATTGGCACGGTGGCACGCATCGGCATACGGCCTCTCCAAAACGGCAGTGGTAGGAGCAGAGTGTGTCTCTCTGGCGCTTCCTGGCCCCTGCTGCCGCTACCATCGCTGGCTCCTCGCTTCTGCTGGCCGTCTCACTGGGTTCTGAAGCCGCTGCGTTCACTGTGAGGGCTCTGGTGGTGAGGATGATCCGATCTGCCTCCTAGGCTAGCGCACAGTAGTCACGCGCAGCCAGCAACGGCAAGTTGGCAAGGACCGCTCTGGCCACCGTTGGGAGGTTCCGGAGGAAAAGGTGGGCAAATAGAAAATGCCCGTCGTCCGTGCCCATCCACGCCAACATCTTCTTCATCAGTTTGACCGCCGACCCGTCTCCTAACTCGGAGCGCGTCAGGAGCCTCTCTGCTCTCTCGCAGTCCAAGATCGTGTAGCGCCAGGTCAGCGCGGCTTTGAGAACCCCGTATTTGTCGTGGGCTGGGGGCTGTTGGAGCAGGCTCGCTACTTGCCGAGTCGTGCAAGCATCCAGCACTGCGACCACGTAGTAATATCTGGTGTCATCTGCCGTTATTCCCCGGAGCGTGAACTGGGCCTCGGTGTGGAGGAACCAAGACTTCAGGTCGTGCAGCCAAAAGTCTGGTAGTTTGACTGAAACGGCGCACGCGTTGCTGGGACTTCCCGTCCGGGTCATCCCTGGGGTGTGTGCCTCGTGTTCCATTATTCATCAAGGGTCACCAGTGTGGAGAGAGGAATAACCAGGCCAAGAATTCAGAGCAGATGAACTTTATTCACTCTCTCACATCTCTCAGAATCAGAAAACATTAACCTTATGTAGCAGGGACTCTCTTTTATATTACAACACTCAAACGTCCCTGCTGCCTGAGGCTCTGCATCACAATTCATTCTCGCATCACAATTCCTTTTGTCCCCCAGCCCCTTAATCCCCATGCTCTTCCTTCAGAGGAAATTACTGCATCTCCCTTCCTTCCAGTCTGAGATGAATACCACAGCATGGGTCCCCCATACCATTAAGTATTTATTATTTATCAGTAACGTTTCTGGCCACCTGCCCTTTCTCAGACTGGTTGGACTAAATAGCGAATGGGACCAAACGGACCATACAGGACCCCCCCGGACCCCAACCCCCTAGAAAACATCCAAATAATAAATGAAATAATTTTTTATGGGACACCTAAAGCCCACCAAATGCCTCAAAAATCAATTTATTTTAATATTTAATGACAAGTGGCCACTCTTGTAGTAACTAACGTTACACAAAATGCCCAAATAGCGCATTAAATTATATCTAATGGGACCAAGTGACATCAAGCCAACTTACGGGACATGTTTACAAATATCCAAGACTACTGTAATATATTCCTTGAAATTTAATTTAATAATTTTGGCGTTTTGTGTCCCATTCGGACACGTTCGTTGTTTAATCCAAATACTAACTGGATATTTAAAAAGCCTTCATTAAATCTCGGTCATGAAGTGAAAAAAACTCACACTGAGCAATCAGAGATGACTGAAGCTGCACCACCAGTTGATGCCGAGCAGAGCTCACATGTACATAAAGCAATGCTGCACATTCTTCTGTGCTTACCAAGATGTAAATTCTTGCATTTGAAAATATGTCATTAATCATATTGGTGTAGAAGTTGTTTGTGCCTTTTGTCTAACATACAGTGAGGCAAAAAAGTATTTAGTCAGCCACCAATTGTGAAAGTTCTCCCACTTAAAAGATGAGAGAGGTCTCCAATTTTCATCATAGGTATACCTCAACTATGAGAGACAAAATGAGAAAAAAAAAAAATCCAGAAAATCACATTATCTGATTTTTAAAGAATTTATTTGCAAATTATGGTGGAAAATAAGTATTTGGTCACCTACAAACAAGCAAGATTTCTGGCTCTCACAGACCTGTAACTTCTTCTTTAAGAGGCTCCTCTGTCCTCCACTCGTTACTTGTATTAATGGCACCTGTTTGAACTCGTTATCAGTATAAAAGACACCTGTCCACAACCACAAACAGTCAGACTCCAAACTCCACTATGGCCAAGACCAAAGAGCTGTCAAAGGACACCAGAAACAAAATTGTAGACCTGCACCAGGCTGGGAAGACTGAATATGCAATAGGTAAGCAGCTTGGTGTGAAGAAATCAACTGTGGGAGCAATTATTAGAAAATGGAAGACATACAAGACCACTGATAATCTCCCTCGATCTGGGGCTCCACGCAAGATCTCACCCCGTGGGGTCAAAATGATCACGAGAACGGTGAGCAAAAATCCCAGAACCACACGGGGGGACCTAGTAAATGACCTACAGAGAGCTGGGACCAAAGTAACAAAGGCTACCATCAGTAACACACTACGCCGCCAGGGACTCAAATCCTGCAGTGCCAGACGTGTCCCCCTGCTTAAGCCAGTACATGTCCAGGCCCGTCTGAAGTTTGCTAGAGAGCATTTGAATGATCCAGAAGAGGACTGGGAGAATGTCATATGGTCAGATGAAACCAAAATAGAACTTTTTGGTAAAAACTCAACTTGTCGTGTTTGGAGGAGAAAGAATGCTGAGTTGCATCCAAAGAAAACCACACCTACTGTGAAGCATGGGGGTGGAAACATCATGCTTTGGGGCTGTTTTTCTGCAAAGGGACCAGGACGACTGATCCGTGTAAAGGAAAGAATGAGTGGGGTCATGTATCGTGAGATTTTGAGTGAAAACCTCCTTCCATCAGCAAGGGCATTGAAGATGAAATGTGGCTGGGTCTTTCAGCATGACAATGATCCCAAACACATCGCCTGGGCAACAAAGGAGTGGCTTCATAAGAAGCATTTCAAGGTCCTGGAGTGGCCTAGCCAGTCTCCAGATCTCAACCCCATAGAAATTCTTTGGAGGGAGTTGAAAGTCCGTGTTGCCCAGCGACAGCCCCAAAACATCACTGCTCTAGAGGAGATCTGCATGGAGGAATGGGCCAAAATACCAGCAACAGTGTGTGAAAACCTTGTGAAGACTTACAGAAAACGTTTGACCTCTGTTATATACCCTTTGTTGGCAATGACAAAGTATTGAGATGAACTTTTGTTATTGACCAAATACTTATTTTCCACCATAATTTGCAAATAAATTCTTTAAAAATCAGACAATGTGATTTTCTGGATTTTTTTTCCCCTCATTTTGTCTCTCATAGTTGAGGTATACCTATGATGAAAATTGGAGACCTCTCTCATCTTTTAAGTGGGAGAACTTGCACAATTGGTGGCTGACTAAATACTTTTTTGCCCCACTGTATTTATTTCTCATTAAATAAAATTGTCTTACTGTATCAACAGAATTTCTCTTGTATTCAGTCAATTTCTCCTTAAAGTGTTTATTTCTTGTGTTCTGGCTTATCATTTTGCAGTGTGCACGACCAGTTGAGGTTGCTCTGCAGTCACAGGAGGATGCTTTCCCCACCAGATGCACAGGGGTTACAGGTGAACGATGCTGCTCCAATGGACAACACTGAACAGCAGGAATACAGTTTGTGTAGCAGCAGGCTGGTCTTGTACATGTTTATTGTAGCCCACATTTCACAAAAATAAAATGAAAACATTTACTGCAGTTCTCAATCTCTATTTGTGTTATAGTAATGTAACATTTTCCAGTGTATAGGTACAGAATGTAATGGATTAGAATGACATTAGAAATAAAATAATATAAAATATAGCTCTGTGAGGTGAAACACTAGGTAAACAATATATACATGTGCAGTGAGTGGACTCCACTTGGCCGCTGGAGCTGAGGATCACCCATGGCTTGAGGGAAGTTTCATTTAGCCGTTGAGGATGCAACACCTAGGAAATACATAACATTTCATTTAGTTTAAGATCTACAGTATAACTTAAATAAAATCAATTCAATTCAGCTTTATTTATAATGCGCCACATCACAACAAAAGCTGTCTCATGGCGCCACATAAATAAATAAATAAATAAATAAATAAAAGCTTAACACAATAAAAGTAAATAAATGACAAAATTCTATGGTGAAAGGATTTGATTTGAACCAGTGTCATAATCTGATTGTATTGGCTCATTTTTCATAACAAGCTAGATATGGGACATGAAAATGAGTGTTGTCTGAGAGTGGAAAGAAATATGTCTGATAAAACTATCACAAACCAAAAAAAACTACACACAAACCACTACGCACGGCGCTGGGATTCCCCTTCTGTGGGCACTGGAAGGCCTTCATTACACATGGATTTAAAAATCAGCTGGGGACTGAAGTCCATAAAATGTTTGGCATTGTTAGATTCAGCACATTCTCCTCTTTCAGGTGACTATAAAAACGTCACTGTCCTGATTTAGCATGTTTTTATAGCGGCTAATTACACCGGTAATTTTTTTTTTTCGGTGCGCCCGTGTGAGTGTCGGGCTTAACACGTTACTGGATGTTGGTAATAATGTATATACTGTACACTTATCAAGCATCATATGAAAAAAATTTTAACATAGATCCAACATTTCACCGCTGGAACTTAGAAATGCCGGCAGCTCAGAGACACATGCTAGTGCAGAAAACCGTGTAGAAACAATGATTGCTTACCTTTGTGCAAACAACGGTTTTCTGGTCATACACCCGGAAGATCTGGGGTGGCTGGACCATCCACTGGTGAATTGAACATGAGCCTCTAATGATTTCTAGTTCTTAAATTGCTCATGAGTGTATGCGCTCACCCCACAAACCAGGTAGGCAAACACATCTGACAGCATGACTCCAGGCAGTTGGTCGAGATCTGTGGTCCATTTCTTGTGCTCACACGGATTGATCCCGTTTATTTCTTTAACTTTTTAGAGGTAGCGCTCCTTTTCTTCCTTATTCAGCTTCTCTGAATAAGGAACTTTAATTTTCTGTTTGTGCCATTCCAGTGCATGTATATCTGTTCCTGTTAGCAGCTGCCATAGACTACAGGTAAACAAAGAAGCCAGACCATGACAATGGTGACAACGGCCCAGAATGCAGTGAGACATGATGTCAGTGCCCATTAAAAAGTTGTAACACAAAGTGCTTCACAGATTGAAATAAAACACAATTACCCCCCCCCCCCCCCACACACACACATACACACAAACTTTCATCTGTGTGAGACTTGATATTTTGTTCCCAAACCCAGTCAGGTCAGGGTGTAAGCTGTCCAAGATGTGTCTTAGACACAACTACTGCATCAATTTGAAAAACCTACATCATTTCTTTCAGTAGTTATTGTGTTTACAAGATTGAGGGAAAAACTGACCATGACCTCAAGGTCATCCGATCAGAGTCAAATTGGAATATGTGCATTATCAGTGTATAGCAAACCCTGGTACCAAGTTTCAAAACATTTGGAACAAAACTGTAGGAGGAGTTGATTTCACAAGACAGTTACTGTTAGGCGGCGCAGTGGAGGAGTGGTTAGCACTGTGGCAGCACAGCAACTCACCCTTGGCCGGGGGATCCTGGGTTCGATCCCAGCCCCCGACCAACAGTGATCTGTGTGGAGTTTGCATGTTCTCCCCGTGTCTGCGTGGGTTTACTCCGGGATTTCTCCGGTTTCCTCCCACATGCCAAAAACATGTAAGTTAGGTTAATTGGCATCAAACTGGGGATTCTAAATTGTCCTTAGGTATGACTGTGAGAGTGAATGGTTGTCTGTCTCTCTGTGTTGGCCCTGCGATGGACTGGCGATCTGTCCAGGGTGTACCCTGCCTCTTGCCCAAAGATGCTGGGATAGGCTCCAGCCCCCCCGCGACCCGAAAAGGATTAAGCGGAAGAAGATGAATGAATGAATGAATGAATGAATGAGTTACTGTCTATTAACTGAGGTGAAATAGAAGATCATAAGTAATTGGCTACAACTCCTGCAAAAATGATCCAATTGGAACCAAATTGCAATATGCACACATCAACAGAATATATTAAACCCTAGTAGTACCAAGTTTCAAAACAATTGGAACAAGAGCACTCTGAGGCGAGTGCAATATCCTCCGCCTCCATTTTCTTTGACAATCCTAATACTTACTGACAAAGAGCAGTTTTCAACTTTTCAATATAATTACTGACAGAATCAAATTATGATAAGCCCATCATAAATGAATATACAACAAAGTATACAACCCATAGTTGTACTGTAGGTCAGGATCCCGAGGTGAACCCATGTAGCAAGTATGGTGACCCTAAAGAGATTTACATGTTCTATAGTAAGAGATCATGTGGAGTGCCAACCTTGACCTTTTTTTGACTCCAAACCTGTAGTCAGAGGTTACGGTCTCAGAGTGAACCTGTGTACCAGGTTTGGTGGCCCTAGCTTTCTTTGTTGTTGAGACCACAATATACTTTTATAAAGGCATTTTGATGTTGACCTTTTACCTTTGTTATGTCTGAGAATGGGGCGCGGACAGTGGGCATGAACTGCACACTTGTTTATTCAACACACAACTAAACTGTATACAGAAGGGTGGCGCCATATTGCGCCACGTCCAGTTTGCCACGTGATGATGTCACCTAAGGCAAGCCACCATGTCCAAACACCACATTTACCCCTACTTGAAAACCCAAAGAACTATGTACAACTACCTGGGCACCCGGGTGGACTACCGGTATGCCCGTGTGACCGAGTGGATTATTCTGCCACTGTTATCGGTCACATCTTGGCTACACTTGAAAGTCCATTATTTAGTTACAAAGTTCCTAAGGTAGTGGGGTCTCTGTCGAACCCGGGCCAAGCAGTGCTCGGGCTGAGTCACTGTTGCTGGTTCTGGTGGATGTTCGTCGGGGGCTGTGGGTCTTGTGTCATCAAAGTCCCAGTCAGATCTCGCCGTGTACGCAGCCGTCTCCTGATCTGGGGCTGAAGTTGGTGTCACTTTTCTGAGGTGGCTGGCGTGCCACCGTGACCCATCAGTGAGACGAAAAGTGGCTGAAGTCAACTGTGCTCTGATCTGTATTGGCGTTGTCCAAAACAACTGCAACTTTTGGGTGCGGTTGGGGTGTCGGATCCGAACCCAGTCCAGCACTGCGAGTCCGGGTCCCCTTGCCCTGTGCTTCTTGTTAACATAGTCGGTCCAGGGAAGGCTCATCTCGTGTCCCAGCATCAGTAATGCTGTGGAGCTGCCCGTCGTGGTGTGAGGTATTGCTCTATAATGTACTAAGGTGCACTGTAGTGTGGCTGAAAACGGGAGCCCGTCCACTAGATGTGCCCTGAGACCGTTCTTGAGGGTCTGGTTGAATCTCCCCCCCACCCCCACCCCCACCGCACATAAGGTGGTTCTTATGTGTTTGATGCCCCTTTCTTTCACAAAGGCCTTGAAATCTGCTGAGGTGAACTGCGGTCCCTTGTCCATTGTGATTGCGTCTGGCACACCCCAGCGGGCGAAAGGGGAGGTGAGGAAGTCGGTGACTATGTCGGTGGTGACTGAGCCGGTGGGCCACACCTCGGGCCATTTTGAGTGGAGGTCGTAGGCCACTAATAGAAAGCATAGGTGCTGGGGGGTGCTATGCAGTTCGCAGCATATGTCCATTTGGATGTGTTTCCATGGGGCTGATGGCCATGGCAGTGGTTGCGGGGGTGAGGGTGGTGGCACGCCAGCTTTCCTGCTGGCCAGGCCAGGCACACAGTCTTTCACCATGACCTCCACGTCCTTGTCGATTCCTGGCCACCATTCTGAGCATCTACACTGTTGTTTAACTCTGACGACGCCCAGGTGGCCCTCGTGTAGCATGGTTAGGATACGGCCTTTAAGTGCCTCCGGAATCACCATGCAGTACCCCTTTGCCATGCAGATGTCATTCCAGCATGATAAATCATCCCTGACTCTGTGGAAAGGTGCCAATTCCTTGGCACCTTGGCCGGTCAGCCCTCGCAAATGAATGCGTGCAACTGGGTCAGTGTTGGGTCCTGTTCACACGCCTCCTGGAGCTCTTGTAGGAAGACAGCATTTTGGAGTGGCTCATGCAGCATGTGAATCAGTTCTGGCTCCAGGAGGTCACGGTCGCTGTTCAGAGCGGGGTTAGGTGTAGCCCAAGACAGGAGATCTGCCACCACATTTTCTCTGCCTGGTGTAAACTGGGTGTCAAAGTTGTATGCCTGTAGTCTTTCTGTCCATCTGTAGATGTGCAGGGGTCTGTGCCCCGACTCCAATGTTTCTAGCAGTGCCGTGAGGGCTCTGTGGTCTGTCCGTAGCATGAAGCATCGTCCATATAGGTACACGTGCCAGCGTTCATATGCCCAAACGCACGCTAGTGCCTCCCTCTCTCCCACTGAATACTTCTGCTTGGCTGAGGTGAAGTGACCTCACCCAACCTAGCACCCAGTGGCAAACGCCACTGGGTGCTAGGTTCCTCCTTGCAGTTGCGATAGAATGGTTCTCACTGCTGTATTTGAAGCGTCGCACATCACTAACTTGGAGCTTTGTGGGTCAAAGTGGGCGAGTACTGGTGGGGAGGTGAGCTGCGTCTTTAATTCACTGATGGCAGCGGAGCACGTCGGGGTCCATACCCAGGGTGCATCCTGCTTCAGGAGGGCGCATAGTGGGTCTATAGTCTGAGTACCAAGGGATAAAACGGCCATAAAAATTCACCATGCCTAAGAAGGACGAAAGCTGCGTGGGGCATGATGGTTCAGGCAGCTGCAGTATCGCCTCGATGTTCGAATACAGGGGCCTCAGACCCTCGGCAGACAGGCGGAAACCCATAAACTCGACGGTCATTGCTTCAAAGATGCACTTCTTCCCGTTGAGTGTGAGGCCGTGTTTTGCTAGTACCTCCATAACTTTATCAAGGCGGGCGTTGTGGGAGGCCGCTGTTGTGCCATGCACCATGGTGTCATCCAAGTACACCATCACCCCTGGGAGACCAGTGAAGATGGTAACCATGATTTTTTGAAAGCAGCTTGTGGCGGAACTAAAGCCGATGGACACGCGGGTGTACCTGAACACTCTCACGTGGGTGATGAAGGCTGTCAGGTTGTGGCTATCTGGATGAAGGGGAACCTGTAGGTAGCCTTGTTGCAGGTTTAGTTTGGAAAAAAAAAAACTTTGAGCCATGGAACGCTGCCGTCAGCTCCTGTAGTGGGCAGGGGATATTTGTTGGGTATCACCGCTTTGTTTACCATTCTGAGGTTGATATATGGTCATAGGCCGCCCGTCTTCTTTGCTACCACCAAGTTTGAGATCCAGAGGGATGCGTTGATCCGCTCGATGATGCCGGCATACAACAGCTTCTGCAGCTCTGTTGTGACGTCATCCCGTAGTGCAAGGGTAGCCGGTGCAGAGTCTGAACTTTCAGGGGCATCGTCATGTCAATAAGTGGTCAGTGGTTGAAAGAGGGGAGGTAGCCCAGCCCCATGAAAAGCGTTGGCCAACGGTGTTGCCAGGATGGGGTGACCGCCAGAATGGTGGCTCCCATTGGGTCAGTGATGGAGAAACCCAACTCACTGATCAGGTCGATACTACGGGGCCGATCTGATGGGTATGTCACTTGGAAGGTGAACAATGGAATGGCCTTGGAGCCATAACGCACAGAAAAACTGACCGTCCCTACCATACTGATTCTGGCGTGGCCATAACGAAATAAGTCCTCCACATCAGCTGCAATGGTTTTCCAAGGAAATGGCTTCCTGACTGTAGACACACTCAGAAGGGACCTTGAGGTCCCCGTGTCCAGCAGCAGCGGCAAGTCGACGCCGTCCAATTTCACCATGCACTGTCTGAACGGCGAGTATTTGGTGCCAATTGAATGAGCAGTGGCTGAGCCTGGTGAGCAGGCCATTGAGTCTGTGCAGATTGAGCGACAGACCCTGGCAAAATGGTTTAGCTTCCTGCAGCGATAGCATTTCACCCCTCTGGCTCAGCAGGCGGTTGACTGAGTCTGATGTTTAGATGAACCACAGCCACTGCAGTGCAGGCGCTCACCTGCATTGTCCTGTTTCCTACCCTTCTTTCGGTTGCAGCGGGGAGGTGTGGGGCCGGAGAGCTGGGCAGTGACGGCAGCAACCTGTGTTCGTGGGGTAGGACAAAGCACTTATTGGCTAGGCGGCGTTAGCTGTGTTAATAGCTTGTCCTCTGCCTCCATCTAGGATGCCAATTTCACAGTCTCGTCCAGTGTTAGCTTGTCTGCTGTTGAAAACAGCCTACTCCGCAGCCTCCTGTTGTTAGTACTCTCCGCTAGCTTATTGTGTATCAACTCTTCTTTCAACCCTCCAAAATCACAGGTGCTTGCTATGTCCTGGAAGTCTGTTATATAATGTAGGAGTGACTCACCCTCACACTGGTGGCGCTGGAAGAACATCGGTCTCCGTGCCGTTACACTATTCTTGTCAGCGTAAAGCGTGTTCATCGCGGCCACATAGTCTTCGTATGTGTCTTTAGGACCCAGAGAGTAAAGCATCTGCTGTCCTTCGGCAACAGGATAGCAGGTTAGCATCCCGTTTAGCATTGTTCAAGCCGGTAGCAGCGATATAATTCTGAAATATCTTATGCCAGGGGGGCCAGGGGCTCAGCGGCTCACCTGGTAGAGTGACGAACAGCTGCGGGGATCTGTGCACGAGTTATTAGGGTTTATCCTTGTTCCCATTTGTCATGTCTGAGAATGAGACTCGGACAATGGGGATGAACTGCACTCTCGTTGATTCAACACACAACTGAAATGTATACAGAAGGGTCGCACCATATTGTGCCACAGCCAGTTCACCACGTGATGACGTCACCTACGGTGAGCCACCACGTTCAAACACCACAACCTTGCGATCCCAAAACCACAGTCACACTTCAGGGTCACAGGGTGAACCTGTGTACCAAGTTTGGTGGCCCTAGCTTTACTCGCTGTACAGTAATAAGGCATAAGAATGCTAACCTTGACCTTTGACCTTTTGACCCCAAACCCATAGTCAGAGGTCTGAATCCCAAGGTGAATCTGTGTAGCAAGTTTGGTGACACTAGCTTTCTTTGTTGTTGCAAGAGAGTTTATAAGCCATTTTTATGTTGACCTTTGACCTTGTGATCCCAAAACCACAGTCACACTTTATGGTCACAGGGTGAACCTGTCTGCCAAGTTTGGTGATCCGAACTTTACTCGTTGTACAGTAATAAGGCATAAGGAATGTTAACCTTGACCTTTTGACCCCAAACCCATAATTTGAGGTCATGATCCCAAGGTGAAACTGTGGACCAGCTTTGGTGACCCTAGCTTTATTCATTTTATGGTAATAGTGCAAATGGAATGCTAACCTTGGCCTTTGACCTTTTGACCCCAAACCCATAGTCAGTGGTCAGAATTCCAAGGTGAACCTGTGTACCAGGTTTGGTGGCCCTAGCTTTGCTTGTTTTATATTAATAGTAAATGTAGCATTTACCATAGTGCAACTGCAATGTTAACGTTGAACTTTGACCCCTTGACCCCAAACTCATAGTTAGATGAGGGTGTAAATTGTCCAAGATGTGTATTAGCTACAACTCCTGTATCAATTTGAAAAGCCTACATCATCTTTCAGTCGTTAGTGTGTTTAGAAGATTTAGGGAAAAATCTGACCTCTGACCTTTGACCTCAAGGCCATCTAATGAGAGTGAAATTGCAATATGCACATCATCAGAGTATCTCAAACCATGGTACCAAGTTCCAAGTTTCCCCAGGGTGTGCGGCGGTGGTGCTGGGGGAAGGGGGAGAGACCCGCTCTGGGGGTGTCTGTGGGGGCTTGCGCTGGGGGGCGTGGGCCGGTCTGCGGCCCAGGGGGTGGGGTCATTGGCCTCCTGGCGCCTGGAGGCCGGGGACTGGCGTTGGCCCCATTGGGGGGGTGGGGTTTGGCAGGCCCGGGGATGTGGGCCTGCCGCACTGGCCTCCCATGATCGTCTCTCCAGGGGCGGATGACTGGCTTTCCTGTGGCTTGCTGACCTTGGGCATTTGTGCCCTGTGGGGGTTGGTGGTGCTGCCTTGCCTGCTCGGGGTTCCCGGGGAGAGAGCTGCTGTGACTGGCCCCCCTCTTCGTATGTTTCCTGACAAACCATTCACATGGACACACTTATTTTGTGCACTCTCTCATATACAGTATACGCACACAGACGCACACGCACAAATGTCTCTCCTTTAACAGGTGTGGAAACCAGACTCGTGTTGAGACATCTTCAGTGGAAGAAGCAGTTTGTCTTCTGCTTATTTTAGTTGTTGGTTTGTCTTTTTGTCTGTTCTCCTCCCTTTTCTTTTCCCCTCAACACACTTCCTTTCTCTATTCCCCATCCTGTCGGGTCCTCCATGGGTATAATTTAAATAAAGTATTAAAAGTTATTACAGGGGGAGTTTACAACAATATACAGTACATAGTTAGGTAAAGCTCCTTTTGGCAAAGTAAATCTGTTTTGGCACAATAAGGGTGACAGATCTCTGTTCTGCTTACCTAGCTGCCTGAGAGGACAAAGGGGGAAAAAAAAGAACCAAATTGCAATATGCGCATCCTCAGTATATATCAAACTATGGTACCAAGTTAGAAAACAATCGGACCAAAACTGTAGGAGGAGTTGATTTTACAAGAGTGGGACAGACAGATGGACAGACCCATAACATAATCCCCCTTTGGGCTTCAACCGGCGGGGGATAACAAGACTGTAGGAGGAGTTGATTTCACAAAAGTGGGACAGATGGATCCAGACTGTCCTACAACATAATCCCCCTTCGGTCTTCGCCTGGTGGTGGATAAAAAAAACTGAGGTTATGTTCCAACCACCATTAAACTCACTCATATCTTAGGTTCAGGTTCCTTTATTTGTACCCGTAGGTAGATTTGTTTTGCAGTCAGGTGACATCCTTTTAGACACATATTTACAAACCACAATTACATTCAACATGCTCTTGCCCAAAGATGCTGGGATAGGCTCCAGCCCCCTCGCAACCTGAAAAGGATTAAGCAGAAGAAGATGGATGGATGGATGAACACAAACACAGGCACACATGAAGCTGACTTTAAACACGATAAAAGTACTCAAGGCTCCACCAATCAGGACATAAGACAAAGAGATAAGAGAAAAAACAAAGAGATAAGAGAGAAGGGTCATAGTAAAAAAGTTAAAAACTAAGTCACAGAGATTAAAAACTCTATAAAAGTCTAAAACCCAATAAAAGATTTAAAACCCAAATAAAAAACATACAAAAATAAATATAAAATAAAAATTAACAAATAGATAACTAAATTATGTGCAATATATTGCTACATCTTGTTCAACTCTTTGAGATTCTTAGCCAAACATTATGCTAAATGGAAGCCGTCTCAACTTTGTGGATCATTTCCCTTACCTGCAGCACTCTTTCAGAGGACAACAGCCTTGACAAAGACATAGAGAAAAGGAATCGTGCCACCTCCACTGCCTTTTGAAAATTGCAGACCCATGTCTGGAAATGTCCTGGGATTCAGCTTGACACCAAATGTGAAATGTACCATGCCATTGTTTGCTCATGCCTTCTTTACTCCATTGAAACTTGCACACTGTATTGCCGCCACATAAAGCTGAATTTATGCACCCAAGTTGACGCGATGCAGCTGCGATGACATCGACGCAGCAGCGACGTGCACCTCTCCTTCTCTAGAGAAATGCCTCTGCGGAGGCACAATTTCCAAAGCGAGTCGGTTAAACAACGGTCCAAATTCAAAAGAATATTAAGGAAGTACGCACATACAGAACATTTTGTGGCTCATCATAACCCCAGTAATTACACAGATTGTCAAATAACAGCAGTGGCGGTGGTCACATGTGCAGTTTTCTCTGACTTCTTTTTCTCTGTGCAACGATTGTATGAAAAGTTGCTTTTTCTTAACATTTATTAACTCCAACTCCATCACAATCTGCTCTTGTCCATCGCTATTTCATAAACAAAAACACACGATGAACACAAATCACTCTACACATCGGCTGAAACCTGGTTTGGCAACAGAGTGACGCATATCACCCAACATACAAGGAAAATTGACAATCACTGCGTCGGCGACGGATGTCGGTAATGGCGTCGACATGACGCGGGTGCATGAATCCCACTTAAGACTGTAAAAAGTGCAGATATCTGATCTGAGGCAGCTAATGAAGGTTACCTTGAGAGACAGGATATCTAATGTGGAGTTAAAAAGATGTGCTGGAATGCCAAGTGTTAAGGCCTTGCTGACCATGAGACAATTGCACTGGGTTGGTCGTGTGGTAAGAATGGATGACTCCAGATTACCCAAGGCTGTATTTTATGGTGAACTAGTGAAAAGTCAGAGACCTGTCGGCTGAACAAAACACCATTAAAAGGACTGTATCAAACGGAACCTTGCAGCCTGCAATATCCAAGAAGAGACATGGGAATCAATAGCTAGAGATCACTCAGTTTGGAGAAGCCTCACCAAAAAAACCATCTCAGCAATTGGCAAGTGCCTCCAAGATGAGGCTGAAGTGCACAGCCACCAGAGAGTACAGCTTCAGAGCTCCAACTTTATCTTCAATGCTATACTGTCATGTAACATGTGTGCCTGGACCTGTCTGTCCCTAAAATCTGTCAGTTACATCATACTCTGAATGAAAGACAGCCAGAGAGAGACACCACCCATGCATTTGATATAAGGCGCATTGTAATTGAGAAATGCACAGCAAATAGCATACAGTGGTGTGAAAAAGTGTTTGCCCCCTTCCTGATTTCTCATTTTTTTGTATGTTTGTCACACTTAAATGGTTCAGATCCTCAAACAGATTTAAATATTAGGCAAAGATAACACAAGTAAACACAAAATGCAGTTTTTACATGGTGTTTATTATTAAGGGTAGAAAAAAAAATCACTTAAATAGGAACTGCCTGACAAAGTGACGTAGACCAAAGGATCCTCAAAAGCTTGACATCATGCTGCGATCCAAAGAAATTCAGGAACAAATGAGAAACAAAGTAATTGAGATCTATCAGTCTGGAAAAAGGTTATAAAGCCATTTCTAAAGCTTTAGGACTCCAGCAAACCACAGTAAGAGCCATCATCCACAAATGGTGAAAACATGGAACAGTGGTGAACCTTCTCAGGAGTGGCCTGCTGACCAAAATTACCCCAAGAGCACAGCGACGACTCATCCAAGAGGTCACAAAAGACCCCACAACGACATCCAAAGAACTGCAGGCCTCACTTGCCTCAGTTAAGGTCAATGCTCATGACTCCACCATAAGAAAGAGACTGGGCAAAAATGGCCTGCATGGAAAAGTTCCAAGACGAAAACCACTGCTGAGAAAAAAGAACAAAGGCTTGTTTCAGTTTTGCTAAAAAACATCTTGATGATCCCCTAGAATTTTGGGAAAATACTCTGTGGACTGAAGAGACAAAAGTTGAACTTTTTGGAAGGTGTGTGTCCCATTACATCCGGTGTAAAAGTAACACAGCATTTCAGAAAAGGAACAGCATACCAACAGTAAAATATGGTGGTGGGAGTGTGATGGTCTGGGGCTGTTTTGCTGCTTCAGGACCTGGAAGACTTGCTGTGGTAAATAGAACCATGAATTCTGCTGTCTGCCAAAAAATTCCTGAAGGAGAACGTCCGGCCATCTGTTCGTGACCTCAAGCTGAAGCGCACTTGGGTTCTGCAGCAGGACAATGACCC
The DNA here is from genome assembly GCA_020510985.1 of Pholidichthys leucotaenia. Lineage (NCBI taxonomy): Eukaryota > Metazoa > Chordata > Actinopteri > Cichliformes > Pholidichthyidae > Pholidichthys > Pholidichthys leucotaenia. The sequence goes on along the minus strand of CM035837.1, from coordinate 343,713,821 downwards.
AAAACACACCAGCAAGTCCACCTCTGAATGGCTTAAGAAAAACAAAATGATGACTTTGGAGTGGCCTAGTCAAAGTCCTGATCTGAATCCGATTAAGATGCTGTGGCATGACCTTAAAAAGGCGGTTCATGCTCGAAAACCCTCCAATGTGGCAGAATTACAACAATTCTGCAAAGATGAGTGGGCCAAAATTCCTCCACAGCGCTGTAAAGACTCATTGCCAGTTATTAGGTTTAGGGGGCAATCACTTTTTCACACAGGGTCATGTAGATTTGTTTTTTTTTCCCCTTAATAAACACCTTCATTTAAAAAACACATTTTGTGTTTACTTGTGTTGTCTTTGTCTAGTATCTGAATTTGTTTGATGATCTGAGACATTTAAGTGTGACAAACATACAAAAAAATGAGAAATCAGAAAGGGGCAAACACTTTTTCACATCATTGTATATAGGTAAGGTGAATTAATCAGCTGCAGTCGGGTTTATTCTCATGTTACATAAACAATGGCTGAAATATTGTGCAGCTCTGCATCTCTTTTGAGGTTTCTTTTATTAGGTGTAGTAGTTTGTTAAAACATTAAAGCAGTACTTTTCCCCAAAAGGATCAGTGTATTTTCATTTTAGCTAATCATTTCAGTCTGAATAGCTAAAATCATTGTGGTGTTTCTTTAATTTGCTTCACCACCATTAGTTTAATGAGGCAGACAAATTAAGCGAATTGAATGGGGTCAATAGGTTAATTATATTAATTCATTCTTTTCCAAAAAGCGTTACAGCAGAAAACTTTGGTCGCTGCTGATTTTACAGGGAGAATATACTTAACCCAATTTACATTTTATTAGAATCTGTGAGAGCAGCGGAATACTGTAAGAATTAGGTGATGACAGCTCAAGTAGGTTCATTTTGTCTTCTTTCAATTATTTATCGTTTGTTCTTATAAAAGACAAAAATAAAATAGAAAGGAGATGTCTTTACCTTCTTAACATGTTTTGACTGTACGCTGCAGCCTTCGTCAGAAGAGTCAGCTGATTGTTGCCAGGTGACATTTATCAGCTGATTTTCATAGGCGGGGCTAGCTCAGCAGATTTGTCAGATCCACCGAGCCGGCCCCACCAGTATGGGCTATAAACAAAGGGAAACAGCAAGTCAAAAACAAAGAAAATAAACAGGAAATAAGACACAGAACAAAAGCCAAAATCAAAAACAAGGACACTATAACTATACCATATATATGATACTATACTAACTATACTATACATATATTCTACGACACGGTAGTGGCATCAGCCATCACTTTTGGAGTGGTCTGCTGGGGCAGTGGCATTACAGCAGCCGATAGGAAGAGACTGAACAAACTGATCAAGAAAGCTAGCTCTGTCCTGGGGTCCTGTCCTTGGGGTCTGTCCTGGGCCTTGACCCAGTGGAGGAGATGGGAGAGAGAAGGATGGTGGCTAAACTGTCATCTCTGCTGGAGTCCGAGTTCCACCCTATGCAGGACACAAGGAATGCACTAAGAAGCTCATTTAGCAGCAGACTACATCATCCTAGGTGCACAACCGAGAGGTTTCGCAGGTCCTTCCTACCAACGGCTGTCAGACTGTATAACCTAAGCAGGGCTGCTCGCAGAGATAGCAAAAAGACGTGACAACCTAATAGTATTGAATGCAAAAGATGCAATAGACTTACACAATGGTCCCCTCCGGTATACAACTAGGAAAATACCGGTAGCTACGGAGGGTGACAATATGTATGGGTACATAATCATACCATGTAGGATAACTAAGTAGATGATTATGCTGTTTCATTCCATCTAGCTACAATGCTCCGCACTGTGTGTGTTTATATATTTATATATTTATTCCATCCAGCGACAATGCTCCACACTGTGTTTATATATTTACATATTTATTCCATCTAGCTACAATGCTCTGCACTGTGTGTTTATATATTTACATATTTATTCCATCTAGCTACAATGCTCCGCACTGTGTGTTTATATATTCATATATTTATTCCATCTAGCTACAATGCTCCGCACTGTTTATATATTCATATATTTATTCCATCTAGCTACAACGCTCCACACTGTGTGTGTTTATATATTCATATATTTATTCCATCTAGCTACAACGCTCCACACTGTGTGTTTATATATTCACATATTTATTCCATCTAGCTACAATGCTCCACACTGTGTTTATATATCTATATATTTATTCCATCTAGCTGCAATGCTCCGCACCGTGTGTCTATATATTTATGTTTATATGTACATATGTATACTCGCTGCTCTTGTTTTTTTTTCTTGCCCTCTGATTGTTGCTCTGAGTGTTGCTATCCCTGTGCTGTTGCAATCCTGGAATTTCCCTATTGTGGGACTAATAAAGGCTTATCTTATCTTATATATACGAGGGATCATGGAACAAATTCAAAGGATCATGAAAAAATACAAAAACAGCAGTCAAACCACACAAAAAAATTAAGACAGTTATTAGTACACCCCAAGGACAGAATAGAATAAGACAAAAAATGCAATGTAATATATGAAATATCATGCAGATCATGCAACAAAACCTACATTGGAGAAACTGGAAGACCATTCACCACAAGAAAAAAAGAACACCGGAAGGAATGTCAGAAGGAAACACAAGGACGACTCACAAGATCACAAAAAGAAAAGGCAGAACAAGAAACATTAAAATCAGCAATATCAGATCACTGCAAAAGAAATAACCACATCATGGACTGGGACAATGCAAAGATTATTGGATCGGACAGCAACAGACACAAACGCTGGATCAAGGAGGCCATAGAGATCAGGAAGCGGGGAAAAGATACCATGAACCGAGATGAGGGGGCCTTTATGCTTTCCCACACCTGGGACCATATTCTCCAGAGACCATCTGATGGTGGGAGGCGGGGCCGGCTCGGTGGATCTGACAGATCTGCTGAGCTGGCCCCGCCTATGAAAATCAGCTGATAAATGTCACCTGGCAGCAATCAGCTGACTCTTCTGACGAAGGCTGCAGCGTACAGTCGAAACATGTTAAGAAGGTAAAGACATCTCATTTCTATTTTATTTTTGTCTTTTATAAGAACAAAAGATAAATTAGGTGATGACATAAAACAAACCTTAGGCAAGAGTAAAGCAGTCACTACAGAACATAGGAGATTTCAAGAAGGTAAAAACATCTCCTTTCTATTTTTGTCTTTAATAAGAACAAAAGGTAAATAAGTAAATAAATATGAGATTTCAGCTGGTTATAGGATTTTAACAAACTAACAGTTATTCTTTTGTATATTGCATATTTGGATTGGTATTTACATGTACTTCATTTGTATAACTGATCATTTGAAATTAGTTTTCTCATCATGAAAAGGTTAAAATTGTGGCTTGTAACAGCAGGACAAAAAATAAGACAACCCTGCTGTTTTACACAATTTTTTTTTGAAAGACAAGCCTACAACTTCCTCTTACTACCATACTAGGCAACGAGCAGAATTGCCTATTGACCCGGGTATTCTTGCCGTCTGTTTCTGCCCTTTATTTTAAGAAGAAGCCAACTTTGCCATTTAATTCATACAGCCAATCAAGTACAGTAGAATGAAATTATGTTTCTCCTATCTACAATGTTAATCAAAAGTAGAATCAGAGGGGCCGCCACAAACACAAACAACCACACAGGAAAGAGGTCACACAAAACTCTCCATTCAAAGTCTGTGTTATGTATGAAATAAGCGAGACGTGAGTCAGGTTAGGCCAAGCAATGAACTGAACTTTATTACAGACAGAGGTGAATATATACAGCAGCCACAGCCCACCCGACGTCATCCTGTTTGACGTCTACGGCAAGCCCCAAGGACCAAACTCACATACAGTATCTCACAAAAGTGAGTACGCCCCTCACATTTTTGTAAATATTTTATTATACCTTTTCATGGGACAACACTGAAGATATGACACTTTGATACAATGTAAAGTAGTCAATGTACAGCTTGTATAACAGTGTAAATTTGCTGTTCCCTCAAAGTAATTCAACACATAGCCATTAACCACTTGCACTCCGGGCAATTTTCCTAAAAATGCCCAAAAATAACGTGCCCAAAGTAAATCGAAAGCTGTTATTCAACCCTTTGCAGCATCTTCATGGGGTTGGTCTCATTTAAAAGAAAACACTTTGAATTTTTTGGCAAAAAAAACATAATCTCTCTACGTGCCCCGGCCACTGAGTTACAGTCATCTAAACATACTGAACTTGAAGAAAAAAAAATTGGACACAGTGTTTTTTTGGATACAAATGCTTGTAAATAACACACAGCTGTCCGATCCGGCTGGAAAATGCAACAGAAATGTAGAACCAAGTGTTATCCAGCTGAGACCCAAATTTGGTAACAATACCACCAAAAATGAATATTTTACACAGCTTTGTTCTCAGGCTGTTCCCAGGCGTAATGGAACTGTGCCAAATTGTGCCAAATGGCACAGTTTGGAAAAACGTCTGTAACTTTTGAATAATTCAATGTAGAATCTTCATTTTAGGCTCTAATGAAAGGTCACACTCAGGGCTGTGTCTGTGTGTGTGTGTGTGTGGGCGGGGGGTCGTTCCCCCCCCCCCCCGCTACCAAGGACCAAATTCGGCCCTCGCTACATGACGGAATACACTTTTTTTTTTTTCCTTGCATGTTTTCACAGTGCCCCCCCCCCCCTCGCTACTGTGTGTGTGTGTGGGGGGGGGGGAACCGTGAACGGACCGTGAACGCCCCCCCCTCTCGCTACAGAAGAGGGCCATCGCTACATGATGGAATAGACTGATATGCTTCCCCCCCGCGGACCGGGGAGCGTTCGGACCGTGCCCCCCCCCCGCTCCTCTTCTGCAGCGGGGTGGGGGGGCGTTCACGGTCCGAACACGGCAAATGAACCGTTTATCGCGGCGCACGCACTTCGTATTTCGTGCGCAGTACAGTTGTAATTTACCGATCGGTCAAAAGTCATTTTTGGATTACAGTTTTCAGGGATAAATAATAATTTAGCTTATAACACCTTACCTCTTCAAAGCAGCAGAGTCGTGGCGAACATCTCTTCCCACGCGTCAGACGAACGCGATGCTGCTCCGCTCGTGGATCCCGATCAATATAATTCCATTATTGCCGTTTTGGTGAATGATTTACGACTTTTGTCGTCGGCCTCCGTCTATTCTGCTGGAATGAGTGCAGGTCCCACTTGTGGGTGTTCTCCATGCTGCTGGGTGAGCCTGGGTCTGTAGGAGATTCGTACAGAGTCCTTCTGCAGCAGTAAATATCGCTTCACCCAGCCAGAATTTCTGTGCTTCAATTGGCTCCTGCGTTCACAGTAGGCGGGTCCTCCTTCCTAGATTTTCATTCATTGGTTCTTCAAGGTTTCAGAAACCCAATTCAAGGCTCTTATTAGTCGAATGAGAGGTCAATCAGATGAACTAATCTGTTCGCGGCTGTCTCTGCAGTTTTTTTTTGAGTGGCGCTTGGACGCTACTACATCACCATCACCACCATCATGCGTCATGCGCACGAGGGTGCACGAGCGCGCTCTCGCGCGCCCTCGTGCGTCATAGGACGCAGAGACTTGCCCGCCCGCGGAACAACGGAGCGCAAGTGGTTAATGTCTAAACCGCTGGCAACAAAAGTGAGTACACTCCTCAGTGAAAATGTCTAAATTGTTCCCAATTAGCCATTTTCCCTCCCCAGTGTCATGTGACTTGTTAGTGTTACAAGGTGTCAGGTGTGAATGGGGAGCAGGTGTGTTAAATTTGGTGTTATCGCTCTCACACTCTCTCATACTGGTCACTGGAAGTTCAACATGGCACCTCATGGCAAAGAACTCTCTGAGGATCTGAAAAAAAAGAATTGTTGCTCTACATAAAGATGGCCTAGGCTATAAGAAGATTGCCAACACCCTGAAACTGAGCTGCAGCACGGTGGCCAAGATCATACAGCGGTTTAACAGGACAGGTTCCACTCAGAACAGGCCTTGCCATGGTCGACCAAAGAAGTTGAGTGCACGTGCTCAGCGTCATATCCAGAGACTGTCTTTTGAAAACAGACGTATGAGTGCTGCCTGCCAACATTGCTGCAGAGGTTGAAGGGATGGGGGTCAGCCTGTCAGTGCTCAGACCATACACTGCACACGGCATCAAATTGGTCTGCATGGCTGTCATCCCAGAAGGAAGCCCCCTTTAAAGATGATGCACAAGAAAGTCCGCAGTTTGCTGAAGAGAAGCAGACATGGATTACTGGAACCATGTCCTGTGGTCTGATGAGACCAAGATAAACTTATTTGATTCAGATGGTGTCAAGTGTGGGTGGCGGCAACCAGGTGAGGAGTACAAAGACAAGTGTGTCTTGCTTAAAGTCAAGCGTGGTGGTGAGAGTGTCATGGTTTGGGGCTGCATGAGTGCTGCTGGCATTGGTGAGCTATAGTTCATTGAAGGAACCATGAATGCCAACATGTACTGTGACATACTGAAGAAGAGCATGATCCCCTTCCTTCAGAAACTGGGCCGCAGGGCAATATTCCAACATGATAATCACCCCAAACACACCTCCAAGACAACCACTGCCTTGCTAAAGAAACTGAGGGTAAAGGTGATGGACTGGCCAAGCATGTCTCCAGACCTAAACCCTACTGAGCATCTGTGGGGCATCCTCAAATGCAAGGTGGAGGACTGCAAGGTCTCTAACACCATGATGTTGTCATAGACAAGTGGAAGAGGATTCCAGTGGCACCCTGTGAAGCTCTTGTGAACTCCATGCCCAAGACAGTTAACCACTTGCACTCCGGGCAATTTTCCTAAAAATGCCCAAAAATAACGTGCCCAAAGTAAATCGAAAGCTGTTATTCAACCCTTTGCAGCATCTTCATGGGGTTGGTCTCATTTAAAAGAAAACAATTTGAATATTTTGGCAAAAAAAACATAATCTCTCTACGTGCTCCGGCCACTGAGCTACAGTCATCTAAACATACTGAACTTGAAGAAAAAAAAATTGGACAGTGTTTTTTTGGATACAAATGCTTGTAAATAACACACAGCTGTCTGATCCGGCTGGAAAATGCAACAGAAATGTAGAACCAAGTGTTATCCAGCTGAGATCCAAATTTGGTAACAATACCACAAAAAATGAATATTTTACACAGCTTTGTTCTCAGGCTGTTCCCAGGCGTTTTGGAACTGTGCCAAATTGTGCCAAATGGCACAGTTTGGAAAAACGTCTGTAACTTTTGAATAATTCAATGTAGAATCTTCATTTTAGGCTCTAATGAAAGGTCACACTCAGGGCTGTGTCTGTGTGTGTGGGCGGGGGGTCGTTCCCCCTCCCCCGCTACCAAGGACCGACTTCGGCCCTCGCTACAGACGGATTACACTCCTTGCATGTTTTCACAGCGGCTCCCCCCCCCTCGCTACTGTGTGTGTGTGTGTGGGGGGGAACCGTGAACGGACCGTGAACGCCCCCCCCCCCCTCGCTACAGAAGAGGGCCATCGCTACATGATGGAATAGACTGATATGCTTCCCCCCGCGGACCGGGGGGCGTTCGGAACGTGAACGCCCCCCCCCCGCTCCTCTTCTGCAGCGGGGGGGGGGGGGGGCGTTCACGGTCCGAACACGGCAAATGAACCGTTTATCGCGGAGCACGCACTTCGTACTTTGTGCGCAGTACAGTTGTAATTTACCGATCGGTCAAAAGTCATTTTTGGATTACAGTTTTCAGGGATAAATAATAATTTAGCTTATAACACCTTACCTCTTCAAAGCAGCAGAGTCGTGGCGAACATCTCTTCCCACGCGTCAGACGAACGCGACGCTGCTCCGCTCGTGGATCCCGATCAACATAATTCCATTATTGCCGTTTTGGCGAATGATTTACGACTTTTGTCGTCGGCCTCCGTCTATTCTGCTGGAATGAGTGCAAGTCCCACTTGTGGGTGTTCTCCATGCTGCTGGGTCTGTATTAGATTCGTCCAGCGTCCTTTGTTTTCATCTGTGGCAACAGTAAATCTCTCTTCACCCTGCCTGAATTTCTGTGCTTCAATTGGCTCCTGCGTTCACAGTAGGCGGGTCCTCCCTCCTAGATTTTCATTCATTGGCTCCTCAAGGTTTCAGAAACCCAATTCAAGGCTCTTATTAGTCGAATGAGAGGTCAATCAGATGAACTAATCTGTTCGCGGCTGTCTCTGCAGTTTTTTTTTTGAGTGGCGCTTGGACGCTACTACATCACCATCACCACCATCATGCGTCATGCGTCCAAGCGCGCACGAGGGCGCTCTCGTGCGCCCTCGTGCGTCATAGGACGCAGAGACTTGCCCGCCCGCGGAACAACGGAGCGCAAGTGGTTAAGGCAGTGCTGGAAAATAATGGTGGCCACACAATATATTGACACTTTGGGCACAACTTGGACATTTTCACTTGGGGTGTACTCACTTTTGTTGCCAGCGGTTTAGACATTGATGGCTATGTGTTGAGCTATTTTGAGGGGACAGCAAATTTACACTGTTATACAAAGCTGTACACGGACTACTTTACATTGTATCAAAGTGTCATATCTTCAGTGTTGTCCCATGAAAAGATATAATAAAAAGCTCTGATAATGACTTCCGGTTATGGCTGCCACGTAGGACGGACGTGTCTCGCTCTGCTCTGCTCCTGGAGAAAAAAATCGGCAAATAACTCTCTCATTTGGGACAGAACGTATCCCAGCATTTGGGCGAGGATATGTCGGCGAAGCCTAAGGCTGGAAAACCAGGAAAAGGAAAAAGCGAGCCGCCGAAACAGTCCAAATTAACGGACTTTCAGGTCTGTGACGCAGCAAACAAAACTCCATATATGGCTGAGGAGGCTGGCAACGCTGCGATTTCTGCGGGGAATGGCGCAGATGCGCTGATGGCTGCCATGAGTTCAATGAGAGCGGACTTTTCCTCTAGATTTGATGGGATTATGACAGCGTTGGAAGGAATAAGAAAGGAATTGGGTGACTGTGTAGAACGAACGGCGCAGATGGAGCTCCGTCTCGCTAGTGCTGAAGATGACGTCACCCGTCTTCAATTAAAGGTGCGCACTTTGGAAAAAAAAAAAAAATCTCTGGAAGATAATATTTTGGATTTGGAATCTCGGTCGAGACAGAATAATTTGAGGCTGGTGGGTCTTCCAGAGGAATCAGAAGGTCGGGACGTATGTTCCTTTCTGGAAAAGTGGATTCCGGAGGTGCTGGGCAGCGAGGAGTTGCAATCAGCAGTGGTTCTGGAAAAAGCACATCGTATTGGCCCACGGAGAGATAAGGGACCGCCGAGGACCTTAATTATGAAGTTTCTTAGCAACAGAGACAGGATGAAGATCTTCAACGCTGCACGTGCTAAAGGAGAGATTAAACACCAGGACCAGCAGGTGCGGTTCTACCCAGATTTGGCCACAGGAATCCAGCAATTGAGGAAGCAGTTTGATCCCGTACGTAAGGAGCTGCGCAACCTTGGGATTCGTCATGGTGTAATCTATCCTGCGAGATTGCTGACCACGTATGAGGGCAGAACCCACATCTTCAAGACCCCAGAGGAGGCGCAGGAGTTCATCAAGAAGATCAAAGAAGAAGAAGAGACTGGTGGGAGCTAAGCATGAACAAAATATAAGGTAGAATAATTAAGCATTTGCACAGGCATCTGACTGACTTGAAGTAAATAGTAAGTTTACAAAATATAGATTGTATTATATATTAAAAAAACAAAACAAAAACAAAACAAACAAAAAAAAAAAAAACTATGATGTACAAAGTTGTTAAAAATTTTGGAGTTAAGTTGGAAAACTACAGAGGAGAGTTAATGTTACGTCATTAAAAGCAGTAGAGTTAGGGTGATTGGGAGGATGAAGAAGGAGTGGCTTAGGCTGTTCCCCGTGGGTGTGGAACGGTCGATGGCTATATCGGGAGACAGAATTTTTCTTTTGATTTTGGGGGGTTTGCCACAAGTGTGGGAAGGGGAAATTTGTTTGTGTGTAGTTTGTAGGATGAATGTTCAACCACTCATGTTTTTGCTTCTCTGTATGAGCATGTTTACACTGCAAGGTAATCCCAAACTCTCTATTGATCATGGACCAAAGTGTTAATCTTAATTTAACTTCATGGAATTGCAGAGGTCTACAAAATTTAAAAAAACTTAAACAAGTTATGAATAAAATAAAGGACATGGGTTCAAGAATTGTGTTTTTACAAGAAACTCATCTGATAGAGGAGGATGTTAAAAGAATTAGGAGTAGATGGCAGGGAAGTGTATTCACCTCTTCATTTTCATCCCGAGCCAGGGGAGTTATGACTCTCATACATAAATCAGTTCCTTTTCAAGTGAAAAATGTAATTGGAGACAAATTTGGAAGATATGTAATCATTCAAGGTTCTTTGCTATTAGAAAATATAAATCTTGTGAACTTATATGGTCCCAATATAGATGATCAGAAGTTCTTTGCTAATTTATTTCTCATCTTATCATCACTTACAGGGCAACATATAATAGCAGGGGATTTTAATTGTACATTGAATCCAGGTGTGGATAGATCAACAGGACTGGATTGTACGCACATTGGATGTAGGATGACTATTAATCATTTTATGAAAGAATTGAGATTGTTAGATATATGGAGAGAAATGAAACCACAAGTTAAAGCCTATTCTTGTTATTCCAGTACCTACAAGACATTCTCACGTATTGATTATTTTTTGATTTCCACAGAATTAAGGTCCAAGATTCAAAACTGCTTTTATGATAACATCGTGATCTCTGATCATGCACCCTGTTGTCTAATATATGTAGATAAAAAACTGACAAAGGAATCAGGTAGATGGCAATTTCAGCATAAATGGCTTCAGGATGAGGAATTTGTCAAGTATATAGAAAAACAGATAGACGAGTTCTTTGACATCAATACTACACAAACATCAGCATGTGTAAAGTGGGAGGCTTTCAAAGCTTTTATTAGGGGACATATTATTAGTTATACAGGATCAAAATCTAAGAAGACTCGAGAGGAGAGAGCTAAATTGGAACATAAAATAAAAAATCTTCAGGAAAAAGTGTATGCAGGAAGTGACCCAAGGTTGGAGAATGAATTACTGATTTTGAGAGCTGAATACGACAAAAAATCAGCGAATAGAGCTGCCTCGAGTCTTCTAAGATTGAAACAATCTTTTTATGAACAAGGTGAAAAATCAGGAAAATTATTAGCATGGCAGATTAAACAATTGGAAATTAAAACACCAATTACCAGTATTATAAGTAAGGGACAGGTAGTTATAGATCCTTTAGAAATTAATAGAGCCTTTAGAGATTACTATGAAAAATTATATGATACCAAAAATGAACCTGATTTAACAAAACTAAATGGGTTTTTGAACGAACTATCTATACCGTGTATTCCAAATGAAAACAGGGAGATATTGGAGTCTAAAATTAGTCAAGAAGAAGTTGGGCTAGCCATTGATAATATGAAATCAGGAAAAAGTGCAGGACCAGATGGTCTTCCAGTTGACCTTTATAAAAAATTTAAGAATAAATTAATAAAACCTTTTTTGGAAATGGTTTTAGAAGCATTTCAAAATAATAATTTACCATCATACATAAATAATGCCTTAATTATACTGCTGCCAAAACCAGGTAAGCCCTCTAATAAATGTGAAAATATGAGACCAATAAGCCTATTAAACGCCGACCTTAAGATAATCTGTAAAATTTTAGCAAGACGAATACAAGAAATTTTACCAAATATTATTAATCGAGATCAGAATGGCTTTATAAAGGGTAGACAAGGCTTCCATAATGTAAGAAGACTATTTAATATTATTTATTTTAATAAAGAAGCACCGGATACAGCTCTCCTATCATTGGACGCCGAAAAGGCCTTTGATAGAGTTGAATGGCCCTTTCTTTTTGAAGTCCTACAAAGGTTTGGACTTGGAAATAATTTCATAAAATGGGTTCAAATAATATACAATAATGCTACAGCAGAAATCCTAACAAATAACAATATTTCAAAACCAATAAAAATCAATAGAGGATGTCGACAAGGCTGTCCACTTTCACCTTTACTGTTTACTATGGCAATTGAACCTTTAGCGATAGCGATACGTTTACATTCACAAATATATGGAATTAAAGTTGGACCAACAGAACATAAAATCTCCCTGTACGCCGATGATATAATTTTGTTTATGTCGAATCTAAAAAAATCAATTCCAACCTTGTTGAATTTAATAAAGAATTTTGGGGAAATATCAGGATATAAAATAAATAAAACTAAATCTTCAATATTAATGCTAAATGAGACCCAGAGAAATTACCCAGCCCCTGAGGTAAATCAATTCAATGTTGTAAATCAGTTTAAATATTTAGGAATCCAAATTATGCCTAAGCTAGAATCAGTCGCCAGTGTCAACTATGAAGCCTTAATGTCAGATATCAGTGAGTTAACTCAGAGATGGATGTCACTACCAATGTCGATGATCGGGAGAATCAATATACTTAAAAGTAATATTTTACCTAAAATACTTTATTTATTTCAATACATTCCCTTATCACCACCTTTAGATCTATTCTCAAGAATAAAAAAAAGTTAGTGGAATTTATATGGAACAACAGGAGGGCTAGATTACGTTTGTCTTTATTATATTTACCATTTGATCGTGGAGGTCTGAAATGTCCAAATTTTATGTTGTATTATTGGTCGGCACAACTGAGGTCTATGACATATTATTTTTCATCAAATGATCTCCCTCACTGGACTGAAATGGAATCATACAATTTACCTTTACCTCTTCCCATATTCATATACTCAGATTCGGCAAAAAAATTACAAAAACAAGTTAAAAATCCATTTGTAAAACATATGATCAAAATATGGTGTGAAGCTAAAAACTATTTAAAAGAACCACAGTTATTGTCACAATTTAGTCCAATATGGGGTAATCAATATTTTAAACCAGGGAGAGCGGACGCTGTATTTAAAGTATGGAATTTAAAAGGGATACAAAAGATTCAGGATTTATATTTGCCATGTGCAGACAACATAATGTCTTTTGAAGAGCTGAGGATCAAATTTAATCTCAATAGAACACATTTTTTTAAATATCTTCAACTTAGAAACTTTATTCGATCAAATCAAAATAAAGCTCTCACTCGACCTATTTATTCATCCTTGGAAAAAATGATGATGAAAGATAGTAAAAGAAAGGGTATTATTTCAGAGTTTTATAACTCATTGACACTATCTTCAAGCGAAAATTCACTGAAAAGATTAAACTACTGGAAAGAAGATCTGCAAACTGAAATTTCAGAGGAACAATGGGAATTGGCTTGTACAGAAGCTCAAACCAAATCAATAAATGCACGCCTTAAATTGATACATTTCAAATGGTTAATGCGGATGTATGTTACACCGGAGGAGTTAAATAGATATAACAAAAATATACCAGATACATGCACAAAATGCATGGAAAGTAAAGGAACCCTATTTCATTGTTTATGGGAATGTAGATTAATAAGAATGTTTTGGGAAGAGGTGAGGGTAACAATTGAAAAAATAATCTCAAAACAAATCATATTGAATCCTAAACTGTTTTTGTTGGGTCTGTACCCAGAAAAGCATAATTTTAATAAAAGTGAAAGAACATTCATAGACCTCAGTTTGCTTAATGCCAAAAAATGTATTGCACTATTATGGAAAAAGACTCATAGACCAGATGTGACTCAGTGGTTAAGACAGATGTTAACAAACCTTCCATTAGAAAGAATAACATATATACTAAAATCAAAGGAAATTGTGTTTGAGAATATATGGAGACCTTTTATTGATTATGTAAAAAATTTAAACATAACTCTTGAAGAAGAAGGTGAATGATGTGTGTGGACCTTGTAAATTCCAAACTGGTGAACATAATATGTATACTTATGTATTGGATTGTCTAGACTAAACAGAGGAGCATTGTTGAAGACTTGATTTTGTTGGTGGTTGTTGGTGTTTTTAGTGCATTTTTTTTTTTTTGTAGTACTTTAGTGTTAGTGTTTGATTGTTTGTATCATGTTTGTTAAAAAAAAAAAAAGGTTCAATAAAGATATTGTGGAAAAAAGAAAAAAAAAAAAAAGCTCTGATAATAAAAGGTCTGAAAAGACCAGGTGGACCGGAACAAACTGTAACCCCCTCCCCACAGCAAAGTCCAAAACCAACACTATTCACAGGCCAAATAAAGTTCAAGGCCCCAAGACCCAAAACAAAGTGGGTCAGGTGGTCTACCCAAATCCATGGGCCACCAAACCGGAACAAACAACGGGTCAGGGGGTCTACCAAAGTCCAATGGCCCTCGAACTGGAGAACAATGTGGGTTCGGGGGGAGGGGGTGTCTGCCCCAGTACATGGCCCCCCAGACCGGGAAGCAAGATGGATCTGGTGGCCTCCCAGAATCCCTAGACCACCAGACCATAAAATAAGGTGGTTCAGGGGGTCACCCGAGTTGACGGGCCCCCAAATCAGGAAACAGGATGCGTTAGGCAGATGCTCAGGCATGCTAACCCCAGGTAATGATGATTTGAGTGCGCTGACCTCTAGATGAGATGGCTGGGGCGCGCTGTCCTCATGTGCTGATGGTTTGAGTGCGCTGACCTCTAGATGAGACGGCTGGGGAGTGCTGAGCTCTGGATCAGATGCCCAGGAATCCTCCTCCGACGCCACCACCTTGGACAGGGAGGAAGAGGTACAGGTTGAAGAAGGAATCACACCAACACAGTCAGCAGGAGAGCTTGGTGGGGAGAGCTCAGAATCAGATGGACGCTGCAACTGGGACTCCTCATCAGGAGTAAGACAAGACCTCTCTAAAACAGATATTAAGAAAACAAAGAAGAGGACTTGCCTTAAGTTCTGCTCCTCTGCTGGTGATGACCCTGGTGCTACCAATGTTGGCATGATGACATCAACAGGAGCAGTCTCTGCAGGAGCGTGCATGTGAGGCTGGACAGTCTCTGCTGAAGCGTTCATGTGAGGCAAGACAGTCTCTGATGGAGTGTGCACGTGGGGTGAGACAGTTTCTGCTGAAGCGTGCACCTGGAGAGGAGCAGTAACCGTGCTTGAGCTCACCTCCTCTGCCATGGACCCAGATGAGGTGGAGATGACCTCAGGGAAACATGGGGTTAAGGTGAGCAGTGGAACATACAGGGGGATGGCAGCAGAAAAAAATATTTGAGGGCTCAGCAGCAATAAGAGGTGGCAGCTGAGTCTCCTCACTGAGGACAAGACAAGACTTTTCACTATTACTGATTCTGATTCTGATTAGATGTAAAAAATGAGAAAATGGTATTTGCCTTGCCCCCAGGTCCATTGCTGCTGAGGTAGAATCCACCGCTGGAGAACCAGACGAATCACTCCGGGTGGCTATGGTGACCGTCTGGCGAGAAGCTGTAGCTCAGCAGGGAGGAGTTGGAGAGAAAAGCGCCGGGGCCAGGGGATGCATATCGGTCGGCACAGGCTTTGGCATAGATGGTGCCCCCGTCTTCAGCCTGTGGAGTGGCTGGCGGGGCTGGGAATGGAGCTGGAGCAGACACTGGAGGATGGTGAGGAGAGGATGACACCGGAGGCCGGGGACGCGTCTTTGTCGGCACACACCTTGATGACCCAGGTGTGTTCCTCACCATTTCACAGTACATATGACGGAGGTTAGTGACTGAAATTAACAACCTGCCCAGCTCGGGATAGCTCCGCAGGCTGGGGAATGCCTTTATTATTTCGGCTGTGGGGTCCAAGAATGTCAGGGCTGCCTCCGGCGAATGGAAGGTGTGGGCGTCTGAAATAAGATCTTCAATGGTTTGAGCTGCCCACACCTTATCCGCATTCAGTCCAAAACTCCAATAGTCTGTACCTGCTGAGTCTTGTTCGGGTTGGGTCCAGCTGCAGTACTCAGGCTCAGCAGGTGATGAAAAGGAGGGTGGTAGTGGTGGTAAAGCGGGGAGTGGGAGTGGGAGTGGGAGCCCCCCCCCCCCCCAGCCAGGAAAGAGAACGCAGGTTTGGGTGAGCCTCCAGGATATTAGCGGCTACTCCCAAACAATCTTCTGCCTCCTCCGGGAAAAGTGAACTGCCAGCTGTGGTAACCAAGTCCCACAGCATACTGACGGCCCACAGATCTTCCTCCTCCTGCCCCCTCCTTCTCCTGTACCTTTTGTCTGCTGGATCCAGTGTTGGTGGCGATTTTCTGTCATGATGGCCCTTACGGGGCAAAGGAAAGGACCCACTCGCCAGGTGAAAAGGAAACAATTTATTGTGGAATAAACTCAAAATGCAGCATGAGGCTGGAAAAAGTAACAAACTGCACGGCAGGATAAATGAGAAAGAATCTAAACTGTGAGCCACTTGGAAAAAATAAACACTGTGCCAAACAAGGTGGAAATGCAGTAAAAGTAATCCTAGCAGAACACTAAACAGTGAACAGTTGAACTTAACAGTAGATTTCATTAAAATCTATTCATAACTTTTTGAGTTATGTTGCTAACAAACCAACCAACACCACTAAAAACATTACCTCCGTCCTCCCTTGGAAGAGGTAAAAATAGAAATAACACAATATAACTGTATCTGATACTTTACTTAAAATGTTACTTTTTTTTTTTTTTTTTTTTTTTTACTCTTGGCCTTAAAACGTTAAATTAATCCAACAGCAAGCGTTTATATTTGGTCCTGACATGTGATCACCTCCAAAATGTAATTGGATTGTGTGTAGGCCTAGAGCCACTTCTGGTGAAAATTGCATCAAAGTCCATTAGTTTTGGAGTATTGTTGCTAACACTGTGAGAAGATACAAAACCAAAGTCTCTGGGTTCCAGGGGAAGTATGGTTGCAAAGCTAAAACTTAAAAGTATCATCAACAAAATGAAATGGGTTCATCTCTAGCCCAAGAACCTCCTCTGGTGAAAATTTCACCCAGATCCATCCAGTAGTTTTTGTGTAATCCTGCTGCACAAATACAAAGTCCTTGGTGAAGGTATGCACTCTCAGATCACCACCAAAATCTAATCATCTGCTCCCTGTGCCATTACACACCTTTCCTGAAAATTTCATCAAAATCCATTCATAGCTTTTGAGTAATATTGTTAACAGAATCAGAATGAGATTTATTGCCATTGTTCATGTAGTACACAAACTAGGAATTTGTCTCGGTGCAATGCTGCAACATTAAACATGGAGTAGCACTAAAGATAAAAATAAAAAACTATGCATGCAATAAAATGTAGAATATGAATGAGTAATACTAATCTATGCAATTTTTAAATATATTAACAAGCAGCAGATATTGTGGAGTTCCACATAGTGCAGTCGGTAGTGCAAAAGAAAACAGTGATAAACAGACAAACCAACACTGGCAAAAACATAACCTCTTTGGGGGAGGTAATAAACCAGAGCCAACATGAAATGACAGGAAACATGTGTTTCTCATGTATTAATATATAATTACTTAATACAAAACATCATTAGAGAATGCACGGTGCAAACTCATAAAAACAATGATTTGGAGATTTTATTAGAAACAGATGAACAAAACGCCTTCCAAAATACAAAAAGTATTTGGTTTCTGTTAACAACTTCACATTAAAGCAAACATCAGTAGATCATAAAATCAGGACAATGTAAGTATTTTAAAAAAGTATTGAAATGTATAAGGCAACTGTATCTACTGTATAAAATCATGGTCAGCATATATAAATACCTACCACCCCATGTGATCAAATTTGACATTACAAACCTATTATAAAGGAAAACATAATGATCTATTGTACAAATTTACTTGTTTTTGTGATTTAGTGTTCACTGCATTTTAAAATTTTGAGATCAAGTGGAATTGTGTCTCACATATCAACATACTGGCACTACATTATTAGAATTTGTTGAACACAAGATTGCGATGCTTAACAAAAACTGAGATATCCTCATGTAATAGTGCCTTTTCATTGCTTTTTAAAACTACATGTCAATGTAATGCTTAGCTTTCTTACAGGAAAAAAAGAATCTGACTTCTCTGCAATACATCAAGTCATTAAAGACAAAACTTGCCTGGGGGCACAATGGCGAGTACTTTCATCCCCCTACTCAAATGAGAAAACTCTGTAATTGTGTTTTAATCTACAATTCAGTGGTTTCATTAATTCTCCTGTAGTTGTACAAAGAAAAAGATTCAGTAGAAAAAATAAACAAGGCAATAAACCACAAAGCTGTAGACTGTTTAAATGCACCAAACCATCTCAGAATAATTTTATGGTAAAATACAAAGTAAAAATGGTTGTACTAGCTTCTGTATTTATCCCTGAGACTGAGGCACAATGCAGTTAAAAGCTAAAACCTAAAGGAGCACCTACTTTGTCTACTTCCATCAGCAGATTGTATTTCAACACAGTCATCATAATAAAACATTGGACACTGAAATAAAAGAATATTCAAAAACAGGGTGAAAACACTGTAGCCTTCAGGTTCTGTTTCTTCAGCGTGTTCTGGTTCCATCAGTCATAATCCGGCATGCACTTATACCATTTGGATACGCGATTATGACGCTTGACGGGCCGTCCATTTGTAGCCGAGTCCACAAGCCTAACCCTGTTATCCCATTCACGTTTGGCGTCTTCAACTCGAGTGATGTACAACAAGGTAACTATCACACCAAAAAACTAGATGGGGAGAGTGAAACAGAGACAGGAATGATGATAAATATGAATGAAGACAAGAAAGGGGACTGTGGCTAACTTGGTTACTTTTTCCCTTTGTGTCTTTGCCCCTCTAATATGAGATATATGAAGAGGAGATGAATACACCACAGATGTGTGTTTACAGAAATTCCTTTGAAGAGACACTGGAAGCATCATTTTCTGATGATTATGAGGTCCGCTTATTAAAGGCTTCCCCTGACCCACTTCAGTTGTTGTAGGAGGCTGAAACTGCACATGTATAATAATACATATCTCTATAGGTCATGTGGTAATTTGCAGCTCTCAACTCCTAAGAGTTTCTTTTTTACAGGTGCTAAGGTGGAGTAAGGCGTGATAATGGAGCCAGCTGAATACAGCAGTCATCAGGTTCCTTTTCTTGAGAGACCACACACACAAGGGGTGACGTTTGATGAGATAAAAGGGTTATGGAGAGGATGATCCATTGTATGACATAGTCAAGTGATGGCACTGATAGTTGGACAAGTGTGGTTGGACATCTGTGGAAACGACACACATTCCAGGTGACCACAGTGCACCACTGATGAAGGCAACACCTGGCAAGTGGAGGCCACCATTTTGGAGGATCGCTACAAAACCATTCACCAACTAGCCTATGATGTTAAGATCAGTGTGGGGTCTATGGAAAAAAAAAAACCCATCCATGACTATTTGCACATGCTGAAGTTGCCTGCACAATGTAAGGGTTGCTTACACCCTTCCAGAAGCAGGAACAAGTCATGTGCTCACAGGCTCTTTTGGTCATGTGCCAAAAAAAAAATCAGCAGGACTTCTTTGCCAGACTACTCACGCAGGATGAAATATGGGTCCATGACTAAAGCCCAGTCAAGCAACGGAAGCATTATGGCTCACCACCTCTGAAGAAGACACATGCCCAGCCCTCGGCAGGCAAGGTCATGCTCACGGTCTTTTGGGACCAGCATGGAGTACTGATGATTGATTTCCTGGCAAAGGGTACCACAAGGGACTTACAATGCTTCACTCCTGCAGAAATTGCGGAAGGCCATCAAAACCAAACCAAAGCCTCCTGCAAGACAACTCCCTGGTTCGCAATTCACATGTTGCCCAGATTGAAGCATGGTCCTGTGGCTATGAAATCCCCCCCTTCCCCCACTCTCACCATATGACTTCCACAGCTCCATAAAACGATGGGAGAAGTGTGTGGCCCTTGGTGGTACCTATGTAGAGAAAGACTAATAACTGTGCCAAGTTTTTCCTACCCCAGCATAAAGATGGAGCTACAGCTTATTCAGAACAGATCAATATTACAAGATAAATGATAAACCCCTTGAGGTGGGGGGGGACCTGGTAGGCGTTTCCGGAAAACTTGAAGAACCGGGATGTAAAAAATAAGAAAAACTAAGAGTCATATACTGAACTGAGCTGATGACAGAGCTTTGGAGAAGTCCACTGTGCTTATTAAAGTTCAGTCTATATTCATATATTCATATCTGTCACTGTGTCTGAATAATAAATGTTTCATATGATTCTAAATTAGATTCAAATGGCAAAGAGATGAAAAATAGCTACCGAGTCTTTTACACTGTTAAATATGTGAATGAATAGCATGCAAATATCCAAATTCATAAGTGTTGTGGATGCTGGATGATGTTATTTTAATTTTAGAAAAGTGCTAAATTTGACAACTTCAAAAACTCTTCCAGGATTTCATTTCAGCTCAATTTAAGCTCAGACATACCATAAAATATGATTAACTTTTTGAATACATGGACCAATATGTATATACACACATTTTGTGAAAAGTGAGCTTCCTGTAATGTCACTGATGATGAGGCAGATGCACCTGGTGGCAAGGCACGAGGTGAGTCATTCAGATTTCTTCTGATATTCTTCACAATAAATGCTGTATAACATACCATAATAAACTGTATGGGGCTTCTGCTAGCATCAGAGTGATATAATAGAGAATTAAAAAAAAATAAGTGGATACTGTCAAAAATGATTCTCAAGTTTATTTTGTTTATGGGCATGGTAAATCTAAAAGGTGTATCTCATTACCCTCTGCCAAATAAAACTGGACCATCTGAGATTGAAATGTAAAAATTACCCGCCTGTGCTACCAAAGCCTGATTTTGAAATTAGGGCGTTAAAAGACTGCAAAATATTTACACTTACTTAATACTCATTTTGGGTTTCCAGCTTCCATTTGGGTCAAGAGGTAAGAAATTGTGAAACATACAATTACTGAATGAAGTTAAGGTTTAGGGAACGAGGCCATAGCCTCAAAGATCAATTTCAGTGTTTTAATTTTCTAAAAATCCAAGCAGATTTAAGTTAGGGCTGGGATCATTTAACTTTTTCGATTAATGTGGGCCAATTAACGCATTTTAAAAATTGACACTGTCAGGTGACTATCTGGAAGTCAATTAAGAATTGCTCCATTTATTCTTTTAAGGTTTGAGATAAGTAGGAAAGTTACTTAAGGTAGAAGCACTGACTTCCTCTTTGACCATTTCAAAATAACTGAAAAAGAATATTACAGTTTGCCATCATCAATTGCACAATTTATAATTGAATATACATTCATGATTATCAAGTGTTTTATGATGCTCTAGCAGTATTTTTGTTAAAATATATAAGCAATCCCTTATCTCAATGGGACTAACCTGGTTAAATAAAGGCTGCCTAAATAAAGACGAGGATCACAAGTATGTTCAACAATTAATGAAAATGCAATTAAAAGTTGCTGAAGTACTCTAGTTTTTTATTATTTATTTTGCAAAGTTTAGTAATTAATTGCAATTAATTATAGAAAAGCCAGTTTAGAAAGCCGGGGATCAGACCGCCAAGGTTTCCGTCTTTGAGCACCACCTGATCCACATGGCACTGGACTCCCATGGTCTCTCCTGCTGATGGTGAGCCCAGTAGAGGCCCTCTCTGGGTCGGGGACGAGCTCCTGCCCCAAGTAGAGGAGTTTAAGTATCTCAGGGTCTTATTCACAAATGAGGGGAGAATAGAGCAGGAGATTGACAGACAGATTGGAGCAGCATCTGCAGTGATGCGGACATTGTACTGGTCTGTTGTGGTGAAGAGGGAGATGGGCTCTAAGGCAAAGCTGTCGATTTACCAGTCAATCTACATTTCTACCCTCACTTATGGTCATGAGCTTTGAGTAATGACTGAAAAAATAAGACTGTGGATATAAGCGGCTGAAATGAGCTTTCTCCATTGGATTGCTGGACTCACCCTTAGAGATAGGGTGAGGAGCTCAGTCATCTGGGAGAGGCTGAAAGTAGAACCGCTGCTCCACCACATTGAAAGGAGCCAGTTTAGGTGGTTTGGGCATCTGACCAGGATGCCTCCTGGACACCTCACACTTGAGGTCCTTTGGGCACGTCCCACTGGGAGGAGACTCCTGGGCAGGCACAGGACACGCTGGAGAGACAACATCTCCCAGCTGGCCTGGGACCGCCTTGACATCCTCTCTGAAGAGCTGGAGCAGGTGGCCGGGGAGAGGGAAGTCTGGGCTTTTCTGCTCGAGCTGTTGCCTCCGCAACCCGGACCTCCAAAAAAGCAATAGAAGACGGATAGATGGATAATTATGGAAAAATATGCAATTACATAGTTAGAATTTTTTAACTGATGCACAGCCCAAATTTAAATCCAAAGTGATGTAGTTAAATATAATTGTAGACTGAACTGACGTGCCTGTGTGTTCATGTGTGTTTAGTGTGTTTATGTGTACCTGAGGAATTAGGATCCCTAACAGGACTCCAGCTATTATTTTTAAGTTGTCCTTCACCCAGAGGATGAAGGCATCAGTGCAGCCTCTGGTGTAGATGTCCTGTGTCAAATCCAAACGCTGCAAGAAAGAAAATCACTTTTATTGTGTCACATTAAGCTAAACAGTAAATGTAGCGTTTTTTCCTTTTATTTTTTTAAAGGAATGTGCAACAGTAGCCGAGTGCACAAGTGAAGATGGAACTGAAAAACTGCAGTCATTTAAAAGAAAAATTCAGATGTGAGAGAAAAAAACAAAAGCATATTAACTGTTTTAAAACAACAGTCTTTATTTGCAAATTCAAACTATTCTCTGGTGTTAAATTAGATAAATAAAATAAAATTCACAATGGATATTTCAGTAAATGATAGAAGAGCAATGTTCTGCTATGTCTACCAGCTCTCTCTCTTTAAGGTCTTACCTCTTTCTGCAGTGCTTCATACCCACACAGGGTGTTGGCTACTTCAGTAGGCTGGAAAGAAGAGAAACAAAGAGGAAATACAAAAAGTTAAGTGGGACATAAAGAAAACTGCAGAAATTGACCAATAAAAGGGTTTGAAAGCAGACAGATAACGTGATTTTTGTAGATATTCATCTTTTGAGACAGAAACTGAAACGTTCTAACACAGAAACCCAACACTCTGCTCTGATGATATTGATTAAGAAATACTGAACTCAGGGCTAAGTGACTGCAACACTGCTGACTGAAAAGCGGCATGTGGATAACATCAAAAATCACTTTATGTCAAAAATTCTGCAAAGTCACAAAATGCAAAGCAGAGGTTAAAAAAATAATAATACAAGGTATTTCTACTAATCCTTGTCATGCTTGTACATCAATGTTTTTCAACCAGGGTGCCCTGGTATGTTCAGGTTTCTGTTGGAAATGATCTAATTTCACTTGTTCATTGGTCCAAAAAATTGCAAATAATTTGCTGTTGTTGTGCTTGGGTTCTGTAGGCACCCATGCATGAAGAATCCATGAAGAATAATTCCTTTACTCTCTGCAGTTTCCCCTACCATTATATTGGGGGGGGGGGGGGGGTGCCCAACGGACCCCCCCCCCCAGAGTGTCAAGTTTATTTAATTTTATTTTTCTATATAGTGCCAGATCACAACAGAAGTCATTTTAAGATGCATTCACTATAGAACAACTATTTACCGTGTCCTTTTGTAAAACAAACTAAATATCCTTATGTTATTTATTTTATTTACACGACAGCAGCTCATTTCTGTATCTTCTCCTCTCTGCGCTCAGTGGGGTGGAATTCCACCGCATGTAAACACAGACACAACGGGCATGCACACACAGAGACACGTGCGTGCATACAGGTGAACACACTCGCACCAATGGCGAGAGAGTGCATAGGAAAGCATGTTGCGTCAGCCAACTGAGAAGCAGAAAAAAAAAATCTGCGTTTTTTTTTTTTTAATGCACCCAGGATTGATGAAGGTTGCAAGACTTGCTCTCCAGCTAGTAGCAGCCAAAGTAGCTCTCCTGCTCCGAGTCCAAGTGTAGAAAAAAGCCCAAGTGCTGCATGCCCTGCCCCTGACAAGCAGTAAAGGTCTGGTGTTGTGCCAAAAAGTGATGGACAGCCAGAAACTAATTGGCTCACTGCGGGAGTGTGCCTCACTCGGCAAAAGGCATTTCTTTTCAGATTCTGAGGCTGACGGCTGCTTTTGAGCAAAGCGGACGTAACTTTTTGTCCATGCAATTGGCAAAGGTATGTCTGTGAATATTTAATGTGGTGAGGGATTCGTCATAACTTTTAGACCCATGAGTTTTGTGTTAGAATAATCAGATGTAACATTTTATCCTGTAGCAGCTTTTAATGTTCTAACATATGTTAAGAAAAGAGTGCTGAAATTAACAAAATCTGTGTATAATAATGTAAAAGACAAAAAAGCTTTTCTTTCCCATGAGTATTAGCGTTTGTGCATTATTTACCTTCTATAATTACATATTGTTATTTAAGCAGAATCCATAAAATACTGTATATGCTTCATCTGCCAAAAATTCATTAAGGCTCCCAATTTGGATTAAAAAATTTTATCTGCCAAAAATTACTTGATTTGGTTCTTCAAGGTTGAATTGCGAAGATTATAAAATGTTCTGTCCAACTTGTGAATAGTCTCAAAGGGGTGTTATAGCTTATAAATATGTTATTTCACCTGCCAAAAATTGATTAAGGGTCTTAATGGTTTTAAGACCGCTGCAGCAGGTGGTGAAAACCGCCCAACGCATCACAGGGACTCCACTTCCAGCTATAGAGGACGTCTACAGGAAAAGATGTCTGCGCCGGGCACGCAGCATTCTTAGGGACTCCAACCATCCTGCTCATGGACTGTTCCAGCTTCTCCCCTCCAGAAGACGTTTCAGAAGCCTTCGGACTAGAACCAGCAGGTTTAGGAACAGTTTCTTTCCAACAGCTGTCACGTTATTGAACTTAGTTCCCCGCTGACTCTCTTACAATCATCTTTTACCATCCTCACCTGTACATAACTGCATAACTACATAACTACATCTAACTTATTGCACATTATTTGCACAAAGCAGTACTTTTAACTTTCTGCACTGTTGCATATATTTGCATATATTTGCTTAAATTGCACATACTGTTAATTACCGTATATACTGCACTGCTGTCCTTTGCACTTCTGATTGGATGCTAAACTGTGTTTCGTTACCTTGTATTCATACATGTGTAATGACAATAAAGTTGAATCTAATCTAATCTTAATGTTGACTGAAACAGTGTTCATGCTTTAAGAATGATTTCATTTGGTTGTTGAGGACTAAACTGTGAATATACTACTGTAACTTGCTCTGTTCAACCTGTAAAATAAGGAATTATACAATGGTGTGAAAAAGTGTTTGCCCCCTTTCTGATTTCTCATTTTTTTGTATGTTTGTCACACTTTAATGTTTCAGATCATCAAACAAATTTAAATATTAGACAAAGATAACACAAGTAAACACAAAATGCAGTTTTTAAACGAAGGTGTTTATTTTTAAGGGGGGAAAAAAAATCCAAACCTACATGGCCCTGTGTGAAAAAGTGATTCCCCACCGTTAAAACATAAATTAACTGTGGTTTATCACACCTTTGGAAAGCTGAGTTCAATTTCTCTAGCCACATCCAGGACTGATTACTGCCACACCTGTTCTCAATCAAGAAATCACTTTAAAAGGACCTGCCTGACAAAGTGAAGTAAACCAAAAGATCCTCAAAAGCTAGACATCATGCTGGGATCCAAAGAAATTTAGGAACAAATGAAAAACAAAGTAATTGAGATCTATCAGCCTGGAAAAGGTTATAAAGCCATTTCTAAAGCTTTGGGACTCAAGCGAACCACAGTAAGAGCCATCATCCACAAATGGCAAAAACCTGGAACAGTAGTGAACCTTCCCAGGAGATGCCGGCCGACCAAAATTACCCCAACACAGCACAGTGATGACACATCCAAGAGGTCACAAAAGACCCCACAACAACATCCAAAGAACTGCAGGCCTCACTTGCCTCAGTTACCTCAGTTAAGGTCAGTGTTCATGACTCCACCATAAGAAAGAGACTGGGCAAAAATGGCCTGCATGGCAGAGGTCCAAGACGAAAACCACTGCTGAGCAAAAAAAACAAAGGCTCATCTCAGTTTTGCTAGAAAACATCTTGATCCCCATGACTTTTGGAAAAATACTCTGTGGACTGACGAAACACAAGTTGAACTTTTTGGAAGGTGTGTGTCCCATTACATCCGGTGTAAGAGTAACACAGCATTTCAGAAAAGGAACAGCATACCAACAGTAAAATATGGTGGTGGGAGTGTGATGGTCTAGGGCTGTTTTGCTGCTTCAGGACCTGGAAGACTTGCTGTGGTAAATGGAACCATAAATTCTGCTGTCTACCAAAAAATCCTGAAAGAGAATGTCCCGCCATTTGTTTGTGACCTCAAGCTGAAGCGCATTTGGGCTCTGCAACAGGACAATGATCCAAAACACACCAGCAAGTCCACCTCTGAATGGCTTAAGAAAAACAAAATGGAGACTTTGGAGTGGCCTAGTCAAAGTCCTGACCTGAATCTGGTTGAGATGCAGTGGCATGACCTAAAAAAGGTGGTTCATGCTCAAAAACCCTCCAATGTAGCTGAATTACAACAATTCTGCAAAGATGAGTGGGCGAAAATTCTTCCACAGCGCTGTAAAAGACTCATTGACAGTTATTGCAAACGCTTGATTGCAGTTATTGCTGCTAAAGGTGGCCCAACCAGTTATTAGGTTTAGGGGGCAATCACTTTTCACACAGGGTCATGAAGGTTTGGATTTTTTTCCCCTTAATAATAAGCACTTTCATTTAAAAACTGCATTTTGTGTTTAGTTGTGTTTGTCTTAATATTTAAATTTGTTTGATGATCTGAAACATTGAAGTGTGACAAACATACAAAAAAAAAAAAAAAAAGAGAAATCAGGAAGGGGACAAACACTTTTTCACACCACTGTAGCTTTAACCTGCCAAAAATTGATTAAGGGACTTGTTAATTGAAACAGTTTTCATGCTTTAAAAATGACTTGATTTACTTATTCAGTGTTAAATTGTGAATATAAT
Organism: Pholidichthys leucotaenia; assembly: GCA_020510985.1. Taxonomy (NCBI): domain Eukaryota; kingdom Metazoa; phylum Chordata; class Actinopteri; order Cichliformes; family Pholidichthyidae; genus Pholidichthys; species Pholidichthys leucotaenia. Next base: position 343,686,721 of record CM035837.1, on the reverse strand, counting down.
ACTGTAACTTGCTCTCTCACAGCTGTGAAATAGTCTCAAAGGGTTGTTAGCTTATAAATATGTTATTTCACCTACAAAAATTGATTAAGGGTCTTAATGTTGATTGAATCTCCCTTGGGGAGGTAAAGCTGTTGCTGACCCCCCCCCCCCCCCCCAAAGGCTGTAAACCTAGAGGAAACACTGCTCTGAATATATCAACGAAAAATGACTAAGGAATTATTATTATTATTATTAACTTTTATTCAACTGGATAAAACCTACTGAGATCAAGTTCTCTTTCACGAGGCTGAGCTGTCCAGGAGGTTGGCAGCACTCGCCACAAAAACTTTGACATGTTTAAGAGACAAATTACAAAACAGCAAGCTAAAGCAACATCATTCTGTAATTAATTAAAGTCTTCTTCTTTGGGCTGCTCCCTTTAGGGGTCACCACAGCGGATCATCTGTCTCCATCTCACCCTATCCCTCGCGTCTTCCTCTGTAACACCAAGCCTCTCCAAGTCCTCCTTCACTGGATCCAGTAATCTTCTCTGTGGTCTTTCTTTTTGCCTCCTGCCTGGCAGCTTCATCTTCAACATCCTTTGCCCAATATATCCACTATCCCTCCTCTGCACATGTCCAAACCATCTCAGCCTTGCCTCTCTTACTTTGTCTCCAAACCGCTCAACATGAGCTGTCCCTCTGATATACTCATTTCTAATCTTGTCCCTCCTAGTCACTCCTAGTCAGATTCTGACTCCTAGTCAGAATCTTAGCTTATCTTCAACTCTGCCACCTCCAGCTCCACCTCCTGCCTTTTTGTCAGTGCCACCGTCTCCAAACCATACATCATAGCAGATCTCACTACCATCTTGTAAATCTTCCCTTTCTCTCTTGCTACCTTTCTGTCACAAATCACCCCTGACACTCATCTCCACCCACTCCACCCTGCCTGCACTCTCTTCTTCACTTCTCTTGTGCATTTTCCATTGCTTTGGATGGCTGACCCCAGGCATTTAAACTTATCTACTTTCATTCCCCCAACTCCTTCCATCTTCACCGCTGCACCTGCCTCCCTCTAATTCACACACATGTATTCTGTCTTGCTTCTACTGACTTTCATTCCTCTTATCTCCAGAGCATACAGTGGGGCAAAAAAGTATTTAGTCAGCCACCAATTGTGCCAGTTCTCCCACTTAAAAGATGAGAGAGGTCTCCAATTTTCATCATAGGTATACCTCAACTATGAGAGACAAAATGAGAAAAAAAAAATCCAGAAAATCACATTGAAGGATTTTTAATGAATTAATTGGTAAATTCCTCAGTAAAATAAGTATTTGGTCACCTACAAAACAAGCAAGATTTCTGGCTCTCGCAGACCTGTAACTACTTCTTTAAGAGGCTCCTCTGTCCTCCACTCGTTACCTGTATTAATGGCACCTGTTTGAACTCGTTATCAGTATAAAAGACATCTGTCCACAACCTCAAACAGTCAGACTCCAAACTCCACTATGGCCAAGACCGAAGAGCTGTCAAAGGACACCGGAAACAAAATTGTAGACCTGCACCAGGCTGGGAAGACTGAATCTGCAATAGGTAAGCAGCTTGGTGTGAAGAAAGATCTGGGGCTCCACGCAAGATCTCACCCTGTGGGGTCAAAATTATCAAGAGAACGGTGAGCAAAAATCCCAGAACCACATGGGGGGACCTAGTGAATGACCTGCAGAGAGCTGGGACCAAAGTAATAAAGGCTACCATCAGAAACACACTATGCCGCCAGGGACTCAAATCCTGCAGTGCCAGACGTGTCCCCCTGCTTAAGCCAGTACATGTCCAGGCCCGTCTGAAGTTTGCTAGAGAGCATTTGGATGATCCAGAAGAGGATTGGGAGAATGTCATATGGTCAGATGAAACCAAAATAGAACTTTTTGGTAAAAACTCAACTTGTCGTGTTTGGAGGAAAAAGAACACCATACCTACTGTGAAGCATGGGAGTGGAAACATCATACTTTGGGGCTGTTTTTCTGCAAAGGGACCAGGACGACTGAGCCGTGTAAAGGAAAGAATGAATGGGGCCATGTATCGTGAGACTTTGAGTGAAAACCTCCTTCCACCAGCAAGGGCATTGAAGATGAAACGTGGCTGGGTCTTTCAGTATGACAATGATCCCAAACACACCGCCCGGGCAACGAAGGAATGGCTTCATAAGAAGCATTTCAAGGTCCTGGAGTGGCCTAGCCAGTCTCCAGATCTCAACCCCATAGAAAATCTTTGGAGGGAGTTGAAAGTCTGTGTTGCCCAGCGACAGCCCCAAAACATCACTGCTCTAGAGGAGATCTGCATGGAGGAATGGGCCAAAATACCAGCAACAGTGTGTGAAAACCTTGTGAAAACTTACAGAAAACGTTTGACCTCTGTCATTGCCAACAAAGGGTATATAACAAAATATTGAGATGAACTTTTGTTATTAACCAAATACTTATTTTACTGAGGAATTTACCAATTAATTCATTAAAAATCCTTCAATGTGATTTTCTGGATTTTTTTTCTTATTTTGTCTCTCATAGTTGAGGTATACCTATGATGAAAATTGGAGCCCTCTCTCATCTTTTAAGTGGGAGAACTTGCACAATTGGTGGCTGACTAAATACTTTTTTACCCCACTGTACCTCCACCTCTCCAGGTTCTCTTTCACCTGCTCCCTACTTTCAATGCAGATCACAATGTCGTCTGCAAACATCATGGTCCATGGAGACTTCTGCCCGACCTCGTCTGTCAGCCTGTCCATCACCATGGCAAACAAGAAGGGGCTCAGAGCTGATCCCTGACATAATCTCACCCCCACCTTGAATCCATCCGTCACTCCTACAGTGGATTTCACCACCGTCTCACTGTCCTCATACATGTCCTGCACCATCCTCGCATACTTCTCTGCCACTCCTGACTTTCTCATACAGTACCACACTTCCCCTCTTGGCACCCTATCATATGCTTTCTCTAGATCCACAAAGATACAGTCCAACTCCTTCTGACCTTCTCTATACTTCTCCATCAACACTCTTAAAGCAAACATTGCATCTGTAGTACTCTTTCTTGGCATGAAACTGTACTGCTGCTCACTGATTGTCACCTCTCTTCTTAACCTGGCTTTAACAACACTTTCCCATATCTTCATAGTGTGGCTGATCAACTTTATGCCTCTGTAGTTACTACAGCTCTGAGCATCACCCTTGTTCTTGAAAATTGGTACCAGAACACTTCTTCTCCACTCCTCAGGCATGCTCTCACTCTCCAAGACTGTGTCAAACAATCTAGTTAAAAAGTCCACTGCCATCTCTCCTAAACATCGCCATACCTCCACAGGTATGTCATCTGGACCAACCGCCTTTCCATTCTTCATCCTCTTCAAAGCTGCCCTCACTTCCACCTTGCTAATCCTCGGGACTTCCTTGTTCACTATATTTCCTTCATCCATCCTCCTCTCTCTTTCTCTCATCTCTCATTCATCAGCTCTTCAAAGTACTCCTTCCACCTTCTCAACACACTCATCACTTGTTTGTACATTACCATTTATGTCCTTAATCAACCAAACCTGCTGTACCATCCTTTCCAGCTCCATCTCTCTGTCTAGCCAATTGATACAACTCCTTTTCTCCTTTCTTAATGCCCAGCCTCTCATACAATTCACTATTGGCCCTTTTCCACTAGTACCTGTTTGGCCCTACTCACTTCGACACGGCTTTACACAGCTCAGCACGTTTTTGTTTCCATTACAGCAGAGTACTGCTTGGGGTGGGTGGGATTTTTTTTACAACAAGGCGGTGCCACACTCCCGTGATGTAAAACATGCAACACCCAAGCAACACACAAAATGGAGGATTACGAGGGGAAAATTTACACACTGCTCACTCTGTGCCTTTTTGTCACAGTAAAGGCCAAACAGGAGAGCCAGAGAAGACAACGTGCATCGAGACAAAACACGGTGGAAAAGTAGAGGAGACTTTTGGATGCCATAGCGGAATATGAACCCGCAACCATGAGGATGGAAACTACTACTAGACGGATGTGGACGAGGATGAGAGTAAGCTAAGGAATGTTAATGCTTGCTACAGTCATTTTAATCCTGTGTACTATGTTGTGATGGTGCCAGGTTAGCGCTATTAAAAGTATTAAAATATGCATGCTGTGTGTGTGTGTGTTTCAGATGGCTGCTTTGTTGCAAAATAATCGCTGCAAACTGTCGGTCTGGACAATAAACTGTGCTTCGCAATGGTGGGAGGACACTGTTCCCAGCTTCACAACCACGGAGTGGTTGCAGAACTTCCGGATGTCCGAAGACACCTTTATCTACCTGTGCCACAAATTGCGTCCATCCATGGATCGTCAAGATATGACATTCCGTCAATGTGTGCCACCAAAGAAGAGAGTTGCTATTGCACTGTAGAAGCTTGCTACCGGGTCTGAGTACCGCACTATTAGCCATCTGTTTGGAGTCAGCATCACAACTGTGTGCAGGTGTGTGCAGGACTTCTGTGCTGCAGAAGAGTCATTGTTGCAGCCAGAACAACTCCATTTTTCTGATGAAGGGAGGTTCAGAGAAATGTCGGCCTACATTAAGAACAGGTGGGGGGTACCACACTGTGTAGGTGCTATGGATGGCTCCCACATACCCATCATAGCACCACAACAATATCACACTGACTACTTTAATCGTAAAGGCTGGAACTCCATAATCCTTCAAGGTGTTGTTGATGGGAAGGGGCTGTTCTGGAATGTGTTTGCAGGGCTTCCAGACAGCTTGCATGATGCTAGGGTTCTGAGACTGTCCACACTGTGGGACTTAGCCAGCTGGAGAAACCTCTTCCCACCTCACATCAGGAACACTGGTGCGGTAAGTGCAGGCTATTACATCCTCGGAGACTCTGCTTATCCCTTGCAAAACTGGCTCTTGAAAACATTCCATGACAATGGACGACTGACAGGAGAACAGCACATGTACAACCAAAACATCAATCGAGTACGGGTGGTTGTGGAGAATGCTTTCGGCAGGCTGAAGGGAAGGTGGTGCTGCCTTCTGAACAGGAATGACTGTGACATCCAACTGGTGAAAGCTATGGTGCTTACTTGTTGTGCTCTGCATAATCTGTGTGAAAGTCATGGAGAGACATTTGACACTACATGGGATGATCCAGCAGCTGCAGCACGTGAACCGGTGGCGGCAGTGGCACAGGGTGTGGAGGAGGAAGGCAGAGATGTACGAGATGCTCTGATGCAGTACTTGTGTGGCAATAATAACTAGACAATGTGATTGCCTTCCCATTCATGTGCCTACACATGTCCAACTTCTGTATTTTGAAAATAAAATTTTGTACCCTTTTCAGATACGTCTCCTCTGTTATTTATAAGGGTTATTTGTCAAGGTAAGAGTGATTAAATGCTAAAACACAGGAGAAGCCGTCTACAAATAACCCAGCAGTTAGATAAATCACCTTTGGTTTGCTGCAAGTCTGTTAACAGAATTATGAGTCATGTGTTGAAACATGTTATATCCTATTTAACCCTATCCCATTATGATGAAAAACTAATAAATGTAGCACTACAATTTGTTGGTACAAAACTGCTCCCACTACTTTTATAGGATGTTTACGTAACTGGACTCCATAATGTACTCCAAACAATGGTCTACCAACCCTTCTTTTCAAAAAATACAATTTTGTACCCTTTTCAGATACGTCTCCTGTTATTCATCAGGCTTATTTGTGAAGGTAAGAGTAATTAAATAGCAAAACACAGGAGAAGCCGTCTACAATTAATCCAGCAGTTAGACAAATCACGTTTGGTTTGCTACAAGCCTGTTAACAGAATTGTGAATCATGTGTTGAAACATGTTATATCCCCTTTAACCCTATCCCATTATTATGAAATACTAGTAAATGTTGGCACAAAAGTGTTCACATGACTTTTATAGGATGATTACGTAATTGGACTCCATCATGCACTCCAAAAAAATAGTCTAGCAAACCTTTTCCAAAAATACAATTTTGTACCCTTTTCAGATACGCCTCCTGTTATTTATAAGGGTTACTTATGAAGGTAAGAGTAATTAAATGCTAAAACACAGGAGAAGCCGTCTACAATTAATCCAGCAGTTAGACAAATCACTTTTGGTTTGATGTAAGTCTGGTAACAGAATTATGAATCATGTGGTGAAACATGTTATCGCCCATTTAACCCTATCCCATTATTATGACATACTAATAAATGTAGCACAACAATTTGTTGGTACAAAACTGCTTCCATGACTTTTAAAGGATGTTTAAGTAACTGGACTCCATAATATACTCCAGTACAATTGTCTACCAACCCTTTTTTCTAGAACTATGGAGTAAATTGGTAAAGCGCTACAGGCACCTAACCTGATGTACAGCAGAATTTGGTCAGAAGAGAGGATGTGTATGTAATTATTGACTATTTTCCCACCAGTGTCATAACAGACAAACCACAGATATGATGCAAACACAGTTACTGGTTCATTATAGCAGCCCAAGCACGTACACAAGTTTAAAAAAAAACAAAAACACTGGGGGTGGGGACACACGGTTACACACGCCGGTCACTCATTGCATCCACAAGCCTGCCCAGTTCAGCCAGGAAAGCTTGGTTGAAGGCAGCACTTTGTGCAATCTCCTCCCTTCGGAAGGCAGCTTCTTGCTCCATCGCCTCATGCACGTCAGCTGCAAACTCCTTCACGGTCTGCATGTGCCACAAGTGCTGTTCATGTTGCTGTTCGAGCTGCCGTTCATGGAGCCGCACCTCGTCACCATGCATCTGGGCAAAGACAGTTGCAAGGTTGGTTGTGGGGTGGCTCTGTTTCCTCTTGGCTAGATGAAAGACAGAAATGGATGGTGGTTAGTTAAGCCAGGTTCAAAACATATATTAGGGAAATACACTTGTGAAAGCCAGTGGTGGGATGTGACTATGCTTCTTTGTTGTATTGAAGCACAATTGTCATGTTGCTGTGCCTCAGTAGAGCAGATTTTGCAGGCACCAGGTTATGTTTAAAAAAAATACTTTTTTATTGTGGCTTCAGAAATCTGGATGAGTTAATACAGTCAGCTGACGTGAATCACTTCAATGGAGCACGTTGACTGCAAGTACATTCGAAAGTGAGTTCATGTGCTACATCAGTTTTTCAAAAAATTGAATTATATCAGTACTTCCTCTACCACAGCTAAAAATGGGACCAGGCTGTAGACCCCTGACAAGTGAGCACCCCAGAATCCACTCTGTACATGTACAAGGACATTTCCAATCCAGGGAATTATGGTGGAAAACAAACAGCATGACAACACTGTTCCAACACTGTTTTTGGAAAATCCACAGAATAGGCATGTGGGTCTATTATGAGGCTACAGGAAATTATATCAATCACTTTATAAATCACTTGTTTGACAATGCACTTGTATTTAGTTGAGATTTTGGATCCTGGGGTCCACTTGACCTGTATCCATAAACACAACCAGGTGTTAATCTTCTGTTTATTGTGCCTTACCAGCACTGGAACGTGTTGTGCCAGATGTTGACGGAGCTGGTGATGCGGCTGGTATCAGTGTCGGTTCCAATGCTGGTGCTGCTACAGATGCAGGCGAGTCCGGGGGATTCATGCTGAGGGAGGCGGACCCCTGGCATGTGGAAAATGATTCTAGAAAGAAAATACACACAACGTAAGGCACAGCACCAAAGTGCAACATGTACACAACAGTTTTTAACCAGAATTAGCATATTTCCACGTTTTGCTCTTACAAACGAATACTTCAGACAAAACAAGCGCCAATCAGCAGTTGGATACTAGCTAGCTAGCTAGCGCTCCTCTCTAACACTCGTTAGCCAGGAGAGAACGGCGTTGTTATTGCTTAAAAAAGCTTGCCACCAATAGGATAAATAGGCAAAAAGATGCACAATATCACAAAACACTCACCATCCATGGTTTGCAACGTGGCCGAGTCGACTCCAATCTCTCTGCCATTGCTCGACGGCCTATGTCCGTAAATCGCGTCCATTTGGCTAAACCACTTCCAGTCCTTTTGGTTTGTCCCACTTTGACCGTTGTGGTCCTTGATGGCCTGGTAATCACTTTTCAGTTTTTCCCTACATTGTTTTGCAGTCCAGTTGTATCGTTGGGCTGCCATCTGTTCGGAGACCTCCTGGTAAACTTTCTCCTTGCGGGTTGCTCCATCTAACTTGCTCTGGATACTTTCGTCTGCCACCAAGCACAGAAAAGGTCCGCACCTCTTTGTTGGACCACAGGGTACATTTACGCGGAACCTGCAAAGCCATCTCTATTAAGACCGTCTTTACTCACTGACTGTGTTTACTCGCCGAACTATTTTTTTCAAATGGCGATTGTAGATTCTGCAGAAGACGGTGCTCTCATGACATTACGCCCTGACCAATCAGTGGTTTGCAGTCTGTTGACATCACATTTTCAGCCTGATTCAGCACGGTTAGAACCACATTGAAGTAGGTACGAAAAAGGTACCAGGTACTAATGGAAAAGCCTACAAAGCACGCTGAGTCAAAGTGAGTAGGGCTGAGTGGGTACTAGTGGAAAAGGGCTTATATGTCTTATCCTTTTCCTTTTCCACCTCTCTCTTTGCCATGCCCCTAGCTTCCAAATACTCCTGTCTACTTTCTTCATCTCTCTGACTATCCCACTTTTTCTTTGTCAGCCTCTTACTTTGAATATTTTCCTGTACCTTCTCATTCCACCACCAAGTCTCCTCATCTTTCTTCCTCTGTCCAGAGGATACACCTCATACCTTTCTACCCGTTTCCCTCAATACTTTTGCTGTATTTTCCCAGTCATCTGGTAATTCTTCCCTACCACCCAGAGCTTGTATCAACTCCTTGAACTCTGTGCAACCTTCTTCCTTCTGTAACTTCTCCCACTTAATCTTTGGCTCTGCCTTCACTCTCTTCCTCTTCTTGTTTTCCAAAGTCATCCAACAGACTACCATCTGATGCTGTCTAGTTACATTCTCCCCAACCACTACCTTGCAGTCTCCTATCTCTTCCATATTTCTCCTTCTGCATAAGATGTAGTCCATTTGTGTGCACCTTCCTCCATTCTTGTAAGTCACCATAGGGTCCTCTCTCTTCTTGAAGTATGTGTTCACCACTGCCATTGCCATCCTTTTAGCAAAATCCACAACCATCTGTCCTTCCACATTTCTCTTCTTAAAATCATACCTACCCAGCACCTCCTCATCGCCTCTGTTCCTTTCACCTACATGCCCATTAAAGTCTCCTCCAATCACCACTCTACACCCTGGGAACACTCTTGATGTGTTGTGGAGGTATTTAAGTCATAAATAAAAAAGGAAAAGTCATCACATTATATTAACTACAGCAGGGGTGTCCAACCATGTGCCATGGAGAGCCAAGACCCTGCAGGTTTTCTCTTCTACCCAGTCTCTTCAGCAGGTGTTTTCACTTATCAGCAATCAGTGGGAAGAAGTTCACAGAAATCTGCTGTTGAAGACACTGGTTGGAGGTAAAACCTGCAGGGTCTTGGCTCTCCATGGCACATGGTTGGACACCCCTGAACTACAGGATCATTTTCTTGAATTGCAAAGTAGAACAGACAGCCTTATAGGTATTGATTATTTATGGCTCTTGCCATGCATCATCATTGACACACATCACAAGTCTTTTTCCATCCATCACTGTGAACAACAATTAACTTCCACCTAAATCACTAGCAGAAAAACATTACACTATCTGCCTATGGTTAACATCCTGTTGCTAAAATAAATCAATTATCCCACCGCAAACAGATAAAAATGTCACAACCAAATATGCACACGACTGTCAATCATGTGACATGTGGTTTAAAACAATGTAAATTTGTGTTATTTCTTACTGCAAAGCTAACATTCATACTGTAGTTATTAATTGGTAGAAAAATTTATACTGTATTTGTATCTGTTTGTGCTTTGTAATACACATGATTCATAATTAAGGCACTTTTTTCAGCTAAGGTATAAAATGGACAGCCATATATGGAGTGTTCTTTTCATTGTGTACTGTGGAAATTTACTGAGCAGAGGATGTAAGATAAGATAAGATAAGATAAGCCTTTATTAGTCCCACAATGGGGAAATTCCAGGATTGCAACAGCACAGGGATAGCAACACTCAGAGCAACAATCAGAAGACAAGAAAAAACAAGAGCAGCGAATATACATATGTACATATAAATATATAAATATATAAACACACAGTGCGGAGCATTGTAGCTAGATGGAATAAATATATAAATATATAAACACACACAGTGCGGAGCATTGTAGCTAGATGGAATAAATATATAAATATATAAACACACAGTGCGGAGCACTGTAGCTAGATGGAATGAACAGCATAACCGTCTACTTAGTTATCCTACATGGTATGATTATGTACCCATACATATTGTCACCCTCCGTAACGACCGGTATTTTCCTAGTTGTATACCAGAGGGGACCATTGTGTAAGTCTATTGCGTCTTTTGCATTCAATACTATTAGGTTGCCACATTTTTTTTGCTATCTCTGCGAGCAGCCCTGCTTAGGTTATACAGTCTGACAGCCGTAGACATGCACAGGACAGATAACATGTAATGACCCTATAGGTGCTGAGTTTGCAGAAGGTCACTCTTCCAGAAACCCCCACATCTGGTTCCTGTCTTATCTGCTAAACGACCCCAAACTTTCCAACCATAGAAACTTCCTGTTTAGAGAGGGGTTAAAAGCTTCCTTTGTTCGTGAAACAGCAGCACATTACATTGCAGACCCTGGTCTGTAATGAACTGTGCCCCATCAGCTGATGTTTTGCCATTAAATCTGCTTAAAACTTTTACTCTGCTTGATCCTTAAAGCCATAAGAGAAAACTTTTCCAACCAAATTGGCATCAAACATGGGGCCTCAATATCTCTCCGACCGGGAGGGGGGAGACCACTCCAAGACCATGCATGGCAAAACAAAAGACCTCCCACACCGGCTCAGCGAGACGGCTTGGTAGAAGTGAGGCAACGGAGGGGTTCCCCCACCCGGCCGAGGAGTGACGAGGTTCAACTTTAACCTGGGCAGAGAAAAGAGTAAGTATATTTATTTCTAATTTCAAAAAGAAAATACATTGAAATAAAGGGTTAAAGTCCCATAGTTTAAAGAAGGAAAGAGTTAATGAATAACAAAATAAGGGGTTCAAGTCCTCTTGAAAATTGAATGTAAAGTAATCAGAGTGAGTTTAATTTTTATATAAAATAAGAATTTTTTTTTTTTTTTTGTTACTTATTTGTACCCGTAGGTAGACTTGGTTTGCAGTCTGGTGACAAGCCACCGGCTGCTGGTCGCTGCGTGCGCGAGTGCCCTAAACCTACATGTTTTTGGTGTGCGGGAGGAAACCGGAGAAATCCCGGAGTAAACCCGCGCAACACGGGGAGAACATGCAAACTCCACACAGCTCACTGTTGGTCGGGGGCTGGGATCAAACCCACGATCTCATGATCCCCGCGATCCCCCGGCCGAGGGTAAAACTGTGCTGCCACAGTGCTAAACCACTGCGCCACCGTGCAGCCCAAATAGGGGTTTGAGTCCCCTCACTGTCGGGTTTAAGCCCCACGGTGTTGGTATTGTGAAAATACTAGGTAGAGAATTTAAAAAAAAAATAGCTAAAAATAAAAAAAATATGGGTAATTCAAACAGTACTGAGGAAAAAGGGAAAAATAAAAAGAGCAAGAAGGGTTGCATAGGATGTTTGTGTGTGTGTTGTGTGAGAGAAAGTGGATGAAATAGAAAGCTCTGTGCAGTCTATTAAAAAAATCAGATGGGAGTGCAAAGAAGGAGGGAAAAAATGGGCTACAAGCAGCTAAGAAGTGGTTAGGGGAGGCGAGAAGAGGAAGACAGAGTTGGACTGTGACTGACAGAAACGTAAGCTGACTGAGCAGACAAAAAAAAATCCAATGCTTGGAACTAAATCAATCTCTTCTCTTGTCTGAGATGACTGTGACTGGTGTGATCCTCCTCCCTGCCCCACCTCCTCCTCACTTTACCCAAGTTCTGACCTCCGTGTGGCTGCCTCTGCCACCCCCTTGGCCCCTCTGTCTCCAGATGACAACACCTCATCTGACGGCACACCAGAAATCAAGGTAGAGACTGAAAACACTCCACACATAACCTTATCGTCTCACACTTCAACCCCTTCTCCCATGCAACTGAGAGATGGAAAAAATACGGGCAGAAAGTCTCAACTAAAGTAAAAAGTGATAAAAAAACCCCACCATAATCAAGTGCCAAATCCAGGCGCAGGTCAGACCGTTGGTGAAGGACAAAGCATTGTGGTTTTGCCCAACACCATAATGGTTTACCGCCCATGGACAGATTCAGATTTTACTGAGGCTACAAAAGAAATACCCCACCCTAAAGATTAACCTCCACAGTTTTTTGAAAATATGACAAAGTTGCTAAATAGTCCTTACTTTAATGATCTTGAGGTGCAACGAGCATATATAAAAGTACTGGGAACTGATTGGTGTAGTTTGTGGGGATTAGAATTGTAATGATGATAATGGGGACGTCTTATCAGAGAGTGAAACGCTGAGGACCTGTGTCTCAGACTTGAATGGGTGCATAGCCACAACATGGTGCGTTAAATATTATTGGACACACATACAAAATACCACTCAGAACAAAGATGAAACTGTAGATGCATTTCGAAATCACTTGGAGGAAGTGTATGATGCACATTTGGGCATGACCAAAGCAGACCAAGATATGGGGGAGGAGCCCTATTGGCAACAATTAAAAGCTGTGTTTATGCAAAATATGGAAAATGGTAAATGGCGTTCACTTATATAGCGCTTTTTCTCATCTCTGGATGACCAAAGCGTTCTACAGATCCTGCTATCCACCCATTCACACACACATTCACACACTGATGGCGATAGGGCTGCCATACACACAGAGGCGCTAGCCAGACCACCAGGAGCAACTGGGTGTTCGGTGTCTTGCTCAAGGACACGTCAACACGCACACTGCAGACAGAGCGGGAATCAAACCCCTGACCCTCCGATCAGTAGTCGCCACATTACACCTGCGCCACAGCCACATCTCTCCCAGTATGCGCGCAACCATTTGATAACTTACCGTACTGCAAAATTTTATGAAGTGCTTGCTTACGCAAAACTTGTAGAAAGGTTGGAAGAGGAATGTAAGGGAAAAGAGAAAAAGAAAAAAGACAGTAAGCCAACTCCTGTTCATATGATTGCTGACCTCCAGGGGGCCACTGACCCCTCTGATGCGTTCTTATACCAACAGAGAAATCCAAGGGGGCAGCCTTGGAGTGGAGGAGGCTGAGGCAGACGAGGTGGTGGCTGTAGGCGAGGCATGCCAGCAGGAAGTTATGATGTGTGCCATGGGAGTGGCCAACTGGGACATTGGAGGCGAGATTGCCTAAATCACCCGGAGGGGGGAGCTGGACAGGGATGATGATGGGATCAGTGGATGCCACCCCAACCTCAGACTAATACCAACTGGACTGCATGACTAGCACCAAAAGAGATAAGTAGACTCACTTCTACACATATACAGGAAATTGACACAGCAGACATTTTCCACTTACGACTTTGACCTAATGTTAACAATGCAGTGTTTACCAGAAGTAATGTTGGAAGTTCAAGGTACATGATTAAAATTTTGTGTGACACACGTGCATGTAGATCAGTAATTTCAGGTACTGATGTTTGGGGCTTTGCAAAGTCAGAAGAAAAAGTAACAGTTAAATCTGCAAATGGCAAACTAAAAGTAGAATATCAATCAAAATCTGTGAGAGTAAAGGATCCTACTACCGGTGACATTGCTGAAGGGTGTTTTATTTTGTCAGAGGCCTGTCCTGTAAACCTACTGGGAAGAGATCTGTTGTCAGTTCTCAACACTGCAGTTATCCCAGTGGAAAATGGTATGCGCGCATCTCATTACCAGTGTTGGGCAAGTTACTAAAAAATAGTAACTAGCTACTATTTTACCAGTTACTAGTTACTTCTTTTCATGAGTAACTGAGTTACTTTTGAGTTACTGCATGATTAAAGTAACTAGTTACTTGGAAAAGTAACTCGTTACTTTTAAATGCATACTTAAATCATCTTGCGCACATAGCAAGATCAAAGGCCCCTTGTTCTCATCAGAAAAAAAGAAAAAGAAAACCGATGAGAAAAAAGTCTCATCTTACAGAGAAAAAATGTCTCAGATTTACATAAACTACTGTAATCAGTAGAAAGTCAGACATTTACTAGAAATAAAGCTGGTGCGCATTCAGGCTCGCTGCATCTGCTTCACAGCCGCCTTAAGAAACCAGGGTGAATGAGGGGTGAGACTGAATGGGTACAGGAGTGAGAGAGAATAGGTGGGTCCGGGTGAGTGAGAGTGAGGGAGTGCGTATGGGTGCGCATGGGAGCATGTGGGTGTGAAGGTGTGGGGAGGTGTGTGTCTGCGAGTCGGGAGGTGCTGGATTAAGGATGGTAGTGCCTCTCAGCAATGTGGGCTCCCCTGGGCGGCGGGTACTTCTTTGGGCATGGGGGTCCCCGAGGTGTGTGGCGCTGGGGGGGTGCCTGGGGGGCTCGTGCCAAGGGCGCAGAACAGTCTCCGGCCCAGGGGGTGGGGCCACTGGCCTCCTGGTACCTGGGGCCCGGGGGTGGGCGTTGACCCCCCTGGGGGGCTGGCAGGTCTGGGGGTGTGGGCTCACCGCACTGGCCACCTGGCCTCCCTTGATTGTCCCCCCGGGGGCGGATGCCTGGCTTTCCTGGGGCTTGCTGACCTCGGACATTTGTGCCCTGTGAGGGTTGGTGGCGCTGCCTTGACTGCTCTGGGTTTCCGAGGGGAGAGCTGCTGTGACTGACCCCCCGCTTCATATGTTTCCTGACAAACTACTCACACTTATTTTGCATGCGCTCTCATATATACACATGCAGATGTACACGCACAAGTGTCTCTCCTTTAACAGGTGCAGAAACCAGACACGTGTTGAGACATCTTCGGTGGAAGAAGCAGTTTGTCTTCTGTTTGTTTTAGTTGTTGGTTTGTTTGTCTTTTTGTCTGTTCCCCTCCCTTTTTTTCCCCCTCCACACACTTCCTTTCCCTCTTCCCCATCCTGTCGGGTCTTCCATGGGTAAAATACTTAAAATAAAGTATTAAAAGTTATTACAGGAGGAGTTTACAACAATATACAATACATAGTTAGGTACTGTATAAGCTCCTCTTGGCAAAGTAAATCTGTTTTGGCACAATAAGGGTGACAGATCCCTGTTCTGCTTGCCTAGCTGCCTAACAGGACGGGGGGGTGGGGGTGGGGGGTTAAAGCTGTTAATTCATAGAGAAAACTTTGGACCCCCTGGTGGGCCGTTTTTGGCCCATGAGCTACATGTTTGACACCCCTGGACCAGCCCATTAAAAATGCATATTTAGAGGATTTACTTCCATGAAATAGTTGCATATCACAACAGCATGTAAATTAAGACAAAATAAAACAAAAAACACACATAAATGAAAGTTCACCACTTAGAAGAAGTTGTTCTTTATTGCAACAAATCAGTCACTTTTTCTCTGTGCATAAGAAAACTTTAAATGCATTTAATGCAGACATTAAATGCAAGCTTCTTGCTCAAAAAAGACTGATGTTTAACTACAGAGATAGGAGCTGTTGGGGGATACTCACCGCTCGGACAACAGGCGATCAGGGCTCGATTTCTTCCTACTGGGCTGCGGCGTGAACTGGGGCAGGACAGAAAACCAACCCGTGGAGGAGACTGATAGCTGCAGCTATGGTAGGGTCAATTTTTGCTAAAAATATCTATCCATATTACTAAAACGAGTAACGCGAATAACGCATCTGATCAAATTTCAGTAACTGTAACACATTACTGAATTTTTAAACAGTAATTTTGTTACACAGCATGTTACTGCAAAAGTAGTGGCGTTACAGTAATGCGTTACTCCCAACACTGCTCATTACCCACATGTTGACGAAGTAAACATAGTTTATGAGTCGTCTAAACCAAAATACTGGTACTCACTCGACCTGGTCACGGCCGGGCCATGCTCAGTGATATCAGACCTGTGTAAAAGAACTACAGAGCATTTTACATCCACAGTTCCTACTGATTGTACAATGATATTGATTTGGAGATTGACAATGTATTACAGGCATTTGAGTGGACCTGATCCAAATTATGAACAAACATTTTTTGCAAATCCATCCTCCAGATTGGTCATGAAAAACTTGTACTGGTCACCAAGGGGATATGTGGGAGCATCTGTTGTCTTATCTGATGAGGATAAGAGACATTTTAAACAATGGGAGGCTCCACACAACTCACTGGTCAAACCCAAACACATGGATTGGAAAGATGTAGGACATTTTGTCACCTCTGCTGAGGAATGTGGCCATCCATGGGAACCAACATCTGACCTTAAGACAGAATAGTCTTCTAAATTAGAAACATACTGTATGCATTGTCACTCAACTGGGTAACCACAGCACAAAAAACTGTGCACACTGATACCCAGAAATCTCCTGCATGACCAACCTTAACATTAACAGAAGAGGATGAGCGAATTTTGAAGCAAATTCCAAATTCATTATGGTCAAAAGGTAAAGCAGATGTTGGTCTAATAGAGTGGGCGGAGCTTGTCACTATAGCACCAAAGTCACACTATAGACCATATAAAAGACAATATCCTCTCCATTCTGAAGCTCAAAAAGGTATTAAACCGGTCATAGAACTAAAAGCAGCAGGTGTCAGTGTCATGGCCAGCCTCCCCATGCAACACACCACTGTCTCTTGTGAAAAAAGCTCCACCCTCATCTGGCTGAAGGATGGTGCAGGACCTGCAGGAAGTTAAAGCTGTAGTTCCTCATGCTCCTTGTGTACCACATCCACACACACTGTTGAATGATTTAGAACCCCAAATGCAGTTTTTCACAGTGGTAGACATTAGCAATACATTTTTTAGCATACCAGTACACCCAGATCATCAATTCTGGTTTGCATTCACATTTGAAAACAAAAGGTACACATTCACCAGACGACCACAGGGTTACTGTGTGTCTCCTACAATTTTTTTTCTCAGGCAATGTCAGCAAATCTTGCACAATATGTGCCCCGTAATGGGAGCCAATTGCTCCTTTATGTAGATGACATATTGCTGGAATCTCCTGATAAAGCAATATGCAAACAAGACACCATTGCCTTATTGAAATTTTTGTCACAACAGTGGAAAAGGAGAGGGATAGTTACATCAACAGGAAAACCTATCCTTCAAAGAGGCCTCATCCCACAATTGTTAGACAGTGTCCTATTCCCCTCCAAATTAGCCATATGTAAATGTGCTGCACACACCAACAGCATGGATCCAGTCTCAAGAGGAAACCAGTTTGCAGATGAAACAGCAAGAGCTGCTGCTCAGGCAGAACAGAGTGTTACCACAACAATCCTACTGCCATTGTTCGAACAAATTTCACTTGACACCCTTGCCAATGCACAAAACACATCTCCGCAGGCTGAAGTCTACTGGTGGTTAAATAAAGGTGCTGTTTTTAATCAAGGATCCCAAATTTATACCTGACCAAAGTGTAAACCCATCCTCCCATAAAAAGTACTTCACTATGCTGCTACTCTGACACATGGAATTTTTCATGTGTTCAAAGGGGGGATGGTGAAAATGGTTAATAAAGTTTTCACAGCCTATGGGTTTGCAAATTTTGCTACAAAATTTCGCCAACAATGCCTAATTTGTACACAAAATAATGCACATGGCAATGTGAGACCAGAGAAGGGTAGTTTTCCACCAACATATCCATTTCAAAGTATTTGCATGGATTTCATTGAGCTAAACAAATGTGAAGGGAAAAGACACTGTTTGGTTATAGTAGACTTGTTTACTAAATGGGTAGAAGCTTTTCCTTGTACAAATCCAGATGTAATTACAGTAGTTAAAAAACTACTAACAGACATTATTCCAAAGTATGGGATCCCAGAGAAAATTTATTCAGATAATGGCACTCATTTTGTAAACCAGATTATTTCACAATTAGGGAAAGTGTTGAATATTGATCTCAAATACCATGCAGCATATCACCCACAATCCGAAGGATTTGTGGAAAGACATAACCGGACCATTAAAGAAACGTAAAGGAAAACAATGGCAGAAACAGGACAGAATTAGATTTATTGTTTACCACTGGTACTATTTTATATGAGAATAATGCCTACAAAAGAAGGTTTATCTCCATTTGAAGTTTTACATGGGAAACCTTATTTAGCACCCCCTCTTAGACCATTTAACCCAGAAGATGAAGAGATTTGTTTAGCAGATTACATGTTGAAAATGTTGACTTAAAAGGACTGTGTTGGTGCTACTCTCCCTAGGAAGGATCACACTGAAGGAACCATCCATCCATCCATCCATCTTCTACCGCTTTTCCGGAGGTCCGGGTCGCGGAGGCAGCAGTTCAAGCAGAGAAGCCCAGACTTCCCTCTCCCCAGCCACCTGCTCCAGCTCTTCAGAGGGGATACCAAGGCGTTCCCAGACTAGCTGGGAGACATAGTCTCTCCACCGAGTCCTGGGTCTGCCCCGGGGTCTCCTCCCAGTGGGACGTGCCTGAAACACCTCAAGTGGGAGGCGTCCAGGAGGCATCCTAATCAGATGCCCATACCACCTCAACTGACTCCTTTCAATGTGGAGGAGCAGCGGTTCTACTCTGAGCCTCTCCCGAATGACTGAGCTCCTCACCCTATCTCTGAGGGTGAGTCCAGCAATCCTACGGAGAAAGCTCATTTCAGCCGCTTGTATCCGCGATCTCGTTCTTTCGGTCATTACCCAAAGCTCGTGACCATAGGTGAGAGTAGGAACGTAGATTGACTGGTAAATCGACAGCTTTGCCTTAGAACTAAGCTCCCTCTTCACCACAACAGACCGGTACAACGTCCGCATCACTGCAGATGCTGCTCCAATCCGTCTGTCGACCTCTCGCTCCATTTTCCCCTCACTCGTGAACAAGACCCCAAGATACTTAAACTCCTCCACTTGGGGCAGGAGCCTGTCCCCAACCCGGAGAGGACAATCCACCTTTTTCCGGCTGAGGACCATGGACTCGGACTTGGAGGTGCTGATTCTCATCCCAGCCGCTTCACACTCAGCGGCAAACCGTCCCAGCAAGAGCTGTAGGTCATTGCTGGATGAAGCCAACAGGACAACATCATCTGCAAACAACAGAGATGAGATCCTGTGGTCACCAAGCATGACGCCCTCCATTCCCTGGCTGCGCCTAGAAATCCTGTCCATAAAAATTATGAACAGGACCGGTGACAAAGGGCAGCCCTGGCGGAGTCCAACTCTCACTGGGAATGACTCCGACCGAGTGTTGGCAATGCGAACTAAACTCTCACAACGGTCGTACAGAGACCGAATAGCTCGTAACAACAAGCCCGATACCCCATACTCCCGAAGCACCCCCCACAAAAATCCACGAGGGACGCGGTCAAATGCCTTCTCCAAGTCCACAAAACACATGTAAACTGGTTGGGCAAACTCCCACGAACCCTCAAGAATTCTCGAGAGGGTAAAGAGCTGGTCCGATGTGCCACGGCCAGGACGAAAACCACATTGCTCCTCCTGAATCCGAGGTTCGACCAACGGCCGGACTCTCCTCTCCAGTACCTTGGCATAGACCTTCCCAGGGAGGCTGAGGAGTGTGATCCCTCTAAAGTTGGAGCACACCCTCCGGTCCCCTTTTTTGAAGAGAGGAACCACCACCCCGGTTTGCCATGCCAAAGGCACTGCCCCCGACCTCCACGCAATGTTGCAGAGGCGTGTCAACCATGACAACCCAACAACATCCAGGGCCTTGAGGTACTCGGGGCGAATCTCGTCCACCCCCGGGGCCCGGCCACCAAGGAGATTTTTAACCACCTTGGCGACCTCAGCCCCTGTGATAGGCGAGTCATCCCCCTCGTCCCCAAACCCTGCTTCCTCTGTGGAAGGCGTATCAGTGGGATTGAGGAGATCCTCGAAGTATTCCTTCCACCGCCCGACGATATCCCCAGTTGAAGTCAACAGTGTCCCATCCGCACCATACACAGTGTGGACGGGGAGCTGCTTTCCCCTCCTGAGCCGCCGAACAGTTTGCCAGAATCTCTTTGAAGCCGACCGAAAGTCTTGTTCCATGGCCTCACCGAACTCCTCCCATACCCGGGTTTTTGCTTCAGCAACCACCCGAGCTGCACTCCGCTTGGCCTGCCGGTACACCTCAGCTGCTTCGGGAGTCCCACAAGCCAACCAAGCTTGATAGGACTCCTTCTTCAGCTTAATGGCCCCCCTCACCACTGGTGTCCACCACTTGGTTCGGGGGTTGCCACCACGAGATGCACCGACCACCTTGCGGCCGCAGCTCTGGGCTGCCGCTTCAACAACAGAGGTGGAGAACATGGCCCATTCAGACTCCATGTCTCCAGACTCCCTCGGAATGTGGTTGAAGTTCTTCCGGAGGTGGGAGTTGAAGACCTCCCGGACAGGGGCCTCAGCCAGACGCTCCCAGCACACCCTCACTATACGTTTGGGTCTACCAGGTCTGAATGGCTTCCTCCCCTGCCATCGGATCCAACTCACCACCAGGTGGTGATCAGTTGACAGCTCTGCACCTCTCTTTACTCGGGTGTCCAAGACATACGGTCGCAGGTCTGATGATACGATAACAAAATCGATCATCGACCTGCGGCCTAGGGTGTCCTGGTGCCAGGTGCACATATGGACACCCTTATGCTTGAACATGGTGTTCGTTATAGACAGACTGTGGTTAGCACAGAAGTCCAATAACTGAACACCACTCGGGTTCAGATCGGGCAGGCCGTTCCTCCCAATCACCCCCCTCCAGGTTTCACTGTCGTTGCCCACGTGCGCATTGAAGTCCCCCAGTAGGACAATGGAGTCTCCAGGAGGAGCACCCTCCAGCACCCCAGTCACAGACTCCAAAAAGGGTGGGTACTCTGAAACATCATTTGGTGCATAGGCACAAATGATGGTCAGGACCCGTTTCCCAACCCGAAGGCGCAGGGAAGCAACCCTTTCGTCCACCGGGGAAAACTCCAATATAGAGGCAGCAAGGTGGGGCGATACAAGAATACCTACCCCTGCTCGTCGCCTCTCGCCCGGGGCAACTCCAGAAAAGGCCAAGCTCCAGCCCCTCTCCAGGAGACTGGTTCCGGAACCGGAGCTGTGTGTTGAGGTGAGGCCGACTATGTCTAGCCGGTATCGCTCAATCTCGTACACCAGCTCAGGCTCCTTCCCCACCAGAGAGGTGACATTCCACGTACCAAAAGCCAGTTTAGAAAGCTTGGGATCAGTCCGCCAAGGTCTCCGCCTTTGACTGCCACCTAATCCACATAGCACCGGACTTCCATGATCCCTCCTGCAGGTGGTGAACCTACTGGAGGGCGGACCCATGTAACTCCTTCGGGCTGAGCCCGGCCGGGTCCCATGGGTGGAAACCCGGCCACCAGACGCTAGCCTTCGAGCCCCTCCCCCAGGCCTGGCTCCAGGGTGGGGCCCCGGTAACCCCATACCGGGCGGGGTACACTGAATCCTTGATATACAATTTATCATGAGAGTCTGTTGGATCGTTCTTCGTCTGGCCCTTCACCCAGGACCAGTTTGTCTTGGGAGACCCTATCAGAGGCAAATTGCCCCGGACAACATAGCTCCTGGGATCACTGGGGCACGCAAACCCCCCCACCACGATAAGGTGACGATCCATGAGGGGGACTGAAGGAACCATCCCAGTGAAACCAGGAGACCAAGTCCTCATAAAGACTGTTAAAAAGAAGGCCTGGTCAGAAGCCCCCTGGCAGGGGCCACATAACCTAATATTGTCAACTCAAACAGCTGTAAAGATAGAAGGCAGAGACACTTGGGCACACCTTATTCACTGTAAATTATTACCAAACAAACAACAGAAGCTACAAGGGAAAAGCCATAGAGAGTGTTGCTGTTGTGTGAGGAAGTCTGAGGAGTACCACAGGGAATCAGGTATTTTAGTTGACTTGGTTGTCTCAACCTCAGTGAAGAATAGAGTGTCCAAAACAGATAGAGGGCACTCAAAATGGCCGACGATTAAAGACCCCTCAGAAAATACAGATGTAGATTTCAGTACAGTGAATGGCTCACATGTGTGTTCCTTGTGCTTATCCTTGTCGTAGTCCTCCTGATATGGTTATTGTGCAGCTCAGTCGCTACTTTAAAGGTAACTGGCAGATCAATAAACCTCAACATTAAGGACAAAGGGACACCACCCACCATAACGTGCACCGAAGGTAAAGCTTGTGTAGTCCAGTTTGACTATTGTGATATATATAACTGCAGCCACTGCATGCGCTATGAATCTGAATCTGTGCAGTATGTAAAGATCCACAAGTACATGTGCACTCCTCCATGTAACTGGGCTGATGTGTTCAGTCACACAGGACCCGATGACTCTTACTACTCTAACACCCATCATAAGTTAAGAAAACACATATACATTACAAATCCACCCTACCATGAGGCATGTGCTGCAAGCATGAGCTTCACATACGCCCGTAAGGAATCCATAACTTGTAACCTCATGAGAATAACTATACCATCTCTGAAGTTGTCCAACGCTGGACAATATTATGTTGGAGTAAATGTACCTGGAATTGACCCCCTAGCAGGAATTAAGGTGGCCATTTTACAGTCTAATACTATGACAAGTATACCAAATGTTACTAGTGAAGCTACTGATCAACCACTAGCCACATCTGAAGTAAACAATCCTAAAAATATCATTACTTACCTGGCAGTACATACCTTTAAGGAAAGGCTTGCATTAGAAACAGGCCACACTGACCAAAATGAGTGGCTGGCTTGGGTGCGATACTCGGTGGAATCGGTGGCAAAGGGGGCTACTGACACCTATGTTTGTGCAGCAGCACAACCAGGGTTGGCAACGGTCCCCATTCCCTTAAAACCAGACAATGACCCTGAGGGATTGCAATGTCTGTTGAAGCTGTTTCAGGGGAAGGACCCTCCATCGACTAATTGTACTTCCCTGCATCACCTGTTTCCCCGTGTCTGAAATGATACCACCACTGTTCCAGCCTTATACAGGCAATTATACATGTTTCACCAAGCAAGACGTCTCTCTAACGGTTGGTGAGGTTCCAACATGCTCTTATAGGCTAGTGGTTGATAGAAAACATAATAAACAGTTTATGAATATGTCACAACCTAGGGCGAATGTATGGTTCTGGTGTGGGAAAATGAGGATATGGCCTACGCTACCACGGAGGTGGAAGGGGATGTGCCCCCCCAATACAACTGGTAATGCCATTTATGATTTTACCTTTAGGTCCTCTCACAATACCTAGTTCTAAAAGAATCAAGAGAAGCCCTATGGATGTGACAGAAAGAACATTAGGTGGAGTCAGGCCATGGGTGGATGGTACAGGAATGGTCAATGGCGTTCCAGATGAGTTCAAGGGGCTTAATTATAGGGCTGCTCATTTTTATCCCGAACAATACAAGCCCAGATGGCTCCATTACATGTGCAATAGAAGCATTAGAGGGACTTAGGACTGAGTTTGGTCAAAATACTGTGTATGAACCTGACGACTTCACTGCCTGGCTACAGTCCATCTTTGGACGGTGGGCAGGAGTGATAAAAAGCATAATATTATCCCTTGTGATTGGAAGTGCCATCCTTGTGTGTAGGATGCTGCTGCATCCCTTGTTGCAGAGGCCTTATTGAAAAAACAGTACACGCTACTGTAGCACGCCAATATCTCCTATTAGCTCAGCAGAAGGAGAGCGACAAGGATTCAAGTGATGAGGACAGTCAGGTTTAATATCATGTCTACCAGTGTCTCTGCAAGAAAAGGTGTTGGTGTTGACAATATGCCTATAATTAGTATATATAGTCCATGCACTAGACGCTTGCTGCAGAAACTCCAGGAGAACATCCAGCGGGCAAGAATGGAGTTTAAGCCAAACAAATCTCGCAGCATCTCCATTGTTAAAGGCCAACTAACAGGAGTGCAGTTCCACATCAGCGATGAACCAATCCCCACAGTCTTAGAGAAGCCCATCAAGAGTCTTGGATGATGGTATGACACAGACCTCTGAGACACCCAACAACTTGAACAACTCCGGCAGGACACAGCTAACGGCCTCAGGCAGATTAATAACACCGCACTTCGAGGGAAACTAAAGCTCTGGGGCCTCCAGTTTGGGATGCTGCCCAGACTCCTGTGGCCGCTGACCATGTATGAAGTCTCCCTAACCCATGCTCAGCATCTGGAAAGGCTGGTGAGCTCTTATGTGAGGAAGTGGCTTGGCCTCCCAAAATGTCTCAGCAGCATTGGACTCGACAGCGATGCAGCCCTATCGCTGCTATCGTCTAGCCTGGCTGAGGAATTCAAATGTGCCAAGGTGAGGCTGGACATGGTGCTCGCCAACTCCCGGGACCCTGTAGTAAGAGGTGCTGCTCTTACCCTGGCAACAGGGAAGAAGTGGACCCCAAACATGGCTGTACTACAGGCCAAATCTGCGCTCCTCCATCGTGACGTGGTGGGCCACGTCCAACAAGGTAGAGGAGGCCTTGGCTTTGGAACAGTGACACCTCTCTGGCAAAAGGCATCTCCAGCTGAACGCCGAACTACGGTAGTAGAGGAGGTGCGTCAACAGGAGGAAGCAGCCAGAAGCGCCAGAGCCGTAGCACAAGCCAAACAAGGTCTATGGACAAGGTGGGAGGGTGTCAAAAAGAGGAAAATCACATGGAGAGAACTCTGGGGCATGGAATCCAACAGGCTGAGCTTCATCATCCGAGCTACATATGATGTGCTGCCCGCTCCCACAAATGTGCAGCTGTGGCTTGGAAAGGATCCATCTTTCTCTCTGTGTACAGCCCCTGCAACACTCAAGCACATCTTGGTTGGTTGCAGGACTAGCCTCACTCAAGGTAGATACATGTGGAGAAACGGAGAAACAACCAGGTCCTCAGGTGTCTAGCTGATAAACGAGTGCAAGAGAGTATCCATCAACTCCCAACCCTTCAACAACCAGGATGTGCGCCAACACCTACCATCATTTGCTCAAGCGGGGGCCAAACTGAGAACTGGTCCCTTACTCCCTGATCTGGGTCCACTGAATTCAGCCAGGGATTGGCAGATGCGAGCAGACTTGGATCAAAGGCTCATTTTCCCTCCGGAGATCACAACGACCACCCTGCAACCAGATCTTGTCCTCTGGTCTAATTCATCTAAGCTCACCTATATTATTGAGTTGACAGTACCCTGGGAGGACGCTGTCGAGGAAGTCTATAAGTGTAAGAAGCTGCGGTATTCCAGCTTCCCAGCTGAGGCAGAGGACAGAGGCTGGAAGATAAAGGTGCGCCCGGTGGCGGTGGGATGCAGGGGCTTCGTAGCCACAACGACTGTAAAGCTGCTCAGGGAGATTGGGATCAGGGGACAGGATTACAGACGGGAAATTAAAGAGCTGGCTGACACTGCCAAGAGGACCAGTCACTGGCTGTGGATGAAAAGGAGTGACATCATTTGGGCTTCTAGGGAACACAACTAATCTACGGGACACACACACAGGTTTGATCAACCTGTGGTGAGTCTGCCCCAATGGAGGGTGTCACATCAAAGGACTCTGGCATCAAAACAACTCATGGAATTGTCAACATCTTCTTCTTCTTCTTCTTCTTCTCTCGGATACTGGGGGATAGCAAGCAACTGGTCGCACCTTTCAGTTGCTTGCTATCCCCCAGTAACCAAGAGAAGAAGAAGAAGATGTTGACAATTCCAACATCAAAGGATTCCAGCATTTTTAATTGTCAACATCAAAGGATCCCGGCATTTAAGTCTGTCTATGACATCATATAGGATCATGTGGGTCTATGATGTCTATGACATCATATAGGGTGTCTAGGACATCATATAGCCTATGGATCATTTCCTATGATCTATAGGCTATCAAAAGCTGGTCGATGCCACCGAGAGGACCAGTTGTTGGCTGGGAATGAAAAGGAGTGATACCATCTGGGCTTCAAAGAAGAAGAAGAAAAAGAAGGGCTTCTAAAGCAACTTGCTAAACCGCGGGAAAAATACCCAGGCTTGATCAACCTGTGGTGGGCCTGCCTCAGTGGAGGGTGTCTTGTGATAAATGGCCAAAACACCCTGTGATGCTGAGGTACACAACTGACGATGTGTCCCAGCGGTGAAGCCTTATAGTAGCCATCTCTCAAGAACTCCCCACAGACTCAGAAGTTGTGCAAACATCAGGGATTGTAACAGCTTGTTCTTTCATTGAACCAACAAGCAGAATGATTGCATTATGGAAAATCGAAAGAAGACATAAATGCATGACGTAATAACTGGAAATTGTGTAAATATATGTATTGGAAGTTCTTTGAAGTTTTATAATACTTTTCTTCTTCTTTTAGATTTGGTTGATATTGAAGTTATACTACTGAATGTTTGTGAATGATGACTCATTATTATGGTCGTCGGGGCAACGGGGCCTGGATGAGAATTTTCCTGTCTAAGAATGTCCATGACTGAATATTGAAGAAAGACAAATGTACTGCCTGGCAGGTTTTATGCTCATCTCATGTAAACTAGTGCCTACCTGTGCATGCCCGTAGAAAGCAGGTGTAAGCAAGGGTGTAAGCAAGCACGTCAGCACTCACTCAGTGATGCCTGCCTTTGATCTTTGATGATGTTATAGCGAGTCCTATGATCGTGAGTGACTGTCTATATGACATCATATAGACATCATGTATGACATCATAGGAACATCATCGGACGTCATAGGTGATCCTATGATCTTTTAGCGAGTCCTATGGTCGTGACACACAGACAGACACACACAGACAATGGCATAGCGAGTCCTATGATGCCTGCCTTTGCTCTTTGATGATGTCATAGTGAGTCTTATGATCTTTGATGATGTCATAGCGAGTCCTATGATCATGAGTGACGTCTATATGACATCATAGACATCATAGGAACATCATAGGTGATCCTATGATCTTTTAGCAAGTTCTCTAGGAACATCATAGGACATCATGTAGAGCTCATAGGAATATCATTGTCAATCCTATGATCTTCAAGCGAGTCCTATGGTCGTGACACATATCACTGCACTCTATATCATCACTCTACACACCTTGAGATGTCGGCCACCCTGGCCAGTTTCACGAACAAAGGGAGCTTTTAACCACTCTCTAAACAGGAAGTTTCTGTGGGTGGAAAGTTTTGGGTTGTTTAGCAGATAAGACAGGAACCAGATGTGGGGGTTTCTGGAAGAGTGACCTTCTGCAAACTCAGCACCTATAGGGTCATTGCATGTTATGTCATGTACATCCTCTGCTCAGTAAATTTACACAGTACACGCTCCATATATGGCTGTCCATTTTATACCTTAGCTGAAAAAAGCACCTTAATTATGAATTATGTTTAATTACAAAGCACAGATGGATACAAATATAATTTTGTCTATCACTTTCCTCCCTTTTCATCAAAAAATGAACCCATAAAAAAAATTTGATCAGCACATTTTCAAGCACTTGATGACATCACTCTATAATTCAAGAAATCTCTGTGTGTCTCATAGAGTAAAGTACGAGGAGACGAATAAGAGTGATGTCTGAAGACAGAGTTGAGGTTCGATTGGACACAGCAATGATGACAGAAGGACTACAGCTCCTGACCAGATAGTGATAATATAGAGTGAAGTATGTGGCGGTAATGCACCTGTAAGCTGGTTGCCAACCGCCAATCAAATCTAAAAGAAGAAGAAGAAACAGCAGCACATTACATTGTAGACCCTAGTCTGTAATGAACTGTGCCCCATCAGTTGATGTGTTTGTCATTAAATCTGCTTAAAACTTTTACTCTGCCTGATCCTTGATTCCATAAGAGGAAATTTTGCCAACATTAATTCTGCTAACGAGCACAGGAGACTATTTTAGGTTTGTGAGTTCTGAGGTAGATTTAGATTGTAAATCAGGTTGCTTGGATACAGAATTGTTTGTTCCATTTCTCCTTTTAAATGCTGGGAAGCATAAGGTCATGAATTAGAGGGAACTTGTGCAGGTCTGTGAGGGAGAAAATTACATGTGTATGTGTGTGGAGGCCCAATGCTAAATTACCATTTAATAGACATGAAGGTGTATTTTAAATGTAGGCCCACACATTGCAGCCATTTCTCTAATAATATACACAGTGATTGAAGTGTTTAGGGATTCACAGTCCCTTTAGAAATATGGCAGCTACTATAAAAGACCTTAATTTATATGTGTATTGTATCTTATTTCCATTGATGTTAACTTCTTGTGTATTTGTAAATTTTTAATTAGTTGTGAAGCACTTTGTGATTTATATCTATGAAAAGTTGCTAAGCTTTGCTTGCTTGCTTAAACTTTACACAAAAGATACTAACAGTTACAGTGCATGCCTAGTTTTTATTAAAGCTTCACAGTATAATGTGTTCTTCTAACTCTATAATTCATCAGAAGATACCAAGAAGGCAGCAGACAGAATGTAAACAAAAACAGGAATGTCTGATAGCTGAGCTACGTAAATGGGGCACAGACCAAAAGTTCCAAAAGTCAGGTCCCTCACCAAAAAGGATGAGCTGAGGTTGGATTTGCCATCCCAACTGGCAACTTGAAATAATTGTGTGATGATAACACAATCATTGTTTCATCCAGGAATTTCCAGCTCGCAGGCTGCCCGACTTGAGCTGCTGAGGTAGCAACAGCCTGCAAGCTCAACTGCTACTGGAGAGAGGACTGCAGAGGACTGTGCAAGTATACAAGTAATGACAAGTGCACTGTTGCAAATTTTGCTGCGTGTCTAAAATGACAATAAAGCTATTTTATACTACATAATGCTTGTTCTTTAGGAATAGTGAAATGCCAGGGTCGTGTAGTTATTTGCTTTGAGGGCGCACCAACTTAACGGGGAAGAGAGTTAAATTAAGAGAAAAAGGTAAATGGTAAATGGCATTCACTTATATAGCGCTTTTATTCTCATCCCTTGATGACCAAAGCGCTTTATAGATCCTGCTATCCACCCATTCACACACACATTCACACACTGATGGTGGCATGCTACCTAACATGGTGCTTCCAGACCCACCAGGAGCAATTAGGGGTGAAGTGTCTTGCCCAGGGACACAACGGCAAGATATCCGGGGAGAGCGGGATTCGAACCGCCAACCATGTGGTTATTGGACGACCTGCTCTACCTCCTGAGCCACTGCCGCCCCCATATAGGTGAGTAAATATTTTAGATTTTGGTCTATTACTCTTTTTTTCTAAAGAAAAGGTGTTGCTCATACTGTCGTTTTCTTGCCTAATCTCATCCTCACGTCTCAGGGTCGGGGGTCATGGACTTATGGACCAGCACACTCCATCGTTCCCCATCTCTTGCTATCGCTGCACATTCTGCATTCTGGTCCTTGTCCCATCTATTTGTCCGTCAAAAATGTGGGTGCATAGATTCTGGGCCCTGATAATGTGGTCAAAGTATTGGAGTTTCCTCTTCGTTATAGTTTCCATCAACTGGCGACCTGCCCCAATTTCTTCCATGACAGTTTCATTTGTTCGATGGTCCATCCAACTGATTCTCAGCGCACGCCTATAGCATGACATCTCCAATGCCCTCAGACATTTTATGTCAGCTGCTCTTACAGTGCTAGGGGCCACATTAGTGTCTTGATCAACTTCAGTTAGATGGATTTTGGAAGAGATGTATCCTTCCAAAGGGTATTGAGTGAGCTCAGGACCGACCTTGCAGCTAGTCCTGCCTTTGTCTCCAAACTCCCATCCGCATTCAGATCAAGTATTGAACCAAGATATTTGAACTTCTCGACTTGCTCCAGCCTTGCAGCCTTCATGAAATCTGATTGCTGCCATTACTTTTGACATTTATGTATTGATTTCCTGTTGATACTCTCTTCATGTGTCAATTTTATCCAGTAGAGCTTGTAAGTTCTCTGGAGAATCTGCTATTGGCAGAATATCGCCAGCATAATGAAGGCTGTTGATGTCCTCCCCACCAATGGTTATTCCAATCCAAGGAAGAGTAGCTGCTGACTGTCTCAGTACCTCCTCTGAGTAGAAGTTGAATGACATGGGTGACACAAGGTATCTCTGCCGGACTCCTTCGTTTACAGTAAACCCTTCTGTGAGCTTATTTCCAACTCTGCAGCTTGTTGCCCTTCGTACAGACATTTTAATAAATTCAGTGTAATTTCATTTACTCCCATCTTCCTTGGTACCTTCCAGAGCAGTGAGTGCCACACAGAATCAAATGTGTTCTTATAATCTATGAAAATACAGAGACACACTGAACTCCCTTAGTTTTTCCATAATTATACTGATGTTAAAAATCTGGCCCCTTGTCCTGACTTTCTTCCTGAAACCAATTTGTTCACCTGCAAACTGTTCATCTGCAGTCCTCTGCTTTCTCTGCAAGGGAAGAGGATCTTGCTGGAATGGCTAATGAGAGCAATAGTACGATGTTCTGTGCACTTCATTGTTGTCGCTATCTTTGGTATGCGGGAAAAGCAGGGGTGTCAAACTCATTTTAGCTTGGAGGCCACATACCACCAGATTTAATGTCAAGTGGGCCGGACCAGTAAAATAATAGCAAAACAACCTAATAGCAACTCCAAAATTTTATTGTTTAAGTACAAAGAAGTACAAGTACATTATGAAATATTTGCATTTATTAAACCATAGATCTTTCACAAAACATGAACAACCTGAATGATGAATCTTCAGTAAAGTACGAACAACTTGATTTTTTTTTCTTTTCTGCTCTGTTCTGAACTGAAGCTGCTGACGAACAACATCGTAATCATGATAAAAACATGCCATTTAAGGAACCAGATATCGTATTGCTTCCATCTACTGTTTAGTCCTGGAACTTGTTTGTATTTTGGACAATAAACCAATAAATACAATAAACAATACAATACAATAAACCAATTAGTGGTAACAAACCGATAATGCCAATAATTAGTTTTCTCATGTTTCCATGCACTGAATAAACAAATTACTGGAGGGTAAACCACTTGTGTTAATGACCCCAGTTTACATGGCCTTTATCAGATTATTCTGTTTACATGGCCACCTGAATAATCAGATAACTGCAGAAATCCAATCATAACCGGTTTATTAGTGTGCAAGTAAACAGCATCATTGACCATGTTTACATGCACACAAAAACCCCCAGTTATGATTGGATTTCTGGAGTTTCAATCCAGGTTAAGACCCTTAATTAATTTTTGGCAGGTGAAATAACATATTTATAAGCTATAACAGCCCTTTGAGCCTTTTCACAAGTTGGACAGAACATGTTACATTATAATCTTCACAATTCAACCTTGAACAACAAAATCAAGTAATTTTTTGGCAGATAAAATATTTCAACCTAAACTGGGTGCCTTAATGAATTTTTGGCAAATGAAACATACATTGTATGTATTCTACTTACAACATATAATTATAGAAGGCAAATAATGCACAAACACTAGTATTCATGGGAAAGAAAAGCTTTATTAATTTTTACATCATTACACACGGATTTTGTTAATTTCAGCACACAAAAAGTTGCTACAGGATAAAACATCACATCTGATTATTCTAACACAAAACTCATGGGTCTAAAATTATGACTAATCCATCATTGCATTAAATATTCACAGACATACCTTTACTAATTGCTTGGACAAAAAATTACATCTGCTTTGCTCAAAAGCAGCTGTCAGCCTCAGAATCCAAAAAGAAACTGCTTTAGCTGAGCAAGGTGCACTCCCACAGTGAGCTGATCAGTTTCTGCCAGCCCATCACTTTTTGGCACAACACCCTAACAGCTGGCTGTTGTCAGCCAGCAGCTTCTCTTGTTTTGAACATATTCAAAAAATTTTGTGACAAGAAAAGCTGGTTCAGACCATAAAAACATCTGGCAAACAGCAGCGAACTGTTGTGCAACCCCCCCACCCCCACCACCCCTCACCAACCCCAATGATCTGGTGGTGAACATCCCCCAGCACGGGTCAAACTGCGAGACACAGGGGCAAACGTATTTTTAAAGAACAGTTATTAAATAGTAATAACTATTTAGTAATAATAGTAGTGGTCAGACAAACCATTGGTGCAGATTGGCAGCCACGATTCCATTTCTGTTAGTTTGCCCCAGAGCAGCACTGGCTACAGTAGTAGCTTACCACTACCATCGTCTGTCTGTGGAGTGAATGAATAATAGACTCACTGTAAAGCACTTTGGGTATCTTGAAAGGTGCTATATAAATACAATCTATTATTCATTCATCTTCTTCTGCTTAATCCTTTTCAGGTCGCAGGGGGGCTGGAGCCTATCCCAGCATCTTTGGGCGAGAGGCAGGGTACACCCCAGACAGATCGCCAGTCCATCGCAGGGCCAACACAGAGAGACAGACAACCATTCACTCTCACAGTCATACCTAAGGACAATTTAGAATCCCCACTTTGATGCCAATTAACCTAACTTGCATGTTTTTGGCATGTGGGAGGAAACCGGAGAAATCCCGGAGTAAACCCACGCAGACACGGGGAGAACATGCAAACTCCACACAGATCACTGTTGGTCGGGGGCTGGGATTCAACCCAGGATCCCCTGGCCAAGGGTGAGTTGCTGTGCTGCCGTAGTGCTAACCACTCCTCCACAGTGCCACCCACAATCTATTATTATTATTTTTATTATTATATTAAATACAGTAAATACTGTGACATTTCAGTATGTGCTGGATCCAGCATCCATTAAAAAAGCAAAAAAAACTTGCATATTTTTAGCGTTCTGTTATGGTGGAGAAGGATAACAGACTGCAAATGGGGTCAGCGGAAATCAAGGATCACTTTTGTGTCTGCTACTTTTGTGCAACCCCAAATGGACAAATTGGGAATAGCAGTTACTTTACTGAACAAGAGCACTCTGAGGCGAGTGCAATACCCCCCGCCTCTATTTTCTTTGAAGATGCCAATACTTACTGACGGAGAGCAGTTTTCAACTTTTCAGTATAATTACTGTGGTAGAACCAAATTATTTTAAGCCCATCATCCACAAATATACAACAAAGTATACAGCCCATAGTTGTAGGCCAGGAACCCAAGGTGAACCCATGTAACAAGTATGGTGACCCTACAGAGCTTTGCATGCTCTGTAGTAAGAGATCATAGCGAGTGCCAACCTTGACCTTTTGACCCCAAACCTGTAGTCAGAGGTTATGATCTCAGAGTGAACCTCTGTACCAGGTTTGGTGACCCTAGCTTTCTTTGTTGTTAAGATATACTTTATAAGGCATTTTGATGTTGACCTTTGACCTTGCAATCCCAAAACCACAGTCACACTTCGGGGTCACAGGGTGAACCTGTGTACCAAGTTTGGTAGCTCTAGCTTTACTTGCTGTAAAGTAATAAGGCATAAGGAATGTTAACCTTGACCTTTGACAACAAACCCATAGTCAGAGATCAGGATTCCAAGGTGAACCTGTGTACCAGGTTTGGTGGCCCTAGCTTTACTTGTTGTACAGTAATAAGGCATAAGAAATACTAACCTTGACCTCTGACCCTTTGACACCAAAGCCATAGTCTGAGGTCAGGATCCCAAGGTGAACCTGCATAGAAAGTTTGGTGACCCTAGCTTTTTGCTGCTGAAATATAATTTATAAGCCATTTTGAAGTAGACCTTTGACCTTACAATACCAAAACCACAGTCACACTTCAGTGTCACAGGGTGAACCTGTGTAACAAGTTCGGTGACCCCAACTTTACTCGTTGTACAGTAATAAGGCACAGGGAATGTTAACCTTAACCTTTGACCTTTTGACCCCAAGGCCATAGTCAGAGATCAGGATCCAAAGGTGAACCTGTGTGCCAAGTTTGGTGACCCTAACTTTACTCATTGTACAGTAATAAGGCATAAGAAATGCTAACCTTGACCTTTTGATTCCAAACCCGTAGTCAGAGGTCAGGATCCCAAGGTGAATCTATGTACCAGGTTTGGTGACCCTAACTTTGCTTGTTGTTGAGATATAGTTTACAAGCCATTTTGATGATGACCTTTGACGTTGCAATCCAAAAATCATAGTCACACTTCAGGGTCACAGGGTAAACCTGTGTACCAAGTCTGGTGACCCTAATTTTACTTGTTGCACAGTAATAAGGCATAGGGAATGTAAAGGCTCTGCCACACCTTGATGATTTAGGCAGCATTTGCCAAACGTAAAAAAATTGGTCTAAAACGCTGGCATACGCTGAAATTTTCACTTTTCGCCATATGCATCGCATATCCATAACGAGTTGGACATATACATAACGTATTAGTAACTTATAGAGAATATTTCCATAACTTATAAATAACTTAAACCAACTAATGCTTAGTGTGTTGCCAGCATTTACAACTTATGTGCTACAATAGTCTAACTTATGCATAACTTCTCCATAGCTTATCCTAACTTCTGTATAGCACAGTCATGCCAAACTGCTGTTGCCTCCCGATCCATGAATCCTAGGTGTGCGAGAGATCATCTCTGTTCAACCCAAATGATTCTCCCCTCCAAAGACCACGGCGGGGGGCGTGACCAACCTGGCAGAGCTGTGAATTCTGTCAGGTCGGTGATACCTAAAACAGCTGATGTGACACGTCAGGAACATCAGATGACAGTTGTCACAACCTCGGCTCAAAGACATGCGAATTGATAGCGATAAAAAAGGTTTATTTTCAATAAAGTGAAAAAAAAAAACAAGATAATGCATAGAGAGTGTTTTTGCCGGGTGGCGTAGCCAACAGCAAAGTGTGATTTATCATAGAAAACAGCTGAGCTCTGTGCTTCGGGCGATCAGCTGATTGGATCCACCTCCTCCGGTGTTGTGACATTTTGGCATATCTATTAGAACAGCACTGGACAGCTGATGGTACAGAGTGCAGTCAAAGGTAAAAAAAAAATATGGGGGAGGGCTAAACAGTGATTTGGATCTTTATCCTGTAGCTTGAAAGTGCTCAGACACATCCCCAACAGGTCCCGTTATACAAACAAGTACGTGTGTTTAGCTCTGTGTGTGTGTGTGTGTGTGTGTGTGCGCGCGCGCTGCAGGCAGAGCTCTGTATGGATTTTTCCTATGAACAAACGCTGAAAATACGCCATTAAATGGTAGCTGTAAGTTAGAAACCCGTTCAATAAGTTACACATAGGTTCGAAGAGCGTTACTCCTATGTTAGAAATAATTTTTGGGTACGCTAGACATTAATCTCAACATATTTCGACTTTTAAGTAATTATGAGTCGCTGACAAGTAACATGTGTAAACGAACACATAACTTCCCTACAACCATTGCTCGATGAATGTGGGACATATCAGCCATACGCTGGATACGTCAGAGGAGCTCAGCGAACAACGCTGTATACCAGCGCACTTCAGCATTCTTCAATGTGCTCTTAATTTAGACAAAACTTAGCCAAAATTGATTCGACGTACACCAGTGTATTCGCCAAATTTTTCATACATTTTGCAAATGCTGCCTAAATTGTCTAGGTGTGACAGAGCCTTTAACCTTTGACCCCAAACTCATAGTCCGAGGTCAGGATTCTAAGGTGAACCTGTGGGGCAGGTTTGGTGGCCCTAACTTTACTCATTTTATAGTAATAGTGCAAATGGAATACTAACCTTGACCTTACACCTTTTGACCCCAAACTCATAGTCAGAGGTCAGTATTCCATGGTGAACCTGTATCCCAGGTTTGGTGGCCCTAGCTTTATACATTGTACAGTAATAAGTCATAAGGAATGTTGACCTTTGACCCCAAACCCACACTCAGGGGTCAGGATCCCAAGGTTAACCTGTATGCCTGGTTTGGTGGCTCTAGCTTTACTTGTTTTATAGTAATAGTAAATGTACCATTTACCTTCATACAACTGCAATGTTAACTTTGAACTTTGACCCCTTGACCCCAAACCCATAGTTAGGTGAGGGTGTAAGTCGTCCAAAATGTGTATTAGATACAACTACTGTATTTGAAAAGCCTACATCATTTCTTTCAATAGTTATTGTATTTAGAAGATTTAGGGGAAAATCTGACCTTTGACCTCAGGGTCTTTCGATGAGAACCAAACTGCAATATGCGTATCCTCAGTGTATATCAAACCATGGCACCAAGTTTCAAAATAATCAGACCAAAAGTGTAGGAGGAGTTGATTTCACAAAAATGGGGCAGACAGATGGACGGACGGACCCATAACATAATCCCCCTTCGGTCTTCGCCCAAAGGGCTCACTGACCCCTTTGGGCTTCGACCGGCGAGGGATAAAAATTGCTGCTCCTGTATTCTATTGTGGTGGTGCCTTGCATGGCAGTAACCCCTCTGATTCTAGATGTGATTAACATTGTAGATGGGAGAAACGTAATTTTGTTCTACTGTACACGACTGGCTGTATGGATTGAATGACAATAAAGTTGGCTTCTTCTTTTTCTACTACTTAATTTTCACACTTTGCAAATTCATCCCACAGGCCGGTAACTTTGACACCCCTGGGATAAAGACGGACTTCTTCCAATCTGCAGACCATTCACCCGTTTTGAGATTCCTGCTGTAAAGTTGGAATAGTATTTTGATCAATGTCTCATGACTATAGAATGTATATTAACAATATGGACAACATGAGAACTATCCAAAACTGAAGCTTGCCCAACTTGGTCACCCTGTGGTTTATGGCTGCAATGAGTTAGGTTCCCCATTATTGTGTGAAAAACTTTTCCAAATCGAAAACAAACTGTTCCGTATATAATTTTTTTCCCAAAAAATATTTTCCCAAAATATGTTGTACTCCTAGATAAATCTTCTCATGCAGATATATGGACAGGTCTTCACTTTTTTTTTTTTTTTTTTTAATCCTTTCAGCTTTAATTATTTTGATTGTCAGAACTGAGTATGGTTATGACTGGCCAAGTTTGTATGTTTATCACACTTAAATGTTTCAGATCATCAAACAAATTTAAATATTAGACAAAGATAACAAGTAAAAACAAAATGCAGTTTTTAAATGAAGGTGTTTATTATTAAGAGAAAAAAAATCCAAACCTACATGGCCCTGTGTGAAAAAGTGATTGCCCCCTAAACCTAATAACTGGTTGGGCCACCCTTAGCAGCAACAACTGCAATCAAGCGTTTGCAATAACTGGCAATGAGTCTTTTACAGTGCTGTGGAGGAATTTTGGCCCACTCATCTTTGCAGAATTGTTGTAATTCTGTCACATTGGAGGGTTTTCGAGCATGAACCGCCTTTTTAAGGTCATGCCACAGCATCTCAATCGGATTCAGGTCAGGACTTTGACTAGGCCACTCCAAAGTCTTCATTTTGTTCTTCTTAAGCCATTCAGACGTGGACTTGCTGGTGTGTTTTGGATCATTGTCCTGCTGCAGAACCCAAGTTCAGCTTGAGGTCATGAACAGATGGCTGGACATTCTCCTTTAGAATTTTTTGTTAGACAACAGAATTCATGGTTTCATTAACCACAGCAAGTCTTCCAGGTCCTGAAAAAGTAAAACAGCCCTAGACCATCACACCACCACCATAATTTACTGTTGGTATGACGTTCCTTTTCTGAAATGCTTTGTTACTTTTATGCCACATGTAATGGGACACACACCTTCAAAAAAGTTCAAATTTTGTCTCGGCAGTCCAGAGTATTTTCCCAAAAGTTTTGGGGATCATCAAGATGTTTTCTGGCAAAACTGAGATGAGCCTTTATGTTCTTTTTGCTCAGCAGTGGTTTTCATCTTGGAACTCTGCCATGCAGGCTATTTTTGCCTCTTTTGTCTCTTTTTTATGGTGGAGTCATGAATACTGACCTTAATTGAGGCAAGTGAGGCCTGCAGTTCTTTGGATGTTGTTGTGGGGTCTTTTGTAACCTCTTGGATGAGTAGTTGCTGCGCTCTTGGGGTAATTTTGGTCGGCCAGCCACTCCTAGGAAGGTTCACCACTGTTCCATGTTTTTGCCATTTGTGAATAATGGCTCTCACCGTGGTTCGCTTGAGTCCCAAAGCTTTAGAAATAGCTTTATAACCTTTTCCAGACTGATAGATCTCAATTACTTTGTTTCTCATTTGTTCCCAAATTTCTTTGGATTGCAGCATGATGTCTAGCTTTTGAGGATCTTTTGGTGTACTTCACTTTGTCAGTCAGGTCCTATTTAAGTGATTTCTTGATCAAGAACGCGTGTGGCAGTAATCAGGCCTGGATGTGGCTAGAGAAATTGAACTCAGCTCTTCAAAGATGTGATAAACCACAGTTAATTTATATTTTAACCGGGGGGGGGGCACTTTTTACACACAGGGCCATGTAGGGTTGGATTTTTTTTCCCCCTTAATAATAAACACCTTCATTTAAAAACTGCATTTTGTGCTTACTTGTGTTATCTTTGTCTAATATTTTAATTTGATGATCTGAAACATTTAAGTGTGACAAACATACAAATAAAATGAGAAATCAGGAAGGGGCAAACACTTTTTCACACCACTGTATTTATGAACTGCTGCACAGACTGTAATGGGTGGCCTTATGGGCAGGAATTCAACATCGCAGTTCGACTTCATACTCATTACTGTGCAGACTCTGGCTGTAAATGACCCCACAAACATGAGATGGCAGCACCCTAAATCCAGGAAGCACAGCTTGACTTTTCTACAATAGAAGTTAGTGGTGGCATGCCATCCATATTTATATACACACATATTTATGGCTCCCACAGTTAATGTTTAGAAGGTTTTTTTTTTTTATCTAACAGGTTCTAGGCCTTCAATAATTGTAAAAGTCGAAAGTTGCTGTATGTCAAACCAAAGTCATTCTTGTGATAGAGAGTCACAAACCTAAAATAGATTTCTAACACTAACAGTTCCAAGTTCCTGTGGTTGGAAAAAAAATGCTTATTTCTCTGAGTCATAAGAGCTAAGAAAACCTTTTTTTATGGTGTGAAAACACTTGTTTTCACCAATGCACCTGGAGTGACTCAGGGAGAAATCATTTTCCCTGCTGAGGTGATGGATTTCAGTTTAGTCACCTATAGTCACATTGTGACAACAGAGCAGGTTTTCTGCTCCCATGTGCCTCTAACCCTGGATTTATACTGACTCCGGATGCAGTCCGTTGCAGATGCAGTACGGATGGAGCCTTTCGTCCATCCCTACCAACTCCATTTGTGTTTTGAAGCAGCATGGATAAGAACAGAGTTCGAAATACAAGATCACGTAAGAATTATACAAAATAACGCGAGCTCTCGAGAAAGACCCGAGAGTGACTGAGGACAAGTGATTCAGATCATGTGATAACAACAAGGAAGCATGATGTACTGGCTCTCCACCTGGATTTCTGTGCGCTAATAAGATGTAAGTACCCCGTTAATTTTAATTCTATGAAGTGTTTGTGTGTTATGTCAAAGTTTTTATCTTATCTGACACAGTGGTGGAGGAGTACACCTTTGAAAATAACGGATGATCCTTAAATCGTTTTTAAAGAACAAACAGCTATTAAATATTGCGAGATACCAGGGCATTTCCTTGTGGATTGGATCTGGCATCCGTCAAAAATAGACTCCCTATGTTTCATTTGCAAACCAAATCTGACAAGATGGATTCTTTCCACAGTGGTCCGGACCAGGTGGGGATTAGAAAATTGACGAGAATGCGAACTATTTACTGCAGAGACTGGATCGCACCCTGTAACGGACTGCATCCGCAGTCAGTGTAAATCCAGGGTAAGTCTTCATGTGTCCAAAATATTCTTTTTTTAAGTCAATGACCTTTGGTTTTTTCCATTATTATTGAAATAGCAACATATGGACTTATAGCAATAAAAGGTTTATAAAGAGATAGGTTGACAATCACATCAAATATGAACAGCACAGTATATTTTTCTGAACAAAATTAATTAAAACATAATAGGGAATGCAAAATAAAAATGTGCTATTTTAAACTTCTTCAAAATCAAATATTCTTTTACCACATCAGAAATAGCTTAAATGAAGTACTATCACAAATAGAGAAATGTATATAAAACCATATTGCATCAGAAATGGTGTAAAACAGAAGTATATAGCAGTTGGTCATATGGCAGTATTTTCAGAAAAACAAGACATACCTGAGTGGTAATACAGCAGGTATAGGGGACACCACAGGCTAGAGGACCAGGAGCTGAGCAGTTGTGGTACATGTTGACTTTCCAGTCTGTATAGTCTTTACCTCCACAACACTTAAACTGGCAGAGAAAAGGAACACAGCACCAATTAAAATGGGGGGAAAAAACAGAAACATCTGGGGAAAAATGAGAGTGATGGTAAAATGCATAATTTCTGCTCTGTTGGCATTAGAGGTGTAACGGTACATGTATTCATATTTGGATTTTTCAGTATGGCACCTTTGGTTCAGTGCAGAGGCATACCGAGGTTCCACCATGTTGAGTGACGGACATGAAGTGTAACTGCCTCGCGCTGTACATGTAAACAAACAGTGCAGCTTGCTGTGTTTCCTACTAGTGACTGTCATGACTGGCTGTACAGAGAAGCCAGAGCCTGAAGACCCTCACATGTCTCCTGTCTGGAAACACTTCAGCTTTCCGGTGAAATATGTGAATGGATAAAGGTAAGTGAATGAGACAAAAACAGCATCAGATATGCTTTTGGCAGTGTGTTGAACTTGTTAACTCATTTGAAACGGCACTACGCAAACGTGAAAATTCACTGCAGCATGGAAAAAAAAAAAAGAAAAAACTTAGCATGGTACAAGCGCAGCTTCCAGCGGTATTTAGACTCTCGGGGCTTTTCAAATCCAGCCAAAGTAATAACAAATGCCTTTGGTGTTTTTATAGCAGCAGATCTAAGGCCATATTCAGTTGTTGAGAACACCAGGTTTAAACACATGCTGAAGCTAACTGAGCCCCGGTATGAAGTTTCTTGTCGTGCCCTCTTCAGCCAGAAAATAATTCCATCCTTTTAAGAACAAGCTAAATCTGTTAATGTTGCACTTTAGGCCAGTGTTTTTCAACGGTGCCCTGGTATGTTCTTTCTTAATTGTCCAAAAAATTGCAAATAATTTGCTGTTGTTGTGCATGGGTGTCTTCAGAACCTATACACAACAATGACAAATTTGCAATTTTTTTTGACCAATTAACAAATGAAATTAGATAATTAATTTCTCATAGAAACCTGAACATACCAGAGCACCCTGGTTAAAAACACTGCTTCAGGCAATAAAGAATAAAAGAATAATTCTGACTATTCAACCTTCCATTGTTGCACTTGTCCACATCGTTCATTTGTTAAAAAAGAGAATTTATTTATTTTATTGTAAACATTTTATTTATTGGAGAATTGACTGCTGGCAATTTGCAGGGTTTTTTTTTGTCATAACTGTTCCTGCTTATACAAAAGACAACTAGTTTTATGTTTTGCATTTTGTTTCCTTACTGTACCGAAAATGAACCAAACAGTGACCTTAAAACCAAGGTATGTACTGAACCATGATTTTAGCATACCGTTACACCCCTAGTTGGCATAATAGCTAACATTTTGGAATGAAATGCTACCATCCAATTTCCATACTGCCCTGCATAGCAAAAGTGTTGGAGAGGCTTATCTACAAACAACTCGCATGCTTTCTGAATATACATAACATACTGTATGAGTCCCAATCTGGATTCTGTTCAGGTTACGGCTGTGAGACGGCAACTCTCAAAGTACTTAATGTTGTTAGCGCCCTGGACTCTAAGCAACGCTGTGCTGCCATCTTTATCGATCTGGCAAAAGTCTTCAACACTGGTGATCACACACAGCTTCTGGAACGCCAAAGCTCCATTGGTGTCATAAATAACACAATAGCCTGGTTTGATAGCTACTTGTCCGATTGTTCCCAGTGTGCAAACTCTGACAACCTATCGTCACAGCCCCCTGCTCATTTCTAAGGAAGTGCCACAAGGGTCCATCTTAGCTCCAGTGTTATTTTCAATCTACATAAATTACATAGATACACCTTAGTTCATCTTTATGCCGATGACAGTCCTGTATGCTACTGGCCCCTCTCCAGACATTGTCTTAGAAACGCTTCAAGAGAGCTCCCAGTCAATACAGATGGGTTTCTCTACCCTTGGTCTGACTATAAATACTACCAAGACCAAGGTCATGTGGTTTGGCCACAAATGTGCCACTCAAACCGGCACTATCCTGGCTGCTGATGGCCAAAATCTTGCAGGGTTTCCTCTATTAACATTTCTGTGTTGCCGCCCACCACGCTTGAAGTTATGCCGCCACTCTTAAGAGGAAATATAAATTTAAGAAAAAAATATGAAGGAATGACGTTCTGCAAGCGCACACACGAACAACACGTGTGACCATCATCTGTGCAAAATTCAGAAGCGCCCTGCCCGTGTGACTGCTCCAGTCGGCAGGCAGAGTGTCTCGCTAGCGTCACTGTCCTAGAGAAACATGAGCTTATTAAAGTGCTTTAAACAGAAAAAAGCAGAAGAGGTATGTAAGCAGTGGAGGCATTTATCATGGTTTTAATCCCCTGGTAACGGGAGCTTAGCTAATAGGAGCGGTTAGGAGTTTGAGTAGGTTCATTCTGCCTTCTTTTTAATTATTAGTTTTTTGTTTTTCTTATTTCAGACAAGAATAAAAAGGAGATGTTTCTACCTTTACCTTAGTTAATATTAATTAACTAATTTATGTTCATTATTATGTACCTGGCAAGTTAAGATGACTGAAATTCACGAAGTCAATGACGTTAATCCATCAGCAGCCTTCAGACAAACTAAACGTGCCAACATTTGGGATTTCAAAATAAGGGACGTTTTTCCTGCTGTCGGGGTGGTGAGGAGATTTCTAAAGAAAAAACCCCATAAATATATAGAAATACTATAACAGAAAAATTGCATCTTTGGTCATTTAAGTTAACTTATTTCATTAAATACAATTGTATTAATTTTTTTTCTTTGAAAATCAGAGTTAAATTATTGTTCTGTTCTGACTGCAAAATTATGGTCAAAAATGTAAATTGTTACAAGGAAAAAGTAAAAAAAAAAATACCAGTCTGTTTCAGATTTATTAAAAAACAAACAAACAGTAATTTTATTTTAAAAAAGACAAAAATTAGCCATAAAATAATCCACAAACTTATAATAAAGTCTCAAATGTACAAGAAAAGTCAATTTTACAAGAGAAAATTACAAATTTGAGGAACATGGTTTCAAATTTAGATAAATTTACAGAGAAAAGTAGAAAACTATAAGAAAGTTGTTGTAAATTTTGAAGAAAAACCTCAAACTTTCAAGAATGAAGTCATTATTCAAGTTTTTAAGTGGGTGCTCTTTGTACCCTTAACTAGAAATTTTTGGTTGTCTACTTTTAATTATTAATTTCAAAGCACTGTTTTTACATGAGTACAATTTTTGGCTACTATACCCGCCTCTGATCATATAATTTAAGTATGCATGAGTAAATTACTATTATGAATGTTTTTTTTCCTTCCCTACTCTTGCAATGGAAAAAAGAAACACTAGAACAAAAATATAAAAAACCCCACATATTTTTGTAATTTATTTAAACCATGACAAAAAAAAAATCCTGCAGGACAAAACATGACACTTGATATTTTCTAACCTGTTTGTATACCACCATAGACACAGAGAGAACCTGAATTAGACAGGGCTCAGAGAGGGCAAGATGAGACAGAAGAGAGGAGCCAAGGAGAGGAAAGTGTTTAGGCAGAGGATCCAGGAGAGTTGAGAGCAGAGGAAGGAGAAAAAGATGACACCAGTAAAAAGTCCAAATACAGGACGTCTGGGTGGGACCCCAACTGGCCCAGTATTCCAACATTCAAGCCTTGGTTGTACAATACTTCAAATGGTAAGTTCCATATGCAAAGTTACTGTGCAAAATGAAAAAAGGAAATAAATAGTATAAAATTAACATAGTCCAGTTAGAATAGTGTCCTGTGTTTTCTGCTCCCCCCCAGAAAAATCTGTTGCCACCACGCCAAGGTCTTGAAGCCAGAAGAAACACTCATCTTGAGGAGGTCTCCTCCTATAAATACCTCGGAGTCTGGATTGACAGCAACCTGTCCTTCACAGAGCACCTGACCAAACTGGTCTAAAGTGAAAGCCAAACTTAGCTTCCTTCACAGAAACCGTTCCTCATTCACTGCATCTGCTACGCATACCCTGGTTAGGACGACAGTTCTACCACTATTTGACTATGGAGATGTAATGTACCGCTTTGCCTGCAAGGGAGCACTTGAGCCGCTAAATGTCTTATATCACTCTGCCATTCGTTCTGCCACCAATGCCCCCTACAGGACACATCACAGAGCTCTATTATCTGGTAAACTGGCCCTCCATGGAAATCAGGTAACATACATTGGCTGATGCTTGTGTACAAAAAACCCTTTTAGGCCTCACCCCCTCTACCTGACACTCGCTCAGCCTCACTCCTCCCATTAAGCCTGCTTCATGTTACACCTCTGCTGTCCACGCACGTGTAACCGGAAACCTAGTGTGATGGAATTTATGTCATGGTCTCCACT
The DNA here is from genome assembly GCA_020510985.1 of Pholidichthys leucotaenia. Classification (NCBI taxonomy): domain Eukaryota; kingdom Metazoa; phylum Chordata; class Actinopteri; order Cichliformes; family Pholidichthyidae; genus Pholidichthys; species Pholidichthys leucotaenia. The sequence goes on along the minus strand of CM035837.1, from coordinate 343,642,022 downwards.
CCGCCAGTGTCCGCAGTGCTCGACCGCATGCAGCCCAAATTTTGTGACCGTGCCGCCTGCCCACGACCTGAACACGTTGAAAAGCACATGCACAAGACTGAGCGTCCCGTTCACAAGGTGGCAATATCGACACAGCATACATCAGTAGATGAAGAAGACAACGAGGAGGTGGAAAACGAGAATAAAAACATACATGAATCATACATACATACTTTCTTTCACAGCGACATTAGCATCTTCGTGGAAAAGGAGTGAAAACCGGTAAGTCAAACAGCAGAAATGGACTCTATTGATTCCGCCATTGTTACGTAGTGTCCATAGAATTCACCAAGTGCATGCTGGGTAGGGTAGGAACCGTTCGCTGAGATCACGTAAAAGCTGGAGACATCGTCACAAAGCAGACATGGCGAAGTCTTGCTGTGTTTTAAACTGTAATAGTCGTTCTCACAACCGCCGTGGAGAAAAGATAAACCACGGAATAGGCTTTTTTCGTTTTCCAGCATGGAAGAAGAACAGCACAGCTCACGTTTCGGATGTAACTAAGAGGCGACGCCTGGCCTGGATTGCAGCAGTCAGAAGACCCGACATAACTTTCAAACACGCACCTGTATGGATGTTGGTGTGCTCAAAGCATTTTCATAAAGGTACGTTATGATTTATTGTGTATGTCTGTTGTTAAAATTTGCTTGTGTTGTGGTTAAGACTTGCCTGGTCATCGCCTTTACCCTACGTCAGCAGTGCTAAGCTAAGCAGAGCTAAGCTAAAGAAAGACTCCGATATCCTACTAGCTAGAAAAAGTTACCACTCACACACCTGTGTGAGCGGGTTTAATTTGTTCTACACCAAAGTATTTTCTTACCGTTTCCTTTGCTTTAACAGCAGACCAGCTTATGAAATGCTAGACTGTGATCCTGACTGGGCACCTTCTCTAAACCTTGGGCATGCAGAGCTTCCAGCTGCCACTCCTGACAGGTTTAATCACTTATGCAGACGGACAAGATTATGACAAAAAGAATCAGCAGGGCATGCAAGAGACCCCCCAGCACAGACCCCCAACATCACTGGCCCTGTGACTGAGATGGATAATGTAGCTCCTTCAGGTAGTCTTTTTTTTTTATTATTTTACCTATGTTTTTCTTTCTAAAATGTGTCTTGGGATTCCTTTTGATTACAAAATATATTAACTACAGTTGTTTATTGTCCTGATCAGCAGCAGATGACACCACACCTCTGGCTGAGATGGAGAAGACATCTGATGAAGCAGCACAGATCTGTCAGGCTGATGATGCTCCAGAGGAAAATGCACAAGAGCTACAGAACTGCAGCATGTGTCACCTTAGGCTTAAAGAAATTTTACTCTTGCAAGAGGAGAACAAAGTTAAAGGGAGAGCTCTCCAGAAAGACCCTGGATGAGAATTTCCTCAAAGATAATGACTCAAAGGTGAAATACTACACTGGGCTTCCATCTTTCAGTTTAATGGCTCTGCTGATGCAATTTTTTCCCAGCCTACCAAAGACAGAAAAAATTCCCAATTTCAAATTCTCCTTTTAACTATGATGCGTTTGCGGATTAATTTGCCTCTTGAACATATTGCACACCTTTTTGACATAAGCAGACAAACCGCATCCATCCTGTTCTGCGACACCATAAATGTGCTCCATGCACACCTCAGCCCTTTGGTGTCCTGCCCAAAGAGACATAGTTTGCAGGCTAGCATGCCACATCAGTACATTGAAATGTTTGGCAATAAGGTCATAGTTTTTATTGACTGCTTTGAACTTTTTAGTTTTAGAATGTAGGCACTGACATGTTTTTGGTGTGGTTTAGCCATTTTGTCATCATGTCTTTAACTGTGTCAATAATATTGAAGCAGTTAAAGCAGCAATTCAATTTTTCTTATTGCTCAAACATTTTGCTTTCTTTCCTCTTTTTATATATGTAAATCACACTGAGTTGCCCTTGTGTATGAAATGTGCTATATAAATACACTTGCTTGCTTTGTAACAATTTTTGGAATAAAGTACACGATGGCTTACAAACTCCAGCTCTTTATTCCAAAGATGCAAAACTGTAACCATAACCATGACACAATACAAGAATATAAATTGACATGCATGATCGACATGTATCATTGTTCTACCATGTTATAGCGCATAACTGTCTCATGTTACAGCACTACTCTAATGTGCACATTGCAAAACCATGGCTGCTGTGGGGTTGGTGCTTCAGAGTCCCACACATCCTAAATGGAACCACTGAATTTCACAGTTTTGGTTATCACAGGCAACCATGTCACCCAGCTCTTCTGGCTGCCTGCAAGTCCACCACACTTCTGCTGTGTTCTGTGCCTGTCTTCTGGGATTGTGTGTGGGACCTGGCTGTAATGCAGTTAGACGTCGTCTTTTGGGCTTCTGGGTGGGTTTATCAGCTGCAGCTTTCCTCTTTTGTGTTGTGGGGTCAGAGTCAGTAAAGTGACGGGCAACAAGCTCAGGTAGGAAAACTTTATAAAAAAAGTTCTGGGCCACTGGTAAAAGTGTTTGCTCCCACAGGTCAGAATCTGGTGTGACGCGTACAACAACACAACTTTTTGTGGTCCACACAACAAAGTCACAGAAATGTGAGCCTGTCACAAAAATTTGCATTTGTACCTGCTTGTAGTACTTGTGACCGCTTGAGTTCTAGTCTCCCATCAGAGAGTTTCAGGTAAAAATCATTGTCTGCACAGGCCTGCAGGATGTTGTTGTTGCAGTGCTTATATGGGATTTTATTTCCACACAGCCTTTTTCACAACAGGTGCAGGACAATTTATGGCATGCACTTATTTTATTTAGTAAATAAACACTTGTAATCAAGCCAAGAAATTAAAAAAAAAACACCTTTGTGAGCACAACTGTCTTCAAGTCTACCTTGTACATCTACAAGTCCTGCACCCATCCGTCTGTGAACTGCACTTCTGCTTGCTTCAAAGACCTAAAGTTACTAAAAACTTCATGTGTGTGTGGAGTTATGCTTACAGTCATATAATTATAAATGAAGGCATGGTTGAAGTTTGGCAGAATGTTTACATCCGAACTCCATGTGATATGTTGGTAGGGATCTAGTCCATTAACCCCTTCAAGCTTCGCCAAATAGCGTACCTTTGCAGTCCCATTCAATTTGGCGGAGTATGGTCCCTTTAAATTTTCCTTCATGGTCCATTTTGTGATTTATTTTTTTTTTTTCCGTTCATTCACAAGAAATGCCGAGGTGCTGTGTGATTGCAGTCCGTTTACGATCGCTGTTCCTACCCCGCCCAGAATGCATTACGCGTTTGTCACGTGGGCTGGTGAGGTCAATATTTGAAGAGAAACTTTGTGAAGAAGTTCGCCGTTTCTTCGTTGGTGGAAATCCTGGTGCGTCAGCGCCTTGGCGCTACCAATCGGGTGGGAGTGAAACTACAAATGATGGTTGTGCCCATGCATCAACCGTTTGGCCTGGGTAGATGAAAAAAGTGAGCATGAGCAGCGCAACGTGCATGCCAGGCATGTCCAAAGTGTACATAAACCACAGCAGACTAGAGGGAAATAGAGTATGAGGCAGGCTTTAAAGACCACTAAAGTCCACTCCTCCTTGGGCTGCTCTGTGGCGGTTTGGTGTAACCCCCACAACAGACTGGACAGACACAGCGCTCGGCTAGAGCAATTAACAGAACAGTGAAATGTGTGTATTAATGTCTACAGGCAGCCCCGCTCTTTCTGGCTCTCTACTGTGATGTTAATGTCACCTTTCATGCATTGTGTTCATGCGTCCTGTCCTTACTGTGACCTAGAGACTGAGATCAATATGTAGATGTGCCTTGTAACCTCTTTGTCTTGCAGCTGGAGCAAAGGCCAGCAATCTGCCTATTGTGATGTATGTCTCTCAAATGCAAATGTCTCATGCCTGTTCTGCAATCTCTTTGATCATACCCACTGCTGGGGAATGCTCTTTTATGTATTGTTGTAGTTGGGTATATATACTGCACTGTAACCCATGCTCACTCTCTCATTCACTCACTCTTCAGCTGCCGCTGCAGACACATTGTGTCTCTCTGCTGAGAGCACTCTGGGCTCGCTCCCGGCACACATGCATGGCGGGAGCGGAGCCCGTGAAGGCGGTATGATTCAATAAACTCCACTTAAAACCTTCACCAACGCCGCTTCATTTCATTGCCGCTTTAGCTCCTCCTTTCAGTTTGCAGCAGCTGATAGCTAGAATAAATTACAAAAAGCTCAAAAAATGGATAGCCTCATCCCCATCCTTTAGGGCCACCATAACAAACTCCTTAAAACATACCTGTGTTTCTTCTGATGTACACCGCAAGATAATTATATTCAGCCTGCCCTCCCTACTGTCTTAACAGCCATATTTTACGGTTGATATTTCTACATTCTTTCTGCCATATGGTTTTAATAATGTCTGCTTATGTTGCTTACTGCATTTGTCTATTGTCCTCACTCCCGACTCTTTGTCTTGCATTTTTATGCTTGTTGTTATATACAGCTATGTTCTCCCTGTATGGTTTACTCGGGCTGTCTACTGTTACTTGTGTGTCTTGTGTGTATGTGTTTTTAAGTTTCTCCCTTTCCCCCTTCCCTTAGGAGGTCATTGCCTCCTACCAAGCTGTTGCCTTTGGATAATTGTGCACATGTCAAAATGATTTAGTCCATTCAAACATGTGACACATGGAAACACACGTCCTAATCGGATCAACTTTTTCAGGATCCATGTAAACAGTAAAGTTCTAATCTGAATTGTAATCAGATTGAAGAAATTTTGCCCATGTAACCGTGGCTAATGTCCCAGAGTCTGGAGAAAGAGTGAAGAGGCACAGAATCTAAGTTGCTTGATGTTTAGTGTGAAGTTTCCACAGTCAGTGATGATTTGAGGAACGATTTCATCTGATGGTGTTGGTCCACTGTGTTTTATCAAGACCAAAGTCAGCGCAGTCGTCTACCAGGAAATTTTAGAGTACTTCACGCTTCCCCCTGGTGACAAGCTTTATGGAGAAGCTGATTTCATTTTCCAGCAGGACTTGGCAGCCCCCCCCCCCACCCACCCACCCACCCACACACACACACACACACACACACTGCCAAAAGTATCAAAACCTGGTTTAATGACCAGGGCATCACTGTGTTTGATTGGCCAGCAAACTCTTCTGACCTAAACACCATAGAGAATCTATGGAGTATTGTCAAGAGGAAGATGAGAGACATCAGACCCAACAATGCAGACGAGCTGAAGGCCACTATCAAAGCAACCTGGACCTTCAGTGTATTTCTCAGGTTCGGCTTTATTGCAGAACACAATCATCCAACATTCTCAAAAGCAAGAAGAGGCAGAATAATATTACAGCACACTCTTATACCTCCGGGGGATTAAGAACTCAAGTCACATGGTGCTTCTGCAAACATTCAATCACAATGCAAGTCTCTGAAGATTCACCATTGTCTCTTATTCTCTGGTGTTCCGGGAAACCCCCCAGGGCCTCCTCTGAGACAAGGGCCCGACTTCACACCTCCTCGCCATCTCCTGTCGGCCCCCGTCGATCCAGACACTTGTTCCTCCAGACGTGAAGCCCCAATCCACATAAGCCATACATTTGTGGGAGATATGAACCAGACATATGTGCCACACTCTTGTGGGAAATATGAACCAAACATATGTGCCACATGACCCCCCCCCCCCCAAACGTCTGCATGGGACAAACATACTCATAAATGCATAACATAAAAGACATCACCACATAACCAACAATCAATCTAACTAACTAACTAACTAACCTGCACTTATATAGCGCTTTTCTAGTCACAAAGACCACTCAAAGCGCTTTCATTAATACTAACCCTCTATTCTAAGGGCCTATAGGAAACAGATATCTAGGGACAATTTAGAACAGCCAATTAACCTAACATGCATGTCTTTACCTAGGGCCACTTTAGAGTCCAATCCCCCAATCTCTTAGGTCTTAGCTTCTTGCCGAATCTGCTGTAGGCCGGCTTCGCTGCGTCTGCAGCGTCTCCTCGCACCTGGGGATTAGATTTGTTAGCACATCTCTGTGGGAGCTCTGGAGCATGCCTTCTCGGTGGCCTGCCCCGGCGGGGGGCTTTCGCCAACTGCACGCATTCATCAGCCAGGACAAAAGCGGGCTTGAGTCTGTTTATGCAAATTAGCTCCCTTCTGCCCCCCAAATCTAGCAAAAAATGCTTCTCATTTTTTTCCAGCACCCTGAACGGTCCATCGTATGGCGGTCTCAGTCCTGGGCGTTGTGCATCATGTCTAACAAAAACAAACTCTGCGTTTTTCAAGGCCTCTGGCACAAAAACGCGTGGAAAACTGTGATGCACTGGGCCAGGCAGCGTGTTTGATCCTGTGCCGCTCTGCAACAGCTGAGCGGGGGGGCAATTGGGCGCAGGATTTTCCGGGAGAAATTCCCCCGGCAAACGGAGAGGTTGTGTGAACACTAACTCCGCTGGGGAGGCTTGCAAATCCTCCTTAGGTGCAGAATGCAACCCCAATAAAACCCATGGCAGTTTGTCCACCCAATTTGTATCCGTGAGCGATGCTCTGAGGGCTGCTTTCAATGACCTATGAAAGCGTTCACATAAACCGATGGCCTGCGGGTTATACGCGGTAGTGCGGTGTACCTTCACCCCTAAGCTGCGGGCCATAGACGACCAGTTCGGAAACAAATTGAGGGCCTCTGTCTGACGTTATATCCGACAGAACTCCAAAACGCGCGACCCAAGCTGTTAAAAACGCGCGCGCAACCTTTTCCGCCGTTGTTGACGCCAGAGGTACTGCTTCTGGCCAACGTGTGGTGCGGTCCACCATCGTCAAAAGGTGTGTGTGCCCTTGAGACGAGGGAAGCGGGCCCACCAGATCAACATGCACGTGATCGAACCGCTTAGCCGGGATGTGAAAAGGCTCCAAAGGGGCCCTCGTGTGCTTATGTATCTTAGCCCTCTGGCACGCTACACAAGCCGCTGCCCATTCCTTGACCTGTTTGCGCAACCCCGGCCAGACAAATTTCTCCCCCACCATCTTGACCAAAGCGCGTACCCCCGGGTGCGCCAGCGAATGGACCGAGTCAAAAACGCAGCGGCGCCATGAGGCTGGAACCACGGGACGAGGCCGACCTGTGGAGACATCGCATATTAAGGGGGGCATACCTATTTGCTGCACCCTGTGCTCCAGCCTTAACCCTGTTGGTCCAGACTGGAGCACGTGCACATCCGCCAACCTGCTCCGCAGCCATGTCTGCATAATCCAAACCTACGTGGACCGGAGCTGCGCGCTCTCCCGCGTCACTGCCCTGGCCCACAGCCACCGAGTCTGCCCCCACGTGGCCTGGCGTTGCCACAGCACGTGAGAGACAGTCCGCCACTACATTGTGTTTGCCTGCAACATGCTGGATATCGGTGGTGAACTCCGATATTGCGGCTAGCTGTCTTTGTTGTCGGCCTGACCAAGGTTCTGAGATCTTGGCCATCGCAAAAGTTAACGGTTTGTGGTCCACGAAAGCGGTGAAACGCCGCCCTTCCAGCCAGAACTGGAAATGGCGGATGGCCAAGTGTAGGGCTAAAAGCTCTCTGTCAAACGCGCTGTATTTACGCTCGTTATCGCGCAGGGATTTGCTAAAGAACACGAGAGGCTGCCAGGTCCCTGCCACACACTGTTCAATGACTGCCCCCACTGCTAGGTCCGAAGCGTCGGTGGTGAGCGCCAAACGGGCTGTTGGAACTGGGTGCGCTAACAAAACGGCGCTTGCAAGGGCTGATTTGACCTGGGAGAAAGCGCGCTCCCGCTCCGGAGACCATTCGACCTTATTAGTGGGTTTTTGTTTTTTTAGTGCCGCGTACAGTGGCTGCATAAGCCGCGCTGCGCTCGGAAGAAACCGGTTGTAAAAATTAACCATTCCTAGAAACTCCTGCAGGGCTTTTATTGTTTGAGGTCGGGGGAAATCTGTTATCGTGCGCACTTTCTCAGGCAGGGGAACCACTCCCTGTGGTGAAACGCGGTGCCCCAAAAAATCGATTTGCGCCACCCCGAACTGGCACTTCGCTGGGTTAATTATCAACCCGTGCTCTGCCAGTCTCCGAAAAACCGCTGTGAGGTGGGTTTCATGTTCGTCCTCGGACGTGCTGGCTACCAATATGTCGTCTAAATAGACGAACACGAAAGGCAGGTCGCGTAAAACAGCATCCATCATGCGTTGGAAAGTTTGCGCGGCGCCCTTTAACCCAAACGGCATGCGCAAAAACTCAAAAAGCCCAAACGGAGTTATTACCGCGGTTTTGGGAATATCCTGCACGTGCACGGGGACTTGGTGGTAGCCGCACACCAAGTCTATTTTAGAAAAAATGCGCCCCCCCGCCAAATGAACTGAGAAATCCTGGATGTGCGGAATCGGGTAGCGGTCGTGTGCTGAGACGTTGTTCAACCTGCGGAAATCGCCACAAGGTCGCCACGAGCCATCAGCCTTTGGGACCATGTGTAACGGGGAAGCCCAGGGGCTGTTCGAGCGTCTAATTATGCCCAGTTTTTCCAGGTTGGCAAATTCCTCGCGTGCTATTGCCAGTTTAGCTGAGTCCAAGCACCGGGCTTTTGCAAAAACGGGCGGCCCAGTGGTGGTGATAAAATGCTCCACCCCGTGTTTGGCCACTGTCGCCGAAAACTTTGGAACTGTAAGTGCTGGAAAGTGAGTGAGCAGAGCATGAAACTTACCACCCGCAGCTGTGACGTTGGCGTGTGCAGTCGGCGGAGCCACCCGAGCTGTGCAGGGAATAGAATGGAAAGAAAGTGCATTAACCAGACGTCTATTAGCAAGATCAACCATTAAACCATGTGAGCACAAAAAATCAGCCCCTAACATGTTAAAACTGACTGCTGCTACAATAAAGGTTCACTCGAATGAACGGCCCTGTAAGGACAGACGCACGGTCTTCTCACCGAAGGTCTTAATCGCTGAGCCATTCGCTGCTGATACTGACACCCAGGGAGCCTTGGACGGCATCAGCTGTTCCACGTAGGTAGGCGTGACGAAACTCAGCTGGGAGCCCGTGTCCACGAGGAATTGTTTCCCCGAGTGTGTATCTGTCAGGTAAAGCAGCTTATTTTCTTCTCCGAGGGATGCAGCTGCTACCGGCCCCCCGGTCTTGGCGTTTCCCTGACACTTGAAGCGGCACGGTGGGAGACATCTGTGCGCCCTCTCCGCAAAACGGCGGTGGTAGAAACACAGGCCGTCTTCCGCTCCACGTCGCCTGACGCCTGTCGCCGCCGCCGTCGGTTCGTCTGGCGCCACCACCTCTGGCTCCAAACCATCTCCGGGCGTCGTCCTCTGCTCAGCTGCCGCGGCCGAAACCGTGCTCCGCTTGTGGGCGTCGACGAGTTGCTGCGCCTCCTTGCCGAGGCCACGGTAGTCCCGCTTGGCCAATCGGGGTGAGTCTGCCAAGGTCACTCTCACTGCTGGCGGCAGCGTCCGGAGGAAAAGGTGGGCGAAGATAAATTCGCCATCCTCGGAGTCTTTCAGTCTCAGCATCTTCACCATCAGGTCTGCCGGTCTGTCGTTCTCCGACTCCGTCAACTCTAGGAGCCCCTCTGCTCGCTGTTGCACCGAGGGGGTGAAATGGCTGATCAGCGCCTCTTTCAATGCGCCGTACTTGTCGGTGTCCGGTGGGTGGTTAACCAGATCTTCCACCCTCTGGACCGTGTGACTGTCCAGCTTCGCCACCACATGGTAGAACCTCGTTTCACCCTTTGAGATTCTCCGGAGGTTGAACTGTGCCTCGACCGCGCTAAACCAGGAGCGCGGGCTGTGCTGCCAGAAATCGGGCAGCTGGAGCGTGGAGGCAGCCATCAGGCTGGCCTCTGATGAGCTCCGCTCGGGAGAATTCTCCCTGCTCATTCTTTGTCGTGGGTCACCAGTGTGGAAGATGTGTTCAATGACGAGACATGAGTGTATTTCTCAGGTTCGGCTTTATTGCAGAACACAATCATCCAACATTCTCAAAAGCAAGAAGAGGCAGAATAATATTACAGCACACTCTTATACCTCTGGGGGATTAAGAACTCAAGTCACATGGTGCTTCTGCAAACATTCAATCACAATGCAAGTCTCTGAAGATTCACCATTGTCTCTTATTCTCTGGTGTTCCGGGAAACCCCCCAGGGCCTCCTCTGAGACAAGGGCCCGAATTCACACCTCCTCGCCATCTCCTGTCGGCCCCCGTCGATCCAGACACTTGTTCCTCCAGACGTGAAGCCCCAATCCACATAAGCCATACATTTGTGGGAGATATGAACCAGACATATGTGCCACACTCTTGTGGGAAATATGAACCAAACATATGTGCCACAATGGGTTCATCTGTAGCCCAAGAACCATTTCTGTTGAAAATTTCATCCAAATCCATCCAGTAATTTTGGAGTATTGTTGCTAAAACTCTGAGAAGATAAGAGCCTTGGTGGGTTTGTCTGTAGGCCAAGAACCACCTCTGGTGAAAATTTCATCCCAATTCATTCAGTAGTTTTGGAGTATTGTTGCTAACACTGTGTGAGAAGATAAGAGCATTGGCGGAGGTATGCATTCTCGAATCCTCACCAAAATGTCATGGGTTCCTCTTGAGCCCAAGAAGCACCTCTGGTGAAAATTTCATCCAAATGCATTCAGTAATTTTGGAGTACTGTTGGTAACACTCTGTGAGAAAATAAGAGCCTTGGTGGAGATAGGCATTCTCAGATCATCCCCAAAATATAATGGGTTCTTCTGAAGCCCAAGAACCACCTCTTGTGAAAATTTCATCCAAACCCATCCAGTAATTTTTGTGTAATCCTGCTGCATAAATACAAACAAAGCCTTGGTGGAGGTATGCACTCAAAGATCACCACCAAAATCTAATCATCTGTTCCCCATGCCATTGTACACCTCTCCTGAAAATTTCATCAAAATCTGTTCATAACTTTTTGAGTTATGTTGGTAACAGAGAAACAAACCAACCAACAAATCAACCAACCAACGCTACCAAAAACATTACCTCCTCCCTTGGCAGAGGTAATAAAAAGCAAAAACCATCAGCCAAAAGTATGAATTTTTACTTTCTGTACAGAGCAGCTGCCTCAGTAAACAGCTTCAGAGAAAAAAAAAAAAAGTCAAAATATAAGCTAAGTTTGATAGTCCATTACTGGGGAAAAAAATATCATATTGAGAGGGAGAACGTGAGGTAGAAAGCAAATGACAAGGGATAAAGAGGGAAGAGGAATAAATGAATAAATATGAGGCTGCTTTTTGCCAGGCGGTGTGATCAGTATGCCGATATGATGCCAGTGTGCCAATGCACTCTTCCCGCCAGTGAGAAACCACACAGCTGTTTCTCCAGCAGCAGGTCAAGACCCACACAAAAGGTCATAGGAAGGCAAAAGAATTATCATGCGATAAACACCTGCAGTTTAACTTAATATACAAAAACAACACAACTTTCCTCTGAGCTCTCAGTATAGTAAATGTAACTGTACAGCAATCCAGCAGAACTGCAGTAAATCCCATCGCTGGGAAGATGAATGCTGTATTCTGTTGATTATCCAGCCTCATTACCTTAGCTGTGAAGCATCATTCTTTCAAAAGCATCTCTCCATCTCCTCAGACGATAAAAGATATCCTGTTTGCAGTGACATTAAAGAATAATGGTTGGATTATGAAACAAAGCTTATACTGGTGGTATGGTAAAATATAAAAGTGAGTAGGCATGAGTCTGCAGCAAGGAGTCAACAGGAATTTCTCTGCAGGTCTTTTACTGGTTTTTTCTCCAACATACACAAGTTTTGTTGCTATTTCTAGAAATATCATTGCGTACAATAGTAAAATACATTTTTACAATTTCATGACAAACACAGATTTGCTTTCATATACTGGAGCAGTAGCATAGCGATCCCCCAATATTAGAGAAGGTGAATACTGCTCCATTTAATGTTTGAATTTTTTTTTTTTATTACCCAAATCATTTGTGTCAATTTGTCTGCATTCTAATTCAAGAACTGATGAAGCTTTGGTCATCAAATTTCATTCACAGGTTGGCACTGGGATTAGCATTTGTGCCTATAATTTTGGGGTTAAAGGTGATGGAGATAACACTGTTACCTCCTGGTAAGCAGGTATCACACTCACTCTTTCCCCACAATAATACTGTACTAGATGCCAGGTTAGCACAGCAATAAAGTCGTGGGATCGATCCCACCCCTGGCCAGCGGTGACCCTTCTCTGAGGGGTTTGCATGTTCTCCCCATGCTTGTCATGTTTGTGTGGGTTTTTGCCAGGTACTCTGGTTTCCTCCCACAGTCCAAAGACATGCATATTAGGTTAACTGGCATTAATTGGAGATAAACTGTCCTTAGGTATGAATGTGAGAGCAAATGGTTGTTTGCCTCTCTGTGATGGATTGGTGAGCTGTCCAGGATGCACCCTACCTCTTGCTCAAAGACACCTTGATAGGATCCAGACCCTCCATGACCCATAAAGGATTAAGCGTTTTAAGATGAATGAATGAATGGTTGAGACAACTATCCAAAGCCTGAACATTTGTTTTTAGACTCAACCATTTTTCCCGGGGCATGTGTGGGTCCACTTTGCAGAGGTGTGCCTGTGGGGGCCTACATCCCTGGCGTGAGCTGGTCCCTAGCTGGGGGTGTGCATGCACGCACGCACGCACGCGCACACACACACACACACACACACACACACACACACACGTCTATCTGTTCTTTTTCAGGTGCAGATATCAGGCTTGTGCTGAGATCTTCTCAGAAGCAGCAAGTGTTTGTGTTTTCTCCATTTGTTTTTTCTACACAACGCAACCCCTGAACTTCGTGTTAAATGACAACATGTGATATCAACCTAGTCATGCTATTGGCTTTGACATCCTTAATGGCCACCATAGTATGCAAATTATTTTTGATTGTTTTGTACTTATTATTTCACAACTATATTTTTTCAAGAAAATATAGACTGATACTGCATCTTTCTGAAAGGTTTGTGGATGTATTTTAAAAAAAAAGGTTTTCATGAAAATGAAGTCCATATGATCTTTCAAAGGTCACAGCTCAAGGTCAAGTTGATAAAAGCTCAAAATCAGAAAAACAGCCCCAAAGCATGATGGTGCCACCACCATGCTTCACTGTAGGAATGGTGTTCTTTTGGTGATGAGCAGTGTTGTGTTTGCGCCAAATACACCTTTTGAAATTATGGCCAAAAGGTTCAACCTTGGTTTCATTGGACCATAACACACTTTCCCACACGCGCTTGGGAGATTTCAAATGTGTTTTTGCAAAATGTAGCCAGGCTTGGATGTTTTTCTTCATAAGATAACACTTCCATCTTGCCACCCTACCCCATAGCCCAGACATATGAAGAAGACAGGAGATTGTTATCACATGTACTAAACAGCCAGTACTTGCCAGAAATTCCTGCAGCTCCTTCAATGTTGCTGTTGGCCTCTTGGCAGCCTCCCTGACCAGTTTCTTCTAATCTTTTCATCAATTTTGGAGGGACGACCAGTTCTTGGTAATGTCACTGTTGTGTCATATTTTCTCCACTTGATGACCGTCTTCACTGTGTTCCATAGTATATTTAATGCCTTGGAAAATCTTTTGTACCCTTCTCCTGACTGATATGTTTGAACAATGCTTTGGAAGCTCTCTGCGGACCATGGCTTGTGCTGTAAGATGTGACTACAAAAATGTCAGGAAAAGCCTAATAGAACAGCTGAACTTTATTTGGGGTTAATCAGATGCACTTTAAATGGTGGCAAGTGTGTGCTGACTCCCATTTAACATGAGTTTGAATGTGATTGGTTAATTCACAACACAGCCACATCCCCAGTTATATCATCCATCCATTCATTTTCAACCGCTTTTCCCGAGGTCCAAGTCGGGGAGGCAGCAGCTCAAATAGAGAAGCCCAGACTTCCCTCTCCCCGGCCACATGCTCCAGCTCTTCAGAGAGGATACCAAGACGTTCCCAGACCAGCTGGGAGACATAGTCTCTTCAGCATGTCCTGGGTCTGCCCCGGGGTCTCCTCCCAGTGGGACGTGCTCAAAACACCTCAAGTGAGAGGCATCTAGGAGGCATCCTGATCAGATACCCAAACCACCTCAACTGGCTCCTTTCAATATGGAGGAACCACTGCTCCTCCCTCAATTATAACAGTGTGTGCATATTTATGCAACCAAGTTGTTGTAAGTTTTTTATTTTTCCCCTGAAAAGATCTGCTTGTTTTTCAATTGGGTTGTACAGGTTATAGGTCCCATTAATGGTGGAAAAAGTTTTGAAATGATTTATCTTGGTTTCATTTTTTTAACATCACAAAAACCTGGCATTTGAACAGGGGTGTGTAGACTTTTTATATCCACTGTATGTTTTGGGGTTAAGGTCACAAGTTCCCACACACTAACTCAAGAATAAATCAAGTCAGGGTCAGCAAACTTGGGGTATAGGTCAACCTTGGGGCCTTCACCTGCAGTTATGGTTTTTTTAAGCAGTCAAAGGTCAAGGCCACAGAGTCATGAGTTGGAAAGCCAATCTGGTCATAAAGTACAGTATGTCATGATATATCCTTGCATTAAGTATGTCTGCTAATATTTTATGAAAGATAAAGACATGGGAACTACTCAGAGCTGTTGCTGTAGAATGCAGAGGAGAGACCTGAGTCAGTATCACTGTTGAGTGGAACTCTAGTTATTTCAGCAATGAACCACAGTGAGTCAATCATGACTCAAGTGCAGCTTCAGAGACTAACTGAATGGGTGCTCACCCTGTGTGGGCTGAGAGACTGAATTCAATAACAAAGCAACCAAATGATAACATTATGACTAAAAGTTCAGTGTTTTCTTCAACTTTTCAGCTCAGTTCCACCTTAAAATGGTGGAACTTACTTGTATTTATACATTTACTTACAAGTCTTGTCAGTGAAGATGTATTTAAATATTTGATGTATTTCTATATCTCCATTTAAGATAAAGGGTGCTTTCACACCTAAATTTGTTTAATTTGGTCCGAATCAGTTGACAAGTTTGTTACTTTGTATCATTTTTTTTTTCTCTTGGTTTGGTCCCCTTTCACACAAGCATAAATTCAAGCAGACCAAACTGCATCACGTTAAATCCCACGAGACTTACGTCAGAACGTTCTCTGTTCTTATTGGTCAGATTTTTTTTGCTGCGAGAACAGGAAAGGTAAATACAGGAAGTAGGATGACTACTGTGTATTTATGCATTTCTGGGGAGAAAATAATACAAACTGTAGCATAATCTATGAGGTGGGGGGTCATCGTCCTGGTTATCGTTTATTACATACGTCAGGGCTATTCAATTACAAAATCAGTTGGGCCACAATCTGAAATTAAGACATGTAATTGGGCTGCACATGTTTAGCGATCTGTTGAATATGACAAATTTCAAACCAACACAGATCAATATGACGATAAATATGCACTTTTTATTTATTGTCTTGGTTTTGCGCTTGGCACATGACAAAGGCACATCAAAAGTGCATAAAAACAATAACAGTGCTGGGGTTGAGCAGAACTTGAAGAGGTAGAAATATTTTTCCTCTTGAACAACAGTTAAATATGTCACGACTCGCTGCTCATCAGCGGCTTCAGCTGCACGCACACCTGCGCCTCGTCAGCAGCGAGCTATTTAGCCCACTCGGCCCAGTGCTGCGGTCTGGAGCCGTCTGTTCTCGTCGGCACTTCCAAAGCTCGTGAATCAACCTCAGATCACCAGCAAGATTACTACGACACATAAGCATCCCTTACCTTGTCTCCAAAGTTCTTCACCCTTGTGCACAGGTGGACTCCCCGGCGGCGGATTTCCCCCGTCATCGCCGACTCATCTCCACCATCCACGCAGGCCCTGCAGCACGCTGTCTCCCGGGCTCATCACTTGCCAACGCCAGCCACCTGTCCCTGCAAGTAAGCAACACTCTGACTAATTATCCCTGTCTCGGTGTGGTGCCCGTTACCCTTGTCCTCTGCTTTCTCTCCATAGGGTTGTCCGGCTGAACAGCGCACTGCTCTGCTACCTGCGCATCGGCGTTCACCCCAGCACATACACATACCGCATACATCCACTCAGACACACCTGCTTGTTGAATAAAGCTGTTAAATCTACCCTGAGCCTGCGTGCGTGTTTCCTGGGCCAGACATTATGTCAGTACGGCTCCAGCAGAGCGGCCCAGCAGACAGCGGGCTCGCACGCCGGCTTTCCACCCTCGAGGCTCGGGTGGATTTAATAGCCCATCAACAGCAGGTGATCCTAAACCAGTTGGTTAACATTACTCACCGGTTAGACTGCCTGGACCCCCAGCAGGAGTTCCCCTCGGCTCGCCAGGGTGGGCTAGCTCCTGCCGCTCCGGTGCCCGGTCAGTCTACCTCGGGAACGCCAACCCGACTCACACGATCCCAACCCCCGCCCGCTTCAGCAGAAAGCTCGACGGGGCGCGGGGGTTTATTATGCAGTGTGAGTCAGTGTTTTTGCGCGTTTCCGGGGATTTTCCCTCAGACCATAGCCGAATTGGCTACATCGGTAATCTCTTGGAGGGGTGAGCGCTAACTTGGGCTTACGCCGTAATGGCGAAGCCCAGTTACGCGAACCTCTCCTATAGTCAGTTCGTGCAGAGCTTTCTCGAGGTCTTCGATCATTCCCGGCGCGATAGCGTCCTAACTGACCGGCTCCTTGCTCTTCAACAGGGAAGCCGGTCAGCGGCGGACTATGCTATCGACTTCCGGGCTGCAGCGGAGGAGGATGGCTGGGGTGAGGCCGCACTCTGTGGCATCTTCCTCCGCAGCCTCAGCTCGGGTCTGAGGGATGAACTGGCCGGTCGGGATCTTCCGGAGACACTGGCGGAGTTGATTTCCACCGCCATTAGTTTAGACAATAGGCTGCATGAACGGTCCACCGAGCGGAAGTTTAGCAGCCGCTCGCGTGGAGGCTCCGTCCGCACGCCTCAAAACCGCCCCCTGGCGTTACCTCCACCGGAGTCCTCCGAGGAATCGGAGGCGATGGTGGTAGGCCGGTCAAAGCTCCCCCTAGCGGAGAAACAGCGCCGCCGGAAGTTGGGTCTCTGCATGTATTGCGGAGGAGACCAACATTCCGTGGAGCATTGCCCGGAGAAGCCAAACGGGGAGGTCCGCGAGTCACTGTAGGGGGCCTCGCGGACTCTAACCGGTCAAATCCCCTCACAAGTCTGTCCTTGCCCATCCGATTTTGTCACAACGCCACGGGGCATCTCACACATGCACTGGTGGACTCAGGAGCAGAGCAGAGCTTCATTTCAAAGAGCCTGGCAACCCAATTGGGCATTCCCTGCCACCCTCTGGCCGCTCCTCTCAGCCTGATCACCCTTTCCCGTGCACCCCTCGGGCAAGTGTCTCATCGCACGCAACCAGTCCCAGTTATAATTTCGGGTAACCTCCGAGAGGAACTCACCCTTTACATCCTGTCTTCCTCTGTGACGCCTGTTATCCTTGGGTATCCCTGGTTGCGCCTGCATAACCCTGTGCTGGATTGGTGGACAGGAAAGATCGCCGCCTGGAGTTTATTCTGCATGGGCACCTGCTTACAGTCCGCAGCCTGCGCCCCGTCTTCTCCTCCCCCGGTTAAGGACGCCGCGCCTCCGGATCTCACCCTGGTGCCCTCGGAATTCCACGATCTGGGCCTCGTTTTCAGCAAGTCCAGGGCGATGTCCCTTCCTCCTCATAGGCCCTACGACTGTGCCATCAACCTCCGCCTCTGCCGTCGAGTCGTCTTTACAGCCTGTCAGCGCCGGAGCGGGAAGCGATGGACAGCTACATCAAGGAGTCACTCAGCGCAGGTATCATCCGCCCCTCCTCGTCTCCGCTCGGCGCAGGGTTCTTCTTCGTGTCGAAGAAGGATGGGTCCCTCCGCCCGTGTGTTGACTTCCGGGCCTTGAATGACATCACGGAGAAGGACTGTTATACCCTGCCGCTGATGGACACTGCCTTCCACTCCCTGCAGGGGGCGACCTGGTTCACCAAATTGGATCTCCGCAGTGCATACCATCTTGTCCGGATCAGGGAGGGGGATGAGTGGAAGACAGCATTTAGAACGCCAAGTGGGCATTTTGAGTACCTGGTAATGCCCTTTGGTCTGACCAACGCCCCTGCCGTTTTTCAGCGCCTTATCAATGACGTCCTGCGTGATTTCCTGGGCCTCTTCGTGTTCGTGTACCTGGATGACATCCTTATCTTCTCCAGGTCACAAGAAGAACATCAGGTGCATGTGAGGCGGGTCCTGCAGCAGCTGCTGGAGAACAGGTTGCATGTAAAAGCTGAAAAGTGTGAGTTTTACGCCAAGACCACCTCCTTCTTAGGTTTTGTTATCTCACACAACCAGGTCCTACCTGACCCCGCTAAGGTTAAAGCGGTGGTGGAATGGCCCACGCCGACCTCCAGGAAGCAGGTCCAGCAATTCATTGGGTTCGCCAATTTCTACCGCCGTTTTGTACCCAACTTCGGTGCCATCGTTGCCCCGCTGACCCGTCTCACATCCCCTAAGAACACCTTCCGCTGGACTGAAGAGGTCACTGCGGCGTTCCAGGCACTGAAGACGGAGTTCTCCTCCTCCCAGGTCCTGACCCAGGTCGACCCCGCGCTGCAGTGTCTGGTGGAGGTCAACGCGTCTGATACGGGGGTGGGGGCGGTGCTGTCCCAGCGTTCACCCACCGATGGGGTCAAGCGACCCTGCGCCTTCTTCTCACGGCGCCCGTCTCCGGCCGAGCGGAATTACGACATCGGGGACAGGGAGCTTCTCTCCATCAAGCTCGCCCTGCAGGAGTGGCGCCACTGGCTGGAGGGGGCTGCTTTACCATTCGTGGTGTTGACGGACCATAAGAACTTGGAGTATCTTTGATCTGCTAGACGTCTGAATGCCCGCCAGGCGCGCTGGTCCCTGTTCTTTGCCCGGTTCCGCTTCACCATAACCTATCGCCCCGGCTCTAAGAACGGCCTACCCAATGCCTTCTCCAGGCAGTTCGCCCCCGAGACGTCGGAGTTGCCGGGCCACCCCATCCTGCCCAGTTCGTGTGTGGTAGGAGCGATTTCCTGGTCCATCAGGGAAAAGATCCGGAGGGCGCAGGAGACTGAACCGGACCCCTGGCGGCGGACCGGAGGGAAGGTTGTTCGTTCCATCTTCTGTCCGGGGGGAGGTCATCCATTGGGTCCACACCTCCAAGCTCGCCTGTCACCCTGGTGTATCTCGGCTAGTGGATCTCCTCCAGCGCTCCTTCTGGTGGCCGGGTCTGCAGAAGGATGCCGCCAACTACGTCCGGGCGTGCCCTGTGTGTGCCACCGCCAAGTCAGGCAATTCTCCTCCCGCGGGTTTGCTCCAGCCTCTGCCGAGCCGTGGCAGACCCTGGTCCCATATAGCCCTCGACTTTGTCACTCGTCTCCCCACTTCTAACTCCTATAACGCCGTGCTGACCATCGTGGACCGATTCTCCAAGGCCGCCCACTTCGTGCCACTTCGGGGTCTTCCAACGGCGCAGGAGACAGCGGACCTCTTGGTTCAGCACGTGGTCAGGCTACACGGGATACCGATGGACGTCGTCTCGGATCGGGGTCCCCAGTTTGTCTCTGAGGTTTGGAGGTGTTTTTGCAATGCTCTGGGGGCCACAGTTAGCCTCTCCTCCGGTCACCACCCGCAATCCAACGGGCAGTGTGAGCGGGCCAACCAGGAGCTGGAAGCTACCCTACGCTGCGTCACTTCCTCTAACCCGTCCTCCTGGAGCACGCACCTGTCTTGGGTAGAGTATGCCCACAACACCGCTCAGTCTTCTGCTATAGGGATGTCTCCCTTCAAGGGAGAAATTGAATTGAATTGGCCGAGTGGGCTATTTAGCCCACTCGGCCCAGTGCTGCGGTCTGGAGCCGTCTGTTCTCGTCGGCACTTCCAAAGCTCGTGAATCAACCTCAGATCACCAGCAAGATTACTACGACATGTAAGCATCCCTTACCTTGTCTCCAAAGTTCTTCACCCCTGTGCACAGGTGGACTCCCCGGCGGCGGATTTCCCCTGTCATCGCCAACTCATCTCCACCATCCACGCAGGCCCTGCAGCACGCTGTCTCCCGGGCTCATCACTTGCCAACGCCAGCCACCTGTCCCTGCAAGTAAGCAACACTCTGACTAATTATCCCTGTCTCGGTGTGGTGCCCGTTACCCTTGTCCTCTGCTTTCTCTCCATAGGGTTGTCCGGCTGAACAGCGCGCTGCTCTGCTACCTGCGCATCGGTGTTCACCCCAGCACATACACATACCGCATACATCCACTCAGACACACCTGCTTGTTGAATAAAGCTGTTAAATCTACCCTGAGCCTGCGTGTGTGTTTCCTGGGCCAGACATTATGTCAAAATAAATAGAATGAAAAAAATGAAATTCTGTAAATAACCATTTTGGTCACATCTTACTCAGGCACATCTCAAAGTGTATAAAAACTCAATGTACAATGTTAGTAGCATTAACATTTGTTTCCCTTTTGAAATAAAATATACTACATCCTGGTCATAACTGACCTTGGCACGTCACAAAGTGCATTTAACTGAATAAAAACTGAACCGTCACAGTGCACCAGCCCCCAAGAAAAGATTGATACCATTAACAGACATTGCACAGTTTGTTTTGTTTTAAATCACCACATGTGAGCAGGAACCTTTTTTTATAACTACATATTCCATTGCAGACACATACCAGTCAACCAAAAATTTCTAGTAGAGTTAAGGATGCAAAAAGTACCCACTTAAAAACTTGAGTAATGATCTCAGTCTTGAAGATTTGAGGTTCTTCTCTAAAAATTTATAACAATTTTCTTATAATTTTCTACTTTTCTCTGTAAATTTATCTAAATTTGAAAGCCGTTTCCTCAAATTACCAATTTGACGAAATTGCAGGAAAAACCTCCCTTATTTGGAAATCCAAATGTTGGCACATTTAGTTTGTCTGAAGGCTGTTGATGGATTAAAGTCATTGACTTCGTGAATTCCAGTCATCTTAACTTGCCAGGTACATAATATCCATCTATCCATCCATCCATGGATATTGCAGTAGCTGGTGAAGTCGATCCTCAGCGATTCGGTCACTCTTGCCTTTCCCTGCATACAGTATGAAGCTTAACCGCACCTGTTTGCTAAGCAACTCTTCATTATTGCTCCCATTTCCAACGGGTTAAAATCACCATAAATGCCTCCACTGCTTACATATTTTCCACGTTTAAGTACTTTAATAAGCTCATGCTGCTCTTGGACAATGACGCTAGAGACACACTGCCTGCCGCGTGCCAACTGGAACTGTCACGCAGGCGGGGCGCTTCTGAACTCCGCGCAGATGACGGTCACACGCGTTGTTCGTTTGTACACTTGTGGACCGTCATTCCTTCATATTTTTTTCTTAAATTTATATTTCCTTGGCATGGCCTGGGCCACTCGGAGGTTGGTTCTGGGCCACATGTGGCCCGCGGGCCGTTAATTGAATAGGCCTGACATAAGAGCATATACCACTTTCGGCAAATCGTACAGTTTGAAAATGAAGCGCTGCTACGGATGAAAAATAACATGTTAACATTCATTAATCCTCCAGAACCATGACATGCTCAGCCACAGATATTTTCGAAGATCTGTCAGGTATGTACAGTGACATAAAATGTTTTACCATTTGCTGCTGGTCCTGTTTTAGTGCCGTTGCTTTCTCACCTGCAGGGCCACACCCAGATTCGTCAATTGATTCGAATCGAGACCACCTCTTTCAGGAGGTCTTGGTACAGCTGGTTTGGTGCACACCTGAGTGCGATTACTGTGCTCTCACCAGACAAAATGAACCGGCCTGATGGAGAAAACAAACTCAAGTTCAACTGAAACGAACTAAAGCCTGGATGTGTGAAAGCACCCAAAAAAACAAGTGTTCACTCAATGCGGCATATGGAACATACCTCTCTACTGCAAGTGCTGCTATGTGTAGTGTATACAACCTGACGTGACGTGCCGCATGCAAGCACGCACGCACGCACGCACGCACGAGTGATGTCAGCACGTCAGAGGATATATAACTGACAGCTCTGAGACACGAGGCCCTCTTCCCTCTCTCTTCCTGCTGCCTCACATCTATACACTGCTCTGTACCACAACTGTTAAGCCCAATCAAACTAAACTCA
This sequence comes from Pholidichthys leucotaenia, assembly GCA_020510985.1. Taxonomy (NCBI): domain Eukaryota; kingdom Metazoa; phylum Chordata; class Actinopteri; order Cichliformes; family Pholidichthyidae; genus Pholidichthys; species Pholidichthys leucotaenia. Next base: position 343,619,783 of record CM035837.1, on the reverse strand, counting down.
GCACATGGTCATTGTCCGCCCATTCTTCAGACATAACATTGGCGACGAGGATGATTCACATAACACTGGGGATGGAGACTTTACTTACACCTCTACAGCTGTTTCTCGCCCTGCCTGGTGAACCGCCAATTCCATGGGCCCGTTGGTATGAATCTTTTGAGACTTTCATAACCGCTATCGACTTAGCCAAAGCTAGCAAGGCGAGGCTAAGGGGCATGTTAATACACAACCTCGGCAGTGAAGGACAGCATATCTTTTGGACTCTCGGACACACGGTCACATAGGACAACTATATGACTTTGTTGGACGGACATGTCAGTGCTCCACAGCACGTAACTCAGCGCCGACATCATATGGGTGAGTCGGTACAACAATACGTTGCTGACATCTGTTGTTTGGCTAGCACGTGTAGAGTCAGGCACTTGGAGGATGAGATGTATGAGACCAGTTAGCGAAGCACACCATGAATCCAAAGCTGCGGGAGAAGCTGTTGATGGCGCCAGACAACCTGCTGCTAGCCAGGGCGGCGGAAATGGCATCGCAGCAAGATGCGGCTGCCCAGTTAGCAACACAGCTAGTGGCCCCCCGACACACGCTTCCCACATTCAGCTCCACTGGCACAAGCTGTTGCCCCGGCTGCTCAGCCCTTCGACCCCACGTCTCCTCATGATGGCTCCATGTCTCTTCACGACGGCTCCGAGGTAAACATCGCGGGACAACAAGGCACCACAGCACACCAACTCTGCAGTAACTGCGGCTCTTCCTCGCACCGCACATGTGCACCTGCCTGCCCAGCCACAGGACAGAGATGCCAACACTGTGGTAAGCTCAACCACTTCGCCAGAGTGTGCTGCTCAGTTCCTGCCTACCGTCTCATTCACCCAGTCGGCCCAGCCCGACCACCATTTACTCTGTAGGCTCCAGCAACATGCCATTCAAGTGGTACACAGCAAAGTTGGACGGCATCACTCTACCGCTGCTGCTAGACACTACTGCTACAAGGTCCCTGATGAATGAGTCCATGGTTAGGAGGCTTGTTCCCCTGCAACCAATTAGGGCAGAGACGGTGGAACTGTTTGGCTTGGACACACCAAGATTGGCATGGTAGGAACTGTCACCTTTTCAGTACGCTACAGCTCCAGAGTTCTCCCAGCATTCACATTTGAAGTGACAGGTCACAGCGACAACATCCTGGGGTGTGACTTATTCTATGAACTGGGCTTCTCCATCACAGACCACATGGGATTCCATTTGACCATCGACAGCCCGAATTCACTACACTTGGACGTTGACGCAACCACTCTCTGCTTTGCGCCTCACACCAAGCAGAAACCTTTAGAACTGGAGTCAATCCTCACGCAGCACAAGCCTCCTCGAGCAGCCGCCTCACTTCAGGAGCTTCAAATTGCATCCACACAGGACCTGGAAGACAATAAGGCCTGCCCCATCAGTGGCAAGACTGGCCTGCTTCTATGCCTTCCACCAGACTGCTTACATCCTCCACCAGACGACACTCCAGTAATGGCGCCCTTCTCCGGCAGCAGGACAGAAGAGCAACAGCAACAATATATCACAAAGCAGAAGCGCCCCTTACTCACAGTGTTTGACTGGGTCTGGATTTGTCGACCCAATCGCTCACACAAGCTGCAGTCATTCCGGTTGATGCAGATCACCGCTCAGCTTGGGCCAGCCACCTTCCGTCTGGCTGAGGGGTCATGTTGGCATGGCAGCCGTCTCAGAAGAGTAATGCCACCTCCCACTTTTGACCAAGAGACCGCGACCAAGCAGGCCCATCCAGATGGGGACTTAGCCGATGCACGGCCCACAACTCCAGCGGGGCATCCACCAGAATCACCGAAGCCGGTGTGGCCTGAACCCTTCTAGGATGAGCCCAATGGAGACCCCTTTGTCTCAAGGACTATGTGACTGGTTTGAGTACATATTTGTAGTTAGGGCATGGCCTGGCACGTGGCAGAATACCCCACAAGACCATGGAGGCACAACGGCAGTCTACCCGGTTGCCCAGTTAGAGTTGTGTGTTCTATCAGGTTAATCTATAATCTTGAGAGGGTAACAGGTGTTTTCAAACGGGGGGGGGGGGTAAATGTAGTGTATGCAACCTGACATGACGTGTCGCACTACAGGTGCATGTATGCACAGGTGATGTCAGCACGTCAGAGGGTATATAACAGACAGCTCTGGGACACGAGGCCCTCTTCCCTCTCTCTTCCTGCTCCCTTACATCTGTACGCTGCTCTGTACCATGCCTGTTGAGCCCAATAAAGCTAACCTCAGCACATGGCCATTGTTCGCCCATTCTTCAGACATAACACTATGGTCCTCCATCCAAAAATAATCACTGTTAGGAACTATTTTTTGGTCTGACATTTACGGCAAATGCAACACAGTTCTGCAAAAGTTCAGACAGACTTAAACCTTAGGAGTTACAGCCTATTATATAGACTTGGTGATTGCCAAACTGACAGAGTTAATCTTATTTAGCAGTGAGAAAGATTTGTAAGACATTTTTATGACAAAACAAATACTTGACAACATCATATCATGCAACATTTCTGTGCCCATCACAACTCCTGCACGCTGAAATCAAATATTCTGTGTACACAAAGGAAGAAATTAACTGGTGTGTCTGTGTGAGCTTTTAATAGAAATCATTCAGTTGTTCATTATATTTTGATGCAGAGACTCTTCTTTAGCTCCTCTGTTAGCATACTGATGAAAAAATACCGCGTTTACTACTAATGAAAAATGCACATAAAAGAATCACTCTGCATAAATTGAACCAGTGGTTGCTCTTATGAATCCAAAATTAACACAGATATGCAGGATCAATTTTATGTTGAACAAACACGCAGCACTGAGGAAATTGAATGAGCATCTATTTCAAACCCTGAGTGATTAAGCTGCTTGCAGTGCATTGATATCTTCAGATGCTCACCAAATTCCTGCAGTAGTTGTGGAGGGGCAATCGCTGTGATTGCAGAGGAAATGTTAGCAGATATGTGAAATATTTAAGTTGTACAACATTTATGAAACAGGGTGTCTGCAGTCACTAAGACTCCTTGTAATGAGAGAGGTGAAAAAATGTTGCTTCTTGCAATAAAACACCATTGCAGTCAATATTATGACAACTGCTTTGATTAACTTTGTATGCAATTGTGTGGGGAAAGGCCCACTCTGCCTTCTGCAGCGAACAAAGCAGAGGCAGCCTCTGCTGGAGGAATAAATGTCACATCTCCATTAGAATAGTGAAGTTTAGTGAATATAAAGGTCAGCTTGAAATTAATGTAATATAGAACATTATACGACCTACTCCTAATACATAGAATCATGTTGTGCACCAGGATAATGGTTTTTCTGATGTTCCGTTGCCACTTATAACACAATTTGGATGTAGATAATTCTAGAGCTGTAAAAAATGAAATGGGGGCCATGTTATGGCAAACATTGGTTCACGTTATTGAAGTATGCAATTTTATTTCAATTCAGTGGCTCTTAACATGAGGGTGAGGCTGTATGATAAGGCACGGGGACAGTGTACATTCATGTCCTATTCACATTAGGGAGAGACAAATTTCCTGATTTTCCCTAAATTTGTATTACATGAAAATGTCTTCTTTTAATTCCACCTGCTACCAAAAATCAGAAAAAAAAAATCAAGAGAGAGTTTAGTGAACTAAAAACTTCCCAATGAAGTAAAAAAAAAAAAAAAAAGAAAACGTAGATTTTCATGCGGAAAACAAAACCATTCAATTAGGGGTGTCCCATATCGCATCGTTCATAACACCGGTATAAATTTTAATACTAGTATAAAAATGAATATTGGGATATTTGGGATCTGCTGCGTGATGACATCACACTGTTACGCTGCTGATAGAAGTTACGAGTTACCATAGAAACAGCAAAACAAACATGGCGCCGAAAGCTACCGCTCTGTAGTTGGAGTGTCTGTGTTGAGTTGTATTGAAATATTTTAGTTTTAAGGCAGTTTCATAGTGCTGCCATGTTAAAAACAAACAAACAAACAAACAAAAAAAACGGTGCCACATTTTTTTTTTCCTCATGTACAATACCGCTCGCCTTGGAGCGGTGTTCACATCTGAAGTGTCCGGAGTTTTATTTTCATTCCATTTCGGTTGCTTCAGCTTGATTTTATTCAACCATACGAACCAAAAAAACCCAAACCATCCCTTCAGTGTGACGAGAACCAAAAAGTCCCAGGGGATGTCCAGGCTCCTGGACACATTAAGGTTTCTGTGGAAAATTTTCTAATTTCACTTCTTAACTGGTCCAAAAATTTGCAAATAATTTGTCATTTCTGTGCATGTGTTCTATCAGCACCCTTGCACAACAGCAAATTATTTGCAAATCTTTGGATCAATTAAGAAGTGAAAGTAGAAAATTTCCAACAGAAACCTTAACGTCCCAGGATCCCCAGGTTAGATACCCCTGCTCTATGCTATCACAGACACACTATGTTCTGATATGAAGTCACAGAATTCCAGTCACGTGACCACATAATGAGTTGTTCAGAACTCCATATAAGAACTCCTTATATAAGGAGTTGCTCTTATATGGTCACATGACCATATAAGGAGTTCCTGCTGGGTTCTTCTAAGGAAGACCTGGTTCCAGAGCTCGGCCCCAAATTTTTAACATTTTATCCCGCTGGCCTCCAGAGTCTGCCCTATGAATTTCAGCCCCCCAACTCCCAGCGGTTATACCTTTCCCACCTCTGTCTTTATTTAATAGCTCCCCTACGGATGTTTAATAAATATTTCCCCTCCTAAACTTCCACAAATCCGGGGAGGCTGAAATTAACAGGGGTTATTGGGCTTAATATTATAGCCGTAAATCCATATTTTCAGCCCCCAAATCCAGGAAGTTACATGTTTTCCACCTCTGTGTTCATTTAGTAGCTCCCCTAGGGACGTTAATTAAAGACTTCCCCTCCTAAACTTCCACATATCCAGGGAGGCTGAAAGTTGGGGATGCACACCCTTGTAACCTCAGCAAAGTATGTATCAAATCTGAGGTCAGTGTGGAAAATGGTTCGAGAGATATGCGCGGAGCAGACAGAATGACACACACAGAGAATCCTTGCATTATAATATGACTAGTGCATTGCCTGTAGAACACAAGTATTCCTATCTGAAACAGGTATCCCAATTAGGCTTTACAGGCCCAAATGTAGGCTGTGTTTGAAAGTGGAATACAAAGAGATGTAGGCTATATGTCGGCAATCACATGTTAGACTTTGATAAATATAAAAGGGAGTAAATGGCACTAAGATTTATGTGCTTGTGTGAATATTAATTACAGAATACCTAAACATTAAAAATGAATGGGACATCCAATATTAGCAGCTGTTTCAGATCGCTTGTTTATTTGTTTGTCAGATCACTTATTTGTGTGATCTTTTATCACTTATATTCATAATAGTGTATCTTACACTCTGGGGAATGGGAGTTGTTCAGTCATCATAATTATTTTAGTTTATATCACTGTTCAGTGATGGATTTGAGAGCAATATTGAATTTCTTCTGTGTATCATCAATAAACTCATGCAGTACTATAACAGGACATGTTTACAGATATTTGAGACCCATTGTAGAGCATCATTTTATATTTTAGCAATAGTTTGTTATTAAAAGGATTTTTAAAACTGTAATGAACTGAATTAACTACAAAACAGCCAACATTATTATACACACCAGAAGGACCCGCTTAACTGCAACCGTTGCATCAGTGTTGCCCATTTGTCAGTAAATATTTAACTAAAAATTATTCTATTTTGTTATTTGGGCGTTTTTGTGTCCTGCGTTTGGTTGTTAAGGCATTCTGGCCATTCCGCTCCACAATCATGTTGGTATTATTATTAAGTTTTTAATTTTGGGGGACTTGTGGTCCTGCAAAGTACAGTGGTATCACATGGGTGAAGCAGAAGCAGGGACTCTCATCTACTACTGACCGGGCAGGCTGGGCATGCCTCCCCGCGTAGGACCATGGTCTGCCTCATCGGGCCGCTGCTTCTCCTGGCATGTTCTGTGTTGGACACACCGGTGTTCTTTGTCAGACCTGGGTCCCTACTGACACTCTGCCCAGTCTGCTCACGCGCCTCATGTTCTCCACATATGCTGAATTATCCTTTAGACCTATGCAATCACGGCAACTTTATGGTATAATTTTTTAAGCATTAAATCTTCTGTATTATCTTTTTCTAGTCAGATTTGTCGCTTTTTGTGTCATGAATTGCCTCTCGGGCCAGAGAGGAAGACCCACACACTGAACTGTGAGTTTGTGAGATTTATTGAAAAACAACGAAACACAAAGTCCAAAACAGTGCTCGAACACAAAATTCAAACAAGAAATCAAACTTACAGATTAAGCACACCAGAACGAAGGCTGCGCTCTGGTGGAGACGAGGAAAGGAGAAACTCAAGACTATGTTCCGGGAAATGAAAATAACTGCCCTTAAACAGGATCAAAAACAAATCACATAAGTAGTTACAGGTGCGGGTCACATGAGTGGGCAGAAGGAAACAATGAATCATAATTGGACCAGCTGGGAGCAATGAGAGGGGAGCAACCGGAGCTGACAGGGGCTACGCCCACACGGAGCACAAACCAGGAAACACCACTGACAGCTGTCAACCCAGAGGGCGAGCACGACAGTAAGGATATAAAGAATAAAATATCAACAAATAAAGACTGAGATCTAAATACAAATACAAAATAAGAGCAAAACAAAACTAAGACATAAACAGGAAAATGGAAAAAAATGTGAGAATAACAGAAACCAAAAAGCACAAAATACAACAAATATATAAATATAGAGAAAAAGCCATGAGACTGAGCATGGCGGAAACCTCCTATGCTCAGCTTATGACGTTTCGCTTCCTTGTTTTGTTCAAGGTGTGCTGTGGTTACTGATGCTGTGATGTCGGGTATTATCCAATCAGTACGGAGTCAATGCAAAACCCCGCCCACACCTCGAGAAGCCAGAGCATGAGGCAAGAGCTATGACTAACCTTTTATTGATAAAAATTACATATTTTGACTGAACAACTCCATACTCGGGGATACACATCCTTGTAACCTCAGCAAAACACATATAAAATCTTTGGTCAGTCTGGTGAATGGTTCAAGAGATATGTGTGGAACACACACACACAGATTCTGTGCATTTATAGACAGATATGTTGACAGTAAATAACACCGGCCTGTGAAACCGTTCTTTATGAATTAAAAACAAAAAAATAAAAATTTGTGATATTGTGAACAATATCGTTAGCATGAAAATTTGCAAAAATACTGTGATATCATTTTTAGGTCATATTGCCCACCCCTACCATCAATGACAGAGTAGCTCATTTTCGCCTGATGAAATCACCCCAAGGGTGCTCAGATCTTCTGACTGCTGACTTTGAGTACAGCCTCGATGCAAACACAGTTGAGGATCATTGTGCATGAGTTTGCCAAACATTGGGGCAATTGCTTAGGAGGACTTATAATTTTTTGTGAAATCATAAATGTCCAGATGTCCTGGCCTTTGACAGTAACCTTGAGCTCAACCTGGATGCTGACTAACTTGATGATCAGTGTTTTCGTTTGTTAAGAATTATTGCAATTGCCTAGGAGGAATATTGATCTTTCAGAAATCACAAGTGCCCAGATCTCCTGACCTTTGGTCTTGACCTTGAGCAGAACTTGGATGTAGACCCATCTGAGGATCATTGTGTGTGAGTTTGGTGAGCTTGGAAGCAATTATCTAGGAGGAGTAGGGATTTTTCTGAAATCATGTAAGTGCTTAGATCTCCTGATCTTTCCCCATGACCTTGACCACAACCTGGATGCAGACCCATCTGAGGATCCTTGTGAGTGAGTTCGGTGACCACTAGGGAAATTGCCTAGGAGGAGTAGCATTCATTCATTCATTTTCTTCCGCTTAATCCTTTTTTTGGGTCACGGGGGGGCTGGAGCCTATCCCAATATCTTTGGGTGAGAGGCAGGGTACACCCTGGACAGATCGCCACTCCATCGCAAGGCCAACACAGAGAGACAGACAACCATTCACTCTCACAGTCATACCTAAGGACAATTTAGAATCCCCAGTTTTGATGCCAATTAACTTAACTTGCATGTTTTTGGCATGTGGGAGGAAACCGGAGAAATCCCGGAGTAAACCCACGCAGACACGGGGAGAACATGCAAACTGCACACAGATCACTGTTGGTCGGGGGCTGGTATCGAACCCAGGATCCCCAGGCCAAGGGTGAGTTGCTGTGCTGCCGCAGTGCTAACCACTCCTCCACCGCGCCGCCCGGAGGAGTAGCAATTGCTGTAAAATGTAGACGGATGGACAATGGTATGCTGCACCATCACATTAGCTCCTTTCGGCTTTGCCAAAATTAGCTAAAAATGGAAACACTGGAATGTTAATACTTAGGGATAAGGACCTGTACTTATATAGCACTTTTTCTAGCAACAAAGACCCTTCAAAGCGCTTAACTAGTATGTACACTAACCCTATATTCTAAGGGCCTATCAGAGACAGATACAATGGTGCTTGAAAGTTTGTGAACCCTTTAGAATTTTCTGCATTTTTGCATAAATATGACCTAAAACATCATCAGATTTTCACACAGGTCCTAAAAGTGGATTAAGAGAACCAAGTTAAATAACTGAGACAAAAATGTTTTACTTTGTCATTTATTTATTGAGGAAAATGATCCAATATTACATATCTGTGAGTGGCAAAAGTTTGTGAACCTCTAGGATTACCAGGTAATTTGAAGGCAAAATTAGAGTCAGGTGTTTTCAATCAATGGGTTGACAATCAGGTGTGAGTGGGCACAGTGTTTTATTTAAAGAATCTTTTATTTAAAGATCTATCCAAGTGTCAGCACACGTTTGTGGAAGTGTATCATGGCATGAGCAAAGGAGATTTCTGAGGACCTCAGAAAAGGGGTATTGATGCTCATTGGGCTGAAAAAGGTTACAAAACCATCTCTAAAGAGGTTGAACTCCACCATTCCACAGCAAAACAGACTGTGTACAAATGGAGAAAATTTAAGACCATTGTAACCCTACCCAGGAGTTGTCAGCCAACTAAAGGCCCTTTTCCACTAGCACGCTTTAGCACGACACGGGACGGCTCAGCACGCTTTGTACGCCTTTCCACTAGCCCCAACACGGTTTAACAGCCGCGATTCTCAGCCCCGCTCAAGGGCAGGGTACAGCAGTGTTGAGCTGTGCCGTGTTGTGACGTTTACAGACTGCTCGCCGCTGATTGGTCAGTTCGTAACCGCCGCTGATTGGTCAGGTCGTAACGTCATGTAAAGCGACCTCTTCTGCCGAATCTTCACGACCGCCATTACTCAGCGCGCAACCACTGTGGGCGGTTTATTTTCAGTGTATTGCTGTGCTATTTTCATTTATTCTCTATAAAAAATGGCTTCGCGTAATAAGGGTGTTCCATGGACCAATGAGGAGGTGCAGTGTTTGCTCATTGCATTGTCAGACGAACGCATCCAGCGCGAGTTAGACGGAGCCACCCGGAATGAGAAAATAGACCGGGAAGTCTCGACATCGGAGTCCTTTAACGGTGATTTTTTTTTTTTTATTGTGCGTTTTTTCGCAAATATATTCGGTAAGATGCTCAGTTTATTTATGCAATAAAAAAGCTGTTCATTTGTGGATGATGATCGCTCTGCTTTATTGCAGCACACTGCGGACTCACGCTTTTCTTTTAATTATTCATGTGAACAATACGCTGAAATAAGCTTATGTAATCTTATTAAAAACTATTGTCTTTTCTGTATATCTTGCACTTTCATGCTGTATTTTATTGTGTGCATTTTCCTTGTAGAATCATCCCACGCGTCCACCGCGCCAGCCCGCCTGGATTCTCCAATGTGAATCTGTCCCGCCGACATCGGTGTCGGGCAGATCACAAGCTCCGTCCCAAGCTCCATCACGAGATCCATCACCAGCTCCATCAGTATCCGGGAGGTGGTTGCAGAAAACGCGAGGGTAGCCCAGGAGCAGGATGTTGCCTTGAGAAGGCAGGAGCTGGCAGAGACGGCTTCATTCAACCGAGCCTTCCTGACCCAGTTTGGGAAGCTGGTAGAAGCACTCAGTGGTCGGCGTGTATAAAATGTCGATTAACCTTCTCGTTGTGTTGCAAATTTTTTTTTTTATTTGAATATTTTGTATATAATAAAATGGAAGTGTTTTGGATCAAAGTGTGGTTTGTCTGTTATAACACTGAATTATAAAACAGTATAATTACATAGAAATTCCATTGCCTAGTCTGATCAAAATGATGCTGATCATCCTGTCAGGGGTCAACCATTGTAAAGGTAATGTAATTTTTAACTAGACCAAAAACAAATGTTTTTGTAAGCTTTCTGTTCTTTTTATTGAAATATCATAAAAAATTAGCACCACATGATCCAGTTCTAAACTTTGGGTACATTTTTTATGTTAACTTATAAGAAGTTGCACAGTTGGACTTTAAATTGCAGCAGGAGAGACTGATCAAGCTTACAAGTCAAAGTAGGTAAAAAAGTAAGTATATGTAAATTGAATGTTCTATCGGCATTCAAAATTCAGAGAATTACAATACTTTAGAAGGAGTGTAGCATCATCTAAACGGAAAATAGCAATACTGTTGTTCCAAACGTTGACCTGAAGGTGAAAAACATGAATTTTTTTTATTCAGTACATCCAAAATGCCCTAGGATGTAAAAAATAATACAATTTGGTGTTGGCCAGTGTGCCACTGTCTCATTATTTAATACGAATAAAAACAAGTTTCAGCTCATTATTTCTAGGTCATTTGGCAGTTAATTCAAATCAAAAGTGACTTGTGTTGTTGCAGCTTTTTTATCAGAGAGTTTCTCCAGTTTTGGAGCATATAATCATCCGTCCCTTAACTGTTAAACATTAAATAACAGCAGACAGATTGGCAAAGGATACACAATTGTGTTGCTGTTGCCCAAAACTGCTGTGACCCACTGCTTGTGGTGCTACCTTTTGCATGTGTGTGCTTTTATGAATATTCACACTTTTTTGTAAGTACAAGTGGGATAGTATTAAATTGAAATATAACATATTTCTAATAATGTGTGCTTTTTGCAAATATTTACACTTATTTTGAAAGTAAAAGTTGGATAGGATTAAATTGACATATAACACGTTTCTCAACATAGTGACAGTACCAGTATATGGAGGAATTCTGGGTCATATTAGCATCTGCTCTTCATCATAATGGGTTTGGGCGGGGGTGTCTAATCATGTGCCATGGAGGGCCAAGACCCTGCAGACTTTACCTCCAACCAGTGTCTTCAACAGCAGATTCCACTGAACTTCTTCCACTGACTGATCAGTGACAACACCTGCTGAAGAGACTGGGTAGAAGAGAGAACCTGCGGGGTCTTGGCCCCCCATGACACATGATTGGAAGCCCCCGGATTAGGTTTAATGGGATTTAACATTTTAACACAAACTGCTTTATGGTTCATAATTCTGTTGACAGACTTACACCAAACCAAAAGTGATTTCTGAAACTGTTGGATTATTCTTAGCTTTTCCAATCTTTCAGTATTTAATTTATGCCACATGGTGGTAACCTTTACATATAAAAAAGAGACATCTGCAAAAACTTCAGAGGTTTATTGTCAGTGCAAATCCCAGTGCAATACAACATGAATGCATATCTAGTACATTGTTGATGCAGAGAATATATATTTCTACAGTACATGTTTCCATGTAACCTTGTGACTGCATTATTTTAATTGCTTTTAATCCTAGATCAAGTTTATTTTGGCCTAAAATGCATGATAACTGTCAAATATATCTTATTATACCTAACTCAGTAAAGTTTACTTTTTGAATATATATTTTGTGGCTAATATAGTTATTAACCTGGCGATCAAGTTGTGTCAGCTGATCATTTTTTTCTATGATACCATCTCAGAATCTGCTGCAGAAGCAGGTAAGTCCATGATGTCTCAACAGTCTCTCCATGATTTTCAAGCAGATCAGAGCAATTTGTTGTACAGGAAATAAAACGTTTCTACAGACATTCTTAAGCTCTATAACCACTGCTCATTTGTGAAGCTGTGCTGACATCAGTGACAGGCTTATGACATCCGTGACAGGCACGCCCAGAGCGAATGAAGCAGTCATTTCCCCACAACAGAGCCATCTGAAACACACAGCGTACATATTTTAGTACCTAACAGCGATAACTTTCAGACATTACAGTGTAGCACGACGTACTAGCAAACTAGCATTAGCAACCATTAGCTTACCGTCTTATACGACCTAGTTTGTATCCTCACGCCTTTAGCTCTCCCAGAAGCTGCAGAACTATTCCAGAGTGTTTTCATCTCGCTGCCTGTACCCTTGTTTGGCGGTCCTTTTTGGCGTTTACGGTGAAAAAAGCCACAGACCGAGGAGTGGCCTTGTACAGCTGTATGTGTTATGTTTTGCTTGGGTCGCGTGCGTTATGTCACCGGAGTGTGGCGCCGCCTCGCTGTTATAAACCCACCCACCCTTGCACAACACCCAAGCGCAACACCGTGCTAATGGAAACAAAAGCATTCCGAGCCGTACTGAAGTGAATCGAGCCGTACCGAGGTGTGCTGGGCTAGTGGAAAAGAGGCTCACTCCAAGAGCAAGGCGTGTCATAGTCGGCGAGGTCACAAAGGACCCAAGGGTAACTTCTAATGGCCCTTTTCCACTAGCACCAGTCGGCCTTACTCTACACTACACGCCACTACTCGTTTCGGCCTCGGTTGTGTTTCCATTGCAGCTGGGTACGCCTGGGGTGGGTAGGATTTTTTTACAGCAAGGCGGCGCCACACTCCCGTGACGTACAACACGTGACCCAAGCAAAACATAACATTGCAACTGTACAAGGCGACTCCTCGGTCTGTGGCTTTTTGTCACCGTAGATGCCAAAAAGGACCGCCAGGCAAGGGTACAGGCAGCGAGACGAAACACTCTGGAATAGTACTGCAGCTTCTGGGAGAGCTGAAGACGTGAGGATACAAACTAGATCATATATGACGGTAGGCTAATGGTTGCTAATGCTAGTTTGCTATAAGTACGTCGTGCTACACTGTAATGTCTGAAAGTTATCGCTGTTAGGTACTAAAATATGTATGCTGTGTGTGTGTGTGTGTGTGTGTTTCAGATGGCTCTGTTGTGGGAAAAATACCGCTTCAAACCGTGGGTCTGGCGTTCAACACAGCCTGTCACTGATGTCAACACAGTCTGTCACTGATGTCACCCCAGCTTCACAAACGATCAGTGGTTATAGAACTTAAGCATGTCTGTAGAAACGTTAAGCTTCCTGTACAACAAATTGCTCTGATCTGTGTGAAAATAATGGAGAGACTGTTGAGACATCATGTTATGTAGCTGCTCCAGCTGCACCGAGTCTGTGGTGGTGTCATAGCAAAAAATGATCAGCTGACACAACTTGATCACTGGGTTATATTTGCCACAAAATATATATTCAAAAAGTAAACAGTACTGAGTTAGGTATAATAAGATATATTTGACAATTATGATGCATTTTAGGCCAAAACAAACTTGATCTAGCATTAAAAGCAATTAAAATAATGCAGTCACAAGGTTACATGGAAAATACTTGATTTACTAGATACATGTACTGTAGAAATATATATTCTCTGCATCAACAATGTACTATACATGCATTCATGTAGTATTGCAATGGGAATTGCACTGACAATAAACCTCTGAAGTTTTTGAAGATGTCTCTCTTTTTTTATATGTGAAGGTTACCACCAAGTGACATAAATTAAATACTGAAAGATTGGAAAAGCTAAGAACAATCCAGCAGTTTGAGAAATCACTTTTGGTTTGGTGTAAGTCTGTCAACAGAATTATGAACCATAAAGCAGTTTGTGTTAAAATGATAAATCCTATTAAACCGTAACCCAGGGGTGTCCAATCATGTAACATGGAGGGCCAAGATCCTGCAGGTTCTCTATTCTACCCAGTCTCTTCAGCAGGTGTTTTCACTGATCGGCAATCAGTGGAATCTGCTGTTGAAGACACTGGTTGCAGGTAAAGCCTGCAGGGTCTTGGCCCTCCATGGCACATGATTGGACACCCCTGCCCAAACCCATTATGATAAAGGACAGATGCTAATATGGCCCAGAATTCCTCCATATACTGGTACTGTCACTAAAGTGTGTGGGGTCTTCTGCACTGGCACATCCAACAATACAGTCTTCAGTTAATAAAATAATTGCTTTGGTTACTTTTTCTAAAGAATGAGCCACTATTTTCAAAGTCACTGATAAATGGTTTGTACTGTTGACTCTTTTCCCACCAGTGTCTTAACAGACAAAATACAAAATTATGATGCAAACACATAAGTCACTAAATTGTTTATTACAATCAGCAGCAAATTCCAGATTATTCAGAATGTGCAAAATTCAAACTGTAAAAAAAAAAAAAAAAAAAAAAAAAAAAACTTAGAATGGGTCACATACGCCGGCCATGCTGCCTCACTGAGAAGCAGCTGGGATGTGCTGCTCAAGCTGGTCCCGGTTCAGCAGATCTTAGGCCTGCATCTCTGTAAATAGTGAGGCAAGGTCCAGTTTCGGTGGATTGTTTCCCTCTTGCCTAGAGAAAAGACAGAAATGGGTGGTGGTTAATTAAAGCAAGTTTAAAACATATTTGGGAAATACACTTGTTGCTAAAAGGCAATGGTGGAATGTGAATGAATGAATGAATCTTTATTTCGAATAGATTAAAAGTAAAGATTAAAAGAAAATAGAATAATATAAGGATAGCGCGGTGGTGCAGTGGTTAGCACTGCGGCAGCACAGCAACTCACTCTTGGCCGGTGGATCCTGGGTTCAATTCCAGCCCCCGACCAACAGTGATGTGTGTGGAGTTTGCATGTTCTCCCCCTGTCTGCGTGGGTTTACTCCGGGATTTCTCCGGTTTCCTCCCACACGCCAAAAACATGCAAGTTAGGTTAATTGGCATCAAAGTGGGGATTCTAAATTGTCCTTAGGTGTGACTGTGAGAGTGAATGGTTGTCTGTCTCTCTGTGTTGGCCCTGCGATGGACTGGTGATCTGTCCAGGGTGTACCCTGCCTCTCGTCCAAAGATGCTGGGATAGGCTCCAGCCCCCCCGCGACCCGAAAAGGATTAAGCGGTAGAAGATGAATGAATGAATGAATGAAAGAATAATATAACAAAGGGGAAAAAATCTAACGAGGTCAAATTAAACAATAACCCCTCTGATTATACAGTTCAACATAGGTTATCTGAAATGGGTGATGGCTGAAGCTGCAGCTTATATTGCCCACCCATATTCCATCCAAGAATTCAAAAGAAAAACAAAACAGGAGCAATTCCAATTCCAATGTGACAATAAAGTACTTCGTTGTTGCATTTAACCACAATTTTCATGTAGCTGCGCTTCAGTAAAGTAGATTTTACAAGGGCTGGGTTACATTTAAAATCATCTGTTTTTACTGTGGCCTCAGCAATCAGAATGAATTAATACATTCACTTGAATGGAATATAGTACTTTAACTGAGAGTGTGCATCACCGAGTGCGGAGTCGCTCAGTCAAAATATGGAATTTTTAAATTAATAAAAGTTTAGCCACCGCTTTGTCACTACTGTGTCTCTTCTTGCCCTGGCTTCAAGTGTGGGCGGTGTTTTGTACTTTTATTGGTAAAATATAAAAGGAAGCACTACAATGGGTCTCAAATATTTGTAATGTGTCCTGTTACTGCACGAGTTTATTGATGATAGACTATAAACTACATATATAAACTAAATTATATTGATGACTGAACAACTCCCATTCCCCAAAGTGCAACATACAGTTATGAACAT
Source organism: Pholidichthys leucotaenia (assembly GCA_020510985.1). Taxonomy (NCBI): domain Eukaryota; kingdom Metazoa; phylum Chordata; class Actinopteri; order Cichliformes; family Pholidichthyidae; genus Pholidichthys; species Pholidichthys leucotaenia. Next base: position 343,603,862 of record CM035837.1, on the reverse strand, counting down.
AACTCACAAAGGATCACACAAGTGATCTGACAAAAAAAATAAATACATTAACAAGCGGTTTATTTTAAAGTTGATGTGCCAGTCATTTTCAATTATTCTGTAATTAATATTCACACAAACAAATAAATCTCAGTTCAGTCCCTTTTATATTAAGTGGAAATTGTGCTACTTTGGTTTTGGCACTTTACCTATAAAAGCAAAGGATTTCAGTACTTTCCACAGTGGCGAGGTCCGTTGTGGGGTGGCTGCTTTTCCTTTCCTCTTGCCTAGACCAAAGACAGAAATGGATGGTGGTTGGTTAAAGCAAGTTCAAAACATATACAGGCACATCTCAAAAATTAGAATATCATGAAAAGTTCAATATTTTTGTCACTCATTTCAGAAAGTGAAACCCATATATAGATTCATTACAGGGACAGTGATATATTGCAAGTGTTTATTTAAATTTTGATGATTATGGCTACAGCCCATATTAACCAACATTTCAGTGGCTAACATTTCTATTTAAAAACTATTTTTTAAAATTAATTTTATGTAATATTCTAATTTTTTGCCAAATTGAATTTGGGGTTTTCAGGGGCTGTAAGCCATAATCATCCAAATTAAAATAAAGAAACGCTTGAAATATATCACTGTCTGTGTAATGAATCTATATAATAGATGGATTTCACTTTCTGAAATGAGTGACAAAAAATATTGAACGTTTTCATGACATTCTAATTTTTGGAGATGTACCTGTATTAGGGAAATACACTTATGAAAGTCAGTGGTGGGATGTGACAAAAATGCTTCGTTTCCCTGATCAGTGAGAACCGCAGGAGCCACTCTGTACATGTACAAGTACATTATCAATCCAGGGGTTTATGGTGGAACAGCACAACAACACTGTTCCAACATCTTTTATGGAAAATCCACAGAATAGGTGTGTGGGTCTATTCTGACGCTTTAGAAAATTATATGAATCACTTTATAAATCACTAGTTTGAAAATGCACTTGTATATGTTGAGATTTTGGACCCTGGGGTCCTCTTGACCTGTATCCACAATATAAACACAACATGCTGAAAGCGGCTAACCCCTGGCATGAGGAAACAGATTCTAGAAAGAAATTACACACAATTTAATGCACAGCACCAAAGTGCAACATGTACACAAACCAGGACTTTAACTAGGATTAACATATTGCATCGTTTTGCTCTCACAAGCGAATACTTAGGACAAAACAAGCGCGAATCAGAAGCTGGTACTAGCTAGCTAGCTAACACTCGTTAGCCAGGACAGGACGGCGTTGCATCGCTCAAAAAAAGAGAGCTCACCACCAACAGGATAAATAAGCGAACAGATGCACAATATTACAAATCACTCACCATCGATGGTTCTCTCACGTTCATCTTCAGCTTGTCCGTAGTCCGGTTCTATGCTGGGCTGCATCTGTATCGGTGCTGGTCGCTCCTCTCACTGTGGATCTGCCACCAAGCACAGAAAACTCCGCACCTCTTCGTTGGACCACGGTGTACATTTCCGCAAAACCTACAACGCCTTCTCTATTAATATCGTATGTACTCGGTGAGTGAGCTTAGTCCGTGAACTATTCCAAATGGCGGTCGTGTAGATTCCACAGAAGACGGACGCTTTCGTGACGTTACGCCCTGACCAATCAGTGGCTTGCAGTCTGTTGACATCACATTTTCGTCTCGACTCAGCACGGTTGTACCCTGGCCTCGAATAGGTATGAAAATAGGACCTGTTAACCGGTGCTGGGTATAATGGAAAAGGCTGGAAACCGGGCTGAGTCGTACCGTGTAGGGCCAAATGGGGACTAGTGGAAAAGGGGCTTAAGCAACTCGGCAACTGTTCATGAGTCCACTATCAGGAGAACACTGAACAACAATGGTGTGCATGACAGGGTTGCGAGGAGAAAGCCGCTATTTTCCAAAAAGATCACTACTGTTCATCTGCAGTTTTTTAAAGATCACGTGGACAAGCCTGAGGGCTACTGGAACAATGTCTTGTGGATGGATGAGACCAAAATAGAACTTTTTGGTTTGAATGAGAAGCGTTATATTTGGTGAAAGGAAGACACTGAATTCCAGCATAAGAACCTTGTCCCACCTGTGAAACATGGTGGTGGCAATATCATGGTTTGGACCTGTTTTGCTGCATCTGGGCTAGGACAGCTTGCCATCATTGATGGAACAATGAATTCTGAATTATACCAGCAAATACTAAAGGAAAATGTCAGGACATCTGTCCATGAACTGAATCTCAAGAGAAAGTGGGTCCTGCAGCAAGACAATGATCCTAAGCACAAGAGTTGTTCTACGAAAGAATGGTTAAAGAAGAATAAAGTTAATGTTTTAGAATGGTGTAGTCAAAGTCCTGACCTTAATCGATATGAGATGTTGTGGAAGAACCGGTAGTGAGTAGTTCATGTGTGGAAACCCACCAACATCCCAGAGGTGACGCTAACCTAACATGTATTACCCTAAATCCACACAGCACAAGGAGAATATGCAAACTCCACACAGAAAGGTTCCCACCCCTGCCAGCCCAGGAATGCGAACCCTGAGCCTTCTAACTGTGAGGCAACAGTGCTTAACCACTGTATCACTATGATGTAACACTTGCATATCTAGATGTACAGTATGCATTTTATTACTCAAATATCAGTTTTAATATATTTTAGGAGGCCAAAGTATTTTGATGACAAACAACCTTTGATAAAAGTAAAAGATTATGTGTGAAGCTGTCTACAACATTATGTTTACAGATGCCCAAGTGCACAATCATAATTCCATCATTCTAGGGTGATAAAATATTCATATATCCAGGTTGTGGGGCAGCAGTCTGAGCAGAGACATCAATAACTCTTTTAAAAAGCCTATCTGCTTGAGAGATTGCGGATTATTGATTATGGTTATCTGCTGTTACAAAGAACATGTGGTAATCGGGGTTGGTTGAAACTCATCTGCAAGACAGGGGGTGGACTAGGCAACTGGACACTGATGTGGTGTCTAATTAACAGAGATTTGGCTAATTACTGTCTGTATCAGGAGAACACAAGTGTGCTGCAGTTTTTGCTGAAAATCTCTTAAGCTGACATGACGTCCGCGTGTGCTCTGAGCAGCCAGGCAACAGCTGTTTACTCTTTAAATTTGTTTATACAAACTGATAAAAGCCTAAATACTAAACAAGGAGGGGTGAGCAATATTGAAATGTACATATGGCAAAACAGTGCACACTCACTCACTTTCCATCAAAGAAACAAATGCAGTGAAAGTAATGATGTGAAAAATATAAGCTAGCATAACCCTTTGCCCCCAAAACTATAGCCATGGATGAGGGTCCCAAGGTCAGCCTTTGTAATGAGTTTGGTAACCATGGTTCTTATAATAAAGTGACTACAGACCAAAACTGATTTTAAGCATTTATGACCCTGTGCTATTTCACCGTTTGACCCCCAAAATTTAGTCTGGTCACCCTAGCTTCATAACAGAAGCTCAACTTCATTGGTGTGGGTAAATCTGGAGGATAGTTGGTGGCTGTGATTGGCTAATGAGACTTTTCAGTGCTCCTACGAGGAAGAGGAAAGCTACATGGTGCTGTTACAGGTGAGTAAGTCCAAAATACCACAGCAGAAAGGACGTTCATCTGTTCAAAGTTTTAACTACCCGCAAAAGGATTTTGGAAACATTATTTTAAGATAAGCCTTTATTAGTCCCACAATGGGACTTCAAGGTGAAAATCCTACATAGTGCTGCTTTAATTAGTCTCGTATGGAGAATGTCAACATAAGAATAAATGATATTCAAATGAAATGGAAAAAAGCATGATAATCAACCTTTTGAAATTAATGCACCCATTCCATTTCTGCAGCAGTAATATTAATGATATATACTGTAATACAGTTATGCTATTTGTGTTATTGTTTTATTTAAAAATGGCTGCTGTAAAACAGGCCTACAGGAAGAAAAAAATACTGTACAGTTAAATATGGGTTCATGCACAATTCATCACATGAAACACACACACATGAATCACACATTAAATTCCCATGTCAGCCCACTCTTACATACAGCAGTGGGATTATTTTTTCCATGTTCGTGTAAAGGATGGCTTAGAATTTACTGATCTCATCACACCCATGTTGCTGACTTTGTCCTCAGAAACGTGATAAATCCACAGACCCAATCTGAGGTGTAAAAATGGCTTTAATCTCCTCTTTAGTTTTTCTGATTGCGTTCTGTCCAACTGCTCAAGGAAAACCAGTCAATCGCTTCTTTTCCAGGGCACGGGAGCCAGCCAGCAGCTTTACATGATGAAAAAAGAAATGTTAAAAAAAAAAAAAAGATGCTTTATGGTTTCTGAAGAGAGAGCGGACACTGTTGGACAGCGCAGACTCAGCACATTACGCCCTTTGATGTTGCACAGAGCCCGGGACTCTCACCTGCCTAAAGGTGCATTCAGACCAAACGCGAACGAGTGGCGCGGATACATACAAAGTCAATGGAAAGAGGCGAGCACATGCAAATCTCGCGCATTCACGTCCGAGGGATAGCACTAGCCTTGAAATTCTGCTGTCACTGGATTAAAAGTATCAACATTGGAGAGTAAACTAGTTTGAAAATGAGACTGACACTCACCTGGAGACAGAGTTTTTTACCCACGGACTCCTGCCATGAATGTGCTAACAAGGCTAGCAGGCTAGCAATATAAACAACCCATCATCCAGGTGAAATTTTGGAGGCAGAGACAATTTTTTCAGGTAAGACCCCATTGGATAATGTAAACCTAAGTATGATGGTGTTTTGGGAATTTCCACAGCAGGATGAACACAGCTGCAGAAGTTATAAAGGTCACTTCATTCATTTTCACCATCTACTCGACAGAGCTGGAGGAACCTGAGGACTTAATTGACGAGTTTTATCACTGCTTCTGTAACATGCCACCTGCAGAAATTCTCTGACAACTCAATTGTTGTTGAGTGTATAAGAGGGGGAGAGGAGGGGGAGTACAGGGCACTGGTAGACAGATTTGTGGAGTGGACAGAGCAGAATCACCTGAGGCTGAACGTCAGCAAAACCAGAGAGATCGTGATCGACTTCAGGAAGAAGAGGACGCCTTCACAGCCATTGCAGATTGGGGGGGGATGTGGAGGTGGTTGAGGACTACAAATACCTGGGTGTCATGATCAGCAACGGACTGGACTCGAAATCTAACACCGATGCTGTGCACAAGAAGGGGATGAGCAGACTCTACTTCCTGAGGAAGCTGAGATCCTTCAACGTGTGCAACAGAATGCTGGAGCTTTTCTACCAAGCCGTTGTTGCCAGCACCATCTTCTTTGCTGCTGTCTGTTGGGGTAGCAGTATCAGAGCCAGCAACACCAACAGACTAGACAAGATTATCAAGAGGGCTGGCTCTGTAATTGGTCTCAGGCCGAAGACTTTCGAGACTGTGGTGGAGAGGAGGACACTAAATAAACTGGGATCCATCATGGACAATCCTGATCACCCCCTCCACCACGCACTGGACAGATAGCGGAGCACTTTCTCCAGCAGACTGCGACAACTTCTCTGCCAAGTGGTTAGGTACAGGAAATCTTTCCCGCCACATGCCATTTCACTGTACAATAACGCACCCTAATGTTATATTCTGGTCATAACTATGCTACAATACTGCACCTTCCAGTCTAATTGGTGCCTCACATTTCACCCTGCACCTGTTAGTCTTGCATTGTACAGTGGGTATGATTCATGAACCTATACGGGTCACCATCGATTCATCTATGATGTATATAAGTTTTTAGCAGTTTTACGTTCCATGGGTAATCCCTTTGTCTATTATGCTGTGTGTGTTTCTGTCATTTGGTTGTCTACTGTCATGCTGTTGTTACACTGTAATCTCCCAGTTTGGGATCAATAAAGTACATCTATCTATCTATCTATGGTGGAACCTAGTGTTTCTCCTGGTAAGCCTCTCGTTCCTTCTTCCTCAACTAATAAGCGACCTAGACCCGCAGATTCACTGCTAACAACATCCGAGAAATTACAGAGCAGCCCAGAGGATAGTGACATTCTTTCCTCCATTGAAAGTAAATTTTCCAGCATGGATGCTAGACTTGCGTTGGTCGAGTTGCTCCATAAAGAATTCTAGGACATCCGTGAGAGTCTGGAATTCAGCCAGGCGCAGCTCATCTCTCTCTTGGAAGAAAACAGTACATTGAAAAAAAAAAATCAGCAAACGCGCTAAACATGCAACTTCACATCGATGTACAAGAAAACTGGAAAATGAAGGAAACCATTCTCAACCTGCAATCACACAGCATGAGAGAGAACCTGTTTTTTTCTGGAAATGCGGAAAAAACAACAAAAATCCAGAACAGCCGATCTCTGAATTCATGTCTACGCAGCTGAAAATGCTCCCAGACATTGTGAAATCAATTACCTTCCACCAAGTCCACTGCATCGGATAGAACCCCCCCAAAAAAAAGAGTGTCCCAGACCGATTGTTGCCAAATTTGAACATTTCAAGTAAAAGGTTATGGTACAGAGGCAGGGCAGGCAGCTTAAAAGCACAAATTATGGTCTAAATAACAAATTTCCACAAGAAATAATTGAAAGAAGAGGAAAGCTTTTCCCCATTAGGAAACAAAAAATCCAAGAAGGTAAATGAGCAATTATCTCTGTGGATAGATTACTTATCGATGGCAAGCTGTTTATGGATTAAACCATAAGCCCCTGGCTATTCTAGATTCTCGTTCGTTTCCCTAGCTACATGTGAAAAATGAATGTGATTGTGTGCAGGTCTCTTATTGAGCCCTGTTTAATCTGTTAACATTTGTCTAATGGTTCTTTTTTTGTTGAAGCTGTATGCTTGTTTGCTGTTGCTAATCTTGCTGATATTGTTAGGGTGTTGCTGTATGCTATCTGATTCTTCTAATCACTTACTAACCTTGATGTCCGTTCTCTCTTGCACATTTGGTATATCAGAAATAACGAAGTACATGCAGTCCACTTACTCTTGCAAATGCAAGCAAATACAACAGAGGCATCATGCATGCACACCCAAGCACATACATATAGGTATGGTGGTGTGAAAAAGTGTTTGCCCCCTTCCTGATTTCTCATATTTTTGTATGTTTGTCACCCTTAAATGTTTCAGATCATCAAACAAATTTAAATATCAGACAAAGATAACACAAGTAAACACAAAATGCAGTTTTTAAATGAAGGTGTTTATTATTAAGGGGGAAAAAAATCCAAACCTACATGGTCTTGTGTGAAAAAGTGATTGCCCCCTAAACCTAGTAACTGGTTGAGCCACCTTCAGCAGCAACAACTGCAATCAAGCATTTGCAATAACTGGCAATGAGTCTTTTATAGCGTTGTGGAGGAATTTTGGCCCTCTCATCATTGCAGAATTGTTGTAATTCAGCCACATTGAGGGTTTTCAAGCATGAACCGCCTTTTTAAGGTCATGCCACAGCATCGCAATCGGATTCAGGTCAAGACTTTGATTAGGCCACTCCGAAGTCTTCATTTTGTTTTTCTTAAGCCATTCAGAGGTGGACTTGCTGGTCTGTTTTCGATTATTGTCCTGTTGCAGAACCCAAGTGCGCTTCAGCTTGAGGTCATGAACAGATGGCTGGACATTCTCCTTCAGGATTTTTTGATAGACAGGGGGCTCCGGGGCAGGGGTGCACTCCCTTGGCCATCCTTCCTGGGCCGGATGCCTGGCTGTCCTGGGGCTTTGTGCTCTGTGGGGGTTGGTGGCGCTGTCTTGCTTGCTTGGGGTTTCTGGGGGGGAAGGGGGGTGTTGCTGTGACCTGCCACCCTCTTTGTATGTTTCCTGGCAAACCACTCACATGCACACATTCACCTTGCGCGCGCTGTCATACATATGCACACACACACACACACACACACACACACACACACACATACAGTATGTCTCTCTGTTCTTTTACAGGTGCAGATACCAGACTCGTGATGAGACCTTTTCGGAAGAAGAAACAATTTGTCTTCCGTTTGTTTCATTTGTAGTCAGTCTGTTTGTTTTCTCTGTTTGTTCCTCTCTCTTTTTACCCACTCCTCCCTTCCCCATTTCCCCTGTCAGGTCCATCATGGGTAAAACAATATAAATAAAGTATTAAAAGTATTAGAAGCTATCACAAGAGGGATCTACAGTGGGGAAAAAAAGTATTTAGTCAGACACCAATTGTGCACGTTCTCCCAATTAAAAGATGAGAGAGGTCTCCAATTTTCATCATAGGTATACCTCAACTATGAGAGACAAAATGAGAAAAAAAAAATCCAGAAAATCACATTGAAGGATTTTTAATGAATTAATTGGTAAATTCCTCGGTAAAATAAGTATTTGGTCAATAACAAAAGTTCATCTCAGTACAGTACTTTGTTATATACCCTTTGTTGGCAATGACAGAGGTCAAACGTTTTCTGTAAGTCTTCACAAGGTTTTCACACACTGTTGCTGGTATTTTGGCCCATTCCTCCATGCAGATCTCCTCTAGAGCAGTGATGTTTTGGGGCTGTCGCTGGGCAACATGGACTTTCAACTCCCTCCAAAGATTTTCTATGGGGTTGAGATCTGAAGACTGGCTAGGCCACTCCAAGACCTTGAAATGCTTCTTACAAAGCCACTCCTTCGTTGCCCGGGCAGTGTGTTTGGGATCATTGTCATGCTGAAAGACCCAGCCACATTTCATCTTCAATGCCCTTGCTGATGGAAGGAGGTTTTCACTCAAAATCTCATGATGCATGGCCCCATTCATTCTTTCCTTTACACGGATCAGTCGTCCTGGTCCCTTTGCAGAAAAACAGCCCCAAAGTATGATGTTTTCACCCCCATGCTTCACAGTAGGTATGGTGTTCTTTCTTCTCCAAACACGACAAGTTGAGTTTTCATCAAAAACTTCTATTTTGGTTTCATCTGACCATATGGCATTCTCCCAATCCTCTTCTGGATCATCCAAATGCTCTCTAGCAAACTTCAGATGGGTCTAGACATGTACTGGCTTAAGCAGGGGAACACGTCTGGCACTGCAGGATTTGAGTCCCTGGCAGCGTAGTGTGTTATTGATGGTAGCCTTTGTTACTTTGGTCCCAGCTCTCTGCAGGTCATTCACTAGGTCTCCCCGTGTGGTTCTGGGATTTTTGCTCACCGTTCTCGTGATCATTTTGACCTCACGGGGTGAGATCTTGCGTGGAGCCCCAGATCGAGGGAGATTATCAGTGGTCTTGTATGTCTTCCATTTTCTAATAAATGCTCCCACAGTTGATTTCTTCACACCAAGCTGCTTACCTATTGCAGATTCAGTTTTCCCAGCCTGGTGCAGGTCTACAATTTTGTTTCTGGTGTCCTTTGACAGCTCTTTGGTCTTGGCCATAGTGGAGTTTGGAGTCTGACTGTTTGAGGTTATGGACAGGTGTCTTTTATACTGATAATGTGTTCAAACAGGTGCCATTAATACAGGTAACGAGTGGAGGACGGAGGAGCCTCTTAAAGAAGAAGTTACAGGTCTGTGAGAGCCAGAAATCTTGCTTGTTTGTAGGTGACCAAATACTTATTTTACCAAGGAATTTACCAATTAATTCATTAAAAATCCTTCAATGTGATTTTCTGGATTTTTTTTTTTCTCATTTTGTCTCTCATAGTTGAGGTATACCTATGATGAAAATTGGAGACCTCTCTCATCTTTTAAGTGGGAGAACTTGCACAATTGGTGGCTGACTAAATACTTTTTTGCCCCACTGTATAAATAATATACAGTACATATACTGTATATGCACTGTGCACCCAGCGTACTTCTACTGCCAGTCCCAAACCCGGGTAAATGGGGAAGGTTGTGTCAGGAAGGGCATCCGACGTAAAACTTTTACCAAATCAAACATGCGGATCATAACGAATGAGACTTTCATACCAGATTGGTCAAAGCTTGGGTTAACGACGACTGCCACCAGTGCTGTTAACCGACAGGGTGCCAGTGGAAATTGGGCTACTGCTAGTCCAAGAGCAAGGAGAAGGAGAGCAGGAAGTCGTGTTAGGAGAGAAAGACAGAAAAGGAAAGGTAGAAGTGTGGAGGTGAGAGTAGGGACGTTAAATGAAGGGACTATGACTGGTAAAGGCAGGCAGTTGGCTGATATGATGGAGAGAAGAAAGGTAGATATACTGTGTGTTCAAGAAACAAGATGGAAGGGAAGCAAGGCTAGGAGCATTGGATGGGGATTTAAACTGTTCTACCATGGTGTAGATAGGAAGAGAAATGGAGTAGGAGTAATCTTGAAGGAAGAGTATGTGAAGAGTCTTCAGGAGGTAAATAGAGAGTCACACAGAATCATGAGTTTGAAGCTAGAAGTCAAAGGTGTGATGTTGAATGTTGTCAATGCGTGTGCCCCACAAGTTGGATGTCAGGTATAAGAGAAAGAGGAACTCTGGAGTAAGCTGGATGAAGTGGTAGAGAGTGTTCCCGGGGGGAGACAGTGGTGATTGAAGCAGACTTTAATGGACATGTAGATGAAGGGAACAGGGGTGCTGATGAGGTCCTGGGTAGGTATGGTCTTTAGGAGAGAAATGTGGAAGGACAGATAGTTGTTGATTTTGTTAAAAGGATGGAAATGGCTGTGGTGAACACATATTTCAAAAAGAGAGGAACATAGGGTGACTTAAAAAGGAGGAAAAGGAGTTGTATCGACTGGCTAGACAGAGAGATTGAGCTGGAAAGGATGTACAGCAGGTTAGGTTGATTAAGGACATAAATGGTAATGTACGAACAAATGACAAGTGTGTTGAGAAGGTGGAAGAGGTACTTTAAAGAGCTGATGAATAAAAAAAAAATGAGACAGAGAGGAGGATGGATGAAGGAAAGATAGTGAACAAGGAAGACCCGAGGATTAGCAAGGTGGAAGTGAGGGCAGCTTTGAAGAAGATGAAGAATGGAAAGGTAGTTGGTCCAGATGACATACCTGTGGAGGTATGGAGATGTTTAGGAGCGATGGCAGTGGACTTTTTTAACCAGATTGTTTAACACAATCATGGAGAGTGAGAGGATGCTTGAGGAGTGGCGAAGAAGTGTTTTGGTACCAATTTTCAAGAACAAAGGTGATGCTCAGAGCTGTAGTAACTACAGAGGCATAAAGTTGATCAGCCACACTATGAAGATATGGGAAAGAGTTGTTGAAGCCAAGTTAAGAGAAGAGGTGACAATCAGTGAGCAGCAGTACGGTTTCATGCCAAGAAAGAGTACTACAGATGCAACGTTTGCTCTAAGACTGCTGTTGGAGAAATATGGAGAAGGTCAGAAGGAGCTGCAGTGTGTCTTTGTGGATCTCGAGAAAGCATATGATAGAGTGCCAAGAGAGGAAGTGTGGTACTGTATGAGAAAGTCAGGAGTGGCAGAGAAGTATGTGAGGGTGGTGCAGGACATGTATGAGGAGTGACGGATGGATTCAAGATGGGGGGGTGGGATTACATCAGGGATCGGCTCTAAGCCCCCTCTTGTTTGCCATGGTGATGGACAGGCTGACAGACGAGGTCAGGCAGGAGTCTCCGTGGACCATGGTGTTTGCAGATGACACTGTGATCTGCAGTGAGAGTAGGGAGCAGGTGGAAGAGAACCTGGAGAGGTGGAGGTATGCTCTGGAGAGAACAGGCATGAAAGTCAGTTGAAGCAAGATAGAATACATGAGTTTGAATGAGAGGGAAGCAGGTGCAATGGTGAAGATGGAAGGAGTAGCGGTAGCGAAAGTAGATGAGATTAAATACCTGGGATCAACCATCCAAAGCAATGGAAACTGCACAACAGAGGTGAAGAACAGAGTGCAGGCAGGGTGGAGTGGGTGGAAACAAGTGTCAGGGGTGATTTGTGACAGAAAATTTACTGCAAGAGTGAAAGGGAATATTTACAAGATGGTAGTGAGATCTGCTATGATGTATGGCTTGGAGACAGTGACTCTGACAAAAAGGCAGGAGGTGGCACAGTTGAAGATGCTAAGATTTTCATTGGGACTGACTAGGAGGGACAGCTCACACTGAGCGGTTTGGAGACAAAGTAAGAGAGGCAAGGCTGAGATGGCTTGGACATGTGCAGAGGAGGGATAGTGGCTATATGGGACAAAGGATGTTGAAGATGGAGCTGACAGGCAGGAGGAAAAGAGGAAGACCACAGAGAAGATTCATGGATGTAGTGAAGGAGGACATGGAGAGGGTTAGTGTTACAGAGGAAGATGCAAGGGATAGGGTGAGATAGAGACAGATGATCCGCTGTGGCGAACCGTAAAGGGAGCAACCAAAAAAAGGAGACGACATATCCACTACTCACAAAAAGTTAGGGATATTTGGCTTTCGGGTGAAATTTATGGAAAATGTAAAAAGTTTACACAACAGTGAGATTATATAATGAAAGTAGTGTGGTGATCCGAGCGCTGAGTTTATCCGTGCCCGGGCCACTCAGTATTCTCCCTTTTTTCTCCTTCATTTCTGCGTAGTTTATTATTGGTGCTCCCAGGGCTTTTACTGTGACAGCGCCACGGCCGAACTTCCGGCTGTCAAAGTCTAGCTGGCACTGTCACAGCTGATCATGATTTTGGTCATTACGTTTCCTCCTCTCCTGTTTGGATCATGGCTTTTTGTTATCAGTATTTGAGGGAGCAGCTGAGGCTCACTCCTCGCTGCAACCTACATCTACCAGGACTGGAGTCCCTGTCCCCGGCTCCAGTCTCCCTTCTGTGTTTGGTTCATCCTCGCTTCATCATTAGTAAGTGTTTATTCTATAGCGTCAGGTTCCGCCCTCGCTACGCTCTTGCATTGATGTTCATGTTCTTTATTTTGTGTTCTAGTTTAGTGTATGTGTTTTGCCCCACGTGGCTCTTTATTTTGTTCTTTCTGTAAATAAACTAGCAAGCTCTCTGTTGGCATCTGGCGCCTCAGTTCTGCCCTGAAAGGGGCAAACATGACAAGTAGGGCATTTAAGTAGAAGCATGCAATGGTGATTTCCGCATCTCAAACAATTTATTGAAACAAAAGCCAACAGTAGTAGTGGGTATACCACAACAAAAAATGTCAATGTCTCAATAACTTGTCATGTGCCTTTCAGCATCAATTACAGCTTGACAATGATGTCTCATGCTGGTCACAAGTCGACTTATTGTCTGCTGAGGCACGGCATTCCACTCTTTTTGAAGGGCGGCCCTCAGGTCATTGAGGTTGTGGGGTGCAGGGTTACGAGCCTCTACATGGTGACTCAGCTGATCCCATAGGTTTTCTATGGGATTCAGGTTTGGAGAAAGTGCAGGCCACTCCATCTGAGGTGCCCCAGCCTCCAGCAGCCGTTCCCACATGGTGCGACCTCAATGAGCTGGAGCATTGTCAGCCATGAAGATGAAATTAGGCCTGTCTTGTTCATGCAGGGGCACAATGACTGGATTAATGGTGTTATTCAGGAAGCATTGGCTTGTCACTGTACCATTCACAAGGTGTAGGGCAGTTCTGTATTGACTAGACACACCTGCCCAGACTGTAACATGGTGACAACAGTGGCTAATGCATAGCGCTCTCCTTGACTTCTCCAACATTGTTGGTGGCCATCATTTCTGCTCAACGTGAATCGACTTTCATCAGAGAACAGCACTGAAGTCCACTGGTCTCCTGTCTAGTGTAAATATTCCCTGGCCCATGCAAACGATGACGCCTGTTACTGGTGGTGTGGTCAGGTACCCTTGCAGGTCGTCTAGCACGCTGACCAAGTTGGTGTAAATGTTTCGAATGGTCTGACATGTCACTTGGATGTCTCTCACCTCCCCTTAAATGTGCCTGAAGTTGAGTGGCATTCATCATCTGGTTTCATAGGGCACTGTTCACAATGAAGCAGTCATCAGCGTGGAATGTGGCCAAAGGACGTCCACTTCTATGCCCTTCTGTGACTCTTCCAGTCTCTCTGTATCTCTGTTGCAACCTGCTGATGACACTGTGATACTCTAAGCTCAGTGGCCACTTTCCTCTCAGAACATTCTGTTTGAAGCCTTGCAATGGTGAGGTACTGTTGATCAATTGTTAGGTGTTGTCTTGGTCTCATGATGTCAAAATGTGAACAGCATGATGAAGAGGACTATTATATACCAATAATATAATTCCAATTCTAATTGAACCAGAAAACGTATTGGTCGATTCATGAATCAAGCACCTGTTGTGAATTTTGCCCTTAAGCACCTTGTTAGAGAACAGCAAGTTACGCAAAAAGTACTGAAACACTGAACAGTTGGAAGTGTGCAATCAAAAGGTTACAGAAGGTCAAATTAAGTTCACCTGTAAAAGTTATAGTGCATTTTAAGTGTGTTCTGAAATTTCACCTGAAACCCGAATATCCCTAACTTTTTGTGAGTAGTGTATATGTACTGTATAAAGCTCCTTTTTGCAATGTAAACCTGTTTGGCACAATAAGGGAAGCAGATTTCTGTTCTGCTTACCTAGAAGCTGCTTGACAGGACAAGGGGAAAACAAAATAAAGGTAACTTCAGCCTGTCTGCAGCTCACTCAGACGGTGAATTCATGTCTATTTGTATGTTTACACTGAGTTAAAATGTAATTGCGCCACGAGAAAAATTTGCCCGTTCGCGTTTGGTCTGAACATCACTTTGAAAAATCTACATGTTAAAACCAGACCTGCAAACTTAAAGCTTATTGAAGTAGGCAGGATTTGGTAAGGGCGGGAAGAAGCCAATGTTTATTTCGACTGCTGACTTAATCCCTCACACTAATTAGTTTAGGTATACCTAATTAGTCCTACCTTAAACTAGGCATCAGTTTTTGTCAGCAGAGATTTGCTTACTCAGCTTTTTACCCTATATCCATCACAAGTGTGTGTATTTTGACACAGCTCTGCTGTTCTCAGGATCTTTCCGCCAGCAGTGAGCATGTGTTGTTGTTTTTTTAAACTCCGATCATTATCTTATCTGTGTGGAGAACATTATTTGTTAGCTATACATTTAATGGACTACATCCTAATTTTAAAAGATTTAAAAAGACTACAGGATGCAACATAAAACCTTAATCTTTGATCCTAGTTGTCTTAAGCTAGGTCAAACAGAAGGAAGAGTAACTCAGTGAAGCACATACATGAGGCTGAGACGATCCAGAACTTTTAAGTGCTACAAAATGTGACAATTAAAAGCAAACACAAGAGAACAGAGCTATAAATTCAAGAAATCTTTGTGTGTCTGTCACGATCATAGGATGGTCTATGATGTCTGCATGATGTCCTATGATGATCCTATGATCGTGACACACAGACACACAGATTTCTTGAAATCACACAGATGTCTTACATGATGTCCTATGATGATCCTATGATCTCAGGCTACATAGGACTCGCAATGATGTCATATAAGTCTGCGGAGAGGATCATTGGTACCGACCTACCCTCCATTGAGAACTTACAGTATATCGGTCCATAACCAGGAAACGGGCGGGAAACAGCTGTGCTGACCCATCACACCCCGGCCACAAACTGTTTGAACTTCTATCTTCTGGTCGTCGTTACAGATCACTGAAGGTCAAAACCACCCGTCACAGGAACAGTTTCTTTCCTCAAGCCATCACGCTGATGAACTCCTAACATTCACCTAGTCCTACCTGTTGCTGTACCCATGACTTTTCATCCATTATTACATTGCACATAACTCTCACACTGCTTTTTACTTCATTCACATTATATCACTGAATCTGAGTTCACATTGAAATACTGTGTGACTGTATATTTTTTCATATATTTCTGCAAAGTGTGGTTAGTCTGAGTAAATAACTGCATATATTCCTGTATATATTTGCATCCTTTTATAGAGACGTGAACAGACTGTAATTTACTGTACATACTCTGTTGTCATTGAATCCTTATTTAAATCCTCCACCTGAGCAACGAGAGCAAGTTTTTAGCCAAAGTCAAATTCCTTGTATGTGTTGTGCATACTTGGCCAATAAAGCTGATTCTGATTCTGATATAGGCGATGCCGTCATCTAGGCAATAGGATTGGCTAACTATGATGTCCTATGATGATCCTATGATCACAGGCTACGTAGGACTCGTGATGACGTCATATAGGCGATGCCGTCAAACAGGCAATAGGACTGGCTACCTATGATGTAGTGTCCTATGATGCCTGCCTATGATGTCTGCATGATGTCCTATGATGATCCTTATGATCGTGACACACAGAGATTTCTTACATGATGTCCTATGATGATCCTATGATCTCAGGCTACACAGTACTCGCAATGATGTCATATAGGCGATGCCGTCATCTAGGCAACAGGACTGGCTACCTATGATGTAGTGTCCTATGATGCCTGTCTATGATGTCTGCATGATGTCCTATGATGATCCTATGATCTCAGACCACATAGGACTCGCGATGCCGTCATATAGGCAATGCTGTCATATAGGCAATAAGACTGGCTGCCTATGATGTAGTGTCCTATGATGCCTGCCTTGATGTCTTTATGATGTCATATAGACCATAATTCACGATGCCTGCCTTGATGTATTTTACGACTGGCTACCTATGATGTAGTGTCCTATGATGCTTGCCTCAATGTCTTTATGTCATATACTGTAGACCAACCAGACGCTACATAAATGGAGAGCAATAGAGTGAGGAGAACTGCTGCACGTCAGGAAAGATTTCGTGAAGATGACACAGTTGAGGTTTGAGCAGTACCTTCCAGGCATGACTGTGTTGCACGTCAGAAAAGATGCCGTGAAACACCTGAGGTTCGAGCACGTCATAGGGTACAACAGATAAGGGATACACAGACAGACAGGAAACGTGTGGCAGTGTACCATGCACGTGCTGAGTCACTTGAAGCCTGAAATGTATGCAAAGCGAGCAACACTGCACGCCAGGCAAGGCACACACAAGCTGAGACCCAGGAGGTGCGGAATAGTCGACTGGCCACCAACGCTGCACACCAAGCAAGGCACAGAGAAGCTGAGACCGAATATGACACACTACTTTAAACCACACCCATTTGAAGCAGTAAATCTGGAAATCTCACTCAGTAAGGCAGAAGGCACTCTATAAATTCAAGAAATCTCTGTCAGTGTGTCAGTCACCCCATTAAGAATAGGACACACTACTTTAAACCACACCCATTCGAAGTAGTACCCATGAAGAATGGCAGTCTACACTACAAATGTGTAAAACGCCAAGCAAATCACTGATTTTCTCCGGGTGCTCCGGTTTCTGGGTTTCGACGGGCATGCATGGGTCTTTCTGAACAGGGTCGAAAGCCACTTTTTGCTCAGATCTATTTTCATGATCCTGTTGTAGCATCATCTCACTTTGGCTCAGCAATAATTATTCTTCTGCTTAAAGACATTTTGTTTCACCCAGGAGTAAGACAGTCAAGAACTGATTTTCTCCCCCAGGCCACAGCTGAAATCCCATTCCTTTGCTAAAACCAGTCTAAAAGAATTCAACCTATTTCCTCCTGTGCCCCTTTATTGCCCTCATAAACATGGAACAGACATGGAGCCCCTCATTGCCACACCGATTCACAGCTCAATAAAATTTCCTTAAACTTTGGGACATGCTGGATTTAACCAGTGAACTTTAAAGTACATTATTACAAACTCAATTCTAAACCTTCTCTTCTTTTCAGGACTATGAAAAGCAAATGGACTCTGATGTTTTTAATGTGGAAAATCAATAATATGTGTGAAATGCATTAATCTGTGATTTTATATATATGCATGTTAAAAATGTTTAAATGAATGTTTATTCCTGCATGTTGATTTAGAAGGACTGCTTATAAGTTACACTAATTACTATGGTTAGCTTAGTTATACGTATAAATAAGTGTGTAAAAGCATATTCCAGTGTACTGAAATTGTGTGTATCCATGGGGACCGGTATCAAATGTCACCCAACATTCACTGGGCTCCACCTTCTCCATCCCATTGGTCCCTCGCAGACAAAGCCTGTCATTGGACTAAAGTTCGTCAAGCCCGCTGTAATATAAATGTATGACCTGTAACTGTTACTCCTTAGCACAGCTGTTACTCCTTCCAACTATGCTTATGAAACAAAGGCATTCCTTTATTCCTCATATGTGTGTGTGTGCAATGAAATGAAGCAGATGTTCGTGTATGTTTTGGGAGCCGGGCAAAGAGTTGTTTTGGGAGCGGGGACTGGCCCTCCCCGCTCCTCATGCAACTCTGAGAATGTGAGAGGGGGGCTCCCTCAGAGCAGAGATGGCCACTCTGTTCTGTACATAGCCGTCCCTTTAAAAACAGGGGTTTTCCCTCAATACGGCAGAGTCTGCTGTGGATTTTTTGCGTGAATGCCCAGCTGAGAGATCAATACGCTCTTCCTAAGACTGCTCGGCTCTCCGGTCTGCTGTATCATGGGTAAGAGCTGGTGAAATGACATGAAATGCATTAATCCTTTGTGTGTGAAGGAGATGTGTGACATGAAATGCATTGATCTCTGTGTGTGTGAAGGAGATGTGATCTGTGGGGAATAAAAGATACAGTTTATTCTAGCAGTCTGTCTCAGTGTGAACTTTCTTTCCTGTGTGCCGACTCCTCACGAACCTGTCTAAATATTTTTATAAAACATTTTGGCGTCACGAACAGGATTTGGAATTTTTAAAAAAAAAAGTGAAGAGGAGCTGTACATAGAAAAGTTATGTTTAAGAAAAGAAATAAACAAGGTGTAGCCGGGGGCTCTCCCGGCGATTGTGTGATCCCAGGCTGGGATGGTTCATGGGAACAGGTGGGTGTGTGTTTAGCTGATGGTGGTGGAAGATCAGAGCCATGGGGAGACCTGGTGGGGGACGGGTCACCCTCGGTGGTGTTTGAGAGTCTTCGGGGGATTGAGGTTGCCCCGAAAGCTCCGCTGAGTGGAATTCAGCGGCGAATGTGGTGTTGTGCTACGGCGTGGCGCCGATGTTATGATACAGAACGGGAACAGGAAAAACAAATAGCTGATTTAGTTCAGCGATTGGAAGGATGGCAGAAAAAAGAGGAGGATTTGACAGGGCAAATCCTAAAGTTGCAACAAAAATTGGAAAAGGAAAAACTCCGTTCATCTCGGTTGACAGTGATGGCAGAACAGGGTGTAGCACGGGTTGCACAGCTAAACAGGGAGAGAAGAAAAAAGAGACCCCATGCTACCTCCGCTGTTAAAGTGCGGTCGTATGTGGCTGGGATGGTGGATGGAGATGGGGATTGGGACCCCAACAACTGGGATGAATGGGGTGAAGAGGAGGAAACTCCTCCACCGATCTCTCCGTTGTACCCCAAACTACCGGGGAATTATCAGGCTGCCCCTGTCCGGAGACGGCGGGAGGAGCAGCAGTTTGTTCCACCCGTCCGAGAGGCGGTGGTGGATGATGCCGGACAGGCGGTATATGATGAGCAGGGACAGAGGCTGTATAACATTGTGCCTCAGGTCCAACCGGCCCCCTTGGCAGTGACTATCCTTGAAGATTACACTGCCGAGGAAGTAGCTAATTTGACAACCCGGCATCGTCAACGGGACGGTGAACCGTTGGACCTGTGGGTCGCCAGGTTGCTAGAGGAGGGGGCAGCACGGACTATGGTGGATCCACAGGATGCAATGCGGTTCTCAGGATTATCTAAAATGTCTAGGGTAAATTCAGCATATCGGGCACGGGCCCCAGATATTAACAACCCAGAGGGGAAGAGCCTATTTGAATTATATGCTGAGGCAGTAAGCCATGTTTATCGCCAACCTACTGATTGGCCTGTGTTGGATAAACAATGGAACACTCTAAAAGAGGGAATACAGCGGCTGACTCAGTTGTGTATGAGAGATGCGCTCTACATCGGTGCCGCTGATGAATACACTGACATGCCTATTCCTAAGACTGTTAGGGATACGGTTATAAGAACGGCTCCGCCCCAATATAAAGCATTGGTGCTATCCATGTTTTTGGGTGACACTCAACGGTCTATGTCAGAAACTAAGTCACTAATGGCGGAGCTAAGAAATTTGGGTGACTGGGGAACCCAGGCAGCTAAGCCCCAGGCGCCCCCACAACCTCCCAGGAGGGATCCGCCCCTGGATTCCAAGGGATCCAGTGGGCCCTCTAGGAAAGATTTATGGAACGCGCTGATTGCAGCTGGGGTGCCTGCTAACAGCATTGATGGTCAGCCCACCGGTGTCTTGAGGGACATGTGTGCCAAAAAAGGGTTAAAGGTGAGGGCTGGACGAATTGATGAATTGTCATCGCTGCTGTCAGCTCTTAAGGATCATGTATTAGGAGCGACGGTTTTGCCTAGCGCTCCTCCAGCAGAGGATTCGGATGATTCAGAGTCCCAAGAAGAGGGGGAGGAAGTGCATGTGAGGGCGGTGAAAAAGGGGAGAGGGAAAAAGAAAAAGGGGAGAAACAAGTATAAGCATCATGATCTCCTCCTGGATTTATAGGATGGAGGCCAAGCCCCACAGATTGGTAATTTAAATTGGTCAATGACAGACATACGGCCCCATGTAAAAGTAGAAATTTATTGGAAAAAGTCTGTCCAAAATGTGGTGGCTCTAGTAGACACAGGGGCGGAGGCCACTTTGATTCATGGTAATCCGGCCAAATTTGTTGGTCCTACGGTCTCTCTCACAGGTTTGGGAGGAAATGTTGTGATTGGAAAAAGCGTGCAGCTCCCATTAAAAGTTGGGAGTATGCCCGTAAAATGTTACCCCGTAATTATCACACCCATTAAAGAGTGGATAATTGGCATGGACATTTTGGCAGGTTTAACCCTGCATTTGAAACAGGGACGGTTCGAATTCGGAGTAACTCCTCCACCGACGGCAGACTGTAAAGCAGTCACGGTGGGGAAGGTACATATGGAACCCTTTCCCATCCCATTGGCAGATAAGGTGGTGAGCATGAAGCAGTATCGAATCCCTGGAGGACATGATGAGATCACTGCTACCATAAAAGACTATGTGGAGGCTGGAGTGTTGAGAACATGTACCACCGCGTGGAACAACCCCATTTGGCCAGTCCGAAAGTCTGACGGCTCCTGGCGAATGACGGTTGATTATCGGGAACTAAACAAACACACTCCTCCATTGACAGCGGCAGTACCTGATTCTCCTACCATAATTGACCGGGTGCAGCACCATCCGGGAATATGGTATGGGGTGATTGACCTGGCTAACGCCTTCTTTACGATTCCAATTCCAGAAGATAGACAGGAGCAGTTTGCGTTTACTTGGGAGGGACGACAGTATACGTTTACTAGACTCCCGCAGGGCTATCTACATAGTCCTACCATCTGTCACCGGACGGTGGCAGAAAATTTGGACGGGCTAACAACGCCCCCTGGGGTATTGATATCCCACTATATTGATGACATCATGGTACAAGGGACCTCTGAAAAAGAAGTCCAGCAGGTACTGGATCGGCTGATCCAGCACATGAAAAGTCACGGTTGGGAGATTAATCCAGCAAAGGTGCAGGGACCCTCCCAGAGGGTGAAATTTCTGGGAATCTGCTGGAATAAGGGAGAAAGAGAAATCACGGACAAAGCCCGAGAAAAGATAATGGCCTTTGCCACCCCGCACACCAAAAAGGATGTGCAGCGGTTTATTGGGTTGTTTGGATATTGGAGGAGTCACATTCCTCATTTGGGGCAAATTTTGCAACCTTTATATCAAGTGACAAGGAAAAAAGAGCAATTTGAATGGACAGAAAAACAGCAAGTGGCTTTTGACATGGCCAAAGAGGCCATACAGCAAGCCCTATCACTAGGAAAATTGCAGTCTGGTCCGGTCGAGTTGCAGGTGTCGGCTCGGAATGATTATGCAAATTGGAGCTTATGGCAAAAACAAGGCAAGCAACGGAAACCTTTAGGTTTCTGGTCAAGGAAGTTGCCAAGTGCAGGAATTCGTTACACGCCTTTTGAAAAACAACTATTGGCGTGTTATTGGAGTTTGGTGGAGACGGAGGCATTGACTGCAGGGCATGAGGTGATTATGAGGCCATTGATACCTATTCTGACGTGGGTAATGAGTAACCCCACCACACATCGGGTAGGTACCGCCCAGGAGAGTAGCATCATTAAGTGGAAATGGTACGTGTCTGAAAGAGTGAAATCTGGACAAAAAGGAGTTTCGGTCTTGCATGAACAAGTTGCTGATGTCCCAGAGACAGATGAGTCTTGTTTTGAAGTTGAGCAGCTGCAAGAATCTCCTGTGTTAACAGGGCCCCGCTATGATGAACTCACAGACGAGCAGAAGAGCAGGGCGTGGTTTGTAGATGGCTCTTCTCAGTGGGTAGCGGGAAAACGAAGGTGGAAAGCCGGGGCTTTCAACCCTCATCTGGGGCAAATTTTGGAAGAAATGGGCGAGGGAAAAAGCAGCCAATGGGCCGAGTTGAAGGCCGTGCACATGGTGATACAACACGCGGGTGTGTCAGGAGCATATATCTACTCTGACTCCTGGTCAGTGGTTAATGGGTTAACCACATGGATGCCTACATGGCAGTCCAATCAATGGCAGATTCAAAAGAAAGAGGTGTGGGGTAAAGAGTTGTGGGAGGAAATCTGGCAAAAGGTTCAAGGGGTCACTATCCATGTCACCCATGTCGATGCCCATACCCAAAATATGGACTCAGAAGCCCTCCACAATCGTTATATTGATGGAGTGGTTAGAGCAATGTCAGTGGAGAGGCAATCCACTGCGGATTTGGCCCGGTGGGCCCATGAAAAGAGTGGACATTGGGGAATACAAGCTACCACCCAATGGGCCAGGGATAGGGGCATCGACTTAAAAACTGATGATGTAAAGACAGCCATTGAACAGTGTGAGGCCTGTCAGCATCATAGAAGAGGTGTCCCACAACATCTCACTGGACATATACAAAGGGGAAAGAGTCCAGGACAAATCTGGCAAATGGATTTTATTGGTCCTCTTCCAGAGTCACAACGATGTAAATATGTATGCACGGCTGTGGATACATTTTCGGGTGTGGTAGTGGCACACCCAGCCAAAGTGGCTAATCAGAAGGCCACGCTGGCCTGTGTGGAACTAATTGAAAGGTTCTATGGGCTACCTGTACAGATTCAAACTGACAACGGGACCCATTTCACCGGAAACCTGGTGAAAGATTGGGCAAAACACAATCATGTGGAATGGATCTATCACGTTCCATATCATCCCCAAGCGGCGGGTTTAATTGAAAGAATGAATGGGTTGTTGAAAGCCACCTTGAAGAAAGGAGGGATAAACAATAGTTTGGAAGGGTGGAAAAAACGCTTACCACAAGCGCTGAAACAGCTAAACAATAGACCCATTGCACCTGGTACAACACCACTGAACCGAATGATCACTGTCAATCTTGAACATTCTGAAGGACAAATTATTAAAATGTGGAAGATTAACCCAGAAGCAACACTACCAGTGCGAGCGACGAAAGGCTCGGCTGGATTAGATCTAAGAACTATGGAAACCCTTACCTTGGTACCAGGAACACCCACTGTGGTAAAAACGGGGCTAGGGCTGCAATGTCCGAATGGAATGTATGGTCACATATTGCCAAAGTCTGGATTATCCCTAAAAGGTTTAACGACTCTGGCAGGTGTGATTGACAGTGATTATCAAGGGGAATTGGGAGTGGTGTGCTACGTACTGGGATCAGAGCCCATAACTCTGAATAAGGGGGATAAAATGGCCCAATTGGTCATTAAACCATGTCTAATGACTAACCCTGAAGAAATTGCTAAGCCGGCTGTGATGACGCAAAGGGGCGAAAAAGGCTTTGGTTCCACAGATAAATCTGGGGCCAAAGTATGGGTGAGGCAAGAAAATGGTCCTCCCCGCCCGGCTGAGATCATAGCTCAAGGGACGGATCAGGTGGTGACCATTTTGTATCCAGGAGAGGAAACCTGGATAAATGTACCAGTATCAAAATGTTATCTAAGGGAGAACTAATTCTGTGCTTTCTCTTCTCCTAAGTATGTGCTTGCTTTGCAGGAATGTTCGGGTAGAGACTGGTGATTGGACACCCGCCACGTCATGGGTCTTCTTCAACACCTCCACAAGCACCGAGGACATGGCTATGTCGTCTGCTGGGACATGTGCTGCCCTGCCCTCGTTGTGATCCTGTGGATGAGTATTGCCGGTTGCTGGATCCGGATCCACGCCACACCAGGCCAAGAAATGTTTGAGGTGGACCAATCTGTCTCGTTGGAATGGAGGGAAAGTCGAATCGGTGCCAATCGGAGTGCAAGATACTGAACTTAACCAGCCACTGTCCTATTTACATATGCCCCAAATGTGTCAAATATCAATATAATGTGCCTGCGGTGGAGAAGGGGTGCATGGTGAACTTAACTGCCAATGTAACCATATGCGTGGCCAAAACGACTAATGATTCACTGAAATGTGATACTACCTTAAATGGTACAAAGCTATCCATCAATATAACAGGAGATAAGGAAGTGTATTTGATGAATGGAACAGTCATAAACGGTCGACAAATCCCCTTTGTGTACCCTATTATAGTGGTCGACAAAAACCCGAAGCATATATCCCCAACGAACCTGGCACCCATACTGTCGACCTGTACAACGGTGGCCACACAAACCAGCCATATCACCGTCAATTGGATGGTAAGGATACCACCCATTCCCAAATGTTCAACCAAGAAGAAGAGCGCATGGTATGACACATTGCTGGGAGGATTTGGCACAGTTTTGGGAATCTCCAACACCATTAACAACGAGGTAACCAGATCAATGTTGGCAGATACTGGACATCAAACGTCTTTAGGCATTCAACAAGTTGGGTTTTGGATGCCTACGGTGGTGGGGCCTCAAATGGAGGCCGCCAATCTGTTTCAAAAACGTCTGAATTGGGATTTGACCATGTGGAATGCTACGAGTGAATTGATGACGAACATCACTCGAGCTTTCAATTGGACTGTGTGCAACATTCAAGTTTTGGATATTCGCACGCAGTTGGAACGTTTCACTCGCATTGTCACTACCAATCACGCTCGACAATGGCGAGAAGTGTGGAACATTACTGAAGAATGGTGGATAATTCCACATCCTGAAAAAACCATCTGCAATAGCACGATGTGTAGCAGGCAATGGACTCAATTAAATGTCACAAGAGCTGTTGACGTGTGCAAATATCATGTGTTACCAGTAATTACTGCTACGGCATTTTGGTTTATTCAATTAAAAGGGGGATGGTTTGATCCAGGGCAAAATAATACATATGATTTATCAGAATGTGATTTGACTGACCAAGGATATGCATGCCTAAGTCGAGAAATATATACTGAACCATGCTTAACCATGACAGAGGCACTATGTGAATGGAGAATAGAAAAACCTCGTGACATGATGTGGCAAATAGGGCCCCATACTCTATGTGTAGCCACCTTAAACTCCCATCCAATGTTGCCTAGGGTACCTTTCACTGGGTGTCTGCATGGTGTTCACATGTGGCAATGGCATAATCGGACATATTGTCTTACCAACTTTTCCAGTGAGGTTCACCTGACCGCCCTGCAATGGCAGGTGCTGGAAGTTCCATGGCAGGTGTCCCTGGATCAATTCAGAGGCGCACTGAATGGATCCACGGAAATACAAAAGCTCATTGGTGATCGTATGTCGGATGTGCGTGCTGCGGTGATATCCACTGTGGTGGCCCAAGGAAAGGTATTGCCTGCAGCCCATCAGATAGAGCAAGCTTCTGCTCATCACTGGTGGGACATATTCTCAGGCATGTCAGTTACTGCTCGTACAACACTGGTGCCTCCCCTAGCTATATTAGTTGCTGTTCTATCTGTCTTAACACTATGCAATTTCAGTGCTTTCTGCTATATTAGAAGAGTAAAAAAGGTTTTAAGTAAAAGAATATATAATTCTCTGGCAATATGAAAATCAAAGTTATCTTTCGAGATGGAGGATATGGTACCACATCTTGCAAAGTAGAGGTGAGTGCTGACCTTCCTGGTCACTGGATATGTTATGATTATGCTGTAGGTACGACTAATGAGTGGAATTACTACAATAGACATTTCAATACAAGAAGTGAGCTATTGTGGCATGTTGTAACATGCATTTGGGACATCAATTGGGTGGAATTATCTCACCATAATCATGTCGGCATACCTTACGAGGATGAGAGTATTCCCCAAGAAGACAGTAATTACCCAATGTTCTTCACCAACTGATAGAACAAATAAGGTCAAAGGGTGGAAAATGTGATATAAATATTTTTAATGTGTGCCCTGATTTGTTTTTCAGTTGGGGAAGAAAGCACTTAGTTGGGGAAGAAAGCAATTATCTTTACCAACTGATCACAAATAAGGTCAAAGGGTGGAATGTAATATAAATGTATGACCTGTAACTGTTACTCCTTAGCACAGCTGTTACTCCTTCCAACTATGCTTATGAAACAAAGGCATTCCTTTATTCCTCATATGTGTGTGTGTGCAATGAAATGAAGCAGATGCTACCTCCTCTTTGGACGTTCTTTTTGGCTCTTTTGCTCCGCTCTTTTGTCTCTCTTCTTTATCCATTGTCCACACACAGCAAGAAAGAACTTTGGGAAGAACAAAGGACTGCCTGAACAAAGACTTCTACCACGTGTTGCTTTTCCGAACAGAGCAGATAACTCAATTTGTTTATGCAACTTTGTATTTTAATGCTTTTTCTTTTTCTCTTAAATGCCTAGGAATTCCTATTTCTTCTAGCTCAATTCTTAATCGGAGTTAAAAACTCCAATTTTTATTTATCACCTTTTCTTTGTTAAACTTTCTGTAAAACCACCGTTTGTTTTAATTTTAATGTAAACTTTAATCTTGACTTTATTTTCATAATATTTTTCCTGACCAATCACACACCAGAAGCTATTATTTTATCTAAAGTCCAAAAATCTTTTTCTAATTTGAGATCCGATTAGATCTAATTATTCTCGAAGACCTCTGGAGCCGCTTGTCTACAAAGGAGAAAATGCGCAGCTCTTCACCACACGCCGAAGAAACGTCGGCACCATCTGGCTCCGATCCAAGTTACAACTGTGGGTCATACAGCCAAAATCCAGCCACTTCGACCTCTTGCCTTTAAAGGTCGAACTGTGAACCCTGAAATATCTGCGGGCAGATATTTTCCCTAACATCCACGAAACCTTGGGCTGAGGACGACGCCGAACGAGGAATCACATGAGCTGCAAACTTTAATTCATCTGCTGAATTAAACATCTGAGGTTCGGTAATAATTTGTATATCTAATCAGATGCAAATTAAGAAGCCCTTAACATAACTCTTCTTTTCATTAAAATTCCATTTTTATTTTCTTAAGATTAATCCAGGACTTTCCATATAATTAGTAAACTTTCTCCATAAATTTACGTTGTTTCCATAATCTGTTAACTCAAACTGATAGAAATTCATTTCTCAGTTAACCCTGGTTCCGAAAATATTGACATTGTTAATCTATCATTTACAAGATTGATTTTATGATTAATGAAATTACTGCAATGTCTGTTAATCATTTCATTTAATAAATATGTGAAGATGAGAGAAGTTGTTGAGAATTTATTTCATTCTGAGTCTGTTTCAAGCCCAGGTATCGAATTCACGGAAAAATTTTTGAGACTGATTATTAATTGATTTATTGAGTGATTAAAGTGAAATTAAAAGATTAAATTGCTTCTTAGAGATAGAAGCTGGTGCCCCTACCAGTGTCATTATCTTTTCTGGTGTATATGAAATGAAATTTGATCTCAGATTCCAATACATCAATATAAGTTAAATGATTTATACCTGATCATATTTATTAAATTTCATATTTTTCTACACTGTCCATGAACTGGAATTACAACGCACCTATCCCTCAACCAGTGGTCTGAACGAAGAAGAAGAAGAACAAGAAGACCCCCCCAGATGGAGAGCAATAGAGTGAGGAGAACTGCTGCACGTCAGAAAAGATGCCATGAAGATGCAACACCTCAGGTTTGAGCAGTATGCCGCAGGCACGACTATGAACAACACAGCTGTCTCAGACAGGAGGAGACCCTTCAGCAATGAAATCTCTGTTAGTTTGTGTGTGTGTCTGTAACAATCATAGGACATCACAGGACGGCCTATGATATTCCTGTGATGTTCCTATGATGTCTCCATCATACGTCATGCCTGCCTTCATGACTTTAAGATGTCATATACAGTGATGGCTGCCTTGATGTCTACATGAAGTCATATAGACCATGAGGTCCTATGCCTGCCTTGATGTCTTTATGATGACCACCAGGACTCCCGATGCCGTCATATAGACAATAGGAAGATGTCGTCATATACACAATAGCACTGGCTACCTATGATGTACGCATGATGTCCTAGGATGCCTGCCTTGAAAATGGTGATCATGCTATTGCAAAACTTTGATGTAGACCATCAGGACTCACAATGCCGTCATATACACAATAGGACTGGCTACCAATCATGGAGGCATGATGTCCTATGATGTCCAAGGATGCCTGCCTTACAAATGGTCATCATGCTACTGCGAAACTTTGACCAACAAAATGGACATTGCAATGGCTCAGGAGACATCATTGAACAAATACAGCCTCATCTGTTGGTTGCAACATCTGTGATTGCTGTCAATGCTGGATGCACTCTCCTCATTCCACGAATCGCACTCACACCATCTGACAACATGTTGTCATTCACCTTGCTTTACAGCGTGTTGGTGTTTTCTGCACAACAGATTCCTTCAGCCATGCCCAATTCTACCTTGCCGCGAGCACAGTTGCCAGATCAAGCACTCTTCGTATTCTTGCTCAAGATGAAGAAACTAAGCAAAAGTGTCGCTTTCTGAGCAATGTTGTTTTAAAAGAGGTGCTGACACAGTAAAAATGTGGAACCTTGAAGAATGGCAGTCTACACTACAAATCTGTAAAATGCCAAGCAAAGCACTGATTTTATCCGGTTGCTCCGGTTTCTTGGTTTCTACGGGCATAAACGGGTCTGGCAGAACATGGTCCAAAGACACTTTTTGCTCAGATTAATTTTCAGGATCCTCTCCATGAACTGGAAATACAACACACCTATCCCTCAACCAGTGGTCTGAATGAAGAAGAAGAAGAACAAGACCCATCAGATGGAAAGCAATACAGTGAGGAGAACTGCTGCACGTCAGAAAAGATGCCGTGAAGATGAAACACCTCAGGTTTGAGCAGTACGCCGCAGGCATGACTGTGAACAACACAGCCGTCTCGGACAGGAGGACACCTTTCAGCACCCAGCATGCAGAAATACTTGCTTATACTTGGTTTCTACGGGCACGGACGGGTATGCACGGGCATGTACTAGTATCCGTAAAAATGATCACAGGCAGTTAAAAAAAAAAATAAAAACTCACTTTTTCTGTAGCAAAATGCAGGGTTGTGAGACTGTCAGTTTTAGGGGCAGATTTACTAACGTGCTGCGCCATTGCAAAACCCTGTTTTGGCGTTAAAAACCACTGTCGACTTCCGGTCTGGACGTCATGGCGACTGCAGCTTAACACTGAAGCTCTCAGACTCAATCCAGGATAACACCTTGAAAATCAAACTTAACGGATTTTTGGAGGAGTGAAAATCAAAAGACAAAATCATCATGTCTAAAGGAAAACAGAAGAAACTGAAATTCTCCAGGCTAGGACACGTATCGGCCGGAGAATCTGAACTGGAAGATCCCCGTTCAGAAGACGAGGAGCTGGTGATAGCTAACAAAAGGGTTAGCCTGAAATCACTATTTGAGGAACTACGACGATTTCGCCGAGATGTTACGGCCGAATTTCGGGAATTCAGAGAAGAATTGAAAAGGACAAACAGCAGAGTGGACCAGGCCGAGAACCGAATCTTGGAAACAGAGGATCGAATAAAAGTGCTCGAAGATTCTGTGCTGGACCTACGCAAAAGACAAGCAGCTATAGAGGCTAAGCTAACCGACCAAGAAGGAAAACAAAGAAGAGACAACATAAGAATTCATGGTCTGATAGAAGGAACCGAAAATGGTTTTAACTCAATGGCAGAATGCGTGGAATCCTTACTAAGAGAGAAATTGGATATTCCACAAACCACCGACTTGAAGATAGAAAAGGCACATCGTTCATTAGCCGCTAGGCCGGCGGCGGAAGCGCCCCCACGTTCGGTGTTGGTAAGATTTTCCAATTTCAAAATAAAACAAGAGGTTGTAAGACTGGCCTGGCAGAAAAAAGGATTTATGCACCAGGAGAGAAAAGTCTACGTGGAACACGATTACGCCCCGGAGGTCCTTAAAAAGCGCAGGGAATACAATGACGCGAAAAAGGTGTTAAGAGAGAAGAAATTGCGCTTTCAGACACCATTTCCTGCGAAGTTAAGGGTCTTCTACGGCGATGAAACGTGTCTCTATAATTCGGCGGAAGAAGCAACAGCTGACATGGCGAGAAGAGGGCTCCCGGTAACGGTGTTTAAACCCGCAGCAGACCCGAGTGAGAAGATCAAAGCGCAAACATGGACAACACAAAGACCCTCAAAATCCACGGACCAGCAGCGGGAAACCCAGCACCAGAGCGTCGCGGATAAACTATCCGTTTTCAGGTTGGAATAGCGACCTTTTTTTTTTTTTTTCCCTTCCTCTTGAATCAATCCGCACATCCAACCCCTCTCATACAAGGTAACAAACATTAAAGGAGATGCATATTCAGCATGTGGTAAAACATTTCATGGAACAATCATATTATTTGAAACAAAAGTCTTTGTAATAAAAAAAAAAAAAAAAACTTGTTAAAATAGAAATGTGACAATAATCCACATGTTCTGCTCATACTAACAAATACTGTTTTTGCGTGAATGTTTGATGTGATGGGGGTGGGAGGGTGCACACAATTTCACAGGGTTTAGGCATAAAAGGAAAAAAAAAAAAAAATCATTACAAGTTTGGATTGGGTTCTGAAACTCACGTTAAAAGCATGGGACTACTTTCAGTGGTACGAGAGGGCCCTCAACACGTAACAGAGTTTGAGGAATTTCCCTCAGGGCCTTCACTCCATCAAGGCTCTTACAGGGTCTTTAAAAAGACCTCAGCTCAGGAAGTTCTTTTGACAGTTTTTTGTTTTAAAGTTTTTTACACTATGTTCTTAATGTTTTTCTTGTTTTTAATGTTCTTTCAGTTTCTGAGTAGCACAAAAGAGGGCCACCACACAGTTATACTAAACAAAACAACACAATGGAGAAACAGGGTGTAACCAAAATAATTTCATATAATGTAAAAGGGATCCTGAATCCAGTTAAAAGATCCAAGATTCTAGGCAAAATGAAAAAAGACAAAGCAGGAATAATATTTTTACAAGAAACCCACCTAACAGACGTGGAACACAATAAACTCAGTAGACAAGGGTTTAAAATGATCTCTTCATCTTCATATAAATCAGGGAGGAGGAGGGGAGTAGCGACATTGATATCAACCAAAATTACATTTGAAAAAAAATCAGAACACAAAGATAAAGAAGGGAGATACAGTTTGGTAACTGGGCGGCTAGAGGGAGAAGATATCACCCTGCTGAATGTGTATGCTCCCCCAGGGGCTAACTGGAAATTTTATAAAAATGTATTCGACCTAATGATAACTAAAGCTCAAGGTTTAGTGATATGTGGTGGGGACTTCAATCTTAGACTGAATCCATACTGGGATGCTTCTGGTAATTCCCCACATCAAAATAACACCCAAAACAGGAAGACTCGGATGCTACTAAAAGAAATGGGAATCTGTGATGTGTGGAGGGAACTCAACCCCAGTGTAAAAGACTATACATTTTACTCAACTCCACATTCATCTTACTCAAGGATTGACTATTTTTTTATGTTTAATAGAGACATTGGTAGAGTAAAAACATGTAAAATAGGACTGATGGATCTCTCCGACCACAGTCCGATCTACATGGACTTAAATATCCAAAAATACACAAATAATACATTTTCTTGGAGGTTAAATTCAAATGTCCTGAAAGGACCATTGAAAGATGAATTGGAGTCAGATATTCTCAGATATTTGGAAGATAACGATAATGGAGAAGTATCCCCTTTAATACTGTGGGATGCATGTAAAGCTGTAATAAGAGGAAAGATTATTGCAAAACTGGCAACCCAAAAGAAACTAAGACAAGAAAAACTATCCACATTAGAGTCAGAACTTAGGAACCTAGAAAAAGAACACAAAGGCAACACTCATTCTACTGACGCGCTCAAGATTAAGGAAATTAAAAACCAAATAAATGAGATCTACACAATAGAAATCCAGAAGAAACTTACATTTCTGAAACAAAAATACTATGAAGCAGGCAGTAAATCGGCAAAATTGCTAGCCTATAAATTGAGGAAACATCAAACAGAAAGAGCAATCTACAAAATCAGAGACCCAGTATCAAAGGAAATAAAATTCAGAATTCAGGATATTCTTAAAAACTTCGAGAATTACTATAAGAACTTATACTCCCACAAAAAACATAAAAACGCATCCGAGGCATTCCTAAACACATTAAACCTTCCCCAACTTACGGAGTCACAAAATAAAACACTACTGTCAGAAATACATTCTAAAGAATTGGAAAAAGCAATTATGAAACTTAAAGCTAACAAATCCCCAGGAGCTGATGGCTATACAGCAGAGTGGTACAAAACCTTTAAACAGCAACTATCTCCTCTCCTCCTGAAAACATTTAATTATGTCCTCCACACAGGGGAAATCCCCCCCTCCTGGAGAGAAGGGGTCATTGCAGTTATACCTAAACCTGAAAAGGATAAACTAGAGTGCTCCAACTACAGACCAATCAGTGTACTAAATCAGGACTATAAGCTTTTTACCATTATCCTTGCCAAAAGGTTAGAGAATATACTGACAGACCTAATTCATTTAGACCAAACAGGTTTTATAAGACAAAGACAGACACAAGACAACATTCGACGCACTTTACACATAATTCATCATATAAAAAAATATAACTTAAATGCAGTCATATTAGGATTAGATGCTGAAAAAGCATTCGATTCGGTTGACTGGTCTTTTCTATACAGAATCTTATCCAGTTTCAATTTTCATAACAACTTCATTAGAACTATACAGGCATTATATAAAAAACCAACAGCTAAAATAAGGATTAACGGTAATTTATCATCATCTTTTGAACTGGAAAGAGGATGTCGTCAGGGCTGCCCCCTGTCTCCACTGCTCTTTGCAATCTTCATAGAACCTCTGAGCCAATGGATAAGACAAAACCAAAAAATTCAAGGTATTACACTTGGTCAGAAGGAACATAAAATAGCACTCTTTGCTGATGACATTTTAATATACCTAGGGCAGCCGGACACTTCTTTACCAGAACTAACCTCAGTTTTTTCAGAGTATGGAGATTTATCGGGGTACAAATTAAATATGCATAAAACCCAAGTTTTAACATTCAACTATGACCCAAATCATTATTCACTAAGCAAACTCAAAACTAACTGGGAGTCGGAATCTATGAAATATCTGGGGGTCAATATCCCGAAACAACTCAACAAAATTATATCACTAAACTATGATCCACTGGTGACAAAAATAAAATCTGACCTAGCAAGATGGAATATGATACCATTCTTGGGTATTGCACAAAGAATTGAAGCAGTCAAAATGAATATACTTCCACGTCTTCTATACCTTTTCCAAACAATACCGGTAGAACCTCCCAAAAAAACATGGCAGGAGCTGGACAGAAGGATCTCAAGATTCATATGGCAGGGCAAGAGACCTAGAATCAGATATAGAACCCTACAGCTAAACAAAGA
Organism: Pholidichthys leucotaenia; assembly: GCA_020510985.1. Lineage (NCBI taxonomy): Eukaryota > Metazoa > Chordata > Actinopteri > Cichliformes > Pholidichthyidae > Pholidichthys > Pholidichthys leucotaenia. Next base: position 343,570,017 of record CM035837.1, on the reverse strand, counting down.
CAAAGGTGGGCTCGCGCTGCCAAATATCAGGGACTACTTTAAAGCCGCACAAATTAAAACTTTAGTAGAGATATGTAACCCAGTCTACTCTGCACAATGGAAGGAGATCGAATGCCAAATAACAAGTGACATCCCCCTACAGGCGATAATAGGGAACAATGTCTTACCTAAGCTTTTGAATAACACTAACCCGTGGATAGAGACCCCGCTAAAAATTTGGTTTAAGATAGTCAGAGAGAATCAAACTAAAGAGCCCTATCGACTTCTGCAATGGATCGCCTATAATCAGGACTTTACTCCTAATAAAACAGACACCAGATTTAAAAAGTGGAAGGAGAAGGGGCTGATAAAATATTACGATTTTTTTAAAGGGCAAATCTTAAGAAGTTTTGAAGATTTGAAAAAACAAGGCCTAATAAATCAAGACCTTTACAGGTTCTTCCAGCTTAGACACCACATAAACAATATACTTAAAAAGGAGGTTTTGGAAAGGGCCCAGTCAGGTGTTCTGAAGGTCTTCTTAATGGCATATAAAGGGATCCCAGGGATCAGATACATTTCTAAAATATACCAAGGTCTTCAAGACTTAAAAGGAGACAACACATCTTATATAAAAGAGAGATGGGAAAAAGAGGGGAATTTCACTTTACATCTGGAAATATGGGAAAAGCTAAATAAACAGCAATGGAAAAGTACCTCATCCCTGCAGTGGAGAGAATTTGGATGGAAAAACTTGGCAAGATTTTTCAGAACACCTGCACAAATCAAATTTACCCATAAGGGATTGAACTGTTGGCGCTTGTGTGGTGAAAAGACTGCAAATCATTTTCATGTGTTTTGGTCATGCCCAGTTATCCACCAATATTGGTCCAATGTACAGACAATATTGGGGAAAATATTCAAAATTACAGTTCCCTTTTCTTTTGTAACTTTGTATTTGGGTTTACTACCGGACTCACTGGAAAGACGAGGAGAAAAATACTTATTCAATGTTTTAATATTGGCAAGCAAAAAAGCTCTAACTAAAAAATGGATGTTGAAGGACTGTCCTACACCTGAAGATTGGACTAACGTGATCCAAGACATTTACTCGATGGAAAAGTTGACATTCGCACTGAGACAGGACATGGATGGGTTCATGAACTTTTGGCAACCCTGGACCGCATATGTGTCTTCCATTAGATCTAATCTTTGACAAATACCATTTCAATAATGGTTCTGCTCTTTGTTCCAATGCTACTCAGATGCTCTTTTATCTTTATTTACTTACTTTTTCTTTTTGTTTGTTTTTTACTGGTTTGTTTGGGTTTTTTTTTGTTTTTTGTTTTGTTTTTTTTTCTCTTTAATTTCACTTTTTCTTTCACTTTAAAAAAAAAAAAAAATAAGGGGTGTTGTAAGAATTAATCTTCCAATGTTGTCAGATATCAGAAAATAAGGGAACATGTGATGAAAATGTAAACACTGCATTGCTGTAACGACCTGTATACCCTTTACAAAAACTTAAAAAAAAAAAAAAAAAAAAAACCACTGTCGAGATTTACTAAAGGGTGCAGGGCAAAGTTAGTGGTGGAAAGGCATGGACAATGTTAATTTTGCGCCTGGTCTCATTGCATAAGTATTTCTAGGAGTTGTCATGTCAAAGTGCAAATTTGAGGGAGGAGCGTAATTAAATGACTGCCACAAGGTGATTTACTAAGGTATGCTGTTATCAATCTCCTGCTAAATGTGCCAGGATTTAATGCCACAAAAACATATGTCTTAACTCATCTGCACCTGACATGACAGCGATCGTTGGTGCCAGGAGTCACCAGCGAGAACCGAGAGCGCATGGTTGAAGAGACAGAAATCTTGTGTCTGCGCATGACTTTATTTGGCATGACAGAATAGATTATATGAACAGAAACAATCTCACAGAGATCAGTGTTGTGCTGGACTACACATCAGCCGGCAGAGGATTTTTAAAATTTGTTTATATATAGCCTACTTAATGAATTTGTATCCATAAAATAGGATACCATAGGATAGCCCTACTTGCAGTGGACATACAGATTTGTCAGTGGACAGTGACCTTTTTTTTTTCTTTTCTGCAGAGGGTCACACTTAGAGTCTGGCGTTTCCTCTATCCATACTTCTATATTTGTTTCTTTTTGCTGTGCATAAAACGTGTGGCATATTGGAATACCACTACATACAGTGGGGCAAAAAAGTATTAGTCAGCCACCAATTGTGCAAGTTCTCCCACTTAAAAGATGAGAGAGGTCTCCAATTTTCATCATAGGTATACTTCAACTATGAGAGACAAAATGAGGGGGAAAAAAAATCCAGAAAATCACATTGAAGGATTTTTAAAGAATTTATTTGCAAATTATGGTGGAAAATAAGTATTTGGTCACCTACAAACAAGCAAGTTTTCTGGCTCTCACAGACCTGTAACAACTTCTTTAAGAGGCTCCTCTGTCCTCCACTCGTTACCTGTATTAATGGCACCTGTTTGAACTCATTATCAGTATAAAAGACACCTGTCCACAACCTCAAACAGTCAGACTCCAAACTCCACTATGGCCAAGACCAAAGAGCTGTCAAAGGACACCAGAAACAAAATTGTAGACCTGCACCAGGCTGGGAAGACTGAATCTGCAATAGGTAAGCAGCTTGGTGTGAAGAAATCAACTGTGGGAGCAATTATTAGAAAATGGAAGACATACAAGACCACTGATAATCTCCCTCAATCTGGGGCTCCATGCAAGATCTCCCCGTGGGGTAAAAATGATCACGAGAACGGTGAGCAAAAATCCCAGAACCACACGGGGGGACCTAGTGAATGACCTGCAGAGAGCTGGGACCAAAGTAACAAAGGCTACCATCAACACATCAACACACTACGCTGCCAGGGACTCAAATCCTGCAGTGCCAGACGTGTCCCCCTGCTTAAGCCAGTACATGTCCAGGCCCGTCTGAAGTTTGCTAGAGAGCATTTGGATGATCCAGAAGAGGATTGGGAGAATGTCATATGGTCAGATGAAACCAAAATAGAACTTTTTGGTAAAAACTCAACTTGTCGTGTTTGGAGGAGAAAGAACACCATACCTACCGTGAAACATGGGGGTGGAAACATCATGCTTTGGGGCTGTTTTTCTGCAAAGGGACCAGGACGACTGATCCGTGTAAAGGAAAGAATGAATGGGGCCATGTATCGTGAGATTTTGAGTGAAAACCTCCTTCCATCAGCAAGGGCATTGAAGATGAAACGTGGCTGGGTCTTTCAGCATGACAATGATCCCAAACACATCACCCGGGCAATGAAGGAGTGGCTTCGTAAGAAGCATTTCAAGGTCCTGGAGTGGCCTAGCCAGTCTCCAGATCTCAACCTCATAGAAAATCTTTGGAGGGAGTTGAAAGTCCGTGTTGCCCAGCGACAGCCCCAAAACATCACTGCTCTAGAGGAGATCTGCATGGAGGAATGGGCCAAAATACCAGCAACAGTGTGTGAAAACCTTGTGAAGACTTAGAGAAAACGTTTGACCTCTGTCATTGCCAACAAAGCGTATATAACAAAGTACTGAAATGAACTTTTGTTATTGACCAAATACTTATTTTCCTCCATAATTTGCAAATAAATTCATTAAAAATCAGACAATGTGATTTTCTGGATTTTTTTTTTCTCATTTTGTCTCTCATAGTTGAGGTATACCTATGATGAAAATTGGAGACCTCTCTCATCTTTAAAGTGGTAGAACTTGCACAATTGGTGGCTGACTAAATACTTTTTTACCTCACTGTATGTCACGGATGTGGGGACGCACGCACGACGTGACATCATCACGCCATGGCTATATTAGGGGACTAACAGCAGAAGACTGTCTCTTTGGCACTCCGTCTCTATGCCAACACCAGCCTGTACTCGTTTGTGATTAGCTTAGTAGCTAGCATACTGTATCATGCGCTGTTAGCAGTGTTTGTAATTAAGTCATCATTCAGTACAGCTCCTGCTTCCACTGTCCTAATTCCAGACACAACAATGGCGATGAGATAAACTAGCCTTCTGGAGGAGAATTAACTATTCCTGAAGATGGAAGCATGTCTAGCACCACCACCGCTGTTCCTCGCGACCCCAGGTTGGCTGCCCATCCCATGGCCTCATTGGTTCGAGTCGTTCCGCACTTATGTGCTGGCAATGGACCCGGAAAGACACAGCAAGTTGAGGCTGCGAGCAATTTTAATCCACACCCTGGGTGCCGAGGAGCAGCAGATATTCAACAATTCAGGACATGCGGATACATATTTGCATCGGACTGCTGGCCGGACACGTTGCGGCACCCGAAAGTGTGCTAGCGAAGAGGACTCATTTCTGCCAGTGCCGACAGCAGGCAGGTGAGACAACCCAGCAGTACATCGCGGACCTCCACTTTCTGGCAAGCGTATGCAGGTTTGGCCGTTCAGAGGGCGAAATGGTGCGGGACCAACTAGCGGAGGACACCAACAACCTGTGGCTGCGGGCGAAGCTAATCATGGCGCATGACGACTTACCATAGCCAAAGGCGGTGGAGTTGGTGTTCCTGCTGGAGGCCACCAACAAGCTAACATCACAACTAGGTGAGCCACAACAACGAGCCCCGTTAGCGCATGCAGTCACCCCAGCAAAAGAACCCAGTCACACTGCAACCTTCTCAGAGGACACAGAGGTGAACACCGTGAAACACCATTCATGCAGTAACTGCGGCTCTCTGGCGCACCAAGAGAGAACGCGATCCTGCCTGGCCAAGGGACAGCGATGCAACCGCTGCAGCAAGCTCAATCACTTCGCCAAGGTGTGGGGGTGCGGCGGAGTGGGAAGAGTTCAGGGTCCTGATGGCCTGGTGAACAAAGCTGTTTAGCAGTCTTGTGAAGTGGGCCCAGAGACTCCAGTACCTTTTCCCCAAGGGCAGAGAGCTGAAGAGGGAGTGTGAGGGGTGGGAGGCGTTGCGTGCAATGTTGATGTTTCTGCAGGTGAGGCGGGTGTGGTAGATGTCCGAGAGGGGGGGCAGAGGGGCACTGATGGATCTTGCTGGATGCTTTCACTGTGCATTGTAGTGTCTTCCGGCAGGAGGCAGTGCAGCTTCCATACCATACCGTGATGAAGCTGGTGAGGATGCTCTCAATGGTGTCCCGGCAGAATGAGCACATGATGGGGGGTGGGACTCCTGCTCCCCTCAGTTTGAAGAGATGTACATCCCTAGGAACTTGGTGCTGCTCACCCTCTCCACAGCTGCTCCATCGATGATCAGAGGGGGATGCTGTGTGTGTCTTCTCCTAACGTCGACCACAATCTCCTTGGTTTATCCCACGTTCAGAAAAAGATTATTGTCTTTACACCACTGGACCAGTTGGCTCACCTCATTTCTGTAGCTGACCTCTTCATTGTTTGTGATGAGGCCCCCCAACATCGTGTCGTCCGCAAACTTGGTGATGTGGTTGGTGCTGTAGGCTGGAACACAGTCATGGGCCAACAGGGTGAAGAGCAGCGGGCTGAGCACGCAGACTTGTGGGGCTCCTGTGTTCACTGTGATTGTCTTGGAGGTGTTGCTGCCGACCCGCACGTATATGCCGACCCACATACTGTATATCTCAAAACCACGCCCACCTCTCGGACGTTCTGATCAGAACGTCATTTTGTTACTGCCAAACTACAGATCACATCTGAAAACAGGTAAACCCATTAAAAAAAAACATCAATCCGGAATAACGAGGCAACCGAATCACTGAGAGGCTGCTTCGAATTAACAGACTGGGATCTATTCTTCAATGATTATGGCAGTGATTTTAACATGTTGACAGATGTGCTGACCTCTTACATCTTATTCTGTGAGGACAATGTCACTCCCACCCACCACATAATAATGCATCCAAATAATAAGAAATGGGTTACAAGAGACATGAAAATCTGTTTGGTCCAAAAGAATAAAACTTTCCTACAAGGAGAAAAGCTAAGGGTGAAGAAATTGCAGAAAGATTTTGGGAGGATGGCAAAACTGGCTAAAACAAATTATAAAAATAAGGTGGAGCAGAAATTAATATCAGGAAGTGCGAGAGAGGCATGGTAGGGTCTAAACATCAAGATGGGCAGAGCCCCAAAACCCGCCATGGTCAACTGCCCAGACCCCATTTCCTTTGCAGAACAGCTTAACACCATCTTCACCCATTTTAACACCAGCAGCACACCAACCACCTGGACCTTCCCACCTTCCATCAACCCCCATGAACCTCTTATCATTGAGGAGCAACTGGTGAAGTCCATCTTGCATACAGTCAACCAACACAAAGCCCCCGGCCCTGATAGGCTCAGAGGTAGGGTGCTCAAAGAATGTTCTATTTAGCTAGGTGGAATCCTCACCAGACTTTTTCAGTATCTCTCGGATTCTGGATGTGTCCCTGATCAGTGGAAGGAATCTACCATCATCCCAGTCCTACAAAAGACTCACCGTAAGGACGTGAAAGACTAGAGACCAATGGCCCTGAAGTCTGTGCTCTGTAAATGTATGGAGCGAGTGCCATCCATCCATCCATCTTCTACCACTTTTCCGGAGGTCCAGATCACGGAGGCAGCAGTTCAAGCAGAGAAGCCCAGACTTCCCTCTCCCCAGCCACCTGCTCCAGCTCTTCAGAGAGGATACCAAGGCATTCCCAAACCAGCTGGGAGACAGTCTCTCCAGCGAGTCCTGGGTCTGCCCCCTGGGGTCTCCTCCCAGAAGGACGCGCCCGAAACACCTCAAGTGGGAGGCGTCCAGGAGGCATCCTGATCAGATGCCCATACCACCTCAACTGGCTCTTTTCAATGTGGAGGAGCAGCAGTTCTACTCTGAGCCTCTCCCGGATGACTGAGCACCTCATCCTATCTCTAAGGGTGAGTGAGTGGTGTGACTTTTTGTCCACCATGCTGTCACACAAACTGGATCCCCTCCAGTTTGCCTATAAGGCAAAATGGGATGTAGAGGATGCATGTCTTCCACTTTTAGACACTGTTACTAAACAACTGGATTCTCCACACCCATACACATGGACTTTTCTTCTGCTTTTAACACTGTACACCCAGACATCTTGCTACATCACTTGACAGGCCTGCAGGTTCACCCAACATTGATTTTATGGATTCTGAGTTTTATATATGACAGGCCACAACAGGTGTTTTTAACTGGTTCTATATCTAGCAAGTTGATTTTAAACACAGGTTTTCCACAAGGTTGTGTTTTATCTCCGGTTTTGTTCTCTGTGTACACAAATAACATCTCCTGTGACAGTGAAGGAATGACTCTTTTTAAATATGCAGATGACATGGCCCTGGTGGCTCACCTGACAGACAATACCTCACTGACCCGCTATCAGCAGGCAGTCAATGATTTAGCTCAGACTTTTAATCAAAACTCTCTGGAGTTAAACACCACAAAGACTAAGGAGTTGTGCTGTGGGAGCAAAGAGAAACTTTTCACTACTCTCTTTACACCCCTTAGTATTCAGGGTCAGTCCAGTGAGCAAATTCAAGTTTTTAAACATTTGGGAATAGAGATGGAGAGATTGGAGCAGCATCTGCAGTGATGCGGATGTTGTACCGGTCTGTTGTGGTGAAGAGGGAGCTTAGTTCTAAGGCAAAGCTGTCGATTTACCAGTCAATCTACGTTCCTACTCTCACCTATGGTCACGAGTTTTGGGTAATGACCGAAAGAACAAGATCGCGGATACAAGCGGCTGAAATGAGCTTTCTCCGTAGGATTGCTGGACTCGCCCTCAGAGACAGGGTGAGGAGCTCAGTCATCCGGGAGAGGCTCAGAGTAGAACCGCTGCTCCTCCACATTGAAAGGAGTCAGTTGAGGTGGTATGGGCATCTGATCAGGATGCCTCCTGGACGCCTCCCACTTGAGGTGTTTCAGGCACGTCCCACTGGGAGGAGACCCCGGGGCAGACCCAGGACTCGGTGGACAGACTATGTCTCCCAGCTGGTCTGGGAACGCCTTGGTATCCCCTCTGAAGAGCTGGAGTAGGTGGCTGGGGAGAGGGAAGTCTGGGCTTCTCTGCTTGAACTGCTGCCTCCGCGACCCGGACCTCCGGAAAAGCGGTAGAAGATGGATGGATGGATGGATGGAATAGAGATGGATTGTAGCCTGTCTTTTGCACATCATGTTGACTCTGTTTATAAAAAGCACAACACCTCCACCAACTGAGGAAACGGAGGACTTTTAATGTCAGCAGACACATTTTACTCTGGTTTATACGTCATTAATTGAATCCATTCTGACTTAACATTTCATCCTGGTACAGCTCCCTCTCCATCAGGCACAAAACAAAGCTTTCCCATATAGTTAATCAGGCTAGCAAAATCATTGGCTCACCACAGACAATATTGTCTGAACTGTATCAGCGCTCTGTGATCAGGAAAGCCACCCTGATCACAGAGGACCCATCTCACCCCCTTCATCACTCTTTTCAGTTACTGCCATCAGGCAGACGATATAAAGTTTCTCTGGCCCATAAAAACATTTACAAGAAATCATTTATTCCTTCTGCAATAACCATTCTGAACAAAATCAAATAGTTATCATACTGCACATGATTTTATTTGTTGCTGTCTCCTTTTTAACCATGTTTACTTTTTGTTTTCACTTTGTGAGTCTGAACATGTTTTTGAGAGTGCTGAAATGTTGTAGGGACAATGTAATGTTGTAGGGACAATAGGGACATTGTACAACAATGTCCCTACTGTTGTAGCCGTGTCAAAGAAGAATTTCTGTCACTGACTGGGACAGACAAATTTATCTATCCATCTACAGTCAAGGTCCACATGCAGTCAGGATTATAAATGGACTGTGCCCTATTCCCCTGCCAACTGCTTTTCCTACCCCTCACCTCTGCTAAGTTTGTATATGTATTCTGTTAGGTTGGTCTGACCATAGTGTTTAACTGATATGTTATTGTTGTATTTTATTTTTATGCTGTTGTTTTTTAACTTATTCTCTATGTACACACGTGGACAAAATTGGTGGTACCCCTCTGTTAATGAAAGAAAAACCCACAATGATCACAGAAATAACTTGAATCTGACAAAAGTGGTAATAAATAAAAATTCTATGAAAATTAACCAATGAAAATCAGACAATGCTTTTGAATTGTGGTTCAACAGAATTACTTTAAAAAACAAACTCATGAAACAGGCCTGGACAAAAATGATGGTACCCCTAGAAAAGATTGAAAATAATGTGACCATAGGGACATGTTCGACCAAGATGTGTCCTCTAACATCACAGGTGTCAACAAACTTGTAATCAGCCAGTCTGGCTATTTAAAGGGTGACAAGTAGTCACTGTGCTGTTTGGTGACATGGTGTGTACCACACTAAACATGGACCAAAGGAAGCAAAGGAGAGAGTTGTCTCAGGAGATTAGAAAGAAAATTATAGACAAGCATGTTAAAGGTAAAGGCTATAAGACCATCTCCAAGCAGCTTGATGTTCCTGTGACTACAGTTGCACATATTCAGAAATTTAAGATCCACAGGACTGTAGCCAACCTCCCTGGACGTGGCCACAGGAGGAGACGGATAATACGAATAGTAACAAAAGAGCCCAGAACAACCTCTAAAGACATTCATGGTGAACTCCAAGATCAAGGTACATCAGTGTCAGATTGCACCATCCGTCGATGTTTGAGCCAAAGTGGACTTCATGGGAGACGACCAAGGAGGACATCACTGTTGAAAACAAATCATAAAAAAGCCAGACTGCAATTTGCCAAACTGCATGTTGACAAGTCACAAAGCTTCTGGGAGAATGCCCTATGGACAGACGAGACAAAACTGGAACTTTTTGGCAAGGCACATCAGCTCTGTGTTCACAGACGCAAAAATGAAGCATACCAAGAAAAGAACACTGTCCCTACTGTGAAACATGGAGGAGGTTGTGTTATGTTCTGGGGCTGCTTTGCTGCATCTGGCACAGGGTGTCTTGAATCTGTGCCGGGTACAATGAAATCTCAAGACTATCAAGGTATTCTAGAGAGAAATGTGCTGCCCAGTGTCAGACAGCTTGGTCTCAGTCGCAGGTCATGGGTCTTGCAACAGGATAATGACCCAAAACACAGCTAAAAACACCCAAGAATGGCTAAGAGCGAAACACTGGACTATTCTAAAGTGGCTTTCTATGAGTCCTTATCTAAATCCTATTGAACATCTGTGGAAGGAGTTGAAACATGCCGTCTGGAGAAGGCACCCTTCAAACCTGAGACAACTGGAGCAGTTTGCTCATGAGGAGTGGGCCAAAATACCTGCTGAGAGGTGTAGAAGTCTCACTGACAGTTACATAAATCGTTTGATTGCAGTGATTGCCTCAAAAGGTTGTGCAACAAAATATTAAGTTAAGGGGACCATCATTTTTGTCCAGGCCTGTTTCATGAGTTTGTTTTTTTAAAATAATTCTGTTGAACCACAATTCAAAAGCATTGTCTGATTTTCATTGGTTAATTTTCATAGAATTTTTATTTATTACCACTTTTGTCAGATTCAAGTTATTTCTGTGACCATTGTGGGTTTTTCTTTCATTAACAGAGGGGTACCAACAATTTTGTCCACGGCTGTATATTGTGGTACTGTGTTATGCTGGGGGATCATAATTTCATTTTTTATGTGCATGCACATACTAAATGACAATAAAGAAATCTTGAATCTTGAATACAGTATATTCTTTTGAATTTGGACCATTGTTTAACTGACTCACATTGGAAGTTGTGCCACGTAAACGGGTAGAGCGGAGCAGTGACGAGAACCAGGAAATATAAAGGGGGAGACAAAGCGGACAATCTGTCAGTCATTATTGAGGTTATGACAAGCCACAAAATGTTCTGTATGTGCTTACTTTCTCAATATTCTTTTGAATTTGGACCACTGTTTAACCGACTTGCTTTGGAAGTTATGCCTCCGTAACAGGCAGAGGGAAGCAGTGACAAGAACCAGGAAATGTGAAGGAGGAGACAAAGCGGACCAATCACAGCTCTCACGGCCTGCATCACTGGAATATGAACGCATGTCGCTGCTGCGTCGATGCCATCGTGGGTGCATAACTTGTACTCATCTGCCACAAAGCCTTAAGAGGCCAAAAGGTTTTTGCTAATGTTACTCTCTCAACAGTTTCCTAATAAACACCTTTGAGACCATATTTGTTGTAAACAAGTTAAGATCTTCAAATGACATATCACACAATTTATCTGCTTTCCTTGAGATTGGTGATAAAATACGACTCTTTTTGTAGTTTGTCAAAGTTGCATTTGTCTTTTGGAGAAGAGTACAGCAAAAATGTGGAGCAATTACTGTGCCTGAGCAAATGTTTGTTCTGTGACAATTACAATTACTGTATATAACAATCACACACTAAATTTATATGGAACAATATTAACATTATTTATTTGTCAAATTCAAGAACCATTTGGGAAAATACTGCAATGCTAAATGCTTCTTCATGTGTATGAATGTTAAAATACGTGACATAAATAACATAACAGCGATGAGAAAACAAAATTAGAGATTTGAGAGTCAACACACATTCTCTCCAGGAAGTTATAAAGCATTGTGTGATGCTGATAACTTAAATCTTTATAATGAAAAAATTTGATGGAAATAAAAAATTCACAAAACTACCATGCATCCATCCATCCTCTACCGCTTTCTGGAGGTAAGGGTCACAGAGGCAGCAGTTCAAGCAGAGAAGCCAAGACTTCCCTGTCCTCAACTACCTGCTCCAGCTCTTCAGAGGATACCAAGGTGTTCCCAGGTCAGCTTAGCGACAGTCTTCCCAGTGCGTTCTGGGTCTTCGCCATTGTCTCCTTGCAGGGGGACGTGCCCAAAACACCTCAAGTGGGAGGCATCCAGCAGGCATCCTGATCAGGAGATCTGATCTGATGCCTGATCAGGTCATCTGATCAGGAGCCTCTCTCCCGGATGACTGAAGTCCTCACCCCAGCTCTCAGGGTGAATCTTATGGAGAAAGCTCTTTTCAGCTGCTTGTATCCATGATCTCATCTTTTCGGTCATTAACCAAAGCTCATGGCCATAGTGTAGGAATGCAGATTGACCGGTAAATTGACAGCTCTGCCTTAGAGCTCAGCTCCCTCTTCACCACAACAGACCGGAACAATGTCTGCATGCAGACACCAGACCACATGGTCATTAAATTAGGACTTTAATGTCAGAGGTTTTCCTCCTGTGTTCTGAAATAAATCTTATCGAATAAAGCATTGTATTTTTATTTTATTTACAAATATGTTATCAGTTTCAATGGAAAAGCTCAACTGAATGGCTACTAAGATAATGCTGTTCTTACCTGCAAATCCAAAATTAAATTTGTTTAATTTGGTCCGAATCAGTTGACAAGTTTGTTACTTTGTATTATTTTCTCCTTGTTTTGGTTCCCTTTCACACAGGCAAAAATTCAAGCAGACCAAACTGTGTCATGTTAAATCTCGCGAGACTTACGTCAGAACGTTCTCTGTTTTTACTGGTCGGGTTTTTTTGCCGCGAGAACAGGAAAGGAAAGATAAATACAGGAAGTAGGATGACTACTGTGTATTTATGCATTTCTGGGGAGAAAATAATACAAATCATAGAATAATCCACGGGAGGTTTTCCTCGCCCTGGTTATTGTTTATTACATACGTGCATATACCACTTTCGGCAAATCATACAGTTTGAAAATAAAGCACAGCTACAGACAGAAAATAACATATTAACATTCATTAATCCTCCTGAACCGTGACATGTTCAGCCACAGATATTTTTAAACATCCATCAGGTATGTACAATGGCATAAATGTTTTACAGTTTGCCGCTGGTCCTGTTTTAGTACGGTCCTTTTCTCACCTGCAGGACTGCACCAGAGTTCACCAGTTGATTCGAATTGAGAACATTTCTGTCAGGAGGTCTCAGTTCGGTTCCTTTGGTGCACACCTGAGCGTGATTACCGTGTTCTCACCAGACAAAACGAACCGCACTAATGCAGAAAATGAAATTGAGTTTGACTGAAATGAACTAAAGCCTGTAGGTGTGAAAGCACCCTAGAACTATGGTGACTATGACCTCAATCCCAGCAGCCAATCATGGGTTGTTTAGTTGTTGGTGACTACAGTTGTGCCCTGTGATTGACTGTTGGGATTCAGGTCACAATCACCATAGCTGTAGTCCTTTCAGTGTTCCTACCCACAACAGAGCTGTTTGCAGAAAATCTTGGGCCCACTCAGGATGTGGGGAAAGTGATATTGACCCGGACAAAGACATTAAAATATAAATAAATGTTCTATTTAAAACAACAAATTGTTACAGAAAATGCACAAAAGCTGTCCGTTTGCCAGTATAAATTATAGCAAAATTTAAGACCTAGTTACAATGAGTGGCAGGACTTGAACTGAGGCTGTTAATTCAACCAACATTTTCTGAAATTAACAGCTACATAACTGTAACCACTACTGGAGCTTCAATCATCCTAACAAACCTGTAATCAAGTCATAATCCTGCTCTAGTGGTGTTTGCCTTGCTCATTTCTGAACAACAAGTGGCTCAGAGTCTTCAGACCAAAGGTGCATTCCTCCCCTCTCCTGAGCTAATCAGTGGAGTCTATTGATGACTGCTGCTTTTGATGAATGACCATTCTGTGGATCCTGACACTCAATCCCCATGTGTTTGATAAAAGCTGGAGAGAGCTTCACCCTAAGGCTATGTCTGTGTGGGTGTGTGTGTGTCAGCATGATATACTCTGATTGGAGGTACAGAGCGATTGCTCTCAACACTTCTGATTGTTTTGGTCACAACAAGCTGCTGTGTCCAGTTCACTGATGAAACCATTTCCCCAAACAAACCATGACTCCACTTTAGAAGGTTTGCTGGCAGTATTGTAGTGCATCATTAGCGGGGCTGCACAATTTATTGAATTGCAATGTCAGTCTCTGCAGTTAATTAAAAAAACTGCAAAAAATGCTACAAGTCAGATTAAGGCTATGGTCACACTGCAGGTTTTATGCTCAATTCTGATTTTTTTTGCACAAGTGTGACCCATATCTGATTTTTTAATGACAGTCTGAATGGCACAGATCCGATTTTTTCACACCAGACCCAGGCTACTTTCATATGTGGTCCTAATTCCGATACGTATCTGATATTTTCCAAAGCGACCTCCGTCTGAACGGTCATGTCACATATCAGCCGATTTTTTCCTCATTGAAGTGAGACAGACGCTACAATTCTGCTGTGGAAGATGCCGCAGGCATGATAGACAGCTGATCTGTGCTCTTTTTTTAATCAATCTTCTCCCCTTTATCATGGATCAAAATTTTGTCGGCTCCCATGGCACAACTTCAAAATTGCAAGTGCGGGCGAGTTCGGAGCTGAAACCGTCAGACATTACAGGCACAAAGTAAGATAAGATAAGATAAGATAAGATAAGCCTTTATTAGTCCCACAACGGGGAAATTCCAGGATTGCAACAGCACAGGGATAGCAACACTCAGAGCAACAATCAGAAGGCAAGAAAAAAACAAGCAAGCAAGAGCAGCTAATATACTTATGTACATATTACTATAAAATATATATATACACACACACAGACACAGTGCAGAGCATTGTAGCTGGATGGAATAAATATATGAATATGTAAACACACACAGTGCGGAGCATTGTAGCTAGATGGAATAATATATAGATATATAAACACACAGTGCGGAGCATTGTAGCTAGATGGAATAAATATATAGATATATAAACATAAACACACCCAGTGCGGAGCATTGTAGCTAGATGGAATAAATATGTAAATATATAAACACACACAGTGCAGAGCATTGTTGCTAGATGGGATGAAACAGCACAACCGTCTACTTAGTTATCCTACATGGTATGATTATGTGCCCATACATATTCTCACTCTCCATAGCGACCGGTATGTTCCTAGTTGTATGCCGGAGGGGACCATTGTGTAAGTCTACTGCATCTTTTGCATTCAAAAAACTATTAGTTTGTTACGTCTTTTTGCTATCTCTGCGAGCAGCCCTGCTTAGGTTGTACAGCCTGACAGCCGTTGGTAGGAAGGACCTGCGAAACCTCTCGGTTGTGCACCTGGGTAAGTAAGTAAGTAAGTAAGTAAGTAAATATGCCGTAAGTAACGGCATATTTATAAAAAAAAGTGGTCATCTGGCATGTAGAGGAATGAAGCTGGTCTCATTTATTTTGTGCATAAACATTTCTGAATGTTTTTAACATTTATTTTGCTGCGCTGCATCAAAGGTGAAGAAGTTCTGCCCCCCTCAATCGTTTGGCGCTCATAATGACTTCCACAAACACAATGCTGTGTCTGACGTTACATTTTCTTCTGCGCATGCGGGTCACTTCATAGCTGTAGACCGTTCACACTCCAGTCTGATGGGGGTCGCATTTAAATTATAATGTGAACGCCCACACAAAAAAAATCGTATCTCAGCAAAAAATCGGAATTGAGCATTAAGACCTGCAGTGTGACCGTAGCCTTAAATAGTATGCATGTTATTTTGTACAAATTTCTGTAACTTCCATTCTTGTATTTTTTAATGTAACTTAATATTTGAGTTGAGAAATAAATATTTAAAAATGATCAACTTACTCAGCATTTTACTTTTTAACAAAGCAAGAAGACTCATGGAACTGCCCCCCCACCCGACACACACACACAGAGTGGTGTGAGAAAGTGTTTGCCCCCTTCCTGATTTCTCATTTTGTTGTATGTTTGTCACACTTAAATGTTTCAGATCAAACAAATTTAAATATTAGACAAAGATAACACAAGTAAACACAAAATGCAGTTTTTAAATGAAGGTGTTTATTATCCATCCATCCATCCATCTTCTACCGCTTTTCCGGAGGTCCGGGTCGCGGAGACAGCAGTTCAAGCAGAGAAGCCCAGACTTCCCTCTCCCCAGTCACCTGCTCCAGCTCTTCAGAGAGGATACCAAGGCGTTCCCAGACCAGCTGGGAGACATAGTCTCTCCACCGCGTCCTGGGTCTGCCCCGGGGTCTCCTCCCAGTGGGACGTGCCTGAAACACCTCAAGTGGGAGGCATCCAGGAGGCATCCTAATCAGACGCCCATACCACCTCAACTGACTCCTTTCAATGTGGAGGAGCAGCAGTTCTACTCTGAGCCTCTCCCGGATGACTGAGCTCCTCACCCTATCCCTGAGGGTGAGTCCAGCAATGCTACGGAGAAAGCTCATTTCAGCCGCTTGTATCGGCGATCTTGTTCTTTCGGTCATCACCCAAAGCTCGTGACCATAGGTGAGAGTAGGAACATAGATTGACTGGTAAATCGACAGCTTGGCCTTAGAACTAAGCTCCCTCTTCACCACAACAGACCGGTACAACGTCCGTATCACTGCAGATGCTGCTCCAATCCGTCTGTCAATCTCTCGCTCCATTTTCCCCTCACTCGTGATCGTCCCCTCACTCCCCCCTCATGGATCGTCACCTTATCGTGGTGGGGGGGCTTGCGTGCCCCAGTGATCCCAGGAGCTGTGTTGTCCGGGGCAATTTGCCTCTGATAGGGTCACCCAAGACAAACTGGTCCTGGGTGAAGGGCCAGACTAAGAACGATCCAACAGACTCTCATGATAAATTCTAGATCAAGGATTCAGTGTACCCCACCCGGTATGGGGTTACCGGGGCCCCACCCTGGAGCCACGCCTGTGGGAGGGGCTCGAAGACTAGCATCTGGTGGCCGGGTTTTCACCCATGGGACCCGGCCGGGCTCAGCCCGAAGGAGTTACATGGGTCCGCCCTCCAGTGGGCTCACCACCTGCAGGAGGGATCATGGGGGTCTGGTGCTATGTGGATTAGGTGGCGGTCAAAGGCGGAGACCTTGGCGGACTGATCCCAAGCTTTCTAAACTGGCTTTTGGTGTTTATTATTAAGAGAAAAAAAAAATATCCAAACCTACATGGCCCTGTGTGAAAAAGTGATTGCCCCCTAAACCTAATAACTGGTTGGGTCACCCTTAGCAGCAACAACTGCAATCAAGCGTTTGTGATAACTGGCAATGAGTCTTTTACAGCGCTGTGGAGGAATTTTGGCCCACTCATCTTTGCAGAATTGTTGTAATTCTGCCAAATTGGAGGGGTTTCGAGCATGAACCGCCTTTTTAAGGTCATGCCACAGCATCTCAGTCGGATGCAGATCAGGACTTTGACTAGGCCACTCCAAAGTCTTCATTTTTCTTTTTCTGGCAAAACTGAGAGACTTAATGTTCTTTTTGCTCAGCAGTGGTTTTCGTCTTGGAACTCTGCCATGCAGGCCATTTTTGCCCAGTCTCTTTCTTATGGTGGAGTCATGAACACTGACCTTAACTGAGGCAAGTGAGGCCTGCAGTTCTTTGGATGTTGTTGTGGGGAATTTTGTGACCTCTTGGATGAGTCGTTGCTGCACTCTTGGGGTAATTTTGGTTGGCCGGCCACTCCTGGGAAGGATCACCACTGTTCCATGTTTTCGCCATTTGTGGAAAATGGCTCTCACTGTGGTTCGCTGGAGTCTCAAAGCTTTAGAAATGGCTTTATAACCTTTCCCAGACTGATAGATCTCAATTACTTTGTTTCTCACTTGTTCCTGAATTCTTTGGATAGCAGCATTGATGTCTAGCTTTTGAGGATCTTTTGGTCTACTTCACTTTGTCAGGCAGGTCCTGTTTAAGTGATTTCTTGATTGAGAACAAGTATGGCAGTAATCAGGCTTGGGTGTGCTTAGAGAAATTAAACTCAGCTTTCCAAAGATGTGATCAACCACAGTTAATTTATGTTTAACGGGGGGGGGGGGGATCACTTTTTCATACAGGGCCATGTAGGTTTGGATTTTTTTCCCCCTTAATAATAAACACCTTAATTTTAAAACTGCATTTTGTGTTTACTTGTGTTATCTTTGTCTAATGTTTAAATTTGTTTGATGTGAAACATTTAAGATAGATGTACTTTATTGATCCCAAACTGGGAAATTACATTTAAGTAATTTTCCAGTTTTCCCAAGTGTGACAAACATACAAAAAAAAAAAAAAAAAAAAAAGAGAGAAATCACGAAGGGGGCAAACACTTTTTCACACCACTGTAATAATAATAGTAAGAAGTTTATTTATAGAGCACTTTTCACAGACAGAGTCACAAAGTGCTTAACATGGTAAAAAACAAAATAAAAACAAGGCACATAAAACAGTAAAAAAAACAAAGTAGACAGTAAAAGCATATAAAAATACAATCAACACATAGTTAATTAACCTCTTGCACTCCGGTGTACTGCGGACGGGCACGTCTCTGCGTCCCAGAGTGCTCTGGGTGTCTCTGCTCTAGGACGCACGAGGGCGCACGAGGGCGCTGCGTCCAAGCGCGCACTGAAAATAAAAGCTGCATTTCTGTTCTTCCACTGCAGACACAGCCGCAAACAGATTAGTTCATCTGATTGACCTCTCATTCGACTAATAAGAGCCTTGAAGTGGGTTTCTGAAACTTTGAAGAACCAATGACTGAAAACCTAGCAAGAAGGACCCACCTACCAACACTGTGAATGCAGCGAGCCAATTGAAGCACAGAAGTTCGCGAGCTGTTTTGTGTAAGGCTGGGTGAAGAGAGACTGACTGCTGCAGCAGATGAAAAAAAGGACCCGCAGGAAGAACCGCCACAGACCCAGCAGCACGGAGACCATCCACAAGTGCGACCTGCACTTATTCCAGCAGAATAGACGTTTAGGATTCTCTTCCATGGTCATCATAGACCGACGGAGGCCGACGACGAAGGTCGTAAATCATTCGCCAAAACCGCAGTCATGGAAGCGCAAAACCGCAATAATGGAATTATTCAATTCAATTCAACTTTATTTATATAGCGCCATTTCACAACAACAGTCATCTCATAGCACTATCAACTGTAGGGGGAACCCCCACAGTTGCAGAAAGACCCCAGCAATCAGGCGATCCCCTGTGAGCAAGCACTTGGCGACGGTGGAGAGTAA
Source organism: Pholidichthys leucotaenia (assembly GCA_020510985.1). Lineage (NCBI taxonomy): Eukaryota > Metazoa > Chordata > Actinopteri > Cichliformes > Pholidichthyidae > Pholidichthys > Pholidichthys leucotaenia. The sequence continues at coordinate 343,551,005 of CM035837.1, read as the reverse complement.
AAATTCCCTTTTAACAGGAAGAAACCTCCAGCAGAACCAGGCTCAGGGAGGGGCAGTCATCTGCTGCGACTGGCTGGGGGGTGAGGGGATAGAGAAGATGAAAAGAACAGACATGTAGAGAGCAAACAGCACGATGGGGACTCAATCTATGGGAGAGAACAAACAAATGTTAATGACCAGCAAAAAAAATATTTCATTGAGAGTGAGGAAAGGAGTGAGGCCCAGTGCATTACTGGAGGTCCCCCGGCTGACTAAACCTATTAGCAGCATAACTAAGGGAGGGTTCAGAAACACATGATCCCTCCCTAATTGTAGGCTATATCAAAAAGGTAGGTTTTAGCCCTATTCTTAAAAACAGAGATCGAGTCTGACTCCCGAATCCAGATTGGCAGCTGGTTCCACAGGAGAGGAGCTAGAATTATGTTTTGACCGGGTCGCCGAGACCAGAACCATGAGTCTGTAACAAGGGACCAGCGTCGCGTTCGTCTGACAATGAGGAAGAGAAGTTCGCCAGGACACTGCTGCTGTGAAGAGGTAAGGTGTTATAAGCTAAATTATTCTTTATCCCTGAAAATTGTAATCAAAAATTACTTTTGACCGATCGGTAAATTACAACTGTGCGGCGCACGAAGTCTGAAGTTCGTGCGCCGCGGTACACGGGTCGTGCGCCGCGTCCGGACCATGAACGTCCCCCCCCCCCGCTACTCTTCTGTAGCGGGGGGGGGGGGAGCCGCGGTGACTGCGCCGCGATTGCCACATGACTATTCCGTCATGTAGCGATGGCCGATGTCCGTCCTCTGTAGCACACACACACAGCCCTGAGTGTCACCTTTCATTAGAGCCCAAGATGAAGCTTCTATATTGAATCATTCAAAGGTTACAGACGTTTTCCCAAACCGTGCCATTTGGTACAATTTGGCACAGTTCAAAAATGCCTGGGAACTACCTGAGGAAAAAGCTGTGTAATATATTCATTTTTTGTGGTATTGTCACAAAATTTTGACCTCAGCTGGATAACACTTGGTTCTACATTTCTGTTGCATATTCCAGCCCGGATCTGAAGCTGTGTATTATTTGCAAGCATTTGTATCAAAAAAAACACCCAGGCCAAATTTATTTTCTTCAAGTTCAGTATGTTTAGATGACTGTAACTCAGTGGCCGGAGCACTTAGAGAGATTATGACTTTTTTTGCCCAAAAATTCAAAGTGTTTTCTTTTAAATGAGACCAACCCCATGAAGATGCTGCAAAGGGTTGAAGAACAGCTTTCGATTTACTTTGGGCACGTTATTTTTTGGCGTTTTTAGGGAAATTGACCGGAGTGCAAGGGGTTAAAAAGCCAGGCTAAAAAGGTGGGTCTTTAGTTGCTTCTTAAAAACATCAATGGAAGGTGCAGATCTAAGTTCAAAAGGTAAGGAGTTCCACAGTCTGGGAACAACAGCAGCAAAGGCTCTATCGCCTTCGGTTCTGAGCCTAGTGCTAGGGACTACCAATAGATTCTGATGAGAAGACCTGAGAGACCTGCTGGGCTGGTGTAGATGGAGCAGGCCACCAATATAAAAAGGTACCTCTTCATGAATGGCTTTGTAAGTAAGAACAAGAACTTTAAAATCAACTCTATAATTTACAGGAAGCCAATGCAAGGAGGCCAAAACAGGAGTGATATGACAGAATCTACTGGACCTAGTTAGTAATCTAACAGCAGAGTTCTGGACTAACTGTAGGCGGTGTAAAGAAGATTTGCTAAGACATGCGAAAAGAGCATTACAGTAGTCCAAACGTGAAGAAACAAAGGCATGAATAATGATTTCTAACTGACTGTAAGAAACCAATGACCTAATTTTGGATCTATTCCTAAGGTGGAAAAAACAACTCCGGGTCAGAGATTTGACATGCTGATCAAAACTTATCGATTGATTGAAAATGACACCAAGATTTTTTAGATTAGACCGTACATTAGAGCTTAATGAACCAATGCTATTAACCGTCTTAGGAATTAGACTATAGTAGTAGATTAGTTTATTTGACAGGGACAGTGCAATAAACATAGACAATTAATCAAAGACAATCAATCTGATGTGTTGCACATAGAGTGTATAGCTATTAGCTAATTTGCAACTCTTGTCCCTGGATGGGCTTTAGAAAAAAGAATCAAGATAAAAAATATACACAATAACCACATACATCAATGCAGAAAAATTATAAATACACAATTATAAATATTATAAATATTATAAATACACAAATATAACAGCCTGACTCACATTTAACATAAATATTATAAATATTATAAATACACAAATATAACAGCCTGACTCACATTTAACACATATAACATAACTCACATTTGCCTATTTCAGGCCTTCCTCCCTCCGTCACTCACTATAAACAAACACATTTATTCCTTCCCTTCATTCACTCTCACTTTGCAGACAATTAATTCATACATGAGTACATTCTTGTTTATTTTTCAGCCAGTTTTTAACATTTTTAGTGAATGTTTTAAAGTCCGTTATTATTTTAATTTCATTTGGCATTGTGTTCCAGATGTGACTGCCCTTTATAGAGAAAGCTGTTTGTCCAAATGTGGTTCTGCGGTGGAATATTTTACAGTTATTGTTAACAGAACTCCTGGTGGCTCTGCTGCTGTCCTGTCTTTGGACGAAACCAGCAAGTGGCTCGGGTGCTGATTTATGGAAACATTTGAACGTTAATTTCAGAAGACAGAGGTCAATGAAGCTCTCAAAACTCAATAGGTTGTATTTTTTTAAAACATTACAGTGATGCCACCTAATGGGCTTTTTGTCCAAGATTTTTAGGGTTTGATTATATAATGAACCTATATGTCTTATTGTGGAAGGGGCTGCTTGAGCCCAGACTGTCAAACAGTATGATATATGAGAAAAAACCATAGAATGCATATACAGTGCAGCTGCTTCGTAAGGTATGTAATATCTAATTAATTTAAAGCAGTTCAGATTTTTTTTTACTGTTTTTGAAATTTTCTTTATATGAAGATTAAATTTGAGTTGAGGATCTAGTACAATGCCAAGGTATTTGAATTCTGTAGCTAAACTGATGTCATGATCATGTATATTAACTTTAAAATGTTGCAGGTTACATTTTTTGATTGAAAAGCACATTGAGACTGTTTTCTGAAGGTTCAGCAATAGATGGTTCTTGAGGAGCCACTCTTGGACATCAACCATACTTGTAGACAGTACATCTGCAGCCTGTGCTGGAGTCTTGGCAGCTGTGTAAATAACTGCATCATCTGCATAAAGTTGGCATGTTGCAGCTGAGCAGTGTAACGGCAAGTCATTAATAAAAATGCTGAAAAGTAAAGGACCAAGAATGGACCCTTGTGGGATACCCATGCGGTTGTTTAAAAATGAGGATTTATCCTGGTGAACTTTTACACACTGTTCTCTATTCTGGAGATAAGATGCAAACCATTCTAATGTATTTGGGGAGAAGTTAAAAGATACCATTTTGGATAAAAGCAAACTGTGGTTTACAGTATCGAAAGCCTTTTTGAGATCTAGAAAAACAGCTCCTACCACATTACTCCTGTCCAAGGACTGTTTGACGTTTTCAATAAGGCAACAATTTGCTGTTTCTGTTGAGTATCCTGGTCTAAAACCAAATTGATGTGGATGAAGAAGTTGACTGTCTTGTAAGTAGTCTATCAGCTGTGTAGCTACAACTTTTTCAAGAACCTTAGATAGGACTGGTAAAATAGAGATTGGGCGGTAATTGCATATATCGTCTTTACTGCCTGATTTATGAACTGGTATGACGACAGCTTTTTTCCAGCCAGATGGAAATGTACTAGACCTAATGGAGAGATTAATGAGATGAGTCAGTGGTTTGATTAATATTTTGCTGTGCATTTTGAGAAAGGAGGTGCTCATATTGTAGATATCATTAGTTTTTGAGTTTGACAGTGTTTTAACAATACCAGCAATTAACTTCTCATTTACCTCATCGATGTGAAAAGTATCTGTTGGAAGTATGGAATTTGTGTTGTTGAGCACATTTGGCAGCACAAAATTTTTTGTTAAGTCTTCCACAGAGCCCACAAAGTGTGAATTAAATTCATTTGCCAAAGTAGCCTTGTCACTGACGGTCTTGCCATTGATTCTAAGTTCCTTTACCCCCTTCTGATCGTTTTTTTTATTAGTTAAGTTATTTAAATGCCTCCATAGGGAACTGTTGTTACCCTTTGCATGATCTATCAGTTTATTGTAATAAGATATTTTTGATTTTCGCAGCTCATGTACCACTTTATTTCTTAAACTTTTGTACACAAGGTGATCATTTTGTAGTTTGGAGGTTAGTGATGTTTTCAGTGCATAGTCTCGCCTCTTCATAAGTTTTCTTATTTCATTATTTAACCATGGTAGGCTAATCTTCTGTTGTCTACTTTTAATTTGCTTTGAAAATTTTTCTATAGACTTTGTGATTGTTGCAGTTATAAAATTACAACAATCATCTACTTCACATGTTGACATGAGCTGCTCCCAATTTTGATTCTCTAAGTAATGTTCAAACTCCTCATTTTTTGATTTGGGGATAATAAAATTTGATTTGTCAATATCGACTCCCCCAAAATACTGTAGTCGCTTTTTAGTAAGTTTCCTGACAGCAAGAACCATGTTATGATCTGAGAGACCAGTTACAAGATTATAGGTTCTGGTTATTCGTTCTGGTTTATTAGTAAATACCATGTCAATAAGTGTTCTGGATTGTTTGGTTATCCTGGTGGGTCCTTTGATGATTTGCTGGTAATTAAATTTAGTCATGAGGCTTTTCAGTTTTTGTTTGTCTTTTTTATCAGACCAGTTGATATTAAAGTCACCATGAATTATCGTTTCTCTGTTCTTCTCAAGTTGTTTAACCAGATCACTTAATTCATTATAAAAGGAAGAGTTGTGTGACGGTGGGTTGTACACTACTGCAATGTTGAAATTCATTACCGGAGAGAGACATACATTAACAGCTAAACATTCAAGTGAAGTATTCAAATCAACCAGTTGACATTTATATTTCTCTTGTAGCACCTCTATCAGGTGCTACAATAAGGACTTCAGTTTTATCAGCACTAAGTTGCAAAAAGTTACTAGACATCCAGTCCTTAATTGCAGACAGACAATCATGAATAATTTTTAAATTGTCGACATGGTCAGGTTTAAAAGAGAAAAGTAGCTGTAAATCGTCAGCGTAGCAGTGATAAGACACACCTTTAAATTTGCTGATGACAGAACCAAGTGGCAGCATATATAGGGCAAATAAAAGTGGACCCAGAATAGAACCCTGAGGCACCCCACAGGTTAAAGGAGCAGGGTCAGATGAATAAGAGCCAACAGCCACGGAAAAACTCCTACCAGAAAGGTAGGAGAAAAACCAATCCAGAGCTTTTCCAGAAATACCTACTCAATCTCTAAGCCTTTGTAACAAAATAAAATGATCAATAGTATCAAATGCTGCAGTAAGATCTAATAACACTAAAACAGAGCATTTGCCAGAGTCTGATGACATTAAAATATCATTCGACACCCTAAGAAGAGCGGTCTCTGTCGAGTGTTTCTGATGAAAACCTGACTGAAATTTGTCGAAAATATTGTGTTCAATCAGAAAGTCAGTGAGCTGCTTGGCAACAACTTTTTCTAAAAGCTTAGAAATAAAAGGAAGCTTAGAAATTGGCCTGAAGTGTTTAAAAACAGATGGATCAAGGTTAGGATTTTTTAAAAGTGGCTGCACAACTGCATGTTTAAAATACGAGGGTACACAACAAGATTCAAGTGAACTGTTAATGATATTAACCAAAGATGTACCCACTGAGCCAATTACCTCTTAACATTGAGGAAGGCAAAATATCTAAAGCGCAGGAGGAGGATTTCATGGAGCTCACCAACACTAACAAATCCTCAAAAGAAATTGGTGAAAAATCACTTAAAAAGGCCTGTCTGTTAGGACAATCAAGGATTAGGGGAAAGGAATGAGTAAAACCAGCCCTAACAGCAGTGACCTTGTCAACAAAAAAGGAAAGAAACTTGTTACAGTCATTAATTGAATCAACAGGGGGAGCAGAAATGACAGGATTAACTAAACTGTCTATTGTGCTGAAGAGGATCTTTGGATTGTTATTATTGGAGGAGATGATGTTGGAAAAATAAGAAGTTCTTGCCATTTTAATCATATTGTTAAATTCAATTAACAGTTCCTTAAGGTACAATCGATGCACCTCAAGTTTAGTGGACTTCCACAGTCTTTCCACCCTCCGACATTTAGGTCTAAAACAACAGAGATCATCATTTAACCAGGGGGATAAATTAACAGCACGGACAGTCCTGGTTTTAAAGGGAGCAACTACATCTAAGATGCTTGAACAGTGTGAGTTAAAAGAGCAGACCAAGCTCACAGTGTCGTCATCAGAGGATAAAACCACACTGCTGTCAAAGGCAGCAGAAAATTTCACAGCTGAAAACTGGTCAATGACACGAGAACATTTTACCCGCTTGCCAGTGTAACAGACTGATTTAACTGATAAATTAAAAAGAACACAAAAATGGTCTGACACATGAAGCTCCTTAGTCTGAACATTATTCACATTAAGACCAAGTGTAAAAACAAGATCAAGTGTATTTCCTTTTATATGCGTAGGGCCAGATAGACACAAAACAAAATTAAATGATTCAATCATACCCAAGAAATTAACTGCAAAACTGTCATTGGGATCATTAATATGCAAATTAAAATCTCCAAGTAATAAAATTCGCTCAAATTTAATAATAGAAGTTAAAAAAAATCACTAAACTCAGATAAAAAAGAGGCATAATTTAATTTACCGCCCTCCTAATTAAAACAATAAAATGGGTTTGAGGAGCCAATTTTTAAAATCATCAGTTCAAATGATGAAAAAGTTCCATGGCTCACCATCCGTGTAACGAAGCGGCTCCGGTTCACGATGGCCAGACCACCACTGCGGCCTATCAATCTCGGAGCACAGGAGAAGGTACAATCCGGTGGACAAAGTTCAATTAAGGAGGTAAATTCCTCACTTCTCTGCCAAGTCTCAACAAGAAATAAAAAGTCCAGCCCTGCAGTAATGAATAAATCATTCAAAAAGAATGATTTATTTGAGATGGAACGTGCGTTAAGCAATGCCAGCTGGATGGGTTCTGTAACAGCAGCAGTCTCGCCAGGAATGGGGGCCGGTGAAAGTTGACGTAGGCACCCGCTACCTGCAGGGGATTTGCTGGCTCGGAGTAGGGAGAAGGCCGGTTGACACGGTAGAACAGGGAAAACAGGCCGGAGAAATGATGGCCTCACTCCGGGCACACCCGAGGACCAGGATCCAGGAAAGAGGCCAGCTGCAGAATTAGGAGAAGATGAGGTGGAGCGAGCAAGACAGCAGAGCCGAGCAAGCCTTCTGGATTTCACCACGGCACCTGCACGTCTTCCCCGAGGTAGTGGTTCTTCCCCGAGGTTATCTGCCAGTATAACCACAGCGGGGATCCCAGGTACCAACGGGAAGTTGCAAACGCAGAGACCGATGGAAGAATCTTCCCTCCTGATTATGACAGCCAAACCCCACCATGGAAGATCGAATATCGAGCAGCACTTGGCGATCATAAACAATGGCTGATTGCACATAATCCAGACACAATAACACAATCAAAAACAGGACAAACAAGCACGGCAACAAGCGCAGATGACCAGCAGCCAGAAACACAGGCGGCACGGTCATCTTGCTGTCAAATGTATATACATATACTGTATACACACACGAATGCGCGCACACACACACAATCTTCCCAAATCGCCATATTTGGTTTGCAAATGTTTCTCAAATCGTGCAGCTCTAATTCTTAGCAAAGATTTATATTAAAAAAAGATTTTTCTACTATGACATCACAGTTATTGTTTTCACTCAACAATGCTAGTGCAAATTACCAATATTCATACAAGAAATCCTGAATGAAAAGGCATGATAATCTAACAAACTCCTAAATGCCCATTAGAAAATTATGCTGACTGGTGGACTCTTCAAAAGTAGCTTATGTTTTCATTTATTGCTCCATCTTATATTTTCCTACAGACATTTCATTAAGCTTAACACTATATTATGTATGACAATCGCTCTCCTGATTAATTCACCTGAAATTGATGGAAATAGACTCTTCTTTGGAAATATCAGAAATGTGCACAAAAACGTGAGTAAGTTCAACAGAATCTCTTTAAACAGCAGGCTGAGTCAAAGTTTTATCAGCAGTTAAGAAAATTGACGACAGGCTGTTTCAAAGCCTCAGGCTTGACGATTTGGCCATAGACACTTTTGGATGAAAGGTTAGATATCAGGAGTTTTCATCTAAAGCTTGCCCTGAAGAGCCAACTGCGTCAGCAAAGTGCATCCATAATGTTCTGTGATATTAAATAGGATGCCTAAAAAAGAACAGCACTTTTTCAGACAGCTTAGAACAATTTGAAGTAAAATTGTTATTTCCCATGTAATGAAAAGGAAAGTAAGTAATAAGGGGATTGATTTGTCTTTTAAACAAACCCAAAAGGACCACTTGAAGAAATGTTGCATGAGACATTCACCTCAGTTTCTGCCATTTAAAGATGATGTATTAATGTATGCAAAGAAAACAAAGATTAACATCACATTACCTTTTTCTGTATGTAGTCCAAGATGTTTTTGAAGTCCAGGTCATCATAGTAGTTCACTATGCCCTTTCGGGTGTTGTCGTTTATAAATTCTTTGGTCTGTACAGGAGAAAGAAAGGTGTTAATGAAGTGGAGGAGGTCATGTTACTATGATATATTCATTTACTTAGTCTTAATGAGATCAGTCTGCGGAACGGACTCACTTGCAGCACTAAAAACTATACAGACACTAAAATCTACAAGGGAAGACTTGGTGATTGAGCTATATCACAGTTTATTTAGGGTTCACAGGGGTGGTGGAGAAGTTCAGTTTTGTTGGGTTCCTGCACATGAACGCTTAAAAGGGAATGACTGTGCAGACAAATTAGCAAAAAGTGCTCTTGGAAAAGAGATAACTATACCATTGTCTCAGAAAAGGTGAAGGGAAAGCAGTAATCAAGAAAAAAGGAACTGAGCTACAGCAAAAAAGATGGGATGAAGATCATAAAGGTAGATCGTATTACAAAATACAAAAGTCTATTGCAATAAAGAATTTCATAACAACCAAAAGGAGGGAAGACATTATTATGGCAAGACTCAGACTGGATCACACAGGTTTAAACGGCACTTTATTCACCATGGGGAAAAGCGAAAGTGACAAATGTAGAGAATGTGGAGTAAAAGAAAATGTCGAGCACATGTTATGACACTGTCACAAATACAGAAATGAAAGACAGATAATGGAAAATGAAGTTCGAGAGGCCGGTAGGGAATGGGATTTAACTGGGATTCTGGGAACAGATGGAGAGGCAATAAGAATCATGAGAAGGGCTCTTTTCTCATTTTTTAAATAACACAGGATTAAGTCATAGAATTTAGGGGTCGGGCTCAGATGACAATGTTACACACTCTTGTACAGTAGGTGGCGGTATGCACCTTTCAGTTGTTTGCTATCCGCCAGTAACCGAAAGAAGAAGAAGAAGAAGATCAGTCTGTGGAGAGAAGGTCAGAACGAGTTGCACTGTGTCTTTGTGGATCTAGAGAAAGCATGATAGGGTGCCAAGAGAGAAAGTGTGGCACTGTATGAGGAAGTCAGGAGTGGAAGAGAAGTATGTAAGGGTGATGCAGGACATGTATGAGGACAGCGAGACAGTGGTGAGGTGTGCTGTAGGAGTGACAAATGGCTTCAAGGTGGGGGTGGGGTTACATCAGGGATCAGCTGTATTGGAGAAAGGATGTCGAAGATGGAGCTGCCAGGCAGAAAAAGAAGAAGACCACTGAGAAGATTCATGGATGTAATGAACAAAGACATGGAGAGGGTGGGTGTGACATAGTAGGAGAGATGGAGACAGATGAACCGCTGTGGCAACCCTTAAAGAGAGCAGTCGAAGGAGAAGGAGAAGAAGAAGAAGAAGAAGAAGACGAAGAAGACAAAAAGATGATCACTCTGGGGAATTGTAAGAGTACTGAGTAGCCAACTAATGTAAACTTGTCTCAAAGAATGAATGAAATAAAGCATCACTGGTGGGCATAGGTGTATGGTTTCAGTGGTCGATAGGCTATGACCTGTCCCTGGAGTACAATAAGCACAGAAACATATGTGAAAGAGTGGCTAAACTGCTAGCTTCAGCTAGCCACCTTGGTTCACGGCTTGGAAAATAAATTTTAACTAAGCTAAAATAACATCTAGAACAAAATATATGGTCAAGTTTTGTTAGAGGAACAAGGATTCCAGTGGGGGTGAATACAATTTATAGAAAATAGCAATCAAACCCGGCCAGATCCAGGCGGCTTGTCCGTCACCTCCTCCCCGCCAAGGCAAGCTGTGTTCCGTTTACAGGGACTGACTCATACCCACTAGCATGCTAGTGCTAACAAGTCAATGTAAAATCACTGTGAAACTATAACAAAATAAGCTAGAACAAAGAACGAAGCTATATTAATGAATGTGGATTAGTGAACCAGGCAGAAACAGGGATGTGTATTAGGGTGACTGAAATCTAATGAAAATAATACAAACCACGCTTGGTGCGAGCTTCCTTTTACAGTGGTACTGATAGCTCGGAAGCCAGCGCACCTGGCTACCATCCAGATGACATGGACGGACAGCTATGGTGGCCAATAACAGACCAGTGGACAGGTATCAACTGACAGTGCTGGGCTAGGTTTACCATTTTATGACGTCCTGAGGTGAACCTGGAAGAGTCAGAAATGATTTAAAGGCGTTTTTTTTTGGAGTGAGTGTTTTGATAGTGTTTCGATAATCACGTGACCAACAGGCACATTTGAGAAGATTAAAACCTACAAATACACCATTTTTCAGTTAATGATCCCATTTAAATGCCATTAGTGTATATATGAATATGTACATGCTTTGTCTTTTTTTTTCCTTTTACACCATATTTAAGTTTCATAACAAGCCATGAATTTTCTGTACAGTTACAAACTGCCCACTGCAGAGGGTAAAACTACTTTTATCAAGGTGACTGATTCACTGAAGTGGAATACCAAAATATAACATGACTGCTCACATCTGTCAGTCAATCTGGTGCAGACAGGTCAGGACAGACTCTTGAAGATGCTGAGAGTAAATATTTGTAGCTTGAAACTCTACTAAAACATTCATTTTGCATTTCAAAGAAATATTATGAAATAGTAAAAGGTTCATTATGAAAATAATTTCTCCACTTATTGTTTCTGTAAATGCTTCATATTTATAGTTCAGTGGAGACAAAGGGGTATTTAATTCTATATGCTCGTTGTTGCTTTGCCAGCTCTCTGTCTTTCTGGAGAACTGATAATGATGAATTAATGAATTAAAACTGTGACAAAGAAAAACGGAACTGAATTTGTCAATTAATTTCTCCTATTCATGCCCTGAACCTCTTAGTTATTCATAGTAAATCTATAGGACCAAGGAAGCTACATTTATGTGACAGCACAACATGCTCATTTGTTAGTCTACTCAGAGCTGCTAGGCGGTTATTAAATATCTTCTTTGGAGCCAACACATAATTAACACCATATAATGGTTGCTCTGCAGCATGCGCATACTGGCACATACTGCGCATACTGCACATACAGCATACTGTATGTGCCATGCGCCACACACATACAGTGGGGCAAAAAAGTATTTAGTCAGCCACCAATTGTGCAAGTTCTCCCACTTAAAAGATGAGAGAGGTCTCCAATTTTCATCATAGGTGTACCTCAACTATGAGAGACAAAATGAGAAAAAAAAATCCAGAAAATCACATTGAAGGATTTTTAATGAATTAATAGGTAAATTTCTCAGTAAAATAAGTATTTGGTCAATAACAAAAGTTCATCTCAATACTTTGTTATATACCCTTTGTTGGCAATGACAGGGGTCAAATGTTTTCTGTAAGTCTTCACAAGGTTTTCACACACTGTTGCTGGTATTTTGGCCCATTCCTCCATGCAGATCTCCTCTAGAGCAGTGTTGTTTTGGGGCTGTCGTCGGACAACACGGACTTTCAACTCCCTCCAAAGATTTTCTATGGGGTTGAGATCTGGAGACTGGCTAGGCCACCCCAGGACCTTGAAATGCTTCTTACGAAGCCACTCCTTCGTTGCCCGGGCAGCGTGTTTGGGATCATCGTCATGCTGAAAGACCCAGCCACGTTTCATCTTCAATGCCCTTGCTGATGGAAGGAGGTTTTCACTCAAAATCTCACAATACATGGCCCCATTCATTCTTTCCTTTACACGGATCAGTCGTCCTGGTCCCTTTGCAGAAAAACAGCCCCAAAGCATGATGTTTCCACCCCCATGCTTCACAGTAGGTATGGTGTTCTTTCTCCTCCAAACACGACAAGTTGAGTTTTTACAATAAAGTTGTATTTTGGTTTCATCTGACCATATGACATTCTCTCAGTCCTCTTCTGGATCATCCAAATGCTCTCTAGCAAACTTCAGACGGGCCTGGACATGTACTGGCTTAAGCAGGGGGACATGTCTGGCACTGCAGGATTTGAGTCCCTGGCGGCGTAGTGTGTTACTGATGGTAGCCTTTGTTACTTTGGTCCCAGCTCTCTGCAGGTCATTCACTAGGTCCCCCCGTGTGGTTCTGAAATTTTTGCTCACCGTTCTTGTGATCATTTTGACTCCACAAGGTGAGATCTTGCGTGGAGCCCCAGATCGAGGGATATTATCAGTGGTCTTGTATGTCTTCCATTTTCTAATAATTGCTCCCACAGTTGATTTCTTCACACCAAGCTGCTTACCTATTGCAGATTCAGTCTTCCCAGCCTGGTGCAGGTCTACAATTTTGTTTCTGGTATCCTTTGACAGCTCTTTGGTCTTGGCCATAGTGGAGTTTGGAGTCTGACTGTTTGAGGTTGTGGACAGGTGTCTTTTATACTGATAAAGAGTTCAAACAGGTGCCATTAATACAGGTAACGAGTGGAGGACAGAGGAGCCTCTTAAAGAAGAAGTTACAGGTCTGTGAGAGCCAGAAATCTTGCTTGTTTGTAGGTGACCAAATACTTAATTTTACCAAGGAATTTACCAATTAATTCATTAAAAATCCTTCAATGTGATTTTCTGGATTTTTTTTTCTCATTTTGTCTCTCATAGTTGAGGTATACCTATGATGAAAATTGGAGACCTCTCTCATCTTGTAAGTGTGAGAATTTGCGCAATTGGTGGCTGACTAAATACTTTTTTGCCCCACTGTATGCCCCGCCTCTTACCTGTTGCTGTTCGTTATTGTTGTGAGGTGCTTGGATGTATGTGTGTGTGTACGCATACACAGCACTTCACTTGTGTGACATTTGAATGTTTTGTTTTGTAGCACCTTAACTCTTGCACTTTTGCATATCCACTTTGCACAGTTTTATTGCAGATGTTTTTCTCGTATATGATTGTGTGTTTTTGTGACTCGCCGGGGGACTACAGATGCAAATTAGCAGTACTGCTAAATCTGGCATACTTACATTTGTATTAATGTTCATTAGTATGTAATGTCCCTTTCAAAAGAACATTAAACCAAACTAAACACCATATAATGTGTTATTTAGTGAGCAGCAGTACAGTTTCATACCAAGAAAGAGTACTACAGTTACAACGTTTGCTTTAAGAGTGTGGATGGAGAAGTATAGAGAAGGTCAGAAGGAGTTGCACTGTGTCTTTGTGGATCTAGAGAAAGTGCATGATAGGGTGTCAAGAGAGAAAGTGTGGTACTGTATGAGGAAGTCAGGAGTGGCAGAGAAGTATGTGAGAGTTGTGACGGACATGTATGAGAAGAGTGAGATGGTGGTGAGGTGTACTGTAGGAGTGAAGGATGGATTCAAGGTGGGGGGATGGTTACATCAGGGATCGACTCTGAGCCCCTTCTTGTTTGCAATGGTGATTGACAGGCTGACAGATGAGGTCAGGCAGGAGTCTCCGTAAACCATGATGTTTGCAGAAGACATTGTGATCTGTAGTGAGAGTAGGGAGCAGGTGGAAGAGAACCTGGAGCGGTGGAGTTATGCTCTAGAGAGAAGAAGAATGAAAATCAGTAGAAGCAAGACAGAATACTTGAGTGTGAATGAGAGGGAGGCAGGCGTAACAGTGAAGATGCAAGGAATGGAGGTTGAGAAGGTAGATGAGGTTAAATACCTTGGGTCAACTATCCAACGCAATGGAAAATGCACAAGAGAGGCGAAGAAGAGAGTGTAGGCAGGGTGGAGTGGATGGAGACGAGTATCGGGGTGATCTGTGACAGAAGGATAACAGCAACAGTGAAAGGGAAGATTTACAAGGACATCCTTGAAAATGATTTGCAATCTCAATGGGACCATCCTGGTAAAATAAAGGTTAAATACAATAAAATACAAGATGGCAGTGAGACCTGCTATGATGTATGGTTTGGAGATGGTGGCATTGATAAAAAGACAGGAGGTAGAGCTGGAGGTGGCAGAGTTGAAGATGTTGAGATTCTCATTGGGAGTGACCGGAGGGACAGTATTAGAAATGAGTTTATCAGAGGGACAGCTCAGGTTGAGCGATTCGGAGACAAAGAGAGGCAAGGCTGAGATGGTTTGGACATGTGCAGATGAGGCATAGTGGACATATATATCAAAGGATGTTGAAGATGCAGCTGCCAGGCAGGAGGAAACGAGCAAGACCACAGACAAGAGTCATGGTTATAGTGAAGGAGGACATGGAGACAGTTGGTCAGTTGGCGTTACAGAGGAAGATGCAAGGGATAGGATGAGATGGCAGCAGATGATCTGCTGTGGCAACCCGTAAAGGGAGCAGCCAGAAGAAGATTTTATTTATGGAAGATGCTAAACTATACATAAGCACAAAAACAACCAGGTAATGTATAAACAGATGGCTTCTTGTGCACTGCAAGTAAGTTACACAGCAGTAAAATAAGATATGACACAGAAGAAGCTATGTTTTTCCATGATATGAAAACTGAAATGTTCACAAAACAAACAGTAGAAACAGAGTAGGCCTTTATTATCTTTGCCATATTGAAGAAAAATCTCAGGAAATGAAGTCAGTGCTGTATGTCTGTCAGGAAGATTATTAAAAAAAACAGTAGTCTGAATACCATGGAGCTTTGGGGAACATGGACAAAAAAGAAGGGGAAAGGTCTGTTTCATTCTGTTGCAAATCTGAAGTTGTGCTAATCTGCAATTATTCTTCCACTGCCAAGAATAATCCTGACTTGACATTACACTTGGCCTTGCTGTAACTGCCTGAAACAAGCTCTTTTACCTTGTCTCCTTTTTTCTCTAATGGGCTGTCCGCCATAAACAGAAGGGTTGCTAGAAAGTGGCCAGGGATGCTGTGTGTATGCCTGAGATGAGCATGAAGTTTGCTTTTTCCAAAAGACAGCAACAACACCCAAGACTGGAAAAGACAGCCTGAAAGTGTTTAGAGGGGTTTGGACCCTGAGATTGTGGCTGATATCAGTTACTTGTTCATATCCCAATCACCATCATTTTAAACTTCAGGCACATTTAAAAAGAGTATCCACCATTACAATTATGTACATATGGCTGATTTAGGCCATTTTACAGTCTCTCCAGAATTTCGCAGGATGTTTTTATGATTGTTGCGGGCCAAAAAGCCTGAATTCACGGGAGCTTTTTTAAAAAGTTGCGATTAAAGTTGCAATGCTTTTAGAGTATTTTCTGCACTAAAGGTTGTGGGAAGAATTCCAAATTTTAAAGCAGATGCTTTTTTCCAGTTTACTGCAGTGATATTCTTTATAACAATACAAGAAAAGCACAGGATTGTCAAAAATATCCTATTATAGTGATTTGTAAATTGCGCACAAACTTCTGCTATACAGAAAAACTCTTGTGCAACAGCAAATACAAACATTAATACAATATCCATTTCAACAGCTAAATTCCATTGAACGCATGTTAAAGAGTATACTGTAGATTTGGAAATTATTGGCAGCACCTTCATTTGAAAACTCCCTACAGTTCCCAACCACTCGGTACTGAGTGTAGAGGAAAAAATAATTTATTCTGTTGCTCTGTATTGGCTATTGGAGTCTGTGTTTTTCTGAAAAAAAAAATAATAAAAAAATAAAGAGAAAAATCTCTCTCTTTCCACGCTTACCTGTCTGTCTGCTGCATATTGGGCTTCACACACACACACACACACACACACACACACACACACTCATGTGTGCACACATCTTTCATTTACAGCGGGACGGTGAGGGGGGGGCGGTGGATGGGTGGGTGCGTTTGTCCATCCACACTGGAGATTTAGTTTTAAAGCTCAGTGACCAGATGTAGTAATGATTTTACCTTTAAAGACGTATAAATGTTCAAACACTGGCTGTAGTGTAGTGTGCTCTCCTCCCGCACCGGGGTGCTTTTGGGGCAGGCGAATGTTTTTCTTTCTCTTTTTTTTTCTATTTAAGTTTTTGTAAAGGGTATACATGTCACTACAGCATTGCATTGTTTTTTTTTTCCACAATATCTTTATTGAACCTTTTTTTTTTTTTAACAAACATGATACAAACAATCAAACACTAACACTAAAGTACTACAAAAAAAAAAAAAATACACTAAAAACACCAACAACCACCAACAAAATCAAATCTTCAACAATGCTCCTCTGTTTAGTCTAGACAATCCAATACATAAGTATACATATTATGTTCACCAGTTTGGAATTTACAAGGTCCACACACATCATTCACCTTCTTCTTCAAGAGTTATGTTTAAATTTTTTACATAATCAATAAAAGGTCTCCATATATTCTCAAACACAATTTCCTTTGATTTCAGTATATATGTTATTCTTTCTAATGGAAGGTTTGTTAACATCTGTCTTAACCACTGAGTCACATCTGGTCTATGAGTCTTTTTCCATAATAGTGCAATACATTTTTTGGCATTAAGCAAACTGAGGTCTATGAATGTTCTTTCACTTTTATTAAAATTATGCTTTTCTGGGTACAGACCCAACAAAAACAGTTTAGGATTCAATATGATTTGTTTTGAGATTATTTTTTCAATTGTTACCCTCACCTCTTCCCAAAACATTCTTATTAATCTACATTCCCATAAACAATGAAATAGGGTTCCTTTACTTTCCATGCATTTTGTGCATGTATCTGGTATATTTTTGTTATATCTATTTAACTCCTCCGGTGTAACATACATCCGCATTAACCATTTGAAATGTATCAATTTAAGGCGTGCATTTATTGATTTGGTTTGAGCTTCTGTACAAGCCAATTCCCATTGTTCCTCTGAAATTTCAGTTTGCAGATCTTCTTTCCAGTAGTTTAATCTTTTCAGTGAATTTTCGCTTGAAGATAGTGTCAATGAGTTATAAAACTCTGAAATAATACCCTTTCTTTTACTATCTTTCATCATCATTTTTTCCAAGGATGAATAAATAGGTCGAGTGAGAGCTTTATTTTGATTTGATCGAATAAAGTTTCTAAGTTGAAGATATTTAAAAAAATGTGTTCTATTGAGATTAAATTTGATCCTCAGCTCTTCAAAAGACATTATGTTATCTGCACATGGCAAATATAAATCCTGAATCTTTTGTATCCCTTTTAAATTCCATACTTTAAATACAGCGTCCTCTCTCCCTGGTTTAAAATATTGATTACACAGCATTGCATTGTTAACATTTTCATCACATATTCCCTTTTTTTGTTGTTTTTTGACAAGATTGAAAAAAAAATTACACCTTTTTTTTAAGTGAAAAAAGGAAAAGAAAAAAAACAAAAGAGAAGAGAAGAGCAGAAAAATAAAAGAACATCTGAGTAGCTTTGGAACAAAGAGAGGTGCCATTATTGAAATGGTGTTTGTCAAAGATTAGATCTGATGGAAGACACATACAGTATGTGTTCCAGGGTTGCCAAAAGTTCAAGAACCCATCCATGTCCTGTCTCAGTACAAATGTCAACTTTTCCATCAAATAAATGTCTTGAATCACGTTAATCCAATCTTCAGGTGTAGGACAGTCCTTCAACATCCATTTTTTAGTTAGAGCTTTTTTACTTGCCAATATTAAAACATTGAATAAGTATTTTTCTCCTCGTCTTTCCAGTGATTCCGGTAGTAAACCCAAATACAAAGTTACAAAAGAAAAGGGAACTGTTATTTTGAATATTTTCCCCAATATTGTCTGTACATTGGTCCAATATTGGTGGATAACTGGGCATGACCAAAACACATGAAAATGATTTGCAGTCTCTTCACCACACAAGCGCCAACAATTTAACCCTTTACGAGTAAATTTATTTTGTGCAGGTGTTCTGAAAAATCTTACCAAATTTTTCCATCCAAATTCTCTCCACAGCAGGGATGAGGTACTTTTCCACTGTTCTTTGTTTAGTTTTTCCCATATTTCCAATTGTAAAGTGAAATTCCCCTCTTTTTCCCATTTCTCTTTTATATATGATGTGTTGTCTCCTTTTAAATCTTGAAGACCTTGGTATATTTTAGAGATGTATCTGATCCCTGGGATCCCTTTATATGCCATTAAGAAGACCTTCAGAACACCTGACTGGGCCCTTTCCAAATCCTCCTTTTTAAGTATTTTTTTAATGTGGTGTCTAAGCTGAAAGAACCTGTAAAGGTCTTGATTTATTAGACCTTATTTTTTTCAAATCTTCAAAACTTTTTAAAGTTTGCCCTTTAAAAAAATCGTAATATTTTATCAGTCCGTTCTCTTTCCACTTTTTAAATCGAGTGTCTGTTTTATTAGGAGTAAAATCCTGATCATAGGAAATCCATTGCAATAATCGATAGGGTTCTTTAGTTTGATTCTCTCTGACCATCTTAAACCAAATTTTTAGCGGGGTCTCTATCCACGGGTTAGTGTTATTCAAGAGTTTAGGTAAGGCATTATTCCCTATTATCGCCTGTAGGGGAATGTCACTTGTTATTTGGCATTCTATCTCTTTCCATTGTGCAGTGTAGACTGGGTTACATATCTTTACTAAAGTTTTAATTTGCGCAGCTTTAAAATAGTCCCTGATATTTGGCAGCGCGAGCCCACCTTTGTCTTTGTTTAGCTGTAGGGTTCTGTACCCGATTCTTGGTCTCTTGTCCTGCCATATGAATCTTGAGATCCTTCTGTCCAGTTCTTGCCATGTTTTTTTGGGAGGTTCTACCGGTATCGTTTGGAAAAGGTATAGAAGACGTGGAAGTATATTCATTTTGACTGCTTCAATTCTTTGTGCAGTACCCAAGAATGGTATCATATTCCATCTAGCTAGATCAGATTTTATTTTTGCCATCAGTGGATCATAGTTTAGTGTTATAATTTTGTTGAGTTGTTTCAGGATATTGACCCCCAGATATTTCATAGATTCCATCTCCCAGTTAGTTTTGAATTTGCTTAGTAAATATTGATTTGGGTTATACAGTAGTTGAATGTTAAAATTTGGGTTTTATGCATGTTCAATTCGTACCCCAATAACTCTCCATACTCTGAAAAAACTGAGATTAGTTCTGGAAAAGAGGTGTCCGGCTGCCCCAGGTATATTAAAATGTCATCAGCAAAGAGAGCTATTTTATGTTCCTTCTGACCAAGTGTAATACGTTGAATTTTTTGATTCTGTCTTATCCATTGGCTCAGAGGTTCTATGAAGATTGCAAAGAGTAGTGGGGACAAGGGGCACCCCTTTCTTTGTTCCAATGATACTCAGATGTTCTTTTATTTTCTTCTGTTTTTTTCTTTTTTTAATTTTTCTTTTCTTTCACTTAAAAAAGGGTGCTGTAATAACTTTTTTTTTCAATCTTGTCAAAAAAAAAAAGGGAATATGTGATGAAAATGTAAACCATGCAATGCTGTAATGACATGTATACCCTTTACAAAAACTTAAATAAAAAAAGAACATAAAAAATATTAAGAACATAATATATAAAACTTTAAAACAAAAAACTGTCAAAAGATCTTCCTGAACTGAGGTCTTTTTAGCAACCTTAGAGGAGCCTTGATAGTGTGTTGGCTCTGAGGGAAATTCCTCAAACTTTGTTACGTGTTGAGGGCCCTCTCTTACCCCCGTAAGTTGTCCCATGTTTTTAACGTGATTTTCAGATCCCAATCCGAACTTGTATAGATTTTTTTTTTTTATGCATATACCCTATGAAATTATGCGCTACTTCCCACCACCATCACAGCAAACAATCACGGTAATACAATATTTGTTAGTGTGGAGAGTTCATGTGGTTCACTGTCACATTTCTATTTTAACAAGTGTTTTTTTTTAAGACTTATTTGTTTCTAATATTATGACTGTTCCATGAAATGTTTTACCACCTCATATTTGCTGATTCTGCATCTCCTTTAATGTTTGTTACCTTGTAGGAGGAGGACTGGATGTGCATACTGACTAAAAATATTGTTATTCCCTCCTGAAAGCGTCCAGTTTTTCCTTATAGCCCTGGCGCTGGGTTTCCCGCTGTTGGCCCATGGATTTTGAGGGTCTCTGTGTGCACCACGTTTGAGCCTTGATTCTTTCGATTGGGTCTGCTGTGGGTTTATACAGCAGTACCGGCAGCCCTCTTTTCACCATATCCCTGGTTGCGTCTTCCGCCGAGTTGTAGAGACACGTCTCTTCCCCGTAAAAAACCCTCAGCTTCACCGGGAATGGGGTTTGAAAGGGCAGTTTCTTCTCTCTTAGTACCTTTTTAGCTTCACTCTATTCCCATCGTTTTTTAAGGACCTCCGGGGCATAGTCATGCTCCACAAAAACCTTTCTTTCTTGGTGCATAAATCCTTTTTTCTGCCAGGCCAGTCTCAAAACCTCTTCTTTTGTTCTTAAGTTGGAAAACTTAACCACCACCGATCGCGGGGGTGGGCTTCCGCTGACAGCCTTGAGGGTAATGAATGGTGTGCCCTTTCTATTTTCAAGTCGGTGGATTGGGGAATTTCCAACTTTTTCCTCAGTATGGTTTCCACGCATGCAGCCATTGTGGTGAAACCATCCTCGACTCCTTCTTCCAGACTATGAATTCTTATGTTGTCCCTTCCACGTCGGTTAGCTTAGCCTCCAGTCTTGTCTGTAGTTTAAGTAATTCCAGCGTGGTTTCTTCCAGCCCTTTTATTCTTTCCTCTGCTTCCATGATTCGGTCCTCAGCCTGGTCCACTCTGTTGTTTGTCTTTTTTATTTTGTCTTTAAGTTCACGAAATTCGGCCCCACATTCTCGGCGAAATTCTCTTAATTCTTGAAGTATCGTTTTTAAGCTACCTGTGTTGCTAGCCTCATTTTGCTCCTCCATTTCCGAGTGGTTACTGTCTTTGAGGTTGGTTTCTCCGGCTGATGCGTGTCTTGGTCTGGTAAATGTCGATCTCTTCTGTTTTCCTTTAGGCATAATAACTTTATCTTTTGATTTTCACTCTTCCACAAATCCGTTAAATCTGATTTTTATGGTATTTTCACGGATGGGATCTGGGAGCTTCAGCATTAAGCGGCTACCACCATCGTGTCCAGACCAGAAGTCAGGCGCATGTTTTTCAACACAAACCCAGCACTTCGCACACGCGGTCAGGATGGAAACGTGGCGAGGCGTCCACGGGCAGGCTGGGGGAGACGGACGAAGGGATGGTGTTGAAAACCTTGTGGGTGAGTGGTTTTTTAAATCACACACTCTGTTTGCAGATGTGTTCCGTTACTCACTGCAAACTATAAACTCACGACTCACTGTAAACACAGATGTGAACGCAGTGCAACGATGCATGTGACTGGTTAGACTGAGCGTTTCAGTGCCAGTTAGAGACAAATTTGATTGGTGAAATTGGCGGAAGTTGATGAGGATTGGCCAAAATTGCGGGAAAGTTGTGGTGATAGGGCAAAGTTGCAAGGTCGTGCAATCGTTGCGCTGATTGGCTGATTTCGCGTGAATTGGTGCGATTGCAACATTGTGAAATCCTGGAGGGACTGATTTTAGGCCAATCTTTTTAGCTAGTGAACAGGAGACCATGAGCTGGACTGGGTTTTCCAGAAAAGAAACACTGGATAACAATTGGCCACTACTTTAGACGACAAAATTTTGCCCTGACCTGAGAGTGATTTTGTGAGCATGTGAACAAGTTGATCTGACAATACAGCTGTATTTGTAGTGTGGGCATAGTGAGAGGTGATGTGCGATTATGATGGACTGTTTGGTGTGGATTCACAGTGGCCACAAAATACTGTGTTTTAATTAACAAGGCAAGAAATGTTTATTTGTATGTCCCTTTTTCCATCCAAAAACCATAACGAAGGATGATGATATGAAGTGTTATAAATGTTAATTTTAATAACATACAGTGGAGTGAAAAAGTGTTAACTCCCCTTCCTGATTTCTCATTTTTTTGTATGTTTGTCACCCTTAAATGTTTCAGATCATCAAACAAATTTAAATATTAGACAAAGATAACACAAGTAAACACAAAATGCAGTTTTTAAATGAAGGTGTTTATTATTAAGGGGAAAAAATTCCAAACCTACATGGCCCTGTGTGAAAAAGTGATTGCCCCCTATACCTAATAACTGGTTGGGTCACCCTTAGCAGCAACAACTGCAATCAAGCGTTTGTGATAACTGGCAATGAGTCTTTTACAGCGCTGTGGAGGAATTTTGGCCCACTCATCTTTGCAGAATTGTTGTAATTCTGCCACATTGGAGGGTTTTCGAGCATGAACCGCCTTTTTAAGGTCATGCCACAGCATCTCAATCGGATTCAGGTCAGGACTTTGACTAGGCCACTCCAAAGTCTTCATTTTGGGTTTTTTTAAGCCATTCAGAGGTGATCTTGCTGGTATGTTTTGGATCATTGTCCTGCTGCAGAACCCAAGTGCACTTCAGCTTGAGGTCACAAACAGATGGCCGGACGTTCTCCTTCAGGATTTTTTGGTAGAAAGCAGAATTCATGGTTCATTTACCACAGCAAGTCTTCCAGGTCCTGAAGCAGCGAAACAGCCCCAGACCATCACACTACCACCACCATATTTTACTTTTGGTATGATCTTCCTTTTTTGAAATGCTGTTACTTCTATGCCAGATGTAACGGGATGCACACCTTCCAAAAAGTTCAACTTTTGTCTCATTAGTTCACACAGTATTTTCTCAAAAGTCTTGGGGCTCATCAAGATGTTTTCTGGCAAAACTGAGACAAGACTTTATGTTCTTTTTGCTCAGCAGTGGTTTTCGTCTTGGAACTCTGCCATGCAGGCCATTTTTGCCTAGTCTCTTTCTTATGGTGGAGTCATGAACACTGACCTTAACTGAGGCAAGTGAGGCCTGCAGTTCTTTGGATGTTGCTGTGGAGTCTTTTGTGACCTCTTAGATGAGTCGTTGCTGCGCTCTTGGGGTAATTTTGGTCGACCAGTCACTCCTGGGAAGGTTCACCACTGTTCCATGTTTTTGCCATTTGTGGATAATAGCTCTCACTGTGGTTCGCTGGAGTCCCAAAGCTTTAGAAATGGCTTTATAACCTTTTCCAGACTGATAGATCTGAATTACTTTGTTTCCCATTTGTTCCTGAATTTCTTTGGATCGCAGCATGATGTCTAGCTTTTAAGAATCTTTTGGTCTACTTCACTTTGTCAGGCAGGTCCTATTTAAGTGATTTCTTGATTGAGAACAGGTGTGGCAGTAATCAGGCCTGGGTGTGGCTAGAGAAATTGAACTCAGCTTTCCAAAGATGTGATAAATTACAGTTAATTTATGTTTTAACTGGGGGGGGCAATCACTTTTTCACACAGGGCCATGTAGGTTTGGATTTTTTTTTTTTACCCTTAATAAACACTTTCATTTAAAAACTGCATTTTGTGTTTACTTGTGTTATCTTTGTCTAATATTTAAATTTGTTTGATGATCTGAAACATTTAAGTGTGACATACAAAAAAATGAAAAATCAGGAATTGGGCAAACACTTTTTCACACCACTGTATCTATCCCTCAGCCTGCCAGCTTGGGTCTTTCTGTGTAGAGTTTGCATGCTCTCCCCATGTCTGTGTGAGTTCTTTCTGGGTTCTCTGATTTTTTTCTTGAGTCTAAAGGCATACACATTAGGTTAATTGGTTTTAACTAGGGATTCTAAATTGACCATAGTTGTGAAGATCAAACACTACTCACAAAAAGTTAAGGAAAATTGGCTTTCAGGTGAAATTTATGGAAAAGGTAAAAAGTTCACGCTACAGTGATATTATATCATGAAAGTGGGGCATTTAAGTAGATGCATGCAATAGTGGTTTCCTCATCTCAAACAATTTATTGAAACAAAAGCCAACAACAGTGGTTGATATACCACAACAAAAAATGTCAGTGTCTCAATAACTTGTCATGTGCCCTTGAGTATCAATTACAGCTTGACAACGATGTCTCCTGCTGTTCACAAGTCAACTTATTGTCTGCTGAGGCATGGCATTCCACTCTTCTTGAAGGTCATCAGTTTATCAAGGTTGTGGAGTGCAAGGTTACGGACCTCTACAAGGTGACTCAGCTGATCCCATAGGTTTTCTATGGGATTCAGGTCTGGAGAAAGTGCAAGCCACGCCATTTGAGGTACCCCAGCCTCCAGCAGCCATTCCCTAATGATGTGACCTCGATGAGCTAGAGCATTGTTGTCCATGAAGATGAAATTAGGCCTGTGTTGTTCATGCAGGGGCATGACTGGACATGTTACTCAGGTAATATCGGCTTGTCACTGTACCATTCACAAGGTGTAGGGCAGTTCTGTATGGATTAGACACACCTGCCCAGACTGTAACACCATCACCACCACCAAAGGCTCATCTGATGACAACTGTGGATGATGCATAGTGCTCTTCTTGACGTCTCCAACATTGCTGGGGGCCATCATTTCTGCTCAACATGAATCAACTTTCATCAGAGAACACCACTGAGGCCCCCAGTCCCTTGACTAGCGTAAATGCTCACTGGCCCATGCAAGGCAATGATGCCTGTGTCTGGTGGTGTGGTCAAGTACCCTTGCAGGTCGTCTAGCATGCAGACTACGCTGATGTAAACAGTTTCGAATGGTCTGACATGACACTTGGGTGCCTCTCAACTACCTTAAATGTGCCTGGAGTTGAGTGACATTCATCACTCGATTCCGCAGGGCACTGTTCACAATGAAGCGGTCATCAGCATGGGATGTGGCCAAAAGACGTCCACTTCTACGCCTTTCTGTCACTCTTCCAGTCTCTCTGTTGTAACCTGCTGATGACACTCTGTGACACTCTAAGCTCAGTGGCCACTTCTCTCTGAGAACATCCTGTTTGAGGCCTCACAATGGCGAGGTACTGTTGATCGATTGTGAGGTGTCGTCTTGGTCTCATGATGTCAAAATGTGAACAGCATGATGAAGAGGACTGTTTAAATACAAATTGTAATTGAACCAGAAAATTTATTGGTCGATTCATGGATCAAACACCTGTTGTGAATTTTGCCATTAAGCACCTTGTTAGAGAACAGCAAGTTATGCAGAAAGTACTGGAACACTGAACAGTTGGACATGTGCATTCAAAAGGTTAGAGAGCATCAAATTACGTTCACCTTTAAGAGTTATAGTGCCTTTTAGGCGCATCCTGAAATTTCACCAGAAAACCAAATTTCCCTAACTTTTTGTGAGTAGTGTATGTATCTAGTTTTGAAATTTTGAAGCAATTAGGAAGTTAATCCACATATCCTAAGTGCATAAATTTCTAATATATATTTCAAAGTTTAATTGATTGTCATACGTTTTCATTCAGGATTTGTTATGTGCATGTTCTCAGCTCACTCCATTCATACACATTACAGCCTCAGATGCTTTGGCTGAGAATCTGATTGGCAGTCTTTCCCAGAAATAACTAGAGGGCAATGCCAAAGCCGATAATTTCTAAATGTTGGTTTGTCTGTCTGTCTGTGTGCAGGGTCACACAAAAACAACTGGATGGATTTAGATGAAATGTTCCCCAAAGGTGGCCTTAGGGCTAGGGATGAACCTGTCAAGATTTTGAAGGTGATCTGGGTCAGGACACAGATTTAAGATCACTTTTTCACTTTAACGTCGCAATAGGGGGCCTTGGCAGAGGATATGCACTCACAGTATGTAAAGAAGTAGAGGGCAGCCAGAGACATCCTGACCCAGATCACCTCCAAAACCTGATAGGTTCATCCGTAACCCTAGGGCAACATCTGGTGAAAATTTCATCCAAATCTGTCCAGAAGTATTTGTGTAATCCTGCACAAAACTGTCATCTCTGCTGGAGTCTGAGTTCCACCCTATGCAGGATATACTGAACGCACTGAGGAGCTCCTTTAGCAGCAGACTACATCATCCTAGGTGCGCAACCGAGAGGTTTCGCAGGTCCTTCCTACCTACAGCTGTCAGACTGTATAACCTAAGCAGGGCTGCTCGCAGAGACAGCAAAAAAAATGTGACAACCTAATAGTATTGAATGCAAAAGACGCAATAGACTTACACAATGGTCCCCTCCGGTATACAACTAGGAAAATACCGGTCGTTACGGAGAGTGACAATATGTATGGGTACATAATCATACCATGTAGGATAACTAAGTAGACGGTTATGCTGTTCATTTCATCTAGCTACAATGCTCCGCACTGTGTGTGTTTATATATTTATTCCATCTAGCTACAATGCTCCGCACTGTGTGTGTTTATGTATTTATTCCATCTAGCTACAATGCTCCGCACTGTGTGTGTTTATATATTTATGTATTTATTCCATCTAGCTACAATGCTCCGCACTGTGTGTGTTTATATATTTATATATTTATTCCATCTAGCTACAATGCTCCGCACTGTGTGTGTTTATGTATTTATTCCATCTAGCTACAATGCTCCGCACTGTGTGTTTATATATTTATATATTTATATGTACATATGTATATTCGCTGCTCTTGTTTTTTCTTGTCTTCTGATTGTTGCTCTGAGTGTTGCTATCCCTGTGCTGTTGCAATCCTGGAATTTCCCCATTGTGGGACTAATATATCTTATCTTAAAAACAGACCAACAAACCACACCAATTACATTACCTCCTTGGTGGAGGTAAAAACATAGAATGGGGTTGCAGTTTCCTCTGTGACCAGAAGATGTCCCCAAAACATGAATTTCCAAAAATTCCATATAGTACCTATAAAGTATAAGCACTGTTGATATTTAAACACACACACACACATATATATATATATATATAAATTTAGTTAGCTGTTAAATTAATCAGCTTTGTGTCATAGTACCACCCACACAATAGTTTTGCCTTCAGGTTATTCAGGAAATGAATGTACATGACAACAGTAATTAATTACCCTTACAAAGTGATAAAGGGGGGTGTTGAAAAAAAAAACAACCAGTGACACACACTCACAGGTTTAAGAAAAATGATTTGCAAACTAGGGACTCATGAGAGTTGAGATAATAGGAGAGTGTCATGAACAACCCACTTCACTGTTTTCACAATATCTTTAACAATAAATGAACTGTCAGCCACAAGTACAGCAAAACTGCTATGGATGTTGGCCAAGTAAGAAATGCAAAGATCGAGAGACAAAACAGTCTGAGAAGTGTCCAACGTCTATAGGAGACCTGAAATGAACATTTGTAAACACTTGGTGGACAGCCAGAAACGTTCCTCTCTGTGGACAGTATAGATGATGCCACACTTTGGATGAGCCTAAACTGGAAAGTGTATCGTTTATATAGTGCTTTATATACTGTGTCTGATTTTCATTTATCTTAGTTTATAGTAACTTTGCCATGGTCTACCTGTTATGGCCATCTGCAAGTTTTAATTTGATGTTTTATTTAGAAGTCTTTCTCTTGTTGACTAACACATTCTGTCATTGTAACGCATATAAACAAAATATGCTGCAAAACTGTTATTTCCATGAACATAAATAGGTTTCATAACAGGGAGGAATATGAAACTGAAAACAGAATTGAGATAGTGAATGGCCCTACTGACCTACACAAACCAGTTGATACTCTCACTGTGTTGGTGTAATGGTAGAGCTCACGGATTTATAGTATAAACATCCCCAACACTATCTTGTAAACAGGCAGCATCATTAGAGTGTCTGATGAATGTTACGTAAAGGTGCAGTGTGTAATAATTCAGCTCAATCTAGCATTCAGATTTCAAAATGGAATCAATTTTACATTTTATCAATCATCACCTTCCAAAGCATATAAGAGAATTTGCACAAGCCACTTAAGTAGTTAAAGTTTGACATAAAAACTTGGAAACACATGATGGTGGTGCAAGATGGCCGCCTACATGGAGAAGGACCCTCTAAACCCGTAATTTTAAAGTACAGAAAATACAACTTTTACTTGAGAGGGATTATATGGTAATGAAAACAAAGCTAAGATTTTATGTTGCATTAAATTTTAGAATTCAGATTACCACAAAATTTACAAATTGTACCTTAAACAATGCTAGGATTGGGAAAAAAAAGTGTTTTCATTGCTGTTTGGCTTGTTTCAGTTTGCTTCTATATATTTAAATTTTTGTCCTGCTCATAATCTTCACCCCTGTGTCCTGTTACTCTCAACATGATTTGAGGCATAAGCCTCTCATACTGTGACTGAATTAATCAACATGATGGACATCTCACCTGGTGGTGAAATGCTAGCGCCAAGATTCCTCCAGTCAGCTGCAGGATCAGACACACTACCAGGGCATACATGAACTGTGAGCAAACAGAAAGGAAGGGTCAGTAGTTTTAATGCACATTATATACAAGTGCTTTACCTTAAAACACTGGCTTTAGTTATGAATTATTTTAAAATAAATCTGAGATACAATGAGTAATGATTCAATGATGAATATACAGTGGTGTGAAAAAGTGTTTGCCCCTTCCCGATTTCTCATTTTTACCTCCGCCAGGCCGCAGGAGGTTATGTTTTTGCCGGGGTTTGTCTGTCTGTCCGTCTGTCTGTTGGTTAGCAAGATAACTCAAAAAGTTTTGGAAGGATTTCCATGAAACTTTCAGGTGTTGTTGGAAATGGTACAAGGAAGAACTGATTAAATTTTGGGGATGATCCGGCTCACCGTCCACAAGAAAACTGCCATTACGGAAAATGCTGTTTTCGTGAATAACTAATGAACCACTAATCCTATCATTGTCAATCCAATTGCTAGTCATATGTTTTCATGGTCAAGGAATCTGAAAACATACACACAAACACTGTATGGGGGAACTGTGGCCGCCATTACGGAAAATGTCATTTTCGTGAATAACTACTGAACCACTAATCCTATCATTGTCAATCCAAGTGCTAGTCATATGTTTTCATGGTCAAGGAATCTGAATACGTACACACAAACACTGTATAGGGGGGAACTGTGGCGCTTGGCGGAGGTCTGCACTCTCCGAGTGCTTTTCTAGTTTTGTATGTTTGTCACACTTTAATGTTTCAGATCATCAAATAATTGTAAATATTAGACAAAAATAACACAAGTAAACACAAAATGCAGTTTTTAAATGAAGGTGTTTGTTATTAAGGGTAAAAAAATCCAAACCTACATGGCGCTGTGTGAAAAAGTGACCCCTCCCCCCGGTTAAAACATAAATTAACTGTAATTTATCACATCTTTGGAAAGCTGAGTTCAATTTCTCTAGCCACACCCAGGCCTGATTACTGCCACACCTGTTCTCAATCAAGAAATCATTTAAATAGGACCTGCCTGACAAAGTGAAGTAGACCAAAAGATCCTCAAAAGCTAGACATCATACTGCGATCCAAAGAAATTCAGGAACAAATGGGAAACAAAGTAATTCAGATCTATCAGTCTGGAAATGGTTATAATGCCATTTCTAAAAGTTTGGGACTCCAGCAAACTACAGTGAGAGCCATTATCCACAAATGGCGAAAACATGGAACAGTGGTGAACATTTCTAGGAGTGGCGGGCTGACAAAAATTACCCCAAGAGCACAGCGACGACTCATCCAAGAGGTTACAAAAGACTCCACAACAACATCCAAAGAACTGCAGGCCTCACTTGCCTTAATTAAAGTCAGTGTTCACGACTCCACCATAAGAAAGAGACTGGGCAAAAATGGCCTGCATAGCAGAGTTCCAAGATGAAAACCACTGCTGAGCACAAAGAACAAAGTCTCGTCTCAGTTTTGCCAGAAAACATCTTAATGATCCCCAAGACTTTTGGGAAAATACTCTGTGGACTGAAGAGACAAAAGCTGAACTTTTTGGAAGGTGTGTATCCCATTACATCTGGCGTAAAAGTAACAGCATTTCAGAAAAGGAAGATCATACCAACAGTAAAATATGGTGGTGGTAGTGTGATGGTCTGGGGCTGTTTTGCTGCTTCAGGACCTGGAAGACTTGCTGTGGTAAATGAACCATGAATTCTGCTTTCTACCAAAAAATCCTGAAGGAGAATGTCCAGCCATCTGTTTGTGACCTCAAGCTGAAGTGCACTTGGGTTCTGCAGCAGGACAATGATCCAAAACACACCAGCAAGTCCACCTCTGAATGGCTCAAGAAAAACAAAATGAAGACTCTGGAGTGGCCTAGTCAAAGTCTTGACCTAAATCCGACTGAGATGCTGTGGCATGACCTTAAAAAGGTGGTTCATGCTCGAAAACCCTCCAATGTGGCAGAATCACAAAAATTCTGCAAAGATTTTTTTTAAGTTTATATACATCTGGGAAATTAAGTATTGAATTCATCAACATTTTTCTCATTAAACATATTTCTGATGGAGCCATTGACCTGAGTTTTTCACCAAATATCAGTAGCAACCCAAGTTATTCCTACATAGAAAGAAATCAAGGCAACTGTGTTCACAAAACAAGTTATATTTACTTAAGTGGGATGACAGGGAATAAGTATTGAACATGCTTGATGAAATTCATTTAATATTTAGTAGAAAAGCCTTTGTTGATAACAGCTTCCAGATGCCTTCTGTATGGAGAAACTAGATGCAGGCATTGCTCAAGAGTGATTTTAGCCCATTCTTCCACATAAAATGTCTTCAAATCTTGAAGGTTCCATGGGTGTCTTCTATGAATTCTGATCTTCAGTACGTTCTATAGATTTTCAATTGGATTCAAGTCAGGTGACTGACTGGGCCATTCTAGCAGCTTTATTTTCCTTCTCTGGAATCAGTTGAGAGTTTCCTTGGCTGTGTGTTTGGGATCATTGTCTTGCTGAAATGCTCATCCTCGTTTCATCTTCAGCATCTTGGCAGATGGCAACAGGTTTTTAATCAAGGATGTCTCTGTACATTTGTCCATTCATCGTTCCTTCAATCATATGAAGTGTGCCCGTACCATGTGCTGAAAAACACCCCCACTCCATGATGGGATGTACAGTGCCATTTCTCTTCCAAACGTGCTGTTTGTTGTGGCATCCAAAAAGTTCAATTTTGGTCTCATCTGACCAGACTCTCTTCTCCCAGTATTTTACTGATTTGCCCAAATGCTGCGCAGCAAGATTTAAATGAGCTTCAACATGCTTTTTCTTCAGCAATGGAGTCTTGCGAGGTGAGCAGGCATAGAACCCATGTTGGTTGAGTGCATTACTTATTGCTTTCGCTGAAACAGCAGTACCTGCTAACTGAAGGTCTTTCTGGAGCTCTCCACAAGTGGTCTTTGGCTCTTGGATGACTCTTGATAATTCTTTTGACTCCTCTGCCAGAAATCTTGTGAGGAGCTCCTGGTCGTGGCCGGTTTATAGTAAAATGATGTTCTTTCCACTTCCAAATGATGGCTCCAACAGTGCTCACTGTAACATTCAGCAGTCTAGAAATGCGCCTGTAACCAATGCCGTCATTATGTTTTGCAACAATAAGGTTGCGAAGGTGTAGAGAGAGCTCTTTGCTTCTATCCATCAATGAGTTCTTTGTGGTGTGACAATCTGATATTCACATACCTTTTTAAAGGCTACCAGTCAGGACTTAACCAGCTGAAATTAATATGGACTGATGGGGGATGGGATGGCTTCCTAAATTCTGATGAATTTCAACTGGTTTCTTGGCTTTCTATGCCCTTTTTACACCTCTTTTTCTTCAGGTATTCAATACTTATTCATTGTCATTCCACTTTATTAAATATAACTTGTTTTGTGAACACAGTTGCCTCAATTTCTTTGTATGTATGGATTACTTGGGTTGTTACTGATATCTGGTGAAAATCTCAGGTCAATGGCTCCATCAGAAAAATGTTTAATGAGAAAAATGCTGACATTGTGGGCACATGGTGTGGGGGTTTTCTCCACCCAGAGAAGGCAAGGGGAAGGGAGAATAATAGACTGAAAGAGGAGGTGTCACTGGGGTGTATCAGATGGGATGGTTAGATCTATGCGGGGAGAGTAACAACTGCTGATGCTGCTAAGAAAAGAAGGTTGTTGGAGAGGCGCTGGCGTTATGTCGTGTTAATGTTCCACACAGTTCTTTATTCAAATAACAATGTGTTATGGTCGGAAGTTCCGAGTCCTGATGCATGGGAATAAAGATATAAAAGAGGAATGCACAGAGACCTGGGATTTCCCTTTTTGCTGTAAATTATGTTGGAGAAGGAATAAAGTTTCTGTGTCGTCGAGCTCGTTGCCTCGCCTTTTTCCTTTCTCCACATTGGTGATCCGAAGACGTGCCATGGAAAGCGAGCCGAGCACCGTCCCAGAGACTGCCTGGAAGGAGAGCACCCACGCTGCGCGCGTGGTCTCAGTCAAGCTCCCAGACTTCTGGCTTCACAACCTGACCGCGTGGTTCTTGCACATCGAAGCCCAGTTCGCACTCTGTGGGATAACAACGGAGGATACCAGATATTACTACGTGGTCGCTGCGCTGGATGCGCGCGCCACGCAGCAAGTGACAAGCCTGCTCCAGGTGCCGCCGGCCCAAGGAAAATATGAAGTGCTTAAGTGGCTGCTTCTCCAATGCTATACCCTTTCTGACTGTGAGAAGGCAGAGAGGCTCCTAACGCATTCGGAGTTAGGGGACAAGTCAGCAGTGGAGCTTACGGAGAGCATGTTGGCACTGAGGGGGAAGGACGACGAATCTTTCCTGTTCGCCCACTTGTTCTTCAGGAACCTACCAGCTACAGCGAGGGCGATCCTGGCCAACTCGCTGTGGATGGTTGCTAACGACTACTTCGCCCTGGCACAGGAAGCGGACCGCATCATCTTGGGGACCAGAGCTCCCAGTGCGCAGACAGTGGCACCGGCATCCACGAGGGACTCCAGCGAGGTCGAGGAGCCGTTGGTGGTAGCTGGGACAGACACCAGAAGACAAAGGAATGGGGCGATCTGTTTTTATCATTGCCATTTCAGCTCGAATGCCCAATGCTGCCTGTCGCCATGCCAATTCAAGGAGCCAGGAAGACAGCACGTTCAGAATTTGGTGACAGGAACAGACTGCTTTATGTCACAGACACACGTACGGGGACACAGTTTTTGGTGGACTCCGGCTCCCAGAAGAGCCTAATCCTGCCGGTCAACGCAGACAGGCTGGCAGGACACAGCGGTCCCGAGCTCACGGCCGCCAGTGGATCCACCATCAGGACATTTGGTGAGCAGACACTAACAATATGCTTACACGGACACAACTTTCAGTGGGACTTTATGATAGCTGCATGTTCTGGCCCCATTTTAGGCACAGATTTTTTTATGTGCTTATGGGTTATTAGTTGATGTTGCTAATAGGAGATTAGTGGATGCTGTCGCTTTTGCCTCTCTGCCCTGTACAGCTCGGGGAGCTGGGTCGACAACACTGGCTCACGTTATAGCTCCAGGGGGTAAGTACCAACAGTTGCTCGCACAGTTCCCAGCACTCACGGTCCCGATGTTTTTGGCTACGAT
Source organism: Pholidichthys leucotaenia (assembly GCA_020510985.1). Taxonomy (NCBI): domain Eukaryota; kingdom Metazoa; phylum Chordata; class Actinopteri; order Cichliformes; family Pholidichthyidae; genus Pholidichthys; species Pholidichthys leucotaenia. The sequence goes on along the minus strand of CM035837.1, from coordinate 343,517,080 downwards.
AACGAAGCACGGGGTTGAACATTTCATAACTACAAAACGGCACCCGGTATTTGCACAACCTCAGCGCCTGGACGCAGCTAAAGTGGCCAGCGCGCGTGAGGAGTTCGCCAACTTAAGACAGTTGGGCATCGTCAGGCGCTCCAACAGCCCGCGGGCATCCCCGCTACACATGGTGCCTAAAGCTGATGGGTCGTGGCGACCATGTCGCAATTTCCAGCACTTGAACAATGCTACAGAACACGATCGCTATCCTGTTCCACACATCCAGGATTTTTCCGTACACCTGGCTGAGACGTGTGTTTTTCCAAAGTGGATCTGGGCCGCGGTTACCACCAGGTCCCGGTGCGCGCGGAAGACGTTCCAAAAACAGCGATCCTTTTGGCCTTTTCGAGTTTTTACGCATGCCGTTCAGATTAAAAGGCGCAGCACAGACCTTCTAGAGGATGATGGATGCAGTGCTTCGTTTTTATCTACTTAGATAACATTCTGGTAGCCAGCGTGTCCAAGGAGGAGCACAACGCCCACCTCAAGACAGTTTTCCAGAGGTTGGAAGCTCACGGACTGATAGTTAACCTGGTGAAGTGCCAGTTTGGTGTGCCAGTGATTGACTTTATGGGCTACCGCATTTCACCGGAGGGCATGATTCCGCTGCCAGATAAGGTGTACGCTGTGGTGGACTTTCTGCGCCCGCAGACCGTGAGAGCACTACAGGAGTTTTTGGGAATGGTTAATTTTTATAACCGTTTCCTTCCCCAGGCAGCCCAGCTGATGCAGCCGTTGTATGCCGCGCTTAAAAAAAAAAAAAAAAAAGAAGCCCGTGGAAGCCATCGACTGGACTCCCGAGCGAGTCCAAACTTTTACTAACGCCAAAACAGCGCTTGCGGATGCCGCATTGTTAGCCCACCCGGATCCGTCTGCACGGATTGCGCTCAAGACGGATGCGTCTGATGTTGCCATGGGGCAGTGGTGGAGCAGCGCATCTCAGGTTTGTGGCAGCCGCTCGCATTTTTTAGCTGGACTTTGCGCGACAACGAACACAAGTACAGCACATTTGATAGAGAATTGCTGGCTCTCCACCTGGCGACGTGCCATTTCCAGTTCTGGCTGGAGGGGCGTGAGTTCACCACGTTCGTGGACCATAAACAGCTGATGCACGCGATGTCCAAGACCTCGGAACCGTGGTTGCCCCAGCAGCAATGGCATCTGGTCGCAATTTTGGAGTTTACTACCGACATTCAACATGTTGCCGGTAAACTCAACGTCGTGGCCGATTGCCTGTTGCGCGCGTTAATCGCCCCGGTCTACATGGGGATAGATTTCCCTGCCATTGCCGCGGAGCAAGCCAGGGACGCGGACATTTGCACATTCCAGTCTGCGCCAACTGGGTTAAGGCTGGAGAGCAGAGTGGTGCAAGAAAGGTGCCCTCCCTTGCTCTGCAACGTCTCCAGAGCTCTTGGCGCCATCATGTTTTTGAGTTGGTCCACTCCCTTTCGCAACTGGGAGTGCGCGCTTCAATGAAGCTAGTGGGGGCGAAATTCATCTGGCCGCACTTGTGCAAAGACGTGAAAGAGTGGGCTGCAGCTTGCATTGGGTGCCAGCAGGCCAAAGTGCACAAGCACACTATGGCAGAGGATATACAATTAAAGTTCTGTTAGTTCTGCTACTTCTGGCAGGAGATATTCACCTTAACCCTGGACCTGCCACTATTAAACAGCAGACCACTGGGTTAGCACAAAACCGAGCTGTACAAAAGCAAAAACAACATTTATTTTTCCAAACTGTTAATCATGCACGAGTTCTTTGGGACACCAAGGCTAAACCAAAGGGGATCCTCGGCGGTCATTTAAACATACGGAGCATAATCCCCAAAAGAGATGAGATTTCGGTGTTGCTGTTGGACTCAAATCTGGACTACCTTTGTCTCTCAGAAAGCTGGCTACACAGTAACATAGACACTAATATGATCGATATTGTGGGCTACCAGTGTTTTAGAAAAGACAGGCAGGTAGGGAGGGGAGGAGGTGTTTTAATTTACATCAAAGAGAAATATAAATGTCAACTGGTTGATTTGAATACTTCACTTGAATGTTTAGCTGTTAATGTATGTCTCTCTCCGGTAATGAATTTCAACATTGCAGTAGTGTACAACCCACCGTCACACAACTCTTCCTTTTATAATGAATTAAGTGATCTGGTTAAACAACTTGAGAAGAACAGAGAAACAATAATTCATGGTGACTTTAATATCAACTGGTCTGATAAAAAAGACAAACAAAAACTGAAAAGCCTCATGACTAAATTTAATTACCAGCAAATCATCAAAGGACCCACCAGGATAACCAAACAATCCAGAACACTTATTGACATGGTATTTACTAATAAACCAGAACGAATAACCAGAACCTATAATCTTGTAACTGGTCTCTCAGATCATAACATGGTTCTTGCTGTCAGGAAACTTACTAAAAAGCGACTACAGTATTTTGGGGGAGTCGATATTGACAAATCAAATTTTATTATCCCCAAATCAAAAAATGAGGAGTTTGAACATTACTTAGAGAATCAAAATTGGGAGCAGCTCATGGCAACATGTGAAGTAGATGATTGTTGTAATTTTATAACTGCAACAATCACAAAGTCTATAGAAAAATTTTCAAAGCAAATTAAAAGTAGACAACAGAAGATTAGCCTACCATGGTTAAATAATGAAATAAGAAAACTTATGAAGAGGCGAGACTATGCACTGAAAACATCACTAACCTCCAAACTACAAAATGATCACCTTGTGTACAAAAGTTTAAGAAATAAAGTGGTACATGAGCTGCGAAAATCAAAAATATCTTATTACAATAAACTGATAGATCATGCAAAGGGTAACAACAGTTCCCTATGGAGGCATTTAAATAACTTAACTAATAAAAAAAACGATCAGAAGGGGGTAAAGGAACTTAGAATCAATGGCAAGACCGTCAGTGACAAGGCTACTTTGGCAAATGAATTTAATTCACACTTTGTGGGCTCTGTGGAAGACTTAACAAAAATTTTTGTGCTGCCAAATGTGCTCAACAACACAAATTCCATACTCCCAACAGATACTTTTCACATCGATGAGGTAAATGAGAAGTTAATTGCTGGTATTGTTAAAACACTGTCAAACTCAAAAACTAGTGATATCTACAATATGAGCACCTCCTTTCTCAAAATGCACAGCAAAATATTAATCAAACCACTGACTCATCTCATTAATCTCTCCATTAGGTCTAGTACATTTCCATCTGGCTGGAAAAAAGCTGTCGTCATACCAGTTCATAAATCAGGCAGTAAAGACGATATATGCAATTACCGCCCAATCTCTATCTTACCAGTCCTATCTAAGGTTCTTGAAAAAGTTGTAGCTACACAGCTGATAGACTACTTACAAGACAGTCAACTTCTTCATCCACATCAATTTGGTTTTAGACCAGGATACTCAACAGAAACAGCAAATTGTTGCCTTATTGAAAACGTCAAACAGTCCTTGGACAGGGGTAATGTGGTAGGAGCTGTTTTTCTAGATCTCAAAAAGGCTTTCGATACTGTAAACCACAGTTTGCTTTTATCCAAAATGGTATCTTTTAACTTCTCCCCAAATACATTAGAATGGTTTGCATCTTATCTCCAGAATAGAGAACAGTGTGTAAAAGTTCACCAGGATAAATCCTCATTTTTAAACAACCGCATGGGTATCCCACAAGGGTCCATTCTTGGTCCTTTACTTTTCAGCATTTTTATTAATGACTTGCCGTTACACTGCTCAGCTGCAACATGCCAACTTTATGCAGATGATGCAGTTATTTACACAGCTGCCAAGACTCCAGCACAGGCTGCAGATGTACTGTCTACAAGTATGGTTGATGTCCAAGAGTGGCTCCTCAAGAACCATCTATTGCTGAACCTTCAGAAAACAGTCTCAATGTGCTTTTCAATCAAAAAATGTAACCTGCAACATTTTAAAGTTAATATACATGATCATGACATCAGTTTAGCTACAGAATTCAAATACCTTGGCATTGTACTAGATCCTCAACTCAAATTTAATCTTCATATAAAGAAAATTTCAAAAACAGTAAAAAAAAATCTGAACTGCTTTAAATTAATTAGATATTACATACCTTACGAAGCAGCTGCACTGTATATGCATTCTATGGTTTTTTCTCATATATCATACTGTTTGACAGTCTGGGCTCAAGCAGCCCCTTCCACAATAAGACATATAGGTTCATTATATAATCAAACCCTAAAAATCTTGGACAAAAAGCCCATTAGGTGGCATCACTGTAATGTTTTAAAAAAATACAACCTATTGAGTTTTGAGAGCTTCATTGACCTCTGTCTTCTGAAATTAACGTTCAAATGTTTCCATAAATCAGCACCCGAGCCACTTGCTGGTTTCGTCCAAAGACAGGACAGCAGCAGAGCCACCAGGAGTTCTGTTAACAATAACTGTAAAATATTCCACCGCAGAACCACATTTGGACAAACAGCTTTCTCTATAAAGGGCAGTCACATCTGGAACACAATGCCAAATGAAATTAAAATAATAACGGACTTTAAAACATTCACTAAAAATGTTAAAAACTGGCTGAAAAATAAACAAGAATGTACTCATGTATGAATTATTTGTCTGCAAAGTGAGAGTGAATGAAGGGAAGGAATAAATGTGTTTGTTTATAGTGAGTGACGGAGGGAGGAAGGCCTGAAATAGGCAAATGTGAGTTATGTTATATGTGTTAAATGTGAGTCAGGCTGTTATATTTGTGTATTTATAATATTTATGTTAAAGGTGAGTCAGGCTGTTATATTTGTGTATTTATAATATTTATAATATTTATAATTGTGTATTTATAATTTTTCTGCATTGATGTATGTGGTTATTGTGTATATTTTTATCTTGATTCTTTTTTCTAAAGCCCATCCAGGGACAAGAGTTGCAAATTAGCTAATAGCTATACACTCTATGTGCAACACATCAGATTGATTGTCTTTGATTAATTGTCTATGTTTATTGCACTGTCCCTGTCAAATAAACTAATCTACTACTACTACTACACCAGAGCTCCCCTGAGCCATTCCAAATCCCGGCCAGGAGGTTTGACCACGTCCACGTGGATTTGGTGGGACCCCTCCCGCCATCGCAAGGTTTCACACACCTTTTGACAGTCGTGGACCGCACCACGCGCTGGCCTGAAGAGGTCCCGATGGCTTCTACCACATCCGCGGAAGTGGCACGCACTTTTGTCGGCTTGGGTTGCACGTTTCAGACCTTTGTCGGACATCACGTCTGACAGGGGTCCACAATTTGTTTCAGAACTCTGGTCCGCGATGGCCCAGAGCCTGGGGGTCAAAATTCACCGCACTACCGGGTACAATCCCCAGGCTAACAGGTTATGCAAGCATTTTCGTAGGTCGCTTAAAGCAGCACTCAGAGCTTCACTCACGGAGACAAATTGGGTTGACCACCTGCCTCGGGTTCTTTTAGGGTTGCGCTCCACACCTAAGGAGGATTTGGCAGCCTTCCCGGCAGAACTCATTTCTTCTCAGCCACTGCAGATTCCCGGGGAGTTCTTACCAGAAAACATCACGCCTGAGGCTTATCCGCCCGTGCAATTTTTACACAGTACAGAGACTGTGAGCGTACCGGGCCTGGCCCACCATTGTTTTCCCCGCACATTTGTCCCAAAAAGCTTGCAGAATGCCAGTTTTGTTTTTGTCAGGCACGATGCGCACCGGACCCCGCTGCACCTACCGTACGATGGACCGTTCAGGGTGTTGGAACCTGGGGCGAAGCATTTTGTGTTAGACTTGGGGGGATGTAGGGAGACCATCTGCATTGACAGGCTGAAGCCCGCTTTTGTGTTGGCAGACGAGCAGGTGGTATTGGCCCAAGCTTCCCGGCGCGGACGCCCACCGTTGGTGGCTCCGCAAGTTGGTCATCCCTCAGCAGGGACCGGCAGTCGCGAAGCTGATGTATTTTCCCCCCCTCCCTCTTTCCCTCCACAGACTGATGTGCCCTCTGGTACACCTCACCAGCAGGGCAGCTCGACTGGATCAGCAACTCCCCGCTATAGTCGCTATGTGCGCTGGCTCAAGCCCAAAGGACGGGGGGGGGGGGGGGGGGGGGTTAGTGCCCCTTCTGGGTGTTCGGGGGGGGCTGTGTGGGGGCATGGTGTGGGGGTTTTCTCCACTCAGAGAAGGCAAAGGGAAGGGAGAATAATGGACCGAAGGAGAAGGTGTCACCAGGGGGTATCAGATGGGATGATTAGGTCTATGCACCCCCTGGGGAGAGTAACAACTGCCGGTGCTGCTAAGAGAAGAAGGTTGTTGGAGCGGCACCGGCGTTATGTCATGTTAATGTGCCACACAGTTCTTTATTCAAACAACAATGTGTTATGGTCAGAAGTTCCGGGTCCCGATGCATGGGAATAAAGATATAAAAGAGGAATGCAGAGAGACACAGGATTTCCATTTTTGCTGTAAATTATATTGGAGAAGCAATAAAGTTTCTGTGTCGTCCAGCTCGTTGCCTCGCCTGCCTCCTTTCTCCACGTGTTCAATACGTATCTTCCCCACTGTATGCTTCCGTTAGGTAATATTATTAGAAAGCATTTCATAAATTTCTACTGCTATGCAAATGACACAGTTATATTTGTCAGTGAAGCCAGATGACAGTAATCAATTAACTAGAGACATGTCTTAAGAGCTTGGATGACTTGTAATTTCTTAGTATTAGATTCAGATAAGATTGAAGTTGGCCCAAAAAACCTTAGAAATTCTTTCCAAAATCAGACACTTAGTTTGGATGAGGTTACTATCTCCTAACAGTTCTGTAAGGAATCTTGGAGTCATTTTTGATAAAGATTTGTCCTTTAATTCTCATATTAAACTTATTTCTAAGACTGCCTTTTATCATTTGCGTAATATTGTCAAGATTATTAACATCTTGTCTCAGAGTGATGCTAAGAAACTAATGCATGCTTTTTTCAGCTCTAGATTAGGCTATCGTAATTCTTTATTATTAGACTGTCCTAAAATGTCTCTTAAAAGTCTTCAGTTGGTCCAAAATACTGCAGCTAGAGTTTTAACAGGTAATAAAAAGAAAGTTCTTATTTCTCCCGTTCTGGCCTCCCTTCATTGGCTTCCCATAGAATTTAGAATTAAGTTTAAAATCCTTCTTTTCACTTACAAAACTCTAAACTGCTTTAAACTGCTATTTAAAAGGTCCGAGTTCCTTATCATCCTAATAGAACACTACGCTCCCAAAATGCAGGATTACTTATGATACCTAGAATCTCTAAAAGTACAAAGGGAGGCAGAGCATTCAGTTATCAGCCTGCCAATCTGGATTTGGAAGACAGACTCGATCTGTTTTTAAGAATAGGGTTAAAACTTTCCTTTTTGATATACAGTAGTTAGGGTTGGATCAGGTGACCCTGAACCCTCTCTTAGTTATGCTGCTAATAGGTTTAGAGAGCCAGGGGACCTCCCACGATGCAATGGGCTTCACTTCCTCACTCTCAATGTAATATTTTTTCTGGTCATCAACATCCATTTTCTCTCTCCCATAGATTGAGTCCATGTTGTGCTGTTTGGTCTCTACATGTTTGTTCTTTTCCTTCTTCTCTATCCCCTCACCCCAGATGACAGTAGCAGATGACTGTCCATCCTGGATGAATGGACGGATGGATGGATGGTTATCAGCCTCCTTTCCTTTGAAACCAGCTGCCAATCTGGATTCGGGAGTCAGACTTGATCTCCGTTTTGAAGAATAGGGTTAAAACCTTCCTTTTTGACATAGCCTATAGTTAGGGTGGGATTAGGTGATCCTGAACCCTCCCTTAGTTATGCTGCCAATAGGTTTAGACAGTTGGGGAACCTCCAACCATGTACTGGGCTTCACTCCTTTCTTCACTCTCAATGAAATATTTTTGCTGGCCATTAACATCTGTTTGTTCTCTCCCATAGATTGAGTCCCCATCGTGCTGTTTGCTCTCTACATGTCTGTTCTTTTCTTTTTCTCTATTCCCTCACCCACCAACCTGTCGCAGCAGATGACTGCCCCTCTCTGAGCCTGGTTCTACTGGAGGTTTCGTCCTGTTAAAAGGAGTTTTTCTTCTCCACCGTCGCCAAGTGCTTGTTCACAGGGGATTGCCTGATTGCTGGGGTCTTTCTGCAATTGTGGGGTTTTTACCTACAGTTTGAAAGTGCTATAACATCTTCCGGTTCCGGTTCCGCCGGACCGGTGGCGCCACACGAGTAGGCTGCCCGTTGCAACAGCCTTTTTTTTTTTTTATCTTCCTTCTTCTTTCTACACCTTTCACTCTGTATATATATCACGGACGCACGGATCGCCTCAGGGGTCTCCCAGGTCGGCGGACGGAGCCACGGTTTGCAGCGGGAGACGCTACAGCGGGGAGGAGCTAGTGCTAGCTAGCACTTGGCCGCCGACCGGTGCTAATGGGAAACTCGACATACCGGAGCTGTAGCGAAAACGACGCGGGTGCCGGGCTGGAGTTTAGGCGGCGTGCAAGAAATATAAGACAGAATAATAAAGAGCGATGGCAAGAACCAAGCAGACCGCCCGTAAAATCTACTGGAGGAAGAAGCCCCCCAGGAGACAGCTAGCCACCAGGGCTGCTCGGAGAGGCGCTCCGGCCACCGGCAGAGTGAAGAGGCCTCGCTATCACAGGCCCGTGGCTCTGAGAGAGATCCGTCGCTGCCAGAAATCCACGGAGCTGCTCATCCGTAAGCTGCCCGTCCAGCGCCTGGTGAGGGAGATCGCTCAGGACTTCAAGACCGTCCTGCGTTTCCTGAGCTTCGCCGTCATGGCTCTGCAGGAGACCAGCGAGGCCCACCTGGTGGTCTCTTCTTCGCTAAGCGGGTCACCATCATGCCCAAAGACTTCCAGCTGGCCCGCTGCATCCGCGGAGAGAGAGCTTAGACTTTCTGCTGCACATTCACCAACCAACCATAATGCTCTGCACTGTGTGTCTATATATATACATTTATAGTAATATGGACATACTGTATGTTTACTAGATGTTGTTTTTTCTTGCCTTCTGATTGTTGCTCTGAGTGTTGCTATCCCTGTGCTGTTGCAATCCTGGAATTTCCCCATTGTGGGACTAATAAAGGCTTATCTTATCTTAACATGACTGTTGTTGTGAAATGGTGCTATATAAATAAAGATGAATTGAATCTCAAAAACTTCACAAAGTAAGGTTACAATTAAAGATGGCATTCATTTTCTCAGTAATTAATAGAGTTCATGTAAGTTTGTAATTGATGATGAATCTGATGTTTTAATCATACCTGCTGTGGTAATATGCGTCATTACTGAATAACTGAGTGACAATAGACATGGAGATTTAGTTGGTGAACGCAACAATGCTATTCTCAGTGGTTATTACAGGGTTATGGGTACCATTCAGAAACATCCTGTTAAATGCATGCTTGAGATGGTTGTGGGTTTTGTTCAGCATTTTCTTTGGGGTTTGACCTGGGCTCACACAGGAAGGGTGGGGTAAAATGTTCTCCACTAGTGGCCGTTTACTTTTCCAAAGTAACAGACAAGGATCCAGTCACAGGGAAGTCAAGCTTGGGCCCTGCTGTAGGTTACGCCACCTCACTTGTGATTGGCTTTGCCTGGTGTGTCAATCACAAAGCTTTCTCCAAGTCAGATTAGGGGCTCATGAATAACAATAAAGAGGCCTGAAACTGTGTTTTCAGGTAGACCTCAAAGAGTCAGGTAAAATGACACAGATGATTTTTTTGTTTACAAAAATAGTAATATATGTTCTTGATACCAGAATTTGAAATTATTCACTGAAAAAGGCAATAAATGGGATCTTTAAGATCAAACAGTTCATGAACAGTCAAGTGATTCTCACACCCTTACCTCTACCTCCATTGATATTTTATTTTTAAAAGCTAATTTCCAAGTCCAAATCTCATCTATTTGCAGGTTTTACTGTGATTTTCCATGATCTATTGTTAAAAATGCAGGTAAACATTAAACACCATAGTTATTAACTAATGCAGGCCATGTTGTTGCTGAAAATAACCACTTACCACTTTCAGCAGAGTTATGTTATCTCTCAGTGACCCCAAGACTCCAATTAATGAAATAATGAACATGATGATTCCCAGCACTATCAGAATAATAGCTGGGGCCAAAAATGCTCCTTCCAGTGTCTTGTAGCTCTGTCTCTCAACTTCTGCATATATGCCAATGCCCAAGATGAATCCGCCTATAAGCTGGAAACACAAAGGAGACCCAATTGGGACAGATCAGTCATCATTGCGAACATAATGGGAAACTGGTAGGTGTCAGAATTCATTACAGCAGCTTTATACAGTATATGACAAAAATAGGAACAGACCAGAACACAACTTAAGAGGCAAAATGGTGATGTTACGGCAGGCATGAAATAAAGCGGCGTTGTCGGAGGTTTTAAGTAGAGTTTTATTATCATACCGCCGTCACAAGCTCCGCTCCCGGCGCCGTGCATGAGCGCCGAGAGTGAGCCCACGGCTCTCAGAGAAGGGACACAAAGTCTGTGTCCTGCAGCAGGGTTGAAGTCAGATTGAGAGTGAGAGAGAGGAAATGTTACAGAACCTGTGCAGTATTTATACCCAACTCAAACAATACATCAAAAGCAGATTCACAGCGGTTGGTCTGATCAAAGGGACTGCAGAACAGGCATGAGATATTTGCATTTGTGAGACACAGACAGGATGCATGAACACAATGCATGGGTGGCACATTAACCTCACAGCAGTGAAATGCATAAATGGCTGATTAGATCACAGCATGCAGCGGAAAAACCCAGGAGTGCGAGCTGACTGTCTCTGTGTTCTGTCTGTGTGTTGTGGGGGGTTGAATTAACCCGCTACACTGCTCCCCCCCCAGAGGGAACGGTAGGGGACCGTGACCTCGATGTTGCAGTCTGGGCAGCGAGCAGGGAAAAGCTCTGTGCAGGGGGCGGGGGGGGGGGGGGGTAGTACATGCTGACCGGGCACGGGAAAATCGTTCGAATCGCGCCAAAAGTGTTTGCTGCTCCGCGATGTCCCGTCTGAACATGCAGAGATCAGAAGAAGAAAAATTATTCTCTGGCTCCTCTCGTGGCCATGAAGAAAAGCAGGAGCGGCTTTAAGAAAAAAATAAACAAAAGCAGAGGGACTGGCGTGTTGGCTTTAGGTGCAGAAGCAACCCCAAAGCCCCCGGGAACAGCTGACGGCTGAAATCCCTTTGTGCCGTGGCTAAGACCATTAAAAAATCCAGTGGCGAGCTGCGTGCTTGCTTCAGGTGAACGAGCAGCCCTGAAGGTTCTGTGAGCAGCGGCGGAGGACGATGGCGGTCTCTGGAGCCGTTACTTGTCCCGTGCGTGATGCGCCGTCCTCGTAACTCCCCGGTGCGTGCGCGGGGGTTCCGTGCGTGGGTGGGCTGCTGGAGAGGAGAACCAGGGTGCAGAAACTTGGTGGAGATCGGCGCAGACGGCGCCGATAAAAACCAGGTTGAGCTGTGGCTGTAGATTGGCTATGGTGCGTTGAAGCGGTGAGAGGAAATAGACGATCTTTTGTCCCTCAGGCTCGTGCAGATGCGTTGGAGCGGCGGGAGGGAATAGACGATCTTTGTTCCTCAGGCTCGGGCGTGGTGCGTTCAGATCCACGCGTTGCGTTCTCCGCCGGCCCTGGAGGACGCCGTCGTGGAGAAGGGACTAGGTGCCCGCGCTCTCGTGTGGAGGAACTGCGAGCGCGGCCGGTCCAGCGTGGATGAGCAGATCTCAGACGTGCAGATCTCATCCTGAAGAACGGGTCACCAGTGCAGCTGTCCAGCTCAGAAGGTTGCTTCGCACAAAGCGTGTGCGTGTTCTCGGGGTCACCAGTGCGGCGGCATGAAATAAAGCGGCGTTGTTGGAGGTTTTAAGTAGAGTTTTATTATCATACCACCGTCACAATCTCCGCTCCCGGCGCCGTGCATGAGCGCCGAGAGCGAGCCCATGGCTCTCAGAGAAGGGACACAAAGTCTGTGTCCTGCAGCAGGGTTGAAGTCAGATTGAGAGTGAGAGAGAGGAAGTGTTACAGAACCTGTGCAGTATTTATACCCAACTCAAACAATACATCAAAAGCAGATTCACAGCGGTTGGTCTGATCAAAGGGACTGCAGAACAGGCATGAGATATTTGCATTTGTGAGACACAGACAGGATGCATGAACACAATGCATGGGTGGCACATTAACCTCACAGCAGTGAAATGCATAAATGGCTGATTAGATCACAGCATGCAGCGGAAAAACCCAGGAGTGCGAGCTGACTGTCTCTGTGTTCTGTCTGTGTGTTGTGGGGGGTTGAATTAACCCGCTACAATGTGTCAATAGTATTGAACATAATAGAAAAATATTATTCTCTGACTTTTTCAAACAGATTTCAGACTTTCTAAAGCATCAGCCTGTTTGTAAGACTCTAGAGCAGGGGTGTCCAATCATGTGCCATGGAAGGCCAAGACCCTGCAGGTTTTCTCTTCTACCCAGTCTCTTCAGCAGGTGTTTTCACTTGTCAGCAATCAGTGGGAAGAAATTCAGTGGAATCTGCTGTTGAAGACACTGGTTGGAGGTAAAGCCTGCAGGGTCTTGGCCCTCCATGGCACATGATTGGGCATCACTGCTCTAGAGCCCCAGATGACAGAGATTTGTGTAATTCATGAGAGTTTATCATTATAAAAACAATATGTATGATAGTTCTCATTCTCACTCACATAGCAAGTTGGGAGCCAAGAGTATAAGGGGATACGCTGTTACATATAGCCATGAAACATACATGGAATGTCACACAAATAACTTAACCTTTCTGCCTAGTGGAAAACAACCTTGTCCAGAAATAAATATTACCAAGTAGTGACAGGAGGAATGTATGCAGACCCTTTATATATGTGTGGTTGTCCTCTGTTCAAGAGGAGAGGAGAGCGAGAGAGAGACGAGACAAGACACTGCTATTAACATCTTCACAAGGCGGACTGTTTTACCATCATGAAATGCCAATATTGTCTCCTGTATTGTACAATACAAAAATTAATAATAATGTTTAACCTTCAATGGATCAGTGGTTTTTGTATGTTTACTGAAACGAGTCCAGAATGCTTAAATTCAGGATCGCCATGACACAGAAGTACATCACTATTCTTAGACCATTCAGCCTTGTAGGAGACTAATTATAATCTACATTTTCAGCAGACTGGAGTGGACTGTAATAACAGCTAATTTAGCTTGTTATTGTAAATGATAGCGTACTTTAATTAGATTCTCTGAGGCACTTTAGTCTGGCATACAATTAATCTGTTGGCTCTCTTCCTCCCTTTAACTCTTAGAGTCATTTTGAGACAAATCAATAATACAGTCAATAAAACATTTAAGAAGCATCAATGTGGAACTAATTTTCTATCATATTTATATATGCAAACAAATACACAAGTCTCTGTGGTTCCTTCTCTCTCAATCTCAGTTTTCCTCCATCCTCCATTTGCCTCTCCCTCCTCCAGCACTGATAAGGGTATAAAGAGCTGAAAATGGAGACCACTGATTCAAACAAGAGCAGCCAAAGCCCGCACACCTATAAAAATCAAACAATTTTTTAAAAATGGATCCATATGGTGATTTAGATTGACTACTTTAATCATTTCAATGTTTAGCTGCAGTCTGCTTCTGGTAAAGTTTTTATTTAAATCTACACACCTTTTTTGAGTAATCTTATTTCAGGCAGATTATGCAAATTCTGGATAGGTGCATATGAAATTCTGGATGGAAATAAATGATAAACTCTTAAACAAACTAGAAATTTATAAGCTTACAACAGGTGAATTAACTTCTGAAATGCTTCACGCTGCACAGATTAAGTGCATGAAAACGGAGCCATAAAAATGGAGTCACAGCTGTGTGACGGGTTACTGTCACATTAAACATGACTGCTAAAGAGACAGGCGGTCAAAGGCTTGATCTCATTACAGCACATAACTCTTCAAATTCTGTTGTTGTTCAGCTCTGAACAACAGCTATTCTTTCCTACCATTATATTTTTATTTCAGCACTAGGTCTTGTATTTTCCAGCAAACATTTGACTGTCTACAGGTGATTCTAAAAAAATTTGAAGATTTTAAAAATGTTCTGTTTTTTCATAATTCTTAAAGCTAAACTATCATATAATTTCTTATTTTTATTGCAGGCCCAGACCTCATTCCAATCAGCATATTGAAGAACTGCTCACACCAATCTTCACGTACACATTCAGTCTATCCCTGGCCAGTTCCATTCCTTTCTCCTGTTGTAACAAGAGCACTCTGAGGCGAGTGCAATATCCCCTGCTTCCGTTTTCTTTGAAGATCCCAATACTTACTAACAGAGAGCAGTTTTCAGCTTTTCAATACAATTACTGTGGCAGAACCAAATTTGGATAAATCCATCATCTACGAATATACAACAAAGTATACAACTAGCTGTAGGGCAGGATCCTGAGGAGACCCTGCATAGCAAGTTTGGTATAGTAAGACAGCATAGGGAGTGTCAACCTTGATTTTGACCTTCTTGACCCTAAACCTGAAGTCAGAGGTCACGGTCTCAGAGTGAACATGTGTACCAGGTTTGGTGACCCAAGCTTTCTTTGTTGTTGAGATATAGTTTATAAGCCATTATGATGTTGACCATTGACCCTGCAATCCCAAAACTGCAGTCACACTTAAGGGTCACAGGGTGAACCTTTGTACAAAGTTTGGTGACCCTAGCTTTACTCGTTGTACAGTAATAAGGCATAGGGAATGTTAACATTAGCCTTTGACCTTTTGGTCCCAAAACCATAGTCTGAGGTCAAGATCCCAAGCTGAACCTATGTACCAGGTTTGGTGGCCCCAGCTTTACTCGTTTTATAGTAATAGTGCAAATGAAATGCTAACCTTGACCTTTTAACCCCAAACCCATAGTCAGAGGTCAGGATCCCAAGGTGAACCTGTATACCAGGTTTGGTGGCCCTAGGTTTACTCGTTGTACAGTAAAAAGGCATAAGTAATGTTAACCTTGACATTTGACGTTTTGACCCCAAACCCATAGTGAAAGGTCAGGACCCCAAGGTGGACCCGTGTAGCAAGTTTGGTGACCCTTGCTTTCTTTGTTGTTGAGATATAGTTTATAAGCCATTATGATGTTGACCATTGACCTTGTGATTCCAAAACCATAGTCACTCTTCAGGGTCACAGGGTGAACCTGTGTACCAAGTTTGGTGGCCCTTGCTTTCTTTGTTGTTGAGATACAGTTTATAAGCCATTATGATGTTGACCATTGACCTTGCGATTCCAAAACCGTAGTCACACTTCAGGGTCACAGGGTGAACCTGTGTAACAAGTTTGGTGACTCTTGCTTTCTTTGTTGTTGAGATATACACTCACCGGCCACTTTATTAGGTACACCATGCTAGTAACGGGTTGGACCCCCTTTTGCCTTCAGAACTGCCTCAATTCTTCGTGGCATAGATTCAACAAGGTGCTGGAAGCATTCCTCAGAGAGTTTGGTCCATATTGACATGATGGCATCACACAGTTGGCGCAGATTTGTCGGCTGCACATCCATGATGCGAATCTCGCGTTCCACCACATCCCAAAGATGCTCTATTGGATTGAGATCTGGTGACTGTGGAGGCCATTTCAGTACAGTGAACTCATTGTCATGTTCAAGAAACCAGTCTGAGATGATTCCAGCTTTATGACATGGCGCATTATCCTGCTGAAAGTAGCCATCAGAAGTTGGGTACATTGTGGTCATAAAGGGATGGACATGGTCAGCAACAATACTCAGGTAGGCTGTAGCGTTGCAACGATGCTCAATTGGTACCAAGGGGCCCAAAGAGTGCCAAGAAAATATTCCCCACACCATTACACCACCACCACCAGCCTGAACCATTGATACAAGGCAGGATGGATCCATGCTTTCATGTTGTTGACGCCAAATTCTGACCCTACCATCCGAATGTCGCAGCAGAAATCGAGACTCATCAGACCAGGCAACGTTTTTCCAATCTTCTATTGTCCAATTTTGATGAGCTTGTGCAAATTGTAGCCTCAGTTTCCTGTTCTTAGCTGAAAGGAGTGGCACCCGGCGTGGTCTTCTGCTGCTGTAGCCCATCTGCCTCAAAGTTCGACGTACTGTGCGTTCAGAGATGCTCTTCTGCCTACCTTGGTTGTAACGGGTGGTTATTTGAGTCACTGTTGCCTTTCTATCAGCTCGAACCAGTCTGGCCATTCTCCTCTGACCTCTGGCATCAACAAGGCATTTCCGCCCACAGAACTGCCGCTCACTGGATATTTTTTCTTTTTCGGACCATTCTCTGTAAACCCTAGAGATGGTTGTGCGTGAAAATCCCAGTAGATCAGCAGTTTCTGAAATACTCAGACCAGCCCTTCTGGCACCAACAACCATGCCACGTTCAAAGTCACTCAAATCATCTTTCTTCCCCATACTGATGCTCGGTTTGAACTGCAGGAGATTGTCTTGACCATGTCTACATGCCTAAATGCACTGAGTTGCCGCCATGTGATTGGCTGATTAGAAATTAAGTGTTAACGAGCAGTTGGACAGGTGTACCTAATAAAGTGGCCGGTGAGTGTAGTTTATAAGCCATTGTGATGTTGACCGTCGACCTTGTGATTCCAAAACCGTAGTCACACTTCAGGGTCACAGGGTGAACCTGTGTACCAAGTTTGGTGACCCTAGCTTTACTTGTTGTACAGTAATAATGCATAGGGAATGTTAACGTTAACCTTTGACCTTTTGACCCAAAACCCATAGTCAGAGGTCAGGATCCCAAGGTGAACCTGTATATCATGTTTGGTGGCCCTAGCTTAACTTGTTTTATAGTAATAGTAAATGTAGCATTTACCATAGTGCAACTGCAATGTTAACTTTGACCTTTGATCCCTTGATCCCAAACCCATAGTTAGGTCAGGGTGTAAATCGTCCAAGATGTGTATTAGATACAACTACTGTATCGATTTGAAAAGCCTACATTTCTTTCAATAGTTATAGGGCTGTCTACATATCCGGGTACTTACACTGGAACACGCTCACCGCGAGAGCGCGGAGGTAGGAAAAACCGGCAGTTTACCATTGAAACAATACGACATATCAATATTATACGAGCTTTCACCCCAAGATCAGCTCAGATATGATTAAAAACTTTAAATTTGTGATCTCAAAAAGTGTCCCTACCGTCTACCAGCCAGTATGTGGAAAAATGATCCAACAGAGTGGCCAGAAACAATATTTATTGATATTTGTAACTATGAATAGATGTGCCAGCTTGGTTGTGCATTGGCAGAATACTAATAGAAAATAAATTGTACCTGCTGTGGAAATCCCTAAAAAGCCGTCATGTTTAGGTTTACAAAATTTATTCACCAGAGCTCACAGGGAAAACATATTATTTACACTCGTTCGCCCTAGTTAATATAATCCCGACACTTAGTTTCAGCTCTACAGAACTTCGGTCTATTTGTCAGCAGGTGAATATCAGTCTTATTTTTAAACTAGTTTAATTGCAGTGTTGATACATTTACCCTGAGGCTGATTAGCAGCTCAAATTGGAATTAATATTCATACCGAGCAGAGTTTCTATGCTAATGCTATTCTAGCTATTAACTCCCTCCGATACAAATTTGGGTGTTTTTCACATGTTCCCATTAACTTTAAGTGTAGGCAAGTTACTTTTATTGATAAATAGGAGTCATAGCTTGGTAAACGGCCATACCTGCAGCAGGATCAAGCTCCATTTGTGGCCAGACGGAGACGTGGGTCATATCATCCCTCAGCCAACTCATATGAAAAGGAAGCCCACAAAATCCTTCGGTAATCTCTGCTGGCCGATGTGAATCTAAAAAACTTGTATTTCTGATTGCTATCACCATCTTTCAGATGACTACATGAGGCAGTTGCACACCATTTCGGCATTGTCTTTGTTTAAATTTAGCTAACTGTAACCCATATGATAAAATGGGCTACATACAAGACACTAAACATGCAGAACTTCAAAGATAAAAGTGAATTAAAATTAATTACTCTCTTACAGCTTTTGCTAAGTGAAAGATATAAATTATTGTGCTAAGAGGGAAATAATGTATTTTTATTTCATTTTTGTTTGCCGTTATTTGTCAAATGTGAAGTTGCACATTTTCACCCAATGGACAGTTCAGAAAGTATTTACAAGGTTGGCTCGGCCAATCCGAGAGTTGCCCGCGGCAGTTAGTCCCGCCCACCTGTTAAAAGTGTGGGTAGCGCTGTTTGTGGGTCATAAGAAGCAGAGTGAGAGCGAAACAAGATAAACCTACAATATACTGAAGATAAATTACTTTTACTAAAGCGGTGACTTGTAAAAAGTAACCATAAATGAGCCAGATCAGCTCAGTAGATACCGATTAGCTAAGCCCTTCGTTTGTCTGTCACCCCACGTGCAGTTGAAAGAGTGTAGCTTAACAACGGTTTTCTACATCTTGTTCTTTACTGCCTGAAGCCGAAAGAGGCTTTGTGGGTTAGCTGGGCGCCTCCATTTCGTGCCATGTGCAAAACCCCCCAGAGAGATCAGTCAGGTTTTTTTGTGTGTGTGTGTGTGTGCCTTGATTCTACGTTGATTGCCCTGCGTGAATCTGTCCTGTGAGGATCCACGCTCTGACCTTGATGGCGAGCCGTCCCAATAGGATCTAGAAAGAATCATCAAAATATCACTGGATGCTGGACCAGTTCTGCTGCCCTCCTCGGTGTGGTAGGGCCAGTATCTGCAGACGCCTTCACACTCAGCCCATTACACAATCTCCCCTTCCCCCCCCCAACATCACACATACATTTCCCCTTCTTCCCTTGGACTCTGGACTCTACTGACATTTCTTCTTTTTTTACTTTCCCAAGGAATGTGGAACTTATTTTTGTGGTTTTGACTGTTTCTAACATTTGGGACTCGTTTCAACTACTGGTGGCTAATTGCTAAAATTGTATACTGGTGCTGAAGTGCAGGGTATCCTCCCTGTCTGAATGGTGTTTATTACTGACTGTTGTACAGTGAACTTTCAACCTAGAGCTGAATTAGATGACTTGGATTTTAAGTTACATTCCAAATTGGCGGTACGGTGGCGCAGTGGTTAGCACTGCGGCAGCACAGCAACTCACCCTTGGCCATGGGATCCCTGGTTCGATCCCAGCCCCTGACCAACAGTGATCTGTGTGAGGTTTGTATGTTCTCCTCATATCTGCGTGGGTTTACTCCGGGATTTCTCCGGTTTCCTCCCACAGGCCAAAAACATGCAGGTTAGGTTAATTGGAGACTCTAAAGTGGCCCTAGGTGTGAATGTGTGTGTGAATGGTTAAGGGATAGCGCCATACCGTGGCTGCTTCATCCATCCAGGTGGATGCCCTCAATTTCCCCTCTGGGGATCAATAAAGTATACAAAATCAAAAAAAAAAAAAATTGAAGTAACAAGGGTGCACCCGAGATCAAACATGACTCAGCTGAGATTGAACTATTAGAAGTGAAACAAAGGTAACAAATTTTTGGTTTGGTTTTGACCATTCACTTGGTGGATGTTATATCCATTTTAATTTTGTGCTGTTAAATGTCTTATTTTTATATTCCATTCTTCACTAAAGCCGGCAATTATTCAACTTTATATTGTTGCCTCTGAGTCTCATTTGATTGCTCCACTTTGCTCCAGCAGCCGAACCTACTGATCCAACTGAGTAACTTGTATTGGCTAGTCACTTATTTATTTTTAGTGACAAATTCATACACGTGGTGGTTAATATATGCTACAGGTGTTATTACAGGTTACAGTTTCCACAATCAGAAGATTCTAGGCTCGACTCCTGGCTGGCACGCCATGGAAACTGTAACCTGTAATAACACCTGTAGCATATATTAACACCACGTGTATGTAACTTGTGTGTATAATTTGTGTCACTCAAAATAAATAAGTGATTAGCCAATACGTTACAGTGATAGCTTGATGATTCTTTCTAGATCCTATTGGGACGGCTCGCCATCAAGGTCAGAGCGTGGATCCTCACAGGACAGATTCACACAGGGTAATCAACGTAGAATCAAGGCACAAAAAACCAAAAAAAACCAAAAACAAAACCTGACCGATCTCTCTGGGGGGTTTTGCACGCGGCACGAAGTGGAGGTGCTAAGCTAAACCACAAGGCCTCTTTCGGCTTCAGGCAGTAAAGAACGAGTTGTAGAAAATCATTGTTAAATGGTAAATGGCGCTCACTTATATAGCGCTTTCCTTCTCATCTAGGATGACCGAAGCGCTTTACAGATCCTGCAATCCACCCATTCACACACACATTCACACACTGATGGCGGCAGAGCCGCCATACACATACAGTAGGCGCTAACCTGTGCACCTGGGGCGACAGACAAATGGAGGGCTTAGCTTAGCATTTAATGCTAATCGGTATTTACTGAGCTGATTTAGCTCACTTATGGTTACTTTTTACAAGTCACCGCTTTAGTAAAAGTAATTTACTTTCAATATATTGTAGGTTTATCTCGTTTCACTCTCGCTCCGCTTCTTATCGTGGACTCTCGCTGATGTAACATTGTGGCCATGTACTCTGCTGCTGCAATGCAGTTTCTCTGACCCACAAACAGCGCTACCCACACTTTAAGCAGGTGGGCAGGACTAACTGCCGCGGGCAACTCTCGGATTGGCCGAGCCAACCTTGTAACTACATTCTGAACTGTCCAATGGGTGAAAATCTGCAACTCCACATTTGACAAATAATAGCAAACAAAAATGAAATAAAAATGCATTATTTCCCTCTTAGCACAGTAATTTATATCTTTCACTTAGCAAAAGCTTTAAGAGAGTAACTAATTTTAATTAACTATTTTATCTTTGAAGTTCTGCATGTTTAGTGTCTTGTATGTAGCCCATTTTATCATGTGTGTTACACAACATTGCCACAGAAATATAGTGAAATCGTCATCTGTTGAAACCTCGCCGTGCCGTTGGGGCACGTTCATGAGATCGGTGATGTAAGCGTAGACAATCCTGTTGTGTTTAGAAGATTTAGGGAAACTCTGACCTCTGACCTCAAGGTCATCCAATGAGAGTGAAATTACAATATGTGCATCCTCAGAGTATATCAAATCATGGTACCAAATTTCAAAATAATCGGAACAAAACTGTAGGAGGAGTTGATTTCACAAGGCAGTTACTGTCTATGAAGTGAGGTGAAGTAAGAGGTTATAGGTCAGGGGCTACAAGTCCTTGAAAAAAATCATCCAATCAGAACTAAACTGCAAAATTTGCAAGCTCACTGTATATCAAACAATGGTACCAAGTTTCAAAACAGTTGGAACAAAACTGTAGGAGGAGTTGATTTCACAAAAGGGGAACAGATGGACAGACCCATAACATAATCCCCCTTCAGCCTTCGCCCAAAGGGCTCTTCGACACCTTTCCGGCGGGGTATAAAAAGTCTACCATTGTCCCAGTCCCAAAGAAAAACAACTCTGCACGCTCGCATGACTACCACCCTGTAGCTTTAGCATCTATAGTAATGAAGAAGAGACTAAAGGCCTGTATATAAATTTATTCTTTTTCTTGAGGTGCCAAGACCAAGAACAAAGTTCTTTCTAGCCAGGGGCAACACGTGATATCCTTGTGTGTGTGTGTGTGTGAGGAGAGACCACTGATCTCTCTAAAAAAAAAAAAAAAAAAAAAAAAAAACCAACCTAAATACCACATGCCCAATTAGCAAGTACAGAGACGAGGGAGATGCAGCAGCCATCTTACCACACCCAAAACACAGCCATAAGTCCAGTAAATATGAGTCAAAGTTGCCTTTACCGTAAAAAATAACCAGGGTATTTCTAATTAAAAAAAGTTAAGACTCCAGGCTGTCTTAAAATTTTAACTTGACTGAATTTGAGTTTATTTATTTTAAGCTTTACCGCTTATCTTGTCAAGTTCAATCAACTTACAATTTTAAGGCAGCTCGGACACTAACTTTAAGTTGAGATAACTTTTTTACAGTGTAATTTCTGCATTTAACTCTCAAAGAAAGCATGAGATTTTAAACTGAACGATATAGGAAGACGGGGTAGTATCTTGAGCATCCAGAGAATCAAAGAAATTGGACTGACATTAAGTTTTGTCTGCCTAAGCAAGACTTTTGTGTAGGCCTACTCATTTGCTGTCAGTCAGTGTCATGTCATGATATCTGATGAGCATCACCAACAAACACTGTCTATTACGACCACATGAAATGACCATGGTAAGCATAGACATACATATCACTAAACCGCCCACTCATACTGAAGTATATTAAAGTATTGACTTTTCAAGATTGTCTCCTGTGTATATCTACCATTTTTCTCTTCATCCTATCAGCACAACTCTCTGCCTTTACTAGTAAGTCTCTACATTTAAAGTCCCTACTCTCACCTCCACACTGTGATGTTGTATTTTATGTTTTATTGTGAAGTGCAGTGTAGTGGCGGCCACTTCCTCTTCTGCTACTGCACCGCCCCATAAATACCGGGGGGCATCCATGTTATGGCCTCTTGCTGATGCCCCTGCCTGGTGGCTGTATTGCGTACCCTGTATTTAAATAAAGCTGAGTTCAACTGTTCACCAAGTCTCATCATTGAACAAGGTTTTTATTCAGACGTAACATTTTGGCGATGAGAATAAACTATGGTGGCATGTGTTGCACCTCTTCGCCCCTTCCTGTCGCTCCCGGGCAAGCCACCCGTGCCTTGGCCGTGCTAGTTTGCAGCCTTCCAGAGTTATATCACCGCGCTCAACCTGGGTAAGCTTGATACGTTGAGAGCATGTGCGCTTTTGGTGCATAATCTGGGGGTTGATGGCCAGCGTGTCCTGCGCACACTCGGGGCTTCAGACTCATTTGAAGATGTAGTCGAATTACTGACAAACCATTTTCACACCCCGGATAGCATAATGGTCAGGAGGATTAGGTTTCGACAAGGACACCAGCGAGTGGGTGAGCCTGTCTGCCAATTTGTTGCCGGCCTGCGGCAGCTGGCTAACAAATGTCATTTCAGGCCATTGGAAGAAGAAATGGTACGTGACCAGCTGGCGGAGCACACAACCAGCGCTGCTTTACGAGCTAGGTTATTCAAGGCACCACGTAACCTGACGTTAGCTAGGGCTGTCGAGCTAGCTCTCCAAATGGAGACCACGGACGAGCTAACATCGGAGCTAAATTGGCACCAGTCACAATGACAGCCGGAGCCTTCAGCTGCAGCATTAGTAGCAGACCCAGATAGTGAGGATAGCATGGACGACGACACAATAGAAACCAATGCTACCAGCCGTAGGTCTGCCCCGGGAAAACCCTTCTGTATGGGTTGTGGGTCCGCGAATCACCGATATAAGGCCAGGGACTGCCCGGCTAGAGGGAAATCAACTTCACCTGCCCTGACAACTGTCCATGCAGTGTCCCTGAGTACCAATGGGTACACGTTCTGCAAGGTGACGCTGGATGGTGAGGAGGTACCACTGCTGGTCGACACGGGGGCGGAGGGATCGTTATTGAATTGGGCCACGGTGAGGAAATTTTTCCCGCACTACAAAATGAGAGATAACCCAGCGCCACTCTACGGTTATGGAGGTGGCAGGCTACGCACTGTTGGAACACTGGAGTTAACGGTTCGGTACAAGTCGGCGGTGATCGCTGGGAGAAGGGAGAAGGCGGTGATCGCTGGGAGAAGGCAAAAGAAGACATTTCAGCGTTGCTGTCAACATGCTCAAACCACAATTATGAAAGGATTGAAAGGAAAGTGACACAGTTTCATGTTCAACAGAACCTCTCCAAAAGTCAATTAATGAGCACTTACAGGTGAAATGACTTTCCGTATCCCTGTTTATTGATGTTTGTACAACTGTTTGTCGCACACCTGGGCATTTTGCCTGTAGAGTTCAGGAAAATGACTAAAATAAAACTTGATTCAATGTTAATGTCATTATAACAAATGTCAGAGTTGAGTGTGGTAAGATGGCTGCTAGGTGGCCTCACCTCTTACCATGTGGTATCTACTTTTTTTTATAGAGATCAGTAGGACAGACTGTGTGTCAGAGAGGTAATATGGTTGCTAACAACCATTTTTTTCCAGGACGATAAAGACATGAAAAATAAATATATCATTACACACAAAAAAACATAAGAATGAATGAGTAAATTAAAAAAATAAGTAAACAAACAAACAAAATGGAAGACTAATATGTATGAATGTATAACTGATTTTATCTGCTCTGCATGTTTAAGGTTTTAGAAATCCATAAAAAGCGTTAGACTGACAGAGTGAGCCCTCTTTCTATAATGAAGATCTGTTAGCTAAAACTAGTGCATTGCCCATAGAACACAAGTATTCCTGCCTGAAATGGGTATCCCAATCAGGTTTTACAGGCCCAAACATAGGTTGTGTTTGAAAATGGAATACAAAGAGGTGTGACCTATATTTAGGCAATCACATGTTAGACTTTGACAAATATAAAAGGGAGTAAATGGCAATATTTATTTGATTGTGTGAATATTAATTACTGAATACCTAAATATTGAAAATGAATGGGACATCCAATATTAGCAACTGCTTCAGATCCCTTGTTTATTTGTTTGTCAGATCACTTATTTGTGTGATCTTTTATCACTTATATTCAAGATAATAGTGTAGCTTGCACTTTGGGGAATGGGAGTTGTTCAGTCATAATTATTTTTAGTTTATATCACTGTTCATTGATGGAGTTAAGTGTAATATTAAATTTCTTCTGTGCATCATCAATAAACTCATGCAGTACTATAACAGGACATGTTTACAAATATTTGAGAGCCAATGGCTGCTGCTTTACCCGTGTGCCTGAGAAGGACTGCGATCCACCGGTTCAGCTGCTGCTTCCCCCCACGCACCTCGTGTTCTTCATGCCGAATTATCCATTAGACCTATGCAATCACGGCAACTTTATGGTATAATTTTTTTAAGCATTAAACCTTAAGTCTATCTGTTGTCGCTATTTGCACTATGGGTAGCATTACTGTAGATGGACTGCTGTTGTTGCTTTTCCAGCCTTATTCCTTTTCTTTTTTATACTGCGTACACCACTGAAGAGAGAAAGAAACGCCATTTCAATTGTAGAGCCCTATGATGATCACGTCGTTCACCCGGGTGTATTGCTCCAGGTCCGACACTCTGCTCTCCAGATACGCCAGCCTCTTGTCCTTCTCGGCGTTCTGGATCCGCAGCGCTTTCACCTCCTCGACCAGACCCAGGACGTTTTTTTGCTGCAGCTTAACAGCAGAAATCTGTTCAGCCAAGAAGTCGAGCGATCTTTTAATATTGTCCACCTCCTCAGTCTGCTGAGCTTTCTTAGGACTCCTGTATGTATATCAGCTGTTCTGATAGATATGCCAAAATGTCAGAACACCGGTGGATCCAATCAGCTGATCGCTCGAACCACAGAGCTCAGCTGTTTTCCATGATAAATTAAGTCTCAGGGCAAAAGTACAGTCCATGCTTTTTTTCCCCACTTTATTGAAAATAACTTTTTTTTTTTTTTTTTTTTTTAAATTGCCATCAGTTAGTGTGCCTTTGAGCCAGGTCGCGTCTGGACGCTGCTTCTCCCGACATGTTCTGTGTTGATTTGTCAGACCCGATCTGCTGACGCTCTGCCCAGTCTGCTTGCGCACCTCATTCTCCACATATGGCAAATTATCCTTTAGACCTACGCAGTCATGGCAACTTCATGGTACATTTTTTTAAGCATTATATCTTCAGTATCATCATTTTCTAGTCAAATTTGTAGTTTTTCATTTCCTTGTTTTGTCCAGAGAACATTGTGGTGACTGACAGGTCATGACAAATTGAAACCCCGCCCACACTTCTTGAAGTCAGGGCATGAAGAGACAGAGCCGTGGATAAATTTGTATTGATAAAAATTACATATTTTGACTGAGCGACTCCATACTCAGGGATGCACACCCTCATAACCTCAGGAAACCACGTATAAAACCTTAGGTCAGTCTGAGGAATGGTTAAAGAGATATGCGTGGAACAGACAGACAGACACACAGACAGAGACTTGGTGAATTTATAGACAGATTTGTCTTCGGGAGCAGAAAACAACTGGAGGATTCAAGTGAAGTTTCCATCTGTCTGATGACTGTGATGGTGAGTTGAGCTGTTAGGAAGTTATTAAACTTATTCTGAGTGCTATCAGAGTCAGCTGTCATTTGTCGCGTGTGTAGAGCTACAGTATCTATTAATAGAGGCTAATGTGGATCAGTCAGTGCTAGCATGTTTGGAACCATATTAACTGAAGCTAATGTGGTCAGTGAATAAGATGTGTGAACATAAGAGTTTTTTTTTCATGTAATGGATAACTAAACATGCTACTTTATGTTAAAGCTCAGATGACTGCAGTTTGGTTGATAAAGACTGTTATAACCCAACTGGGCCAAAGCCAGAATTGCCTGTTTACCCAGGATCACTAGTCCATTTTGACTCTCTATCATCAAGGTGGACAAACCTATAGTCATTTTCACCCATAGGCAAGGTAGACTTCCAGTTGTAAGAGTGTAGTTGGTAACTGTAACATCTCCAACCTTAAACACTTGCAGAACTATTAGTGTTGTAGTCAAGACCCTGTCAAGACCAGAGACCAAGACCTACATACACACTGGTCTTGGTCTTTGTGTTGGTCTTGGGAGTATCTAGTCTTGATGTGGTCTTGACTACAACACTAAAAACGATCATGAAAAGGAGTACACAAATTTATTCAGGCCACAGCCTCCATATCTAGACGATCTGCTAGAATTACATCCTACATCTCGGTTGTGAATTACATTCTGTTAGAATTACATCTCGGTTGTGCATCCTAGGTGCCCAACCGAGAGGTTTCGCAGGTCCTTCCTACCAACGGCTGTCAGACTGTACAACCTAAGCAGGGCTGCTCGCAGAGATAGCAAAAAGACGTGACAACCTAATAGTTTTGAATGAAAAAGACGCAATAGACTTATACAATGGTCCCCTCCGGCATACAACTAGGAAAATACCGGTCGCTATGGAGGGTGAGAATATGTATGGGTACATAATCATACCATGTAGGATAACTAAGTAGACGGTTGTGCTGTTTCATCCCATCTAGCAACAATGCTCCGCACTGTGTGTGTTTATATTTTTACATATTTATTCCATCTAGCTACAATGCTCCACACTGTGTGTTTATAGTGTATATCTACATATTATTCCATCTAGCTACAATGCTCCGTACTGTGTGTGTTTATATATCTACATATTTATTCCATTTAGCTACAATGCTCCGCACTGTGTGTTTATATACTCATATATTTATTCCATCCAGCTACAATGCTCCACACTGTGTGTTTATATACTCATATATTTATTCCATCCAGCTACAATGCTCCGCACTGTCTCTCTCTCTCTCTCTCTCTCTCTCTATATATATATATATATATATATATATATATATATATATATATATTAATATGTAAATATGTATACTTGCTGCTCTTGTTTCTTTTTTCTCTTGCCTTCTGATTGTTGCTCTGAGTGTTGCTATCCCTGTGCTGTTGCAATCCTGGAATTTCCCCATTGTGGGACTAATAAAGGCTTATCTTATCTTAATTACGACACACAGAATTCCAAAAGATAAAGTTCCTGATCTGATCTGTGTTGTCTTTTCTATTATAACTCCAAGCACTGAGATCTCCACTAAGTGCATCTCCCTGTTTGTTTTTATGATAATTTTATCAGATTCTATTCAGGAGCAGGGCTATAGCCCAAACACACTTCTTCCTGCCATACATCTATAAATGTTATCCTGCCCTTCACTTCCATTTGTTCTCATTTCTATGCCCCACCATCCCGCTCCATTTCCTCAAATGTCTTCCTTCCCTAGGGAGTCTGTATCCCGGGAGCTAGGGCACATCCTCAAAGTAGCCTTTCCAAAACCACAGCCCAAGAAACAATATCCAACCGTTTATCACCACCACATACTCAATGCAACTTCCCATTCATGTACTACTACATTGCTAAAAAGAATAATGGCTATACCCACTGCATTTGAATACTGACCATGTTTAGCGGGAGATGTGAAGTGTTAAGTGACTAGCAAGGTTGGTACAGCTCAAGTTCCATCAGCTTATGCCACTGCAACTGTGCAACAAATAAGGGGATAAGGACCTGTACTTTCATAGTGCTTTTTTCTAGTCTCAAAGAGCTTCACTAGTACTAACCCTCTATTCTAAGGGCCTATAGGAGACAGATACCTAGGGACAATTTTAGAATGACCAGTTAACCCAACATGCATGTCTTTGGATTGTGGGAGGAAACCAGAGCTCCTGGAGTAAACCCACACAGCACAGGGAGAACATGCCTGCCAGCCTGGGTATTCGAGCCTGGAACCTTCTAGCTGTTAGGCAACAGTGCTAACCACTGTACCACCGTGCTGCCCAAATGTAATGCTGTGATCCTTGTGTTAGAGAGTCAAAAAATCTTGAGGATCAGTGCCTGAGAAAAGGCTGAAAAACGTGCTTGGAGTCAGTTTAAATAAGAGGAGAAGCTTTGCCTGAATACCACTGTGCAGGGTTACAATCTACTTGGCATTACAAAAAAAAAAAAAAGCTATCAAAAACCACCTGAAAGGCTACAGAGAGATGACTCAAGGTCAAGAGGAATGATGATGACCACCACTGTTCTGCTCAGACAAGAATAAGCAGGGACTGATCAAACCTGCTTGACTCACCTAAAAGAGGATACAGGATGACGTTGAAAAACTAAAAAGGAGCATCACCCCAGGATGTGCTCCAACACATTACAGGATTTACCTTTCAACTGACATTCATCTTTACTTTTTAAGCACATCACAGAGCAGGATGAGGCTTAAAACTGTTAGAAATCTCTCTTTTTTAGTGTTCAAATGGTGTCACCTATGCATACCCTGCAATAAGTTAGATGTTTTGAGAAGTGGTCAATAAGCCTAGTGTTAGGCATTTTTGACACTTAATACAGACACTACATACCAATCCAGTAAAAGCCTTTCTTCTGGGATTCAGAAAGGAGCATTAATGAAAAGCTACTTCTACCCACAATGATACATCACACAGAAGGTCTTTTACAAAGGCATTAGATTTGTTAATGGGATCCTTCATCAAAAGGTCAATTAAACATAATTAGCTTCTGCCAGCAGCTATTAGTGCAGTTCTCAAATACACTGATCAAAATCTACTAAAGTCAATATGAGGCCAAAGAGGAAAGTAAAGGATCAGTTCACCCAATTGCAAAGAAAAATTATATTAAAAACCATTTTCTGGATATGTAGATTTTTTTTTCCACAATATCTTTATTGAACCTTTTTTTTTTTTTTAACAAACATGATACAAACAATCAAACACTAACACTAAAGTACTACAAAAAAAAAATGCACTAAAAACACCAACAACCACCAACAAAATCAAGTCTTCAACAATGCTCCTCTGTTTAGTCTAGACAATCCAATACATAAGTATACATATTATGTTCACCAGTTTGGAATTTACAAGGTCCACACACATCATTCACCTTCTTCTTCAAGAGTTATGTTTAATTTTTTTACATAATCAATAAAAGGTCTCCATATATTCTCAAACACAATTTCCTTTGATTTCAGTATATACGTTATTCTTTCTAATGGAAGGTTTGTTAACATCTGTCTTAACCACTGAGTCACATCTGGTCTATGAGTCTTTTTCCATAATAGTGCAATACATTTTTTGGCATTAAGCAAACTGAGGTCTATGAATGTTCTTTCACTTTTATTAAAATTATGCTTTTCTGGGTACAGACCCAACAAAAACAGTTTAGGATTCAATATGATTTGTTTTGAGATTATTTTTTCAATTGTTACCCTCACCTCTTCCCAAAACATTCTTATTAATCTACATTCCCATAAACAATGAAATAGGGTTCCTTTACTTTCCATGCATTTTGTGCATGTATCTGGTATATTTTTGTTATATCTATTTAACTCCTCCGGTGTAACATACATCCGCATTAACCATTTGAAATGTATCAATTTAAGGCGTGCATTTATTGATTTGGTTTGAGCTTCTGTACAAGCCAATTCCCATTGTTCCTCTGAAATTTCAGTTTGCAGATCTTCTTTCCAGTAGTTTAATCTTTTCAGTGAATTTTCACTTGAAGATAGTGTCAATGAGTTATAAAACTCTGAAATAATACCCTTTCTTTTACTTTCATCATCATTTTTTCCAAGGATGAATAAATAGGTCGAGTGAGAGCTTTATTTTGATTTGATCGAATAAAGTTTCTAAGTTGAAGATATTTAAAAAAATGTGTTCTATTGAGATTAAATTTGATCCTCAGCTCTTCAAAAGACATTATGTTATCTGCACATGGCAAATATAAATCCTGAATCTTTTGTATCCCTTTTAAATTCCATACTTTAAATACAGCGTCCGCTCTCCCTGGTTTAAAATATTGATTACCCCATATTGGACTAAATTGTGACAATAACTGTGGTTCTTTTAAATAGTTTTTAGCTTCACACCATATTTTGATCATATGCTTTACAAATGGATTTTTAACTTGTTTTTGTAATTTTTTTGCCGAATCTGAGTATATGAATATGGGAAGAGGTAAAGGTAAATTGTATGATTCCATTTCAGTCCAGTGAGGGAGATCATTTGATGAAAAATAATATGTCATAGACCTCAGTTGTGCCCACCAATAATACAACATAAAATTTGGACATTTCAGACCTCCACGATCAAATGGTAAATATAATAAAGACAAACGTAATCTAGCCCTCCTGTTGTTCCATCTAAATTCCACTAACTTTTTTTTTATTCTTGAGAATAGATCTAAAGGTGGTGATAAGGGAATGTATTGAAATAAATAAAGTATTTTAGGTAAAATATTACTTTTAAGTATATTGATTCTCCCGATCATCGACATTGGTAGTGACATCCATCTCTGAGTTAACTCATTGATATCTGACATTAAGGCTTCATAGCTGACACTGGCGACTGATTCTAGCTTAGGCACAATTTGGATTCCTAAATATTTAAACTGATTTACAACATTGAATTGATTTACCTCAGGGGCTGGGTAATTTCTCTGGGTCTCATTTAGCATTAATATTGAAGATTTAGTTTTATTTATTTTATATCCTGATATTTCCCCAAAATTCTTTATTAAATTCAACAAGGTTGGAATTGATTTTTTTAGATTCGACATAAACAAAATTATGTCATCGGCGTACAGGGAGATTTTATGTTCTGTTGGTCCAACTTTAATTCCATATATTTGTGAATGTAAACGTATCGCTATCGCTAAAGGTTCAATTGCCATAGTAAACAGTAAAGGTGAAAGTGGACAGCCTTGTCGACATCCTCTATTGATTTTTATTGGTTTTGAAATATTGTTATTTGTTAGGATTTCTGCTGTAGCATTATTGTATATTATTTGAACCCATTTTATGAAATTATTTCCAAGTCCAAACCTTTGTAGGACTTCAAAAAGAAAGGGCCATTCAACTCTATCAAAGGCCTTTTCGGCGTCCAATGATAGGAGAGCTGTATCCGGTGCTTCTTTATTAAAATAAATAATATTAAATAGTCTTCTTACATTATGGAAGCCTTGTCTACCCTTTATAAAGCCATTCTGATCTCGATTAATAATATTTGGTAAAATTTCTTGTATTCGTCTTGCTAAAATTTTACAGATTATCTTAAGGTCGGCGTTTAATAGGCTTATTGGTCTCATATTTTCACATTTATTAGAGGGCTTACCTGGTTTTGGCAGCAGTATAATTAAGGCATTATTTATGTATGATGGTAAATTATTATTTTGAAATGCTTCTAAAACCATTTCCAAAAAAGGTTTTATTAATTTATTCTTAATTTTTTTATAAAGGTCAACTGGAAGACCATCTGGTCCTGCACTTTTTCCTGATTTCATATTATCAATGGCTAGCCCAACTTCTTCTTGACTAATTTTAGACTCCAATATCTCCCTGTTTTCATTTGGAATACACGGTATAGATAGTTCGTTCAAAAACCCATTTAGTTTTGTTAAATCAGGTTCATTTTTGGTATCATATAATTTTTCATAGTAATCTCTAAAGGCTCTATTAATTTCTAAAGGATCTATAACTACTTGTCCATTACTTATAATACTGGTAATTGGTGTTTTAATTTCTAATTGTTTAATCTGCCATGCTAATAATTTTCCTGATTTTTCACCTTGTTCATAAAAAGATTGTTTCAATCTTAGAAGACTCGAGGCAGCTCTATTCGCTGATTTTTTGTCGTATTCAGCTCTCAAAATCAGTAATTCATTCTCCAACCTTGGGTCACTTCCTGCATACACTTTTTCCTGAAGACTTTTTATTTTATGTTCCAATTTAGCTCTCTCCTCTCGAGTCTTCTTAGATTTTGATCCTGTATAACTAATAATATGTCCCCTAATAAAAGCTTTGAAAGCCTCCCACTTTACACATGCTGATGTTTGTGTAGTATTGATGTCAAAGAACTCGTCTATCTGTTTTTCTATATTCTTGACAAATTCCTCATCCTGAAGCCATTTATGCTGAAATTGCCATCTACCTGATTCCTTTGTCAATTTTTTATCTACATATATTAGACAACAGGGTGCATGATAAGAGATCACGATGTTATCATAAAAGCAGTTTTGAATCTTGGACCTTAATTCTGTGGAAATCAAAAAATAATCAATACGTGAGAATGTCTTGTAGGTACTGGAATAACAAGAATAGGCTTTAACTTGTGGTTTCATTTCTCTCCATATATCTAACAATCTCAATTCTTTCATAAAATGATTAATAGTCATCCTACATCCAATGTGCGTACAATCCAGTCCTGTTGATCTATCTATACCTGGATTCAATGTACAATTAAAATCCCCTGCTATTATATGTATGTTGCCCTGTAAGTGATGATAAGATAAGAAATAAATTAGCAAAGAACTTCTGATCATCTATATTGGGACCATATAAGTTCACAAGATTTATATTTTCTAATAGCAAAGAACCTTGAATGATTACATATCTTCCAAATTTGTCTCCAATTACATTTTTCACTTGAAAAGGAACTGATTTATGTATGAGAGTCATAACTCCCCTGGCTCGGGATGAAAATGAAGAGGTGAATACACTTCCTTGCCATCTACTCCTAATTCTTTTAACATCCTCCTCTATTAGATGAGTTTCTTGTAAAAACACAATTTTTGAACCCATGTCTTTTATTTTATTCATAACTTGTTTAAGTTTTTTTAAATTTTGTAGACCTCTGCAATTCCATGAAGTTAAATTAAGATTAACACTTTGGTTTATGATCAATAGAGAGTTTGGGATTACCTTGCAGTGTAAACATGCTCATACAGAGAAGCAAAAACATGAGTGGTTGAACATTCATCCTACAAACTACACACAAACAAATTTCCCCTTCCCACACTTGTGGCAAACCCCCCAAAATCAAAAGAAAAATTCTGTCTCCCGATATAGCCATCGACCGTTCCACACCCACGGGGAACAGCCTAAGCCACTCCTTCTTCATCCTCCCAATCACCCTAACTCTACTGCTTTTAATAACGTAACATTAACTCTCCTCTGTAGTTTTCCAACTTAACTCCAAAATTTTTAACAACTTTGTACATCATAGTTTTTTTTGTTTGTTTTGTTTTTGTTTTGTTTTTTTAATATATAATACAATCTATATTTTGTAAACTTACTATTTACTTCAAGTCAGTCAGATGCCTGTGCAAATGCTTAATTATTCTACCTTATATTTTGTTCATGCTTAGCTCCCACCAGTCTCTTCTTCTTCTTTGATCTTCTTGATGAACTCCTGCGCCTCCTCTGGGGTCTTGAAGATGTGGGTTCTGCCCTCATACATGGTCAGCAGTCTCGCAGGATAGATTACACCATGACGAATCCCAAGGTTGCGCAGCTCCTTACGTATGGGATCAAACTGCTTCCTCAATTGCTGGATTCCTGTGGCCAAATCTGGGTAGAACCGCACCTGCTGGTCCTGGTGTTTAATCTCTCCTTTAGCTCGTGCAGCGTTGAAGATCTTCATCCTGTCTCTGTTGCTAAGAAACTTCATAATTAAGGTCCTCGGCGGTCCCTTATCTCTCCGTGGGCCAATACGATGTGCATTTTCCAGAGCCACTGCTGATTGCAACTCCTCGCTGCCCAGCACCTCCGGAATCCACTTTTCCAGAAAGGAACATACGTCCCGACCTTCTGATTCCTCTGGAAGACCCACCAGCCTCAAGTTATTCTGTCTCGACCGAGATTCCAAATCCAAAATATTATTTTCCAGAGATTTATTTTTTTTTTTCCAAAGTGCGCACCTTTAATTGAAGACGGGTGACGTCATCTTCAGCACTAGCGAGACGGAGCTCCATCTGCGCCGTTCGTTCTACACAGTCACCCAATTCCTTTCTTATTCCTTCCAACGCTGTCATAATCCCATCAAATCTAGAGGAAAAGTCCGCTCTCATTGAACTCATGGCAGCCATCAGCGCATCTGCGCCTCCCCCCGCAGACATCGCACCGTTGCCAGCCTCCTCCACCATATATGGAGTTTTATTTGCTGCGTCACAGACCTGAAAGTCCGTTAATTTGGACTGTTTCGGCGGCTCGCTTTTTCCTTTACCTGGTTTTCCAGCCTTAGGCTTCGCCGACATATCCTCGCCCAAACGCTGGGATACGTTCTGTCCCAAATGAGAGAGTTATTTGCCGATTTTTTTTCTCCAAGAGCAGAGCAGAGTGAGACACGTCCGTCTTACGTGGCAGCCATAACCGGAAGTTGGATATGTAGATTTTTATTTGTAGTTACTATGTGGAATTTAAGTGTTCAATCTCCTTTAGTGCTAATTTAAATTTACCTTATCTTAGCCAGTCTTTATCATTTATTGACTTTTTTGACAATTTTTCAGGCAATCTAAGCTTTGGCAATATCTTTTTTGGAGTTTGAGGAAGGATATTGTTGAGTGTGATAACCTGGACGATAAATGTTCATATTAGGGACAAAAGATGTTTTTATCTAATGCACTCAGAACTGCTTTCTATTGGTACCTCGACAAGAAACCTACACTTTGTGGACACAAACCTCCTTGTTTCTTCCAAGACCAAACTCCGCACCATGGGAGATCGAGCTTTCTGTTCGGCAGCCCCAAAATAAATGAAGGAATTGCACTCCACAAACACCTACGCAAACAATGCACGTGACAGTCATCTGCGCGTCGGAGTTTGAAAGTGTAACAGTTCCAGTCGGCAGGTAGGCATGTCTATCTAGCGACGCTGTCCGAGAGATGCATAAGCTTATTTAAGTACTTTAAACAAGGAAAAAAGCAGAAGAGGTACGAAGGGGGGCTGAAAAGTTCACAGTGGTCAAATTTGACCAAATGTGGTTTATTTTTCAACATAGTCTCCCCTTCGGTCTACACACTTCTTCCATTGGTGCTGCAACGCTTGGATCCCTGCGGTTGAAAAATAAACCACATTTGGTCAAATTTGACCACTATGAACTTTTCACCCCCACCTCCCCCCATGTAAGTAGTGGAGACATTTATCGTGGTTTTAACCCACTGGTAACAACAACAACAACGAGTCGCTTAGCAAACAGCTGTGGTTAGGCTTCATATGCAGGCTAATTGAGGGAAAGACAAGGGTGACTGAATTGCTGAGGATTTACTTCACCAACTAATTTATGTTCATTATTATGTACCTGTCAAGTTAAAATGACTGAAATTCACAAAGTCAGTGGCTTTAATCCGTCAACATCCAGCCTTCAGACAAACTAAACGTGCCAACATTTGGATTTCAAAATATGGCAGGTTTTTCCTGTTGTCTGGTTGGTGAGGAGGGTTCTAAAAAAAACTATAAATATATAGAAATATTATAACAGAAATGTATTTATTTAACCTTTATTTATACAGGGTAGTTCCACTGAGAGGCAACCTCTCTTTGTCAAGGGCACCCTGTTCACACTCCTACAGTTATGCATTCACACCTGGAAGCTGCCCAGTACAACCACAGACTAACCTGTGGCCACTGAGCAGCTCCATTGGAGCAGTTGGGGTTAAGGGCCTTGCTGAAGGGCACCACAGTGGGGTTAAGCAAATACTGCTATGTTATCTGTCCCACGCAAATCTGATCCTGCCAGTCCCAAAGTTGAACCAGCGACTTTCCGCTCACCACTCCACATCCCTAACCATTAGGCCACCACTGCTTTCAGAAATAACTGCATCTTTGGTAATTTTAGTTAATTTCATTAAAAATAATTTTGTCAAATTTTTTTCTTTGAAATCAGAGTTAAGATTATTGTTCTATTCTGGCTCTGCAAAATTATGGTCAAAAGTGTAAATTGTATGAGTTAAAAAAAAACATCAAAATTTTACCACAATCTGTTTGGAATTTATAATAAACTCTTAAATGTACAAGAAAAGTCATAATTTTACAAGAGGAAATTGCAAACTTGAGGAAAATGGTTGCAAATTTAGGTAACAACAACTTTACAGAGAAAAAAGTAGAAAACTACAAGAAAATGTTATAATTTAGGAGAAACACTTCAAACCTTGAAAATGAAAGTCATTACTCAAGTATTTTTTTAAGTGGGTGCTTTTGTACTCTTACTTCTTCTACTAGCTATTCCCACATTCTGATGGGGTCGCTGTGGCAGACACCAATGTATCTGCCATATCCACATAGGATATAGGTTGGAGCCGAGCTTTACGCCGAATGCCCTTCCTGATGCAACCCTGCCCATTTTTTCCAGGCTTGGGACTGGCACAGGGAGTACAATGGCTTGCGCACCCCCTGTAGCTGGGCAACCAACATTTTCCTCCTCCATTCCATTTTTTTTTTTTTTTTTTTTTTTTTTTTTTTGCTGAGCACCAAGCTGGACGACAGGAAATTCTGTTTTTTAATATGGTCTTTGGCATGACCCAGCCGGGACTTGAACCCCCAACCTCCCGGTTGTGGGGCGGATGCTCTACCTCGAGGCCAACACTCCCTGCTTTTGTACTCTTACACAATTACTAAATAAAAGTAGACACCCAAGAAATTACTAGCTGAGTTGAGCTTTTGTACTCTTACACAACTCGACTAGTAATTTTTGGGGTGTCTACTTTTAATTAGTAATTTTATAAGACAACACTGCTTTCACATGAGTGCAATTTCTGGCTACTATATCCACCTCTGATCATATAATTTAAGTATGGTAAAGTAAATTACAACCCAGCCACAGGCAGTGCACAAGCCAGTGTACTCCTAGAGCTGGTCACAAGCCCGGATAAATGGGGAGGGTTGTGTCAGGAAGGGCATCCGATGTAAAACCTTTGCCAAATCAAACGTGGATCATGACGAATGAGACTTTCATACCGGATCGGTTGAGGCCCGGGTTAACAACGACCACCACCGGTGCTGTTAACTGACAGGGTGCCGGTGGAAACTGGGCGACTGTTGATTGAAGATCGAGGAGGAGGAGATGGGGAAGGCGTGTTAAGAGGGAGAGAGAGAAAAGGAAAGGTAAAAGTGTGAAGGTGAGAGTAGGGACGTTAAATGTAGGAACTATGACTGGTAAAGCCAGAGAGCTGGCTGATAAGATGGAGAGAAGAAAGGTAGATATACTGTGTGTTCAAGAAACTAAATGGAAGGGAAGCAAGGCTAGGAGAATTGGGGGTCGATTTAAACTGTTCTACTAAGGTGTAGATAGGAAGAGAAATGGAGTAGGGCTGGCCGATAAAACGATAATGATAATTATTGCGAAATAACTTTCTCAATAGAGACATAATACATTTTCGATAGAACATCAATAGAAGTCATTCATTCTGTGTTTTGACAGACAGCACAAAAAGCCAATGAAAATGAGAATACACCGCACCGAACCAATCATGTGGCTGAAAGTCATGTTGGATTGATGCACACAACAGTGTGAGTAGTAGGACCAATTGCAGAGGCTTAGCACACCTGCTAATGTTTGGGCTAGTGCAGTCGTGTTGAAGTTGGGGTGTGGTTAAAAAGAAAATGATAGAAAGTATTAATGAAAAGTTCAGTGACATTATTATCAAAGATGACACCGAAATGGACCCCGCCCAATGCTCAATAGACAAGGAGGCTGTTGAAAAGAAAGGTCCGAGGATTTCAGTAGTGTGGACAGAATGTTGGATTTAAGCGGTTGATTAAAGTAAATGACCCATGTTACCAACCTCTCCAGCCGGAAGCATTTCTCCCAGACAGCACTTTCCCAGCTGTACACAGAATATAGAGAAACCGTTGAAAAGGATGAAAGGAAGGGCAGCATGGTGGCACAGTGGTTAGCACTGTGGCAGTAGAGCAAGAAGGTCATGGGATCGATTCCATCCCTGACCAATGTAGGTTTGATCCTACGCCCAGACCATCGGTGACCCTTCTGTGTGGAGTTTGCATGTTCTCCCCGTGTCTGTGTGGGTTTACTCCGGGTACTCCGGTTTCCTCCCACAGGCCAGAGACATGCAGGTTAGGTTAACTGGCATCAATTGGAGATTCTAAATTGTCTTTAGGTATAAATGTGAGAGTGAATGGTTGTCTGTCTCTCTGTGTTGGCTCTGCGATGGACTGGCGATCTGTCCAGGGTGTACTTTGCCTCTTGCCCAAAGATGCTGGGATAGGCTCTAGCCCCCCCATGACCTGAAAAGGATTAAGCGGTAGAAGATGTAGGGTTTTCTCTGATAACATTTCTCCGTGGCGGCCCGCCACGCCAGAAATTTTACTGACACCACAAGGCGATATGAATTTGTTAAGAAAAATATATGAAGCAATGACTTTCCCCAAGCGCGCACACGAACAACGCACGTGGCCGTCATTCGCGCGGAGTTTAGAAGCGCCCCACTCACACGAGTTTTCCAGTCAGTCAGCAATGTCTCGCTAAGCATGACTGTCCGACAGAAACATGAGTTTATTAAAGTACTTCAAATGCGGAAAAAAAAAATCATAAGAGGTATGTAAGCACTGGCGTTTATCATGGTTTTAACCCGCTGGAAAGGGGAGCAATAATGGAAGAGTCGCTTAGCTAAGAAACGTGGTTAGAATTCATATGCAGCCGGCTTCATATGAAGAGAAAGGTAAGGGACTGATGAATTACTGAGGATATATTTCACCAGCCACTACAATATTAAGTTATGTTCTGTAGGAATTGCAGGAATGAAGAGACTGGCAATTTCTCTCTTTTCTCGCACGAGCAGGTGTGCCGTTTTTATTCTCCAGCGGCAGTGACAAAAAGCAACAGCTAAAAACGCTAACTCTAAACCGAGGTCCTTCAGCGGCTGCCTAGAGAGGTGCCTGATGACAAAGCCTGAGCACACAACTACAACTGTCTAAACAGATCATTCTGTATATGAACACATATTGTGGTGAATTATGTCTTTAGAGTCCGCTACCGTTCCCTATTACATGTATGTACCTGGCAGGTTAAGATGACCGAAATTCACAAAGTCAATGACTTTAATTTGTCAGCAGCCTTCAGACAAACTAAACGTGCCAACATCTGATTTCAAAATAAGGGAGGTTTTTCCTGCTGTCTGGGTGATGAGGAGCTTTCTAAAAAAAAAAAAAAAACTATAAATATAAAGAAGTATTATAACAGAAATAACGGCATCCTTGGTCATTTAAGTTAATTTATTTCATTAAATACAATTTTATTAATATTTTTTTCTTTGTAATCAGAGTTATTGTTCTGTTCTGTTTGCAAAATTATGGTCAAAAATGTAAATTGTTTTAAGGAAAAAGTAAAAAAAATTACCACAGTCTGTTTCAAATTTATCTAAAAAAAAAACCAAAACAGTAATTTTATTTTAAAAAAAACAGACAAAAATTAGCCATAAAATAATCCAAAAATTTATAATAAAGTTTCAAATGTACAAGAAAAGTCAATTTTACAAGAGGAAATTACAAATTTGAGGAACACGGTTTCAACTATAGATTTACAGAAAAAAGTAGAAAACTATAAGAAAATTGTTATAAATTTTGGAGAAAAACCTCAAACCTTCAAGACTTAAGTCATTACTCAAGTTTTTAAGTGGGTGCTCTTTGTACCCTTAACTCAATTAGAAATTTTTGGTTGTCTACTTTCAAATATTAATTTCAAAGCACTGCTTTTACATGAGTAGAATTTCTGGTTACTATACCCACCTGATCATATAATTTAACCTCTTGCACTCCGTTGTACCGCGGGCGGGCAAGTCTCTGTGTCCCAAAGCGCACAAGGGCACTCTCGTGCGCTCTAGGACGCACGAGGGCGCTGCCTCCATGCGCGCACTGAAAAAAAAAAAAAAAAAAAAAAGTTCTTCCACTACAGACACAGCCGCAAACAGATCAGATATGATTGACCTCTCATTCGACTAATAAGAGCCTTGAATTGGGTTTCTGAAACCTTGAAGAACCAATGACTGAAAACCTAGCAAGAAGGACCCGCCTACCAACGCTGTGAATGCAGCCAGCCAATTGAAGCACAGAAGTTCGGGCTGGGTGAAGAGAGACTGACTGCTGCAGCAGATGAAAGAAAGGACCCGCAGGAAGAACCTGCTACAGACCCAGCAGCACGGAGACCACCCACAAGTGCGACCTGCACTCATTCCAGAAGAATAGACGTTTAGGATTCTCTTCCGTGGTCATCATAGACCGACGGAGGCCGACGACAAAGGTCGTAAATCATCCGCCAAATCTGCAATAATGGAATTATGTTTTGACCGGGAACCACGAGCGGACCAGCGTCGCGTTCGTCTGACAATGAGGAATAGAAGTTTGCCAGGACAATGCTGCTGTGAAGAGGTAAGTGTTATAAGCTAAATTATTCTTTATCCCTGAAAATTGTAATCAAAAAATGACTTTTGACCGATCGGTAAATTACAACTGTGTGGCGCACGAAGTCCGAAGTGCGTGCGCCGCGGTACACGGATCGTTCGCTGCGTCCAGACCGTGAACACCCCCACCCCCCCGCTACTCTTCTGTAGCGAGGGGGGGGGAAGCCACGGTGACTGCACCGCGGTCGCCACATAGCCACATAAGTCTATTCCGTCATGTAGCGATGGCCGATGTCCGTCCTCTGTAGCGAGGGGGTGGGGGGACAACCCCCCACACACACACACACACAGAGCCCTGAGTGTCACCTTTCATTAGAGCCCAAGATGAAGCTTCTATATTGAATCATTCAAAAGTTACAGACGTTTTTCCAAACTGTGCCATTTGGCACAATTTGGCACAGTTCAAAAACGCCTGGGAACTACCTGAGGAAAAAGCTGTGTAATATATTCATTTTTTG
This sequence comes from Pholidichthys leucotaenia, assembly GCA_020510985.1. Classification (NCBI taxonomy): domain Eukaryota; kingdom Metazoa; phylum Chordata; class Actinopteri; order Cichliformes; family Pholidichthyidae; genus Pholidichthys; species Pholidichthys leucotaenia. Next base: position 343,475,653 of record CM035837.1, on the reverse strand, counting down.
TGGTATTGTTACAAAATTTTGACCTCAGCTGGATAACACTTGGTTCTACATTTCTGTTGCATTTTCCAGCCCGGATCTGAAGCTGTGTGTTATTTGCAAGCATCTGTATCCAAAAAAATACCCAGGCCAAATTTATTTTCTTCAAGTTCAGTATGTTTAGATGACTGTAACTCAGTGGCCGGAGCACTTAAAGAGATTATGACTGTTTTGCCAAAAAATTCAAAGTGTTTTCTTTTAAATGAGACCAACCCCATGAAGATGCTGCAAAGGGTTGAAGAACCGCTTTCGATTTACTTTGGGCACGTTATTTTTTGGCGTTTTTAGGGAAACTGACCGGAGTGCAAGGGGTTAAGTACGCTTGAGTACATTACTATTATGAATGTTTCTTTCCCTTCCCTACTCTCTAAAAAAAATAAAAATACAAAAAAATACACATATTTTTGTCATTTATGTAAACCATGACAAAAAAATCCTGCAGGACAAAACATGACACTTGATATTTTCTAACCTGTTTGTATACCACCATAGACAGAGAGAGAACCTGAATTAGACAGAGCTCAGAGAGGGCAAGATGAGACAGAAGAGAGGAGCCAAGGAGAGAGAAGTGTTCAGGTAGAGGAAGGAGAGAAGGATAACACCACTAAAAAGTCTAAACACAGGATGTCTGGGTGGGACCCCAACTGGCCCAATATTCAAGCCTCGGTTGTACAATACTTCAGATGGTAAGTTCCATATGCAACGTTGTTGTGTAAAATTTTAAAAAGAAACAAATAGTATAAAATTAACATATTCCGGTATGTTTACCCCCCCCCCCCCCGGGGGAAAAATATGTTGCCACCACACCAAAGTCTTTAAGCCTGAGGAAACACCGCGATGGATGGATGGATGGATGGACATTGAAAAGGAGCTGCAAAGTCTGCCATACTTCACTACTACGTCAGATTTGTGGTCAAGTCACACATCTGAACTATATATGAGCCTCAGTGCCCACTTCATTGATCAAGATTGGAATTTGAAAAGCAAATGTCTTCAAACTTTCCTGAAGACCATACAGGTGAAGTCATTTAGGACAAACCAAAGCACTTGCATCCTGGAGACTGAGTGAAGACAAACAAGTCTGCATCACGACAGACAATGGAACAAAGGCTGCAGTGCTCTGGGCATGCACTTCACTCAGCTATCAGTAAGTTGATGAGCAGAATATTATAAAATATTTATATTTTATGTTTTATAATTGTTTTGTTTTATAATTATTTGAAATACAGTTGTATAATGTTCTACCCTACATCTGTCAAGTTCAACTTCTGACAGAAAATAAATATTTAAAATTAATCTTGTGATAGCTTCACATCTCACTTAAGAGTAAAAATGAACCTTTAAGCTTAACAGAAATAGGAATTTGATTCATATCACAATATATCTTGATATCGATCAATATGAAAATTTTTTTATTGTGACTGGAATTTTTTCATATTGCTCAGCCCTAAGTAGGAGTAATCTTGAAGGAAGAGTATGTGAAGAGTATTCAGGAGGTAAAGAGGGAGTCAGACAGAATCATGAGTTTGAAGCTAGAAGTCAAAGGTGTGATGTTGAATGTTGTCAGTGCATATGCCCCAAAAGTTGGATGTCAAGAAGAGGAGAAAGAGGAATTTTGGAGTAAGTTGGATGAAGTGGTCGAGAGTGTTCCCAGTGGGGAGAGAGTGGTGACTGAAGCAGAATTTAATGGACATGTAGGTGAAGGGAACAGAGGTGATGAGGAGGTTCTGGGTAGGTACGGTCTTAAGGAGAGAAATGTGGAAGGACAGATGGTTGTGGATTTTGCTAAAAGGATGGAAATGGCTGTGGAGAATACAACTTCAAGAAAAGAGAGGAAGATGGGGTGACTTACAAGAGTGGAGGAAGGTGCACACAGGTAGACTATATACAGATGTGGACAAAATAGTTGGTACCCTTCTGTTAATGAAAGAAAAACCCACAATGGCCACAGAAATAACGAATCTGACAAAAGTGGTAATAAATAAAAATTCTATGAAAATTAACCAATGAAAATCAGACAATGCTTTTGAATTGTGGTTCAACAGAATTATTTAAAAAAAAACTCATGAAACAGGCCTGGACAAAAATGATGGTACCCTTAACTTAATATTTTGTTGCACAACCTTTTGAGGCAATCACTGCAATCAAATGATTTCTGTAACTGTCAATGAGACTTCTGCACCTCTCAGCAGGTATTATGGCCCACTCCTCACGAGCAAACTGCTCCAGTTGTCTCAGGTTTGAAGGGTGCCTTCTCCAGACGGCATGTTTCAGCTCCTTCCACAGATGTTCAATAGGATTTAGATCAGGGCTCATAGAAGGCCACTTTAGAATAGTCCAGTGTTTCACTCTTAGTCATTCTTGGGTGTTTTTAGCTGTGTGTTTTGGGTCATTATCCTGTTGCAAGACCCATGACCTGCGACTGAGACCAAGCTGTCTGACTCTGGGCAGCACACTTCTCTCTAGAATACCTTGATAGTCTTGAGATTTCATTGTACCCTGCACAGATTCAAGACACCCTGTGCCAGATGCAGCAAAGCAGCCCCAGAACATAACAGAACCTCCTCCATGTTTCACAGTAGGGACAGTGTTCTTTTCTTGGTATGCTTCATTTTATCTGTGAACACAGAGCTGATGTGTCTTGCCAAGAAGTTCCAGTTTTGTCTCGTCTGTCCATAGGACATTCTCCCAGAAGCTTTGTGGCTTGTCAACATGCAGTTTGACAAATTCCAGTCTGGCTTTTTTATGATTTGTTTTCAACAGCGGTGTCCTCCTTGGCCCCTCATGGATCATCACCTTATCGTGGTGGGGGGGTTTGCGTGCCCCAGTGATCCCAGGAGCTATGTTGCCCGGGGCAATATGCCTCTGATAGGGTCACCCAAGACAAACTGGTCCTGGGTGAAGGGCCAGACTAAGAACGATCCAACAGACTCTCATGATAAAATTCTAGATCAAGGATTCAGTGTACCCCGCCCGGTATGGGGTTACCGGGGCCCCACCCTGGAGCCACGCCTGGGGGAGGGGCTCGATGGCTAGCATCTGGTGGCCGGGTTTCCACCCATGAGACCCGGCCGGGCTCAGCCCGAAGGAGTTACATGGGTCCGCCCTCCAGTGGGCTCACCACCTGCAGGAGGGATCATGGGGGTCTGGTGCTATGTGGATTAGGTGGCGGTCAAAGGCGGAGACCTTGGCAAACTGATCCAAAGCTTTCTAAACTGGCTTTTGGTACGTGGAATGTCACCTCTCTGGTAGGGAAGGAGCCTGAGCTGGTGTACGAGGTTGAGAGATACCGGCTAGATATAGTCGGCCTCACCTCAACACACAGCTCCGGTTCCGGAACCAGTCTCTTGTAGAGGGGCTGGAGCTTGGCCTTTTCTGGAGTTGCCCCGGGCGAAAGGCGACAAGCAGGGGTGGGTATTCTTGTATCCCCCCACCTTGCTGCCTCTATATTGGAGTTTTCCCCGGTGGATGAAAGGGTTGCTTCCCTGCGCCTTCAGGTTGGGAAACGGGTCCTGACCATCATTTGTGCCTATGCAACAAATGATGTTTCAGAGCACCCACCCTTTTTGGAGTCTGTGACTGGGGTGCTGGAGGGTGCTCCTCTTGGAGACTCCATTGTCCTACTGGGGGACTTCAATGCGCACGTGGGCAACGACAGTGAAACCTGGAGGGGAGTGGTTGGGAGGAACGGCCTGCCCGATCTGAACCTGAGTGGTGTTCAGTTATTAGACTTCTGTGCTAACCACAGTTTGTCCATAACGAACACCATGTTCAAGCATAAGGGTGTCCATATGTGCACCTGGCACCAGGACACCCTAGGTCGCAGGTCGATGATCGATTTTGTTATCGTGTCATCAGACCTGCGACCGCATGTCTTGGACACTCGGGTAAAGAGAGGTGCAGAGCTGTCAACTGATCACCACTTGGTGGCGAGTTGGAGCCAATGGCAGGGGAGGAAGCCATTCAGACCTGGTAGACCCAAATGTATAGTGAGGGTGTGCTGGGAACGTCTGGCTGAGGCCCCTGTCCGGGAGGTCTTCAACTCCCATCTCCGGAAGAACTTCAACCAGATTCCGAGGGAGTCTGGAGACATGGAGTCTGAATGAGCCATGTTCTCCACCTCTGTTGTTGAAGCGGCAGCCCAGAGCTGCGGCCGCAAGGTGGTCGGTGCATCTCGTGGTGGCATCCCCCGAACCAAGTGGTGGACACCAGTGGTGAGGGGGGCCATTAAGCTGAAGAAGGAGTCCTATCGAGCTTGGTTGGCTTGTGGGACTCCTGAAGCAGCTGAGGTGTACCGGCAGGCCAAGCGGAGTGCAGCTCGGGTGGTTGCTGAAGCAAAAACCCAGGTATGGGAGGAGTTTGGTGAGGCCATGGAACAAGACTTTTGGTCGGCCTCGAAGAGATTCTGGCAAACTGTCCGGCGGCTCAGAAGGGGAAAGCAGGTCCCTGTCCACACTGTATATGATGCGGATGGGGCGCTGTTGACTTCGACTGGGGATATCGTCGGGCGGTGGAAGGAATACTTCGAGGATCTCCTTAATCCCACTGATATGCCTTCCACAGTGGAAGCAGGGTTTGTGGACGAGGGGGATGACTCGCCTATCACAGGGGCTGAGGTCTCCAAGGTGGTTAAAAATCTCCTTGGTGGCCGGGCCCCAGGGGTGGACGAGATTTGCCCTGAGTACCTCAAGGCCCTGGATGTTGTAGGGCTGTCATGGTTGACACGCCTCTGCAACACTGCGTGGAGGTCGGGGGCAGTGCCTTTGGCATGGCAAACCGGGGTGGTGGTTCCTCTCTTCAAAAAAGGGGACCAGAGGGTGTGCTCCAACTTTAGAAGGATCACACTCCTCAGCCTCCCTGGGAAGGTCTATGCCAAGGTACTGGAGAAGAGAGCCCGGCCGTTGGTCAAACCTCAGATTCAGGAGGAGCAATGTGGTTTTCGTCCTGGCCGTGGCACATCGGACCAGCTCTTTACCCTCTCGAGAATTCTCGAGGGTTGGTGGGAGTTTGCCCAACCAGTTTACATGAGTTTTGTGGACTTGGAGAAGGCATCTGACTGCGTCCCTCAAGGTTTTTTGTGGGGGTGCTTCAGGAATATGGGGTATCGGGCTTGTTGTTACGAGCTATTCGGTCTCTGTACTACCGTTGTGAGAGTTTGGTTCGTATTGCCAACACTCAGTCGGACTCATTTCCAGTGAGAGCTGGACTCCGCCAGGGCTGCCCTTTGTCACCGATCCTGTTCATTATTTTTTATGTATAGGATTTCTAGGCGCAGCCAGGGAATGGAGGGCGTCATGCTTGGTGACCACAGGATCTCATCTCTGTTGTTTGCAGATGATGTTGTCCTGTTGGCTTCATCCAGCAATGACCTACAGCTCTTGCTGGGACGGTTTGCCGCTGAGTGTGAAGCGGCTGGGATAAGAATCAGCACCTCCAAGTCCGAGTCCATGGTCCTCAGCCGGAAAAAGGTGGATTGCCCTCTCTTGAGTTGGGGACAGGCTCCTGCCCCAAGTGGAGGAGTTTAAGTATCTTGGGGTCTTATTCACGAGTGAGGGGAAAATGGAGCGAGAGATTGACAGACGCATCGGAGCAGCATCTGCAGTGATGCGGACATTGTACCGGTCTGTTGTGGTGAAGAGGGAGCTGAGTTCTAAGGCAAAGCTGTCAATTTACCAGTCAATCTACGTTCCTACTCTCAACTATGGTCACGAGCTTTGGGTAATGACCAAAAGAACAAAGCACAAAGAACATCGCGGATACAAGCGGCTGAAAGAGCTTTCTCCGTAGGATTGCTGGACTCACCCTCAGACATAGGGTGAAGAGCTCAGTCATCCGGGAGAGGCTCAGAGTAGAACCGCTGCTCCGCCACACTGAAAGGAGTCAGCTGAGGTGGTATGGGCATCTGATTAGGATGCCTCCTGGACGCCTCCCACTTGAGGTGTTTCGGGCACGTCCCACTGGGAGGAGACACCGGGGCAGACCCAGGACTCGGTAGAGAGACTATGTCTCCCAGCTGGTCTGGGAATGCCTTGGTATCCTCTCTGAAGAGCTGGAGCAGGTGGCGGGGGAGAGGGAAGTCTGGGCTTCTCTGCTTGAACTGCTGCTTCCGTGACCCGGACCTCCGGAAAAGTGGTAGAAGATGGATGGATGGATGGATGGATGGATGGATGGTTGTCCTCCTTGGTCATCTCCCATGAAGTTCACTTTGGCTCAAACAACGACGGATGGTGCGATCTGACACTGATGTACCTTGACCTTGGAGTTCACCATGAATGTGTTTAGAGGTTGTTCTGGGCTCTTTTGTTACCATTTGTATTATCTGTCTTCTCCTGCGGCCACATCCAGGGAGGTTGGCTACAGTCCCGTGGATCTTAAATTTCTGAATAATATGTGCAACTGTAGTCACAGGAACATCAAGCTGCTTGGAGATGGTCTTATAGCCTCTACCTTTAACATGCTTGTCTATAATTTTCTTCCTAATCTCCTGAGACAACTCTCTCCTTTGCTTCCTCTGGTCCATGTTTAGTGTGGTAAACACCATGTCAACAAACAGCACAGTGACTACTTGTCACCCATTAAATAGGCCGACTGACTGATTACAAGTTTGTAGACACCTGTGATGTTAATTAGAGGACACATCTTGGTTGAACATGTCCCTATGGTCACATTATTTTCAATCTTTTCTAGGTGTACCATCATTTTTGTCCAGGCCTGTTTCATGAGTTTGTTTTTTAAAATAATTCTGTTGAACCACAATTCAAAAGCACTGTCTGATTTTCATTGGTTAATTTTCATAGAATTTTTATTTATTTCCACTTTTGTCAGATTCAAGTTATTTCTGTGACCCTCGGATGTCGCCCGGGTTAACAAGGCCAGGACTTCCTGGCAGCGGCGGGCGAAGGACAGAGCTGCATGGAGGAATCTGATCAGACCTAAATGAAACAGTCATTGTCACCCCCGACAGACTGCTATGATGATGATGATGATGATGATGATGATGATGATGATGATGATGATGATGATGATGATGATGATTGTGGGTTTTTCTTTCACATACCTGTCAAGGCATAACTCATGCCTCCCTTATTGGGGGGGCTTTCACACCTGTACTGAGTACTTAAAAACTGTATTTATTGGCAGATGAAAGAAAACTGAAGCAAAAAAAAAAAAACAACAACAATTGCAACATGGACTATTTCAAACATATTTATTCAAATGCACACTTATATGGACACAATCTTGAGCCATAATTTTTTGGTAATGTGAAAATAATAAGCCAAGTAGCACAAAAAAATAAATAAAATAAAAAATAAATAAACTTAAAAAAATGATAAAAATAATAAATAAAAATAAATAAAAAAACAATATTTTTCAAATTTACATTAGCACAAGGTAGATTGCTTAATTTGAAAGTACACAATAAGAATAATTCTGAATATAGTTCTTAATTGTCAGCTAGATATATACACTTGGAATTAAAGAGCTTTTAATTGTCAGCTTTGTTACACTAACGCACTTGGATGAACTTGGTTAGGTGCGCTCAATTTCGCCAGGCATCGAATTACTGTTCAGTTGATTTTAGGTTCTCTTGTGGAGGAACAAAATAAGTGCAGGCGGACACGGCGAACTGAAGTTTAAAAGGGTGCTTTATTCATCCTCCATCACGAGGCTCGCTCAGCGCTGTGTGCTGGAGCGAGCCCTGCGTCTCAAAGTCAGCAACAAACAATGCGAGTGATCAAAAAGAGAGAGAGCAAGAGATATGCAGTCAACTTATATACCCAGCTCAGACAATGCATGCATGGCATATTAGCATCACAGTATACAGCAGGAAAGCATGGACATTTGCATTAGAGTCACACATATCAGCCGCAGGATTACTGGCGCCGGGATTCCTCTCTGTTCCGGAGCTGCAGGACGAAAGAGGGTGCGAGGTGCATCTGCATAATGATCAGTCCATACCTCTCACTGTTCTGATAATTGCTCACGCTGAGCGCTCTGCCAGCCCCGTACGCTGTGGGGATCACACACGAGGTGTTCCTCCACACTCTAAATTTTTTTTCCCGTATATTTTTCTTTTTGGCGTACAGAAATGGCAATACGCCCGTATTTGCTAAAATTGCATTTTCCCCGTATTAAAATACGGCGAAACCGTATCACTTGACAGGTATGCTTTCATTAACAGAGGGGTACCAACAATTTTGTCCACGTCTGTACATCCTACGCAGAAGGAGAAATCTGAAAGAGATAACAGACTGCAAGGTGGTGGCAGGGGAGAATGTAGCAAGACAGCATCGGATGGTAGTCTGTAGGATGACTTTGCAAAGCAAGAAGAAGAAGAGAGTGAAGGCAGAGCCAAAGATTAAGTGGGGGGAAGTTACAGAAGGAAGAAGGTCGCACAGAGTTCAGGAAGGAGTTGATACAGGCTGTGGGTGGTAGGGAAAAATTACCAGATGACTGGGAAAGTACAACAAAAGTATTGAGGGAAACAGGTAGAAGAGCATGTGGTGTATCCAGTGGACAGAGGAAGGAAGACAAGGAGACTTGGTGGTGAGTGAGGAGGTACAGGGAAGTATTCAAAGGAAGAGGTTAGCAAAGAAAAAGTGGGATAGTCAGGGAGATGAAGAAAGTAGATGGGAGTATTTGGAATCTAGGCGCATGGCAAAGAGAGAGGTGCAAAGGAAAAGGCATACAGTGAGTTGTATGAGAGGCTAAACACTAAGAAAGGAGAAAAGGACTTCCAGTTGTGACATGTAGGGAGAGGACGCACAGGTGAAGGCTCCCAGTTTGTTTTTTGCTATCTTCCTTTTTAAAACAATCTTTCTGCAAGAATTTTGACATATTCATCACTGCTTGATTTAGTTAAGCCTATTCCTTATAAAATGAGCAACTCTAAAAACATGAAATCAGCGAACAGCGGACAAACTCTGGCCACACGTGCTGCAGTGAAGCTAGCATCCGTTGCTAACAACTCTCCGACAACTGCAAAAACTTCCACAATCTCCGAGGAGCCAGCTCCAGCTGCAGTGGTGGCTATGGACCAACTGTCAGCTGAATTCGCAAAACAGAGAACCTCACTCAAGGAAGATGTCTCCTTCCTGATTCAAGAAGCCATTAAACCACTACAAGCTTCACTGGACTCACTACAGACAACAATGAACTCTCTTCAGAACTGTCTCATCTCGGTGGAGTCTGTAGCTAGTGACAACTTTGAACGGTTAACAGCAGCGGAGTCCACCATCAAAATGCTCCAGAACCAAAACCAGTCACTTCTGGACCAGACTAACGACCTTGAGAACCGCTCACGGAGAGCTAATCTCTTTATATTAACCACTTGCACTCCGGGCAATTTTCCTAAAAATGCCAAAAAATAACGCGCCCAAACTAAATTGAAAGCTGTTCTTCAACCCTTTGCAGCATCTTCATGGGGTTGGTCTCATTTAAAAGAAAACACTTCGAATTTTTTGGCAAAAAAAACAATCTCTCTACGTGCTCCGGCCACTGAGTTACAGTCATCTAAACATACTGAACTTGAAGAACAAAAATTTGGACACAGTGTTTTTTTGGATACAAATGCTTGCAAATAACACACAGCTGTCCGATTCGACTGGAAAATGCAACAGAAATGTAGAACCCAAGTGTTATCCAGCTGAGATCCAAATTTGGTAACAATACCACAAAAAATGAATATTTTACACAGCTTTGTTCTCAGGTAGTTCCCAGGCGTTTTGGAACTGTGCCAAATTGTGCCAAATGGCACAGTTTGGAAAAACATCTGTAACTTTTGAATGATTCAATGTAGAATCTTCATTTTGGGCTCTAATGAAAGGTCACACTCAGGGCTGTGTCTGTGTGTGTGTGTGGGGGGGGGGGGGGGGGGTTTGTCCCCCCCCCGGCTAAAAAAGACGGGAGTTCGGCCTTCGCCACATGATGGATTACACTCCTTGCATGTTTTCACAGCGCCCCCCCCGTCGCTACTGTGTGTGTGTGTGTGTGGGGTTGTCCCCCCCCCTCGCTACTGTGTGTGCCCCCCCCCCTCGCTGCAGAAGACGGCCATCGCTACATGAAGGAATAGACTCATACACTTCCCCCCGCGGACCGGGGGCGTTCGGACCGTGAACGCCCCCCCCCCACTCCTCTTCTGCAGCGGGGGGGGGGGGGCGTTCACGGTCCGAACACGGCAAATGAACCGTTTATCGCGGCACACGCACTTCGTACTTCGTGCGCAGTACAGTTGTAATTTACCGATCGGTCAAAAGTCATTTTTGGATTACAGTTTTCAGGGAGAAATAATAATTTAGCTTATAACACCTTACCTCTTCACAGCAGCAGAGTAGTGGCGAACTTCTCTTCCCCATTGTAAGACGAACGCGACGCTGCTCGGCTCGTGGATCCCGATCAAAACATAATTCCATTATTGCGGTTTTGGTGAATGATTTACGACCTTTGTCGTCGGTCTATGATGACGGAAGAGAATCCTAAACGTCTATTCTGCTGGAATGAGTGCAGGTCCCACTTGTGGGTGTTCTCCATGCTGCTGGGTCTGTAGTAGATTCGTCCAGCGTCCTTTGTTTTCATCTGTTGCAACAGTAAATCTCTCTTCACCCAGCCTGAACTTCTGTGCTTCAATTGGCTCCTGCGTTCACAGTAGGCGGGTCCTCCTTCCTAGATTTTCATTCATTGGCTCTTCAAGGTTTCAGAAACCCAATTCAAGGCTCTTATTAGTCGAATGAGAGGTCAATCAGATGAACTAATCTGTTCGCGGCTGTCTCTGCAGTTTTTTTTTGAGTGGCGCTTGGACGCCACTACATCACCATCACCACCATCATGCGTCATGCGTCCAAGCGCGCACGAGGGCGCTCTTGTGCGCCCTCATGCGTCCTAGGACGCAGAGACTTGCCCGCCCGCGGAACAACAGAGTGCAAGTGGTTAAATATCCCTGAAGGCAGTGAGGACGGCAAGGACCCCCTAAAGTTCATATCGGAGGTACTGATGCAAGCCATGGGTCCTGATGTTTTTCCTGCTCCGCCTGAACAGGAGAGAGCCCACTGGACCCCGACCTCCAGATCTGTCCAGAGATCATCCCCCCGCACGGTCCTGGTGTGCTTCTCCAGATTCCAACAGAAAGAAGCTGCACTATGCTGGGCCAGAAATCACGAGCTTAAATACCAAAGTGCCACTCTGAGGGTCTATCAGGATGTCAGCACAGCGCTCGCTAAAAAGAGGGCCGCGTTTAACAGCGTTAAACAAGCCCTGTACCAGAGGAACGTCAGATTTCACCTGCTGTACCCGGCCCAGCTGCGCGTCATGTGCGGAGACGACGTGCTCACCTTCGGCTCACCCGATTAAGCTCAGAAGTTCCTAGTTCAGAGGTTCGGCAAGGAGTAGAACTACATCTGTCAAGTTTTGGTGAGTACAGCCTGGAAATGATTAATCATCTGAAACTCAAAGACGTGTACGTTCACCGATTTAATCTACTTTATTAACCAGCGGTCCTCGGACCCAAGGTATGGACACTTATTGATGCTATTGCTGGGTTAGCCAGTACTTTGTTGTATACAAGTACATATCCTTCCACCAAACAGACCACTTTTGTTTTCCTTCAATATTTCTGCTTTGTATATTTTCATATACATATATGTGTGTATGTGTATATGTATATATGCTCATCTGTTTCATAGATGTTATATTATTCTACTATTTTATTTTAGTTTCTACCCTAGTGTTAACAGGCTTTAACACATCACCAGTCACTGGGAGCCTTCATGGGAAGAAGTATCAAGAGAATGTATTACCAGAAGTTTGGGGAAATAGTGTTTAGCCTGCAGCTTGCCTCAGAGAGGGACAAATATAGGCTTAGTTTTAATTTCAGTTCTGTTTTGTCATGTATGTGGGACAGGGTTCGGGAAGGGGACACCACCACAGTTTTGCAACATATGTCTGCTTTTGTTCACTTTAGAGAAGAAACGAACAAAACTATACATCTTATCACAATCGTTGCTTTATTTCATTTCTACTTTTACTTTTTCAATTCACTCTTTTTAGTTAAACATGGAGCATGGTATTACTGCAAAGAGGGCTGCTATATGATTCATTAGTTGGAATGTAGAAGGTTTAAATGGACCTGTTAAAAGAGCCAGAATATTCATTCATCTTAAGTACTTAAAATGTGATGTCGCATTTCTTCAGGAAACCCACCTGTGGGTCAAAGATCAAGTCAGACTTAGAAAAGGCTGGGTGGGTAATGTATTCCATTCTAATCTTAATTCTAAAACATGTGGAACTGCCATATTGATTCATAAAAAAATCCAGTTTAACACAAACACTGTCATCTCAGCTCCACAAGGAAGATTTGTAATGGTCTCTGGGCTCCTCAACCATAAGCCTGTGGTTTTGGTTAATATCTATGCCCCAAATTGGGATGATGATAAATTTATGAGGAAAATAATCTCATGAATTCCAGATCTGAACTCACAACAATTGATCTTTGCTGGAGATTTAAACGGTGTCATAAATCCAACACCAGACTGTTCTAATCCTAAATCTATAAACCTTTCCAAAAAAGCCAAGCTACTGTCAGGTTACATGGACCAGACAGGAAGCATTGATCCTTGGCGTTTTTTATTTCTGCAAAGTAAATCCTTTTCTTTTTTTTTCCTCTGTACATCACTCATATAGTTGAATAGATCATTTCTTTATTGTCCAGACTCTTCTCCCCTTTGTCACAAAAACTGAATACTCAACTATAACTGAAACAGATCACGTCCCTGTACTATTGGATCTTGCATTTCCATTTTACAATTGGAACGCCCCTTTTGGAAATTAGACAGGGATCTTTTGGCTGATGAGGCCTTTTGTGAAATGATATCCCAAAAAATTGATGACTTTATTGAATTCAACAAAAATGATAACATTTCCCCTTCCCTCCTCTGGGAAACACTAAAAGCTGTTATCAGGGGTGAGATTATAGTGTAGCTCTGCTAAGATAAATAAGATGAAAAGAATTAAACAAGAGGAACTCATTAAATCAATATCCATGGTGGATGATTAGTACTCTGTTTCTCCCTCCCCTGAACTCTATAAAAGAAAGTTGGACCTCCAAACACAGTATAATTTATTGTCAACTGAAAAGGCGGGACGTCTCCTGTTAAAATCACGGGGTTATGTCTATGAACATGGTGACAAAGCTGGTTGTTTGTTAGCACATCAACTCAAGTGCTGCTCAGTCTCTCAACAGATCCCTCAAATACGGAAAGATAATGGGGAACTAACTACTGACCCAAAAAAAATTAATGAAACATTCACTTCGTTTTATTCAAATCTACATACGTCAGAGACGACATGTGACAGTACAAACATGGAACATTTCTTCAGTGATCTCCGGGCTCCTTCTATAAATACATTACATAGAACTGAAACTGAGCTTCCATTAAAACATATAGAAATCATTAATGCAATAAAGGCAATGCAGAATGGCAAGGCGCCTGGCCCCGATGGGTACCCTATAGAGTTGTTTAAAAGTTCTCTAATAAAATATCTAATATCTTACTTGATATGTTTAATGACTCTTCGTCCCATGGGTCCCTTCCATTGACACTGACTGAAGCGTCAATTACTCTCTTGCTTAAATCAGGTAAAGATAACACAGAATGTGGCTCATATCGACCCATCTCCCTGCTAAACAGTGACGTGAAGATCTTAGCCAAAGCCCTTGCCTTTGTTGAGTCCAAAATACCTTAAACCCCAGTTCTTTGATCTTATATACCTCACCCAAAGCCTCTGTAATTACAAATGGTAAGCGTTCACAGTATTTCCAGTTGTCATGGAGCACCCGTCAGGGATGTCCTATCAGCCCTTTACTATTCGCCCTGGCCATAGAGCCTTTATCCATTACACTCAAATCATTGCCATCAATAGGTGGAATCTATGGCGGGGGGGGGGGGGCACAGAGTTTCTCTATACGCAGATGATTTATTAATGTACGTATCAGACTCCGTTTTAAGTGCTCCTCATATTATCCAGGCTTTGAATAGATTTGGCACATTTTCTGGATATAAACTGAACTTTAGTAAAAACGAATGTTATCCTCTTCATGATCTGGCTTTTCAAATACAGGACAATGCCCTACTGTTCCAAATGTCCAGAAATGGCTTTAAATACTTGGGCATTAATATTACAAGGAATATGCAAGGGCTTTATCAGGAAAACTTCTGTCTGCTATTTGAGAAAATCAAATTAGACCTGAAGAAATGGAAAATACTTCACCTATTCTTAGCAGGAAAAGTGAATTGCATCAAAATGAATGTACTTCCCAAATTTCTTTATCTGTTTCAGTGTATCCCACTTTATCTCCCTAAATCTTTCTTTAAATCCATTGATAAAGTCCTTACTTCATTTATATGGGATGGCAAGAACCCCAAAGCACAGCTAGAACTGTTACAGCGGCCCAAAATGCAAGGTGGCTCTCTCAAAAATTTGGCCTTCCTCGGTCCAGCTTATTTCGATATTTCCAAGTTCACCATTTCCTTCAGCATCATGATCCCAACTTTCCATATATATCAACAATTTCTGGCTTAGATGATCTGTTTGAAAATCCTTTCAACTCTAAAAGACTCATTTCAAGAATTAATAACTGCATAACTTCTTTTAAAAACACAGCCCTTGAAAAGGTCTGGGCAGACTGGGTGGATGAATTGGGAGGCAACTTGGAGGAGGACATTTGGGACAGCGCTCTACAAAGAGTGAATGACAGTACTTCCTGTGCCAAATTAAGCATAATACAATTCAAGATTTTACATTGCATCCATTTCTCTAAAGCAAGACTGGCTAAAATATATCCTAACACAGATGCTAGCTGTGACAGGTGTCAAAACACTCCTGCTGACTTAACCCATATGTTTTGGTCATGCCCAGCCCTGACAACACACTGGTCTACAATTTTTAAAACATTGTCAGAGGCACTTAATATTGCTCTCCAACCTAGTGCAGCAATGGCTATATTTGGTACCACAAATAGAAGACATTCTACAATGAGGACAAGACATAAAAACATCATTGCTTTTACAACGCTGCTTGCACGGAGAAGAATATTATTACACTGGAAATCTAAAAACCCACTGAACGTGTCTCTGTGGTTTAGTGACCTAATACAATTCATACAGTTAGAGAAAATAAAATATACTCTCAGGGGATCCAGGGACAAATTCTTTTCTGTGTGGGACCCAGTGTTGACATATTTGAGTAAACTTAAAACCATACCCACTTAGCAGCTCTCGTGCATTTGCACTTGTGTTATTTGTCCACGTGAACCATAGTGTATAGCGCACAGCTTCAGCAGTGGTGAACCTATGTATATGCTTTCCTTTTTCTTTTTGTTTTGTTTTGAGTGGTGTCCTGCATGTTCTTGGAGGGGTGGGGGATGGAATTATTGGGGGGAAAAAAATAATGATAATATGTGAGCACTGTTCTGAGGGACTTCTCTGATTGTTACTGTATGCGTATATACACACCCTGTAATACTGATGTGCAATAAAAAAAACTTATAAAAAAACGGAGAAAAGGACTTGCATCCACTGGCTAGACAGAGAGCTCGAGCTGGAAAGGATGTACAGCAGGTTAGGCTGATTAAGGACAGAAATGATAATGTACTAACAAGTGACAAGAACGTGTTGAAAAGGTGGAAGGAATACTCTGAAGAGCTGATGAATAAATAAAATGAGAGAGAGGAGGATGGATGAAGGAAAGATGGTGAACAAGGAAGTTCTGAGGATTAGCAAGGTGGAAGTGAGGGCAGCTTTGAAGAGGATGAAGAATGGAAAGGCGGTTGGTCCAGATGACATACCTGTGGAGGTATGGAGATGTTTAGGAGAGATGGCAGTGGACTTTTTAACCAGATTGTTTAACACAATCTTGGAGAGTGAGAGGATGCCTGAGGAGTGGAGTAGAAGTGTTTTGGTACCAATTTTCAAGAACAAAGGTGATGCTCAGAGCTGTAGTAACTACAGATGCTAAAGTTGATCAACTACACTATGAAGATATGGGAAAGAGTTGTTGAAGCCAGGTTAAGAGGAGAGGTGACGATCAGTGAGCAGCAGTACAGTTTCATGCCAAGAAAGTGTACTACAGATGCAACATTTGCTTTAATGGATGAAAAAAATAGATATAGTTTTAGCTGACGAAATTAATACTAGACGGAGGTTTATTTTAGTTTGTTTGTTTTAAATAATTGCATTTACTTTACCTTTTACTGGAGAAGCTTCACCAGTCAAAGGGCCATGACCAGATTATCACCCAGAGTTGAAAGAAGTGGAAAAAGTTCTAAGTCCTCCTGCTGAACAACGCACACTGCACCACTTTAACAAACTCCCAGCAAATTCTGAACGGGCAAAAAAAAAAAAAATCTCGAAAACTTGTAACAGCACTTTATTTTGTTTTATAACTTTAATTTGTTTTTGAAGTCTCCCAAGAATTCAGATACTTAAGTTTATATTTGTGCAGGTTTAATATTAATGTTACTTATCTTATACATCAATTGCATTCACTTCTTATTGAATTTGTTCATTGCACTAAACACTTCTAAGACTCATTGTAAAAACTGGCTTTTAAACAACCAAAACTGTACCCATAACTAGTAGTTGCTCTGCGGCATGCACATACTGTATATACGTATATGTGCCCATATGCCACACAAATGTGCCCCGCCTCTTGTTTGTTGCTGTTGTTTGTTGTTGATGTGAGGTGCTTGGTGAATGTGTGTGTGTACACATACACAGCACTTCACTCGTGTGACATTTGAATATTTTGTTTTGTAGCACCTTAACTCTTACACTTTAGCATATCCACTTTGTACAGTTTAATTGCAGATGTTCTTCTCCTGTATGATTGCGTGTTTTTGTGACCCGCCGGGTGACTACAGATGCAAATTAGCAGTATTGCTAAATCTGGCATACTTACATTTGTATTAATGTTTGTTAGTATGTATTATCCCTTTCAAATAAACATTAAACTTAAACTGTATAGGTAACTGTACACTGACTGCATACAGTCAGGCATCACAACTATTTAAATGGATGATCAAAGTACTTCTGATAGAATTTACTTTTGTTTTTAAATGAATAGCCTCTATTTCTAGAATGCTGGAGGGCGACCAAACCTACACACTGTGTAAAAGCTGTTGGGAATTGTGATATGCCGAAATGGAAAATTTTCAAAATTTATTTCACTTGTGTACAATTTCATTTTTGAAACTCACAAGTTTTCAAGAAATAAAAAAGCAGTTACTAACCTAAGCCTACTTTTTTCATTTAACAGTATTTTTTTGATAATCAGTTGATGTAATTTTTAAAAAAATATAACCCCCAAAACATCAACACACTGTACTCTGCTTTCAAGCTTACCTCAGCATTTTTTGCAGTGCAGTGGCTTTTTTCCTGAGATTAGTGGGGTTTTGTACTGAACTGAGAGCCAAAGGTGAATCGAAAATTGTTGTGAATTGAAAAAAATCGATATGGAATCGTGACACCCCCCCCCCCCCCGTCCCAAATAATCAGAATCGTATCAAATCGTGTGACTTCTAAAGATTCACAGCCTTAATGGTTACCATGGCATTTTGTCTGTACATGTTCTTTCTGCACCTGTGTGGGTTTCCTGTGAGTTTCGTGCTCTAAGTCATACAGACTGAATTGATGCAGCCTCAATTGGTCATAACTGGGGATGTGACATTAGCCACGGTCACATGTGCAAAATTTCTTCAATGTGATTACAATTCAGATCAGAACTTCAGAATCAGAATCAGAATGAACTTTATTGCCAAGCATGTTTTACACATACGAGGAATTTGACTTGACATTAGGTGCGCTCATGTTAAGCGCACACTAATGATGCGGCAGCCGACAGGCGCCTAATGCAGTGGGGGTAAAGAGGGAGAGGGGAAGGGGATGACACATTGGGCAGAGAGAAAAAAAAACAGTTATCAGAATATCGCTCGAATGAGCAAGATTATGATCACATAGGAAAAAAAACCCTCAATGCACACTTAGCAGACAAGTTACAAATCCACACATTAACAAAGCAGAGAGAGACCAGTGTATGTACAGTATATCAGTCATATGATATCAGTGTGAGTGCAGTGTGAATGTATCAGTTACTGGTGCACAACAAAAATCGTCTCCTAGGCAACGGCTGTCCATGTATTCTAAACATAGATCAGAATCAGAATCAGATTTATTGCCATTGTTCATGTAGTACACAAACTAGGAATTTGTCTCGGTGCAATGTTGCAACATTAAACATGATAAAATAAAAGAAATAAACTATACATGCAATAAAGTGTAGAATAAGAGTGAGTAATACTAGTCAGCAGTTTAAATATATTAGCGAGCAACTTCCGGGAATATGGCGGAGAGACATAACGCTTAAACAGAGAGCTCTCCCTAGCCGGATTAAAAATCATCAGTAAATGGCCAACTCGACATAAGCGGATCAATAAACTAAGGGATGAAAACACAAAGGAGCCGGGCACAAGGACAAAAGCAGGGTAAAATTAAAGAATTCCTCTTCAACAACGCAGGAGAAATCGCTGAACACGAGGCCCAAAAAAAACGAGGTGACTGCAGCAGAGAAAATGGAGGACGCCAGGCTCGATAACATGAACACTGGCTTCGCCAGTTTGGGTAAAGAGTTGAAAGACTTCAAGCGGCAGCTACAACAGGATTTAGCGGCTCTTAAGGAGGAGCTGAAAAAAGAGATTAAGGAAGAAATTATGGGCCTCCGAAGAGAAATGGAGCGCAAGCTAGCAGAAAACATGGAGGAGCTGCGCTCTCAGCGGGCGTGTATGACAGAAGCACAGGCCCGAATATCGGAGCTGGAAGATTGGAAGAGCGAGGCAAGCGAACAGCTACAGACTCTGACGGCACAAACGCAGAGGATGCAGGAGAAAATAACTGACCTGGAGAGCAGGTCCAGACGGAGCAATATACGCATCTTCGGGATCCCGGAGGGCATTGAAGGCAACTCGATGACGAAATTCATGGATCAGTTCTTAAAAAAAGAGCTGGAGCTGCCCGGTGAAGCGGACCTGCAGATCCAACGAGCGCACAGAGCCTCGGCACAGAACCCGAATCCACACTCTACACCCAGGTCAGTTGTGGTAAACTTTCTGAAATATGATGTAAAGGAAAGAATCCTGACACAAGCGTGGAAAAAAAAGATACGAATCGGTGACAAGCAGATATTCTTTGATCATGACTACCCGACAGAAATTGTGCAGCAGCGAAAGAAATATGCCAACATTAAAAAAAACGCTGAAAGAGAAAAAAATTAGATTCCAAACGCCGCTAACGAAGATGAGGATTCATTGGGAGGACGGCGTGAACATACAACACAGCCAGAGAGGCAGCGCGGGACATGATGGAGCGGGGCTTTGTGGTGAGCGTGCCGGAGGAAGCGGCTGGAGCACCGGCGGCACTGAACGCATCACGACAGCCGGAGTGGAGGCGAGTGAACGGCAGAAGACAGGAGGAGACGTGGAGCAGCGGGCCCAGGAAAAACTGCAAGGCTTTGAAAGCCTAGATTGTAACAAAGATTAAGAAAGGCACAGAAGAAATGAAGGCCAAGAAGACAAGGTAAAAGAGAAACAGACGGCTAGGAGAGGTTTAAGTGATATTTGTTGGACATTTCTAGACTAATGACTATTACTTGGATAGTAACTTGAGGTCTAGGGAGGGCCCTTCACTCTGTGAGGACATTCCCTCCACCCACCAACAGGGACCAGTGGGCAGAAGAAAGGCCCAAAGTACGGAGGTCGAGATTTTTTAATGTGTTTTTATATAAATATGTGTTATTTTTGTTGTTAAAGGGGCTAGGAGCACAAGTTAAAAAAATGGAAAAACATGAATATGGGTAAAAATCTTAAGATAATGACACTAAACGTGAATGGTCTGAACTCACCTGTTAAAAGGGAAAGAATAATAAGAAAATTCAAGAAGGAAAAAGCCGAAATTATATTTATGCAAGAGACACATTTGAGCAAGACAGAACATGAGAAACTAAAGAGATTTGGCTATAAGAACTCCTACTACAGTTCATTTAAGGGAGGAACTAAAAGGGGGGTTATGATACTAATTTCAAATAAAATACAATTTGAATATGAACAAGAAATCCAGGATAAAGAAGGCAGGTATGTAATAATAAAGGGGAAGAATAGATGGTATGCAGATCACATTAGTGAACATCTATGCCCCACCAGAAAGTGACAAGGGTTTTTTTCAACATCCTGTTTGATCTCATAGCAACACACAGTGAAGGAGTCCTAATTTGTGGAGGAGACTTAAATGCTGTCATGGATCATGAAGTTGATACAACAAGTGTTAAGAAGACAAAAAAACATGTAACAAAGTTCATAAGAACCTCACTGGCAGAAATGGGTATGGTAGACATATGGAGGGACCTACACCCACTCGAAAAAGACTATACACATTATTCAGCAGTCCATAAAGTACACTCTAGAATAGATTACTTCCTTATGAATGAAGATGACAGACACAGGGTGAGAAATTGTCGGATTGGAGGGGCAGAAATATCAGATCATAATCCTATATACATGGAAATATATTTAAACAATAGAAAACGACAAACAACATGGAAACTTAATGTAGGACTATTAAATGATGAGAAAATGAAAGAGAGAAAAGTAAACATAAACGAGTATATCCAAGAGAATGACAATGAAGAAGTGGACCCAACAATACTATGGGATGCACTAAAAGCCGTGTTAAGAGGTAAATTAATTGCTGAAACAGGAAAAGCAAATAAGTCTAAACTGGAAGCATATGAACAAAGATGTGAGAGACTGAGGGAATTAGAACGTAAACATCAAAGCACAAATGACCCAAAAATATATCAAGAAATTAAAGAAGAAAAAATAAAGATAAAAGAAACACAAATAGATGAAATTGAAAGGAAAAATAGATATCTAAAGCAAAAATATTATATTATTATGAAACGGGACCAAAAGCCACAAAACTGCTGGCAAAACGGTTAAGAAAACAACAAACAATGAATAATGTATATAAGATTAAAGACCCCATCACAAATAAAACCACAGTTAACCCAGAAAACATCGAAGAAATATTCCATAATTTCTATCAAGAACTATACTCGCAACCTGAAGAAACAAATACTAAAGATATTAAAAAATTTCTATGCACATTGGACTTGCCATCAATAGGAAATCAACAAAATGAAAAGCTAACAGCAGAAATAACAACACAAGAGATGTGATTAAGTCACTTAAAAACGGTAAATCACCAGGTAGTGATGGATACCCGTCTGAGTTTTATAAACTGTTTATAGAAGAACTCACGCCACAGCTCCTAAAGTCATTTAATTGGACGCTGAACAACAACAAAATACCTCCATCATGGAACGAAGCCATTATTTCAGTTATTTTAAAGCCAGGGAAAGATAGAGAACAATGCGGAAACTATAGACCAATCTCTTTATTAAATGTGGATTATAAAATATATACAACAATTATATGTAAACGAATAAAGACATTCTTGACGGAATTGATAGAAGATGATCAAACTGGTTTCATAGAGGGACGCCAAACACATGACAATATCAGGAGAACAATACATATAATTAATCAAATACATAAAGAAAAGAAAAGCGCAGTAATAATGAGTTTAGACGCAGAAAAAGCATTTGACAGGGTTAACTGGAAATTCCTATATAGTGTGCTGGAACGCTTTGGATTTAACGAAAAATCAGTACAATGCATAAGGACGCTGTATCAAGAACCTGTGGCAAGAATCAAGATAAACGGTAGCTTAACAGACAAAGTAAATATACAAAGATCAACTAGGCAGGGATGCTGCTTATCGCCCACCTTGTTTGCTCTGTTCATAGAGCCACTGGCTCAAGCAATACGACAAAATAAGAAATTAAAAGGTGTAACAATAAAGGGAGCGGAACACAAGATTGGGCTATTTGCAGACGATATTATAGTTTACCTTGAACAACCAGATGAATCAATAATGGAAATGATGAACTTAATAGAAAATTTTGAAAAATTATCAGGATACAAGATAAACATAACAAAAACACAAATACTGACATTCCACTATAACCCTCTAAACCAGATAACTGATAAGATCAAACTAA
This sequence comes from Pholidichthys leucotaenia, assembly GCA_020510985.1. Classification (NCBI taxonomy): domain Eukaryota; kingdom Metazoa; phylum Chordata; class Actinopteri; order Cichliformes; family Pholidichthyidae; genus Pholidichthys; species Pholidichthys leucotaenia. The sequence continues at coordinate 343,453,456 of CM035837.1, read as the reverse complement.
ACTGGAAACAAATAGAAATAAAATACCTTGGAGTGAACATACCTAAAGATCTAAGCAAAATCTATAAAGCAAACTATGATAGGTTGGAACAAGAAATAAAAAAAGATATTGATAGATGGTCAATCTTAAATATGGATCTGAATTCAAAAATTGAGACAGTCAAAATCAGCATACAACCTAGATTACTTTACCTCTTCCAGGCTCTACCAACAGAGATTCCAGATGCCCAGTTCTCAAAGTGGGACAGGATGATATCGAGATTTGTTTGGGGAGGTAAAAAGCCAAGAGTGAAATATAAAACTCTCCAGTTACCAAAAGAGAAAGGAGGCATGGGCCTACCGAGTCTAAAGGAATATTACTACTCAGCACAAATAAGATATATCATATGTTGGTGCGACGAAGGATATGAGGCAAAATGGAAAGAAATGGAAAAGGAAATTGAGGGACTCCCAGTACAAAGCATAATAGGAGATAAAGATGTATATAAGCAAATCAAACAAATAGACCCAATCACTAAATTTACTTTGGAACTGTGGTATAAAATAGTACAAAAGTATAATATAAAGGAAGACATAAAACTACTGAAATGGGTTGCATTTGACAGTCAGTTTGAACCGGCAAAACAAGATAGGGGATACAAAAATCTGGTGAACAAGGGAATCACAGCATGGGGCAATATCGGAAAAAAAGATCTCGGGAGCTTTGTAAACATCAGGAGAAAATTTAAACTAGAAAGATCGGAATTCTTCAGATATCTGCAGATGAGAGACTATTATATGAAGAAGATTAGGCATAACCTCCAAACAGATGTGAGCGAGATTATACAATTCATTTTAAGCTCATATACAGGAAATAAAATAAGAATTATTTCAAAGCTATATCAGAAACTTATGGCAAACAATCATTCAAGTAACTATATAAAGGAGAAATGGGAGAAAGAGCTAAATTTAAACATAACAGAAGAAAGCTAGCAGGAAATATGGAAAACACAACACACATCAACAAATTCAAGGACATGGAGGGAATTTGGATGGAAAAACCTGATTTGCTTTTTCATTACACCACAGATTCAAGGAAAATATACAAATACCCAATCTTTATGCTGGAGGGGATGTGGGGCTCAAAATGCAGACCACTCACATATGTTTTGGAAATGCTGCAAAATCTCATCATTCTGGAAATCTATACATGTGACAATACAGAGGATATTAGGATATAATATACCAATGAACTGTAACCTGATGTACTTATGTGATCTTAAAAGAGACAATGTAATACAGACTGAGGACAAATATCTAGTTAAAATCTTGTTGATTGCATGTAAAAAAACAATCACAAAAAAATGGCGATCAGAAGTTCTTCCTGACCAAGAGCAATGGACTGACACTGTTGAGGACAAACGTATGATGGAAAAACTAACATATCGACAAAGAATGCAAGAAGGACTATGGGGAAAAAAATGGCGGAAATGGACACACTACAAAGTGCAACAACGAGACAGAAATTGAAAGAATAACCAAAGACGCTGAAAAAACCAGAAGAATTAAGAGATGGAAACTAAAAACTTGATGCTCCAACATTTGTCCCCCCCCCCTTTTTTTTTTTCTTTCTTACTCTAGCCCCTTTGTTTTTAAATGTAGACTGTGATCTGAATGCAATATATATGATGAAAAATGAATAAAAATCTAAGTTACAAAAAAATATATTAGCGAGTAGCAGATAATGTGGAGAACCATATAGTGCAGTCAGTAATGCAGGAAGAAAACAGTGATGATTGACATGAGTCTGGTTGAGCTGCTGTACATAGTGCACGAGAGTCAATAAGTCACTTAGTGTTCAGCAGTCTGATGGCAGAGGGGAAGAAGCTGTTCATGTGACGGGAGGTTTTAGTCTGGATGGACCGAAGTCTTCTACCTGAGGGGAGAGGGGCAAACAGTACGTGACCAGGGTGTGAGGGATCGGCTATGATCCGGCCAGCACACCTCCGGGTCCTGGAGATGTACAGATCCTGGAGAGATGGGAGCTTGCAGCCGATCACCTTCTCAGCAGTGCGCACGACGCGCTGCAGCCTTAGTCTGTCCCTGGCAGTGGCTCCTGCGTACCACACGGTTATGGAGGTGGTGAGGATGGACTCGATGATGGCTGTGTAGAACTGCACTAACATCTTGGTGGGTAGCTTGAGCTTCCTCAGCTGCCGCAGGAAGAACATCCTCTGCTGGGCCTTTTTGATGAGGGAGCTGATGGTCGGCTCCCACTTGAGGTCCCTGGTGATGGTGGTGCCTAGGAAGCGGAAGGAATCAGCAGTGGTGATGGGAGAGCCTGTGAGGGTGAGAGAGGGCAGAGGGGTTGTGACTTTCCTGAAGTCCACAATCATCTCCACTGTCTTCAGAGCGTTCAGCTGCAGGTTGTTGTTGTTGCACCAGGACGCCAGCTGGGCCACCTCTCTCCTGTAGGCGGACTCGTCGCCGTTGGAGATGAGCCCGATGAGGGTGGTGTCGTCCGCAAACTTGATCAACTTGACAGACTGGTGGCTGGAGGTGCAGGAGTTGGTATAAAGGGAGAAGAGTAGGGGGGAAAGTACACAGCCCTGGGGTGATCCGGTGCTGATGCTAGCAGAGTCTGAGACAGTCTTTCCCAGCCGCACATGCTGCCTCCGGTCCGTCAGGAAGTCGGTGATCCACCTGCAGAGGGAGTCAGGCACGTTGAGCAGGGACAGCTTGTCCCGGAGCAGAGCGGGGCGGATGGTGTTGAATGCGGAGCTGAAGTCCACAAACAGGATCCTGGCGTAGGTTCCCGGGGAGTCCAGGTGCTGCAGGATGGAGTGGAGGGCCAGGTTGACTGCGTCGTCTACAGACCTGTTGGCTCGGTAGGAAAACTGCAGCGGGTCCAGGAGGGGGGTGGTGATGGACTTGAGGTGGGGCAGGACCAGGCGCTCAAAGGACTTCATGACTACAGAGGTGAGCGCTACAGGTCTGTAGTCGTTAAGTCCAGTGATCCGTGGCTTCTTGGGGACAGGGATGATGGTGGAGGATTTGAGGCAGGATGGCACGTGGCATAGCTTAAGGGAGGTGTTAAAAATGTCTGTGAAGACAGGAGCCAGCTCTTTCGCACAGTGTCTCAGGGTGGAGGGAGACATGCCGTCCGGACCGGGGACCTTGCGCGGGTTCAGTCTGGAGAACTGTTTGAGCACGTCCTGCTCACTGATGACAAGGGCAGGGGGGGAGGAGGGGGGGGCGCCTTTGATGAAGTAGGGATCGTGGAGGCTGTGGAGCTGGAGGGAGGGGGGGAGTTGGACACAGATGACGAGGTGTCAAAACGGGCATAGTGTTGGGACAGTCTTTGACAAAGGGCTTTGTCATCCTGACCTTTAGGAGCCTGAGGCCGATAATTGGTGATTTGCCTCAGTCCTCTCCACACAGAAGCCGAGTCATTAGTAGTGAACTGCTGCTGGAGTCTCTCAGAATACATACATAGATAAACATGTCCACAGAGTTCATCTCTCTTCATGCCAGATGGTAAAATTCCATGTTAGTCACATGAAACGCTGTCCCTGAAGAGTTCAGATTGTTGTACAACAGCAGTTGTTTGGGTTAAGAGGAGCCAAAACTCCCTTCTGCTTTATCTCTTCTCCTGGAGGAATGAGACTCCCAAGGATGCCGAATCAAGGTCTAATGAGCACAGATCACTTAGAGCATAAAAATTTCCTCTCTCATGTGATTCTGTGCATCACACATTCACAGGCTGAATGAACTTTACTGTTTACATGGATCCTGAAAAAGTTGATCCGATTAGGCCGTGTGTTTCCATGTGTCACACGTGTGAACGGACTAAATCATTTTGACATGCGCGCAATTATCCGACAATCCGGAAATAGTAGCAGAAGAAGCAACTTCCGATGTAAACAAACCTCGCTTCGTGCCTCTCTTTTTGAAATGGACCTGTATTGCGTTATTCAGATTGTACTTTTGCGTCTGCTGGTCTCTGTAATGAAGCCACAAGCCCAGCAGTACATACTGTACTTCTGCATATGACGATCAGAGGGAGACAGCAGGACAATACAGACCAGATTTGTTTTACTCCCTCCATGTCTTCTACTAGCTGTTGTAAAGGCGGAAATACGTCACGTCGACGTGTAGCTGACTTACAGACATGTGCAGTAAACATATTTTCTACCCAAACTTCAGAATAAATGTTTGTATGCGCACCAATCGGATTAACAATTGGCATAACCCACCCGTCTCAATCGGAGGGAAATTTTGATCCGAATGAGTGTGATCAGGTCAGAATATTCAGATTGGCATGTTTACATGAAGCATTTTTATTCCGATCAGGCTTTTAATCCGGTTACTTGAGTGCATGTAAACATGGCTATTGTTTGTATTTCTGACTAGATTGTTCATGAAAGCTGTGATCAACTTCAAGAACATGTGATATTTGTTAGATACCTCTGTCTTGACAAGATTGGGTTGCAGAATCTCCACAGTTGTACAATTTAAAATGAGCTCTGACATTTCTACCATCTAGATTTTAGTTCCTTATGAGAGGGGAAAACTAGTCATATTAGTAAGTCTCAGTCCTGCATCGTTGTGAAACGAAAAATCAAGTCTGAATCAAATTATGGAAAAAAAAAAAAAAAAAACAGAATTGTATCGAATTGTGTGACTTCTAAAGATTCACAGCCTGAATAAGGCATAGGGAATGTAAACCTTGACCTTTTGACTCCAAACCCATAGTCAGAGGTCAGGATTCCAAGGTGAACCTGTAGACCAGGTTTGGTGGCTCTAGCTTTACTCGTTTTATAGTAATAGTAAATGTAGAATTTACCATAGTGCAACTGTAATGTTAACATTTAACCTTTGACCCCTTGACCCCAAACCCATAGTTAGGCAAGGGTGTAAGTTGTCCAAGATGTGTATTAGATACAACTACTGTATCGATTTGAAAAGCCTACATCATTTCTTTTAAGTAGTTACTGTGTTTAGAAGATTTAGGGAAAAATTTAACCTGACCTTTGACCACAAGGTCATCCGATGAGAATGAAATTGCAATTTGCGTATCATCAGAGTATATCAAGCCATGGTACCAAGTTTCAAAACAATCAGAACAAAGCTGTAGGAGGAGTTGATTTCACAAGATAGTTATTGTCTATGACGTGAGGTGAAACAGGAGGTCATAGGTCAGGGGTTACAATTCCCGCAAAAATCATCCAATCAGAACCAAATTGCAATATACACATCCTCAGTGTATATCAAACCATGGTACTAAGTTTCAAAACAATCGGACCAAAACTGTAGGAGGACTTGATTTCACAAAAGTGGGACGGGCGGACAGATGGACAAACTGACCCAGAACATAATCCCCCATTGGTCGAGGCCCAAAGGGCTCTTCGACCCCTTTGGGCAAAGACTGGTGAAGAATTAAATAAAAAAAATTGCCACCACACCAAAGTCTATAAGCCAGAGAAAACACTGCCACCACCTTGCTTTCCCTGCTGTACAATATCACACAACAGCAGAGTCAATAAGTACACAGAAGTGTTCACTGTGGCTATTTTTTTACTTTAAAGACGAAGACATCACATTGTTTCTGGTGAATGAAAAAACCTCACATCTTCAAAATGGACATTTTTCACGATATGAGAAAAACTTCATTTTCTGAATGGTTCAGTGGTTACCAAATTTATTCATATGACTTTACCGATGTTTATAACTGGGTTGATATTAGTTTTAAAAAAACACTGAAAGACATAATGGGTGACCAATAAAATGGGCGTGTCAGGGGTATTTTGTGACAGAAGGACAGCAGCCAGAGTGAAATGGAAGTTTTACAAGATGGTAATGAGACCTGCTATGATGTATGGTTTAGAGATGGTGGCACTGACAAAAAGACAGGAGGCAGAGCTGGAGGTGGCAGAGTTGAAGATGCTGAGATTCTCACTGGGAGTGACTTGGAGGAACAGGATTAGAAATGAGTATATCAGAGGGACAACTCAGGTCGAGCAGTTTGGAGACAAAGTAAGAGAGGTAAGACTGAGATGGGTTGGGCATGTGCAGAGGAGGGATAGTAGATATACTGGAGAAATGATGTTGAAGATGGAGCTGCCAGGCAGGATGAAAAGAGTAAGACCACAGAGAAGATTATAAGATAAGATAAGCCTTTATTAGTCCCACAATGGGGAAATTCCAGGATTGCAATAGCACAGGGATAGCAACACTCAGAGCAATAATTTTAGAAGATACGAAAAATATAAATAAGAGCAGTAGCACTACATATGTAGTGCTACATATGTACACATAAATATATAAATATATATACAAAGTGCGGAGCATTGTAGCAAGATGGAATAAACAGCATAACTGTCTACTTAGTTATCCTACATAGTATGAATATGTACCCATACACATTGTCACCCTCCGTAGTGACTGATATTGTCCTAGTTGTATACTGGAGGGGACCATTGTGTAAGTCTGTTGCGTCTTTTGCATTCAATACTACTAGGTCGTCACGTTTTTTTGCTATCTCTGCGAGCAGCCCTGCTTAGGTTATACAGTCTGACAGCCATAGGTAGGAAGGACCTGCGAAACCTCTCGGTTGCGCACCTAGGATGATGTAGTCTGCTGCTAAATGAGCTCCTCAGTGCGTTTAATATGTCCTGCATAGGGTGGGACTCGGACTCCAGCAGAGATGACAGTTTAGCCACCATCCTTCTCTCTCCTATCTCCTCCACTGGATTCATGGATGAGGTAGAGGAGGACATGGAGAGGGTTGGTGTGAGAGAAGAGGATGTAAAGGATAGGGTGGCATCGAGGCAATGATCCTCTGTGGTGACCCCTAAAGGGAGCAGCCAAAAGACGAAGTAGACAAAAAACTAAATGACGAAATGCAGGGATACTGTGAGGTTTTCAGCAGCAACTACATATTAGCTAATGTATTTTTCAATCTACATACCCACAATGAAACTCCAATACCAATGATGTTGACCCATTGCAGTTTACTGATGACAGCAAAAATCAGCTTTTTATTTCTTAAATTTATATGATCACATGTCCCAACAGTGGTGTCCAAGAAAATCTAAAATTAAGGACACTTACACCGATTAAATTACCACAGGGTAGCACATGGCATCAGCAGAACATAGTACTTTTACTACATTTACTTTTTATTTTATTTATGATTTTTTTTTTTTTACTGTGGTTCTTGTGTTAGCGCCCTTTGTGTTAGTGCCCTACTTTTATGTTCTCTTGCTGTACAGCACTTTGTGTAGCGAGTGTTGCTTTTAAAGTGCTTTATAAATAAGGTTGATTGATAGATAGTGTAATGGGATCAGACAGCTAAAATGTAACTGGAAAAACTTCCAATAATCTGTTCATAGTGGATTCACATGCTGACAGACTTCTTCTTTAGCCACCAATCTACAATTGTGAAAGCAAGAGAAAAAACTTTTAGCCAAAAGAGATCAAACTGGATACTGTACTTAGTTGTGAATCACCAGCAAGTTCTTGGCTTTAGAGAGAGGCGAGTAACAGCCACAAACAAAACTACTGGTTGAGATACAAGCCTTGTAAAGTTATTATCTGAAGTTTCTTCACCAACATCTGAAGCTTTATATAAGGAAGGCTACAAGTTTACTGAACAATCGGATACAGATTTAAATCAACTAAAACTAAGAGAGGGCTGAAAAATGGAGAGAAACTACATGTTGTCAATTGAAAGAAAAACAATCAGGACATGACGGCATACTGCCACTGCTGCCACTGCATTTTATGACAGTTTGTGGCCAATTAGTGTTTTCCTCTCAGTTTTCTGACTGTGTGTGACAGACCACTTACAGACGGAAAAGGGAGTAGACGTGAGGCGCCCTCAGAGTTGTTTATAAAGTTGCATGATGTCTTTTCCTTACATGTCCCTGCTTGGTGTCAGCTATGCTGTCTGTCAAGGTGGCTGGCTGGCCCGGTGCCTGTTTACACTTGGCTTTAGCTGAGAGAAAGGGAGGGCACTTGTTAAGAGCTTTTTTTTTTTTTAAACCAGAGCGATTTAAATTTCATCCACTGTTAGAAAATATCAGCATTCAGGAGTGACAGACCGTCCTGTTTTTTAATGAAAAATCTTGATCTGTTTATCAGAACACACTTCACTGCAAATGACTTGGGAATAATTTTGGGGGATTACACCAGAGTAAATTTGGATTACATCACCTATTACATGCTGCTAAAACAACTTCACTGTACTATTAATATACATGACACCCTTCTTCACTACTGAGGAAGAAGCCAGAATGAGACTCACTAATATGACTAGTTTTCCCTTCTCATAAGGAACTAAAATCTAGATGGTAGAAATGTCAGAGCTCATTCTAAATTGTACAACTGTGGAGCTCCTGCAGCACGATCGGCAACCCAATCTTGTCAAGACAGCGGTATCTAACAAATATCACAAGTTCTTGAAGTTGATTACAGCGTTCATGAACAATCTGGTCAGAAATACAAACAATGTCACATCCCATGTCATTAAAAAAATAAATAAATCCCAAAGGCTTTCTCCCATTCAGTTTAACAGTATTTAATTGCAAATCAGTTGATGTAATTTTTAAAAAAATATAACCCCCCCCAAAAAAACATCAACACACTGTACTCCGCTTTCAAGCGTACCTCAGTGGTTTTTGCAGTGCAGTTGACTTTTTTCTCTGAGATTAGTGGGGTTTTGTAGTGAACCGAAAGCCAAATGCAAATTGGAAAGCGTTAATCGAAAAATCGATATGGAATCGTGACCCCACCCCCACCCCAAATAATCAGAATCGTATCGAATCGTGTGACTTCTAAAGATTCACAACCTTAATGGTTACCATGGCATTTTGTCTGTACATGTTCTTCCTGCACCTGTGTTGGTTTCCTGTGAGTTTTGTGCTCTAAGTCACACAGACTGAATTGATGCAGCCTCAACTGGCTGCACGGTGGCGCAGTGGTTTAGCACTGTGGCAGCACAGTTTTACCCTCGGCCGGGGGATCGCGGGGATCATGAGATCGTGGGTTCGATCCCAGCCCCCAACCAACAGTGAGCTGTGTGGAGTTTGCATGTTCTCCCCGTGTTGCGCGGGTTTACTCCGGGATTTCTCCGGTTTCCTCCCGCTTACCAAAAACATGTAGGTTTAGGGCGCTCGCGCACGCAGCGACCAGCAGCCGGTGCCTTGTCACCAGACTGCAAACCAAGTCTACCTACGGGTACAAATAAGTAACAAAAAAAACAAAAAAAAAACAACTGGTCATAGCTGGGGATTTTTTTTTTTTTTTTTTAATTTTGTGTACTTTATTGATCCCCAGAGCGGAAATTCAGGGCATCCACCTGGATGGATGAAGCAGCCACGGCATGGCGCTATCCCTTCACCATTCACATACACATTCACACCTGGGGCCACTTTAGAGTCTCCAATTAACCTAACCTGCATGTTTTTGGCCTGTGGGAGGAAACTGGAGAAATCCCGGAGTAAACCCACGCAGACACGGGGAGAACATGCAAACTCCACACAGATCACTGTTGGTCAGGAGCTGGGATCAAACCAGGGATCCCATGGCCAAGGGTGAATTGCTGTGCTGCCACAGTGCTAACCACTGTGCTGCTGCACCGCCCTTTTTAAATGAAAAAAGTAGGCTTAGGTTAGTAACTGCTTTTTTATTTCTTGAAAACTTGTGTGAGTTTCAAAAATGAAATCGTACACAAGTGAAATAAATTTTGAAAATTTTCCTTTTCAGCATATCACAATTCCCAACAGCTTTTACACAGTGTGTAGGTTTGGTCACCCTCCAGCATTCTAGTAATATACTGTATATATACACTCACCGGCCATACATATACGTATATATATATGAAAATCCCAGTAGATCAGCAGTTTCTGAAATACTCAGACCAGCCCTTCTGGCACCAACAACCATGCCACGTTCAAAGTCACTCAAATCACCTTTCTTCCCCATACTGATGCTCGGTTTGAACTGCAGGAGATTATCTTGACCATGTCTACATGCCTAAATGCACTGAGTTGCCGCCATGTGATTGGCTGATTAGAAATTAAGTGTTAACGAGCAGTTGGACAGGTGTACCTAATAAAGTGGCCGGTAAGTGTAGGCTATTCATTTAAAAACAAAAGTAAATTCTATCAGAAATACTTTGAACATCCATTTAAATAGTAGTGCTACCTGACTGTGTGCAGTCAGTGTACAGTTACCTATACAGTAATTTAATGCAATGAACAAATTCAATAAAAACTGAATACAATTAATACATAAGATAAGTACCATTAATTTTAAACCTGCACAAATATAAACTTCAGAATCTAAATTCTTTGGAGACTTAAACAAATTAAAGTTATAAAACAAAATAAAGTGCTGTTACAAGTTTTTGTGACTTTTTTTTTTGCCTGTTCAGAATTTGCTGGGAGTTTGTTAAAGTGGTGCAGTGTGTGTTGTTCAGCAGGAAGACTTAGAACTTTTTCCACTTCTTTCAACTCTGGGTGATAATCTGGACATGGTCTATTGTCTAGCGAAGCTTCTCCAGTAAAAGGTAAAGTAAATGCAATAATTTAAAACAAACAAACAAAAATAAACTTCCACCGAGTGTTAATTTCGTCAACTAAAACTATATCTATTTTTCCATCCATTAAAGCTAGAAATTAAACTAAAATGACCATTTATGCATTTTACTTTTGACACTTAATTTGAGTCAAGGTTTATTGTGATGATTTTATTTTTATAGTTTTATTTTAGTCTGTTGATTACACTGGTCAACACCAAATTTATTGTCCAAGTTTTTTTTAGCTGATTTAGGACAGATTTGATGTGCTGAATCCAAAAATCACATTGGTTTTGCTCAATCAGGTCAACTTTTTGAACTATGGCCACATGTTTTCTTACGTTTTTGTTTACATGTATGGATATTTTCGCTTTATATGATGCAAAATTCTTTTTTATTTCTTGAAAATCTCTGAATTTTGAACAATGATGACGTAAATTCAATTTACATGTACTTACCTTTATCAATGCCTACTATTCAATTTACAGTACAACTGTACAACTGCTGTACAACTGCTTACAACTTAGCTTAAAAACGTGACCTGATCGAGAGAAACGGATGTTTTCAGATTCAGCGGTGCAAAATTGTCTTCAATCAGCTGAAAAAACACAGACAACTTACAAAAAAATTATTTTTATGTTGTGTTAATAGTTTTTGTCTACTTTTAGTCAATAACAAGATTTGATTTTTATTCAATGAAAAGAACTTTGCTTCCATCGCTGTCAAAAAATGTTAGAAAAAACCCTCAACTGTGGCTGTCAGGGCTGCTGGGTAACTAGGTAGCATGTGGTCGTGCAAACAAACGTCATCCAAAGACTAGACCATAAACTTTTTTTTACTGTCTATGGACTAAACTCTGGCTGTGTTCGGAATGTTCACTCACTCACTCCCTCCCAACTCACTATATAGTAAATTTAGATATAGTGGACTATATAGTAAACTCAATATAACAATAAAATTAACATCTTTCGGACACTACTGGGCTTGTTTTCACAGCACGGTTAATGATGTCATCATGGTGAGACAGTAAAACGTAAGACTAACGGTGGTAATATATGAATAAATGCATGGAATTTGTAGTAAATATGCATTAAATCAAATCGTTTTTGCTGAATTAATAAATATAAATACCTTAAGGTAGTTTATATTGTGATGTAAAGCTCTCCTCTCACTGCTCTGTTAGCTGCGCATTGCATTATGGGATATATCGGTGAATGTAGTGACCATCCGTTGTACACTCCTTTTCAAAATGCATTGTGGGATATTTTCAGTGTACTACATAGTGAATGAAATTTTCAGTTAAGATTTCAACCAGCACTACAAAATGGCTGATTCTGTAGCACCTTGGGAGAGCCAGATTTCTAGCATCTCAGACAGGAGACAGTGGATAAGCATGGGAGATCAAAGAGCAGGAGGCTCCTGGTGAGATAGCAGGAAGGAGTCAAGGATGTAGGGGGTTGAATGCAGTGTGATGCAAATGTCCTGTTGTGTGTGATGTGATGCCATGAAACTTAAGAGGAGAGTCTCTGATAAAAAGTTCATTCTGTTCTGTGCTCGTGAGATGTGAGTGTGCAATAAATCATTTGAAAAGTATCTGCTTCTGATTTCACACACTCCACACTGGTGACCCAAGACGTATTATGGAACACGAGGCAATATCCCCGGAGCCGGCCCAGTCAGGAAGCTACAGTGAAGCGGCAGCCATCCCACAGACAGCCCAGACTGGAACCTCCAGCCACGCGTGTGCGATTGCAGTCAAGCTACCGGATTTCTGGCAGCACAACCCGCGCTCTTGGTTCCACCTCACCGAGGCCCAGTTCGCCCTCCGGGGAATAACGGCAGATGATACCAGATTCTACCATGTGGTCGCAGCGCTCGACGCCCGCACAGCTCAACAGGTAGCGAGCCTGCTCGATCAGCCACCAGCCAGCAACAGATACGAGGCGCTCAAGGCTGCGCTCATCCAGCGCTACACGCTCTCGGACTGTGAGAGAGCGGAGAGGCTCCTGACGCGGACCGAGCTAGGAGATGGTTCGGCCGTAGACCTGATGGAGAAGATGCTGGCGTTAATGGGCACGGACAACGGGCACTTTCTGTTTGCCCACCTCTTCCTCTGGAACCTTCCGACAGTAGCGAGAGCAGTTCTGGCCAATTCGCCGTGGCTGGCCACGCGAGACTACCGTGCGCTAGCCCAGGAGGCAGACCGGATCATCATCACCACCAGGGCGATCACAGTCAATGCGGCAGCGACAGAGCCCAGCGAGACGACCAGAGGAGGCGAGGAGCCACCGATGGTAGCAGCAGCGGGGGCCAAGGAGCACCAGAGAGACACACTCTGTTGCTACCACCGCCGCTTCGGAGAGAACGCACGCAGATGTGCGCCACCGTGCCAATTCCAGTGCTCGGGAAAACGCCAAGGCCGGGGGTCGGTAGCAGCAGCGACCCTCGGTGAAGAGAACAAGCTGCTCTACCTAACGGACGCACGCTCGGGGAGGCGTTTCCTCGTGGACACCGGAGCCCAGAAGAGCTTCATCCGACCGACCTACGCTGAGCGGCTGGCAGGATCTAGCGGCCCCGGGATGTTGGCAGCAAACGGCTCTGATATTAAGACCTTTGGTGAGAGGACTCTGCTCTTATGTCTACATGGCCGTACATATGAGTGGACTTTTGTCATAGCAGCACTGAATTACCATATACTGGGGGCTGATTTTCTGTGTGCACATGGTTTACTGGTTGATGTTGCTAACAGGCGCCTGGTTAATGCACTGTCTTTTGACCCTCTCCCCTGTATAGCTCGAGTGACCCAGCCAACAGCACAAGCCAACGTCACAGCTACAGGTAGTAAGTTCCACACACTTCTCACTCAGTTCCCAGCACTCACGGTCCCGACGTTTTCCACGGCCATCGCTAAACACGGGGTGGAGCACTTTATCACCACCACCGGGCCGCCCGTTCTTGCAAGACCTCGGCACTTGGATGCAGCTAAACTGGCCATAGCGCGCGAGGAGTTCACCAACCTGGAAAGGTTGGGCAACATCAGGCGCTCGAACAGCCCATGGGCATCCCCGCTACATATGGTCCCTAAGGCTGAGGGATCGTGGCGACCGTGCGGTGATTTCCGCAGGTTGAACATCGCCACGGCGCACGACCGCTACCCGATTCCCCACATACAGGATTTTTTCCTTTCACCTCGCCGGGGCACGCATTTTTTCCAAAATAGACCTGGTCCGCGGTTACCACCAAGTCCCAGTGCCCGCTGAGGACGTACCCAAAACAGCGGTAATAACTCCGTTCGGTCTATTCGAGTTCCTGCGCATGTCATTCGGGTTAAAAGGAGCGGCACAGACGTTCCAGCGCATGATGGATGCAGTGCTGCGCGATCTCCCGTTCATGTCGACGAACACGAAACCCACCTCACGACGGTTTTCCGGAGGTTGGAGGAGCACAGGTTAATAATCAACCCGGCGAAATGCCAGTTCGTCGTAACGGAGATTGATTTTTTGGGGCACCACATTTCTCCAGAAGGAGCGATCCCGCTGCCCGACAAAGTGCGCGCCGTGGCGGATTTTCCCCGGCCTCAGATGGTCAGGGTGCTGCAAGAATTTTTGGGAATGGTGAACTTTTATAACCATTTCCTTCCCCGTGCGGCGCAGCTCATGCAACCATTGTATGCCGCGCTCAAAAAACAGAAACCCGTGGATAGGGTCGAATGGACCCCAGAGCGAGAGCGGGCGTTCTCGGAAGTTAAAGCAGCCCTGGCAAATACCGCACTGCTGATACATCCAGACCCGACGGCCCGTATAGCGCTCACCACCGACGCTTCAGACGTGGCCATAGGGGCTGTCGTGGAGCAGCGCGTCGCCGGGGCTTGGCAGCCGCTCGCCTTTTTCAGCAGAACTTTGCGCGACAGCGAACGTAAATACAGCGCGTTCGACAGAGAGTTGCTGGCTCTCCACCTGGCCATTCGCCACTTCCAGTTCTGGCTGGAAGGGCGCAGCTTCACCGCGTTCGTGGACCACAAGCCGCTAACATTCGTGATGGCCAAGGTTTCAGAACCGTGGTTGGGCCGGCAGCAGAGACAGCTGGCCGCGATCTCAGAGTTTACTACCGATATTCAGCATGTGTCGGGTAAACTGAATGTCGTGGCGGACTGCCTCTCGCGCGCCGTGGTGGCCCCGGTCTGCGTGGGGATAGATTATGCAGCCATGGCCGCGGAGCAGATTAGCGATGCAGACGTGCACGCGCTCCAGTCTGGACCAACAGGGTTAAGGCTGGAGAGCAGGGTGCTGCAAGACGGCATGCTCCCCCTAATCTGCGATGTCTCCACGGGTCGCCCGCGTCCCGTGGTCACGACCGCGTGGCGCCGCCGCGTGTTTGAGTCGGTTCACACTCTGGCGCACCCAGGAGTGCGCGCGTCGGTCAAAATGGTGGGAGAGAAGTTTGTGTGGCCGAGCCTACGCAAACAAGTGAAAGAGTGGGCTGCAGTCTGCATGGCGTGCCAACGAGTCAAGGTACACAGACACACGAAGGCTCCCTTGGAGCCGTTTCGTATTCCGGCTAAGAGGTTCGACCATGTTCACGTGGACCTCGTGGGCCCCCTCCCGCCATCACAGGGGTGCACGCACCTCCTGACAATGGTGGACCGCACCACGCGCTGGCCAGAAGCGGTTCCGCTGGCAGCAACCACGTCCGCAGACGTAGCGCGCGCTTTTTTAACAGCATGGGTGGCGCGTTTTGGAGTCCCGTCGGACATTACGACCGACAGGGGCCCTCAATTTGTTTCCGAACTCTGGTCTGCGATGGCCCGCAGCCTGAGTGTTACAATTCACCACACAACTGCGTACAACCCACAGGCCAATGGGTTATGCGAGCGTTTTCATAGATCACTGAAAGCAGCACTCAGGGCTTCATTGACGGATGCAATTTGGGTAGACAGGCTGCCGTGGGTTTTATTGGGGTTGCGCTCCGCGCTGAAAGAGGATCTAGAAGCTTCCCCGGCAGAGCTCGTTTTTACGCAGCCACTACGGCTGCCTGGGGAATTTCTACCAGATAATCCCGCTCCGGGCAGCTCCTCGTCTCAGCTTTTGCAGCGTAGCGCAAACACAGGTACGCTGCCGGGCCCTGCTCACCACAGTTTTCCGCGTGTTTTTGTGCCTAAAACTTTGAAGAGCGCGCAGTTCGTGTTTGTCAGACACGATACCCACCGCCCTCCATTGCGCCCACCCTATGATGGACCGTTCAGAGTGTTGGAAACAGGGGATAAGCATTTTTTGCTAGACTTGGGAGGTAGGAGGGAAAAAATTGGCATAGACAGACTCAAACCCGCTTTCATTGTGGCGGACGAGCAAGTGCTGTTGGCTAGGGCCCCTCGGCGTGGAAGACCCCCACGGAGAGCTCCCCAGGGAAATGATTCGCCAGAGCAGCCACACCGACAGACCGAAGTGGCCCCCCTCCCGGCAGCCTCCCACCGGCACAACAGCGCTGCGGAGGCGGTAAACCCCAGTTACAGCAGATACGGGAGGAGACAGAAGCCCAAACAGCATGTGGACTGATGTTCTGTTGTTCTATCACAGCATGTGGACTGTTATTCTATTGTCCTATCTAAGATGCTGGGGGGGGGTATTTGTAGCACCTTGGGAGAGCAAGATTTCTAGCATCTCAGACAGGAGACAGTGGATAAGCATGGGAGATCAAAGAGCAGGAAGGAGTCAAGGATGTAGGGGGTTGAATGCAGTGTGATGCAAATGTCCTGTTGTGTGTGATGTGATGCCATGAAACTTAAGAGGAGAGTCTCTGATAAAAAGTTCATTCTGTTCTGTGCTCGTGAGATGTGAGTGTGCAATAAATCATTTGAAATGTATCTGCTTCTGATTTCACACACTCCACAATTCACTATATAGTACACTATATGAAGAATGAGTGAACATTTCAAACACTGCACCTCTCATGCTTAGATTCTTTTACATTCGTCCTTTGAAATGTGTGGCCACTGTCGGCCCGTCTACAAGGCTACAACACCTGAATTTGTGTATGATCAGCCCAGTTCTGATTCAGCCATACTTACACAGTCAGCTACGGACAGCCATTTTGTGAAGTGACATAATGTGGGGGCGTAACTTGCTGAGGGAGCATAACTAGTTGAAGGGGTGTACCTGATGGAGTCTGCGAGCTGCAGACGGACCGGTCTCGAATTTCGTGCTGCTCCATTTTTTTCTTTATTCCAGCCATTTCATATGGCTGCTAGCTTAGTAAGCTACTCTGCGTGGTTCTCCTGTGTCGGCAGCATTAATGTGTAATTGCGTATCACAAAGCGGCAATACGTGTCATGTGATGGGACCCCGGCACCATTGCAAAAAATATATAATAACGTGGTGGTGGAGTGGTTAGCACTGCGGCAGCATAGCAACTCACCCTTGGCCGGGGGATCCTGGGTTCGATCCCAGCCCCTGACCAACAGTGATCTGTGTGGAGTTTGCATGTTCTCCCTGTGCCTGCGTGGGTTTACTCCGGGATTTCTCCGGTTTCCTCCCACATGCCAAAAACATGCAAGTTAGGTTAATTGGCATCAAACTGGGGATTCTAAATTGTCCTTAGGTATGACTGTGAGAGTGAATGGTTGTCTGTCTTTCTGTGTTGGCCCTGCGATGGAGTGGCGATCTGTCCAGGATGTACCCTGCCTCTCGCCCAAAGATGCTGGGATAGGCTCCAGCCCCCCCCCACAACCCGAAAAGGATTAAGCGGAAGAAGATGGATGGATGGATGGATGGATGGATGGATAATATTAATATTAATAAAAAAATGATTCTTTATTTATGTGAATAGGTTCTGGATCGTGTGAAATGAGAATCTAGATTCTTATGTGAATCGATTTTTTCCCAACACCCCTAGTAACCAGCAGGTTCAAACCCAGAACCTTATAACAGTGAGGTAAAACCACAACATTGTAGCACCCAGTTATAAAACGCACAACGTGATGAAATGAGGTTATGGAGGAATGAATAAGTTCAGGCGAGATGCGACGAGCTGGAAGGTGGCAGAGTTTTATTTTCCTCCAACATAATGAGACACACTTGTAGCGCTGTGCGCTACTGTGCTGTACAGTGCTGTGCTGTGTTGTGTTGTGTCGTGTCGCACTGTGCTGTGTGCTGCTGTTTTATATGTTATACAAACAGAGAGAATGCATGGCACATTAGCATATTGATATACATATCAGTCAATACATATAATTAGCCTGACCCTGGCACCCGGACGTCTTCTCCTTAATCGGGGATGTATAAACAATAGTCTATTGTTCTGGTTGTCCCCCCCAGGGGTTCTCTGTCTGTATGCAATCCCTGCTGAGCGTGAATAGTATCAGTCTGCATTGTGCTGGGTCACCACATGGCTCCCCCCAGAACGCTCAAAAGGGGCTGTGACCCCCCCCCCCCCCCCGTCGTTTGGCCTCCAGCTCCGGTAGAACTGTCGGAGGGCATGTCAGTCCGAGGGGGGAGGGGTGGAAAAAAACAGTGTGCTCCACTCCGGGTTCCAGCACGTTGAACGGCCGTGGATCGTGGGCGCACTTGCCAGTGTGCAGTCGTGCATAATGGAACCAGACGGCAATCGGCCAGCTTTAGGGAGTGAGGTGCAGGAAAAGCGCTGTGGAGGAGTAGGGGGAGGGGGGTGGGAGTAAGTGAGTGCCGGCCCGGGACGTCAAAGGTGTCTGGGCCGCGCAAACATTAAGATAAGATAAGATAAGATAAGCCTTTATTAGTCCCACAACGGGGAAATTCCAGGATTGCAACAGCACAGGGATAGCAACACTCAGAGCAACAATCAGAAGGCAAGAAAAAAAAAAAAAAACAAGCAAGCAAGAGCAGCTAATATACATATGTACATATTACTATAAAATATATATATACACACACACACACAGACACAGTGCAGAGCATTGTAGCTGGATGGAATAAATATATGAATATATGAACACAGTGCAGAGCATTGTAGCTAGATGGAATAAATATGTAAATATATAAACACCCACAGTACGGAGCATTGCAGCTAGGTGGAATAAATATGCAAGTATATAAACACACACAGTGCGGAGCAATGTAGCTAGATGGAATAATATGTAGATATATAAAAACACAGTGCGGAGCATTGTAGCTAGATGGAATAAATATATAGATATATAAATATAAACACACCCAGTGCTGAGCATTGTAGCTAGATGGAATAAATATGTAAATATATAAACACACACAGTGCAGAGCATTGTTGCTAGATGGGATGAAACAGCATAACCGTCTACTTAGTTATCCTACATGGTATGATTATGTGCCCATACATATTCTCACCCTCCATAGCGACCGATATGTTCCTAGTTGTATGCCGGAGAGGACCATTGTGTTAGTCTATTGCATCTTTTGCATTCAAAAAACTATTAGTTTGTTACGTCTTTTTGCTATCTCTGCGAGCAGCCCTGCTTAGGTTGTACAGTCTGATAGCCGTTGGTAGGAAGGACCTACGAAACCTCTCGGTTGTGCACCTGGGATGATGTAGTCTGCTGCTAAATGAGCTCCTCAGTGCATCCAGTATGTCCTGCATAGGGTGGAACTCGGACTCCAGCAGAGATGACAGTTTAGCCACCGTCCTTCTCTCTCCTATCTCCTCCATCGGATCAAGGCGCTGCCCCAGGACAGAGCTAGCTTTCTTAATCAGTTTGTTCAGTCTCTTCCTATCGGCTGCAGTAATGCCACTGCCCCAGCAGACCACTCCAAAAGTGATGGCTGATGCCACCACCGTGTCATAGAATGACTTCAGCAGCGCCCCTTGTACACCAAAAGACCTGAGTCTCCTCAGCAGGAACAGCCTGCGCTGTCCCTTCTTGTAGAGTGCGTCAGTATTGTGTGACCAGTCTAGTTTATTGTTCAGATGAACACCCAGGTACTTATAGGATGTCACCATCTCGATGTCTGTTCCCTGTATATTTACTGGTGCTGTGAGGGGTTGCCCATGCCTGCGGCAGTCCACCACCAGCTCCTTAGTTTTCCTCGCGTTGATCTGGAGGCAGTTCCGATGGCACCAGTCCACAAAGTCCTGGATAAGCCCTCTGTACTCAGCTTCATCTCCGTTGGAGATGAGACCAACGATCGCAGAGTCATCAGAGAACTTCTGTAGATGGCAGTGTGTTGTGTTGTGTGAGAAGTCTGCAGTATAAAGAGTGAACAGGAAGGGAGCCAGCACCGTTCCCTGGGGGGCCCCCGTGCTACTGATGATCATGTCGGAAACACAGTCCCGGGTTCTCACAAACTGAGGCCGGTTCGTGAGGTAGTCCAGGATCCATGATGACAGGTGCTGGTCCACCCCTGCGCGCAGCAGCTTGTCCTTCAGGATCATCGGTTGGATGGTGTTGAAAGCACTGGAGAAGTCAAAGAACATGATCCTCACCATATTCCCGGGCTTCTCCAGGTGGGACAGAGAACGGTGAAGGAGGAAGATCACCGCATCCTCCACCCCAATGCCATGCTGGTAGGCGAACTGGAGTGGATCCATCGCTGGTTCCACCAGGGGGCGGAGATGAGCAAGGAGCAGTCTCTCCAGGGTCTTCATCAAGTGGGACGTCAAGGCCACCGGTCTGTAGCTGTTCAGGTCTTTGGGGTGGGAAGTTTTTGGTACAGGTACCACACAAGATGTTTTCCACAGCTGTGGTACCCTCCCCAGTTTCAGGCTCATGTTGAAGATATACGTCACAATCCCACACAGCTGGTCTGCACAGGACTTGAGGAGCTTTGCGCTGATGCCGTCCGGTCCCGACGCCTTCCTCGCCTTGATCTTCCTCAGCTCCGTCCTCACCTGGGTCTTGGTCAGGGTCAGGATGGGGGGCTGTGTGTTGGGAGTGGGGGGGGTGTCGGTGGAGTGGGGAGTGGGTAGCAGGACTTGATTTCTTAGAGGCAGCAGTGGTTGTTGTGCAGACAGGGGGGAGGGCGGTTGGTCAAATCTATTGAAAAACAGATTCAGGTTGTTCGCCCACTCCCTGCCCCCCGTGGCCTGGGGGGAGGTATTCTGGAGCCCCGAGATGGTTTTGAGGTTTCTCCAGACCCCGCTGATGTCGCTCTGTTGCAGCTTGTCCTCCATCTTCTTCCTGAAGCTGTCCTTGCCTTCTCTGATCTTTCTCCTCAGCTCCCTCTGTACGGACTTCAGCATCTCCCTGTTCCCCGACCTGAAGATCCTCTTCTTCTCTCTCAGAAGTGTTTTTATCTCAGGGTTGATCCAGGGTTTGTTGTTTGAGTGACGCCGTATGGTCTTGGTGGGAACGGATTTGTCCACACAGAAGCTGAGGTAGCCCGTGAAGGTGTGAATGAGGCCATCGATGTCCTCACCATATGGATCGCAGAGCTGCTTCCAGGCGGTGGCTTCAAAACAGTCCTTTAGAGTGTCCATTGTCTCCTCAGACCATAACTCCACAGTGTGCATGGCCGGAGGTTGTCTGTGCACTAGGGGTTTGTACACCGGCCGGAGATGAACCAAGTTGTGATCCGATCTCCCGAGTGGGGGGACTGGTGATGAGGTGTACGCCTCCTTAGTGTTTGCGTAGAATAAATCCAGTGTTTTATTGTCTCTAGTGTGGCATGTGACATACTGGGTGAACGTGGGTAGAATGGGAGACAGTGAAACGTGGTTGAAATCGCCTGAGATGAGGAGAAGAGCATCTGGGTGTTCTGTCTGCAGCCTGCTGGTTACTGAATGGATGACGTCACGCGCTGTCCCAGCGTTCGCCATCGGATTTGCATAAACAACAATGCAGATCACGTGTGAGTGTTCTCTCGGGAGATATGTAGGCCTCATGCTAACAGCTAGCAACTCAATGTCTTTGCTGCAGTGTCGTTGTTTAACAGTGATATGTCCCGGTCTGCACCAGTTGTTGTTAACATACATTATCACTCCACCACCCCTAGCTTTGCCACTGTCCGGTGTTCGGTCAGCTCGTATCATGTGAAAACCCTCCAGCTCAATGTTAGCATCTGCTGCTAGTTCAGTTAGCCACGTCTCAGTAAACAAAAGGAGAGAGCACTCCCGGTAAGTGCTATCATAACGGGAGATAGCCGCTAGCTCATCTAACTTTCCCAGTATCGACCGTACATTTCCCATGACAACAGATGGAAGGGAGGGTCTGTACCTTATATTTTTTGTCCTCCGCCTTACTCCAGCCCGGCAGCCGCGACGCTTTCGCCTCAGTTCTCTCGGTATGTCGAGTTTTTCCAATGGGACCGGGTGGCGGTTAAATGCTAGCAGCTCTTCCCTGTTGTATCGTATCCTGCTATAAACAGTGGCTCTGTCCACCGGCTCAGGAGACATTTGGGACGATCTGTGTGTCCGTGATATAAGTGGGGTGAAAAAAAAGACCGATCAAAAGAGAGAGGAAGGGAAAAAAAACTCGGAATCGAGCCGCTGTTGAAAAAGGCAGCCTACTCGTGTGGCGCCGAGAGAGGTATTCACCATTGCGTGTGGATCTGCAATGGTGAGGGACTTCCCCGGTAAACCTGGCGGAGATCCACAGCGGCTGTGGAAAAAAAAAAAAAAATTAATAGGTCTCTGAATTCTCTCGTGGCTCGATCTAGCGAGGATGTGGGGAAGGCAAGTGGCCAAATTCCCCGAGGATGCGTAGCGGAGGTGAAACAACTGCAGCTGTGTGAGGGTGTGAGGCAGTTTGGCTTTAGGCGCAGGAACAGCCCTAAAGTCATCAGGGAAAGCAATCGGCTAAATTCCCCTTGTGCGCCGTGGCTGAGAAACCCATACAAAGTCCTGTGTGCGGGCTGCACGTCTGCTTCAGGTGTGTAAGCAGCCCTGAAGGTTCCGAGGGTGGCGATCGGCCGTTTTTCTTGGGCATGTGCAGCAGCGGAGGACGATGTATCAGTCTGTGGAGCTGATTTCGTCCTGTGCGTGGTGTGCGCTTGGCGCAATGACCACATAACTGGCAGTTGCGCTGTCCTTGTAATCCTGCGGTGTGCGTGTGGGGCTTCTGTGTGTGGGAGGTCCGCTGTCGTGAGGTTAGTCAGGTTTGGGGAGCTTGGCAGAAATCAACGCAGTCGGCGCCGATGATTTCCCCATTCAGGCTGCTTCCTTCGTTTCGCTCGTGTTGCCATTCATGGTGCTTTTTGGTCCCAGCGCTGCACCCCGGAGCGCGCGCTCTGGTGAGGATGAAGAGGTTGCAGGCGTTCTCTGGTCCTCTGTGTCCACAACGCGGTGAGAGGGAGCAGACGGTCGTTCTCTCTTGTCATGTCACCAGTGTGGAGGTAAGAGATCAGGCAAGGGGCGCACCAAGACACGTGCTGGGGCTTTCCCAGTCGTGGTCATCTCCAGGGTGTTCACCTTGTGTTCCATTCTTCGTCAAGGGTCACCAGTGCGGAGGAATAAATAAGTTCAGGCGAGATGTGACGAGCTGGAAGGTGGCAGAGTTTTATTTTCCTCCAACATAATGAGACACACTTGTAGCGCTGTGCGCTACTGTGCTGTACAGTGCTTTGCTGTGTGAGAGAATGCATGGCACATTAGCATATTGATATGTACATATCAGTCAATACATACAATTATCCTGACTCTGGCGCCCGGACATCTTCTCCTTAATCTGGGGATGTATAAACAATAGTCTGTTGTTCTGGTTGTCCCCCCCAGGGGTTCTCTGTCTGTATGCAATCCCTGCTGAGCGTGAATAGTATCAGTCTGCATTGTGCTGGGTCACCACAAGGTCACTTTCATATGCAGTCATGAGCGTCAGCTACATGCTGACAAAGCACCATTACTCATGTGCACAGTTTTAGTGAGCCAACAGCAAACCTGCAGATTTTAGTCTGATTGGCCAACAGTGGTGTGAGCTTACACTGAAAACAAAAGAGGAGGATTTATTTATGGCTTATGCATCCTTGATATCTATGAAGCCATTTAAACATAAAATAAGTGATTACATAACAGGCATATTAGGTTGGAGATATTGTTTAAAAGTAGAGAATGCGAGGGTGAAAATATTCACACAGTCCCAAATTTTAATTCTAGAAGGCACTCAGAGAGCATGTACCTCCGCCAAGCCTCCTTCTGTCTATCCCTCCTTCCCTCTGTCCATCTGCACCTTGCGAGACAGGGCTTTGTTGGAGGTATGCGATCATGGATCCCATCCAAAATCTAATGGGTTCATCAATAGCACAGTGGCCACCTCTGGTGAAAATTTCATCAAAATCTATCCAGTAGTGCTTGTGTAAGCCTTTTGCACATGAACAAACAAGGGCCTTGGTGGATGTATGCACTCTTGGATCATCTCCAAAACCTAGACAGTGGTAATTAAAACTCCTTATTGGATAAAAGCCAAAGACAAGTCTGTGCCTTATGATTACCCACTACACACCGAGCACTGTCTACATTCATGTGGTAAACAAAGGTTAAAAATGAACAATCAATCTTATGCGGTACATTAGCAGGAACATCTACATGCAGAAATGGGAACTCACTGTGTTGGTTATTGTAAAAGCTCCAGCTGATGTTACTGAGATTTGGAGACAGGAAACAACATGAGACAAATTACAAAAGGCAATCACAAGTCCTTTCATACAGCTAAATTCATCTGAATAGAATGTTTACTGCCCCCCCCCCAACACACTGTTTACATAATGTCATTTCATACTGTTTTGGAATAAGAATTCAACCCAGGAAGCCTTTCCAAGACTGTAAAAGTATAAGATTGGATTTTATTCTTGCACTTCTAGTTTTAAATAAATTACATGAATAAGCAGTTGTATAAAGCTGTGAGACTGAGGTGTTGCTGACCTAGTATGACTTCACGTCCACTGTAAGCAGGAACTTACTCAGTTTCTGTGCACTGTTCCCACATATATTACCATGTTTTTTTTAAATGGATCAGCAGCTAAAGCTATGCAGCACATGCTCATCCTGTCTTTTGGATCACTGAATGAAAGGTGAAAAACAGGTCACTTAAAAAAATAAGAAAAAGAAAACAATACTTTCCAAATGCCTCTTTAGGCAGCTTAAATGATCAACTAACATTTCAAAAGGTCAAAGCTTGGGAAAAAATTATTGCTGACAATATCATGCAATCAACCAAAAATGAGTTTAATTGACTCCCACACAACTGCTGCATGAAAAATTATATGGAAAAATACCTGCTGGTGCATTAACACCGGCTTGTGTCATCTGAAGAATGTGACAATACAAGACAAACTGCTTTTCATACTCGATAGAAGACATTTTACAGGTACAGAATGTGGTGAAAATATCTTTTCAACAAGACTGAATCAACAAGCTACTGAAAAAAAAAACCATCTCCCCATCAGTCTGTTTCACCTCCCTTACCAAGACATCATTCCTTCATAATAATAAACCCATTAACAAATGCTCAGCCTCTCTTTTCCCCTCCATTCCACTTTCTTCTGCTCTCTCTCCAAACGCAATTAACATTTCAGAAGTGTCTGACTGAAGAAAGGAGTGATTTTCTTGGCACACCAAGTGTCATATCAGCAGTCATCTGTCTTCAATCATCAAGCTATCAAGGAGAGGGAGCAGCTGCCAGCTCGGTCATGTAGCAAAATAATGTTTTAAAAAGACAGACTTAATGTAACCCATCAGAATATCTTGCTTCAGTTAACAGATAAAGCTCCTTGCAGTGCAGATGTGTGACTGCCGTGGCTCTCTGACCAATCAAACTCCGATAGCGGTATACTTTGTTTGATCTGTGTAAATGGTCCTACAAAAACCAAGTTCCTCTTATACAGTGGTACATCATTTACTATGCAAAAAATTACTTTCTTCTACCCAAAACTGCTCATAAATGCAAAGAAATTCAAGACAGTTCATAGCTGAAATGTACAGTGCAAACATCTTTTGCTGTTCCTAAAAATTGTTCACAGGCATCCAACTGAAGTGCAGTTGGTCAACAGGACTTAAAAGAATTTCACAATTTAACATCTGACAAGGCACTGCATTAATTCGTGAGCCGGGTGTCCCTCAAAATGTAACAGACAGGACCTTGGTCTACTTCCAACCACTTCTAAAAATTTAATCTACATCTGTAGGAGTGTGTGTGGGGGGGGGGGGGTGTCAATACAGCATGCAGGGTTTCCTCTGGTAACATTTCTCGGTGGCGGGCCGCCTCGCCAGAAATTTTACAGCCGCGTCAAGGAGATATGAATTTATTAAGAAAAATATATGAAGCAATGACAGTCCGCTAGCGCGCACACGAACAACGCACATAGCCGTCATCCGCACGGAGTTTAGAAGTGCCCCGCCCATGCGAGTTTTTGAGTCAGTCAACAGGCAGTGTCTCACTAAGCGTGACTGTGCGACATGAGTTTATTAAAGCACTTTAAACGTGGAAAAAAATCATAAGATGTATGTATGTATGTAAGCACTGGCGTTTATCATGGTTTTAACCTGCTGGAAACAGGAGCAATAATGGAAGAGTCGCTTAGCTAAGAGATGTGGTTAGAATTCATATGCAGCCAGCTTCATATGAAGGGAAAGGCAAGGGGGACTGATGAATTGCTGAGGATGTATTTCACCAGCCACTATAATATTAAGTTATGTTCTGTAGAAATTGCAGGAAAATCAAATCAAATCAACCTTTATTGTCATGTTGCTGTACATACAACTGCAGTGCAGGCAAAATGAAATTACGTTTCTCTAGGCATTCATATATGTAAAAGAACATAATTTAAAACACACTCACTCACCCCCCACCCCAACACAGCCATTCACACATCCCTAAGACACATTTAGTTATTACAGTAATATTAACTTATTACAGTTGCAGTTTAAAGTGATAATAACTACATATGTATAAAATACCAATTAAAGTGGCTGAGTGAGTCAAAGTGGCTACTTGAAACTAACTAGAACTAGAATATACATAAATATACTGTACATAATGTCCATAAGGTGCAGTAGTATGTATGAAAGATTCCGGCTCAACTGTTCAGTATTCTAATAGCTTGTGGAAGGAAGCTGTTAATCAGTCTGGTGGTTCTGCCTCTCATGCTGCGGAATCGTTTGCCAGATGGCAGCAGTTCAAAGTGTACATGCAGAGGGTGACAGTGGTTCTTGACCTGCTCCTACAACGGCTCTGAAAAAGTTCTTGGACAGAGGGGAGGGAAACTCCAATTACCCTCTCAGCTTCCTTAACTATCCTCTGCAGGGCTTTTTTGTCTGACATACTGCAGCTGGAGTACCATGTTGCAATGCAGTACGTCAGAACACTCTCCACCACACCTCTGTAGAAGGCCCTAAGGATGCAGATGGGGAGAGAGGCCTGTTTGAGTTTCCTCAAGAAGTGCAGTCTCTGCTGGGCCTGCTTCCTGATCCCCAAGGAATTCTTGCTCCAGGTCAGGTCCTGCGAGATCTGCACTCCGAGGAACTTGATGTTCTCCACTATCCACCGAAGGCAAAGAAAGGAATGAAGAGACTGGCAATTTCTCTCTTTTCTCGCACGAGCAGGCGTGCCGTTTTTATTCTCCAGCGGCAGTGACAAAAAGCAACAGCTAAAAACGCTAGCTCTATTTTCAATCTAAACTGAGGTCCTTCAGCGGCTGCCTAGAGAGGTGCCTGATGAGAAAGCCTGAGAGCACAACTATAACTGCCTAAACAAGATCATTCTGTATATGAACACATCTGTGGTGAATTATGTCTTTAGAGTCTGCTACAGCTCCCTATTATGTGCCTGGCAAGTTAAGATGACCGAAATTCACGAAGTCAGTGACTTTAATCTGTCAGCAGCCTTCAGACAAACTAAAGGTGTCAACATTTGATTTCAAAATAAGGGAGGTTTTTCCTGCTGTCTGGGTGGTGAGGAGATTTCTAAAAAAAAAACAAAAAAAACAAACAAAAAAAAAACTATAAATATAAAGAAATATTATAACAGAAATAACGGCATCCTTGGCCATTTAAGTTAATTTATTTCATTAAATACAATTTTATTAATATTTTTTCTTTGTAATCAGAGTTAAATTATTGTTCTGTTCTGACTGCAAAATTACGGTCAAAAATGTAAATTGTTAAAAGAAAAAAGTAAAAATAATTACCACAGTCTGTTTCAAATTTATCTAAAAAAAAAAACCAGTAATTTTATTTTAAAAAACAGACAAATATTTGTCATAAAATAATCCAAAAATTTATAATAAAGTTTCAAATGTACAAGAAAAGTCAATTTTACAAGAGGAAATTACAAATTTGAGGAACATGGTTTCAACTTTAGATAGATTTACAGAGAAAAGTAGAAAACTATAAGAAAATTGTTATAAATTTTTGAGAAAAACCTTCAAGACTGAAGTCATTATTCAAGGTTTTAAGTGGGTGCTCTTTGTACTCTTAACTCAACTAGAAATTTTTGGTTGTCTACTTTTAAATATTAATTTCAAAGCACTGATTTTACATGAGTAGAATTTCTGGTTACTATACCCACCTGATCATATAATTTAAGTATGCATGAGTACATCACTGTTATGAATGTTTCTTTCCCTTCCCTACTCTCTCAGTGGAAAAAAGAAACACTAGAATAAAAATACAAAAAATACACATTTTTTTGTCATTTATGTAAACCATGACAAAAAAAAGGCAGCGCGGTGGAGGAGTGGTTAGCACTGCGGCAGCACAGCAACTCACCCTTGGCCGGGGGATCCTGGGTTCGATCCCAGCCCCCGACCAACAGTGATCTGTGTGGAGTTTGCATGTTCTCCTTGTGCCTGCGTGGGTTTACTCCGGGATTTCTCCGGTTTCCTCCCACATGCCAAAAACATGCAAGTTAGGTTAATTGGCATCAAACTGGGGATTCTAAATTGTCCTTAGGTATGACTGTGAGAGTGAATGGTTGTCTGTCTCTCTGTGTTGGCCCTGTGACGGACTGGCGATCTGTCCAGGGTGTACCCTGCCTCTCGCCCAAAGATGCTGGGATAGGCTCCAGCCCGCCCCGCGACCCGAAAAGGATCAAGCGGAAGAAGATGGATGGATGGATGGATGACAAAAAAAAATCCTGCAGGACAAAACATGACACTTGATATTTTCTAACCTGTTTGTATACCACCATAGACAGAGAACCTGAATTAGACAGAGCTCAGAGAGGGCAAGATGAGACAGAAGAGAGGAGCCAAGGAGAGGAAAGTGTTCAGGTAGAGGAAGGAGAGAAGGATAACACCACTAAAAAGTCTAAACACAGGATGTCTGGGTGGGACCCCAACTGGCCCAATATTCAACCCTCGGTTGTACAATGCTTCAAATGGTAAGTTCCCTATGCAATGTTACTGTATAAAATTTTAAAAAGAAATAAATAGTATAAAATTTATTCTGGTATGTTTACTGCCCCCCCCCGGGGGGGGGGGGATATGTTGCCACCGCGCCAAGGTCTTTAAGCCAGAGGAAACACTGAGCATGATATCACGATACTTTGTGCTGGTGATACTGTAGCGATCCCAAGACACCAGCATCGTGATACTTAAAAAAAATTAATAAATGTTGCAAATACAAACACCTATTTAGGTACCAGAGTAATAAAAATCAGTTTACAGTCCACTAGGTGATGCTAAATGCTCACTGTCTGGTTAGGTCAGCCCAACAAAGGAGACACCTGAGAGGTGAGGGCTGAAGAAGACAAAGATCGAGATGAGAAATTGTGATATATGGTATTGCAATACTCATCATATTGCAAGATCATGATAATATCGCATCATAGCCCAAATAGATAGATACATAGATAGATAGATGTACTTCATTGATCCCAAACTGGGAAATTACAGAATGGAAGTATCATGATAATATCATATTGTGCGGCCTCCGGTGATTCTCACCTCCATAGATTTGTAAATAACCTTTTTAGCTGTGCTGTTAAAACACACAAAGGAACAAATGAAGGCAAGCAAATACAAGCTCCTTGGCAAAAGTAAATGTCTTCAGAATCTCTCATCCATCTTTAATCGTTAATTTAACTGGTTGAAAGCGATTTATGTTCCTGTAAAATGAGAATAAGCCACATGCATGCTTCTTCTGTTGGTTCCGTTAAGAATGTGTGTAAAACAGCCAGAATCCTGTTTTCATAAAATACTGGCTAAATTATAAATTTTATATCCTCCAGTATCCGGCTATCTCCAACTGCCATAGCAGTGGTTCCCACTTACAATGTTGTCTTCCATTTGGCACAGTTCCATCCATCTTCTACCGCTTTTCCGGAGGTCCGGGTCGCGGAGGCAGCAGTTCAAGCAGAGAAGCCCAGACTTCCCTCTCCCCAGCCACCTGCTCCAGCTCTTCAGAGGGGATACCAAGGCGTTCCCAGACTAGCTGGGAGACATAGTCTCTCCACCGAGTCCTGGGTCTGCCCCGGGGTCTCCTCCCAGTGGGACGTGCCTGAAACACCTCAAGTGGGAGGCGTCCAGGAGGCATCCTAATCAGATGCCCATACCACCTCAACTGACTCCTTTCAATGTGGAGGAGCAGCGGTTCTACTCTGAGCCTCTCCCGGATGGCTGAGCTCCTCACCCTATCTCTGAGGGTGAGTCCAGCAATCCTACGGAGAAAGCTCATTTCAGCCGCTTGTATCCGCGATCTCGTTCTTTCGGTCATTACCCAAAGCTCGTGACCATAGGTGAGAGTAGGAACGTAGATTGACTGGTAAATCGACAGCTTTGCCTTAGAACTAAGCTCCCTCTTCACCACAACAGACCGGTACAACGTCCGCATCACTGCAGATGCTGCTCCAATCCGTCTGTCGATCTCTCGCTCCATTTTCCCCTCACTCGTGAACAAGACCCCAAGATACTTAAACTCCTCCACTTGGGGCAGGAGCCTGTCCCCAACCCGGAGAGGACAATCCACCTTTTTCCGGCTGAGGACCATGGACTCGGACTTGGAGGTGCTGATTCTCATCCCAGCCGCTTCACACTCAGCGGCAAACCGTCCCAGCAAGAGCTGTAGGTCATTGCTGGATGAAGCCAACAGGACAACATCATCTGCAAACAACAGAGATGAGATCCTGTGGTCACCAAGCATGACACCCTCCATTCCCTGGCTGCGCCTAGAAATCCTGTCCATAAAAATTATGAACAGGACCGGTGACAAAGGGCAGCCCTGGCGGAGTCCAACTCTCACTGGGAATGACTCCGACCGAGTGTTGGCAATGCGAACTAAACTCTCACAACGGTCGTACAGAGACCGAATAGCTCGTAACAACAAGCCCGATACCCCATACTCCCGAAGCACCCCCCACAAAAATCCACGAGGGACGCGGTCAAATGCCTTCTCCAAGTCCACAAAACACATGTAAACTGGTTGGGCAAACTCCCACGAACCCTCAAGAATTCTCGAGAGGGTAAAGAGCTGGTCCGATGTGCCACGGCCAGGACGAAAACCACATTGCTCCTCCTGAATCCGAGGTTCGACCAACGGCCGGACTCTCCTCTCCAGTACCTTGGCATAGACCTTCCCAGGGAGGCTGAGGAGTGTGATCCCTCTAAAGTTGGAGCACACCCTCCGGTCCCCTTTTTTGAAGAGAGGAACCACCACCCCGGTTTGCCATGCCAAAGGCACTGCCCCCGACCTCCACGCAATGTTGCAGAGGCGTGTCAACCATGACAACCCAACAACATCCAGGGCCTTGAGGTACTCGGGGCGAATCTCGTCCACCCCCGGGGCCCGGCCACCAAGGAGATTTTTAACCACCTTGGCGACCTCAGCCCCTGTGATAGGCGAGTCATCCCCCTCGTCCCCAAACCCTGCTTCCTCTGTGGAAGGCGTATCAGTGGGATTGAGGAGATCCTCGAAGTATTCCTTCCACCGCCCGACGATATCCCCAGTTGAAGTCAACAGTGTCCCATCCGCACCATACACAGTGTGGACGGGGAGCTGCTTTCCCCTCCTGGGCACAGTTGTAAACAGAAATTTTTTGCCAGTTGAAGGTAGGGCAGTTTTTCTACCATCAACATGTACAGCATAAGTTGCTTCAATAAATTAGAGCAGAACTCTGGTTTGACAGCCTCGCTCTGGGGGACTAATTAAGAGTAAACAACTCCTGGTCACACTCCTGATCCTTCCCCCTCAGAAAATGAGTTGAGGGGGTTTTTTCCCAGGAAAAGTTGCTGTTCTCTGGTCATAGTCATCAACTGTGATCTTCAACATGGAGGCTGGATCATCCTGTGCCTGACCACAAAGATCCTTACAGACCTTGACATCATGCTCCTTTTTCCTCCATGGTGCAAATGTGTCAGTACAAGCAACATGAGACTGGATCCTAACTCACAAACCCCATTTTATGTCCCTAATCAACAGAACTCCATTTGTACAGGCCAGA
Source organism: Pholidichthys leucotaenia (assembly GCA_020510985.1). NCBI lineage: Eukaryota > Metazoa > Chordata > Actinopteri > Cichliformes > Pholidichthyidae > Pholidichthys > Pholidichthys leucotaenia. The sequence goes on along the minus strand of CM035837.1, from coordinate 343,421,589 downwards.
AACCATTAGGGGTGGGAAAAAAGATTGATTCAGTAATGGATCATGATACTTGGCACTGGCGACAATGCATCGATCCATAAATGCACGGATCAATCTTTTATTAAGAAAAAATGCGCACATATATACTTTTGGGTTATGAGTTAATCAGTAGTGTTTTCAGTCCACTAGATGGTGCAAAGCAAACACCCATTCAAGTGAAGTCATAGATTGACTCAGTGATTTTCAGCCAGCTTTGAAAGTTAGGAAGCCATTAGCCCAAAGTTAGCTCAAATGTCGGGCCTTTTCGGATTTTATAACAAAGATGAAAGGAAAGACATGACACACAACCCGCAAGAAGTGCTGCATGAAAAAAAGAAAAACACTCAGAATACGGCAGGCCACACGTCTCGCAGCAGCATTAGCAACAACTAAGCTAAAGAGACACTGGCATGGAACTTTTTCTCTGCATGGAACTTTTTCTCCGAGCATCAAGTGAGTAGAGTTTATTTATGAAGCGCTTTTCAGAGACATATAGTCACAAAGCGCTGTACAACAAAATGGAATAAAAGGAAGTTGATAGATAAAAATCATTTTAAAAATACAAAAACAAGTTAAAACCCAAGATTAAAATAATTTAACAATATCAGACTTATCATTAAAAAGCAGTTGAAACTCAACTGAAATCCTCATTAAACAAAAAAGTTTCCAGCTGCTTTTTTAAGAGTCCACAGAGTCAGCTAAACGTATCTGGCGTGAGAGTCTATTCCAACCAGGACCGTCCACTGCCTTCCCTGTGTGCAAAGACGTGTCTCCACGAAAAATGAAGCCCCAAGAATACTTTATTATATGAAAGAGATGTCAACAGTTTTACTTTGGGACATGGTTTGAGGTTGAATATGGTGAAAAAATTTGAAATATATGGGATTGTGATATTCGATTATTGTGATATTGTGGAGAGAGGAATAACCAGACAGAAAGGTCCATATCAGGCTTTATTCAACTCTCTCTCACATTTCTCTAGAAACACAAGCAACAAAAGAGTAACAGATCTCAGGCACCTCTGTTCTTAAGTAATACCACTCGGTCAGCCTTCTCTGTGTGCTGCATTAACATCAAAGCCTTTGTAATTCCCCATTCTCTTTGTCACTGTTCACATCAACACACCACCCACCGCATCTACACACAAACCCCCCATGACGATTCCTTTTTGTCTTTAAGTCTGAGTGTAAATATACTGAGAGGGATTCCCACAATATCATGATTATCACTGGATCGTGATAGGATCGAATCGTGACCCAAGAATCGCGATCCAAACTGAAAGGTCCTTCACAATTCCCACCCCTAGAAACCATGCCTGAACATTTGATGGCATCTCATAAGCAGAGGAAGCTTATGAATGCTTATGAAAAGTAGCTTAGACAAAAGCCCCCTTTCCACTAGTACCTACTCAGCCTGACTCACCTCAGCTCTACTTGACTCTACTCAGCTTCACATGGTGTGGTTTGTTTTCCATTTCAACTGAGTACCGCCTCAAGTGGGTGGAGTTGGGTTCACGACAGGAAGGCAGCCCGTTATAGTGTTGTGTTCTTTACATGGCATGCTGACGTTTTCACTGATAACTAATGTAAAAGATGCTTAAAATAGGCTTCTGGTTCCGGTCACAGTCGAAATAGCAGCCTAAGTTTTCGTGCTTCCCGTTGGCTTAGTAAAATTACCCTGGAAATATTTGAAATATCACAAAATTGTGAATTTAAGTACATAATGGATGCCAGGGTAGCTACATGAAGTAGGAAAACTAATGGTACGGATGAAAATAGAGACGAACAGACATGGCAAAGAAGCCGGAGCAGCTCCCCAGTCCATGAGGAGGACAGAGCAGGCGATGCTAACTTAAGGGCTATTCTAACCGAACTGAGAGACTTCACACAGCATTTCATAAGCAGCATTTCACAGAAATTAAACAAGAACTCCACTGGACAAACAACAGACTTGACAAGGCTGAGGGACGAATTGAAGAAGCAGAATTAATTTTATAAGCTACAGCAATGCTACTGAAATGGCTCACTCGGCGCCAAACTAGCATGGAGGCTAAACTGATTGACCAAGAAGGACGAGCTTGCAGGAAAAATATTTGCATTTACAGCATATCTGAAGAGGCGGAGGGCAACATCTCCAGCTTCATGGAAAACCTACTGAAGACATCTCTTGATCTTCCACAAGAGACGGAGATGAAAATTATTATTATTATTATTAATATTATTATTATCATCATTGTGGCTCACATATTTGAGATGCTTAAGCTGCATATGTATATTACTTTGGAGATGCTTAGGCTGCATATGTATATCACTGTTACCTCATGTCTTAGAAGGAACAATAAGTCTGGACCTCCTGGGGATGACAGGAGGGTGTGAAATGTGTCTTTAGAAATGGCTCTGAGAAGACTTCCTGACCACCAGGGTTTAGGTGGAGAAGAGAGGATCTGGGGGGTGATGTATTGTCTCTGGGGAGTGAATGACAATGTGATTCTGTACTCTGATGTCCCGGGTATAAAAAGGGGAGATGTGGGAAGTTAGTTCTCTTTCTGTTTGAGAAGATGTTGGAGACACGTGATGATTAATAAACCTGAATTGAGAAATAAATTCAGCCTCTTCATTTCACGCTCTCCACAATCATCATTATTTGGTCACCTATGAGGTGAGTGACCACATCTCTGTTGCTTTACAAAGCTAATACAGGACAGGGGTCACCACTGCCCGCCTTTCCCCGTTCTATTATGCTGAGCACCAAGCTAGAGGGCGGAAAGTACCATTTTCACCTGGTCTTTGGTATGACCCGGCTGGGATTTGAAGCCCAGCCTCCCGGTTGTGGGGTGGATGCTCTACCAACTAGGCCACCACTCTGGTAGTAATGATGAAAATTGAAAGAGCATATACAGCCTTGGCTCTCAAACCCTCTGACCCACAGGTAAACCCCCCCTCTATCATTGCAAAATTCACAAGCTACAAAGTAAAAGAAGAAGTGCTTCATCAAGCCTGGCAGAAAAAGGAAGTTTTCTACAACAACACCCACATCTACATGGATCATGACTACCCTCCTACAATTCTTATGAAAGGAGCGGAATATATAGAAGCCAAAAAGGTTTTAAAGGAACAGAAAGTGAAGTTCCAGACACCCTACCCAGCGAGACTACTGGTTTTTACAGTGATGGCACCCGCCTGTACCAGAGCGCCACGGAGGCAACAGCAGACATGGTTTCGCCTGGATCCCAGGTCACAGTCATCCCCCCCTCCATAAACCCGGACCAACAGGAGACAGAACTACTATCAACATGGCAGGTGGTCGGGAACAGACAAAACAAAGCTCTGAAAAGAGGTGAAATATCATCACCGGCAAAGAAAGCCCCCTGATCACATACAAAGGAAATCTGCAGATATATACAGTGGTGTGAGAAAGTGTTTGCCCCCTTCCTAATTTTTCATTTTTTTTTTGTACGTTTGTCACACTTAGATGTTTCAGATTATCAAACAAATTTAAATATTAGACAAAGATAACACAAGTAAACACAAAATGCAGTTTTTAAATGAAGGTGTTTATTATTAAGGGAAAAAAAATCTAAACCTACATGGCCCTGTGTGGAAAAAGTGATTGCCTCCTAAACCTAATAACTGGTTGGGCCACACTTAGCAGCAACAACTGCAATCAAGCGTTTGCGATAACTGGCAATGAGTCTTTTACAGCACTGTGGAGGAATTTTGGCCCACTCACCTTTGCAGAATTGTTGTAATTCTGCCACACTGGAGGGTTTTCGAGCATGAACCACCTTTTTAAGGTCATGCCACAGCATTTCAATCAAATTCAGGTCAGGACTTTTACTAGACCACTCCAAAGTCTTCATTTTGTTTTTCTTAAGCCATTCAGAGGTGAACTTGCTGGTGTGTTTTGGATCATTGTCCTGCTGCAGAACCCAAGCCTTCAGCTTGATGTCACAAGCAGATGGCCGGACATTCTCCTTCAGGATTTTTTTGGTAGAAAGCAGAATTCATGGTTCCATTTACCACAACAAGTCTTCCAGGTCCTCAAGCAGCAAAACAGCCCCAGACATCACACTACCACCACCACATTTTACTGTTGGTATGATGTTCCTTTTCTGAAATTCTGTGTTACTTTTATGCCGGATGTAATGGGACACACATCTTCCAAAAAGTTCAACTTTTGTCTCGTCAGTCCACAGAGTATTTTCCCAACAGTCTTTAGGATCATCAAGATGTTTTCTAGCAAAACTGAGATGAGCCTTTGTCTTCTTTTTGCTCAGCAGTGGTTTATGTCTTGAAATTCTGCTATGCAGGCCATTTTTGCCCAGTCTCTTTCTTATGGTGGAGTCATGAACACTGACCTTAACTGAGGCAAGTGAGGCCTGCGGTTATTTGGATGTTGTTGTGGGGTCTTTTGTGACCTCTTGGATGAGTCATCACTGTGCTCTTGGGGTAATTTTGGTCAGCCGGCCACTCCTGGGAAGGTTCACCACTGTTCCATGTTTTCACCACTTTGTATAATGGCTCTCACTGTGGTGGAGTCCCAAAGCTTTAGAAATGGCTTTATAACCTTTTCCAGACTGATAGATCTTAATTACTTTGTTTCTCATTTGTTCCTGAATTTCTTTGGATTGCAGCATGATGTCTAGCTTTTGAGGATCTTTTGGTCTATGTCACTTTGTCAGGCAGGTCCTAGTTAAGTGATTTCTTGATTGAGAACAGAAAAAATTTTAAAATCATTCAGATACAAATCACAAAATGCAATCAGTTCTTTTAAAGAAGACTTGCTGAAGCAAGACTGGACAAAAGTCTATGTATCAGATGTAAATGAAGCCTATGACACATTTATAAACACTGTAACCACTCTTTATGAAAAAAATTGTCCATTAGTAAAGAAAAAGCTTAAACATAAATTTGTCGATAAGCCATGGCTAACCAAAGGACTACAAAAGGCTTGTAAAAAGAAAAATTTATTATATAAAGCTTTCCTAAAGAAAAGGACAAAAAAAAGCAGAGCAGCAGTATAAAACATACAAAAATAAGTTAACATATATAATAAGATGTAGTAAAAGAGACTATTACAGTAAAGAACTGGAGAAAAACAGAGACAATATTAAAAATACATGGACAATACTTAACAATATTCTTGGAAATAAAAACAGAAATACAAGCTACCCAACCATTTTTTCAAAAAATAATAAAACGATTCAGAGTGTGAATGCAGCTTCACCTGCAGATGAATTTGATAGCTTTTTTGTTAACATTGGTCCTAATTTGGCTCAAGAAATACCCATTACGGCACCCACAGGTGATACAATAAGCAAAAACACTGCTATAAAAGACTCCATTTTCATAAAGAACACAGACGAGAGAGGTCATTGAAATTGTTAAATCATTTAAAAGTAAAACATCTACGGACTGTGATGGTATTGACATGCTTTTAGTCAAAACTATTATTGAATGCTTAGTGAAACCACTGACGTATATCTGTAACCTGTCTCTCCAAACAGGTATATTTCCCAATGCAATGAAAATAGCTAAAGTAATTCCGATATACAAGACGGGTGACAGAGGGGAATTCTCAAATTATAGACCAATTTCACTATTGCCGCAATTTTCCAAGATACCTGAAAAAATATTCTATGAGAGAATTGACAACTTCATACTGAAGAATAATTTATTGTGTGAGCAGCAATATGGGTTCAGACACAAGAGGACAACTGCATTTGCTCTAATGGACTTTATAGAAAAAATATCAACTGCCGTTGAAAATAAAGAGTATTCAGTTGGGGTATTCCTGGATCTTAAAAAAGCATTTGATACAGTGGATCACAATTTATTATTAAAGAAACTACAAAATTGTGGTATTGGGGGGTAGCACTGTCCTGGTTATGTGGTTACTTAAAGAACAGATATCAGTATGTATGCGCTGGTAACAAAAACTCAGTTACTGAAGGTTACTTGTGGAGTCCCACAGGGTTCAATTTTGGGGCCATTGTTATTCAATATGTATATAAATGATATATGTAAAGTTTCGGAAAAAATGGATTTAATATTGTTTGCCAATGACACTAATTTATTATGCAGTGGAAGCAATTTGGAACAACTTTTGGATACACTTGGAAAGGAATTAGGAAAGCTTAAACTGTGGTTTGATTCAAACAAATTAACGCTCAATTTAAGTAAGACAAAATTTATAGTTTTTAACAACCATCACAACAACTTAGTATCTAAATTCAGTGTAAATGGTGTAGAGATTGAAATGGTATCCAAAACTAAATTTCTTGGAGTAATAATTGATAATAAACTGTGTTGGAAGTCACATATTAATTATATTAAAGGTAAAATATCCAAATCAATTGCAATACTACACAGAGTGAAATATTTGCTGAATCAACCCACACTATATACTTTGTATCATTCATTAATACTCCCATACATGACATATTGTACTGAAGTATGGGGAAATACATATAAAACAAACATATATCCAGTCTTTATGCTTCAGAAGAGAGCTATTAGAATAATAAACAAAGCTGCTTACAGGGAACCAACAAACCCACTTTTTCTTAAATTAAAAGCTCTCAAGTTGAAAGATCTGGTTGACTTTAAAACTGCAGTAATAATGTTTAAAGTGAAGAATCTATCACTGCCCGCAAATATCCAAAAGTTGTTCCAAATAAGGGAGAAACAATATCATTTCAGAGGAACATGTATATTTCAAAAACCTTCAGTGAGAACTACCACCAAGCAACACTGTGTTTCAGTGCAAGGAGTCAGATTATGGAACGATTTTGGACCTGAATTAAAATCATGTACAACGCTTGGACAATTTAAACAAAAACTAAAGGAAGAAATACTCCAAACATATATACAAGATGACATGTAAAATCACATAAGGAGTATCATATCCAGTCTGTGTTGTGTTGTTGCTTAATTTTTTTTTGTCACATTTTGTCTTAGCTATGTTCTGAATTGTAATCACTCTTGTTTTGTTTTTCTTTTGAATTCTTGGCTGGAATATGGGTGGGCAATATAAGCTGCAGCTTCAGCCACCACCCATGTCGGATAACTTATGTTGAACATAAGGAGTTACTGTCTAATTTGACTTGTTGGATTTTCTTTCCCCCTTTGTTATATTATTCTGTTTCTTTTTTTTTTAATCTTTACTTTTAATCTATCCGAAATAAAGGTGTGGCAGTAATCAGGCCTGGGTGTGGCTAGAGAAATTGAACTCAGCTTTCCAAAGATGTGATCAACCACAGTTAATTTAGGTTTTAACCGGGGGGGGGGGGGGGGGAATCACTTTTTCACACAGGGCCATGTAGTTTTGAATTTTTTCTACCCTTAATAATAAACACCTTCATTTAAAAACTGCATTTTGTGTTTACTTGTGTTATCTTTGTCTAATATTTAAATTTGTTTGATGATCTGAAACATTTAAGTGTGACCAAAAAAATGAGAAATCAGGAAAGGGGCAAACACTTTTTCACACCACTGTAGGAGGACACCAGCTGCAGATGAAGGACTGATGAGGGAGCCCACCTGTGAGACACGAATGCAGCTAAGTCTGGAATATTTAATGACTTACTAAAACTATTAAAGACACATTAAGCTGCTGTTAATTTGCTCTTAATTTGATAATCAGTTACTCCTACATCTTTAAGTTTAATTATTTAACACCACTGGGACACAAAATGCATGTCAGTATTGATTATGATTGTTATGCAGCCATCTTTGCAGCCAGAGAGATAAGATAAGATAAGATAAGATAAGATAAGCCTTTATTAGTCCCACAACGGGGAAATTCCAGGATTGCAACAGCACAGGGATAGCAACACTCAGAGCAACAATCAGAAGGCAAGAAAAAAACAAGCAAGCAAGAGCGGCTAATATACATATGTACATATTACTATAAAATAAATATATACACACACACACACACAGACACACAGTGCAGAGCATTGTAGCTGGATGGAATAAATATATGAGTATATGAACACACAGTGCAGAGCATTGTAGCTAGATGGAATAAATATGTAAATATATAAACACCCACAGTACGGAGCATTGCAGCTAGGTGGAATAAATATGCAAGTATATAAACACACACAGTGCGGAGCAATGTAGCTAGATGGAATAAATATGTAAATATATAAACACACACAGTGCAGAGCATTGTTGCTAGATGGGATGAAACAGCATAACCGTCTATTTAGTTATCCTACATGGTATGATTATGTGCCCATACATATTCTCACCCTCCATAGCGACCGGTATGTTCCTAGTTGTATGCCGGAGAGGACCATTGTGTAAGTCTATTGCATCTTTTGCATTCAAAAAAAACTATTAGTTTGTTACGTCTTTTTGCTATCTCTGCGAGCAGCCCTGCTTAGGTTGTACAGTCTGACAGCCGTTGGTAGGAAGGACCTACGAAACCTCTCGGTTGTGCACCTGGGATGATGTAGTCTGCTGCTAAATGAGCTCCTCAGTGCATCCAGTATGTCCTGCATAGGGTGGAACTCGGACTCCAGCAGAGATGACAGTTTAGCCACCGTCCTTCTCTCTCCTATCTCCTCCATCGGATCAAGGCGTTGCCCCAGGACAGAGCTAGCTTTCTTAATCAGTTTGTTCAGTCTCTTCCTATCGGCTGCAGTGATGCCACTGCCCCAGCAGACCACTCCAAAAGTGATGGCTGATGCCATCACCGTGTCATAGAATGACTTCAGCAGCGCCCCTTGTACACCAAAAGACCTGAGTCTCCTCAGCAGGAACAGCCTGCGCTATCCCTTCTTGTAGAGTGCGTCAGTATTGTGTGACCAGTCTAGTTTATTGTTCAGATGAATACCCAGGTACTTGTAGGATGTCACCATCTCGATGTCTGTTCCCTGTATATTTACTGGTGCTGTGAGGGGCTGCCCATGCCTGCGGCAGTCCACCACCAGCTCCTTAGTTTTCCTCGCGTTGATCTGGAGGCAGTTCCGATGGCACCAGTCCACAAAGTCCTGGATAAGCCCTCTGTACTCAGCTTCATCTCCGCTGGAGATGAGACCAACGATCGCAGAGTCATCAGAGAACTTCTGTAGATGGCAATGTGTTGTGTTGTGTGAGAAGTCCGCAGTATAAAGAGTGAACAGGAAGGGAGCCAGCACCGTTCCCTGGGGGGCCCCCGTGCTACTGATGATCGTGTCGGAAACACAGTCCCGGGTTCTCACAAACTGAGGCCGGTTCGTGAGGTAGTCCAGGATCCATGATGACAGGTGCTGGTCCACCCCTGCGCGCAGCAGCTTGTCCTTCAGGATCATCGGTTGGATGGTGTTGAAAGCACTGGAGAAGTCAAAGAACATGATCCTCACCATATTCCCGGGCTTCTCCAGGTGGGACAGAGAACGGTGAAGGAGGAAGATCACCGCATCCTCCACCCCAATGCCATGCTGGTAGGCGAACTGGAGTGGATCCATCGCTGGTTCCACCAGGGGGCGGAGATGAGCAAGGAGCAGTCTCTCCAGGGTCTTCATCAAGTGGGACGTCAAGGCCACCGGTCTGAAGCTGTTCAGGTCTTTGGGGTGGGAAGTTTTTGGTACAGGTACCACACAAGATGTTTTCCACAGCTGTGGTACCCTCCCCAGTTTCAGGCTCATGTTGAAGATATACGTCACAATCCCACACAGCTGGTCTGCACAGGACTTGAGGAGCTTTGCGCTGATGCCGTCCGGTCCCGACGCCTTCCTCGCCTTGATCTTCCTCAGCTCCGTCCTCACCTGGGTCTTGGTCAGGGTCAGGATGGGGGGCTGTGTGTTGGGAGTGGGGGGGGTGTCGGTGGAGTGGGGAGTGGGTAGCAGGACTTGATTTCTTAGAGGCAGCAGTGGTTGTTGTGCAGACAGGGGGGAGGGCGGTTGGTCAAATCTATTGAAAAACAGATTCAGGTTGTTCGCCCACTCCCTGCCCCCCGTGGCCTGGGGGGAGGTATTCTGGAGCCCCGAGATGGTTTTGAGGTTTCTCCAGACCCCGCTGATGTCGCTCTGTTGCAGCTTGTCCTCCATCTTCTTCCTGAAGCTGTCCTTGCCTTCTCTGATCTTTCTCCTCAGCTCCCTCTGTACGGACTTCAGCATCTCCCTGTTCCCCGACCTGAAGATCCTCTTCTTCTCTCTCAGAAGTGTTTTTATCTCAGGGTTGATCCAGGGTTTGTTGTTTGAGTGACGCCGTATGGTCTTGGTGGGAACGGATTTGTCCACACAGAAGCTGAGGTAGCCCGTGAAGGTGTGAATGAGGCCATCGATGTCCTCACCATGTGGATCGCAGAGCTGCTTCCAGGCAGTGGCTTCAAAACAGTCCTTTAGAGTGTCCATTGTCTCCTCAGACCATAACTCCACAGTGTGCATGGCCGGAGGTTGTCTGTGCACTAGGGGTTTGTACACCGGTCGGAGATGAACCAAGTTGTGATCCGATCTCCCGAGTGGGGGGAGTTGTGATGAGGTGTACGCCTCCTTAGTGTTTGCGTAGAACAAATCCAGTGTTTTATTGTCTCTAGTGTGGCATGTGACATACTGGGTGAAAGTGGGCAGAATGGGAGACAGTGAAACGTGGTTGAAATCGCCTGAGATGAGGAGAAGAGCATCTGGGTGTTCTGTCTGCAGCCTGCTGGTTACTGAATGGATGACGTCACGCGCTGTCCCAGCGTTCGCCATCGGATTTGCATAAACAACAATGCAGATCACGTGTGAGTGTTCTCTCGGGAGATATGTAGGCCTCATGCTAACAGCTAGCAACTCAATGTCTTTGCTGCAGTGTCGTTGTTTAACAGTGATATGTCCCGGTCTACACCAGTTGTTGTTAACATACATTATCACTCCACCGCCCCTAGTTTTGCCACTCTCTGGTGTTCGGTCAGCTCGTATCATGTGAAAACCCTCCAGCTCAATGTTAGCATCTGCTGCTAGTTCAGTTAGCCACGTCTCAGTAAACAAAAGGAGAGAGCACTCCCGGTAAGTGCTATCATAACGGGAGATAGCCGCTAGCTCATCTAACTTTCCCAGTATCGACCGTACATTTCCCATGACAACAGATGGAAGGGAGGGTCTGTACCTTATATTTTTTGTCCTCCGCCTTACTCCAGCCCGGCAGCCGCGGCGTTTTCGCCTCAGTTCTCTCGGTATGTCGAGTTTTTCCAGTGGGACCGGGTGGCGGTTAAATGCTAGCAGCTCTTCCCTGTTGTATCGTATCCTGCTATAAACAGTGGCTCCGTCCACCGGCTCAGGAGACATTTGGGACGATCTGTGTGTCCGTGATATAAGTGGGGTGAAAAAAAAAGTGATCAAAAGAGAGAGGAAGGGAAAAAAAAAAAACTCGGAATCGAGCCGCTGTTGCAAAAGGCAGCCGACTGGTGTGGCGCCGAGAGTGTTATGGTATAGAAATAGAAAATCTGGTAGTGTCTCCTCATAACCCTGTACTGTCAGACCATTGTCTGTGAACCTTTGATTTTACTATTTCTGACTATTTGGCTCCTAAAGAAAAATATTACTACAGTAGATGCCTCTCAGATGATGCGGTTACCAAATTTATGCAGATTGTTTCCTCTATGCCATGTGTCAACACAACAGAAATAAGCTATAGACAGCTTGCTCCTTCTGTAATTGATAGCATGGTAGATAGTGTTACAGCTTCTATGCATCAGACTCTAGACTTGGTGGCCCCCTTAAAAAAGAAAAAGTCTAATCAGAGATTTCTAACTCCTTGGTTCAACACAGAAACTCGTAGCTTAAAACAGAAGACTCGTCAATTAGAAAGAAAATAGCGCTCCACTAATTTAGATGAAATCTATTTAGCTTGGAGAAATCATCTTTTAATTTATAAAAAATCTCTTAGAAAAGCTAGAACGAGTTATTATTCTGCATTAATAGAAGAGAACAAGAATAATCCCAGGTTTCTTTTCAGTACTGTAGCCAGGTTGGCAAAGAGTCAAGACTCTGTCAATCCTAGCATTCCCTTAGAGCTTACTAGTCAGGACTTTATGAACTTTTTCAGTAATAAAATTTCATCCATCAGAGATAAAATCAATCAGATTATTCCCACAGTTAACCTCTTGCGCTCCGTTGTTCCGCGGGTGGGCAAGTCTCTGCGTCCTAGGACACACGAGGGCGCACAAGAGCGCACTCGTGCGCGCTCGGACGCATGACGCATGATATACTGATGATGGTGCAGATGGAGATGGTGCTGGCCTCCAAGCGCCACTGGGGAAAAAAAGCTGCAGACACAGAACAGATTAGTTCATCTGATTGACCTGTCATTCGACTAATAAGAGCCTTGAATTGGGTTTCTGAAACCATGAAGAGCCAATGAATAAAAATCTAGCCAGAAGGACCCGCCTCCCAACGGCTGCGAGCCAATTGAAGCACAGAAGTTCGCTGAGCTGTTGTCTAAAGCTGGGTGAAGAGAGACTTTCAGCAGCCACAGGCAGTGGTTTATTTATTTATTTTATTTAATTCCAGCAGAGTGTTTAGGATTCTCTTCCGTCATCATTGACTGACGACGAAGGTCGTAAATCATTCACCAAAACCCCAATAATGGAATTATGTTTTGATTGGGATCCACGAGCGGAGCAGCGTCGCGTTCGTCTGACAACGGGGAAGAGAAGTTCGCCAGGACTCTGCTGCTGTGAAGAGGTAAGGTGTTATAAGCTAAATTATTATTTCTCCCTGAAAACTGTAATCCAAAAATGACTTTTGACCGATCGGTAAATTACAACTGTACGGCGCACGCACTTCGTACGCCGCGATAAACGGTTCATTTGCTGTGTTCGGACCGTGAACGCCCCCCCCCCCCCCCCGCTGCAGAAGAGGAGCCGGGGGGGGGCGTTCACAGTCCGAACGCCCCCGGTCCGCGGGGTGAAGCCACGCTGACTGCGCAGCGGTCATCACATAGACATATGAGTCTATTCCTTCATGTAGCGATGGCCGTCCTCTGTAGCGGGGGTGGACAACCCCCCCCCCCCCCACACACACACAGTAGCGAGGGGGGGGAAGCCGCTGTGACAGCGTTGCTGTGGAAACATGCAACGAGTGCAATCCGTCTGTAGCGAGGGCCGAAGTCGGTCCTTGGTAGCGGGGGAGGGGGAACGACCCCCCGCCCACACACACAGACACAGCCCTGAGTGTGACCTTTCATTAGAGCCTAAAATGAAGATTCTACATTAAATTATTCAAAAGTTACAGACGTTTTTCCTAACTGTGCCATTTGGCACAATTTGGCACAGTTCCAAAGCGCCTGGGAACAGCCTGCGAACAAAGCTGTGTAAAATATTCATTTTTTGTGGTATTGTTACCAAATTTTTATCTCAGCTGGATAACACTTGGTTCTACATTTCTGTTGCATTTTCCAGCCGGATCGGACAGCTGTGTGTTATTTGCAAGCATTTGTATCCAAAAAAACACCGTGTCCTAATTTATTTTCTTCAAGTTCAGTATGTTTAGATGACTGTAACTCAGTGGCCGGAGCACGTAGAGAGATCATGTTTTTTTTGCCAAAAAATTCAAAGTGTTTTCTTTTAAATGAGACCAACCCCATGAAGATGCTGCAAAGGGTTGAATAACAGCTTTCGATTTACTTTGGGCACGTTATTTTTTGGCATTTTTAGGAAAATTGCCCGGAGTGCAAGGGGTTAACTTAAATACAGTAACTACTACAACTCCTTCAATTGATGTCTGTCTTGATGAGTTTACTCCAACTGACCTTTGTGAGTTAGACAAAATAGTTTCCTCATCCAAACCTTCAACTTGTCTTTTAGACCCTATTCCTACCAGGTTATTTAAAGAAGTCTTCCCACTTATTGGTAGCTTTATTCTTCATATAATCAATTCTTCATTAACTTTAGGCCATGTACCGCAGGCTTTTTAAAAGGCTGTAATTAAACCCTTACTCAAAAAGTCAACATTAGATCCAGGAGCTTTAGCTAACTATAGACCAAACTCTAATCTCCCTTTCATTTCAAAAATCTTAGAAAGACCTCCTCATCGCATCTGATAATGGACTGGTTTCTGTACTTGTCCTTTTAGACCTTAGTGCAGCTTTTGATACCATCGATCATAATATTCTACTTGATAGATTAGAACACTATGTTGGACTTAATGGAACTTCGTTGCAGTGGTTTAGATCTTATTTATCTGATAGGTTCCAGTTTGTTCATGTCAATAATGAGTTTTCTTTCAACTCAAAGCTTAGTCATGGAGTTCCACAGGGATCTGTGCTAGGCCCTACTCTTTTTAGTTTATATATGCTTCCGTTAGGCAACATTATTAGAAAGCACTTTATACATTTTCACTGTTATGCAGATGATACACAATTATACCTGTCAATGAAGCCAGATGATAGTAATCAATTAGCCAAGTTGGAAGCCTGTCTTAAGGAAATCAAAGCTTGGATGACTTGTAATTTCCTGCTCTTAAATTCTGATAAGACTGAAGTCATTCTTGTTGGTCCAAAAAAACCTTAGAAATACCTTTCCAAATCAAACTTTCAGTTTGGATGCGGTTACTCTTTCTCTTAATAGCTCTGTGAGGAACCTTGGAATTATTTTTGATCAAGATCTGTCCTTCAATTCACATATTAAATTTGTTTCTAAGAATGCCTTCTATCATTTGCGTAATATTGCCAAGGTTAAGAGCATCTTGTCTCAGAGTGATGCTGAGAAACTGATCCACGCTTTTGTTAGCTTGAGATTAGATTATTGTAATTCTTTATTATCAGGTTGACCTAAAACATCTTTAAAAAGTCTTCAGCTGATCCAAAATGCTGCAGCAAAAGTTTTAACAGGTACTAGAAAGAGAGATCATATTTCTCCGGTTCTGGCCTCCCTTCATTGGCTTCCCATAGAGTTTAGAATTAAGTTTAAAATCCTTCTTCTTACTTACAAAGCTCTAAACAATCAGGCTCCTTTTTATTTAAAAGATCTGATACTACCGTATTATCCTAACAGAGCACTACGCTCCCAAAATGCAGAATTACTTGTAATACCTAGAATCTCCAAAAGTACAATGGGAGGCAGAGCCTTCAGTTATCAAGCTCCTCTATTGTGGAACCAGCTGCCAATCTGGATTCAGGAGTCAGACTCGATCTCCGTTTTTAAGAATAGGGTTAAAACCTTCCTTTTTGATTTCGCCTACAATTAGGGAGGAATCATGTGTTTCTGAACCCTCCCTTACTTATGCTGCTAATAGGTTTAGTCAGCTGGGGGACCTCCAATAATGCACTGGGCCTCACTCCTTTCTTCACTCTCAATGAAATATTTATTTATTTTTATTTTTTTTGCTGGTCATTAACATCTGTTTGTTCTCTCCCATAGATTGAGTCCCCATCGTGCTGTTTGCTTTCTACATGTCTGTTCTTTTCATCTTCTCTGTCCCCTCACCCCCCAGCCAGTTGCAGCAGATGACTGCCCCTCCCTGAGCCTGGTTCTTCTGGAGGTTTCTTCCTGTTAAAAGGGAGTTTTTCCTCTCCACCGTCGCCAAGTGCTCGTTCACAGGGGATCGCCTGATTGCTGGGGTCTTTCTGCAACTCTGGGGGTCCCCCCTACAGTTGAAAGTGCTATGAGATGACTGTTGTTGTGAAATGGCGCTATATAAATAAAGTTGAATTGAATTGAATTAATTGATCTCAGGCCAGAGACCTTTCAGAGTGTGGTGGAGAGAAGGACACTAAAACTGCGATCCATCATGGACAATCCAGATCACCTGCTCCAACACACACTGGACAGACAGCGGCACACTTTCTCCAGCAGACTGCTACAGCTTTGCTGTTAAATGGTTAGGTACAGGAAATCTTTCCTGCCACATACCATTTCACTGTACAATAACTCACTCTGATGTTGTATTCTGTCATAACTATGCTGCCATACTGCACCTTACAGTCTAATTGGTACCTCGCATCTCACTCTGCTCCTGATAGTCCTGCATTGTACAGTGGGTATGATTCATGTTTCTATACAGGTCACCATCTATTCATCTATGAGGCAGATAAATTTTTTTAGTAGTTTTACTTTCCATGGGTAATCCCTTTGTCTATTATGCTGTGTGTGTTTCTGTCATTTGGTTGTCTACTGTCATGCTGCTGTTACACTGTAATTTCCCAGTTTGGGATCAATAAAGTACATCGACCAATCTCTCTCAAAGGGCCCTTCACTCTTTAAAGAGCAGGTTATCCCTTTATGGGGACTCTGTCATCTCAGGCCCCCCCAAAGACTCTTAGAACGAGCCTCAACATTGGAAGCAAAAGACTGTAAAGGTATTCTGGTTCAAAAAATAATGTTAACTTTTCTTGCTTTTTATTTTGTTCATTTCTCAATGTTCACGAGAAGCAGAGGGATGCATAAGCTACTGAGGGTTTGTTTTTGGATGGGTAGAGCACACTTAACACTAACAGGAAAATATGCCAGACAGTCGTAATCTTAAAATTATTTCATTTAACATAAATGGAGTCCTAAACCCAATCAAGAGAAGTAAGATTTTGACCAAAATGAAAAAAGAAAATGCTCCAATTGTATTGTTACAGGAAACATCTTCCTCCCATTGAACATGAAAAACTGAAAAGAATGGGGTTTTCCAAAGTGTATTACTCTTCTTATAACTCAGGGCCTAGGAGAGGAGTGGTAACTCTAATCTCTAACAGAGTCTCATTTGAACAGCTCTCTAAAACAAAGGATAGAGAGGGAAGATACGTACTAATTTCAGGAAGGATATAAGGTATGGAAATAAGTTTATTAAATGTACAGTGGGGAAAAAAGTATTTAGTCAGCCACCAATTGTGCAAGTTCTCCCACTTAAAAGATGAGAGAGGTCTCCAATTTTCATCATAGGTTTACCTTAACTATGAGAGACAAAATGAGAAAAAAAAAAAATTCAGAAAATCACATTGAAGGATTTTTAATGAATTGGTAAATTCCTCGGTAAAATAAGTATTTGGTCAATAACAAAAGTTCATCTCAATACTTTGTTATATACCCTTTGTTGACAATGACAGAGGTCAAACGTTTTCTGTAAGTCTTCACAAGGTTTTCACACACTGTTGCTGGTATTTTGGCCCATTCCTCCATGCAGATCTCCTCTAGAGCAGTGATGTTTTGGGGCTGTCGCTGGGCAACACGGACTTTCAACTCCCTCCAAAGATTTTCTATGGGGTTGAGATCTGGAGACTGGCTAGGCCACTCCAGGACCTTGAAATGTTTCTTACGAAGCCACTCCTTCGTTGCCCGGGCGGTGTGTTTGGGATCATTGTCATGCTGAAAGACCCAGCCACATTTCATCTTCAATGCCCTTGCTGATGGAAGGAGGTTTTCACTCAAAATCTCACGATACATGGCCCCATTCATTCTTTCCTTTACACGGATCAGTCGTCCTGGTCCCTTTGCAGAAGAACAGCCCCAAAGCATGATGTTTCCACCCCCATGCTTAACAGTAGGTATGATGTTCTTTCTCCTCCAAACATGACAAGTTGAGTTTTTACCAAAAAGTTCTATTTTGGTTTCATCTGACCATATGACATTCTCCCAATCCTCTTCTGGATCATCCAAATGCTCTCTAGCAAACTTCAGACGGGCCTGGACATGTACTGGCTTAAGCAGGGGGACACGTCTGGCACTGCAGGATTTGAGTCCCTGGCGGCGTAGTGTGTTACTGATGTAGCCTTTGTTACTTTGGTCCCAGCTCTCTGCAGGTCATTCACTAGGTCCCCCCGTGTGGTTCTGGGATTTTTGCTCACCGTTCTCGTGATCATTTTGACCCCACGGAGTGAGATCTTGTGTGGAGCCCCAGATCGAGGGAGATTATCAGTGGTCTTGTATGTCTTCCATTTTCTGATAATTGCTCCCACAGTTGATTTCTTCACACCAAGCTGCTTACCTATTGCAGATTCAGTCTTCCCAGCCTAGTGCAGGTCTACAATTTTGTTTCTGGTGTCTTGGCCATAGCGGAGTTTGGAGTCTAACTGTTTGAGGTTGTGGACAGGTGTCTTTTATACTGATAATGAGTTCAAACAGGTGCCATTAATACAGGTAATGAGTGAAGGACAGAGGAGCCTCTTAAAGAAGAAGTTACAGGTCTGTGAGAGCCAGAAATCTTGCTTGTTTGTAGGTGACCAAATACTTATTTTACCAAGGAATTTACCAATTAATTCATTAAAAATCCTTCAATGTGATTTTCTGGATTTTTTTTCTCATTTTGTCTCTCATAGTTGAGGTATACCTATGATGAAAATTGGAGACCTCTCTCATCTCTGGGCTGCACGGTGGCGCAGTGGTTTAGCACTGTGGCAGCACAGTTTTACCCTCGGCCGGGGGATCGCGGGGATCATGAGATCGTGGGTTCGATCCCAGCCCCCGACCAACAGTGAGCTGTGTGGAGTTTGCATGTTCTCCCCGTGTTGCGTGGGTTTACTCCGGGATTTCTCCGGTTTCCTCCCGCATACCAAAAACATGTAGGTTTAGGGCGCTCGCACACGCAGCGACCAGCAGCCGGTGGCTTGTCACCAGACTGCAAACCAAATCTACCTACGGGTACAAATAAGTAACAAAAAAAAAAAAAAAAAAAAAAAATCTTTTAAGTGGGAGAACTTGCACAATTGGTGGCTGACTAAATACTTTTTTGCCCCACTGTATATATTCCTCCAGGCAACAATATTTCACTTTACCAGAAGGTTTTTGACTTAGTGTCAGAAGCAACAGGCACAGTTACTGTATATGTGGGGGAGATTGGAACATCCATCTAAACCCCAGGCTAGACTCTTCCAGAGCATCAGCTCACACTTGTTTACACAAAGATCTTAAAGGCATCATGTTTGAATTAGGTATAAAAGATCTCTGGAGAGACTTATGTCCAACAAGACAAGATTATACTCATTATTCTCATCCACATGATCTCTACTCCAGAATACTAACTAACTAACTAACCTGCACTTATATAGCGCTTTTCTAGTCACAAAGACCACTCAAAGCGCTTTCATTAATACTAACCCTCTATTCTAAGGGCCTATAGGAAACAGATATCTAGGGACAATTTAGAACAGCCAATTAACCTAACATGCATGTTTTTGGCATGTGGGAGGAAACCGGAGAAATCCCGGAGTAAACCCACGCAACACGGGGAGAACATGCAAACTCCACACAGATCACTGTTGGTCGGGGGCTGGGATCGAACCCACGATCCCACGATC
Source organism: Pholidichthys leucotaenia (assembly GCA_020510985.1). Lineage (NCBI taxonomy): Eukaryota > Metazoa > Chordata > Actinopteri > Cichliformes > Pholidichthyidae > Pholidichthys > Pholidichthys leucotaenia. Next base: position 343,402,378 of record CM035837.1, on the reverse strand, counting down.
CCCACAATCCCCCGGCCAAGGGTAAACTGTGCTGCCGTAGTGCTAACCACTGCGCCACCGTGCAGCTTCTTCATTTTTAAAAAAGATCGGTATAGAATACAACAATGTGAGATAGGTAATATTGATATGTCCGATCACGCCCCAATCTTACTATCTTTGCAGATTCATAATAACACTGGAAAAACACTTAGGAGATTAAATACTAGTATTTTAAACAATTTTCAATTTAAGGAACAGATGGTAGAAGAAATTATAAATGGAGAAGTTGGCCCAGAAATGGTATGGGACACAATAAAAGCTGTGTTCAGGGAGAAACAATATCCTACTGTACACATATAAAGAAAGGAAGGCAATGCAAATTAGCTGAACTTAATGGAGAATTGGGCAAGCATGAAACAAAACATAAAAAGGAGTCAAATCCAAGCCTGGACCTTCTCTCAAAACTTAAAGAAACTAGGAATGTTTTATCAGGCTTTTATTCAATCTATTTTATCCTTTTCTTTAGTGTCATGGTTTGGTCAGATAAAACTGAAACACAGGAAATCCTTACACCAAGTAGTTAAATCGTCCAGTCATTTGCTTGGTGAGTCACAGCTGAGCCTGACATCCCTGTACACCAGACAGGTACAGAGGATTGTTACCTCCATTTTAAATGATGACTCCTACTCTTTGCGCTGCCACTTTCAGCTTCTTCCCTCCAGACGGAGGTTTACTGTCCCAAAATGTAAAACCCAGCGCTACAAAAACAGCTTTGTTCCTGCTGCTGTCAAAGAGTTGAACAAGATGTAGCAATATATTGCACATAATTTATCAATTTATGAATTTTACTCTATGTTTATTTATTTTTGTAGTTTTTTTTAATTTGGGTTCTAAATCTTTTATTGGGTTTTAGACTTTTGAGTTTTTAACCTCTTTGACTAGTCTTTAACTTTTTAATATGACCCTTCTCTCTTATCTCCTTGTTTTGTTTTGTTTTTTTCTCTTATCTCTTTGTCTTATGTCCTGATTGGTGGAGCCTTGAGTACTTTTATCATGTTTATAGTCAGCTTCATGTGTGCCTGTGTTTGTTTTCAAGTTGAATGTAATTGTGGTTTGTAAATATGGATGTCACCTGACTGCAAAACAAATCTACCTACGGGTACAAATAAAAGAACCTGAACCTGAATCTCTAGATTAAAAGCAAACAAGTCGCCCAGCCCAGATGGCTTTCCCTCCGAATGGTACAAGACTTTTCGTTCAGAACCAATACTAAGCCTTCTCTGAATGTTTAATGCGGCTTTGAAAGAACACAAAATCCCACCATCATGGAGAGAAGCTACTATAGCCATTATTCTTAAAGAGGGAAAGGACAAGCTGGACTGCGGTGCATACAGACCAATTTCAGTTCTAAATACAGATTATAAATTACACTGGTCAACACCAAATTTATTGTCTAAGTTTTTGGTTTTTTTTGCTGATTTAGGACAATTTTGATGTGCTGAATCCAAAAATCACATTGGTTTGGCTCAATCAGGTCAACTTTTTGAATTATGGCCACATGTTTTATACGTTTTTGTTTACATGTATGGGTATTTTTTGCTTTATATGATGCAAAATTCTTTTTTATGTCTTGAAATTCTCTGAATTTTGAACAATGATGATGTAACATTCAATTTACAAGTACTTACTTTTATATAAAGATAAGTACATGCACAGTACCAAGTAAGTACTAAGAAAGTACAGGTTTTTACTTAGCACCTGATCGAGAGAAACAGATGTCATTTTCGGATTCAGCGGTGCAAAATTGTCTTAAATCAGTTGAAAAAACACAGACAATTTACAAAAAATAATTTTTGTAACCCTGTATTATATACCGCAATCCTTGCAAAGAGAGTTTGGAGAGGTCCTTCCCCAGCTTATCCACACTGACCAGACAGGATTTAGTTCTCAAAGACAAACACATGACAATATTCGCCATTCACTGCATATACTGAGTCACATTCAAAAACACAAAACTGAGGCTTTACTGGTTAGCCTGGATGCAGAGAAAGCCTTCAATTTAGTAAGCTGGAGGTTCCTATATACAGGGATGAGAATGGGGTTTGGGAAAAAAAGAGGAAACTAAGCCGGGGGTCTTGGGGGGACGCAGGCACCCAAGCCGGATCCAAGGTGGAGAATTGGTCGGAGGTCTGGGGGGCATTGCCCCCCAGAAGCTAACAAAATCTGGTGTTTAAGAATGCTCAAATGTGGTCTTATATTTAAAGTTAGAAGTAAGTACAAATGCATTTATAGTTTACCTTTTTAATCTGCTGCTGCATCACGTGTAAATTTATGATATCTGAATGGTATGTTGGTGTAATAATACTAAATTATATTTTACTACTATTTAATATGTTTAGAACTGACACAGAATTACATTTACATAGTTCTAGAACAGACAAAATAATTTAACCAAGTAAAATAAATTATAAATATTAACAAAATTCCATCACCAAGTCCATCACCCATTCATTAAAATATACTGACATTCTGCAAACATTTTGATTTATTAATGTGTGCATTTGTTAGTGTTACTAGGAATATAAAAAAGTTGCATATTAGTATATTTTAATATTTGAAAGATAATCTAAGAAAGTAAGTAAAACCTAAAAGATGTTTAATATTTTTATGCAATGACCATGAAGAAATTATGTTTACTAATAAAAGCAAAGATATCTTAGGAAAGGCAACCCATCACCACCCATGACAAAAAAAACTTACACATGCATTATGTAACTCCTCCTAGTGAAACAAAAAATGATAAATTATATTCAAAATTCTTAGATTGCATTTCAAATTGTGAGGAAAATATGTAATAACATAATCGATAATCAGCATTCAAATGCAATTAGTGTTTCAAAACAGGCATGACGTCACAACTTACACATGCTATTTCATAACAAATTCATTACGCGAAAATTCTCAAGTACATTACTTACAACAAGAAAAAAAATCTTACCTCGGAATGTGTCTTCCGATCACTAATTGCTGTAACCGGGGCCGACTGTGATGAACTTTGATTGACTGGCATCTGAATTTGACCGTGTCCATCGATCGTTTTGAATGCAGCACGAGCAAGTAGTTCGATCTCCTTGTAGCCACAATTTTGAGATGTTTCTGTTTTGAACAGTGTTCAACTAAGACAATACAACCACGAGATCCATAACTCAAGAAATCGTTACAATAAACACACTGGGCTTTCCCTGGTACTTCGCATTTCGCTATGAAGTCGGCCATTTTTTCAACCACAACTTCGGTATTTTTACCGATCTTTACAGTCATTGACACAGTTTTTTCGAGCCATTCCCAAAGAAACTTGTTCCTTATCCCTTTGTCGATTTCTAAAATTCTTGCTTTGTTGTCTTTCGTGAGTTTTAGGTTCACCATTTTCACAAAATCGGGAAAACTCAGTTGATTGAACTGTCCGCCATTTGCATTTCGCTCCGCGTGTTGGATATGACAAAGGAATAACAAAATCGCCGATTGGTTGCTTCAATAAGTATCAGCCAATCAGTGGCCTTGTTACATTACATTACTGATCTCGCTGGGTAGCGTGTTCTGTGCGGTGGATTTTAGCAGCCGAACGAAAATATGACTCGCCGCTCATAACATACCTCCAACCCCCCCTAAAATTTTCTCCTCGAATTTAGACGATTCATGAGAATGACCCTAGACACAATCAAATCCGAGGAATTTTGCGGATCCGCGGAGGATTCTCATCCCTGTATATAAAGTTCTTGAGAGATTCAGATTCCACAAGGAATTTATAGAAGGGATCAAAACATTATAAAATAACCCAACAGCCCGGATAAAAATTAATGGATTCTTATCAGATCCTATCAAAGTGGAATGGGGAACAAGACAGGGATGTGGAATGTCCCCACTGCTCTTTGCACTATATACTGAACCTCTCGCCCAGTGGATAAGACAGACTACCAGTACTCATGGTATCCCCATAAATGGGGAACAGCATGAAACAGCTTTATATGCTGACGATGTTTTAATATATCCAAGTGACCCCTCCAACTCTCTCTCTGAATTGTTTAAACTACTGGACAGGTTTGGTAAATATGCTGGCTATAAATTAAATGTTCAGAAAACTCATATGCTGACACTGAATTATACTCCACTAAAACCACTACAGGATGAATACAATTTCAAATGAGATCAGACTACACTGAAATATTTAGGAATACTGATACCCAAGAAAATTTCCATATTGGCAAAGATAAATTATGATCCTCTACTGACCAAAATAACATCAGATATACAGAGATGGAGTTCCACTCCTTTTTTGAGCCTCATCCAGAGAATTGAAGCTGTAAAAATGAACATTCTCCCAAAGCTCCTTTTTTTTTGTTTCAAGCTCTCCCAGTTGAAATTTCATCAAAACAATTTTCAGAGTGGGACAAAATGATTTCTAGATTTATCTGGCAAGGGAAGAAACCAAGAATAAAGTTTAAAACACTACAGCTCACAAAGAAGAAAGGAGGTATGGCAGTACCACATCTGAAAGACTACTTTTATTCAGCTCAAATTAGAGCATTGATATGTCTTTGCAACCAAGACTTCCATGCTCAGTTGACGTCAGTTGAATCAGTTGACGTCACATTTTCAGTTCAACTCAGCACAGTTGGAACCTCACTGAAGTAGGTCCTAAAAAAGTACCTGGTACCAGGTACTAATGGAAAACCCTACAAACCGAATAGAGTCAAGGTGAGTAGGGCTGAGTAGGTCCTAGTGGAAAAGGGGCCAATGGGCACCCTTCAAAACAGACATCAATTCCCATTATCTATGCGTGGGAAAATACAAAGCTATGATAACAAATGGTTAAATGTCTCTGGACCAATTAGAAGCAGAGAGCAAAATCAGTTTTAGTGAGGTGGTGGGAACACTGAGCAACTAAAAGCATCTGTCTGCTGATTAATGCTACACAGCTCAAAAACATATGCTGTTATAAAGCCCCATAAAACAGGAGGGGAAAACTATTGATCTAAGAGATAATAATTAGACTCTTTGGTGGTCAGAATACATGCCCCCTTCTGAATCTGAGTGACTGTGTGTACATCATCATGATGCAGAAATTAGCAGCAGATGGCTTGTTATACAAAGCCATCTGATAATATAATCTTTAAAGCAGTTTGATAAGCAGCAGATACTTTCAAATCATATGTGGCAGGTCTACCAGGGGCAAAACTTGATCTAAAATACCAACAAACAAAACAAAAAAGCTGTTTTCTTGAATAGAATCACTCCTAAAACCAACATGCTCATAGTTACAAATCATTCTTTTTGGACAATGTTGGTCTGAACCACTTTGGTTTGATTAAAATAGTTTTTCTTAATAATCCATCCTCTTATAACTAGGGGTTGGTTAAAATATTGATTAGTCAATATGTAATAGATTTTATTTCAATGATCTGTGACAGTGAATGGTTGTCTGTCTCTCTGTGTTGGCCCTGTGATGGACTGGCAATCTGTCCAGGGTGTACCCTGCCTCTCGCCCAAAAGATGCTGGGATAGGCTCCAGCCCCCCCGTGACCCGAAAAGGATCAAGCAGAAGAAGATGAATGGATGGATGGATCTGGAATTGATTTACAAAATTGAAAAAAATTTTAAATTAATATAATGCTTTTTCATTTGTGTGAAGCTTGCAAGGCTTTACAAAAGGTCACTTGTGGCTTAACTTCCACATTCATATTCATATATTTAACTTGCCAAGTCAGAGGGTTCCTGGTACAATTTACTGCATTAGGTCTCTGGGAAATTAGTTCATATGCAAGCAAAATAGTTATTTTAATGGTATATCACTGACTGGATCAACCCTGAATCACACTGAATTGAAAACTGAATCAAATCAAGACTTTGTAAATCACAACTGAACTGATTGTAGAAATCAATAATATTTAACCCTACTCATAACCATCTCCTTTCCTCACAAGGTAACAATATGTTTTGAAAATAAAGCCAATAATTAGCAACAAGATATATATGAAAAAAGGCTTTGCAGATAAAGGCTGCTTGATTATGGTGAGAGGGGAAAAATACCCAAATCACAATCATATTACCAATATTATCATCTGAACTTTAAAATGTTGGATTAACAACTAAATGCTATAAAGAAAGGAAGGGTGTTGACAAAACTAGTGCATCATGTGAAACATAATATTGAACAATAATATGAATGCAATGTAGCGACTCTCCCCCATTAAGTCTTTGCATCACCAAAGCACTTGATGTCATGATGCCAAGCAACAGAGGTGTGTCAAAGGTTTCAAATGCTAGGGCAATAGAACAGCAGGTGGCCATGTAAACAAGGGTCTGAGAATAAATAGGAGAAGGAGGGGGAGTCGGTGCTCCACAGTGGCTGACAGCTGTAAGTCACTACTTAAGATTTGAGTTGTTCTTTTTTGGGGGAGGGGGCTGAAAAGTTCATAGTGGTCAAAATTGACCAAATGTGGTTTATTATTCAACACAGTCTCCCCTTCGGTCCACACACTGTATTGCAGCGCTTGGATCCCTGCGGTTAAAAAAAATAAAACACATTTGGTCAAAGTTGACAACTATGAACTTTTCAGCCCCCTCCCCCCTTGTATTTTAATTAAAAAAAGTGACAACATTTCAGATACAACACTTAAAGAAACAAGCGGATTACATCTCCCATGTAATATGATGTCATATTCCAACAAGCATTAGTTCTCCAGGTCAACAAAACAAACACGACTGCCTCATTACATTTGACTGACCCACTCAGAAAACCTTTACCCAGATTACAGCTGACAAAAAAAGTAAATAAATACAATAGAATACTGGGAAAAGTTATATATTATAATGATTCAATTCAAAAAGTTAAAGCTTCATATTTTCTATACTGATCACACAAAGTGACCTATTTCAAGCCTTTTTTTTTTTTTGTCGTTTTAAATTTCGACTATTACGACTTAGCCCTTTGAATTAAATTACTGATCCATGACATTTTGGAAGCTAAATGCATGATTAGCTCAGGCAACTGTGATTTAAAGTCTGACCACATCACGCAGTTCCCCTTTCATTTTTCCTCTGGTGTCTCGGCTGTTTTCCCAGCGCCTGTTCTGCAGGTGAACTGTGGGGTAAAGGTGCGCGGTGGAGGGTGTGGCCGCAGCCGGCAGCTGTGCAGTCTATGCATCGTGGAGTGTTGCAACTCTACAGGTACAAAAATACCCGTCGACTCACACACCGACCGGTACTGTCATCGGAAAAGTAGATAAGTGAGAACACGCGTACATTTTCTCTGTGGAACTGAACGGACGGGGACAGAAAGAGAAACGGCGCACAAAGACAGACTCTCTCTATCCCTCTCTCGCTCACATAGCTGCACATGGACAGTCTCTCTCTCTCTCTCTCCTTCAGTTCTCAGAGCTCACCTCCGCGCAGCCAAAGCGCGCAGTGACTCGGTACTCACCCACCAGGTGCAGGCGTATGAAAACAGCATGAATTTGATTAAAATGTAGGAGAATCTGTGACAGTATCGGACGTCGTCGTTTTTGGACATGGTGACAGTCCACAGCCGCTCCGCTCTCCACACACACTTCCGTGTTGCGTCGTCGCCACACCTGAACGGAGTGATGGATGATCGGAAGTGGGCGATGTTGTTGTGGGTGTTGCAAAAATACAACCCTTCTCGATGACTGATGGGTTTGGGTTTTATTGATTTGTTTCTTAGACTTGGACCAGAATGTTTGTTTTTTCAGACTCTCTTTGTCCAGAGGCTATGACAAGAATGATAAGAGGATGGGATGATATTAACATTTCATCTCACAATTTTTTTTCTAGCCAAAATAATTGCGAGTCACGATATTTTGAAGGGGGGGGGGGCAATCATAATATTTTTTAAACATTGAAAATGTCACTCAAATATTATATAATTACTTTCGTTTGAATCTATTTTTATTGCACTTTAAGTGAAAATACTTTTATACGGGAGCAGAAGGTCATGGGTTCAAACCCAACAATGGTGACCTTGTGGAGACAGTGTTTGGGGGTTTTCCTCACACCCAGAAAGCAGGGTGGAGACTGAAGGAGGAAGGGTCTCCGGGAGGTATCAAACGGGACAGTTAGTTCTATACACCCCCCCAGGGAGAGGAAGATTAACCTGGAGCCAACCAGACAAAGATGTGCCTTTCGACCCCTGCCACGCCAAGCTGGCACCGGAAGACGCAGGGGTGCGAATGTCTTGTAACAAGGCATGCTCTGTGGCATGTGTTTCAGGTTATGTCATGATAATGTGCCACACATTCTCTTTGTTCATACAAGAAGGTGTTATGGGCAGGACCCTCGGTCTTTATGCATAGTAATAAAGGTATAAAAAGAGGAATGTACAGAGACTGAGGGGCTTCCAGCCTTAGCGCTGTGGCGCGGAAGGCTTTATGCTGTATGCTGATATGTTGTTTGAGGAAGAATAAAGATTCTGTGTTGTCCCAGCTCGTGCTTCACCTTCGCATCCTTTTTCCTCTACATTGGTTACCCTCATCGTGAGATGGAGTGTCTATCCCTTTCACCATGCTGTGGACTCGGAATTGCCATGGATCACCTGCCATCCTTTCCTCCATACTGGTGACCTCACGTGCCGGGGAGCGCCTATTCTGCTCCCTACACCAAGACACGCCATAGAGGGCAAGACGAGCACCGCTCTGGAGGCTACCTGGGAGAGCATCAGTGCCACCTGCGCTGTTTCAGTCACACTCCCGGACACTGGCTCCATGACCCGACGGCGGGGTTTTAGTGCATAGAAGCCCCGTGCGCACTCTGCAGGATTACGAGGATGACACAAGATACGGCTATGTGGTTACTGCGGCAGATGCGCGCCACACACGCACATTTGGGGAGAGGTTTCCCGGTGGACTTCTGCACCCAGAAGAGCATCCTGCCAGTCAACGCAGCCGGGTGGCAGCAGGCAGCGGTCCCAAGCTTACGGCCGCCAGTGGATCCACCTTCTGGACATGTTGCCCACAGACACAATTGGGCTGACCGCCTGTCCAGAGTTCCTTTAGGGCTGCACTCCACACCTCAAGATCTGACAGCCTCCCTGACAGAACTTTTATTTTTTCTCAGCTGCTGCGCATCCTCTGGGAATTGGGCCAATCACCTTCCCCGGATCCTTCAGGGCTGCAACCTGCACCTAAAGAAGATTTGGCAGAATGTGTTTCTTTCAGCCGCTGCGGATCCCCGGAGAGTTTTTTCCCGAAAATCCCGCACCGAGACGGATCCACCCACACAATTTTTGCGTGGTCTGGAGGCTTTGAACGCTCCGGGCCGGCCCACCATTGATTTCCAGCATCTCCATCCCAAAAAGCCTGCCAATTGCTGGTTTTGTTTCCGTCAAGCATGGTGCACACTTGACCCTGTGTACCCACGTACTACGGACCATTCAATGTGTTGGAACCTGGGGCAAAGCATAAGGTGTCCCCCGCCCCCCTTCCCTTCACAGACTGACAAGCCCTCTGGTACACCCCACCAGCAGGGCTGTTCGACCGGATCGACGACCCTCCGCTACAGCCACTATGGACGCCAGCTCAAGCCCAAAGGACAGGGGAGTTAAGGCCCATTCTGGGTGTTCGGGGGGGGCGGCTTTGTGAGGACACAGTGTTTGGGGGTTTTCCTCACACCCAGAAAGCAGGGTGGAGAGGAGAATAATAGACTGAAGGAAGAAGGGTCTCCGGGAGGTATCAAACGGGACAGTTAGCTCTATACACCGCCCCAGGGACAGGAAGGTTAACCTGGAGCCAGCCAGACAAAGATGTGCCTTTCACCCCCTGCCACGCCAAGCTGGCACCGGAAGACACAGGGGTGTGAATGTATTGTAACAAGGCATGCTCTGTGACGTGTTTTTCAGGTTATGTCATGATAATGTGCCACACATTATTTTTGTTCATACAAGAAGGTGTTATGGGCAGGACCCTCGGTCTTTATGCATAGCAATAAAGGTAAAAAAAGAGGAATGTACAGAGACCGAGGGGCTTCCAGCCTCCGCGCTGTGGCGCAGAAGGCTTTATGCTGTATGCTGATATGTTGTTTGAGGAAGAATAAAGATTCTGTGTTGTCCCAGCTCGTGCCTTGCCTTTGCATCCTTTTTCCTCTACAGCCTTTCTGTGTGGAGTTTGCCTGTTCTCCCCGTGTCTGCGTGGATTTTTTCCAGGTACTCTGTGTGGTGTACAAAGATGGTGCTGGGTACACCCTGGGTGTAGTAGGGGTGATGGCCCGCCTTTCTGGCTCCACCGTCACCCGGGGTATAAAGGGCCTGGCTGGAAGGGACACAGCCTCTTTTGCTGTTGACCCCTTGGCCTGTACGGAGCACCTGTTGTGGTTCTGGTTACAATAAAGTTACATTCACTGCACCTCCTGCCTGATTCTTTGTGAGCCCAAGTTATGGACATAACATTTGGCGACGAGGAGAAAAGAGGTATGGAACAAGCTGTCACCACTTTTCGGCCATTTTTGGAGGTCCCGGGCAAGCTGCGTGTGCCCTGGGCTAGGTGGTGCACGGCTTTCCAGAATTATCTGGTGGCCCTTAACCTCGGTAAGCTTGAGAAACTGCGTGCAAGGGCTATATTAGTCCATAATTTTGGCATGGAGGGTCAAAGAATCCTCGGTAAACTAGGAAGAGCCGATAGTTTTGAAGATGTGGTGGAGCTAATTTGTGCCCCGGAAAATGTCACAGTCCGGAGAGTTCAGTTTTGGCAGCGCCACCAGCGTACAGGGGAGTCGGTGCAAGTGTTATGTTGCAGACCTCCATCAGCTGGCGGGGGAGTGCCAATTTGGAGCCCCGGAGGAAGAGATGGTCCGTGATCAACTGGCCGAGTGCTCTCGTTGTTCTGCAGCACGGTCGAGGCGCCTGACTTACCTGGGTGAACTGACGTTAGACACGACTATTGAGATAGTGCAGCAGTTTGAGGCAGCGGAAAATTTATCAAAAGGCCTCCATGAGGGAAGCACGTCAAGGTGCGAGGAACCATGTTTGAAAGCGCTGGCTGTGGACTTGGACAGCGAAGGTGGCGTGGATGAAGAGGAATACGCCGCCGCTGTAAGAATTAGGTCTGCCCCGGGAACGCCAAGATGCTATGGCTGCGAGTCCGCCAGGCACCGGTACAAAGCAAGAGAGTGTCCGGGGAAGGGCAAGCGCTGTGGCAAGTGTGGTCTGTTGCACCATTTTGCCAGAGCCTGCAAGAATTTTGAGCGAGGAGACCGAAGACAAAAGATGGACTTCCCAGCAGCGACTCCTACGGTTATTTGTACCGTCTCCCCGTGCACAGATGGGCGGATTTACTGCAACGTTTTGCTGGATGGCGTAGAAGTGCCGTTGTTAGCAGACACGGGATCAGAGATTTCTGTGTTGAACTGGCCCACTGTTCCCGCATCACTGTGTGAGTGACCTGTCGACGACCAATTTTGGCTTCGGTGGAATGAAGTTGGCCATCGTGGGCTCATTGGAACTGACAGTGAGGTACAAATCAGCGATGATAGAGAGCGTCCATTTTGTGGTGACTACTATCGGGTCGAACATCATGGGGTGTGATATGTTCTACGGCCTGGGGTTCACGATCACCAATGGCTTTGGAGAGGAGTGGTCGAGCTGCGGTTTATGGGACCAACCTGCTCCACATGTGGAGGACAACGCGGTTTGGGACAGTGACTGGTCTGGTGCTATGGGAGGTGTGCAAGACCAGCATAATGGAGCGCCACCTCAGGAGGGTTCCGTTGCCAGTGTCCAAGTTGCACTGGATGTGGGAACTGGACGGCACAGCGGAACGCCCAGGACGGTTGATGGAGCCAAGACACTAGCTCCCTCAACTTCTGGAGTTTGTTCCCGGGAGGACTCTGGACCGGTCGGTGATGAGGTTCGACCCAGGGTGGGAGCCCAGTCACATCATGGTGGTCATTGTCAGCCCAATAGACCTCCTCTGCGCATCGGTGAAGAAGTCCGACCCAGGGTAGAAGCTCGGGTGAGGGGTGTGCATGTGAAAAGAAAACGACGAGATGACTAGGCGCGGCTGCGAGTGGTGGCTACCTAGGAAGACGGCTACTTGGGGCTGTCTCATGAGTTGTGGAGACACCCTAACGAGCTGCGGCGCATGGAAAAGAGGAAACGCCGACGTGGCTCATCCTCAGAGAAGAGGAGGCGAAGGAACTCTGGGAGGGATCCGCCAGACAGTAATCCATGGGGTGGGTTCTCCAGCGTAAGGTGACTGTGGGGGGCTGTAGGCATGGTGTTTGGTTGTTGCTATTATGCCATTTTACCCTAGAGTCATTAAGTTAATATGTACGTGTTGCATTTGCCCTGTCTTTAAAAAAAAAACAGCACTGTTTTCGTATTCTGCTCTCCGAACGAATGCCAAGATTTTCGATACACATCAATACTAATAAGGTAAGGTGGGCTGCACAGTGGCGCAGTGGTTAGCACTGCGGCAGCACAGTTTACCCTCGGCCGGGGGATCGCAGGGATCGTGGGTTCGATCCCTGCCCCCGGCCAACAGTGATCTGTGTGGAGTTTGCATGTTCTCCCCGTGTTGCATGGGTTTACTCCGGGATTTCTCCGGTTTCCTCCCACATGCTAAAAACATGCAGGTTAGGGATACGGGGCGCTTGCGCACGCAGCGACCGGCAGCTGGTGGCTTGTCACCAGACTGCAAAACAAATCTACCTACGGGTACAAAATAAGTACAAAAAAAAAAAAAGTAATAACACACTTAATACTAATGAATACTACTAACACACACTAATAACACCCATTAGGCAATTAGGACAAATTAAACACACCTTAATACTAAGTACTAATTGTGATGTAACCAATTATATATAGTTCATATATTGTATATTTGTTGGAGCTCTTATTTGTGTGGCACGGGGTTGTGGCTCTGGCTTCTGGTTCTGCCAACCCTGTGGCTATAAGAAGGGCTGCTGGTAGGAGGGCAGTCTCTTGGCCGTTTCCTCTGCCAGCAGCTAGGTGTGGTTAGGTGCACTGTGCCTGTTACAATAACGTGTGTTCAGCTCCACAACCAGTCTCTTCCTTGGCTCCAACCTCAGACATAACATTTGGCAATGAGGATGAAGGCGGATAATATTGAAGGTATGGAAGCGTGTGGGGCACCAATTCAGCCATTTTTGGAGCTTCCAGGTGAGCCACCTATTCTGTGGCCTCAGTGGTACGATGCCTTTAGGGCTTATATGGTGGCGCTGGACCTGGGAAGGATGGAGAAGTTAAGGGCACATGCATTGCTTGTGCACAACCTGGGAATAGAGGGACAACGGGTTTTGGGCACGCTTGGTGACACAGACAGTTATGAAGATGTGGTTGAGCTAATGGCCCACCATTTCAAAGCACCGGACAATGTCATCGTCCGGAGAATGAAATTCCGACAGCACCACCAACAGGTAGGCAAGCCCATCCAACAGTTCGTGTCACACCTGAGGCAGCTGGCCACCGAGTGTTGGTTCAGACTGTTGGAGGAAGAAATGGTTCAAGACCAGCTGGCGGAACATGCCAACTGGTCGTGAACATTCCCGGGTGAATTGATGCTGTCCAAGGCTGTCGTTGGCTCTCCAGCTGGAGGCAGCAGATAAGCTAACTCGGGAGCTGAGCGAGCATCTGTCACCCTGAGAGTTAGAATCCCCCATGGCTACACAAGTAGTGGACCCGGCCAGCGATGGGAGCGTTGAGGATGATGTGGTAGGTGCCAGCGCTGTATGGATGAGGTCTGCCCCGGGGAAGCCCAGATGTATGGGCTGCAGGCCCACGAAGCACCGCTACAAAGCCAGAGAGTGTGCAGCAAGTGTGGCCATCTTCACCACTACGTGAGGGTGTGCCAGTTAGCACAACAAGGGAGCCCACAAAGGAGTTCAACCCCTCCTGCCCCGACATTGATCCATACTGTGTCCGCGAACACCAGTGGGCGCACAAATTGTATGGTGGAGTTGGATGGAATGGTGGTACTGATGCCAATAGACATGGGGGCGGAGAGTTCCTTGCTGAACTGGGCTACAGTGAGGCATTTCCCCTCTACTGAGTAGGAGGTGACTCTGCGCTGCTTTGCGGCTATGGAGGAGGACGCTTGACCACGGTGGAAACAATCACACTGACGGCTCGGTACAAGTCGGCAGAGATGGCTGATGTGGAGTTCATCGTGACGGCCTGCGGCACAAACATCTTGGGCTGCAACTTCTTCTATGGCCTTGGTTTCTCCATCAAGAGCGGCGCTGGGGAAGAGTGGTCGGGCTGCAGATTGTGGGACCAACCGGTTCCGAGAGTACAGGGCGATGCTGTATGGGACAAAAGATTGTTTGTCACCCTGGAAAGTGGACAGGCCTTGTCTCACTCAGGGTCACCGCAGGAGGGCCCCAGTGCCAGAGTCCGAGTTGCACTGGACGAGGGTCCCGGGGGGCACAGGGGAGAGCCTGCACCGATAAGCGATGCCCAAGGGATGGTCCCAGGTGTTCCCGGAGCTCGCCCAAAGTGGTCTGGTGGACATGGGGCCACATCGGCAGGGTCCACAGCAGGTCTAGAGGAGGTCGGGGCAAGACCGAATGGCACCGAGAACACGAGTACAAGGCAGAGACACTGCAGGCCAAGCAGAGCCCTGCTGGGAGTTGCGGACTGGGTTCGGGCCCGAGCGGAGGCAAGGTCATAGCGAGTGCGGGCAAAGCGATAGATGGGGGAGCACTGGGGCCGGCTGCAGGTGGTGGACAAGCGGCACGATGCTTACCTCCGGCTGTCGGATTTCTCTTGGTGGCATCCGAATGAGCTACAGCGTGCCCCGGGGAAGGCAGTGAGATGTGGCCCGGGGCGAATTGAGCATCAGGCGGTGTGGAGGAAGAGGCGCACCGGGTTGAGGTGACCAACTGTAGCCTGGGAGGCGAGCCACCTCCAGGGACGGACTGAGCTGAGAATGGTCCAGGGGCCCACGGGGTCATCCTCCCCGAGCAGTGTGTATATATGTTATTTGTTCTGCATATGTGTTAAAGTTTTAGGCATATATGTGTTTATAGTTCTGGGGATTATTTTGGGTGTTCCAGTAGATTAGGAAACTCGGCAGCAATTTTCTTTTAGTTTACATATGGACTTTTATGTAGCATAGGTGGCAGAATAATCCGCCTTGCCGTGTGGGGAGTAGGATATCAGTCTACCCATCCCCCCAGTTTTAGTTGTTTTGTGTGAATGTGTCCGGCCCCTTTTTGTGATTTCAGTTTAGTTTGTTTAGTGGATGATTCAGGTTTCAAATTGGGGTGGGTGTTGATGGTATGTGTGGGTTGGACTTTTCAACGGGGGGGTGGAGGGATGTGATGTAGCCAATTATATATACTGTAGTTCATATACTGTATATTTGTTGGAGCTCTTATTTGTGTGGCATGGGGTTGTGGGTCCGGTTTCCAGTTCCGCCAACCCTGTGGCTATAAGAAGGGCTGCTGGTAGGAGGGCGGTCTCTTGGCCGTTTCCTCTGCCAGCGGTTAGGTGTGGTTAGGTGCACTCTACCTGTTATAATAAACGTGTGTTCAGCTGTTAAGCAGTTAAACTAGAGGAAACAAGAAGAATGAAAATTGAAAATTCACTGGATGACTATAATGGACAATGGTATATTAATATCAGAGATGATATGAACCTGAGATGGCATAAGCCTATGTACAGTGTGCAAATGAGCAATGTACAAATTAGCATTTTATATATATATATATATATACACTACCGTTCAAAAGTTTGGGGTCACCCAGACAATTATTTTGTGTTTTCCATGAAAAGTCACACTTATTTACCACCATGAGTTGTAAAATGAATAGAAAATATAGTCAAGACATTGACAAGGTTAGAAATAATGATTTGTATTTGAAATAATAATTTTTTCCTTCAAACTTTGCTTTCGTCAAAGAATCCTCCATTTGCAGCAATTACAGCATTGCAGACCTAATATGATTGCACAAGGGTTTTCTAATCATCCATTAGCCTTCTGACGCAATGAGCAAACACATTGTACCTTTAGAACACTGGAGTGATAGTTGCTGGAAATGGGCCTCTATACACCTATGTAGATATTGCACCAAAAACCAGACATTTGCAGCTAGAATAGTAATTTACCACATTAGCAATGTATAGAGTGTATTTCTGATTAGTTTAAAGTTATCTTCGTTGAAAAAAAGTGCTTTTCTTTCAAAAATAAGGAAATTTCTAAGTGACCCCAAACTTTTGAACGGTACTGTATATATATATATATATATATATATGTATACGTATATATACTGTATATATAAAGAGGAATGATCACACAGGAGCCGTAGGTCAGTTTTTACCTTTACTCTTGAAAAGCCACTCACGACTGAATGTCATGATGCTGAGCATAGGTTGAGAGCCGTGCTCAGGCTTTTAGTTAATTTTGTTTAGTTTTCTGTATTTCCCCACGTTAGTGTAGTATTTAATCTGGTTGGCTTTGGTTG
This sequence comes from Pholidichthys leucotaenia, assembly GCA_020510985.1. Classification (NCBI taxonomy): domain Eukaryota; kingdom Metazoa; phylum Chordata; class Actinopteri; order Cichliformes; family Pholidichthyidae; genus Pholidichthys; species Pholidichthys leucotaenia. The sequence continues at coordinate 343,385,905 of CM035837.1, read as the reverse complement.
TATTTTGTTATTTGAGTTGTCCTTGGTTTCTGCCTGTGTATGAGAGTTCTGTTTCTGAGGTTGTACTTGTTTAGGGGTATTATGGGTCTTAGCCTTCCTATTTTGTATTATAAATATTATCTGCCTTTGACATGAGCCTACCCTCACCTGCTCCTGCAGTCCGTCCGTCCATCCATCCATCCATCCATCCATCCATCTTCTTCTTCTTAATCCTTTTCGGGTCACGGGGGGAGTCCTCTTTACATATGTTAAGTAGTATTGTATTATTTGCATTTTTTGATTTTGTATTTATCCTGTCCTCACCTTGGTGGGTTATCATTATTTTCTGTTCCTTATCTGTATCTCGATTTTCATTCATCCCAGTCTGTTTCTCATTCTGATTCTGTATTTGGTGTCAGTTACCTTTTCGCCATATCTTTTCACCATATGCTTTTATTGTGACAGCGTGTTGTGTTTACTGTTATGTCTTAAAACGTGGCACAATAATGAGGCGAAGGGTGAATTACCCAGGACTTTATTATAGAACTCGCAATGATACAGAGACACTCCCATTAGGTAGAGAGGTGGTCAGAGAGATTGCCCTTCTGCCACACAGCCCTCTTATACTCCTTGTAACGTCACCACCTGTGTCACACCATAAAGGGTTCCAAGAACAACACTACACCCCCTCCCCGTAGAAAAGTCCAAAACACATGCACACCAACTAGACCCTCCCCAAATTTAGAGCCCGAAGCATACACTAATAGTGAACAAAGTAAATAGAACCTAACAATGCACACAAACAACTAAAACTAGAAGGGGACAGGTGGATGGATTACTGTCCCACCTCCACACGGCTAGACGGATTATTCTGCCGTCTTTAGTAATGTATAGTCCATGAAAATAAAAACCCGCCGTGTTCCTAATATAATAAATAAAATAATCCCATAAACATATATACATACATGTTATACCCTCGAACATGAACACCCAACATAATCACCCCCACAACTTGGGCAAGACACACAGCAAACACATGTTAAGACACGCTAAGGTAATCACTCAGCACCATGGACAGCTCACATAGCAATCTAGCGTAAGAAACACATTGGTATAATTCCATTGTAAACTGGGCACAGTCGCATTGCAATTTTGTGTATTAACCATGTCAACATAGCAACAACATAGCCTGGGTAATATACACATTAACATTTCAGCAACTCACCCAGTAACCTCATGCAGAACACATTAAGTCGGGCAATCAGCAAAAAAAACAAACCACACATTAAACACATTGGCCCCCAAATTACCAGTCAGTCACCCTGGAGAGCCCACCCCCCGGAGATCCATCAGGCGGGTCCCGACCAGAGTATCTTATTTTCTTGGCGGCCAGGGACGACCCACTTCAGTACCGAGGTGCCTCACTCTCCTCATAAACATGCCGCAGCTCTTTGGGATGTCTTTCTGTACCATCTGTCAGCTGCAGTTAACTGTCCTCCCGGACAGCTACAACCTGTAGCCGCCCCTGGTCCTCCTGTCTCTTCCATTTCCTGCGTACTCCTCTCAACCGGGCCTCCTGTCTGTGTCAAACCATAACAGCGACTCCCAGAGGAGCCCTTCTCGGCTTCCAGTGTTTCTGTGTGGCACAACGCCTAACCGTGCCAGCTGGTCCTGCCCCGCTCGCTTTCATTTAGGACGCTGGTGAAGTTGTTGTGACCCCCTGGTTTCTCGGTACCTCCCAGTTGAACTCCAGAAGCAGAATTAGTCAGCCACTTGGTTCCATCTGCCGTCACGGGTGTCCCACGATACCGCCCAGTTCCCTGAGCTAGGGCAACTTGGACCCTGGTGCAGGCACCCTCCTGCGATGGCCCTGGATGGGGTTGGTCCTGCTCATTTTCCAGAATACTAGGCCAAGGTTTGTCCCATATTGCATCGTCCAACACTCGCGGAACCGACCGGTCCCACAAGCTACAGTATGACCACTTCTCTCCACTACTGCTGGTGATTGTGAAGCCAAGTCCGTAGAAAAGGTCGCAGCCCATCACATTTGCTCCACTGGCGGTCACCACAAACTGCAGATTGGCTTCCTCCGCTGCCTTGTACCTAGCCGTCAGCTCCAACAAACCCACAATGGGCAGTCTATTCCTACCACATCCACAAAATGGCGTTGAAAGACCTCTCACTTGATGAAATGGGGAAAAAACTCCTCACAGTAGGCCAGTTCAGCATGTACCTCACCGTGCCTGTGTCAACCAGTAACAGCACCTCCTCGCTGTCCAACTTCACCATACAGTATGTACGGCCATCTGTGCTTGGGGAGATGATGTGAATCACCGTAGGAGTTGGAGAAGGGGTATCTGCTTTGTGTGGCCGTTCCCCTCGCTCAAATGTATTACAGACCCTGGCAAAATGATGCAGGTGTCAGCACTTGCTACAGCGTTTACCTCTTGCCAGACACTCTCCATCCTTGTACTGGTGCTTAGTGGACCCACAACCCGAGCATTTGGGCGATCTCGGGGTAGACCTCATCTTTACAGCTGCAGCACATTCCTCTTGTTTGCTGTCTTCTCTGTCCGGCTCCACAGCCTGCATCGTTGATTGCGAGTCATAGAGATGTAGCATAGCTCTCTCACTGAGGTCGTGTGATGGCTTATCCGCTGCTTCACACTGTTGAGCTATTTCCACAGCCGTGGCTAGAGTCAATTCGCCGGAGTGTGCTTGTAGTTTCGACTGTGCTGATGAGCACAGTGTGTGCTCTGCCAGCTGGTCGCGGACCATTTCTTCCTCCAAATCACCAAATTGGCAGTCTCCAGCCAGCTGCTGCAGGTCCGCAACATAGTGCTGCACCAACTTGCCAATCCGCTGGTGGTGCTGCCGAAACTGGATCCTCCTGACGATGATGTTTGCAGGCACGAAAATGTCACACCATTAGCTCAACCATGTCCTCGAAGCTATCACTAACTCACAAGGTAGCAAGGATACGCTATCCTTCCCTACCTAAATTGTGGACCAGAATTGCCCGTGCCTGTACCTTCATCAGTTCACCAAGGTTTAGCACCATCAAGTAGTTTTCAAAAGCGGTGAACCATCTCGCCCAAGGCACCGGAGGCTCTCCCGGAGACTCCAAAAATGGCCGAATCGAAAACACGCCAGCATCCATAACTTTATTCTTGTCGCCAAATGTTATGTCCGTAAAACATGGCACAATAATGAGATGAAGGGTGAACTACACAGGACTTTATTATAGGACTCGCAATGATACAGAGATGCTCCCATTAGGCAGAGAGGTGGTCAAAGAGACCGCCCCTCTGCCACACAGCCCTCTTATACTCCAGGTGATGTCACCACCCGTGTCAAACCATAAAGGCTCCCAAGAACAATACTACATTTTCCTCCCCTGTAGCCCAAGTTCACGGGCTGTCACAGCTGACAGTGTTTGGTCTAGTCATCCTTGCTCCTGTTACCCACACCTGTGCATCATGTGTTCATTTCTTTTGTACTATTTAAGGGTCACGGGACGGCAGTTTGTTGCCGCATCCTTAATCTAATTTCCAGACATTAATTCTACATCTTATCTTTTGTATCCAACGTGTGTCCCAGCATGTGTCCCACGCTTTATTCCACTTTATTTTCCTGATGTGCATTCAACGTCTTAGCCCTTCGGCTAATCGTTTCCATGTTCCTGCCAACTTTGTAAATTTTTGATCTTTGTTTATTTTGTGTTTTTCATTAATTCCTGCAAACTCACAGTGCAGCATTTGGGTCTTTGTTCCTGCCCTGAAGGGCAGTTTATGACAGAAGGATGCAGCCAGTGTGGACCCAGCTGCTGTGAGTTTGACGTTTTGTTTTTTCCCCTCCTGTGATTTTTGTTTCAGTCCGTTTTTTCCTGCTGTTATGTCAGCCCACACAAACTTCAGTTTGCTGAATGAGCATCCTTGCATCCTTTGGATGAGGATGAGTGCTGGGTGGCACAGTTAATTCAAGATCTCATCTCAGATGCCCGCACTTCCGATACTCCCGAGGAAGCCCTGGAATGGCTGGACAACGCGGTGGAAGTGATTGAGGCAGCCCCTCAGTTATCCGGGACTCATGGGTCTCTTCACCTTCGTTCCCAACCTCCAATGCATGCTCCACAGGCTGGAGGGAGGCTCCCTACTGTCTGTACCTGAGCCGACGAGCGAGCGTCCCCTAGTGCAGACGCCTCCAGGGTCAGCCTCTGCTCTGCGTTGCATCCCGTCTGTGCCTGTGCCGACGAAGAAGTGTCCCCAGGTACGGAAGCCTCGTCCTCCTCACCAGACAACCTCCGCAGTTCCCGGAAGGACCTCATCTGGACCCACAGCAGCAGCTACCATCATGCCCCGGGAATTAAGGCAAGTTTCTTTTCATTCTCCTACTCTTAAAAATGAACTGTTTTGCCTTATTCCCGGGGGTGGGGGTGGGGGGGCTCAGCAGCAGCAATCCACTTCAGCTGAGTCCTCATCGCCTGCTGCTACTTTATCCTCATCTGCCTCTCCCACGTCCTTCTCCGTTTCCCCTGAGTGTCTGCCGGTCCTGGGAAGGAGCCCCCGGACGATGGAGGGGCCTGTGGCCCTGGAAAGCCCTGTTCCAGCCCTGCAGCCATGGCCTGGAAGGGAGGAGAGCGCCCCCTGTGTCCTGAAGCCTGAGCTGACAGGAGAGTGTCCCCTGGTTTCAGCATCACAGGACTCAGCGCCATCGGTGAGACGATCTCCAGTGTCTGCCGCCACGCCAGAAGTTCCCCCAGGGTCGGCTGGCATGCCTGGGGGTTCACCTGCTGCATCCACCATCATGCCTGCTGCAAGGGCTGCCACAGAAGAATTGCTGGAGTCCTGGATGGCAGTGGAGCTCGAGTCTAGGTAAGTACTCTGTTCTGTTTCTACACCTTCAGATCTAGAGAAATCTTGTCTTGCTCGGGGTGGGGAGAATCAGCTGCAGATGCTCTCTACTCTTGAGTTCTCCTTGCCAGCCTCCACTGCTGCCTATAATTGTGTTCTGGTGCTTCTGTCTTCCTCGCCATATGAAGTGGCCGTGTCGGGGAGGGATCTGATGCCGAGTGGATTCAAGACACCCCAGCCTGGATCATCGGAGTCCTGGATGGCGGTGGAGCTTGAGCTAAGACAAGTCCTCTTTTTTGTTTTCACTATGTCGGTATTAGAGAGGTCTTGTTTTGCTGTTGATGGAGAGAGCCAGTGGCAGCTGCCATCTGCTTCTGAGCTTTGCTCACCGGGCTCCACTGCTGCTGGTGACTCGATGTCTGTCTCTGTTCTCTTGCCCGAATCTTTGCCAGAGGTCACCGAGGGTTGTCATCCACCTTTGCCTGAGGTCGTTGAGGGTCCTCTATCTCTACCTGAGGTCACCGTGGGTCCTCCGGCTTTGCTAGAGGTTGCCAAGGGTCATCCATCTTTGCCTGAGGTCACCGAGGGTCCTCAATCCTCTCCTGGTTTTGCTAACGGTCATCGGTCCATTTTATCTGGTTTCATCGATGGTCTTCAGTCCATTTCGCCTGGTTTCCTTGCTAGTCAGCCACCCTGGTCAGCAATCCTCTTCGCCCGGCTTCTTCGCTGGTCAGCCGTCACTTCATCTGGTTTCCCCGCTGATCAGTCATCCTTATCATCTGGTTTCTACGCCACAGTCCCTGCGGTCTGTAAGAGGCATGAGTTCCAGCTGCTGCCTCCAGGAGGGGGCGCATTGTGCCCTGCGGCCTGTTGGCTCAGGGATGTTGGGAGACCACCTGATGGACTGTACTCTTTGCTTGGGTGGCTCAAGAACTTTGGGAGACCACCTGACTTATTCCACCATGGGACCTGGTGGTCTTGGGATTCCAGCAGGCCACCTGAACTGTCTCACTTTTTCACCTGGTGGTCCTACGGTTCTGTAGGTCACCTTCTCTGTTCTGTTTTGTGGGTTTTGAGCGAGTTTTTTGTTTTATCCCACCTAGCCTTGTTTCCCCCACCACTCTCCTGGGTTTGATGAGTTTCTGTTCTTGTTGGGGGGTGGGGGGTCTTTTCTCTTTTTGATGTTATGGTGGGGTGTCTGGACCACCCCTTGAGGGAGGGACTCTGTCATGATGCTGAGCACAGGTTGAGAGCCGTGCTCAGGCTTTTAGTTCATCTTGTTTATTTTTCTGCATTTCCCCACATTAGTGTGGTATTTAATCTGGTTGGTTTTGGTTGTATTTTGTTATCTGAGTTGTCCTTTGTTTCTGCCTGTGTATGAGAGTTCTGTTTCTGAGGTTGTATTTGTTTAGGGGTACTATGGCTCTTAGCCTTCTTATTTTGTATTATAACTATTATCTGCCTTTGACATAAGCCTACCCTCACATGCTCCTTCAGTCCTCTTTGTGTATGTTCATAGGTAGTATTGTATTATTTGCATTTCTTGATTTTGTATTTATCCTGTCATCGCCTTGGTGGGTTATCATTATTTTCTGTTCCTTATCTGTATCTCGATTTTCATTCATCCTGGTCTGTTTCTCATTCTGATTCTGTATTTGTTGTCAATTACCTTTTCACCATATCCTCATGTGCTTTTATTGTGACAGCACGTTGTGTTTACCTCCCCTGTAGCCCAAGTTCACGGACTGTCACAGCTGTCAGTGTTTGGTCTAATCATCCTTGCTCCTGTTACCCACACCTGAGTATCATGTGTTCATTTCTTTTGTATTATTTAAGGGTTGCAGGACTGCAGTTCATTGCTGCGTCCTTAACCTAATTTCCAGATGTTAATTCTATTTCTTATCCTTTGTATCCAGCGTGTGTCCCACACTTTTTTCCACTTTATTTTCCCGACATGTGTTCCACGTCTTAGCCCTTCGGCTTCTTTTGTTTATTTTGTGTTTTTATTAAATTCCCCCAAACTCGCAGTGCAGCGTTTGGGTCTTCGTCCCTGTCCTGAAGGGCGGTTTATGACACTGAATGTAACCAATTCCGGACTCCAAAATCGGGAAACACAAACCACACCCCCTAACCCCAAGTCCCACTGGGTGAGATGTACACTCTTCAGTCTGCCACACAGCCCACCCCCCTTCCCCGAACACCCAGAGGGGACTCCTGTAGTCAAAATCAATCTCTCACTGGGAGCCTGATGAGCCTGCCTTAACGGCTACGCCGTCCTCCAGCCAGAGCCACAGGAGAAACTTGTCCGGCAGGTCATCCTTGAGGATGATGGGCAGGTGAAACACAGTCCATAGCAGTCTGGAAACCAGAAAACTCATCTAGTGTAGACCTAGCCGGGGTCCTAAAAGGGGTGGGGGCCCGACCGGGGACCTGGGCTGGAAACATAAGCTCACCCGCAATAATGTGTGCCTGCTTAAGCCTATCTAAAGTAACCTGCTCTTTGAGCCCACCCATATCCGGCGCAAAACTCTTAGCGCCCGTCTCCAGAACTCGAACTAGATCATCATATAGGGGTTAGAGAGGTGAGAGGTGAGTGTCATGTTGCACAAAAATGAAACAGGCCAAACTGAGCTCAGTAGGCACAAATGATCGTGGAAAATAGTGGTGAACAGGGCTCAGAGCCAATGTACTATCGGACAAAAAAGGGTAGACAGCGGGGCTGGTTAGCGGGGTGGAAATTTTGGGCAAAAACTCTCCTGGAACGTGAAGCGGTTGACCAAACAGCAGTTCCGCAGGTGAAGCATCGAGATCTTCCTTAGGAGCTGAATGCAACCCAAGCATCACCCAAGTCAAACAATCCACCCAATTACCATCAGAGAGCACACCATGCAACGCCGCTTTCAGCGACCGGTGAAAACGTTTACACAAGCCATTAGCCTGAGGGTGTTATGCGGTAGTGCGGTGTACCTGCACCCCCAAGGATTTTGCAAGTGCCAACCAGAGCTCCGACACAAACTGGGGGTCTTTATCGGAGGTAATATCTGATGGGGTGCCAAAACGTGTAACCCAGGAAGAAAGAAACGTGCGTGCCATGTCCGCGGCAGAATTGGAGGAAAGAGGGACTGCCTCTGGCCAATTGGTGGTCCGATCCACTATGGTAAGTAGGTGCGTAAAACCCTGCGAAGGGGGTAGAGGACAACCAGGTCCACATGCACGTGGTCAAAACATTTAGCCGGAATCCGAAATGGTTCTAGGGGTGCCTTGGTATGCTGGTGGACTTTAACACGTTCACACACCAAGCACGCAGCTGTCCACCCCCATGACATTCCTGCGGAGGCCAGGCCAGACAAACTTGCCGCCAACCAGTTTCACTGACGCCCGAACTCCAGAGTGAGAGAGGGAGTGAATTGAGTCGAAAACTCGACAGCACCAGGCTGCAGGGACAACAGGGTGGAGGTGGCCAGTGGACATGTCGCAGAGGAGAGTAGGACCACCTTCCTGTGTCACCGCCTCCTCGAGTTTGAGGGCTGTACCTGTAGACCGAAGGGCCAGGATGTCTGGGTCATTAGGGTGCTTGGCGGCCATGGCAGAAAAATCCATCCTGAGGTGCACTGGACACACCAGCACACGCAACAGGCAATCAGCAACGGGTTTGGACTTGTCAGCCACATGCTGAACATCTGTTGTGAACTCAGAGATGGCCGCCAGATGGTGTTGTTGACGAGCAGACCACAGCTCGGTCACCTTGGACATAGCAAACATTAGCAGTTTATGATCTACATAAGCTGTGAAAGAACAGCCCTCCAATAAGAAATGGAAATGGCGGGTCTGTCATGAACTGGGCTTGATGTTCAAACCTAGTTCTGCAACACTGTGGTTGTTTACTTTTTTGTGTATTTTTATGCCTTGTTTTCCATCAGGCACTCTCAGGAAGCCTCTGGGGTCCGTTTGGCTCCCTGACAGCTCAGCGACGCCTCCCTCTCCTGTCAGTCGTATCAGCTGTGCCTCATTAGTGGATTTCACTCTCACGCATGCACACACACACACACATACATACATTTCCTCTCATGCACATTCTTGCACACATACACACACCCACTCATCCTTACCCACATGTTCACAGATGTCCATTCACACACCTGTTGCCACTTAGTTCTGCCCACTCATTCCCACACTCACTTTCACTGCACACACCCGCAATCTCTTTCCTTATTAGGGTTGGCATTATTTAGCCCTGCCTCTGTTGGAAGAGATTGCTGGATCATGGTTGTCCAACACTGTGTTTGCTCTACTCAGTGTTTGTGTTCCGTCGCACATGTCTAGATGCCCTGCCTACTCTCCATGGTGCCGCATCACACTGTGTGGTGCTGATTATCTTTACTGTGTGGTTTTGTTTCATTAGGATTATCACTTGGACCAACTCGGACTGTTCCAGCCTGCGTGAGTACAAACTGTTTCGCCCCTGCCGTCCAGTTCTGCCTGGCGGTTCGTTTCCTGGGCTCTTTTCTCCATTCCCCTGCCACAGTTCCGCCTACTTGTGCTCTGGAACATTTTCCCTGTTTAACTCACCAATGTACTGTAGAGCATCCTAGAGGACTTCCTTGTTTATCCTGTACATTCTTCTGTTATTTTGATCTGTTTTGCACTCGATGCAATAAATACGCACAACATACTCCTGCGAGTGGGCTTTAATTCCTTCCTCCGCGCGCTGTGTAAAAGCGTGAGGGGAATCATAACAGAATGATCCAGCCATTCTAAAACCCAGTGGAGTAGTTGTGCGTAGTTTTTTCTTTGTTCACCATTTTGTTTGTGCTTTCTTCACCCACCTGAGTTACGCCATGGAGGTCTGGACAGACAAGGAGCTGAGTGCTCTGGGACTTCTGAAAGACGCCTTTACATGGATTCAGTGGCCAAAGTCTCCGGACGATGTTTGGCTGGCTCAAATTACCACTGAGGAGGTAATTAGGTTTCATCCCAGCCTCACGTTAATCCCGGGGGTGGACGACCTGCTTTCCACTATTTTCTCCCAGCCATACGTGGAGCCGGAGAGGGACTCTTCGATGCCGGAGCCATCACAGTCGCGGAGGAAGTGCCCACGACGGAGAAAAACTCCCTCTTCCTGTGGCCCTTCCGCTCCTGCTTCGTCTCCCGAGCCTGGGTCCGCTCAACCTACGTGTGTGATAGATGAAGAGAGCAGATTGGTGTTATTTGCTGAAATCGACCGCCTAATGGAGGAGGAGCGCCTAAATGAGGAGGAACACAGACGGGCTTTACTGGCAGAGATTGACTGCCTCATGGAGGAGGAGAGAAACTCAGCCAAGCCGTTTTTTCCTCCTGCCGCCTCGCCTGCAGCCACCTCACCCTCAGCCTTTACATCCGCCAAGGGTGAGGAGGCAGTTTTACCTTCCGACTCTTCTCCCTCTGCACCCATTTGGGGGGCTTCTCCATCACCAACTGAGGAGCCCAGGCACGAGTTGGACACAGACCAGAGGGGGAATGCACCAGATGCCGCTGGAGACGTCAAGAGCCAGGAGAACAGGCAAGTTCTTTCTCATTTGGTTTTTGCTATTAATGAACAATTTTGCCCGTCCCCTGGCCAAGAGACTCAGGGTATGCAGCCCCCTGAGTTCTCTGCTCCAGCACCATGTTATAGTTCCTCACCTATTCTCCCCATATTCTCTCTGGGTGCTCCCGAGGATTCGCTGACTCAAGAACCTAGTCGCCAGAGGGGGGAAGAACCTGAGGCCCTGGTGGATCCAATTCCAGGGTCAGCAGTGAGGTAGTCCCCAAGCCACCATGCCTGGAGAGCCATCAGCATGGGAGACGGCATCTGGGGACTTAGAGACTGCAACCACCATCACGCCTGCTGTGGGGGCCACCGCGGCAGAGTCATCCAGTGAGCCAGACCTCCAGCAGACCAAGCCCAAGACGTCGTCATCAGGATCGATGGAGTCCTGAACAGCGGTGGAGCTCGAGTACAGGAAAGTTTTCTCTTTTGTTCCTCTCATGTCAGCTTTAGAGAGCTCTTGTCTGACGCTTGGGGAAGAGAGTCAGGTGCAACCCTCAGCTGCATCTGAACTCACCTTGCTGGGCTCCGCCACTGCCGGCAACCCTAACCACTTTTCCTCTCCCGTTATCCCTGAGCTTCTTCCTAGGGTCGCCGGAGAGGATCCACCGCTACCAGGGGTCTCCACAGATGACGAGGGTCCAGCTTTCCCGGTGGAAGTCGATGTGGGTGCAGCACCTCCCAAGCCTACAGAGCCTTTGCATCCTGGATCGCCGGAGTCCTGGATGGCGGTGGAGCCCGAGTTCAAGCGAGTGTGCTCCTTAATTTTTCTTTTGCCCATTTTGAAACCACACTGCCGGACTCTTGGTGAGGAGAGCCAGTGGCAGCTTGCTGCTGCTCCCAGGCTCACCTCACCGGCTCTGCCGCTGCCGGCGACCCTGACTTGCTCTCTCTCCCTCTCTCCCCAGTCTTGGAGTTCCTTGCCAGGGTCGCTGGATAGCAGCCAACCCCATCTGAGACCGCCGCAGACCCAGGTTCATCACCCAAGGGCGCGAACAGCCCTGCTTCCCTCGCTGGGGAGGCCCCGCGGGTGCAGTAGAGCTCTAGCCGGAGTCCACTGCGGGTGCAGCAGTGCTCCAGCCGGAGTCCACTGTAGGTTCAGCAGAGCTCCAGCTGGAGTCCACTGCAGGTGGAGCAGAGCTCCAGCCGGAGTCCACCGCGGGTGCTGCGTTGGCCCATCCCGGGCCCACTGTGGGTGCTGCGTTGGCCCAGCCAGGGCCCACCACGGGTGCAGCGTTGGCCCAGACTGGGTTCACCACGGATGCTGTGTTGGCCCAGCCCGGGTCCACCGCGGGTGCTGCATTGGCCCAGTCTGGGTCCACCGCTGGTGCAGTTGAGCTCCTGCCTGGAGCCACTATGGGTGTGGCCTTCATTAAACAGCGGTGAGGAGGGAGCACCCCCACCCCCAGCTCGGGGCTGTGGGGGGCAGGGTGCTCCCTCCTCACCGCTGTTTAATGACGTCGGGGCCCCCCTTTCCCGGTCACCTCCGTCTGAGTTGGTTTTTCCTGTGGAGAGACCGCCTCCTGGGCCGCCGCTCCTGAGCTGGCAGCTCAAAGATCCAGGTCGTCCGCCCGATGAATTGTGTTGTGGGGTTAGGTGGCCCAGTTTCCCTGGCCGGCCACCTGACCAGCTCTTCCAAGCGGCCCCAACTGGTCTTGGACCTGGACAGACCACCCGACTGGCCTCCTCTCGTTGCCCCTTGGACCGGGGACTCTGGTCGGTCCCCTGAACTTTTGGGCTCCTGGGTTGGGGGGTATTGTCCTAGGTTTGGTTTGGTAGGAGGTTCACCTCATTTTTCTTGTGTATTGCTCTTGTGCTATTTTTTGTGTATTGGTTCCCTCTTAACCTGCTTCCCCCCACCACCCGCCCTGGTTTGTTTGTTTGTTCCTTTTTTTGGGGGGGGGGTGTCTTTTTTTTCCTTCTGATATTACTAGGGGTGTCTGGGAACCACCCCTTGAGGGGGAGGCTCTGTCATGAACTGGACTTGATGTTCAAGCCCAGTTCTGTGACGCGGTAGCTGTTCACTCTTTCGTGTATTTTTATGCCTTATTTTTCATCAGGCACTCTCAGGGAGCCTCTGGGGTCCGCTCGGCTCCCTGACAGCTCAGCCACACCTCCCTCTCCTGTCAGTTGTATCATTTGTGCCTCATTAGTGGATTTCACTCTCACGCACGCACACACACACACACATACATTTCCTCTCATGCACATTCTTGCACACATACAGTGGGGCAAAAAAGTATTTAGTCAGCCACCAATTGTGCAAGTTCTCCCACTTAAAAGATGAGAGAGGTCTCCAATTTTCATCATAGGTATACCTCAACTATGAGAGACAAAATGAGAAGAAAAAAAATCCAGAAAATCACATTGAAGGATTTTTAATGAATTAATTGGTAAATTCCTTGGTAAAATAAGTATTTGGTCACCTACAAACAAACAAGATTTCTGGCTCTCACAGACCTGTAACTTCTTCTTTAAGAGGCTCCTCTGTCCTCCACTCGTTACCTGTATTAATGGCACCTGTTTGAACTCATTATCAGTATAAAAGACACCTGTCCACAACCTCAAACAGTCAGACTCCAAACTCCACTATGGCCAAGACCAAAGAGCTGTCAAAAGACACCAGAAACAAAATTGTAGACTTGCACCAGGCTGGGAAGACTGAATCTGCAATAGGTAAGCAGCTTGGTGTGAAGAAATCAACTGTGGGAACAAGTATTATATAAAATGGAAGACATACGAGACCACTGATAATCTCCCTCGATCTGGGGCTCCACGCAAGATCTCACCCCGTGAGGTCAAAATGATCACGAGAACGGTGAACAAAAATCCCAGAACCACACGGGGGGACCTAGTGAATGACCTGCAGAGAGCTGGGACCAAAGTAACAAAGGCTACATCAGTAACACACTACGCCACCAGGGACTCAAATCCTGCAGTGCCAGACGTGTCCCCCTGCTTAAGCCAGTACATGTCCAGGCCCGTCTGAAGTTTGCTAGAGAGCATTTGGATGATCCAGAAGAGGATTGGGAGAATGTCATATTGTCAGATGAAACCAAAATAGAACTTTTTGGTAAAAACTCAACTTGTCGTGTTTGGAGGAGAAAGAACACCATACCTACTGTGAAGCATGGGGCTGAAAACATTATACTTTGGGGCTGTTTTTCTGCAAAGGGACCAGGACGACTGATCCGTGTAAAGGAAAGACTGAATGGGGCCATGTATCGTGAGATTTTGAGTGAAAACCTCCTTCCATCAGCAAGGGCATTGAAGATGAAACGTGGCTGGGTCTTTCAGCATGACAATGATTCCAAACACACTGCCCGGGCAACGAAGGAGTGGCTTTGTAAGAAGCATTTCAAGGTCCTGGAGTGGCCTAGCCAGTCTCCAGATCTCAACCCCATAGAAAATCTTTGGAGGGAGTTGAAAGTCCGTGTTGCCCAGCGACAGCCCCAAAACATCACTGCTCTAGAGGAGATCTGCATGGAGGAATGGGCCAAAATACCAGCAACAGTGTGTGAAAACCTTGTGAAGACTTACAGAAAACGTTTGACCTCTGTCATTGCCAACAAAGGGTATATAACAAAGTATTGAGATGAACTTTTGTTATTGACCAAATACTTATTTTACCGAGGAATTTATCAATTAATTCATTAAAAATCCTTCAATGTGATTTTCTGGATTTTTTTTTCTCATTTTTGTCTCTCATAGTTGAGGTATACCTATGATGAAAATTGGAGACCTCTCTCATCTTTTAAGTGGGAGAACTTGCACAATTGGTGGCTGACTAAATACTTTAGTTCCCCACTGTACACACACCCACTCATCCTTACCCACATGTTCACAGACATCCATTCACACACCTGTTTCCACTTAGTTCTGCCCACTCATTCCCACACTCACTCTCACTGCACACACCGGCAATCTCTTTCCTCATGACGGTTGGCATTATTTAGCCCTGCCTCTGCTAGAAGTGATTGCCGTATCATTGTCGTCCAACACTGTGTTTGCTCCACTCAGTGTTTGTGTTCCGTCGCACATGTCTAGATGCCCTGCCTACTCTCCATGGTACCGCATCACACTGTGTGGTGCTGTTTATCTTTACTGTGTGGTTTTGTTTCATTGGTATTATCACTTGGACCAACTCGGACTGTTCCAGCCTGCGTGAGTACAAACTGTTTCGCCCCTGCCGTCCAGTTCTGCCTGGCGGTTCTTTTCCCGGGCCCTTTTCTCCGGTTCCCTGCCGCAGCGCTGCCTACTTGTGCTCTGGAACATTTTCCCTGTTTAACTCACCAGTGTCTGTAGAGCGTCCTAGAGGACTTCCTTGTTTATCCTGGACATTCATCTGTTATTTTGAACTGTTTTGCACTCCCTGCAATAAATTCGCACAACATACTTTGGCAAGTGGGTTTTACTTCCTTCCTCCGCGGAACATCTGCCTCCATCTCCCCCATCCCTTGCATCTTACTCTGTAACACCAACCCTCTCCATGTCCTCCTTCACTACATCCATGAATCTTCTCTGTGGTCTTCCTCTTTTCCTCCTGTATGGTGGCTCCATCTTCAACATCCTTTGGTCAATATCTCCACTATTCCTCCTCTGCACATGTCCAAACCATCTCAGCCTTGCCTCTCTTACTTTGTCTCCAAACCGCTCAACCTGAGCTGTCCCTCTGATATATTCATTTCTAATCCTGTCCCTCCTAGTCACTCCCAATGAAAATCTTAGCATCTTCAACTCTGCCACCTCCAGCTCCATCTCCTGTCTTCTGTCAGCACCACCATCTCCAAACCATACATCATCTTCCCTTTCACTCTTGCTGCTACCCTCCTGTCACAAATCACCCCTGACACTCGTCTCCACCCACTCCACCATGCCTGCACTCTCTTCTTCACTTCTCTTGTGCATTTCCATTGCTTTGGATGGTTGATCCCAGATATTTAAACTCATCTACTTTCGCTACCTCTACTCCTTCCATCTTCACCGTTACACCTGCCTCCCTGTCATTCAAACTCATGTATTCTGTCTTGCTTCTACTGACTTTCATTCCTCTTCTCTCCAGAGCATACCTCCACCTCTCCAGGTTCTCTTCCACCTGCTTAATTTGGCAAAGGTTTTACGTCGGATGCCCTTCCTAACACAATCCTTCCCATTTACCCGGACTAGGGACCGGCACTAGGAGTACACTGGCTTGTCCACCCCCTGTGGCTGGGACATTTTATATACATATATAAATTCATATGTCAAATTTACAAATTTATTCATATGTCAAATTTACAAAATAAGACAAAATAAGATGCCGGATAAGATGCCACTTTTCTTACATCGCAAAGTGCATTGGTGATGTCACGGACACCAAGACCATCACTGTTCGGGCCAATCAGAAACCATGACTCACAGGGGAACTCTACAAGATCCTGAAAGCTCGGAACGCTGCCTTCAGAGCTGGGGATGAGGTGGGCCCAATGACAGCTAGGGCTAACCTGTCCCGAGGCATCAGAGAGGCCAAGAAGCAGTACTACAGGAGGATAGCCCACTGTTTCAGTGACAGCAGAGACACTTAGAGTCTGTGGCGAGGGATACAGACTATCACAGACCACAAGCCCACACTGCAGCCTGCAACACCTCCACTTCTCTGCTGAATGACTTCTTTGCTTGTTTCGAGGCACTCAACAGTACCCCTGCACAGAAGTCACCACCTCCTCCTGGTGACCAGGTGATTACACTGTCTCCGGACAGCGTGAGGAGATCCCTTGGCAGGATCAATGCACACAAAGCTCCAGGTCCTGACAACATACATGGTCGCATACTGAGAGCCTGTGCAGGGGAACTCACAGGTGTCTTCATGGACATCTTCAACATCTGACTGAGACAGGCTGTTGTCCCCACATGCTTCAAAGCCACCACCATCATTCCAGTCCCCAGGAAGTTGTCTTCCTCCTGTTACAATGACTACCATCCAGTTGTATGCCCTCCCATCATCATGAAGTGCTTCGAGCGAGTGGTCATCCAGCACATCAGGTCTACCCTGCCCCCCTCCTTGGACCCATTTCAGTTTGCATACCAGTCCAATTGCTTGACCGATGATGCCATCTCTACTGCCCTCCACTCAGCCCTCACACACCTGGACACAAAGGACTCTTACGTCAGAATGCTGTTCATAGACTTTAGTTCAGCATTCAACACAATTATCCCCCAGCAGTTCATTCACTAACTGGACCAGCTGGGGCTCAACACTTTACTGCGTAACTGGCTGTTGGACTTCCTGATGGGTAGACCACAGTGTCATGGGTGGCCCTCGCGGACCACTAATGAGACGCTTCAGGCAGCCGATGAGTTTGCATATTTATTAAAGAAGGATAACGATCACAAAGTAATGAGCCATGTGGGGCAAAAACACAACAAGACTACGACTAAGGCATGGTAACAGTATCTCTTGGTTGTCCATCGATCCAATGATGACCGTTCCTCAAGTGTTAAGTCCTCTTCTTGCGTGAGCACGGAGATGGCTGTTTAGGCCGATTCTCGATCGGCAGACACAGCTGCAGTAGGGGCAAGGAAACTCCCCAAGTAATAAGCCTTTCTTCGTGCCCGTGCTTCAGGTACATCAGCTCGCCTCTTCTCTTCAAAGTAGTCTCGTGTCTGGGTAGTGAGGGTGTGCCAGCCTGGCCTGTCCATAGCCCACAGCTCTAATTGTTTGGGAAGGATGCCAGTGTGTCTGATGTTGAGCTTCATGCAGTCTTTGAATCTTTTGCGTGGTCTGCCTTGGTTCTGCTTCCCAGAGCAGAGTTCACCGTATTGAGCTGCTTGGGCAGCCTGTCGCCATCCATCCGGATGACATGACCAACCCATCGGAGCTGGGCTTTCAGAATCATGGCCTCAATGCTGGTCATCTCAGCTCTGTCCAGGACCTCAAGGTTTGTGACCCGGTCTTGCCAGTGAATGTTCATGATCATCTGTAGACTTCTCATGTGGAGCTTTTCCATCTGCTTCAGGTGTTTTTTGTACACGGTCCACGTCTCACATCCATAGAGAAGGCTGGTGAGGACAACGGCCCTGTACACTTTGAGCTTCATGGACAGCTGGATGTTGTGCTGGTTCAGGATGCAAGCTCGGAGACGACCGAGAGCTTGACTGGCCTTGCAGATTCTGGCGTTGATCTCCTTATCCAGGCTGCCATCATTGCTGATGGTGCTGCCGAGGTATTTAAAGTCATCTACCGTCTTCAGTTGGGTACCCTCGATGGAGATAGAGGGGGGTAGGACGGTGGAGGCGGGTGCTGGTTGGAACAGTACCTCTGTCTTGCCGAGGCTGATGGTAAGACCAAAAAGGCGGGAGGCTTCTGCAAACTTATTCACGATGATCTGGAGATCAAACTCCGTGTGGGCCATGAGGGCACAGTTGTCAGCGAAAAGTGCTTCCAGGACAATCTTTTCTGCAACCTTGGTCTTAGCCTTCAGTTGGTGGAGGTTGAACAGTGAGCCATCAAGTCTGTATTGCAGGTATACCCCAAGATCCAAGTCCCTGAAGGCATGGTTGAGGACGCAAGAGAAAAAGAGGTTGAAGAGGACCGGGGCCAGAACGCACCCCTGCTTGACGCCGTTGCTGATATTGAATGGCTCCAATACCTCTCCACCTGAGAGAACCTGCCCAGTCATGTTGTTGTGAAACTGGCGTATGAGGTTTACAAACTTGTCTGGGCACCCAAGCTTGGATAGGATGATCCAGGGGGCCTCCCTGTTCACCGTGTCGAAAGCCTTAGTCAGGTCGATAAAGACCATGTATAAGTCTATGTTTTGTTCTAGACATTTCTCTTGCACTTGGCGGACGGAGAAGATCATGTCCACGGTGCTGCGGTTTAAGCAGAATCTGCACTGTGTTTCTGGCAGGTTCCCTTCAGAGATGTTGTTAGTCGGTTGAGGAGGACCTGGGCCAGTATTTTTCCGGCAATAGATAGAAGGGAGATACCTCGGTAATTGCCGCAGTCCGACTTGCTACCCTTATTTTTGAACAGGGAGACAACAGTGGCATCCCCAAAGTCTTTGGGCAGTTGTTCTTCATCCCAGATGCTGGTGAGGAGGGAATGGAAGATTTCAAGGGCCACAGGACCGGCTGATTTGAATATTCCCATCCATTCCAGTTGCTTTGCCTGAATTGGTCTGCCTAATCGCCTTCAAGACTTCGTCCATTGTAGGGGAGAGGTCGAGGCAGTGGATGGTGGGTTTTTGTGGGATCAGATCGAGGGCATGGGGGTCTACAGTGGAGGGCCTGTTGAGCAGATAGCTGAAGTGCTCTCTCCATCGCGCATTGATGCTGCTCTTCTCCTTCAGCAGAGTTGAACCGTCTGCTGACAGGAGTGGGGTAGTACATGGCTTGGCAGGTCCATATACTTCCTTGATGACGCTGAAGAACATCTTGGAATTCTGCATGTCGGCATATCTCTGCACCTCATCTGCCTTCTTCTCCCACCATTCATTCTGCATCTTTCGCAGCACTGCTTGTACCTGTCTCTGGAGGTGCTTGAAGCGATCACGCTTGGAAATGGAAGTGGGGTCATTCTGCCACTCAACAAAGGCCTTCTGGTTGTCATCCAGGAGTGTCTTGATGTTCTCGTTGTTCTCGTCGAACCAGTCCGGGTGCACTCGTTTCCTGGGGCTGATGGTCGTTTTTGTTGACTCCATCACCAGTGCTCTAAACTGTTCCCACCTTTGTGTTGGGCAGCCAGTCGGGAGTCCATGGGCAATCAGTCAGTTGTCCAGATCTTCTGCAAATTCACTACGTCACTGAGGTTGTTCAAGTTAGGCGACGTTGAACGCTGGCCTGTTGACTTTTGGCATCTTGCGATGTGTTGGGGCAATATGCAGGGATAGGATGGTTCTGACTAGACAGTGGTCCATCCAACACTCTGCTCCGTGCATGGCCCTGGTGATCCTGACGTCACAGATGTCTCTCTGATGGCAAATGGCGAAGTCTATCAAATGCCACTGCTTGGATCTTGGGTGCATCCATGTTGTCTTATATTTGTCTGCTTGCCGGAACAGTGTGTTTGTGATAGTGAGGTGGTTTTCAGCACAAAGGCTCAAAAGCATCAAGCCAGTGGAGTTCAATTTTCCAGTGCCGTGTGGCCCCAGCACGCCAACCACAAGGAGAAAGAAGAGAGTGACTGGAGCTGGGGTTAGGGACGCTAGCCGAACATTAGGGAGACCAACGTTCAAGTGTGTGAGTTCGCAGCCTGGAGTAACCTTGGCTGCTCCCTTAAATAGGGCTTAGAGGAATCAGGTGATGAAGACTAATTAGAGGAATAACATCCAGCTGTCACCGCAGAGCTCGGCTCTGACAGCTGGAAGCCCTGCCGAGACACTGTCAAAATAAAAGCCTGGAAAGGCCATAAGGAAACAAACAGAACGGGAGGAAAATACTGCATGACCCGAGCGCGGGCAATATCAGCACTCAGACCATGACAGTACACCCCCCCGAACGCCGCATTCTAGGCGCAATGTAACATCCAAGCCCCCCCACCACCACCACCCAGAAGGCTACGAGGGCCCACCCAGGGTGGGTGGAGGGGGGAAAAAGGCTAGGAGGGCGAGAACCAGAAAAAAAAACATCAAGGAAAGGAACCGGGAAAAAATGACAAGGGCGAATAAAGAAAAAATGAGAACATGGTGCAACAAACTGAGCATGAAAAAAACCAAAACCACAAATATACTCCATAATGCACAGAAGAAAATATAGAGACAGAACAATAGATGCAATAACACAGCGATACTATGCATAAAGACCATGATATACAGGCAAAAGAAATAGAAGGCAACCACAGAGCGTCTCTCAAACAATAGGAGGGAAAAAAAACATGCTAAAGAGCGGCGAAATACAGACAGTTCAATAAAGTACAAATAAACGGGCATAGGCAACAAAAGAGCATATCTCTCAGACTACAGAGGAGAAAATCAAAAACACGCTAAAGAGCAGCGATATACAGACAGTTCAAATAAAGTACAAATAAACGGGCACAGGCAACAAAAGAACATCTCTCAGACTACAGAGGAAACACTCAAAAAGAGAGAGAAAAAATAAAAAACATCACAGGAATGCAGGCAGGCAAAGCACAATAAACAAAAAACCAAACAGTTCAGGAGGTCTACCTGCATCCAGCGTCCAGATTGCTAGCAGGGGAAACAGAACATGTTCGGGCAGTCTACCCCAGTCCCAGGCCCAGGAAAGCAGTACCTCTGGTGGCCGGACCAGGTCGCTGAACAAAGAGTCCACTCCTTTGGGTGGCCGACCCAGAACACCAAACCGGCGAAGCAGTTTCCCAGGGGGCCGACCTGCGTCAATAGACCACCAGGGCTGAAGGGAAGAGCTCGGAGACGGCCTCCCTCCCAAGAGGGACAGCGAGGGGAAACCGAGCCGAAAACGGGGAATCCCACCGGCACCAAGTGAAGGGAGAAAGGGATCAGGGAAAAGATGAGGGACCAGACCGGCGTCGAACAGCAAAGGATCTGCAGCTCCTTCTCCGAACTCCACTCGAACTGGCGCTGCGCTCCTGCTGATCCCAAGCGGAACCGCGCTGCACCCACGACGGACCTCGATTGGGTCACAGCTGCACCCACAAAGGACCCCAACTGGGTCGGAGCAGCACCAGGGATGACCTCCAACCCCGAACCCGGAACCTCCAGGACAGTGACCGAAACCAACTCGTCACCGATGACCCTGGGAGAAGGCTCAGGAGAAGAAAGAAAACCGGGATCAGGATCACCGGCAGCGGCAGAACCCGGCGAGACAAGCTCGGATGCAACGGATGGCTGCACCTGGGTCGTCTCCCTGAGAGACAGGCAATAATGCTCCAGAATAGAAAGAAGGAAGACAAAATAGAGCACTTGCCTGATCTCGGGTTCCACTGCCGTCCAGGACTTCGGCGATCCAGGTTCAGCAAGTTGAAGGTCCACTTCTGGTTCCCACTCGACTGCGGTGGGCTCCGCAGCTGGCATGATGGTGTCCACAGTCTGGGGATTCCCTGATGCTGACGTCCATGCCGAAGGCCTGCACGGTGTGGTGGCAGGGGATCTGTGACCTGCCAGGTCGGACTGTTCGTCCGTGAAGACCCAGGGATGCTTAATCGTTGGTGCAGGCTCCAATTGGCAGTCCGCCCTCCTTCTCTGCCCGTGTCGTGGCTGCTGGGCTTGAACCAGGCTCTCCAGGGCCGCAGGCTCCTTCCTCGTCCGGCTGTGTAGTCCTGGCACCGGGGAACGCTCAGGGGAAGGAAACACAAAGGTAGCAGGTTCATAATTACAGACTACAGCAGGTGGAGGAAGCTCAGGAGACTGTGAACCCCGAACTCCACCCCCAGGAGTCAGACAAGGCAAATCACATTAAGGAGGAGAAGAATGAAATTGCACTTGCCTTTCTTCCAGAGGGCCGATGGTGCCTGCTGTAGCGAGCTTGGTTCTTCCCTTCCCCCTTTTGATGGTGACGGAGGGCCCCCCGGGAAGACGCGGAGGAGCCGCTTGCACCCGAACTGGATCGGGAACAGCCGGAGTCGGTCTCGTGGAGCTCATAGCAGCTGGGGAGAGCGTTGAGGAGGAAGGAAGAGCAGCCGAGGCGGTCCGGGGACGAGAAACATAAAACCCGGAGGAAGCTGCTGTCTTATCCCTCTGATGTGACGCAGAGGCTACAGCTGGCTGGGAGACAGAGTTCGAGCGGCTTCC
Source organism: Pholidichthys leucotaenia (assembly GCA_020510985.1). Lineage (NCBI taxonomy): Eukaryota > Metazoa > Chordata > Actinopteri > Cichliformes > Pholidichthyidae > Pholidichthys > Pholidichthys leucotaenia. Next base: position 343,363,799 of record CM035837.1, on the reverse strand, counting down.
CGGAACTGGATCTGGACGGGGTTCTTGCTGAGGTTCTCCTGGAGGAATCCCGGCTGACATCCTCCTCCGCCGGGAATGGCACTTGGGTGGAGTAAACTCCTGGGCTGGACGGGTGACAGGAGTGGGATCCTGAGGAGAGGAGTGGGGATTCCGCACCCTTGGCTTCCTGCCGGAGTTTCTCTCCATACCACGGAGCCTCAGGTTCAGGTTCAGGTTCAGGTTACTTTATTTGTACCCGTAGGTAGATTTGTTTTGCAGTTGGTGACATCCATATTTACAAGCCACTAATTACATTCAACATAGACACAAGCACAGGCACACATCTTACAAAATAGGTAAATATAGAATATGTACAATATAATTTTATAGCTTGTTCAACTCTTTGACAGCAGCAGGGACAAAGCTGTTTTTGTAGCGCTGGGTTCTACTTTTTGGGACAGCAAACCTCCGTCTGGAGGGAAGAAGCTGAAAGTTGCAGTGCAAAGGGTGGGAGTCATCATTTAAAATCGAGTCGGCCATCCTCTGTACTTGTCTGGTGTACAGGGATGTCAGGCTCAGCTGTGACTCACCAATCAAACGACTGGACCATCTGACTACCTGATCCAAGGATTTCCTCTGTTTCAGTTTTATCTGACCAAACCATGACATTAAAGAAAAGGATAAAACAGATTCAATAAAAGCCCGATAAAACATAGTCATTATGGTTCGGTCAATTTGGAAGTGTGCAAGTTTCCTCAAACAATGCAAATTTTGCTGACCCTTTTTGCACACCCTTTCACAGTTCGCCTCAAAGTTCAATCCACTATCAATAATCGTCCCAAGATATTTGTACGATTGTACACATTCGGTGGTCTGGCCTTTTAGTATGGTGACTTTGTGCCTGGGAGTTTTCCTCCTAAAGTCAATAATCATATCTTTCGTTTTTGTTGTATTCAGCTGCAGGTAGGAATCCTCACACCAGTGAACAAAGTCATCAACTACTGGGCCGTGGCCACTCTCACCATCCTGGAGGAGACTGACAATGACTGAGTCATCAGCATACTTTATAATGTGTCTGTTGTCATGTCTACTCCGACACATGTTTGTGTACAGGATGAAGAGTAGTGGTGACAACACACACCCCTGAGGAGAGCCAGTAGAAGAGCACTTTAGGTCAGACAATGTGCCATTGACCCTTACCCTCTGCGTCCTGCTGGTTAAGAAATCCAGAATCCAACCCACCAGATTATTGCTTAAATCAAATTGTTGCAGGAGCCTTTCAACTAAAATATGAGGTTGGATTGTATTAAAGGCGGAGGAAAAGTCCACAAATAAAAGCCTGGCGTGTGTCCCATTAAAATCCAGATGTTTAAAAAGCATGTCAAACAGAGTGACAGTGGCATCCTCCACTCCTCTGTGAGGCCTATAGGCAAACTGCAGAGGATCCAATGCATGTTCAGTCTGCCTTAGGACCTCACATCTGACCAGTTTTTCAAAAATTTTCATTAAAATTGAAGTCAAAGCAACTGGTCTAAAATCATTTACCGTTTTAGGACAGCTGGATTTTGGAATGGGAACAACCACGGCATCTTTCCAGATCTTAGGCACATGTTGTGTCTGTAAGGACTTATTGAAAATGTAATGAAATATAGGACTCAGTTCATGTGCACAGGACTTTACCAAGCGCCCACATATATTATCAGGGCCCTGACTTTTGTTCACTTTTACAGCGCGGAACTCCCTTTCAACATCCTGCATCTCAATATTAAAGTGCTGATTGTCTTTGAGTTTCTGTTTCAAATCTTGGATTTCTGTGCTAAAATCAAAGGAGTCAAAACGACCATAAAAACAATTAAGAGCATTAGCCAGCTCTGTGTCTGAACTAAAACCATCTAAAAACACACGATTACTGCGCTCTGTGCTCTGAAGGCCTGCAATAGTTTTCATACTGGCCCAGGCCGAACCCAGTTTATTTGCTGCCATCTTGCTTTCCAATTCTGATTTATAATTCTGTTTTGCTCTTAAAATTTCGGCCTTCAGCTCCTTGGTGGCAACCTGTAGCTCAGAAACAGACCCCTGTTTAAAGGCAAGAGCTTTCCTCTGTAAGCAGGATTTAACTGATTTAGTAACCCATGGTTTGTTGTTGGGGTATATTTTGACACGTTTACGTGGAACAATCTTATTTTGACAGTAAGCCATGTATGAGCATGTGAGCTCAGCCAGAGAGTCCAAATCATCCCCGCAGGCCATTATAAACATCTTCCAGTCTGTACAGTCAAAGCATTCCTGGAGGCTGTGCTCTGAATCTTCTGTCCACACATCAATGTCTCTCATCTCCACCTTGCCTCTTCTGAGAGCAGTTTTATATGTGGGCAGCAAATGAACACAGTTGTGATCTGAGGATCCTAAAGGAGGAAGGGGGAGTGATTTATAGGCCCTCTCTATGGATCCATAGCACAGGTCCAATGTCTTTTTTCGCCTGGTTGGGCAGGAGACATACTGATGAAAGTTTTTAAGTGTCTTCTTTAAAGAAACATGGTTAAAATCCCCAAGAATGAAGTTTGGCGCCTCTGGAGAAATTGACTGCAGCCGCTGCACCACATCAGAGATGGTGCTGGAGGCGGAGTCAGCGTCTGCCCTCGGATGAATATACACAACTGTGATGAAAAGTTGGGGAAACTCTCGAGGCAAATAAAAGGGGCGAAGCGACACAGACAGCAGCTCCACATCGGGTGTACAGATGCGCTCTCTGACCGTGACAGATGTGCAGTACTGCTTATTAATGTATAAACATACGCCGCCCCCCTGACGCTTCCCAGTTACCTCTTCCTGCCGATCCGAGCGCAGCGGAGCTCCAAAGCCGTCAATCCACAGGTCTGCATCTCGATCATGCGCAGTAAGCCAAGATTCAGTGAAAGCCATGACGCAGCAGTTCTTAAAATCCTTCTGGTAACGTACGTTGCCTTGAATTTCCTCCACCTTGTTTCTCACAGACTGTGCATTCCCAAAAATGATCGAAGGAAGAGGAATGTTACCAAACTGACATCTCCTAAGGCGCAATTTCACACCTCCACGTCTTCCACGCTTCCTCCTGCCACTTCTCCTTTCACCGCTGTGTCCGTCTCTCAAAATAAAGTCCAGCAGCTGAAATTTGGGCGCAATCAGAGACTCTGCACCAGCTGTGTTAAAGCGCAGCAACACGTCCCTGGAATATTGTATTCTGCCCGCTATTCTGCTCGCCATGGAGCCGAACGCGTTTACCTCAGAGACAAAGAGCCACAGCACAGATAGCAGCAGTGCGAGATAGGAGAGGAAATCCATGTTGTGGATACCAGGGAGTTCTTCGCCATATATTCCACAAACGCTCCAGGGCAGAAACGACACAGAGGATTTTCTAAAAACGTAAAAAAGTACAAAAAACACACACACGCACACACGCACTATATCATCAAGCTGCAGGTCGCTGCGTGCGCATGCGCCCTTCTCCCGGAGTGCAGAGATCTCCAACATCCTCGCCGTGATTTCAGGGTGGTGAGCGTAGCGAGGATGGCGGTTAATAGTTGCCTCAGCGAGGTCCAGGTACCAGCGTGAGGTGCTGGGGATGGGGTGATTGCGAGCGCCGGAAAGGATCCCATCAATCTCGATGAGTGCCATGACTAGCTCGTAGCCCAAGCTCACGGCATAGCCCTTGGGTGGCAATGCCATCTCCCAGCACACTGGTATGTGAAAAAAGAAAAAGGAAAAAAAACTACAAGCCCAAACCAAGCAAACTCACGGTCACCGGCGTCTCGTTTGGGCTATGACCTAATGTCATGGGTGGCCCTCGCGGACCACTAATGAGACGCTTCAGGCAGCCGATGAGTTTGCATATTTATTAATGAAGGATAACAATCACAAAGTAATGAGCCACGTGGGGCAAAAACACAACAAGACTACGACTAAGGCACGGTAACAGTACATACAGGATAACGAGTAAACTTACTGATCACAAGGAGAAAGAAGAGAGTGACTGGAGCTGGGGTTAGGGATGCCAGCCGAACGTTAGGGAGACCAACGTTCAAGTGTGTGAGGTCGCAGCCTGGAATAACCTTGGCTGCTCCCTTAAATAGGGCTTAGAGGAATCAGGTGATGAAGACTAATTAGAGGAATAGCATCCAGCTGTCACCGCGGAGCTCGACTCTGACAGCCGGAAGCCCCGCCGAGATGCTGTCAAAATGAAAGCCCGGAAAGGCCATAAGGAAACAAACAGAACAGGAGGAAAATACTGCATGACCCGAGCGCGGACAATATCAGCGCTCAGACCATGACACACAGGCAGTACAGGTTGCCAGTAACACATCCAGCACCATCACTCTGAACACAGAGACACCCCAAGGATGTGTGCTGAGCCCCCTCCTCTTCACTCTGCTGACCTATGAAGGTACACCAACACACAGCTCCAGTCTCTTCATCGTTTGCGGATGACACAACTGTGATGGGTCTCATCTACAACGGAGAGCAGATAAATTACAGAAGCGAGGTGAGCCACCTGGCCATGTGGTGCAGAGACAACAATCTCTCTCTAAATGTGGAAAAGATGAAGGAGATTGTTGTGGACTTCAGAAGAGTGCACACCCAGTATTCTCCCCTGACCACCAATGGTGCTGCTGTGGAGAGGGTGAGCAGCACCAAGCTCCTGGACGTACACATTACAGAGGACCTCTCTTAGACTACCAACACTGTATCACTGGCCAAGAAAGCTCGGCAGCGTCTCTACTTCCTCTGCAAACTGAGAAGAGCCAAAGTCCTGGCCCCCATCATGTGTACCTTCTACAGAGGCCCCATCAAGAGCATCCTGACTAGCTGCATCACTGTGTGGTACGGCGCCTGCACCACGTCCTGCCACAAGACCCTCCAGCGCATAGTGAGAACAGTTGAGATGATCATTGGTGCCTCTCTCCCCTCCCTTGAGGCCATCTACAGCACCTACCTCATCTGCAAAGCTCTCTGTACTGCAGGTGATCCCACTCAACCATTACACAGCTTCTTCAGTCTACTGCCATCAGGGAGGAGACTGCGGAGTCTCTGGGCCAGGACCAGCAGACTCAAGGACAGCTTCATCCACCAGGCTTCCAGGGAGCTCAACTCTCTCCCTGCTCTGCTCCCCCACCCCCGCCACACACACACACAAATCCTGGACTCTGACCATTCCCCCCCTTCAACAATTAAACTCTGCCATCCCCAGGTACTGTTCACGGACACACACGGACACACTGATTTCAGGAGCTTCAAAAACTGAACTCTGTCATCCAGGAACTGTTCACTCCAACATATGCATACACACTGATCTCAGGGCTGCACCAGTCACTTTATGCAGCAATGGACTGCTCTCTTTGCATTACACACCACTTTAACCCTCTATGTGCCCTGTTATGTGCCTTAAGTCACCAAATGCTGTCTAATTTTTATCCTATCTAGTTATTTTACACACCTTTAGTATTTTTAGTTAGCTTCTGGTTGGGGGTTGGTTTTCTTTTTTCTGATGTTTGATGTTCAATGTTTAATGTTTGGTGTTAGATGTTATACTTTATATTCATACTTCCTACTTAGTGTTTACCTTGCTGCACCAGGGGTGTCAGAGTAACGTAATTTCAATTCTCTGTATGTGCTGTCCATATGGGAGAATTGACAATAGAGTTAACATTGACTTGACATTTTAAGAAAAAAATCCTTATATATTCACAAAAAATGACAACTTTATTAAATTTCCCTCAAATAAACTAGGTAACACTTTATAACATCTATAAGTACTATGAAATATTGTGTACTTGGTATAAGTACTGTTATAAACAGTGTAAGTACATTGTAAGGTTCGAGTAACAACTTCCGTTTTACAAAAAAAGTACTTTGTTATCATTTAACTAGGCTACTTTATACTTATTAGGCTGTATAAGTATCATGTAGGTACCTTTGTGATGTAAGAACCAAGACAAGTTTAATTGTTCAAATAATCATACATAAAAGTAATCCAAATTTACCCTGTACTTATTGGGTTTTAAATTTGTAATTATCTTGAAATTAGCCAGTTATTTCTGTGTTCTGGGCTGTATTCTTCAGTGTCTTTGGGCATTTATTTTGCCACAATTACAATTAATTTTACAGTTAGAACCTAATAATTATCTGTTAATAACAAAATGAGAACTCACTAAATTGTTGTCACATAAGGTTGTGCACACTTGTTTTCTCTACTGATTATCTGATGTTGTCCAGCTGCACTAATTAACGACCTGTGTCTCATCAGCTGCAGCCTTTATAAGGGAACGGTTCCCTTTGTCTAACTAGAGGAATGTTAGACTCTTATGCCAGCAGTGTGGTGTGTTCTCTACTCCTGTGTGCCGACCTGAAGTGCTCTTATGCCTTCCTCCGCACCTTATCTCCCTACTTTGGAAACTGTAAGAACAACCAACTACAATCTCATCTCCTCTTCTAATCACAATATCTCCTAGGATCTGTCCTCACCTTTTCCTTGTGGCCTGGAATTCCTATCTGCCAGAATTGTGAACACAGAATGTACAATACTCTCCCCAAGTAAATGAATTTCCAAATATTGCAATATCTAACCTAAAAGTTAGTTTGTGAGAACCCGGGACTGTGTTTCCGACACGATCATCAGTAGCACGGGGGCCCCCCAGGGAACGGTGCTGGCTCCCTTCCTGTTCACTCTTTATACTGCGGACTTCTCACACAACACAACACATTGCCATCTACAGAAGTTCTCTGATGACTCTGCGATCGTTGGTCTCATCTCCAACGGAGATGAAGCTGAGTACAGAGGGCTTATCCAGGACTTTGTGGACTGGTGCCATCGGAACTGCCTCCAGATCAACGCGAGGAAAACTAAGGAGCTGGTGGTGGACTGCCGCAGGCATGGGCAGCCCCTCACAGCACCAGTAAATATACAGGGAACAGACATCGAGATGGTGACATCCTATAAGTACCTGGGTATTCATCTGAACAATTAACTAGACTGGTCACACAATACTGACGCACTCTACAAGAAGGGACAGCGCAGGCTGTTCCTGCTGAGGAGACTCAGGTCTTTTGGTGTACAAGGGGCGCTGCTGAAGTCATTCTATGACACGGTGGTGGCATCAGCCATCACTTTTGGAGTGGTCTGCTGGGGCAGTGGCATTACTGCAGCCGATAGGAAGAGACTGAACAAACTGATTAAGAAAGCTAGCTCTGTCCTGGGGCAGCGCCTTGATCCGATGGAGGAGATAGGAGAGAGAAGGACGGTGGCTAAACTGTCATCTCTGCTGGAGTCCGAGTTCCACCCTATGCAGGACATACTGGATGCACTGATGAGCTCATTTAGCAGCAGACTACATCATCCCAGGTGCACAACCGAGAGGTTTCGCAGGTCCTTCCTACCAACGGCTGTCAGACTGTACAACCTAAGCAGGGCTGCTCGCAGAGATAGCAAAAAGACGTAACAAACTAATAGTTTTTTTGAATGCAAAAGATGCAATAGACTTACACAATGGTCCTCTCCGGCATACAACTAGGAACATACCGGTCGCTATGGAGGGTGAGAATATGTATGGGCACATAATCATACCATGTAGGATAACTAAATAGACGGTTATGCTGTTTCATCCCACCTAGCAACAATGCTCTGCACTGTGTGTGTTTATATATTTACATATTTATTCCATCTAGCTACAATGCTCAGCACTGGGTGTGTTTATATTTATATATCTATATATTTATTCCATCTAGCTACAATGCTCCGCACTGTGTTTTTATATATCTACATATTATTCCATCTAGCTACATTGCTCCGCACTGTGTGTGTTTATATACTTGCATATTTATTCCACCTAGCTGCAATGCTCCGTACTGTGGGTGTTTATATATTTACATATTTATTCCATCTAGCTACAATGCTCTGCACTGTGTGTTCATATATTCATATATTTATTCCATCCAGCTACAATGCTCTGCACTGTGTGTCTGTGTGTGTGTGTGTATATACAGTATATATTTTATAGTAATATGTACATATGTATATTAGCTGCTCTTGCTTGCTTGTTTTTTTTCTTGCCTTCTGATTGTTGCTCTGAGTGTTGCTATCCCTGTGCTGTTGCAATCCTGGAATTTCCCCGTTGTGGGACTAATAAAGGCTTATCTTACAAAAGTTGTTTGTCGCGGCGCCTTGTATGGTAGTGACCCCTCTGATTCTACATGTAATTAACATTGTAGATAGGAGAAACGTAATTTTGTTCAACAGTACATGATTGGCTGTATGGACTGAATGACAACAAAGATGGCTTCTCTTCTCTTCTCAAAAGTCATCGGACACAAAGCACTCTCTCCATACCATTACAGACTCAATACTCACCATAACCAGACTGAAGTTCGAACCCAAAGCTCAAGAATGGAACAACACCTACCCAAAGAAATCTATAAAGTAAATTCTCTCATAATATCCTCATTTATCATTTCATTTCTCCACTCCTTCTCCACAGGGTTTCTAGATTCTCTTCATTCATGCTCATTTCTGTTGTCAATAAAACACTGTTAAACTTTTTAAAGAGTGTCTCCTCGCAATGTTTGCCTCTGGGTCTATCTAGTAAATCTGTTATAAGTACTGATTGATTTATGCATAAATATAAAATTAGAATCCAGGTAATTTTAGATATTTCAATCATATTAAAATACAAACATATCAAACAGGGTTGAAAGCAGAGGGATAAAACAGTCTTCATGTGGGATTTAAAAGCAGTTAATGAGGGGGCCATTCTGATGTGAGATGGAAACTTAACCACATTTTAGGGGCCACAGCTGAAAAAAGCACAGGCACTCCTGGACTTATGCCTTGCTTTTTGGGACAGTAGGTAAAAGCTGACCAGCAGATGTCAAAGATCTTGAAAGGTAGTAACATTCCAAGAGGTCAGAGATATAAAAAGACACCAAAACAAGTTCTTATCCTTTAGGGTCAAGTAAATTTGAGTGTTATCCATAGAAAGAAAGAAAGAAAAATATATTATATATATATATATATATATATACACATACATACATACATACATACACACACACACACACACACACACACACACACACACACACATACAGTATATATATATATATACTGTACACACACACACACACACACACATTTATATACACTACCGTTCAAAAGTTTGGGGTCACCCAGACAATTATTTTGTGTTTTCCATGAAAAGTCACACGTATTTACCACCATGAGTTGTAAAATGAATAGAAAATATAGTCAAGACATTGACAAGGTTAGAAATAATGATTTGTATTTGAAATAATAATTTTTTCCTTCAAACTTTGCTTTCGTCAAAGAATCCTCCATTTGCAGCAATTACAACATTACAGCATATATACTGTATGTGTATATATATATATATATATATATATATATACAGTATATATTAAATTAGGCCCAGAGCCAAAAGATATAAGGAAAATATAATAGGCTGGGGGCGGGGGGGGGGGGGGCTGAGGGAGCTGCAGCCCCCCTAAAAAAAAAAGAAGAAAAAAGGGAGAAAAAAGAAAAGAAAAATGTAAATAAAGAGCAGGTGTTGAGTAGTTTGCATTGAAAATGTTAAGAAATCTGTAGTTGACAGTGGGCTGAAGCTAAAGCTTGGCCCCGTGCAAACACCCTGGATATTCAGAATGGTGATGGTGGTTGGGGTTCAACCCCCCTCCCCTTCACAAATTCCTGGCTACGCCACTGACATCTCCAAGGCTCATAGCGAAGTCTTTGATAAATAGGACCTCAACCAGTTCAGGATGTGGATTTGATACCTATACAGTGCTCTAAGAGAAATAGAAGGATGACAAGGTGAACTGTCTCAGAAGTGGCCGAGAAACCTAAAAGACCAAAAACAGCAGACTGTCCAGAATCGTTAATGAATTAAAGGTCATTAAAAATTTTCAAAAGAGCAGATTCTATGCTGCGAAGACCTGTATGGTGTAGAGTTATGATTCCCAACACTGCACAAGATAAAAACCCCTTTCAAAAAGACCTGCTGTACAGGTGCGAAGGTATTTTTTTAGGCTGCAGTATCTCTGGTTCGTAAATTACTTTCACAATGACTGATGAAACTATCTTCCAACAACCTTGTTTGTTTGGGTGGACACTAATAGCCTCTATTAGCTGACTTATGTGGCAATTACAATAAGTGAGATGCTTTGAATTTAAAAATCTCAGCTATTTAAAATGATCTTTGTAAATTGTGTCATAGCAGAAAATTGGAAACTAAATTCACTTTTATCATTTTTATTCAAACATAATACCCTTTTTTCCCCAAATGTAGCACTTTGCTACATAATGACAACAATTGTACAATAACTTTGCCCAACAGTGATGACATGTAAGAAACCAAAAAGAATTGGGTCTTTTGTCTTCCTTTTGAAGGCTCAGTAGAAATATTGACTTTAGAAAAACCTTTGTGTTTTAACACAGCATCATCTTTAAAGCTTCAAACACAGAGCCTCCACACAACTAACACATGCAAATTTGAGTTCATTCAAATAGCAAAGACTGTGAAATTATGCCAAGTTTGCACTGGATTCAAAGTAAGCATGTGGTCTATAAGTCGCTATGCAGCAACATAAGCCCATGCATACTTTTAGATGACAAAATGGAAGAAATATCATTCAGTCAGAGACCAGAATACCTTATCCTTCAGTACATGCCATTTGTCTGAAAGCACCATCAGCAGCCACTTAGCTGACAAAGTATTATGCATCATTAAACAATATGCTTTTGAGTGACATGCATTAAAATGATCCCCCTGTCGGTAAAGTTTTTCAAACTTTTCTCACTCATAAAAGACTTTGGAACACAAGTGCGAAGTGAACCAGGGTTTATTAATGTGACTCTAAATTTGTATATTTAACAAAGAGTACTGTATAATCAGATTTACTTTGTTCTTTTGGTCAGAGTGCTACACTCTTTTTCAAGGTGAGATCTTTGTAATTAAACATGTTCTGTTCTGTTTTGTTTCAGGACTTCTTAGTTCAGTTCAGACAGTGTGTCATCCTCATCTTTATTAGTTTGTGTCCCTTTATATGCCTCATGTTCAGACCCACTCAAATTTATTGAGCACTGCTGCACCAGCTCTGAATCTTTTCTCTCCTCCAGTACCCTTCAACATGAACGTCATCGGACATTGCTGAAAATACACAGTTCATACTACACACACGATCAAAGAAAAGGAGAATATGTTCTATGGAAGGTGAAGGACTCTCCTTCTCTTTACTGTCAAAACACATGTGACTACACACAGGAGATTTTGCCTGAAAGAGCTGAGTGGCAGAAAGAGTGAACATGTGAGAAGCAACAAACTGGTAAATAGGTGAGAGCCACAGGAAGAACAAAATATAAAACAGAGGCAGGGGGTTAGCCAGAAAACACTACCAGTATCTAAGTCTACCTGTTGTTTCTTTTACAATTTTTCTCAGTCACGTTGGTGCATTTCTCAGAACAGAATTGAAATTTCCTCAACACTAAATGCATTTCTCAAAACAAAGTGTGCAAACTGCAAAACACAACAGATGCTCTGCAAAAGCATGTAATTTGGTCAAAATGTTTAGTCTGTGTGTAAAAAACAAATATTTATGTCAATGAAACTGACACTACCATCAGAATAAAGAGTCCTTATACCAGCTTTATGGACACAACCATCAAAATGTTTGGCCATGCTGTCAGTAGAACAGGGTACATTATAATTATTTTCTAATGAAAACTGTGCTGACTTTTGGTAACAGTGATTGAAAATGAACAAGACAACACATTTCTCTGTGTTGCATAGCAATTTCAAATCTATAAAGTCACATATTAGTGTGAGGGGAATAGCTGGAAAGACACTGGATATGAGTCAGAGTGTTGACTTTTTTACTGAATAATGCATTTTGATGTTTTACACTAAGTGTACAGTCTTTCTGTACGTACAGAACAGTGCACATTTTTTGGGTTACCTACCTATCCTCCTGATGGAATGTTTGGATAATCGAGGATACAGTGGTTCTCCCAATATTTGGCTGCACCCTCTGACCAACCTCAGCCATTGTCAGACTGTGATTTAGAACATGGTCAACAGTTGTGGCCCTAATTTCATTGGGGCGAGGCCAATAGCTATTGGCCTGTCTTCCTCTTCCTCTTGTTCTTCCACCATGCACCTTGTGCTTCTTCTTCTGGGGTGTTGACCCTGCTTATTCTCTTGATGTCTTTCCATTTTTGTTTCAGAAATGGTAACTGCTCTGTGAAAGCTTTATGCTGCCAATTGACAGTTCATAAGATTCACCACTGAGCTGTTCTAGAGAACTGGAAGGTCATTGGTTGACGTAATTCTTAACACATTTCCCCTCATAAGTGAAAGCAAAGATTTACCTGAGAACAAATTAGTGAAATTAATAGATATTTACAAAAAATGTAATAGAAATGTATTAAATCTGCTTGGAGTAATGATAACTAATTCAACACTTTAGCATGCAATGAACGATTGCCAAAATGTTTTGGGGTGAAGGACTATTTAACAAAAAACCTGTTTAATGTATTTTGATTGACATGACAATAGCAAATTATAATGTAAAAGACATCAGCCAACTGTACACAAGCAGCTGCATAATGTACAAAAGTATTTGCTGTTGTTAGGATGTGGACTGGGCCCCATGTCCTCACCTTGAGTTATTGCTCTATTTTCTTGTTTCCAGGACATGGCTCCAGCCCACATCTTCACCTTGAGTTTGGATTTTGGATTTTTCGGTATTTATTATTTGGTCTGCATTTGTGTTCTTTAAGATTTGTTCCCTGCTCGGTTCTCAGTTTGGTCTTTATTATTTATTACTATTATTATCCTGGTTTTCTTGGTCTCGTCTCCCCTGATCCATTGGCATAATGTTTCATGTGTATCCCCTGTCTGTGACTGTCTGTTCATCCCTGCCATATTCTTAGTCCTTGGTTGTATTATTATCATTATTATTAGTCAGTCTGGTTTATTAGTATCGTTATTATCTCAGTCATGTTTATATTTGCTTGTGGTTATTCCTGTCATGAGCTCCTGCTTTGGTTTGGCCTAATTTTGACAGCATCTTCAGTTTCCTTTCTGCTCAGGCTGATTTTGCCCCATTCTGTTCATTGTTCACACCTGTTTGTAATTTCTGTTGATCATTCCCAATTTACTTAAGGGATGCCACATCGATGCATCCTCGTCAATACTGGCGTAAGTCCACGCTTCTGTCTGCCCTGCCTGTCTGTCTGTAATTTATGTTTACCTGCCCGTCTGTTTATTTTTTTTTATTATTATTATTTCAGTTATTTGAGCTGAAGGTGGTATTCAGCCAAATAAATATTCGCAAACCGGAATCTGGCATTTGGGTCCGTTTCCCCACAACACACACCTGACAACTGTCTGTTCAAAATTATGAGAAACTGCTTTTATGATGAGCACAAGTGACTAAGTAATGTGGAGGTTGAACTAATACTTTTGAGAATTTCAATTCTGTTCTGAGAAATGCACCAAGCAACTGAGAAAAACTGTAACTAAACATAAAAAGACTTGGAGTGAAGTCACACAAGCATAGGGAGAATATGCACAACTTTGAAAAAGTGGATTTGATCCCACAGCTTTTTCATTGTGAGGCAATGGTACTAGCTGCTAACTGTTATGTCTGGGAAAACTGGAAGGTCTGACAGAGAGTGGCGTTTGTTGAGAACACAAACTTTATTACAAACTTTATTACAAACCAGGCGAAAAAAGACATTGGACCTGTGCTATGGATCCATAGAGAGGGCCTATAAATCACTCCCCCTTCCTCCTGTAGGATCCTCAGATCACAACTGTGTACATTTGCTGCCCACATATAAAACTGCTCTCAGAAGAGGCAAGGTAGAGACGAGAGACATTGATGTGTGGACGGAGGATTCAGTGCACAGCCTCCAGGAATGCTTTGACTGTACAGACTGGGAGATGTTCACACTGGCCTGCGGATATGATTTGGACTCTTTGGTGGATGTCACATGCTCATATATGGCTTTCTGTAAAAATAAGATCGTTCCACGTAAACGTGTCAAAATATATCCCAACAACAAGCCATGGGTTACAAAATCAGTTAAATCCTGCTTACAGAGGAAAGCTCTTGCCTTTAAACAGGGGTCTGTTTCTGAGCTACAGGTTGCCACACAAGAGCTGAAGTCTGAAATTTTAAGAGCAAAACAGAATTTATAAATCAGAATTGGAAAGCAAGATGGCAACAAAGAAACTTGGTTCAGCCTGGGCCAGTATGAAAACTATTGCAGGCCTTCAGAGCACAGAGTGCAGTAATCGTGTGGTTTTAGATGGTTTTAATTCAGACACAGAGCTGGCTAATGCTCTTAATTGTTTTTATGGTCGTTCTGACTCCTTTGATTTTAGCACTGAAACCCAAGATTTGAAACAGAAACTCAAAGACAATCAGCACTTTAATATTGAGGTGCAAGATGTTAAAAGGGAGTTCTGTGCTGTAAAAGTGAACAAAAGTCAGGGCCCTGATAATATATGTGGGCGCTTGGTAAAGTCCTGTGCACATGAACTGAGTCCTATATTTCATTACATTTTCAATAAGTCCTTACAAACACAACATGTGCCTAAGATCTGGAAAGAAGCCGTGGTTGTTCCCGTTCCAAAATCCAGCTGTCCTAAAATGGTAAACGACTTTAGACCAGTTGCTTTGACTTCAATTTTAATGAAAATTTTTGAAAAACTGGTCAGATGTGAGGTCCTAAAGCAGACTGAGCAGGCATTGGATCCTCTGCAGTTTGCCTATAGGCCTCACAGAGGAGTGGAGGATGCCACTGTCACTCTGTTTAACATGCTTTTTAAACATCTGGATTTTAATGGGACACACGCCAGGCTCTTATTTGTGGACTTTTCCTCCGCCTTTAATACAATCCAACCTCATATCTTAGTGGAAAGGCTCCTGCAACAATTTGATTTGAGCAATAATCTGGTGGGTTGGATTCTGGGTTTCTTAACCAGCAGGACGCAGAGAGTAAGGGTCAATGGTACATTGTCTGACCTAAAGTGCTCTTCTACTGGCTCTCCTCAGGGGTGTGTGTTGTCACCACTACTCTTCATCCTGTACACAAACATGTGTCGGAGCAGACATGACAGCAGACACATCATAAAGTATGCTGATGATTCAGTTACTGTCAGTCTCCTCCAGGATGGTGAGAGTGGCCACGGCCCAGTAGTTGATGATTTTGTTTACTGGTGTGAGGATTCCTACCTGCAGCTGAATACGACAAAAACTAAAGACATGATTATTGACTTTAGGAGGAAAACTCCCAGGCACAAAGTCACCGTACTAAAAGGCCAGACCACCGAATGTGTACAATCCTACAAATATCTTGGGACGATTATTGATAGTAATTTAAACTTTGAAGAGAACTGTGAAAGGGTGTGCAAAAAGGGTCAGCAACATTTGCACTGCTTGAGAAAACTTGCACGCTTCCAAATTGACCGAACCATAATGACAATGTTTTATCGGGCTTTTATTGAATCTGTTTTATCCTTTTCTTTAGTGTCATGGTTTGGTCAGATAAAACTAAAACAGAGGAAATCCTTGGATCAGGTAGTTAGAGGGTGAGTCACAGCTGAGCCTGACATCCCTGTACACCAGACAAGTACAGAGGATGGCTACCTCCATTTTAAATGATGACTCCCACCCTTTGCACTGCAACTTTCAGCTTTTTCCCTCAAGACGGAGATTTGCTGTCCCAAAAAGTAAAACCCAGCGCTACAAAAACAGCTTTGTTCCTGCTGCTGTCAAAGAGTTGAACAAGCTGTAACAATATATTGCACATAATTTAGGTACCTATTTATTAACTCCATTTTATATTTACTTATTTTTGTAGGATGTTACTTGGGTTCTAAATATTTTATTGGGTTTTAGACCTTTGAGTTTTTAACCTCTTTGACTAGTTTTTAATTTTTAATATGACTCTTCTCTCTTACCTCTGGTTTCTCCCTCATCTCTTTGTCTTTTTATACCCTGATTGATGGAGCCTTGAGTATTTTTATCATGTTTATAGTCAATTTCATGTGTGCCTGTGTTTGTGTCTATGTTGAATGTAATTGGGGCTTGTAAATATGGATGTCACCAGACTGCAAAACAAATCTACCTACGGGTACAAATAAAGTAACCTGAACCTGAACCTGAACCTGAACTGCACAGAACAATGTAGTACAGGCTATTGCTGGGAGGCAGAGCACTGCAACAGAATATTGTTAGCTGGGTGGCCAAGCTAAGAGAGAGCCGTAAAAGAGACTGCAAAATGGCCGTCCCCTACAGTTATATGCTTGGCGTGATGACGTCACCAAGCGGCCACGTCATCACGCTGACGCTGACCAAACTTGTGGTTTTCCTTACATCACACTAACCACTACACAACCATACTGCCTTTTTGTGTGTGTGTGTGTGTGGGGGGGGGGGGGGGGGTCAGAAGACAGCTCTAACTGAAAGGGAACTGTGGCCTTTTTAAATATATGAGTGCCAAAAACTGCAAACACGAAGCTGTACTTTGCAATAATTTTGGTGAATTTGTGTTGAACCACATTTTCAACTCTGCAATAACCTTAGTATACCTCAGACCAAAGCCTGTGGGAAAAAATACAGACATCAAAAATATTATTCATTTGAAGTTTTCTAGGTTTTCTATGGGGTTGATTGTAATCCAGTATAACCTCAGGGACACCATCTTATTGGATGACAAAAAGACAAGAATAGATTAAAGTAACCTGTGAGATCTTCAATACTCTACAAGAGACACTGACTACAAAAAGATGAAGAAAAGTCCCAACTTCACCAAGACTCCATCAGCACAATGACCAGGATGCCTATGTCAAACCTCACAAAAATCGACTCTAGAGGAATTATTTCTCTAAGTGTGACCTGTAGCGATCGTAGCAGATGCTTGTGGAAGATTATCACCACATAAGCGGTCCAGGTTTCATAACTAGAATTTGATGGCTTGTCTGTCCTGACCTGTCCATCAAACTTCTTTTTTCCTGTCATCTCGTTCATCTCCATCACTCTTGCAAAGTCATGCACATTTGCACCATCATTTGCATTCTTTGATTATTTCAGTTTTGCTGTAAACACATCAGCATAATTCCACAGCTCAAACAAAAGGGTGAAGGATTTTTTTTTTTCTTTCACTTTCACCATCTTCATCTCCCCACCTCTTTATCTCTCTGTAGGTGACGTTCGCACAGGTCGGTGCGTACGATGCGGACCTCAAAGACTGTCTTCTCACTCTGATCAAAACCAAGGAGGCGCACATTCCAGCAGACAGAGTGTGAGGGGGTGTGCGAATGAGCGAGTAGGCTTGGAGAGATGCCTCAGTGGATTATAAAATGGAACTGGGGATCCTTTACGCAGAAGAGAAATTCTAATTTTTGAACATTATCAACCATGGACTGGGCACACAGGGGGTAGAACGCAATACACAGGGAGGCTGGAAAGGTAAGAGGAAATGTTCCCATCATTACATTTGAATTCTTTATTTTCATTTGAGATAGGCAAAGAGCCCTTTAGTGTATTGCAAATGTGCGTGATCCATGTAGAGTAATGAGGCTATTTGTCCTTGAAGTAAATTTTCAATATATTACTATTCTTCGTGGTTTTGTTAATGTTTACACGAGCCATAATTTATATTTACAGTTTATTGTGGTTGGAAACTATGATGAATGCAAATGTAACCGCAGCTTTAAGATTTGGTGCTGTTACGCGCATGAGAACGAACCAAAACAATCCAATTAATTATTCAAAATTTATGCATAATTCTTTCTTTAAGAAGTTGTATTTCATCTGTCCATAGAGGTGCGCCCTTTGCGCGTGACGCACAGCACGTCCAGTTAAACAGAAAGTTCTTCATCATCAGCTAAACGGGGAGTGGACATGGACAGCGAAAGTCTGATCCACCACACTGAACGAGACGTGGAAGCCACTTCATGGCCATTATCAATGACCACTGACTGGCTGGAGGACGGAAACGAGACGACCGGAAATCAGTTCCAGCAGCCCGACTGGCAGGTAGGAGAGAAAAAATGGTGGTGGTGGTGGGGGGTGTCTGTCATGTAAATGCATTTCCAACAACTTCTCTTATTGAAAGACAAATTGAAATTTGACAGCGTATCCTGACTTAAAAGACTGAAAAAGCCTCAATTTAGTTGAAAAGGGATATATCACAAAATTAAACTAGAATTTCTACAATAGATACAAATTATATCATCAAGAAAGGGGTTTTAATTTATCCATTTAAACTTTATATACACTTAAACACCAGCGAATAACAAATATTGTCATCTATCTATCTATCTATCTATCTATCTATCTATCTATCTATCTATCTATCTATCTATCTATCTGCCTGTCTGTCTGTCTGTCTATCAAGCTTAAGTAAAGGTCTCCTCTCCTCTCCTCTCCTCTCTCAGGTGGCTCTCTGGGCTCTCGCCTACTCCCTCATCATTCTGGTGTCCATCACTGGGAATGTCACAGTGATTTGGATCATCCTCGCTCACAGGCGCATGAGGACTGTGACCAATTACTTCATCGTCAACCTGGCCTTCTCTGACGTTTCCATGGCGACATTTAACACTCTTTTTAACTTTGTCTATGCGCTTCACAACGACTGGTACTTTGGTCTGGGTTACTGCAGATTTCAGAACTTCTTCCCCATCACAGCCATGTTTTCTTCAATATATTCCATGGCTGCCATTGCAGTGGACAGGTAAAAAAAGTTTATTATTATTATTATTATTATTATTTCTTTACCTGTGTCCAGAAATGTATATTGGCACAATAGTCGCATCTACATTTCAATTCATCCTTATTTGCATTATCATGATTTGTGGATTTGAAAAGCATAAAATATTCTGATTGGCCATGAAGATCTGGTCATCCGTAATCCTCGTTTTATGCAACTTGAAACACAAACAAATTTCAGAGCTTCTTCTCCCTGACGTTTGAGATTTTACAAAAGAAAAAAGTGCCTGGATTTGAGCAGCCTCATCTGATATGATCCTTAGAAGCAACTCTGCCAGTAAAGATAAAAATGCTCCAATGAAGGAGATATGGGTCAGGACGCAAAGGAGACACAGATGTCATTGATGCCTACTGGAGATAAATGGTTAGTTTGCCATTAGAACAAATTTGTGTATGGTATAGGATATATACAGTATATAAATATACTAGGAGCACTGAGGTCTAATATAAGATGTACACTTTTTATAAACTGTAAATCATGGAAAGCTGCATTTTGTACCTTCAAATCACATAATAGGTTAATTTTAAACGGAAAGCTTAAGGTCAAGGTTTATTTCAAGTCTTGGTAGATGAACAGAATCAGATTTTTATTCAAACCAGAAAACAAACTGATTATTATCTGTAGAACAGGGGTTGACAGCTTCTGCTATTGAAAGAGCCATTTTGAGCATCTCCCCCACCAAGTATGGATGAAATCATGAAGCATGCATAAGGCTTTTTTTTCTTCATGCCATATTTGGATTTTCAATTTTGCCCCATATTTTTGATTGAAGACAAGGAATTATTTCAAATAGACCCCCCCCCAAAAAAACAAACAAAAAACAAACAAACAAACAAAAATGATTCCCTATTGGAAATAAAGTGCAAACATGGCTTTTATCAAACCAAAACCTTTATATAATAAAGGTTTGATCAAACAAAGATGAATCCACACATTTCTGATTAATAAGGTGCTAAATAACTTTTATAAAATTAACTTTTAAGGGTGGGGGATGGGCCTAGAGCTGGAGGCTACCATATTTACTCTTGTGAATGAGGAAATTGACTGTCATGATATTCCCTTTTTAACAATGTCCAAATAACAACAACAAAAATATCTCATTTCAAATTAAAATTGATTGCACAGGCCTGCCTTTGACATAACAATTTATTACATTTTTCTTATTTTTAAAATTACTTTGAGGGGGTTTTTCTCTTGAATTTGGGATTTTTCTAATTGTTTTGTGGCTTTCATTTTCTTGTAAATTTGCAAAGTATTTGTCATAAATGTGTAAGTTTTATTTTCTCTTTTTTTAAAAAATGTTGTTGTCCGAGCCACTGATATAGGCAGAACAATATGTGCCACAGAATCCACAGGTTCCAGTCCCCTGGTGAAAGAGAAAAGATTTAAAACCTGCCGAGGAAGGCTTAGTGCTCGGCTGACTGCTTTAGATGAGCTTTTCCCACAGCTGCAGAAACTGGTGAAAATGAGATGTTCTCAGGCACTCTTCGAAGTGCTTTCATTCTGAAACCTTGTCAGTGCACAGAAAAAAACCTCTTTATATAGAATATTTCCCTGATGTCTTTATGCTATTACATTAAGACGTTTGTCTATATATCTTTTATAAGAGGCTTACTGGATTATGGAACTAAATCATTGCAGTCACACAGCATTTAATTATTCCCTATTTGAAGAACCGATCAGACAGATAGAGATAAGCCATATGTTTCTTGTAAGATCAGTTCAGGTGTAAAATCTGCTTTTATTTATTCCTCTATACTTATTTCCCAGATGTAGGACCACCGTTTTATATAACTTTATTCATATCATTTGTTTAAGGTCATCAGCGAGTTGGTGGGAAAAAATGATCACTTCAAATGTATTCACTGAATAGTAGAACGATGTGCATGTTTTGTTGAATTGAGCTTTTCAAATTGATATAAAAGCACATATAAGACCTGAAAAAACACATTACACAACTGCTCAGATCACAACAAAAGAAAGCTATAAAAAGCACTTTAAATTTAATGTTTAATGAAAACGTCTCTCTCTCGCTCCCTCTCTTTTTGTTGCAAGAGCACATTTTATTTGTGAAACCTTTTCATTGCCAGCCCCAAATAATTTTTGTTGCTAATTCAATGCTCAAAAGTTTCATCATCTGACTATAATGGTGAAAACACAGTGAAATGTTGTTGTGGAAAAACATTAGGTCCATAAAAATCAAGGTGAATTGCCTTTTCTTTATATTATTAGCTTTGATATAAATAATTAATCTTTGTTGCCATACAAACTGAACATGGTGTGAATTTTCTGCAGTCAAAGATTATAAATCCTAAGACTGAGATCACTCAGGAATCACAATGTTGTTTTGTTTGATATTTGCACAATAAATACTGTACCTCAGAAGCTGCTGATGGGCAACATAACATCACCCTTTGTTGTTCTTCATTTTTATTTTTTTTCTTTCAAATGTTTTAAATCTTTCTGTTTGTTCTGTTAGATAACATCCTCAAAAAATCCCTGGACTCCACTATGATTTCACTTCTTTGTTTTTGTTAAAAACTTGTTGTTGCCACAAAACAAGGGCAAAACAATATAGTACATAAAGCTTTTTTTTTATTTTTGGAGGATGAAATCTCACAGTAGAATAAACACCTTCTTTTCCAAGTTTAGAATGTTCATGGATTCAAGATGGCTGCAATATTGCAAAACTCATATCACGGTGCTTTCATCCCTTCATTAAACTCTACCACTCTACATTCCATAAATCAATGAATACTAAAAGAGAAGCCTGTTGTGTCTATAATTAGTAGAATGAGGAGCAGGGTGGAAGGCAGTTTATATCTTTATTAATAACTTGTAAAAAACACACCAGTCAAACAGCAGTGGGTCACAGCGCTCTAGGTCCAGGCGTCTACAATGAAAGAGAGCTTGTCTCTTCCGCCCCTTGCCTTTTATACCCCGGTCAACGTCACCACCAGAAGTGTGGTTCGCCGGCCCCCTCTAATCCCAGGTAAATCCAAGACCACCATCGTCGGCCTCCGTCGGTCTATGATGACCATGGAAGAGAATCCTAAACGTCTACTCTGCTGGAACAGCACCGCCTGTGGCTGAATAGGCCGATGCGTGAATGGCAGTCCCTGTCACACAGGTCGCACTTGTGGGTGGTTTCCGTGCTGCTGGGTCTGTGGCGGTTCTTCCTGCGGGTCCTTTTTTAATCTGCTGCAGCAGTCAGTCTCTCTTCACCCGCCTTGAGCTGTCTGGTCAGGGTGCCTCTCCATTTGGAGCGGTCCGTTGCAAGGTCCTCCCAGCGCTCTGTGTTGATATCCAGGGCCTTCATGTCTCTCTTGCAGACGTCTCTAAAGCGCAGCTGTGAGTGGGGAAAGTCTCTCCTGCCAGTCGCCAGTTCTCCGTAGAGGACGTCTTTGGGGATTCTGCCATCCTCCATACGGTAAACGTGGCCTAGCCAGCGGAGCCTGCGCTGCCTGAGTAGAGTGAACATGGAGGGAAGGCCGGCGTGGGACAGAACTTCTGTGTTGGGCACTTTGTCCTGCCAGGATCTGTCCAGGATGTGGCGAATGCAGCGCAAGTGGAAGGAGTTCAGTCTCTTTTCCTGCCGGGCGTATGTTGTCCACGTCTCACTCCCATAGAGCAGTGTGCTGATGACGCAGGCGTTGTACACTGCCATCTTCGTCTTGACAGAGAGTTTGGGATTCTCCCACACTCGTGTGGTGAGACGAGCGAGTGTGACGGCTGATTTTCCAATCCTCTTGTCGATCTCTGTATCAAGGGAGAGGTTGTTGCTGATCGTGGACCCCAGGTACGTGAACTGATTCACGACCTCCAGCTCGTAGTCATTGATGGTGATGGTTGGTGGTGCTTCCGTGCCTTGCGCCAAGACGTTAGTCTTCTTCAGGCTGATGGTAAGCCCGAAGTCCTTGCATGCCTGGGAGAAGCGGTCCATCAGGGTCTGAAGCTCCTGCTGTGTGTGTGTTGCAACTGCAGCGTCGTCTGCGAACAGCATGTCTCTGATTAGAGCCTCGCGTACTTTGGTTCTGGCTTTCACGCAAGCGAGGTTGAAAAGCCTGCCGTCAGATCTTGTGTGCAGGTAGATTCTCTCTGTTGCTGTGCTGAAGGCATGCCTCAGGAGCATAGCAAAGAAAATCCCAAAGAGGGTTGGCGCAAGTACACGGCCCTGTTTCACTCCGCTGCGTATGTTGAATGGCTCTGAAACGTTGCCGTCGTGCCGCACTATCCCCTGCATGTTGGTGTGAAACGATTCGATGAGGCTTTGCAACTTTGTTGGGCATCCTATCTTTGGCAGGATCTTGAAAAGGCCCTCTCTGCTGACCAGATCGAACGCTTTGGTGAGGTCGATGAAAGCGACGTACAGGGGCATGTTCTGTTCTCTGCATTTCTCTTGGAGTTGGCAGATGGAGAATATCATGTCTACCGTTGATCACTCAGCGCGGAAGCCACACTGAGACTTGGGGTAGACACGTTCGGCAAGCTTCTGTAGACGAACGAGAACAACTCATGCGTAGACTTTGCCAACAACGCTGAGGAGGGAGATGCCCCTGTAGTTGTTGCGGTCGCTTCTCTCCCCTTTGTTTTTGTAGAGGGTGATGATCTTGGCGTCCCTCATGTCCTGTGGTACAGCACCTTCCTTCCAGCACTGGCAGAGGACGTCATGCAATGGCAGCAGTAGGGCGGTCTTGCAGTGCTTGATCAGGTCGGGGGGTATGCCGTCGTTGCCGGGTGCCTTGCCAGCGGCCAAGCTATTAATGGCCTTGCTGAGTTTGTCGATGGTTGGCTCGGCGTCAAGTTCGTCTATGGATGGCAGGCAGTCGATGGCATCAAGGGCTGACGGTGTCACGGTGTTCTGTCTGGAGTAGAGGTCGGAGTAGTGTTCCACCCATCTCTCCATCTGCTTGTTCTTTTCTGTGATCATCTCCCCAGTGGAGGATTTGAGGGGGGCCGTCTTGCTCTGAGCCGGACCAAGTGCTTTCTTGATGCCATCGTACATACCACGGATGTTCCCTGTTATGGCAGCGGTTTGAATGTCTTGGCTGAGCTGAGTCCAGTACTCGTTGGCACAGCGCCGAGCAGTCTGCTGAACTTTGCTTCTCGCAGCCCTGAGAATCTGGAGATTCTTCTCGTTTGGGTACTTCTTGTACTCAGCAAGTGCTGAGCGCTTGGCTTCAATGACGGGGGTCATCTTGGTCAACTTGGCATCAAACCAGTCCTGTGACTTCGAGGTCTTCCTCCCAAAGGTAGCCAAGGCTGTGCGGTGGATGGTGTTTCGCAGCTCTTCCCACTTCTGCTTTGCAGATTCTCCTTCTTGTGGTACACCAAGTTCCTTCTCAAAGGTGGAGGCAAACTGCTCAACAAGTTCTGGTTGGGCCATCTTGCTGGTGTCAATCCATGCCTTTCCAGGCTGTCTAGCACGATGGAATTTCTTCAGCTGCAGCTTGACCTTGCAACACACCAATGAATGGTCTGTGTCGCAATCTGCACTCTGGAACGAACGGGTGATTAGCACGTTCTTCAGTGAGGTGCGCCTGGTCAGGATCAAGTCCAGCTGGTGCCAGGGCTTTGAGCGCGGATGCCGCCAGGAAACCTTGTGTTGGGGCTTGGTCTTGAAGAACGAGTTTGTGATGCACAGATCGTGATATGTGCAGAACTCGAGCAGCCGCTGTCTGTTGTCGTTCATTCTGCCCACGCCAAATGGTCCAAGACAGGAGGGCCAGGAGTCGTGGTCAGCACCCACTCTGGCATTGAAGTCTCCAAGGAGAATGAGTTGTTCAGAGTTGGGGATGGTCCTGACAGTTGTTGCGAGATTCTCGTAGAACTCATCTTTTGCCTCTGGTGTAGCTGTCAGTGTTGGGGCATACACACTGACAAGGGTGACTGGGCCTTGAGTGATGTTGAGGCGGAGGGTGAGGAGTCGTGCAGAGCCATTGCTGCCCGGTTCCACCATCTTCAGCAAGGTGTTCTTCACTGCGAAGCCCACTCCGTGTTCCCTGTGTTCGTCACTGCCCTTTCCCTGCCAGTAGAACGTGTAGTCCTTCTCTCTCAGTGTGCCTGCGTCAGCCAACCGTGTTTCCTGGAGAGTGGCGATATCCACTCCCAGTCTCTTCAGCTCATTATTGATGATGGCAGTCTTCCTGGTGTCGTTGATGTCCTTGAGGTTAGCAGCGAGTCCTGTCATTATAGTGCGGACGTTCCAAGTTCCCAGTTTTAGAGTTGGTCTCTTTTGTTTTTTTGTCTTGCCTGGTGCGAAGGTTCTCAGCCTGCTGTTCGGACTTCTCCTCATCCCCATGCACCCAATGAGGAAAGCAAGCTGTAGCGGGACAACACCTTATTGGCTGGGGGCTGCCCAGCTTGAGGCGGGCGGTAGCTGTCCAGTGAGATCCGATGATCCCTCCCACCGTCGGGAACAACCCCTGGTGCCGCACTCTATGCCAATTGAGCGGTGGCTTATAACCGGTAACTGTCATTCCTTGTGTTTTGTCTATGCCAGAGGCGAA
Organism: Pholidichthys leucotaenia; assembly: GCA_020510985.1. Taxonomy (NCBI): domain Eukaryota; kingdom Metazoa; phylum Chordata; class Actinopteri; order Cichliformes; family Pholidichthyidae; genus Pholidichthys; species Pholidichthys leucotaenia. Next base: position 343,338,485 of record CM035837.1, on the reverse strand, counting down.
GCTGGAGTGTCCTCTCCAGTGATCCGGTGTTCTACTTTCCAGTGTTGGGTGTTGGTAGGATTCAAGCCTGGGCAGGAAGATATGGAGGACAAGATGTTGCCCATGCAGCATGTCCCCCCTCTCCATGTCACTGATGAATCCAAAGAAACAACAGGGCTGCTACAGTTTGGCACCAGCGCCGTCGCAGGAGCTGCCAGAACGATGTTGAGCACAACAGAGAACTGCCTTAGGGGCTCCGACTCCGGATTTTTCCTCAGGGTTGACTCCCGAAGCCTTTCCTGTGACCGGGTGTGCCGCAAGGCAGCGGAGGTTTGAAATCAGGGTTTACCTTCCCCTAGATGGGCTACCTTCCCAGGTTGACGAGCCACCATCTACCCGAAGCATCTGGTTTTAAGGCGCCAGAGATCCGCCCTCGCCCCTTCTCCTATTAGTAAAAGCAGTTCCGCCGGGCTTAGAGACTAAACCACACGGGCAGGCTAGGAGTTGGACGTAGTTGTCAGAGGCTTTTCGAGACGCACGCCGTAAGGAGCATTTTATGAGCACTGGGAGCTTAACCCCAGAGCCGCTTCTGGCTAAGACAACTTTGGAACCAGACCACCATATTACTACTGATTTATGGATGTAACATCCCCCCTCCTTAAAAAAAATCAGGCACACAGATTAACCCACCCAACTTTATACCCCGACTCACGCACTAACAGAGGAAACAATATATACAAAAATAAACAAATAATCTATCCAGTCATACAACTAAGGCTGGGGGGCCGGGTAGACTGCCAGCGCCCCCTACACGTCAGGCGGATTATTCTGCCGCCTTCTCTTATCAGTCCAGAACATAAAATAAGCCATGTTTCCTATGAAAAAAAACTAATCCCAGAACAATCCGTAAACACGCTCATACACAATAACCTTAAACTAAACAGCTAAACTAAAACAGTTCACAGTCATTTCACATAACTAGTGGACCCAGTATTCTTCACGGTCGGGCCTGAAGCCCTTTTCGAAGGCTGCCTTCTGGTGAGTTTTAAGAGTGCACCTGTTGGTCTAGCCCTGGTGCTGTTCACCGTTGATGTCCCGGTCCGCCTACCAACCCGGGGCCCCGTTGTGCCGCCCAACTCCCACACCCAGGGTAACTTGGGCTCTGGCATTGGGTCCATCCCAGGGAGGCGCCCCGTGATGGTACTCCTCACTGTCTTCTCCCAGTTCGGACCAATCGGCGTCCCAGACCGCATCATCATCCACATCCAGCAGGGGTCGGTTCCACAAGCCTCCGCCCGACCACTCCTCTCCGGTGTCACTAGCGATAGAGAAGCCCAAGCCGTAGAACATGTTGCATCCCATAATGTTGGATCCCGTGGCAGTCACCACCACCTGGACATCCGCCATGCTCCGCAACTTGTAACGTGCCATTAACTCGATGTACCCCAATATGGCAATTCTGCTCCTACCATAGCCGTAAAATGGGGCCGCCGTCTTCTGAATGGGGTACCGGGGGAACACTCTTCACTGCCTGCAGGTTTAAAATCGAAGCCACCGCACCTGTATCCACCAGCATCGATACCTTGACTCCGTCCAGAGATACCGTGCAATAGATACGGCCGCCAGACTCTGGCACAACCGTATGCGCAACAGTGGGAGTCTTCGTGGAGGAGCCCCCTCCATGTCCACGTTCCCCTCGCTCAAAGTTCTTACAGGACCACACAAAATGGTGCAGCAGGCCACATTTCCCACAGCGCTTTCCTTTCGCTGGACACTCTCTGGACTTATATCTGTGTCTAGCGGACCCACAGCCGTAACATCTCAATGTTCCTGGGGTAGACCTTATTCTGAAGATGGAGGTGTATTAAGATAAGATAAGATAAGATAAGATAAACTTTATTGTCCCTCAAGGGGAAATTTGTCTTGGGCTTGTCACCTGTGCTGCAACCACACAATCCACACATACACAATGGATGTAGTACATAATGAATGAAATAAACCCCAATAAATAATACAAGTACATACATACATAAATACTGTATATAACAGCAGTCATTAAGAACAGGAGTTATCAGTGTCCCTGACCTATTTATCTGAGTTTAAAAGTTTTACTGACGTCGGGATAAATGAGTTCTTGTATCTATTGAACCTGCACTTGGGGACTCTGTATCTCCTCCCTGAGGGCAGCCGCACATATTCATTGTTTAGTAAATGGCTCATGTCACTGATTATTTTTTGAGCTTGTCTACAGGCTGCCTGGTCATGTAAGATCTGCATGGGTAAATATTCTTTAACTCCAATAATTTTCCATGCTGTATGAATTAAACGCAACACTCTGTTCTTAAGTTTCACAGAGAGATTGCCAAACCAAGCTGCAATGCTGTATCTAATACAGCTCTCCAACACAGCCTGGTAAAATATTCACATAATCCTTTTATCAACACCATGTATTCTTAATCTACGCAAGAAATGCAGCCGCTGTTGTAGTCTACTGCAGAGGTAATCAATATGTGTGCTCCAGGTTAATGAATTGTCAATAAATACTCCCAAATATTTATAGGAACTAACCTGTGTTATAGTGTGGTTGTGGATGACCACAGGCCTGTGGTCACCAACTCCCCGAGGGTCAAACACCATCTCCTTTGTTTTATCAGTATTCAAAATGAGATGACTGTCATCACACCAATTTATTTATTTAGCGAATGCAAAGTCCTTAAGCCAAGCAGCTGCCTCCTGGTTTGCTGTATGGAGGGTGTGTAATCCTCCTTCCAGTCTTTGGAACGGGCAAGCCTCTATGATGTGTTCCATTGTTTGCTCCTCTCCACATGGGCACAGTGGGCTGGGGATACTGCCCCATCTGTGAAGGCTGGCCAAGCAGGGGCCATGTCCAGTCCTGAAGCGATTAAGTGTAGACCACTGTCTCCTTGGGAGGTTGGTGCCCGGGATCTGTTGGTTGGGGTTTGTCACCAGGTGTTTGTTTGGGACCTCCTTGGTCTCCCATTCCACTTGCCAAGCTGTCTGGATGGTAAAGTCAGCTGGGGGAGGGTTTTTCCAAATCGGCCGTCTGGATGAAAGTCGGGCAGTGGGTGGGGTATAGATATCTGCATGGATTGGTAAGTGAGGAGAATCTTTAACTTTTTGGAGCATCCTTTGAGTTGATGCTGCTCGCCAGATGTGTGGAGGGGCTATGTTTGACAGTACAGGGAGCCAGGGCAGTGGTGTTGAGCGGATTGTTTCAGTTATAGTTCTCATGGTTGTGTTGATCTGGGTGTCTATGTGGTGTGTGTAAGATGACCTGGACCAGACAGGGGCACAATATTCTGCTACAGAGTATGAAAGGGCCAGTGCTGAGGTGCGCAGGGTGGAGGCTGCCACCCCCCATTTTGCACCAGTGAGCTTGCAGAGCAGGTTGTTTCGTACTTTCACCTTAGCAGCCGTCCCCTTTAGATGTTCCTTGAAGGATAGGGTCCTATCAAGGGTCACTCCAAGGTAGGTTGGATTCGGGGCATGCTTAAGCTTGAGTCCGCTCAGGTGGATGTTTAGTTCTCTGGCAGCTTTTACATTGTGGAGATGGAATACACTGGAGACGGTTTTTGCTGGGCTTGGTTTTAGGCGCCAGATTTTGCAGAACTGGTCCAGTTTGGCAAGATTTTCCGTGAGCACCCGTTCCAGTGGCTCAAAGTCTGGTGCTTGGAGTGCCAAACAGATGTCGTCTGCATAGATGAATTTGCGGGATTTTGTAGTGGGCAGGTCATTTATGTAGAGGTTGAACAAAGTTGGAGCTAGAACTGAGCCTTGTGGGAGTCCGTTTTTCTGCGTTCTCTATGCACTTGTGTTCTGACCGAGGTGGACTCTGAACCTTCGGTTGGTCAGCAAGGTTTTAATAATTGCTGTTGCCCAAGCAGGGATCGCCTTTATAAGTTTCAGGAGGAGGCCTTTGTACCAGACTGTATCATAGGCGGCTGTAAGATCGAGAAACACAGCCCCTGTCTTCAGTCTGCTCTTGAAGCCATTTTCGATGAAGGTGGTTAGGGCCAGTACTTGTTCTCCTGTACTGCGGTCCTTGCGGAAACCTGCTTGATCCACACATAGAATTTCCTCTATTCCTGGGGAAATACGTTGCAGTATTAGGCGCTCCATGATTTTGTAAGGAACGCTGAGTAGGGAGATTGGGCGGTAGCTTGCTGGTAGTTTGTGGTCTTTGCCAGGTTTTGAAATGGCAATGACCTTTGCTGTCTGCCATTTCTTTGGGATCGAGTTTGTTTGTGTGATCCTTGTGTAGAATTGTGTCAACCAGGTTAGGGCTTGGGGGCCAAGATTTTTCATGAATTCTGGGAAGATGTTATCGTATCCTGCTGCCTTTCCACATTTCAGGCCCTGTAGGACTTTCTCCAGTTCAGCAGCCTCGAAGGGTTCAGGGTTCGTTTCCTCAGCAGGCATTTTTTGGTGTTTTTTTAGCTCAGTTGTAACTGCTCTTCTGGTGACTTTGTCTTGGGGTGCTTTGGCGATAGTCAGTAGGTGGGATGCAACTTGGTTGGGTGTGACAGATGCTCGGCTTTGGCTAGGGGGCTTCTGTGCAGCTCCTAGGCGACGGATGAGGCTCCAACATTTCCTGCTAGAGTGGGTAAAGCTCCGGTCAGCAACTGTTTCCTCCCATTTCTTTCGCCGGGCTGTATTTAGTGATTCAATGAGATGGTCTGCTATCTCTGGGTCCCCTGATGTTTGACAGGATTGTAGGAGGGCAGCGCTTTCTCCGTCCAAACATGGGACATAGAGGGGTCGGTAGCCTCGTGGGATTGCAGTATGGGCAGCCTTGAAGACTGCGCTGCAGAAGCGGTTGTATGCTTCATCTACAGTGATGGTGTGGAGTGGGATGGTAACAACACTCCGGTCCAGAGTTTCACTGAATTTCTTCCAGTTAGCTTTGCCGAAGTTCCAGCGCATCTTCCTTGGGCTGTTTATGACTGGAAGTTGTAGGCCAATATGTACAAGCAGGGGCCGGTGTTGGCTGTGTGGAAAATCATCAAGAATGAGGATCTGTGTAGGATATGGTACCCCATTCAAAGAGCTGACCCAGCACAGGTCAGGAGAATAGTCCTTCTTCCACCTAGCAGAGTGGAGGGTTCCTCTTTGTTTGGGGTCGTATATCAAAGCGAGGTCATTTCTAGATGCCCAGTCTGAAAGTGCCTCCCCATCACTGTCCACTGCTGGGTACCCCCAGTCAGGGTGATGGCTGTTAAAGTCCCCCACATAGATGGCAGGGTGGGGTAGGGTGGGTAAGACCTGCAGATCCCAGTTGGCACTAGGGGGCTTGTACACATTGACAATATGGAAGCCACCAATGGTTATGGTGTCTGAGAAATGTGTTGTTATCAGGTGATTTGCTTCAACTAAGTCAGAACGCACATAGGTGGCACGTCCATGTTTAGCATGTGGAACATAGCACAGGAGGTCAAAGCCTTTGATGGTGTAGCGGCCAGCTTCCTCTGTGCCAATATGAGTCTCCTGGAGGCAGATTACATCAATCGAATGTTGGAAGGCGAGGACTTCGATAAGGCTTCGCTTGGCTGCAGATAGGCCCTCAACGTTTAGTTGTAATATGCAAAGGGCAGATCCTACCACAGAGTGCTCTCGGGGCTGTTTGCTTTCGGCTTTAGGACTGTGACTAGGATTCTTCTTTGACTTGGCACAGAGGCGTCATTGACAAACCTCTGAATTTCTATAAAATAGCTTGACAGATCATGAGTCTTTTGAAGTAGTGATAAAATAGCAGTGTCATCAGAAAATTTAATAATATGATTGCCTGGATAGACACTTCTGCACTCATCAGTGTACAAGGTGAACAAAAATGGTGAACTAACACAGCCTTGGGGAGCTCCTGTGCTGAGGGTTCTGGATTTAGATAAAGTTCCATTTACACTAACTTGCTGTTTACGATAAGTTAAAAATGAGTGGTACCATTTAATAATGACAGGATGCACTTTAAAATCATTTAACCTCTTAATTAAAAGGTGTGGCTGCAGTGTGTTAAAAGCTGAACTAAAATCAACCAATAAAAGACATGCATATGAGGTTGTCTCCTCCAAATGTTTAAACACAGAATGAGTTAAGGTTAAAATGGCATCCTCTGTACTTCTATTATTTTTATAAGCAAACTGCAGAGGATCCAAAAGTCGTCCAAAATCAGTTTTCAGAATGTCAATGACAATCTTCTCGAGGCACTTCATTACCAGTGAGGTCAGTGCAACAGGGCGATAGTCATTATTCTCTTTACAGCTTGCTTTCTTTGGTACAGGAATTATAATAGAGCTTTTCCAAATTACTGGGACAGAACACGTATCTAAAGACTTCTGGTAGATGGGACTCCAGGCTTCTGCTAGCTCCTCACTACATGACTTCAGTAAGCGCCCAGAGGTCCCGTCAGGTCCAGATGCCTTCCTGGGGCACATACGTGAGAAAAATCTTTCCACAACATGCTGGTCAACTATAATTTTTTCGGAGCCTAATACTGATATAGCATCCAGAGCAGCTTTTTGTTCATGAGAAAAATCTCTAGTCTCAAATCTGCAAAAGAAATTATTCAACTCGTTTGCCTTTTCTTCCTCATTCATTACATTAATGCAGGTTTTGGATGGAGTCATCTTTGTCATTACTTTAAGTGAGTCCCACAGTTTCCTGGAACTTTTTCCTAGGCATTCAGATTCAAATTTCTTCCTCGTCTCATCTCTAGCTGTTCTTAGTTTGTAATTAATTTCTTTCTGTATATTTTTCATACCTAACATGTCCCCATTCTTAAAAGCAATTTTTTTCTGTACTATGCACCGTTTTAATTCCTTGGAAATATAAGACTTATTATTGGGGTACATGGTGATTACTTTCTGAGGTAAAACATTTTCTTTACAGAATTTTATGTACTCAGTTATGGTATCTGTGGCCTCCTCCAACTCCAAGTTATGGAAGAGTCCCCAGTCCCCAGTCCCCAGTCCCCAGTATTCTTCTTCTTCAATGTCGTCTCCATCCTCTGGGTCCGCTGTCAGCGTCTTTAACCGAGGCTCATTTGATAATGAGGATGACTCTCCACCGAGGTCCCTCACTATAATTTCAGCTGCCTCAAACTGCTGGACAATGTCAATAGCGGTAGCCAGTATTAGTTCACCCGAATGGGTCAGGAGGTGAGACTGGGCTGCAGGACACCGAACGTGTCCCGCCAGCTGGTCCCGAATCATCTCATCCTGCAGAGCTCCAAAGTCACACTCCGCTGCCAGCTGATGTAGGTCCGCCACAAGTCTCTTCACTGGCTCTCTCGTCCGCTGGCGGTGCTCCCGAAACTGAATACGCCAGACGATGACGTTGTCCGGCGCGCAAAAATATCATGCCATTAGCTTCACAACCTCCTCAAAAGTCTCAGCTCCGCCTAATGTCTCCAGGACCCTCTGCCTTTCCATGCCCAAATTATGGACTAAAATTGCTCTTGCCCGCAATTTCTTCAACTCACTGAGGTTGAGGGCCACCAGGTAGTTGCTAAACGCCGCAAACCACCTAGGCCAAGAAACAGGAGGCTTGCCAGGGGTCCCCAGAAACAGCTGAAAACACTGCAGCATGCTCCATAATCGCGTTCTCCTCATCGCACAAATGTTGTGTCCATAATTAGTAGAATGAGGAGCAGGGCGGAAGGCAGTTTATATCTTTATTAATAGCTTATAAATAACACACCAGTCAATCAGCAGTGGGTCACAGTGCTCTAGGTCCAGGCTTCTACGATGAAAGATTGCTTGCTCTTCTGCCCCTGGCCTTTCATACCCCGGCCAACGTCACCATCGGAAGTGTGGTTCGCCAGCCCCCTCTAATCCCCGGTAAATCCCAGACTGCCATATTACTACTGATTTATGGATGTAACAAAGCCCAAGAAGTCAATATCAGTCTGGGGTCTGGGGGAAAAAAATCATCCATGACCATTTGCTCATGCAGAAGTTGTCTGTATGATGGATTCCCCGGTTGCTCTCACCTTTCTAGAAGCAGGAACAAGTCATGTGCTCCCAGGCTCCTTTGGCCATGTGTCAAGAAAACCAGGAGGATTTCTTCAACAGACTGATCACACAGGACAAAACATGGGTCCATCACTATAATCCACAGACTAAAGCCCAGTCAAAGCAATGGAAGCATTATCACTCACCACTTCCGCCCTCCAAAGAGAGCAGTCACATTTTTTCTCTGCTCCCGCTCCCTGTCTCTCCCTCCCTAACTGACTGGATCCCAGCTTGCTATTGTCTGTGTCTGCGTGTCTCTCTACTGCTGATTCATCCAGCGAAATTATGGATTTAATAAGCTGGGCTTTGAACGCAATCGACACTGTGTTTTCAACGAGGAAATCAGGTCCGGGGGAGCCTATTTGTCCCGCAGGGACTGCTGCTGCGGGTTACATTAAGGATACAAGCAATTGGAAACTCTTGTGTCTGTGTGATCTTTCTATTGAAGATATTGAAGATTTATATCTATTCGGAGCAATGGTCACCGGAATTCTACTGATCGGCCTTGGGATTGTTCTGGTGCACCGCAAATTGAAGAAGCTGGACAGAGCTTATCAAAAAGCGGACCCGGCGAAGCTCTCTCATCAATTCGACCAACTGGGCAGGACTCTGACAGCGGCCAATGGAGAACTGTACAGGAAGATGGAATACATCACGATCACGCTGAGAGCTGTTCACGAATCGATTTCAAAGCCTGGCATTGATGGATCTGGAGCACTGAATCCGTAAGAGAATGGAAAGTTTTTTCTCTGAAGTCAGTGCTATTCGACCTGCTTTTCGGCACCCTCAGCACTCAGTCCTCCTGATGATCAACAGTATAATTGTTTTCATAACATTGGCGGACAGTATCTGACTCTCAAGGACAGCTGTCTGGCTCAGACTATTCCATCTGCCGTGCTCAAGGACACGTGCCTTTGCCTTAGACACTAGTCATAACATCTGCTGAGAGAGAGACTATTGCTGTTCACCTAACTGATTTGCCACTGATTGCATCCAACACACACACAACTGACCCATTATACTGACGAAGACATATTCATTCACTGCTCTCTCTGTGTCATTGTGTGGATTCTATTGTCTGCTAATTGTGCATTGAGAGTTTTTTTCTTGTAATCACAATATCGGTCATATAAATTTAAATAAATAAATAAAAATCTTCTGGTTCCAGTTCCGCCGGACCGGCGGCGCCACACGAGTCGGCTGCCCGTTGCAACAGCCTTTTTTTATCTTCCTTCTTCATTCTACACCTTTCACTCTGTATATATATCACGGACGCACGGATCGCCCCGGGGATCTCCCGGGTTGGCGGACGGAGCCACTGTTTGCAGCGGGAGACGTTGCAGCGGGGAGGAGCTGGTGCTAGCTAGCACTTGGCCGCCACCCGGTGCTAATGGGAAACTCGACATACCGGGAGCTGTAGCGAAAACGACGCGGGTGGCGGGCTGAAGTTTAGGCGGCGTGCAAGAAATATAAGACAGAATAATAAAGAGCGATGGCAAGAACCAAGCAGACCGCCCGTAACATCTACTGGAGAAAGAAGCCCCCCAGGAGGCAGCTAGCCACCAGGGCTGCTCGGAGAGGCGCTCCGGCCACCGGCGGAGTGAAGAAGCCTCACCGTTACAGGCCCGTGGCTCTGAGAGAGATCCGTCACTACCAGAAATCCACGGAGCTGCTCATCCGTAGGCTGCCCGTCCAGCGCCTGGTGAGGGAGATCGCTCAGGACTTCAAGACCCACCTGCGCTTCCTGAGCTTCGCCGTCATGGCTCTGCAGGAGACCAGAGAGGCCTACCTGGTGGGTCTTTTCTTCGCTAAGAGGGTCACCATCATGCCCAAAGACTTCCAGCTGGCCAGCCGCATCCGCGGAGAGAGAACTTAGATTTTCTGCTGCACATTCACCAACCATAATGCTCCGCACTGTGTGTCTATACAGTGGGGCAAAAAAGTATTTAGTCAACCACCAATTGTGCAAGTTCTCCCACTTAAAAGATGAGAGAGGTCTCCAATTTTCATCATAGGTATACCTCAACTATGAGAGACAAAATGAGAAAAAAAAATCCAGAAAATCACATTGAAGGATTTTTAATAAATTAATTGGTAAATTCCTCAGTAAAATAAGTATTTGGTCACCTACAAACAAGCAAGATTTCTGGCTCTCACAGACCTGTAACTTCTTCTTTAAGAGGCTCCTCTGTCCTCCACTCGTTACCTGTATTAATGGCACCTGTTTGAACTCTTTATCAGTATAAAAGACACCTGTTCACAACCTTAAACAGTCAGACTCCAAACTCCACTATGGCCAAGACCAAAGAGCTGTCAAAGGACACCAGAAACAAAATTGTAGACCTGCACCAGGCTGGGAAGACTGAATCTGCAATAGGTAAGCAGCTTGGTGTGAAGAAATCAACTGTGGGAGCAATTATTAGAAAATGGAAGACATACAAGACCACTGATAATCTCCCTCGATCTGGGGCTCCACGCAAGATCTCACCCCGTGGGGTCAAAGTTATCACGAGAACGGTGAGCAAAAATCCCAGAACCACATGGGGGGACCTAGTGAATGACCTGCAGAGAGCTGGGACCAAAGTAACAAAGGCTACATCAGAAACACACTACGCCACCAGGGACTCAAATCCTGCAGTGCCAGACGTGTCCCCCTGCTTAAGCCAGTACATGTCCAGGCCCGTCTGAAGTTTGCTAGAGAGCATTTGGATGATCCAGAAGAGGATTGGTAGAATGTCATATGGTCAGATGAAACCAAAATAGAACTTTTTGGTAAAAACTCAACTTGTCGTGGTTGGAGGAGAATGAACACCATACCTACTGTGAAGAATGGGGGTGGAAACATCATACTTTGGGGCTGTTTTTCTGCAAAGGGACCAGGACGACTGATCCGTGTAAAGGAAAGAATGAATGGGGCCATGTATCGTGAGATTTTGAGTGAAAACCTCCTTCCACCAGCAAGGGCATTGAAGATGAAACGTGGCTGGGTCTTTCAGTATGACAATGATCCCAAACACACCGCCCAGGCAACAAAGGAGTGGCTTTGTAAGAAGCATTTCAAGGTCCTGGAGTGGCCTAGCCAGTCTCCAGATCTCAAGCCCATAGAAAATCTTTGGAGGGAGTTGAAAGTCTGTGTTGCTTAGTGGCAGCCCCAAAACATCACTGCTCTAGAGGAGATCTGCATGGAGGAATGGGCCAAAATACCAGCAACAGTGTGTGAAAACCTTGTGAAAACTTACAGAAAACGTTTGACCTCTGTCATTGCCAACAAAGGGTATATAACAAAGTATTGAGATGAACTTTTGTTATTGACCAAATACTTATTTTACCGAGGAATTTACCAATTAATTCATTAAAAATCCTTCAATGTGATTTTCTGGATTTTTTTTTTCTTATTTTGTCTCTCATAGTTGAGGTATACCTATGATGAAACTTGGAGACCTTTCTCATCTTTTAAGTGGGAAAACTTGCACAATTGGTGGCTGACTAAATACTTTTTTACCCCACTGTATATATATTTATAGTAATATGTACATATGTTTACTAGATGTTCTTGTTTTTTTTCTTGCCTTCTGATTATTGCTCTGAGTGTTGCTATCCCTGTGCTGTTGCAATCCTGGAATTTCCCCATTGTGGGACTAATAAAGGCTTATCTTATCTTATCTTATCTTATCTTATCTTATAAATGAACTTTATTTTGATCAACAATGCTTTTTTCTCTCTCCTATTGTGTCCCCTCCCCCCCCGCCTTCTATTCCCCTCCTGCTGACAGGCGCCTCCATGGCTCGCCGCGTCATTGGGAATGTCATCTATGACGTTTCCAATGTCAAGTCAAATTCCTCGTATATTTACCTGTTTATTTACTTGTAAATGTGCTTGGCAATAAACTTATTCTGATTCTGATTCTGATTTTGACCACTTCCAAAGAAAGCATGTGTGCAACCCTCAGTGGACAAGGTCATGCTCATGGTGTTTTGGGACCAGTATGGATATTGATGATGGATTTCCTAGCAAAGGGTACCACAGTTACTGGGCCTTACTACTCTTTACTGCTGCAGAAATTGTGGAAGGCCATCAAAACTGAGAGGCATAGCATGCTGACCAAAGGACAACTCACATGTTTTCCAGACAGAAGCACGGTCCTACAGCTATGAAATCCTTCCTCATCCCCCTTACTCTCACGACATTGCACCATATGACTTCCACTTCTTTTCAACCAGTTGTGAAGTCATTTTTGAAGGGCAAGCACTTCCAAGATGATGAAACACTATTTTCTTCAGTCAAGTCATGGCTTCTAATGCAACCTGCAAACTTCTTCCGGCAAGGTCTCCACAGCTGCACAAGGCGATGGGAGAAGTACATACTGTAGGTACCTTGGTGGTACCTATGTAGAGAAAGACTAGTAATTCTGCCAAGTTTGGTTGCACTCAGTCATTGGGAAATGAGCCAGGGGATATATTTAATGAGCAACCCTCATATATAAGAACTCACAACTGGTGGTTTATTGGCATATGAAGAAAGACTGATTCTTTTACCACAGATGTCAGAATCAGAATCAGAATCAGAATGAGATTTATTGCCATTGTTCATGTAGTACACAAACTAGGAATTTGTCTCGGTGCAATGCTGCAACATTAAACATGGAGTAGCACTAAGATAAAAATAAAAAACTATGCATGCAATAAAATGTAGAATATGAATGAGTAATACTAATCTATGCAATTATTAAATATATTAACAAGCAGCAGATATGGACTTCCGGTTATGGCTGCCACGTAGGACGGACGTGTCTCGCTCTGCTCTGCTCCTGGAAAAAAAAAAATCGGCAAATAACTCTCTCATTTGGGACAGAACGTATCCCAGCATTTGGGCGAAGATATGTCGGCGAAGCCTAAGGCTGGAAAACCAGGAAAAGGAAAAAGCGAGCCGCCGAAACAGTCCAAATTAACGGACTTTCAGGTCTGTGACGCAGTAAACAAAACTCCATATATGGCGGAGGAGGGTGGCAACGCTGCGATATCTGCGGGGAATGGCGCAGATGCGCTGATGGCTGCCATGAGTTCAATGAGAGCGGACTTTTCCTCTAGATTTGATGGGATTATGACAGCGTTGGAAGGAATAAGAAAGGAATTGGGTGACTGTGTAGAACGAACGGCGCAGATGGAGCTCCGTCTCGCTAGTGCTGAAGATGACGTCACCCGTCTTCAATTAAAGGTGCGCACTTTGGAAAAAAAAAAAAAATCTCTGGAAGATAATATTTTGGATTTGGAATCTCGGTCGAGACAGAATAATTTGAGGCTGGTGGGTCTTCCAGAGGAATCAGAAGGTCGGGACGTATGTTCCTTTCTGGAAAAGTGGATTCCGGAGGTGCTGGGCAGCGAGGAGTTGCAATCAGCAGTGATTCTGGAAAAAGCACATCGTATTGGCCCACGGAGAGATAAGGGACCGCCGAGGACCTTAATTATGAAGTTTCTTAGCAACAGAGACAGGATGAAGATCTTCAACGCTGCACAAGCTAAAAAAGGAGAGATTAAACACCAGGACCAGCAGGTGCGGTTCTACCCAGATTTGGCCACAGGAATCCAGCAATTGAGGAAGCAGTTTGATCCCGTACGTAAGGAGCTGCGCAACCTTGGGATTCGTCATGGTGTAATCTATCCTGCGAGACTGCTGACCACGTATGAGGGCAGAACCCACATCTTCAAGACCCCAGAGGAGGCGCAGGAGTTCATCAAGAAGATCAAAGAAGAAGAAGAGACTGGTGGGAGCTAAGCATGAACAAAATATAAGGTAGAATAATTAAGCATTTGCACAGGCATCTGACTGACTTGAAGTAAATAGTAAGTTTACAAAATATAGATTGTATTATATATTAAAAAAAACAAAACAAAAACAAAACAAACAAAAAAAAAAAAACTATGATGTACAAAGTTGTTAAAAATTTTGGAGTTAAGTTGAAAAACTACAGAGGAGAGTTAATGTTACGTCATTAAAAGCAGTAGAGTTAGGGTGATTGGGAGGATGAAGAAGGAGTGGCTTAGGCTGTTCCCCGTGGGTGTGGAACGGTCGATGGCTATATCGGGAGACAGAATTTTTCTTTTGATTTTGGGGGGTTTGCCACAAGTGTGGGAAGGGGAAATTTGTTTGTGTGTAGTTTGTAGGATGAATGTTCAACCACTCATGTTTTTGCTTCTCTGTATGAGCATGTTTACACTGCAAGGTAATCCCAAACTCTCTATTGATCATGGACCAAAGTGTTAATCTTAATTTAACTTCATGGAATTGCAGAGGTCTACAAAATTTAAAAAAACTTAAACAAGTTATGAATAAAATAAAGGACATGGGTTCAAGAATTGTGTTTTTACAAGAAACTCATCTGATAGAGGAGGATGTTAAAAGAATTAGGAGTAGATGGCAGGGAAGTGTATTCACCTCTTCATTTTCATCCCGAGCCAGGGGAGTTATGACTCTCATACATAAATCAGTTCCTTTTCAAGTGAAAAATGTAATTGGAGACAAATTTGGAAGATATGTAATCATTCAAGGTTCTTTGCTATTAGAAAATATAAATCTTGTGAACTTATATGGTCCCAATATAGATGATCAGAAGTTCTTTGCTAATTTATTTCTCATCTTATCATCACTTACAGGGCAACATATAATAGCAGGGGATTTTAATTGTACATTGAATCCAGGTGTGGATAGATCAACAGGACTGGATTGTACGCACATTGGATGTAGGATGACTATTAATCATTTTATGAAAGAATTGAGATTGTTAGATATATGGAGAGAAATGAAACCACAAGTTAAAGCCTATTCTTGTTATTCCAGTACCTACAAGACATTCTCACGTATTGATTATTTTTTGATTTCCACAGAATTAAGGTCCAAGATTCAAAACTGCTTTTATGATAACATCGTGATCTCTGATCATGCACCCTGTTGTCTAATATATGTAGATAAAAAATTGACAAAGGAATCAGGTAGATGGCAATTTCAGCATAAATGGCTTCAGGATGAGGAATTTGTCAAGTATATAGAAAAACAGATAGACGAGTTCTTTGACATCAATACTACACAAACATCAGCATGTGTAAAGTGGGAGGCTTTCAAAGCTTTTATTAGGGGACATATTATTAGTTATACAGGATCAAAATCTAAGAAGACTCGAGAGGAGAGAGCTAAATTGGAACATAAAATAAAAAGTCTTCAGGAAAAAGTGTATGCAGGAAGTGACCCAAGGTTGGAGAATGAATTACTGATTTTGAGAGCTGAATACGACAAAAAATCAGCGAATAGAGCTGCCTCGAGTCTTCTAAGATTGAAACAATCCTTTTATGAACAAGGTGAAAAATCAGGAAAATTATTAGCATGGCAGATTAAACAATTGGAAATTAAAACACCAATTACCAGTATTATAAGTAAGGGACAGGTAGTTATAGATCCTTTAGAAATTAATAGAGCCTTTAGAGATTACTATGAAAAATTATATGATACCAAAAATGAACCTGATTTAACAAAACTAAATGGGTTTTTGAACGAACTATCTATACCGTGTATACCAAATGAAAACAGGGAGATATTGGAGTCTAAAATTAGTCAAGAAGAAGTTGGGCTAGCCATTGATAATATGAAATCAGGAAAAAGTGCAGGACCAGATGGTCTTCCAGTTGACCTTTATAAAAAATTTAAGAATAAATTAATAAAACCTTTTTTGGAAATGGTTTTAGAAGCATTTCAAAATAATAATTTACCATCATACATAAATAATGCCTTAATTATACTGCTGCCAAAACCAGGTAAGCCCTCTAATAAATGTGAAAATATGAGACCAATAAGCCTATTAAACGCCGACCTTAAGATAATCTGTAAAATTTTAGCAAGATGAATACAAGAAATTTTACCAAATATTATTAATCGAGATCAGAATGGCTTTATAAAGGGTAGACAAGGCTTCCATAATGTAAGAAGACTATTTAATATTATTTATTTTAATAAAGAAGCACCGGATACAGCTCTCCTATCATTGGACGCCGAAAAGGCCTTTGATAGAGTTGAATGGCCCTTTCTTTTTGAAGTCCTACAAAGGTTTGGACTTGGAAATAATTTCATAAAATGGGTTCAAATAATATACAATAATGCTACAGCAGAAATCCTAACAAATAACAATATTTCAAAACCAATAAAAATCAATAGAGGATGTCGACAAGGCTGTCCACTTTCACCTTTACTGTTTACTATGGCAATTGAACCTTTAGCGATAGCGATACGTTTACATTCACAAATATATGGAATTAAAGTTGGACCAACAGAACATAAAATCTCCCTGTACGCCGATGATATAATTTTGTTTATGTCGAATCTAAAAAAATCAATTCCAACCTTGTTGAATTTAATAAAGAATTTTGGGGAAATATCAGGATATAAAATAAATAAAACTAAATCTTCAATATTAATGCTAAATGAGACCCAGAGAAATTACCCAGCCCCTGAGGCAAATCAATTCAATGTTGTAAATCAGTTTAAATATTTAGGAATCCAAATTATGCCTAAGCTAGAATCAGTCGCCAGCGTCAACTATGAAGCCTTAATGTCAGATATCAATGAGTTAACTCAGAGATGGATGTCACTACCAATGTCGATGATCGGGAGAATCAATATACTTAAAAGTAATATTTTACCTAAAATACTTTATTTATTTCAATACATTCCCTTATCACCACCTTTAGATCTATTCTCAAGAATAAAAAAAAAGTTAGTGGAATTTATATGGAACAACAGGAGGGCTAGATTACGTCTGTCTTTATTATATTTACCATTTGATCGTGGAGGTCTGAAATGTCCAAATTTTATGTTGTATTATTGGTCGGCACAACTGAGGTCTATGACATATTATTTTTCATCAAATGATCTCCCTCACTGGACTGAAATGGAATCATACAATTTACCTTTACCTCTTCCCATATTCATATACTCAGATTCGGCAAAAAAATTACAAAAACAAGTTAAAAATCCATTTGTAAAGCATATGATCAAAATATGGTGTGAAGCTAAAAACTATTTAAAAGAACCACAGTTATTGTCACAATTTAGTCCAATATGGGGTAATCAATATTTTAAACCAAGGAGAGCGGACGCTGTATTTAAAGTATGGAATTTAAAAGGGATACAAAAGATTCAGGATTTATATTTGCCATGTGCAGATAACATAATGTCTTTTGAAGAACTGAGGATCAAATTTAATCTCAATAGAACACATTTTTTTAAATATCTTCAACTTAGAAACTTTATTCGATCAAATCAAAATAAAGCTCTCACTCGACCTATTTATTCATCCTTGGAAAAAATGATGATGAAAGATAGTAAAAGAAAGGGTATTATTTCAGAGTTTTATAACTCATTGACACTATCTTCAAGTGAAAATTCACTGAAAAGATTAAACTACTGGAAAGAAGATCTGCAAATTGAAATTTCGGAGGAACAATGGGAATTGGCTTGTACAGAAGCTCAAACCAAATCAATAAATGCACACCTTAAATTGATACATTTCAAATGGTTAATGCGGATGTATGTTACACCGGAGGAGTTAAATAGATATAACAAAAATATACCAGATACATGCACAAAATGCATGGAAAGTAAAGGAACCCTATTTCATTGTTTATGGGAATGTAGATTAATAAGAATGTTTTGGGAAGAGGTGAGGGTAACAATTGAAAAAATAATCTCAAAACAAATCATACTGAATCCTAAACTGTTTTTGTTGGGTCTGTACCCAGAAAAGCATAATTTTAATAAAAGTGAAAGAACATTCATAGACCTCAGTTTGCTTAATGCCAAAAAATGTATTGCACTATTATGGAAAAAGACTCATAGACCAGATGTGACTCAGTGGTTAAGACAGATGTTAACAAACCTTCCATTAGAAAGAATAACATATATACTGAAATCAAAGGAAATTGTGTTTGAGAATATATGGAGACCTTTTATTGATTATGTAAAAAATTTAAACATAACTCTTGAAGAAGAAGGTGAATGATGTGTGTGGACCTTGTAAATTCCAAACTGGTGAACATAATATGTATACTTATGTATTGGATTGTCTAGACTAAACAGAGGAGCATTGTTGAAGACTTGATTTTGTTGGTGGTTGTTGGTGTTTTTAGTGCATTTTTTTTTTTTGTAGTACTTTAGCGTTAGTGTTTGATTGTTTGTATCATGTTTGTTAAAAAAAAAAAAAGGTTCAATAAAGATATTGTGGAAAAAAAAACAAGCAGCAGATATTGTGGAGTTCCACACAGTGCAGACGGTAGTGCAAAAGAAAACAGTGATAATTATCATGAGTCCGGTTGAGCTGCTGTACGTAGTGCACGAGAGTCTAATAAGTCACTTAGTGTTCAGCAGTCTGATGGCAGAGGGGAAGAAGCTGTTCATGTAGCGGGGGGTTTTAGTCTGAATAGACCGAAGTCTTCTACCTGAGGGGAGGGGGGCAAACAGTGCGTGTCCAGGGTGTGAAGGGTCGGCTATGATCTGACCTGCACGCCTCCGGGTCCTGGAGATGTACAGGTCCTGGAGGGATGGGAGCTTGCAGCCGATCACCTTCTCAGTCAGGGACAGTCTTAGTCTTTCCCTGGCAGTGGCTCCTGCGTACCACACGGTGATGGAGGTGGTGAGGATGGACTCGATGATGGCCGTGTAGAACTGCACCAACATCTTGGTGGGTAGCTTTAGCTTCCTCAGCTACCGCAGGAAAAACATCCTCTGCTGGACCTTTTTGATGAGGGAGCTGATGGTCGGCTCCCACTTGAGGTCCCGGGTGATGGTGGTGCCCAGGAAGCGGAAGGAATCCGCAGTGGTGATGGGAGAGTCTGTGAGGGTAAGGGGGGGGCAGAGGGGCTGTGACTTTTCTGAAGTCCACGATCATCTCCACTGTCTTCAGAGCGTTCAGCTGCAGGTTGTTGTGGCTGCACCAGGACGCCAGCTGGGCCACCTCTCTCCTGTAGGCGGACTCATCGCCGTTGGAGATGAGCCCGATGAGGGTGGTGTCGTCCGCAAACTTGATCAGCTTGACAGACTGGTGGCTGGAGGTGCAGGAGTTGGTGTACAGGGAGAAGAGCAGGGGGGAAAGTACACAGCCCTGGGGTGATCCGGTGCTGATGCTTACAAACTGATAAGCCTTCAGAATCATCCTGTGCAGTCTAAAGTTTGTTTCATTTAATGCTGTGTAACTGTCAACAAAATTCAAAATATGATAAGCAGGATCCAGACCTTCTGACTCCAAAAACACAGACACAGGTGTTACTTCCAAGGTCAACCTGTACACAAAATTTGATGCCCCAGCTTCATCGGTTTTGTAGTTAGAGCGCAGACAGACAGAGGCCAGCTACACCTCAGCTTAGTCAGCATGGTTAGTGTGGACAAGATAAGATAAGATAAGATAAGATAAGATAAGCCTTTATTAGTCCCACAATGTTGAAATTCCAGGATTGCAACAGCACAGGGATAGCAACACTCAGAGCAATAATCAGAAGGCAAGAAAAAACAACATCTACTAAACATATGTCCATATTACTATAAATATATATATATAGACACACAGTGCAGAGCATTATGGTTGGTTGGTGAATGTGCAGCAGAAAGTCTAAGCTCTAAGTCTAAGTCTAAGCTCTAAGTCTAAAGTCTAAGCTCTAAGTCAGAAAGTCTAAGCTGGATATGACTAAACAAAACTTTTCTCCCGTTTCCAGATACATGGCCATCATCCACCCTCTGAAGCCCCGCCTTTCATCCACCTCCACAAAGGTTGTGATCATCCTGATTTGGATCATAGCTGTCTTACTGGCATTCCCTCAGTGCTACTATAGCGTGACCAGATTTTATTACCCCAGAACTGTGTGCATGGTCGACTGGCCAGATGATTATGGAGGAACACATCAACTCAGGTGAAAGAAAATCATAGAAAGTAACACTGAACCAACACAGGAATATACAATGATAGTTCTAATGATATCAATATGCACAAATATAACATTTTGGATCGTAGATGTGCATTATGAGTACCCATATCTACAAATGTATAGAAAGAACACGTGACTTGTGGGACAATAACATTCCACAGTTATGGTGAAAAATTAAATTGAGAGAAAACCAAACTCCTGCACTCCTTTTTCTTTCTTTTGAAAAAATCTCACGTGTTAACAGATGAATTAGCCAATCACATGCTCTCTACATGGGGAAGATATTCCTCTGGAGTGCTTTTGTAAATATTTCTGTGATAATATTCATGATGTTGCATTTCAGATTTTCACCCCAACAATATAATACAAAATGAATCCACGATAACAATATGATGACAATATTTACTGAAAGTAGATATAAAAATGCAATAATGCTCAATCCAAATATCACTTATGACTTCATGTGTAAATTCAAAGCATTTGTTGTGCTCATTTATGTGTTCTGTTTCTCTGTGTAGTTATCAGTTTGCAGTGATTTTGCTGATCTACTTGCTTCCTCTGCTGGTGATGCTGGTGACCTACAGTTTAGTTGGTCGGTCCCTGTGGGGCGGGCACATCCCTGGAGAGGCATCAGACCATTACCACAACCAAATAACAGCCAAGAGAAAGGTTAATTATAATACAGTGTTTGTGTGTGTGTGTGTACAGTGGTATGAAAAAGTGTTTGCCCCCTTTCTGATTTCTCTTTTTTTTTGTATGTTTGTGACACTTAAATGTTTCAGATCATCAAACTGTAGTGCTGCCACATATGTTATTGCATTGACCTTTATGGGTAAAATATTAAATACATAAAGGGTGTATCTAGTTATCATAAATGATGAGGTACAATCTTTAAAAAAAAAACTGTATTCATTGTTTGTGCCCTTTTCCTAGCTAAGTTTCACGATCTGGTTGCATTTATTTATGTTGGAAAAAAAACAAGCTGTCAAAACATCAGGGGGTCACGGGAAGGGCAATCAGCTGATTTCCAGCAGCTGGTGGCAGGATAAAAGGAAGGCGGAAGATGCGAGAGAGGAGAGATGAGAGGAGAGAAAGGCCATTTCCCAGACGACTGGAGGAGCCAGAGGAGTGCCTGACCACAGGGAGGCTACGGGAGACCTGCAAGAGTCGGCTTATCCACTCCAGTGAACGTGGAGTTGGTAGTGAAAAAGGACTGAATATTGTATAGGAAACTTGTGTTTGGTTTAAAACAGTTTGGGGGTGGATAACTTGTAAGCAAATTATTTGTTGTGTCATTATCATTGGTTCACCTGGAGTTTCAATAACAACCCACTGAAAATCATATTGGTTTGTCTATAGTGGGTCGGGCCATCGGCGTCTCAACCGGCAACCCCGCCCTTCTGAGGGCGTGGAGGGTGAAACTGGGCATCCTGGCAGAACTAAAAACAATGTCTGTCACAGGTCTGTGGTGGACCACTCCCAATTACACGGGGTGAGATTGGACATCCTGGCAGATAAGCACATCTGTCGCAAGGTCTGTGGTGGACTTTTGCCAGTCGGTGCATTGTGACATGCACTACACAAAGAGCAGAGATAAACAAACCTATTATCTGGTCAGTCACTGTAACAGATACTGGAGTCAGTTTGTCTTGGCCTGTCCTTGCCACTGATAATACCTCTATCTGCCAAGAATGTGCCACTAGTCCAGCAAAAGCTAGCGGTACTCATATACTTTGCAAGCAGTTTCATGAAATGGTCAGTCAGAGAGCAATTCATACTGGCTCGGACATCGCCCGGGTTAACAAGGTCAGGAGTTCCTGGCAATGGAAGGTGAAGGACAGAGCTGCGTCGAGGAATCTGATCAGACCTAAATGAAACAGTCATTGTCACCTCCGACAGACTGCTTTGATGATGATGATGATCGTGAAATCATTTCAAACCAGTTTTTTTGGTAATGGCCCCTATTTAATAGCGGAGTATTACATATGGTGGACAGTATGGGGAAATGATTTATTGCTTTATGGTTTAGTTGTGGTTAATTGATTAGTAATGGCAACTGGAAAATATAATGTTGAAGCTGCTCAAGGTGGTAGGCCTATTGACCCAGATTTCACTGCGGGGCCTTTTGTTACAAGGAGGAATCCTCCAGGAGAAATTCCATCTTTATTGAGTACTTTGTACTTGGATGATGATGATTATGGGATGAGGTCTGCAAAGAGCTAGATGCTGACAATGAAAATGTATGCGCTGATTTAAAACAACAGTATGATGAAAATGGTGAAATGAGAGAGGATGTGGCACACCCTGCACAGCATGATTATGAGGAGCTAAGAAATCAGGTGGTAATTTTGACACAGCAGTTTATCCAGCTTGATACTAAAGTAAAAGACTTTATTATCAGTACTGTTAACAGAGAGACAAATTTCCGACAGTATGTTGGCCAAAGTTTTGGAAAATTTAATGTTAAATTTGAAACGCTGGAAAAAAGTATTGTAAATTGCCTGTTACGGAGGGATGAAAAATGGAAACGGCAGCTTAGCCAGTTAAGACTCGCTAGCACTCCCAAAGTACAGAAAGCAGTTTCAGTCTCTACTGATACTCGTCCTGTAGCTCCCATTCTATCAGTTGGTCTGCCTGGTGTACACGTTTACTACTCCAAACCTCCCGTGCGCCTGGAATTTCCTACATTTGGGACTCCGCAGATGTCCTTAATTTCATTGAGTAATGTGAGAACTTTTTGAGTCTCAGGCCTCTTTCCAGTCCTGAATTAATGGGTCCCCTGACCACAGTTTTAAAGGGCCCGGCGTGCAGTTGGTGGAAGGCAGCAAAAGATCAAGTTGCTGATTGGCCATCCTTCAAAGAGGCGTTTGTGGGGGCTTTCCTGTCCACGGACTGTATGGTGGAAGTGGAAGAGAGATTGAGGGACATGGTGCAGAAACCAAAGCAATGCCTGAGGGATTTTGCCTACGATTATCGTGCCCTCTGTCTCAAGTGGAAACCTGATATGCCTGAAGAGGAAATGGTGAGGCGTATTTTGAACAACATTAACCCAAAGATTGCAGGGTGCTTGCGAGGCATGGTGTCGACTGTGGCACAGCTGGTGAACATGGGGTCTATGGTGGAGAAGGATTGCTCTGGGGCTAAGGGGTACTGGCAAAGGGTCCATGCAAATGACAACAAGTCAACAAGGAAAGTTCCAGACAAAAGAGCAAAGAGCGCGGCGGAGGTTACCTTGATGCACCAAGAACGCCAGACTGGCAGGAACCCGGACCACTTGCTGGTTCCAGTGACCATTAGAGGGCTCCAGGGGGTCACCGTTTTGGACACCGGGAGTACCTATACTCTGATCAAAGAGAGTCTGTGGAAGCAGCTGGCAATGGTTGATGAGACCCTCCATCCTGCTGAGGAACAAAGATTTGTAATGGTGGATGGCACTGCTCACCCAGCTCTAGGCAAGACGAGGCTTCTTGTGGACAGGCATAGTGGAAAGTGGGCTGTGGAAACCCACGTAATGGAGGACTGCCATCTTGCTTTCCCTGTCATCACTGGGTTGAACTTCCTCTTACAAACTGGGGTGATCTTAAATCTGGCCAAGAAAGTCTATGGGCTGAAAGCAGGTGATGGATATGGCTATCATCCATTCTCCACCAAACTCATGATACAAGCAGGTGGTTTAAAGTGCCCATGTACACCTCCCAAAAGGACATTTGCCTTTACTTCGCCTTGCCAGTAGGGGTGTCCTACCCTGTTGGACATCAGCCTCAAGCACGGAGCCCTCACCCACCTATGACACTGACTGCCCAGAGGAACTCCAAAAACTCATCCAGGAGTGGCCCACTGTCACGTCTGACATCTTGGGAAAGACCACTGTGGAAAGGCATCACTTTTTTTAACCAGGATGAGGTAACGGTGAGGCATAAAGCATATCGTGTGTCTCCTTGGAAAAAGCAAATGATTGAGGAACACATGAAAAAAATGCTTAAAGACAGCATCATTGAACCATCCCAGTCAGCATGGGCCTCACCAGTGGTACTGGTAAACAAACCAGATGGCTCCTGCAGGTTCTGCATGGATTAGAGAGGGGTAAATGCCAAGACCTTACCTGATGCATACCCAATGCCCATCATTCATGACATCTTGGAATCACTGGATGGCGCCTCCTGGTTCAGCACATTGGATCTGCAATCAGGTTACTGGCAAGTGGCTATGGTGGAGGAAAGCAAACATAAAACAGCTTTCACAACATCTCTCGGCCTCTTCCAGTTCAACTGCATGCCCTTTGTGTCATGAATGGCCCCTTCGGGGCAGAGAGACAGACCCATGTGCTGGACTGCAGTAGGGACATTTATTAATTGAGACAAACAGAAAATCCAAAACTGTGCAGAAAACACAAAAATACAAGCGAAGGTAACTTACAGGGAAAGCACTCCAGAGCCGAAATCACACTGGAGATGATGAGGAGACAACTTAGTAGAATCAAGACAGTCACAGTAAGAGCATAAACTGGCAGTGCTTAAATAGCTGACATCGTGAAAACAAATGAGCAGCATGTGCAGGCAGATGAGCGGGCAGGTGACCTAATTACACAACTGCTCACAGCTGAGATGGCTGGGGAACAGACAGTGAGTAGATGGTGGGAGTGTCTGGAAAAGGAGGAAGGGCACTCGTGCCACAGAACCAAAATATAAACAGAAACTGACAAAATAATAATAACAGACATAAAATACTCAGAAATAAATTAAGAGTCTGAGCTCGGTGAAGACACCACACTCAGACTCATGGCAGAGCCCCCCCTTTAAGGGGTGGATTCCAGACACCCCAAGGTAACACCCAAAAAAGCCCCCCCCCCCCCCCAAGAGAAATGGTACAGCAATAAACCACCCCGGATGGGAGGTGGGGGAAACAGGTTAGGAGGGAGCAAAAACACGGACCCCGCCCAGGTTCCGCACCCATGCTACTCCAGGCCCTTGGGCCCCCTAGGCCAAAGAACTAAACAGTTCGGGGGGCCGGCCAAAGTCCCAGGCCAGACAGACGGCAAGGTGGTATGAGTCGGGTGGCCTGCTGGAGAATATGGGCCACCCAACCCAACGGCTTAGTCTATCAGGCAGCTGACCAGAGTTCTTCAGCCACCAAAACAGAAGGGGTGACCCAGGAGGCGGCTTCCTCACAGGGAGGCCCGATAAAGGGAAGGACGGCCGAGGGAGGGGGAACCACAACGGTGTCGGTGTCTGGCAGCAGAGGGGGAGCCACGGCACCCTCAGTGGCTCTGGGCTGGAGCGGAGTTGCACCCTCTGTGGCTCTGGGCTGGAGCAGAGCTGCACCCTCAGTGGGCCCCGGGCTGGAGCGCAACACCTATGGTGGGCCCATACTGGAACGCAGCACCTAAGCTGGCTTCAGGCTGGGGCGCAGCACCCACGACGGTCCCCGTCTGGGACACAGCACCCACAGAGACTCAGACAGAGGAGAAGGGACCCAAACGATGGCCTCGGGCAGAGGAGGAGCTGCACCCACGGAGGTCCTGGGCTGGGACAGAGCACCCGCGATGACCTCCACTGCGGAGGAAGCTGAATCCACGGCGACCTCGGGTGGCGATCCTTGACACCGGACACATCAGGTGAAGCTGGAACCTTCTCACAACCCTGGGGAAGGACTCAGACAAAATAAAAGGAAAATCAGGGTCACCAGCAGCGGCGGAGCCTGGCTAGGTGAGCTCAGGTGCAGCGGATGGCTGCACCCTATTTCCCCCCCCAAGAGCCAGACAAGGTCTCTCCAAGACAGATACAAGAAACACAAAGGAGAGCACTTGCCTGAGCTCGAGCTCCACTGCTGTCTAGGACTCTGTTGATCCAGACAATGACGACGACGACATCTCGGGCCCAGTCCTGTGGAGGTCCAGCTCTAACTCTGCTGCGGTAGCCTCCGCAGTAGGCATGATGGTGAATGCAGTCTCGGTGCCCCCAGGTGAAGTGACCCACACTGGTGGCTCATCCCGCATGGAAGGTGGGGGTCGGTTCACCGCTGGCACTGGAACTAGGTCCTCCAGGGCCATGTGCTTCTCCAACATCCAGCCGCTCAATCCCAGGGCCGGCGGACACACAGAGGCAAAAGGAGGAGACACAGAGAGGGTTGGTGAACAATTGGTAGATGCAGCAGGCCGTGGGTACTCAGAGGATTGCAAATCCTGAGCCCCACTACCGGGAATCAGGCAAGGCACATCATCAGAAAATAATGGAAAATGAAATGGCACTTGCTTTTTGCCCCGAAGCTCGATGTTCCCTGCTGTAGCAGGTGAAAAGTCATCCCTCTCTATGGCTACGGTGAACATGGGCCTCTCAGAGGATTGTGGAGGAGCCGCCCCTGTTGTCACAGAGACGGATGAAGCCGGGGAAAAAACAGAGGACCTCTCGGCAGCAGGCAAGGACACAGAAGTGGAGCAAAAAACAGCAGTTACAGGACAGGATGAAGCTGACGATCCAGCCGGAGAAGAGAGAGACGAAGACTATACTGCTGAGGGGGGCTTCTGCCTTGGCATCGAGGAAATGGCTGTCAGAAAGGCGGAAGGATTCCTCTGGCGGTCTGAAGCAGGACGACGGTGTCTTGGAGCTGATGGAGCAGGAACAGGTGCCGGAGACTGGTGAAAAGCCGAAATAACAGAAACCTGGGAGTGCCTCCCCTTTGGCGCGAGCCCAGGATTCTCCAGGGAATGTCTCATCATCCCACCATTTTCGCGTTGCAGCGCCGCCACCAGAAGAAATCCTCTGCACTCCCTCAGCATGCTCCAAAAGCTGAGGGCACAGGTGAGCAGCTGCCTCCGTGAGCCCCAGATACCACAATGTGTCCTTCGGGGCGAAGCCGCTATGTGCTACGGAGATTAGCCTGTCTAGCTCCATCAGGCTTGGCAGCACTCCCACCCCAGGCGTATCGGGTAGCCGCATCAACCTGCTGAGTCCATGATGAACTCCAATGAACAGGTGAGTGAAAAAAACACAAAAAGGGCAAAATTTCACTAACTGCAGCATCTGGGTCTTATTCCTGGCGGCTGTCTTCTGTCACGAATGGCCCCTCCGGGGCAGAAAGACAGACCCATGTGCTGGACTGCAGTAGTGACATTTATTAATTGAGGCAAACAGAAAATCCAAAACTGTGCAGAGAACACAAAAAACAAGCGAAGGTAACTTACAAGGAAAGCACTCCAGAGCCGAAATCACTCTGGAGGTGACGAGGAGACAACTTAGTTGAATTAAGACAGCCACAGTGAGAGAATAAACCGGCAGTGCTTAAATAGCTACCAACATGAAAACAAATGAACAGCAGGTATGGGCAGATGAGTGGGCAGGTGACCTAATTACACAACTACTCACAGCTGAAATGGCTGGGGAACAGACAGTGAGTAGATGGTGGGAGTGTCTGGAAAAGGAGGAAGGGCACTCGTGTCACAGAACTAAAATATAAACAAACTGACAAAATACTAACAGACATAAAATACGCAGAAATAAATTAAGGGTCTGAGCTCGGTGAAGACACCACACTCAGACTCATGACACTTTGATCTCCGTAATGCAACTG
Source organism: Pholidichthys leucotaenia (assembly GCA_020510985.1). Taxonomy (NCBI): domain Eukaryota; kingdom Metazoa; phylum Chordata; class Actinopteri; order Cichliformes; family Pholidichthyidae; genus Pholidichthys; species Pholidichthys leucotaenia. The sequence goes on along the minus strand of CM035837.1, from coordinate 343,310,956 downwards.
TGACCTTCCAACAACTGATGGAGAAAGTGTTGGCAGAACTGAGAGGAACAATCTCTTTTGTGTACAGAGATGACATCATAGTGTACTCACACTCACGTGAACAACATCACCAGGATCTGGCAGCAGTCTTCCAGAAGTTATGGGCAGCCAACCTCAGCTTGAATATGAAAAAATGCCACTTTTTTAAAGGCGAGCTGAAATTCCTGGGCCACATTGTGTCACATAAAGGGGTTGAGGTGGACCCAGCCAAGACACAGGCAGTGAGGGATTTTCCTGCTCCACACGATGTGAAGGCCCTACAGAGGTTCCTGGAGTTGGCTGGCTGGTACCATAAATTCATGCCCTATTTTGCAGACCTAGCGGCTCCATTAAACCATTTAAGAAAAAGGGGGTTGAATGGTACTGGAACAAAAAGTGCCAGACTAGCATGGAAGCCCTGAAGCAAGCATTACAAAATCCTTCTGTGTTGGCACAGCCCAACCCATCCTTACCCTTTCAAGTCCATACTGATGCAAGCAAAGTGGGGCTTGGTGCGACCTCTCCCAAAGCACACCAGAGGGAGAACATGTGATCGTGTATGCCTCTCGAGCTCTTCGGGGTCTGGAGCTGAACTATTCCACCTCTGAAAAAGAATGCCTTGCAGTCGTATGGGCTGTGGAAAAGTGGAGACAATATTTGGAGGGGGTGGAGTTCAATGTGTTCACAGATCATGCAGCATTGCCGTGGGCTTTCAACTGTCCGAAAACAACCTCAAGGCTGACTGGATGGACACTGCGGCTGCAGCGGTTTAACTTCAAGGTTCACTATCGCAAGGGATGTCTAAACGTGGCTCCTGGTGCCCTCTCCAGGGCGTATGAACCTCTTTCTGTATAGCCTGCATCATGCCTTATAGTCTCCACCTGGAGTAGCTCTAAGCTCCCCACCTCCTTAGCAGAAATTGTGGCAGATTAAGAGAAAGACCAAGTGGTATATGGCCTCAAACAGCACAAGTTGAATAATTCACAACCAGACCACATCAGTTTTGTCATGCACCAGGGGGTGCTGTATTGATGGGTCCCTTTAAAAGACCAAGGAGAGAAGCACCAGTTGGTAGTACCACAGTCCCTAGTTCCGGAATTCCTCCGGTACTACCATGACAATCCCCTGTGTGGGCATCTGAGTCAGTTGAAGACCCTGTTGAGAGTTTTGGAGGTAGCCTGGTGGCCTAGCATCCAGAAAGATTTCTGGAGTCATACCAAAACCTGCATAACCTGTCAGCAATACAAGGCAGACAATACCAAGCCAGCTGGGTTACTGCAGAGCACGGACATCTTGGCTCCGGGGAAGATGATGGGAATTGTGTCATGAACGGGGAGGATAGTTCTGCCCCGTTCTTTGACGTGTGGCTGCAGTTCTCATTGTTTGATATTGTTTCTAGCTGGCAGATTTTTAGAGCTCCTGTTCTGGGCTCTCTGCCAGTCTGCAGCCGGCCTCTCCCTCTCCTGGCATCCACCTGTGCCTATCATCAATATTATCATTTATTCCTTCCCCTGTTTTTTCACATTCTCATTTACACACATACATGCACTCATGCACGCACACACACATATTTGCCTTGACACACACACATACATGCTTTCATGCGCACACACACACACACACACACACACACACACACACACACACACACACACACACACACACACACAGAGTCATCCTGGCACACACTCATCCAGTAATCATTCACTCCATGTTTCAGCTGCTACCACACCTGCCTCTACTCTTCACTCATCAGGATTCAGAGTATTTATGGGTGATGGTGTGTAGCAGGCGGTGTGGTGGCATAGTCAACATTGGACTTCCTGGCTCGCTGGTTGTTGGCTCCCTTCCTTTTTGACTGTACGGTGTTGCTATTCCAGAGCTTTCTCACTCCGATGCTCATGTAAGTCTTCCTTATTTAATGCCCTTCCTCTCCGCTCCTGTTCTGCCTGGAGCACGTATGGTATTTCACCCTAGCCAATGAAGTGTGTGGCCGGTTGTCTCGTCATTGCTCAGTTGGACTGTTAGATGGACATTTTGTGTTTCTCACTTTTTTCAATAAACACGTTTACTTTATTGCACTTTGGGCTCGAACCAATTTATTTGTTCGCTGCGCAATTACGCAGCAGACATGACAGAATGCCACCACACCAACAATAAGCCCAGCGGTGAAGTGGTGTGATATTTTTTTTCATTTTTGTGTGTTTTTCTTACCTGGTTTGAGGCCCAGGATGGATGCAGCAGGAGGATGCAGTTATCCAGTGCGTCTCGGGTGGGAATGCTGCTGCATGCTCATGGAGGTGGACAGCTTGATTTCCGCGGCACGCATGTATTCCACCCCGAGAGATGTATTATGGTATCTGGGACTTGCTGAAGCTCGACGGTGTCCTCAGCTCCAGGAGCACGCTGAGGGTCAGGAAAGGATTTCTCTGATAGCTGCGCTTCAACGGGAGAATGGTGGAAGAGAGAGGAAGTCTCCGAAGAAACCCGGGCTCATGCCGAGGGAAGAGTGCTCCCAGGGCTCAGCTATCTCCGCTCATCACCAGTCCTCCATGCCCACTCCTGCTCATCCAGCTTCACAGGGACGACATCATCCAGTTCTGGATCCCCGGAGGAATAATCCAGCCCCTCCAACTGTTTCCTTTTTCACACCGAGCCCGGTTATCCCTGCAGCGGACCCTCATCTGTGTTTTTTCTCCCAAGCAGTCCCGTCTGCAGCAATTCCTCCTACATCCGCTGCGAGGTCTCCTTCCTCGCTGTTTCCACAGACTGGCAGGGTGCGCTTTAATTCCTCACTGGTGGCTCCCGTTCCTGTGGCGAGAGGGGCAGCTCCTCAAAAGTCTACTGAGGGGCCAAACACCACCTTCTTCACACAAGAGGATGACAACGCCCAACCTACAGCAGCAGCCAACATCTTAATCCAGGAAAACAGGCAAGTTAATTTTCATTTTATTCCTATTAATGATGAAATATCTTGCCTGATTACTGGTAGGGAGGCTCAGGGAAAGCAGTCCCCTGAGTTCTCCCCACCTGCTGCTGTTAAGAATGGTTCACCAGCCCTCTCCATACTCTTTCCCTTCACCCCTGAATGTACACCAGAGTTGGACTGCCATGACAGGGAAGAGCCAGAGGTCCAGGAGGATTCTTCCCCCACAGCAATGGTGAGCCAAACCCCAGCCACCATGCCTGAGGAGTCTCCAGAGTGGGACATGACAGCTGGGGAAACTAAAACTGCAGAGACCATCATGCCTGCTGCGGAGGCCACCGCAGCAGAGTCAACACTCGAACCTCCAGGAGGCTGAGCTGGTGAGCACATTGCCTGGATCGTCGGAGTCCTGGATGACGGTGGAGCTTGAGCTAAGGCAAGAGCTCTCCTTTGTTTTTCTCCTTTCAATTATTGAACATTTTTGCCTAGCTCTTGGTGAGGAGAGCCAGGCGCAGCCGACTGCTGTGTCTGAGCTCGCCTCGCTGGGCTCCACCGCTGCCGGCGACCCTGAACCTTCTTCCTTTCCATCTAAGTCTTTTTCCAGGGTTGCTGGAAAGAGTCTAACACCGCCAGACAAGACCGAGGATCCAGGCTCACCGCTGGAGGTCACTGTGGGTCCAGCCTCCCCTGCCAATGAGGTCATTGTGGGTGCCCTGCTCCAGCCTAGGGTGCCCGTAGTCAACCGCCTCCTGGCTTGGGTGCTCAAATGGGTTGGCCGGCCTAGGGTCAAGATGGCATTGAGGTCAGCGGTGGCCCAGCTGGGTCCCACCACGGGTGCAGCAGGGGTCCAGCTAGATTCCACTGTGGATGCAACCATGGCCCGGTCGGGGTCTACCATGGGTGCAGCACTGGCCCAATCGGAGCTCACCGTGGGAGCAATGAGGCCAAAGATTGGGGTCACCACTGGTGCAACGTTGTCCCAGTTCGGGACCATCACAGGTGCAGCCACGGTCCAGCCCGGGCCCGCTGCGGGTGCAGCCGAGCTCCAGTCCCAAGCCGGGACCACCGAGGGTGCAGCCGGCCAGCTTGGGGACACCGAGGTCTCTTCCTCCCTTCCAGAGATCCTCGGGGTGTCCCTTCCTCTTCTGCCAGGCTCCACTGTGGTCTGCCAGGTCCTGCCACCAGGAAGGTTCTCCTTCAGTCCGGCAACCCACCTCTCAGCCTTCTGGTGGGAAGGCCGCCGCCTCATCTATCCCTCCAGATCTGGTGGCTCAACTATGCAGGCCGGCCCCCTGAAAGACTGGATTCCTGGGTCAGGTGGCCCTTTTTCCCTGGCAGGCCACCGGATGCTGTACGGCAGGCTGCTTGCTGACCCTGGGACTTTGGTCGGCCCCCTGAACTTTGGGACTCTCGGGTCTTGGGAGGGTCTAGTCCTAGGTTGGGGTTCGGTGTATTTTGAGTTTGTATTTTCCCTCCTGACCTGTTTCCCCCCACCTCCCGCCCCGGTTTGTGGCAATGGTTTTCTGGGTGGGGGGGCAAGTTTTCTTGTTTTTTTTTTTTTTTGATGGTACGATGGGTGTCTGGATTCCACCCCTTGGGAAGAGGGGGGGGGAGCTCTGTCATGAACGGGGAGGATGGTTCTGCCCCGTTCTTTGACTTATGGCTGCTGGAGCCCCTGTCCTGGGCTCTCTGCCAGTCTGCAGCCGGCCTCTCCCTCTCCTGGCATCCACCCGTGCCTGTCATCATTATTATCATTTATTCCTTCCCTTGTTTTGTCACATTCTCATTTACACACATACATGCACTCATACACGCACACACACACAGAGTCATCCTGGCACACACTCATCCAGTAATTATTCAATCCATGTTTCAGCTGATACCACACCTGCCTCTACTCTTCACTCATCAGGATTCAGAGTATTTATGGGTGATGGTGTGTAGCAGGCGGTGTGGTGGCATAGTCAACATTGGACTTCCTGGCTCGCTGGTTGTTGGCTCCCTTCCTTTTTGACTGTATGTTGTTGTTATTCCAGAGCTTTCTCGCTCCAACGCTCATGTAAGTCTTCCTTATTTAATGCCCTTCCTCTCCGCTCCTGTTCTGCCTGGAGCACGTATGGTATCTCACCCTAGCCAATGAAGTGTGTAGCTGGTTGTCTCGTCATTGCTCAGTTGGACTGTTAGATGGACATTTTGTGTTTCTCGCTTTTATCAATAAACACGTTTACTGCACTTTGGGCTCGAACCAATCTATTTGTTCGCTGAGCAATTATGCAGCGGACATGACAAATTGACCTTATGGGCCCCTTTCCACGAAGTAAAAAGGCCAATACTTACCTACTAGTGGTGGTAGACTACTTCACAAAGTGATTTGAATTGTTCCCCTTAAGAGACAGTAAAACACCTCGTCTTGTCAAGACTCTTCAAGAGGAAATTTTCATCTGCTGGGGAGTGCCGCAGTACCTGGTTTCTGACAGAGGACACAATTTACTGCCAGTCTCCTGACAGACCTCTGTAAATCCTGGGGAGTAGTGCAGAAATTAACCACGAGCTACCATCCTCAGACTAACCTCAAAGAACGCTTTAACAGGACAATAAAGACCATGATTGCCTCTTTCATGGGACAGCACCATAACACCCGGGACCAGTGGATTCCGGAGTTCCGCTTTGCACTCAATACTGCCCAACAGGAAACAGGGAGAACCCCAGCGGAACTGGCTTTTGGCAGAAAACTACAGGGACCACTGGAGAGGCTTATTCACAAACCACCCTCACTTGACTAGCAAACAGCATACAACGTGGTGAAACAACAGCAGAAGATGGCTGAGAAGGTTAAGCGGAGAGTGAGGGTACACCAGGCCAGACAAGCTAAGTATTATAATTCCCGCCGTTAAGATGCACACTTTCAGCAGGGTAACTTAATCTGGGCCAGATCACATCCACTCTCCAAAGCCAGTGACAAATTCTAGGCCAAGCTAGCGCCTAAATGGGAAGGTCCAGCAAGAGTTTTAAAAAAATTTGGGCCGGTCAACTACAAAGTAGGATGGAGTAGCCCACCTCATAAACAGGATAATATAAATGTGGTCAATCTAAAAATTCAAATTCAAATTCAAATTCAAACGTTTATTTCAAACTCAGGGTTCATATTAAATGCAGAACTAAAACGTGTAGAAAATAAAGGTATATACAGTTCAGCAGTCACTCGGCGCTCTTGTAACAACAATAACATACAATATTGAACTCAGTATAAAATAGAACGCCACCACTTCCAAATGCTGGAGTGAAGTGTGAGTGACGAGCTGACAATTGCTGATATAAGATGATTGTTACATGCCAGCAACCTTCCCATAAAACTGTAAACATTCTTTCATATCAACTCGTCAAAAGATGGAATGTTCAAGGACACAAACATCTTGCTTGCACTCGACCTACAGGGTATATCTAACAACCTTCTTAGGGAGTTATTATATGCAATGCGGATTTTGTTCCTAACAGCAACATTGCTATTAAACCATAAAGGCGAGCAATACATTGAGGTACAGAAGGTCTTGAACAGCATACATTTAACATCAGGAGAACATCTATGGAAATTTCGCAACAGTAAATTTAAAAAAGATATTATGGTAAATGGTAAATGGCATTTAGCGCTTTTATTCTCATCTCTTGATGACCAAAGCGCTTTACAGATCCTGCTATCCACCCATTCACACACACATTCACACACTGGTGTGTGAATGGTGTCTTACCATAGAAGCCTCCAGCTGGAGGGAGGGTCAATGTGGCGCTGCCACATATGTTATTGCATCAACCTTTATGGATAAAATGTTAAATACATAAATGGTGTACCTAGTTATCATAAATGATGAGGTACAATCTTTAAAAAACTCCATTCATTGTTTGTGCCCTTTTCCTAGCAAAGTATCACAATCTGGTTGTATTTATTTATGTTGGGGAAAAAACAAGCAGTCAAAACATCAGCGGGTCACGGGAAGGGCAATCAGCTGATTTCCAGCAGCTGGTGGCAGGATAAAAGGAAGGCGGAAGACGTGGGTGAGGAGAGAGGAGAGACGAGAGGAGAGAGTCCATTTCCCAGACGACTGGAGGAGCCAGAGGAGTGCCTGACCACAGGGAGGCTACGGGAGACCTGCGGGAGTCGGCTTATCCACTCCAGTGAACGTGGAGTTGGTATTGCATAGGAACCAGGACACTGGGAGTAGCAGAAACCCATGGCACACCCGGACTGAGAGGCGGCGGGGCTGCAGGACTGTAAGAGCATTCCTATCTTCTCATTTACGAACTGCACTTTGCCTGAGCTCAGGGGTTTTCTTTTGTGGTGACTGAAAGACAGTGATGTCCTGTTATTTTTGAGGGGAAACTATTTGGACTCTCTTTTGTTGGTGCTGGTGAAGATTGGGACATTGCCATGGATGGTTTAGTGCTGGTACAGTATTTTGGTTATAAAAAAGGACTGAATATTGTATAGGAAACTTGAGTTTAGTTTAAAACGGTTTGGGGGTGGATAATTTGTAAGCAAATTATTTGTTGTGTCATTATCATTGGTTCACCTGGAGTTTCAGTAACAACCCAGTAAAAATCATATTGGCTTGTCTATAGTGAAATCATTTCAAACCCATTTTTTTGGCAATAGTCCCTATATAATAGCGAAGTGTTACAAAAGAAATTTAAATACTAGACAAAGATAACACAAGTATACACAAAATGCAGTTTTTAAATGAAGGTGTTTATTATTAAGGGGAAAAAAATTCCAAACCTACATGGCCCTGTGTGAAAAAGTGACTGACCCCTAAATCTAATAAGTGGTTGGGCCAGCCTCAGCAGCAACAACTGCAATCAAGCATTTGTGATAACTGGCAATGAATCTTTTACAGTGGTGTGGATGAGTTTTGGCCCACTCATCTTTGCAGAATTGTTGTAATTCAGCTACATTGGAGGGTTTTCCAGCATGAACCTGTCACGCGGTGGCCCTCGCGAGCCACCATAAGACGCCAACAGTCGCCAGTGAAGTTTGCATGATGTTTATTAATGAAGACGAACACAAGATAATACACAAAGGAACAGAAAGTAATGAGCCTCGGTGGGCTAAAACACACAACACTAGATACGGAAACCGCAAGGCTGAACAAGCTCACTTACGATTCTGGATTAGGACGAAGGATGATCATAGACGTGGAAACAATAAGGAATATCGACGTCTGAGACGAGGAACACTCGCTCAACGTCTGACGAGGGAATCATCGACGAGACTGCTGCATTGTACCGCTCTTCAGCGCCTGCTTAAATGCCGGGCTGCTGATGAGCCGTAAATGCAGCACAGCTGTTTGGTTTTGACAGCAGGAAGCTCCTCCGAGCGCTGTCACAATAAGAGCTTGGGGAGCCAGAAGGTAACCCCGCTGTCAAATCTGGTGGGGAAGATGTATGGCCCAAGCACGGACGAGATCGGCGCTCGGACCATGACAGAACCACCTTTTTAAGGTCATGCCACAGCATCTCAACCGGATTCAGGTCAGGACTTTGACCAGGCCACTCCAAAGTCTTTGTTTTGTTTTTCTTAAGCCATTCAGAGGTGGACTTGCTGGTGTGTTTTGGATCATTGTCCTGCTGCAGAACTCAAGTGCACTTCAGCTTGAGGTCACGAACAGATGGCTGGACATTCTCCTTCAGGATTTTTTGGTAGACAGTAGAATTCATGGTTCCATTTACCACAGCAAGTCTTCCAGGTCCTGAAGCAGCAAAACGGCCCCAGACCATCACACTACCACCACCATATTTTACGGTTGGTATGATGTTCCTTTTCTGAGATGCTGTGTTACTTTTACACCAGATGTTATGAGACACACACCTTCCAAAAAGTTCAACTTTTGTCTCATCAGTCCACAGAGTATTTTTCCAAAAGTCTTTAGAATCATCAAGATGTTTTCTTGCAAAAACAAAATGAGCCTTTATGTTCTTTTTGCTAAGTAGCGCTTTTTGTCTTGGAACTCTGCCATGCAGGCCATTTTTGCCCAGTCTCTTTCTTATGGTGGAGTCATGAACACTGACCTTAACTGAGGCAAGTGAGGCCTGCAGTTCTTTGCATGTTGTTGTGGGGTCTTTTGTGACCTCTTGGATGAGTCATCGCTGCACTCGTGGGGTAATTTTGGTGGGCTGGCCACTCCTGGGAAGGTTCACCACTGTTCCATGTTTTTGCCATTTGTGGATAATGGCTCTCACTGTGGTTCGCTTGAGTCCCAAGCTTTAGAAATGGCTTCATAACCTTTTCCAGACATAGATATGAATTACTTTGTTTCACATTTGTTCCTGAATTTCTTTGGATCGCAGCATAATGTCTAGCTTTTGAGAATCTTTTGGTCTACTTCACTTTGTCAAGCAGGTCCTGTTTAAGTGATTTCCTGATTGAGAACAAATGTGGCAGTAATCAGGCCTGGGTGTGGCTACAGAAATTGAACTCAGCTTTCCAAAGATGTGATAAACCACAGTTACTTTGATTTAACAGAGGGGGGCAATCACTTTTTCACACAGGGCCATGTAGGTTTGGATTTTTTTTTTACCCTTAATAATAAACACTTTCATTTAAAAACTGCATTTTGTGTTTACTTGTGTTATCTTTGTCTAATATTTAAATTTGTCTGATGATCTGAAACATTTGTTATGATTCAGTACAACTGAGGCTCAAACGGAGAGCTGCCAGAACGATCACTCAGACTCGGGAGTAAAACGTTCACCAGTTTATTATAAAAATAAATACACACAACACTAAATAAAGATACACAACTAAGGAAAAACACAACACAAAAATGCACACCTAAATGGACACAAAACTGGTGCCCCCTGGAGTGCACGTAGCCTATGGGGAAAGAGCAGACAGAGATTATTAGGGATAGATTCTCCCAAAGGGGAGAGTGATAATGGGAGAGCACTTTTACTCGGTGAGCAGGGGAGCCCGGCAGGGAACTCCTGCGTGGACCAGGAGAACAGGGGGAAGACGGTGACCTGGGTGGACGTCTGGCATCGGTCTTCTTGGTCAGGTGAGCGTGATCAGCTCTGGAGTACACACCGGCGGGTGGCAGCAAACCTGAGAGACAGGAGGACCAAGACGTGAAACACAGATCAACCGAACATTAATAAAGTAGCAGGCTGAGACATGGTTTGAGGTTGCAAACCCTAACGATCCAGCGATGGGCTGTCCACACGCTGGCTCTTAAATACGCTGGGTCATCAGGACGCAGCAGGTGTGGCTGATCCTCCAGAGTCGAGAAGACAGGAACAGGAAGGGAGGGGGCGCATGCTCGCCTGATCACCATAATTTAAGTGTGACAAACATACAAAAAAAAAAAAAGAAATCAGGAAGGGGGCAAACACACACACACACACACACACACACACACACACACACACACACACACACACACACACATATATACACACACACACATATGATGTACTCACTTTTATACATCACAAAAGTGAGTACACCCCTCACATTTTTGTAAATACTTTATCTTTTCATGGGACAACACTGAAGATATGACACTTTGATACAATGTAAAGTAGTCAGTGTACAGCTTGTATAACAGTGTAAATTTGCTGTCCCCTCAAAATAACTCAACACATACCTATTAATGTCTTAACCGCTGGCAACAAAAGTGAGTACACCCCTAAGTGAAAATGTCCAAATTGTGCCCAAAGTGTCAATATTTTGTGTGGCCACCATTATTTTCCCACACTGCCTTAACTGTCTTGGGCATGGAGTTCACTAGAGTTTCACAGGTTGCCACTGGAATCCTTTTCCACTCCTCCATGACGACATCATGGTGTTAGAGAACTTGCGCTCCTCCACCTTACGTCTGAGGATGCCCCACAGATGCTCAATAGGGTTTAGGTCCGGAGACATGCTTGGCCAGTCCATCACCTTTACCCTCAGTTTCTTTAGCAAGGCAGTGGTTGTCTTGGAGGTGTGTTTGGGGTCATTATCATGTTGGAATACGGCCCTGTGGCCCAGTTTCCGATCATGCTCTGCTTCAGTATGTCACAGTGCATGTTGGCATTCATGGTTCCCTCAGTGAACTGTAGCTCCCACCACCACTCCTACCACCATGCTTGACTGTAGGCAAAAGACACTTGTCTTTGTACTGCTCACCTATTTGCCGCCACACACGCTTGACACCATCTGAACCAAATAAGTTAATGTTGGTCTCATTAGACCACAGGACATGGTTCCAGTAATCCATGTCCTTAGTCTGCTTGTCTTCAGCAAACTGTTTGTGGGCTTTCTTGTGCATCATCTTTAAAAAGGACTTCCTTCTGGGACGACAGCCATGCAGACCAATTTGATGCTGTGTGCGGTGTATGGTCTGAGCACTGACAAGCTCATCCCCCACCCCTTCAACCTCTGCAGCAATGCTGGCAGCACTCATACGTCTATTTTCAAAAGATAATCTCTGGATATGACGCTGAGCACATGCACTCAACTTCTTTGGTCGACCATGGCAAGGCCTGTTCTGAGTGGAACCTGCCCTGTTAAACCACTGTATGGTCTTGGCCACCGTGGTGTAGTTCCGTTTCAGGGTGTTGGCAGTCTTCTTATAGCCTAGGCCATCTTTATGTAGAGTAACAATTCTTTTTTACAGATCCTCAGAGAGTTCTTTGCCATGAGGTACCATGTTGAACTTCCAGTGACCAGTATGAGAGAGTGTGACAGCGAAAACACCAAATTTAGCACACCTGCTCCCCATTCACATTTGAGACCTTGTAATACTAACGAGTTACATGACACCAGGGAGGGAGAATGGCTAATTGGGCACAATTTGGACATTTTCCACTTAGGAGTGTATTCACTTTTGTTGCCAGTGGTTTAGACATCAATGGCTGTGTGTTGTTATTTTGAAGGGACAGCAAATTTACACTGTGATACAAGCTGTACACTGACTACATTGTATCACAGTGTCATATCTTCAGTGTTGTCCCATGAAAAGATATAAAATATTTACAAAAATGTGAGGGGTGTATTCACTTTTGTGAGATACTGTACACACACACACACATGTGTGTGTGTGTGTGTGTGTGTGTGTGTGTCTGTGTACACAAATGTGTAAGATAGAAATTTATCAGGCTGGAATAACTTTGTTTTATAATTTTGTGTTGCTTCTCTCAGGTGGTGAAGATGATGGTTGTTGTGGTGGTGACCTTTGCCCTCTGCTGGCTGCCATACCATGTTTACTTCATACTGGGGTCATTTAACAGAGATATTTATAAGCAACATTACATTCAGCAGGTTAGCATCTGTTTGAGCTTGATATCATTGGAATCAGTTTGGATGACATGCCTGTTAAGTTGAATGAATGAGGTGCTATAACGGGTAATTCTTCAGCTCCAGCAACGAGCAATATCTCTGGAAAAAAATTAAAAAAAACATAACCATATTTTTCAGTTTTAAGTATTTTTGTTTTGCTTACTCAAGACAAAAATAAACTTGGAAAAAAATAATAGATCAGCAATCATAGTAATATATTAATGGTATATATACAGTATACTGTATATATACACTATTACACAGTGTAATAGTATATATAGAGTGGGGAAAATAAGTATTTGATCCCCTGCTGAATTTGTAAGTTTACGCCCTTACAAAGAAATGAACAGTGCATAATATTTATGGTAGGTTTATTTTAACAGAGAGACAGAATATCAACAAAAAAAAAATTCAGAAAAAAATATTAAATAAGGGTTATAAATTGATTTGCATTTGATCAAAGAAAATAAGCATTTGATGCCCTACCTGTACTTAACTTTATCCTTGCCTGGCCACTTAAGTGACCGTTGTGGCTAATCGTCTGAAGGCAGGGCAGTCTTGGGCTAGAGCAATGAGGTCAGCCAGAGGTCTTATCACTGCCACCTGGGTTGTCCAGGACAGTCTGGGTCGACCGCAGGGGTGATGCCAGCCCTGATGGGGGGGGGCGGGGGGATGAGCGCTGGCGGAGAGGGCCTGCTTGACTGGAACCCCATCATCCAACCAGGTCACGTGGCCGAGGAACTGCAGCCTCCCTCTTCTGATAATGGTGGGGAAGGGACAGCCAGTCCTCCTGTAGACCTCTTCATTTGTGGTGTGGTGGAACATTTGGATGCCGAGGATGTTACGGAGGCATGCCCAGTGAAATGTATCCAGATGGCGGGTGGTTGTGGTGGAGAGGGTCCAGGTCTCAGACCTGTAAAGGAGGACGAGGACCACACAGGTGTTGAAGATTCGCAACTTTGTGGATGTGCGGACCTTCACACTCCGCCAGACTCTCTGGAGGCGGCCCAAAGCACTGCGAGACAGCTGGAGGTAGCAAGTAGTCTCTGGGTCTGATTAGCAGGAGCTGGTGATCTTAGATCTGAGACAGATAAAGTCATTGACAATCTCAACCGGCTCATTGTTGATGATGGTGATCTTTGGTGGCGGTGGCAAGAAGTCTGACAACGACTGGATCTTTGTCTTTGCCCAGCTGATGGTGAGGCCCAGGGGCGATGCTTCCTCTGCAAGCATCTCCAGTGCTTTGGCGATTACGTCTATATGCATGCCAAAAAGCACCACATTGTCCGCGTAGCACAGGTTTGTGAAATGGGAGTGGAAGTCAACTCTGACATTGGTGCAGCGTTCCATCACGTTCTTGACCCAGTAATCAACTGCAACATTAAAGAGGTCTGGCGGGGTGACACATCCCTGTCAGACTCCTGAGGCGGTGACAAAAAGGTCTGACATGTCATCCTCAGTGCGTACCTTGCACGTAATGTTGGAGTCGAGGTCCCAGAGAATGTTGATGTACTTGGACAGGAGTGCATTCATTAGTATTAGTATTAAGGTGTGTTTATTACCTTTATTACCTCCGCCAAGGAGGTTATGTGATCATCGGCATTGGTTTGTCTGTCTGTCTGTCTGTTTGTTTGTTAGCAACATAACTCAAAAAGTTATGGACGGATTTTCATGAAATTTTCACAGATTGTCACAAATGGGGTATCCTACAGATGATTAGATTTTGGTGGTGATCCGGATCACCATCCACAAGAAAACCGCCATTACGGAAAATGCCATTTTCGTGAATAACTACTGAACCACTAATCCTATCATTGTCTATCCAATTGCTAGTCATATGTTTTCATGGTCAAGGAATCTGAAAACGTACACACAAACACTGTATGGGGGGAACTGTGGCACTTGGCAGAGGTCTGCGCTCTCCGAGTGCTTTTCTAGTTGGTATTAGTATTGATGTGTATTTATTACCTTGGCATTCGTTGCAGACAGCAGAGCAAGAGTTTCATTGCTCAGGAAATTCATTTCTTAACTGTGCACATGATAATAAAGCCTTTGAATCCTTGAATCCTCCAATACCACGAAAGAGTTGCCAGAGGGTGTTCCTGTCTAGGGAGTCAAAGGAAGTTTTGAGGTTGACATAGGCCGCATAAACAAGTTGGTGATACTCCCTCTGTGTCACAACTCGCTGCTCCCAGTCATCCACCTCAGCTGCGCGCACACCTGCGCCTCGTCAGTAACGGGCTATTTAGCCCACTCGGCCCAGAGCATCGGTCTGGAGCCGTCTGCGTTTCTACGCGCTCAAACCCTCAGCAGGATTGTCTCTTCCCGTCCTGCCGCTCTTCACTTCAGCACGTAAGCTGTATTGCCACTCACCTGTTTACCAGTCTCTCCCCTGTGCACAGGTGGATTCCCTGGCGGCGGATTCTCCCATCATCGCCATCTCCTTTCCTCTCCTCTCCACGCCTCGTCGTGTGCGCAGCAGGACGCTGTCTCCCAGGCCGAAGATCCTTAGCCAACGCCAGCCACCTTTCCCACCTGCAAGTAAGCTATACTCAGTATATCCCTCCCGTTTGGTTAAGCCCAGCTCATATTCCTGTCTCTGCTCCTCCCATAGGGTTGTCTGGCTGCACGGCGTGCTGCTCTGTTCCCGACTCTCATCGTCCACCCACAATCCATATACATATCACATACACGCACCCAAACACCCCTTGCTGATGAATAAAGCTGTTGAATCTTACCTGAGCCTGCGTGCGTGTTTCCTGGGCCGATAATTATGTCAGTACGGCTCCAGCAGAGCGGCCCAGGGGACAGCGGGCTCGCACGCCGTCTTTCCACCCTCGAGGCTCGGGTGGATTTGATAGCTCATCAACAGCAGGTGATATTAAATCAGTTGACCACAATAACTCACCGGTTGGACCGTCTTGACCTCCAGCAGGCGTTCCCCCCGGCTCATCAGGGCGGATCAGCTCCGGCTGCCTCCGCGGCTGGCCAGCTTAGCTCGGGAGCGCCAACCCGGCTCACTCCGATCCCAACTCCCGCTCGCTTCAACGGGAAGCTCAGTGAGGCACGGGGGTTCATCTTACAATGTGAGTCGGTGTTCCTGCGCGTTCCCGGGGATTTCCCTTCAGACCACAGCCGAATTGGCTACATGGCTAATCTCTTGGAGGGGCGAGCGTTAGCTTGGGCTTACGCTGTCATGTCGAAGCCCAGCTACGCGAACCTCTCCCATGACCAGTTCGTGCGGGACTTCCTCGAGGTGTTTGACCACTCGCGTCGTGACAGCGTCCTCGCTGACCGGCTCCTTAGCCTTCAACAGGGTAGCCGGTCAGCGGCGGATTACGCTGTTGACTTCCGGGTGGCGGCGGAGGAGGTTTGCTGGGGTGAGGCGTCTCTCTGCAGCATCTTCCTCCGCAGCCTCAGTTCTGGTCTGCGGGACGAGTTGGCCAGCCGGGACCTTCCAGGGCGACTGTCCGAGCTAATCTCCCTGACCATTAGCTTGGATAACAGGCTGCGGGAGCGGGCCGCCGAGCGGAAGTCTGTCAGCCGCCCGCGCGGATTCTCCGCCCGCGTTCCTCAGTCTCGCCCCCTGGCGTTACCCGCGCCGGAGTCCGCCGATGAGCCAGAGGCAATGTTGGTCGGGCGAACCAGGCTCCCCCTAGCGGAGAGACAACGCCGCCGGGAGCTGGGCCTCTGCATGTATTGCGGAGGCGACCAGCATACCGTGGAGCAATGCCCGGTCAAGCCAAACGGGGGGGTCCGCGAGTCACTGTAGGGGGCCTCGCGGACTCTAACCAGCCAAATCCCCTCTCCAATTGCTCTTTGCCCAATAGATTTTGCCACAATACCGCCGGGCACCTCACTCACGCACTGGTGGACTCGGGGGCAGAGCAAAGCTTTATTTCCAAGAGCCTGGCAACCCGTTTGGGTATTCCCTGTCAACCGTTGTCATCTCCCCTCAACCTTGTCACCCTTTCTCACTCGCCCCTGGGAGTAGTGAAACACCGCACCAGGCCGGTGCCAATTATAGTTTCTGGCAACCACCGAGAGGACCTTAGCCTGTATGTCCTGTCTTCCTCTGCGGCCCCGTCATCCTGGGTTACCCGTTGCTGCGCCTACACAACCCTGTGCTCGATTGGCAGTCCGGAAGTGTCCTTTCATGGAGTTCTTTCTGCATGGGCACCTGTCTCCAGTCTGCGGCTTGCGCCCCATCCTCTCCTCCGCCCGCTCCAGTCTCCTCTCCTCCGGACCTCACCCTGGTGCCCCAGGAGTTCCATGACTTGGGGGCTCATGTTCAGCAAGTCCAAGGCGATGTCTCTTCCTCCTCACCGTCCGTATGATTGTGCCATAAACCTCCGCCCGGGGGCGCCATTACCATCCGGCCGCCTCTACAGCCTTTCTGCTCCTGAACGTGAGGCTATGGACACTTACATCAGGGAGTCGCTCAGCGCTGGGATCATTCGCCCCTCCTCGTCCCCGCTCGGTGCCGGCTTCTTCTTCGTCTCAAAGAAGGATGGGTCCCTGCGTCCATGCATCGACTTCAGAGCCCTCAATGACATCACGGTGAAGGATAGGTACACCCCGCCCCTCATGGACACCGCCTTCCACTCTCTCCAGGGGGCCACCTGGTTCACCAAGTTAGACCTCCGCAGCGCCTACCATCTCGTCCGGATCCGGGAGGGTGATGAGTGGAAGACGGCCTTTCGGACGCCCAGCGGCCACTTTGAATACCTAGTTATGCCGTTCGGGCTCACCAACGCTCCCGCCGTCTTCCAGCGGCTCATCAACGATGTCCTGCGGGATTTCCTGGGGGTCTTCGTCTTCGTGTACTTAGACGACATTCTCATCTTCTCCAGATCTCGGGAGGAGCACCAGGCCCACGTGAGGCGGGTTCTGCAGCGGCTGTTGGAGAACAGATTGTACATCAAAGCGGAGAAATGTGAGTTTTATGCCAAGACCACCTCTTTCCTGGGTTTCATTATCTCCCATAACCAGATCCTCCCCGACCCCGCCAAGGTTAAAGCGGTGGTCGAGTGGCCCACGCCTACCTCCAGGAAACAGGTGCAGCAGTTCATCGGCTTTGCCAATTTCTACCGTCGCTTTGTGCCCAACTTTGGCGCCATCGTTACTCCCCTGACCCACCTCACCTCTCCCAAGGTGCCCTTCCAGTGGACCGAGGAGGCAGCGACCACGTTCGAGACCCTGAAGACGGAGTTCTCTTCCTCCCAGGTCCTGACCCAGGTTGACCCCGCGCTACAGTGCCTGGTAGAGGTGGACGCATCTGACACGGGGGTGGGGGCGGTGCTTTCCCAACGATCACCGGTAGATGGAGTCAAGCGGCCCTGCGCCTTCTTCTCCCGGCGCCTGTCAGCGGCTGAGCGCAACTATGACGTCGGTGACAGGGAGCTTCTGGCTGTCAAGCTCGCGCTGCATGAGTGGCGTCACTGGCTGGAGGGGGCAGTTCAGCCTTTTGTGGTCTGGACGGACCACAAGAACCTTGAGTATTTGAGGTCAGCCAGGCGTCTGAATGCCCGCCAGGCGCGCTGGTCTCTGTTCTTTGCTCGGTTCTGGTTCACGATCACCTACCGTCCAGGCTCCAAGAATGGGTTGCCCGACGCCCTGTCTAGACAGTTTGCCCCTGAGGCCCCGGAGGAGCTGGATCGCACCATCCTGCCCAGCTCGTGTGTTGTGGGGGCGGTTTCCTGGTCCATCAGGGACAAGATCCGGAGGGCGCAGGAGACCGAACCGGACCCTGGTGGCGGCCCGGATGGGAGGCTCTTCGTTCCATCAGCGGTTCGGGGGGAGGTCATTCACTGGGCCCACACGTCCAAGCTCGCCTGTCACCCTGGCGTCTCCCGACTGGTGGACCTCCTTCAATGCTCTTTTTGGTGGCCCGGTCTCCAGAAGGACGTCGCCAATTACGTCCAGGCCTGCCCCCAGTGTGCTACTGGCAAGACCCCGAATTCCCCCCCTGCGGGCCTAGTCCAGCCCCTGCCGGTCCCGGGCAGGCCCTGGTCGCACATCGCCCTCGACTTCGTTACTGGTCTCCCTGTCTCCAACACCTATGACACTGTTCTGACGATTGTGGATCGGTTCTCCAAGGCCGCCCACTTTGTGCCGCTCCGGGGTCTCCCTTCAGCACAAGAGATGGCCGATCTCCTTGTCCAACATGTGGTCAGGCTGCACGGGATCCCAGTGGACGTCGTATCCGATCGGGGGCCCCAGTTTGTGTCCCAAGTGTGGAGATCCTTTTGCAACGCCTTGGGGGCCACAGTGAGTCTTTCCTCTGGTCACCGCCCTCAATCCAACGGGCAGTGTGAGCGCGCCAATCAAGAGCTGGAGGCTGCCCTGCGCTGCGTCACCTCCTCCAACCCATCCTCCTGGAGCTCTTATCTGGCCTGGGTGGAGTATGCCCACAACACGACACGGTCATCGGCTACTGGGATGTCCCCCTTCCGGGCGTCGTTGGGCTACGATCCCCCCTTGTTTCCCGAGCAGGAGAGTGACTTGGCCGTTCCCTCCATCCAGGCGCATCTGAGACGCTGCCGGAGCTTGTGGTCCAGGGCGCGCGAGGTGCTTTTACGCACAGCGGCGCACAACAGCACCACGGCTAATCGCCACAGGAAGCCAGCCCCCAGTTACCAGGTGGGCCAACAGGTCTGGCTATCATCCCGGGACATCAATCTTAAGGCCGAGAAGAGGAAGCTGGCTCTGCGTTTCATCGGTCCCTTCACCATCTCCAGAATTGTCAACCCGGTGGCTGTGCGTTTGGCCCTCCCCCCCTCCCTCCGTGTTTGCCCCACACTTCATGTGTCTAAGATCAAACCCGTGATCTCCGACCCACTCTGTCCTCCTCCTAGGGCACCGCCCGCTCCCATGATGATCGACGGCCACCCGGCGTGGGGAGTTGCTTCCATCCTGGACTCCCGGCGTCAAGGTCGTGGGCTACAGCACCTGGTGGATTGGGAAGGATACGGCCCGGAGTGGAGATCCTGGGTGCGCTTTTCTTTTGTGCTGGATAAAGACCTCATCACGGGGTTCCACCGGGCGCACCCGGATAAACCAGAGCCAGGAGGCGCTGCTGGGGGGGGGAGTACTGTCACAACTCGCCGCTCCCAGTCATCCACCTCAGCTGCGCGCACACCTGCGCCTTGTCAGTAACGGGCTATTTAGCCCACTCGGCCCAGAGCATCGGTCTGGAGCCGTCTGTGTTTCTACGTGCTCAAACCCTCAGCAGGATTGTCTCTTCCCGTCCTGCCGCTCTTCACTTCAGCACGTAAGCTGTATTGCCACTCACCTGTTTACCAGTCTCTCCCCTGTGCACAGGTGGATTCCCTGGCGGCGGATTCTCCCGTCATCGCCATCTCCTTTCCTCTCCTCTCCACGCCTTGTCGTGTGCGCAGCTGGGCGCTGTCTCCCAGGCCGAAGATCCTTAGCCAACGCCAGCCACCTTTCCCACCTGCAAGTAAGCTATACTCAGTATATCTCTCCCGTTTGGTTAAGCCCAGCTCATATTCCTGTCTCTGCTCCTCCCATAGGGTTGTCTGGCTGCACGGCGTGCTGCTCTGTTCCCGACTCTCATCGTCCACCCACAGTCCATATACATATCACATACACGCACCCAAACACCCCTTGCTGTTGAATAAAGCTGTTGAATCTTACCTGAGCCTGCGTGCGTGTTTCCTGGGCCGATAATTATGTCACTCTGTTGCTGCTCCAGGACACTCAGGGCAAGGATGCAGTCCACTGTGGACCGGCAAGGGGTGAAATTGGCCTGCTGGTGGTGGCGCTTGACGCGGAGCAGGGAGCAGATATGGCTCAGGATAACAGCGATGATTACCTTACCGGGGAGCAGTGTAATGGGATGATAGCTGACTGTAGTCCGACAGTCACTCTTGTTCTTGTAGAAGGACAGAATGACCCCATCCCTGCATTCCCCAGGGACGCGTTCTTCTGCCCAAATGAAGTGACACAGATGTTCCAGCCGAGGGATGACAGAGGTGAGGATGGCCTTCATCATCTCTGCCGTAACTCCATCAGCACCGGGGACTCACCCAGAGGGGAGCTTCTTGAGGGTATCTGACAGCTCACTGATTGAGGGCAGGGATAGCCTGATTGAGTTGTCTTCAATGCCTGCATCTGCATACTGCTGCAGCTTGTCCAAGGTAGGAGGAAGGGGCTTGCAGAGGATGCTCATGTAGTGCTCCCGCCATCGTTGGAGTTTGGTTGTTGGAGCCATAATGAGGCTTATGCCATCAGCGGCTAGCAGGGGGAACAACAACTGCCGTTTCTTGCTGGCGTAGCACAGCCCTTTGATGGACCAGTAGACAGACCAGAGGTTCCCTGCTTGGAAACTGTTGTTGGCCTTGTCAGCGATACGGTGGAGCCAAGTGACTTCATCGTGCCGGAGGCTGCAGCATCTCTCTGCATTCAGCTTGTGGAAATTGTCCTTCCTCTGGAGTCTGGCTTCATGGCATCAATCGACCAGCTCCAGGAAGGCGTCAGAGATCCATGGCTGAGTCCTCTGGTGGCGATCACCAAGGACGTTTGTGGCAGCCAGAGTGAGAGTGGTGGTAATCTGCTCCCAGGTATCCTCAAGGCTGTCTGGGTGGTCAAGATCAGCAAAACGATTTGTGACCTTGATGGAGTAGCGGTGGGCAAACTGAGGGGTGTAAAGCTTCTGGTTGTCTGGGGGCGGTGATGGGCAGGGCCAGGAGGGGTATTGCGGCGGAGTTGCAGGTGGGCAGTGGTGGCGAGGAGTCGATGGTCAGTCTATCCCAGCTCACCACTGCAGTGAACACGGCAGTCACTGGCAACTCTCCAGCACCCACTGACCAGGATCTGGTCAGTGGTCTTGGATGTAGCACCAGTGTTATAGTACCAGGTGGTGTGGTGGATTTAACTATACTGGAACCAGGTGCCCAGGATCTTCAGATTGTGCATGGTGCACAACTTCAGCATGTGGTCATTGTCCCCTAGGTCAATGGTGATGTTGTGGCAGGAAATGTACCGTAGCTCATCGTGCAGCTGTGTATATAGCACATCCTTGGCTTGGTCATTGGCGACGTTCATGGGGGAGTAGGCCACGAAGATGGAAAGATAGCCAAACGAGTGTCACAAGCAAGCATACAGCAAACGGGAACCCAGTGGCTTCCAGGTGATGAGGGAAGTCACATACTGTTGGTGGATGGCAATGGCAATACCATGGGTGCTGTGGGTGTCGTTGCCGCTCCACATGATCTTGTATTCACCCACTGTAGACACATCGTCCTGTGCCCACTAGTGCTTCAGCTAACGATTATTTTGGTAGTCGACTAATCTAACGACTATTTTTTCAATTAGTCGACTAATTGCAATTATTTCTGTCATGTCCACCAACTCAGCTTCCTGCTGGCACAGCTCGTGTTCGAGGCTCCAGGTCATGTTTTACCTAACCTGTTTAAGCCTGCACACCTGTGAAAATCACTTTGTCAGTCTCTGCTTTAATATAATGTAGCCTATTATAACAAGTTCCCATAGCTAAATAAAATAAAGACCCGTCAAACACGAGTTGGAAACTTGAACTTGACAGCTTAATCAGAAGGGATTGTAGTAACACAATTAAATAATAGATGTTAAAGTGTTAAAAACTCAAATAGCAGCTCTGCTGCTCCATAAAGGCTGTTGTAACTGTGTGTTAAAAACAAACTAGAGTAATATTCAACTCCATTAAAGTAAAAAAAAGAAAATAACAAACTAGTCCATTTTTGTCATGTGATGGCCCTCACGAGCCATCAATGAGACGCCGAGAGCTCGCCGATGAGTTTGCGTAATTTATTAACACAAGGAAACAGTACAAAATAATAAGCCACGTGGGGCAACGACAAGAACATACACTTGAGTGACAAATAACAGGTTACAAGGGAAAAGTGCACTATGAAACGGACTAAGAGGGAAAACACTTACAGAGGAGAGAAAACTCCTGAATCCAAGAACGGGATGAAACCGTGGAATATCCGACGAGGTCGCAGCCCGGAGTAACCTGAGCTGCTCCCTTATATAGCGTTTCATAAGACTCAGCTGATGAGAATGACAGCTGATTGATAATCAGCCATCTCAGCGGAGCGCAGCTCTGACAGCTGGAAGCTCCGCCAAGACGCTGTCACAATAAGAGCCCGAAGGCCCAATGGTAACCCAGAGTAGAGAATGGAGAACAACCGGACCACCCGAGCGCGGACAGAGTCAGCACTCGGATCGTAACAATTTTGTCTGAAACCTTGCTGGGTCTAGAAGAAGTTTAAAAGTTTAGTTAGGCTTCAGATGAAAATTAAAAGAACTTCTTACAGTCTAAAATTAAGAAAAAAAACCCACTTTAAATATCAGTGCAGCAATGTGAGCCTTCACTACACATGTGAAATATTTAAGTTGTTTTAAATTTATTTGTGATGATTATGGTTATCGTTTTTTAATTAAATTACAACTCATGATATTTTAATTTACCAAAATGTACTAAGATTCAGAATGAAGGCTGATATTACAGTGACAATAATAGAGAATATGAAAAAGAGTAAGTTGTTCCTGTAATTCACCCATTTACTGCAGTTAACATATAGCTAGCATAACGGAAGCAGCTCAGCTGTCAGCAACCATCATAAGAGAGATTATTTTCTGACAGCAGGCAAACTATTTAAACGGCACACACTAGTAGTGTGGTCAGTTTTCTAAAGCTGAGACAGTCGCTCATTGAAAAAAAGAAGTGCTAACCTTACCGGTGCAGTCCGCTGACAGGTGGCCGGAGATAGAGGAACGGAGAGGAGGAGGGAATGGATGCATCGCTGTAGTGCAGCTGTGATATGACAAACTGCTAATTTATTATTTTTTGATAAAATCCTCCCATACTTTGAAAACGTTTGGCCCTCTCTGTGATTTTCTCTCCGTGTCACCATGATGCGTTCCTCTTCTTCGCTGGAACAGTTAAACTGAACATTTCCGCGGCATGTATATAAACTTTAAAATTAAATGACTTGTCGACAATAAAAATCTGCATCGACAAATTTTTATGATTGATGTTATCGACAATATCAACTAATAGTTTCAGCTTTAGTGTCCACCTGACTTCCTGCATTCCTTTTGGCAATGGAGACATTGAGATGGGTGAGCTTGGCCACAAGAAGCTGAGGGTGGCTGGGTTCATTTAGGGTCAGGATGTTCCAGGTGGCGATACAAATGGGATTTCTGATGATGTCGATGGGTGGCAGCTCTACTGGTGGAAGATCAGGGGAACCCCTCCCTTGCAGGTTTGGGGGAGCTCCGTCATTACATCTGCCAGTATGCCACCGAGGATGAGATTGATGCTGAGTCCTTGAGAACCCAGCCTTAATATGATTGGCGTTCTTAGCGGTGGGTCTTTACGGGACAGAGCTGCTAACTCTGCCCCAACCCTGGGACCGACAATGACAGTCCCCAACCAATCCCCTACCAATCAGCAAGAATTCTGACCCACACAGACCGGTTATGTTTCCATGAGGCACATAAATTAGTCCTGTCCCTTTAGGAAAGTACTCCTAATCTCAGTTCATTATGTGTATGAAAGACTCCTTTCACAGAATCAGTCTCTTCAATTCAAACTTCTCCACCACCACGGGCAAGACCAAAGAGCTGTCAAAGGATGTCAGACAAGATTGTAGACCAGTACAAGGCTGCAGTGGACTACAAGACCATCAGCAAGAAGCTTGGTGAGAAAGAGACCACTGTTGGTGTGCTAATTTGAAAGTGGAAGAAATATAACAGTCAATCGCCCTTGCTCTGGAGCTCCATGCAAGATTTCACTTCATGGGGTGAGGATGATTCTGAGAAAGGTGAGGTATGCCAGGTGCTTGTGGGATCAATTCATCGTTCACTACGGTATACCTGAGCGCCTGCACAGCGATCAGGGTCCTGATTTTGAGGCAAAACTAATAAAAGACCTTTGTGAGATCTCAGGCATAAAGAAAATAAGAACAACCCCATACCACCCCAGGGGTAACCCCACTGAAAGATTCAACCGAACGCTACTGAGTATGTTAGGAACGCTTGAGTCCAAACAAAAGTCCCACTGGAAAGACTATGTTATGCCGTTAGTACATGCATACAACTGCACACGCAGTGATGTAACTGGGTTTACTCCCTACGAATTAATGTTTGGTAGAAAACCCAGATTGGCAGTTGATCTAGCGTTTGGACTTCCTCTCAACAAAGATCAGAAAGTTACTCACTTGCAATACGTTGAAAATCTCAAGAAAAGGCTCGAAGAGAGCTACAAGTTAGCTTCACAAAATGCACAAAAGATTGCAGACAAGAACAAGGCCAGGTTTGACCGCAAAATCACTGTTTCTGAACTTGAACCTGGGGATAGGGTTTTGGTTAGGAATGTGAGACTGCGTGGAAAAAATAAGCTTGCTGATAAATGGGAGGCCGACATTCATGTGGTAGTCAAACGTGCAGGTAATTTACCCGTTTACACGGTTAAACCCGAGTCAAAACAAGGTCCCCCAAGAACTTTACACAGAGACCTTTTGCTTCCCTGCAGTTTCCTCCCTGTTGCCACAGCAGAAACACCTGAGCCAGAGCCTATTCACCGTCCTAAGACACACCAAACAACTGTTGCAGAGAACAGTGATCACGAAGAGTTAACCGAAATTGAAAATGAGTTTTTGATTCCGTGGGTTGAGGATTCCCCATGTGGGGAGATAACCAGATTTACTACTGTACATGATTATCCAAAACCTTTACAAACACCGGAAATGACAAACCCACCTGGTTGTGATTTACCTGAGACCACTGCCAATGCAGAACCGGATAGGGAGCATAATGCAATTGAGATTAAACCTTCCTATAATTCACCTGTGGAAATGATACCGGAAGGAGACAATACTGAGAATGACAAACCTGTGGAAAATGAAACAGCAATAATACTAGAGGAACCTTCTGACAATTCAGTCCAGGGGCAAGAACACCAATCGAATGATTTACCTGATGAAATGGACAAAAATGATCACATTGCAATTCAACCAATACGACGATCTGAAAGAATCAGACAACTCCCAAAAAGACTAGAGTATCCTGAATTAGGAAATCCTCTAGTGACTGTTGTTAAGTCCCTTTTTCAAGGTTTGAATACAGCCTTCTCAGAGTTTCTAAATACTGACGATGGACAGTCTTGGTTACACATGCAACGGGACGTGCATGATATTTAGCGGGGGAGGGTGTAACCCAGCTGAGAAAATGACCCTTTTTCTCAGATTTCATTTGTATTAATGAAAGTGTGTGATTTTATTTTGAAAAACGGTTATTTTGGGGAAGAGGAAGTGTGATCCTCGTTATCCAACTTTTAAATTCCCGTTTAATGGTCACATTGGGTGATGTGGGTCTTCCCATTCGTTAAGAGCGATATTAGCCCCGCCTTCCAAGTAGAGGCAGCAAGCGCGCACTCGGGTTTCGGTCTTTCACGATATGAGAGCGGACGAGAGAGGCTGTGAGCGGTCTGGTTCACACTGATACCTCTTCTTGTTGACGGGAGCACGAGCTTGAGAGGCCGTGAAGTGGTGACTTTTGCTGTGTTCACACTGAGACCTCATCTTGGCTAGGTTTTTTTGGTTGCCGACCAAAACCCTTCTGGATCCTGGATTTTCTCCGAATGGAGATGACGAGCCTGACCCGAGATTGAACCAAGATTGAACAGAGGTCTGACCAAGGTCTCGATTGAAGGACATCCCTCCTCTCTCCAGTGCACAACATTGAAGTGGTAACAACTCAAGCTGCAGCTTTAAAAGAGGAAAAGAAACCTGAGCCGGGAGATACAAGATATCTTGACTGGTCAAACAGCTAAACCAAACGGACAAACAAACACTGAGCTCAGTAGGACATTTTTGGGGTTATGTTTCATGCCGGCCGTTGTTATATTTGTATATTTGTACATTGTTTGTATATTTTGCTCCTTTTATCTTTATTAATAACAGATATGAATTGCTCATTTTTTGCCTCCAGCTATTTCATTCCACATTCACTCTAATTCCCTATTGTAACCCTTACGAACCTAGCAACTTGTCTACACTTAATAATTTCCCTTACCTAATTAACATAAGGCAAGGGTTACAAGTCTCTTCAATTCAAACTTCTCCACCGCCATGGGCAAGACCAAAGAGCTGTCAAAGGACGTCAGACAAGATTGTAGACCAGTACAAGGCTGCAGTGGACTACAAGACCATTAGCAAGAAGCTTGGTGAGAAAGAGACCACTGTTGGTGTGCTAATTTGAAAGTGGAAGAAATATAACAGTCAATCGCCCTTGCTCTGGAGCCCCATGCAAGATTTCACTTCATGGGGTGAGGATGATTCTGAGAAAGGTGAGGTATCAGCTCAGAAGTGCATAGAAGGAGCTTGTTAATGACTTCAAGGGAGTTGGGACCATAATCACCAAGAAAACCATTGATAACACACTTCGCGATAATGGATTGAGATCCTGCAGTGCTCGCAAGGTCCCTCTGCTCAAGAAAGCACATCTGAAGTTTGCCAGTGAACAACTGAATGATTCAGAGAAGGCTTTGGAGAATGCGGTGTGGTCAGATGAGACTAAAATTGAACTCTTTGGCATCAACTGGACTCACCGTGTTTAGAGGCAGAGGAATGCTGAATATGACCCCAAGAACATCATCTCCACTGTCAAACATAGAGGTGGAAACATTCTGATTTGGGGCTGTTTCTCTGCTAAGGGTACAGAAAAATTTCACCACATTGAGAGGCTGATGAATGGGGCCATGTATTGTAGAATCTTGGATGAGAACCTCCTGGCCTCAGCTAGAACACTGATGATAGGTCGTGGATGGATCTTCCAGTATGGCAAGGACCCAAAACATAAGGCCAGGGAAACAAAGGAGTGTCTCAAGAAGAAGCACATTAAGGTCCTGGAGTGGGCTAGCCAGTCTCTGGACCTTAATCCCATAGAAAATCTGTGGAGGGAGCTGAAACTTTGAGTTCCCAAGTGAAAGCCTCCAAATCTTCAGGATTTGGAGAGTATCTGTAAAGAGAAGTGGACCAAAATTCCTCCTGAGATGTGTGCAAACCTGGTGACCAACTACAAGACACATCTGACCTCTGTACTTGCCAGCAAGAGTTTCTCCACCAAGTACTAAGTCACGTTTTGCTTAAGGATCAAATATTTATTTCCCTCGATGAAATGTAAATTAATTTGAAACCCTTATTATAATATTTTTTCTGGATTTTTTTGTTGATACTGTCTCTCTCTTTTAAAATAAACCTACCATAAAAATCATGGACTGTTCATTTCTTTGTAAGGGGGTAAACTTACAAATTCAGTAAGGGATCAAATACTTATTTTTCTCCACTGTACTGGAAATACAGTAATCTTCTATACAGTAATATATCAGCTTCACATGCAAATGACACATGCATTTGAATTTTAAGAAAATACATCATTAGTTTTCAACAGTTTGGTTTTATTTTATTTTTTTATATTTCTAGCTTTTATTTTTCACAAAGAAAAAAAATATCCCTTGGGTCACTGCCATTTCCACAACACCACACAAATTGTGACTCCAGGTAATGCTCAATAAGTTTGTGTACTTGGTGACCACAGAAATTATTAGTCTCACAACCAGTGATGGTTGCTTTAACTGAATTGAGAACAAATAACGGTCCAATTTTTTAAAATCAAGAATATGTTTGTTGGCTATCATTTTCAAGCTGCTTGTTTCATTTAAATTTACAATTCATAAGAAAAAAATAGCACTTTGTGTAGTGCATTTTGTGTAAATGTATGTCAAAACACTATTACAGCATCAAAAGACTATTTTTTTTCTTATATGACAGTGCCATTTCTACAGTAGCAATTTCTATCACATCATCATCATTTCTATAATGATAATAATAATAATGATAGATAGATGTACTTTATTGATCCCAAACCGGGAAATTACAGTGTAACAGCAGCATGACAATAGATGACCAAAACGACAGAAACACACACAGCATAATAGACAAAGGGATTACCCATGGAAAGTAAAACTGCTAAATAACTTATATACATTGTAGATGAATAAATGCTGACCTGTATAGATACATGAATCATACCCACTGTGCAATGCAGGACTATCAGGTGCAGGGTGAAATGTGAGGCACCAATTAGACTGTAAGGTGCAGTATGGCAGCATAGTTATGACCAGAATTCAACATCAGAGTGAATTATTGTACAGTGAAATGGCATGTGGCAGGAAAGATTTCCTGTACCTGACCGTTTGGCAGCAAAGCTGTAGCAGTCTGCTGGAGAAAGTGCTCCGCTGTCTGTCCAGTGTGTGTTGGAGTGGGTGATCAGAATTGTCCATGATGGATCGCAGTTTGTTTAGTGTCCTTCTCTCCACCACAGTCTCAAAAGTCTTTGGCCTGAGACCAATTACAGAGCCAGCCCTCTTGATAATCTTGTCAAGTCTATTGGTGTCACTGGCTCTGATACTGTTACCCCAACAGACAGCAGCAAAGAGGATAGCGCTGGCAACAACAGCCTGATAGAAAAGCTTCAGCACCCTGTTACACACGTTGAAGGATCTCAGCTTCCTCAGGAAGTAGAGTCTGCTCATCCCTTTCATGTACGCAGCACTGGTGTTGGATTTCCAGTCCAGTCCATTGCTGATCATGATACCCAGATATTTGTAGACCTCAACTACCTTCACATCCTCCCCCCTAATCTGCAATGGCTGAGAAGGCGTCATTTTCTTCCTGAAGTCAATCACCATCTCTCTAGTCTTGCTGACGTTCAGCCTCAGGTGGTTCTGCTCGGTCCACTCCACAAATCTGTCTGCTAGTGCCCTGTACTCCCTGTTACGTTTGATAAAATACGTTCTGGAATGATGAGGCCAGGTGAATGGGCGAACTCAGCTTTATTAATACTCGAACCACAATGGACACAGAACAGCCACCAGGCAGAGGGCACCGGTCAAGAGACCGTGCAATGGATGCCCTCTGCTATTTATAGGGCGGTACGGTGGCGGAACAGGAAGTGGCGCCACTACACTGCACTACACAATAAGGGCATTTAACCCCAACACCACAATCCCCCCCCTTTCAAAAGTGTGTGTGGGGGGGGGGGGGGGCTGTGGCACAGGTGTTAGTGTGGCCGACTACTGATCGGAGGGTCAAGGGTTTGATTCCCACTCTGTCTGCAGTCTGCATGTTGAAGTGTCCTTGAGCAAGACACTGCACCCCCAGTTGCTGCTGGTGGGTCAGGCCAGCGCCGGTGTATGGCAGCTATGCCGCCATCAGTGTGTGAATGTGTGTGTGAATGGGTGGATGGCAGGATCTGTGAAGTGCTTTGGTCATCTAGAGATGAGAAAAAAGCACTATATAAGTGAATGCCATTTACCATTTAGAAAGTCCAAAACCACTCATTCAATTAAGACCCTCCCCAATTTAGGACCCGATTCACACACTAACCAAAATGGAAACTGATATCTCTAAAAGGTCTAACACATTCACACAACAGAACCTAAAATAGGGAGGACGGGTGTACTACCATCCTGCCCACACGGCAAGGTAGATTATTTTGCCACCTGTTAAAATAAACCAAAGTCCATTAATAACCTAAAATTATTGCAGTGTTCCTAAACACACAAAACCGTAACATTTCACCAATATAAACACATGAACGTTAGAGCTATTTAGCAAAGTTTACATTACTGTCCCTTGGGCAGAAAAGGGTAGAACCGGCTCGGGGCGGGGGCAGAGCAGCCCCTCAGCAGACATGCCCCTGGAAACGGCAGGCCCCCGGGATGGTGGCTGACCTCATGGATGAAGGCGCCTCTCCTCATTGCCACCGACCGCCGCTCTTGTCCAGCCCTGCCACCAGAAGCCTCTTTCCGGACATGCCGCAGCTCATTGGCATGCCTTGCCAAGCCGTCCGACAGCTGGAAGTAAGCTGGGCCTTCTCAGCCACGATGTGCAGGTGCTCCTGGTGTTTCACTGGCTGTCATCTGGCCTGTATCCGGTGTGGATGTTCCTCTCCTCGAGCCCGGACCAAGTCCATAACTCTAAGAGGGGTTCTACTCAGCCTGAAATGGTGCTGCTTGGCATGCGGTTTCTCCATGCTAGTCGGTCTGGCCCCAACCTTTTCTAAAGCCGTTGCAGCGGTCGTCATTGTAGCTGCAGATCCTCCATCCCTCTGCAGCCAAGCTATGGAGGAATCTGGGGCTAGCACATTGGCATCACTCGCCGATGCAGGTGCCTCGCCGCCACACTCGGTACCCTCTCCTACCATTCCCTGAGCATCGGCACTGAGACCCTACTGCGTAGAACATGAGTGAGGCTGGTCTTGCTTGACCACCGTGGTGTCCGCTAGCTTCGTCCTACACAGTGTCGTCCTCCGCCACTGGAACTGGAGGGTTCCACTGGCCACAACCAGACCATTCTTCCCCAGTGTCGTCTTTGATGGCGAAACCCAGTCTGTAAAACAAGTCACAGCCCATGATGTTGCTGCCTCAGGCCGTTACATGGAATGTGAAGTCAGGCATTGTCGCAGACTTGTACCAAACCGTTAACTCCAATGTTCCAACCGTGCACAGCCTGCCACCTCCATAACCATAAAATGGCACTGGGTTACCTCTTATCCTGTAGTGGGGGGAAAACTTCCTCACCGTGGCCCAATTCAGCAACGATCCCTCCGCCCCAAGCAGTAGCGGCACCTCCACACCGTCCAGCGTCACTGTGCAGAACATGTACCCGTTGGTACTCAGGGACACCGTGTGAATAGTTGTCGGGGGCGGGCGGAGTGATTTCTTCCGTGGGCTCTCCGGCTCAAATACACAGCACACTTCTAGCATAATGGTTCAAGCGTCCACACTTTCCACAATGCTTCCCACTAGCCAGGCAGTCCTTAGCTTTATATTGGTGTTTCGCGGACCCACAATCCATGCACAGGGGTTTTCCCGGGGCAGATCTTCGGCTGGTAGCATTGGTTTCTACATCGTCGTCATCCAAGCTATCCTCACTATCCGGGTCCGCTACTAATGCCGCGGCGGAAGACTCCAGCTGCCATTGTGACTGGCACCAATTTAGCTCCGAGGCTAGCTTGTCTGTGGTCTCCATTTGGAGAGCTAGCTCAACAGCCCTGGCTAACATTAAGTCACATGGCGCAGTGAGTAGCTTAGCTTGTAAAGTGGCGCTGTTTGTGTGCTCTGCCAGCTGGTCACGTACCAATTCTTCCTCCAGTGGCCCAAAATGACACTCACTAGCTAGCTGCCTCAAGTCGGTGACAAACTGGTGGACAGGCTCACCCACCTGCTGCTGTCATTGCCGGAACCAAATCCTCCGGACAATCATGCTATCTGGGGTGTGAAAGTGGCTCGCTAGCAACTCAACATTCTCAAACAAGGCCGAAGCCCTGAGTGTGCGCAGAATACACTGGCCCTCATTCCCTAGGTTATGCACAAGGAGCGCATGTGCTCTTAGCTTATCTAGCTCACGCAGGTCGAGCACGACAATGTAATTTTGGAAGGCTGCAAACCATCTTGGCCAGGGCACCGGCGGCTCCCCCGGGAGCTCCAGGAAGGGGTGAAGTGGTGCAATACATGCCTCCATTAGTTAATCCTCTTTTGCCAAATGTTATGTTTGATAAAATACCTTCTTGAATGAAGAGGCCAGGTGAATGGTGAACTCAGCTTTATTAATACTCAAACCACAATGGACACAGAACAGCCACCAGGCAGAGGGCACCGGTCAAGAGACCTTGTAATGGATGCCCTCTGCTATTTATTGGGTGGTGCATTGGCGGAACAGGAAGTGGCCGCCACTACACCACACTTCACAATAAGGGCATTAAACCCCAACACCACATTCCCCCTCCTCTCCCCCTCTTATACACCCAACAACAGCTGAGTTGCCAGAGAATTTCTGCAGGTGGCATGACTCAGTGTAGTACTGAAAGTCAGTGATGTATAAAGTGAAGAGAAAAAGAGAAAGCACAGTCCCCTGTGGAGCTCCTATATCACTAACCTCCACATCAGACAAGACACTGCCCAGCCAGACAAACTGTGGCCTGCCTGTCAGGTAGTCAGTAATCCAAGAGATCACAGAGCTGTCGACCCACATCAATAATAATAATAATAATAATAATAATAATAATAATTTAAACATAGCCAAAAATGCTTCAGGAAGTGTCTCTGAGCTGGAGCTATAAATCATATCAATACATTTTTATTACTACTTGACCGAAAAAGGATCCAAAATTATCTTTAGAAAAATTGTTACATCTAGTGGTTGTGAAAATAACTATAGAAAGTGAGTCAGCAGACTGTTGCAGCTGTAATCTATAATATGTAAAATAGTTCCTCCCCTGCCTTGATCCTAACCTGAACCATTTCTCTAAACTTAACTGTTATGTATGAGGTTGGAGCCAAAGGAGGAGACCAGGTGCTGAACTGAACACACATTTATTAAAGGGCACCATAACCTAGCCACACCAAACTGCTATGCAGTGGAGATGGCCAAGAGACGGCCCTCTTCTTCTTCTTTTAGATTTGATTGGCGGTTGGCAACCAGCTTACAGGTGCATTATCGCCACGTACTTCACTCTACGTATATCATCACTCTATCTGGTCAGGAGCTATTCTTCTCCTTCTTCTCTCAGTTACTGGTGGATAGCAAACAACTGAAAGGTGCATACTGCCACCTACTGTACAAGAGTGTGTAACATTATGTCATCTGTGCCCGACCCCTAAATTCTAGGACTTAATCCTGTGTTATTTAAAAAAGAGAAAAGAGCCTTTCTCATGATTCTTATTGCCTCTCCATCTCCATCTGTTTCCAGAATCCCAGTTAAATCCCATTCCCTACCAGCCTCTCGAACTTCATTTTCCCTTATCTGGCTTTCATTTCCATATCTGTGGCAGTGTAATAAGATATGCTCTACATTAAGAGACCGCCTTTCTCCCTGCAGCCCTTCTTATAGCCACGGGGTTAGCGGAACCGGAAGGCAGAGCCACCACCCCGTGCCACGCAAATAAGAGCTCAAAACATATACATATAATATGAACCATATAAATGACTATATTGTGGAGAAAGGAATAGGTGAGGCAACGAGCTGAACAACACAAGACTTAATTCTTTCTCCAACAAAACAGTATGGAAAAAGCTCATCCTGGGCCTCTGTGCATCCCTCTTTTATATCTTTATTTCCATGCATCAAGACTCGGAACTTCCGACCATAACACTTTATGTTTAGAACAAAGCCTGTGTGGCACATTAACATGACATAACACCGGCGCCGCTCTCACACCCTTCTCCCAGCGACCTGGCATTTCTCCTCTCCCCAGGGGGCGCACAGTCCTTACTGTCCCATCTGAAACCCCCGGTGACACCTCCTCTTTTGGTCCATTGTTCCCTGGGTGGAGAAGTCCAACACCGTGCCCCCACAATATAACATTAACCACCCCAAAATGCGTATTTTATCAGGGCTGCTACTTCTGCTACAGCTGAGTAATTATGGCACTATAGTGAATTCAGGTGTGCCTCATCCTCTGTTGAGGTATTAGCTGAGTGATTAATCCTCAGCAATGTTTTTGTCAGAGGTTGGGCTTCCCTTTTAGACCAGTCAGCTACATCTCTCCATCTATATAACCAGACTGCTTCCTTCATTCTCTGCCATATTGTCAGTCTGCTTAGCCAGTCGTTCTCCAGCCTTTGATCAACTAGTTATTCCTGTTATCAGCCTTGAGTTCTGTGAACTCTAGCCCCAGATCCATGTTATCCCCTTCCCTGTATCTGATCTCTTTCCCTATCAATTACCATTGTTTTTCTGTCTTGACCATGGTTTCCCTGAGCTCACTCAATCCTGGTGCCCCATTGTTCCCCCGCATACACCCGTCCCACACATGGGTTCCCCTGCTCTGGTCCTGACATATTTAATGGGTGAAGTAGGTGTACTGAGAAGATGTAAATGAAGCAAGAAGTGAAAGTAAGCACCCACTGACCAGGATCTGGTCAGTGGTCTTGGATGTAGCACCAGTGTTATAGTACCAGGTGGTGTGGTGGATTTAACTATACTGGAACCAGGTGCCCAGGATCTTCAGATTGTGCATGGTGCACAACTTCAGCATGTGGTCATTGTCCCCTAGGTCAATGGTGATGTTGTGGCAGGAAATGTACCGTAGCTCATCGTGCAGCTGTGTATATAGCACATCCTTGGCTTGGTCATTGGCGACGTTCATGGGGGAGTAGGCCACGAAGATGGAAAGATAGCCAAACGAGTGTCACAAGCAAGCATACAGCAAACGGGAACCCAGTGGCTTCCAGGTGATGAGGGAAGTCACATACTGTTGGTGGATGGCAATGGCAATACCATGGGTGCTGTGGGTGTCGTTGCCGCTCCACATGATCTTGTATTCACCCACTGTAGACACATCGTCCTGTGCCCACTAGTGCTTCAGCTAACGATTATTTTGGTAGTCGACTAATCTAACGACTATTTTTTCAATTAGTCGACTAATTGCAATTATTTCTGTCATGTCCACCAACTCAGCTTCCTGCTGGCACAGCTCGTGTTCGAGGCTCCAGGTCATGTTTTACCTAACCTGTTTAAGCCTGCACACCTGTGAAAATCACTTTGTCAGTCTCTGCTTTAATATAATGTAGCCTATTATAACAAGTTCCCATAGCTAAATAAAATAAAGACCCGTCAAACACGAGTTGGAAACTTGAACTTGACAGCTTAATCAGAAGGGATTGTAGTAACACAATTAAATAATAGATGTTAAAGTGTTAAAAACTCAAATAGCAGCTCTGCTGCTCCATAAAGGCTGTTGTAACTGTGTGTTAAAAACAAACTAGAGTAATATTCAACTCCATTAAAGTAAAAAAAAGAAAATAACAAACTAGTCCATTTTTGTCATGTGATGGCCCTCACGAGCCATCAATGAGACGCCGAGAGCTCGCCGATGAGTTTGCGTAATTTATTAACACAAGGAAACAGTACAAAATAATAAGCCACGTGGGGCAACGACAAGAACATACACTTGAGTGACAAATAACAGGTTACAAGGGAAAAGTGCACTATGAAACGGACTAAGAGGGAAAACACTTACAGAGGAGAGAAAACTCCTGAATCCAAGAACGGGATGAAACCGTGGAATATCCGACGAGGTCGCAGCCCGGAGTAACCTGAGCTGCTCCCTTATATAGCGTTTCATAAGACTCAGCTGATGAGAATGACAGCTGATTGATAATCAGCCATCTCAGCGGAGCGCAGCTCTGACAGCTGGAAGCTCCGCCGAGACGCTGTCACAATAAGAGCCCGAAGGCCCAATGGTAACCCAGAGTAGAGAATGGAGAACAACCGGACCACCCGAGCGCGGACAGAGTCAGCACTCGGATCGTAACAATTTTGTCTGAAACCTTGCTGGGTCTAGAAGAAGTTTAAAAGTTTAGTTAGGCTTCAGATGAAAATTAAAAGAACTTCTTACAGTCTAAAATTAAGAAAAAAAAACCACTTTAAATATCAGTGCAGCAATGTGAGCCTTCACTACACATGTGAAATATTTAAGTTGTTTTAAATTTATTTGTGATGATTATGGTTATCGTTTTTTAATTAAATTACAACTCATGATATTTTAATTTACCAAAATGTACTAAGATTCAGAATGAAGGCTGATATTACAGTGACAATAATAGAGAATATGAAAAAGAGTAAGTTGTTCCTGTAATTCACCCATTTACTGCAGTTAACATATAGCTAGCATAACGGAAGCAGCTCAGCTGTCAGCAACCATCATAAGAGAGATTATTTTCTGACAGCAGGCAAACTATTTAAACGGCACACACTAGTAGTGTGGTCAGTTTTCTAAAGCTGAGACAGTCGCTCATTGAAAAAAAGAAGTGCTAACCTTACCGGTGCAGTCCGCTGACAGGTGGCCGGAGATAGAGGAACGGAGAGGAGGAGGGAATGGATGCATCGCTGTAGTGCAGCTGTGATATGACAAACTGCTAATTTATTATTTTTTGATAAAATCCTCCCATACTTTGAAAACGTTTGGCCCTCTCTGTGATTTTCTCTCCGTGTCACCATGATGCGTTCCTCTTCTTCGCTGGAACAGTTAAACTGAACATTTCCGCGGCATGTATATAAACTTTAAAATTAAATGACTTGTCGACAATAAAAATCTGCATCGACAAATTTTTATGATTGATGTTATCGACAATATCAACTAATAGTTTCAGCTTTAGTGTCCACCTGACTTCCTGCATTCCTTTTGGCAATGGAGACATTGAGATGGGTGAGCTTGGCCACAAGAAGCTGAGGGTGGCTGGGTTCATTTAGGGTCAGGATGTTCCAGGTGGCGATACAAATGGGATTTCTGATGATGTCGATGGGTGGCAGCTCTACTGGTGGAAGATCAGGGGAACCCCTCCCTTGCAGGTTTGGGGGAGCTCCGTCATTACATCTGCCAGTATGCCACCGAGGATGAGATTGATGCTGAGTCCTTGAGAACCCAGCCTTAATATGATTGGCGTTCTTAGCGGTGGGTCTTTACGGGACAGAGCTGCTAACTCTGCCCCAACCCTGGGACCGACAATGACAGTCCCCAACCAATCCCCTACCAATCAGCAAGAATTCTGACCCACACAGACCGGTTATGTTTCCATGAGGCACATAAATTAGTCCTGTCCCTTTAGGAAAGTACTCCTAATCTCAGTTCATTATGTGTATGAAAGACTCCTTTCACAGAATCAGTCTCTTCAATTCAAACTTCTCCACCACCACGGGCAAGACCAAAGAGCTGTCAAAGGATGTCAGACAAGATTGTAGACCAGTACAAGGCTGCAGTGGACTACAAGACCATCAGCAAGAAGCTTGGTGAGAAAGAGACCACTGTTGGTGTGCTAATTTGAAAGTGGAAGAAATATAACAGTCAATCGCCCTTGCTCTGGAGCTCCATGCAAGATTTCACTTCATGGGGTGAGGATGATTCTGAGAAAGGTGAGGTATGCCAGGTGCTTGTGGGATCAATTCATCGTTCACTACGGTATACCTGAGCGCCTGCACAGCGATCAGGGTCCTGATTTTGAGGCAAAACTAATAAAAGACCTTTGTGAGATCTCAGGCATAAAGAAAATAAGAACAACCCCATACCACCCCAGGGGTAACCCCACTGAAAGATTCAACCGAACGCTACTGAGTATGTTAGGAACGCTTGAGTCCAAACAAAAGTCCCACTGGAAAGACTATGTTATGCCGTTAGTACATGCATACAACTGCACACGCAGTGATGTAACTGGGTTTACTCCCTACGAATTAATGTTTGGTAGAAAACCCAGATTGGCAGTTGATCTAGCGTTTGGACTTCCTCTCAACAAAGATCAGAAAGTTACTCACTTGCAATACGTTGAAAATCTCAAGAAAAGGCTCGAAGAGAGCTACAAGTTAGCTTCACAAAATGCACAAAAGATTGCAGACAAGAACAAGGCCAGGTTTGACCGCAAAATCACTGTTTCTGAACTTGAACCTGGGGATAGGGTTTTGGTTAGGAATGTGAGACTGCGTGGAAAAAATAAGCTTGCTGATAAATGGGAGGCCGACATTCATGTGGTAGTCAAACGTGCAGGTAATTTACCCGTTTACACGGTTAAACCCGAGTCAAAACAAGGTCCCCCAAGAACTTTACACAGAGACCTTTTGCTTCCCTGCAGTTTCCTCCCTGTTGCCACAGCAGAAACACCTGAGCCAGAGCCTATTCACCGTCCTAAGACACACCAAACAACTGTTGCAGAGAACAGTGATCACGAAGAGTTAACCGAAATTGAAAATGAGTTTTTGATTCCGTGGGTTGAGGATTCCCCATGTGGGGAGATAACCAGATTTACTACTGTACATGATTATCCAAAACCTTTACAAACACCGGAAATGACAAACCCACCTGGTTGTGATTTACCTGAGACCACTGCCAATGCAGAACCGGATAGGGAGCATAATGCAATTGAGATTAAACCTTCCTATAATTCACCTGTGGAAATGATACCGGAAGGAGACAATACTGAGAATGACAAACCTGTGGAAAATGAAACAGCAATAATACTAGAGGAACCTTCTGACAATTCAGTCCAGGGGCAAGAACACCAATCGAATGATTTACCTGATGAAATGGACAAAAATGATCACATTGCAATTCAACCAATACGACGATCTGAAAGAATCAGACAACTCCCAAAAAGACTAGAGTATCCTGAATTAGGAAATCCTCTAGTGACTGTTGTTAAGTCCCTTTTTCAAGGTTTGAATACAGCCTTCTCAGAGTTTCTAAATACTGACGATGGACAGTCTTGGTTACACATGCAACGGGACGTGCATGATATTTAGCGGGGGAGGGTGTAACCCAGCTGAGAAAATGACCCTTTTTCTCAGATTTCATTTGTATTAATGAAAGTGTGTGATTTTATTTTGAAAAACGGTTATTTTGGGGAAGAGGAAGTGTGATCCTCGTTATCCAACTTTTAAATTCCCGTTTAATGGTCACATTGGGTGATGTGGGTCTTCCCATTCGTTAAGAGCGATATTAGCCCCGCCTTCCAAGTAGAGGCAGCAAGCGCGCACTCGGGTTTCGGTCTTTCACGATATGAGAGCGGACGAGAGAGGCTGTGAGCGGTCTGGTTCACACTGATACCTCTTCTTGTTGACGGGAGCACGAGCTTGAGAGGCCGTGAAGTGGTGACTTTTGCTGTGTTCACACTGAGACCTCATCTTGGCTAGGTTTTTTTGGTTGCCGACCAAAACCCTTCTGGATCCTGGATTTTCTCCGAATGGAGATGACGAGCCTGACCCGAGATTGAACCAAGATTGAACAGAGGTCTGACCAAGGTCTCGATTGAAGGACATCCCTCCTCTCTCCAGTGCACAACATTGAAGTGGTAACAACTCAAGCTGCAGCTTTAAAAGAGGAAAAGAAACCTGAGCCGGGAGATACAAGATATCTTGACTGGTCAAACAGCTAAACCAAACGGACAAACAAACACTGAGCTCAGTAGGACATTTTTGGGGTTATGTTTCATGCCGGCCGTTGTTATATTTGTATATTTGTACATTGTTTGTATATTTTGCTCCTTTTATCTTTATTAATAACAGATATGAATTGCTCATTTTTTGCCTCCAGCTATTTCATTCCACATTCACTCTAATTCCCTATTGTAACCCTTATGAACCTAGCAACTTGTCTACACTTAATAATTTCCCTTACCTAATTAACATAAGGCAAGGGTTACAAGTCTCTTCAATTCAAACTTCTCCACCGCCATGGGCAAGACCAAAGAGCTGTCAAAGGACGTCAGACAAGATTGTAGACCAGTACAAGGCTGCAGTGGACTACAAGACCATTAGCAAGAAGCTTGGTGAGAAAGAGACCACTGTTGGTGTGCTAATTTGAAAGTGGAAGAAATATAACAGTCAATCGCCCTTGCTCTGGAGCCCCATGCAAGATTTCACTTCATGGGGTGAGGATGATTCTGAGAAAGGTGAGGTATCAGCTCAGAAGTGCATAGAAGGAGCTTGTTAATGACTTCAAGGGAGTTGGGACCATAATCACCAAGAAAACCATTGATAACACACTTCGCGATAATGGATTGAGATCCTGCAGTGCTCGCAAGGTCCCTCTGCTCAAGAAAGCACATCTGAAGTTTGCCAGTGAACAACTGAATGATTCAGAGAAGGCTTTGGAGAATGCGGTGTGGTCAGATGAGACTAAAATTGAACTCTTTGGCATCAACTGGACTCACCGTGTTTAGAGGCAGAGGAATGCTGAATATGACCCCAAGAACATCATCTCCACTGTCAAACATAGAGGTGGAAACATTCTGATTTGGGGCTGTTTCTCTGCTAAGGGTACAGAAAAATTTCACCACATTGAGAGGCTGATGAATGGGGCCATGTATTGTAGAATCTTGGATGAGAACCTCCTGGCCTCAGCTAGAACACTGATGATAGGTCGTGGATGGATCTTCCAGTATGGCAAGGACCCAAAACATAAGGCCAGGGAAACAAAGGAGTGTCTCAAGAAGAAGCACATTAAGGTCCTGGAGTGGGCTAGCCAGTCTCTGGACCTTAATCCCATAGAAAATCTGTGGAGGGAGCTGAAACTTTGAGTTCCCAAGTGAAAGCCTCCAAATCTTCAGGATTTGGAGAGTATCTGTAAAGAGAAGTGGACCAAAATTCCTCCTGAGATGTGTGCAAACCTGGTGACCAACTACAAGACACATCTGACCTCTGTACTTGCCAGCAAGAGTTTCTCCACCAAGTACTAAGTCACGTTTTGCTTAAGGATCAAATATTTATTTCCCTCGATGAAATGTAAATTAATTTGAAACCCTTATTATAATATTTTTTCTGGATTTTTTTGTTGATACTGTCTCTCTCTTTTAAAATAAACCTACCATAAAAATCATGGACTGTTCATTTCTTTGTAAGGGGGTAAACTTACAAATTCAGTAAGGGATCAAATACTTATTTTTCTCCACTGTACTGGAAATACAGTAATCTTCTATACAGTAATATATCAGCTTCACATGCAAATGACACATGCATTTGAATTTTAAGAAAATACATCATTAGTTTTCAACAGTTTGGTTTTATTTTATTTTTTTATATTTCTAGCTTTTATTTTTCACAAAGAAAAAAAATATCCCTTGGGTCACTGCCATTTCCACAACACCACACAAATTGTGACTCCAGGTAATGCTCAATAAGTTTGTGTACTTGGTGACCACAGAAATTATTAGTCTCACAACCAGTGATGGTTGCTTTAACTGAATTGAGAACAAATAACGGTCCAATTTTTTAAAATCAAGAATATGTTTGTTGGCTATCATTTTCAAGCTGCTTGTTTCATTTAAATTTACAATTCATAAGAAAAAAATAGCACTTTGTGTAGTGCATTTTGTGTAAATGTATGTCAAAACACTATTACAGCATCAAAAGACTATTTTTTTTCTTATATGACAGTGCCATTTCTACAGTAGCAATTTCTATCACATCATCATCATTTCTATAATGATAATAATAATAATGATAGATAGATGTACTTTATTGATCCCAAACCGGGAAATTACAGTGTAACAGCAGCATGACAATAGATGACCAAAACGACAGAAACACACACAGTATAATAGACAAAGGGATTACCCATGGAAAGTAAAACTGCTAAATAACTTATATACATTGTAGATGAATAAATGCTGACCTGTATAGATACATGAATCATACCCACTGTGCAATGCAGGACTATCAGGTGCAGGGTGAAATGTGAGGCACCAATTAGACTGTAAGGTGCAGTATGGCAGCATAGTTATGACCAGAATTCAACATCAGAGTGAATTATTGTACAGTGAAATGGCATGTGGCAGGAAAGATTTCCTGTACCTGACCGTTTGGCAGCAAAGCTGTAGCAGTCTGCTGGAGAAAGTGCTCCGCTGTCTGTCCAGTGTGTGTTGGAGTGGGTGATCAGAATTGTCCATGATGGATCGCAGTTTGTTTAGTGTCCTTCTCTCCACCACAGTCTCAAAAGTCTTTGGCCTGAGACCAATTACAGAGCCAGCCCTCTTGATAATCTTGTCAAGTCTATTGGTGTCACTGGCTCTGATACTGTTACCTCAACAGACAGCAGCAAAGAGGATAGCGCTGGCAACAACAGCCTGATAGAAAAGCTTCAGCACCCTGTTACACACGTTGAAGGATCTCAGCTTCCTCAGGAAGTAGAGTCTGCTCATCCCTTTCATGTACGCAGCACTGGTGTTGGATTTCCAGTCCAGTCCATTGCTGATCATGATACCCAGATATTTGTAGACCTCAACTACCTTCACATCCTCCCCCCTAATCTGCAATGGCTGAGAAGGCGTCATTTTCTTCCTGAAGTCAATCACCATCTCTCTAGTCTTGCTGACGTTCAGCCTCAGGTGGTTCTGCTCGGTCCACTCCACAAATCTGTCTGCTAGTGCCCTGTACTCCCTGTTACGTTTGATAAAATACGTTCTGGAATGATGAGGCCAGGTGAATGGGCGAACTCAGCTTTATTAATACTCGAACCACAATGGACACAGAACAGCCACCAGGCAGAGGGCACCGGTCAAGAGACCGTGCAATGGATGCCCTCTGCTATTTATAGGGCGGTACGGTGGCGGAACAGGAAGTGGCGCCACTACACTGCACTACACAATAAGGGCATTTAACCCCAACACCACAATCCCCCCCCTTTCAAAAGTGTGTGTGGGGGGGGGGGGCTGTGGCACAGGTGTTAGTGTGGCCGACTACTGATCGGAGGGTCAAGGGTTTGATTCCCACTCTGTCTGCAGTCTGCATGTTGAAGTGTCCTTGAGCAAGACACTGCACCCCCAGTTGCTGCTGGTGGGTCAGGCCAGCGCCGGTGTATGGCAGCTATGCCGCCATCAGTGTGTGAATGTGTGTGTGAATGGGTGGATGGCAGGATCTGTGAAGTGCTTTGGTCATCTAGAGATGAGAAAAAAGCACTATATAAGTGAATGCCATTTACCATTTAGAAAGTCCAAAACCACTCATTCAATTAAGACCCTCCCCAATTTAGGACCCGATTCACACACTAACCAAAATGGAAACTGATATCTCTAAAAGGTCTAACACATTCACACAACAGAACCTAAAATAGGGAGGACGGGTGTACTACCATCCTGCCCACACGGCAAGGTAGATTATTTTGCCACCTGTTAAAATAAACCAAAGTCCATTAATAACCTAAAATTATTGCAGTGTTCCTAAACACACAAAACCGTAACATTTCACCAATATAAACACATGAACGTTAGAGCTATTTAGCAAAGTTTACATTACTGTCCCTTGGGCAGAAAAGGGTAGAACCGGCTCGGGGCGGGGGCAGAGCAGCCCCTCAGCAGACATGCCCCTGGAAACGGCAGGCCCCCGGGATGGTGGCTGACCTCATGGATGAAGGCGCCTCTCCTCATTGCCACCGACCGCCGCTCTTGTCCAGCCCTGCCACCAGAAGCCTCTTTCCGGACATGCCGCAGCTCATTGGCATGCCTTGCCAAGCCGTCCGACAGCTGGAAGTAAGCTGGGCCTTCTCAGCCACGATGTGCAGGTGCTCCTGGTGTTTCACTGGCTGTCATCTGGCCTGTATCCGGTGTGGATGTTCCTCTCCTCGAGCCCGGACCAAGTCCATAACTCTAAGAGGGGTTCTACTCAGCCTGAAATGGTGCTGCTTGGCATGCGGTTTCTCCATGCTAGTCGGTCTGGCCCCAACCTTTTCTAAAGCCGTTGCAGCGGTCGTCATTGTAGCTGCAGATCCTCCATCCCTCTGCAGCCAAGCTATGGAGGAATCTGGGGCTAGCACATTGGCATCACTCGCCGATGCAGGTGCCTCGCCGCCACACTCGGTACCCTCTCCTACCATTCCCTGAGCATCGGCACTGAGACCCTACTGCGTAGAACATGAGTGAGGCTGGTCTTGCTTGACCACCGTGGTGTCCGCTAGCTTCGTCCTACACAGTGTCGTCCTCCGCCACTGGAACTGGAGGGTTCCACTGGCCACAACCAGACCATTCTTCCCCAGTGTCGTCTTTGATGGCGAAACCCAGTCTGTAAAACAAGTCACAGCCCATGATGTTGCTGCCTCAGGCCGTTACATGGAATGTGAAGTCAGGCATTGTCGCAGACTTGTACCAAACCGTTAACTCCAATGTTCCAACCGTGCACAGCCTGCCACCTCCATAACCATAAAATGGCACTGGGTTACCTCTTATCCTGTAGTGGGGGGAAAACTTCCTCACCGTGGCCCAATTCAGCAACGATCCCTCCGCCCCAAGCAGTAGCGGCACCTCCACACCGTCCAGCGTCACTGTGCAGAACATGTACCCGTTGGTACTCAGGGACACCGTGTGAATAGTTGTCGGGGGCGGGCGGAGTGATTTCTTCCGTGGGCTCTCCGGCTCAAATACACAGCACACTTCTAGCATAATGGTTCAAGCGTCCACACTTTCCACAATGCTTCCCACTAGCCAGGCAGTCCTTAGCTTTATATTGGTGTTTCGCGGA
Organism: Pholidichthys leucotaenia; assembly: GCA_020510985.1. Taxonomy (NCBI): domain Eukaryota; kingdom Metazoa; phylum Chordata; class Actinopteri; order Cichliformes; family Pholidichthyidae; genus Pholidichthys; species Pholidichthys leucotaenia. The sequence continues at coordinate 343,266,629 of CM035837.1, read as the reverse complement.
CCCACAATCCATGCACAGGGGTTTTCCCGGGGCAGATCTTCGGCTGGTAGCATTGGTTTCTACATCGTCGTCATCCAAGCTATCCTCACTATCCGGGTCCGCTACTAATGCCGCGGCGGAAGACTCCAGCTGCCATTGTGACTGGCACCAATTTAGCTCCGAGGCTAGCTTGTCTGTGGTCTCCATTTGGAGAGCTAGCTCAACAGCCCTGGCTAACATTAAGTCACATGGCGCAGTGAGTAGCTTAGCTTGTAAAGTGGCGCTGTTTGTGTGCTCTGCCAGCTGGTCACGTACCAATTCTTCCTCCAGTGGCCCAAAATGACACTCACTAGCTAGCTGCCTCAAGTCGGTGACAAACTGGTGGACAGGCTCACCCACCTGCTGCTGTCATTGCCGGAACCAAATCCTCCGGACAATCATGCTATCTGGGGTGTGAAAGTGGCTCGCTAGCAACTCAACATTCTCAAACAAGGCCGAAGCCCTGAGTGTGCGCAGAATACACTGGCCCTCATTCCCTAGGTTATGCACAAGGAGCGCATGTGCTCTTAGCTTATCTAGCTCACGCAGGTCGAGCACGACAATGTAATTTTGGAAGGCTGCAAACCATCTTGGCCAGGGCACCGGCGGCTCCCCCGGGAGCTCCAGGAAGGGGTGAAGTGGTGCAATACATGCCTCCATTAGTTAATCCTCTTTTGCCAAATGTTATGTTTGATAAAATACCTTCTTGAATGAAGAGGCCAGGTGAATGGTGAACTCAGCTTTATTAATACTCAAACCACAATGGACACAGAACAGCCACCAGGCAGAGGGCACCGGTCAAGAGACCTTGTAATGGATGCCCTCTGCTATTTATTGGGTGGTGCATTGGCGGAACAGGAAGTGGCCGCCACTACACCACACTTCACAATAAGGGCATTAAACCCCAACACCACATTCCCCCTCCTCTCCCCCTCTTATACACCCAACAACAGCTGAGTTGCCAGAGAATTTCTGCAGGTGGCATGACTCAGTGTAGTACTGAAAGTCAGTGATGTATAAAGTGAAGAGAAAAAGAGAAAGCACAGTCCCCTGTGGAGCTCCTATATCACTAACCTCCACATCAGACAAGACACTGCCCAGCCAGACAAACTGTGGCCTGCCTGTCAGGTAGTCAGTAATCCAAGAGATCACAGAGCTGTCGACCCACATCAATAATAATAATAATAATAATAATAATAATAATAATTTAAACATAGCCAAAAATGCTTCAGGAAGTGTCTCTGAGCTGGAGCTATAAATCATATCAATACATTTTTATTACTACTTGACCGAAAAAGGATCCAAAATTATCTTTAGAAAAATTGTTACATCTAGTGGTTGTGAAAATAACTATAGAAAGTGAGTCAGCAGACTGTTGCAGCTGTAATCTATAATATGTAAAATAGTTCCTCCCCTGCCTTGATCCTAACCTGAACCATTTCTCTAAACTTAACTGTTATGTATGAGGTTGGAGCCAAAGGAGGAGACCAGGTGCTGAACTGAACACACATTTATTAAAGGGCACCATAACCTAGCCACACCAAACTGCTATGCAGTGGAGATGGCCAAGAGACGGCCCTCTTCTTCTTCTTTTAGATTTGATTGGCGGTTGGCAACCAGCTTACAGGTGCATTATCGCCACGTACTTCACTCTACGTATATCATCACTCTATCTGGTCAGGAGCTATTCTTCTCCTTCTTCTCTCAGTTACTGGTGGATAGCAAACAACTGAAAGGTGCATACTGCCACCTACTGTACAAGAGTGTGTAACATTATGTCATCTGTGCCCGACCCCTAAATTCTAGGACTTAATCCTGTGTTATTTAAAAAAGAGAAAAGAGCCTTTCTCATGATTCTTATTGCCTCTCCATCTCCATCTGTTCCCAGAATCCCAGTTAAATCCCATTCCCTACCAGCCTCTCGAACTTCATTTTCCCTTATCTGTCTTTCATTTCCATATCTGTGGCAGTGTAATAAGATATGCTCTACATTAAGAGACCGCCTTTCTCCCTGCAGCCCTTCTTATAGCCACGGGGTTAGCGGAACCGGAAGGCAGAGCCACCACCCCGTGCCACGCAAATAAGAGCTCAAAACATATACATATAATATGAACCATATAAATGACTATATTGTGGAGAAAGGAATAGGTGAGGCAACGAGCTGAACAACACAAGACTTAATTCTTTCTCCAACAAAACAGTATGGAAAAAGCTCATCCTGGGCCTCTGTGCATCCCTCTTTTATATCTTTATTTCCATGCATCAAGACTCGGAACTTCCGACCATAACACTTTATGTTTAGAACAAAGCCTGTGTGGCACATTAACATGACATAACACCGGCGCCGCTCTCACACCCTTCTCCCAGCGACCTGGCATTTCTCCTCTCCCCAGGGGGCGCACAGTCCTTACTGTCCCATCTGAAACCCCCGGTGACACCTCCTCTTTTGGTCCATTGTTCCCTGGGTGGAGAAGTCCAACACCGTGCCCCCACAATATAACATTAACCACCCCAAAATGCGTATTTTATCAGGGCTGCTACTTCTGCTACAGCTGAGTAATTATGGCACTATAGTGAATTCAGGTGTGCCTCATCCTCTGTTGAGGTATTAGCTGAGTGATTAATCCTCAGCAATGTTTTTGTCAGAGGTTGGGCTTCCCTTTTAGACCAGTCAGCTACATCTCTCCATCTATATAACCAGACTGCTTCCTTCATTCTCTGCCATATTGTCAGTCTGCTTAGCCAGTCGTTCTCCAGCCTTTGATCAACTAGTTATTCCTGTTATCAGCCTTGAGTTCTGTGAACTCTAGCCCCAGATCCATGTTATCCCCTTCCCTGTATCTGATCTCTTTCCCTATCAATTACCATTGTTTTTCTGTCTTGACCATGGTTTCCCTGAGCTCACTCAATCCTGGTGCCCCATTGTTCCCCCGCATACACCCGTCCCACACATGGGTTCCCCTGCTCTGGTCCTGACATATTTAATGGGTGAAGTAGGTGTACTGAGAAGATGTAAATGAAGCAAGAAGTGAAAGTAAAGATAAACAAGTGTGGGCAAAAATGCACCAAGCGGATTCAAATGCTTGTCTCCTCCACGGGAGCGTGATTTAAACTCCCTTCCTTTTCCTCTGTAGGTTTTAAGTGCTGTTGAAATGGTGAAACGCAGTATTAAGAATGGTTGTCTTCATGTAAAATTGTACGTGAAACACCAACAATGCATTTTGGCATGAAAAATCACCTTAAAAGTGATGTAGTGGAGAGTGTGAATAAGGAGGCAGGTTTATGAGCAGACGACTTTTATTCCACTCTTTCATCAGTCATACACAGAAAAAGCATGTTACAATCAAGCATGGTTTCTCCTTTTATCCCAACCGCTCATCTCACATTTGCATGACATTTAACATCACAATACATCCATCCCTTAACCCCCCGGCTCCTTCTTCCTGCTATCTCCCTATGATCTCCGTAGCTATTGTTCTCCTCTGTTTACCCTCTGCATCCTGTCTGAGATGATTAACCCAGTCTCTACACACACCCCCCCCAGAATCTTAGACAGAGTTTCAGTCCCCCGGTGGGGGGCTGCTCGGAGTGTGTCTGACTGCGGGTGGGCCATGGCGAGGGGGGGGGGGACTCCGATTTGCCCGTGTGGCTGTCCTGGTGAATCGTTTGCTTGGGTAGTTCTCAGTGGGGGTCTTCCACGCCGAGGGGCCTGAGCCAGCAGCACTTGCTCGTCCGCAACTACAAAGGCAGGCTTAAGTCTGTCTATGCATATTTCTCCCGACGACCCCCCAAGTCTAACAAAAAATGCTTGTCCCCTGTTTCCAGCACTCTTAACGGGTCATCATAGGGTGGGCACAATGGCGGGTGGTGGGCATCGTACCTGACGAACACAAACTCCGCGTTCTTCAAAGTTTTTGCCACGAAAGCGTGTGGAAAACAGTGGTGGGCCAGGCCCGGCAGCGTGCCTGTGTCTGCACTATGCTGCAAACGCTGAGACGGGCAATTGTCCGGCGCGGGATTATCTGGCAAAAATTCCCCGGGCAGCTGCAGTGGCTGAGAAAAAAACAACTCTGCCGGGGAAGCCTCCAAATCCTCTTTTGGTGCGGAACACAAGCCCAATAAAACCCACGGCAACCAGTCTACCCAATTTGCATCCGTCAGCGAAGCCCTGAGTGCTGCTTTCAGTGACCTGTGAAAACGCTTGCATAACCCATTGGCCTGTGAGTTGTACGCGGTTGTGCGATGAATTGCAACACCCAGGCTGCGGGCCATAGCGGACCAGAGGTCGGAAACAAACTGAGGGCCCCTATCGGACATGATGTCCGACGGGATTCAGAAATGCGCCACCCATGTTGTCAAAAAAGCGCGCGCTACATCCGCAGACATGGTTGCCACCAGCGGGACTGCTTCTGGCCAGCGTGTGGTGCGGTCCACCACTGTCAGAAGGTGTGTGCACCCCTGCGATGGCGGGAGGGGGCCCACGAGGTCCACGTGAACATGGTCGAATCTTTTAGCCGGTATACTAAACGGCTCCAAAGGAGCCTTCGTGTGTCTATGCACTTTGGCTCGTTGGCACGCTACGCAGGCTGCAGCCCACTCTTTTACTTGTTTGCGCAGACCTGGCCACACGAACTTCGCTCCCACCATTTTGACTGACGCGCGCACTCCTGGGTGCACCAAAGCATGAACTGACTCAAACACGCGGCGGTGCCACGCGACCGGGATCACCGGACGCGAGGGTCCCGTGGAGACGTCGCAGTTTAGGGGGGGCTTGCCATCTTGCAGTGCTCTCCAGCCTTAACCCTGTTGGTCCAGACTGGAGCGCGCGCACGTCTGAATCGCCATTCTGCGCTGCGGCCATGGCTGTATAATCTATCCCCACGCAGACCGGGGCCACTACCGCATGCGAGAGGCAGTCCGCCACCACATTCAGTTTACCCGACACATGCTGAATATTGGTCGTAAACTCCGAGATCGCGGCCAGCTGTCTCTGCTGCCCTCCCGACCATGGTTCCGAAACCTTGGCCACTACAAACGTCAGCGGCTTGTGGTCCACGAATGCAGTGAAGCTGCACCCCTCCAGCCAGAACTGGAAGTGGTGTATGGCCAGGTGGAGAGCCAGCAACTCTCTGTCGAACGCGCTGTATTTAAGCTCACTGTTGCAAAAAGCCCTGCTGAAAAAAGCGAGCGGCTGCCAAGAACCGGTGATACGTTGCTCCATGACAGCCCCTATGGCCACGTCGGAGGCTTCAGTAGTGAGCGCTATCCGGGCCGCCGGGTCTGGGTGCACCAACAGTGCGGCATTTGCCAGGGCTGTTTTAACTTCCGAGAACACCTGCTCTCGCTCCGGAGTCCATTCGACTCCATCCGTGGGTTTCCGTCTCTTGAGCGATGGCTGCATGAGTTGAGCTGCGTGGGGGAGGAACTGGTTATAAAAGTTAACCATCCCCCAAAATTCTTGCAGCGCCCTGACCGTCTGAGACCGGGGAAAGTTCGCCACAGCGCGCACTTTGTCGGGCAAGGGTATCGCTCCCTCGGGTGAGACGCGGTGCCCCAAAAAATCAATCCCCGTCACGCCGAACTGGCACTTCGCCGGGTTGATTATTAACCCATGCTCCTCCAACCTCCGGAAAACCGTCCTGAGGTGGGTTATGTGTTCGTCTTCGGACGCACTGGCTACCAGGATATCATCCAGATAGACGAACACGAAGAGGAGATCGCGCAGCACCGCATCCATCATGCGCTGGAACGTCTGTGCTGCTCCTTTTAATCCAAATGGCATGCGCAGAAACTCGAACAAGCCGAACGGAGTTATTACCGCTGTTTTGGGTACGTCCTCCGCGCGCACTGGGACCTGGTGGTAACCGCGGACCAGGTCTATTTTAGAAAAAATGCGTGCTCCGGCGAGGTGAATGGAAAAATCCTGAATGTGGGGAATCGGGTAGCGGTCGTGTGCTGTGGCGTTATTCAATCTGCGGAAATCACCGCACGGTCGCCACGATCCCTCAGCCTTAGGGACCATGTGTAGCGGGGATGCCCATGGGCTGTTCAATCGCCTGATGATGCCCAACCTTTCCAGGATGGCAAACTCCTCACGCGCTATGGCCAGTTTAGCTGCGTCCAAGCGCCGAGGTCTTGCGAAAACGGGCGGCCCGGTGGTGGTTATAAAGTGCTCCACCCCATGTTTAGCGATGGCCGCCGAAAACGTCGGGACCGTGAGTGCTGGGAACTGAGTGAGCAGTGCGTGGAACTTACCGCCTGTAGCTGTGACGTTGGCTTGTGTTTCTGGCCCGGCCCCTCGAGCTGTACAGGGGAGAGAGTCAAAGGACAGTGCATTAACCAGGCGCCTGTTAGCAACATCGACTAGTAAACCATGTGCACACAGAAAATCAGCTCCCAGGATTGGGAAACTCAGTGCTGCTATGAAAAAAGTCCACTCGTATGAGAGGCCATGTAGAGATAAAGTCAGTGTTCTCTCACCAAAGGTCTTAATTTCCGAGCCGTTTACTGCCACCAGCCCGGGGCTGCTAGGTCCCGCCAGCCAGTCGGCGTAGGACGGCAGGATGATGCTCTTCTGGGCTCCGGTGTCTACGAGGAAACGTCTCCCCGAGTGCGAGTCCGTCACGTAGAGCAGCTTGTTCTCTTTGCCGGCGGTCGCAGCTGCTACCAACTGCCAGCCTTGGTGTTTCCCGAGCACTTGAATTGGCACGGTGGCGCACATCTGCGTGTGTTCTCTCCGAAGCGGCGGTGGTAAAAGCAGAGCGTGTCTTTCTGGCGCTCCCTGGCCCCCGCTGCCGCTACCGTCGGCGGCTCCTCGCCTCCTCTGGTCGTCTCGCTGGGTTCCGACGCCGCCGTGTTGACTGTGAGGGCTCTGGTGGTGAGGATGATCCAATCTGCCTCCTGGGCTAGCGCACGGTAGTCACACACGGCCAGCAAAGGCAAATTGGCAAGAACTGGTCTCGCCTCTGTTGGGAGGTTCCGGAGGAAAAGGTGGGCAAACAGAAATTGCCCATCGTCTGTGCCCATTAACGCCAGCATCTTCTCCATCAGATCGACGGCCGAACCATCTCCTAACTCAGAATGCCTCAGGAGCCTCTCTGCTCTCTCACAGTCCAAGAGCGTGTAGCGGCGAGTCAGCGCAGCCTTGAGAGCCTCGTATTTGTTGTGGGCTGGGGGCTGATCAAGCAGGCTCGCTACCTGCTGAGCTGTGCGAGCGTCCAGCACTGCAACCACAAAGTAATACTTGGTGTCGTCTGCCATTATTCCCCGGAGGACGAACTGAGCCTCGATGTGGTGGAACCAAGAGCGCGGGTTGTGCTGCCAAAAGTCCGGTAGTTTGACTAAAACAGCGCACGCGTTGCTGGGGGTTCCCGTCCGGGCTGTCTGTGGGATGCTTGCCGCGTCGCTGGGGCTTCCCATCCGGGCCAACTCCGGGGTTCTTGCCTCGTGTTCCATAATTCGTCCAGGGTCACCAGTGTGGAGAGTGTGAATAAGGAGGCAGGTTTATGAACAGTGGTTCATAAACCACTGTTCATGAGTGGTTGGAACAGTTATCCCAACCACTCATCTCACATTTGCATGACATTTCACATCACCTTGCCTGACATTTAACATCACAATACATCCATCCCTTAACCCCCCCCGGCTCCTTCTTCCTGCTATCTCCCCATGATCTCCGTAGCTATTGTTCTCCTCTGTTTACCCTCTGCATCCTGTCTGAGATGATTAAAATATATATATATATATATATATATATATATATATATATATATATATATATATATATATATATTATAGTAATACGTACATATGTATATTAGCTGCTCTTGCTTGCTTGTTTTTTTTTTTTTTTTTTTTTCTTGCCTTTTGATTGTTGCTCTGAGTGTTGCTATCCCTGTGCTGTTGCAATCCTGGAATTTCCCCGTTGTGGGACTAATAAAGGCTTATCTTATCTTATCTTATCTTAACCCAGTCTCTACAATGTGCTATTTATACGCTATCATAGTACTGCCTTCCAGGCAGTAGTACAGGATGGGTGGAAGGAAGACCCAGAGCATGGACTGAACTCCAGTGTAACATGTTTACTGAAAACAAAAACTCAGTGAATGAAACATAAAATGGGTGCACAAAAGCAGAAAACAACACAGAAAAACCAAAGGTAGACAATGATAACGCCAGACAGAGCACATGCGCAAACTAACATAAATAGGGTAACTAATTACAAATGTGAGACAGCTGGGACAACAATCAAGGGTAAAACAGAAGCACACATGAGGGAGTGGCTATGGATATGGAAACATGAGGGACTGGAGACAATAGGTAGACAATTATACCACAGGACCATAATAAAGACAAACAGTGGGTGACACAGCAGACCCAGGAGACAATAATTATACTAAATAATAATAATGATAATAATAATAATCACAAAGGAACAACATAAACAAGAGGTGTGGACATGGACCCAGACCGTGCCCAGAACTTGACAAACACATTCCCATGATATCATGTTTGCTGCCTCTTTGGTTTGTTTGACACTTTAACTTTATGCTTACTTATAAATTTTTGCTTTCATATTAGGTATATCTGACCATATTCTGGCTGGCAATGAGTTCAACCATGTATAATCCTGTTATTTACTGCTGTCTAAACCAAAGGTAAACACTGCATTTTTTCATATTCATATATTGCTCTGAACCTCCTCATTGCCACCTCTGTCTCGGAAAGTTTATTTATCTTGCTGTCTTCATGCTTCTTCAGGTTTCGTGCTGGTTTCCGTCATGCATTTTCTTGGTGCCCGTTCATCAAAGTGTCCGAAGAGGACAAGATGGAGCTGCAGTATACACACACTTTCAGAGTCACCATGACGCGCAGCAACCGCAATGGCACGTCATCCACCAAAGCCAACAACACACAAGCTGCAAACACGGTGGCCAACAGTGACCTGAACTCTGAGAGGGCTGCTAGCAGGCACCTTAAAAAGTGCACACAAAGCGCACAAGAAACACATTTGGTGAAGAAAGTGGATGATCAAGAATCCCCAGATGCCAAAATGATGGGGCACACACACTGAACTGCTGAAAGAAGATATGATGAGGATGATGAAGACTTTCTCAAAAAGGATTTTCTGACAAAACCTGACAATAAAAAGACTGCAGAGACAAACATGTATCCACATTTGAAGCCTCAGAGGGAAAGTTGTTTTCTGGATTTGGGACCACTGACACCCTTTCTGTTAAAATGAATGTGATGATTATAGTGAAGGAAGGTATGGCTCATACCACAAAGTGACTATGTGGGAAAGTGAAGATACACACTGGAAAAAAGAAGATAAAATTTGATGTTATAGTCTACAGGCCAACACAACAATCTGTTTTTATCCTGAACTACAACACTCCTTTTTCTGTTAATGTCCCAACTTCTACAAATGAGACTGTTTCTCATCACAACAGAGGATTTTCATTGTTCTCGCTTTGTCAAAATTGGATATTTCATTCTACTGGAGAAATGTACGCATCTGTGTTTGTTTTGTAATAGTGTAAAAAAAAAAAAGGATGAACCGTCCACTGGCAGGAACACCAAGCCTTAAAATCTTTCCTGTGATTTCATTGTTTGATAGTATGCTCATTTAAAATGTTCTTAAAGAACAGTGCTTACATGTCTAGGAGAAACTTAACCAGCTGCACATCAGACTTGCAATCCTTTCTGGCAGAAGAACTTCTATATCTTTCAAATTACTCTAATTCTGAGCTTTGTTTTATTACCCTCCAGTCACAGCAACCCGCAGCACCCCACCATTCCAAAATGTTATAAAATGATACATATTATGACACCTATTATGGCATATCTAATGACAATTTAGTCTTGTAATTAGACCTGTTGTGGAGGAAGGAATCAGACAAGACCACGGGCTGATGACATCGACTTTATTTCCCTGCCATCAAATATAACAGACTGCCTCTGAGTGCCAGAGTGATCTCTCTTATACACTTTATTCCCGCCTCTCTGGCACCCAGGGTAAGCACATTACATACACGCTGTGAAACATGCACACACATCTACATACACATTAACATATGTCACAGAGCAGGTCTTGATGCAATACATTCCCACCCGTGTCCTCAGGTGTGAACCTGGTACAGCGGGGGCGGAAGGCACATCTTTCTTTGGCTTATTACCCCCTAGCGCTCTTCTTGCCTTTTCCCCATTACTGACTATCCCCACCACCACCAACGCCCTGTCCTGGATGGAGTGCCATGACCTATTGTGTCCCCCCACACTGTAATGATAATGAAATTTTTAGATATTCCGCTGTTACCGGGAGAATAACTTAGATTGAAAATGAGACTTGGTGGAGACGAATGGACAGATGGACCAGCAAAGCTCCATGACAGTTTTATCTACTGCAAACAGCCAACAATCGTCGGCCTCCGTCGGTCTATGATGACCATGGAAGAGAATCCTAAACGTCTACTCTGCTGGAACAACACCGCCTGTGGCTGAACAGGCCGATGCGCGAATGGCAGTCCCTGTCACACAGGTCGCACTTGTGGGTGGTCTCCGTGCTGCTGGAGCTGTGGCAGTTCTTCTTGCGGGTCCTTTTTTCATCTGCTGCAGCAGTCAGTCTCTCTTCACCCGCCTTGAGCTGTCTGGTCAGGGTGCCTCTCCATTTGGAGTGGTCCGTTGCAAGGTCCTCCCAGCGCTCTGTGTTGATCTCCAGGGCCTTCATGTCTCTCTTGCAGACGTCTCTAAAGCGCAGCTGTGGGCGGCCAACGTCTCTCCTGCCAGTCGCCAGTTCTCCGTAGAGGACATCTTTGGGGATTCTGCCATCCTCCATACGGTGAACATGGCCTAGCCAGTGGAGCCTGCGCTACCTGAGTAGAGTGAACATGGAGGGAAGGCCGGCGTGGGACAGAACTTCTGTGTTGGGCACTTTGTCTTGCCAGGATATGTCCAGGATGTGGCGAATGCAGCGCAAGTGGAAGGAGTTCAGTCTCTTTTCCTGCCGGGTGTATGTTGTCCACATCTCACTCCCATAGAGCAGTGTGCTGATGATGCAAGCGTTGTACACTGCCATCTTCGTCTTGACAGAGAGTCTGGGATTCTCCCACACTCGTGTGGTGAGGCGAGCGAGTGTGGAGGCTGATTTTCCAATCCTCTTGTCGATCTCTGTATCAAGGGAGAGGTTGCTGCTGATCGTGGACCCCCCAGGTACGTGAACTGATTCACGACCTCCAGCTCGTAGTCATCGATGGTGATGGTTGGTGGTGCTTCCGTACCTTGCACCAAGACGTTAGTCTTCTTCAGGCTGATGGTAAGCTCAAAGTCCTTGCATGCCTGGGAGAAGCGGTCCATCAGGGTCTGAAGCTCCTGCTGTGTGTGGGTCATGACTGCAGCGTCGTCTGCGAACAGCATATCTCTGATTAGAGTCTCGCATACTTTGGTTCTGGCTTTCAGGCAGGCGAGGTTGAAAAGCCTGCCGTCAGATCTTGTGTGCAGGTAGATTCCCTCTGTTGCTGCGCTGAAGGCATGCCTCAGGAGCATAGCAAAGAAAATCCCAAAGAGGGTTGGCGCAAGTACACAGCCCTGTTTCACTCCGCTGCGTATGTTGAATGGCTCTGAGACGTTGCCGTCGTGCTGCACTATCCCCTGCATGTTGGTGTGGAACGATTCGATGAGGCTTTGCAACTTTGGTGGGCATCCTATCTTTGGCAGGATCTTGAAAAGGCCCTCTCTGCTGACCAGATCGAACACTTTGGTGAGGTCGATGAAGGCGACGTACAGGGGCATGTTCTGTTCTCTGCATTTCTCCTGGAGTTGGCGGATGGAGAATATCATGTCTACCGTCGATCGCTCAGCGCGGAAGCCACACTGAGACTCAGGGTAGACACGTTCGGCAAGCTTCTGTAGACGAACGAGAACAACTCATGCGTAGAATTTGCCAACAACGCTGAGGAGGGAGATGCCCCTGTAGTTGTTGCAGTCGCTTCTGTCCCCTTTGTTTTTGTAGAGGGTGATGATCTTGGCATCCCTCATGTCCTGTGGCACGGCACCTTCCTTCCAGCACTGGCAGAGGACATCATGCAATGGCAGCAGTAGGGCGGTCTTGCAGTGCTTGATCAGGTCGGGGGGTATGCCGTCATTGCCGGGTGCCTTGCCAGCGGCCAAGCTATCAATGGCCTTGCTGAGTTCGTCGATGGTTGGCTCGGCGTCAAGTTCTTCCATGGATGGCAGGTAATCGATGGCATCAAGGGCTGACGGTGTCACGGTGTTCTGTCTGGAGTAGAGGTCGGAGTAGTGCTCCACCCATCTCTCCATCTGCTTGTTCTTTTCTGTGGTCATCTCCCCAGTGGAGGATTTGAGGGGGGCCGTCTTGCTCTGAGCCGGACCAAGTGCTTTCTTGATGCCATCATACATACCACGGATGTTCCCTGTTATGGCAGCGGTTTGAATGTCTTGGCTGAGCTGAGTCCAATACTCGTTGGCACAGCGCCGAGCAGTCTGCTGAACTTTGCTTCTCGCAGCCCTGAGAATCTGGAGATTCTTCTCGTTTGGGTACTTCTTGTACTCGGCAAGAGCTGAGCGCTTGGCTTCAATGACGGGGGTCATCTCGGTCAACTTGACATCAAACCAGTCCTGTGACTTCGAGGTCTTCCTCCCAAAGGTAGCCAAGGCTGTGCGGTGGATGGTGTTTCGCAGCTCTTCCCACTTCTGCTTTGCAGATTCTCCTTCTTGTGGTACACCAAGTTCCTTCTCAAAGGTGGAGGCAAACTGCTCGACAAGTTCTGGTTGGGCCATCTTGCTGGTGTCAATCCGTGCCTTTCCAGACTGTCTAGCACGATGGAATTTCTTCAGCTGCAGCTTGACCTTGCAACACACCAATGAATGGTCTGTGTTGCAATCTGCACTCTGGAACGAACGGGTGATTAGCACGTTCTTCAGTGAGGTGCGCCTGGTCAGGATCAAGTCCAGCTGGTGCCAGTGCTTTGAGCACGGATGTCGCCAGGAAACCTTGTGTTGGGGCTTGGTCTTGAAGAACGAGTTTGTGATGCGCAGATCGTGATAAGTGCAGAACTCGAGCAGCTGCTGTCCGTTGTCGTTCATTCTGCCCACGCCAAATGGTCCAAGACAGGAGGGCCAGGAGTCATGGTCAGCACCCACTCTGGCATTGAAGTCTCCAAGGAGAATGAGTTGTTCAGAGTTGGGGATGATCCTGACAGTTGTTGCGAGATTCTAGTAGAACTCGTCTTTTGCCTCTGGTGTGGCTGTCAGTGTTGGGGCATACACACTGACGAGAGTGACTGGGCCTTGAGTGGTGTTGAGGTGGAGGGTGAGGAGTTGTGCAGAGCCATTGCTGCCTGGTTCCACCATCTTCAGCAAGGTGTTCTTCACTGCGAAGCCCACTCCGTGTTCCCTGTGTTTGTCACTGCTCTTTCCCTGCCAGTAGAATGTATAGTCCTTCTCTCTCAGTGTGCCTGCGTCAGCCAACCGTGTTTCCTGGAGAGTGGCGATATCCACTTCCATTCTCTTCAGCTCATTATTGATGATGGCAGTCTTCCTGGTGTCGTTGATGTCCTTGAGGTTAGCAGCGAGTCCTGTCATCATAGTGCGGACGTTCCAAGTTCCCAGTTTTAGAGTTGGTCTCTTTTGTTTTTTTGTCTTGCCTGGTGCGAAAGTTCTCAGCCTGCCATTCGGACTTCTCCTCATCCCCATGCACCCAATGAGGAAAGCAGGCTGTGGCGGGACAACACCTTATTGGCTGGGGGCTGCCCAGCTTGAGGCGGGCGGTAGCTGTCCAGTGAGATCCGATGATCCCTCCCACCGTCGGGAACAACCCCTGGCGCTGTGCTCTATGCCAATTGAGCGGTGGCTTATAACCGGTAACTGTCATTCCCCATGTTTTGTCTACGCCAAAGGTGAAGCTGGAGTGTCCTCTCATGTGATCCGGTGTTCTACCTTCCAGCGTTGGGCGTTGGTAGGATTCAAGCCTGGGCAGGAAGATATGGAGGACAAGATGTTGCCCATGCAGCACGTCCCCCCTCTCCACGTCATTGATGAATCCAAAGGAACAGCAGGGCTGCTACAGTTTGGCACCAGCGTCATCGCAGGAGCTGCCAGAACAATGTTGAGCACAACAGAGAACTGCCTTAGGGACTCCGACTCCGGATTTTTCCTCAGGGTTGACTCCCGAAGCCTTTCCCGTGACCAGGTGTGCTGCAAGGCAGCGGAGGTTTGAAATCAGGGTTTACCTTCCCCTAGATGGGCTACCTTCCCAGGTTGACGAGCCACCATCTACCCGAAGCATCTGGTTTTAAGGCACCAGAGATCCACCCTCGCCCCTTCTCCTATTAGTAAAAGCAGTTCCGCCGGGCTTAGAGACTAAACCACACAGGCAGGCTAGGAGTTGGACTTAGTTGTCAGAGGCTTTTCGAGACGCACGCCATAAGGAGCATTTTATAAGCACTGGGAGCTTAACCCCAGTGCCGCTCCTGGCTATGACAACCATGGAACCTTGGAACCAACATCAAGCCAACATCAAGATGCAATTTCTAGAGGAGGTAGTGACATTTTCCCAGCTGCTGTCCCCCTCCGAATATTGTTGTGAACTCAAACATAACTGTTTTGGTTTTTGTTTTTTTTTGAGGGGGAGATTTCCACCTAACTTAACAGCAACTGCAGAAGTTATAAAGGGTGAATTTTTCATCAAGAGAGATTGCATTCATACTGCACCCACGAATATAGATGAGGCACTACAGGCACTGACACACAACAAAGGTGAACTACTTGCAATTTTTGGACCAATTAAGTAAAATTAGACAGTTTTCCACAGCACCTTCAATGATCTCATGGCGCCTTAGAGTGCCACAGCACCCCAGTTGAAAATCACTAGCATACGGTATCACAAACACGAAAGACAGCATGGCAGTAAAGCGGTTACCACTGTTGCCTCACAGTAAGAAGGTCATAAATCTACCAGCCAGCAGAGCCTCTCTTTGTGGAGTTTGCATGTTCTTGCCATGCTTGTGTGGGTTTACTTCCTTCCAAATTTCTAAAACATGTTAGTTTAATTGGAAACTCTTAAGTGGCCCTAGGTGTGAGTGTGTGTGTGAATGGTGAAGGGATTGGTGCGGCACAGTGACTGCCTCACTGGATGCCCTTGAATTTCCGTCTGGGCTTAATAAAGTATACCAACTTTCATAAAAGTTTAATGCTGTACTTTTAAGGACAGTAAAGCTGATCCATCAAAGGTAATGACAGGAAAAATGGATGAATAATAGTAGACAGTGTGCATCAGCTGAGCCAAAAATCAAATCTAAAAAACATTCTTTTCTTTGGGTGCAGAGCTGATTATCCCTCTGGTTGTAGTTTTAGGACTTTTAAAGTTAACAGCTGTATAAATGTCTGTTTTGTGTTTTTTTTTTACTGAATTGTGCTTGCATTGTGATGCCTACAGTGCAAAATCTGAACATAAAAAAATGCTTTGTGGTTAATAAGTTGTTCTTGTACTTGTTGATCACAAATGCTAGCATGGTGGTGTAGTGGTTAGCACAATAGCCTCACAGTAAGCAGGTTGTGGGTTCAAATCCACCAGCCAGCAGGGTCTGTCTGTGTAGAGTGTGCACATTGTCCCCATGCTTGTGTGGGTTTACTCCAGGTGTTCTGGTTTCCTCCCACATTCCAAAAGCATGCATGTTAGGTTAATCTGAGATTCTTAAGCGGCCCTTGGTGTGAATGTGTGTCGAAAGCATTAGTGCTGCACTGTGGTTGCCCTTGAATTTCCCTCCGGGCTTAATCAAGTATAACAAAATCTTTTTGAGTCTGACTTAAATCTGAGAAGTCACGCCCAGCTGATTAGCCAATTTTTCATCTTTTGGTCCAGACATTCTGGCCAAACTTTCCATTTTTCTCTGCTTTGTAAAATGGACAGAAATTTCCAATCAGAGCTTGATGGACTTTTGATTAATTTCACTAACTGCTCTTTTTTTCCCTCGTTTTTTTTTTTTACTTCACTCTGACTCTCTTCCTGCATATATAACCAAAGCCTGTTGAAATACATTAGTCTGGAATTGGCCATATACAGCTGAAACGAGATATTTTCATACACTGTATAAAAAGACACATAACCTCTTCTCCCCTCACTGTCTGACATTAAATCAGACTAAACTTTTCTGTTTTAGGTCAGTTAGGATTATCAAAATTTTTCTATTTGCTAAATCATTTTTATATTTTCCAAATAATTTTTGAGGGTTTTTTTTAATCATTATTTTCTTCCCAGTTAGACGTTTACATACAGTACATTTCCTTAGTATTTGGTAGCATTGCCTTTAAACTGTATGACTTGGCTCAAATGTTTGGGGTGTGGCGGATGAGATAAGAGGACCCAGTGTGGAGGCACGGAATAAGTGCAAGCAGGCACAGCGAACTGAAGTTTAAAAGGGTGTTTTATTCATCCTCCATCACAGGACTCACTCCAGCGCTGTGTAAGCGCGCTGGAGCGAGCCCTCAGTCTCTAGTCAGCAAACAGGCAATGCGTGTCATCAAAAAGAGCAGTAAGTGAGAGAGCAAGCGATATTCAGTTCACTTATATACCCAGCTAGACAATGCATGCATGGCACATTAGCATCACAGTACAGCAGGAATGCACGGGACATTTACATGAGAGTCACACATATCAATAGCAGGATTACTGGCGCCGGAATTCCTCTCTGCTCTGGAGCTGTAGGACAAAAGAGGTTGCAAGGCACATCTACATATTGATATCAGTTCATACATCTCACTGTTCTGCTAATTGCTCCAGCTGAGCACTCTGCTTGTCCCGAAGGCTGTGGGGGTCACCCCCCCCCCAGAGGGCTCAGCAGGGGGCTGAGGCGTCGATCGTCCGGCTTTGGAAGCGAGCTGCGGGGAAAAGCTCTGTGCCGGAGGAGGGGGAGGGAGGAGGGTGGGGGTAGCGAGTGCCGGCCCGGGATGGCAAAGGTGTCCGGGCCGCACAAAAATTGAATGTGGACCCACGATGTTGAGGGGCTGTCCCGTTGAACGTGGCGGAGGTCCACAGCGGCTGTGAGAAGAAACATTTGTCTCTGACTCCCCTCACGGCTAAGTCCAGCGAGGATGCATAGCGGCCATGAAGAAAAAAAACAGGAGCTGGAGCTGTGTGAGGGACTTCGCGTGTTGGCTTTAGGTGCGCGCGCAGCCCTAAAGCCCTCGGGGACAGCTGACGGCTGAATTCCCATTGTGTGCCGAGGCTGAGACCCATACAAAGTCCTGTGTGCTGCGTGTCTGCTTCAGGTGTGTGAGCAGCCCTGAAGGTTCCGAGGATGGCGGTCGGCCGTGTTTCTCGGGCGTGTGCAGCGGTGGAGGACGATGGCAGTCTGTGGAGCCGGTATTGTTCCGTGCGTGGTGCGCTGTCCTCGTAACCCCCCGGTGTGCGTGCGGGGGTTCGGTGCATGGCAGGTCCGCTGTCGAGGCGAGTCAGGGTCAGGGAGCTTGCTGGAGATCAGCGTTGTCGGCACCGATGGTCCTCCCTCTCTTGGCTGTTGCTGTCGTTCGCTCGTGCCGGGTCATGCGGAGGAGCGGTGAGAGGGAGTAGACGATCTTTGTCCCTCGGCCAGTCCCAGCGTGGATGTCCAGATCTCAGACGAGGGTCGCACGATGACGCTTTCTGCAGCCGGTTGTGGATGATCTCCGAGGGAGTTCGCCTGGTGTCGGTTCTGCGTCGAGGTCTCCCGTGTGGCAGAAGGGAGGGCAGTCCATTTGCGTCAGGCTGCTGCATTCGCTTGTCGTCGGAGTCACCGCCGGGGGCTGCGTTCGTTCGTCGTCAGCGTGTTCTTGTATTCGGGGTCACCAGTGTGGCGGATGATGTAAGGGAACCCGGTGTGGAGGCACGGAATAAGTGCAAGCAGGCACGGCGAACTGAAGTTTAAAAGGGTGTTTTATTCATCCTCCATCACAGGACTCACTCCAGCGCTGTGTAAGCGCGCTGGAGCGAGCCCTCAGTCTCTAGTCAGCAAACAGGCAATGCGTGTCATCAAAAAGAGCAGTAAGTGAGAGAGAAAGCGATATTCAGTTCACTTATATACCCAGCTAGACAATGCATGCATGGCACATTAGCATCACAGTACAGCAGGAATGCATGGGACATTTACATGAGAGTCACACATCACACGCAGGATTACTGGTGCTGGAATTCCTCTCTGCTCTGGAGCTGTAGGACAAAAGAGGTTGCAAGGCACATCTACATATTGATATCAGTCCATACATCTCACTGTTCTGCTAATTGCTCCAGCTGAGCGCTCTGCTTGTCCCGAAGGCTGTGGGGGTCACCGACAGGGGTATCCTTCCACAAGCTTCTCACAATAGTGTAACGTCGGGGCCATGTTAAGGGGGGCAGGGATTTCCCAGCATGCTTTGCCAGTTGGAAACATTACTGTGTGTGTATTAAATGTGTTATTACTGAGTTATTATACTGCTGTGTCATTATAACTGCGTTATAATGACACAGCAGTGTTTATAGGCAGGATTAGGGCAAGATGTATCATGTGTGTGTAACCATGATTGAAACGGAGGTCTGGGAGAATGACCTCCCCTCCTGTCTGTGTTCAGAGTAGTTGGGGTTGGGGGTGTGTAAATAAAGCCTGTTCGTAACAACCATCTTGCTCCTCTTCTTTGTGTGAACCTTGCCAGCGTCACACTGGTGTCAGGAGTGGGGATGGAGCAAGATGAGGATCCAGGCGGAAGTCCAGCGGCCGGGGCGGGGCGCTCGGCTGGGAACGGAGCGTAGAGCTGAGACGCCGGCCCCCGGAGTGGCTCGCCACGATGGACGGAGCAGCGGACCCGACGGGACTGCTCTGCCTTTTTGAAGGCAGAGCGGGCCGAGCAGAGCAAACCAGCCCCGCTTCCCGCCCTTTTCAGGGCAGGACGGGCTGGCGATTCCAGAGCGATTAGGAGTGGCGATCAACCAGGAGGTGACCGTCTCATCCATCTGGCAGCGGGCCAAGATTCCCCGCTACAACGGCGAGAGCCTGTTGGATGACCACCTGGCCCAGGTCGAGTTGGCTGCCGCGCTGAACAACTGGTCATCGGAGGAAACTGCCGTGCTGAGAGCGAGTGGGAGGAGGAGCTACGGCAGACCATGGCAGCGCATGCACGAAGGAGACAGCCGCGGCGATGCGAGGAAGGGGGGCTTCCGCTGCGCAGAGCCAGGGTACATCGCACGGTACTGCCCCGCACGCAGCGCACAACAAACTGGCCCCTCGCCTACGTTAAATTAGAGCGAGGTGGCATGGACGGGGAAAGGCCGCCTCCCACAGATGCTTCCCCCGGCAGTGACGTCACAGAGGCCTTTGGAGCGCAGCAGCAGCAGAGCGAGCAGGACAGATCCGGTCTTGTCCCGGGCTTGGCAGGGGCTGGACGCCTGGACGCGGGCCAGCAGCCGCCTGGGAAGTCCTGGCAGCGGTGGGAGTCGTGACTCCCACTGCCAGGGGAGGAACTGTGCGTAGTCCTACCGCCACCCGCAGATGCTTCCCCTTTCGGTGATGTCACGGAGGCCCTCGGCGCAGCCTGTTCGTAACAACCATCTTGCTCCTCTTCTTTGTGCTAACCTTGCCTACGTCACACTGGTGTCAGAAGTGGGCTGCCAGGACCTCCCAGGCGGCCGCTGGCCCGCGTCCAGGCGTCCAGCCCCTGCCAAGCCCGGATCTGTCCTGCTCGCTCCGCTGCTGCTGTGCTCCAAAGGCCTCTGTGACGTCACCGCCGGGGGAAGCGTCTGCAGGAGGCGGCCATTCCCCGTCCATGCCACCTCGCTCTAATTTAACATCGGCAAGGGGCCAGTTTGTCGTGCGCTGTGTGCGGGGCAGTACCGTGTGATGTACCCTGGCTCTGCGCAGCGGAAGCCCCCCTTCCTCGTGTCACCGCAGCTGTCTCCTTCATGCACGCGCTGCCGTGGTCTGCCGTAGCTCCTCCTCCCACTCGCTCTCAGCACGGCGGTTTCCTCCGATGACCAGTCGTTCAGCGCGGCAGCCAACTCGACCTGGGCCAGGTGGTCATCCAACAGGTTCTCGCCATTGTAGCGGGGAATCTTGGCCCGCTGCCGGATGGATGGGACGGTCACCTCCCGGTCGATCGCCGCTCCTAATCGCTCTAGAATCGCCAGCCCGTCCTGCCCTGAAAAGGGCGGGAAACGGGGCTGGTTTGCTCTGCTCCGCCCGCTCTGCCTTGAAAAAGGCAAAGCAGTCCCGTCGGGTCCGCTGCTCCGTCCATCGCGGCGAGCCACTCCAGGGCCGGCGTCTCAGCTCTACGCTCCATTCCCAGCCGAGCGATGAACCGCCCCGGCCTGCTGGACCTCCGCCTGGATCCTCATCTTGCTCCATCCCCACTCCTGACACCAGTGTGACGTAGGCAAGGTTCACACAAAGAAGAGGAGCAAGATGGTTGTTACGAACAGGCTTTATTTACACACCCCCAACCCCAACTACTCTAAGCACAGACAGGAGGGGAGGTCATTCTCCCAGACCTCCGTTTCAATCATGGTTACACACACATGATACATCTTGCCCTAATCCTGCCTATAAACACTGCTGTGTCATTATAACGCAGTTAAAATGACACAGCAGTATAATAACTCAGTAATAACACATTTAATACACACACAGTAACGTTTCCAACTGGCAAAGCATGCTGGGAAATCCCTGCCCCCCTTAACATGGCCCCGACGTTACACTAGTTTACTGGAATTTTGGCCCATTCCTCCTGACAGAACTGGTGTAATTGAGTCAGGTTTATAGGACGTCTTGCTCACACAGATCTTTTCAGCTCTGCCCACAAATTTTCTATGGGATGGAGATCAGGGCTTTGTGATGGCCACTGCAAAACATTGACTTTGTTGTCCTTAAGCCACTTTAACTAATTTGGTGGTATGCTTAGAGTCATTGTTCATTTGGAAGACCCATTTGTACCCAAGCTTTAACTTTCTGGCTGATGTCTTGAGATGTTTCCACATGATGGCATCTATTTTGTGAAGTGAACTAGTCCCTTCCTGTGGCAAAATACCCTGACAACATGATGCTTCCACCCCCGTCCTTCACACTTGGTATGGTGTCCTCAGGCTGCAAACTTGCCCTTTTTCCTCCAAATGTAACAATGGTCATTATGGCCAAACAGTTCAATTTTAGGTTCATCAGACCACATGACATTTCTCCAAAAATTAAGGTCTTTGTCCTTGTGTACATTTGCAAACTGTATTCTGGCTTTTTTATGTTGTGTTTGGAGTAATGGCTTCTTCCTTGCTGAGTGGGATTTCAGCCCATGTCAGTACAGCACTGGTTTGAATGAATGAATGAATGAATGTATTTTTTGAATGAATGAATTGAATGAATGAGTTTCACTGTGGATAATGACAATCTTTTACCAGCTTCAGCCAGCATCTTCACAAGGTCTTTTGCTTTTGTTCTGGGGTTGATACGTACATTTCACACCAAAACATGTTCATCTCTGGGACACAGAACCTGTGTTATACTTGCGTATAATTGTTTGAACAGATGAATGTGGCACCTTCAAGCATCTGAAAATTGTACCCAAGGATGAACCAGATTTGTGGAGGTCCACAATTCTCTTCCTGATATTAGTGTATGTAAACTTTTGACTTTTAAAGAAAGTAAGAAATCTCTAAAACAAAAAAAACCCCAAAAATTAGCAAATATAATTTTTTTAAAAATTAGCAAATAGAAATAATTTTGGTCATTCTGACCTAAAACAGGAATTTAGTCTGATTTAATGTCAGTGAGAAAAAAGTTTGTTTTTATACAACGTAAACTTCTATTTCAACTGTAATGACTTTATCATAAAATTTGAAAGCAAATATCTCAACAGTTTTATAAGTCACATCATGTTCTACATATGAATAATCAGTGAGGCCTGTTCATCTCGTTTCTGCCTTACATGAATTGCATTCATGTTAGTCTTTCCCTTATTAGCTTTACAGTATTATTCCTTTCATGCATTGTTAAATCATGACAATACTTTTATACAGTGAAATGTTTACTTTTTTGGTACAGTTTAATCTACACCCAAAATGTTTCAAGTGCTGCTACAATCTGATGTAAAATACAACACTGCCATCTGTTGAATATATTAATATAACACAAGCTGATGAAAAAAAACTCTGGGTTACATGTAACTGTGATGATTTTAGTGCATACATGGTGGAATAAAACATCTGTATTTGTAGTCACAAAGTGAAATTTGTGTTGCCACCTGCATTAAAGTGATGTTGTGGGGCACAGTTTGGGAGTTCTCTCACACCCAGCCAGGGGGAAGGGGAGGATAATGGACAGTAGGAGGAGGTGTCACCGGGGGGGGGGGGGGGGAACCCCATGGGACAGCAAAGACTATGCGCCCCCTGGGGAGAGGAGTAAATGCCGGCGAGAAGTAGTGTGTTTGTGCAGAACCCGCGTATATTATGTTAATGTGCTGCATTTCTCTTTGTTCACACAACGATGTATAATGGTCGGAAACTCTGGGTCTCTACGTATGGAAATAAGGATATAAAAGAGGAATGTACAGAGACCCAAATAGCTTAGTAGAGCTCAGAAGCGTGTTTTGCTGTTATGCTGTTGGAGAAATAATAAAGCCTTGTGTCGTCCAGCTTGTTGCCTCGTCCTATTCCCTTTCTCCACAATGTGACTAGAGAAATAAAATTCTAATATAACAAAAGTACCCAGATGTTTACTTTGTGGTAGCTTGCTAAAAGGGCCATCTGCAAGGCTGTACTTCAGGTGTATGATGACAGACGGAGGTCTATGGTTAAAAACACAACACCAACTTCAGATCAACCCAGGTTTGACTTTATTTCATCACTGGGAGTGTGAGACAGACACAGTGTTTGAACCAGAATCAGATTAACCTGATGGTGTACATTGGTCGGTTTTTAGTCTGAAGGCAGGGAAGCTTAGGAAGATGCAGAGCGTGGTCGTCTTTGCCTTGGCAGTTTGAAGAAAAAGATGGAAAATTCAGCAGGTGTTCATGGGTTTGTTAAATCATGTGACAAAGATGACAATAAAACACTGCAGTATCTCAGATGTCCCCCTCCCCCCAATTTCAGGACAAATGTTCTTTCTTTTAATAAAAAGTCAGCCTCTGCTTTAATAATAGCTTCAGAAGGAAGACTTAATGACAGTTAGCAACAATAATAAATATCTGAATTGTGCTATGTGTTGCAGTAGTTACCCATACTGACAGAGTCGAGGCACGAGTAGGGTCACCTGAGTGTGTGCATCCAAAATGATGCTAGGATGACCCAACTTGGCACACAGATTGACCGCGGGAATATCACCTTTGGCTATGCTTTTGGGATCAAAAGGTCAAACACAGTTTTGGCTAACAGTGATGTTATTATGAGAGAGCCACCAAATTTTAATACAACCTAGAATGGGGTCTGGGACACCCCTTTAATGTCCAATCACCTTGACCTCAATTTTGATCTTGAAGATTGGTAAGGTCTGAAAATAGGTCATGGGTCCCATCAGAATTGAAGCAGAAAGTCAACCAGGGATTTATGACATTCCAACGATGATAGGGCTGTATGGCATGGGTCTGCATCTCTGTTGACTGCAATTCTAGTTCACTTTAACACTCTCTTGAGCTTTAAGAAGAGTTTGCCACAATGTTTATACCCCTCCCCCATAGAATCAGTAATGTACATTTATTTCATAGACCTTTGGCTGTTGTTGGTCTCCAGTATCCACAACACTGCTGTTTTTAGTCGTATGTCTCATTGTGGTCAAGGAGAAATTAACTGTTGTGGTACAGTATACCACCAGAGGGGCTTATCTGAACATAAACAGCGCAGCTACTGAATGTTTGATTTGGAAAAAATGTCCACATTTATATAATACACAGATCATAATGACAATTTTATGCTCATCAAGCTACAGTAAAAGTCGCTTTTCTGCCCAGTAAGCGCTGTTAAATACAGGACAGGTACCACTCAAGAGTGCTGCGCTGTAATAACAGCACACTTTTTAAAACATCTTCCCGTACAAAAATAAAATAAATAGCAACAATACTTGTATAACATATTGTGTCATATTTGGGCAAGACATTAAAAACTTGAAAGCAAAAATATTCCCTTTCTTCTCATTACATATTTATATATCATATCCCTTACAAGCCTTCCTGTACAAACAGCAAGTAATCTACAGCAGACACACTTTGGTCGAACAGGTTTCCTTGTCCCTGCTGCTAATGGACATGCCTCATGGCTCACACGCAGTGTTTTTTCTGCAAGTGGCATGGCGATCTGGAGCTTCGAACAGACTGTAGGTACCAGAGGAATCCTCCAGATGAAGATAGAGCATTAAAGGAGTGACTGAAGTCATTTTTTTCCTGCCCTCCATTTTGGTTTTGCAACAGTTGAATAACCATGTTTTATCATAAAACCCGCAATAGAGGAGATGCATTTGAACTGAACTCTTAGCAGTTACAGGACAGCTACCATAGTTACACGAGCTGCCACCCACATGTGGTTTGAGTGGCAAACGCATGTTGGAGCTGTAATTTGTATGCATCAAAACAAAAAATTACACAAAACAATTTAGTCACAGGAGTACAAAAAGTGCCTTTTTGACTTCAGATGTCAGTACCACACCGTTTACTTGACTGTAATGTGTGGGTAAGAGCACACATTAGTGAAGAACTGGTTCTGGGCCTGTAATTATTTATTTATTTTTTGTCAATTAATAGAAGGTGGAATGGTGAGATTAGCTCTCCACAGTGCAAGCAGGTACTCCGTATACTCCTGCGACTGAATACTGTGTGTGTTTTTGCTGCCACTCAGTGTTTTGTAACTGCCATGAGCTCTGCTCAGTGACATCATGTGCATACCCTGTACAGACTATGTTTTAAACGTTTTAAAAAAGTAATCTAACTACAAGAGAAAGAGTCTGGCTCTCAGCTACATAACACACCAGAGAAAGAAATCTCCTTTTCCCTGTGCCACGTAGATGCCCAGGAGCGCGACACGTTGGCTAAGATCGTTTGGTTTAGGAGAAAATAGTTGAGAACTCAGAGTTAAGGGTTAAGGGGGACAAGGTAACAAGATGGAGAATGTTTTCTATTTATTGTTCAGCTCCTGTCTTAGCCGGCAGCCCACGGCTGTGATGAGTGCAGCTCCTTTCCCACTGCCGTCTTCCGATAGCAAGAAGTTGACATCACACTGAGGAGCCAGCTCCTTCACCGTCTGATGCATGATCAGGGAGAAGCTAGAAAAAAATAAAAGAAAGAAAAAAAGTTAAAAAAAAAGGAATGACAATGTCAGAGAGCAAAACTGAACATTTTAGAGAAAGTGATGTTGTCCAAATTTGAGGTCATTTTTAGAAGGCAGTCAAAGATGTTGTTCTTCAGACTGTATTTTTTAGGTAGTCGTGGTTTTACAGTTATTTCTTGTTATTTTTAACTAATGTTAGACATCCTGTGACTCTGAGAAAAGTACTACACAAATAAAATTGTTGTTGCTATTACCATAGTGCCTTTAAGTTAAAGGGTGTCAAACAGACTGATCTATCAGCAAACAGATGGAGGATCTAAAGACCATCTGGACAAACTTTTGTTATTCTTAACAAGTTAAATTATAGCCCATCTTACAGGCTGCCACTCTAAAACTGTTAAAATACACTTTTTATTACCTAATAAAATGTGTCTGGATAATCCTCTGGATGACTTTTCCATTAGAGGACCTTAAAAAAAAAAACACTAAAACTGGGAGGGCACAATTTTTAAAAATGTCTGACCAATTGTGTGAAGTGTTCCATTAATGCGATTACACAGCTGAGGTGTCAATCAGCTTTCTTCCACATGAGCAGAGCATCTTCCGTCTACCAGCCGGGAATTCATCCTCTGTACCCGGCCAGTGGGTCAACACTGTGGACGTCCTCCATAGTGTTGGTGGTGTAACCTCACCTCTCCGAGCCCCTCGGTGTAGATTGAACGTTTGTCCACAGTTCACGTCGGCTTTCTCCCACAGAGCCATGGTTGTGACCTGCTGCTGGGCTGTAGTGCATGCCTCCGTGATTAAAAAGCACAGTACACCCTCTCAACAGTCTTTTTTTCTTAACTTATCAAAAAACAACTCCTTATATTGGTTTTGACTGGTTGATGCTCATTTTTAAGCTCCCGTTTCCTGTAAGAGTGGACACGAGTGCAGTGCGGCATGGGTTTGTGCACTACACTCCTGAGTGGACGGGGAGGAAGCCGTACAGGGCTATTTGAAAACAAACAGCTTCTCCTGCCTACAGCAATACGGAGCTGTTGCCTTTAAGAGGGAAGAAATGCAAGAAGGTTGTGTCTCTGAATTGACTTTGTAATTTTAACATAAATTTGGACTCACTTTGCACTTATCTGCAGGTAATATTACAGCCCTAGTGGGCAAAACCAAAAACATGTAGGTTTAGGGCGCTCGCGCACGCAGCGACCAGCAGCCGGTGGCTTGTCACCAGACTGCAAACCAAGTCTACCTACGGGTACAAATAAGTAACAAAAAAAAAAAAAAAAAAAATGTTCCTGACTGGATAATGCTTAAACAGGCTTTTCTGGGTTTTCAGGTCTAGTTAAAAAATCCTTAAGATTATTAATTGCAGCAGCGACATAAATGGTCTCATCTTGCAGCAGGAGAAACATAAACACTGGGGTGAAGCCAGTGTGGAATGTGCAGCTCATGTTTGGCTCTGTTGTTAAAGCAATATTGTTCGTCAGTGTGGATGTTTACTTTGAACGATTTTTGAAACTTTAATTTTACTGTTATCATGCTTGGTGTGGCCGGTCCTTTAAGTTGTGTGTGTGTGTGTGTGTGTGCGTGCGCGCGCGCGCACGCACACACACACACACACAAAGCGAGTGAATATTCGACTTTCGGGTGAAATTTCAGGATGCACCTAAAATGCACTACAACCTTTGCAGGTGAACTTAACTTGACCTTCTCTAACCTTTTGAATGCACAAGTCCAAATGTTCAATGTTTCAGTACTTTTTGCATAACTTGCTGTTCTCTAACAAGATGCTTAACGGCAAAATTCACAACAGGTGTTTGATCCATGAATCGACCAATAAATTTTCTGGTTCAATTAGAATTGGTATTGAAACAGTCCTCTTCATCATGCTGTTCACATTTTGACATCATGAGACCAAGATGACACCTAACAATCGATCAACAGCACCTCGCCACTGCGAGGCTTCAAACAGGATGTTCTCAGAGGGAAGTGGCCACTGAGCTTAGAGTGTCACAGAGTGTCATCAGCAGGTTGCAACAGAGACACAGAGACTGGAAGAGTCACAGAAAGGCATAGAAGTGGACGTCCTTTGGCCACATCCCACGCTGATGACTGCTTCATTGTGAACAGTGCCCTACAGAACTGGATGATGAAGCCACTCAACTCCAGGCACATTTAAGGGAGGTGAAAGGCACCCAAGTGTCACATCTTACCATTCAAAACCGTTTACATTAGCATGATCTGCATGCTAGACAACATGCATCATCATCTTGCATGGGCCAGGGAGCATTTACACTGGACAAGGGACCAGTGGGCCTCAGTGCTGTTCTCTGTTGAAAGTCGATTCCTGTTGAGCAGAAATGATGGCCACCACCGATGTTGGAGACGTCAAGGAGAGTGCTATGCATCAGCCACTGTTGTCACCAGATGAGCCTTTGGTGGTGGTGGTGGTGGTGTTACAGTCTGGGCAGGTGTGTCTAGTCCATACAGAACTGCCCTACACCTTGTGAATGGTACAGTGACAAGCTGATACTACCTAAATAACATCATTAATCCAGTCACTGTGCCCCTGCATGAACAACACAGGCCTAATTTCATCTTGATGGACGACAATGCTCCAGCTCATCGACGTCACATCATTAGGGAACAACTGCTGGAGGCTGGGGTACCTCAAATGGAGTGGCCTGCACTTTCACTACACCTGAATCCCATAGAAAACCTATGGGATCAGCTGAATTGCCATGTAGAGGCTCGTAACTCTGCACCCCACAACGTTAATAACATGAGGGCTGCCCCGAAGGGTGGAATGCCATGCCTCAGCAGACAATAAGTCACTTTGTGAACAGCATGAGATGTCGTTGTCAAGGTGTAATTGATGGTCAAGGGCACATGACAAGTTATTGAGACACTGACATTTTTTGTTGTGGTATACCCACCACTGTTGTTGGGTTTTGTTTCAATAAATTGTTTGAGATGAGGAAAACCACCATTGCATGCTTCTACTTAAATTCCCTACTTTCATGATATAATATCACTGTAGTGTGAACTTTTTACATTTTCCATAAATTTCACCGGAAATCCAGATATCCCTAACTTTTTATGAGCAGTGTATATATATATATATATATATATATATGTGTGTGTGTGTGTGTGTGTTCACTACATGAAAGAAAAGTTGTCTCTCATTTGACTTGCTAAGCCATTTCTATAGTTTCCCAGCGCAAATAAACTTACTGTGGATGTAACTTGTACAGCGTCCCGTCTACTCCCACTGTGATGTTCAGATGGTCCAGTCCACGGTTCTCTCTAATCTTATCGACCACAGCCGCCATTCCTGCACCGCACAGCTGAGCAGCACGCTGTGACACCGCTTCACATACCTAACAACAAAAAACCATTGTTGTTATTGCAAAACATGTCTGAGCCACAAAACATCATATCACTCATGAAATTTTCAAAATAAAGAAACACTGAACATGTCAATTTCTCTTGTACTCTCAGTCTATCGCTTAATACAGTTAGAAGATAAGGAAGACAAAACAGTATCTTGGGCCTCCATTTCTTTCACAGTGCTCCTGGCTAAAATCTAAATTTGAGGTTGAATTACTCCATACTTGGTGAAAGTGGTAGTTTTTAATGGTCAGGTAAAAGTTACACAAATATTTTAAAGGTATTTTCACATTTTTACACAAGTCCCAGGGGTCGCAATTTCTTCAAAATACCTCTGGGTTTAAATATCAGAGCATCATTTTCAACCCAGAATAAACACCCTTCTTCACAGTGACACACTGCAGTAGCCGTTTCTTTAAATACAAATGAGCCCCACTTTCATCACTCCTGACATCCGTGCCTGAGGATAATGTTAGCTGGCTTGTTCCAGTTCTCTCGTGTCCTAACCAAAAAAACCCAAACCAATCCGGGGGTACAATAAGTACAGAAATGAGCCTCAATGAGTGAATCCCTGGCTCTGCTCGTGCAGCTAACCACAGTTGGTGCAGCAGCTGTACCAGTCAGAGTGTAATATACTATAGCAAAATAAACTAAAATAACGTAACATCTAGGAATGTGATACATGGTCAAGTGTTTGTAGACAATCTTGGTGGGATCATGGATGTTGGATGGGTTGCTTGAGTTTTGTCAAAGTGAGCCACAAGCAGTAGCTAAGCTAAGCTAAGATGTCTGCCAGTGTGGTTACAGGGCCATCCATACCAAAATATAATAAAATCAGCATGAATAACACATAGACGGCAGACATATCATCAAGTGTGATATAATGAACCACCTACAAACATGGGTGTCTGGTGTGATGAGTAGAATATATAGAAAGTTGCCATTAAAAACCACAGTAGCGACTTCCGGGAAGATGGCGGAGAGACATAACACTTAAACAAAGAGCTCTCCCTAGCCGGATTAAAAATCATCGGTAAATGGCCAACTCGACATAAACGAATCAATAAACTAAGGGATGAAAACACGAAGGAACCGGGCACAAGGACAAAAACAGGGTAAAATTGAAGAATTCCTCTCCAACAACGCAGGAAAAACCGCTGTACGCAAAGCCCAAAAAAACGAGATGTCCACAGCAGTGAAAATGGAGGACACCAGACTCGACAACATGAACGCTGGCATCGCCAGTTTGGGTGAAGAGTTGAGAGAATTCAAGCGACAGCTACAACAGGATTTAGCGGCTCTTAAGGAGGAACTGAAAAAAGAAATTAAGGAGGAAATCATGGACCTCCGAAGAGAAATGGAGCGTAAATTAACGGAAAACATGGAGGAGCTGCGCTCCCAGCGGGCGTGTATGACAGAAGCGCAGACCCGAATTTCGGAACTAGAAGATTGGAAAAGCGAGGCAAACGAACAACTACAGACCCTGACGACGCAAACGCAGAGGATGCAGGAGAAAATAAACGACTTGGAGAGCAGATCCCGACGAAGCAATATGCGCATCTTTGGAATTCCGGAGGGCATTGAAGGCAACTCGATGACAAAATTCATGGATCAGTTCTTAAAAAAAGAACTGGAAATACCCGGAGAAACGGATCTGCAGATTCAACGGGCGCACAGAACACCGGCACAGAACCCGAAAACAAACTCTCCACCCAGGTCAGTTGTGGTAAACTTTGTGAAATATGACATAAAGGAAAGAATCCTGACGCAAGCATGGAAAAAAAAGATACGAATCGGCGACAAACAGGTATTTTTTGACCATGACTACCCGACAGAAATCGTGCAGCAGCGGAAGAAATATGCCAATATTAAAAAAACGCTGAAAGAGAAAAAAATTAGATTCCAAACGCCGCTAACGAAAATGAGGATTCATTGGGAGGAAGGCACAAGAACCTACAACACAGCCGAAGAGGCAGCGCGGGATATGATGGAGCGGGGCCTTGAGGTGAGCGTGCCGAAGGAGACGGCTGGAGCAGCGGCGGCCCTGAACGCACCACGACAGACGGAGTGGAGACGAGTGAACGGCGGAAGAAGGGGGAGAGACGTGGAGCAGCGAGCCCAGGACAAGCTACAAGGCTTTCAACTGAAAGCCTAGATCATAACAAAGATTAAGAAAGGCACAGAAGAAATGAAGGCCAAGAAGACAAGGTAAAAGAGAAACAGACGGCTAGGAGAGGTTTAAGTGATATTTGTTGGACATTTCTAGACTTATGACTATTACTTTGATAGTAATTAGAAGTCTAGGGAGGGCCCTTCACTCTGTGAAGACAAAC
Organism: Pholidichthys leucotaenia; assembly: GCA_020510985.1. Lineage (NCBI taxonomy): Eukaryota > Metazoa > Chordata > Actinopteri > Cichliformes > Pholidichthyidae > Pholidichthys > Pholidichthys leucotaenia. The sequence goes on along the minus strand of CM035837.1, from coordinate 343,235,633 downwards.
CCCCCACCCACCAACAGGGACCAGTGGGCAGAAGAAAGGCCCAAAGTATGGAGGTCGAGTTTTTTTAATGTGTTTTTATATAAATATGTGTTATTTTTGTTGTTAAAGGGGCTAGGAGCACAAGTTAAAAAAATGGAAAAACATGAATATGGGTGAAAATCTTAAGATAATGACACTAAACGTGAATGGTCTGAACTCACCTGTTAAAAGGGAAAGAATAATAAGAAAATTCAAGAAGGAAAAAGCTGAAATTATATTTATGCAAGAGACACATTTGAGCAAGGCAGAACATGTGAAACTAAAGAGATTTGGCTATAAGAACTCCTACTACAGTTCATTTAAGGGAGGAGCAAAAAGGGGGGTTATGATACTAATCTCAAACAAAATACAATTTGAAAGTGAACAGGAAATCCAGGATAAAGAAGGCAGGTATGTAATAATAAAGGGAAGAATAGATGGTATGCAGATCACATTAGTGAACATCTATGCCCCACCAGAAAGTGACAAGGGTTTTTTTCAACATCTGTTTGATCTCATAGCAACACACAGTGAAGGAGTCCTAATTTGTGGAGGAGACTTAAATGCTGTCATGGATCATGAAGTTGACACAACAAGTGTTAAGAAGACAAAAAAACATGTAACAAAGTTCATAAGAACCTCACTGGCAGAAATGGGTATGGTAGACATATGGAGGGACCTACACCCACTCGAAAAAGACTATACACATTATTCAGCAGTCCATAAAGTACACTCTAGAATAGATTACTTCCTTATGAATGAAGGTGACAGACACAGGGTGAGAAATTGTTGGATTGGAGGGGCAGAAATATCAGATCATAATCCTATATACATGGAAATATATTTAAACAATAGAAAACGACAAACAACATGGAAACTTAACGTAGGACTGTTAAATGATGAGAAAATGAAAGAAAGAATAAAAATAAACATAAACGAATATATCCAAGAGAATGACAATGAAGAAGTGGACCCAACAATACTATGGGACGCACTAAAAGCCGTGTTAAGGGGTAAATTAATTGTTGAAACAGGAAAAGCAAATAAGACTAAACTGGAAGCGTATGAACAAAGATGTGAGAGACTAAGGGAATTAGAACGTAAACATCAAAGCACAAATGATCCAAAAATATATCAAGAAATTAAAGAAGAAAAAACAAAGATAAAAGAAACACAAATGGATGAAATTGAAAGGAAAAATAGATATCTAAAGCAAAAATATTATGAAACGGGGCCAAAAGCCACAAAACTGCTGGCACGGTTAAGAAAACAACAAACAATGAATAATGTATACAAGATTAAAGACCCCACCACAAATAAAACCACAGTTAACCCAGAAAACATCGAAGAAATTTTCCATAATTTCTACCAAGAACTATACTCGCAACCTGAAGAAACAAATACTAAAGATATCAAAAAATTTCTAGACACATTGGACTTGCCATCAATAGGAAATCAACAAAATGAAAAACTAACAGCAGAAATAACAACACAAGAGATCAGAGATGTGATTAAGTCACTTAAAAACGGTAAATCACCAGGTAGTGATGGATACCCATCTGAGTTTTATAAACTGTTTATAGAAGAACTCACGCCACAACTCCTAAAGTCATTTAATTGGACGCTGAACAACAACAAAATACCTCCAACATGGAACGAAGCAATCATTTCAGTTATTTTAAAACCAGGGAAAGATAAAGAACAATGCGGAAACTATAGACCAATCTCTTTATTAAATGTAGATTATAAAATATACACAACAATTATATGTAAACGAATAAAGACATTCTTGACGGAATTGATAGAAGATGATCAAACTGGATTCATAGAGGGACGCCAAACACATGACAATATCAGGAGAACAATACATATAATTAACCAAATACATAAAGAAAAGAAAAGCGCAGTAATAATGAGTTTAGACGCAGAAAAAGCATTTGACAGGGTTAACTGGAAATTCCTATATAGTGTACTGGAGCGCTTTGGATTTAACGAAAAATCAGTACAATGCATAAGGACGCTATATCAAGAACCTGTGGCAAGAATCAAGATAAACGGTAGCTTAACAGACAAAGTAAATATACAAAGATCAACTAGGCAGGGATGCTGCTTATCGCCCACCTTGTTTGCTCTGTTCATAGAACCATTGGCTCAAGCGATAAGACAAAATAAGAAATTAAAAGGTGTAACAATAAAGGGGGCGGAACACAAGATTGGGCTATTTGCAGACGATATTATAGTTTACCTTGAACAACCAGATAAATCAATAATGGAAATGATGAACTTGATAGAAAATTTTGGAAAATTATCAGGATACAAGATAAACATAACAAAAACACAAATACTGACATTCCACTATAACCCTCTAAACCAGATAACTGATAAGATCAAACTAAACTGGAAGCAAAAAGAAATAAAATACCTTGGAGTGAACATACCTAAAGACCTAAGCAAAATATATAAAGCAAACTATGATAGGTTGGAACAAGAAATAAAAAAAGATATTGATAGATGGTCAATCTTAAATATGGATCTGAATTCAAAAATTGAGACAGTCAAAATCAGCATACAACCTAGATTACTTTACCTCTTCCAGGCTCTACCAACAGAGATTCCAGATGCCCAATTCTCAAAGTGGGACAGGATGATATCGAGATTTGTTTGGGGAGGTAAAAAACCAAGAGTGAAATATAAAACCCTCCAATTACCAAAAGAGAAAGGAGGCATGGGCCTACCGAGTCTAAAGGAATATTACTACTCAGCACAAATAAGATATATCATATGTTGGTGCGACGAGGGATATGAGGCAAAATGGAAAGAAATGGAAAAGGAAATTGAGGGACTCCCAGTACAAAGCATAATAGGGGATAAAGATGCATATAAGCAAATCAAACAAATAGACCCAATCACTAAATTTACTTTAGAACTGTGGTATAAAATAGTACAAAAATATAATATAAGGGAAGACATAAAACTATTGAAATGGGTAGCATTTGACAGTCAGTTTGAACCGGCAAAACAAGATAGGGGATACAAAAATCTGGTGAACAAGGGAATCACAGCATGGGGCAATATCGGAAAAAAAGATCTCGGGAGCTTTGTAAATATCAGGAGAAAATTTAAATTAGAAAGATCGGAATTTTTCAGATATCTGCAGATGAGAGATTACTATATGAAGAAGATTAGGCATAACCTCCAAACAGATGTGAACGAGATTATACAACTTATTTTAAGCTCATATGCAGGAAATAAAATAAGAATTATTTCAAAACTATATCAGAAACTTATGACAAACAATCATACAAGTAACTATATAAAGGAGAAATGGGAGAAAGAGCTCAATTTAAACATAACAGAAGAAAGCTGGCAGGAAATATGGAAAACACAACACACATCAACAAATTCAAGGGCATGGAGGGAATTTGGATGGAAAAACCTGATTCGCTTTTTCATTACACCACAGATTCAAGGAAAATATACAAATACCCAATCTCTATGCTGGAGGGGATGTGGGGCTCAAAATGCAGACCACTCACATATGTTTTGGAAATGCTACAAAATATCATCATTTTGGAAATCTATGCATGTGACAATACAGAGGATATTAGGATATAATATACCAATGAACTGTAACCTGATGTACTTATGTGATCTTAAAAAAGACAGTGTTATACAGGCTGAGGACAGATATCTAGTTAAAATCTTGTTGATTGCATGTAAAAAAACTATCACAAAAAATTGGCGATCAGAAGTTCTTCCTGACCAAGAACAATGGACTGACATTGTTGAGGACATACGTATGATGGAAAAACTAACATATCGACGAAGAATGCAAGAAGGAATATGGGAGAAAAAATGGCGGAAATGGACACACTACAAAGTGCAACAACGAGGCAGAAATTGAAAGAATAACCAAAGACACTGAAAAAACCAGAAGAATTAAGAGATGGAAACTAAAAACTTGATGCTCCAACATTTGTCCCCCCCCCCCTTTTATTTTTTATTTTTTTTTATTTTTATTTTGTTTATTTTTTTTTATTTTTCCCTACCCTAACCCCTTTGTTTTTTAAATGTAGAATGTGATCTGAATGCATTATATATGATGAAAAATGAATAAAAATCTAAGTTACAAAAAAAAAAAAAAACCACAGTAGCCAAGCAAGGCTAACTTGGCTAGCTGTGCTGCTGGTGTGTGCTTTTGGAAGCTCATAGGGACATGTCTACTCATTGTCATTAAAATGCGTGGAAATAAAGATGTGGGAAATTACGTCACAAAGGAAGTCAAATCTGAATGACTCGCTGAATGTGATGAAATGAGACCAATGCAGCCGTAAAAAAGGGACAGAGTTGTAGTTTTTGTTACAGAGTTTTTGAGTTGGTACCCAAATACCATACTCTGGTACTTCAGATACCCAAATTTGTACATAAAGCAGTGAAAAGGCAAAAATTTCACAGGTACTCTAAGTCTTGTTCTGCACAGTCCTGTCTTGTTTCTCCTGTACCTCTTTGACGATGATACTGTCATCACAGGTACTGTTGAGTCCCAAGTGTTGCAGGATTGATCGCACCTGCAGCAGAGCCAATCTGTCACTGGAGAAACAAGCATAGCCACAAAAACAGTAAGTGACTAAAGTTTTGTTTAGTGTTAAGTCAGCATTCTATGGTTATTTCATGGCAACATGACATAAGATCAAGGCAAACATACAGTTGAAAAGATTATATAAAATCAATATAAAGAATAATAATAGTTAGAAATATATTTAAACAACATATTCAAACCAACATAGGCTAAACATTCTTACATTTTCTGTCATGGAGCACCTTAAAAAATATCTTCCAAAGTCATTTGAGTGTGAAAACCTTGTCCTGCTGCACCAGGAGCAGAACAACACAGTAAAATGTTCTTAATTGACAAAGATGTCCTACAAAACTGGCCAAATGGTGGTCTTCACCTTTTAATAAAAAGCCATGAATGTGCTTTGAATGATCAATAAAACACCTGGTGCACACCACTTGATCGTGCCAGTTTTGTAAGGAAAGGTCTTTTGTTTATGGCAGCACAAAAACATTAAAAGTTTAGAAATAAGTTAAATTTTGGTAAGGAAGGAAACAGGGATGTAAGAGAAAGCAAGTGCCATTTTGAAAAACTAAAACTTTTGCAGATTCTTTCAACAAGTGATCAAATAAGATCTCAAAATACATAATACCAAAAAATACATAATAATTTCCATAAATTTAAATGCCAACCATTTTTAATTACCTCTCTATCTGTGACAGGAACTTTGTTTCAAAGATGCCTTGGGTCTTGAGGGTCTCAGAAATCTGTCCTCTGAACAGGAATCCTTTCTTGGTCATGTCTATGAGGATGTTTCGCACGATTTCACCGAGGTACATGCCACTGCACATTTTCTCATATCTAAAACACAAGTAAGCACAAAACATACCCATAAACAGGTGTTCACATATAGCTACAAGGGTGAGAATTCAGAATTAAAAGGTGCTTTTAAGACTATGGGTTACCTTTGTTTGCCTGGATTGAGGGACAAGTCATCCACAAGGCGGTCGTACTCTGTCCTAAAGTCATCAAGGCATCCATTGTCTCCAAAAGCCCCCCACTCCATATTGACACACATCTGTCCCTCGTTGTCCTCGAGCATCTCAATGTTCCTCATCTCCTCCATGTAGCACGCGTTACTGCCAGTACCTACGATCACACAGACATGTTAGGGAAACACACTAAGTCCACGTCTCTGACAAAACCCGATGAACAACATCCTGCTGTGTCCCCTTGGCCCAGTTTGTCAGTGTAATAAAAGTGTAACACCAGGATGACTACAGCCAACGGCGAGCAAGCATGCATATTCTGTGGCTGCGCTCACTGATTCCCTACATTTAACAGCCAATCAGAATGATCTCTACCAGTAAAAATGCAAACGAGGTTTGAGAATGTACACCAATGCCTCACAACTTGCCAGACGGGCAGATCGTCAGCTTAGTGTGACTTCAGCCTTACTGTAGATTGACTGAACAGATGAAGAACACTGAACATTAAAAAAGCCAAGTAGGTAAAATAGACTAACCAGCGATGAGTCCGACCTCACAGGTGGGCTCTTCGTAGGCACAGGTCATCATGGTTCCCACTGTATCGTTGACCAAGGCCACCACATCCAGGTCAAACTCCTGATGAAGAAACACTTGAGTTAATGTGTACGCACAGAACAATAGGATGTCATGTTTGCTTGAATCCCGTCTATTCCACCTCTCTCCTCTTAATGGCTTCCCTCAACAGTCCCACCACGTCTTCTCCTTCACAGTCTGTCGCCTTGAAGCCCTTCGTCCACGTCACCAAGATGCCCTGCATACCAAAGACTAGATTTCAGTATTCACGCATTTTGAAAGAATGAAGGAACATTTTCTATTAATCAAAAATTAAACAAAAATAATAATAAATGCAGACAAAAGCAATAAGCATTTGGGAAGTTGTAGGTTAAAACTAATACTTCAACATACCCACTCCCTTTTACACTTGTCTTCTTCACCTGATACCAACAATTTATTTACAACTAACCTACAACTATTCCCAGTGTATTACCACAAAATTAGTAAATAAACAAAAAATTCCAGTTTATTTAAAATGCAAATATCCACAATCCTATGTTACAAAATAAATAGGAGCACCCCTAACACAACCTCCCCTCTTCCAAAAACATGCAAAACACCTTTTTGTATATACTACAAGTGACTTTTAAAACAGCGTGATCATGTGTCATTGTCATTTTCTGGTTTTATTAAAGTTAAATATAATTTGGAGTTTGTCCTTGAAACTTTGTGCTTATCTGAGAGCCCTTTTTTTCACAAGAATAAACAAAAAACATTCAGTTTTGAGACAAAGTGATAACCTGCATAGTGAAGGAAGGAAGAGGAGCACACTCACAGCATCCAGGTCTGTCTGTCGGCACGGGAACGAGAAGGTGAATCCCAGAGGAAGACGAGCGCTCTTCATCCCCATGTAGTCCAGGAAGTCACTGATGCAGTGCACAATGTGATCGAACAACTGGGGAAAAAATATGGAAGATTAGAAAAATCATTGAAAATACAATACACATCAAACACAGGCTGAGTCAACTGTGACTCTACTTTCTATATGAGCAGAGGTCGATACATTAAGCTAGTATCTTGTGGAGCAGCAAATGCTGACGGGCCTTGAGATTTCTGGGTTTTGTTAGCATTTGCAAAAGGTCACAAACAGTTTTTGTTGTCAAACATGCTTAAAATCTATTTGCAAATTTATTTTTCCATAGTGGCAAAATAGCTGTAAGCATTTGCACATGGTTGTAACGCGTGCCGCTAAAGTGCTTTTTGGTTTGCCAAGTAGTGAACTCTAGCAACTATTTAAGAATCTTTACAAACCCTTTAAAGGTCAGGAGAAATCTGAATGCTGGGGAGGGTTTGCTCACCTTTTTTATAGGGTTGGGTCCAAGATTTGCCTGACATTTGCCTGGTATTTTACCTTAGTTGAGAAAAGGTCCCAAATGTTCTCAAACTGGCTAAAAAGTGGCAAATAGTTGAAACAGACATAAACACCGTCGCTAACATTGTTGCTAATGTTCAACAGCTGTCTTTCACAAACACTCTGACAAACATTTGTGTGAATGTTGCTAACTGTGGCTAAACATCATGAAATGTCGCTAATGACAAAGGCAAACCCTGACTGTCGCAAACATTCATCAGAAAAGTTGGCGAAACTAAAAATGGCAACGTTCGTCAGCATTTGCCGCTCTATGAGATACTAGCTTAATGGTCTATGTACACATATATGGAGGCTGCGCTCCCTCTGGAGCACATAAACAGCATGGTCATAAAGTTGGAAATTCTACAACATCAGAAATTGATTTCAAAGATAACTTTTTTCCGATGCTGACCATTCATTCTATTGCGTTTCTTGCCCTGTTCCATTGGAAGGGAAAGTAAGGGTTAAAGATCAAAAAGGCCAGACTGGATTAGCATCCACTTCATCTCAACAGTTCAACTCAAATCTGTCTTTTAAAGATTATCAACTCAAAGCTAATCTCAGCCAATCAACTTCCCTCTGTCTATCTCTAACCTGTTGACCTTTCATTTCTATCCCATTTACTTATCTCTGAACCAACAAGTGTCAGACCTCCCGCCCCCCTTCCCCACCTATCAACTAACTACCCTAATCTTTAGAGCACCCTTTTCCCATCCATCCCTCTGTTCTTCAATCCAGAGCAGTTTAATCTGAATTACTGGCTCTCACCTCCTCTCCGGTGCCCTGCATCACCTCCAGAGGAATAGCATAGATCTTGTTGTGCATCTCCACCGATTTCCTCTTCCCAGAACGAATCTTGACCATCAGGACTCTGAAGTTGGTTCCTCCCAAGTCTAAAGCCAGGAAATCACCATATTCTGGACACATGGATAAACAGACAAATATAAGATGAATGAATGGGTACTAAAATACACACACCTACCTGTTGGATATGACTCAAGTTAACACCTGAGGCTGTGAATGTCAGCTGAGAAGATCTCCATTACTACCATGCATGTTATAGCAATATGCATCTCATATTATTTGTATGGTGATTATAAATCAGAAGTTGTATTTAAAAGTAAAAAACAGGATGTGTGTACTTATTTTTTTTTAAAAAAAGATGTTTGTGCTGAATTTGTAAAAACAAACAAAAAAAAACTTTCCAATATTTTCATCAAGTACAGTACTAGCCACCTTATTCCTAGGCCCCATGATGCCTTGCATGAATTATGGTAGCAACTTCCGGTACTAGTTTAGAACATATGGTTGTCACTGAAACGGGACACTTTTCCTTGTTAAAAAACAATGACTTCGGCATCAGAAATGCGGGAACATGGCCTCTTGCCCTCAAAACAGTAATATGATCATATCTCTTCCCATGGCTACCGAGGGATGGAAAGATGACCTTAAAAAGTGGCCTCCTACACAGTAGCTCCGTTAGTTAGTGCCGCTGCTAAGATGCTAACACTGTAAACAAATGACAGGTGCTGGCAAAATGAGTCACTTTGAGGACATTTTCAAAACTGATGTAATGTTATTTCCATATTCTGTATTGACAGACCTTCAAAATGATATTTAATTTGTAGGTAGTGTGCGAAAACTGACCCAGAAAAAGACAATTTGTTTATATTTTAGCTAGGTTGAAAACTCGCGTTCGATCGGTTGGGAGTTACGTCTCCCGCAACAAACATAGGTATTTTTAGAAAGTACGATTTCGAAGCTTTCCAATGATACCAGGCACTCACGGGGGTTTTCCTGGGTCTTGCAGCTACCAAACAGTCATGATTTATGACTTCTTGTTACCTGTACTCATAATGACGCGGTGCGCATTCAGACCACCATGTCTCCATCACAATAAAGTCAGCTGCATTTTGTTAAAGTATGTTGGACATAATCAAATTTACCTTAGAGCAGACGTACGCCACAACACCGTGCTTGGATGTCGTCTGTCACCGTGTGGTGAGAAGCCTCCATTTATCCAGTCTGGCACAACCACAAACACCAGCAACAAGTACCAGAACTACGCCAAAACATTCAAAAAAATACAAAAACTACAAGAGCTGAAATTAGCTGCCACTTGAGTGCAAAACATGTGTGCGGACTATACGTTACAATGAATTTGAAAAACCTTTGAAAACACTATTTTAAATGCCCCTGCTACTCCACTCTTACTGACTGATTTAACACTAGGTCAGCTGAAACCGGAAGGTCCGCCCATAATTGTTCCTACAGCGACACCCCCAGGAATAAGGTGGATAAAGGAGAAGCTGTAAAACCGTGTTTGTTACCTGTGCCATCAGGAGTCCGTCGTACAAAAGTGGGCAACATTTTTACAGCAGCAGAATCGTGAGTGGTCTTTGAAAGGCCATTCTGGATCTCTGTCCTCATTCGTTTCTTCACCTTAAGAAATAAATATGATTTTCATTGTTAAAATTATCCAGTGGTTGGCTTATCATTCATTAACACTGCACCGTCTCTTTTCTTTGTTCGCACCTCCAACAGTTGTTCAGTTGTCAGGCGGAATTCAGACAGGATTTCAGCAATTTGTCGTGACTGTTCGGCAAGTCTGTAGGCCACGGCTGTCACCATAGCAGCACCTTTTCCACTACCACTCTCTGAGAGGAGGAATCGGACGTCACAGTCTGGGACCAGGCGACGGACCGTCTTATGGAGCCGACGCGCATAACTGAAAAACAGGGAAGGTTGTGCTGAACTTTGACTATTCCAAGAAGAAGAAATTTGTTGTAGAGTTCCAGATAAAATGATGAAAAGGAGATAACAAGCAACAGAAAAGATGCTGTTGCACAGAGTTTTCACACTCTAGCAATGGGAAATTGCTTTAAAGAAGGAAATAATGTGTCTGTGCTCTAACTTAACATTCCAGTTAGTATTTCATGCTAATATTTTGAAATTTCAAGGTCAAAGATCAAGGCCATAGGGTCAAAAAATGTCCCAAATCAATGTTGGGCCAAAGCAACTTCACTCCTGAATCTAGACCTACCAAATTAGTGATAAATAAAGTTCTATCTATCTCATCTACAGGACTTGAAGTTAAGCACTACAGAAGTCTTCACACTGAGTGAATTCAAGTTAATTTAATTGCTATTCACTGTGGGTGCATCTTGTAGAGAGAGCCATCAATGCCGACAGTGGTTCGGAGCCGTGACACTCCTTTGTTCTCCCTCAGCCTCATCAGGATGCCGGCAAGCGTGGAAGCTACAAGGTTGGCAGAGCGGAAAGACACAATGGCACAAACCTGGAGGAAGATGGGAGGAAAGAAGAGAAATTCAGCAAGCAGCACAATTATTATGAAATGCACTTCAGAGATGATCCACTTCATACAGTATGTGTGAGCATTTCAAACAATACTGTGGAAAATTCAGCTATGTAAAAGGCCAAACAGTAAGAACCATCTACCCATCCATCCATTCTCCCTAACGCTTCTCCAGGGGTCTGGGTCATGGAGGCAGCAGTTCAAGTAGAGAAGCCCAGACTTCCCTCTCCCCAGACAGCTCTTCAAGAAGGGAAACTAAGGCATTCCCAGGCCAGCTGGGAGACATACTCTCTCCAGCATGTCCTGGGTCTGTCCTGGGATCTCCTACCAGAGGGATGTGAATGAAAAACCTCAAGTTTTGAATCGGAGGCATCTTATTCAGATGCTCAAACCACCTCAACTGGCTCCTTTCTATGATGAGGAGCAGCAGCCCTACTCTGAGTCTCTCTCTAATGACTGAGCTCCTCACCCTATCTCTAAGAGTGAGTGTAGCAACCCCATGGAGAAAGCTCATTTCAGCCGCTGTATCCGCAATCTCATTCTTTTAGTCAGCACCCAAAGTTCATGACCATAGGTGAGGGTAGGAAGATAAATTGAGCAGTAAATTGACAGCTTTGCTTTAGAGCTCAGCTCCCTCTTCCCCACAACAAACCAGTACAACATCCGCATCACTGCAGATGCTGCTCCAATTCTTCTGGCAATCTCCCGCTCCATTTTCCCCTCACTTGTGGATAAGACCCCAAGATACTTGAACTCCTCCACTTGGGGCAGGACCTTGTCCCCAACCCGGAGAGTACAATCCCATCCTTTTCCAGCTGAGCACCACAGACTCCGATTTGGAGGTACAGATTTTCATCCCAGCCACTTCACACTCATTCGCAAATGGTCCCAGCAAGAGCTGTAGATCATTGCTCAATGAAGCCAACTGGACAACATCATCTGCAAACAGTAGAGATGAGATCATGTGGTTGCCGAACATGACACCCTTCTTTCCTTGGGTGTTCCTAGAAATCCTGTCCATAAAAATTATGAACACGATCGGTGACAACAGGTAGCCCTGGTGGAGTCCAACTCTCACTGTGAACAAGTTCAAATGATTGTTGGCAATACGAACCAAACTCTTGTAACGGTCGTATAGGAACTGGACAGCTCGTAGCAACGAGCCTGATACCACACACTCCCAAAGCACTGCCACAAAAACCATGAGGGATGTGGCCAAATGCTTTCTTCAAGTCCACAAAGCACATGTGGACTGGTTGGGCAAACTCTCACAAACCCTCAAGCATCCTTGAGAGGGTGAAGAGTTGGTCTGATGTGCCACAGCCAGGACGAAAACCACAGTGTTCCTCCTGAATCCGAGGTTTAACCAATGGCCAACAGTAAGAACCATTTAAATATTTCAGCAGTTGAAAGATTTAAATGTTTTGTTACAGCTGAAAGTTTGAAAATTCTGAAACAATTTACAATTGGTGTTGAATAACACAGGGTTACAAAAATAATTTTTTTGTAAGTTGTCTGTGTTTTTTCAACTGATTTAAGACTGCACCGCTGAATCTGAAAATGACATCCATTTCTCTCAATCAGGTGCTAAGTAAAAACCTGTACTTACCTAGTAATTACTTAGTACTGTGCCTGGTGTACTTGGTAACAGCCTTGGTTCCCTCAGACACGGCATGCTTGGCCAGCTCACCGGGCAGCAGGAGGCGCACTGCGGTCTGGATCTCCCTGGAGGTGATGGTGGAGCGCTTGTTGTAGTGGGCCAGACGAGAGGCCTCAGAGGCGATGCGCTCAAAGATGTCGTTGACAAAGGAGTTCATGATGCTCATGGCCTTGGAGGAGATACCGGTGTCAGGGTGGACCTGCTTCAGCACCTTGTAAACGTAGATGGCGTAGCTTTCCTTCCTGGTCTTCCTCCTCTTCTTGCCTCCTTTACCGGTGGTCTTCGTCACAGCTTTCTTGGAGCCCTTCTTGGGCGCAGACTTGGCGGGTTCAGGCATCCTGAACCCGCCAAGGTTCAGGTTCAGGTTCAGGTTCAGCTAACCACTGCGCCATCCACGGTGGCGCAGTGGTTAGCACTGCGGCAGCACAGTTTACCCTTGGCCGGGGGATTGTGGGGATCGTGGGATCGTGGGTTCGATCCCAGCCCCCGACCAACAGTGATCTGTGTGGAGTTTGCATGTTCTCCCCGTGTTGCGTGGGTTTACTCCGGGATTTCTCCGGTTTCCTCCCACATGCCAAAGACATGCATGTTAGGTTAATTGGCTGTTCTAAATTGTCCCTTGATATCTGTTTCCTATAGGCCCTTAGAATAGAGGGTTAGTATTAATGAAAAAGCGCTTTGAGTGGTCTTTGTGACTAGAAAAGCGCTATATAAGTGCAGGTTAGTTAGTTAGTTAGTTAGTATTTACCTTTATATAAAAGGTAAGTACAGGTACCTTACCAGGTACTTACCTTTATATAAAGGTAAGTACATGTAAATTGAATGTTACGTCATCATTGTTCAAAATTCAGAGAATTTCAAGACATAAAAAAGAACATTTGCATCATATAAAGCGAAAATACCCATACATGTAAATAAAAACGCATAAAACAACATGTGCCATAATTCAAAAAGTTGACCTGATTGAGCAAAACCAATGTGATTTTTGGATTCAGCACATCAAAATTGTCCTAAATCAGCTAAAAAAAACTAAGACAATAAATTTAGTGTTGACCAGTGTTATTAAGTGTGCAACCAGTAAAATAGTAAAATGTTCATTTTATAAAGAAAAGGCAGCGCCTTTAGGCTGCGTGTCCACCAAACGGGTTTTTCAGCTCTGGGCGGCTATTTTCCATTCATTCTCTATGTAGTCCAGCGTTTACAGCGCTGAGCGCCCATGGTGTTGAAACACTCTCGGCGGTGACCGTTTTTTATCGTGGCGCTCAAAGTGCTCAGAGTTGAAAAAAGTTCAGCTTTTCAGAGACTGCAGCCAAACTTGTCAATGTCAGACCTTAAGCAGCCAATCAGAACTGCTGTGTGGGCGGGACACAGGACACCAGTGCTAGTCTGTACTCAGACTCCTGCTTTCCATGTCATCATATTTTACATCCAGAGCTGCTAGAAAACGTTTCCTGTCCATTGTTATTTAGAGACTGCTATTAAAAAATCTGTAGAAAGTCTGACAATAGGAAAAGCGGGAGTGGTGAACTGAGAGTGACAAGCTGTTGCAGGGATACAGGGCACAGCCTTTTTTTCCCCCAGAGCGCAGCGTAAAACGCTGAAAAAAAAAAAAAGCTCAGGGCGGTCGGGCGACAAAAACACACATTTGGTGGACACGCAGCCTTATTTAGTTAAGCTTTTAAAGAATGAGTAGAAAGCCCTTCTTGGATTCTATGAAGTTAAAAACCAACAAATCTCACATTTAGTTCTTTAATTTAGCTAAATATACGCATCCTGACTAACTCCTGACATGTGTTTGGCCCGCTCAAATTTACTCAGATTAGGGGTTTGTTAATATTAATCAGTAGGCAGAAAAATGATGTCTGTTTTGATGAGCTGCAAAACAAATGTTTGTAGTCATTAAAATTACATTTAGTATATGTCTTTGAGGATGTCGGTGTTAATCCCTGGAAACTGCACAATATAGAACCTTTAAATTACCAGGAAAATATAATTAGGATTTCTGTTTATTGAACTCATTTATCATTGTTTTGCATGGTTTCTTTAAATTAATTATAATTAACCTTTTTATATCATTCAAATGGTATTTAAACAGTGGCACATACATGCTGCACTGCTGTGCAGTCTTCCGATGAGGGCTCCACACCAAGTCTGGTTAAAATCTCTTTCGTCCTGGTCAACCCCTCTTTACTCCTAAACAAGAGCAAGAGAGACAAAGAGACGCTGTGACTAAATGGAAAACAAAATGATTAAATTCTAATAGATTTATTTCACTACAAGCACCCAATAAAAACTGCAGAGTGTCTTACTTCTCTATGGCCGAGACATGTTTGGTCTCAATCTTCCCTTTCGTGAGCAGCTCCGGTGTGATTCTTCCCTCAAACAGCATGCCTTCTCTGGCCATCTTTACCAGGATGAGACGAACCAGCTCCCCCATGTACATCCCGCTGACCATCTTCTCAAACCTAAAAAAACAAGGGAAGGTGTCACTACACCACAGTTTGCATATACAAAAGGCTTATTGTGTGACAGGCAGCTAATTATCAGCACTGTGCATGAAACTAAGGATTTAGTTCTTGAATACTGCTGTGCTCCCCAAGCTCAAACAATGTGTGGACTTTAAGACCAGAGGAGAGAATATGTTGGACTAGGTGTACACAAACTTCCCAGATGCATATAAGGCAACATCTCGCCCCCACCTCGGTCATTCTGACCACCTATCCGTGATGCTGGTGCCTGCCTACAAACCTTTACTGAAGCGCAGCAGGCCAGTAGAGAAACAAATTAGGATTTGGCCAGAGGGTGCAGCCTCGGCACTTCAGGACTGTTTTCTGCACACAGACCGGGAGATTTTCAAAATAGCAGCCTCCCAGGGAGACAGGACAGATGTGGAGGAGTATGCTGAAATGGTCACCAGCTACAGTGGGGCAAAAAAGTATTTAGTCAGCCACCAATTGTGCAAGTTCTCCCACTTAAAAGATGACAAAGGTCTCCAATTTTCATCATAGGTATACCTCAACTATGAGAGACAAAATGAGAAAAAAAAAATCCAGAAAATCACATTGTCTGATTTTTAAAGAATTTATTTGCAAACTATGGTGGAAAATAAGTATTTGGTCAATAACAAAAGTTCATCTCAATACTTTGTTATATACCCTTTGTTGGCAATGACAGAGGTCAAACGTTTTCTGTAAGTCTTCACAAGGTTTTCACACACTGTTGCTGGTATTTTGGCCCATTCCTCCATGCAGATTTCCTCTAGAGCAGTGATGTTTTGGGGCTGTTGCTGGGCAACACAGACTTTCAACTCCCTCCAAAGATTTTCTATGGGGGTTGAGATCTGGAGACTGGCTAGGCCACTCAAGGACCTTGAAATGCTCCTTACGAAGCCACTCCTTCGTTGCCCGGGCGGTGTGTTTGGGATCAATGTCATGCTGAAAGACCCAGCCACGTTTCATCTTCAATGTCCTTGCTGATGGAAGGAGGTTTTCACTCAAAATCTCACAATACATGGCCCCATTCAGTCTTTCCTTTACACGGATCAGTCGTCCTGGTCCCTTTGCAGAAAAACAGCCCCAAAGCATGATGTTTCCACCCCCATGCTTCACAGTAGGTATGGTGTTCTTTGGATGCAACTCAGCATTCTTTCTCCTCCAAACACGACAAGTTGAGTTTTTACCAAAAAGTTCTATTTTGGTTTCATCTGACCATATGACATTCTCCCAATCCTCTTCTGGATCATCCAAATGCTCTCTAGCAAACTTCAGATGGGCCTGGACATGTACTGGCTTAAGCAGGGGGACACGTCTGGCACTGCAGGATTTGAGTCCCTGGCGGCGTAGTGTGTTACTGATGGTAGCCTTTGTTACTTTGGTCCCAGCTCTCTGCAGGTCATTCACTAGGTCCCCCCGTGTGGTTCTGGGATTTTTGCTCACCGTTCTCGTGATCATTTTGACCCCCCGGGGTGAGATCTTGTGTGGAGCCCCAGATCAAGGGAGATTATCAGTGGTCTTGTATGTCTCCCATTTTCTAATAATTGCTCCCACAGTTGATTTCTTCACACCAAGCTGCTTACCTATTGCAGATTCAGTCTTCCCAGCCTGGTGCAGGTCTACAATTTTGTTTCTGGTGTCCTTTGACAGCTCTTTGGTCTTGGCCATAGTGGAGTTTGGAGTCTGACTGTTTGAGGTTGTGGACAGGTGTCTTTTATACTGATAACGAGTTCAAACAGGTGCCATTAATACAGGTAACAAGTGGAGGACAGAGGAGCCTCTTAAAGAAGAAGTTACAGGTCTGTGAGAACCAGAAATCTTACTTGTTTGTAGGTGACCAAATACTTATTTTCTACCATAATTTGCAAATAAATTCTTTAAAAATCAGACAATGTGATTTTCTGGATTTTTTTTTTCTCATTTTGTCTCTCATAGTTGAGGTATACCTATGACGAAAATTGGAGACCTCTCTCACCTTTTAAGTGGGAGAACTTGCACAATTGGTGGCTGACTAAATACTTTTTTGCCCCACTGTACATCGCGAAGTGCACAGAGGATGTCACTATAGTGAAGACTTTCACGGCATGGCACAACTATAAACCCTGGATGACTGCAGAGGTGTGCTCGCTGCTCACAGCCAGAGATGCAGCCTTCAGAGTGGAGGACAGGATTGCCCTCCACTCAGCCAGGTCTGTGCTCTCAAAGGGAATTAAGATGGCGAAACGCGACTATGCGGAGAAAATCCAGGGACACATCTGTGACACAAGGAACACCAAACGGATGTGGCAGGGAGTTCGGGCGCTGACGGATTATAAGTATAGGCAGGGGGTCGATGATGATGATGCTTCACTTCCAGATTGGCTCAACAACTTCTTTGCATGTTTTGAAGCATCAAACCCAACAATCAGAGGGAGGGCTAGCCCATCTCCACCATCTGTTGAGCCAGCTATCATCATCAATGCAGCGGACACACGGAGGACCCTAATTAGGGCCAACCCACGTAAAGCTGCAGATCCAGACAACATCCTGGGACGTGTGCTCTGAGTCTGCGCGAGCAAGTTGGCGGATGTCATGACTGACATTTATAACATCTCCCTGAGTCAGGCCATGGTTCCCAGATTGGTGGCAAAGAAACCAGTTGTGTCCTGTCTGAATGACTATCATCTTGTTGCACTGACACCAATTGTGATGAAGTGTTTTGAACAGCTTGTCAAACCACACATCACAGCCTGCCTCCCTGCATCACGTGACCCGCTCCAGTTTGTGTATCATTCAAATCGCTCCACGGAGGATGCTATAGTCACCACCCTGCACTCTGTCATCACCCACCTGGATCAGAAAGACACTACGCCAGACTCCTGTACATTGATTTCAGTTCAGCATTCAATACCATTACTCCCCAGAGACTGATGGAGAAATTACTCCTTCTCGGTCTGAACACTGCCACATGTCTCTGGATCCTGGACTTCCTGACCGAGAGACCTCAGTCTGTCCGTGTTGGAAACAACATCTCCAACTCTATCATGCTGAGCACCGGATCCCCTCAAGGCTGCGTACTCAGTCCACTGTTGTTCACACTTCTAACACATGACTGTGTATCCAGACATGAGAGGAACCAGATTATTAAGTCTGCGGACGACACCACAGTGATGGGACTTATTCAGAGGGATGAGGAATCTATGTACAGGGAAGAAGTTAGAGACCTGGAGGGCTGGTGCAGGGAGAACAATCTGGTGCTCAATGTGGACAAAATGAAGGAGATGATTATCGACTTCCGGTGGTCACAGCCTGAACACGTCCCTCTCAGTATCAGCGGCCGTTTAGTGGAGAGAGTGGAGAACATCAAGTTCCTCGGAGTGCAGATCTCGCAGGACCTGACCTGGAGCAAGAATTCCTTGGGGATCAGGAAGCGGGCCCAGCAGAGACTGCACTTCTTGAGGAAACGCAAACAGGCCTCTCTCCCCATCTGCATCCTCAGGACCTTCTACAGAGGTGTGGTAGTGAGTGTTCTGACGTACTGCATTGCAACATGGTACTCCAGCTGCAGTATGTCAGATAAAAAAGCCCTGCAGAGGATAGTTAAGGGAGCTGAGAGGGTAATTGGCGTTTCCCTCCCCTCTGTCCAAGAACTTTTTCAGAACCGTTGTAGGAGCAGGGCACTGAACATTGTCAAGGATCACTCTCACCCTCTGCAACTCTCACCCTCTGCATAAACACTTTGAACTGCTGCCATCTGGCAAACGATTCTAGAGCATCAGAGGCAGAACCATCAGACTGATTAACAGCTTCCTTCCACAAGCTGTTAGGATGCTGAACAGTTAATCCGGAATCTTTCATACATACTACTGCACCTTATGGATATTATGTATATTATATACTGCTCAAAAAAATAAAGGGAACACTTTGAAAACACATCAGATTTTAATGGGAAAAAATAAGCTGGATATCGAAATTGTGGCAGGCTAGTCCAACTTACTCAGATTAAAAAGTGTTCCTTTAATCTGAGTAAGCTGGACTAGCCTGCCACAATTTCGATATCCAGCTTTTTTTTCCCCATTAAAATCTGATGTGTTTTCAAAGTGTTCCCTTTATTTTTTTGAGCAGTATATGTATTTTATAGTTCTAGTTAGTTTCAAGTATGTCTCGGGGATGTGTGAATGGCTGTGTTGGGGTGGGGGGTGAGGGTGTGTGTGAATGTGTCTTAAATTATGTTCTTTTTACTTATAATAATAATGCATCAGATTTATATAGCGCTTTATCATAGACACTCAAAGACGCTTTACAAGTAGATACATTATTCATTCACTCCAGATAGACAATGGTAGTGGCAAGCTACTACTGTAGCCACAGCTGCCCTGGGGCGGGCTGATGGAAACGTGGCTGCCAATCCGCGCCAACAGCCTCTCCGGCCACCACCGAACATTTAAACATTTTTACACATTCATACCCAGTGTTATGGGCACTGGAGGCAATGCGGGTGAAGTGTCTTGCCCAGGGACACAACGGCAGGATATCTGGGGAGAGCGGGATTCGAACCGCCAACCATTGGGTTATTAGACGACCTGCTCTACCTCCTGAGCCACTGCCGCCCCTGGATGCCCCCTTATATGGATGCCTAGAGAAACATAATTTCATCTTGCCTGCACTACAGTTGTATGTACAGCAACATGACAATAAAGGTTGATTTGATTTGATTTGATTTTGATTTGATAGTTTTGGTTTGACCTACAGCTGTCTGCCAGGGTTGAGAGAGCCTCTGTCTAGCTCTCTGTCAAACTCTGTCCTGATGTCTTCCAGCCTGCCGTCATCTCCGAAGGCCCCCCACTCGGTGTTCACACACATCCGGCCCTCGTCTCCCTCCACCAGGTCAATGTGGCGCAGCTCCTCCATGTAGCAGGCATTGGTGCCGGTACCTAACAGCATAAAAACACATGTGCTTATAGTATATATAGTATGCATTTAAACTACTCATTACTCTGGAAAACAGACAAACACAAGGGATGTCACCACTCAGATTATCAGTGCTATTTTTATTGTATCCACTTTTTCTTTTTTGCTAACACATGAAAAAGACCAATCCTAAAACTGTTAAAAGGCACAGTACCAATGATGATTCCAACTTCACAGCGGTGGTCATCGAAACCACAGGTCATCATGGTTCCCACGGTATCATTCACCACTGCCATAATATCAGCTTCATAGTCCTGAATTACATAAAGTAAACACACTGGTAAGTGAGCTTTTTACAGCTGTGGTTGCTATGATCTGTTTCAGTGTCCACAAGACGCAAACGATGAAACTCACCCCTCGTTTTTTGATTGCTTTGTTGAGCAGCTTGACCACATCCACCCCCTCCACTCCGCTGGCTTTGAAACGCTTCGTCCACGTTACCAGGTATCCCTGAAACCCAGAGAGGGGGTCAGAGAGGATTGAAAAAGTGTTACATTTAGTCTTGTTGGGTTGAACCTGATCAACCTTTATCACAACTATGTCAACCCTTTATGCAAATGTACTGCAGGCAAGTTTATTCACACAGACTTTTACCTCATCCAGTTTTGTCTGCTGGCAGGGGAACGAAAAGGTAAAGCCAACTGGGAGTTTCTTGTCTTTGATGCTGTGTTTTTCCATGAAGTCACCAAGACACTCGGCCACATGGTCGAACAGCTGGAACACAGGTGGTAAGAATGGAGGAGAGCAGGGTGTGTGTCAGGTAGAGCTGTGGAGAGACTAGTGTGTTCTTGTTTGTCTTTTAGAGTCAAACTACCTCTGTTCCAGTGCCATGAATGATGTCCTCGGGCGTGTCATAGATTTGACTCTCCATCTCAACGGTCTGTTTCTTCTCGTGACTCACTTTCACCCGGAGAATTCTGAAGTTACTGCCTCCCAGGTCCAGCGCGATGAAGTCTCCTTTTTCTGTTGAGATGGGGAAAAAAATTGGAGCATTAAAAAAGATGGGTGAAAAAATTCCAGAGAGAAACGAAGACTGTTAGATAACGAAAACTGTAAAAGCATTACGGTACAGTTATCTACATCTGTGGTGGACATTTACTTTCCTAAATGGAGGGAAGTGTCAGTATTAGGACTTGGAATTTCTTCAGTGGGAATGTGATATATTCTAGTAAAACACATATTGTAGCACCTTGGGAGAGCCAGATTTCTAGCATCCTCAGACAAGAGACAGTGAATAAGCATGGGAGATCAAAGAGCAGGAGGCTCCTGGTGAGAGAGCGGGAAGGAGTCAAGGATGTAGGGGGTTGAATGCAGTGTGATGCAAATGTCCTGTTGTGTGTGATGTAAGCCATGAAACTTAAGAGGAGAGTCTCTGGTAAAAAGTTCATTCTGTTCTGTGCTCGTGAGATGTGAGTGTGCAATAAATCATTTGAAATGAATCTGCCTGTGATTTCACACACTCCACACTGGTGACCCAAGACGTATTATGGAACACGAGGCAAGATCCCCGGAGCCGGCCTGGTCAGGAAGCTACAGCGAGGCGGCAGCCATCCCACAGACAGCCTGGACTGGAACCTCCAGCCACGCGTGTGCGGTTTCAGTCAAGCTACCGGATTTCTGGCAGCACAACCCGTGCTCTTGGTTCCACCTCACCGAGGCCCAGTTCGCCCTCCGGGGAGTAATGGCAGATGACACCAGATTCTACCATGTGGTTGCAGCGCTCGACGCCCGCACAGCTCAACAGGTAGCGAGCCTGCTCGATCAGCCACCAGCCAGCAACAGATACGAGGTGCTCAAGGCTGCGCTCATCCAGCGCTACACGCTTTCGGACTGTGAGAGAGCGGAGAGGCTCCTGACGCAGACCGAGCTAGGAGATGGTTCGGCCATAGACCTGATGGAGAAGATGCTGGCGTTAATGGGCACGGACGACGAGCACTTTCTGTTTGCCCACCTCTTCCTCCGGAACCTTCCGACAGTAGCGAGAGCGGTTCTGGCCAATTCGCCGTGGCTGGCCGCGCGAGACTACCGTGCGCTAGCCCAGGAGGCAGACCGGATCATCATCACCACCAGGGTGACCACAGTCAACGCGGCAGCGGCGGAGCCCAGCGAGACGACCAGAGGAGGCGAGGAGCCATCGACAGTAGCAGCAGCGGGGACCAAGGAGCGCCAGAGAGACACGCTCTGTTCCTACCACCGCCGCTTCGGAGAGAACGCACGCAGATGTGCGCCACCGTGCCAATTCCAGCGCTCAGGAAAACGCCAAGGCCGGGGGTCGGTAGCAGCAGCGACCCTCGGTGAAGAGAACAAGCTGCTCTACCTAACAGACGCACGTTCGGGGAGGCGTTTCCTCGTGGACACCGGAGCCCAGAAGAGCTTCATCCGGCCGACCTACGCTGACCGGCTGGCAGGATCTAGTGGCCCCGGGATGTTGGCAGCAAACGGCTCGGATATTAAGACCTTTGGTGAGAGGACTCTGCTCTTATCTCTACACGGCCGTACATATGAGTGGACTTTTGTCATAGCAGCACTGAATTACCATATACTGGGGGCTGATTTTCTGTGTGCACATGGTTTATTGGTTGATGTTGCTAACAGGCGCCTGGTTAATGCACTGTCCTTTGATTCTCTCCCCTGTATAGCTCGAGTGACCCAGCCAACAGCACAAGCCAACGTCACAGCTGCATGCGGTAAGTTCCACACACTGCTCACTCAGTTCCCAGCAGACGTTTTCCGCGGCCATCGCTAAACACGGGGTGGAGCACTTTATCACCACCACCGGGCCGCCCCTTTTTGCAAGACCTTGGCGCTTGGACGCAGCTAAACTGGCCATAGCGCGCGAGGAGTTCGCCAACCTGGAAAGGTTGGGCATCATCAGGCGCTCGAACAGCCCATGGGCTTCCCCGCTACACATGGTCCCTAAGGCTGAGGGATTGTGGCGACCGTGTGGTGATTTCTGCAGGTTGAACAACGCCACGGCACATGACCGCTACCCGATTCCCCACATACAGGATTTTTCCGTTCACCTCGCCGGAGCACGCATTTTTTCCAAAATAGACCTGGACCGCGGTTACCACCAAGTCCCAGTGCGCGCTGAGGACGTACCCAAAACAGCGGTAATAACTCAGTTCGGTCTATTCGAGTTCCTGCGCATGCCATTCGGGTTAAAAGGAGCATCACAGACGTTCCAGCGCATGATGGATGCAGTGCTGCGCGATCTCCCGTTCGTGTTCGTCTACCTGGACAATATCCTGGTAGCCAGCGCGTCCGAAGACGAACACGAAACCCACCTCACGACGGTTTTCCGGAGGTTGGAGGAGCACGGGTTAATAATCAACCCGGTGAAATGCCAGTTCGGCGTAACGGAGATTGATTTTTTGGGGCACCGCGTCTCTCCAGAAGGAGCGATCCCATTGCCCGACAAAGTGCGCGCCGTGGCAGATTTTCCCCGGCCTCAAACGGTCAGGGCGCTGCAAGAATTTTTGGGAATGGTGAACTTTTATAACCGTTTCCTTCCCCGCGCGGCGCAGCTCATGCAACCATTGTATGCCACGCTCAAAAAACAATTACCCGCGGATAGGGTCGAATGGACCCCGGAACGAGAGCGGGCGTTCTCGGAAGTTAAAGCAGCCCTGGCAAACGCCGCACTGCTGGCACATCCAGACCCGACGGCCCGCATAGCGCTCACCACCGACGCTTCAGACGTGGCCATAGGGGCTGTCGTGGAGCAGCGCATCGCTGGGGATTGGTAGCCGCTCGCCTTTTTCAGCAGAACTTTGTGCGACAGTGAATGTAAATACAACGCGTTCGACAGAGAGTTGCTGGCTCTCCACCTGGCCATTCGCCACTTCCAGTTCTGGCTGGAAGGGCGCAGTTTCACCGCGTTCGTGGAACCACAAGCCGCTAACATTCGCGATGGCCAAGGTTTCAGAACCGTGGTCGGGCTGGCAGCAGAGACAGCTGGCCGCGATCTCAGAGTTTACTACCGATATTCAGCATGTGTCGGGTAAACTGAATGTAGTGGCGGACTACCTCTCGCGTGCTGTGTTGGCCCCGGTCTGTGTGGGGATAGATTACGCAGCCATGGCCACAGAGCAGATTAGCGATGCAGACGTGCGCGCGCTCCAGTCTGGACCAACAGGGTTAAGGCTGGAGAGCAGGGTGCTGCAAGACGGCATGCTCCCCCTAATCTGCGATGTCTCCACAGGTCGCCCGCATCCCGTGGTCCCGGCCGCATGGCGCCGCCACGTGTTTGAGTCGGTTCACACTCTGGCGCACCCAGGAGTGCGCGCGTCGGTCAAAATGGTGGGAGAGAAGTTTGTGTGGCCGAGCCTACGCAAACAAGTTAAAGAGTGGGCTGCAGCCTGCGTGGCGTGCCAACGAGCCAAGGTACACAGACACACGAAGGCTCCCTTGGAGCCGTTTCATGTTCCGGCTAAGAGGTTCGACCATGTTCACGTGGACCTCGTGGGCCCCCTCCCGCCATCACAGGGGTGCACGCACCTCCTGACAATGGTGGACCGCACCACGCGCTGGCCAGAAGCGGTTCCGCTGGCGGCAACCATGTCCGCAGATGTAGCGCGTGCTTTTTTAACAGCATGGGTGGCGCGTTTTGGAGTCCCGTCGCCCTCAATTTGTTTCCGAACTCTGGTCTGCGATGGCCCCGCAGCCTGGGTGTTACAATTCACCGCACAACTGCGTACAACCCACAGGCCAATGGGTTATGCGAGCGTTTTCATAGATCACTGAAAGCAGCACTTAGGGCTTCATTGACGGATGCAAATTGGGTAGACAGGCTGCCGTGGGCTTTATTGGGGTTGCGCTCCGCGCAGAAAGAGGATCTAGAAGCTTCCCCGGCAGAGCTCGTTTTTACGCAGCCACTATGGCTGCCCGGGGAATTTCTACCAGATAATCCCGCTCCGGGCAGCTCCTCTTCTCAGCTTTTGCAGCGTAGCGCAAACACAGGCACGCTGCCGGGCCCTGCCCACCATAGTTTCCGCGTGTTTTTGAGCCTAAAACTTTGAAGAGCGCGGACTTCGTGTTTGTCAGACACGATGCCCACCGCCCTCCATTGTGCCCACCCTATGATGGACCGTTCAGAGTGTTGGAAACAGGGGATAAGCATTTTTTGCTAGACTTGGGGGGTAGGAGGGAAAAAATTGGCATAGACAGACTCAAACCCGCTTTTGTTGTGGCGGACGAGCAAGTGCTGTTGGCTAGGGCCCCTCGGCGTGGAAGACCCCCACGGAGAGCTCCCCAGGGAAACGATTCGCCAGAGCAGCCACACGGACAGACTGAAATGGCCCCCCTCCAAGCAACCTCCCACCAGCACAACAGCGCTGCGGAGGCGGTAAAACCCAGTTACAGCAGATACGGGAGGAGACGGAAGCCCAAACAGCATGTGGACTGATGTTCTGTTGTTCTATCACAGCATGTGGACTGTTATTCTATTGTCCTATCTAAGATGCTGGGGGGGGTGGTATTTGTAGCACCTTGGGAGAGCCAGATTTCTAGCATCTCAGACAGGAGACAGTGGATAAGCATGGGAGATCAAAGAGCAGGAGGCTCCTGGTGAGATAGCAGGAAGGAGTCAAGGATGTAGGGGGTTGAATGCAGTGTGATGCAAATGTCCTGTTGTGTGTGATGTAAGCCATGAAACTTAAGAGGAGAGTCTCTGGTAAAAAGTTCATTCTGTTCTGTGCTCGTGAGATGTGAGTGTGCAATAAATCATTTGAAATGAATCTGCCTGTGATTTCACACACTCCACAATATCAGCATAGTCATCTTATGTAATCTTAGCAAACAAATGCAGCTTTCTTTATTAGTCTGATGTGAATTAATGTTGCACAACATGTAGCATAAAGGCAGCATGATAAAGGTGCCATGTTTGGAAAATTTCAGATAATCAAGTTGGGATTACCAAAATTTTTTCTATTCGCTAAATAATTTTTTGAGAATCTCTGTATTGCTTTCCCCAAAGTCAGAAGTTTGCATGTAAGAGTATCATGTTGTGGGGGTGTTTTGCTGCAGGACGGACTGGTGCACACCACAAAATAGATGGCCTCATGAGGAAAGAGCATTATGAGGAAATACTAAAGCAACATCTCAAGACATCAGCCAAGAAGCTTGGGTGCAAATGGGTCTTTCAAACGAACAATGACCTGAAGCATACTGCTAAATTAGTTACAAAGTGGCTTAAGGACAAGAAAGTCAATGTTTTGCAGTGGCCATCACAAAGCCCTGATCTCAATCCCATAGAAAATTTGTGGACAGAGCTGAAAAGACGTGTGTGAGCAAGACAGCCGACAAGCCTGACTCAGTTCCACCAGCTCTGTCAGGAGGAATGGGCCAAAATTCCAGCAAACTACTGTGAGAAGCTTTTGGAAGGATATCTAAAATGTTTGACCCAAGCCATACAGTTTAAAGGCAATGCTCCCAAATACTAAGGAAATGTATGTAAACTTCTGACTTTGAAGCAAGTAATAAAAAAAATTCTCAAAAAATTATTTGGCAAATCTAAAGATTATTTAGCAAATAGATATAATTTTGGCAATCCTAACTGACCTGAAACAGGAAGTTTAGTCTGATTTAATGTCAGACAGTGAGGAAAAAAAGGTTGTGTGTTTTTATACAGTGTACAGTTACGTGAAAAAATTAGGACACCCTGTATAAGCCTGTGTTTTTTTAACATATTTGGACATATGGATATTTAATATCAATGTTAAAAATACTGGGAGAGTCATACAAATAAACAATTAAAAATGAATTAAAGACTTTTTTCAAATTTTCTGTAAAATGTAATTCTAAACGAATAGTGAGGAATAAATTAGGACACCCCCCCCATCTTTTTTACGACACCCCTGCATTCATTCCCACTTAAAATGGTGAAAATAAATGTTAAAAAAGTGCAAATAAAAACAAAAACAAGGTTAGACAAAGATATGTGAACATTTATTAATAAAGAAGTGAATATTTAAAGGGGTGTCCAAATTTTTTTCACATGACTGTATATAAACTTCTGGTTTCAACAGTAATTCCTTTTCCGTGCAAGTCTATGCTGGTGTGTTTCATTCAACCACGTCCTGCTGCAACTTCCTGTATATTTATTGGTTAATGATTACAGACATCATGACTCAAGTTATACTGCATATTTATTCCATGATGAAAAGCTTATCAGAAATGATGCTCCATCCTGATTGAATAAAACCATCATAAAGTTGGTCTGAGTCCAGGTTGGTTGCTTTCCTCAAGGCTACCGTTTCTGTTTATTCAGTGTAACACAGTTTAAGCCATCAAGTAAGGACAATGCCCCTGGTGTTGCAATAGCAACTTTATGGAGCTAGTGAGCTGCTGATGGTGCCTGTTTAGGGTGATTTTGGGGGGATTTTTGCCTTTATTAGACAGACAGTGAAGCATGTGAAAGGAAAAGGGGTGAAGAGCAGGGGAGAGACATGCAGGAAATGGGAATCAAACTAAGGTTCACGGCGTTTTAGCAACATGCTCTTGTGGTATGCGTCATAACCACTGGGATACAGGTGTGCAATGTTGTGTGTGAATAAAGACTATTACTTATGTGTACCATTTAAACCCACTGAGGCCTGCTATATAATTACTCACTTAATTGCACAATGGTACTCCAGCTTCCGTATGACTTAAAGCTTTTTGATAAGATAATCTTCAAGAGTAGTAGCTGCTTATCATAACTTATTCATAGTAGGACTCAAGAGAGCGTGCCAACCTTTGATTAAAGGAAAGGCAGCACGTACAAACCTCTACTTTATAAGAGACAGACTCACTCCCATCTTCATTCTAATCATTCACTACAAACAAAACCAAGCTAGACGTATAGGAAGTACAAACCAGAGAAAAATATTTTGCTACTGAATCACATCACTGGAAATGGAAGTCAATTTGCTGACCACACACATCTATCCTTGAATATGTTGCATGTTAAAGATCAAGAATTAAAAAGAAATGAAGACAGGGCCCTAAAGTGACTGGTTTGAAGTTGATTTTGAGATATGATAGTTTTACTCCAGCTACAATTTGTCTCAGTATACTGATGTTTTGACTGAATGAGTCTGAATCACTGGAGTCAGCCAATATTCACCTGGTTGTCCAATACTGGCCTATCGTCAGATGAGAGTCAACAATATCAGTGACAGTATATCTGGTGTGATCCAGTTGTGTGGAACAGTTTTTGCCCTGGAATGAACAACAGTAAGCTACAGCTGCAAATTTAGAAATTAAATAGGACTAAACTGTGTTCAAGTATTTCATCTTGCTTTTTTTGTTTCCATGGTATAAGTGGGGGAAAAGTTGACAAAAAACCAACAAAAACAGCAAAAGAAACAAATCAGTATTGACTAGTGGCCAAATTAATATTTTAAAGGAGTTACTGACTGAAAAATTGTGTTCTTGTAGGTTTTAACCTTCTGAAATGAGTCTATTGGTCACGTGACTGAAAAAATACCAAACCGCTCACTTCTCTTAAAACGTCCACCCACACCTACTGTTGTCTCATTTTTCTCTCCAAGCCGTTTTGACTCTTCCAGGTATTTTTCTGTACATCAAGAAATGGAAAACATCACTAAAAGGTAAACCTCCTCCATGGATCACCACCTTGTAGTGGTGGAGGCGTTTCTATGCCCTCATGATCCCATGAGCTATGTTGCCGAGAACAGCTTGCCCCTGGTAGGGTCTCCCATGGCAAACTGGTCCTAGGTGAAGGGCCAGACCACGAACAGTCCAGTGGATTCTTAAGAAAAAGTTACAGCAAGGATGCAGTGTACACAATGAGCCACATGGATCCGTTCTCCAGTGGGCTCACCACCTGCAGGTGGGATGACGGTGCTATGTGGAGTGGATGCTCTACCAACTGAGCCACCGGCGTGGTGGCTCAGTTGGTAGAGCATCCGCCCCACACCCGGGAGGCAGGGGTTCAAATCCCAGCCGGGTCATGCCGAAGACCATATAAAAAAGCAGAACTTCCTGCCGTCCAGCTTGGTGCTCAGCAACAATGGAATGGAGGAGGGAAATCTGTGGCGGCGCCTTGCATGGCAGCGGCCCTCTGATTCTACACGTGGGGTGTGTGTGATTAACACTGTAGATAGGTAAAACACAATTTTGTTCTACTGTACATGATTGGTTGTATGGTTGAATGACAATAAAGGGTGATTTAATTTAATTTTTTAATTTAATGTGAACTGAGTGGCAATCTGGACTACTCTGCATGAACTGCTGCCCCTGTGACCCGGACTCCTGGATAAGCAGTAGATGGACTAAAAGGCAAACGTCACTAGTCTTGATACCTGCCCACTGCTCCACTGTTGGCCAGCCTATCTGTCTGTCATGCAGATGGGCAGGGAGTCAAAGGTGTTAACTTCTGAGCTAACAGTGGTACTAGGAAGCTGGCACCAAGCGTGGTTTATATTGTTACTTTACTTTAGATTTCAGACATTCTAATAAACATCCCTGTTTCCACCTCGTTCCCTAATCCACAGTCAATAATACTGTATATCTCTGGTCATTCTGGCTTATTTTGTAGTATTTTCACTGTGATTTTACATTAAACTGTTAGCACTAGCATGCTAGGCAGTCCAAGTTGTTCACTGTACCCAAACACAGCTCACCTCTGCAGGGAGGAGGTGACAGACAGGTCGCCTGGATCCGGCCAAGTTTGGTCGCCATGTTCTATAAATTCTATTCACCCCCACTGGAATCCCTGTTCATCGAACAACACTTGATCATATATTTTGTTCTTGACGTTACTTTTAGCTTAGTTAAAGTTTTATTTTCTCAGCCATGAACCACGGTGGCAGCAAGGTGGCTAGATGAAGCTAGCAGTTTAGCCACTCATTCATGAATGTTTCTGTGCTTACTGTACTCCAGGGACCAGCCATACCCTATCAACCACTGAAATCACACACCCCTGTCCACCAGTGATGCTTTATTTCATTTATTCTCTCAGACAAATTTACATTAGTTGGTTTCAAGCTAGGCAGCTACGGGCAGCTAATGTTAACAATGGTGACATAAGAGGGAGGGTGGAGTTGAACGCGGCCTCAGAGACTTAAAGTGACAAAAGCACTGAAACCAGCCATTCTCAGAAAGGCTGGGAAAATAATAATAAAAAATGTGCAATCAACGACCCCTTTAAACACAGATGTCCCAAAGTTTTGGGTTTTTTTCCACAATTGGTGAATCCCTAGCAATAATCATGTCACAAATGTTTTTGATATTTTAGGTGGAAATTCTTAAGGTGGGTTTATGCTGCACCTCCGCTGTCCACATTCGCTTGACTGCGAGGCTTGTGTGACGAAAATTACTTCATCATCTCCAGTCCACTAGGCTCTGCGGACCCCTCCGCATCTCACCGCGTGCAGCCCAAATTTTGTGACTGCACTGCCAGGGCGCATTGACTATGCATGCGCAAGACTGAACCTCCCATTCAAGAGGTGGTGCTACCAACAAAGTAGAAGAAGAAGACAAAGAGGAAGATGAGAACAAACATACATGAATCATTTTGCAGCAGCAGCAGCAGGTTGAGCGGAGAAGAGCACTGAAAAACGGTAATTCCTCTTCTTCCTCGAAACAATGCCATTGTTGTTGCTACAAAAAAATGTGCGGCGCTCTTGCGTTTCTTCACTTTTATATAGTGGGAAAACAAACTGGTGTGTTAGCGTATTTGCGCTACCCATAGGGCTGGGGGTGAAACTACAAATGACGGTTATGCACATGCCTCAAACGCTTGGCCTAGTAGATGAAAAAAATGAAGTATATACATGCACCCATCTCGTCCAAAGCAGACACGCATCTCAGCACGCCACAGCTGAGGTGTAGCATAAACAAGGCTTTCCTTACAACATTATTGTTGTGCTGTAATGAAATACATCTACAATACAAAGTCCCAGCAAGCCTGGATTTATGCTCTGCACATCTGCTTGACCAGGAGCCCCGTGCAATGTAAACTTTGTCACAGTCTTCAGTCTGCTAGAGTTCACAGTGTCCCCATGCAGCTGTGGCGTACAGCCCAAATTTTGTGGCCGCACTGACTGTGCGCCAACTAGACATGGGCAAAGATCCAACTTCCCTTTTAGCAAGTGTTGCCACCGACACAGACGAAGAACTTATACTAAAACAATGCTCTCCTTTCTTTTTTAGCCTTCACTTTAGCCAAGGATAGAAAACAAAGCTCCTCTACCCACCTACATGCCGTCTCCATTGTCACTGCTAAAATACGTGCAACTCTTCTTCTTCTGCTTCTTTTAGATTTGATTGGCGGTTGGCAACTAGCTTACAGGTGCATTACCGCCACTGACTTGATTATCATCACTCTATATCTTCGTATAAGGAGTTCTGAACAACTCCTTATGTGTGAAAAAATTATCCATCCTTGGACTGTGTCCTCAGTGGCATCAATAGCTGTGCCAGCCAGCCAGTCTTGCTTGTCTTCTCCTTTATATAGCCGGTGAACAAACTGTACATGTGTGCCACCTATCATTCTGAGGTGGAATTGCAGACAATGTTTATGTGCATGTGTCAAACGCTTTGTCGAACAGTAGATGCAAATCAAGCATATATACAGTCATGTGCACATTACAGATGCACAAAGCATAAAGCCAGCTTAACATAAGCCTGTACAAATGAATACTTGTAAAGAACTTGCATGTATGAGCAGGTGATTGCAGATTTAAAAGTGCTGATGACACGTTTTTGACTTCCTCTAATTTTTCAACACATAATACAATATGACAAAATAGGTTGGTCTGTGCAGTTCTAAGTCAAACAGGCTTTTTTTCACGCAACTATTCAACATTTTCATGAGTGCCACGTCACCAATTATGTCAGTGGCTGGAAAACCCTGCTGCCATGTTATCATATCAGAAGAACACAGCGCTTGGCTGCTCATTGTACACACAGGATGGAAGCGGTTGAAAACATCGACGATGGTTCCAGCACATGTAGTCTGGATTTGGTTTGTGTTGTCCAATCTTCAGACGATTATAGTTCCGAAGAATTGGATGACAATGAAGAATATGGGGGCATAAGACCATATAGGTTTGAGCTGTGCCAAGCAGGCATCGTGCCAAGTGAGTCACACTCAGAGAGTGATGGTGGAGAGGCACACGTGCCCACTGCAGCAGCAGTGACAAACACACGGCAGGGGAACACCGAGTGTTATTTTTTTGTTACAGATATTGCAACAAATTATTTGTTCATAAATATAATTTATTTAAACCCGATTTTTCAATAAAAATCATAGCAGTGTATTCTCTGTGGCTCATGCATCGGGTTTATTATGGATTATATTTTGAGTTCTTGTTGTTTTTGTTTTGTACATGTGTTTTATGGGGCGTTTTGACCAACTTTCAGGTGGTCACTGTCCAAGATTCGCTGGTCCGAACACACATGCTCTCTCTCTTTGACAGTCAGCTGTTCGTGGTTTGTGTGCATCATCTGCCGTGTTGTCAGCCAGCCAATATTGCCAACACTATCACGACATGTTAGCCAGTCCACACAGCCGTGGTTCTGTTGCACCCCTTGAAGCGATGTCGGCCATGGGGCGCAACCGTGGTTAACACGTCTCCTCTCCATGTTCGCTGAGCGATGTCGGCCCCGAACACCAACTGTAAGTGTTTCTGTTTATTTTTGTAAGTCTTCACCTTTTTGGGAACTGTTGTCATCATTCTTATGTTCAATACGTGTGCTGTGGTGAATTCTGCACGTAAATCCATTCATCATGACCCTCTGTGCGCTCTTACGCAGGGCACGGACAGGGAGGATGAAATAACTAGGATTTACGTGCAGGGTTCACCACAGCACATGTAATACAGAACGACAGACAATTCCCTAAAAGGTGAAGATGTACAAAAACACAAACATACTTACTAATGGCGTAGGTGCGCCCCAGAGCCGACATCGCTTCAAGGACGCACGAGAACCACAGCAAACATGGAGTGACTAACACATCGTGAGAGTGCTGAAAATACTGGCAGACAAACAGCACAGATGACTGGCAAACGGCCGCAAAGTACATGCACTGCTGGTGATGGTGTGATGAGAAGCACCTAGGCGAGGACCGGGAAACATGATCAGCAGGAGGGGAATCAGCTGGTGATAATGATAGAGGGGACATGGCCAGACTGGCAAGAGTCAGCATGCGATCAGAGAAAGTAGGTCAAAGCTGCGCGTAAATCCATTAATCCTTCCCCTCCTCCTGCATAAAAGCACATGAGGAGCGTACAAGGAGGCTTATGACAGTTGAAGAGCTGAAGCGTGTGATTTGGTCTTTCACACCTGCTGTTTATCTAAGCCTGCGACGCAACACGAAGGCACAGCCATAAAATTAAAATAAGAAACCAGAGAAACTGTGAGCCACAAAGCTGCTGTCATTCTAGTCAACAACACTGGTGTCACTTCTCCCGCTTACGTCATGGGGGTGCCGCCCCTAATTCGGTGGGCGGCACCACAGTCCAGTCAGCGGCTGCGGTTTTTTGATGATAACTAGTTTATACAGGCATGGTTGTAAATATTATATTGATCATCGACAATAACGTTTGGGTTTACACAACATCCTAAAAAATGTCAAAATCGTGTCATCAGCCCTTTAAAGGCAAGTAAATCAAAGTGACATAAGGTGCCATACAGTTTTTTCTTCCCTGATGTGGCTGAACATGTAGTTACAAGCATTTCTGCATAGATTGCAGTCACAGACTCATGGATATAAATGCAAAGTGCCTTTTTTCCATTGTTATTTTGTGCGCACTAAAGAAACACAGCTGTTCACACATGAAGACCTCTGTGACCGGGGCTTAAAGTTACCCAAGACTGGTGATCAGTCCTGTTGCCTCTTGGATCCCAGCTGTAAAATGCACATACATGCATGTCTAAGCCTTTGGCTAAAGCTAAAAATATTTAAACAAACTTGATTTACTGTATCCACGATTGTCTGTTCAACAGTTCCGTGTACTGACTGAGGAATCCAGCTTCTGTTACCATTTGCTCATCCACTGATTAAAATATAAGAAGGTTAAGGCACACTGACCTGATCCATCTGGGATTGACCGCACAAATGTTGGCAGCATCTTTAGTGCGGCAGTTGCATTAGTGTCTCTTCCCAGTCCATCGACCAGCTCCATCCGAAACCGCTTTGTGATGTCCAGTAGCGTTTCATCAGAGAAACGCATGGAGTACAGGTACTTATCGATCTGAGAATAAAGAACAGAAGATTTGAGGAAAAGACATTTCTAACAGCCAAAAACATTTTTAACAGCTTGGTAGGACTCTAAATGAAACTGTGCGTTTCAGTTGGATACACATATTATCTATGCTGTGTGCACACACTGACATGCCAATCAAATTTAAAAGAAGAAGAAGAAGACGTGATACACGTTCAGCTTATCAAAATAACTGATTTTATTGTTTGTAAATGACTTAGCACAAAGATACTCCCCATCCCATAATATAATGAAGATAAATCACATGGTTCCAGTCCTAAACATTCAGAACTGAATCATGGCTGCACAATAAAAATCCTATTTTTATGTTGCTTTATTGAATCTTTTTAATTGCCCTCATGGTCATATAGTGCAATCAGTATATGCAATCAACACATACAGCATAAAAAATTACTGAGTCTACAAAAGGGTGCTCCTGGTTGTTTTATCACTTTCAGAATAAGCAAGAATGATACGGACTACAGGAAATATGCAGGAACTTCTAACACAGAATGTCATTCTGGAGATAGCACTCAATCCAGAGATAAATGTGTGGATATCACACATTTCATCACAACTAAAGAAGTTTATAGTTTGGCTGTTGAAACTTCCTGTTCATTGTGGTTAATGCACAATACAGGCTCAACCATACGACCTTATTAGGAACAGGATGTTAATCAGTCCTGGTGAAATCCATTGTTGTGTCACACAATCTGATGACGTAAAGACTGACTGTATTTTGTGAGTCGGTGACAAACAGGAGCAGAATGTTACAACTATGGTTAAATATCACATTTCCTAAGGCTGGCTCAGTGGACAAAAGGATTAAACCTTGAAGTGGGTATGAGATTATCATCTGTCTGTTACAGCAAATATGCAATACTCAGGATTTTACTACAAAATAATAAAACTGTCACTACTTTTTAAAGAAGAATTTTATAATTTTACATATACTGTACGTACATATACAGTAGATATAAAAAAGTCTACACACCTCTGTTCAAATGCCAGGTTTTTGTGATGTAAAAAAAAATTAGACCAAGATAAATCATTTCAAAACTTTTTCCACCATTAATGTGACCTATAACCTATGCAACCCAACTAAAAAAACAAACTGAAAAGGGGAAAAATAAAAAATTACAATAACCTGGTTGCATAAATATGCACACCCTGTTATAACTGGGGATGTGCTTCTGGACTCAGACCTGAATTTTAACAGCCACATTAAGACAGCAGTGAAGTCAGCTTATTATCACTTAAAGAACACAGCGAGCATTGAAGGTCTGATGTCTCAGCAGGATCTAGAAAAACTTGTCCATGCATTTATCTTCATTAATCTGGACTACTGGAATGCTGTCCTCACAGGTCTTCCCAGAAAGTCCATCAGAAAGCTGCAGTTAGTTCAGAACGCTGCAGCTCGAGTTCTCACCAAGATCAAGAAAGTAGATCATATACTGTAACTCCAGTTCTCAGATCTTTACACTGGTTTCCTGTCTGTCAAAGAATATATTTCAAAATACTGCTGTTGGTTTATAAAGCTCTGAATGGTTTAGGGCAAAAATACATTTCAGATCTGCTGGTCCATTATGAACCACCCAGAGCCCTCAGGTCATCGACGTCAGGCCAACTATCTGTGCCAAGAGTTAAACCCAAACGTAGTGAGGCAGCATTCAGTTTTTATGCCTCTCACATATGTAAAACTCCCAGAAAGCATCAGGGCTGCTGAAACTCTCAGCTGCTTTAAATCGAGGTTAAAAACTTTCCTATTTGCTGCAGCCTTTCAGTAGAACATTTGTTAATCTCCCACAATGTACTCTAATTTTTATTTCTTGCACATTTTCTAATCTACCTACTGTCACGACGGCCCTCATGGACCGTCACAAGACGCCTCAGTCACCAGAGAGTTTGCAGTGGTAATTTATTGTAGAGTAAGGATGAACACACACAGAACACATACAGTGGCTGGGTGAAGTCTGAGCCGGGGACCACCCGATGCGCCAGACGAGATAATCACAAAGATACAGTCACACAGAGCATACCTTACAACGGGACCGTTAACAGACGGGTAACGGGGGATTCCCAAGTCCATTAACCACGATGAGCAAGGAGAATAACAGGAGCACGACGGAACGTGGCTGAACATACAGGTGAACATAACAGGATATAACAGAGACTGCCGTGTTGGAGGACATTTAGCACCCGCTTATATCTCTGGTGGCTAATGACCCCAACGCAGCACAGCTGCTGCTAATGACAGCAGAGCAGCAGCTGACTTTGACAGCAGGGAGCTCCCCCGGGCGCCTTCACAATAAGAGCCCGAGGAGCTGGAAGGAATCCTCAGCTGCCAAAGCCAGAGAACAAAAAGATATGAGACCCGAGTGTGGCCAGAACCGACACTCGGGTTATGACAGTACCTCCCCCTCAAGGCCGAGCTCTGAGCGGCCTGAGTAACACCCAAGCCCCCCACCCACCCCCCTAGGGGGGGTGGATGGGGCGCTGGCAGGAGGGAGAGCGAGACAAACAACCAACAAGGCTACAAAGGTAGGGAGAAAAAAAAAACACAATACAATAAGTACACAATAAGTACCCCCTCATGGATCGTCACCTTATCGTGGTGGGGGGGTTTGCGTGCCCCAGTGATCCCAGGAGCTATGTTGTCCGGGGCAATTTGCCTCTGATAGGGTCTCCCAAGACAAACTGGTCCTGGGTGAAGGGCCAGACGAAGAACGATCCAACAGACTCTCATGATAAATTGTATATCAAGGATTCAGTGTACCCCGCCCGGTATGGGGTTACCGGGGCCCCACCCTGGAGCCAGGCCTGGGGGAGGGGCTCGAAGGCTAGCGTCTGGTGGCCGGGTTTCCACCCATGGGACCCGGCTGGGCTCAGCCCGAAGGAGTTACATGGGTCCGCCCTCCAGTAGGTTCACCACCTGCAGGAGGGATCATGGAAGTCCGGTGCTATGTGGATTAGGTGGCAGTCAAAGGCGGAGACCTTGGCGGACTGATCCCAAGCTTTCTAAACTGGCTTTTGGTACGTGGAATGTCACCTCTCTGGTGGGGAAGGAGCCTGAGCTGGTGTACGAGATTGAGCGATACCGGCTAGATATAGTCGGCCTCACCTCAACACACAGCTCCGGTTCCGGAACCAGTCTCCTGGAGAGGGGCTGGAGCTTGGCCTTTTCTGGAGTTGCCCCGGGCGAGAGGCGACGAGCAGGGGTAGGTATTCTTGTATCGCCCCACCTTGCTGCCTCTATATTGGAGTTTTCCCCGGTGGACGAAAGGGTTGCTTCCCTGCGCCTTCGGGTTGGGAAACGGGTCCTGACCATCATTTGTGCCTATGCACCAAATGATGTTTCAGAGTACCCACCCTTTTTGGAGTCTGTGACTGGGGTGCTGGAGGGTGCTCCTCCTGGAGACTCCATTGTCCTACTGGGGGACTTCAATGCGCACGTGGGCAACGACAGTGAAACCTGGAGGGGGGTGATTGGGAGGAACGGCCTGCCCGATCTGAACTCGAGTGGTGTTCAGTTATTGGACTTCTGTGCTAACCACAGTCTGTCTATAACGAACACCATGTTCAAGCATAAGGGTGTCCATATGTGCACCTGGCACCAGGACACCCTAGGCCGCAGGTCGATGATCGATTTTGTTATCGTATCATCAGACCTGCGACCGTATGTCTTGGACACCCGAGTAAAGAGAGGTGCAGAGCTGTCAACTGATCACCACCTGGTGGTGAGTTGGATCCGATGGCAGGGGAGGAAGCCATTCAGACCTGGTAGACCCAAACGTATAGTGAGGGTGTGCTGGGAGCGTCTGGCTGAGGCCCCTGTCCGGGAGGTCTTCAACTCCCACCTCCGGAAGAACTTCAACCACATTCCGAGGGAGTCTGGAGACATGGAGTCTGAATGGGCCATGTTCTCCACCTCTGTTGTTGAAGCGGCAGCCCAGAGCTGCGGCCGCAAGGTGGTCGGTGCATCTCGTGGTGGCAACCCCCGAACCAAGTGGTGGACACCAGTGGTGAGGGGGGCCATTAAGCTGAAGAAGGAGTCCTATCAAGCTTGGTTGGCTTGTGGGACTCCCGAAGCAGCTGAGGTGTACCGGCAGGCCAAGCGGAGTGCAGCTCGGGTGGTTGCTGAAGCAAAAACCCGGGTATGGGAGGAGTTCGGTGAGGCCATGGAACAAGACTTTCGGTCGGCTTCAAAGAGATTCTGGCAAACTGTTCGGCGGCTCAGGAGGGGAAAGCAGCTCCCCGTCCACACTGTGTATGGTGCGGATGGGACACTGTTGACTTCAACTGGGGATATCGTCGGGCGGTGGAAGGAATACTTCGAGGATCTCCTCAATCCCACTGATACGCCTTCCACAGAGGAAGCAGGGTTTGGGGACGAGGGGGATGACTCGCCTATCACAGGGGCTGAGGTCGCCAAGGTGGTTAAAAATCTCCTTGGTGGCCGGGCCCCGGGGGTGGACGAGATTCGCCCCGAGTACCTCAAGGCCCTGGATGTTGTTGGGTTGTCATGGTTGACACGCCTCTGCAACATTGCGTGGAGGTCGGGGGCAGTGCCTTTGGCATGGCAAACCGGGGTGGTGGTTCCTCTCTTCAAAAAAGGGGACCGGAGGGTGTGCTCCAACTTTAGAGGGATCACACTCCTCAGCCTCCCTGGGAAGGTCTATGCCAAGGTACTGGAGAGGAGAGTCCGGCCGTTGGTCGAACCTCGGATTCAGGAGGAGCAATGTGGTTTTCGTCCTGGCCGTGGCACATCGGACCAGCTCTTTACCCTCTCGAGAATTCTTGAGGGTTCATGGGAGTTTGCCCAACCAGTTTACATGTGTTTTGTGGACTTGGAGAAGGCATTTGACCGCGTCCCTCGTGGATTTTTGTGGGGGGTGCTTCGGGAGTATGGGGTATCGGGCTTGTTGTTACAAGCTATTCGGTCTCTGTACGACCGTTGTGAGAGTTTAGTTCGCATTGCCAACACTCGGTCGGAGTCATTCCCAGTGAGAGTTGGACTCCGCCAGGGCTGCCCTTTGTCACCGGTCCTGTTCATAATTTTTATGGACAGGATTTCTAGGCGCAGCCAGGGAATGGAGGGTGTCATGCTTGGTGACCACAGGATCTCATCTCTGTTGTTTGCAGATGATGTTGTCCTGTTGGCTTCATCCAGCAATGACCTACAGCTCTTGCTGGGACGGTTTGCCGCTGAGTGTGAAGCGGCTGGGATGAGAATCAGCACCTCCAAGTCCGAGTCCATGGTCCTCAGCCGGAAAAAGGTGGATTGTCCTCTCCGGGTTGGGGACAGGCTCCTGCCCCAAGTGGAGGAGTTTAAGTATCTTGGGGTCTTGTTCACGAGTGAGGGGAAAATGGAGCGAGAGATCGACAGACGGATTGGAGCAGCATCTGCAGTGATGCGGACGTTGTACCGGTCTGTTGTGGTGAAGAGGGAGCTTAGTTCTAAGGCAAAGCTGTCGATTTACCAGTCAATCTACGTTCCTACTCTCACCTATGGTCACGAGCTTTGGGTAATGACCGAAAGAACGAGATCGCGGATACAAGCGGCTGAAATGAGCTTTCTCCGTAGGATTAATGGACTCACCCTCAGAGATAGGGTGAGGAGCTCAGTCATCCGGGAGAGGCTCAGAGTAGAACCGCTGCTCCTCCACATTGAAAGGAGTCAGTTGAGGTGGTATGGGCATCTGATTAGGATGCCTCCTGGACGCCTCCCACTTGAGGTGTTTCAGGCACGTCCCACTGGGAGGAGACCCCGGGGCAGACCCAGGACTCGGTGGAGAGACTATGTCTCCCAGCTAGTCTGGGAACGCCTTGGTATCCCCTCTGAAGAGCTGGAGCAGGTGGCTGGGGAGAGGGAAGTCTGGGCTTCTCTGCTTGAACTGCTGCCTCCGCGACCCGGACCTCCGGAAAAGCGGTAGAAGATGGATGGATGGATGGATGGACAATAAGTACAAAATAGGCAACACACCCTTGGGCAAACACAGTGACACAAAAACACAAAACAATCCCCCTCCCCCCCCCCACACACCCCAACAGTCCCACAGACGAGATCAGGAACCCGGAAAGGGCGCAGTCCAGGCCCGGAGGGATGAGGGCAAAAGGTTCGGGGGGGTCGTCCGGCAACAAGAGGCCACAGAACAGGGAGGGGAAAAGAGGACAGTTCGGGCGGCCTACCCCAGTCCCATGCTCGGGGGAAGAGAGTTTCAGGCGGCCGGAGCAGGTCGCCGCACAGGAAGATAAACAGGTCGGGGGGCCGACCCAGAGAACCAAACCAACGAGACAGCCCTTCAGGCGGCCGCCCCGCAACACCAGCCCACCAGAACCATTGGGAAGAAGCAGCCGGTGGTCCCGCAGAAAAGGGGGGAGATGAGGGGAAACCGGGCGGAGCGTTCGGGACCCCAACGGCCCCAGGTGGAGATGGGTAGTGCTCCTCAGGGAGACGAGGAGGATGACGGTGGAGATGAGAGTGAAGAAGAAAACGAGCCTGACCAGCATCCGGTGGCTGGGGATCTGCAGCTCCCTCACCGAACCTAGGACCTGCTGGTGCAGCACCCACGGTGGACCCCGTTTGGGCCTCCGGAACCAAACCCACGGTGGACCCCGATTGGGCCTCCGGAACAGCACTCCCGTTGGACCCCAACTGGACCGGAACCGAACTCCCGGTGGACCCCAACTGGACCGGAACAGCACTCCCGGTGGACCCGGTCGGCGTGGCACCAGACTCGACCTCCAACCCCGAAACCGGAACCTCTGGCGCAGCAGGCGAGAGCAGCCCCT
Source organism: Pholidichthys leucotaenia (assembly GCA_020510985.1). Taxonomy (NCBI): domain Eukaryota; kingdom Metazoa; phylum Chordata; class Actinopteri; order Cichliformes; family Pholidichthyidae; genus Pholidichthys; species Pholidichthys leucotaenia. The sequence continues at coordinate 343,194,679 of CM035837.1, read as the reverse complement.
CGCCGGCGACCCTGGGAGAAGACTCACACAAGAGAGAAAACCCGGGATCAGGATCACCGGCAGCGCCAGAACCCGGTGAGATAAGCTTGGACGCAGCGGGCGGCTGCACCCGGCTCATCTCCCCTTGAGACAGGCAAAAGTGCTCTAAAAGGTGAAGAAGAAAGATAAAACAGAGCACTTGCCTGAGCTCGGGTTCTGACACCGTCCAGGACTGCGATGATCCGGGCTCAGAAGTCAGGAGGTCGTCCTCAGGCTCCGACTCAGCTGCGTCGGGCTCCGCAGCCAGCATGATGGTGCGTGCAGCTAGAGAGTCCTCTGGCACCGATGTCCATGCCGGTGGCCCGCACGGCGTGGTGGCAGGAGAATCTCGCCCTGCTGGACCGGACCGCTCCTCCGTGGAACCCCGGGGACGCTTCTTCATCGGCGATGGCTCCACACTGCAGTCCGCTCTCCTCCTCCGCCCATGGCGTGGCTGCGGAACCGGAACCAGGCTCTCCAGAACCGCAGGCCCCCTCCTCATCCAGCGAGGTTGGCCTGACGTCGAGGACCGCTCAGTGGGGGGAGACACAGAGGAAGCAGGGTTATTACTTTCGTCCACAGCGGGTGGAGGGAGCTCGGGGGGCTGCATACCCCGAACTCCACCCCCAGGAGTCAGACAAGGCAAAACAATATCAAAAGAAGAGAAATTATCATGCACTTGCCTTTCCCCTAAGGGTAAGATGGTCCTCGCTGTGGGGGACGTCATTCCTTCCTTTCCCCGCTGGATGGCGACAGAGGGCCCTCTGGGAAGACCAGATGAGGCCACTCGAGGCGGATCCGGGATGAAGCTCGCCGAAACGGAGCTCTCGTGACACACAGCAGCCAGGATAGGCGACGAGGAGGAGGGGGCGACAGCCAGGGTCAGTCGGGCATGGAGCGCTGACGGGACAGCAGGCGAGGGCCCGGGAGAAGACGAGGCTGCGGGGATTCCCCTCTGACGAGGCGCAGGAGTGACAGCTGTGTGGGGGGTTGAGCCCTTGCGGCGACCCGGAACAGCATCCAGACGGGGGTCTAGCCGAGGTTGGAAGCCGGAGTGACGACGGTTCCTTGTAGGGGGTGAGGCGAAGGTGAGGTCCGGAAATCGCCGTTCCTGAGCAGAAACGGCGGCAAGCAAGTCAGCAAACTCAGGAAACTCACGCAGCGCTGGATTTCTCTCCACCAGTCTGACCGCCGCCACCACATGCTTCATACACGCCGGAGGATTCTTAGCGGAGCAAGCAGCAGCCACCCGGTCCCAGATCTCTTCTGCTGTCATCTGCAGCTTCTCTGGGGGAATCCCGAGTGACGACATGCCCGATGGGAAAAGACCTCCGGGTGGTGCGAACTCCCGGGCCGGAACGGAGGCAGGAGCGGGATCCCGAAGCGAGGGGGCGACGTCTCCTCCGCTTCAGCTTCCTGCCAGGATTTCCCTCCACCCCTCGGAGTCTCTCACGCTGGGTGGCGATGTCATCTCTCCTCACGCTTACCTCTGGATGATCGGTGAAGCGGGGAAGAGAATCCAGAATCTCCTCGGCTAGGTCCAGGTATCTACAAATGTCGCTGGGAGCGTCCAACAGCGTAGCGGTGAAGATGGTGTAATCTACCTCCTTCAGAACCTCCGCTTGCTGCCTGCCAAGGCGCCGACAATGGCCCCTGGATGACGACATACTCCCCGCTGCAGACACTCAGACAGGTAGGAATTAACAGTCCACTACTGCAAACTACACGGTGAATGGCGTCTCGATACAACGCCTCCTCTTCGGGCGTTAGGCGGCAGTCTACTGTCACGACGGCCCTCACGGACCGTCACAAGACGCCTCAGTCACCAGAGAGTTTGCAGTGGTAATTTATTGTAGAGTAAGGATGAACACACACAGAACACATACAGTGGCTGGGTGAAGTCTGAGCCGGGGACCACCCGATGCGCCAGACGAGATAATCACAAAGATACAGTCACACAGAGCGTACCTTATAACGGGACCGTTAACAGACGGGTAACGGGGGATTCCCAAGTCCATTAACCACGATGAGCAAGGAGAATAACAGGAGCACGACGGAACGTGGCTGAACATACAGGTGAACATAACAGGATATAACAGAGACTGCCGCGTTGGAGGACATTTAGCACCCGCTTATATCTCTGGTGGCTAATGACCCCAACGCGGCACAGCTGCTGCTAATGACAGCAGAGCAGCAGCTGACTTTGACAGCAGGGAGCTCCCCCGGGCGCCTTCACAATAAGAGCCCGAGGAGCTGGAAGGAATCCTCAGCTGCCAAAGCCAGAGAACAAAAAGATATGAGACCCGAGTGTGGCCAGAACCGACACTCGGGTTATGACACCTACGGGTACAAAATAAGTAATAAAAAAAAAAAAAAATTCTGTCTTATTCTATTTTAACTTGTTTTTGTTTCTCTTTAATTTACTTTTTAGTTTGCCTTTAAATTCTTATGTATTCCTTTTGTAACTTCCTGTAATGCTTTAATGTTTTTATCTAAAGCACTTTGAAATGCCTTGTACACAAAATGTGTATACAAATATACTTGTCTTGCCGTGTTCAGAATCAACCAATCACATTCAAACTCATGTTAAATGGGAGTCAGCACACACCTGCCACCATTTAAAGTGCCTCTGATTAACCCCAAATAAAGTTCAGCTGTTCTATCAAGCTTTTCCTGACATTTTTGTAGTTACATCTTCCAGCACAAGCCATGGTCCGCAGAGAGCTTCCAAAGCATCAGAGGGATCTCATTGTTCAAAGGTGTCAGGAGAAGGGTACAAAAGAATTTCCAAAGCATTAAATACAGCCATGGACAAAATTGTTGGTACCCCTCTGTTAATGAAAGAAAAACCCACAATGGTCACAGAAATAACTTGAATCTGACAAAAGTGGTAATAAATAAAAATTCTATGAAAATTAACCAATGAAAACCAGACAATGCTTTTGAATTGTGGTTCAACAGAATTACTTTAAAAAACAAACTCAAGAAACAGGCCTTGACAAAAATGATGGTACCCCTAGAAAAGATTGAAAATAATGTGACCATAGGGACATGTTCAACCAAGATGTGTCCTCTAATTAACATCACAGGTGTCTACAAACTTGTAATCAGTCAGTCGGCCTATTTAAAGGGTGACAAGTAGTCACTGTGCTGTTTGTTGACATGGTGTGTACCACACTAAACATGGGACCAGAGGAAGCAAAGGAGAGAGTTGTCTCAGGAGATTAGAAAGAAAATTATAGACAAGCATGTTAAAGGTAAAGGCAATAAGACCATCTCCAAGCAGCTTGATGTTCCTGTGACTACAGTTGCACATATTATTCAGAAATTTAAGATCCACAGGACTGTAGCCAACCTCCCTGGACATGGCTGCAGGAGGAGACGGATAATACGAATGGTAACAAAAGAGCCCAGAACAACCTCTAAACACATTCATGGTGAACTCCAAGGTTAAGGTACATCAGTGTCAGATCGCACCATCCGTCTAGAGTCTCACCAGGCCAGGTAAACAAAGCACTGAGGGATATCAACCCCCGCAAGGCGGCAGGACTAGACAACATACCTGGGCGGGCCCTCAAAGTATGCGGTGCCGAGCTGACTGACGTTCTCACAGCAATCTTCAACCTCTCCCTCAACCAGAACATAGTCCCCTCCTGCTTCAATACGACAACCATCATCCCCCTTCCCAAAAGGAGCCCGCCAACCTGTCTGAATGATTACAGACCAGTAGCACTCACTCCAATCATCATGAAGTGCTTTGAGAGAGTGGTGCTGCCCCTCATTCAGGACAGCATACCAGGCACCCTGGACCCCCTGCAGTATGCCAACCAGCCCAACAGGTCCACCTCAGATGCCATCGCCGCAGCACTCCATTATTCTCTCTCCCACCTGGAAGATAAAAACTAGGACTTAGGATGCCCTTTGTTGACTACAGCTCCACCTTCAACACGGTCATCCCACACAAACTCACCGACAAACTGTCTTCACTTGGCCTGCACCCCACCCTCTGCGACTGGCTACTGGACTTTCTAACTGGCAGGCCCCAGTCCGTAACGTAATGGGTAACAGGACCTCATCCAGCATCATCACAAACACAGGTGTCCCACAGGGTTATGTTCTCAGCCCCATCCTCTACAGCCTTTTTGCCCATGACTGTGTTGCCTCCCACAAGGACAATATCATCCTAAAGTTTGCGGATGACACAGCAGTGATAGGATGCATCACTGGTGATGACGAAGCATCCTACAGGAGGGAGTTGGCCAATCTGGTGTCATGGTGTGAGGACAACAACCTCACCCTCAACACGGACAAGACAAAGGAAATGATAGTGGACATGAGGAAAGGGAGGAGGAGACCCCATCGGCCGCTGCTCACCCGGAAGCTTGAGGTGGAGAGGGTGAGCAGCTTTAAATACCTGGGCATCCACATCAGGTGAGGACCTTAAGTGGACACACAACATTACAGAGCTGGTTAAGGGAGCTCAAAAGCGATTATACTTTCTGAGGAGGCTGAAGAAGTTTAGCATGTCTTCCAGGATCCTCAACAATTTCTACAGCTGCATCATCGAGAGCATCCTGACCAACTGCATCACTGCTTGGTACGGCAACACCACTGCCCTGGAGCGCAAATGTCTGCAGAGAGTGTTGAAGACAGCAGAGAAGATCATCAGGACTCCACTCCCCTCTCTGCAGAGCATCTACCACCGCAGAGTGCAAAAGAGAGCTGACACCATCCACCGGGACCCCACTCACCCCCAGCACAGACTGTTCACACTTCTACCCTTAGGTCAGAGGTACAGAAGTGTGAAATGCAGGACAACCAGAATGAAAAACTCCTTCTTTCCCACTGCCATCAGACTCCTGAATGGATAACAACTCCCAAAACTCTGTAACACAGCTTTGAATATAGGAACTCACACACCGGCTGCTAAATTTGCACACTGCTCACCTGTACAGTAGATATAGTATCACTCGTCTGAAATCACCTCGGTTGCTACTTATCATGCACAGTCTACTGGTACTATCATTACAGAAATAATCTGTAATTATACACTGCTCGTTGCACAATGCTCATTTGCACACTGTACATAAGTCTATGCCATCTCAGGTTCACATCATGCGAGAAAAACTAAGGAGCTGGTGGTGGACTGCCACAGGCAAGGGCAATCCTTCACAGCACCAGTAAACATACAGGGAACAGACATTGAGATGGTGACATCCTACAAGTACCTGGGTGTTCATTTGAACAATAAACTAGACTGGTCACACAATACCGACGCATTCTACAAGAAGGGACAGCGCAGGCTGTTCCTACTGAGGAGGCTCAGGTCTTTTGGTGTACAAGGGGTGCTCCTGAAGACCTTCTACGACTCGGAGGTGGCATCAGCCATCACTTCTGGAGTGGTCTGCTGGGGCAACGGCATCAGAGCAGCGGACAGGAAGAGACTGAACAAACTGATCAAGAAAGCTAGCTCTGTCCTGGGGCAGCGCATTGACCCAATAGAGGAGATAGGAGAGAGAAGGATGGTGGCTAAGCTGTCATCTCTGCTGGAGTCCGAGTCTCACCCCATGCAGGACATACTGAACGCACTGAGGAGCTCATTTAGCAGTAGACTACATCATCCAAGGTGCGCGACCGAGAGGTTTTGCAGGTCCTTCCTACCTACAGCTGTCAGACTTTATAACCCAAGCAGGGCTGCTCGCAGAGATAGCAAAAAAAAACGTGACAACGTCCCCACCAGTATACAACTAGGACAATATCAATCGCTACGGAGAGTGACAATATGTATGAGTACATATTCTTACTATGTGGGGTAACTAAATAGACTGTTATGCTGTTTATTCCATCTAGCTACAATGCTCCGCAGTGTATATACTATATTTATGTGTACATAATACATATGTATATTCACTGCTCTTATTTTCTTATCTTCTAAATTATTGCTCTGAGTGTTGCTATCCCTGTGCTGTTGCAATCCTGGAATTTCCCCATTGTGGGACTAATAAAGGCTTATCTTATCTTATCATCTCTGATATCAATATACCACTATCACTTTAGTCATCCGGTGACTTTTCATTTTTTTTTTTTGATTTTGTATACTTTATTGATCCCCAGAGGGGAAATTGAGGGCATCCACCTGGATGGAGGAAGCAGCCACGGTACGGCGCTATCCCTTAACCATTCACACACACATTCACACCTAGGGCCACTTTAGAGTCTCCAATTAACCTAACTTGCATGGGGTTTTTTTGTTTTTGGCCTGTGGGAGGAAACTGGAGAAATCCCGGAGTAAACCCACGCAGATACGGGGAGAACATGCAAACTCCACACAGATCACTGTTGGTCAGGGGCTGGGATCGAACCAGGGATCCCATGGCCAAGGGTGAGTTGCTGTGCTGCCGCAGTGCTAACCACTGCTCCACCACACTGCCTTTTCATTCCTCTACTGCCTAACTGTGTGTTGGTGTGTGTGTTATTAGCATCCATTAGTATTAGGATTGAGTTACTGTGTTAGTGTGTCATGACCTATTAGAATCGTTGTTTCTGTACCTTCTACCTTGGCATTTGTTTGGAGAGCAAAGTAAGAATTTCATTGCTCAGGAAATGTAGCATTTCTTAACTGTGCACATGATAATAAAGCCTTTGAATCTTGAATCTTTGAATCATGAATTAAAAAGAGTTTGACACCCCTAATGCAAATGGACTATCTGGGTGTTAAATTTAAGAGAATCTGCTGTTTAATCCTGCTATCACTGAATAGATCTCTCTGCTGCCAAATCCTCAGGTGGTCTTACATTCACAGCATTCTGTCTAAATGTGGGGTCTCTGGGATAAAAGCTCATTAGCACATTCTCTTGTCAGATGGAGGCCCACAGCTGAGTAAACATGACCCCCCCCCCACATTGTCTCTGTAAAATAAATTAGCACTGTAAATCTGCAAAAAAGCTGTGCCGGAATGTATCCTACATGCTGGGCTAGTTTGTAATTATAAGGGACACTTTAGCAGCAGTGTGACACTGGTGCAGGACAACAAACTCGGTATTTGATTAAATAAAAAACAAGGCATTACCAGACATGACAAAAATTACATTGAGGGACAAATCAGAGGCAGAGCTCCTCTACCACAAATATAGTTTTTGGGAAAGTTCTTTAACCCACTGAAACAAGGTAAATGAGAAGACGATAAACAATTCTGAAACATGCTTAATGTTAAAGAAATGGTTTTGACATTTCTCACCACATTATTGTGCCTTCGCAAACTTTTTTTTAGAAAAGAGATTGTTCTTGTACTCCATAAAACTACCAAAACTTCCCAACAATTGGCTGTAATGGGACTTCTAGCAATCTGCTTGAACTAGGAAATTAAAAAAAGCATAAATCCTTGAGTGAATGCCATTAATACATGAGTTAACAGGGAAAATAAATGACTGTTAATGAAAGCTCTACAAGGCAACTTATGTGTGGAAGGTCAGGAAAACTTTCCAAGATAACGCACTGCCCAAAATGTTGAAATGGCAATTTTATAAAGACATGTGATACTGCAAAAGACTTTCCTGCAGTGATGACCCACTTTTTAACCACGCGGTGACACCTGCATAAATATGACCTGTATGAAAGGGCACGAAAGAAAAGCTTTTTCACACCAAAAAAGAAAACAATAACAGCAGAAGTCTGGAGGAGAACATTTAAACAAATCTGATCATTTTACGAAAGAAATACAGTTAAAACTTAAGTTAAACTAGAGATATTTCACTGGTAAAACAATACACCAAACAAAATAACCTCAAATAAAAACCCTGCAAATTCTGAAAGCAAATATCAAACATTACAAGAGGATTAAAGTCCACAACACAACTCATAAATCCATGACTGCAACATTGCAACAACTTAAATATATACAATAAAAACTTAAATAAAAATAATATCCCTGGACACAAGACGTCCCGACATGCTCCCATTTTGAACAAATAAGCAAAAAGCTCCAAATCAAGATCTAAAGAGCCATAAACTGTTTATGAGTTGTACTTGCCAAACAAGGTGTTATATAATACTGACCATGCAGGATGCCTTCAAAAATAAGTCTCAGAAATCAGGTACTATTTGACTCGTGTTATTCATTCCAACAAAACTTTTACAAAGCCAGTTCACCTCAAGTTTTCACAAAATGACAGAATCTATACGTGAAAAATATGAAATTTAAAAGTTATTATGCATCTTTAAACAGGGGTTGACTAACCTCTAGAGTGGAAAAGGCCATTTTGAGAACTTTTTGTTTAAGTTTTATTTTAAAAAGTTATAAATATACGTAAACTGGCCTTTCCATTAAGCAAATGGGTTGTTCAGCTTACAGTAACTATGCAACTCTTCTCTTTTAAATTTTTGAAAATTTTCTTGTAAATTAGAGTTCTTTTCCTTCTTCTAAATTTGAAACTTTTCCTCATAAAATTGAGATTTATTTCCCTGAATAAACTTGCTCTTTGTTTGTCTATATGTAACGATATGATATCATCATGATTAAGGGTCAGGAAAAAAGACTGATTCAGTGATGGATCGCGATACTTGGCAGTGGTGACAATGAATCGATCCATAAAAGCATGGATCGATCTTTTATTAAAAAAAGTGTGCACACATACCAGTGGTGTGAAAAAGTGTTCATTGGCTGCAAGTCTCCGAGACAAGCTATGACTTCTGAAAAGTACTGTACTTTTCAGTTATCAGTTAATCAATGGCATTTTCAGTCCACTAGATGGCACAAAGCAAACATCCAGTCAAGTGACGTCATAGCTTGTCTCGGAGACTTGCAGCCAGCTTTGAAAGTTAGCTCAAATGTCGGGCCTTTTTTAGGATTTTATAACAAAGATGAAAGGAAAGACCTTGACATAACACACAACCTGCAAGAAGCGCTGCACAATAAAAGAAGAAACACTCAGAACATGGCAGGCCACACACGTCTTGGAGCAGCATTAGCAACGGCTAAGCTAAAAAGGCACCGGCATGAAGCTTTTTTCTCTGATCATCAAGTAAGTAAAGTTTATTACCTCCGCCAAGGAGGTTATGTTTTCATCGGCGTTGGTTTGTCTGTCTGTTTGTTTGTTTGTTAGCAAGATAACTCAAAATGTCATGGACGGATTTTCATGAAATTTTCAGAGATTGTCAGAAATGGGGTATCCTACAGATGATTACATTTTGGTGGTGATCCAGATCACCGTCTGGATCCAGGAATTTTTTAAAGGATTCTTTTTTTTTTTTATTTAACATTAAAAAAAGCATCACAGTATAGCTAATATATGCCACTTGCGAATGGCATTTTTTTCATGGTCAAGGAATCTATAAAGTTAGACAAAATAAATATAGGATTAATATTTATGATGTTAAACACTGTATGGGGGGGAACTGTGGTGCTTGGCGGAGGTCTGCGCTCTCCGAGTGCTTTTCTAGTTTATGAAGCACTTTTCAGAGACATACATTCACAAAGTGCTGTACAGTAAAATGGAATAAGAGCAAGTTGATAGATTAAAATAATTTTAAAAATACAAAAACAAGTTAAAACACAAGATTAAAATAAAATAATTTTAAAATAGCAGACTTACCATTAAAAAGCAGTTGAAACTCAACGGAAATCCTCATTAAATAAAAAAGTTTTCAGCTGCTTTTTAAAAGAGTCCACAGAGTCAGCTAGACGTATCTGGAGTGGGAGCCTATTCCAAACAGCACCGTCCAGCTCTCTGCACACAGGGTGGTGGACGGTCGATCCAAATCGCACCGCAAAGTCCCTCGCAATTTCCACCCCAATCATGATACTTGGCTCATAATACAGTATTATTATGGTCTTGTGATACACTGGGTAGTGTGATATTCCATCCCTTCTTCGTCTTGTTCATTTCCCAGCTAGATCTCAGGACTCTACTTCACTATCGTGACCTAACAAGACAGTGAGCATTTAGCACCATCTAGTGGACTGAAAAGTCAACTGATTTTCATTACTCTGGGGCCTTAATGGGCAAGCCTGTATTTGTAACATTAATAAATTTTAATAAAATATCATAAAACTAGTGTGTCTGAATCAATACAGTATCGCCACCAACAAGTATCACCAATATTATGCTGCATCCATTTTTTCCCTGACGCCTAACAATTTTGTGACTTTTAAAAACTTTTTTCAAAGACACAGGGTAACGACGAGTTACTGGCAAAAGAGCCACACATGGTTTCAGAGCCACATGTAGGAGTCCCCTTTCCTAAGATTACAATTTGTGTACCTCTTTTAAAATAATATTTTTGATCCACACATGTAATGAGAAAGTATAAGGGTTGTACACTGGCTAACTTTAACCTGTAGTATGTCAACATTTAATAACTTAAAATACAGTAAAAGCTGTTTTTAAACTAATAAACGGTGCTTTTAGATACAGTAAATTAGCATAACCCTGGATTTACACTGACTCCGGATCCAGTCCGTTATGGATGCAGTGCAGATGGAGCCTTGAATCCATTCCTACCAACTCCATTTGTGTTTTGAAGTGGCATGGATAAGAACAAGGTTTGAAATACAAGCTTGCATGAGAATTATATAAAATAACGTGAGATCTCGAGAAGACCCGAGCGATACCGAGAAGAACCGATTGAGATCATGTGATAACAACAAGGAAGTGATGTACCGGCTCTCTACCTGGATTTTTGTGCTCTAAATAATACGCAACTAGCCCATTAATTTTAATTCTATGAAGTGTTTGGATGTTATGTCAAAGTTTTTATCTTCTCTGACACAGTGGTGGAGGAGTAGACCTCAGAAAATAACAGACAATTCTTAAATCATTTTTAATGAACAAACAGCTATTAAATACCATGAAATACCACAGCATTTCCTTGCGGATTGAATCTGGCATTCGTCAAAAATAAACTTGTTGCGTTTCATTAGCAATCCAAATCTCACGAGCCAGATTTGTTCCGCAATGGTCTGGGCCAGGTGGGAATTAGAACATTGACAAAAATGGGAACTATATGCTGCAGAGTCTGGATCGCAGTCGTAACGGACCAGATCTGGAGTCAGTGTAAATCTTTTTTCTTTTTTTTTTGTTACTTATTTGTACCCGTAGGTAGATTTGGTTTGCAGTCTGGTGACAAGCCACCGGCTGCTGGTCGCTGCGTGCGCGAGCGCCCTAAACCTACATGTTTTTGGTATGCGGGAGGAAACCGGAGAAATCCCGGAGTAAACCCGCGCAACACGGGGAGAACATGCAAACTCCACACAGCTCACCGTTGGTCGGGGGCTGGGCTCGAACCCACGACCTCATGATCCCCGCGATCCCCCGGCCGAGGGTAAAACTGTGCTGCCACAGTGCTAAACCACTGCGCCACCGTGCAGTCCAGGGTAAGTCTTCAATTCATTAACAAATCATGTGTCTGTTAAAAAAAGCAATGAGTTGATATCAGGAGAGCACTTTCTGTGAATGAAGAAATGAAAGCAGGATTTACTTAGAGTGGCTCATATGCACCACGCTGACTGTCAGCTGATGTGAACAGATCCATTCAGGTCTGCTGCTCTGAATTGTGTAAGCTGTCAACTCATTCTGTTAATGCCAACCACCGCTACACCGCTCAGTGTTAATGCTCAGCGTCACTCTCACGCTCAAATTCTCCCCATCATCACACTGTGTCCTCTCATTTTGAGATCTTTTAACTTGGGCAGAAAATTTATTGCAAAATGTAAAATGTAATTTTACTACCCTAATTATAACCAGAGTGGGTTTAACTATACTGTCATCCAGCTGACTTTGCTGTAGGTTTGTAGTTGGCTATCATAACTGCATAAGACACATCCATCCATCTTCTTCTGCTTAATCCTTTTCGGGTTGCGGGGGGGCTGGAGCCTATCCCAGCATCTTTGGGCGAGAGGCAGGGTACACCCTGAACAGATCACCAGTCCATCGCAGGGCCAACACAGAGAGACAGACATCCATTCACTCTCACAGTCATACCTAAGGACAATTTAGAATCCCCAGCTGATACCAATTAACCTAACTTGCATGTTTTTGGCATGTGGGAGGAAACCAGAGAAATCCCAGCGTAAACCCACGCAGACACGGGGAGAACATGCAAACTCCACACAGATCACTGTTGGTCAGGGGCTGGGATCGAACCCAGGATCCCCCGGCCAAGGGTGAGTTGCTATACTGCCGCAGTGCTAACCACTCCGCCACCGTGCTGCCCGCATAAGACACAATGTTTGCAAAACACAATGTATGCAAAATGCCAGTTTTACTGAAAGCAGAAACAAAAGAATCTGCATTCACACGGTGTCAAAAAAAAAAAAAAAAAAAATCCTCCTTCACACACAGAGCCATAAACTGTAGGCACTGCTCTCATGTGTATTCCAGGTAGCACTGTCACAGTCAAAGATTTCCCCTCCACGAGAGAAACTAGGGGGCTAAAAAAAAAATGCAAGAAAATAAGTGAGATAAGTCTTGGTCAGTTTATAACTTTTATAAGAGAAAAGCCTAGAAAGTGTCCTTATGTTGTAAAGTAAGAGCTTTTTTTAAAAAAAAAAAAAAAAAAAAAAAAAAAGGTCAGAGTTGTGTGTGGACTGACTGAAATCTGCAACCACCTCTGCCAGTTCACACAATGCCAGTGCAGGAAGCAGATCAGACTTATGACTCTCTTCCTATTGAAATGCGAGTTTAAAATGACAATGCAGTCCATTCAGCTAACCAAATATGAAAGCATTCTTGACCCAGCCTAAATAACAATGTATTCTCAGCTGTCCTGCTTGACCTTTAGGTACAAAAGAGGAGGCTTAGCAGTTTGTCACAGAGAAATTCCTCAAAGGCCAGAATGAAGGTGTCTTCCATTTCTTTAAGTCACATTTGGGGCATGGACAAGTACTTCCCACCCATGAAGTCAGTCTGAAGTGAAGTTGGGCAAACCTTGGCACAACCAACTTTAGAAATCAAAATGGCAGCACCCATGGCCATCAGCAATAGTGTAAAACAGACTATTAGCACTACTGTTTTATTTCTCTTCTGGTTAGTTACAGTGGTGTGAAAAAGTGTTTGCGCCCTTTCTGATTTTGCATTTTTTTGTATGTTTGTCACACTTAAATGTTTCACATCATCAAACAAATTTAAATATTAGACAAAGATAACACAAGTAAACACAAAATGCAGTTTTTAAATGAAAGTGTTTATTATTAAGAGTAAAAAACATCCAAACCTACATGGCCCTGTGTGAAAAAGTGATTGCCCCCCCAAACATAAATTAACTGTGGTTTATCACATCTTTGGAAAGCTGAGTTCAATTTCTATAGCCACACCCAGGCCTCATTACTGCCACACCTGTTCTCAATGAAGAAATCACTTACAAAGGACCAGCCTGACAAAGTGAAGTAGACCAAAAGATCCTCAAAAGCTAGACAGCATGCTGTGATCCAAAAAAATTCAGGAACAAATGAGAAACAGGGTAATTGAGATCTATCAGTCTAGAAAAGGTAATAAAGCCATTTCTAAAGCTTTGGGACTCCAGCGAACCACAGGAAGCGCCGTTATCCACAAATGGGGAAAACATGGAACAGTGTTGAACCTTCCCAGGAGTGGCCAACCGACCAAAATTACCCCAAGAGTGCAGCAACGACTCATCCAAGAGGCCAAAAAAGACCCCACTACAACATCCAAAGAACTGCAGGCCTCACTTGCCTCAGTAAAGCTCAGTGTTCATGACTCCACCATAAGAAAGAGACTGGGCAAAAATGGCCTGCATGGCAGAGTTCTAGGACGAAAACCACTGCTGAGCAAAAAGAACATAAAGACTCATCTCAGTTTTGCCAGAAAACATCTTGATGATCCCCAAGACTTTTGGGAAAATACTCTGTGGACTGACGAGACAAAAGTTGAACTTTTTGGAAGGTGTGTGTCCAATTACATCTGGCGTAAAACTAACACAGCATTTCAGAAAAGGAACATCATACCAACAGTAAAATATGGTGGTGGTAGTGTGATGTCTGTGACTGTTTTGCTGCTTCAGGACCTGGAAGACTTGCTGTGGTAAATGGAACCATGAATTCTGCTGTCTACCAAAAATTCCTGAAGGAGAACGTCCGGCCATCTGTTCATGACCACAAGCTGAAGTGCACTTGAGTTCTGCAGCAGGACAGTGATCCAAAACACACCAGCAAGTCCACCTCTGAATGGCTTAAGAAAAATAAAATGAAGACTTTGGAATGGCCTAGTCAAAGTGCTGACCTGAATGCAATTGAGATGCTGTGCGCATGACCTTAAAATGGCGGTTTATGCTCGAAAACCCTCCAATGTGGCTGAATTACAACAATTCTGCAAAGATGAGTGGGCCAAAATTCCTCCACAGCGCTGTAAAAGACCCATTGCCAGTTAGCGCAAATGCTTGATTGCAGTTATTGCTGATAAGGGTGGCCCAACCAGTTATTAGGTTTAGGGGCAATCATTTTTTCACACAGGGCCATGTAGGTTTGGATTTTTTTTTCCTTAATAAGAAACATCTTCATTTAAAAACTGCATTTTGTGTTTACTTGTGTTATCTTTGTCTAATATTTAAATTTGTTTGATGATCTGATACATCTAAGTGTGACAAACATACAAAAAAATGAGAAATCAGGAAGGGGGCAAACACTTTTTCACACCACTGTATACATATAGTACTGGCCAACTTCTATCTCTGAACAGTGTTTGTAAGGGCCATTTTTAATTCTTTATGCAACTTTTCACCCAAACCAGTGGGCACGTTAATGATAATGAAAGAGAAACACTGGCCAAGTCAGGCCATTTAAACCATTGAATAATTGTCCCAAGTGTTGCTAATAAATAATAATAATAATAATAATAATAATAATAATAATAAGTTTATTTATAGAGCACCTTTCACAGACAGAGTCACAAAGTGCTTAACATGGTAAAAAACAAAATAAAAACACAGGCACATAAAACAGTAAAACAAAGTAGACAATAAAAGCACATAAAAATACAATCGGCACATAGTTAAAAAGCCAGGCTAAAAAGGTGGGTCTTTAGTTGCTTCTTAAGTACACCAATGGAAGGTGCAGATCTAAGTTCAAAAGGCAAGGAGTTCCACAGTCTGGGAGCAACAGCAGCAAAGGCTCTATCACCTTTGGTTTTGAGCCTAGAACTAGGAACTACCAATAGATTCTGATGAGAAGACCTGAGAGACCTGCTGGGCTGGTGTAAAGAGAGCAGGTCACTAATATAAAAAGGTGCCTCTTCATGAATGGCTTTGTAAGTAAGAACAAGAACTTTAAAATCAATTCTATAATTTACAGGAAGCCAATGCAAGGAGGCCAAAACAGGAGTGATATGACAGAATCTACTGGACCTAGTCAGTAATCTTGCAGCAGCGTTCTGGACTAACTGTAGGCGGTGTAAAGAGGATTTACTAAGACATGTAAAAAGAGCATTACAATAGTCCAAACGTGAAGAAACAAAGGCATGAATAATGATTTCTAATTGAGTGTAGGAAACCAATGACCTAATTCTGGATATATTCCTAAGGTGGAAAAAACAACTCCGGGTCAGAGATTTGACATACTGATCAAAACTCATCAATTGATCAAAAATGACACCAAGATTTTTTAGATTAGACCGTACGTTAGAGCTTAATGAACCATTAACCACCTTAATGAACCACCAATGAGGCAAACCATTTTGCATTGTATTCTGTGAAGTGGTCTTTATTTTTGGTTCTCAAAAATACAGGGTTGTAAGTGATGCTTTTGTGTTTGATGTTGACGGAATAAATACTAGATCTAAGATTCAAATTAAAAGGACAATGTTACATTTTTCTTATTTCTGTTTCCGAGTGTCATCATCATCATTATTTTTTCCCACATGGCACATTATTAACCTTGGTCAATACCAGACTGAACCTCGCATCTATCAGTTGCATGAAGGCTGTCTATGTCATCATGGTCTTCCTAGCCTGATGGGCATCTACACCCAGCAACGTTTCAACATAGTTCCATACTTTCCTGGTTGTTCTGACATCAAAAAGCACCTGCTTTTGAAGTGCATCATTACCAAGTTGGCAGATGTGCCCCATATATTTGAGATGTCTGTGGTAGTGGAAGTCACAAATGGGTGCCATATTGGTGATCTCACATAGGTGTTTATTAGAAATTTTAAAGCTCCAGTCCAGCTCTCTGTCCACTTGGGTATCAGTCTGTTTAGTTCCTCCCAGGTGCATTTTTACATTCATATCTACTTTTCAGCATTTTTCTCAAGAACCCATGCCATACAATTTCAATTTTATCCAACTCCCTTTTCTGTCAAAGCTCATGATTGAATGCTATATAGAAGATGAGAGAGTACCCATGCAGTTAGAAATGTCATTGTTGCTAATAGCTTTATTCGATGATCGGTTAACGAATGTTTTAGCTCAGTCCATTTCTGGAAAGTGGCTCCAATCCTGGCATACAGAAAAGAGGTATTCACGTCATCGCATATCGCGCTGTTCCCCGCGCAGCGCTGGGACTATCTGATCACGTGATGGTTCACCTCATCCCCACATACAGACAGAGACTGAAACTCACTAAACCTGTGGTGACCACCACAAAGAAATTGACCAGTGAAGCTGGAGAGAAACTGAACACATGCATGGAAATAACTGACTGGGGCATGTTTAAAAGAGCCACACATGATCTTAATGAGTACACATACACTGTGAACTCATATATCAACTTCTGTGAAGAGCACATTCTCCCATCGCGCACCAGGATAAGATATTCTAATGACAAGCCTTGGTTCACAGCTAAGCTCAGACGGATCAGGAAGGAGAAGGAAGCAGCGTTGAAAAGTGGAGACAGGGACTGCTACAGGGAGGTCAAATATCGGTTTAACAGAGAGCTGAGGAGAGCTAAATCTGTATATTCTGAGAGACTCCAGCAGCAGTTCACTGCTAATGACTCGGCTTCTGTGTGGAGAGGACTGAGGCAAATCACCAACTATCGGCCTCAGGCTTCTAAAGGTCAGGATGACAAAGCCCTTTGTCAAAGACTGTCCCAACACTATGCCCGTTTTGACACCTCGTCAGCTGTGTCCAACTCACCCACTCCACCCAGCTCCTCTGCCTCCTCAGCCCCTAATTCATCAAGAGCGGTCCCCCCCTCCTCCTCCTCCTCCTCCCCCCCTCCCCTTGTCATCAGTGAGCAGGACGTGCACAGACAGTTCTCCAGACTGAACCCGCGCAAGGCCCCCGGGCCGGACGGTGTGTCTCCCTCCACCCTGAGACACTGTGCGAAAGAGCTGGCTCCTGTCTTCACAGACATTTTTAACACCTCCCTTAAGCAATGTCACGTGCCGACCTGCCTCAAATCCTCCACCATCATCCCTGTCCCCAAGAAGCCACGGATTACTGGACTTAACGACTACAGACCTGTAGCGCTCACCTCTGTAGTCATGAAGTCCTTTGAGCGCCTGGTCCTGTCTCACCTCAAGTCCATCACCACACCCCTCCTAGACCCGCTGCAGTTTGCCTACCGTGCTAACAGGTCTGTGGACGACGCAGTCAACCTGGCCCTCCACTCCATCCTGCAGCACCTGGACTCCCCGGGAACCTACGCCAGGATTCTGTTTGTGGACTTCAGCTCCGCATTCAACACCATCCACCCCGATCTGCTCCAGGACAAGCTGTCCCTGCTCAACGTGCCTGACTCCCTCTGCAGATGGATCACCGACTTCCTGACGGACCGGAGACAGCATGTGCGGCTGGGGAAGTCTGTCTCAGACTCTGTTAGCATCAGCATTGGATCACACCAGGGCTGTGTACTTTCCCCCCTACTCTTCTCCCTTTATACCAACTCCTGCACCTCCTCCCACCAGTCTGTTAAGCTGATTAAGTTTGCGGACGACACCACCCTCATCGGGCTCATCTCCAACGGTGACGAGTCCGCCTACAGGGAAGAGGTGGCCCAGCTGGTGTCCTGGTGCAGCCACAACAACCTGCAGCTGAATGCTCTGAAGACAGCAGAGATGATTGTGGACTTCAGGAAAGTCACATCCCCCCTGCCCCCCCTCACCATCACAGGCTCTCCCATCACCTTTGCAGATTCCTTCCGCTTCTTGGGCACCACCATCACCCGAGACCTCAAATGGGAGCCAACCATCAGCTCCCTCATCAAAAAGGCCCAGCAGAGGATGTTCTTTCTGCGGCAGCTGAGGAAGCTCAAGCTACCCACCAAGATGTTAGTGCAGTTCTACACGGCCATCATCGAGTCCATCCTCACCTCCTCCATAACTGTGTGGTACGCAGGAGCCACTGCCAGGAACAGACTAAGGCTGCAGCGCGTCGTGCGCACTGCTGAGAAGGTGATAGGCTGCAAGCTCCCATCTCTCCAGGACCTGTACATCTCCAGGACCCGGAGGCGTGCTGGCCGGATCATAGCCGATCCTTCACATCCTGGTCACGTGCTGTTTGCCCCCCTCCCCTCAGGTAGAAGGCTTCGGTCCATTCGGACTAAAACCTCCCGGCACATGAATGGCTTTTTCCCCTCTGCCATCAGACTGCTGAACACTAAGTGACTTTTGACTCTCGTGCACTATGTACAGCAGCTCAACCAGACTCATGTCATTCATCACTGTTTTTCTGTTGCATTATTGACTGCACTATGTGGTACTTCACATTATCTGCTACATGCTAATTTTTTAAAACTGCCTTGACTAGTACTACTCATTATTACTAGTATTATTATTATTATTACTTATTATTACTTATTTTTCTACACTTATTGCATGTTTCTAGTCCTTTAGTTTTTTAGTTTATCCCTTTTTCTCATTATGTTTTTAATGTTGCAGCATGGCACCGAGACAAATTCCTAGTTTGTGTATCACATGAACAATGGCAATAAACCTGATTCTGATTCTGATTCTGATTCTGATCATTTATAATGGTGTATCCGAGGAATTTAAAAGTTGGCATGTTATCGACTTTACAGTTATCAAGCTCTCCTGGTTCTTGACTTCATTATCAACAATGAAAGCCATTGTCTCAGTTTTAGAATATCATCTTCTGGTTTCCTCGTTCAAAGACATGCACATTAGGTTAATTGGCACCAACTGGGGATAGCATATTTATAGAAAAAAAATGTTGTAAAGTTGCAGTGAAAAAGGTCTCAAAGCAAAGTTGCAAATTCATGAAAAAAAGGAGTTGCACTTGACATAAAAAATCCAAAGTTATAAGAAAAGTCACATTTCTGAAAAACACTGATGACAATACAATCCACTGAGGGAGAAGAAAGACTGTATAGGGTATTCAGATATTTGCTCTGGATTTCTCCTCAATATTTGGAGCCCTCAAACTGTTATTTGGGACAGCCCTACTATTTGAAGTAGAAATTACAACTTAATTGTCGAAGAATTAAAATTCCCTTTTACACTGGGTTAGATCAACCAAATAACTATCCAATTTGGTCAAAATTTGCCTGAAAAAAGGTAAATGATCTTGGTTTTCTGGGTTGTTATGAAACGTGAAAACATCAGCTTTATTTGATCAGATGGTTTTCAGCCTTAGACAAAAGGAGCACACCATGAATTCAGTTCCTGCTGCAGAGAAGAATTAGCATCCCTGACTCAGCACTGAGGGAGAAACCATGACACTGTCATAGCAGCAGGCCATCTGATATGACATTGATCATCTTTCAGAGCAACTGACATTCATATTGTTCATTCCCAGTTTTTCTACTTTTGTTGTCATCTGTACACAAGAGATTGTAAAGACTGTGTTTATCCCTCGACACACCTCCTCTGACACCGCCTAGGGCTTGGGTTATGTTTCAGGAAGAGATCTCCCTGGCTTTCACTCCTTCCTCCCCTCCCAATCTCCCCTTCTCACTTTAAATTTCTGTTTGCATTCCTCTGCCTCGTCACCATGACACTGTCTGGAGCGGCACTGAAACTGAACTTCACTACAGAAGTGCGAACACGCCGTGCTGTACGTGTATGTACAAAGCCCTCACCATGTGGAAAAGTATTTTCCTCTACACTGCCCCCTCCTGCAGCTTCCCTTATACCAACTCATACACACACACACACACACAAACACACACACGGAGGGTAAAGCATTTAGATGTCCTAACAGCACACGGAGAGTATACGGTCAAGGACACTGCTGGACAGAGTAGACAGAGCTCTCACTCAGCTGACTGAGTATTTCTGGCAGCCACAGACACAACACAGTTTATCTGACAACCCATTAATGACAACGGTTATCTGCCACACTATCACTAATGGCTGCTCTGATTTCCAGCCGTGTTGTACAGTTTCACAACTAGAAAAGAAGAATGCTGCCATTTGTAAAGCAAAACAATAGTTACACACCTGTCTGCGTGTGTGTGTGTGTGTGTGTGTGTGTGTGTGCATGCGCGCGCATAAGTTTCCTCCTCCTGCTGCCTCTTTGGTCACATGGTTCAAAGCTGGCCTATTTTAGGGAGCCATGGAGAAGAAAGCAGGAGTAAAAAGGGAGGGAGGTGTGTTGAATTACATCAGATCATTCCTGCTGATTAATGTTTTCCATGTTTTCAGACTTAGTGATTCTGACTCAAGAAGGGACAGCTCAACGAGTTGTAAACTGATTTAAACTCAGGAGAGAGAAGACGGAGGGAGGAAGTTAATGTGTTTCCAGTTAAAAAGGAAATACGTGGAGAATCATCAGCTGATGTGTGACATCATCTTTGAGCCAACTGCCGAGAAATTGAATCATATGCTACAGACATTAGCAGTAGCCACTTTGGATTAAGTGGTTCTGGAAGCTACTTAACTTGTTTTGGCACAGTTTCAGACCATTTCCTGTTACACCACACATTTCTGTCTGGAAGCATGTATTGCACATCTATGTAAGAGGTGCTACGAACTGAGGACTTATGATTTAAAATAAGCTTCAAAGGTGACTAAAACTTGTGCAATCATACTTATACCAGAAAGAAAGAAAGCCAAGTTACTGTCGATGCATACAGCCAAGCACGTACATTACTTAATTACGTTTTCTCCTGTCTGCAATGTCAGGGCCACTGCCATTCTATTATGCTGGGTACCAAGCTAAAAGGAAGGAAGTAGCATTTTTATATGGTCCTTGGTATGACCTGGACAGGGCTTGAACCAATGACATCCCCGGCTGTGGGGTAGATGCTCTACCACTAGGCCAACAGAAGTCTTCCAGAAAGAAAAGTTCTAAAAGTTGTACATACTGAGTTTTACTCAAAAAAAAAAAAAAAAAACTTTCCACAACCTCATATTTAAGAGAAACTTTCCTCATTCTATTCTCATATTAAAACTACATGACTAAAGCTTCAGAACATGTATGCACCACATCATGAACACTGCATCACAACCAGTGTTGGGAGTAATGCTTTGCTGCAACGCCACTACTTTTGCAGTAACGTGTTGTGTAACAAAATTACTGTTCAAAAATTCAGTAATGCGTTACAGTTATTGAAATTTGATCAGATGTGTTACTCGTTTTATTAATATGGATAGATATTTTTAGCACAAATAAATGAATATACAAACTGACCCTACTGTAGCTGAGATGTAGCCGTCAGTCGACATGACTTGTTGCAGAGAGCCGAGTCTTCACTGAGTGGAGGAAAAGATGAAGCTACTTTGTTTTTGTGTAACTAGACAGATTATTTTTCCTTTGTCACGGTACTGGAGTGGTGGCCTAGTTGCTAGAGCATCTGCTCCACAACCGGGAAGTTGGGGGGTCAAGTCCCAGCTGGGTCATACCAAAGACCATACAAAAAAAAAAAAGGTACTTCCTGCCTTCTAGCTTGGTGCTCAGCATAATAGAATGGGGGAAGGAGAAGTTGTTTGTGGCGGCGCCTTGCATGGCGACGACCCCTCTGATTCTACATGTGATTAACATTGTAGATAGGAGAAAGGTAATTTTGTTCTACTGTGCATGATTGGCTATATGGACTGAATGACAACAGAGATGGCTTCTTCTCTTCTTAAGGACAAAAGCATATTGGTGAGTCGCAAGCTGAGTTGCCGATTGAGACCTACTGCAATCTTCAGAAGCGCATGAAAACAGCAACAAAGCTAGTGCTAAGTAATGGCTAGCTATGCTAACAACATCGTGTTAGTGGATCTACGCTATCTGAACAGCCACGGCTGGATGTAAAGCACAGGTATGCATTTGGACAGTTTGTGACCCAGCAAAAATTAAACTGACTGATTGCCAGATACGTTGTTACAGACTGAAGACGTGATAACAGTCACTTTCCATCAGACAGCCGAGATTGTGATCCACTGAAGTTAAAAAACATTTACTTGCTACCTAGATAAAGATTATTCAAAAATGGATTTCGATCTCCAAAAGAAATTTGAGGGACTGGATCATGTCTGTCACAGCAGACATTTAGACTGTGGATAATGGACATTTTCTTTGGATCGCTGCACATTGTATTAAATCCATATCATAAAGGTAAGATAGACATGGACAGTGTTATGTCTGTAATAACAGTCAGAGTCGGTCTTATGCCATGCAGCGAACTCTCTTTATTGAACACACACAGAACTATATACACACATGAACAAAATTGTTGGTACCCCTCTGTTAATGAAAGAAAAACCCACAATGGTCACAGAAATAACTTGAATCTGACAAAAGTGGTAATAAATAAAAATTCTATGAAAATTAACCAATGAAAATCAAGACAATGCTTCTGAATTGTGGTTCAATAGAATTACTTTAAAAAAGAAACTCATGAAACAGGCCTGGACAAAAATGATGGTACCCATAGAAAAGATTGAAACTAATGTGACCATAGGGACATGTTCAACCAAGATGTGTCCTCTAATTAACATCACAGGTGTCTGCAAACTTGTAATCAGTCAGTCGGCCTATTTAAAGGGTGACAAGTAGTCACTGTGCTGTTTGGTGACATGGTGTGTACCACACTAAACATGGACCAGAGGAAGCAAAGTAGAGAGTTGTCTCAGGAGATTAGAAAGAAAATTATAGACAAGCACGTTAAAGGTAAAGGCTATAAGACCATCTCCAAGCAGCTTGATGTTCCTGTGACTACAGTTGCACATATTATTCAGAAATTTAAGATCCACGGGACTGTAGCCAACCTCCCTGGACGTGGCCGCAGGAGGAGACGGATAATACGAATGGTAACAAAAGAGCCCAGAACAACCTCTAAACACGTTCATGGTGAACTCCAAGGTCAGGGTACATCAGTGTCAGATCGCACCATCCGTCGTTGTTTGAGCCAAAGTGGACTTCATGGGAGACGAACAAGGAGGACACCACTGTTGAAAACAAATCATAAAAAAGCCAGACTGGAATTTGCCAAACTGCATGTTGACAAGCCACAAAGCTTCTGGGAGAATGTCCTATGGACAGACGAGACAAAACTGCAACTTTTTGGCAAGGCACATCAGCTCTATGTTCACAGACGCAAAAATGAAGCATAGCAAGAAAAGAACACTGTCCCTACTGTGAAACGTGGAGGAGGTTCTGTTATGTTCTGGGGCTGCTTTGCTGCATCTGGCACAGGATGTCTTGAATCTGTGCAGGGTACAATGAAATCTCAAGACTATCAAGGTATTCTAGAGAGAAATGTGCTGCCCAGTGTCAGACAGCTTGGTCTCAGTCGCAGGTCATGGGTCTTGCAACAGGATAATGACCCAAAACACACAGCTAAAAACACCCAAGAATGGCTAAGAGCAAAACATTGGACTATTCTAAACTGGCCTTCTATGAGCCCTGATCTAAATCCTATTGAACATCTGTGGAAGGAGCTGAAACATGCCGTCTGGAGAAGACATCCTTCAAACCTGAGACAACTGGAGAAGTTTGCTCATGAGGAGTGGGCCAAAACACCTGCTGAGAGGTGCAGAAGTCTCATTGACAGTTATAGAAATAATTTGACTGCAGGGATTGCCTCAAAAGGTTGTGCAACAAAATATTAAGTTAAGGGTACCATCATTTTTGTCCAGGCCTGTTTCATGAGTTTGTTTTTTAAAATAATTCTGTTGAACCACAATTCAAAAGCATTGTCTGATTTTCAGTGGTTAATTTTCATAGAATTTTTATTTATTACCACTTTTGTCAGATTCAAGTTATTTCTGTGACCATTGTGGGTTTTTCTTTCATTAACAGAGGGGTACCAACAATTTTGTCCATGTGTGTATACAGGTGCCGCAGCCGGCCTGACGTCACTCTGCAGGGTGGCTACGGCAAGCCCCGAGGGGCCAGTCACATACACCACACTCTCTACACAACATTCCCCTCCCCCTTACAAAAGTTCAAAACACATACACACAATTCAAACCCACCCCAATTTAGGACCCAAATCATGCACTAAGGGAAATAACGGGGACAATGAACTGGAATGGTCTAACACATTCACCCAAAAAACAACTAAAATAGGACTGTGTCTCTATTACAAAATAATCCCATACTACAACATAAACACATGAATGAATGAATCTTTATTTCGGATAGATTAAAAGTAAAGATTAAAAGAAAGGAACAGAATAATATAACAAAGGGGAAAAAATCTAACAAGGTCAAATTAAACAATAACTCCTCTGATTATACAGCTCAACATAAATTATTCAAAATGGGTGATGGCTGAAGCCGCAGCTTATATTGCCCACCCATATTCCATCCAAGAATTCAAAAGAAAAACAAGAGCGATTACAATTCAGAACAAAGCTAAGACAAAACGTGACAAAACCCCCCCAAAAAACTAAGCAACAGCACAACACAAACTGAATATGATAATTCTTGTGATTTTACATGTCATCATGTACAGTATATATGTTTGGAGTATTTCTTCCTTTAGTTTTTGTTTCAATTGTCCAAGCGTTGTACATGATTTTAATTCAGGTCCAAAAGCGTTCCACAATCTGACTCCTTGCACTGAGACACAGTGTTGCTTGGTAGTAGTTCTCACTGAAGGTTTCTGCAATATACTGTACATGTTCCTCTGAAATGATATTGTTTCTCCCTTATTTGGAACAACTTCTGGATATTTGCGGGCAATGATAGATTCTTCACTTTAAACATTATTACCGCAATTTTAAAGTCAAACAGATCTTTCAACTTAAGAGCTTTTAATTTAAGAAAAAGTGGGTTTGTTGGTTCCCTGTAAGCAGTATTTTCCCCCGTATTTTTCGGACTATAAGGTGCACCGGATTATAAGGTGTAATATCAATGGCTATGTTTACATGGACACAAGTAACCGGATTAAAAGCCTGATCAGAATAAAAATGCTTCATGTAAACATGGCAATCTGAATATTCTAACCCGATCACGCTCATTTGGATCTAAATTTCATTCTGATTGAGAGGGGTGGTTTATGCCGATTGTTAATCCGAATGGTGCGCATGAAAACACTTATTCCGAATGTAGGGCAGAAAATATGTTTACTGCGCATGTCTGTACACCAGCCGCATGTCGACGTGATGCATTTCCACCTTAGCAGCAGCTAGCGGAAAACATAACGGGAGTAAAACAAAACTGGTCTGTATCGTCCTGCTGTCTCCCTCTGTTCGTCATATGCAGAAGTATGCACTTGTAGCTTAATTACGGAGACCAGCAGAAGCAAAAGTACAGTCTGAATAACACAATACAGGTCAATTTCGACACGAAGCAGGGCTTGCTAACACCGGAAGTTGATTCTTCTTCTACTATTTTTTGAATGTCGAAATGTCGACGTGCGCATGTCAAAATGATTTATTCCATTCAAACGTGTGACACATGGAAACACACGTACGTCCTAATCAGATCAGCTTTTTCAGGATCCATGTAAACAGTAAAATTCTGATCTGAATTGTAATCAGATTGAAGAAATTTTGCCCATGTAACTGTGGCCATTGAACGGTCTATTTGATGGTCTATTTTCATACATAAGGCGCACCGGATTATAAGGCGCATTAAGTCATTTAAATGGAATAAATCATTTTGACATGTGCACGTCGACATTTCGACATTCCAAAACTAGTAGAAGAAGAAGCAACTTCCAGTGTTAGCAAGCCCCGCTTCATGTCGAAATTGACCTGTATTGTGTTATTCAGACTGTACTTTTGCTTCTGCTGGTCTCTGTAATGAAGCTACAAGTACATACTTCTGCATATGACGAACAGAGGGAGACAGCAGGACGATACAGACCAGTTTTGTTTTACTCCACTATGCTTTCCGCTAGCTGCTGCTAAGGCAGAAATACGTCACGTCGACGTGCGGCTGGTGTACAGACATGCGCGGTAAACATATTTTCTGCCCTACATTCGGAATAAGTGTTTTCATGCGCACCATTCGGATTAACAATCGGCATAACCCACCCCTCTCAATCGGAATGAAAGTTTGATCCGGATGAGCGTGATCGGGTTAGAATATTCAGATTGCCATGTTTACATAAAGCATTTTTATTTCAATCAGGCTTTTAATCCGGTTACTTGTGTCCATGTAAACATAGCTGAGTTTAACAGTTGGGCGATTTCGGCATCAAGCATGCCCGGATCCCTCTCGTCATTATCCGAGTCAGTCTCGCTGCTGTTATTTAGCTGTTCAGTGATGATTCCAGCCTTCGTGAAAGCTCGGACGACACTTGAGACTGACACCTTAGCCTAGGCATCCCCGATCCATTGGCAGATAGTGGCGTAACTCGCTCGCAATTTAACTTTGAATGACCTGTTGACACCAATATCTAGTGGTTGGAGTTCTTTGGTTAATCCACCCGGAATGATGGCAAGCTCCGAATTAGTTTGCTTCACTTGGGTTTTGACAGTATCGGTGAGATGGGTGTGCATGGAGTTGCAGATCAATAGGGACGGAGATTTGTGGAAAAAGCCATCCGGCCATTCTGTTGAAGCACATATTACTCCACGAGGCTCCTGACTACGGTAGCCGTAATGCTCCGACAATCCATCAAGTGGTGCGGCTTTGTAGCTTACCAAAGTCGTACTAAAACATTTTGACAGATTTTTGAGCGCTGTGTACCACATAAAATCGGTTCGAGGTCAGTAAGCACAACCAGAATTAATACATAAGGCGCACCGGATTATAAGGCGCACTGTCGATTTTTGAGAAAATTAAAGGATTTTAAGTGCGCCTTATAGTCCGAAAAATACGGTATTCTAATAGCTCTCTTCTGAAGCATAAAGATTGGATATATGTTTGTTTTATATGTATTTCCCCATACTTCAGTACAATATGTCATGTGTGGGAGTATTAATAAATGATACAAAGTATATAGTGTGGGTTGACTCAGCAAATATTTCACTCTGTGTAGTATTGCGATTGATTTGGATATTTTACCTTTAATATAATTAAAATGTGACTTCCAACACAGTTTATTATCAATTATTACTCCAAGAATTTAATTTTGGATACCCTTTCAATCTCTACACCATTTACACTAAGTTTAGATACTGAGTTGTTGTGATGGTTGTTAAAAATTATAAATTTTGTCTTACTTAAATTGAGCGTTAATTTGTTTGAATCGAACCACAGTTTAAGCTTTCCTAATTCCTTTCCGACTGTATCCAAAAGTTATTCCAAATTGCTTCCACTGCATAATAAATTAGTGTCATCTACAAACAATATTAAATCCATTTTTTCCAAAACTTTACATATGTCATTTACAGTATATACACATTGAATAACAATGGCCCCATAACTGAACCCTGTGGGACTCCACAAGTAACCTTCAGTAACTGTGAGTTTTTGCTACCAACACATACATACTGATATCTGTTCTTTAAGTAACTACATAACCAGGACAGTGCTACCCCCAGTACCATAATTTTGTAGTTTCTTTAATAATAATTTATGATCCACTGTATCAAATGCTTTTTTAAGATCCAGGAATACCTCAACTGAATACTCTTTATTTTCAATGGCAGTTGATATTTTTTCTATAAATTCCATTAGAGCAAATGCAGTTGTCCTCTTGTGTCTGAACCCATATTGCTGCTCACACAATAAATGATTCTTCATTATGAAGTTGTCAGTTCTCTCACAGAATATTTTTTCAAGCATCTTGGAAAATTGCGGCAATAGTGAAATAGGTTTATAGTTTGAAAATTCCCCTCTGTCACCCGTCTTGTATATCAGAATTACTTTAGCTATTTTTCATTGCACTGGGAAATATACCTGTTTGGAGAGACAGGTTACAAATATATGTCAGTGACCTCACTAAGCATTCAATGATAGTTTTGACTAAAAGCATGTCAATACCATCACAATCCGTAGATGTTTTACTTTTAAACGATTTAACAATTTCAATGACCTCTCTCTTGTCTGTGTTCTTTATGAAAATGGAGTGTTTTATAGCAATGCTTTTGCTTGTTGTATCACCTGTAGATGCTGTAATGGGTATTTCTCGAGCCAAATTAGGACCAATGTTAACAAAAAATTTATTAAATTCATCTGCAGGTGAGACTGCATTCACACTCTCAGTCGTTTTTTTGTTTTTGTTTTTTTTTTCGAAAGATTGGTTGGGTAGCTTGCATTTCTGTTTTTATTTCCAAGAATATTGTTAAGTATTGTCCATGTATTTTTAATGTTATCTCTGTTTTTCTCCAGTTCTTTACTGTAATAGTCTCTTTTACTACATCTCATTATATAGATTAACTTATTTTTGTATGTTTTATACCACTGCTCTGCTTCTTTTGCCCTTTTCTTTAGAAAAGCTTTATATAATGAATTTTTCTTTTTACACACTTTTTGTAATCCTTTGGTTAACCATGGCTTGTCGACAAATTTCTATTTCAGCTTTTTCTTTACTAATGGACAATTTTTTTTCATAAAGAGTGGTTACAATGTTCATGAATGTGTCATAGGCTTCATTTACATCTGATACATAGACTTTTGTCCAGTCTTGCTTCAGCAGGTCTTCTTTAAAAGAACTGATTGCATTTTGTGATTTGTATCTGAAAGATTTTAAATTTTTTTCTGTATTGGCCCCCGTGTGGCCATGGATAAGTGCAAAGACTGGCAAATGGTCACTTATGTCATTTATCAATAATCCACTTTCTATTTTCTTATCAATAATATTAACAAACAGGTTATCAATAAGTGTAGCAGTGTGAACTGTGATTCTACTGGGATGTGTTATTGTGGGATATAGACTCATACTGTACACAGAATTCATGAACTCTGTAATTACATTTTGTTGAAATGGATTTAATAAATCAGTATTGAAGTCTCCACAGATTACAACCATTTTCTTACTAGTTATATTATTGTACAGCTCAACTAACTTTTCTCTGAATGTCTCAACACAAGTTCATGGCATTCTATATATACAACTTATAATTAGATTTTTTGTTTTATCTTGGTCAATCTCAACAGTAACACATTCTAGAATCCCTGGTAGTGCAAAGGACATTCCAGTTACAAGTTTACACCTATACAGGTCATCAATATACAATGCAACACCACCACCCTTTTTTTGAGATCTATTAATATAAAACATCTGATATCCCTCTATTGTCATCAGAGAAGCCTGCTCTTCATTGAGCCAAGTTTCAGAGACTGCGATAGCTGTAAATTTTCTGTCTAGCTGTTTTAAATAGTCCTGAATCTGTGGAAAGTTTTTGTTAAGACTTCTGCTGTTGAAGTGTATTATTGATAGTTTACCATCTAATTGCACTTGACTTTTGAATTGCTTTTCAGTATAATATTCACAGTGATTATGAATATTGTTGAAGAAGTGGTTATCAGGATCAATATCATTCTCCATCTCTTGTGGTTTATGTTCAGCGTAATGGCATATTTTCAGAGTCTGAATTTCCTCACTTGCACATACTGTATATAGTATATGGTTCCTCATATAGGTCATAAATTAGGCAGTACAAACAAAATTTACAAGTTAATTAAAATTACAAATACATTACAAATTATAAATAGAGCAAGAGATCCATGATCACAACAAACACAATTCAGACTAGACATGCACACATTGCTGGTGGGATTTTAGCCAATCTTTAGCGCCTCTGTTGAAGAGGTTGGCATTTGTCTCCAATTTTAAGTGAGTTGGCAGAGAGTTCCATAAGTTTGCCCCATATGCAACCATATACTATATTTACAACAAAGTGTTCATGTTACACCAATGTCCATGGGCAGCCAAAGACAGAGCCGGCTCGGAGGCCCAGGGCAGGCCCACAGCATGCACACCCCTGGAAGCTGCCTGCCCCTGGGGTCGAAGCTGACTTCCCCAGCGAGAATGTCTCTTCTCACCACCAACCGCTTCGCCCGTCGGGACCCGCCATCCAACACCTTCTCTTGGGAACACCGCAGCCCGCCGGCACACCGTCCGATCTACAGTGCTGCTGCCCGGCACACAGTTCCTCCGTGCCTGTTGGGCCGCCCCCGACCGTCTTTGAAACCACTGCAGCTGCCGCCGTTGTAGCCCCAGACACTCCGGCCCCCTGTGGCCGGGCTCCGGGGAAAATCAAAGTTCACTCATCAGCCTCGCTGTCACGTCCAGCACCCTCGTCCAGAGCGCTTTGAGATCCAGCACTGAGGTCCTACCTGACCTCCGTGGCACCTGGCACCTCCTCTCTGTCGTCCGAGGCGCTCCGCTGTGCTGTCTCTGTGCCCGGCTGTCACTGCTGTTGTCCGGGGCTTTCAGCATGCTCGCTCCCGTCCTCCCACTGCGGGGAAGACACAGTTGAGTCCGGTTGCTGCTCTCCCTCCAGGGTACCGCTGCTCACCGTGCCGTCATCACCACCAGCGCTACGGTCACGCACCGTGCTGAGCTGCTCGGCTGGCTTGCCGTCTTCGGTAACCAGGGGCTCCGATCCCCCCGGGCACACAGCTGGTAGCTTGTAGCTTGGTTGTGGTGCACAACTAGCTTTGTGGCTAACCTTCCCATTGCCACAGCCTTAGCCTTTAGCTTCTCCGAGCTAGCTAGCTTAGCTTCACTTGGCACCAACAGCCTCACTACCCACCGCTTTGTGTCCTTTGTGCGTTCGGCAAAATCTCTAGCCAGCCACCTGACAGCATTCGCATAAGCCTCTGTCTCTCCCAACATGTGGAGAATTCTCTGACCCTCCACACCGAGACGATGGACCAGGAGTGCCCGTCCTCGGTCTCCGTCGAGTCTACCCAGGCTCAGCCCAGTGATGTATCCCCCAAGCATGGACATCCAGTCCGGCCACAGGATCGCTGGCTCTCAGGGACACTCCAGAAACAACAGCAGAGGTGGAGGTAGCCCATATGCCTCCATGGTTTATTCTCGTCACCAAAATGTTATGTCTGTAATAATAGTCAGAGTCGGTCTTATGCCATGCAGCGAACTCTCTTTATTGAACGCACACAGAACTATGCAGCCCACCTGACTTTACTCTGCAGGGTGGCTACAGCAAGCCCCGAGGGCCACATATATACACCACACTCTCTACACAACAGACAGCTTTATGCAGTGTTGCCAACTCTCACTCCAAAATAAGGAAATTGTTGGCAATATTATGTTGATTTTCTTCAGATTTTTCCCACAATAAGAGTTCTCAAGGCAGGATAAAGCAGACTGAACCTGTTCTAAAAGCTCTGTCTGAGACGGTCTGTTTTCAGCCTGACATTAATAAGCCCGTAATGTAATCAATTAAATTATCCTGCTATGTGTGCAAGATGATTTAAGTATGCATTTAAAAGTAACGTGAAAGTTACTTTTCCAAGTAACTACTTACTTAATCATGCAGTAATTGGTAAAGTAACTCAATGACTTTTGAAAAGAAGTAACTAGTAACTGTAATTAGTTACTATTTTTTAGTAACTTTCCCAACACTGATCACAACACAGGAAACATTTCTAAAACCACACAAAGACCATCAATGTTACTGATCCTGTCAGACAGAGATCTAAATTATTTATCCGTTTTTCCTCTGGCCTCTTCCTGCTTTGTTGAGCTCCACTGAGGAAAATAAGTTTTGTTTTAATAAGATCATAAGAGTAACTCAGTGACCCCTGAAGTAATCCTCATCATTAGCATCCGCCTCCTCGTGTCCTTTCACCCTTGTCATTCATTTCCTCTCTCCGGCTCTTTGCCACACCTCCAAAATCTTACATCATTCCACCTACCACATTTTTGTTGTGACTAATCTCACTATTAAAACACACCTCTGCTGTGCGCCCTGTCACGTCCGCATTTTTAAGTTTTTTTTTTTTAAATTAAAATAAAACCTCAGCGATGATCAGTGACTGAGCGATGAGTTTCTTATTAAAGAGATCACCCTATTTAAAACTTGATTAACCCTGTAAAGCAATGATGGAGTAGGTGAAATAAACTCAATGACCTCTATACAACACATGTGCTCCCCCTTTCAGATCAGTCCTTCTCTAAATCACACACTGTTTACATATTCTACAAATGCACATCAAAAGTGTTCGAGGAAACACTGACCTTCTTAATCTGGTCATCCTTGAGTTCAGTGAAAAAATAGGCAAGTAGCTGGGACGCGATCATTCTCCTGCTTGTCCTCTCTCACACACTCATGCAGACTCACGGGATGGATAAAACTACAAAGTATTAAAAGGTAAAAGAAAGTAGTTAAAACTTCTTTCGTAGCCCTGTTTTCGTAGATATAACCCGTCTAACGCCTCGAGAAGATATCAAGATATCGTGAGTCGAGCCCAGTGCAGTTTAAAATAGAGCAGACTCATGCGGTAGATAATGACTCCGCGGCTCTTCCTCCTCTTTTGCCTGCTGCATTTATGCTGCACTTCGGCTGTCCGTGTACGTGTAACCGGAAACCAAGTGTGACGAAATTTACGTCATCGTCTCCACTCCGCTACTGTCCGCAGTGCTCGACCGCGGACGACCGCGTGCAGCCCAAATTTTGTGACCGCGCCGCCTGCCCACGACCTGAACGCGTTGAAGAGCGCATGCGCAAAACTGAACGTCCCATTCACGAGGTGGCCATATCGGCACAGAATACCAAGACAAAGCAGACGAAGAAGACAACGAGGACGCAGAAGACGAGAATAAACATACGATATCTATGAAACATACATGACTCATGCATAAATACTTCAGCAGCAGCAGCATCTTTATCTTTCATTAACGGTACCTATTGGGCAGGAGTGGAATTACAAATGATTTTTGTGCGCATGCGTCAACCGCTTAACCTGGGGAGATGAAAAAAGTGAGCATGAACAATGCCGCGTGCGTGCCGGGCTCGTCCAAAGCGCACGCGGAACAAAGCGGACTGCAGCATGAATAAGAAGCATGAGTGACACAGAGGCCCCGCCTACTACCTGATCGCTAATTGGTTAATCACATTGAGTGCCATATTCTATTGGCTGGTCAGCTGACGCTTTGGAGGCCAGCTCAGTGATGGAGGAGGAGGAGGAGGAGGAAGACTGTGGCGAATCTGAAGGACAGGAGAGTCGGGGAGCACTAGGAGGAGGAGGTAAAGAGAAATTTGTGATTTCACAGTTTCAGGGAAGTTGTAAAGTTACATTCAGGATCAGCATGAACTTTTCTGCTCACCAACCAGCTGTGAATGTTGTAGTTTTCCAGTTATGTCCAACTTCTACAATGGAAAAGAGACATTTTAATTCAAATTCAAACGTTTATTTCAAACTCAGGGTTCATATTAAATGCAGAACTAAAACGAGTAGAAAATAAATAAATAAAAGTATATACAGATCAGCAGACACTTGGCGCTCTTGTAACAACAATAACATACAATATTGGACTCAGTATAAAATGGAACGCCACCACTTCCAAATGCTGGAGTGAAGTGTGAGTGACGAGTTGACAATTGCTGATATAAGATGATTGTTACATGCCAGCAACCTTCTCATAAAACTGTAAACATTCTTTCGTATCAACTCGCCAAAAGACGGAATGTTCACGGACACAAACATCTTGCTTGCACTCGACCTTCGTGGTATATCTAACAACCTTCTTAGGGAGTTATTATATGCAATGCGGATTTTGTTCCTAACAGCAACATTGCTATTAAACCATAAAGGCGAGCAGTACATTGAGGTACAGAAGGTCTTGAACAACATACATTTGACATCAGGAGAACATCTATGGAAATTTCGCAACAGTAAATTTGTTTGAGCATAGAGTTTCCTGAGTTCCCTGTTACAGTCAACATTGGTCTTATCAGATTCAATCCACACACCTAGGTATTTGGCTTTTTCAACAAAGTTCAAACTATTACCACAAAGTGGCATAACAGGATTCGACGTATTGACACCCTTCGGTTTGAAAGCCATACACATAGATTTAGTACTGTTGAACAAGATGTCATTTTTTTCACCAAATTTTTCACATACCGAAAGGAGATGTTGCATCGCTGCAGTAGACAAACTTAACAAACAGAGATCATCAGCATAGAAAATGTGATTTAACAGTGCACCGTTAAAGGAGTCGCCCACATTAGTATTGTTCAACAGTACACTGAGATCATCAACATAGACATTAAACAACAAGGGTGACAGTATACCACCTTGTTTAACACCGTTGGTCACATGAAATTTGGATGAGGTGACATTGCCCCACCTAACAACCATAGACTGCCTTCTGTACCAGTATAACAGGATGCTAACAATGTAAATAGGAATACCTCGATCGATCAGTTTTCTAAACAAACACCAGTGGTTAATCCTGTCAAAAGCTTTGCTAGCGTCTAGGAATGTAGCATAGACACTAGACATTTAACAGAATAAATTAGCATGGAGCTACAAAACAAATATTAGCCTTAAAATGCAGCTAAAACAATTCTAAATCCCATTGTGGCCTGCACAAATGTAATAAACGCATTCACATTAATAACCTTTTTTTCTAACCCATAACTTGGATTTTTGTCCATCCATCCATCCATCCATCTTCTACCGCTTTTCCGGAGGTCTGGGTCGCGGAGGCAGCAGTTCAAGCAGAGGAGCCCAGACTTCCCTCTCCTTAGCCACCTGCTCCAGCTCTTCAGAGAGGATACCAAGGTGCTCCCAGACCAGCTGGGAGACATAGTCTCTCCACCGAGTCCTGGGTCTGCCCCGGGGTCTCCTCCCAGTAGGACGTGCCCGAAACACCTCAAGTGGGAGGCATCCAGGAGGCATCCTAATCAGATGCCCATACCGCCCATTGGATTTTTGTTATCCACCTTATTCTTAGGCCCTATGATGGCTTGCATGAATTAAGCCTGCTTCATGCTACATTTCCCTCTAGTCCGCTGTGGTCCGTGTACGCTTTGGACGAGCCCGGCACGCATGTGGCGCTGCTCATGCTCACTTTTTTCATCTACCCAGGCCAAGCGGTTGATGCATGCGTACAACCATCATTTGTAGTTTCACTCCCACTCGACAGGTAGCACCAAGGCACTGATGCGCCACAATTTTCACCAACGAAGAAATGGCGGACTTCTTCACAAAGTTTCTCTTCAAATATAGAGTCCATTTCTGCTGTTTGACTTCCTGGTTTTCACTCCTTTTCCACGAAGATGCTGCTGCCGCTGTGAAAGAAAGTATGTATGTATGATTCATGTATGTTTTTATTCTCGTTTTCCGCCTCCTCGTTGTCTTCTTCGTCTACTGATGTATGCTGTGTCGATATCGCCACCTCGTGAATGGGACGTTCAATCTTGCGCATGTGCTCTTCAACGCGTTCAGGTCGTGGGCAGGTGGCATGGTCACAAAATTTGAGCTGCACGCGGTCGGCCACGGTCGAGCACTGCGGACACTAGCGGAGTGGAGACGATGACGTAAATTTCGTCACACTTGGTTTCCAGTTACGTGTACGCAGACAGCAGAGGTGTAGCATGAAGCAGGCTTTATGGTAGCAACTTCCGGTACTAGTTTAGAACATACGGTTGTCACTGAAACGGGACACTTTTCCTTGTTAAAAAACAATGACTTTGGCATCAGAAATACGGGAACATGGCCTCTTGCACCTCAGAACAGTAATATAATCATACCACTTCCCACGACTATCGAGGGATGGAAAGATGACCATAAAAAGTGGCCTTGTACACAGTAGCTCCGTTAGTTAGCGCCACTGCTATGATGCTTAATGGTGTAAACAAATGACCCGTGCTGGCAAAATGAGTCACTTTGGGGACATTTACAAAACTGATGTAACGTTATTTCCATATTCTGTATTGAAAGACCTTCAAAATGATATTTAATTTGCAGGTAGTGTGCAAAAACGGACCCAGAAAAAAGACGATTTGTTTATATTTTAGCTAGGTTGAAAACTCGCATTTGATCGGTCGGGAGTTACGTCTTCCACAAAAACATAGGTATTTTTAGAAAGTACGATTTCGAAGCTTTCCAATGATACCAGGCACTCATCAGGTTTTGCCAGGACTTTGCCGCTCCCAGACAAAGAGTCATGACTTATGACTTCTCGTTACCTGTACTCATAATGACGCGGTGGGCATTCCAACCAGCACGTCTCCACCGCAATAAAGTCGGCTGCATTTTAATCATAATCAAATTTACCTTAGAGCAGACGTACGCCACAACACCGTGCTTGGATGTCGTCTGTCACCGTGTGGTGAGAAGCCTCCATTTATCCAGTCTGGCACAACCACGAACACCAGCAAGTACCAGAACTACGCCAAAACATTCAAAAAATACAAAAACTAGAAGAGCTGAAATTAGCTGCCACTTGAGTGCAAAACACATATATGTGGACTATACATTAAAATGAATTTGAAAAACTTTTGAAAACACTATTTTAGATGCCCCTGCTACTCCACTCTTACTGACTGATTTAACACTAGGTCAGTCGAAACCGGAAGGTCCGTCCATAATCGTTCCTACAGCGACACCCCCAGGAATAAGGTGGATATTAATGTGCAGCATTTTTCTCATAAAGTTGCAACTTCGTTTATATGGGTTTGTATCCTTTTTCTTGTAATTGTGTGGTTTTTGACAGTAATTTTGTATTTTTTTTCCTATAAAATGGCATATTTTTAAAACGTTTTAAAATATATATTAGTATTTCTTTCTTGGAATTGTGTATGTTTTTTTCTCATTAATTTGCATTTTTTTATATAAATTTGATTTTCTTATCAAACATCTGATACATTTTGTAACTTCTGTATTTGTGGAGTTTTCTCACAAATATACAACTGTTTTGTTTTTGCAACTTCTTTATGGTGAATGTGTGCTTTATTTATTTTTTAAAAGTTCTAATCTTGTATTAGTTTAATAATAAATTTCAGACTTTATGCTTTTTTAAATTCTAATTTCTAACTCTATTTTATTGTCATAAATGTAGCCTACAATTTTTTTTTGTGTGCAGTCATCGCTTCATTTGGCTTTTTTGGAAGCTAAAACAGAATCTGTCAGCTGCCAAAGTGGTTAATAAGAGTTAGTGAGTTACAGGTCACACCCATATTCCATTGGCATTTGACTGGAAGGCCTGGTCAAGCACTGGTGACTTTCAGTTTTAGTTTATATGTGACAGAGAATATGAGTCATATAGTTGAAATATTACTCAGAGCTTTCCAACACTTAACTCTGAGATACAGACTCAGCCATATAGGGGAAAGGGGGACACCCCTTATAGGAAGGAAAAGTGTCAGTTGTTGGTAGATTTTAGAGGGGTTTTACTAGGGTTGCAAGGCTGAGACCCTAACGTCAGGTGGCACAGAAAATTATGCTATTCATTCATTCATAGTCAGAAAATACAGTCATGTGAAAAAATTAGGACACTCTGTATAAGCCTGTGTTTTTTTAACATATTTGGACATATGGATATTTAATATTAATGTTAAAAAATACTGGGAGATTCATGTAATACAACTAAGCAATTAAAAATGAATTAAAGATTTTTTTCAAATTTTCTGTAGAATGTAATTCTAATCAAATAGTGACGAATAAGTTAGGATACCCCCTATCTTTTTAGGACACCCCCACATTCATTCCCACTTAAAATTACTAAAATAAATGTTAAAAAATGCAAATAAAAACAAAAGCAAGGTTAGACATAGATACAGTGGGGTAAAAAAGTATTTAGTCAGCCACCAATTGTGCAAGTTCTCCCACTTAAAAGATGAGAGAGGTCTCCAATTTTCATCATAGGTATACCTCAACTATGAGAGACAAAATGAGAAAAAAAAAATCCAGAAAATCACATTGAAGGATTTTTAATGAATTAATTGGTAAATTCCTCGGTAAAATAAGTATTTGGTCAATAACAAAAGTTCATCTCAATACTTTGTTATATACCCTTTGTTGGCAATGACAGAGGTCAAATGTTTTCTGTAAGTTTTCACAAGGTTTTCACACACTGTTGCTGGTATTTTGGCCCATTCCTCCATGCAGATCTCCTCTAGAGCAGTGATGTTTTGGGGCTGTTGCTGGGCAACACAGACTTTCAACTCCCTCCAAAGATTTTCTATTGGGTTGAGATCTGGAGACTGGCTAGGCCACTCCAGGACCTTGAAATGCTTCTTACGAAGCCACTCCTTCATTGCCCGGCCGGTGTGTTTGGGATCATTGTCATGCTGAAAGACCCAGCCACGTTTCATCTTCAATGCCCTTGCTGGTGGAAGGAGGTTTTCACTCAAAATCTCACGATACATGGCCCCATTCATTCTTTCCTTTACACGGATCAGTCGTCCTGGTCCCTTTGCAGAAAAACAGCCCCAAAGTATGATGTTTCCACCCCTATGCTTCACAGTAGGTATGGTGTTCTTTCTCCTCCAAACACAACAAGTTGAGTTTTTACCTAAAAGTTCTATTTTGGTTTCATCTGACCATATGACATTCTCCCAATCCTCTTCTGGACCATCCAAATGCTTTCTAGCAAACTTCAGACGGGCCTGGACATGTACTGGCTCAAGCAGGGGGACATGTCTGGCACTGCAGGATTTGAGTCCCTGGCGGCGTAGTGTGTTTCTGATGTAGCCTTTGTTACTTTGGTCCCAGCTCTCTGCAGGTCATTCACTAGGTCCCCCCATGTGGTTCTGGGATTTTTGCTCACCGTTCTCGTGATAATTTTGACCCCACGGGGTGAGATCTTGCGTGGAGCCCCAGATGGAGGGAGATTATCAGTGGTCTTGTATGTCTTCCATTTTCTAATAATTGCTCCCACAGTTGATTTCTTCACACCAAGCTGCTTACCTATTGCAGATTCAGTCTTCCCAGCCTGGTGCAGGTCTACAATTTTGTTTGTGGTGTCCTTTGACAGCTCTTTGGTCTTGGCCATAGTGGAGTTTGGAGTCTGACTGTTTGAGGTTGTGGACAGGTGTCTTTTATACTGATAACGAGTTCAAACAGGTGCCATTAATACAGGTAACAAGTGGAGGACAGAGGAGCCTCTGTTACAGGTCTGTGAGAGCCAGAAATCTTGCTTGTTTGTAGGTGACCAAATACTTATTTTACTGAGGAATTTACCAATTAATTCATTAAAAATCCTTCAATGTGATTTTCTGGATTTTTTTTTCCTCATTTTGTCTCTCATAGTTGAGGTATACCTATGATGAAAATTGGAGACCTCTCTCATCTTTTAAGTGGGAGAACTTGCACAATTGGTGGCTGACTAAATACTTTTTTGCCCCACTGTATGTGAACATTTCTTAATAAAGAACTGAATATTTAATGGGGTATCCTAATTTTTTCACGACTGTAATTATATACATTATCAGTTTTAGGTTTGCTTGTAGAGCTCTCCACTTAGGACTATAAAATGACCTGATAGTAAAAAGAATAAAACTGGTTCAAACTGAAATATTTCTGTGTATTTTTCTGTAAATAATTAGGCAAAATAATTTTAGCATATTTGAAACATTTGTACTGTACAGCATATTGTTGGCCAAATCTGAATTTTATATTTTAAGCTTTAGATGAGCCTACAGCTGGGCCATATGGCCGAGAAATAAATTCCCTGATTACATTTTATTTTCTATTTTAATATTTAAAAAAAAATACAAAATATACTGAAATATTTATAATGCTTTCTTTGTATTTCAGAAAAGAATTGAACAAATATGATTCCCTTTTGAGAATGAATCACAAATCTGGCTTTAACCAAAACTTTTTTTTTAAATGAAGGTTTGATTAAACAACGATAAATCCACACATTTCAGGTTAATAAAGTGCCAATGTAATTTTTGTTTTGGAGATGGTGGGACTGATAAAAAGACAGGAGACAGAGGTGGAGGTGGCAGAGTTCAATCAATCAATCAGTCAATCAGTCAATCAAAGCGTTATTTATATAGCACTTTTCATTTGTAGCACAAAGTGCTTCACACATTGAAATAGAATACAGTTAACCCACCCACATGCATACGCGTGTGCACGCTCACACACACACACACACACACAAACTTTTGTCTGAGACTTGTGAGAGTTGAAGATGCTCATTGGGAGTGACAAGGAGGGACATAATTAGAAATGAGTATATCAAACAGGTCAGGTTGAGCAGTTTGGAGACCAAGTAAGAGAGGCAAGGCTGAGATGGTTTGGACATGTGTAGAGGATGGATAGTGGGTATACTGAACAAAGGATGTAGAAAATGGACCTGCCAGGCAGGAGGAAAAGAGGAAACCACAGAGAAGATTCATGGATGTAGTGAAGGAGAACATGGAGAGGGTTGGTGTTACAGAGAAAGATGCAAGGATATGGTGAGATGCAGGTAGATAACCCGCTGTGACAAGTCACTGACGACCCCTAAAGGGGGCAGCCAAAACAAGAAAACTTAAAAAGAATAAAGGGTTCCTCTATCATCTTAAAACTGACAGAGTGAAAACAAAGTGCAGACCCATCTTGTTACTTTTTGTAAAATGAAAGCACCAAGGTGCTGATGCCTCGGTGCCTGTGGCATGGTAGCATGGGGGGCTGTAAAAAAGTCACACTGCCACTTCTAGTGAGCGGGCATACGTAGTTATTACAATACCTTTTTTCACTGCTGTATTGATGGTAAAAGTGAGTTGAATTTGTGTTTATTTTAAAAACAAAGCCTTATCTGGAAATTGGCAAATTAAAAGGCAAGAAAATATGGCAATACAACGATACAAGCATTTAGTTCCAGTTGATTTTGAGCAGGTGAGCTGAAAAGCTGGCAACAGACAGACATACATACAAACACAGACACATTGAGTGATTACCATATGCCTACGTTGCCTATGCGCCGAGGCATAAAAATACAGAAGCACAAGAATTGTCATGGTCTGGACAGGGTTAGACCCTGTCCAAGCTTTATGTTCTCTTTTTGGACTTATTATTATCATTACTGTTATCATTATCCTTGTCCATGCTTTATGTTCTTGGTTGGACTCATTATTATTATTATCATTATCATCATTGGTATTCTCATTCTCACCTCATGTCATGAGCTGAACAGGAGGGAACTACCATGCTCAGCTCCTTGTTTTTTTTTTTTTTTCCACATTTGTTTATTTGTTGTAGTTTGCATTTCTGGTTATTTGGTATTATCTGTATTTATCCTTCAGTTTATTATTTGCCCTTATTTTAGTTCTGGCTCTTTATTTGTGTGTTTGCCTGTACCTTTTGTTCCTTTGCCCCTTAGCCTGCCAGTGTGGTCTCTCTCTCGGGTTGGCAGCTGTCAGTGTGGACTTCCAGGTTGTCACTTTGTTCTTGGGTGGTCCACCTGTCAGCTGTCAGAACTAAGCACTTCCCCCACTCATGTGACTCACAGCTGCTCTTGATCTGCCATCATTCTCACTGCCTATTTAAGCCATGTTCCACTGTTGGCTAGTCGCTGGGTCATTTATTCATCTCTCCTCGTCCTGAGACAACGTTTCTGTCTCCGGGGGTTCTGTAAATGTAAATACAACTCTGCTGGGAATCTGTAGTTTCCTTATTATTCTTCGTACATCCAGCTCAGCTGGGAATTCATAGTTTCCTTATTTTTCTACGTATGTCCAGCTCTGCTGGGATTTTGTAGCTACTCGTCTGTTCTGTATAAGATAAGATAAGATAAGATAAGCCTTTATTAGTCCCACAATGGGGAAGTTCCAGGATTGCAACAGCACAGGGATAGCAATACTCAGAGCAATAATTAAGAAGATATGGAAGATAATTGTGTGTTCTTTTATGTGTGCTCTTCATTAAATATGCAAACTCACTGGCTGCATTTGGTGTCTTCTGTTTGCCCCGTGAACAGGCCATTCATGACAGAATGACCCAGCCAATACAGACGCCAGCGGCAGTGTAGTGTGCCTTTTTTCTTTTCCTTTAAGTTCCTTCCCATATTTTTTGTATTAGTCCAGGGCTTTTTGGAATGTCTGCCACCCTGGATTTCCGTGTTTTTGGACTGAGCGAGGAGGAATGTGGGGCGGCAGAACTGATTGTAGGTTTTGTCTCTGGGGCTCGCGCCTCCCACATTCCGGAGGAGGCTCTGGGACATTTGGACAATGCAGCTCGGGTAGCTGAGGCATATCCCAGCCTCTGGAGCTACCCGGGTCTCACAGTGCTCCTCACCATTGTGTTGGAGTCCCAACATAAAATCTGTAAGCGGGTGGAAAATTCCCCTTCTGCCTCACCTGT
The DNA here is from genome assembly GCA_020510985.1 of Pholidichthys leucotaenia. Lineage (NCBI taxonomy): Eukaryota > Metazoa > Chordata > Actinopteri > Cichliformes > Pholidichthyidae > Pholidichthys > Pholidichthys leucotaenia. Next base: position 343,152,202 of record CM035837.1, on the reverse strand, counting down.
GCCGACGAAGACGCATCCCCAGGTGTGGAAGGCTCACTCACCCCGTCAGGTGCCTGTGTCCTCGCCCATCTGCCAGACAACCCGTTGGTCCTGAAGAGGTTTCATCTGGTCCTGCCGCAGCTGCTACCATCACGCCCCGGGAAGTAAGGCAAGTTCATTTTCATTCTCTCGTAACCCACAATGAAGTGTCTTGTCTAATTCCCGGTGGCGGGGCTCAGCAGCAGCTCCATTCTGCTGACTCTTTACCGCCAGCTGTTGGAACATTTCCCTCACCTGCTTCTCCTGTTTCCCTTGGGTGTCCGCCGGTCCTGGGAGGGAGCCACCAGATGACGGAGGGGTCTGCAAATGCAGAGGGTCCTGGTCTGGCCCTGCAGCCTCACCCAGCTAGGGAGAAGAGTGCTCCCTGTGTCCCGAAGCCTGTGCTGACATGCTGACAAAAGGGAATCCAGAGGGCCAGGCCCGAGGCGTCATCGTCTGGATCGACGGAGTCCTGGACGGCGGTGGAGCTCGAGCCCAGGCAAGTGCTCTCTCTTGTTTCTGTTGTTTCTATTTCAGAGAGATCCTGTCTGGCTCTTGGTGGGGAGAGCCAGGTGCAGTCGTCAGCTGCACGTGGCTCCTGGTATCCCCATGCCATCGGGCACCCGTGTAAGGTGAGACGCAGTTGGACCCGACCTGTTTTCCTTCCTGTCTCCTTCTTGGACCCATGGCTGGAGTCTTTTCCGCTGCGGCCCCGGATGCGGGCACCCAGAGGTGGCGTGAACCACGGAAACCTTCGGCTGTTGGACCGGGCTTCTGCCTCGATGAATAAGGATGTGGATATTCTTATGGCTCTGCTAAATACCAGATCTCTGGCAAATAAAACATTCATCCCCAATGACTTCTTCATCTACTGTGAGTTGGATTTTATGTTTTTAACTGAGACATGGCTTCATGCTGGTGAGTCTGCTCCTTTCTCCAAACTTTTTCCTCCTGACTTTTCCTTCTTTAGCACCCCCCCACCCCCCCGGACCACAGGTAAAGGTGGTGGGTTGGCTTCAGTGTTTAAAAACAGTTTTCAGGGTTGGTAGGTGGAGTGGGATTTATACTCCAGTTTTGAGCTGCAGCTGATGGAAATCAATGTTTCTCCTCCTCTGTTCTGCGTGGTCGTGTATCGCCATCAAAGTGTATCAAGGATTTTATTAATGACTTTGCTGACATGTTAATGGGTGTCATGTTAAAATATGACCATCTTTTAATTGTTGGTGATTTTAACATTCATGTTTGTTGTGAAAGTGGACCTGTCATGAGCAGAGCACTGGAGGTGTCCACCATGCTCAGTCTCATGGCTTTTTCTTTATATTTATATATTTGTTGTATCTTGTGCCTTTTGGGTTCTGTATTCTCGTACTGTTTTCTATTTTCCTGTTTATGTCATAGTTTTGTTACTCCCTTATTTTGTATTAGGCTGTATTTATTTCTCTGTCTGCATTTGCTGATATTTTATTCTTTATATCTTTACTGTTGTGTTCTCCCTCTGAGTTAACAGCTGGCAGTGGCATTTTTGGATTTGTGCTCCGTGTGGGCGTCGCCCCTGTCAGCTGCACTTGGAGAGCCAAGTGCAGCCGTCAGCTGCTCCTGAGCTCACCTCGACCCTCCGTGGGTCCGGCCTTGCTGCCTGAGATCTCCTTGGGTCCAGCTCCCCCTACCGAGATCGTTGTAGGTGCTCCGTCCCAGCCCGGGACCTCTGTGGGTGCAGCTCCTCCTCAGTCCGGGTCTCCGTGGGTGCTGTGTCCCAGTCGGGGACTGTTGTGGGTGCTGCACACCAGCCTGAAACCTACTTGGGTGCTGCGCTCCAGTGTGGGCCTGCCATGGGCGTTACGCTCCAGCCCGGGGGCCACCGTTGATGCAGCTCTGGCCCAGTCTGGGCCCATTGTGGGTGCAGCTCTGGCCCAGTCCGGGCACACCAAGGGTGCAGCTTTGGCCCAGTCCGGGTGCACTGAGGGTGCAGCTATGTCCCAGTCCAGGTCCATTGCAGGTGCAGCTCCGCTTCAACCCAGAGTCACCGTGGGTGCTGCAATGTCCCAGTCTGGGACCACCAAGGGTTCTGCAGACCAGTTCAAAACCGTCGTGGTCCCCTCTCCTCTGCCAGACACGTCATGGTTTCCCCTCCTCTGCCTGACACTGTTGTGGTTCCCCCTCCTCTGCCCGAGGCTGTCGTGGTTCCCTCTCCTCACCCTGATGTCGGCTCGGGTTCCCCAACTCCTCCATCTGGCTCACCGCTGATTCTTCCTGTTGGGCAGCCGCCTCCTGGATCACTCTTTCTGTTCAGATGGTTAAAAAACTCTGGCAGACCACCCGACAGACTGTGCCACGGGGTTTGATGCCCCACATTCTCTGGTAGGCCACCCAACTCTTTCCATCATGCCATCTACCGGGCCTGGGACGTTGACCGCCCGCCTGAACTATCCAGCTCTTCGGTCCAGGGGGCTTAGGTGGTTGGGGTTTTGCCTGGTATGGATCCTGAGCGGGGTTTTCTTTTGTTCCCTCCCAGCCTGTTCCCCACCACCACCCACCCTGGGTGGGTTATTGTTGTGCTCCTATTGGGGGGAGGGGGGTCTTCCTTTTCCTTTTGATGTTACCCTGGGGTGTCTGGTTCCCACCCCTTGAGAGGGGGGCTCTGTCATGAGCGGCGCACTAGAGGTTTCCGCCATGCTCAGTCTCATGGCTTTTTCTTTATATTTACTAGTACATACCCGTGCATGCCCATAGAAACCAAGTATAAGCAAGTATTTCTGCATGCCCATAGAAAGCAGGTGTAAGAAAGGGTGTAAGCAAGCACATCAGCACTCATTCAGTGATGCCTGCCTTTGATCTTTGATGGTGTCATAGTGAGTCCTATGATCGTTGATGATGTCATAGTGAGTCCTGTTATCGTGAGGCATGCCTGCATTTGATCTTTGAAGATGTCCTATGTCCTATGATCTGTGACACACAGATATGATGTACTGCTTCGAATGGGTGTGGTTTAGTGTGTCCTGTTGTAGCGATTCCTGCGCTCTGTATGACATCATATCGTCATCCTTCTGAGATCATAGGAACAGCAGCCTTACGGTTTATCTGACGTCATGTAGATATCCAGTAAACGGTCCTATGAACACCGACATCATAGGAACATCATAGGATATCAGGCAGACCCGTGCATGCCCGTAGAAACCAAGAAACCGGAGCACCTGGAGAAAATCAGCACTTTGCTTGGCATTTTACATATTTGCAGTGTAGACTGGCATTCGCCAAGGTTACACATTTGCTGTCATGAAGGCATGGTGAGTCGTCTTATGATGCCTGAGTTCATAGGACGTGCTATGATGATGAGGCAGAGATCACAGGCTGTCCTATGATGTCCTAGAAATGTGCTTTAAAGTCTGCCGTACCCTCTGCTGGTGAAGGGTGTCCTGTCTCAGACGGGTGCGATGTACTGCTGGAACCTCAGATGTTTCATCTTCATGGCATCTTTTCTGACGTGCAGCAGTTGTCGTCATTCTATTGCTTTCAATCTGGTGGGTCTTCTTCTTCTTCGTTGAGACCACTGGTTGAGGGATAGGTGCGTCGTAATTCTAGTTCATGGACAGGCTCATTACTACACTACTACACTTGATCTTAGCCAAAAGGCCGAGAAGCGATCATGAAAATAGAGCTGAGCAAAAAGAGGCTTTCCGGCATGGACTGACTGTATATGACATCATAAAGACAATTGCGAGTCGTCCTATGATGCCTGAGTTCATAGGACGTCCTATGATGTTCAGGCAGAGATCATTGGCCGTCCTATGATGTCCTATAAACGTGACAGACAGAGAGACACACACACAGAGATTTCTTGCTTTTATAGAGTGATCCCCGCGACCCGAAAAGGATTAAGCGGAAGAAGATGGATGGATGGATGGATATATTTGTTGTATCCTGTGTTTTTTGGGTTCTGTATTTTTGTACTGTTTTCTATTTTCCTGTTTATGTCATAGTTTTGTTACTCCCTTATTTTGTATTAGGTTGTATTTATTTCTGTCTGCATTTGTTGATATTTTATTCTTTATATCTTTACTGTTGTGTTCTCCCTCCGGGTTGACAGCTGTCAGTGGCATTTCCAGGTTTGTGCTCCGTGTGGGCATTGTCCCTGTCAACTGTCAGCTCCAGTTGCTCCCCTCTCATTGCCCCCAGCTGGTCCAATTATGAATCATTGTTACCTTCTGCCCGCTCATGTGACCCATACCTGTCGTTACTTATGTGATTTGTTTATGATCCTATTTAAGGGCAGTTATTTTCATTTCCTGTTGCCGCAGTCTTGAGTTTCTCCTTTCCTCGTCTCCACCAGAACGCAGCCCTCGTCCTGATGCGCTTTTTCTGTAAGTTTACTTGTTTGAATTTTGTGTTAGAGCACTGTTTTGGACTTTGTGTTTCGTTGTTTTTTCAATAAATCTCACAAACTCACAGTTCAGCGCGCAGGTCTTCCTCTCTGCCCCGAGGGCCAATTCATGACAGGACCTCTTGTTAAAGACTTTATTAATCTCATTGATTTGTTTTCTCTGATCCAGTCGGTAAATCTTCTTACTCATGAAAGGGGCATGTGTTGGATTTTGTTTTATAGCATGGGCTGAATATCAGAGATATGTGATGCATGCATATCAGATCATCTGTCTGTTTTATTCACAACTACAGTGTCCACCACTGGGGTAAAATCTGGACCTTCTGCACGTCGTGTGCGTGTGTTTAATCCATCCTTTTTTAACAGATTTTACCACTGCTTTTAACTCTGAGCTATGTAATCTGGATTTCTGTGCAAGCCTGAGTGCAGATGAGCACTCGTCTGCACTAGTACCTGCACTAACATACTGGATTGTGTTGCTCCTTTTAAATGGTAAATGGTAAATGTGTGGGGATCACGAAATGATGAGACTGGATTATTTCTCAGTATTGGTTTATTGCATTTCACATCCCCAGCTCTCTCTCTCAGTCAGGAAAAAAGAGGGAGAGCTGCGGTAAACCCCCACACATTTATACCAGCACATCAAAGACAGAATCACACACTCAAGTCAAATCTTTCTATTTACAATTAATCACTTCAGAGTCCTCTTTGCTCTTCCGTCTGACCCCAGGGGGTCAGACAACCCTTTCAGGATCTCGCCCCCAATCCTCTGTCTTCCTTCCAAGTCCGCAGGTGGTCCAGACCCATTGTCCATCTGAGGCGTGATGTCAATACACACTGCAAGCTTAAAGTCTTTCTGTGTTTGAGCCTATGCAGTCAAATATGTGAGCTACATAAGGTTACAATTATAGGCGCTACATCACCCCCCCCCCCAAACGCCAAAGAATGGACACACAATAACAGTATCCTAATGGCAATACAGCATATGCCACCCCCCACCTGCAGAATCTACAGCACAACCTACACAGTTTGATCAAAACACACATCACTCTGCACGTAGTCTGGGCTTCAACCTCCTCCCGAACCTGCTGTACGCAGGTTTCACAGTCTGTGTTGTGCCGTCCTGCGGCGAATCTGTGGAATGAGGGGGAGAAAGGTTATTTGTCCCCTGCGGGGGCTCCAGGGGCCATTCCCTGGGGGGTCTGCCGCGTCGAGGCGCCCTCGCCGGTCGTACAGATTCGTCATGCAACACAAAGGCAGGCTTTAATCTATCAATACTGATTGTTTCTTTCCTGCCCCCCAAATCTAGCACAAAATATTTCTCCCCGGTTTCCAGCACTCGAAATGGACCGTCATATGGTGGGCGGAGACTGTGTCGCTGAGCGTCGTGCCTGACAAAAACAAATTCACCGTTTTGTAAAGCTTTGGGAACAAAAACACGCGGAAAAGTGTGATGAGCGGGGCCCGGGAGCATTTCTGCTCCCGTGCCAATCAGAGGTCCCCGCACCGGGGGGCGCCCTGGTGCCGCATGCACTGGTAGGAACTCGCCGGGCAGCCTGAGAGGTTGTGCAAAAACTAATTCCGCGGGTGAGGCATCTAAGTCCTCTTTGGGCGGCGAACGCAACCCCAATAAAACCCATGGTAGTTTGTTTACCCAATCTGCATCCGTGAGCGACGCTCTGAGGGCTGCCTTCAAAGACCTGTGAAAACGCTCGCATAAACCGTTGGCCTCGGGGTGATAAGTGGTAGTGCGGTGGACTGCCGCTCCTAAGCTGCTGGCCATTGCTGACCACAGTTCCGACACAAATTGAGGTCCCCTATCGGACGTAATATCCGACGGAACCCCGAACCGCACTACCCAGGCTGTTAAAAAAGCGTGAGCCACCTCTGCCGCTGTGGTCGATGTTAACGGGACCACTTCCGGCCAACGTGTGGTTCGGTCCACCATTGTCAAGAGATGTGTGAACCCTTGTGACGGCGGTAGGGGGCCCACTAGGTCTACTTGCACATGATCGAACCTCTTAGCCGGAATGTGGAACGGTTCTAAGGGGGCCTTCGTGTGCCTGTGGACTTTGGCCCGCTGGCAAGCCATGCAGGCTTTCGCCCACTCTTTCATGTGCTTGCGCAGGCTCGGCCAAACAAACTTCTCCGCTACCATTTTCACAGAAGCGCGTACTCCCGGGTGCGCCAGGGAGTGCACCGCGTCAAAAAGGCGACGGCGCCACGCGGCCGGTACCACCGGGCGCAGCCGCCCGGTGGATACGTCGCAGATTAGGGGGGGCGAACCGGTTTGTAAACTCCTGCTCTCCAGCCTTAACCCTGTTGGTCCAGACAGGAGCGCGCGCACGTCTGCGTCTCCGCTCTGCTCCGCCGCCATGGCTGCATAATCTATCCCCACGTGAACAGGGGCCGCGTGCGCGTCCGCGCTGTTACTCCGCCCCGCGGCTGCGGTAGTACAATCCGCATCCGCGCGGACAGGCGCTGTTACCGCGCGTGAGAGACAGTCCGCTACTACATTGAGCTTACCGGCTACGTGCTGAATATCAGTGGTAAATTCCGAAATTGCGGCCAGCTGTCTCTGCTGCTGTCCTGACCACGGTTCTGAAATTTTGGACATTGCAAAAGTGAGCGGTTTGTGGTCGACAAACGCGGTGAAATGCCGCCCTTCCAGCCAGAACTGGAAATGGCGAATGGCCAGGTGGAACGCTAGCAGCTCCCTGTCAAACGCGCTGTATTTCCGCTCAGCATCGCGCAAGGATCTGCTGAAAAAAGCGAGCGACTGCCAAACCCCGGCGACCTGCTGCTCTACAACGGCCCCTATGGCCACATCTGACGCGTCGGTGGTTAGCGCTATGCGGGCTGATGGGTCTGGGTGAGCCAGCAGTGCTGTGTCTGCAAGTGCTTTTTTAACCTCCATGAATGCGCGCTCCCGCTCCGGGGACCACTCGATCACATTGGAGGGCTTCTGCTTTTTAAGCGCGGCGTATAACGGTTGCATAAGCTGCGCTGCGTGGGGTATGAAACGGTTATAAAAATTTACCATTCCTAAAAATTCTTGCAACGCTTTGACCGTTTGTGGCTAGGGAAACTCTGCCACTGCGCGTACTTTGGCCGGTAGAGGGACTGCTCCCTCTGGGGAGACGCGGTGTCCTAAAAAATCGATTTGCGCTACGCCAAAATGGCACTTGGCCGGGTTAATTATCAACCCGTGCACTCCCAACCTCTGAAAAACCGTCGTAAGGTGTTTTTCGTGTTCCTCCTCGGAGGCACTGGCGACTAAAATGTCGTCCAAGTAGACAAAAACAAAAGGGAGGTCACGCAACACGGCATCCATCATTCGTTGGAAGGTTTGCGCGGCACCTTTAAGGCCAAAAGGCATGCGTAAAAATTCAAAAAGTCCGAACGGGGTTATTACCGCTGTATTGGGAATGTCCTCTGGTCGGACCGGGACCTGATGATAACCGCGGACCAGGTCTATTTTAGAAAAAATGCGCGCCTTCGCTAAATGCACTGAAAAATCCTGGGTGTGCGGAATTGGGTAGCGGTCCTGCGCTGTGGCATTGTTTAACCTGCGGTAATCACCACAAGGTCTCCACGAGCCGTCAGCCTTAGGAACCATATGCAGTGGGGAGGCCCAAGGGCTCTTCGAGCGGCGAATTATGCCCAACCTTTCCAGGTTAGCAAACTCCTCGCGCGCAATGGAGAGCTTAGTTGCATCCAAGCGCCGAGCTTTCGCAAAAACTGGTGGGCCAACTGTGGTGATAAAGTGCTCCACCCCGTGCTTCGCAACCTTAGCTGAAAACGTGGGAACTGTGAGTGCTGGGAACTGGGTTAGAAGAGTGTGAAACTTACCGCCTGCTGTGGTGACGTTGGTCTGTACTGGCGGCGGGGACACTCGAGCTGCACAAGGGATAGAATAAAAAGAGAGTGCATTTACTAGCCGTCTATTAACCAGATCCACTAACAAGCCATGTGAGCACAAAAAGTCAGCGCCTAACATGTTGAAACTCACCGCCGCTACTATGAAAGTCCATTCATAGGTGCGGCCGTGCAAGGACAGGCGCAGAGTCCTTTCCCCTAAAGTTTTGATAGACGAGCCGTTCGCCGCCATTGCCCCGTCTCCGCGGGGCGCAGCCACACGGTCCGCATAGGTCGCGGTGATGAAACTCCTCTGGGCTCCGGTGTCCACGAGGAATTGCCGCCCGGAGCCTGCATCTGTCAGATAAAGCAGCTTGTTCTGTTCACCGAGAGTTGAAGCTGCTAACGACCCCCGGCCCGGGCGTTTCCCTGTTTCTTGAAACTGCACGGCGGGATGCATCTGTACGCCTTCTCAGCGAAGCGTCGATGGTAAAAACAGAGGCCGTCCCCTCCTCTGCTTCGGGACCGCGCCGCTGCCGTCGTCGCTGGGGTTGCTTCTGCTGCCTCCGGCTCCTCACTGCCCCCGGCCACCGCGCCGAGGTCTGCTGCTGCCACGGAAGTCTCCTGCTCGTCGCAGGCGTCGAGGAGCCACTGCGCTTCCTTGGCCAGCGCGCGGAAGTCTTGCTGGGTCACACACCTCATGCCGGACAGGGTACCCCTCATGTGTGCTGGGAGGGTCCTCAAGAAGATGTGTTTGAACAGAAACGCATCGTTGTCTGTCCCGATCAGCTGCAGCATGTCCTCCATGAGGTCGGTCGGCCTGCGTCCTCCTCTGTCGCGCAGGTCCAGAAGCCGCCTGGCCCTCACCTCGGCTGATGGCACGAAACTCTCGATGAGGGCGGCTTTCAGCGCGTCGTATTTGCCAGCAGCGGGCGGCTGCTGCACCAGGCTCCGCACACATCGAGCTGTGCGGCTGTCGAGTCTTGCGATGACATTATGAAACTTGGTGTCATCTGCTGATATTCCCCCAAGCACGAACCGCGATTCTGTGTGTTGGAAGCATGAGTGCGGGTCGTCTTGCCAGGACTCGGGGAGCTTAATCGAGCCCGCACTCGTGCGGGCGGTCTCCAGTGAATCCGGGTCAGGGTAACGTTCCCCCGGCATCTTACGTCTTGGTCACCAATGTGGGGATCACGAAATGATGAGACTGGATTATTTCTCAGTATTGGTTTATTGCATTTCATGTCCCCAGCTCTCTCTCTCAGTCAGGAAAAAAGAGGGAGAGCTGCGGTAAACCCCCACACATTTATACTAGCACATCAAAGACAGAATCACACACTCAAGTCAAATCCTTCTATTTACAATTAATCACTTCAGAGTCCTCTTTGCTCTTCCGTCTGACCCCAGGGGGTCAGACAACCCTTTCAGGATCTCTCCCCCGATCCTCTGTCTTCCTTCCAAGTCCGCAGGTGGTCCAGACCCATTGTCCATCTGATGTCAATACACACTGCAAGCTTAAAGTCTTTGTGTGTTTGAGCCTATGCAGTCAAATATGTGAGCTACATAAGGTTACAATTATGGGCGCTACAAATGGCATTCACTTATATAGCACTTTTATTCTCATCTCTTGATGATCAAAGCGCTTTACAGATCCTGCTATCCACCCATTCACACACACATTCACACACTAAGTTAAATGTCCTAAAATTTTGTTTCAGCCCTGGCTGAATTGAAACCACCCATGCTCTCAGACGTGAGTGGAGACACGCTGAGAGGAAGTGGAAAAAGGACAAACTCCAAGTCTCTTTAGATTTTTTACTTAACTATTTTTTTTTTTTATTTTATTTGTTTATTTGTCAGGGACAGTGCAATAAACATAGACAAAAAAGAAAATCTGATGTGTTGCACAGCGAGTGTATAGCATTAAGCTAGTTTGCAACTCTTGTCCCTGGATGGGCTTTAAAGAAAAGAAACAGATGTGGGTCACCCCCACAGCCTACAGACAAGCAGAGCGCTCAGCTGGAGCAATTAACAGAACAGTGAGATGTATGGACTGTTATCAATAGGTGGAGAGGAATTCCGGCCAGTAATCCTACTATTGTTATGTGTGGCTCTCAAATGCAAATGTCTTCCTGTCAGTAATCCTCCTATTGATGTGTGTGACTCTCAAATGCAAATGTCCATGCTTACTGCTGTGCATGTATTGTCTGTAGCTGGGTATTTAAGTGAGCTGCATATCGCTTGCTCGCTCTCTCTTACTGCTCATCTGACTACACGCATTCCCTGTCTGCTCACGAGAGCCTGAGGGCTCGCTCCAGTACGCTTATACAGTGCTGGAGTGAGTTCCGTGATGGCGATGAATAAAACCCACTTTTAAACTCCAGTTCGCCGTGCCTTATTTGATCATCGCCACACTGGTGACCCCTAAAGAAAGAACACGCCTGACGACGAACGAATGCAGCCCCGATGGTATCTCCGACGACAAGCGAATGCGGCAGCCTGACGCAAACGGTCTGCCCTCCCTTCTGCCGCACGGGAGACCTCGACGCAGAACCGACACCAGACGAGCTCCCTTGGAGATCACCCACGACCGTGAAGGCTGCAGAAAGCGTCATGGTGCGACCCTCGCCTGAGATCGGCACATCCACGCAGGGACCGGCCGAGGGACAAAGATCGTCTACTCCCTCTCACCGCTCCTCCGCATCGACACGAGCGCACACGACGGAGAACGCAGCACTTGGACCAGAACGCACCATGACCCGGCACGAGCGAACGACAGCAGCAGCCCGAACAGGGATGACCATCGGTGCCGACGACGCCGATCTCCATCAAGCTCCCTGACCCTGATTCGCCTCGCGACAGCAGACCCGCCATGCACAGAAGCCTTGCATGAGAACAGCGCAGCTGGAAGGTATGTGGCCGCAGCGCGCGCCGCGCACCAGAGACAAGCTGGCTCTACGGACTTATACATCATCCCCCGCTGCTGCGCACACGGCTCTTCAGGGCTGCTCACACACCTGAAGCACACACGCAGCCCGCACACAGGATTTTGTATGGGTCTCAGCCACGGCGCACGATGGGAATTCAGCCGTCAGCTGTTCCCGAGGGCTTTAAGGCTGCGCGCGCACCTAAAGCCAAAACGCCAAGTCCCTCACACAGCTTCAGCTCCTGTTTTTCTTCATTGCCGGACTGAATCGCGAGAGGAATCAGAGACTAATTTTTCTTCTCACAGCCGCTGTGGATCTCCGCACGTTCAAAGGGAAAGCCCCTCAACATCGTGGATCCACGTGCAATTTTTGCGCGGCCCAGACAACTTCGCAGTCCCGGGCCGGCACTTGCTACCCCCACCCCCTCCCTCCACCTCCGCCTGCACAGAGCTTTCCCCGCTCGCTACCAAAGCCGGACTATCGAGGCCTCAGCTTCCTGCTGAGCCCTCTGGGGGGGGAGTGTGTGGGTCACCCCCACAGCCTACAGTCAAGCAGAGCGCTCAGCTGGAGCAATTAACAGAACAGTGAGATGTATGGACTGTTATCAATAGGTGGAGAGGAATTCCGGCCAGCAATCCTGCTGTTGTTATGTGTGGCTCTCAAATGCAAATGTCTTCCTGTCAGTAATCCTCCTATTGATGTGTGTGACCCTCAAATGCAAATGTCCATGCTTACTGCTGTGCATGTATTGTCTGTAGCTGGGTATTTAAGTGAGCTGCATATCGCTTGCTCGCTCTCTCTTACTGCTCATCTGACTACACGCATTCCCTGTCTGCTCATGAGAGCCTGAGGGCTCGCTCCAGTACACTTATACAGTGCTGGAGTGAGTTCCGTGATGGCGATGAATAAAACCCACTTTTAAACTCCAGTTCGCCGTGCCTTATTTCATCATCGCCACACAGATAAAAAGAGAAAAAGATGAAGAAAAAACAAAATGAAAACAGTATAAACATTATCCACATACATCAATGCAAACAAAATTATAACAATATAAAAACCTGATTCACATTTGCCTGTTACAGTAAAATGCCTGTTACACATTTGCCTTCCCTTCTTCACTCACACCCTGCAATCATTTCATACATGGGTACATTCTTGTTTACTTTTCAGCCAGTTTTTAACCTTTGTAGTAAATGTTTTAAAATCCGTTATTATTTTGATTTCATTTGGCATTGTGTTCCAGATATGACTGCCTTTTATAGAAAAAGCTGTTTGTCCAAATGTGGTTCTGCGGTGGGATATTTTACAGTTATTGTTAACAGAACTCCTGGTGGCTCTGCTGCTGTCCTGTCTTTGGATGAATCCAACAAGTGGCTCTGGCGCTGATTTATGGAAACATTTAAAAATTAATTTCAGAAAACAGAGGTCAATGAAACTCTCAAAACTCAGTAGATTATATTTTTTTTAGAATATAACAATGATGCCACCTAATGGGCTTTTTAGCCAGAATTTTTAGAGTTTGATTATATAATGAACCTATATGTTTTATTGTAGAAGGAGCTGCTTGAGCCCAAACTGTCAGACAGTATGATATATGCGAAAAAACCATAGAATGCATATACAGTACGGCTGCTTGGTGTGGTATGTAATGTCTAATTAATTTAAAACAATTCAATTTTTTTTTTACTGTTTTAGAAATCTTCTTTATGTGAAGATTAAATTTGAGTTGAGGATCTAGTACAATGCCAAGGTATTTGAATTTTGTAACTGAACTAATATCTTGATCATGTATATTAACTTTAAAATGTTGCAAAATACATTTTTTGATTGAAAAGCACATTGAAACTGTTTTCTGAAGGTTCAGCAGTAGATGGTTCTGAATGAGCCACTCTTGGACATCAACCATGCTTGAAGACAGGACGTCTGCAGCCTGAGCTGGAGTCTTAGAGCTTGAGCTTGGAGTCTTACCTAAGTATCAGAAGGTTGTCAAATCTGCTAAATCCAAATACTTCTCCAATATAATTTCAAACAACAGTTACAGACCTTGAGCACTTTTTAGTGTTTTTAATTCAATAGCAAATCCTCAGTGTAAATCTGATAGTGCTGTGGCTTCTCCTGCCCTCTGTGCAAGTTTTCTCAAGCTTTTTGTAGAGAGAATTTCTGATCTGAGTCCTATTTTGTGCCAAGTTGATACAGATCCTTCCGTACTTCCTCCATGCCCAGCTGTCTTTGAGCAGTTTAAGCCTGTCAGTTTATCTGAATTAAAGGAGGTACTCCACAATATAAGGCTTTCAAATTCCCCTTTTGGACAAAGTTCCCTCTCACCTTTTTAGAAACATTTTTTTACACTTTGGGGCCAATCATTGATTAATATTTCTCTGACATGTGGCTGCGCTCCAGCTGCCTTTAAACATGCTGTAGTGCAGGCACTTATTAGAAAGAAAAATCTTGACCCCACTGTCCTCTCTAATTATACACCAATATCTAAATTATCATTTTTGTCCAAAGTTCTGGAGAAAGTTGCTCGTATTCAACTCCAGACATTTTTAAACAAGCATGGTATATGGGAAAAGTTTCAGTCTGGTTTTAGATCCTGCCACAGGACTGAGACAGCCCTTTAAAGAGTTTTTAATGATCTTCTTTTAATTGCTGATTCTGGTAGTTCTGCTGTTTTAGTGCTTTTAGACCTGTCTGCTGCCTTTGATACTGTGGATCACCAGATTCTTCTGTCTCAACTTGAACATGTTGTTGGTATCAAAGGCACTGCACTAGCTTGGTTTAAATTTTATTTGGCAGACAGAAGCTTTTCAGTTGGTATCGGAAAGTTATCTTCTGCAGCAGCTCCTCTTACTTGTGGCATCCCCCAGGAGTCTGTTTTGGGTCCAGTCCTGTTTTCCCTGTATAGAGGGGTTGCAATGACGTCATACAAGTCACATGTCTTTTGTTTACAGCACCATTTTGGACAGCAACGAACAGTCACCAACAGCAAGCATGAGTGAGTGTAATCAACGAGATAAATGGCTGCACACAAATCAGCGCTGTGGTCCAGTGATGAGGTGCAGACTTTTCTGTGCTTGATAGCTGATTAAAGAAATCCAGAGGAGGCTGGAAATTAGTCAGTGGTGCAGGTCATGAACCATTAGGGTATACCTCCACTCCTAGCCAAGTTGCTAGGGAGGAATTCCTCTTTGGCTCAGTGGTAGAGCAAGAGGTGGTTGGAACCCTGATGGCATAAGTTCGATTCCCAGCCTGGGTGGTGAGGTGTGGTCTACCTTGCCCAAGGGTGAAAGTGACGTGTGAGGTGTGGTCTACCTTGCCTAGGAGGCGGAAATGACGAGGTGTAGTCTACCTTACCTAAGGGCAAAAATGACGAGGTCAGTCCACCTTGACATGAAGGTCGAAACAGACTTTGTGATTTGTGATCCCAGGCTGAGGCTAATATATATATAGGCATTTCTAGCCTTGGCCCAGTTGGGGCTGTAACAGAAAATGGGGGCTCATCCGGGATCGGACCCCTGCACCACTTCCTTAAGGGGGGAGGTGTGATGACCCCCTTCATTGCTTTTGCAAGGTGGCCCAGCACACCAAGGAATGCTTGATTGAAGGCAGCATTCTGAGCCATCTCCTCCCTTCGCAAGGTAGTTTAATGGGACACAGGATGGAGTGACCTGAAATGAATTCACGGCCACTGACCATGGGAGGCAGAGTGGCGTAGACCCGACCATGGCATCATCATTGTTGAAAACAGTGATAGAGGATGGTGAGTGATGTGATATTATGCATCTTTGCCGTTATTTATCCCAATGGTGGAAAGCTCACTTTGAACAAACATCGTTGTCTCCTGTATGCAGACAGTGAGCTAACTAGTTAGCCATCAATGCTAACTCCGAGCTCTGCTTGTATTTTGCGCTTGTGTTGACAACATCTGACGAAATAAGCAAGTGTTAATACTGGTTAAAAAGTAGTTTTTTACATGTTGCACTTTTGTGCTGTGCATGTACTTATAGTAAGTTGTGTGTGTATTTTCATTCTAGAGTCCCACCGCAGGCTGAAGATATGCTGAACCAGGATCAGTAGCACATCCAGTTGCTTCTCAGTGAGGCAAGAGAGCATGAAACGGGAGCAGGTCCAGTGGACCCCTGACCAAGTGAGCACCCCATGTGAGCACCTCAAATGGACCCCGGGGTCCAGTCTGTACATGTACAAGTACATTTTCAATCCACTGATTTACAAACTGATTCAAAGCTTTCTAAAGCCTCATTCAGAACATTATAGTCCCACATACAGTACCTATTCTGTGGATTTTCATCTGGGGGCAGCCAGCGGTGACAAGCAGCAGCGGTGGAGAAGAAAAGTCTTTTGAAAGTAGAAACAGAGCCAAAACCTTCTGTGGGTCAGTTTAGTTGTCATCTAGCATACGTATATATTTTACACTTCTTGGTGACTGGGAAAAGTCTTTCCAAAAGTTATACACAAATTTTTCTTGTTGTTCTCCTTCTTTGCGTTTACAAATCACTGGATTGAGAATGTACTTGTTCATGTACAGATTGGATCCTGGGGTCCTCTTGGGGTGCTCACTTGGAGTGCCCACTTGGTCAGGGGTCCACTTGACCTGTTCGCATTTCATGCTCTCTTGCCTCACTGAGAAGCAACTGGATGTGCTACTGGTCCCGATTCAGCAGATCTTCAGCCTGCGGTGGGACTCTAGAATGAAAATATACATACAACTTACTTTAAGTACATGCACAGCATGAAAGTGCAACATGTAAAAAAATACTTTTTAACCAGGATTAACACTAGCTTATTTCATCAGATGTTGTCAGCACAAGTGCAAAATACAAGCAGAGCATGGAGTTAGCATTGATGGCTAACTAGTTAGCTCACTGTCTGCACACAGGAGACAACGGTGTTGTTTGTTCAAAATGAGCTTTCCACCATTGGGATAAATAACGGCAAAGATGCATAATATCACATTACTCACCATCCTCTATCACTGTTTTCAACAATGATGATGCTGTGGTCGGGTCTACGCCACTCTGCCTCCCATCTGCCTTTGCCGGTCGGTGGCTGTGAATTCATTTCGGGTCGCTCCGTCCTGTGTCCCATGAAACTACCTTGCGAAGGGAGGAGATGGCTCAGAATGCTGCCTTCAATCAATCATTCCTTGGTGTGCTGGGCCACCTTGCAAAGGCAATGAGTGGCCGGCGTGTGTGACCCATTCTGAGTTTTTTTTTTTTTTTTTACAGTTAAAGTTTGAATTTTGCACATTCTAAATAATCTGGATTTTGCTGGTGATTGTAATAGTCAATTTAGTGACTTTTGTGTTTGCATCATGATTTTCTATTTGTCTGTTAAGACACCAGTGGGAAGAGTCAACAGTACAAACAAAACATTTATCAATGACGTTGAAAATAATGGCTCATTTTTAGGAAAAAGTAACCAAAAACAATTATTTTATTTACTGAAGACTGTATTGTTGGCTGTGCCAGTGGAGAAAACACTGGACACTTTAGTGATAGTACCAGTATATGAAGGAATTCTGGGCCATATTAGTATCTGTATTTCCTAATATTGAGTTAGGGTTTAATGGGATTTAACATGTTTTAACACAAACTGCTTTATGGTTCATAATTCTGTTGACAGACTTACACCAAACCAAAAGTGATTTCTCAAACTGCTGGGTTATTTAGATTGCTTTTCCAATCTTTTAGCATTTAATTTATGTCACTAAATCTTTGCAGCTTTCACAAATAAAACAAACAAAAGTGGAGACATATCTGCAAAAGGCACAAAAATTTATTGTAAAAATTCCTAGTGCAATACAAAAGGAGTATATAGTGCATTATTCATGCATATAATACATATTTATACAATATCTACACGTATATATCCAGAAAATCCATGTATTTTCCATGTAACCTTGTGACTGCATTATTTTAATTGCTTTTAATCCTAGATGAAGTTTGTTTTAGGTTAAAAATGCATCATAATTGTTAAATATATTTTATTATACCTAACTCAGTACTGTTTACCTGTTAAAATATATATTTTACAGCTAATATAACCCCATAACTACAATATGGCACCTGGTGATCAATTTTTGGCAGCTGATCATTTTTTGCCATGACACCACCACAAGCTGAAGTGCTGCTGGAGCAGGTCCTCCATCCCATGATGTCTCAACACTCTCTCCATGATTTTCACACAGATCAGAGCAATTTGTAGCACAGGAAGCTAAACGTTTCTTCAGACATTCTGAAGCTCTGCAATCACTGCTCGTTTATGAAGTTGAGGTGACATCCCACCACTGGGAGGCTCAGTTGAACGCCCAGACCAATGGTTTGAAGCGATAATTTTGCCACAAGAGAGCCATCTGAAACACACTCACAGCATACATATATTAATACCTAATAGCGATAACTTGCCTTGATTACAGTGTAGTATGGGGGACTTATTAGTGCTTAACTAGCATTAGCAATCATTAGCTTACCCTCACGTGATCTATTTCGTATCCTCACGTCTTCTGCTTTATACTGCTCAATGTCTTCCTAAACTCTCCAGTACTTTTCCAGAGTGTTTCATCTCACCGCCTGTAGCCTTCTCTGGCTCTCCTTTTTTGCCTTTACTCTGACAAAAAGCCAGCCAGCCAGCAGCAGTTTTGCCTTGATAGTCATCTTGTGTTTTGCTTGTCACATACAAATAATGTCATGGGAGTGTTGGGCCGCCTTGCTGTAAAGATCTCACTCACTTGAGGTGGTACTCACTTATAATGGAAAACAAACAACACCGTGACGAGTCGGGTTGAGTAGGTGCTAGTGGAATTACTATTATTCTCAACACAAGGTCCACGCCATTTGCCATCCAATATGGCAAACAAACAATGTGGCACGTGACCACTGACGTCACATGCAACCCCTCTATATCTTGCCTTTAGGGTCCATCTTCAGGAAATTTAATATTCCATTTTATTGCTTTGCTGACAATATTAAAGTCTATATGCCCCTCACACAAAACAGCAGTAATTCATTACAGCCTCTGCTAGACTGTCTAGGTGACATAAAGACTTGACTAAAGCTGAACTTTCTCAATCTCAATGAAATTAAAACTGAGGTTATCTGTTTTGGAAAAACTGGCATTGGACCTTTGGCTCCCTATTGTAGCAGGGTTGTCAGAAATTTGGGTGTCATTATTGACAGTTCTTTTAAGATGAACAGACAGATTAGTTCAGTTGTCAAAACTAGTTTTTATCAACTGTGAATGATTGCCAAAGTGAAGGCTTATCCCCCCCTAGAGATCTACAAGAAGTGTTACTGTGGAGAAAGGCGGCAGATGAGACAACGAGCTGGACGACACAGTTACTTTATTCTTCCTCCAACACATTTTACAGCAAAAGAGAATGTTGGATCTCTATGCATTCCTCTTTTATACCTTTATTCCCACGCATCGAGACCCGACATTTCAGACCATAACCGTTGTTGTTTGAACAAAGAATTGTGTGGCACATTAACATAACATAATGCCGGCTCTGCTCCAACACACTTCTTCTCTCCGGCATTTACTCCTCTCCCAGGGGGCACATAGTCCTTACTGTCCCATCTGATACACCCCGGTGACGCCTCCTCCTTTGGTCCATTGTCCCCGGGTTGGAGAATTCCAACACAATGCCCCTACACAGCCCCCCCCCCAAACACCCAGAGGGGGCGCTACCCCCCCCCCCGTCCTTTGGGCTTGAGCTGGCACCCATAGCGGCTGTAGCGGGGGGGTCACCGATCCAGTCGAACTGCCCTACTGGCGGGGTGAACAGGAGGGAACGTCAGTCTGTGGAGGGAAAAAGGGGGGGAGAAAACGCATCAGCCTCGCGAGTGCAGGTCCCTGCTGAGGGGTCACCGACCTGCGGAGCCACCAGTGGTGGGCGTCCGCACCGGGGAGCTTGGGCCAGCACCACCTGCTCGTCTGCCAACACAAAAGCAGACCAGCCTGTCAATGCAGACGGTCTCTTTGCGTCCCCCCAAGTCTAACACAAAATGTTTCGCCCCAGGTTCCAACACCCTGAATGGTCTGTTGTATGGTGGGCGCAGCGGGGTCTGGTGCGCATCATGCCTGACAAAAACAAAACTGGTGTTCTGCAAGCTTTTTGGGATGAATTTGCAGGGAAAACAATGGTGGGCCGGGCCCGGAATGCTCACAGCCTCCGTACTGTTGGGCGCGGGGTTTTCCGGTAAAAACTCTCTGGGGATCCACAGCGGCTGAGAAAAAATTAATTCTGCTGGGGAGGCTTCCAAATCCTCCTTAGGTGCGGAGCGCAGCCCTTAAAGAACTCAGGGCAGGCAGTCGACCCAATTTGCATCCGCTAGCGAAGCTCTAAGCGCTGCCTTAAGCGACCTATGAAAATGCTGACATAACCCATTACTCTGGGGGTTGTACATGGTAGTGCGGGGAATTTTGACCCCCAGGCTCTGGGCCATCGCGGACCAGAGTTCTGAAACAAATTGTGGACCCCTGTCAGACGTGATGTCTGATGGAGGTCCAAAACGTGCAACCCAAGCCGACAAAAAAGCGCGTGCCACTTCTGCAGATGTGGTAGAAGCCAGGGGGACCACTTCAGGCCAGCACGTGGTGCGGTCCACGATTGTTAAGAGGTGCGTAAAACCTTGCAACGGCGGGAGGGGTTCCACCAAATCCACATGGACGTGGTCGAACCTCCTGGCCGGGATTTGGAACGGCTCGAGGGGTGGCTCTGGTGTGCTTGTGCACTTTGGCCCGCTGGCACGTAACGCAAGCTACAGCCCACTCTTTCACGTCCTTGCGCAAGCACGGCCAGACAAATTTCACCCCCAGTAGCTTCATTAAAGCGCACACTCCCGGATGTGAAAGGGAGTGGACTGACTCGAAAATGCGACAGCGCCATGAGATCGGAATCACTGGGCGCGGGCGGCCGGTGGAGGCGTCGCAGAGCAAGGGAGGGCACCTTTCTTGCACAATCCTGCTCTCCAGCCTTAACCCCATTGGCAGAATGGAGCGCGCAAATGTCCACGTCCCCGGCTTGCTCCGCAGCCATGGCGGGGAAATCTATTCCCATGTAGACCGGGGCGATTAACGCACATGACAGGCAATCGGCCACAACGTTGAGCTTACCGGTGACGTGTTGAATGTCGGTAGTAAACTCCAAAATTGCGGCCAACTGCCATTGCTGCTGGGCCAGCTATGGTTCCGAGACCTTGGCCATTGCATACGTCAGCGGCTTATGGTCCACAAACACGGTGAAATCGTGCCCCTCCAGCCAGAACTGGAAATGGTGCATCGCCCGGTGGAGAGCCAGCAATTCTCTATCAAACGTGCTTTACTTGCGTTTGTTGCCGCGCAAAGTGCGGCTGAAAAATGTGAGCGGCTGCCATGAACCTGAGACGCACTGCTCCACTACTGCCCCTATAGCAACGTCAGATGCGTCTGTAGTGAGTGCAGTCTGTGCAGACGGGTCTGGGTGGGCTAACAATGCAGCATCCGCAAGCGCTGTTTTGGCATTAGTAAAAGCCTGATCTCGCTCAGGAGCCCAAGCGGTTATAAAAATTTACCATTCTCAAAAACTCCTGTAGTGCCCTCACAGTCTGCGGGCGTGGAAAGTCCGACACAGTGCGCACTTTGTCCGGTAACGGCCCTCCGGCGAAATGTGGTGGCCCAAAAAGTCAATCACTGGTACACCAAATTGGCACTTCGCCGGGTTAACTATCAACCCGTGCACTTCCAACCTCCGGAAAACTGTCGCGGGGCGATGTGGGCGATGTGCTCCTCCTCGGATGCGCTGACAACCAGAACGTTGTCTAAGTAGACAAAAACGAAGGACAAGTTGCGAAGCACTGCATCCATCATCCTCTGGAAGGTCTGCGCCATGCCTTTTAATCTGAATGGCATGCGTAAAAACTCGAAAAGGCCAAAAGGAGTTAATACCGCTGTTTTTGGAACGTCTTCCATGTGCACCGGGACCTGGTGGTAACCACGGACCAGCTCCACTTTGGAAAAAACACGCACTCCGGCCAGGTGCACGGAAAAATCCTGGATGTCTGGAATAGGATAGCGATCATGTTCCATAGTGTTGTTCAAGCACCGGAAATCCCCGCACGGTCGCCACGACCCGTCGGCTTTAGGCGCCATGTGTAGCGGGGATGCCCACAGGCTGTTGGAGCGCCTGATGATGCCCAGCTGCTCTAAGTTAGCAAACTCCTCTCGTGTGCTGGCCAGTTTAGCTGCGTCCAAACGCTGAGGACGCGCGAACACCGGCTGGCCTTTCGTCATTATAAAGTGCTCGACCCTGTGTTTCGTTACTGTAGCTGAAAAAGTCGGGACCGTGAGTGCTGGGAACTGTGCGAGCAAATGTTAGTACTTAGTGAAAGTTGCGTCCGTGTAAGCATATCGTCAGTGTCCACTCACCAAATGTCCTGGTGGTCGATCCGTTGGCGACCGTGAGCTCGGGATCGCTGCGTCCTGCCACCCTGTCTGTTGACCGGCAGGATGAGGCTCTTCTGGGAGCCGGAGTCCACCAAAAGCCGTCTCCCCGAATGTGTGTCCGTGACATAAAGCAGTCTGTTCCTGTCACCATCGGTTGCAGCTGCCACTGAATTCTGAAAGTGCCGTCTTCCCGGCTTCTTGAATTGGCGTGGCGCCAGGCAGCGTTGGGCCTTCAAGCCGAAACGGCGATGATAAAAACAGATTGCCTCATTCCTTTGTCTTCTGGTGTCTATCCTGGCTACCATGAACGGCTCCTCAACCTCACTGGAGTCCCTCATGGATGCCGGTGTCACTGTCTGCACGCTGAGAGTTCTGGTCGCTGAAATGATGCGGTCTGCTTCCTGCGCCAGGGCGTGGTAGTCCTTAGCAACCAGCCATGGCGAGTTGGCCAGGATCGCCCTCGCTGTAGCCAGTAGTGCTGGAGAAGCATCCTCTTGAGCACCTCATGTTTTCCTTGGGCCGGCGGCTCCTGGAGCAGGCTCGTCACCTGTTGCATGGCGCGTGTTACGTAGTAATACCTGGTATTGTCCATTGTTATCCCGCGGAGTGCGAACTGGGCTTTTATGTGCAAAAACCACGCGGTCGGGTTGTGAAGCCAGAAGCCTGGGAGCTCGACTGGGACCGCACACGCAGCGCTGGTGCTCTCCCTCCAGGCAGTCTCTGAGGCAGTGTTCGGCTTGCCTTCCATGGCATGTCTTGGGGTCACCAGTGTGGAGAAACGAGGCAGGCGAGACAACGAGCTGGACGACACAGTTACTTTTTTCATCCGCCAACATATTTTACAGCAAAAGAGAATGTCAAGGGGTCTGTGCATTCCTCTTTTATACTTTTATTCCCACGCATTGAGACCCGACACTTCCGACCATAACCATTGTTGTTTGAACAAAGAATTGTGTGGCACATTAACATAACATAACGCCGGCTCCGCTCCAACACACTTCTTTCTGGCGTTTACTCCTCTCCCCAAGGGGCACATAGTCCTTACTGTCCCAACTGATACCCCCCGGTGACACCTCCTCCTTTGGTCCATTGTCCCCTGGGTGGAGAAGTCCAACACCATGCCCCCACAATACATGCTTTTATTACCTCACGATTGGACTACTGTAATTCACGCTACTTTGGAGTAGAACAGTCCTCGGTGCAGCGTTTGCAGCTAGTCCAGAATGTAGCAGCTCAGCTCTTAACTGGTATAAAAAAGCATGAACATATCATTCCTGTTTTATCTTTCCTTTACTGGCTTCCTGTCCATTTTAGGATTGATTTTAAGGTTTTATTGTTTACTTTTAAGGCCTTAAATGGATTTTTACCATCCTATTTGTCAGAACTTGTTTCCACTCATTCACCAGTAAGAGCACCGAGATCAACTAACCAGATGCTGTTAGACGTACCAAAATCTAAGTTAAAACGGAGAGGTGATCGAGCTTTTGCAGTGGCTACTCCAAGACTGTGGAACAGTTTTCCTGTCCACATATGCACTACTGAGTCATTAATTGATTTTAAATGACTCCTGAAGACACATCTGCTCTCAGTGGCATTTGATTCAAGCAGAGAGTGAAAACTCAACAGCTGGCTGTATTCTGACCTGTTTTTACTCTGTTTTCTTTTAATCCATTTTATTTCTATTCATCGTGTATGATAGGTTGTGCAGTTTTATTTTAAGTCTATCTTGATGTGCAGCACCTTAGTCAATTTGATTGTTTTTAAATGTGCTTTATAAATAAATTTGATTTTGACTCCTACCACTGAGTTGCTGCCTAATCAGCCTCCTGGAGTAGCCACTGTGGCGGCCGGGCCGGCTCAGGACCTTGGTCAGCCTCCTGACTGGTATTCCTCAATCTGGTGGTCCACGGACCTTGGATGGCCACCAGACAAACTGTCCTCCTTCACCGGGTGGTCTATGGATTCTGGCAGACCACCTGACAGACTGTCTCCCTTCACCAGGTGGCCCATGGACTTTGGTAGACCACCCAACAGACTGTTCCCCTTCATCGAGTGGTCCATGGACTGGGGTTAGCCAGCCGACCAACTCTGTTCTCCATTACCCAGCCTTGGACTGCATACCATTTGTGAAAAACAAATGCAAAAAGAAAGAGAAAAAAGAGAGAAATGAGCTGCATAATTATTTTGTGGTATTTTGTTGTTTCACTTTAGTTGTTTCTATTTTGGGGTTATTTTTTTGTGCTAGGCTATTTTTGTTGTGCCCTTTCCTGATCCCTCTTTTCCATTTGGGGTTGTGAGGGTCACCTTGAGATGGGCTGCACTCCAGCCCACTTTCATGGCCTCCCCCTTTCCTTCCATAGTTAGGAGATTCACGTTGAGATGGGTTGCGTTCCAACCCACCTCCGTGTCCTCTATCCTCCCTTCCCGATCCCTCTTTCCACTCCGGGTTGTGAGGCTCATCTTGGGATGGGCTGTACTCCAGTCCACCTCCATGTCGTCCCCCTTTCCTTCTGGGGTCAGGAGGTTCACGTCGAGATGGGTTGCATTCCAACCCACCTGCATGTCTTCCCTCATCCCTCCCTTATCCCTCTTTTATTCAGGGTTGGGAGGTTCACGTTGAGATGGGCTGCATTCCCACCCACCTCCGTGCTCTCTCTCCTGCCCCCAGCCCTCTTTCACTCGGGGTTTGGAGGTTCATGTTGAGATGGGCTGCGTTCTAGCCCACCTCCATGTCCTTTTCTTCCTTCTTTATCCCCTTCCTTCTCTGGTTTGAGGTACATGTTGATGACGGCTATGCTTTAGCCCGCCTCCATGTCCTCCCTCCCCCCACCCTAGTTGGAGGGTTCATGTTGAGGTTAACTACATTCTAATCCCCTTCCAACCCCCCCTTTTTTCTTTTCCCTTTTTCTCTCTCTTCTAGGATCATCTGGCATCCAACCCTAAAAGGGGAGGTACTGTCATGGTCTGGACAAGGTTAGACCCTGTCCACGTTTTATGTTCTCTTTTTGGACTTATTATCATTCCTGTTATCATTATCCTTGTTAATGCTTTATGTTCTTGGTTGGACTTATTATTATTATTATTTTTATTATTATTATTATTAATAATATTATTAATATTATTATTATTATTATTATTATTATTACTAGTGCATACCCGTGCATGCCCATAGAAACTCGTGCATGCCCGTAGAGGGGATACATTGGAACAGAATTCTTGCCAGTTACAGGACAGTTGGTATAGCAACACAGCACTAAGTGGCAATCACATGTGATGGCTTTTGTATGCAGCAAAACATAAAAATCACACAAAATATGCCCTGCCATCTGGGGCTGTTTGCCCCTGCTTGTTACTTCTTCTCCTGCCTGTCACTGTTCTGTGTTATGTTGCTTACCTGTATCTATATACAGTATATGTTTTGTAGGGAGTCATGTGCTCTGTCTATGTGCCGTCATATAGACATCATCTGGTAGGTCTTCTTCGTTCAGAATGGAGAAAGTGGAAAAGTGGTCATATGACTGGGGATTTAACCACTTGCACTCCGGGCAATTTTCCTAAAAATGCCAAAAAATAACGTGCCCAAAGTAAATCGAAAGCTGTTATTCAACCCTTTGCAGCATCTTCATAGGGTTGGTCTCATTTAAAAGAAAACACTTTGAATTTTTTGGCAAAAAAACCATAATCTCTCTACGTGCTCCGGCCACTGAGTTACAGTCATCTAAACATACTGAACTTGAAGAAAAAAAAATTGGACACAGTGTTTTTTTGGATACAAATGCTTGTAAATAACACACAGCTGTCCGATCCGGCTGGAAAATGCAACAGAAATGTAGAATCAAGTGTTATCCAGCTGAGATCCAAATTTGGTAACAATACCACAAAAAATGAATATTTTACACAGCTTTGTTCTCAGGCTGTTCCCAGGCGTTTTGGAACTGTGCCAAATTGTGCCAAATGGCACAGTTTGGAAAAACGTCTGTAACTTTTGAATAATTCAATGTAGAATCTTCATTTTAGGCTCAAAGGAAAGGTTACACTCAGGGCTGTGTCTGTGTGTGTGTGTGTGGGGGGGGTCGTCCCCCCCCCCGCTACCAAGGACAGAGTTCGGCCCTCGCTACATGAGATTACACTCGTTGCATGTTTCTACAGCAACGCTGTCACAGCGGCTCCCCCCCCCCCTCGCTACTGTGTGTGTGGGGGGGGGTTGTCCCCCCCCCGCTCGCTACAGAGGATAGACTTTAGCCATCGCTACACAACGGATTAGCCTTATGTGGTGATGTAGGACAGCAGTGCAGTCACCGCGGCTCCCCCCCCCTCGCTGCAGAAGAATAGCGGGGGTGGGGGGGGCGTTCACAGCCTGTACACTGCAAGCAACCCCTTGTACCGCGGCGCACGAACTTCAGACTTCGTGAACCGCACAGCTGTAATTTACTGATCGGTCAAAAGTCATTTTGGATTACAGTTTTCAGGGATAGAGAATAATTTAGCTTATAACACCTTACCTCTTCAAAGCAGCAGAGTCGTGGCGAACATCTCTTCCCCCAATGCGACGCTGCTCCGCTCGTGGATCCCGATCAACATAATTCCATTATTGCCGTTTTGGCGAATGATTTACGACTTTTGTCGTCGGCCTCCGTCTATTCTGCTGGAATGAGTGCAGGTCCCACTTGTGGGTGTTCTCCATGCTGCTGGGTGAGCCTGGGTCTGTAGTAGATTCGTCCAGAGTCCTTTGTTTTCATCTGTTGCAACAGTAAATATCGCTTCACCCAGCCTGAATTTCTGTGCTTCAATTGGCTCCTGCGTTCACAGTAGGCGGGTCCTCCTTCCTAGATTTTCATTCATTGGCTCCTCAAGGTTTCAGAAACCCAATTCAAGGCTCTTATTAGTCGAATGAGAGGTCAATCAGATGAACTAATCTGTTCGCGGCTGTGTTTGCAGATTTTTTTTTTCAGTGGCGCTTGGAGGGCACACCACCTACACCATCACCATCAATATCCTTATCATGCGTCATGCGCACGAGGGCGCACAAGCGCGCTCTCGTGCGCCCTCGTGCGTCATAGGACGCAGAGACTTGTCCGCCCGCGGAACAACGGAGCGCAAGTGGTTAAATTTTCAAACAGTAAAACCTGCTATATGGCTTTCACAAAAAAAAACGCAGAACTGGTACAGAACCATTAACATTATACAGTATAATCAACCAATAGAGAAAGTCAGTGAGTTCAAATATCTAGGACTGTGGTTTGATAGTGCATACACATGGAGAGTTCATATTGAAAATCTGGAGACAAAATGCAAAAAAGTCATTAATCTCGTAAAAGCTGTAGCTGGACACAAATGGGGTGCAGATAAACAGGCATTAATTGACATTTACAGAGCACTAATGCGATCGACAATAGACTGCAGATGCATGATTTATGGAGCAGTGGCAAAGACGACTCTGGAAAAAATAGACAAAATGCAGCATAGAGCGCGCTTCGCCTGTGCATTGGAGCCATCAAAACACCAAACTAGAAAAGCACTCGGAGAGCGCAGACCTCCGCCAAGCGCCACAGTTCCCCCCATACAGTGTTTGTGTGTACATTTTCAGATTCCTTGACCACAAAAACATATGACTAGCAATTTGATTGACAATGATATGATTAGTGGTTCAGTAGTTATTCACAAAAATGACATTTTCCGTAATGGCGGCCACAGTTCCCCCCATACAGTGTTTGTGTGTACGTTTTCGGATTCCTTGACCACGAGAACATATGACTAGCAATTGGATTGACAATGATAGGATTAGTGGTTCAGTAGTTATTCACGAAAATGGCATTTTCCGTAATGGCGTTTTTCTTCTGGCCGGTTATCCGGATCACCACCAAAATTTAATCAGTTCTTCCTTGTACCATTTCCAACAACGCCTGAAAGTTTCATCGAAATCCGTCCAAAACTTTTTGAGTTATCTTGCTAACCAACAGACAGACAGACAGACAGACAGACAGACAAACCCCGGCAAAAACATTACCCGGCAAAAACATTACCTCCTTGGCGGAGGTAACAATGTAGTTTTAATAGAAGCAGGAGAAATGCCACTGGATTTGAGAAGAGATAAACTTGCATTATCATACTGGGTCAAGCTGAAAGGAAGTGACAACACAAAATATTTCAAAAACAACACTACAAGCCTGCTGGGAATACTCTAATTTCCAGGGACATGGGTTTGGGTGGACAGTTGAAAGAAGGACCAGAATGTATGGGCTGCACACTATTGATATAGCTAACACCAGTCCAGTAAGTAATGTTCCCCCTTGGCTGTTTCCAGGAATAGAAGTAGACGCTAGCCTGCTATTGAGGAAAAAGGAATGGCATATGAGTGAAATTGGTGTTAAAACAGGCATTTACCTCAGGAACAATTACTATAACGGGTGGCACGGTGGCGGAGTGGTTAGCACTGCGGCAGTACAGTAACTCACCCTTGGCCGGGGGATCCTGGGTTTGATCCCAGCCCCCGACCAACAGTGATCTGTGCGGAGTTTGCATGTTCTCCCCGTGTCTGCGTGGGTTTACTCCGGGATTTCTCCGGTTTCCTCCCACATGCCAAAAACATGCAAGTTAGGTTAATTGGCATCAAACTGGGGATTCTAAATTGTCCTTAGGTATGACTGAGAGTGAATGGTTGTCTGTCTCTCTGTGCTGGCCCTGCGATGGACTGGCGATCTGTCCAGGGTGTACCCTGCCTCTCGCCCAAAGATACTGGGATAGGCTCCAGCCTCCCCGCGACCCGAAAAGGATTAAGCGGAAGAAGATGAATGAACAATTACTATAACTTCTTGCAGCTCTATACTGATGGTTCAAAGAATAAAGAGGGCTCTGTTGGAGTTGGAGTATACATCCCAGAATTTAAAGTGACCGTCGCAAAAAGACTCTCCAACAATACATCCGTGTTTACAGCAGAGATAGTGGCAATAATTATTGCTTTGCAGTGGATGGAGGAGGTCAGACCGGACCGGGTGGTGGTGTGCACGGACTCACTTGCAGCACTAAAAACCATACAGACACTAAAATCTACAAGGGAAGACCTGGTGATTGAGCTATATCACAGTTTATTTAGGGTACACAGGGGTGGTGGAGAAGTTCAGTTTTGTTGGGTTCCTGCACATGGAGGGTTGAAAGGGAATGACTGTGCAGACAAATTAGCAAAAAGTGCTCTTGGAAAAGAAACAACTATACCATTGTCTCTTTGAAAAGGTGAAGGGAAAGCAGTAATCAAGAAAAAAGGAACTGAGCTATGGCAAAAAAGATGGGATGAAGATCATAAAGGTAGATCGTATTACAAAATACAAAAATCTGCTGCAATAAAGAATTTCATAACAACCAAAAGGAGGGAAGACACTATTATGGCAAGACTCAGACTGGATCACACACGTTTAAATGGCACTTTATTCACCATGGGGAAAAGCGAAAGTGACAAATGTAGAGAATGTGGAGTAAAAGAAAATGTCGAGCACATCTTATTACACTGTCACAAATACAGAAATGAAAGACAGATAATGGAAAATGAAGTTCAAGAAGCCGGTAGGGAATGGGATTTAACTGGGATTCTGGGAACAGATGGAGATGGAGAGGCAATAAGAATCATGAGGAGTGCTCTTTTCTCTTTTTTAAATAACACAGGATTAAGTCATAGAATTTACCGGAGTGGTGGCTCAGTTGGTAGAGCATCCGCCCCACACCCGGGAGGCAGGGGTTCAAATCCCGGCCGGGTCATACTAAAGACCATATAAAAATGGTGCTTTCTGCCTTCTAGCGTGGTGCTCCGCATAATGGAATGGGGAAAGTAAAGTTACACACAGAGCTACCAGAGGACTGACCCCCCGCTGTAGCTTTCACTACTTACAGTAGCTGTGTGGCCTAGGGTCAGAGAAACGGAGATAGGCGCCGCCCATATACACCTTCAGGTGTGAAGGGATTAACTTAACTAACTAAGTCATAGAGTTTAGGGGTCGGGCTCAGATGACATAATGTTACACACTCTTGTACAGTAGGTGGCGGTATGCACCTTTCAGTTGTTTGCTATCCACCAGTAACCGAGAGAAGAAGAAGAAGAAGCCCACTGAAGGGTCTCCTCCTGTCACAAACGGTTGTGTTGTTCATGGTCATGCCTGCAGCGTACTGGTGGAACCTGAGGTGTTTCATGTTCACGGAATCCTTTCTGACGTGCAGCAGTTCTCCTCATTCTATTGCTCTCCATCTGGTGGTGGTTCTTCTTCTTCTTCTACTTCTTCTTCATTGAGACCATTGGTTGAGGGATAGGTGTGTCGTAATTCCAGTTCATGGACAGGATCGTGAAAATAGATCTGAGCAAAAAGAGGCTTTCCGGCATGGACTCACTGTATATGACATCATAAAGACATGAAGGCAGCCTTGATGTATATGACATCATAAAGACATATTGCCTTGATGTCTGTCACTATATATGACATCATAAAGACATGAAGGCAGGCTTGATGTATATGACATCATAAATACATATTTGTCTATGTGCCGTGGGCTTGATGTATATGACATCATAAAGACACATTTGTCTATGTGCCGTCATATAGGCATCGCGAGTCTTGGTTTAGTGAGTGAATCATTTTAAAGTGAGTGAATGAAGCATGTCTTACTCTGGTGTTTTTAATTACTGACATTCGTATTAAGACTTAAAAAAAAATCAGTTGAACTTTAGAGAAAACAATTTAACAGGTTAAATTAATGTAACCAAGCAGTCCTCGTACAGGGAAAAAAAAATCACACTGGAAAAAAATGTGCCCTAACATAAGCTTTAAGAATCAATTATTGCAGTTGTACGCGTTATTAGTGTTATAATATTGAAAGCGTTGCATAATTTTAGCCCAAAACCTACTTTTAAGCATTTTTTTCCCTTGTTCAGCTCTGCAGTCTGCCATGTTTTTGAGCCAAGGAATGTTGGGACTTGTAGTTTTTTTAGCGATGAACTGAAAACTCCAGGAGAAAAATATCTCGTCCTTCCTTTGCAAAACTAAACAGCTAAACCAGTGTGAAAACAATCAATGTGATGAATAAATGGTGTAGTTGCTGAATACGTGTTTTTTCCCCCAATTTTTCAGCTATTTTACAACAGCTCAGCTAGAGCTTGACTGTGACAGGAAGTCGCCGTGTGCTGTAAAAAAAAGGCGCACTGCCGCTTCTACTGGTCCAGCATAGTTATTACAATACCTTTTTCCTCGGCTCCATTACACGGCAATGGTAAGTTAAATTTGTGTTTATTTTGAAAACAAAGCCTTGTCTCGAAATTATGGCAAATTAAAAGTTGAGAAAATATGGCGATACAATGATAGAAGCCTTTAGTTGCACTTAATTTTGACCAGGCAAGCTGAAACAGACAGGCAGACAGATACAACTAACCAACCAACCAACCACACACACACAGACACATTGACCGATTACCGTATGCCTCCGCTTTCACCGAGGTATAATGAAAGCACCAAGGTGCTATGCCTCGGTGCCTGTGGCACGGTAGCATGGGCGGCTGTAAAATAGTGGCACTCCGACCTCTAGTGGCCCGGAATAATTATTACAATACCTTTTTTTTTCACAGTGGAATTGACAGAAATGGTGAGTTAAATTTGTGTTAAGTGTTATTTCGAAATTTTGGCAAATTAAAAGTCGAGAAAATATGGTCATACAATGATACAAGCTTTTAGTTACCTCCGCCAAGTAGGTAATGTTTTTGCCAGGGTTTGTCTGTCTGTCTGTCTGTTGGTTAGCAAGATAACTCAAAAAGTTTTGGACGGATTTCGATGAAACTTTCAGGCGTTGTTGGAAATGGTACAAGGAAGAACTGATTAAATTTAGGTGGTGATCCGGATCACCGTCCAGAAGAAAACCGCCATTACGGAAAATGCCATTTTCGTGAATAACTACTGAACCACTAATCCTATCATTGTCAATCCAATTGCTAGTCATATGTTTTCATGGTCAAGGAATCTGAAAACGTACACACAAACACTGTATGGGGGGAACTGTGGCCGCCATTACAGAAAATGCCATTTTCCTGAATAACTACTGAACCACTAATCCTATCATTGTCAATCCAATTGCTAGTCATATGTTTTCATGGTCAAGGAATCTGAAAACGTACACACAAACACTGTATGGGGGGAACTGTGGCCGCCATTACGGAAAATGCCATTTTCCTGAATAACTACTGAACCACTAATCCTATCATTGTCAATCCAATTGCTAGTCATATGTTTTCATGGTCAAGGAATCTGAAAACGTACACACAAACACTGTATGGGGGGAACTGTGGCCGCCATTACGGAAAATGTCATTTTCCTGAATAACTATTGAACCACTAATCCTATCATTGTCAATCCAGTTGCTAGTCATATGTTTTCGTGGTCAGGGAATCTGAAAACGTACACACAAACACTGTATGGGGGGAACTGTGGCGCTTGGCGGAGGTCTGCGCTCTCCGAGTGCTTTTCTAGTTGCACTTAATTTTGACTGGCGAGCTGAAAAGCTGGTAACAGACAGACGGAAAGACAGACACATCAACACACACACAGACACATTAGCTGATTACCATATGCCTCTCTGTTTCACCAAGGCACAATAAATGAAAGTGAATCACTGATGCCCACTGCTATGTTTTACTACATGAGGGTGTGTGTCAGAGAGAGAGGGGTGGAGGGTGGAAATGACCATATTTACTCTAGTTAAAGGGGAAATTGATTTTCATGAGTTTAATTTTTGACATTGTCTGAAGAAATTATTGTGAATTTTTATTTAAATTCACCCTTATGTGGATCACCACCTTATTGTGGTGAATGGGTTTGTTTGTGTGCTTTATTGATCCCAGGAGCTATATTGTTGGGGCAACTTGAAACTTGTAGGGTCTCCTAAAGTAAACTGGTCCTGGGTGAAGGGCCAGAAATAAATACAGGTCAGTTCAAAAAAAACCTTTTTGTCTCCTTACCCTACTAAGACCTACAGCAAGCCATTGTTCTGTATGTCTTTGATGATGGACAATGGTGGTTCTCGTTTCAGGCCCCACCTCCCCATGTGTGAGGGTATTTGTTTTAACACAATGACCTGGATGCTGCAGAGAAGATAAGTATGATGGAATCCTTTGTTTAGGTTTGCTTCCTCCCCCATCAAAACTTAATAACCCAACAGACGAGCAAACACCTGTTACGCCTTTTCATTAGTGCACCTGCTTATCCAATAATTTAAGAAGAGTGAAGGCTCACTTATCAATCATGTTGAGGGTCAGCCATCGGAGAGTCATTTTCTAAACTGCCCTTACAGACAGATGTGACTGTCATCACAAGAACAACAGCTGTCTTTTGTCTGGAGCACCTGAAGAACAACGTAAGCAAGGGTCTGTCTTTAGATACTTAACTAGTGCATGCCCCGTAGAAAGCAAGTATTCTTTTCTGAAAACAGGTAGCCCAATTAGGCTTTACAGCCCCAAATGTAGGCTGTGTTTGAAAGTGGATTACAAAGAGGTGTAACTTATATGTAAGCAGTCCCACATGTTAGACTTTGACAAATATGAAAGAGACTGAATACTGAGATTTATTTGATTGTGTGAATATTAATTACAGAATTATTGAAAATGAATGGGACATCCGATATTAACGACTGTTTAACAACCCTTGTTTATATGTTTGTCAGACTTATTTGTGTGATTTTTATGAGTTACAGTAAGCAGTGCAACAACAACTAGAAAAGCACTGGGAGCGCACATACCTCCACCAAGGCTGCTGCAAGATCCTTGGTGGAGATATGTAGTCTCGGATCATCACCAAAATTTAATGGGTTCATCCTTGGCCCAAGGGCAACCTCTGGTGTAGGGCTGTTGGGATAACCGCAGTTATGTAGCATGATGCTATGGACAAGCCTTCCACGGAGGAAAACGAGCAACCACAACAACCGCGGTGTTCATTTTTTTGTGTGTGTGGCTATAGCTCATTGTTCACTTATGTCCCCTTATTGATTATTAAATAAATTGTTAAATATTAAGTGTATTTTTATTGCCAACAGCATGTTTGCACCTGGTAGTGTGGAAGCTTCCACAGCACACAGTGCTGCCACCTCCGGGTGCTGACAGCGGCAGCACCATGTGGGGCACTCTCTCTCCAGACGGACTCCAGCAGGCAGTTAGTGGCGGGAGCATTTGGACTCCTTGCTAAATACAGCTGTGACAGTGAACACTGAAAAGGCACAAAGCATGTTATTTCCTTCTGAGCGGAGTGTGTATGATCCTGACAACTGAACTCCGAGAGTGAAACAACTGCTGCATAATATGTTGCTTGTTTGAATGTGATTTTTCGGACAGCGGCAAAAATCATGGAGACAAGAGCCACGCAGGGTCCTGTACGGAGGCTGTCCTGTTTAAATAAGCTGAATGCCGGTGCAGTCTCCAGTCCACACACCCCGTAGTTACCGCCTCTGCTTTATGAAAATGATCTTTTTTTTTTGTTTTTGTTTTTTAACAGAACCAGCAGTTCATGCCTGTAGAAAGACCGGAGCTCCGCACAATTGTCACACATGCACATAAAGTTGACGGCGGAGTTGTAGCGAGTTTCTCACAGCTTCCATCGTTTGCCACATAAGTTATGAACCCTGTTTAAATTACGAGACCGCAGGGTCCTAAAAACATTTGCAATAATACTGCATATCGCAGTGTTGAGCTATGCACCATCACTGCAGGAGAAATTCCTTCACCATGAAACCCCTACTCTGGTGAAAATTTCACCAAAATCCATCCAGTAGTTTTTGTGTAATCCTGCTAACAGACAGACAGACAGACAAACCACCCCGATTACATTACCTCCTTGGCAGGGGTAACAAAGTACCCTGTGATTGGCTGTTATGACTGAGATAATAGTTGCCATAGTTGTAGTTTTTTCAGTGTTCCTATTTAGAGCAGAACTGTTACAAGCATTGTGGGACCACTCAGGCTATGGGGAAGTCACATTAACCCAATCAAAGGCTGATGTACCATCAAAATAATTTTGGAAACATTATTTTAAGGTAAAAATCTTACACAGTGCTGCTTTAACCATTTTCAGTGCAGAATGAAGGGGGGATTTGTTTTTTCACTTTCAGTTTTCTTCCAGTTTGTCTTTATTGAGTTATGGTTTAATGAAGAGGAATATTTCTAGTTCTATATTAAACATGTCTTAATTTTAATAATAATAATAAACTACAGGAGAGAAATTGAACTTTGTTTTTATTTATCCCCCCCCCCCCCAAAAAAAAAAAAAAAAGTGGGCCGGTTTTGGGCATGAAACTTCTGGGCTGAAAAGTGGTCCCACTCCGGCGATGGATGGATAGATGGAACTTAGGGGTGTACAATAACATTACATGCTTTCGAAGTTGATATGTGTCTCTTATGGTTTGTCAGAACAACATATGGAGTTAAGAGCAAGACACGAGAGAGCTCACTGATCTTTTCAAACATAATTTTTGGTAATAGTCTACTGGCAATGAAATAAAGATAAGTTAGTTTTAATTACCTTGTTATTTATACATGCACAATCCTGGTGATGCAGATGAAGCAGGATTTCTTGTTCATGAGTAGCAGCACTGCTCTGAAAGGCTTTCCAAGTTTTCCCTCATAAGTTTGCCACACCCATTCCAAAAAGTACTGTAGTTTACCGTATTTTAAAACATTAGTAAACTGTTGATGGCCTGTGTGCTGTTGCTTCACGGTGAACAGCCCACATTTCATTGCAAATTGCAGTACAAAACCGTATTACATGAATGCAGTATATTACTGTTGGAAATTGGCCATAAATTAACAGCAATTGCTTACAGTGTAGATATTTTAATGCAAAATTCATAAATGGTGTCTACTTGGAAAAAAAACTATGGCTCAATGTAGGTAATAGCTGTTATTGTTTTATAATACATAAACTGTGTTGTGCTTATTAGAACATTCTAGAAACTGCACATCATTTTATCTCCAGCTTTAATTGCAATCGTATCAGTCTGTCTCAGCTTCTTCAGAGTTCCTCCTTCCCCAGAGTGCTATTTGACACTCAACCTGCTCAGGCCTGTTACAGATATGTGAGCAGCAAACACCAGTGAGATTTGCACTGCTTACTGTAAACAAGGTGCCTTTTGTGCATTAAGCTATCCATTATTATATGGGTGAACACTGAATTGACACAAATACTCTCAGAATATTATTAACCGGATAGAAACCTGAGTTGCATGTCCACTCTCTCGATTATAGTCAAAGCATTAGAGTAGTAAAGGATATTTGTGAAAATATATTAACATATTCTTTCCAGCAACATGTCAGCTCAGTATAGCAATATGGTATCATGGCCATGCGTGCAATTAACACGCTGGTCGACTACTGAACAACATGTACTACAACAGCTTCTCCCTCCATTGCATGTTTTATACAGTCTATGGTGCATAGCCATGACATGCGGTGTGTCCTACCTTCACTTTTGGCACTGTTAGTGACACTGCTAAATGCATCTTCAATTGCACTGAGCTCCTAGTTAAGAACTGGGTGGGGGATGTGTGCCATCCTATATGTGTCAAGTGTGAGGCACTCTCATTACAGTAATGTTAGGATTGGTGTAATAATACGATAATGGGTGCATTTCATTTAAAAAAAAAATCCTCTCATCTCACTTCTCTTGTATCATCCCTCTCTCTGGTTGTAGTCCATCCATCCATCCATCCATCTTCTACCACTTTTCTAGAGGTCCGGGTCACGGAGGCAGCAGTTCAAGCAGAGAAGCCCAGACTTCCCTCTCCCAAGCCACCTGCTCCAGCTTTTCAGAGAGGATACCAAGGCATTCCCAGACCAGCTGGGAGACATAGTCTCTCCAGCTAGTCCTGGGTCTGCCCCGGGGTCTCCGCCCAGAGGGACGTGCCCAAAACACCTCAAGTGGGAGGCATCCAGGAGGCATCCTTTCCTGTGGAACCAGTTACCAATCTGGATTCGGGAGTCAGACTCGATCTCTGTTTTTAAGAATAGGGTAAAAAACTTCCTTTTCGATATAGCCTACGATTAGGGAGGGATCATGTGTCTCTAAACCCTCCCTTAGTTCTGCTGCTTATAGATTTAGACTGCTGGGGGACCTCCAATAATGTACTTGGCTTCACTCCTTTAACGTTTGCTCTCTATATGTCTGTTCTTTTTATGTTCTCTATCCCCTCACCCCCCAGCCAGTCGCAGCAGATGACTGCCCCTCCCTCAGCCTGGTTCTGCTAGAGGTTTCTTCCTGTTTAAAGGGAGTTTTTCCTCTCCACTGTCACCAAGCGCTTGCTCACAGGGGATCGCCTGATTGCTGGGGTCTTTCTGCAATTGTGGGGGTTTCCCCTACATTTGAAAGTGCTATGAGATGACTGTTGTTGTGAAATGGCACTATATAAATAAAGTTGAATTGAATTGAATCCTGATCAGATGCCCATACCACCTCAACTGGCTCCTTTCAATGTGGAGGAGCAGCGGTTCTACTCTGAGCCTCTCCTGGATGACTGAGCTCCTCACCCCATCTCTGAGGGTGAGTCCAGCGATTCTACAGAGAAAGCTCATTTCAGCTGCTTGTATCCACAATCTCGTTCTTTCGGTCATTACCCAAAGCTCATGACCATAGGTGAGAGTAGGAACGTAGATTGACTGGTAAATCGACACCTTTGGCTTAGAACTCAGCTCCCTCTTTGCCACAACAGACCGGTACAATGTCTGCATCACTGCAGATGCTGCTCTGATCCGCCTGTCAATCTCTCGCTCCGTTCTCCCCTCACTCGTGAATATGACCCCAAGATACTTAAACTCCTCCACTTGGGGCAGGAGCTTGTCCCCAACCCGGAGAGGACAATCCACCTTTTTCCAGCTGAGGACCATGGACTCGGACTTGGAGGTGCTGATTCTCATCCCAGCCGCTTCACGCTCAGCGGCAAACTGGCCCAGCAAGAACTGTAGGTCATTGCTGGATGAAGCCAGCAGGACAACATCATGTGCAAACAACAGAGATGAGATCCTATGGTCACCAAGCATGACACTCTCCGTTTCCTGGCTGTGCCTAGAAATCTTGTCCATAAAAGTTATGAACAAGATCGGTGACAAAGGGCAGCCCTGGTGGAGTCCAACTCTCACTGGGAATGAGTCCGATCGAGTGTTAGCAATATAAACCAAACTCTCACAACGGTCGTACAGAGACCGAATTGCTCGT
Source organism: Pholidichthys leucotaenia (assembly GCA_020510985.1). Lineage (NCBI taxonomy): Eukaryota > Metazoa > Chordata > Actinopteri > Cichliformes > Pholidichthyidae > Pholidichthys > Pholidichthys leucotaenia. The sequence continues at coordinate 343,114,361 of CM035837.1, read as the reverse complement.
AACAACAAGCCCGATATCCCATACTCCTGAAGCACCCCCCACAAAAAACCATGAGGAACGCGGCCAAATGCCTTCTCCAAGTCCACAAAACACATGTAAACTGGTTGGGCAAACTCCCATGAACCCTCGAGGATTCTCGAGAGGGTAAAGAGCTGGTTCAATGTGCCACAGCCAGGACGAAAACCACATTGCTCCTCCTGAATCTGAGGTTCGACCAACAGCCGGACCCTCCTCTCCAGTACCTTGGCATAGACCTTCCCAGGGAGGCTGAGGAGTATGATCCCTCTAAAGTTGGAGCACACCCTCTGGTCCCCCTTTTTTTTTTTTATTTAAGTTTTTGTAAAGGGTATACAGGTCGTTACAGCAATGCATTGTTTACATTTTCATCACATGTTCCCTTATTTTCTGATATCTGACAACATTGGAAGAATAATTCTTACAACACCCCTTTTTTTTTTTTTTAAAGTGAAAGAAAAAGTGAAATTAAAGAGAAAAAAAAACAAAAAACAAAAAACAAAAAACAAAAAAAACAAACAGACCAGCAAAAAAACAAACAAAAAGAAAAAGTAAGTAAATAAAGGTAAAAGAGCATCTGAGTAGCGTTGGAACAAAGAGCGGAACCATTATTGAAATGGTATTTGTCAAAGATTAGATCTAATGGAAGACACATATGCGATCCAGGGTTGCCAAAAGTTCATGAACCCATCCATGTCCTGTCTCAGTGCGAATGTCAACTTTTCCATCGAGTAAATGTCTTGGATCACGTTAATCCAATCTTCAGGTGTAGGACAGTCCTTCAACATCCATTTTTTAGTTAGAGCTTTTTTGCTTGCCAATATTAAAACATTGAATAAGTATTTTTCTCCTCGTCTTTCCAGTGAGTCCGGTAGTAAACCCAAATACAAAGTTACAAAAGAAAAGGGAACTGTTATTTTGAATATTTTCCCCAATATTGTCTGTACATTGGTCCAATATTGGTGGATAACTGGGCATGACCAAAACACATGAAAATGATTTGCAGTCTTTTCACCACACAAGCGCCAACAGTTCAATCCCTTATGGGTAAATTTGTTTTGTGCAGGTGTTCTGAAAAATCTTACCAAGTTTTTCCATCCAAATTCTCTCCACTGCAGGGATGAGGTACTTTTCCATTGCTGTTTATTTAGCTTTTTCCATATTTCCAGTTGTAAAGTGAAATTCCCCTCTTTTTCCCATCTCTCTTTTATATAAGATGTGTTGTCTCCTTTTAAGTCTTGAAGACCTTGGTATATTTTAGAAATGTATCTGATCCCTGGGATCCCTTTATATGCCATTAAGAAGACCTTCAGAACACCTGACTGGGCCCTTTCCAAAACCTCCTTTTTAAGTATATTGTTTATGTGGTGTCTAAGCTGGAAGAACCTGTAAAGGTCTTGATTTATTAGGCCTTGTTTTTTCAAATCTTCAAAACTTCTTAAGATTTGCCCTTTAAAAAAATCGTAATATTTTATCAGCCCTTTCTCCTTCCACTTTTTAAATCTGGTGTCTGTTTTATTAGGAGTAAAGTCCTGATCATAGGCAATCCATTGCAGAAGTCGATAGGGCTCTTTAGTTTGATTCTCTCTGACTATCTTAAACCAAATTTTTAGCGGGGTCTCTATCCACGGGTTAGTGTTATTCAAAAGCTTAGGTAAGGCATTGTTCCCTATTATCACCTGTAGGGGGATGTCACTTGTTATTTGGCATTCGATCTCCTTCCATTGTGCAGTGTAGACTGGGTTACATATCTCTACTAAAGTTTTAATTTGTGCGGCTTTAAAGTAGTCCCTGATATTTGGCAGCGCGAGCCCACCTTTGTCTTTGTTTAGCTGTAGGGTTCTATATCTGATTCTAGGTCTCTTGCCCTGCCATATGAATCTTGAGATCCTTCTGTCCAGCTCCTGCCATGTTTTTTTGGGAGGTTCTACCGGTATTGTTTGGAAAAGGTATAGAAGACGTGGAAGTATATTCATTTTGACTGCTTCAATTCTTTGTGCAGTACCCAAGAATGGTATCATATTCCATCTTGCTAGGTCAGATTTTATTTTTGTCACCAGTGGATCATAGTTTAGTGATATAATTTTGTTGAGTTGTTTCGGGATATTGACCCCCAGATATTTCATAGATTCCGACTCCCAGTTAGTTTTGAGTTTGCTTAGTGAATAATGATTTGGGTCATAGTTGAATGTTAAAACTTGGGTTTTATGCATGTTTAATTTGTACCCCGATAAATCTCCATACTCTGAAAAAACTGAGGTTAGTTCTGGTAAAGAAGTGTCCGGCTGCCCTAGGTATATTAAACTGTCATCAGCAAAGAGTGGTATTTTATGTTCCTTCTGACCAAGTGTAATACCTTGAATTTTTTGATTTTGTCTTATCCATTGGCTCAGAGGTTCTATGAAGATTGCAAAGAGCAGTGGAGACAGGGGGCAGCCCTGACGACATCCTCTTTCCAGTTCAAAAGATGATGATAAATTACCGTTAATCCTTATTTTAGCTGTTGGTTTTTTATATAATGCCTGTATAGTTCTAATGAAGTTGTTATGAAAATTGAAACTGGATAAGATTCTATATAGAAAAGACCAGTCAACCGAATCGAATGCTTTTTCAGCATCTAATCCCAATATGACTGCATTTAAGTTATATTTTTTTATATGATGAATTATGTGTAAAGTGCGTCGAATGTTGTCTTGTGTCTGTCTTTGTCTTATAAAACCTGTTTGGTCTAAATGAATTAGGTCTGTCAGTATATTTTCTAACCTTTTGGCAAGGATAATGGTAAAAAGCTTATAGTCCTGATTTAGTACACTGATTGGTCTGTAGTTGGAGCACTCTAGTTTATCCTTTTCAGGTTTAGGTATAACTGCAATGACCCCTTCTCTCCAGGAGGGGGGGATTTCCCCTGTGTGGAGGACATAATTAAATGTTTTCAGGAGGAGAGGAGATAGTTGCTGTTTAAAGGTTTTGTACCACTCTGCTGTATAGCCATCAGCTCCTGGGGATTTGTTAGCTTTAAGTTTCATAATTGCTTTTTCCAATTCTTTAGGATGTATTTCTGACAGTAGTGTTTTATTTTGTGACTCCGTAAGTTGGGGAAGGTTTAATGTGTTTAGGAATGCCTCGGATGCGTTTTTATGTTTTTTGTGGGAGTATAAGTTCTTATAGTAATTCTCGAAGCTTTTAAGAATATCCTGAATTCTGAATTTTATTTCCTTTGATACTGGGTCTCTGATTTTGTAGATTGCTCTTTCTGTTTGATGTTTCCTCAATTTATAGGCTAGCAATTTTGCCGATTTACTGCCTGCTTCATAGTATTTTTGTTTCAAAAATGTAAGTTTCTTCTGGATTTCTATTGTGTAGATCTCATTTATTTGGTTTTTAATTTCCTTAATCTTGAGCGAGTCAGTAGAATTAGTGTTGCCTTTGTGTTCTTTTTCTAGGTTCCTAAGTTCTGACTCTAATGTGGATAGTTTTTCTTGTCTTAGTTTCTTTTGGGTTGCCAGTTTTGCAATAATCTTTCCTCTTATTACAGCTTTGCATGCATCCCACAGTATTAAAGGGGATACTTCTCCATTATCATTATCTTCCAAATATCTGAGAATATCTGATTCCAATTCATCTTTCAATGGTCCTTTCAGGACATTTGAATTTAACCTCCAAGAAAATGTATTATTTGTGTATTTTTGGATATTTAAGTCCATGTAGATCGGACTGTGGTCAGAGAGATCCATCAGTCCTATTTTACATGTTTTTACTCTTCCAATGTCTCTATTAAACATAAAAAAAATAGTCAATCCTTGAGTAGGATGAATGTGGAGTTGAGTAAAATGTATTGTCTTTTACACTGGGGTTGAGTTCCCTCCACACGTCACAGATTCCCATTTCTTTTAGTAGCATCCGAGTCTTCCTGTTTTGGGTGTTATTTTGATGTGGAGAATTACCAGAAGCATCCCAGTATGGATTCAGTCTAAGATTGAAGTCCCCACCACATATCACTAAACATTGAGCTTTAGTTATCATTAGGTCGAATACATTTTTATAAAATTTCCAGTTAGCCCCTGGGGGAGCATACACATTCAGCAGGGTGATATCTTCTCCCTCTAGCCGCCCAGTTACCAAACTGTATCTCCCTTCTTTATCTTTGTGTTCTGATTTTTTTTCAAATGTAATTTTGGTAGATATCAATGTCGCTACTCCCCTCCTCCTCCCTGACTTATATGAAGATGAAGAGATCATTTTAAACCCTTGTCTACTGAGTTTATTGTGTTCCACGTCTGTTAGGTGGGTTTCTTATAAAAATATTATTCCTGCTTTGTCTTTTTTCATTTTGCCTAGAATCTTGGATCTTTTAACTGGATTCAGGATTCCTTTTACATTATATGAAATTATTTTGGTTACACCCTGTTTCTCCATTGTGTTGTTTTGTTTAGTATAACTGTGTGGTGGCCCTCATTTGTGCTACTCAGAAACTGAAAGAACATTAAAAACAAGAAAAACATTAAGAACATAGTGTATAAAACTTTAAAACAAAAAGCTGTCAGAAGAACTTCCTGAGCTGAGGTCTTTTTAAAGACCCTTGAAGAGCCTTGATGGAGTGAAGGCCCTGAGGGAAATTCCTCAAACTCTGTTACGTGTTGAGGGCCCTCTCTTACCCCTGTAAGCTGCCCCATGCTTTTAACGTGAGTTTCAGAACCCAATCCAAACTTGTAATGATTTTTTTTTTTCCTATTATGCCTAAACCCTGTGAAATTGTGTGCACCCTCCCACCCCCATCACATCAAACATTCACGCAAAAACAGTATTTGTTAGTATGAGGAGAACATGTGGATTATTGTCACATTTCTATTTTAACAATTTTTTTTTTTTTATTACAAAGACTTATTTGTTTCAAATATTATGACTGTTCCATGAAATGTTTTACCACATGCTGAATACGCATCTCCTTTAATGTTTGTTACCTTGTATGAGGGGGGTTGGATGTGCGGATTGATTCAAGAGAAAAAAAAAAAAAGGTCGCTATTCCAACCTGAAAACGGATAGTTTATCCGCGACGCTCTGGCGCTGGGTTTCCCGCTGCTGGTCCGTGGATTTTGAAGGTCTTTGTGTTGTCCATGTTTGCGCTTTGATCTTCTCACTCGGGTCTGCTGCGGGTTTAAATACCGCTACTGGGAGCCCTCTTTTCGCCATGTCAGCTGTTGCTTCTTCCGCCGAATTATAGAGACACGTTTCATCGCCGTAGAAGACCCTTAACTTCGCAGGAAATGGAGTCTGAAAGCGCAATTTCTTCTCTCTTAACACCTTTTTCGCGTCATTGTATTCCCTGCGCTTTTTAAGGACCTCCGGGGCGTAATCGTGTTCCACGTAGACTTTTCTCTCCTGGTGCATAAATCCTTTTTTCTGCCAGGCCAGTCTTACAACCTCTTGTTTTATTTTGAAATTGGAAAATCTTACCAACACCGAACGTGGGGGCGCTTCCGCCGCCAGCCTAGCGGCTAATGAACGATGTGCCTTTTCTATCTTCAAGTCGGTGGTTTGTGGAATATCCAATTTCTCTCTTAGTAAGGATTCCACGCATTCTGCCATTGAGTTAAAACCGTTTTCGGCTCCTTCTATCAGACCATGAATTCTTATATTGTCTCTTCTCTCTCTTCCTTCTTGGTTGGCTAGCTTAGCCTCTATAGATGCTTGTCTTTTGCGTAGGTCCAGCACAGAATCTTCGAGCACTTTTATTCGTTCCTCTGTTTCCAAGATTCGGTTCTCGGCCTGGTCCACTCTGCTGTTTGTCCTTTTCAATTCTTCTCTGAATTCCCGAAATTCGGCCGTAACTTCTCGGCGAAATCGTCGTAGCTCCTCAAATAGTGATTTCAGGCTAACCTTTTTGTTAGCTATCACCAGTTCCTCGTCTTCTGAACGGAGATCTTCCAGTTCAGATTCTCCGGCCGATACGTGTCCTGGCCTGGAGAATTTCAGTTTCTTCTGTTTTCCTTTAGACATGATGATTTTGTCTTTTGATTTTCACTCCTCCAAAAATCCGTTAAGTTTGATTTTCAAGATGTTATCCTGGATTGGGTCTGAGAGCTTCAGTGTTAAGCTGCAGTCGCCATGGCGTCCAGACCGGAAGTCCCGGTCCCCTTTTTTGAAGAGACGAAATACCACCCCGGTTTGCCATGCCAAAGGTACTGCCCCCGACCTCCACGCAGTGTTGCAGAGGCGTGTCAACCATGACAGCCCTACAACATCCAGGGCCTTGAGGTACTCAGGGCGACTCTCATCCACCCCTGGGGCCCAGCCACCAAAGAGATTTTTAACCACCTTGGCGACCCCAGCCCCTGTGATAGGCAATTCGTCCCCCTTGTCCACAAGCTCTGCTTCCTCTGTGGAAGACGTATCAGTGGGATTGAGGAGATCCTGAAAGTATTCCTTCCACTGCCCAACGATATCCCCAGTTGAAGTCAACAGCACCCCATCCACACCATACACAGTGTGGACAGGGAGCTGTTTCCCCCTCCTGAGCCTCCGGACAGTTTGTCAGAATCTCTTCGAGGCCTACCGAAAGTCTTGTTCCATGACCTCACCGAACTCCTCCCATACTCGAGTTTTTGCTTCAGCAACCACTCGAGCTGCACTCCGCTTGGTCTACCGGTACATCTCATCTGCTTCGGGAGTCCCACAAGCCAACCAAGCTTGATAGGACTCCTCCTTCAGCTTAATGGCCCCCCTCACCACTGGTGTCCACCACTTGGTTCGGGGGTTGCCAACATGAGATGCCCTGACGACCTTGCAGCCACAGCTCTGGGCCGCTGCTTCAACTATAGAGGTGGAGAACATGGCCCATTCAGACTCCATGTCTCCAAACTCCCTCAGAATGTGGTTGAAGTTATTCCGGAGGTGGGAGTTGAAGACCTCCCGGACAGGGGCCTCAGCCAGACATTCCCAGCACACCCTCACTATACGTTTGGGTCTACCAGGTCTGAATGGCATCCTCCCCTGCCATCAGATCCAACTCACCACCAGGTGGTGATCAGTTGAGAGCTCTGCACCTCTCTTTACCCGATTGTCCAAGACATACGGTCGCAGGTCTGATGACACGATAACAAAATCGATCATTGACCTGCGACCTAGGGTGTCCTTGTGCCAGGTGCACATATGGACACCTTTATGCTTGAACATGGTGTTCATTATGGACAAACTGTGGTTAGCACAGAAGTCCAATAACTGAACACTACTTGGGTTCAGATCGCGTAGGCCGTTCCTCCCAATCACCCCCCTTCCAGGTTTCATTGTCATTGCCCACGTGCGCATTGAAGTCCCCCAGTAGGACAATGGAGTCTCCAAGAGGAGCACCCTCCAGCACCCCAGTCAGAGACTCCAAAAAGGGTGAGTACTCTGAAACATCATTTGGTGCATCGGCACAAATGATGGTCAGGACCTGTTTCCCAACCCGAAGGCACAGGGAAACAACCCTTTCGTCCACCGGGGAAAACTCCAATATAGAGGCAGCAAGGTGGGGGGATACAAGAATACCCACCCCTGCTCGTCGCCTCTCGCCCTGGGCAACTCCAGAGTAGGCCAAGCTCCAGCCCCTGTCCAGGAGACTGGTTCTGGAACTGGAGCTGTGTGTTGAGGTGAGGCCGACTATATCTAGCCGGTATCTCTCAACCTCATGCACCAGTTCAGGCTCCTTCCCCACCAGAGAGGTGACATTCCATGTCCCAAAAGCCAGTTTAGGAAGCTTGGAATCAGTCCGCCTTTGACCGCCACCTGATCCACATAGCACCGGACCCCCATGATCCCTCCTGCAGGTGGTGAGCCCACTGGAGGGCAGACCCATGTAACTCCTTCGGGCTGAGCTCAGCCGGGTCCCATGGGCGGAAACCCGGCCACCAGACTTTAGCCATCGAGCCCCTCCCCCAGGCCTGGCTCCACGGTGGGGCCCCGGTAACCCCATACTGGGCGGGGTACACTGAATCCTTGTTCTGGTATTTATCTTGAGAGTCTGTTGGATCGTTCTTAGTCTGGCCCTTCACCCAGGACCAGTTTGTCTTGGGTGACCCTACCAGAGGCAAATTGCCCCGGACAACATAGCTCCTGGGATCACTGGGGCACGCAACCCCCCCCACCACGATAAGGTGACGATCCATGGGGGGATCGTCTGGTTGTAGTGATTTTCAGAACCACTAGAAGGTGCTGTTTGCACTCATTTCCTTCACTGCCAGAGTATAAATTTCCTCACCCTTAAACGTTATATTTCCTACGGCTGGGTAAACATATAACTTATAGGCACTTTTATGGGACTGGGTTGAATGATAAGACTATGGTGGTTGGTAACACAGTGGATATAAAAAGTTTACACACTCCTGTTCAAATGCCAGGTTTTTGTGATGTAAAAAAATGAGACCAAGATAGCACCTCTAGCACTGTGATAAAAGGATACACAAACAATTGTGTTATTTATTGTAATTGTAACCCAGTGTAAAAACGTGGATGGAATTATGAATGTCGATACCACTTTAAGAAGAAGGGGGGCTATTCATTTCACAATGGGAGTAGATAGTTTAACGTGAATTAAATTATAAATATTGATACCGCTTTTAAAAAGAAAAACACCCATTTCACAATGGGAATACATAATTTGAATATGAATATTTAAATAAATATATATTCATAAATAGTTAGGAACATTTTCTAGAAGGTTCTGATAAAATTCCTAGTATTGTGTATTGGTATTTTGAGTAACCAATGGCTGCGCTGTTGCTGGGTCACGCCACCCAATGGGTTAAGCACTCTCTCCCTGGGTCTGGAATGACTTGCATTTTTGGCTCAGTCATGCCAGACGCCGAAAGACAGACCAGAGAGAGAGACGGTCCTTGGTGATATGGTGACGCTAACGTGCTAGTAGCAGCCTTTGCTTGGATAAAACCTGAAATTGGTAAGCCTCAACAAACACCCGCAATGAGACATTGCTGTACTAGCAAATTCTAATACCCTGTTTGTTAAATTTTAAGATTGGGATCCAAAGGCTGTGAACTCACGTTGAGCGTGGGAACCCATTGACGCACGAGCCACTTAGCATGGTCAGGTTCTTTTCTTTTTTTTTTTTTTCCTTTTGGACTGGTTTGACCAGAGCGTGGATCTCCAGATCTGGATGGCGAGCCGAAGCCCGAACCCTATGAACTGCTAAAGGTGACTCCACTAGTCACCTGGAAAGGACCAAAACAAGAACTGTGAACATTGTAAATATAATTTGGAGTTTATGAATTTTATTTTCTTTTATCGCGCTATGTATTTATTTTTGTGTACATAATTGTAAATAATATACATAGTTGCAAGTTCCATATACGGCTGTGTATGTGTCGTCTGTTGTTGCACCTCCCAGGCTCCTACGAACCCAGAGTCGGTCTGACCTGGCCCAATTATCCCTTTTCCCTCAGGTAGTAAAGTTAAGGTAAATACATTGCCATAACACAACACTACCAAAAGGGTACTACACCTAAAGTGAGTACGGTGAGTGGGTGTTAGTAAGGGTTACACACAAAAATCTGGCAAGCGCAGGTGTTAGTGAGTGTTACCCTGTTACACCCAAACCCCCAATTATACCCTGTGTGTTACTACGGTATATTGTTACAAAATTTTGGCGAGCACAGCCAGGAGCCCGGAGCGTTGCACAACAGATGTGAATTCTGTTTTGACCCCTGACTAAACAGTTGATATACGGCCAAAATGGATTTTGTGGAAAAACATGGTGTTAAAATCCCTAATGCAGTCATTGTCAGTGGTGTTGTTGATAAAGAAAGAGACACTGACGTTTTTGAGTTTCTAGAGCAACATGGCACTATCCGTAGGGTGCTCAGTATTAATGATAACTCATCTGACTTTGACAAAAGTCATATTGTAGAGTTCGAATCTGGATTAAGCATTGAAACATTAACACCTACGTTGCCGTGCTCCTTTCCATCCACTGACAATCCTGAGATTAAATACTGCATTCAAACTCTAACTGATGTCTACACTAAAACTGTAGGGGGCAGTGTTACTGAGGCTTATCTTAGCAACCTGAGGGGTTTAGTTAAGTTAAGTGGAAAAGGTTTTGAAGAGGTGTTGCAGGAGGTTATGTCCAAAATAGGGAAGTCTATTGAAGCTACTGAGACAGCTGAAACGGTCTCTGCTGACATTGATCCTGCTTCCCTTACTGTAGAACCCACACAAAGTGGAGTCTTTCCTCCACTCCAAGTTGAAGTGCCTCGCACCCCTAAAACCACTCAAGCTCTCTTCCAAAGCCCTCTTAGACCAAACTTAACACCTCAAATGTTGAGTCCAGCTGATTTTAACCCACCCGAGGTTCAGAAAATCGTAGTCAAGCATGTCATTAAACTTGCAGAGAAGCCCTCAAACCCCCATTCCTCTTGGAGAATCAGAGCTTTCTCTGGCAAAATGCCAAGACCGTATACTGAAGCTGACTATGAAACATGGCGTTCACATGTTGACTTGATGATGGAAGATATTTCTTTGTCTGACTTGGAAAAATCTCGCAAGATCCTGGAAAGTCTTCTTGCTCCTGCGTCTGATATTATTCGTTCTCTTGGGTCTGAAGCCACCTCTGCCGACTATCTTATGCTGTTGGACTCAGCTTTCGGGACTGTTGAAGACGGTGAGGAACTGCTTGTGCGATTCATGAACACTTTCCAAGATTATGGAGAAAACCCCTCTGCATATCTGCATCGTTTGCAGGTGGCGCTCAATCTCACAGTGCATAGAGGCGGTCTAGAGCCACAGGAAGCGAACAGCTTCTCAAGCAGTTTAACAGAGGCTGTTGGGATGACAATCTGCTAAGAGAGCTACAGCTGGAACTAATAGATAAACATCCACCTGCGTATGCAGAATTATTGCTTCACCTTCGCACTGTTGAAAACAGACAAGAAGTTAAAAACACCCGCATGAAAAAACACTTGGGCGCCACAAAACCAAAAGCAGCTTCCTATGAACAAACAGTCACCGAAACAAGTACAAATAGTGAAGTGGAGTCAGGCAGTCTGAAAGAACTGAAAAAGCAAGTCGCTGATCTAAAAAGCCGATTAGCTGCTGTCGTGAAACAAAAGAAACAAGCACCACCGAAGAAAGACCCAACTAAGAAATCTGGAAATAAAAAACCTGACCATGCCAAACCTGAAAACTTACCTTCGTCCAGCCGTCCCAGTACTAGGCCCAAACCATGGTATTGCTTCCCCTGTGGCGAAGATGGGCATATTGTAGCCACTTGTGAGTCAGAGCCAAACCCTGCGCTTGTGGCTGCAAAACGCAAAGAACTAAGAGTAAAAAGACAGATTTGGGACAGTCGGAACCCCACATCTTCTTTAAAGCTGAAGTCTACCCCTGTTGCGGGACAAACAGAGGCTAGTTCAGAGAGGACCCATCCAAAACCAAAAGCTCCATTCAAGACACGTGCTAAACTGAAGTCACATTCCAAAACAGACCCCTTTAACTTTCCTAATGGTCTAATTGGTACAAAAAGTACAGCACAAGTGAAAGTGAATGGCTGTACTGTGAGCTGTTTGTTAGATACAGGCTCCCAGGTGACTACTGTCCCTGAGTCCTATTACAGACAGTACTTATCCAACCATGAGATTAAGCCACTTTTTGAGCTGTTAGAAGTGGAGGGAGCTAACGGTCAGAGTGTACCTTACTTAGGCTACATTGAAATGCATGTCACTTTCCCAAAAGACTTTCTCGGTATTGAAGCCGAAGTGCCAACACTTGCCTTAGTGGTTCCCGATGTACGTGCAGCTGATCAGTCCTTAGTGTTAATAGGGACAAACACATTAGATGTACTTTACGAGTTGTACTCTGATGCATGTTCTGAACTGCAGCCAACCATGTCACTTGGTTATAAGGCAGTGTTAAAAGTCCTTGAGCTACGGCACAGGCAGTCCAAAGACACTAGCCTTGGTTTAGTGACCATGCGCAACAAAGAGCCACAGTTAGTTCCTGCAGGCCAAACAGTTGTTCTAGATGGCACTGTAGCTGTGTCAGCCGGCAACAGTGAAAAATCTGTCTTGTTAGAACACCCGTTAATGTCAGCCTTACCTGGTGGTATCCTGGTAAAACCATGTCTCATAGACTTACCTGAAAGAGCACCTTACCTTGTTCCAGTTATACTCACCAATGGATCAGAACATGATGTGACAATCCCTCAGAAGTGTGTCATTGGAGAAATTTGTGCATATCAACGAGTCCTATCACAAGAACACTCCGTGAAAGTTGCAAAGTCCAAAACTGAACCAAAGTCCACTCTGAAGTTCAACTTTGACTCTTCCCCCATTAGCGCTGAATGGAAAGAGCGCCTAACAGAAAAACTCAGTCAAATGCCCGAAGTATTTGCACAAAATGATCTTGACTTTGGCAAAACGGATCAAGTGAAACACACAATCAAATTATCAGATGAAACACCGTTCAAACACAGAGCACGTCCCATACATCCAATTGACCTGGAAGCGGTCCGTGAGCATCTCAAAGAACTCCAACAAGCAGGTGTGATAAGAGAGTCTACTTCCCCATTTTCTTCACCTATTGTAGTGGTGCGAAAGAAAAATGGCGATGTCCGCCTTTGTATTGATTACAGGAAGCTTAACATGCAGACTGTAAAAGATGCTTACGCCCTCCCCAACTTGGAGGAAACGTTTTCCACCTTGACTGGTTCGCAGTGGTTCTCCGTCCTCGATTTAAAGTCGGGGTACTACCAAATTGAGGTAGAGGAGCTGGACAAACCAAAGACAGCGTTCGTATGTCCCATGGGCTTTTGGGAATTCAATAGAATGCCCCAAGGCATTACAAACGCCCCAGCACGTTCCAGCGCCTCATGGAGAAATGCTTGGGCGACATGAATCTGCATGAGGTGATTGTGTTCCTCGATGACATCATTGTATTCTCCAAGACGCCCGAAGAACATGAGGCTCGCTTAATGAAAGTTCTTAATCGCCTAAAAGAGTACGGGCTTAAACTCTCCCCTGAGAAATGCAGATTTTTTTCAAACTTCTGTCAGATACCTCGGTCACATTGTGTCCAGTAAAGGAGTTGAGACCGACCCCGAAAAAGTGAAAGCCCTAAGTACCTGGCCTGTGCCCCGTGATCTCAAACAGCTCCGCTCGTTCTTAGGCTTTTCAGGGTACTATAGGCGGTTCATTAAGAACTATTCCAGCATCGTTAAGCCCCTCACTGACTTGACAGCAGGCTACCCTCCTTTGCACAAAAGTGCAAAGCCCAAAGCTAAGCCTGCCCAGTACCACGACCCAAAGACACCGTTTGGCGAGCAGTGGACTTCTTCCTGTGATCTTGCATTCAAAACCATCATTGAAAAGCTCAGTACTGCACCTGTCCTGGGTTTCACTGACCCTCAGTTGCCATATACACTTCATACTGACGCCAGCACTACAGGGCTTGGCGCCGCCCTCTATCAAGAGCAGGAGGGCCAGACTAGGGTCATAGCTTATGCAAGCCGGGGGTTGTCTAGAAGTGAGTCCCATTACCCCGCCCATAAATTGGAATTTTTGGCCCTAAAGTGGACAGTAACGGAGAAGTTCGCAGACTATTTATATGGCAATCATTTTACTGTCGTGACAGACAGTAACCCCCTGACGTACATCTTGACTACTGCTAAGATGGATGCCATGAGTTATAGGTGGCTAGCTGCTCTGTCGACGTTTAACTTTAAGCTCCAATACAGAGCAGGCAAGCTTAACTCAGATGCAGACGGCCTCTCTAGACGGCCACATGGCAAGTTACTTAATGACGCAGTGTCCCAAAAGGAGCTCGATCGCATACAGCAGTTCACTCAAACTCACTTGTCTCTTCCTGAGAGCAGTTTAAGTTCCGAGGTAGTGTCTGCTATATGTGAAAAACACCTTGTCTGTAGCTCTCGAGACAACACCTTCCCTTTGGTTCACTCATTAGACATCTCTGTAGCCGCCATTCCAGATGACTATGCCGATGAAGATGGCTGTGGTGGTCTTCCTGTTGTACCCCACATGACTCCTGAACAGATCAAAAACGGACAAAGAACTGACCCCTGTTTAAGAGAAGTGATTGGACAAATTGAAACTGGACTAAAAGTTCCACCAACTGTACGAACTGAACTTCCTGACATCAACTTGTTACTCCGAGAGCTCACTCGACTTGAAATGTGCAATAACATCCTCTACCGCACTCGCCAAGACGGAGGAAATGCTACTTATCAGCTCGTCTTACCTGAACAGCTCCGCGATTCAGTCTTTCAAAGCCTCCACTGTGACATGGGCCATTTAGGCACAGAGCGTACTTTGGATCTCGCCAGAACAAGGTTCTATTGGCCTCGCATGGCGGCAGATATTGAAAAGAAGATCAAGACATGTAATCGCTGCGTAAGACGTAAAACCGCTCCAGAGCGAGCTGCTCCGCTTGTCAATATCAAGTCCACCCGACCGCTCGAACTTGTCTGTATGGATTTCCTGTCCATTGAGCCCGATCAAATCAACACAAAGGATGTGCCTGTGCTAACTGATCATTTCACAAAATACGCTATAGCCATCCCTACCAGCAATCAGAAAGCTCAGACCATTGCAAAGGCACTTTGGGACAACTTTATAGTCCACTACGGGATACCCGAACGGTTACATAGTGATCAGGGTCCCGATTTTGAGTCCCATATCATAAAAGAACTTTGCAAAATCATGGGCATTCGCAAAATCCAGACGACACCTTATCATCCCAGAGGTAACCCAGTAGAACGTTTCAATAGAATGTTATTGAGCATGCTGGGTACTCTGGAGGAAAAGAACAAATCTCATTGGCACAACTATGTGAAACCACTTGTACATGCGTACAATTGTACGAAGAATGACACTACTGGTTTTGCCCCGTATGAGTTAATGTTCGGTCGTCAGCCGAGATTGCCCATCGACCTTGCATTTGGGCTCCCGTTTCACAACAAAAGGTTTCACAACAAAAGTCACATTCCCAGTACATTGAAAAACTGAAGACAACTCTACAAGAAAGCTACAAACTAGCAACAGAAAATGCTAACAAGATGGCTGAAAGAAACAAAACAAGATTTGATATGTGAGTGAAACCCTCAAAACTAGAACCAGGCAACAGAGTTTTGGTACGTGCAGTCCGCCTCAGAGGAAAGCACAAACTAGCAGACAGGTGGGAAGCTGAAATCCACATTGTGGTGAACCAAGCAGGTGACTTGCCTGTTTACACTATAAGACCTGAGACAAAAGATGGTCCTGTTCGCACCGTTCACCGCGACCTCTTGCTTCCCTGTGGTTTTCTTGCCCCTGTTGAAGAAGAACCTGTCCAACCAAAACGTGTCCGCAAACCTAAGACAAGACAATCACCTGAACAAAGTGAGGAATGTGAGAATTCAGAACCGGAAAATGAAGATGTCTATTGGTACAGAGAAGAACCAATCCAAACACCCATAAAGCTCACTCGAATTTATGAAATTCCCAATCCAAAGACATTCTTTAAAAAAGACATTCCTGCTGAAACTCACTCACCTGAGAATGACAACCAAATAGAAAATGTCACTTCACCTGGATGTGACAACTTACCGAATGATGGAAACCTGGAGGAAACTGAAACAAATGTGGAACCATCAAACAATGAGAATGGAACTGAAAGTGAAACCAACTCACCTGATAAAAGTACCTGTGATGAACCTGTGGAAGAAAAAGAATCTGAAAAAGAAGTCCCAAAGACTGTGAGACACTCCGAGAGGACAACCTCCCAGCCAGAAAGACTACAGTATAATCAGTTGGGAAACCCTCTCCTAACTGTTGCCCAGTCCCTGTTTCAAGGATTAAACCTGGCTTTTACCAGAGCCTTAACAGAGTCAGATCTTAAGAATATTTCCATGAACACTAGTTCTCCCGTCAATACCATTTAGCTAATCCCATGCAAAGAGACTTGCATGATTCTAAGGGGGGATAGTGTAACCCAGTGTAAAAACGTGGATGGAATTATGAATGTCGATACCACTTTAAGAAGAAGGGGGGATATTCATTTCACAATGGGAGTAGATAGTTTAACGTGAATTAAATTATAAATATTGATACCGCTTTTAAAAAGAAAAACACCCATTTCACAATGGGAATACATAATTTGAATATGAATATTTAAATAAATATATATTCATAAATAGTTAGGAACATTTTCTAGAAGGTTCTGATAAAATTCCTAGTATTGTGTGTTGGTATTTTGAGTAACCAATGGCTGCGCTGTTGCTGGGTCACGCCACCCAATGGGTTAAGCGCTGTCTCCCTGGGTCTGGAATGACTTGCATTTTTGGCTCAGTCACGCCAGACGCCGAAAGACACAGACCAGAGAGAGAGACAGTCCTTAGTGATATGGCGATGCTAACGTGCTAATAGCAGCCTTTGCTTGGATAAAACCTGAGATTGGTAAGCCTCAACAAACACCCACAATGAGACATTGCTGTACTAGCAAATTCTAATACCCTGTTTGTTAAATTTTAAGATTGGGATCCAAAGGCTGTGAACTCACGTTGAGTGCGGGAACCCATTGACGCACGAGCCACTTAGCGTGGTCAGGTTCTTTTCTTTTATTTTTTTTCCTTTGGACTGGTTTGACCAGAGCGTGGATCTCCAGATCTGGATGGCAAGCCGAAGCCTGAACCCTATGAACTGCTAAAGGTGACTCCACTAGTCACCTGGAAAGGACCAAAACAAGAACTGTGAACACTGTAAATATAATTTGGAGTTTATGAATTGTATTTTCTTTTATCGCGCTATGTATTTATTTTTGTGTACATAATTGTAAATAATATACATAGTTGCAAGTTCCATATACGGCTGTGTATGTGTCGTCTGTTGTTGCACCTCCCAGGCTCCTACGAACCCAGAGTCGGTCTGACCTGGCCCAATTATCCCTTTTCCCTCAGGTAGTAAAGTTAAGGTAAATACATTGCCATAACACAACACTACCAAAAGGGTACTACACCTAAAGTGAGTAGAGTGAGTGGGTGTTAGTAAGGGTTACACACAAAAATCTGGCGAGCGCTGGTGTTAGTGGGTGTTACCCTGTTACACCCAAACCCCCAATTATACCCTGTGTGTTACTATGGTATATTGTTACATAATCATATAAGTAAGCTACATATATGGAATGTGATTAGCCTGGCAGCTAGTCCTGTCCTAGCTAGTATACTGGATCTATGGCAGGTAAGGCCCTCAGAGCCGGTCACAGCCAGTGGCATAACTGAGTTGATGTCACGTCTCTACCAAGCAGTTGGTGCAAAAGTAAGTGCAACACCTACTGGCCAGGAAGTCAGAATGTTGTCTCTATCACCTTTAAGTCTGTATAAACTATATTATAGCAAGCCACATAACTGCATACTGGTCAAATACAATAAACACAATCTGAACTGTGCTGCCCTGTGCCTGAAGTTTCAAAATATATAACAATCAATAACTAATTTGTTAAATTAGTAATTGAGTTTAATTACTGTCTATTTTTTAATTACTGTCTATTATATACAGTAGACACACCTAGACGTGCCTCAAAGGAAATATCTTGTTTAGTTCCTCACCATTATTTTGCCTGAAACCAGTTAGTACTTTACAAATAAATATTTTTTTAAAGCTTCATATATTCTGAAGATTTTTAGAGGTAACTGAATTGAAGATGTTGCGGGGGCACAGGTCTGGGATTCTCTCACACCCAGAATGCAGGAGGAGAGACAGAATAATGGACTGACGGAGGAAGTGTCTCCGGGAGGTATCAAATGAGACAGTTAGTGCTATACACCTCCCGGGGAGAGGAAGAGTAACCTGGAGCCAACCAGACAAAGATGTGCCTTTCGCCCCCTGCTGCACCAAGCTGGCGCGTGAAGATGCAGGGGTGTAAATGTATTGTAACTTATGTGCCAAGTTGTTATGATAATTGTGCCACACATTCTCTTTGTCCAGGCAACGTGTATAATGTCAGAAGCCTCGGTTGTTATGCATGAAATTAAAGCTATAAAAGCCAGATGGACAGCAACCGAGGGAGAGTTCCCCTTTATGGGGGTTTTCAGCCCCAACGCGTTCGTGCTGGAGGCTCATGGCTGTATTATGTTGTTAGAGGAAAAATAAAGATTCTGTGTTGTCCAGCTCGTGTCTCGCCTCACATCCTTTTCCTCTACGCTGGTGACCCTCGACGTGAGATGGAGCGTCTGTCCCTTTCACCACGCTGTGGAATCTGAATTGCCAGGGATCGCCTGCATCCTTTCCTCCACACTGGTGACCTGATGTACAATGGAGAGCGCTCGTGTATTCCTTCCTCCACACTGGCGACCTGATGGGCCAGGGAGAGCGAGCCACACTGGGACCCAGGACGCACCATGGATAGTGAGCCGGGCACTGCCCTGGAGCCTGGAGGGACAACATCAGCGCTGCCTGTGCTGTTTTAGTCACGCTCCCGGACACTGGCTCCATGACCCAACAGCAGGGTTTTAGCGCAGAGAACCCCCGTGCGCACTCCGTGGGATTACGAGGATGACACAACATACGGCTATGTGGTCGCTGCGCCGGACGCAAGCGCCACGCACTGGGGACAAGCTGGCTCCAAGAACTTATACAGTGGGGCAAAAAAGTATTTAGTCAGCCACCAATTGTGCAAGTTCTCCCACTTAAAAGATGAGAGAGGTCTCCAATTTTTATCATAGGTATACCTCAACTATGAGAGACAAAATGAGAAAAAAAATCCTGAAAATCACATTGTCTGATTTTTAAAGAATTTATTTGCAAATTATGGTGGAAATTAAGTATTTGGTCACCTACAAACAAGCAAGATTCCTGGCTCTCACAGACCTGTAACTTCTTCTTTAACAGGCTCCTCTGTCCTCCACTCGTTACCTGTATTAATGGCACCCGTTTGAACTCCTTATCAGTATAAAAGACACCTGTCCACAACCTCAAACAGTCAGACTCCAAACTCCACTATGGCCAAGACCAAAGAGCTGTCAAAGGACACCAGAAACAAAATTGTCGACCTGCATCAGGCTGGGAAGACTGAATCTGCAATAGGTAAGCAGCTTGGTGTGAAAAAATCAACTGTGGGAGCAGTTATTAGAAAATGGAAGACATACAAGACCATTGATAATCTCCCTCGATCTGGGGCTCCACGCAAGATCTCACCCCGTGGGGTCAAAATTATCACAAGAACGGTGAGCAAAAATCCCAGAACCACATGGGGGGACCTAGTGAATGACCTGCAGAGAGCTGGGACCAAAGTAACAAAGGCTACCATCAGTAACACACCACGCCACCAGGGACTCAAATCCTGCAGTGCCAGACATGTCCCCCTGCTTAAGCCAGTACACGTCCAGGCCCGCCTGAAGTTTGCTAGAGAGCATTTGGATGATCCAGAAGAGGATTGGGAGAATGTCATATGGTCAGATTAAACCAAAATAGAACTTTTTGGTAAAAACTCAACTTGCCGTGTTTGGAGGAGAAAGAACACCATACCTACTGTGAAGCATGGGGGTGGAAACATCCTACTTTGGGGCTGTTTTTCTGCAAAGGGACCAGGACGACTGATCCGTGTAAAGGAAAGAATGAATGGGGCCATGTATCGTGAGATTTTGAGTGAAAACCTCCTTCCATCAGCAAGGGCATTGAAGATGAAACGTGGCTGGGTCTTTCAGCATGACAGTAATCCCAAACATACCGCCCGGGCAACGAAGGAGTGGCTTCGTAAGAAGCATTTCAAGGTCCTGGAGTGGCCTAGCCAGTCTCCAGATCTCAACCCCATAGAAAATCTTTGGAGGAAGTTGAAAGTCTGTGTTGCCCAGCGACAGAACCAAAACATCACTGCTGTAGACGAGATCTGCATGGAGGAATGGCCCAAAATACCAGCAACAGTGTGTGAAAACCTTGTAAAGACTTACAGAAAACGTTTGACCTCTGTCATTGCCAACAAAGGGTATATAACAAAGTACTGAGATGAACTTTTGTTATTGACCAAATACTTATTTTTCACCATAATTTGCAAATAAATTTTTTAAAAATTACACAATGTGATTTTCTGGATTTTTTTTCCCTCATTTTATCTCTCATAGTTGAGGTATACCTATGATGAAAATTGGAGACCTCTATCATCTTTTAAGCGGGAGAACGTGCACAATTGGTGGCTGACTAAATACTTTTTTACCCCACTGTATATTGTCCTCAGCCGCTGCAAATCCCCAGGGGATAGGGCTGATCACCTTCCCTGGATCCTTTAGGCCTGCGCTATGCACCAAGGAGTCGGGCAGCCTCACCGAAAGGACTTATATTTGTTTCTCAGCTGCTGCGCATCCCCGGGGAATTGGGCCATCCGCCTTCCCCAGATCCTTTAGGACTGCACCCGCACCTAAAGAAGATTTGGCAGTTTCCCTGACAGAGCTTAATTTTTTCAGCTGCTACGCATCCTCGGGGAATAGGACCGATCGCCTTACCCAGATCCTTTTAGGGCTGAGCTCCGCACCTGAGAGGATTTGACAGAACTTGTTTTTTTCACAGCCGCTTTGGATCCCTGAAGAGTTTACCGGAAAAGTCCCGTGCCCGAGGCTGATCTGCACACAATTTTTGCACGGCCCGGAGGCTTTTAACGTCCCGAGCCGGGCCTCCATTGTTTTCCCCACCTCCCTCTTGCCTCCCACATTGCTTTCCCCACACCTCCGTCCCAAAAGGCGTGCCGATCGCCAATTTGGTTTCCATCAAGCACGATATGCACTGGACCCCGTGTGACCACGCACCACGGGCCGGTCAACGTGTTGGAACCTGGGGCGAAGCAGAAGGTGTCCCTCCCCCCGTCCCTCCACAGGCTGAAGAGCTCTCCTGCACTCCTCACCAGCAAGGTAGTTCGACGGGATCGGTGACCCCCGCTACAGCCACTATGGACACCGGCTCATGCCCAAAGGACGGGGGGGTTAAGGCCCATTCTGGGTGTTTGGGGGGGGGGGGGCACAGGTCTGGGATTCTCTCACACCCAGAGCGCAGGAGGAGAGATAGAATAATGGACTGACGGAGGAAATGTCTCCGGGAGGTATCAAACGAGACAGTTAGTGCTATACACCTCCCAGGGAGAGGAAGAGTAACCTGGAGTCAACCAGACAAAGATGTGGCTTTCGCCCCCTGCCGCACCAAGCTGGCGCGTGAAGACACAGGGGTGTGAATGTACTGTAACTTACTGTATGTGTCAAGTTGTTATGATAATTGTGCCACACGTTCTCTTTGTCCAGGCAACATGTATAATGTCAGAAGCCTCGGTTGTTATGCATGAGATTAAAGCTATAAAAGCCAGATGCACAGTAACCGTGGGAGAGTTCCCCTTTATAGGGGTTTTCAGCCCCAGCGTGTTCGTGCTGGAGGCTCATTACTGTATTATGTTGTTAGAGGAAAAATAAAGATTCTGTGTCGTCCAGCTTGTGTCTCGCCTCACATCCTTTTCCTCTACAATGTAAGCTATTCTCCCAACGTGGAAAAAGTAATTTAATTCTTAATTATAGCATATAATAAAAAGCTATAACAGTGATGGAACCCTAAACACAATGCCCAATTTAGTGATTATCTGCAGCATCAAGTAAAACAGCAGCATACAGTATTTCCACCTTCTCAGCTTCACTCGTGTCTCCTGTACTCCACATCCTTCCTCAGAATGTTGTGTTCCTCTTCTGTAAATTCAAGTATTTTTTTACTTCCTATTAATGAATCGATTACCTTCATCAAAGGTTCCTCGTGATCCATCACAAAGCAACTCTTGTTATTACAGTAATGTTTCAGAGTTGTGCTGTCTCAGTCTTTCACCCTCTCCTCACACAAAAGAGTTTTGGTCCCAACTTCAGGCTTGGAGTCACTTATCTCAAAAGATTTGAGAACACAGCAGCTCAAGTGGCTCACTTGGTGGAAACCAAGTGTGTGTGTGTGTGTGTGTGTGCGTGTGTGTGAAAGCTCCTATTGTTTTTTGTTTTTGTTTTTTTTTTTACAGGGGAGACAAAGAGACATACACACAAAACCTCAACACAAGCAAAAGTACATCAGCACTCTCACCTTACTCATTCAAGAATGTCCATTGAGGGAAAATGTTTAAGACTTCGGAAAAAGAGTTCTTTCTGTCACGTAATTGGGCTGTGGAGAGGACAAGAGCAACTGAACATGTGACTGTGTCGGTCACTACTGGAGTTTCAGGAGCCCAGTTGTTATGGATCTGAGTACGGCACAGGCAGAGCAAAGTGGACCCAAGGATGTAGGCAATAATCCAAGGAAGGATGATTGATTTAATAAACCAAACAGAAAACTGAGCAATACAACAGAGAAACATTTAACTGAAAAGCACTGGAATAACTTGTAAAATAAAGTGCAGCTTGAGGGTGAAACACACTAAGCTAAAACACAAGAAGAAGAATAACTAAGGAAATGGAGCAAGAAGCAGTACAAACCTGGGAGTCAAGGAACACAGGAGATAATCCATTGAATGCTAGTGTTTCCTCTGGCTTAAAGACTTTGGCATGGTGGCAACATATTTTTCTGGGTGGGGGGAGGGGGCAGAAAACACATGACACTATTGTAACTGGAATATGTTAATTTTATACTATTTACTTCTTTTTTTAAATTTTGTACAGTAACCTTGCATATGGAACTTACCATTTGAAGTATTGTACAACTGAGGCTTAAATGTTGGAATATTGGGCCAGTTGGGGTCCCACCCAGATGTCCTGTGTTTGGACTTTTTAGTGGTGTCATCCTTCTCTCCTTCCTCTGTTCTCACCTTTCCTGGACCCTCTGCCTGAACACTTTCCTCTCCTTGGCTCCTCTTTTCTGTCTCATCTTGCCCTCTCTGAGCTCTGTCTATTTTAGGTTTTCTCTCTGTCTATGGTGGTATACAAATAGGTTAGAAAATGTCATCTGTCATGTTTTGTCCTTCAGATTTTTTTTTGTCATGGTTTACATAAATGACAAAAAATATGTGTATTTTTTTGTATTTTTATTTTAGTGTTTCTTTTATTCCATTGAGAGAGTAGGGAAGGGGGAAAAACATTCATAATAGTAATTTACTCATGCATACTTAAATTACATGATCAGAGGTGGGTGTAATAGCCAGAAATTCTACTCATGTAAAGGCAGTGGTTTGAAATTAATAATTAAAAGTAGACAACCAAACATTTCTAGTTAAGGATACAAAGAGCACCCACTTAAAAAGTTGAGTAATGACTTCAGTCTTGAAGGTTTGAGGTTTTTCTCCAAAATTTATAACAATTTTCTTATAGTTTTCTACTTTTCTCTGTAAATTTATCTAAATTTGAAACCATTTTCCTCTCAAATTTGTAATTTCCTCTTGTAAAATTAACTTTCCTTGTACATTTGAGACTTTATTATAAGTTTATGGATTATTTTATGGCTAATTTTTGTCAATTTTTTAAAATAAAATTACTGTTTTTTAATAAATTTGAAACAGACTGTGGTAAGGTTTTTACATTTTCCTTATAACAATTTACATTTTTGACCATAATTTTGCAGAGCCAGAACAGAACAATAATTTAACTCTGATTTCAAAGAAAAAAAAAAATTGTACTTAATGAAATAAATTAATTTAAATGACCAAAGATGCAGTTATTTCTGTTATAATATTTCTATATAGTTATAGTTTTTTTTTGTTTTTTTTTTTAGAAATCTCCTCACCACCCAGACAGCAGGAAAAACCTCCCTTATTTTGAAATCCAAATGTTGGCACGTTTAGTTTGTCTGAAGGCTGCTGACGGATTAAAGTCATTGAGTTCGGGAATTTTGGTCATCTTGTGGGGGATCCAGTCAGTACGTTCTCTACTCAGACTCAATGGCACGGCAGGAGGAGATGTGTAAGAGCTGAGAAACGGATATGCAAAGCAGTCTATGGTTTTTGCATGATAATATGCATTCTCCTCCGGTCTGCATAATAATGTGCCGACAGGCTGGGTGACAAAGGGAATTGTCATTGTAAATGTATGCATGTTAATACAAACACCCCAGGTCGCCGGGCAAGTTGTATGGTATAAAAAGAGAGGTGCCTGCGACCTGGTTGAGGCTTCTTATTCTTGTTGATGTTAGAGAGAGATAATAAAGTCTGCTCTGCTCCAACTACCGCCTCGCCTGATCATTCCTGTCTCTACAATCTTAACTTTCCAGGTACATAATAGTGAACATAAATTAGTTGTTTAATATTAACTAAGGTAAAGGTAAAAACAGCTCCTTTTCATTCTTGTCTGAAATAAAAACAAAAAACTAATAATTAAAAAGAAGACAACACGAACCTACTTGAGCTCCTAACCACACCTGTTAGCTAAGCGACTCTTCGATTATTGCTCCCGTTACCAGTGGGTTAAAACTATGATAAACGCCTCCAGTGCTTACATACCTCTTCTGATTTTTTTCCACATTTAAAGTACTTTAATAAGCTCATGTTTCTCTCGGACAGTGACCCGAGCGAAACACTGCCTGGCGACTGGAGTGGTCATGCGGGTACAGTGTGTCTGAACTCCGTGCGGATGACGGTCACGCGCATTGTTTGTGTGCGTGCTTGCGGACCGTAATTACCTCCGCCAAGGAGGTTATGTTTTCATTGGCGTTGGTTTGTCTGTCTGTCTGTTTGTTTGTCTGTCTGTCTGTTTGTTAGCAAGATAATTCAAAAAGTTATGGACGGATTTTCATGAAATTTTCAGAGATTGTCAGAAATGGGGTATCCTACAGATGATTAGATTTTGGTGGTGATCCGGATCACCGTTCAGAAGAAAACCGCCATTACGGAAAATGCCATTTTCGTGAATAACTACTGAACCACTAATCCTATCATTGTGAATCCAATTGCTAGTCATATGTTTTCATGGTCAAGGAATCTGAAAACGTACACACAAACACTGTATGGAGGGAACTGTGGCGCTTGGCGGAGGTCTGCGCTCTCCGAGTGCTTTTCTAGTTCCTTCATATTTTTTTCTTAACTTTATATTTCCTCATAGGAATGGTGGGAAATTTACAAGCGTGGTGGGCTGCCACTGGGAAATGTTACCAGAGGAAACCCTGAACACAAGAGGATCATATCACAATGTAGGTTAATGTTGCTGCAAGCCAGAGAGAAAACAGACTGAACTTATAGGGAAAACAATCAACTAAAAACTCACATGTGGGGACACAGGTGCAGGCAGTAATGCTAATGGGAAGTTACATAATAACCTAAAAAGTAAATAGTAAATCATAAACAAAGTTAAGTTAATCCCTTCCACAGCATGTGGGACACCATGTGGTGTACGGGGCGGCGCCTATCTCTGTTTCACTGACCCTAGGCCACACAGCTACTGTAAGTGGGGATCAGTCGTCTGGTAGCTCTGTGCGTTAACTTTCCTTTCCCCATTCTATTATTCTGAGCACCAAGCTAGAAGGCAGAAAGTACCATTTTTATATGGTCTTTGGTAAATCATAAACAAAGACCAACAGGAAGAATATCTTTCAGGAAATAAAGCTGCATGTGACTAATCAAGACCAAAACAGGAAGTGCTTTTGAAAACAACCTATTATCAAAGGAAACTAAATTAGTTGAGAGTAATACAAGAAATACTTTCAATATAGACTGAAACTACAACAGAATAGCCCATAATAATAATAATAATAATAATAATAATAATAATAAGCCCATAATAATACAGTAACTCAAAAGGGTGGGGCATGATCATAAATCACGCCCCATGACACCAAGAGTGTTTCATTGCAGCCTGAAGTTGTGTGACTTAACATTGAAGACACAGGATCACTACTAGGACAGTGTGGGATTACAGCGTGAGTGTGTGTGGGGAAGAGGGAGAGAGTGACGTAGCTCTCAGCTGACAGCTAGCATGTTAATCCCTGACAGATTAGACACTATTTCATTCCAATTAGCATACAGGCTTTGAGTTGTCCCCCCTTAAAAAATTCTTTCCAAGTCCTCTGTTTTTTGTGTATGGATGATTTTGTGTTGGTGTACATTACATTGTTTATATTACACATGGCTAGCCTTACCCTGTATTGATGCATAGCTTATTCCTTTTGCCCAGTATCCCCAGGGCATTGCTTTCAGTTTTGCCTAAAAAAAAAATTAATCAGAAATATCCCTAGATTGAATCATGGGTATCTCCATCCATCCATCCATCCACAAACGCTTATCTGGGAGTCTGAATGAGCCTTTTTTCAGAGGAATCCACCTGACCACTCTTGGTCTGGACCTTCATCCTGGACCAATTTGCCTTGGAAAACCCTACCAGGGGCAAGTTGCCCCTAGCAGCATAGCTCCTGGGATCATAGGGCACTCAACCCCCTCCACCACCCATAATTTGATGATCCACGGAAGGGGGGTATCTCCAGTTTATTAACTGAACCACACATCTTCAGGTTTTTTTCTCCTTTGACTGCCAGTGTAATATACTTTGCATTGGGGTGGGTCCAAAATATTGAATCATCACTATTGATCTTATATCAATTCACTAAGTTCTAAGATCTGATTCTAAGATTTAATATAATGTCTTTTCACATGTGTGAAACTTGTAAGAGAAGAGGTCTCTTATGTGGCTGAACTTTCACAATCATACATATATTCATATATTTAATTAACCAATGAGAACATTCCTGGTACAGTTTACAGAATTAAGTCTCTGAGAAATTTTTATATATGCAATGAAAATAATGAAGGGCAATACCCCTGACTAAATTGATACTCGATCAAATTCAATTGTAAATCGAATCAGGACCTTGTGAATTGGAATTGTGTGGCACATATATTGAGTTCATATTTCCCACAAATGTATGGCTGTATGTGTATTGGGGGTTTCACGTCTCGCGGGACAAAGAAGGTCTGGGTCTGCAGAGATCTACAGGAGATGATGAGGAGGTGCGAGTTTTGGCCTTTGTCTCAGAGAGGATGCCCCAGGAGGATTCCCGGAACATCGAGGGATAGGAGACGGACATCAAAGAGTTGCATTGTGACTGGGAATTAAATGCCATGTGATTGTATGTTTGCTAAAGCACCATGTGACTTAGGCAGTATAAGAGTGTGGTATTTCTTTGCTCGGTTTCTTTTCTTGTTTAGAGATTGCTAGAGAATGTGTTCTCTTAATAAATCTGAACCTGAGAAATAAACTCAGCCTCATCCTTGAATGCATTCTCTACACTGGTGACCCGACGACAAATTATGGCCGGAAACGACATTCCCGCACCGGACTCATCAGGAGCCAGCCAGGCTAACGCAGCTACCGCAGTCCAGCTGCTCGATTTCTGGCAGCATAGCCCGCGCTCCTGGTTCAACACTATCGAGGCGCAGTTCCATCTTCGTGGAATTTCGGCGGATGCAACGAAGTTCTACCATGTGGTCGCAAAGCTGGACAGCCTCACAGTCCAGCGGGTGGAGAGCCTGACTAACCACCCACCAGACGACGACAAGTACGGCGCATTGAAAGCCGCTCTCATCCGTGCTTTCACCCCCTCGCTGGGAGAGCGAGCGGAGAAGCTCCTGGCGTTGACTGAAGGCGAGGCAGACAGGCCTGCGGACCTGATGGCGAGGATGCTGAGCCTGAAGGGCGATGATGATGACGGCTTTATCTTCGCCCATCTTTTCTTCAGGACACTACCGCCAGCGGTGAGAGTTACCCTGGCCGGTTCACAGCTGCTGACCAACCAAGATTACCACGAGCTAGGCCAGGAGGCACAGCGACTCGCCGACGCCCATAGACACCACACGGCCACGACGGCGGCAGCGGAGCTGAGCGCAACACCCGGAGACAGCAGGGGGCCAGAGGCTGCAGCACCAGATTCGCTGACGTCAGCAGCGGCTGAGGCCAGGAGACACGGAGCGGACGATGTCCTCTGCTTTTATCATCGACGTTTCGCCGAGAGGGCACGCAAGTGCACTCCACTGTGCCAGTTCAGATGCTCAGGAAACGCTGGGACCGAGCCGGTAGCAGCTGCAGCTCTCGGCGTGAAGAACAGGCTGCTCTACCTTACGGACGCGAAATCAGGGAGACGGTTCCTGGTGGACACAGGCTCCCAGCTGAGTTTCATCACACCTTCCTACGCTGACCAGCTGGCGCCTTCCAGCGGACCCCTGGTGTTGGCGGCGAACGGCTCGACGATCAAGACCTTCGGGGAGAAGACCCTCCCCCTGTCTTTTCACGGTCGGACATTCGAGTGGTCTTTCGTCGTAGCGGCAGTCAGTCATAACATGTTAGGTGCTGATTTTTTGTGCTCGAATGGTTTATTGGTTGATCTTGCTAATAGACATCTGGTTAATGCACTGTCTTTCCATTCTATTTCCTGTACAGCCCGGGTGGCCCCGCCGACTGCACAGCCCAACGTCACAGCTGCGGGTGGTAAGTTCCAAGCACTACTCACTCAGTTTCCAACACTCACAGTCCCAACGTTTTCGGCGTCAGTGGCTAAACATGGGGTGGAACATTTTATAACTACCACCGGCCCCCCCGTTTTTGCAAAAGCTCGGCGCTTGGACTCAGCTAAACTGGCAATAGCGCGCGAGGAATTCGCCAACCTGGAAAAGCTGGGCATCATTAGACGCTCTAACAGCCCCTGGGCCTCACCGCTACATATGGTCCCCAAGGCTGATGGCTTGTGGCGGCCTTGCGGTGATTTCCGCAGGTTGAATAACGCTTCAGCACACGACCGCTACCCGATTCCACACATCCAAGATTTTTCGGTGCATTTGGCGGGGGCGCGCATTTTTTCTAAAATAGATTTGGTGCGTGGGTACCATCAAGTCCCAGTCCGTGCTCAGGACATACCCAAAACAGCGGTAATAACTCCTTTTGGGCTTTTTGAGTTTTTGCGTATGCCATTTGGACTCAAGGGGGCTGCGCAGACTTTCCAGCGCATGATGGATGCAATTTTACGCGACCTCCCTTTCGTGTTCGTCTACTTGGATGATATTTTGGTAGCCAGCACGTCCGAAGACGAACACGAAAGCCACATCTCAGCGGTTTTTCGGAGGCTGGCAGAGCACGGGTTAATAATTAACCCAGCGAAGGGCCAGTTTGGGGTGGCGCAAATCGATTTTTTGGGGCACCGCGTTTCACCAGAAGGAGCGGTCCCTCTGCCCAATAAAGTACGCGCAATAGCAGATTTTCCCCAACCTCAGACAGTCAAAACATTGCAAGAATTTTTGGGAATGGTTAATTTTTATAACCGCTTCCTCCCAAGCGCAGCGCAGCTCATGCAACCATTGTACGCGGCACTGAAAAAACAAAAACCTGCAAATAAGATCGAATGGTCCCCGGAGCGGGAGCGCGCTTTTTCCCAAGTCAAATCAGCCCTGGCGAACGCCGTTTTGTTGGCGCACCCGGTGCCAACGGCCCGCATGGCGCTCACCACGGATGCTTCCGATTTAGCGGTGGGGGCGGTCGTTGAACAGTTTGTGGCAGGGAGCTGGCAGCCGCTCGCGTTTTTCAGCAGAACCTTGCGCGATAACGAGCGGAAATACAGCGCGTTCGACAGGGAGCTGTTGGCCCTGCATTTGGCCATCCGCCATTTCCAGTTCTGGCTGGAGGGGCGCCGTTTCACCACGTTTGTGGACCACAAGCCGCTAACGTTCGCGATGGCCAAGATTTCAGAGCCTTGGTCAGGCCGGCAGCAAAGACAGCTGGCCACGATATCGGAGTTCACCACCGATATTCAGCATGTCGCGGGCAAACATAATGTAGTGGCAGATTGTCTTTCGCGCGCGGTAGCAGCGCCAGGCCCCGTGGGGGCAGTCTCGGCGGCTGCGGCCGCGGGCCAGGGTTGTGGAGCGGAAGCGCTCACAGCCCGGGTCCGCGTAGGTTTGGATTATGCAGCCATGGCCGCAGAGCAGGATAGCGACGCGGACGTGCGCGCGCTCCAGTCTGGACCAACAGGGTTAAGGCTGGAGCACAGAGTGCAGCAGATAGGTATGCCCCCTCTAATGTGCGATGGTGGTTCCAGCTGCGTGGCGCCGCCGCGTTTTTGACTCAATCAATTCCCTGGTGCTCCCGGGGGTGCGCGCGTTGATTAAAATGGTGGGGGAGAAATTTGTTTGGCCGGGGTTGCGTAAACAGGTCAAGGAATGGGCAGCAGCCTGCGTGGCATGTCAGCGAGCCAAGGTACATAAGCACACTAGAGCCCCTTTGGAGCCTTTTCACATCCCGGCTAAGCGTTTTGATCATGTGCATGTTGACTTGGTGGGCCCCCTTCCGTTGTCGCAGGGGTGTACACACCTTTTGACGATGGTGGATCGCACCACGTGTTGGCCAGAAGTGGTTCCTCTGGCGTCAACTGCAGCAGCAGACGTTGCACGCGCGTTTTTAACAGCTTGGGTCGCGCGTTTTGGAGTTCCGTCGGACAAAACGTCCGACAGAGGTCCCCAATTTGTTTCCGAACTCTGGTCATCAATGGCCCACAGCCTAGGGGTGAAGATTCACCGCACTACCGCGTATAATCCCCAGGCTAACGGTTTGTGCGAAAGCTTTCATAGGTCATTGAAAGCAGCCCTCAGAGCGTCTCTTACGGATACAAATTGGGTGGATAAACTTCCATGGGTTTTATTGGGGTTGCGTTCCGCACCTAAGGAGAATTTGCAGGCTTCTCCGGCTGAATTAGTTTTTGCACAACCCCTCCGTTTGCCAGGGGAATTTCTTCCCGACAACCCTGTGCCAAATTGCCCCCCCGCTCAGCTGTTGCAGAGCGACACAGGATCAAACACCCTTCCTGGCCCAGTTCATCACAGTTTTCCACGCGTTTTTGTGCCAAAGGCTTTAAAAAATGCGGAGTTTGTTTTTGTTAGACACGATGCCCAGCGCCCAGGTTTGCGACCGCCTTACGACGGGCCGTTCAGAGTGTTGGAAACAGGAGAGAAACATTTTTTGCTTGATTTAGGAACCAGAAAAGAGTTGATCTGCATTAACAGACTCAAACCCGCTTTTGTTCTGGCTGATGGACACGTGCAGTTGGCTAGGGCCCCCCGCCGTGGCAGGCCGCCGAGAAGGCATTCTTCGCAGCCCTCACAGAGATGTGCTAACGATTCTGATTCACAGATGCACCAAGTCGGGGCAGAAGGAACAAAGCCGGCTTACAGCAGATATGGAAGGAGGTTAAAACACAAGCAATTGGTGGACTGATTTGTGATATGCAGTGATGTTTTTTGTCATGCATCTCTGGTTATGTTCTGTCCCTTACTAGACGTTTGGGGGGGGGGTTATGTGGCACATATATTGAGTTCATATTTCCCACAAATGTATGGCTGTATGTGTATTGGGGGTTTCACGTCTCGTGGGACAAAGAAGGTCTGGGTCTGCAGAGATCTACAGGAGATGACGAGGAGGTGCGAGTTTTGGCCTTTGTCTCAGAGAGGATGCCCCAGGAGGATTCCCGGAACATCGAGGGATAGGAGACGGACATCAAAGAGTTGCATTGTGACTGGGAATTAAATGCCATGTGATTGTATGTTTGCTAAAGCACCATGTGTCTTAGGCAGTATAAGAGTGTGGTATTTCTTTGCTCGGTCTCTTTTCTTGTTTAGAGATTGCTAGAGAATGTGTTCTCTTAATAAAGCTGAACCTGAGAAATAAACTCAGCCTCATCCTTGAATGCATTCTCTACAATTGAATCGATTCTTGAAACCACTGATGATACCCAGCCCTATTTTGCAGACAGATCGATAACTGGTAACTGGGCAAAGCTCCAGCCTGACAGACAAAGCAGACAAATAGACACAAGGATAGAGACTCAGTCCAGAAATGGCTGAACTGAACAGAGTGATGGTTGTGTTCTTGTAAGGAAATGTGTTCAGCAGCATTCCAGTCCTCCTCCTGCCCTGCCTCCATACAGAGAATCTGCTGACTAACCCCCAACACTCACACACTCACAGAGACACACACAATATTTCCCTGGTGTACACTTCCTAGAAATTTAGGGGCAGATTTACTAACATGCCGCACCACCGCAAAACCCTGTTTTGGTGTTAAAAAACTACTGTTGAGATTTACTAAAAGGCGCAGGGCAAAATTAGCGGTAGAAAGGTGTGGACTTTGTTAATTTTGCACTTGGTCTCATTACATATTTGTGGGAGTTGTCCTGTCAAAGCACAAATTTGAGGGAGGGGAGTATTTAAATGACTAACACAAGGTGATTGTGGCGGTTGTCAGTCTCCTGTTAAATGCGCCAGGATTTAACACCCCAAAAAAGCATGTCTTACTTCATCTGCGCTTGACATGACAGCGATCATTGGTGCCGAGACATCGATGAGAACCGAAGGCACGTGGCCGAAGAGACAGAAGCTTCTCTTTGCACGTGACTTTATTTGGCATGACAGAACAGATGATACAGTCTTACAGAGATCAGTGTTACGCTGAACTGGATATCAGCCGGCAGTTTTTTTAAATTTCACTTGTTTATACTGTATGTAGGCTAGCACATGAATTTGCATCCATACAATAGGATATAGGAGCTCTTCCTACCTGCAGTGGACCTACAGATGGTATCAGCTGATAGTGACTTTTTTTTTTCCTCTTTTCTGTGGAGGTTCAGACTCGGACTCTGGAGTTTTCATCTCCTATCAGCTCCCCTTCACTCTTGAAGCAAAATCTTCCACATTGTCAGTTTTCTTCATTTTTTTTCTTTATTCATATTTCTATATTTATATTATTTGTTTTTGCTGTGCATAAAACAGTAATTCAGTTCCCTTTTCTCTCTACTTCTCTCTCCCAGTTCAGGATACACAATATAGGAGGAAAACAACAATGAGATTATTAACAAAAAGAGTGCACAGATCCACAGAAACGTCCCCCAAAATTGCATCACCATAACTCAATGGCATTTATAAAAAGTTGTGAACTGGGAGACCTGTAGATTTTGTTAAAACAAAGTTATTCACATAATAAAACCCCAGAGTCTCCATCAAACCATCTTGATGGTTCTATTATTAATAAAATAAACATGTTGGTTAAATAATCAGTTTATTCATGAGTAGTCCTTTTTTAGATTAGATACAAATGCTTTATTTATACATATTAAACAAAAAAGTCTGCCATGTTAAATGAAAATCTAAATGTTGAAATATGACAAACAAAGATAAACTATTTTAGTGGGGTTTGCGCTTAAACAAATGGCTAAAAAAGCTTTATATATTATTGTGCTCCTAACTGGCTGTGCCTGTGTTGATGACCCGCTTCCTCATCAGCTGTGCCTGTGCGCAGTTTTGCGGTGCTCTTGGTGGGTGGGTGGTCATTATTGAAATGAAGTGCCTGCATCTGTGTTCATAATTTTGCTTGTTGTTAGTAGACAACCAACACTGGCAAAAATTGGCCACTCCCTTAGATGCTCTTGTCTAAATTGTGCACTGGCTAATTTGCACTGCCTTAGTAAATCTGCTCCTTAATCTTAACTGGAACTATAACTCCGCAAATCCTAGCTCCTGTTTGAAACTAAACTAACCATGCAGTGTCCTTAAAATGTCACAAGAAGATAATGAATGAGTTAATGTTTTATTCCCATGTGGAAGACTTGTACCCATAATAATAGGACTGTGAAAACAACAATAAGCTTTACCACAAACATATTCATTGCTTGTCCGTCCAGTGGCACATTTAATATTTTCTAAATAGACTGAAGAAATAATTGAAAGCTTATTTGAAAACAACACATTTTTTAAGGGGTCACTCTATCTACTACTATCCTTTTACGTCCATAAAATCCACTACTGTGAGTTGGACATTTGCATGGCGCTGTAGAGCTTGATAGCCTTTTTGCATTTTGTGCAGTCCTGCAACTCTGTCCACATTTTTAGTTTGTCAAAACATCAAAGCTATACACACATCATATTTTAACAAAGTTTGCTTATCCCCTTGAACTCTGGGATTCCGCGGGCGGTCACGTCTCTGCGTCCTAGTGCATCTCAGTGCGCACTGAAAAAAAAGCTGCATTTCCGTTCTTCCAGTACAGACACAGCCGCAAACAGAACGCCAAAGGAGTGTTTGATTGTTTTAGATTTGATTGACCTCTCATTCGACTAATAAGAGCCTTGAATTGGGTTTTTGAAACCTTGAAGAACCAATGACTGAAAACCTAGCAAGAAGGACCTGCCTACCAATGACCGCGAATACAACGAGCCAATTGAAGCAGAGAAGTTCGACGATTGAAACGCGTGCGTCCCGCGCGTAAAATCTGTTTTGTCTAAGCTGCTGGGTGACACACATTGAGACCTGTGTGTAATGGTAGCGTTCGCCACTCTCAGCCGTTAGCCAGTCTTTTTTTATTACTACTGTTCTTATTTGTTTTGAAAAATCGTTCGCAAAAACCACAATCATGGAAGCGGAGATGGTTTGACCGGGTCGGGTGACCAGAACCACGAGTCCGTAACAACAGGACCAGCTTCATGTTCGTCTGACAATGAGGAACAGATGTTCGCCAACGACACTGCTGTTGTGGACAGGTAAGTGTTATAAGCTAAATTATTCTTTATCAATGAAAATAGTAATAAAAATGACTTTTGACCGATCGGTAATTATAACGGTCCGTCATGGCCACATGATGGACCGTTGACGGACCGTTTTTTGTGCGCCGAGCTCCTCTGTAGCGGGGGGGGGGGGGGGGTTGTTATCCTCTACATTGCAGATATTTTAGCGTAATTTTTATTGCACTGTAGGTTATTTTTTCTTGTAAAAAAAGGCCACACATTTTTTACGTGGCATGCTTCTTTGCGTGTGGGGGGGTTGTTTGTTCATTCATTCATTCATTCATGAATAAACAACCCCCCTCACACACACACACACACAGCCCTGAGTGTCACCTTTCATTAGAGCCCAAGATGAAGCTTCTATGTTGAATCATTCAAAAGTTATAGACGTTTTTCCAAACTCTGCCATTTGGCACAATTTGGCACCGTTCAAAAATGCCTGGGAACAACCTGAGAAAAAAGCTGTGTAATATATTCATTTTTTGTGGTATTGTTACAAAATTTTGACCTCAGCTTGATAACACTTGGTTCTGCATTTCTGTTGCATTTTCCAGCCAGTATCTGACAGCTGTGTGTTATTTGCAAGCATTTGTATCTAAAAAAACACCCAGGCGAACTTTATTTTCTTCAGATTCAGTA
The DNA here is from genome assembly GCA_020510985.1 of Pholidichthys leucotaenia. NCBI lineage: Eukaryota > Metazoa > Chordata > Actinopteri > Cichliformes > Pholidichthyidae > Pholidichthys > Pholidichthys leucotaenia. The sequence goes on along the minus strand of CM035837.1, from coordinate 343,079,222 downwards.
TGTTTAGATGACTGTTACTCAGTGGCAGGAGCACTTAGAGAGATTATGACTGTTTTGCCAAAAAATTCAAAGTGTTTTCTTTTAAATGAGACCAACCCCATGAAGATGCTGCAAAGGGTTGAAGAACAGCTTTTGATTTACTTTGGGTATGTTATTTATAGACGTTTTTAGGGAAATTGACCAGAGTTCAAGGGGTTATTATCAATTTTACATTACATTTGCCACAATAATTCTTATGACAACTGCTGATGTATGTTCTGTAATAATAATAATAATGGATTAGGTTTATATGGCACCCTACATGTCAAGTGACATCTCAAAGTGCTTACAATGAGTCCCTTATTTATTCACTCCAGACAGACACTGATAGTGGTAAGCTACTTCTGTAGCCACAGCTGCTCTGGGGCAGGCTGACAGAAACGTGGCTGCCAATCCGCGCCAACGGCCTCTCTGACCACTTATACACATTCATACTAGTGTCATGGAAACTGAAGGCAAGGTGGAGAAAATGTCTTGCCCAGGGACACAACAGCAGGATGACTGGGGAGAGCGGAATTCAATCCCCAAACCCTCCGGTTATTGGACGACCCGCTCTACCTCCTGAGCCACTGCCTCCCCCCATTCTGTTTGGTATCATTTTACTATAGCCTTGAGATGACATTGAACCAAATCAGAAGGACTTATGAAGAGATGAATAAGAAAAGTTTTCACTGAGCAGACATCACAGCACAAAACAATGTACTGGTAATGAACTTGAACTGGTAATGAACTTGGTAAGCCCCAGTCAAACAGCCCTGTACATGCGTATGAATACATGTGATGGCCACATAAATGCAGTATACAAATGTGGAAATGTAACACATCCAGACCCAAGTGATATTCAGGTGTGTTGCAATTGGAACACTGGAAAAAAATATTAGATACTATTGCTACTATCTGCAGGTGTTTGCAGATGTACAGGCAAGTAAACCCAGGTAAGGCAACACAGAATACCAACTTGCCGTGGAATTTTTTGAACTCCGACTTTGCTCAGTACATATTCATAAATATTCCTGAATGAACTACAGCACAGGAATCATGGACTTGATGAAAATTAGAAAAACTGAGCCCAGTCTCAGCAAAAAGTAGTATGAATAATACAGTTTTCCACCTGTGAGAACAGTTACAGTATGGCTTGCACTTTGTATGAGAGTTTTAACTTGCACTTGTAGATATAGCGATGAACTGTGGTAACTGACAATGGTTTTCCAAAGTATTCCTAAACCCACGTGGTAATATCCTTCAGAGAGAATAATGTCAGTTTTTAAAGCAGTGCTGCCTGAGGGATTGAAGGTCATGTTGGTTTTCAGCCTTGTAACTTACATGCAGAAATTTCTCTGGATTCTCTGAATATTTTGATGATATTATGGACTGTAGATGATGAAATCCCCAAATTCCTTGCAATTGTAGAAGTGTTGTTCTCACTGTTGGACTACTTGCTCACACAGTTGTTCACAAAGTGACGAACCTCGCCCCATCCTTGCTTGTGAATGACTGAGCCTTTTGGGGATGCTCCTTTTATACCCAATTATGACACTCACCTGTTTCCAAATAACCTGTTCACTTGTGGAATGTTCCAAAAAGGTGTTTTTTGATTTTCCCAGTCTTTTCTTGCCCCTGTCCCAGCTTTTTTGGAAGGTGATGGAGGTATCAAATTCAAAATGAGCAGCAGGAACTCCATCTTCCAATGATATTTTAGAGAAAGCATATTACAAGCCATGATTCTGTCATACTAATCTAGCAGACACTCCAAACTTTAAGAAAATTTAGGAAGAGAAAAACTAACTAAAGGCCAAGTTTCGTAAATCTTTATTTTAGTCATATGAAGTTATATTTCCTGTGTCTCTGTTTTCTTAAGACTTATTCTTGCCCTTTATTTATACGGAATCAATAAAGAGAGATGGGAAGTGGGGTGATGAGTGAGGGAGAGAAACATCGCTTTGGCCGGAATGTGGACCAGGAATTAGTGCAGACGAACAGCATGCTCTTATGCCAAATGTCTTTGACCACTAGGCCGCCAGCCGCCCGTCCTGCATCTTTATGACCACAGCAGTAATGAGAGCTGCACCCTTCCCACTGCCTTCCTCTGAGGGCACAAAGGCCACATTGCATTGAGGAGCCAGCACTTCCGTAGTCTTCTGGAGGATTTTAGAGAAACTATAACAAAAGTTAACCTTAATTAAAATTCTGAAAAAGGATAAAATGTTTATCTCCTTTTAAGAAGCATTGACACAAGTGACACTTTAAAAAGTCTTGAAAATAACTCACTGAGGATGTAGCTTGTAGAGCGCCCCATCCACCCCTACAGTGATGTTCAGATGGTCCAGTCCTCGGTTCTCTCTGATTTTATCGACCACAGCCGCCATTCCTGCCCCACACAGCTGAGCAGCACGACGTGACACTGCTCCACATACCTAAACCACAATGAAAACCTTTATCATTTGCAAGAGTGAACAGTGTGATTGTGCCATAGTTTAATGTGTGGAGTCAGATAATTCACAGACTTACAAAGCACTTTACAAAGAAATATTACTAAAACTGCAGCTGAGGTTTCAGCAGAGAGTGTGTCTTATTATACAGTGCACAGAATAAAAAGTTCTTGTAATCACACTGAGACTAGATGTAAGCAAGGATGATGCTGAATTTTTTTTTTAATTGCTGGTGACAATCATGTTAGAATGCTTTATTTGATGATGAATATGATGATCAATAAAGGTATTCTGAATATGGACTTTTTCAAAGCAGAAACACATGGGCTGAATTGATCGTTCTGGGGAGTTGGCTTCCTAACATGGCTAAGTGACAAAACAAGGTGAATAATCAAGAAATTTATCCACAAAATGACCCCAAAGCCCAGAGTCGCTGTTATGAGGTGGTTGGGTAGCAAAGGTTGGTATCATGCAAGTCTGAATGTCTATATACCATATGCTTTTGGTAAGAATAATGCATAAAATATGTCTCTATGTTTGAAGTGATTTATAAGAACAAATAAATTTACAGGTTGACATGCAGTAATTGTGGAGTGCTGCTAAAACGTACAGCACATCCTCCCAGATCAGCCAAAGGGTTGCTGGCGTGGTGGAGGGGTTTAAACAGGATGTAGCAATCCAGGGCAGTACAGCTCCAATTTTTATACGGCGTTTCTAAAGACGGGACATGTTATTGTATGATGATATTTGTCTGTCCATACAGATGAGTTTGTCCGGCTAACTCCCCCCACAGTTTTCAAAGTAGGACTTTATTTCATGTCTGTATACATGTATTGAAGATGTGCATATTATTAGGACCTTGATTTTAGATCTTTTTTTTTTTTTGAAAATTACAGCTTTTAGAACTTTGTCATTTTTTCAATTAAATTTGAATATCAAACTGGGGATTCTAAATTGTCCTTAGGTATGACTGTGAGAGTGAATGGTTGTCTGTCTCTCTGTGTTGGCCCTGCGATGAACTGGTGATCTGTCCAGGGTGTACCCTGCCTCTCGCCCAAAGATGCTGGGATAGGCTCCAGCCCCCCCGCGACCCGAAAAGGATTAAGCGGAAGAAGATGGATAGAGGGTACATGGTATGCCCAGCATACCATCCTACGGTTTTCAAGCTAGGACTTTTTCATTTCACACAAATGTTTCTGCATGTATTGAAGATGTGCATATTTACTGTGCTGTGAAAAAGTATTTGCCCCCTTCCTGATTTCCTTTATTTTTGCATATCTGTCACACTTCAGTGTTTCAGATCATCAAACAAATTTTAATATTAGACAAAGATAACCTGAATAAATACAAAATGCAGATTTCAAATGATGATTTCATTTATTAAAGGAAAAAACTATCCAAACCTACCTGGCCCTATGTGAAAAAGTAATTGCCCCCCATGTTACATCATGAATTAACTGATTAACCACATTTCTGGGAAAGCTGAGTTCAATTTCAGTAGCTACACCCAAGCCTGATTACTGCCAGACTTGTTGACTCAAGAAATCACTTAAATATAACCTGTCTGCCAACCTGAAGTAAGCTAAAAGATCTCAAAAAGCAACACATCCCACTGTGATCTAAAGAAATTCAAGAACAGATGAGAAACAAAAACCCAGAACAACATCTAAAGAACTGCAGGCCTCACTTGCCTCAGTTTGGACACTAGTCCACGATGGAACAATAAAAAATAGACTGGGCAAAAATGGCATCCATGGGAGAGTTCCAAGACAAAAACTGCTGCTGGACAAAAAGAACACAAAAACTCCTCTCAAATTTGCCAGAAAACATCTAGATGAGCCTCAAGAGTTTTGGGAAAATATTTTGGGGACTGATGAGACAAAAGTTGAACTTTTTGGAAGATGTGTCCTATTTTATCTTGCATAAAACTAACACAGAATTTCATAAAAAGAACATCGTATCAACAGTCAAACGTGGTGGGGTAGTGTCATGTCTGGGGCTGCTTTGCTGCTTCAGGACCTGAACAACTTGCCCTAATTGACAGAACCATGAATTCTACTCTCTACCAAAAAATCCTGAAGGAGAATGTCCGGCCATCAGTTCACAAAGCCCTCCAATGTGACTGAATTTAAACAATTCTGCACAGAAGAGAGGGTCAAAATTCCTCAACAGTGAGGTAAAAGACTCATTGCCAGTTGTTGGCACCAATGGTGGCACAACCAGTTATTAGGTTTAGGGGGCAGTAAGGGGGCAATTACTTTTTCACATAGGGCCAGGTAGGTTTGGATAGGTTTTTTCCTTTAATAAATGAAACCATTGTGGAGAGTTGTGAAGGACGAGACTGAGTGTATTCCTCAGGTTCAGCTTTATTCACAATGACATTCTCCAACATTCAAAAGCAGAAAAAGAGAATGAATCTTCTCACATCTGTCCTTTTATACCAGGACATCAAACATACAATAACATGGTACTTAATCCCAGTCACAATGTAACTTCCCCCGATCTTAATACCATCCACCTCCTTGTCTCCGGTGGTCAGGAAATCTCTCAAGGCCATCTCCTTGAAACAAAAGGCCAGATCTCACACCCTCCCGTTACCTCTGGAAGGCTCAGTCCCTTTGTTCCCCTGAGACGTGAAGTATACAATAAGCATACAGTGATATATCTGTGGAGCATCTGAACCCAACATATGTGCATATATGTGTGCCACACCATCATCTAAAAACTGCATTTTGTATTTACTCAGGTTATCGTTGTCTATTATTAAAATTTGTTTGATGATCTGAAACATTTAGGTGTAACAAATATGCAGAAATATAAGAAATCAGGAAGGGGGCAAATACTTTTTCACAGCACTGTAGGTGGTTAAATGATTTTCTGGTATTTTGTCTGCATTTGTTCCACTTTAAATTGTAAATTGCTTAAACTCCTTGCTATTACATGATTTTTGGTTTTATTACACATCTAGAGTATATTGAGTTTTGAATTTGTAATTGATTTTTCTGTTGCAGGTCTGCTAGTGTAACGGATGCCAACTAGTGCTGTTCGGCGTAGAACGTTAGTAAAACCTCCCTCCCAAAGCCTCATACAGTATCGGTAGCGCTGAGCTACCGGTCGGACCTTTAGCTCAGCGCGATCGTGCTGTGTCTCCCATGCTCGAACTGTGTGTTAGTTGACTGAGAGGTCGCGGGTTCGTGTCCCGTGTGGGGCGAACTGCGCAGGATGATCTCTGTCACACTAGCTATGCACTGTCAGTAATAGCTATGGACGGGTGTATAATGTACTGTGTGCAGTGCTGTTGATCAGAGGGAGAGCTGGGGGAGGTTCTGCTGTTTAAATGGAACATCATATTTGAAGGGTGTGTTTGGGATCTGGTGTATGAATACTTAAACATGTTAGGTGTAATGTCACGGCACACCTCAAGCTGTGCCAGAAATAGCTCCAAACTTTCCTCCAGAGTTTCATATTCATAGAAACAGGGAAAGATAAAAAGAAAGGGGGCAGAGTTGATGGGTCAGACACTTAACCAACTGAGCTACAATGATGATAATTTTTTATATATTTGTGGAAAATATCAACTTATCAACTTCACTGTGACAATAAATAAAAAAATAACCAACATCAATACCTCAAAATGAACCCAATTCACCAGAAAAAATTCAGATCTGGTAACCCCTGTTCAGCTTAAATGGAACAAAGATGTAGTAAATGTTTTCAATTGCATTGAAATTTGCAGTGAAGATTTGCTTTGCTTTTCCTCAACTGTGATGAGTCAAAAGGTATGATAAAAATACATTTTCTGGGAAAAACTGAAACTGACAGTATGTCCATGTAAACAGCTATTATTTCAAAAACATGAAGCCTGGGTTGTAAATGCTACAAAGTGCTGTTATTTACCTCTTTGACAATGATGCTGTCATCACAGGTGCTGTCCAGCCCCAGCTGCTTGAGAATACATCTGACCTGCAGTAGAGCCAAGCGGTCACTAGAGGGAGACAGCAAAGCAGCAATACATTGACGCTGGAGCCATTGCTTGGAAAGTTCAGACACAGACTTTAGACGGGCATAGTTTCTCCTACCTCTCTATTTGAGACAGATATTTAGTTTGGAATATCCCAGGTGTTTTTAAGGTTTCAGTGACTCGCCCTTTAAATAGCAAACCTCCTCTGGTTAGATCCAACAGCACCTGCCGTACGACTTCCCCCAAATACATGCCACTAGTGAGCTTTTCAAACCTAGACACATACAGTTTACTGAATAATGGAATGCATTGAAATATACAAAAACTACTGAAAAGAAAATGTTATCTATGTCTGTCAATAATAAAACACATTGCATTATTTATACAAGAATTCCTAACCTTTGTTTTCCGGGGTTGACTGAATGCAGGTCCACCTCGACATCAAAAGGCGTGATGATGTCGTCCAGAGAGCCATCGTCACCCAGACCTCCCCACTCTGTGTTTATACACATCTTTGTCATGCTAGAATCCTCCTTTCCCCGTTCAGCCCCATTCTCCTCCTGCTGAAAGCAAAAAGCATTGAGAACTTTTAAGACTATATGATTGCTGTAGGACACACTAAGGCTGTGTGTCCACAGAAAGCATTTTTCTCACCAAAAATGCCCTGGACCTATTTTTTAGGGTGCTTCAGCTCTTAGAAAAGGTCTCTGCACTGTGTCGCAGCAGTAGCTGTCACCTGTCACTCAGCTCAGCGTCAATGTTTTCCTTTGAAACCCTCTACTAACTCCTCTATATAGCAACAAACCGGTAAGAAAACACACATCCCTCCAAGCTTTTGCTTTCAGATATTGATCATGGTATCATTTCATTCCAATTCTGATTGGCTGGTTACAGAGGTGTGCTGCTGAAGAGCATTGTGATGTTCCAAAAGTTTAACTATTTTCAGCTCTGGATGCAACAACATTGATGACTGCCAAGAGTGTTTTTGCTCCAAGGGTGTTGAGCGCTTAAACTGATATAAAAAAAATAAAGAGAAAAAAGTAAATGATTCCAGTGGGGGAAAATGCTCCCTGTGGACATGCAACCTAAACACACAGATTATACCTCATCATTTTCTTCTTCAGGTTTCCCCTGGTCTTTTTCTGTTGATCCTGTCTCCTGGTGGAGCTTCTCAATGTTCTTCAGCTCCTCCATGTAACAAACATTTGAGCCAGTGCCTGCAACACAAAGTCACACTGTTTATTTCTGTGTCAATTAAAAACTTAAATATAACAATACATCAAGAATGTGAAATATGAATTCTTGTCAAATTCTATAGTATATTTAGAGACAGTCTTGTCATACTAAACCTATTCTACACAATTTACACAATCTTTAATCCCAAGCCGTACTTCTGCTCTTAAACAGGAATTCAGTTTTAACCTTCTGAAAACTCAGACGTTAACATACCAGCGATCAGTGCAACTTCACACTGAGGGTCTTCATAGGCGCAGCTCATCATCGCCCCAACTGTGTCATTGACTAGTGCAATGATGTCCAAGTCATACTCCTGTAGGCACAAACATACTGTACATGTAAAAAAACAGACATTGTGGAGAAAGGATGCAGGCGAGGCAACGAGCTAAACGACACAACACTTTATTCTTTTTCCAACAAAACAGTATAGCAAAAGTGCATAGCGCAGCAGCACTATAGCGCTGAAGCCTCTAGGTCTCCGTGCATTCCCCTTTTTATATCTTTATTCCCATGCATGGGGACCAGGAGCTTCCGACCTTAATACATTGTTGTATGAACAAAGAGAAGTGCGGCACATTAACATAACATTACGCTGGGGCCACTATTACACACTTCTTCTCTTCAGTGGCACCCACAGCTTTTACTCTCCCCGGTGGGGCGCATAGACTCATCAGTCCCATCTGACGCCCCCCAGTGACACTTCCTCCTTCAGTCCATTATTCTCCCCTTCCCCCTGCCTTCTGGGTGTGAGAAAACCCACACAAACAATGCCCCCACACAGCTCCCCCCAAACACCAAGAAGGGGCACTAACCCCCCTGTCCTTTGGGCTTGAGCTGGCGCCCATAGCGGCTGTGGCAGGGAGTCGCCGGTCTAGTTGAACCACCCTGCTGGTGAGGTGTACCGGAGGACACGTCAGTCTGTGGAAGAAAAGAGGGAGGGGGGAAAACACCTTATGCTTCGCCCCAAGTTCCAGCATGTTGAACTGTCTGTTGTACGGTGGGTGCAGCAGGGTCCGATGTGCATCGTGCCTGACAGAAACAAAACCGGCATTCTGCAGGCTTTTTGGGATGAAGGTGCGAGGAAAGCAATGGAGGGCCGGCCTGGTACGTTAAAAGCCTCCGGGCCACGCAAAAAATTGTGTGGGGGGGATCAGCCTCGGGTGCTGGATTTTCCGGTAAAAACTCTCTGCAGATCTGCAGCGGCTGAAAAAAACAAGTTCCGCCAAATCCTCCTTAGGTGCGGAGCGCAGCCCTAAAAGGACCCAGGGAAGACAGTTGGCCCTGTTCCCCAAAGAAATGTCCTGATGGTGGATCCGTTTCCTGCGCCAGTGCACGGTAGTCCCTAGTCACCCGCAACGGCAAGTTGGCCAGGTTTGCTCTTGCTGCGGCTGGTCGGTCCTGAAACAGGCTTGTCACCTGTTGCGTAACGCACGCGTCTGGTGCAGCGACCACATAGCAGTATTTTGTATCATCCTTTGCTATCCCACGGAGTGTGCACTGGGCTTCTATGCGCAGAAACCCTGCTGTTGGGTCGTATCACCAGTGTGGAGAGAGGAATAGGCGCTCCATGGCACGTCAGGGTCACCAGTGTGGTGAAAGGATGCAGGCGAGGCAGCGAGCTGAACGACACAACACTTTATACTTTCTCCAACAAAACAGTATAGCAAAAGTGCATAGCGCAACAGCGCTGAAGCCTCTAGGTCTCCATGCATTCCCCTTTTTATATCTTTATTCCCATGCATGGAGACCAGGAGCATCCGACCTTAATACATTGTTGTATGAACAAAGAGAAGTGTGGCACATTAATATAAGATTACGCCAGCGCCGCTATTACACACTTCTTCTCTTCAGCGGCACCCGCAGCTTTTACTCTCCCCGGGGGCCGCATAGACTCAGTTGTCCCGTCTGATGCCCCCCGGTGACACTTCCTCCTTCAGCCCATTACTCTCCCCTTCTCCCTGCCTTCTGAGTGTGAGAAGACCCCCCACACTATGCCCCCACAACGTACATTTTTTTTTTTTACATGACATTGACATTTTTACTGCTTTTTGGAAGGAAAGCAAGTATTAGATGACTCCCGAGGTCTTTTTTCCCCATCTTTTTAATCCCTGCTCATTATAATATGATTCTTGTATTTTGACTCACATTGCGTCTCTTGATTGCCTCTCGCAGCATGCTGACCACATCATGTCCTTCACAGTCTGTGGCCTTGTAGCCTTTGGTCCAGCTCACCAATGTGCCCTGCGGAGCATTCACAGATTGAAAAGTGTTAATGAAAGTTGTGTAGCCCCATATTAAATTTCTACATATTTACTTTGGCCTCTGGTGTTACTGGTATTACCCACAAATATGTGTACCTTACAAACATGATTAAACTAAATGGGGCAGTTTGCCTGCTTTTAGTGTCAAAAATACTTGAGCAATTTCATGAAATAGCAAAGTTGTTCAATACAGCAGACAGACATCTCTGATATCTTACACCATATAACATTGCAGGACGCTGGAAAATATATTTTGGGATTAATTGTCCTTTCAAAACACAAAATGTTAAAATACTTGATGATTAGCTGGTATTAATAAAAGGCTTTGAGTGGTTATAACCTGTTGATCTTCATGCTTACTGTGTCAATAGCTGTCTGTTTACAGGGAAAAGAGAAGGTGAATCCTGCAGGAAGATGAGTGTTCTTCATCCCCATGTAGTCCAGGAAGTCACCAACACATTCTGCTATGTGATCAAACAGCTACACAACAGACACAAAGGCAATGTGTCATTTGTGGCCAGTAATTAATTTTTTAAAACCTAAGAGCTGTTATGTTCTGGCATCATTTACATGCTTCTTACCTCTTCTCCAGTTCCCTGCATTATCTCCAGTGGTATGGCATAAATTTTATGATAAAGTCTTGTGGTATTCCGCAAACCTTTTTTAAATTTCACCAACAAAGTTCTGAAGTTAGTCCCTCCCAGATCCAAAGCAAGATATTTTCCACGCTCTAGAAAAAAATGTTTATTGATCTTTGTTTTTTGTTGTTTTTTTCTAACATAAAATATAAACGTAGAAATAGAATAGAATTCAAATAGAATTTATAAAATAATGTGTGTGAGGTTTTTTTTTTAGTATCTCACCTGTGCCATCAGGTGTATGGTACACAAAAGAAGGAAGCATCTTGACTGCAGTGGGGCCCTTACTTTTCAGTCCAGCCTCCAGACCAGCCCGCATCCTGGCCTTCACCAGCTGGAGCTGGTCTTGGCTCAGAGTGAACTGGGACAGGGTCTCATCCACCTGGAATACCAGAGACACCACACAATTGCTGTATGGAGAAGTATAGAGAAGATTAGAAGGAGTTGCACTTTGTCTTCGTGGATCTAGAGAAAGCTTGTGACAGGAAGTGTGGTACTGTATGAGGACATCAGGAGTAGCAGAGAAATATGTGAAGGTGGTGCAGGATATGAGGACAACAAGATGGTGGTGAGGTGTGCTGTAGGAGTGACAGATGGATTCAAGGTGGGGGTGGGACTACGTCAGGGATTGGTCCTGAGCCCCTTCTTGTTTGCCATGGTGATGGACAGGCTGACGGATGAGATCAGGCAGGAGTCTCCATGGGCTATGACGTTTGTAAAAGACACTGTGATCTGTAGTGAGAGTAGGGAGCAGGTGGAAGAGAATCTGGGATAGTGGAGGTATGCTCTGGAGAGACGAGTAATGAAAGTCAGTAAAAGCAAGACAGAATACATGTGTGTAAATGAGAGGGAGGTAGATGTATCTGAAGATGCAAGGAGTAGAGTCACACTGACAGAAAGACAAGAGGCGAAGCTGGAGCTGGCAGAGTTGAAGATGCTAAGATTTTTTATTGGGAGTGACTAGGAGGGGCAGGATTAGAAATGAGTATATCACATCGGCAGTTCTGGTTGAGCAGTTTGGAGACAAAGTAAGACAGGCAAGACTGAGATGGTTTGGACTTGTGCAGAGGAGGGATAGTGGATATATTGGACAAAGGATGTTGAAAATGGAGCTTCCGGGCAGGAGGAAAAGAGGAAGACCACAGAGAAGATTCATGGATGTAGTGAAGGAGGACATGGAGAGAGTTGGTGTTACAGAGAAAGATGCAAGGGATAGGGTGAGATGGAGGCAGATGATCTGCTTTGGCGACCCCTAAAGGCAACAGCCGAAAGAAGATGCAGAAGACAAAAAAAAAAAAATACCAAGGATGCTTTCTTGTCAGAGAATATCATACCTGGTGCCTCAGGGATGCTAGACGCTGGGCCACTGCTGTTACCAAAGCTGCACCTTTGCTGCTGCCACTGTCTGACAGAACAAATCTGACCTGACACTCAGGAAGCAGCCTCCGCACCACTTTGTGGAGACGTTTAGGATACCTGATAAGAGAAAAAACATCAGACAAGCCAATTTTATTGCAAAAAGGATTCATAATATTTGATTCTCTTATTTTATTATGACTATTAAAATACTTAAGAAATCTTCTTTTTAGAAGGATCTGTTCTGGTTTGCTAATTTAGTTGATGTCACGGTTTGAAGAGATTGAACCCAATTGCTGGACATGAGTTTTAACATTTTATTTGGAGCTGGTCACCCAGATGTAGCTCGAGGACTTTAAACAGAAAATATCAGCTCGGATGCTACAACAAAAACCATGGCAAAAAAAACAGGCTAGACGAGGCAGGATACAGACAGAAACAGGTCAGGCAGAAGCGTGTTGTTCACGCAGCATGGCTAAAAGAACCCGAGTAGAACAGAAGTGCAACAGAACTTAAATAATCAAGGGGACAATCAAAATAGCACAGCACAGGTGGAGAGACCAATAACGACTGACAGCTGACATGAGGAAAACAGAGATGTTAGGACGAGCGGGGCTACACACACACAATCATAAACAGAGGGAGACACCGACATGAACAGAGGATCAGGGGAGACAAGACCATGATAATCATAATACAAATAATGACCAAACTAAACCCCTGATCATAATGATGATCATAATAATAATAATAGTAATGATAATAATAATCACAGGACTAAGAACAGAATCATGAATCTAACAAATAAATGCAGAAAATCCAAAAATGTAAAGTCAAGACGAGGACGAGGGTTGGGACCCAAGTCCTGGAAAAAATAAACACACAATAAATCAGGAAGAGGGCATGGGGCTCAACCCACGCCCTGACAGTTGATTGGTTCTGTAAGAATATTTATTATACTACTGTAGTTAATTCCAATTGTAAATCCAGTTTTAGTGAATGCAAGAAAGCAGTGATTGAATTTGGGCCAACTTGTGGTTTAATTGCAATGGTGATTAAGGCCACATGGTAGTGCCTTCATCCTTTTTGTAGAGCTATAATTGACAGTAAACATGAAAGTGTGGCCTTACGTTTTTGGCTAATTCATTTAGTGCAGTTGAGACCAAAGACTGTAGCCTATATAAAAGATGAAGCAAACTAAAAAAAAATGTAAAGAACTGCAGAACAAAGCATCATTTGCATCTTCACCCCTTGCTCAACATATTTCTGAGCTAACACACTATAGTGGAGCAAGTAAGGTACAGTGTTGCAAGTGTTGCGCCCTGATAGTTTTCATATTCTGTATTAACTTCAGATTTTTTTCTTTGTGTCTAAAAGCAAATTCATTGCCATTTTGGAGATACTGGTAGGTTGTAAAATGTTAACACACCCAAAACCAAATTGTTTTATTTTGTTAATATTTAGATATTTTGCATCAACATTTTGATGTTGGCGGCAGTGGCTCAGAAGGTAGAGCGGGTTGTCTAATAACCGTAGGGTTGGTGGTTCAAATCCCACTCTCCCAAGACATCCTGCCGCTGTGTCCCTGGGCAAGACACTTTACCCACCTTGCCTCCAGTGTCCATGACACTGGGTACAAATGTTTGATAGTGGTCGGCGAGGCCATTGGTGCGGATTGTCTCCATCAGTCTGCCCCAGGGCAGCTGTGGCTACAAAAGTAACTTACCACTACCATTGTCTGTGGAGTGAATGAATAATGTATCCGTCATAAAGCATCTTTGAATGTCTATGAAAATGCACTACAGTGGGGAAAATGAATATTGAATGTGTCAACATTTTTCTCATTAAACATATTTCTGATGGAGCCATTGACCTGAGATTTTCACAGATATCAGAAACAACCCAAGTAATCCACACATATAAAGAAATCAAGGCAACTGTGTTCACAAAACAAGTTATATTTAATAAAGTGGAATGACACAGGGAATACGTATTGAACATGCTTGGTGAAATTCATTTAATATTTAGTAGAAAAGCCTTTCTTGGTAATAACAGCTTCCAGATGCCTCTTGTATGGAGAAACTAGGTGCAGACATTGCTCAGCAGTGATTTTAGCCCATTCTTCCACACAAATTGTCTTCAAATCTTGAAGGTTCCATGGGTGTCTTCTATGAACTCTGATCTTCAGTTCGTTCCATAGATTTTCAATTAGATTCATGTCAGATCACTGACTGGGCCATTCTAGCAGCTTTATTTTCCTTCTCTTGAGCCAGTTGAGAGTTTCCTTGACTATGTATGGGATCATTGTCTTGCTGAACTGTCCACCCTCATTTCATCTTCAGCATCTTCGCAGATTGCAACAGATTCTTGTCAAGGATATCTCTGTACATTTGTCCATTCATCTTTCCTTCAATTATATGAAGTCTACTTGTACCATATACAGTGATCCCTCACTTATCGCGGTTAATGGGTTCCAGAACCGACCGCGAAAAGTGAAAAACCGCGAAGTAGCATCACCCCAATGACGTCATCCATAAACAATACGTACGTTCATTCTCTCACTCTCTCTCTCTCATATGATACGTGTGTGTGTGTACGTGTACATACATACGTAGATGTAAACAAAGTGTACATAAATATGTTTTTAGAACTCTTTTATTCTTATAACAAGATACGTAACTCAAGATGAAAATGATTTACTGCACAGGTTAATGAGAGCTTTACTGCTCCTCAGGTGACGCCTCATCGTGAGGTGCTGGAGGCGCAGGATCAGCGAGGGCAGCTTCCGATAGAGCTGAAGCTGCAGGAGGCGGCGTAGTGCCTCGACGGGAAGACTATTTCGCACAAAATGGCACAAGAGAACAGCAAAAAGTTCCACGCGGCGAGACTAAGTAACACGAGCGATAAAAAGCAATGAATGCGGTCTTTCTTCCCTTCATGGGTGCTTGGCAGGGAGAGGAGGTGGGTGAGACGTCTCGGCCAATCAGCTTGCGGGGTGAAACGTCTCGGCCAATCAGCTTGCGAGATTTCCGAGCCCAGCCAACACGACAACAGCGAACAGAGAGTTGTGCTGCTCTCCGTGTTGACACCTGATGGTCTAATGTAGTCTCCCTGCCTTCTGCTAGCGCCCGCCCATTATTTCTCAATTTTGAATTTTTGATGAATATTTTTGAAAAATCCGCGATGCACTGAGGGCGCGAAAGGTGAAGCGCGAAGTAGCGAGGGATCACTGTACTGAAAAACACCTCTCACCATGATGGGATGTGCAGTGCCATTTCTCCTCCAAACATGCTGTGTGTTGTGGCATCCAAAAAGTTAAATTTTGGTCTCATCTTACCAGACTATATTCTCCCAGTATTGTACTGGCTTTCCCACATGATGTGCAGCACACTTTAAACAAGCTTCAACATGCTTTTTTTTTTTCAACAATGGAGTCTTGCAAGGTGAGCAGGCATAGAGCCCATGTCGGTTGAGTGCATTACTTATTGTTTTCTTTGAAACAGCAGTAACTGCTAACTCCAGGTCTTTCTGGAGCTCTCCATGAGTGATCTTTGGCTGTTGGATAACTCTTCTGATAATTCTTTAGACTCCTCTGTCTGAAATCTTGTGAGGAGCTCCTGGTCGTGGCCAGTTTATGGTAAAATGATGTTCTTGCCACTTCCGAATGATGCTCCAAAAGTGCTCACTGGAATATTCAGCGGTTTAGAAATGCACCTGTAACCAATACCATCATTATGTTTTGCAACAATAAGGTTGCAAAGGTCTGGAGAGAGCTTTTTGCTTCTATTCATCATGAGTTCTTTGTGGTGTGACAAGCTGATATTCACAGACCTTTTTAAAGGCCATCAGTCAGGACTTAACCAGCTGAAATTAATTTGCACTGATGGCGGATGGGATGGCTTCCTAAATTCTGATGGATTTCAGCTGGTTTCTTGGCTTTCTATGCCTTTTTGCACCCATTTTTCTTAATGTGCTCAATATTTATTCCCTGTGTCATTCCACTTTATTAAATATGACTTGTTTTGTGAACACAGTTGCCTTGATTTCTTTGTATGTATGGATTACTTGTGTGGTCTATATTAATCATATATCCCATAACCTACATATGTATAAGCATGTGAGAATGTTTGGTGATTACATATGTAAAGCGACTTCACACCTCAGAACAGGACAAAAGGTCTCAACTGCCAGTGAAGATCAAAGAGCATCCGAGGCACTGCGGTGGAGACCAGATAGGTCACCCTGACCTCCCAGGGCCAGGTGGAGGGGTACGGAGACAAAGGAGGATAATTAAGTTAATGGGGGATGTCAGCTTTGTATGCATGTCTTTTGTTGTGTGTGAGTATAAGTACACAGAGCCGAATGTGTTCGCTCTCTTACTTCTTCTGCTGCTGCACTAGATGAGACTTGTTAGAGGAGCGAAGCTGATAATAAACTTTGGTTTATAAGTCACATCGCCTCGTCATTCCGAGCTCTTCTACACTGGTGACCCTGACGCGAGGATGGACCAGAGGCGTTCCCCAGCGATCGACTCATCTGTGGCGACCCAGGCAGACGCCGGCACCCATGCAGACAGGGGAACAGGTGGACGACGTTCTCCCACGGCAGAAGTGATAGAGAGGGCTCAACCGAGCACCAGCACCGCTGTGAGAGCCGAGGGAAGACACTCTCACCCTGCAGACACATCAGTGACGGTCCACACAAATCCCGTCACCGTCAAGCTGCCGGACTTCTGGCAGGAAGACCCCGCCTCGTGGTTTCAGCAAGCTGAAGCCCAGTTTGCACTTGCAGGCATCACGGCTGACGATCCAAAGTTCTATCACATCGTCGCCAAACTCAACGCCGCCACTACGAGATGTGCGCGGAGCATAATCCAGCGGCCACCGGCCCAGGACAAATACAGAGAACTGAAAGCGACCATTGTGGCGAATTTCATCCCCTCTGCCGAGGAGAGAGCCGAGAGGATCCTGGCGGTCTACGGCCACAGAGGATGCAGACCCAAGGCCCTCATGGAGGACTTGCTGCAACTTAAAGAAGAGGACAACGACAATTTCCTTTTCCAATTTATATTCCTCAGTACGCTGCCGCCACACATGAGAGGGATGCTTGCCAACATGCGATGCAGCACCCAGCAAGACTTCCGCACGCTGGCTCACGAAGCGCAGCGACTCGTCAACGCCTGCAAGGAACAGACACCCACAGCAGCATCCGCAGACCTCAACGCAGATGTCCGGAGCCACGGGGAGCCACAAACCAACCTTCCGCCCACCATATGATGGACCATTCAGAGTGCTGGAACCTGGTGATAAGCATTTTGTGCTTGATTTTGGGGACAGAAAAGAAACAGTCAGCATTGACAGACTTAAACCTGCCTTCTTGTTGAGAGACGAGCCTGCACGGTTGGCGAGAGCACCTCGGCGGGGTAGACCCCCCAAGAGAAAAGACTCAGCCCCCCTGCAGGGAACAAATAATCACTCTCCTTCCCAAGCTGCAGATTCCTTAGAGGAAGGTCCCACCAGGACGCCCGAACGGACCCACAGCAGATTCGGAAGAAGATTAAAGCCCAGACGGCACAAGGACTGATGCAAACTACTCAAAAGTTGTTCACTAATTGTGCTGTAACAGTTTAGGACTGACTTGTGATATTATTATGCTGTTATGATTACCACTGAATTCTCTACAGGAGCATGGCTGCTGGAAAGTTTCTTCTTTGTCAAGAGGTGTAGCAGTTAGTATGTCATAATAATTATCTTAAACTGTGAATTTTCCTGTTGTCCTTTTCTTAGTCGTTTGGGGGGGGGGGGCTGTGGTCTATATTAATCATATATCCCATAACCTACATATGTATAAGCATGTGAGAATGTTTGGTGATTACATATGTAAAGCGACTTCACACCTCAGAACAGGACAAAGGGTCTCAACCGCCAGTGAAGATCAAAGAGCATCCGAGGCACTGCGGTGGAGACCAGATAGGTCGCCCTGACCTCCCAGGGCCAGGTGGAGGGGTACGGAGACAAAGGAGGATAATTAAGTTAATGGGGGATGTCAGCTTTGTATGCATGTCTTTTGTTGTGTGTGAGTATAAGTACACAGAGCCGAATGTGTTCGCTCTCTTACTTCTTCTGCTGCTGCACTAGATGAGACTTGTTAGAGGAACAAAGCTGATAATAAACTTTGGTTTATAAGTCACATTGCCTCGTCATTCCGAGCTCTTCTACAACTTGGGTTATTACTGATATCTGGTGAAAATTTCAGGTCTCAGGTTTTCCCCACTGTATATAAATCTGATGCATTATTATTATTATTATTATTATGGGCTGCACGGTGGCGCAGTGGTTAGCACTGCGGCAGCACAGTTTACCCTTGGCCGGGGGATTGTGGGGATCGTGGGATCGATCCCAGCCCCCGACCAACAGTGATCTGTGTGGAGTTTGCATGTTCTCCCCGTGTTGCGTGGGTTTACTCCGGGATTTCTCCGGTTTCCTCCCACATGCCAAAAACATGCATGTTAGGTTAATTGGCTGTTCTAAATTGTCCCTAGATATTTGTTTCCTATAGGCCCTTAGAATTGAGGGTTAGTATTAATGAAAGCGCTTTGAGTGGTCTTTGTGACTAGAAAAGCGCTATATAAGTGCAGGTTAGTTAGTTAGTTAGTTAGTAATTATTATTTCATAGCAGTTTACAATGTGTAACAGCCAATGTACTAACAACACTGGCTCTGAAAAGTTTTGTTCCAGTATAAGCCATGAGCTTGTGATTGTGACCACTCGTACGCACACTAAAAAATTCCTTAAACATGGGGTTTGTAATTTTTAACAATTATATTTTGACAAAGAAAGTCATGATCTTTCAGATTAGGTTTTCTCAATGTGAATCACCATATACAACACATTGAAATGATGTTTCGTCCAAGTCAACATGCAATGACAATGAAGTTGGTAAATGATGCATGGGCTCAGCCATCTTGAAATTTTACCTCAGTCATGTTAAGGCTCACTCAACTTCACACCTGGAAGTACTAAATGGTAAATGGCATTCATTTATATAACGCTTTTATTCTCATCTCTTGATGACCAAAGCGCTTTACAGATCCTGTCATCCACCCATTCACACACTGATGGTGGCATGCTACCTAACAGGGCGTTTCCAGACCCACCAGGAGCAATTGGGGTGAAGTGTCTTGCCCAGGGACACAATGGCAGGATATCCGGGGAGAGCAGGATTCAAACCGCCAACCATGTGGTCATTGGACGACCTGCTCTACCTCCTGAGCCACTGCCCCCCCCCCCCCACTAAAGAGCCACTAAAGAGGTACGCCCCTAAAGTCGGCTTTGGAGCAACACCACACCACATACACTCACTGGCCACTGTATTAGGTATACCTTGCTGTTACTGGTTTGGATCCCTATCACCTTCAGAACTGCCTTAATTCTTCATGGAATAGATTCAACAAGATGCTGGAGACATTCCTCAGAGATACTGGTCCATTTGATATGTTAACATCACACAGTTGCTGCAAATTTAATGGCTAGACATCCATGACATCCATGGCTGCACGGTGGCGCAGTGGTTTAGCACTGTGGCAGCACAGTTTTACCCTCGGCCGGGGGATCGCGAGGATCATGAGATCGTGGGTTCGATCCCAGCCCCCGACCAACGGTGAGCTGTGTGGAGTTTGCATGTTCTCCCCGTGTTGCGCGGGTTTACTCCGGGATTTCTCCGGTTTCCTCCCGCATACCAAAAACATGTAGGTTTAGGGCGCTCGCGCACGCAGCGACCAGCAGCCGGTGGCTTGTCACCAGACTGCAAACCAAGTCTACCTACGGGTACAAATAAGTAACAAAAAAAAAAAAAAAAAAAAAATGATGCTCCATGCATACATCTATTTTATTTACTTAAATCTCTGACTCTACCATTTGAATATTTCAGCAAAAATTGAGACTCAGAGCAACCCACATTTTTCAGTTTTCTATTGCCCAATTTTGGTGAGCCTGTGTGAATTGTTGCCTCAGTTTCCTGTTCTTGGCTGTCAGTGTCACAACTCGCCGCTCCCAGTCATCTACCTCAGCTGCGCGCATGCCTGCGCCTTGTCAGTCACGGGCTATTTAACCCACTCGGCCCAGAGCATCAGTCTGGAGCCGTCTGTGTATCTACGCTCTCAAACTCTCCGCAGGATCGTTTCTTCCCTTCCTGCAGTTCCTCTCATCAGCACGTAAGCTGTATCACCACTCACCTGTCTTCCAGTCTCTCCCCTGTGCACAGGTGGACTCCCTGGCGGCGGATTCCTCCCGTCTTCACCGTCTTCTCTCCTCTCTCCCTTTCTCCTCGTCATGTGTGCAGCTGGGCGCTGTCTCCCAGGCAGAAGATCCTTTGCCAACACCAGCCACCGTCCCACCTGCAAGTAAGCAACTCTCAGTATATCTCTCCCGTATGGTGAAGCTCAACTCATACCTCTGTCTCTGCTCTTCCCATAGGGTTGCCTGGCTGCATGGCGTGCCGTTCTGTCCCCGACGCTCCTCGTTCACCCACAGTCCATAGACATACCGCATACACGCACTCATTCACTCCTTGTTGTTGAATAAAGCTTTT
Source organism: Pholidichthys leucotaenia (assembly GCA_020510985.1). Classification (NCBI taxonomy): domain Eukaryota; kingdom Metazoa; phylum Chordata; class Actinopteri; order Cichliformes; family Pholidichthyidae; genus Pholidichthys; species Pholidichthys leucotaenia. Next base: position 343,058,713 of record CM035837.1, on the reverse strand, counting down.
GAATCTTACCTGAGCCTGCGTGCGTGTTTCTTGGGCCGATAATTATGTCAGTACCGCTCCAGCAGGGCGGCCCAGCGGACAGCGGGCTCGCACGCCGTCTTTCCACCCTTGAGGCTCGGGTGGATTTGATAGCTCATCAACAGCAAGTGATATTAAACCAATTGACTACAATTACTCACCAGTTGGACCGTCTCGACCCCCAGCAGGCGTTCCCCCCGGCTCATCATGGCGGATCAGCTCCGGCTATTTCCGCGGCTGGCCAGCCTAGTTCGGGAGCGCCAACCCGGCTCACACCAATCCCCACTCCCGCTCACTTTAACAGGAAGCTCGGTGAAGCGCAGGGGTTCATCCTGCAGTGTGAGTCGGTGTTTCAGTGCGTTCCCGGGGATTTTCCCTCAGATCACAGCCAAATTGGGTACATGGCTAATCTCTTGGAGGGGTGAGCGTTAGCTTGGGCTTATGCTGTCATGGTGAAGCCCAGCTACGCAAACCTCTCCTATGACCAGTTCGTGCGTGACTTTCTCAAGGTGTTTGACCACTCACGTCACGACAGCGTCCTCGCCGACCGGCTCCTTAGCCTTCAACAGGGTAGCCGGTCGGCGGCCGATTACGCTGTTGATTTCCGGGTGGCAGCGGAGGAGGTTGGCTGGGGTGAGGCTTCTCTCTGCAGCATCTTCTTTTGCAGCCTCAGTTCTGGTCTGCGGGATGAATTGGCCAGCCGGGATCTCCCGGGGCGGTTGTCCGAATTAATTACCCTGACAATTAGTTTAGATAACAGGCTGTGAGAGTGCGCCGCCGAGCGGAAGTCCAACAGCCGCCCGCGCGGATTCCCCGCCCACGCCTCTCAATCTCGCCCCCTGGCGTTACCCGCTCCGGAGTCCACCGATGAGCCAGAGGCGATGTTGGTCGGGCGAACCAGGCTCCCCCTAGCGGAGAGACAACGCCGCCGGGAGCTGGGCCTCTGCATGTATTGCGGAGGCGATCAGCATACCGTGGAGCATTGCCGGATCAAGCCAAACGGGGGGGTCCGCGAGTCACTGTAGGGGGCCTTGCGGACACCAACCAGCCAAATCCCCTCTCCAATTGTTCCTTGCCCATTAGGTTCTGCCACATCTCCACTGGGCACCTCACTCACGCACTAGTGGACTCGGGGGCAGAACAAAGCTTAATTTCTAAGAGCATGGCAACCCGCTTGGGCATCCCCTGTCAACCATTGTCAGCTCCCCTTAACCTCGTCACTCTCTCCAGTTCGCCCCTGGGAGTAGTGACACATCGCACCAGGCCGGTGCCAATTATTGTCTCTGGCAACCACCGAGAGGACCTCAGCCTGTTCGTCCTGTCAACCTCGGCGGCCCCCGTCATCTTGGGTTACCCGTGGCTGTGCCTACACAATCCCGTGCTTGATTGGCAGCCTGGGAGTGTCCTCTTGTGGAACTCGTTCTGCATGGGCACCTGCCTTCAGTCTGCGGCTTGTGCCCCATCCCCTCCTCTTCCTGCTCCTGTCTCCTCTCCTCTGGACCTCACCCTGGTGCCTCCGGAGTTCCACGACTTGGGGCTTGTTTTCAGCAAGTCCAAGGCGATGTCTCTTCCTCCTCACCGCCCGTATGACTGCGCCATAAACCTCCGCCTGGGGGCGCCGTTACCATCTGGCCGCCTCTACAGCCTTTCTGCCCCGGAACGAGAGGCCATGGACACATACATCAGGGAGTTGCTCAGCGCTGGAATTATTCGCCCATCCTCGTCTCCACTTGGAGCCGGCTTCTTTTTCGTCTCGAAGAAGGATGGGTCCCTGCGTCTGTGCATCGACTTCAGAGCCCTGAACGACATCACGGTGAAGGATAGATGCACCCTGCCTCTCATGGACACCGCTTTCCACTCCCTCCAGGGGGCCACCTGGTTCACCAAGCTAGACCTCCGCAGCGCATATCATCTCGTTCTGATCCGGGAGGGCGATGAGTAGAAGACGGCCTTTCGGACGCCCAGCGGTCACTTCGAATACCTGGTTATGCCGTTTGGGCTCACCAATGCCCCCGCCGTCTTCCAACGGCTCATTAACGATGTCCTGCAAGATTTCCTAGGGGTCTTTGTCTTTGTGTACCTAGATGACATCCTGATCTTCTCCAGGTCTCGGGAGGAGCACCAAGCCCACGTGAGGCGGGTTTTGCAGCGGCTGTTAGAGAACAGACTTTATGTCAAAGCTGAGAAGTGTGAGTCCTCTGCCAAGACAACCTCTTTCCTGGGTTTTGTTATCTCCCACAATCAGATCCTCCCCGACCCCGCCAAGGTTAAAGCGGTGGTCGAGTGGCCCACTCCTTCTTCCAGGAAACAGGTGCAGCAGTTCATCGGCTTTGCTAATTTCTACTGCCGCTTTGTGCCCAACTTCGGCGCCATCGTCACCCCTCTGACCCGCCTCACCTCACCCAAGGTGCCCTTCCAGTGGACCGAGGAGGCAGCGGCCGCATTCGAGACCCTGAAGACGGAGTTCTCCTCCTCCCGGGTCCTGACCCAGGTTGACCCCGCGCTGCAGTGCTTGGTGGAAGTAGACGCGTCTGATACAGGGGTGGGGCGGTTCTGTCCCAACGTTCAACGGTGGATGGAGTTAAGCGTCCCTGCGCCTTCTTCTCCCGGCGCCTGTCTGTGGCTGAGCAGAATTATGACGTCAGCGACAGGGAGCTTTTGGCTGTGAAGCTCGCGCTGCAGGAGTGGCGTCACTGGCTGGAGGGGGCAGCTCAGCCTGAATGCCCGCCAGGCGTGCTGGTCTCTGTTCTTCGTACGGTTCCTGTTTACAATCACCTACCGTCCAGGCTCCAAGAATGGGTTGCCCGACGCACTGTCCAGACAGTTTGCCCCTGAGACCCCGGAGGAGCAGGACCACACCATCCTGCCCAGCTCGTGTGTTGTGGGGGTGGTTTCCTGGTCCATCGGGGACAAGATCCGAACGGCCCAGGAGACCGAACCGGATCCTGGCGGTGGCCCGGTTGGGAGGCTCTTCGTTCCATCGGCAGTTCGGGGGGGATGTCATTCACTGGGCCCACACGTCCAAGCTTGCCTGTCACCCTGGCATCTCCCGACTGGTGGACCTCCTTCAGCGCTCTTTCTGGTGGCCCGGTCTACAGAAGGACGTCGCCAATTACGTCCGGGCCTGCCCCCAGTGTGCTACTAGCAAGACCCCGAATCCCCCCCCCCACGGGTCTGCTCCAGCCCCTGCCGGTCCTGGGTAGGCCCTGGTCACATATCGCTCTGGATTTCGTTACTGGCCTTCCCGTTTCTAATTCTTACGACACTGTTCTGACTATTGTGGACCGATTCTCCAAGGCCGCTCATTTTGTGCCCCTCCGGGGTCTCCCTTCAACACGGGAGACGGCCGATCTCCTTGTCCAACATGTGGTCAGGCTGCACGGGATCCCAATGGACGTCGTATCTGATCGGGGGACCCAGTTCGTGTCCCAAGTGTGGCAGTCCTTTTGCAACGCCCTGGGGGCCACGGTGAGTCTCTCCTCCAGTCACCACCCCCAATCCAACGGGCAGTGTGAGCGCGCCAACCAGGAGCTGGAAGCTGCCCTGTGCTGCGTCACCCCTCCAACCCATCCTCCTGGAGCTCTTACCTGGCCTGGGTGGAATATGCCCACAACGCGACACTGTCATTGGCTCTCGGGATGTCTCCCTTCCGGGCGTCGTTGGGCTACGACCCCCCCTTGTTCCCCGAGCAGGAGAGTGAGTTGGCCGTTCCTTCCATCCAGGCGCATCTGAGACGCTGCCGGAGCCTGTGGACCAGGGCGCGTGAGGCGCTTGTACGCACGGCGGCGCGCAACAGCACCATGGCTAATCGCCACAGGAAGCCGGCCCCCGGTTACCAGGTGGGCCAACAGGTCTGGCTATCAGCCTGGGACGTTAATCTTAAGGCCGAGAAGAAGAAGCTGGCACCACGCTTCATCGGTCCCTTCACCATCTCCAAGATTATCAACCCGGTGGCTGTGCGTTTGGCCCTCCCCCCCTCCCTCCGTGTTTGCCCCACGTTTCACGTGTCCAAGATCAAACCCGTGATCTCCGATCCACTCTGTCCTCCTCCTAGGGCACCGCCCCCTCCCATGATGATCGACGGCCACCCGGCATGGGGGGTTGCATCCATCCTGGACTCCCGGAGTCGAGGTCGTGGGCTGCAGTACCTGGTGGATTGGGAGGGGTATGGCCAGGAGTGGAGATCCTGGGTGCGCTCTTCCTTTGTGCTGGATGAAGATCTCATCACGGAGTTCCATCGGGCGCACCCGGATAAGCCAGCGCCAGGAGGCGCTGCTCGGGGGGGGGGGGGGGGAGTACTGTCACAACTCACCGCTCCCAGTCATCGGTCTGGAGCCGTCTGTGTATCTACGCTCTCAAACTCTCTGCAGGATCGTTTCTTCCCATCCTGAAGTTCCTCTCATCAGCACGTAAGCTGTATCACCACTCACCTGTCTTTCAGTCTCTCCCCTGTGCACAGGTGGATTCCCTGGCAGCGGATTACCTGAGCCTGCGTGCGTGTTTCCTGGGCCGATAATTATGTCAGTCAGGAGTGATACCGATTGCTTCAAGTATAGGTGTAATTTATGTGGGGGTTGGAGGGGCTGTAACCCCCCCAAAATCAGATCCAGCCAATATAACCCCCCCATAATCATATAATTGTAATTAATTTAAAAAAAAACATTTACAAGAAAGTATAAAGCAGTTGTCATTTTTTCATTTGCAAGCAACGAAAAGTAAAATTTCTAATAATCAGACAATGTACACCCCCCCCTCCACCCCCCACGCTGCAGACTTGGTATTGCCCAACCGGTCCTTGGGCCTCTCTGATGCAACATGTCTACTTGTCCAGATTTTTCGGAAAGGAATCCGCATACCGCAATCTCTGAGGCGCGGAAAAGGGGCGTGTAGCGTAGTTTTCGGCTAGGCGGAATTGAGCAATGCGGGAGGAAATACTGGAATAGTCATTATTAACCATGAGCAGATTGTTACCTCCGCCATGGAGGTAATGTTTTTTACCAGGGTTTGTCTGTCTGTCTGTTACCAACATAACTCAAAAAAAGTTATGAACGGATTTTGACGAAATTTTCAGGAAAGGTGTGTAGTGGCACGGGGAACAGATGATTAGATTTTGGTGATGATTTGAGAGTGCATACCTCCACCAAGGCCTTTGTCTGTATTTGTGCAGCAGGATTACACAAAAACTACTGGATGGATTTGGATGAAATTTTCACCAGAGGTGATTCTTGGGCTAGAGATGAACCCATTATATTTAAGATAAGATAAGATAAGATAAGCCTTTATTAGTCCCACAATGGGAAAATTCTAGGATCGCAACAGCACAGGGACAGCAACACTCAGAGCAATAATTAAGAGGATACAAAAAATATAAATAAGAGCAATGGATATACATACGTACACATAAATATATAAATATATATACAAAGTGCAGAGCATTGTAGCAAGATGGAATAAACAGCATAACCGTCTACTTAGTTATCCTACATAGTATGAATATGTACCCATACATATTGTCACCCTCCGTAGCGACTGATATTGTCCTAGTTGTATACTGGAGGGGACCATTTGTGTAAGTCTGTTGCGTCTTTTGCATTCAATACTACTAGGTCGTCACGTTTTTTTGCTATCTCTGCGAGCAGCCCTGCTTAGGTTATACAGTCTGACAGCCGTAGGTAGGAAGGACCTGCGAAACCTCTCGGTTGCGCACCTAGGATGATGTAGTCTACTGCTAAATGAGCTCCTCAGTGCATTCAATATGTCCTGCATAGGGTGGGACTCGGACTCCAGCAGAGATGACAGTTTAGCCACCATCCTTCTCTCTCCTATCTCCTCCACTGGGTCAAGGCGTTGCCCCAGGACAGAGCTAGCTTTCTTGATCAGTTTGTTTAGTCTCTTCCTATCGGCTGCTGTAATGCCGTTGCCCCAGCAGACCACTCCAAAAGTGATGGCTGATGCCACCACTGTGTCGTAGAGTGTCTTCAGCAGCGCCCCTTGTACACCAAAAGACCTGAGCCTCCTCAATAGGAACAGCCTGCGCTGTCTCTTCTTGTAGAGTGCGTCGGTATTGTGTGACCAGTCTAGTTTATTGTTCAGATGAACACCCAGGTACTTGTAGGATGTCACCATCTCAATGTCTGTTCCCTGGATGTTTACTGGTGCTGTGAGAGGTTGGTGATGATCTGAGGATGCATACCTCAGCCAAGGCTCTTATCTTCTCACAGTGTGTTAGCAACAATACTCCAAAACTGATGGACAGATTTTGATGAAATTTTCAGGAAAGGTGTGTAATGGCACGGGGAACAGATGATTAGATTTTGGTGATGATCTGAGAGTGCATACCTCCACCAAGGACTTTGTTTGTATTTGTGCAGCAGGATTACACAAAAACTACTGGATGGATTTGGATGAAATTTTCACCAGAGGTGGTTCTTGGTCTAGACAGGAATCCATTATATTTTGGTGATGATCTGAGAATGCATACCTCAGCCAAGGCTCTTATCTTCTCACAGTGTGTTAGCAACAGTACTCCAAAACTGATGGACAGACTTTGATGCAATTTTCACCACAAGTGGCTATAGGCCTACACACAAACCCATTACATTTTGGAGGTGCTCCACGAGAAATGGAAGGAGCCTTGGCGGAGGTATGCGCTCTATGAGTGCTTTTCTAGTTTTTAATAGTGCTGGTATATTTGTTCTACAAAAGGCAATTTTGTTGTCATTGCTGCCGGTTTTGGGTTCACCCAACCCTACAGAACCGCACAATACATGTCGAATTTGATTGCCTGGTTCGTGAGCTTTGGCTGGATGAGCCCATGTTCCACTGCTCTCCATGCCTTGTTCCTTTGTATGTTGTTTCTATGTGACGGCAAAGAGTGGTCATATAGTATCGGGTCGCCTGAAACAGCAGTTATTAATTTCTCCTTCAAGTCTTCACAGCAACAGGTAGCGTACAGATCTGCTTCTCTTTCCCTCTCCCCCTCCCCCTCGTCTTCTCTTCCAGCTGGCTGGTTCACTGGATTGGTCGACGGGTCCGGCTGTGGGTGGTCTTCAGCTCTCTGCTGCTACCGGACAATATGGCGACCTTGGTCTCCATATCTTTAAAACAAACCGGCAAAAAGTGTTTCTAACATCATTTCGTGCGAGAAATAGTAGGTTCAGTTAATGAATCAGTCATTATTTGACATCAAAAACCGCTGGTTTAAAAGTTCAGGACCAGAGTGCTGCCTCTGGTTCATGACCGTACGGAAAAAATCTTTACTGAGGGAGATCTTTATGCAAATGGGCTGTAGGGTACCCCCAGGCGATTCGGCACAACAAGTACAGTTTTCGACAGCTCCACACCCAAATGCTTTCCACTGCATTTCCAATACACAATGAATGAGAAGCGGAAAAACGACGGAACCAGTGGACATGTAGCATCATGCTACATGTCCACTGGTACAGATTTTTTGGAAAGGAATCTGCATACTGCAACCTTTGAGGTGCAGAAAAGGAACGTGTAGCATAGTTCTTGGCTAGGCGGAATCGTGCAATGTGAGAGGAAATACTGGAATAGTCATTATTAACCATGAGCAGATTGTTTTTAATAGTGCTGGTATATTTGTGCTACAAAATTCGACTTTGTCATCCTCGCCGCCGGTTTTGGGTTCACCCAACCCTACAGACCCGCACAATGCATGTCAAATTTGACCGCCTGGTTTGTGAGCTTCAGCTGGATGAGCCTTTGTTCCACTGCTCTCCATGCCTCATTCCTTTGTATGTTGTTTCTATATGACGGCAAAGAGTGGTCATATAGTATCGGGTCGCCTGAAACAGCGGTTATTAATTTCTCCTTCAAGTTTTCACAACAACAGGTAATGTACAGATCTGCTTCCCTTTCCCTTTCCAACTCCCCCTCCCCCTCGTCTTCTCCTCCAGCTGGCTGGTTTATTGGATTGGTCGACGGGTCTGACTGTGAGCGGTCTTCAGCTCTCTGCTGCTACCGGACAATATGGCATCCTTGGTCTTCATATCTTTAAAACAAACTGGCAAAAAGTGTTTCTAATATCATTTCGTGTGAGAAATAGTAGGTTCAGTTAATGAATCAGTCATTATTTGACATCAAAAATCATTGGTTTAAAAGTTTAGGACCAGAGTGCTGCCTCCAGTTCATGACTGTACGGAAAAAATCTTTACTAAGGGAGATCTTTATGCAAATGAGCTGTAGGGTACCCCTGGGCAACTCGGCACAACAAGTACAGTTTTCGACCGCTCCACACCCAAATGCTTTCTGCTGCATTTCCAATACACAATGAATGGGAAGCGGAAAAACGACAGAGCCAGTGGGCACGTAGCATCAGTTGGAGTCAGTTAAGGGCGGCTGGTGGCCGCAGCAGGTGGGGATGCTCATATAGAATACATTCAACTCAAAAGTGAGAGAAAATGAAAAGAGCTTTATAAGGGCAACAAACCATTTTAAATTGGTTGTCAAATAAAAAAACAAACCTCTCTGTCCAAAACAAGGTAAAAATCATGTTATTGATTTAGCTTGTGAATTGTTGTCTGAAGTTAGCTGGTTGCTAGTTTGCTAATATGTGTTAAAGCTATGGGAGTACACTACAGAATAAATGTGCTGCCTGATAGGATTTAGCTGATCTGAGAAATGATTAGCTCTTCTCATAAAAATTTGGTCTTTACATTGTATTAAAAGCATATTATAAACCCATTTAAAGTTAGAGCTGTCCTCACTATCAACTTTTGGGTCTCCACATATTCTGTCCAATCTTTTTTCTCCCTTAGTAAACTTCATCAGTGTTTTATGTAGCACTGTAATGTTTCGAATGTCACTTTTTTGTGTGTGCAACTTTTTTTGTCATAGTTTTACAGCTTTTCCTGTAAATCAGAAACATTTTTTTTCTTGTAAATTTGCCTACTTTTTGTATAAATATGCAGTATTTCCCCCATGCCACTGGAGTGGTGGGCTAGTTGATAGAGCATCTGCCCCACAACTGGGAGGTTGGGGGTTCAAGTCCCACCCGGGTCATACCAAAGACCATATAAAAATGGTACTTCCCACCTTCTAGCTTGGTGTTCAGCATAATAGAATGGGGGAAGGAGAAGTTGTTTGTGGTGGTGCCTTGCATGGCAGCAACCCCTCTGATTCTACATGTGATTAACATTGTAGATAGGAGAAATGTAACTTCATTCTTGTCATGTCTGCTCTGTAATCTCGCATCAAACAGTTGAATTAGTTCAAGCCCAAAATGCAGGTGAAGTGAACGTATTTATTAACAGAATGGGACAACTCAAAAAACACACAAAATACAAGAAAATGTTCAGTTGGACGATACAGTCTGGCACACAATCAATGCACGCCCGTTCTCAGTTGGCAGGAAACGCTCCCAGGGCGGAACTGGGCAACGAATGAAAATAGGAGAGAGACTTACAGAGGGCATTGAGCTCAGCGGGCTCTGGCGAAACAACACCGCAGAAGTCCATGGGAAAAGGGTGCCAACAGCTCCAGGGAAAACATAGGCCAGTGACTACAGACTGACCGTGTAGTGAAGACTTACGCCACAACACTGAATGCCCCCACTGTCACCCAATAAATACCAAGCAGGTTAATGGGTGACAAGTGGACGCAGGTGTGTGGTGGGAGTCTGTGTATGACTGTGTGTGTGTGTGTGCATGCATGTGTGTGTGTGTGTGCAGGAACAAATGAGAAAATAACTGACAGCTGGTGAGTGTTCTGGCAGAGAGAGGGGTGTGACTGTAGACTGGCAAGGGCCTAGCTCAGGGCTCAACCTGCCAGCTGGAACCAATTAAAAATCAGAAGCTACAGCCACAAATAATGGGCGGAGCTGAAACACCAGCAACGCACATCACAGTTCTACTGTACATGAATGGCTGTATGGACTGAATGACAACAGCTATGTCTTCTTCTTCGTGTTGATTTCCCACTAAATTCAGTTTCTCACAAAAATGTAGTATTTTTCTCAAATTTGTCATTAAAAATAAACCTTTTTCCTTATATATTTGCAGAATCATTTAAATTTCAGATTTTTTTAATAATTTTTTTTGCTATCATCAAGTTGCTACTTTTTTCTTGTGAATTTATACTATTTTATTTATACTGGTTTATGTAATTTATTACATAAATTATTGTTTTATTTAATTTATATATATATATATATATACACTCACCGGACACTTTATTAGGTACACCATGCTAGTAACGTGTTGGACCCCCTTTTGCCTTCAGAACTGCCTCAATTCTTCGTGGCATAGATTCAACAAGGTGCTGGAAGCATTCCTCAGAGAGTTTGGTCCATATTGACATGATGGCATCACACAGTTGGCGCAGATTTGTCGGCTGCACATCCATGATGCGAATCTCCCGTTCCACCACATCCCAAAGATGCTCTATTGGATTGAGATCTGGTGACTGTGGAGGCCATTTGGGTACAGTGAACTCATTGTCATGTTCAAGAAACCAGTCTGAGATGATTCCAGCTTTATGACATGGCGCATTATCCTGCTGAAAGTAGCCATCAGAAGTTGGGTACATTGTGGTCATAAAGGGATGGACATGGTCAGCAACAATACTCAGGTAGGCTGTAGCGTTGCAACGATGCTCAATTGGTACCAAGGGGCCCAAAGAGTGCCAAGAAAATATTCCCCACACCATTACACCACCACCACCAGCCTGAACCATTGATACAAGGCAGGATGGATCCATGCTTTCATGTTGTTGACGCCAAATTCTGACCCTACCATCCGAATGTCGCAGCAGAAATCGAGACTCATCAGACCAGGCAACGTTTTTCCAATCTTCTATTGTCCAATTTCGATGAGCTTGTGCAAATTGTAGCCTCAGTTTCCTGTTCTTAGCTGAAAGGAGTGGCACCCGGCGTGGTCTTCTGCTGCTGTAGCCCATCTGCCTCAAAGTTCGACGTACTGTGCGTTCAGAGATGCTCTTCTGCCTACCTTGGTTGTAACGGGTGGTTATTTGAGTCACTGTTGCCTTTCTATCAGCTCGAACCAGTCTGGCCATTCTCCTCTGACCTCTGGCATCAACAAGGCATTTCCGCCCACAGAACTGCCGCTCACTGGATATTTTTTCTTTTTCGGACCATTCTCTGTAAACCCTAGAGATGGTTGTGCGTGAAAATCCCAGTAGATCAGCAGTTTCTGAAATACTCAGACCAGCCCTTCTGGCACCAACAACCATGCCACGTTCAAAGTCACTCAAATCACCTTTCTTCCCCATACTGATGCTCGGTTTGAACTGCAGGAGATTGTCTTGACCATGTCTACATGCCTAAATGCACTGAGTTGCCGCCATGTGATTGGCTGATTAGAAATTAAGTGTTAACGAGCAGTTGGACAGGTGTACCTAATAAAGTGGCCGGTGAGTGTATATATATAATAGATAGATAGATAGATAGAGAGATAGATATAGTTATAACTGCTTTATTATTTAATTGATGCTATTTTATTTTTCCTAAATTTGCATGTTTTTTCTGGTAAATCTGGTAAAGGTTGGTAAATTTGTTATTTAGCTTTTTTTTTGGGGGGGGGGGGTACCTGAATCCTAAATTTGAAAACTGAATGTCATTGTAAAAAATTAAATGTCTAGATAATGAACCCAGAGTAAGTTTTTAATACCAGGATGATTTCGTCACAAATCTACTCACAGATTTACTATTATTTCATGAATGAAGCAGCACACCTAAGGTGTGGTGTGCTGTTTTCATAATGCCTCTGCAGGCAGGATAACTGTTACCCTCGTCATAGTCTAGCTGATTCATAGTAGTGTCCTTAATTCATCTGCTCGGTAAGATATAGCCACATGGTGGCAAGTGGTGAATCATAAATTAATGAAAAAACATTAGTCCTGTCAGAATAAATGTGTTAATCACCACAACTGATTCGTCGTCAGCCTCCGTCGGTCTATGATGACCATGGAAGAGAATCCTAAACGTCTACTCTGCTGGAACAGCACCGCCTGTGGCTGAACAGGCCGATGCGCGAATGGCAGTCCCTGTCACACAGGTCGCATTTGTGGGTGGTCTCCGTGCTGCTGGGTCTGTGGCGGTTCTTCCTGCGGGTCCTTTTTTCATCTGCTGCGGCAGTCAGTCTCTCTTCACCCATCTTGAGCTGTCTGGTTAGGGTGCCTCTCCATTTGGAGCGGTCCGTTGCAAGGTCCTTCCAGTGCTCTGTGTTGATCTCCAGGGTCTTCATGTCTCTCTTGCAGACGTCTCTAAAGCGCAGCTGTGGGCGGCCAACGTCTCTCCTGCCAGTCGCCAGTTCTCCGTAGAGGACATCTTTGGGGATTCTGCCATCCTCCATACGGTGAACGTGGCCTAGCCAGCGGAGCCTGCGCTGCCTGAGTAGAGTGAACATGGAGGGAAGGCCAGCGCGGGACAGAACTTCTGTGTTGGGCACTTTGTCCTGCCAGGATATGTCCAGGATGTGGCGAATGCAGCGCAAGTGGAAGGAGTTCAGTCTCTTTTCGTGCTGGGCGTATGTTGTCCACGTCTCACTCCCATAGAGCAGTGTGCTGATGATGCAGGCGTTGTACACTGCCATCTTCATCTTGACAGAGAGTTTGGGATTCTTCCACACTCGTGTGGTGAGGCGAGCAAGTGTGAAGGCTGATTTTCCAATCCTCTTGTCGATCTCTGTATCAAGGGAGAGGTTGTTGCTGATCGTGGACCCCAGGTACGTGAACTGATTCACGACCTCCAGCTCGTAGTCGTCGATGGTGATGGTTGGTGGTGCTTCCGTGCCTTGCACCAAGACGTTAGTCTTCTTCAGGCTGATGGTAAGCCCAAAGTCCTTGCATGCCTGGGAGAAGCGGTCCATCAGGGTCTGAAGCTCCTGCTGTGTGTGGGTCGCGACTGCAGCGTCGTCTGTGAACAGCATGTCTCTGATTAGAGCCTCGCGTACTTTGGTTCTGGCTTTCAGGCGGGCGAGGTTGAAAAGCCTGCCATCAGATCTTGTGTGCAAGTAGATTCCTTCTGTTGCTGTGCTGAAGGCATGCCTCAGGAGCATAGCAAAGAAAATCCCAAAGAGGGTTGGCGCAAGTACACAGCCCTGTTTCACTCCGCTGCGTATGTTGAATGGCTCTGAAACGTTGCTGTCGTGCTGCACTATCCCCTGCATGTTGGTGTGAAACAATTCGATGAGGCTTTGCAACTTTGGTGGACATCCTATCTTTGGCAGGATCTTGAAAAGGCCCTCTCTGCTGACCAGATCGAACGCTTTGGTGAGGTCGATGAAGGCGACGTACAGGGGCATGTTCTGTTCTCTGCATTTCTCCTGGAGTTGGCGGATGGAGAATATCATGTCTACCGTCGATCACTCAGCGTGGAAGCCACACTGAGACTCGGGGTAGACATGTTCGGCAAGCTTCTGTAGACGAACGAGAACAACTCGTGCGTAGACTTTGCCAACAATGCTGAGGAGGGAGATGCCCCTGTAGTTGTTGCAGTCGCTTCTCTCCCCTTTGTTTTTGTAGAGGGTGATGATCTTGGCGTCCCTCATGTCCTGTGGAACGGCACCTTCCTTCCAGCACTGGTAGAAGACGTCATGCAATGGCAGCAGTAGGGCGGTCTTGCAGTGCTTCACCAGGTCGGGGGGTATGCCGTCGTTGCCGGGTGCCTTGCCAGCGGCCAAGCTATCAATGGCCTTGCTGAGTTTGTCGATGGTTGGCTCGGCGTCAAGTTCGCCCATGGATGGCAGGCAGTCGATGGCATCAAGGGCTGACGGTGTCACGGTGTTCTGTCTGGAGTAGAGGTCGGAGTAGTGTTCCACCCATCTCTCCATCTGCTTGTTCTTTTCTGTGATCATCTCCCCAGTGGAGGATTTGAGGGGGGCCGTCTTGCTCTGAGCCGGACCAAGTGCTTTTTTGATGCCATCGTACATACCACGGATGTTCCCTGTTATGGCAGCGGTTTGAATGTCTTGGCTGAGCTGAGTCCAGTACTCGTTGGCACAGCGCCGAGCAGTCTGCTGAACTTTGCTTCTCGCAGTCCTGAGAATGTGGAAATTCTTCTCGTTTGGGTACTTCTTGTACTCAGCAAGTGCTGAGCGCTTGGCTTCAATGACGGGGGTCATCTCGGTCAACTTGGCATCAAACCAGTCCTGTGACTTCGAGGTCTTCCTCCCAAAGGTAGCCAAGGCTGTGCGGTGGATGGTGTTTCGCAGCTCTTCCCACTTCTGCTTTGCAGATTCTCCTTCTTGTGGTACACCAAGTTTCTTCTCAAAGGTGGAGGCAAACTGCTCAACAAGTTCTGGTTGGGCCATCTTGCTGGTGTCAATCCGTGCCTTTCCAGGCTGTCTAGCACAATGGAATTTCTTCAGCTGCAACTTGACCTTGCAACACACCAATGAATAGTCTGTGTCGCAATCTGCACTCTGGAACGAATGGGTGATTAGCACGTTCTTCAGTGAGGTGCGCCTGGTCAGGATCAAGTCCAGCTGGTGCCAGTGCTTTGAGCGCGGATGTCGCCAGGAAACCTTGTGTTAGGGCTTGGTCTTGAAGAACGAGTTTGTGATGCACAGATCGTGATAGGTGCAGAACTCGAGCAGCCGCTGTCCGTTGTCGTTCATTCTGCCCACGCCAAATGGTCCAAGACAGGAGGGCCAGGAGTCGTGGTCAGCACCCACTCTGGCATTGAAGTCTCCAAGGAGAATGAGTTGTTCAGAGTTGGGGATGATCCTAACAGTTGTTGCGAGATTCTCGTAGAACTCGTCTTTTGCCTCTGGTGTGGCTGTCAGTGTTGGGGCATACACACTGACGAGGGTGACTGGGCCTTGAGTGGTGTTGAGGCAGAGGGTGAGGAGTCATGCAGAGCCATTGCTGCCTGGTTCCACCATCTTCAGCAAGGTGTTCTTCACTGCGAAGCCCACTCCGTGTTCCCTGTGTTCGTCACTGCCCTTTCCCTGCCAGTAGAACGTGTAGTCCTTCTCTCTCAGTGTGCCTGCGTCAGCCAACCGTGTTTCCTGGAGAGTGGCGATATCCACTCCCAGTCTCTTCAGCTCATTATTGATGATGGCAGTCTTCCTGGTATCGTTGATGTCCTTGAAGTTAGCAGCGAGTCCTGTCATCATAGTGCGGACGTTACAAGTTCCCAGTTTTAGAGTTGGTCTCTTTTGTTTTTTTGTCTTGCCTGGTGCGAAGGTTCTCAGCCTGCTGTTTGGACTTCTCCTCATCCCCATGCACCCAATGAGGAAAGCAAGCTGTGGCGGGACAACACCTTATTGGCTGGGGGCTGCCCAGCTTGAGGCGGGCGGTAGCTGTCCAGTGAGATCCGATGATCCATCCCACCGTCGGGAACAACCCCTGGCGCCGTGCTCTACGCCAATTGAGCGGTGGCTTATAACCGGTAACTGTTATTCCCCGTGTTTTGTCTACGCCAAAGGCGAAGCTGGAGTGTCCTCTCCAGTGATCCGGTGTTCTACCTTCCAGCGTTGGGCGTTGGTAGGATTCAAGCCTGGGTAGGAAGATATGGAGGACAGGATGTTGCCCATGCAGCATGTCCCCCCTCTCCACGTCACTGATGAATCCAGAGGAACAGCAGGGCTGCTACAGTTTGGCACCAGCGCCGTCGCAGGAGCTGCCAGAACGATGTTGAGAACAACAGAGAACTGCCTTAGGGGCTCCGACTCCGGATTTTTCCTCAGGGTTGACTCCCGAAGCCTTTCCCGTGACCGGGTGTGCCACAAGGCAGCGGAGGTTTGAAATCAGAGTTTACCTTCCCCTAGATGGGCTACCTTCCCAGGTTGACGAGCCACCATCTACCCGAAGCATCTGGTTTTAAGGTGCCAGAGATCCGCCCTCACCCCTTCTCCTATTAGTAAAAGCAGTTCCGCCGGGCTTAGAGACTAAACCACACGGGCAGGCTAGGAGTTGGACTTAGTTGTCAGAGGCTTTTCGAGACGCACGCCGTAAGGAGCATTTTATGAGCACTGGGAGCTTAACCCCAGTGCCGCTCCTGGCTATGACAAACCTTGGAACCACAACTGATTAATAGCAAAATAAAATGAATTAAGAATAATGGTGATTAAGCCTCATTCAACGGCTAGATTAACCTCAGTTAATACTGATTGCAGTTAGATGCTATTAAGAGGGAAGAAGGGATACAGAATATTTCACATCTTTCCAAGTTTTTCGCATTGAAAAATCTAGCATGCATTACATCCTCCAAAACTGTCCATGAAATACCTGTTTTAAACCATATGAACATTAATTGAGCTTTTTTTTTTATCAGGCGCAAGAATGTGGCAGCAGCGGGGTGAACCACGGTGAGAGGAGAGAAGGGGTAAAGGTAACCAAAGAACCAGCACTGGTGTCCAGAGGGAGAGAGAGACAGTGCTGATGATTAGAGAGAGAGAGAGGAGGCACACATGACCAGGTAACAATAGTCATAAGTTGAAACAAAGTTACGCCCTTGGCTTCAAGGGTCAGTGTATTGCGCTTTCAGAGATGCTTTTCTGTATAAGTCAGTAGTAATGAATGGTTACTTGAGTTACTGTTTCTTTTCCTGTCAGCTCAAGCCAGTCTGGCCATTCTCCAATAAACTCATCAACAACGCATTCAGGCCCAGAGAACTGCTGCTCACTGGATGTTTTCTCTTTTTCAGACCATTCTCTGTAAACCCTAGAGATGGTTGTGCATGAAAATCCCAGTAGATGAGCAGTTGCTGAAATACTCAGACCAGCCCCTCTGGCGCCAACAACCGTGCCACATTCAAAGTCACTTAAAACATTTTCCCCCATTCTGATGCTGGGTTTGACCATGCCTACATGCCTAAATAAATGAGTTAAATATTTGCATTAAAAGGTAGTTGAACAGATGTCCCTAATAAAGTGGATGGTGAGTGTATATTTATATGAATATGGTATGCATGTCTTCAGGGTTTCTTTCCTCTGGCAGCATTTCTCGGTGGTGGCCTGCCATGCCTGAAAATTTTCCGCCACTCTATGATGTAATATAAATTTAAGAAAAATATATGAAGCAATGACGGTCCGCAAGTGCACACACAAACAACACGAGTGACCGTCATCTGTACAGAGTGTCACGCCTGAGCGCTGATTGCTATCCGCGCTCAGGTTGTCCAGTTTAGCTCCAGCTTCATCCCATTCCGGGCCTGGTCTTACGGCCTCCCCCGAGGCTCGTAGCTTTGACAGCATCTCAGACTTCCGGCTGTCAAGCCCAGCTGCTCCGGGACAGCTGTCTGTTATTATCTATTACCTTCCCTGCTCCTGATTGGGTTCTGTCCCTCATTTAAGGGAGCAGCTGAGAATCACTCCTTGCTGCGACCTAAACAGAGGAAAGACGTACATCGTGTTTCCGCAACTGGAGTTCTTACGTCCAACTCCAGTTCCCTCAGTGTTTCTGCTGTTCCTCACCCACCTGTAAGTGTTACTGCTCAGCGTGGGTTTCTTCCTCGCTGCACTCCTTAGCCTCTCACCCTAGTTGGAGTCTACCTTGTGTATGTGCGTATTTTTGCCCCTCGTGGCTCTTTACTTTGCCATTTGTGTGTATTGTTCCTTTGTTAATAAAGTTACGCAAACTCACTGGTCGCCTATAGCGTCTCCTTTATGGCTCGCGAGAGCCATTCATGACACAGAGTTCAGAAGCGCACCATCCGTGTGTTCCAGTCAGCAAACAGAGTGTCTTGCTGTGAGCGTCACTGTCCGAGAGAAACAAGAGCTTATCAAAGTACCTGAAACACGGAAAAAAATCAGAAGAGGTATGTAAGCAGTGAAGACATTTATCATGGTTTTAACCCGCTAGTAACAGGAGCAATAATAGAAGAGTCGCTTAGCTAACACATGTGGTTAGTTTTTCTTATTCCAGACAAGAATAAAAAGGAGCTGTTTTTACCTTTACCTTAGTTAATATTAATTAACTAATTTATGTTCATTACTATGTACTTGGAAAGTTAAGATGACCAAAATTCACAAAGTCAGTGACTTTAATCCGTCAGCAACCTTCAGACAAATTAAACGTGCCAACATTTGGATTTCAAAATAAGGGAGGTTTTTCCTGCTGTCTGGGTGGTGAGGAGATTTCTAAACAAAAACAACTATAACTGTATAGAAATATTATAACAGAAATAACTGCGTCTTTGGTCATTTAAGTTAATTTATTTCATTAAATACAATTTTATTAATATTTTTTCTTCGAAATCAGAGTTAAAATTATTGTTCTGTTCTGGCTCTGCAAAATTATGGTCAAAAATGTAAATTGTATAAGGAAAACAGTTTTTTTTTTTTTTTACCACAGTCTGTTTCAAATTTATTAAAAAAAACAGTAATTTTATTTTAAAAAAATAGACAAAAATTACTCATAAAATAATCCATAAATTTATAATAAAGTTTCAAATGTACAAGAAAAGTCAACTTTACAAGAGGAAATTACAAATTCGAGGAAAATGGTTTCAAATATAGATAAATTTACAGAGAAAAGTAGAAGACTATAAGAAAATTGTTAGAAATCTTGGAAGAAAAACCTCAAACCTTCAACACTGAAGTCATTAATCAAGATTTTAAGTGGGTGCTCTTTGTACCCTTAACTTGAAATTTTTGCTTGTCTACTTTTAATTTACATGACACTTGATATTTTCTAACCTGTTTGTATACCACCATAGACAGAGAGAGAACCTGAATTAGACAGAGCTCGGAGAGGGAAAGATTAGACAGAAGAGAGGAGCCAAGGAGAGGAAAGTATTCAGGCAGAGGGTCCAGGAGAGGTGAGAGCAGAGGCAGGAGAGAAGGATGACACCAGTAAAAAGTCCAAACACAGGACGTCTGGGTGGGACCCCAACTGGCCCAGTATTCCAACATTCAAGCCTCAGTTGTACAATACTTCAAATGGTAAGTTCCATATGCAAAGTTACTGTGCAAAATTAAATTTAAAAAAGAAATAAATAGTATAAAATTAACATATCCCGGTTACAATAGTGTCATGTGTTTTATCCCCCCCCCCCCCCGAAAAATATGTTGCCACCGCTTCAAGGTCTTTCCAGTCTGAAGAGACTCTTCAAACTGTTGTTAGAAGTCTGAAGAGACTCTTCAGACTGGATGCTGCCTACCCAGTAAGCAGCTTTCTTAGCTTTCAAGCCATCAAAAAAGAAAGATTTCAAAAAAGAGTGAGGCAATGATTACTATGGCTTTCTTTGTCAAATTATGTGCAATTCCCCACCTTTAAATTTATCCAGCAAATTAACTTCATCCACAAGTAGATTTACGTTTTGGGCCTACGTTGAGGCAAACCGTGCTGACTAAATGTCTTAAGTCAAAGCTTCTTTTAACATGGACAGTGAGCAGGTGTTTTTATTGCCTTCCTCAGTAACTTACTGTGGGTGTGTCTTGTAAACAGTTCCATCCACTCCTACAGTGGTCCGTAATCCCCTCAAATTCCGGTTTTGTTTCATTCGGGTTAAGATGGCAGCCAGTCCTGCAGCCAACAGATTGGAGGATCTGAAGGACACTATGGTGCTGACATGCTGGACAGCAATGCAGTCATCTTGTGATGGGTTCAAACCGAGCTGGATGAGAATGGCTCTGGTGTTTTTCAGTCCATTTTTGTATCTGGTAAGATTGGTAACATTTATAGTATCTCGCCGTTTCATACTGAAGCTGTGTGACCAAGAGAGCAGGAGAAAACTTACTCCTCCATGGCTGCCACATGTGCAGTGGTTATCTTCCCTTTGGTCTTCAAGGCATTAGACACGCGCCCATCAAGCAGAAGACCCTGATTTGCCATCTTTAACACAACCAGCCTCACTAGCTCACCCAGATACATCCCACTGACCATCTTCTCAAAGCTACAGGAAGAAACAGAGAGGAGATACAGGTTGATGTGGTGCCGTACATGAAGAGCTACATCTTTTTATGCCACAAGAAGGGACAAAACTGCTTCATGCACATTTGTTTTCCGGGGTTGCTGGAGGCTGCATCAACATTCCTGTCAAACTCTGTTAGGAAATCATCCAAAGCCCCATCATCTCCAAAACCTCCCCACTCGGTATTCACACACATCCGGCCCTCATCGCCCTCCACCAGGTCCACATGGCGCATCTCCTCCATGTAACACACATTGGTTCCAGTCCCTAAAGAACAAACACATACACAGTGTACATGCACTTACAAATCCCAATACCACTGAAGCTGGGATGTTGTGGAAAATGGAAATAAATACAGAATACAATGATTTGCAAATCCTTTTCAACCTATATTCAATTGAATACACTACAAAGACAAGATATTTAATGTTCACACTGATAAAATTTACTGGGGGTTTTGTTTTGTTTTGTTTGTTTGTTTGTTTGTTTGTTTGTTTGCAAATATTCACTGATTTAGAATTTGATGCCTGCAACACATTCCAACAAAGCTGGGACAGGGGTAAGAAAAGACTGGGAAAGTTGAAGAATGCTCAAAAACACCTTTTTGAACATTCCACAGGTGAACAAGTTAATTGTAAAGAGGTGAGTGTGATGACTGGGTATAAAAGGAACATACCCGAAAGGCTCAATTGTTCTTAAGCAAGGATGGGGTGAGGTTCACTACTTTGTGAACAACTGCATCGGCAAATAGTCCAACGGTTTAAGAACAACAACAACAAAAAATTTCAACATACAATTGCAAGGAATTTAGGGATTTTCTCATCTACTGTCCATAATGTCATCAAAAGACTCAGAGAATCTTGAGAAATTTTTGTTTGTAAGCTACAAGGCCAAAAACCAGCATCAAATGCCCATGACCTTTGACCCCTGGCAGCATTACATTAAAAACTGGCATCGTTCTGTAAAGGATATTACCATGTGGGCTCAGGAACATGCAAAGCAAAAGCCATATATCAGTAACACCCAAAAACGTCACCAGTTTCTCTGGGCCTGAGGTCATCTGAGATGGACTGACACAAAGTGGAAAGGTGTGCTGTGGCCTGACAAGTCCACATTTAAATTTTTTTTAAAAATCAAGGATGTTGTGTCCTCCAAGCTAAAGAGGAAAAGGACCATCCAGATTGTTATCAGTTGCAAAGTTCAAAAGCCAGCATCTGTGATGGGGGCGGAAGGGGGGCGGTGCCCATTGCATGGGTAACTTGCACATCTGTAGAGGCACCATTAATGCTAAATTTGTACATAGAGGTTTTGGAGCAGCATATGCTGCCATCCAAGCAATGCCAAGCAGGGATGTCCCTGTTTATTTCAACAAGACAATGCCAACCTACATTCTGCATGTGTTTCATAGGTTTCGTAGTAAAAGAGTGTGGGTACTAGAGTGGCCTGCCTGTAGTCCAGACTTGTCTCCCACTGAAAATGTGTGACGCATTATGAATCCCAAAATACGCCAGCGGGGACCCCAGAGTGTTGAGCCATTGAAGTCATACACCAAGCAAGAATGGGGAAGAATTCCACATACAAAGCTTCAACAATTAGAGTCCTCAGTTACAAAATGCTTATTGAGTGTTGTTAAAAGGAAAGTTGATGTTGTAACACAGTGGTAAACATGCCCATGTCCCAGCTTTTTTGGAATGTGTTGCAGGCATCAAATTCAAAATGAGTGGATATTTGCAAAAAAAGACAAAGTTTATCAGATTGAACATTAAATATATTGTCTTTGTAGTGTATTAAGTTGAATATAGGTTGAAAAGGATTTGCAAATCATTGTATTTAGTTTTTTATTTATGTTTTTCTCAACTTCATTAAAATAGGGCAAGCCTATTAAATTAGCAGCCTGCAAGCCACGTGCGGCCCGGAAGGAACCTCCGAGTGGCCCACAAATAGGTCCACAAGCGCGCACACAAACAACGCGTGTGATCGTCATCCGCATGGAGCTCAGAAGTGCCCCGCCTATGTGACAGTTCCAGTCGGCAGGCAGAGCATCTCTCTCATTTTCAGAGAGAAGCATGAGTTTATTAAAGTACTTTAAAAGGGAAGTTTTTCCTGCTGTCTGGTTGGTGAGAACAGTTCTAAAAAACTATAAATATATAGAAATATTTTAACTGAAATAACTGCATCTTTGGTCATTTAATTTCATTTATTTCATTAAATGTAATTTTATAAATATTTTTTTCTTTGAAATCAGAACTAAATTATTGTTCTGGCTCTCCAAAATTATGGTCAAAAGTGTAAACTCTATAAGGAAAAAGTCAAAATTTTACCACAATCTGTTTCAAATTTATCTTGAAAAAAACAGTAATTTTATTTAAAAAATGGACAAAAATTAGCCATAAAATAATCCACAAATGTATGACAAAGTCTCAAATTTACAAGAAAAGTCAATTTTACAAGAGGAAATTACAAATTTAAAGAAAATGGTTTCAAAATTACATAAATTTACAGAAAAAAATAGAAAACTGTAAGAAAATTTATTATAAATTTTGAAGAAAACCTCAAACCTTCAAGACTGAAGTCATTACTCAGGTTTTTAATTGGGGGCTTTTTGCATCCTTAAGGCTGCATGTCCACCAAACACGTTTTTTGTCACCTGACCGCCCTGAGCGTTGTTTTTCAACGTTTTTTGCGCTGCACTCTGGAAAAAAAAAGTCTATGCCCTGTATCCCAGCAACAGCTTGTCAATATCAGCTCAGCTCTTCCACTTTTCCTATGGTCAGACTTTTTACTTATTTTTTAATAGCAGTCTCTAAATAACAATGGACAGGAAACGTGTTTTAGTAGCTCTGGATGTAAAATATGATGACACAGAAAACAGGAGTCTGAGTAGAGACTGTATTGGTGTCCCATGTCCCGCCCTTCCTTAATTCTGATTGGCTGCTTAGAAAGGTCTGACATTGACAAGCTCAGCTGCAGTCTGAAAAGCTGAACTTTTTTCAATACTGAGCGCCCTGAGTGCCACGACAAAAAACATCCGCTGCTCAAAGTGTTTTAGTGCCGAGGGCGCTCAGCGCTGTAAACACTGGAAAACATAGAGAATGAATAAAACACAGTTGCCCAGAGCTAAAAAAAAAAAAAATGCATTTGGTGGACACCCAGTCTAACTCTATTAGAAATTTTGGTTGACTGATATGTGTGTAATGGAATGTGTAATTATAAAAAGAGGTTCCTTCTCACACATGTGGTGATTTAAAACAAAACAAACCACAATAGTGGATGTGCAATGTTTGTTAATATTGTCAGTCTTTTCTTGGGGGGTTTATGCACTGAAGTGTTTGACAGTTCATTCTTTATTCAGCTAAATGCACTTTGTGATGTGCCAAGGTCAGTTATGACCAGGATATAGTATATTTTATTTCAAAAGGGAAACAAATGTTAATGCGACTAACAGTGCACACTGAGTTTTTATGCACTTTGAGATATGCCTGAGTAAGATGTGGCCAAAATGGTTATTTACAGAATTTTATTTTTTTCTCCATTCTATTTATTTAGTTGTTGTTCAAGAGGAAAATTATTTCTACTACTTCAGTTCTGCTCAAGCCCAGCACTGTTGTTTTTATGCACTTTTGATGTGCCTTTGTCATGTGCCAAGTGCACATTTAAAACTAAGACAATGAATAAAAAGTGCATATTTTTCATCATACTGATCTGTGTTGGTTTGAAATTTGTCATATTCAACAGATCACTGAACATGTGTGGCCCAGTTACATGTCTTGATTTCAAACTGTGACCCAACTGATTTTGTAATTGAATAGGCCTGGAATAGGGGTTTGTATACAGTATGGACATTGAAACTATTTAGCATTATGTCACCACAGAATAGTCAGTCCCTCCAGGATTTCACGATGTTGCAATCGCACCAATTCACACGAAATCAGCCAGTCAGCGCAACTATTGCACGATCTTGCAGCTTTGTCCAATCACCGCAACTTTCCCGCAATTTTGGCCAATCCTCGTCAAATTCCGCCAATTTCACCAATCAGATTTGTCTAACTGGCGCTGAAACGCTCAGTCTAACCAATCAAATGCATGGCTGCACCGCGTTCACTTCCATGTTTACGGTGAGTTTATAGTTTACAGTGAGTAACGAAACACATCTGCAAACAGAGTGTGTGATTTTAAAAAAACACTTATCCGCGAGGTTTTCAACACTGTCCCTTCCTCCGTCTCCCCCAGCCTGCCCGTGGACGTCTCACCACGTCTCCATCTTGACTGCGTGTGCAAAGCGCTGGGATTGTGTTGAAAAACATGTGCTTGTCCCAAAAGCACCCTGTCGCAGGAGCACGCGTGAGGAGAGTACACTACATTACAGCAAGTGTTTGAACATCTTTAGAGGTAAAATCATTACTACATCTGGTCAATGAGCTTTAAAACTGAATCTCCATTGTGGACGGACGAATGCACCCACCCATCCATCCCCCCTCCCCCTCACTGTCCCGTTGTAAATGAAAGATGTGTGTGTGGGTGTGTGTGTGTGAGAAGAGAGAGAGAGAGAGGCCCGACATGCAGCAGACAGACAGGTAGGCATGGAAAGACAGAATATTCTCTGTATTTTTTTTTTTTTTCAAAAAAACACAGACTCCCATAGCCAATACAGAGCAACAGAATAAATTATTTTTTCCTCTCCACTCGGTACCGAGTGGTTGGGAACCATAAGGAGTTTTCAAATGAAGGTTCTGCCAATAATTTCCAAATCTCTACTCTTTAACTTGCATTCAATGCAATTTAGCTGTTGTAATGGATATTGTGTTAATGTTTGTATTTGCTGTTGCACAAGAGTTTTCTGTATAGCAGAAGTTTCTGCTTAATTTACATATCACTATAATAGGAAATGTTTGACAATCCTGTACTTTTCTTGTATTGTTATATAGAATATCACTGCAGTAAACTGGAAAAAAGCATCTGCTTTAAAATTTGGAATTCTTCCCACAACTTTCAGTGCAGAAAACACTCTAAAAACATCACAAATTTTACTGCAACTTTCTAAAAAAGCTCCCACGAATTCAGGCTTTTTGGCCCGCATCAATCATAAAAACATCCCGCAACATCCTGGAGGGACTGAATAGTATCCCCCCTTCATTATAAATTTGAAATATACAGTATATGCTTCTTTGTTTCTTTTCTTTAGGCAGTTTTACTTTGTTTTGTAATATATTGTATTTTTTATGCATTTAGATCTGTTTATAAATACAGTGGTGTGAAAAAGTGTTTGCCCCTTCCCTGATTTCGCATTTTTTTGTACATTTGTGTGATGATTGGGTGAGCGCGCTCTCCCTCCCTTTCTGTGGGAGATCATTCTTCTGTTTCCCAGGCTCCGCAGGTCATCAACACACCTACGTGAGTGGACGCACCTGCTGCCTCTTCTCTGCCAGCGCTTAAAAGGATCAGTTGGTGAATGCTTCTGCGCTGGACCATTGGGTACTGCTGCCTTAAAGTAAAGTTAAGAATTGTGTTATTAGGAACTCAGCCTTATCCTCCTTATCCTCCTCTCTCCCCAGGTTACTGCCTTCTCAGCAGTGCGTCTCTGGGGTTGCAGTGCGCTCACCTGCCTCCTCATCGTCTTCACCTAAGGACTGCCTTCTCCACCCGGTCAGACACTCCCCAGCTCCTCTCCTCTCCACTTCCTCCACCAGCTCAGTCTTGCTGGTTCCTCCACCTCCTCGCTGAGTTCCTCTGCAGGGCTCTCTGCTAATCTGTCGTAAGATAAACCCCTGCTCTAATTCAGTATCTCTAGTTTTACTCCTCATTCTAATCAGCTCTCGTTTCTCTTCCCCTACAGGCTGTGTGCTCCTTCGGCGTGCGCCGCTTTCTCTACACTAGCTGGGTTTTCAATAAAATTGTGTTTAAACTTTTACTCCGCGTCTGAGTGTCTTTCTCTGGTGTTAGTTACCTTGCACTTGAGCGTCTAGCTTTGAGTCATGACAATTTGTCACAATTAAATGTTTCAGATCATCAAACAAATTTAAATATTAGACAAAGATAACACAATTAAACACAAAATGCAGTTTTTAAATTAAGGTGTTTATTATTAAGGGTAAAAAAAATCCAAACCTACATGGCCCTGTGTGGAAAAAGTGACCGCCCCCCCATTAAAACATAAATTAACTGTGGTTTATCACATCTTTGGAAAGCTGAGTCCAATTTCTCTAGCCACACCCAAGCCTGATTACTGCCACACCTGTTCTCAATCAAGAAATCACTTAAATAGGACCTGCCTGGCAAAGTGAAGTAGACCAAAAGATCCTCAAAAGCTAGACATCATGCTGCAATTCCAAGAAATTCAGGAACATATCAGAAACAAAGTAACTGAGATCTATCAGTGTGGAAAAGGTTATAAAGCCATTTCTCAAGCTTTGGGACGCCAGTGAACCACAGTGAGAGCCATTATCCACAAATGGCGAAAACATGGAACAGTGGTGAATCTTCCCAGGAGTGGCCGGCTGACCAAAATTACCCCAAGAGCACAGCGACAACTCATCTAAGAGGTCACAAAAGAACCCACAACAACATCCAAATAATTGCAGGCCTCACTTGCCTCAGTTAAGGTCAATGTTCATGACTCCACCATAAGAAAGAGACTGGGCAAAAATGGCCTGCATGGCAGAGTTTTGCCAGAAAACATCTTGATGATCCCCAAGACTTTTGGGAAAATAGTCTGTGGAATGACAAGACAAAAGTTGAACTTCTTGGAAGGTGTGTGTCCCATTACACCCAGCGTAAAAGTAACGCAGCATTTGAGAAAAGGAACATTGTACCAACAGTAAAATATGGTGGTGGTAGTGTGATGGTCTGGGGCTGTTTTGCTACTTCAGGACCTAGAAGATTTGCTGTGGTAAATGGAACCATGAATTCTGCTGTCTGAGAATGTCTGGCCATCTGTTTGTGACCTCAAGCTGAAGCGCACTTGGGTTCTACAGCAGGACAATGATCCAAAACACATCAGCAAGTCCACCTCTGAGTGGCTTAAGAAAAACAAAATGTAGACTTTGTAGTGGCCTGGTCAAAGTCTTGACCTGAATCCGATTGAGATGCTGTGGCACAACCTTAAAAAGGCGGTTCATGCTCGAAAACCCTCCACTGTGGCTGAATTACAACAATTCTGCAAAGATGAGTGGGCCAGATTTCCTCCACACCACTGTAAAAGACTCATTGCCAGTTATCGCAAATACTTGACTGCAGTTGCTGCTGCTAAATGTGGCTCAACCAGTTATTAGGTTTTGGGGGCAATCACTTTTTCACACAGGGCCGTGTAGGTTTGGATTTTTTTTTCCCTTAAAGATAAACACCTTCATTTAAAAACTGCATTTTGTTTTTACTTGTGTTATCTTTGTCTAATATTTAAATTTGTTTGATGATCTGAAACATTTAAGTGTGACAAACATGCAAAAAATGAGAACTCAGGAAGGGGGCAAACACTTTTTCACACCACTGTAAAACATTTAACACTGAAGAGAGAAACTCCTGGTAACTTACATTTGAAATGCAATAAGCAAGGCTTCCTAACACACCAATTTCTGGAAGTTAAAAGTCAAAAACTACTGAAAACTTCTGGCAATATAAATAAATGTGAATTAAGTTAATTTACTTACCTATGATGAGTCCTACTTCACAGAACTCATCATCAAAACCACAAGTCATCATGGTAGCTACAGTGTCATTTACCAAAGTTAAGACTTCTATGTCCATACCCTGTGAATTTGGAGCAAGATAAACAGGTTATATTCATAGTACTGAATTCATAGTTGTTTCCATTGATTGTAATTTGTTCAATAGCTATGACCAGTGTCTCATGTACTCAGTCTTTGCATCTTTCACTACTTTAGTGTTTAGTTTATCTTAAAACTAAACCATATGTCAGAGTTCATTTAAAGGTGTAACTGATACTAATCTATATGGGGACCAGGTATTTTAGTTCTATGTTGCTAAACCAAGCATGTTGTATCCAGTATGTATCCAGTGTTACCCCCACCCCAATCCAGTATCGGAAGTTTTTGAAGTAATGAGTGTTCTACCCCAGTTCTGTTAATGGCCTGTCTGAGGGCCTGGACCACATCTTTCCCCTGAAGGCCTCGAGCCCGACAGGTCTTACTCCAAGACAATAATAATCCCTATAGAAAGAAATTAACTTGTTTAAAAAAAAATGGGGACATAGTTCATCATACAGAGTATACTGTAGTTACAGTAAAAGATAGTATGGATGTATTGTACCTTATCTAAGCTAGATTGTTGACAGGGGAAAGAGAAAGTGAAGGCCAGAGGATGTTTCTTCTTTAAAGTGATCTTCTTCTCATGCAGAAAGTCCTTTAGAGAGTCTGACACATGGTCAAACAACTTCAGAAAGAAGACAGACACAAAGGAAAGAAAATTGTCAGGTTTTTTTTTTCAATTTTCTTGATGCTAAACTATCTCCAAATCCTGTTCCTATTTAAACTTTTGTATCTCTTCCTACCTCTGTTCCCTTCCCAATGAGCACTTCCTTTGGTATCGGATATGTCTTCTCCTCCATCTCCACTCCTCCCTTCTTAAGCCCCACACCTTCTCTCACTTTAACTTGGAGCACCTTAAACTTTGAGCCTCCAAGATCCAGTGCCAGGAACTGTCCTTTTTCTGCAAGAGTTGAAATAAAAGAGGCAGATGGGTCATTTTAATCTTGTGCTACAATCTTGGAATTTTCTTTTAGATTTACCCAACAGCCTCAAAGACAAAACTTGACCTGATCCGTCAGGAGTGGAACGGACATGTGTTGGCAGCATCTTCACTGCTGCAGCGTCGTTGCTTTCTGCTGAGAGCCCTTTCTTCATTTCAGCCTGGAAGCGAGCTGAGATGTCCTTTAACTGTTCATCATTGAGACGCATTGCATGCAGAAACCTGTCCACCTAAAATATAAAGATGAAGGGAAAGAGAAAACAGACAGATGCAGTGAGCAATATTGATTTGTTTCAACAAAATCAGTAAAATCAAAGACCAGAAAAAAGGGGAGAAAAAGGAGAAATGAAACAGAAGACTGAAACTCAACTGAAAACAACATAATGTATGGTAATTTGCATATAAAAATATGGTAGCTGCATGTTCAGGGATAAAAGTTTCAACAGTACTGTGTCCAACTACCGAGTAGGAGAGACATACAGTATAAAACAGAAGTGCTGAAGAGTACATTTTGCACCATTATACTATACGAAAGCTCAGTCAAATCGACTGGATTCAAGTATTTCTTTTACTTCTAAAACATTTCACCATTCATCCAAAGATGAAGCCACTTGGATGAATATTAGCAGACAATGTTGTCCTGTTGGCTTCATCAAGCAATGACCTACAAGTCTTGCTCGGACGATTTGCTACTAAGTGTGAAGCAGTGGCTGGGATGAGGATCAGTCCTCTAAGTCTGAGTCCATGGAGCCGGAAAAGGGTGAATTGTCCTCCCTGGGACAGGGATGAGCCCATACCCCAAGTGGAGGAGTTCAGGTATCTCAGGATCTTATTCACAAGTGAAGGGAGAATGGAGCGGGAGATTGACAGATGAATTGGACGCAGCATCTGCAGTGATGTGGATGTTGTACTGGTCTGTTGTGAAGAGAGAGCTTTGTTCTAAGTCAAAGCTGTCGATATTCTACTCAGTCTACCTTCCTACACACATCTATGGTCATGAACTTTAGGTAATGACCAAAAGAGTAAGATCACGGATACAAGTGGCTGAAATGAGCTTCCTCCGTAGAGACTCACCCTTAGCGATAGAGTGAGGAGCTCAATTATCCAGGAGAGGTTCAGAGTAGAGCCACTGCTCCTCCACATCGAAAGTAGCCAGTTGAGGATGCTTGGGCATAGGTTGCTTCCCTGACACCTTCCACTTGAGGTGTTTCAGGCATGTCCCACTGGGAGGAGTCCCCAGGGCAGACTCTGGACACATTGGAGAGACTGTCTCCCAGCTGGCCCGGGAATGCCTTGCTGTCCTCTCTGAAGAGCTGGAGGAGGTGGCTGAGGAGAGGGAAATCTGGGTTTCTCTACTTAGGCTGCTGTCTCCATGACCCAGATCCCTGGAAAAGCAGTAGAGGATGGATGGATGGATGTTGATGTGTTGTGCATGGGTGCAACCATCTTAAATCTCATCTTGGGCATGTAGCGGTTCAATGACTTTACAAGCTGAAAAATGAATTTCCCAGCCCGAAATTTAGACTGGAACATCTCAAGTCTGGTTTGTAGCTAAAACTTTATACAATAACACTAGGAATCCCTTCACAAATAAACAAATATTAAAATCTAAACACTAGGGGTCATGACCTTCTTCTTCTTCTTCTTTCGGCTGCTCCCAGGTGTCATCACAGTGGATTGTTTGACTCCATCTCACCCTGTCCCTTGCATCTTCCTCTGTAACACCAACCCTCATGGGTCATGACCACAATGCAATAAAATAGTGCAGAAATACTAAGTGTAAAAGTATGCAGAAGTGCAGATAACTCAAAAAATTAAACTTAGAAAATATGTATAATCTAAGTTGAATGCAAAAATTTGGTTTGTTTTTTCAGTCTGTAAGAAGAGCATCTTCTTTAGAAATTTATGGAGTAATGTGTCAAAGGTTCAGCTGCCGCACCCATAAACGCTACAGTAATGAGGCATGTGCTCGAAGGACATTGTCCTTCTGCCCATGTCCTCAACTGCCTGAGGTATTAATGTTTATTTCTGTTAGTGTGAGTGAGTACAGCTCAGGACTGTAGGAGAATGTCTGTGTTCATCTAAATTTGGCTTTAAAAAAGTTCAACATCACTTAGGAAAAGATTATTGGTCAATCAGAAAAAGGAGAGTCCAGCACTGCACCTTGATCATTTTATGACAGTATTGACTTATTTATTTATCTATTAATAATGGTGGTTGTGTCTGTACATTTTCAGTACAGAGTACAAAGTCATCAATACAAATAACTTTTCATGTTCACTCTTCATTTTTGGACATACAAGATAGAACTTTATTAATCTCAAGATTTTTTTTTTAAATCATGCCACAATCATCTAAACAATAAATCACAAATCAACCCTTTAATAAATTTTCACTTTTTGTTATACACTGAATAAAGCAGCCTATATATTTTTAATGATTTTAAGTCCTCATAAAACACATCATATTAATTACAAATTATGAGCCAAATCAAAATTAAATATAACTTGTTTTTGATATTTTCGAAACATTTTTTTTTAAATATAATCGTTTAAAAAAAACTTCATCACTTGAGAGAAAATTATTAGATATCTCACCAAATATTCTCAATCTTTCTCCCCTCTCCTGAATGAAATATCATACTGACACTTCAGACTTGTGTGTATGGTGAGCACACACTCACCTTTTTGGTGGGGTCTTCCTGGAGTTTGGAGAAGAAGAAGGCGACGAGATGAACAGACAACATCTTGATGTTTGAAACACACCATGAAAAGGATTCCAATAGGTTTTGTGTTGCCGTTGATGTGCTATGCACTTAAATGAAATGAAAGAGTTTCCTTCTTTCTTTCTCTGTCTATCAGTGTTATTATGGCCTTGATTGCGCCAAGTCCACTGAGCTGATGCCACCCCCAGCTAATTCAATGATTAACTACAAGCCAAACTCCTTACTACATCATCCCTTTATCTTTACCACCCAACCTTGGATACTTTTCAGTCCAAGTGTCTGTATCCTAGACCTTTACTTACAGGTATAAGTCTAAAGTGTTTAGCAATTAATTCCTGAGCAATAGTTACTCAGCAAAATGAACATTTTTATCCTTTATGACAATTTTCACTGATTTACCATGATGTGACCAGTGTTAACACTTTTGACTTCATCATTATGTCTTACAAAGTAAAATAAAATATTTTATTTAGCAAACACTCAAAAACAAAATTGAATATTTTAATCTTGTGGAATTTTCTAACCTTTTTTGTTGTTGTTTTCTTGCGGGTGCTCCCTTTCAGGGTCGCCACAGCATATCACCACCTGATATTGTTATGATTCACATATTGATTTGGCAAGGAATTTTACAATGGATGCCCTTCCAGAAGTAACCTTCCCTATTTACCCGGGCTTGGGACCAGCACAGGTAGCACACTGGCTTGTGCTCTCTGTGGCTGACAAACCTTCCCCTATTCTATTATGCTGAGCACCAAGCTAGAAGGCAGGAAGTACTATTTTTTACAGTATATGGTCTTTGGTATGACTTGGGCTGGGGCTTCAGCCCATGACCTCCCGGTTGTGGGGCTTTACCACTAGACCACCATTCCTGTATACTTCTGGTTGCGTAAAGTAAGTTTTTGTACAAGTCACATTACACCAAAACAGCTATTGGCCAAACGACATAAACTACATATTTTACATTCTAGAGACCTCAAAGCCTAAGATACAAAAATAAGAAGCTTACAACAGTAAATAGGAGTATTAAACCAGACCATCAATGACAGAGTACCTCATTCCAACCTGATGAAATCACCCCGAGAGTGCTCAAATCTCCTGAATCGTTGATCTTGACCTTAAGCACAGCCTAGATCCAGACCTATTTAGGGTGTCGTTAAAGTCAATGTCAGTGGCCTCTGAGAAGTAACAATTTTCATGAAATCATAAATAGCTAGATCTCTTGACCTTTGGCATTGACCTTGACCTCAACCTGGATATAGACCTACCCGAGGATCCTTGGGAATGAGTCTGATGACCACTGGAGCAATTGCATAGGACGAGTAGCTATTTTCATGAAATCAACTAAATGCCCATATCGCCTGACCTTTGACCTCAACCTTGAGCACAACCTGGATGCAGACCCACCTGAGGATCATTGTGAGTGAGTTTGGTGAGTGTTGAGGCAATTTCCTAGGAGAAGTAGAGATTTTTCTGAAATCACCTCAGCTGCAATTCCCGTGAAATGTGGACAGACAGACAGATGACAGACACCGCGTCATCGCATTAACTCTTTTTAGCTTCACTGGAATGAGCTAAAAATATGAATGAATCAAGTTATTAAAATATTTCTTATGTAAAACAGCTTCAAGTCTTCATCTTCAGTTAATTTGAGGTGTGACTTGTGTCCTTATTAGAGATGGGCCGATCTGATATTTAGTGTATTGGGTTCAATCCAGGCAAAATGACTGGATCGGTACCAGGAAGCAATAAATGAATAAAAACTGATCCATTAAAAATATAATTAACCAATAAACACCTATTAAACTGCTGACATTCAGTAAAACTCTCTCTTTCCAGGTCCTGAGATACAGCCTCCGGTCTATAAGCAGAGACTGCATGTCAAAGATGTAATGTTAGAGACAAGATAGTTTGTCATGTTCTGGTGAGCGCGCTCTTCCCCCGCCCGTTCGGCTCAACTTTCACCTTCTCTGAGGCAATCATCTCCACCTGCGTGATTGGACGCACCTGCTCCTTTGACTTGCCAGCGCTTAAATAGATCTTCTCTTCAACGCTTGGGGGCTGGCTCGTTGGGTAAACTACCTGCTGCAGCAGTAAGTTTTGATTCTTCTCTTATTTGGAAAAACTTTGTGTAGCATCAGCTTCATCTCAGGCTAATTCAGGAAATCACTCTTCATCTTAAAGAAACTCTCACTCACGGTCTGGTCAAGAATTGCTGTTTTTCTTCATCATCAGGACCCCAGTGTAAACAATTTCCCTTTGTAGAGAAACCCAATAAGGACTTGCTTTTAAAGGATGAAAGTACATCATAAAAATCTCTCAAGCTTCCTCCCTACGCAGATAAGAAACCTCCGTACCAGGAACTGATACTCTTAAAAAGGCATAAACCTCCAAAGTTTACCCCTTAACCTGCCAGGTCTATGCTGAAAGAACACTTTGATCCTCTACAGAACATCCATAAACTCATGCCAGATCCTGGGGGCATGCTCAGGTCACCTAAAAATTATCTACAGCTCAACAGTACCTCCTAGTGGACATCTACAGAATATGTTCATTATAATCTGGGACTGTTACTTATGACTGAACATTAATTTTTGTCAAGCTCTCATTCCTCAGGATAACTCTGGACACTGTGAGGATAATTACCTTTGTGATGGACAATAATGGTTTGCAATAATTCATTAATCCTTGAATTAAATGTGAGTGCATGTCTTAGGAATGTTTTTTTTTCATGAATGTTATTCAAATGAATGTTAAACTTATTAGTAACAGTATAAATGTGTCACGAGCCGAGCCGGTGTTGTCCTGTAGGCTCGGTTCTGACCGTTCTCTGTGGCTCAGGTATCGCGTTATTTATGTATTGTGTTATCTTTTGAGTTCTTGTTGTTTGTCTCTGTTCCTTTTCTTTTCCGTGCCTGTAGCCACCGCTCTGGCCGGTGGCTGTTAGGCAGCCTTCTTGACCTACATTCGTGTGGGCGCTGTCTAACACTCGCCGGTCCGACCACGCCCCCTCTCTCTTGACAGCCAGCTGATTCCTCTCCAGTAATTGTAATTCCCGCGCCTCACCCAGGTGCACCAAATTTGTGGAGCCAGCAATGCTTGTACTGAGGCGGCCTTTGCCAGTCAAGCAATGCTGGACCATTGTGCAAGTCATATGGACATTAATCGCCATATGGACGCTTATGTCTATGAAAGAGTGTGTGTTCCGCACCGTCGCTGTTCCCATCGGTGTGTGTAGTGCTCCCGGGATCCTCAGACTCCTCTGACTGCTGCAGTTTTGTGAGTTAAAAACTGTTTGCACTTTTCCCCCAGCCATGCCAGGTCAGCTGCCATGCCTTGGTTTCCTTGCTCAGTTCTCTACCCTTTACTGTTGAGCGTCCTGGAGGACTCCTTGTTCCCCAAGCATTTATGTTGTTTGAACTGTTTGGATTTTCCTTTTGTTCAATAAATGTGTGTGTGGTGTAACCTGCGCGTAAATCCATTCATCTGTCCCCTCCTCCGTGCGCTGCGTAAAAGTGCATGGGGAGGCTTGTGATAGAATGGTCCAGCCAGCAAGGATTTAGCGGGTTGCACCCACACATGCCTTTTTCATTTTGAACAGTTTTCTTTTTTTTTTTTTTTGTCACTCACCTGTTTTTTGGAGTTGGTCATGGAAGCCGCGAGCCAGAGTTATCCAGTGAGCCTGGGGTGGGTGTGCTGTCGAGCCCTGATGAATATTGATGGGCTCATCTCCTTGGCAAGCAAATATTCCATCCCGGAGGATATCCTGTAGTACGTGGGTCTGGCGGAGGCAGAGGTCCGACAATGCCTTCAGCTTTCTGAACACGCTGAGGGAATTGAGAGGATAAACCTGTTGGCAGCGTTGCGACGTGAGAACGGCAGGAGGGGGAGGAAGTCCCCTAATAAGACCGGGCTCGCGCCGAATGGGGAGCGCTCCCGGGCCTCCGGCTTTCCTGCTTCACGCCAGAGTGCTACGCTCACTCCCGCTCCGGTCAAACCAGCTCCAGCTTCTGGCAAACAGCGTCGTCCTGCGGGCGGACGTTGGGAGAAGCCCTCCTCATCCTCGGCAGCCCTCTTCCCTCCAGCTGCCCTGAGGTCCGCTGAGGTCACCCCGGGAATGCCCACCTCCGTCGTTGTGGAGACTGCTCCTCCACAAGCCTTCGAAGGGGCCCACGTCACCGCTGACACGGAGAGGGATGACTGTCTGCCACCTGCAGCTGGGAACATCAAAGACCGGGATGACAGGCAAGTGTTTTTTCATTCTATACCATGTAATAACACTGAACCTTGCTTGTCTCCCGAGAGAGAGGCCCAGTTTCAGCAGTCTGCTGGGACCTCTCCTCCAGCTACAAACACTAATTCTTATTTTCCCCTCTCCATGTCTCCTCCAATTTTTCCTGAGCGCCCGTTGGCACGAGGTCAGAGCCATCAGATGGTGGAGGAGCCAGTGGCTTTGGAGGATTCTGCCCTGGAGCCAGCACGGAGATGTTCCCCTGCTGCCATGCCAGAGGAATCCCCAGCGTTGGAGCTGTGGCAGGAGGATCATAGGACTGTTCCTACCATCGTGCCAGCTGTGGAGACGGTTGCAGCAGAATGGGAGCCTGAGTTGGACCTCTTGGAGGCCTGGCCCGAGTCTTCATCATCTGGATCGATGGAGTCCTGGACGGCGGTGGAGCTTGAGCTCAGGCAAGTTATCTCTCTTGTTTTTCTAATGTCAATATTAGAGAGCTCTTGCCTGGCTCTAGGGGAGGAGAGTCGGGTGCAGCCCTCAGCTGCATCTGAGCTCCCCTTGCCAGGCTCTGCCGCTGTCGGCAACCCTAACTACGTTTCTCCTTCTGTTGTTCCTGAGCTTCCTCTTAGGGCCGCTGGAGGAGGGTCATCGTCACCAGGGGTCTACGTGGATCCGGTCTCACCGCCCGCTGACATTGTGGGTCCTGCTCCCCCCGCCACAATCATCAGGGTGCATCCAATTGACCGTCTCCTCAGCTTGGTGTTCTGGCGGGTTGGCCCGCTCACCGTGGGTACAGCATTGGCCCGGTTGGGGTCCACTGCTAGTGCTGCAGAGCTCCAGCCGGGAGCCACCGCGGGTGTTGCAGAGCTCCAGCCGGGAGCCACCGCGGGTGCAATGTTGGCCTGGTTGGGGTCCACCGTGGGTGCAGCTGTATCCCAAGCTGGGACCACCCAGGGTGCTGCAGGTCAGCCTGAGGACGCTGTGGCCCCCTTCTCCTCCCTGTTCGACGCCGTGGGAGCTCCCTCCCTACGGTCCGGTCACCCACCAGTGAGCCTCCTGGTGGGCAGGCCACCTCCTGCTTCATCCCGTCGGCCCTGGTGGCTTTACAGCGCTGGCCGACTGCCGGAGGGACTGAGTCTCTGGGCCAGATGGCCCGTGTTTTCCGGCAGGCCACCGGACTCTGTTCACCGGACTTCCTGCTGGGTCTGGGACTCTGGACGGCCTCCCGAGCTTCCATGCCTTTGGACTTGGGGGGGTAATTGTGAGCCCTGGGTGGGGTGTATTGTATTCCCTCCTTGCCTGTTCCCCCTACCTCCCACCTGGGTTCATAGTTGTTCTTCCTGTTTGGGGGGGGGGGGGGGTTTCTCCTTGCACTTTTCCCCCAGCCATGCCAGGTCAGCTGCCATGCCTCGGTTTCCTTGCTCAGTTCTCTACCCTTTACTGTTGAGCGTCCTGGAGGACTCCTTGTTCCCTGAGCATTTATGTTGTTTGAACTGTTTGTATTTTCCTTTTGTTCAATAAATGTGTGTGTGTGGTGTAACCTGCGTGTAAATCCATTCATCCTTCCCCTCCTCCGTGTACTGCATAAAAGTGCACAGAGAGGCTTGTGACATAAATGCATAGGCACTGAATATTAGTCTTGAGTCACTTAATTTAGGTTAGATTTCATGTTAAGTATATAAAATTCAAATTCAAACGTTTAATTCGAACTCAAGGTTCATAGTATATACAAAACGTGTAAAAAATAAAAGTGTATAAAGCGTGTAAAAATAAAAGTGTATAAAATTCAGCAATCACACGGCACTCATATAACAACAATAAAATACAATAATGAACTCAGTATAAAATAGAACGCCACCACTTCCAAATGCTGGAGTGAAGTGTGAGTGACGAGTTAACAATTGTGGATATAAAATGGTTGGTACATGCCAGCAACCTTCTCATAAAACTATAGACATTCTTTCGTAACAACTCGCCAAAACACGAAATATTCAAGGACACAAACATCTCGCTTGCACTCGACCTACGAGGTATAGCTAACAACCTTCTTAGGGAATTATTATATGCAATGCGGATTTTGTTCCTAACAGCAACATTGCTATTAAACCATAGAGACGAGCAATACATTGAGGTACAGAAAGTCTTGAACAACATACATTTAACATCAGGAGAACACCTATGGAAATTTCGCAACAGTAAATTTGTTTGAGCATAGAGTTTCCTGAGTTGCCTATTACAGTCAACATTGGTCTTATCACATTCAATCCACACACCTAGGTATTTGGCTTTTTCAACAAAGTTCAAACTATTACCACAAAGTGGCATAACAGGATCCGAAGTTTTGACACCCTCTGGTTTGAATGCCATACACATAGATTTAGTACAGTTGAACAAGATGTCATTTTTTTCACCAAATTTCTCATATACCGAGAGGAGATGCTGCATAGCTGCAGTAGACAAACTTAACAAACAAAGATCATCAGCATAGAAAATGTGATTTAACAGTGCACCATCAATGGAGCCACCAACATTAGTATTGTTCAACAGTACACTGAGACCATCAACATAGACATTAAACAACAAGGGTGACAGTATACCACCTTGTTTAACACCATTGGTCACACAAAATTTAGATGAGGTAACATTGCCCCAAAAATTCATAAAATGAATTTCATAGGAAATGTATGATTGTCTTCTGAAACTGGTATGTCATCTGTATCAGCCAACCACAGGCTGTCCTGGTTAGATGACCCCCTTCCTTTCATCCTATTGGTCGGCTACAGACAAAGAACTGATTGGCTCTTAGCCCATTCAAATCTATTATGGTAGCCGATAATTGGTCCATCTTGCTGCCAGTCATATGTTTATGACTCAGCAGCGTGCTTCAGTTAAATGCAGACAGAGCCGCCCTGGCAGCTCAGTCCTGTATGTTCTGTAAGTTCTGTGAGTCTGTTCGAGTTTTAAGAAGTTGCTTGTGTCTTTGTGTGTCTGAATCTTTTTAAGTCCTGTACTAGTCTTCTTAAACCATCTTTTGTTAAATTTGCCTGTTTTTTTCTGGTAACTGAGGAGAAACCATCCTTTCTAAGTGAACTCACCTCTCTGTGGAAGTCAAACTTCCAGAAAGCTTTTTCTTCCTCGCTTCAGAAGCCGTGCTTATCTTATTTAAATGTTTTTTTCTGGACTTTTTGACTTTTCCTGCCGTTAAAGTGGACTTTTAATTTTCCTGCATTTAAAGTGGACTGATAGAGATTTTTGGACCTTTAATCTTTCCCTGCCTCACCCACGTATCACAATGTTAAGAAACCAGGAGTTGGTGGGTGAAGCTGCCTAAATGCACTTTTCCTCCAGCCTTTAGCTATCCTGTGGGCCGTGGACATCCTAAATTTCGGACTGGTTGCCAAAAGATGTCACGCCTGGCCTGGGGCTTAGCTGCTAACTCCACCGGCTACACTCTCGCGAGCCCCACCCCTGGTTGAGACCTGTGTTCTGAACGCTGTCGGGGAGAGCCGCTGAGCTTTCCCTGAACAATACCACCGGCTGGCGCCCACCACCGCCAGATACCTGGAGCTACAGCTGTTCGTAAGTGAGACTCCCACTTTCCTATCTGCTGGGTTTAAACGAGATGTCCCAAATATCAGTTATAATTGAACACGACCAATATTTCATGGTATAATTAGTCCACCAGCCGTAGGACAAGCTATAAACTGGAGTAAAATTCCTATTCTCTTTTCAGTAATCTCCATTCATTTTTGTAGATTAATTCAGAAGTTTTCTTATTCAGATAATCAGCTTATGTATTTTTTCCCCATAAAATTGCATTTGTGAAGAGTGCAAATAACGGAGGCAGACTTATGCAGCAGATGACTTTATTCACTCTCACATCAGTCATACACAGAAAAAGCATATCTCAATACACCAGGGTCTCTCCTTTTATATCAACTGCCCATCTCACATCTGCATGACATCTCGCATCACAATACATTCAACCCTTCTCCCCCCACTACTTCTTCCTGCTACCTTATCATAATCTCTCTCATCTCAATACCTATTGTCCTTCTCTGTTTACCCTCTGCATCCAGTCTGAGATGATTAACCCAGCTTGTACACCGCCCCCCCCCAGAATCTCAGACCGAGTTTCAGTCCTCACGTCCTTTTGGCTTCAGTCTCCTCCCATATCTGCTGTAACGGGGGTTTTCCGCCTCCGCAGCACTGCTGTGCCGGTGGGGGGCTCCTGGGGATGTGTCTGTCTGCTGGTGGGCAGTGGCGAGGGGGGGGGAACCTTCGACTTGCCCGTGTGGCTGCTCTGATGAATTGTTTACCTGGGGAGTTCTCAGTGGGGTTCTTCCATGCCGAGGGGCCCGAGCCAACATCACTTGCTCGTCCGCCACCACAAAGGCGGGCTTAAGTCTGTCTATACATACTTTCTCCCTACGACCCCCCGAGTCTAACAAAAAATGTTTGTCCCCTGTTTCCAGCACTCTGAACGGGCCATCGTAGGGTGGGCGCAATGGGGGGCGGTGGGCATCGTGCCTGACAAACATGAACGCCGCATTCTTCAAAGGTTTTGGCACAAAAGCGCGCGGAAAACAGTGGTGGGCCGGGCCTGGCAGCGTGCCTGTGTCTGCGCTATGCTGCTAATGCTGAGACGGCAAAAATTCCCCAGGGAGCCGCAGTGGCTGAGAAAAAACCAGCTCTGCTGGGGAAGCCTCCAAATCCTCTTTTGGTGCGGAACGCAACCCCAATAAAACCCACGGCAACCGGTCTACCCAATTTGCATCCGTCAGCAAAGCCCTGAGCGCTGCTTTCAGCGACCTATGGAAACACTCCCATAACCCATTAGCCTGTGGGTTGTACACGGTTGTGCAATGAATTGCAACCCCCAGGCTACGGGCCATCATGGACCAGAGGTCAGAAACAAACTGTGGGCCCCTATCGGACGTGATGTCCGATGGGATGCCAAAACGTGCCATCCATGTCGTCAAAAAAGTGCGCGCCACATCCACGGACGTGGTTGCCACCAGCGGGACTGCTTTTGGCCAGCGTGTGGTGTGGTCCGCCCCTGCGATGGCGGGAGGGGGCCCACGAGGTCCACGTGAACATGGTCGAATCTCTTAGCCGGTACACAAAATGGCTCCAAAGGAGCCTTCGTGTGTCTGTGTACTCTGGCTCGTTGGCACGCTACGCAGGCTGCCGCCCACTCTTTCACTTGTTTGCGCAGGCCTGGCCATACGAACTTCACTCCCACTATTTTGACTGACGTGCGCACTCCTAGGTGCGCCAGACCGTGAACTGACTCAAAAACTTGGTGGCGCCAAGCAACTGGG
This sequence comes from Pholidichthys leucotaenia, assembly GCA_020510985.1. Lineage (NCBI taxonomy): Eukaryota > Metazoa > Chordata > Actinopteri > Cichliformes > Pholidichthyidae > Pholidichthys > Pholidichthys leucotaenia. Next base: position 343,017,878 of record CM035837.1, on the reverse strand, counting down.
ACCACCGGGCGTGGGTGTCCCGGGAAGACGTCGCAGATTGGGGGGGGGGGGGGGCTGCCGTCTTGCAGTACTCTGCTCTCCAGCCTTAACTCTGTTGGTCCAGGCTGGAGCGCGCACATGTCTGCATCGCCAATCTGCTCTGCGGCCGTGGCTGTATAATCTATCCCCACGCAGACCGAGGCCACTACTGCGCACAAGAGGCAGTCCGCCACCACATTCAGTTTACCCGACACATGCTGAATATCTAACTAACTAACTAACTAACCTGCACTTATATAGCGCTTTTCTAGTCACAAAGACCACTCAAAGCGCTTTCATTAATACTAACCCTCTATTCTAAGGGCCTATAGGAAACAAATATCTAGGGACAATTTAGAACAGCCAATTAACCTAACATGCATGTTTTTGGCATGTGGGAGGAAACCGGAGAAATCCCGGAGTAAACCCACGCAACACGGGGAGAACATGCAAACTCCACACAGATCACTGTTGGTCGGGGGCTGGGATCGAACCCACGATCCCACGATCCCCACAATCCCCCGGCCAAGGGTAAACTGTGCTGCCACAGTGCTAACCACTGCGCCACCGTGCAGGTGGCGCAGTGGTCGTAAACTCCGAGATTGCGGCCAGCTGTCTCTGCTGCTGGCCCGACCATGGTTCCGAAACCTTGGCCATCACGAACATTAGCGGCTTGTGGTCCACAAACGCGGTGAACCTGCGCCCTTCCAGCCAGAACTGGAAGTGGCATATGGCCAGGCGGAGAGCCAGCAACTCTCTGTTGAACGTGCTGTATTTACGCTCACTGTCGCGCAAAGCCCTGCTGAAAAAAGCGAGTGGCTGCCAAGAACCGGCGATGCATTGCTCCACGACGGCCCCTATGGCCACGTCAGAGGCGACGGTAGTGAGCGCTGTCTGGGCCGCCGGGTCTGGGTGCGCCAACAGTGCGGCATTTGCCAGGGCTGTTTTAACCTCAGAGAACGCCTGCTCCCGCTCCGGAGCCCATTCTACTCTGTCCGCCGGTTTCCATTTCTTGAGCGCGGCGTACAATGACTGCATGAGCTGAGCTGCGCAGGGGGGGAACCGGTTATAAAAGTTAACCATCCCCAAGATCTCTCGCAGCGCCCTGACCGTCTGAGGCTGGAGAAAATTTGCCACGGCGTGCACCTTGTCCGGCAAGGGTATTGCTTTCTTCAGTGAGACGCGGTGCCCCAAAAAGTCAATCCCCGTCACACCGAACTGGCATTTTGCCGGGTTGATTATTAACCCGTGCTCCTCCAACCTCCGGAAAACCGTCCTGAGGTGGGTTACGTGTTCGTCCTCAGACGCACTGGCCACCAGGATATCATCCAGATAGACGAACACAAACGGCAGATCGCGCAACACCGCATCCATCATGCGTTGGAATGTCTGTGCCACGCCTTTTAATCCGAAGGGCATGCGTAAAAACTCAAACAAGCCAAACGGACTTATTACCGCTGTTTTGGGTATGTCCTCCGCGTGCACTGGGACCTGGTGGTAACCACGGACCAGGTCTATTTTAGAAAAAATGCATGCCCCGGCGAGGTGAACGGAAAAATCCTGAATATGGGGAATTGGGTAGCGGTCGTGCGCTGTGGCGTTATTCAACCTGCAGAAATCTCCGCACGGTCACCACAATCCCTCGGCCTTAGGGACCATGTGTAGCGGGGATGCCCATGGGCTGTTTGAGCGCCTGATAATGCCCAACCTTTCCAAGTTGGCAAACTCCTCGCGTGCTATGGCCAGTTTAGCTGCGTCCAGGCGCCAAGGTCGTGCAAAAACGGGCGGCCCAGTGGTGGTGATAAAGTGTTCCACCCCGTGTTTAGTGCTGGCCGCCGAAAACGTCAGGACCGTGAGTGCTGGGAACTGAGTGAGCAGTGTGTGGAACTTACCGCCTGTAGCTGTGACGTTGGCTTGTGTTATTGGCCCGGCCCCTCGAGCTGTACAGGGGAGAGAATCAAAAGACATTGCATTAACCAGGCGTCTGTTAGCAACATCGACAAGCAACCCATGTGCGCACAGAAAATCAGCTCCCAGGATTGGGAAACTCAATGCCGCTATGACAAAAGTCCACTCGTACATACGGCCGTGTAGGGATAAAGTCAGTGTTCTCTCACCAAAAGTCTTAATGTACGAGCCGTTTACGGCTACCAGCTGGGGGCCACTAGCTCCCACTAGACGGTTGGCGTAGGACGGCAGAATGAGGCTCTTTTGGGAGCTGCTGTCTACGAGGAACCGTCTCCCCGAGTGCGAGTCCGTCACATAGAGCAGCTTGTTCTCTTCACCGGCGGTCACAGTTGCTACTGACTGCCGGCCTTGGCGTTTCCTGAACGCTTGAATTGGCACGGTGGCACGCATCTGCATGCGTTCTCTCCAAAGCGGTGGTGGTAGAAGCAGAGCGTGTCTCTCTGGCGCTTCCTGGCCCCCACTACCGCTACCGTCGCCGGCTCCTCGCCTCCGCTGGTCGTCTCGCTGGGTTCCGATGCCACCGTGTTCACTGTGAGGGCTCTGGTGGTGAGGATGATCCGATCTGCCTCCTGGGCTAGCGCCCAGTAGTCACACGTGGCCAGCAACGGCGAATTGGCAAGAACCGCACTTGCCTCTGTTGGGAGGTTCCGGAGGAAAAGGTGGGCAAACAGAAAATGCCTGTCGTCTGTGCCCATCAACGCCAACATCTTCTCCATCAGTTCAACCGCCGAGCCATCTCCTAACTGGGAGCGCCTCAGGAGCCTCTCTGCTCTCTCACAGTCCTAGCGCCGGGTCAGCGCGGCCTTGAGAGCCCCATACTTGTTGTGGGCTGGAGACTGTTGGAGCAGGCTCGCTACTTGCTGAGACGTGCGAGCGTCCAGCGCTGCAACCACATAGTAATATCTGGTGTCATCTGCCCTTATTCCCCGGAGGGCGAACTGAGCCTTGGTGTGGTGGAACCAAGACCGCGGGTCGTGCAGCCAAATGTCCGGTAGTTTGACTGAAACAGCGCACGCATTGCTGGGGGTTCCCGTCCGGGCCGTCTCTGGGATGCTTGCCACGTTGCTGGGGCTTCCCGTCCGGGCCGGCTCCAGGGTTCTTGCCTCGTGTTCCATAATTCGTCAAGGGGTCACCAGTGTGGAGAGTGCAAATAACGGAGGCAGACTTATGCAGCAGACGACTTTATTCACTCTCACATCAGTCATACACAGAAAAAGCATATCTCAATACACCAGGGTCTCTCCTTTTATATCAACCGCCCATCTCACATCTGTATGACATCTCGTATCACAATACATTCAACCCTTCTCCCCCCACTACTTCTTCCTGCTACCTCACCATAATCTCTCTCATCTCAATACCTATTGTCCTTCTCTGTTTACCCTCTGCATCCAGTCTGAGATGATTAACCCAGCTTCTACACCTTCACTTTATGTACTGTATGATTTTGTTAGTTACCTCAGCCTTCCATTGCATTACAGTTGAAATACAAAATCTGGTTTCCTCTTGGTTCCACAAAGGTTTAACTTTTGATTTTATGCTCAGGAATCCATTAACAGCTGATGTGATATCTGACCACTGTTGATCAGTTTGAACCTGCTTACAAATCATTTGAATGCAATGTCATGTAACCTGAATTAGTTTCATTAATAAACTTGTAAACGAGAGAAGTTACAAGTGTTTTCTTTGGCATATACGCTTTCCTGGGTCACAGCAGTAAAGAACTCACTAATGTTTGAGACTGATTCATTAAGTGATTGAAGGTACAAAAGTTAATTAATTAATGATTTGTTCTTTTGGAACTGGTGCCCCTTATTTACGAGTGCTTTTCTTGCTTATTTAGTGAGTGTTGTGGTGACTGTTTAACCCTCAGTCCCCACGCACACCCACTTCTAAATAAAATAAATAATTACTGTACCTTTTTACACTATATTCTATTGAATATTGCTACACTTGTAATATTAATAATAATAATAATAATAATACATCAGTCGTATATAGCGCTTTTCTAAATACTCAAAGACGCTTTACAAAGCAGCATAGGGACAAACATACAGAGAACGGGTAAACAGACAAGGTAGGTACACATAGGTAGAAGAGGCAGTCAGTTTTTATAGGAAGATTTGAAAAGCTGGGTTTTGAGTTGACTTTTAAAAAAGCAAGTGTGTTGGCAGACCGGATGTGAAGGGGCAAGGAATTCCAGAGGGTTGGTGCGGTGATGGCGAATGATCTATCACCCAGGGTGCGGAATTTTGTCTTGGTGATGGGGGTAAGAAGGTGAGCGTCAGCAGAGCGGAGGAGACGAGTGGGAGAATGACGAGACAGAAGGTCCGTTAGGTATGAAGGGGCGAGGTTATGAAGAGCTTTATAGGTGATGAGGAGGATCTTGAAGTTGATGCGCTGTTGAATGGGGAGCCATTGGAGCTGACGGAGGAGAGGAGTGATGTGGTCTCTGGAGCGGGAGTGAGTAAGTAGGCGGGCGGCTGAGTTTTGGACATACTGTAGTTTTTGGAGGATGGTGGAAGGAAGTCCATACAGAATGCTGTTACAGTAATCAAGTCTGGAGGTGATGAAGGCGTGGATGAGTATTTCAACAGCAGAGGGTGAGAGGGTGGGACGGAGGTGTGCAAAATTATGAAGATGAAAAAATGATGTTTTGGTGATATGGTTGATGTGAGATTTGAAGGAGAGGGTGGGGTCCATGATAATGCTGAGGTTTCTGGCCAGGGGGGAGGGGGTGACTGAGTGACCATCGATTTGGAATGAAAAGTTCTGGGAAGAGGGTAAAAGAGATTTTGGTCTAAAAATGATGATTTCTGTTTTATTGCTGTTTAGCTTGAGAAAGTTGTTAGTCATCCAGGTTTTTATGTCTGTAAGGCAGTTGGTGATGGTGGAGAGAATGGCGGGGGTGATGGATTTAGAGGAGATGTACAGCTGGGTGTCGTCGGCGTAGCAGTGAAAGTGAAGACCATGTTGACGGATGATGTGACCAAGCGGAAGCATGTAGAGAGTGAAAAGGGTTTGACCGAGCACAGAGCCTTGAGGGACACCGTGTGAGACGGGGGTGGTGCGTGATTTGTGATTGTTGATGGAGATGTACTGGAATCTCTCAGACAGGTAGGAGGTGAACCAAGAGAGGGCAGAGTCAGTGATGCCAATAGAAAGCAGACGACGGAGCAGGATGGAATGATTGATGGTATTGAAAGCAGCGCTGAGATTGAGGAGGAGAAGAATGGTGAGGGAGCCAGAGTCAGAGGCGAGCAGGAGGTCATTGGTGACCCTGAGGAGGGCAGTTTCAGTGCTGTGGTGAGAATGGAATCCAGATTGAAATGTTTCGTAGAGTTTGTTGGAGAGGAGGTGTTTCTTGAGTTGGGTGGCAACAGCTTTTTCCAATATTTTAGCCAGAAATGGGAGGTTGGAGATAGGTCTGAAATTGTTGGGGTCGTCAGAGTCCAGGCCAGGTTTCTTAAGGAGGGGGGTGATGGCAGCAATCTTAAGTGATGGGGGGACAGTGCCAGTGGTGAGGGAGGAGTTGATGGTGTCGATGATAAGGGGGGCAAGAGGGGTGAGACAGGCTTTGATAAGGGGGGAGGGGATGGGGTCCAGGGGGCATGTAGATGATTTCATGCTGGAGAGTATTTCGGAAAGTTCATCAGTGGTTATGGGTGAGAAAAGGGAGAGCTGTTTATCTATGGGTGGAGAAAAAGTGGGTTCTGAGTCAGGGGTGATGGCTGGGGAGGAGGCAAGCTGGTTGTGAATATTGTCAGTTTTGGAATGGAAAAATGATAGAAAGCTATTGCATTTTTCAGGGGTGAAGGATGATGAAATGATGTCCTGGGGTTTGAGGAGTTTGTTGATGGTGGAGAACAGAGTGCGGGGGTTGGAAGATCCAGAGTGAATGATGCTGGAGTAGTAGGCAGAGCGAGCTTCATTGAGCAAGTCACGGATAGATGTTCCAGAGATGGAGAGTAGAGAGGCAGATGAAGACAATCCAAACCATGACAGGACAACAGAACAGTTTGTGACCGGAGTGGCACTTGAGTCAGCCCGGTGGGTGAAGTTGACAGCCAAGATTGTCTTGCAGGTAAGCGTCCACACCACCAGTAAAATGAACAAAAAATAGTAGTATCCAGGTCCAGCAATGTAGGGAAACAAACAAACAAAAAACACAGAAACTGTAAAGTTAAAAAAAAAAAGAAATTACGAATGAATCACGAATGGGGAAGTGGCGAACAGAGCAGCGCCAGCGTCCTCCCTCCTCGTTAGACCTCGAGGAGGGTTAGACCTATTAGACCTCCTCGTTAGACCTATTCTGCTTACCTCTTACAGGTTGCTACCTCCTCTGTAGTGTGTCTCTCGGGGTAGTTGCACGCTCACCTGCCTCATCTCAACCATCACATCAGCGACCGTCTTCACCCGGTCAGACTCCTCACACAGCTCTACTCCTGCCATCCTGCTTCGCCACAGGTTCGCCGTAAGTGCTGGGTTCTCCTGCTGGGTTCTCTTTTTCTCTCCCACGTGAGTGTAATCTCATTGTCCCATTATTTTGTCTCCCTCCTAATCCTCTGCTCTCATCTCTTTTTCAGGCTGTGTTTTCACCTGGCGAGTGGCGTTTTTCCTTTGCAGAGGCGTTCTTTTGCATGAATAAAATTAATTCAAATGTGCTCTCTTTGTCACTGTGTTCCTCTGTTGCTATTCCCTGCACATGAGCTAGCTGTCGATTAATTCCAATCATGACATGGTTGTTAACCATTTTTAAAAATTATTAAAAATAGATTAAAACTAAATAAAATATATCATTGCAAACAAAAATATTGTTGAAAATAAACTAAATGGAAGACTTGTAGACAAAACTGATTTCATCTGTTCTGAATATTTACTCTTCATAAAATTGTTCTAGACAGAAAAAGTGAATGCTCTTGCTGTAGAGAAGATCTGTGTTGGTTTGCTCCTAGTAGGGCAAGAGTTTGTCTTCTAGAGTATAAAAATACTCTGAAATAATTTCAAGCAAGCGGATTAAAAAGAAGTTTCCATTTGCGATACCTGTGATGGTGAGGTGAGCTGGTAATTACTTAGGACATTGTTAACTTAAAAAAAGTCTTTTATGTTGGTGTTCAGCAGATATTTCTATCCTGAGATGTTTCATCAGTCATAATTATATGTTACAGAAAATAACTAAAATATAACTTAAGTTTATGTTAGAGCTGTCGGAGGACAGATGTCTGTGATTATTAGGGCTTTATATCAGACTTTTCAAAATCATACTGGATATATACTCACATCTTTTATAAGTTTATTTTTAAAAGAGTTGAGACTGTCATTTGCGATTTACCGACTAATTGTTTTTAATGATAAAGTTTATTTGGTGTTATTTGATATTAATGTCCATAATGCTTATATTTGAAATGACTGATCTAAATGTTAATCAGTTACATTATTTTCATTTTAGTATACTTTATTAATCCCCAGACGGAAATTACAGGGCATCCACCTGGATGGATGAGGCAGCCAATGTGTGGCGCCAATCCCTTCACCATTCACACCTAGGGCCACTTTAGAGTCTCCAGTTAACCTAACCTGCATGCTTTTTTTGGCCTGTGGGAGGAAACTGGAATACCCAGGGTAAACCCACACAGACACAGGAATAACATGCAAACTCCACACAGAAGGGTCACTGATGGTCAAGGGGGTGGGATTGATCCCACGACCCTCTTGCTGTGCTGCCACAGTGTTAACCACTGCACCACCGAGCTGCTGCTGTTTGGTATTAAAATTGACACAATGATCTTTCTGCTGTTAACAGTCTTACGCTGATATATAAATATTACAGCTTAACATCCTTTATTATTATTTTTATTAAAATAGAGATAAATGTGAATTTATATGCCTAATGACAGAATGTATATATATCTTCTTCTTTTGGCTGCTCCCTTTAGGGGTCGCCACAGTGGATCATCTGCCTCCATCTCACCCTATCCCTTGCATCTTCTTCTGTAACACCAACCCTCTCCATGTCCTCCTTCACTACATCCATGAATCTTCTCTGTGGTCTTCCTCTTTTTCTCCTGCTTGGCCGCTCCATCTTCAACATTCTTTGTCCAATACAGTGGTGTGAAAAAGTGTTTGCCCCCTTCCTGATTTCTCATTTTTTTGTACGTTGTCACACTTAAATGTTTCAGATCATCAAACAAATTTAAATATTAGACAAAGATGACACAGTTAAACACAAAATGCAGTTTTTAAATGAAGGTGTTTATTATTAAGGGGAAAAAAATCCAAACCTACATGGCCCTGTGTGAAAAAGTGATTGCCCCCTAAACCTAATAACTGGTTGGGTCACCCTTAGCAGCAACAACTGCAATCAAGCATTTGTGATAACTGGCAATGAGTCTTTTACAGCACTGTGGAGGAATTCTGGCCCACTCATCTTTGCAGAATTGTTGTAATTCAGCCACATTGGAGGGTTTTCCAGCATGAACCACCTTTTTAAGGTAATGCCACAGCATTTCAGTCAGATTCAGGTCAGGACTTTGACCAGGCCACTCCAAAGTCTTCATTTTGTTTTTCTTAAGCCATTCAGAGGTGGACTTGCTGGTGTGTTTTGGATCATTGTCCTGCTGCAGAACCCAAGTGCGCTTCAGCTTGAGGTCACAAACAGATGGCCGGACATTCTCCTTCAGGATTTTTTGGTAGACAGCAGACCTCATGGTTCCATTTACCACAGCAAGTCTTTCAGGTCCTGAAGCAATAAAACAGCCCAAGACCATCACACTACCACCACCATATTTTAATGCTGGTATGATGTTCCTTTTCTGAAATGCTGTGCTACTTTTATGCTGGATGTAATGGGACACACACCTCCCAGAAAATTCAACTTTTGTCTTGTCAGTCCACAGAGTATTTTCCCAAAAGTCTCGGGGATCATCAAGATGTTTTCTGGCAAAACTGAGATGAGCCTTTATGTTCTTTTTGCTCAGCAGTGGTTTTCGTCTTGGAACTCTGCTATGCAGGCCATTTTTGCCCAGTCTCTTTCTTATGGTGGAGTCATGAACACTGACCTTAACTGAGGCAAGTGAGGCCTGCAGTTCTTTGAATGTTGTTGTGGGGTCTTTTGTGACCTCTTGGATGAGTCGTCGCTGTGATCTTGGGGTAATTTTGGTCAGCTGGCCACTCCTAGGAAGGTTCACTGTTCCATGTTTTTGTCATTTGTGGATCATGGCTCTCCCTGTGGTTCGCTGGAGTCCCAAAGCTTTAGAAAAGGCTCGAAAATTGAACTCAGCTTTCGAAAGATGTGATAAACTACAGTTAATTTATGTTTTAACAGGGGGGCAATCACTTTTTCACACAGGGCCATGTAGGTTTGGAATTTTTTTAATAAATACCTTCAATTAAAAATTGCATTTTGTGTTATCTTTGTCTAAAATTTAAATTTGTTTGATGATCTGAAACATTTGTGTGACAAACATACAAAAAAATGAAAAATCATAAAGGGGCAAACACTTTTTCACACCACTGTATATCCACTATCCGTCCTCTGCACATGTCCAAACCATCTCAGCCTTGCCTCTCTTACTTTGTCTCCAAACCGCTCAACCCGAGCTGTCCCTCTGATATACTCATTTCTAATCCTGTCCCTCCTAGTAATTCCCAATGAAAATCTTAGCATCTCAACTCTGCCACCTCGTCTTTTTGTCAGTGCCACCGTTTTCAAGCCATACATCATAGCAGGTTTCACTACCATCTTGTAAATCTTCCCTTTCACTCTTGCTGCTACCCTTCTGTTAAATATCACCCCCGACACTTGCTTCCACCCACTCCACCTTGCCTGCACTCTCTTCTTCACCTCTCTTGTGCATTTTCCATTGCTTTGGATGGTTGACTCCAGGTATTTAAACTCATGTACTTTCACGACAACTACCTCTTCCATCTTCACCGTTGCACCTGCCTCCCTTTCATTCACACTCATGTATTCTGTCTTGCTTCTACTGACTTTCGTTCCTCTTCTCTCCAGAGCATACCTCCACCTCTCCAGGTTCTCTTCCACCTGCTCCCTATTCTCACTACAGATCACAATGTCGTCTGCAAACATCATGGTCCACGGAGACTCCTACCTGACCTCGTCTGTCAGCCTGTCCATCACCATGGCAAACAAGAAGAGGCTCAGAGCCGATCCCTGATGTAATCCCACCCCCACCTTAAATCCATCTATCACTCCTACAGCACACCTCACCACCATCTCGCTATCCTCATACATGTCCTGCACCACCCTCACATACTTCTCTGCCGCTCCTGACTTCCTCATACAGTACCACACTTACTCTCTTGGCACCCTATCATATGCTTTCTCTAGATCCACAAAGACACAGTGCAACTCCTTGTGACCTTCTCTATACTTCTCCATCAACACTCTTAGAGCAAACATTGCATCTGTAGTACTCTTTCCTGGCATGAAACTGTACTGCTGCTCACTGACTGTCACCTCTCCTCTTATCCTGGCTTCAACAACTCTTTCCCGTATCTTCATAATGTGGCTGATCAGCTTTAGCCTCTGTAGTTACTACAGCTCTGAGCATCACCTTTGTTCTTGAAAACTGGTACCAAAACACTTCTCCACCTCTCAGGCATCCTCTCACTCTGCAAGATTGTGTTAAACAATCTGGTTAAAAAGTCCACTGCCATCTCTCCTAAACATCTCCATACCTCCACAGGTACAGTTAGGCCCAAAAATATTTGGACAGTGACACAAGTTTTGTTATTTTAGCTGTTTACGAAAACATATTCAGGATACAATTATATAATAAATATGGACTTAAAGTGCAGACTCTCAGCTGTAATTTGAGAGTATTCACATCCAAATTGGAGCAAGGGTTTAGGAATTACAGCTCTTTAAAAAAAAAAAAAAAATCCAAGATGGCGCCGCGGATGGCAGCCACTGGCTTCTGCTCTCTGATGTTTTTGATAATTTTGTGTGTTTTTTTGGACTTCTGCTCTTCTGTCCAAATCACCTATTCAAGGGAGGAACTACTTTCACTCAGACTACCTCCCAATGCAACTTCTCCGCCAGTTGCTGCTGCTGATCTGAAGTTTTTTCAGTCGATCTTAACTGTGGGAGCAGCGGCTATTGGCGCTGGCCGGAAATGAAGGCGGCGTGGTAAACGTGCCGGTGCACTAGTCAGGCTGAAGAAACGAGGATTTCGCACACCGCTCCCATCGATCCATCTGGCAAATATCCGCTGTTTGGCGAACAAAATGGATGAACTGCTGCTCCTGACTCACAAAAACCGGGATTTTAGCAGATCTGGCGCCCTTTGTTTCACGGAGTCCTGGCTGAGTGAACACATCCCGGACAGCGCGGTCCGCCTGGACGGATTCCAGCTGTTTCGCGCTGATCGCAGCCGAGAATTCTCTGGAAAGACTAAAGGTGGTGGAATCTGCTTCTACATAAACGAAGGTTGGTGTACTGATGTCACAGTGTTGAAGAAGTTTTGTAGCCCTAACCTAGAGTCACTGTTCATAAACTGTAAACCCTTTTATTCACCGCGAGAGTTCTCCTCATTTATTCTGGTCGGAATTTATATCCCGCCTGCTGCTTCTACAACAGAGGCCCTGCAGCACCTCGCTGACCAGATAGCAGACGTGGAGGAAAAACATCCAGACTCTCTGCTTATCATTCTGGGTGATTTCAATAGAGCTAATCTCACAAATGAGCTTCCTAAATACAGACAGCATATTAAATGTCCCACCAGGGACACAAATACACTCGACCACTGTTACACAGTTTAAAGAAATGCCTATCATGCCGTCCCCCGTGCAGCTCTGGGTTTTTTCTGACCACTGTCTGCTCCATCTTATTCCAACATACAGACAGAAACTAAAAACTTCCAAGTCTGTTGTAAGGACTGTGAAGAAATGGACTGAGGAATCAAAGCTGAAGTTACAAGCCTGCTTTGACTGCACAGATTGGAGTGTTTTTGAAGCTGCAGCCATTAACTTAAATGAACTCACTGACACTGTGACGTCATACATCTGTTTCTGCGAGGACATGTGTGTGTAGACCAAGACCTTCTGCACATACAACAACAATAAACCCTGGTTCATTCCTAAACTGAAGCAGCTACGTCAGACCAAGGAGGAGGCCTACAGGACTGGTGACTGGACTCTGTACAAGCGGGCCAGAAACATGCTGACGAAGGAGATCAGGCTTGCTAAGAGGAGCTACAGTGTTAAGTTACAAAAAAACTTCTCAGCAAACAACTCTGCTTCTGTCTGGAGAGGCCTGCAGAATATCACCAACTACAGGAGACCATCCCCCCACCCTGTGGAAAACCTCCAGCTGGCTAACGACCTAAACAGCTTTTACTGCAGGTTTGAAAAGAACCTACAGTTCTCACCTCCCGCCCACACAAAAGGATTATCTGCAGCCCCAGGAACTCCATCCCTCCTCCACTCTGACCTCCCACCAGCACTAACGATCTGTGAAGAGGAGGTGCGCCGGGTCTTTCAGAGACAAAAGATCAAGAAGGCTGCAGGACCTGATGGTGTGTCTCCGTCCTGCCTGAGAGTCTGCTCCAACGAGTTGGCCCCCATCTTCACCCGGATCTTTAACAGATCACTGGAGCTGCGTGAAGTGCCTTCCTGCTTCAAACGCTCCATCATCATTCCAGTTCCCAAGAAACCCTCTGTTACAGGATTAAACGACTACAGACCTGTTGCCCTGACCTCTGTGGTCATGAAATCCTTGGAGAGATTGGTGCTGAACCACCTGAAGGTCATCACAGGCCCCCTGATGGACCCACTGCAGTTTGCCTACTGGTCAAACAGGTCAGTGGATGATGCAGTGAATATGGGACTACATTACATCCTGCAACACCTCGACTCCCCAGGGATGTACGCCAGGATCCTGTTTGTCGACTTCAGCTCAGCGTTCAACACCATCATCCCAGGCATTCTTCATCAGAAACTCCTCCAGCTCAAGGTGCCCCCCTCCACCTGCCAGTGGATCTCCAGCTTTCTGACTGACAGGTGGCAACAGGTGAAGCTAGGGAGATTTACATCCAGCTCCCGAAAAATTAGTACTGGCGCCCCCCAAGGATGTGTCCTTTCCCCACTGCTCTTCTCCCTCTACTCCAATGACTGCACCTCAGAGGACCCTTCGGTGAAGCTCCTGAAGTTTGCAGACGACACCACAGTCATCAGTTTGATCCGGGATGATGATGAGTCTGCATACAGGCGGGAGGTGGAGCAGCTGATCCTCTGGTGCAGCCAGAACCATCTTGAACTTAACCCAGCCAAAACGGTGGAGATGACTGTGGATTTCAGGCGACACCCCCCTTCATTCCCCCCACTCACCATCCTCAACAGCACAGTGCCCACTGTGGACTCCTTCAAGTTTCTGGGTACCACAATCTCCCGGAACCTGAAGTGGTCCTCCCATATAGACACTGTCCGGAAAAAGGCCCAGCAGAGGTTGTTTTTTCTGCGTCAGCTCAAGAAGTTTGATTTGCCTCAGGAGCTGCTGGTTGTCTTCTACACCGCCATCATCCAATCTGTCCTCTGCTTTTCCATCACTGTCTGGTTTGGATCTGCCACTAAACAGGACAAGACCAGACTGCAGCGGATCATTAAGTCTGCGGAGAGGATCATTGGTACCGACCTACCCTCCATTGAGAACTTATATATCGGTCCATAACCAGGAAACGGGCGGGAAACATCTGTGCTGACCCATCACACCCCGGCCACAAACTGTTTGAACTTCTATCTTCTGATCGTCGTTACAGATCACTGAAGGTCAAAACCACCCGTCACAGGAACAGTTTCTTTCCTCAAGCCATCACTCTGATGAACTCCTAACATTCACCTAGTCCTACCTGTTGCTGTACTCATGACTTTTCATCCATTATTACATTGCACATAACTCACACTGCTTTTTACTTCATTCACATTATATCACTGAATCTGAGTTCACATTGAAATACTGTGTGACTGTATATTTTTTCATATATTTCTGCAAAGTGTGGTTAGTCTGAGTAAATAACTGCATATATTCCTGTATATATTTGCATCCTTTTATAGAAACGTGGACAGACTGTAATTTACTGTACATACTCTGTTGTCATTGAATCCTTATTTAAATCCTCCTCCACCTGAACAATGAGAGCAAGTTTTTAGCCAAAGTCAAATTCCTTGTATGTGTTGTGTCATACTTGGCCAATAAAGCTGATTCTGATTCTGATTAATACGTAGCCGCCTCTTTTTCAAGGGACCAAAAGTAATTGGACAATTGACTCAGAAGGCTGCAAAAAAAAAATAACAAGGCTGCATGGGCTCTTCCCTCATTAACCTGTCATCAATTAAGCAGTTAAAAGGTCTGGAGTTGATTCCAGGTGTGACGTTTGCATTTGGAAGCTGTTGCTGTGAACACACAACATGCGGTCAAAGGAGCTCTCAATGGAGGTGAAACAGACCATCCTGAGGCTGAAAAAAAGAAGAAATCCATCAGAGATATAGCAGAAATGTTAGGAGTGGCCAAATCAACAGTTTGGTACATTCTGAGAAAAAAAAAAAGAGTGCACTGGTGAGCTTGGGAACTCAAAAAGGCCTGGACGTCCACGGAAGACAACAGTGGTGGATGATCACAAAATCCTTTCCATGGTGAAGAACAACCCCTTCACAACATCCACTCAAGTGAAGAACACTCTCCAGGAAGTTGGTGTATCAGTATCTAAGTCTACCATAAAGAGAAGACTTCATGAGAGTAAATACAAAGGATTCACCACAAGGTGCAAACCTTGAATCAGCCTCAAAAATAGAAAGGCCAGAATTGACTTTGCCAAAAAACACCTGAAGAAGCCAGCCCAGTACTGAAACAGCATTCTTTGGACAGATGAGACTAAGATCAACCTGTACCAGAATGATGGGAAGAAGAAAGTTTGGAGAAGAACTGGAACAGTTCATGATCCAAAGCACACCACATCTTCTGTAAAACATGGTGGAGGCAGTGTGATGGCATGGGCATGCATGGCTTCCATTGGCACTGGGGCACTTGTGTTTATTGATGATGTGACAAAAGACAGAAGCAGCCGGATGAATTCTGAAGTGTATAGGGATATACTTTCTGCTCAGATTCAGCCAAATGCAGCAAAGTTGATTGGACGGCACTTCACCAATGATCCAAAACATACTGCAAAAGCAACCCAGGAGTTTTTTAAAGCAACAAAGTGGAATATTCTGCAATGGCCGAGTCAGTCACCAGATCTCAACCCAATCGAGCATGCATTTCACTTGCTCAAGACAAAACTTAAGGCAGAAAGACCCACAAACAAGCAACAACTGAAGACAGCTGCAGTAAAGGCCTGGCAAAGCATCACAAAGGAGGAAACCCAGCATTTGGTGATGTCCATGGGTTCCAGACTTCAGGCAGTCATTGCCTGCAAAGGATTCTCAACAAAATATTGAAAAGTAACATTTTACTTATGTTTGTATGTTTGTATATTTTACTTATGTTTGTTTACTTATGTTATGTTTATTTGTCCAATTACTTTTGAGCCCCTGAAATGAGGAGTGTTTGTATAAAAATAGCTACAATTCCTACATGTTTAATCATATATTTTTGTTCAACCCCTTGAATTAACCCCTTGCACTCCGGGCAATTTTCCTAAAAACGCCAAAAAATAACGTGCCCAAAGTAAATCGAAAGCTGTTCTTCAACCCTTTGCAGCATCTTCATGGGGTTGGTCTCATTTAAAAGAAAACACTTTGAATTTTTTTGCAAAGCAAAACATAATCTCTCTACGTGCTCCGGCCACTGAGTTACAGTCATCTAAACATACTGAACTTGAAGAAAATAAATTTGGCCACGGTGTTTTTTTGGATACAAATGCTTGCAAATAACACACAGCTGTCCGATCCGGCTGGAAAATACAACAGAAATGTAGAACCAAGTGTTATCCAGCTGAGGTCCAAATTTTGTAACAATACCACAAAAAATGAATATTTTACACAGCTTTTTCCTCAGGTAGTTCCCAGGCGTTTTGGAACTGTGCCAAATTGTGCCAAATGGCACAGTTTGGAAAAACGTCTGTAACTTTTGAATACTTCAATGTAGAATCTTCATTTTGGGCTCTAATGAAAGGTCACATTCAGAGCTGTGTCTGTGTGTGTGTGTGTGTGTGGGTCATCCCCCCCCGCTACAAAGGACGGAATTCGGCCCTCGCTACATGACGGATTGCACTCGTTGCATGTTTCCACAGCAACGCTGTCACAGCGGCTTCCCCCCCCTCGCTACTGTGTGTGTGTGTGGGGGGGGGGGGTTGTCCCCCCCCTCGCTACAGAGGACGGCCATCGCTACATGATGGAATAGACTCATATGTCTATGTGGCGACCGCTGCACAGTCAGCGCGGCTTCCCCCTGTGGACCGGGGGCGTTCGGACCGTGAACGCCTCCCCCCCCCCCCCGCTCCTCTTCTGCAGCGGGGGGGGCGTTCACGGTCCGAACACGGCAAATGAACCGTTTATCGCGGTGCACGCACTTCGTACTTTGTGCGCCGTACAGTTGTAATTTACCGATCAGTCAAAAGTCATTTTTGGATTACAGTTTTCAGGGAGAAATAATAATTTAGCTTATAACACCTTACCTCTTCACAGCAGCAGAGTCCTGGCGAACTTCTCTTCCCCATTGTCAGACGAACGCGACGCTGGTCCGCTCGTGGATCCAGGTCAAAACATAATTCCAATATTGCGGTTTTGGTGAATGATTTACGACCTTTGTCGTTGGCCTCCGTCGGTCTATGATGACGGAAGAGAATCCTAAACGTCTATTCTGCTGGAATGAGTGCAGGTCGCACTTGTGGGTGTTCTCCATGCTGCTGGGTCTGTAGCAGGTTCGTCCAGCGTCCTTTGTTTTCATCTGCTGCAACAGTAAATCTCTCTTCACCCAGCCCGAACTTCTGTGCTTCAATTGGCTCCTGCATTCACAGTAGGCGGGTCCTCCTTCCTAGGTTTTCATTCATTGGCTCTTCATGGTTTCAGAAACCCAATTCAAGGCTCTTATTAGTCGAATGAGAGGTCAATCAGATGAACTAATCTGTTCACGGCTGTGTCTGCAGCTTTTTTTTTCAGTGGCGCTTGGAGGCCACACCACCATCATCAGTATCTCTATCATGCGTCATGCGTCTGAGCGCGCACGAGTGCGCTCTCGTGCGCCCTCGTGCGCCCTAGGATGCAGAGACTTGCCCGCCCACGGTACAACGGAGTGCAAGAGGTTAAACCTTAAAGTCTGCACTTCAATTCCGTTGTAGTTGTTTCATTTCAGATCCAATGTGGTGGCATGCAGAGCCCAAATCATGAAGATTGTGTCACTGTCCAAATATTTCTGGGCCTAACTGTATGTCATCTGGACCAAATGCCTTTCCATTCTTCATCCTCTTCAAAGCTGCCCTCACTTCCACCTTAGTAATCCTCAGGACTTCTTTGTTCACCATATTTCCTTCATCCATCCTCCTCTCTCATTTTCTTTATTCATCAGCTCCTCAAAGTACTTCTTCCACTTTTTCAACACACTCTCATCACCCGTTAATAATTACCATTTCTGTCCTTAATCAACTTAATCAGCTGTACATCCTTGCCAGCTTGATCCCTCTTGTCTAGTCAATTGATACAACTCCTTTTCTCCTTCCTTAGTGTTTAGCCTCTCATACAACTCACTGTATGCCTTTTCCTTTGCCACCTTTCTCTTTGCCATGCGCCTAGATTCCAAATACTGCTGTCTACTGTCTTCATCTCCCTGACTATCCCACTTTTTCTTTGCTAACCTCTTCCTTTGGATACTTCCCTGTACTTCCTCCTTCCACCACCAAGTCTCCTTGTATTCCTTTCTCTGTGTTGTGTCCATATCTTGGGGCAAACATGGAGGAGGCTGAGGATGTAGTTGTACATACTTTATTATAAACAGAACCAGGAACACAATGGATGCTCCATACAGGCCAAGGGGTCCATGACGAAGAGACAGAGTCTCTTCCACCATTGCCCTTTATACCCCAGGCGACGCCACCACCGGAAAGGCGGGTCTTCACCTCCCACTACACCCACAGCCGCCATCTTACTACACTATATAGGGTAACGTCAGGGCTGTGTTAAGGGGGTGGGGATTCTCCCAGCATGCTTTGGCAGCGGAGGATTCAAAGGGTGTTATCATTCATGTGTTCTAAAGTGTTATTGCTGTGTCATTACAACTGCATTATAATGACACAGCAGTGTTATAAGAAGACTCAGAGCAGTGACTGATCATGCGTTTGTGTTACCCTTAGTGAGAAGGAGGTCTGTGTGAATGACCTCCCCTCCTGTATGTGTTGAGGAAGGGTGTTTTAAATAAAGCCTGCTTCATCACAGTCATCTCTCCCTTCTTGTGTGAACCCTCACAACGTCACACTGGTGTCAGAAGTGGGATTATGGAGCAGATGGAAGCCAGGATCAGAGCAGAGATTCAGCAGCTGGAGCAGTTCATCGCTCAGCTGGGAATGGACGACAGAGCTGGTACACCAACCCCCAGAGTTGCTTGCCGGGATGAACGGAGCAGCGGACCTGACGGGACCAGCGTACCCCGCTTTCTGCCTTTCTCAAGGCAGGACGGGCTAAACACAGCAGATCAGCCCCACTCCCCACCCTTTTCAGGGCAGGACGGGCCGGCGATTCCACTGCGACCAGGGGCGGCGAGCGACCATCCCACCCATCCAGCAGTGGGCCAAAGTTCCCCACTTTAACGGTGAAACCCTGCTGGACGACTACCTGGTCCAGGTCAAGCTGGCTGCTGCGTCGAACGGCTGGCCACCCGAAGAGATCACCGTGCAGGTCGCGCTGGCCCTGGAGGGAAGGGCTCTCTGCACGCTGTCTGATCTCCGGCCCGGGGAACGCCGCAGCTGGCCAGTGCTGCAAGGAGCGCTCCAGAGGCGGTTTGGGAGAGCGGCCAACGCTGAGCACGCCGAGGAACAGCTGGCCAACCACCGGCGAGGCAGCCGAGAGAGCCTGGGAGCCTACGCAGTGGACATACGGCTGCTGACACGGCGTAGCTACCCGGATTTCTAGCCAGAGGTAGTGGAGAAGCTCGCCCTCCGGAACTTCATCTGGGGTCTCCGCCCGGCCCAGCTCCAGAGCCACATCCAGATTCATGCCGCGAGCACCTGGGAGACGGCTGTGGCAGAAGCGGAGTGGGTGGAACCGCTAATGGATTGTACAGCTGATGCATCGGCACTGAGACAGAGAGCCTTCCAGGCCATGGCTGAGAGCAAGGAGGAGGAGCTGCGCCGGACCACGGCGGCACGCCCACGGAGAAGACAGCCACGGCGGCGCAAGGAAGGGTGCTTCCGCTGTGGGGAGCCAGGACACATCGCGCAGTACTGCCCGGCACCCACCCCACGACAAACCGGCCCCTCGCTAACGTTAAACTAGAGCGAGGTGGCATGGACGGGGGGGGGGGGGGGCTGCCGCCTCCCACAGACATTTTCCCCGATGAACTGTCACCGCGTGTGGGCCAAACTGGACACTCGCCAGGGATGTACCTACAGTGCAGCGCTGATGTTTGGACGTGAGCTGCATACACCGGTGGATTTGGTATTCGGTCCCACCCCCAGAGCCGGAGGTGGAGGGCAAACCGGAGTTGGATTATTTGTTTTGCTTGAAGGAACGTCTCCACACGGTGCACGGACTGGCTCTGGAGGCTCTGGCAGCAGCGGGGAGCCGGCAGAAGCGGGCATATGACTCCCGCTGCCTGGGGAGGGACTTTGCACCAGGAGATCGAGTTTGGGTTTTCTGCCCAGAGCGAAAAAGGGGACTGTCACCAAAACTGGCGAGCCATTGGTCGGGACCATGCGAGGTCCTACAGCGACTGTGGGATGTGGTGTACAGGGTGAGGCTGCAGAAAAGGGACCGGGTCGTGGTACTCCACCGTGACCGTCTCGCCCCTTACCAGCCATCCGCCCCGCCGGTGGTCGAGCCAGAGCCTTCACCCCGACCAGATACTCTGACCAAGGCACAAATGAACACTAGCGGGCCTGTGCGTGCTGGTCGTCGACAACAGAGGCCGCCCTGACACCTGAACGGAGTTGTGTTGGACCTTTGAGCTGGACTTGTATTATTCTGGGGACAGAAACCAGTCCAGTGGGGGACAGTGTAATGTCGGGGCTGTGTTAAGTGGGCGGGGATTCTCCCGGCATGCTTTGGCAGCAGAGGATTCAAAGGGTGTTATCATTCGTGTGTTCTAAAGTGTTATTGCTGTGTCATTATAACGCAGTTATAATGACACAGCAGTGTTATAAGAAGAGTCAGAGCAGTGACTGATCATGCGTTTGTGTCACCCTTAGTAAGACGGAGGTCTGTGTGAATGACCTCCCCTCCTGTCTGTGTTGAGGAAGGGTGTTTTAAATAAAGCCTGTTTCGTCACAGTCATCTCTCCCTTCTTGTGTGATCCCTCACAACGTCACAATACCCCCCCCCACCCCTGTAGAAAAACACCAAGCACAACAATCAGGCCCTCACAAATTTAAACCTGACTCACCCGCTAAGGAGCAAAACGTATATGTACAAAAATAAATAAACAGGCATATCCATTCGCACAAAATAAACTAGAGGGGCCAAGTGGACTACTGGCTCCCTCTACACGGCCAGGTGGCTTATTCTGCCGCCTTGATCATTATAGTCCAAACGAAAAATAGCCCAAACCAGAAAACTCCTAGAAAACTAGCTAAAACCAAATTAATCCCACATTACATATATATACACACATTCTCAAATTTACATAATACAGCAAGCCACAACAGATAATATACACTTTCTTATTGGCGCCCCCCCCACCCCACCCCAACACACCCACCCCACAACCAGGGCAACACACAGCAAATACACTTTCTATTTTTTTTTTTTTTTTTTACACAAACAGTGTTGGGGATTTACTCTTTTTTTTTTAAACTCAGGCCAACCCACAATAAGAACATTCAGAACATGTTAATTAAATGACTCAGGGCCTAAATCAAAACAAACACAAGTTAAACAACATCCCTAGTCATTTTACCGACCCGATGAGAGAGGCCATCTTCTGGGTCTCCATCCAGTGGAACGCACCCAGAGCACCTCCGCCCTTGGCCTCCGGGGATGAGCTGCACTGGCACCTCACCTCCTTCACGTGCCACAGCTCGTTTGGGTGTCTCCATGACGTGTCTGACAGTTCCAAGTAACCATCTTCCCAGGCAGCCACCACTCGCAGCCGCCCGTTCATCTCGTCACTCTCTTTTCCTATAGACGCCCCTCAGCCGAACTTCTGCCCTTGGTCGGAACTTGTCATCAATGTGCAGGGGAACTCGATTATGCTTCCACAGTCCATCATGTCACAACCGGGCCTCCCTCCTGGGTGGGGCTGATCCACCAACCTGGTCCAAAGTCCTCCTGTAATGCCGATGTCCAGCGCGCCGTAGAACTGCGCCGGCAGGTCTTGCCCCTCTCTTTGTCCTCCCGACACTAGCAGCCGTCCCGGGGGTTTCGCTGTGCCATCCAGCTCCCACACCCAGGGCCACATGGACACTGGCATTGGAACCCTCCTGTGTTGTGTCTCCGAGGCGCCCGTCTTCATCACCTCCCAAAACACCAGGCCAATCACTGTCCCAAACCGCGTTGTCCTCTACGTGTAGAGCAGGTCGGTCCCATAATCCACAGCCTGACCACTCTTCTCCAGCACCGCTGGCGATCTTGAATCCCAGGCTGTAAAACATATCACAACCTAGGATGTTTGATCCCGAGGCAGTCACCACGAACTGGACTCTGGTCATCACCACCGACTTGTACCTCGCTGTCAGCTCCAATGATCCTACTACGTTCATCCTGTTTCCTCTGTAGCCAAAACACGGCGTCGTGTACTCCGTCAGCCGGTAATGTGGAAACAGCCTCCTCACAGTGGACAGGTTCAGCACCGAAGCCACTGCTCCCGTGTCTACCAACAGCGAGACTTCCACGCCGTCCAGTAACACACTGCAGTAGATGTAATCATTTGTGCTTGAGGAAACGGTATGAACCGTGGGATCCACAGTGGGGGAATCCGCTCCATATCTTCAGTCCTCCCGCTGGAAATTACTGCAGGCTCTAGCGAAGTGATGCAGAAGACCACATTTACTGCACCGCTTGCCCTTCGCCGGACACTCTCTTGCCTTGTACTGGTGCCTTGTGGACCCACAGCTGTAACATTTCAGTGTACCCAGGGCGGACCTAATTCTTACAACAGTGGCATATTCTTCTTCACTCCTGCCGTCCTCGTTGTCCGAGTCCACAGCCAGCGTCCTCCAATCTGGTTCTCTGCGCCTTGATGTGTCTCTCTCACGGAGGTCTTCAGACAGTTTCTCCGCTGCCTCGCTATATCAATAGCCGTGGCTAACATCAGTTCACCCGGGTAGGTCAGGAGCCTCGACTGTGCTGCCGAACAAAGAACACGCTCCGCCAACTGATCATGGACCATTTCATACTCCAGGGCTTCAAAGTGGCACTCCCCTGCCAGCTGATGTAAGTCTGCAATGAAGTGTTGTACTGACTGTCCCGTCTGCTGGTGGTGCTGCCAAAACTTTATCAGCCAGACTATGTCGTTCTCAGGGGCATGAAAATAGCACTCCATTAACTCCACCACGTCCTCATAATTATCAGCCTCCCCTAATGTGCCAAGGATCCACTGACACTCCTTCCCAAGACTATGAACAAGGATAGCCCTCGCACACAGCTTCTTGAGCTCACCGAGGTTAAAGGCCACCAAATAATTTCGAAACACTGCGTACCACCTAGCCCAGGGTACAGGTGGCTCACCCAGGACCTCCATGCTGTTATACGTATTTTATTATATAAACAGAACCAGGAACATAATGGACACTCCGTACAGGCCAAGGGGTCCACAACGAAGAGACAGTCTCTTCCGCCATTGCCCTTTATACCCCGGCTGCCATCTTACTACACTACATATCACTCTGTCCACTGGATACACCACATACCTTTCTACCTATTTCCCTCAATACTTTTGCTGTACTTTCCCAGTCATCTGGTAATTCTTCCCTACCACCCAGAGCCTGTATCAACTCCTTCCTGAACTCTGTGCAACCTTCTTCCTTCTGTAACTTCCCCCACTTAATCTTTGGCTCTGCCTTCACTGTTTTCCTCTTCTTGATTTGCAAAGTCATCTTACAGAATACCGTCCGATGCCATCTAGCGACATTCTCCCCTGCCACCACCTTGCAGTTTCCTATCTCTTTCAGATTTCTCCTTCTGCATAAGATGTAGTCCACCTGTGTGCACCTTCCTCCACTCTTGTAAGCAGGGCTTGATATTAACTTTTTTCTGCTCACCAGCCACTGTGGCTAGTGATTTTCCAAAGTTACTAGCCACTCAGCCTTTTCACTAGCCACAATTTTGTGGTTTGAAAATTATGTTTAATATGATCAAATTGGAGGACAATCCACCTTTTTCCGGCTGAGGACCATGGACTCGGACTTGGAGGTGCTGATTCTCATCCCAGCCGCTTCACACTCTAAGGCAAAGCTGTCGATTTACCAGTCAATCTGCGTTCCTACTCTCACCTATGGTCACGAGCTTTGGGTAATGACCGAAAGAATGAGATCGCGGATACAAGCGGCTGAAATGAGCTTTCTACGTAGGATTGCTGGACTCACCCTCAGAGATAGGGTGAGGAGCTCAGTCATCCGGGAGAGGCTCAGAGTAGAACCGCTGCTCCTCCACATCGAAAGGAGTCAGTTGAGGTGGTATGGGCATCTGATTAGGATGCCTCCTGGACGCCTCCCACTTGAGGTGTTTCAGGTACGTCCCACTGGGAGGAGACCCCGGGGCAGACCCAGGACTCGGTGGAGAGACTATGTCTCCCAGCTGGTCTGGGAACGCCTTGGTATCCCCTCTGAAGAGCTGGAGCAGGTGGCTGGGGAGAGGGAAGTCTGGGCTTCTCTGCTTGAACTGCTGCCTCCGCGACCCGGACCTCCGGAAAAGCGGTAGAAGATGGATGGATGGATGGATGATCAAATTGGACTATGTCTCGACTTGATTACTGCAATGCACTTTATGTTGGCATCTCTCAGTCTTCTCTTGGCCGCCTTCAACTTGTGCAAAATGCAGCGGCCCGTCTTTTGACCAACACACCTAGGCGAGAGCACATTACTCCGATCCTTTTTTCACTTCATTGGCTTCCAGTCCATTTTAGAATTAATTTTAAACTTTTGCTTTTTGTTTTTAAAGCTCTTAATGGCCTTGCTCCGGTTTATATGTCTGAGGTTTTGACTGTCCGTGACCAAGGCAGAGCTTTGAGGTCATCCAATCAGCTTTTGCTGGATGTGCCTAGGTCAAGGTATAAACATTGGGGTGACCGAGCCTTTTCTGTTGCTGCCCCCAGGCTCTGGAATAATCTCCCCCCTGACCTACGTGCTATCTCTGACCTGACCCTTTTTAAATCTGAACTTAAGACATACTTGTTTAGGATGGCTTTTAATACCCAGTAGTGGTGATATTTGTCTTGGCATTTGTTTTTATTTTATTTTTAGGTTGTTTTTGTTTATGTTATTTGTTTTTAATGCTCTGTGTGTTTTTAATGCTGTTTATTTTTTGTAAAGCACTTTGGTCACCTACGGGTTGTTTTAAAGGGCTATATAAATAAAGTACATTACATTATGGCATGCTAAAAATTTACTTTAACTAAATTTACAACCTTGTCAGTGTAAATTACTTTCTGTTAAATTATTGATGAAGAGCAGTAAATGCTGTAAAACAGTAGAGAAAAATATTTGCAATGTGAGAGTGTGCAAGTAGATTTGGGTCCGTCCCAATTCTCATTTGTACCCCTACCCCTTTACCTGCCCCTGTGAATTGGGACATCTCTTCATGGCTGCACAATGTCATTAGTAGTTGCTGATGGATTTAACCTAAATGGACACTACCCGTTTTCACCAGAAAATAGGGAAAGAAAACTGATTAGAAAAAAAGCACAGTACTTGTCGGAGTTGTAATTTCATAGTCTTACATTGCAATAGGTTTACTGTTTTAGATGCTATTTGAGAAAACTACAACCGGACAAAGTGGCTAGTGGGTATGGCTGGCTTACCAGCCACTGTTGAAATCCACCAGCCCTTGGCCGGTGTTAATGTTAAGCCCTGTTTGTAAGTTACCCTGTGTTCCTCTCTCTTGAAGTATGTGTTCACCACAGCCATTTCCATCATTTTAGCAAAATCCACAACATCTGTCCTACATTTCTCTCTTTAAAACCATACCGACCCAGCACCTCCTCATCACCTCTGTTCCCTTCACCTATGGCCATTAAAGTCTGCTCCAATCACCACTCTCTCCCCCCTGGGAACACTCTATACCACTTCATCCAACTTACTCCAAAATTCCTCTTTCTCTTCTACCTTACATCCAACTTGTAGGGCATACGCACTGACAACATGTAACATCACACCTTTGACTTCAAGCTTCAAAGTCATGATCCTATCTGACTCCCTCTTTACCTCCTGAACACACTTCACATACTCTTCCTTAAAGATTACTTCTACTCTATTTCTCTTCCTATCTACACCATGGTACCATCCATCATCATAGCAGTCTGTCGGATGCGACAATGACTGTTTCATTTAGGTCTGATCAGATTCCTCCACACAGCTCTGTCCTTCACCTTCCGCTGCCAGGAACTCCTGACCTTGTTAACCCGGGCGACGTCCGAGCCAGTATGAGTTACTTTCTGACTGACCATTTCATGAAACTGCTTGCAAAGTATTTGAGTACATAAATTAGTCGAGCTGTACAATAATATTACTAGTAAGAAAATGGTAGCAATTTGTGGAGATTTCAATATTGACCTACTTAATCCACATCAACAAAATGTAGTTACAGAGTTCATGAACTCTATGTACAGCATGAGTCTATATCCCACAATAACACATCCCAGTAGAATCACAGTTCACTCTGCTACACTTATTGACAACCTGTTTGTCAGTGTTCTCGATAAGAAAATAGAAAGTGGATTATTGATAAATGATATAAGCGACCACTTGCCAATCTTTGCACTTATCCATGGCCACACGGGGCCCAACCCAGAAAAAATCTCAAAATCGTTCAGACACAAATCACCAAACGCAATCAGTTCTTTTAAAGAGGACTTGCTGAAGCAAGACTGGACAGAAGTCTATGTAACAGATGTAAATGAAGCCTATGACACATTTATAAACATTGTAACCATTCTTTATGAAAAAAACTGCCCATTAGTTAAAAAAAAGCTTAAACACAAATTTGCTGACAAACCATGGTTAACCAAAGGACTACAAAAGGCGTGTAAAAAGAAAAATTTATTATATAAAGCTTTCATAAAGAAAAGGACAAAAGAAGCAGAGCAACGGTATAAAACATACAAAAATAAGTTAACATATATAATAAGATGCAGTAAAAGAGACTATTACAGTAAAGAACTGGAAAAAAACAAAGACAATATTAAAAATACATGGACAATAATCAACAGTATCCCTGGAAATAAAAGCAGAAATACTAGCTACCCAACTAATATTCCAAAAAATAATAAATCGACTCCGAATGTGAATATAGCTTCACCTGCAGATGAATTTAATAATTTTTTTGTTAACATTGGACCTAAACTGGCCCGAGAAATACCCACTACGGCGCCTACAGGTGATACAATATGCAATAACACTGCTGTTAAAGACACCATCTTCATAAAGAACACAGACGAAAGAGAGGTCATTGAAATTGTTAAATCGTTCAAAAGTAAAACATCTACTGACTGCGATGGTATTGACATGCTACTAGTCAAAACTGTTATCGAATGCATAGTGAAACCACTGACGTATATCTGTAACCTGTCTCTCCAATCAGGTATATTTCCCAATGCAATGAAAATAGCTAAAGTAATTCCGATTTACAAGACAGGCGACAGAGGGGAACTCTCCAACTACAGACCAATTTCACTATTACCGCAATTTTCCAAGATACTTGAAAAAATATTCTATGAGAGAATTGACAACTTCATACTGAAGAATGATTTATTGTGTGAGCAGCAATATGGGTTCAGACACAAAAGGACAACAGCATATGCCTTAATGGAATTTACAGAAAAAATATCAACAGCCATTGAAAATAAAGAGTATTCAGTTGGAGTATTCCTGGATCTTAAAAAAGCATTTGATACAGTAGATCACAATCTATTATTAAAGAAACTACAAAATTGTGGTGTTAGAGGGGTAGCACTGTCCTGGTTAAGTAGTTACTTAAAGAATAGATATCAGTTTGCATGTGTTAACAGCAAAAACTCAGAGTTACTGAAGGTCACCTGTGGAGTCCCACAGGGTTCAGTTTTGGGACCATTATTATTCAATATGTATATAAATGATATATGTAGAGTTTCAGAAAAAATGGACTTAATATTGTTTGCTGATGACACTAATCTGCTATGCAGTGGAAACAATTTGGAACAACTTCTGGATACACTCGGAAAGGAATTAGGAAAGCTGAAACTGTGGTTTGATTCAAACAAATTAACGCTCAATTTAAGCAAGACAAAATTTATAGTCTTTAACAACCATCACAACTACCCAGTACCCAAACTCAGTGTAAATGGTGTAGAGATTGAAAGGGTATCCGAAACTAAATTCCTTGGAGTAATAATTGATAACAAACTGTGTTGGAAGCCACATATTAATTATATAAAAGGTAAAGTATCCAAATCAATTGCAATATTACACAGAGTGAAAAATTTGCTGAATCAACCCACACTATACACCTTGTATCATTCATTAATACTCCCATACATGACATATTGTAATGAAGTATGGGGAAATACATATAAAACAAACATATATCCACTCTTTATGATTCAAAAGAGAGCTATTAGAATAATCAACAAAGCAGCTTACAGGGAACCAACAAACCCACTTTTTCTTAAACAAAAAACTCTCAAGTTGAAAGATCTGATTGACTTTAAAACCGCAATAATAATGTTCAAAGTGAAGAATTTATCACTGCCCGCAAATATCCAAAAGTTGTTCCAAACAAGGGAGAAACGATATAACTTCAGAGGAACATGTATATTTCAAAAGCCTACAGTGAGAACAACCACCAAGCAACACTGTATTTCAGTGCAAGGAGTCAGATTATGGAACGATTACGGACCTGAATTAAAATCATGTACAAAGCTTGGACAATTTAAACAAAAACTAAAGGAAGAAATACTCCAAACATATTTACAAGACGACATGTAAACTCACATAAGGATTGACATTTCCAGTCTGTGTTGTGTTGTAGCTTAGTTTTTTTTTTCTTTTTTTTCCTTTTTCTTTGTGACACTATGTCTTAGATTTGTTTTTGAATAGTAACCGCTTAACTTAGACTAGCTCAGTTTTTCTTTTTCTCTCAGTCACATTTTGTCTTAGCCTTGTTTTAAATTGTAATCGCTCTTGTCTTGTTTTCTCTTTTTTCTCCTTTGAATTCTTGGATGGAATATGGGTGGGCAATATAAGCTGCGGCTTCAGCCATCACCCATTTCGGATAACTCACGTGGAATTGTATAGTAGAAGGAGTCTTTTGTCTAATTTGACCTTGTTGTTATATTATACAGTTTCTTTTAACCTGTAATGTACTATCCGAAATAAATAAATTCATTCATTCATTCATTCAGTACCGCTAGCTTTTGCTGGACTAGCGGCACATTCTTGGCAGATAGAGGTATTATCAGTGGCAAGGACAGGCCAAGACAGACTGACTCCAGTATCTGTTGCAGTGACTGACCAGATGACAGGTTTGTTTATCTCTGCTCTTTGTGTAGTGCATGTCACGATGCACCGACTGGCAAAAGTCCACCACAGACCTTGCGGCAGATGTGCTTATCTGCCAGGATGTCAAGTCTCACCCTGTGTAACTGGGAGTGGTCCACCACAGACCTGTGACAGATATTGGTTTTAGTTCTGGTATACCAGTTACATCAATAAAGCTGTGTTCGCCAAGTCCATCTTGCCTCATCCTTCACCCAGGTATTTCCATACATAACATTTGACGATCGAGGATTAACCCATGGAGGCGTGTATCACACCACTTCGTCTCTTTCTCGAGCTTCTGGGCGAACCACCGGTGTCTTGGTCCATGTGGTTCGAGGCCTTCCAGACCTACATCACCGCGCTGGACCTCGGTAAGCGTGACAAGCTAAGGGTACGTGCGCTTCTCGTCTATAACCTGGGTATTGAGGGCCAGCGAGTCCTGCGAACTCTCGGAGCGTCAGATTCCTTTGAAGACGTTGTGGAGCTGCTAACTAACCACTTCCACACCCCGGATAATGTGACTGTCCGGAAGATTCATTTTCGGCAGCGACATCAACAGCCATTTCACCAGTTTGTCACTAACTTAAGGCAGCTAGCTAGTGAGTGTTGTTTTGGGCCGTTGGAAGCTGAAATGGCACGTGACCAGCTTGCAGAGCACACGCGCAGCGCCATGGCGCCCAATGACTTCACGTTACTCAGAGCTGTCGAGCTAGCTCTCCAGCTGGAGGCCGCAGACAAGCTAGCTTCGGAGCTAACCTGGCGACAGTCACAGCAGCCACTGGAGCCACCTGACGCAGCAAATGTTGCGGACTCGGAAAGAGAGGATAGCTTGGATGACGACGTTACAGAAACCAATGCTGCCAGCTGAAGGTCTGCCCCAGGAAAGCCCCTGTGCAAAGGTTGTGGGTCTGCAACACACCGAAATAAGGCAAAGGACTGCCCGGCTAGGGTAAAACGTAGCAGGTGTGGACGCTTGAACCGTTATGCTAGAGTGTGCTGTGTATCTGAACTGGAGAGCCCACGGAAGAAATCACTCCGCCCACCAACGACGACCATCTATACTGTGTCCCCCAGCACAAACAGGTACATGTATTGCACAGTGAAACTGGACGGCATGGAGGTGCCGCTGCTGCTCGACATGGGGGCAGAGGGGTCGTTGCTGAATTGGGCAACGGTGAGAACGTTTTTCCCCCACTACAGGATTAAAGGTAACCCGGCACTGTTGTATCGTTATGGAGGTGACAGGCTGTGCACGGTTGGGACTTTGGAATTAACGGTCTGGTACAAGTCTGCGAAGATGGCTGACTTCACGTTCCATGTGACAATGCGAGGCGATTACATCATGGGCTGTGATTTGTTTAACGGACTGGGTTTCGGACGCCTCCCACTTGAGGTGTTTCAGGCACGTCCCACTGGGAGGAGACCCCGGGGCAGACCCAGGACTCGGTGGAGAGACTATGTCTCCCAGCTGGTCTGGGAACGCCTTGGTATCCCCTCTGAAGAGCTGGAGCAGGTGGCTGGGGAGAGGGAAGTCTGGGCTTCTCTGCTTGAACTGCTGCCTCCGCGACCCGGACCTCCGGAAAAGTGGTAGAAGATGGATGGATGGATGGACTGGGTTTCGCCATAAAAGAAGACGCCGAGAACGAATGGTTGGGTTGTGGCTGCTGGAACACTTCGGTTCCGGTGGTCAAAGAGAACACTGTGTGGGACGAAGAGCTAACGGACACCATGGCGATCAAGAAGGACCAGTTTCACTTGGGTCTGGCGTAGGAGGGTCTCAGTGCTGGCGCTTGGGACATGGCAGAGGGGGGTACCAAGCGTGGTGGCGAGGCACCTGCGTCGGCGAGTGACACCAATGTGCTAGCCCCAGATGCCTTCAAAGCTTGGCCGGAGGGAGATGGAGGGTCTGCAGCTACGATGGTGACTGCTACAACAGTGTTAAGAGGACGGGGCCAGACCGATGAGCATGGAGTTACCGCATGCTCAGCAGCACCATGTCAGGCCGAGCCGGGCGCCGTTGGGGGTTTTGAACTTGCTTCAGGTTCAGGGTGAAGAACTTCCACGGCGAAGATGGGCTAAACGACGGCCAGCAAAACATCGAGGATGTCTGCGCATAGTGGCAAGGCTGGGCGCAGCGTACTTCCGGTTGTCCAACGGTTCATCGAGGCACACCAACCAGCTTTGGCGTGTCCGAAAGAGGCTCCAGGTGACGAGGTTGGGTGGGAGTCGGTGTTGGTGGTGAAGGAGTCGGGCTCTACCGTCCAGAAGATCAGCCATCGTCCCATGGGTTTGCTGCTTCCAGGGGCATGCTTGCTGAGGGGCTCCCCTGGGCCCCCCATGCCGATTCTACCTCTCCCACCCAAGTGACTGTGCTGTAAAATAAAGTTGTTTGCAGTTCTTGTGTTTTATGCATGCATGTTATGGTATGGGGTTATTTTGTGTTTGTGTTTTAGTTTAGGCGCACAGCAAGTAATATTAGTTTAATAAAGAACTTTTTTTTAGATATTGGTGGCAGAATGATCCACCATGCTGTGCAGGCTGTGCAGCAGTCCACCTGCCAGTCCTATTTGAGGTTGTTTTGAGTGAATGTGTTAGGCCAGTTTAGTGCATTAGTTTTAGTTATTTTAGTGTGTGATTTGGGTCCTAAATTGGGGGGGGGGGGTTCAATTGTGTGTGCGGTTTTGTATATTTCTAAGGGGGGGGGGGATATGTCATATGGAAATGGCACTTTATTGTGAAATGCAGTGTGGTGACGTGCACTCCCCGTCACGTCACCGCACTGCCCTATATAAGGGACGGGCACCATGTTATGGTCTCTTGGACCTTTGCCCTTCGCCAGGTGCCTGCCTTGTAATCGCCATACCAGTTACATCAATAAAGTTGTGTTCACCAAGTCCATCTTGCCTCATCCTTCACCCAGGTATTTCCATACATAACACCCCGCTGTGTGCCAGGTGGGTTCCGGTGGTTAGCACCACAGCAGCTAAAACAAGCTAATGTTTTGCCGCTACTTCTGTGGAGCCACTATTTCTGTCCGAGGGATGTGGGACTTTTTCCCCACTGTGCTGCGTCAGAGAGGATTGCCTAACCTCTAACCTCATTTTAACTGGAGGTAAGTAGTGAAAACACCATCTCTCTAATGATAAAACAGCAAATGCTAAATGATGATGCTGACTTATTGCTAATAGGAAATGTGTAGCAGTCCATTGTTCTGGTTTAAATCACTGCCGAGTTTCTTCATTTTGTGTGAAAAAATATTACTAAAGCTGCAAAAGTGTGTGACAGCAGCTGCATACACACTAAATAAATAAATTAAAACGTGTCGGAGGAACAAACTGGCTCTTAATGTAATTTGATTTCTAATAATTTTTAATTAGTCAAGTAGCGATAAAGAATAAAGTTGAATTCACCTCAAAAGCGCATTAAAAAACAATTTCATAACAACACTGCAAAATTAAGAGGGAAAAAGTGCATAAAATTAATGATAGATGAATTTTACAATTGATTTTTTTCAGTATGTAATTTAAAATGTAAAAAAAGAGATGGTCCTTTTATTGGTTATTGTATATAAACTATGGAATTTACTAGAAATGTATATCGTGACATATATTGTTATCGTCAAATAAGATTACTTCTATTGTGATATGAAATTTTGGTCATATCGCACAGCCCTAGTTGTAACTGCAATGCACGATCGGAACTGCTGCGGCAGTAGCGCCTCTGTTGTTAGGCATGCATGAACAATTTCCAGAAAAAAAGAAGAGAAGCACAGAATGGAGAAGTGAAAAGACAAGTCGAAGTGGTGCAAAAAAAAAAGCAGACCCTGTGGGGGACCCAGTTAGTACATTCTCTACTCAGACTGAATGGAGGAGATGTGTAAAAGCTGAGAAACGGATATGCGGGGCAGTCTGTGGCTTTCTCCTTAAGACCACATGATAATATGCATTCTCCTCCAGTCTGCATAATGTGCCGACAGGCTGGGTGACAAAGGGAATTGTCATGGTAAATGTATGTATGTTAATGCAACACCCTAGGTCACATGGCGAGTTGTATGGTATAAAAAGAGAGATGCCCGCGACCTAGCTCATGCTTCTTATTCTTGTTAACGGATGTTAGAGAGAGATGAATAAAGTCTGCTCTGCTCCAGCTACCACCTCGCCTGCTCATTCCTCTCTCTACACTGGTGACCCTTGACGCACAATGGAACTCGAGGCGAACACCCTGGAGACGACTCGGACTGGAGGCGCCAGCACCGCATGGACCATTTCGGTCAAACTCCCAGACTTTTGGCTACATGACCCAAAGTCTTGGCTCCTCCACACCGAGGCCCAGTTTGCGCTCCAGGGAGTGACGGTGGATGACACCAAATACTACTACATGGTTGCAGCACTGGACGCACGCACAACACACGCAGGTGGCGAGCCTGCTCCAACAGCCCCCAGCCCACGACAAATACGACGCTCTCAAAACTGCGCTGACCCAGCGCTACACGCTCTCGGACTGTAAGAGAGCGGAAAGGCTCCTGACGCGCTCCAACTTGGGAGACGGGTCGGCGGTCGAATTAATGGAGAAGATGTTAGCGTTGATGGGCACAGATGACGGGCATTTCCTCTTTGCCCCCATTTTCCTCCAGAACCTCCCGACAGCGGCCAGAGCAGTCCTTGCCAATTCGCCGCTGCTGGCCACGTGCAACTACCGGGCGCTAGCACAAAAGGCAGATCGAATTATCCTCACCACCAGAGTCTTCGCTGTGAACGCAGCGGCGTTGAAACCCAGCGAAGACGGCCAGCAGAGGCGAGGAGCCAGTGACGGTGGCCGCAGCGGAGGCCAAGAAGCACCGGACAGACATGCTCTGCTTCTACCACCACTGTTTTGGAGAAGACGCACGCCGATGCGTGCCACCATGCCAATTCAAGCGCTCGGGAAACACCAGGGCCGGCAGTCGGTAGCAGCTGCAACTGCCAGTGACACAAACAAGCTGCTCTATGTGACAGACTCACGCTCGGGGAGACGGTTCCTCATGGACTCCGGCTCCCAAAAGAGCCTCACCCTGCCGTCCTACGCAGACCGGCTGGCAGGAAGTAGCAGCCCCAAGCTGGCAGCCGCAAACAGCTCAGACATTAAGACTTTTGGTGAGAGGACACTGACTATATCCTTGCACGGCCGTACATACCAATGGACATTCGTCATAGTGGCATGTAACTTCCCCATTTTGGGTGCTGATTTTTTTGTGTGCACACGGACTATTAGTCGATGTGGCTAACAGACGCCTGATTAACACAATGTTTTTTGATTCTCTGCCCTGTACAGCTAGAGGAGCCAGGTCCACAATACTAGCCAGCATCACAGCTCCAGGGGGTAAGTTCCACACACTACTCACCCAGTTCCCACCACTCACGGTTCCAACGTTTTCGGCGGCCGTCACTAAACACGGGGTGGAGCACTTCATTACTACCATGGGGCCACCCGTTTTCGCACGACCTCGGCGCCTGGACGCAGCTAAACTGGGCAGTGCGCGCGAGGAGTTTGCCAACTTGGAAAGGTTGGGCATCATCAGGCGCTCAAACAGCCCATGGGCATCCCCGCTACATATGGTGCCTAAAGCCCAGGGATCGTGGTGACCGTGCGGAGATTTCCGCAGATTAAACAACGCCACAGCGCACGATCGCTACCCAGTCCCCCATATTCAGGATTTTTCTGTCCACCTCACTGGGGCACGCATTTTTTCAAAGATAGACCTGGTTCGCGGTTACCACCAGGTCCCGGTGCGTGCAGAGGACATACCCAAAACCGCAGTAATAACCCCGTTTCGTCTTTTTGAGTTCTTACACATGCCTTTCGGGTTAAAAGGCGCAGCGCAGACATTCCAACACATGATGGATGCGGTGCTGCGCGATCTGCCGTTTGTGTTCGTCTACCTGGACGACATCCTGGTGGCCAGTGCATCCAAGGACGAACACGTAACCCACCTCAGGACGGTTTTCCAGATGTTGGAGGAGCACGGGTTAATAATCAACCCGGCGAAGTGCCAGTTCGGGGTTACGGGAATCGATTTTTTGGGCCACCGCATCTCACCGGAGGGCGCGATACCCTTACTGGACAAAGTGCACGCAGCAACAGATTTTCCCCGGCCTCAGACGGTCAGGGCGCTGCAGGAGTTTTTGGGGATGGTTAACTTCTACAACCGTTTCCTCCCCCATGCAGCCCAACTCATGCAGCCATTGTACACCGCGCTTAAGAAACGGAAACCGGCGGACTGAGTCGACTGGACTCCTGAGCAAGAGCAGGCGTTTTCCGAGGCCAAAACAGCTCTAGCAAATGCCGCACTGCTGGCGCACCCAGACCCGGCGGCTCGGATAGTGCTCACTACCGATGCATCAGACGTGGCCATTGGGGCCGTCGTGCAGCAGTGCGTTGCCGGTTCTTGGCAGCCGCTCGCCTTTTTTAGCAGGTCTTTGCGCGACAATGAGCGTAAATACAACCCATTCGACAGGGAGTTATTGGCTCTCCACCTGGCATTACGCCACTTCCAGTTCTGGCTGGAAGGGCACACCTTCACTGTGTTTGTGGACCACAAGCCTCTAACGTATGCTATGGCCAAGGTTTCGGAACCATGGTCGGCCTGACAGCAGAGACAGCTGGCTGCGATCTCGGAGTTTACAACTGATATTTAGCATGTGGCCGGTAAACTCAACGTGGTGGCAGACTGCCTCTCGCGCGCATTAGTGGCCCCAGTCTACATAGGGATAGATTACACGGCCATAGCCACCGAGCAGATCGGCGATGTGGACATTTGCGCACTCCAGTCTGGACCAACAGGGTTAAGGCTGGAGAGCAGAGTACTGCAAGACGGAGGTCCCCCCAATCTCTGACGTCTCCACAGGCCGCCCGTGCCCAGTGGTCCCACGTGCTTGGCGCCGCCGCATTTTTGAATCGCTTCACTCCCTGGCACACCCAGGAGTGCGTGAGTCAGTCAAAATGGTGGGAGCAAAGTTCGTCTGGCCAAGTCTGCGCAAACAGGTTAAAGAGTGGGCTGCAGCCTGCGTAGCGTGCCAACGAGCCAAGGTGCACAGGCACACAAAGGCCCCCTTTGAGCCATTCCATGTCCCAGCTAAGAGGTTCGACCACGTTCACGTGGACTTCATGGACCCCCTCCCGCCATCGCAGGGGTTCACGCACCTCCTGACAGTGGTGGACCACACCACGCGCTGGCCCAAGGCAGTCCCGCTAGCTTCCACCGAGTCCGCAGAAGCTGCATGCGCTTTTTTGACGACATGGGTGGCACGCTTTGGTGCCCCTTCAGACATCACGTCCGACTGAGGCCCGCAGTTCGTTTCCAACCTCTGGTCAACGATGGCCCGGAGCCTGGGCATCACAATTCATCGCACGACCGCGTACAACCCCCAGGCCAATGGGTTATGCGAGCGTTTCCATAGGCCACTTAAAGCAGTGCTCAGGGTTTCGCTTATGGATGCAAATTGGGTGGACTGGTTGCCGTGGGTTCTATTATGGTTGCGTTCAGCACCGAAGGAGGATTTGGCGGCCTCCCCAGCAGAGTTGTTTTTTTTCCCAGCCACTGCAGCTCTCCAGAGAATTTTTGCCGGACAACCACGCCGAACAGGATCCATCCCCGCCTTCACTACATAGCGCAGAGGCAGGGACGGTACCCGGCCCGGCTCACCAGTTTTCCCCGCACTTTCGTACCAAGGACCTTGAAGGACGCGTCGTTCGGGTTTGTCAGGCACGATGCCCACCGGACCCCGTTGCGCCTGCCCTACAACGGCCCGTTCAGAGTGCTGGAACCTGGGGAGAAATATTTTGTGTTAGACTTGGGGGGACGCAGAGAAACAATCTGTATAGACAGGCTTAAGCCCGCCTTTGTATTAGCAGATGAGCACCATGGTAGAACAGTTTAAATCCATTGCCCATGCTCCTAGCCTTGCTTTCCTTCCATTTGATTTCTTGAACACACATCTACCTTTCTTCTCTCCATCATATCAGCCAACTCTCTGCCTTTACCAGTCATAGTCACTACATTTAACATTCCTACTCTCACCTCCACATTTCTACCTTTACTTTTCTCTCTCTCCCCCCTCTCCTCCTCCTTCTCAATCTTCGACCAACAGTAGCCCAATTTCCTCTGGCACTCTTGTCAGCTAACAGCACCGGTGGCGGCTGTTGTTAACCCGGGCCTTGACAATCTGGTATGAAAGTCTCGTTCGTCATGATCCACCTGTTTGATTTGGCAAAGGTTTTACATCGGATGCCCTTCCCGATACAACTTTCCCCATTTACCTGGGCTTGGGACCAGCACTAGACTTACACTGGCTTGTGCACCCCTATGGCTAGGTTTCAGAATATATATATATAAATATATATATATACAGTATATATATATATATATATACACAGTTGGGTAAAAAAGTGTTTAGTCAGCCACCAATTGTGCAAGTTCTCCCACTTAAAAGATGAGAGAGGTCTCCAATTTTCATCATAGGTATACCTCAACTATGAGAGACAAAATGAGGAAAAAAAAATCCAGAAAATCACATTGAAGGATTTTTAATGAATTAATTGGTAAATTCCTCAGTAAAATAAGTATTTGGTCACCTTCAAACAAGCAAGATTTCTGGCTCTCACAGACCTGTAACTTCTTCTTTAAGAGGGTGCTCTGTCCTCCACTCATTGCCTGTATTAATGGCACCTGTTTGAACTCGTTATCAGTATAAAAGACACCTGTCCACAACCTCAAACAGTCAGACTCCAAGCTCCACTATGGCCAAGACCAAAGAGCTGTCAAAGGACACCAGAAACAAAATTGTAGACCTGCACCAGGCTGGGAAGACTGAATCTGCAATAGGTAAGCAGCTTGGTGTGAAGAAATCAACTGTGGGATCAATTATTAGAAAATGGAAGACATACAAAACCACTGATAATCTCCCTCGATCTGGGGCTCCATGCAAGATCTCACCCCGTAGGGTCAAAATGATCACGAGAACGGTGAGCAAAAATCCCAGAACCACACGGGGAGACCTAGTGAATGACCTGCAGAGAGCTGGGACCAAAGTAACAAAGGCTACCATCAGTAACACACTACGCCGCCAGGGACTCAAATCCTGCAGTGCCAGACGTGTCCCCCTGCTTAAGCCAGTACATGTCCAGGCCCGTCTGAAGTTTGCTAGAGAGCATTTGGATGATCCAGAAGAGGATTGGGAGAATGTCATATGGTCAGATGAAACCAAAATAGAACTTTTTGGTAAAAACTCAACTTGTCGTGTTTGGAGGAAAAAGAACACCATACCTACTGTGAAGCATGGGAGTGGAAACATCATACTTTGGGGCTGTTTTTCTGCAAAGGGACCAGGACGACTGATCCGTGTAAAGGAAAGAATGAATGGGGCCATGTATCGTGAGATTGCAAAGAGTGCAAACCTCCTTCCATCAGCAGGGGCACTGAAGATGAAACATGGCTGGGTCTTTCAGCATGACAATGATCCCAAACACACCGCCCGGGCAACGAAGGAGTGGCTTCGTAAGAAGCATTTCAAGGTCCTGGAGTGGCCTAGCCAGTCTCCAGATCTCAACCCCACAGAAAATCTTTGGAGGGAGTTGAAAGTCCGTGTTGCCCAGTGACGGCCCCAAAACATCACTGCTCTAGAGGAGATCTGCATGGAGGAATGGGCCAAAATACCAGCAACAGTGTGTGAAAACCTTGTGAAGACTTACAGAAAACGTTTGACCTCTGTCATTGCCAACAAAGGGTATATAACAAAGTACTGAGATGAACTTTTGTTATTGACCAAATACTTATTTTACCGAGGAATTTACCAATTAATTCATTAAAAATCCTTCAATGTGATTTTCTGGATTTTTTTTTTTCTCATTTTGTCTCTCATAGTTGAAGTATACCTATGATAAAAATTGGAGACCTCTCTCATCTTTTAAGTGGGAAAACTTGCACAATTGGTGGCTGACTAAATACTTTGTTGCCCCACTGTATACTGTATATAGTCATGTGAAAAAATGTGGACACCCCTTTAAATATTCAGTTCTTATTAAGAAATGTTCACATATCTATTTCTAACCTTGTTTTTGTTTTTATTTGTATTTTTTAAATGTATTTTAGCCATTTTAAATGGGAATAAATGTGGGGATGTCCTAAAAAAGATGGGGGTGTCCTAATTTTTTCTTTATGATTTGTTTAGAATTACATTTTACAGAAAATCTGAAAAAGACTTTAATTCATTTTTAATTTAGTTGTATTACATGAATCTCCCAGTATTTTTAACATTGATATTAAATATCCGTATGTCCAAATATGTTAAAAAACACACATAGGCTGATACAGGGTGTCCTAATTTTTTCATGACTGTATATATATTAAAAAAAAAACTTAAGGTCAGAAGTTTTATAACTTTAACGTTGCCAACCTTAAACACTTGCAGACATACCATGGAAAAGAGTACGCTGAATTTGCTCAAGCCACAAGCTGCATATTGGTTTTGTTTCGGTATTGGCCGATACCCAAATAAAAAATATTGTATTGATTAAGTTGCATAATTCAGTGTAAACATGTCACTGAGGCAGTTAAAACATTTTTTATTGACAAATCATCCTCTTAATATGTAAAAGCAAGGAAGAACATGGCATTCCTTGTATATACGGAGACCAAAAGGAGCATACTCAGATCAGTCCGTCCTCTGAGATAAAATGTTTACAGAAACAATATATTCAAGTCCGTTACCTGAACTAAGAAAACTAAAAAAGAAAAAGGATGGATTGTCTCACCAGTATATGGCTGTGTGATGTCAATATACTACTGAAACGGCATTTTAACTGTATTATTCTCCACTGAAGCTTCATGCTAAACATCTTCATATTTTCCACAATTATCTGTGACCAAGGATCCGTTCTGTGAATTTGTTCTAAATGAACTCCATTCAAGCTCACAGTTTTAAACTTTGTTTCTGAATTTGACCTCATACTGAAACAGGCGAATTTCTGATCAATTTCTTGATCAATAATTGCATCAGAAGCATCCCGTCATTCACAGTAACCTGACCTAGAGATAATTTCTAGCACTTTCAATTGGAAGAAAACATAATATAACCCAGATTATTGGTAGAAATATTAGTGAAGACTAAATGAATGTCATGTTGGCACTTTATTTTAAAACTGCAGCTGAATGGGCAAATCAGGATTCATTATAAGCAAACCACCAGATGTTTGCAAGGTACTGGTTACTGATCTCCATCAGAGCTGGTCACAGTGAACAAATAACCAGAAGTCTCTTCATTTCCTATTTTTTTTCCCCCCTTCGTTATTAATATTTCGTCCTACATTGAGTGTGCTCTTCTGGGTGCTCTCCAGCTTTCGATCCTTAGACCATTCCCTCTGTAGCTGCTTGAGCAAATCAGGCGTTAGCAGCCCTTCTCTGACCAGACGACTTGCCAGAGAGCTGCCCATCATGTCTCCTGACCCTTTTTGTCTCCTTTGGTTTCTGCTTGTTGGCAGATAGTTACCACCGGCTGTGGCATTATTGCTACCCGTTTTTTTTTTCTGTATTTGTAGTGGGACGGTGACCGTTGGGTCCGAGGCTTTGATGAGACGGGTGATAGTCTGGACACCCTGTAGGATGACATTATCAAGTTCCCTCTGGATCTGTCGAACTGAGGCTGTGTCTGGAAACATGTCCATGAAACGATAGCTGCAAAGAGACGGGACAACATCAAAAACACAGAATAAGGTGGCAATGTCCATAAACATAACTTATGAAATTATAATGTTATATTAAAATCAATGTGGTAGCACAGCATAGGAAAGCTTGTCCGGATCTATAAAAACTTTAAGTTGGACCTGAACATTTCCCACAGTGCCAACGATGACTACAGTATTGACACTGGGGCAAATGCATAAGCTTGCCTCTAGGTTTTAACCAATATGGAATAAACATAAAAAGGAGGGGAAATATACTGTTACCTTAACCAGAGATACAGATCTAACACGTCATGGACAGCTTCCAGGTGAATCAGGTCTTTGATGTTGTTTGGTGCCACCAATGGCCAGCTGATGTAGCGGCAGACCCAGTCAAAGGTCAAGGGTTCATCTCGACTGAACTGACGGGCAAACTGAAAAAGAAACAGGATTCAGTTAACAAAGCTACAAAAGGCAGCTTAAAAGACAGTCTTTACCAGTCAGGTTTTCTGTCTATAGCAATAATAAATTATAAAATAGGTTTAATTAGTTCCCTATATTAGACAATCTATTAATTAAAATGAGCCTGCCATGAAATACTCACACCACCATATAATATCAAAGGGTGCTTATTGATTTTATCTGTACCTTCCACTTCCTTCTCCTGTTCCTCATTTCTTTACCTGACATTTTATACATTTGACTCATATTTACCTTCAAGAAGGTGGTGCAAGCAAAAGGCTGTTTTTTGTTGATGGGAGCAGTGCAGAAGACGTAACGTGAGCGCAGATCGAGCGGTATATGCTGAATCATGTCAGCTAGGAACTTGAAGTCATCAATGTTGCAGACAAAATACATGCCATCCACTTGAGAAAGGCTAACAAATATGTCCTTAAAAAAGAAGCAGAGAGTAAACAGAAAGTTTGTCAGGATGCAGAGATGAGACGATGATAATACTAGAACAATTCAGCTAATAAAGACCCTGAAATGTGGCTTCAAGACATCTTTGGCTCTTTAATCTCGGATCTTTTAGCACATACTGTGTGTGACTTTATTTTCACATTTCCTCACACTGTGCAGCAAAATATATATACAGTAAATAAACAAATCTACTCACAACAAGGTTGGACAGTGTAGCATCAGGCAGATGATAAGCAAACATCTCTATCTGCTCTGCGGTTGGATGAAGACCTGCGGTCTGATTCAGAGAAGTAGAGAATTAATAATAAAAACATCACTGAAATTGAATTTCAAGCTTTCAGGGATTAACAAACATTATTTGAAATGTGGCTGCATAAAAAAACAAGTGACCTTGATGGGCTTTATGGGGTGGCTGAGTATTCCCTTCAGGATGGGCAGGTCATCCCTGTGCATCGTTGTAACTTCTCCTTCTTCAAACACAGACGAGAACCTACAGCAGGTGACAGAAAAAGAAGGACTTATAATATTAAAATGGCACAAACTCACATGACTGATCCTGATTACATTTCAAGCCATTTACAGTAATCCCCCTCAATGGGAATAACTCAAACTAAATAACTGAAACAGACCTCCCAGCACGACCAGAGATCTGCAGAGCCTGAGATGTGCTGATGGTCTCCATATACTTCTCCCCTTTCTCATTAATATTAGGCTTTAGCAGACTGTTGAAGATGATACGTTTTATACTCCTGAAGACAACGTCAGAAACAACATTGATAAGAGCACATTTCAAGGGCTTCAATATTTTTTTCCTGCAGCTATTCTTTAAAAATTAGTATCACGTTAAAGCTGATTATAATAAAAACAGACATTCTACACAAAATGGACATACTGTAGCTCTGATGTAAATTCTTAATGTCTTGTGGTACCTACAAGTTAAGCCCCATGCCAATAGCATCAGTAGCAACCAGAATCTTGCAGGGGTCATTGGGGTCATTGAACTTTTTGGCCTGAGACATCTTGGTGCCTGAGAAACCACAAAAGATTCTTACACACATAACATTCTTAAAATAGAGAAAGAAAAGACTTTTTTTCCCTGTAACAACTGTGCAAAAACACACATCTGTGTCAATTATTCGTTTCATAGACCCACCTGGAGGTAAGCTCCCATAAATAACAGCACACTCAACCCCTCTGG
This sequence comes from Pholidichthys leucotaenia, assembly GCA_020510985.1. NCBI lineage: Eukaryota > Metazoa > Chordata > Actinopteri > Cichliformes > Pholidichthyidae > Pholidichthys > Pholidichthys leucotaenia. Next base: position 342,975,248 of record CM035837.1, on the reverse strand, counting down.
CTTCGATCTGTCTGCTTATAGAGTAGATGTCATTTTTACTGAAGCACACTATACAGTCTCCTGGCTTCAGGTTATCTAACGACTCCACAGCGTGGTCCAAGATTGAGAATGGAGTCAAGCGGTGGTACGTGTGAACCTGAGGAGTGAGAGGGAGACCTGGGTAAATTTTCTTAAACAAACAAATGCTTATAAAGAACGTGTGGTGAAAAAAGCACCGCCTTCCAAACATACAGTAATGTCAGTCACATAAATACTGATCAAAAACAGAATTAGGAATTAACTAATTCATTCCTCAAACCTTGAGGAGGCTTAATTTCAAAATTTACCCCACAGTGTTCCAGCTCACCTTCCAAGATACACCCACCAAAGGAAATAATGTCGCTATATTTTGCTCTTGTAGTATTTGTTTCACACTCTGGCTACAGTTGTCAATAACAATCATCCAGCTGTGATGTGGTATATAAAACAGCCTCACCTCCACCTCCTCTCCGGTGGTGTACATCAGCTCTCTGATAAAGGCCACGGCTGCAGCTTCCCCACACACGTGGATCTCCTCTGCACACAGACCTACACAAACACAGCGCATGCCAAGAAACTTACAAGACGCTAATCAGTTGAGCTGCAGGTCAGATAAATGATGCTGAACTGTAACCGGACATGTTTTGTTTGTGTGTGGGTTACAAACCCAGCAGTGCTCTGGTCCATGCCCAGCCTCTCAAAGGATCTCTGATCATCTGAATTTCATCAATAACAGCCACCTCATCTACAGACACGTGAGGGAAAATATATATATATATATAAAAATATATATATCTTCAGCAAAGAGCATGAATCAAAATGTGAAATTTGGCTGTTAAGGCATCTGTGGAAAGGCAAGCATTTGATTGAAAATGTTAGAATTAGGGAAAAGTGGTTTCAAATATCACATGAAAAACAGATGAAACTATGTCTATAAATACCTTCAAGTCAAGTCAAAGTCAACTTTATTGTCAATTCTGCCATATGTACAGCACATACAGAGAATTGAAATTATGTTATTCTGAGACCCACAGCGCAGCAAGGTATACACTAAGTAGGCAATATGAATATAAAGTACACAACTCAGAAAAAGTTAAGGATATTTGGCTTTCGGGTGAAATTTATGGAAAATGTAAAAAAGTTCACACTACAGTGACATTATATCATGAAAGTAGGGCATTTCAGTAGACGCATGCAATGGTGATTTCCTCATTTTAAACAATTTCTTGAAACAAAAGCCAACAACAGTAGTAGGTATACCACAACAAAAAATGCCAGTGTCTCAATAACTTGTCATGTGCCCTTGAGCATCAATTACAACTTGACAACAACATCTCATGTTGTTCACAAGTTGACTTATTGTCTGCTGAGGCATGGCATTCCACTCTTCTTGAAGGGCAGCCCTCAGGTCACTGAGGTTGTGGGGTGCAGGGTTACGAGCCTCTACAGGGCAACTCAGCTGATCCCATAGGTTTTTTATGGGATTCAGGTCTGGAGAAAGTGCAGGCCGCTCCATTTGAGGTACCCCAGCTTCCAGCAGCCATTCCCTAATGATGCAACCTCGATGAGCTGGAGCATTGTCGTCCATGAAGATGAAATTAGGCCTGTGTTGTTCATGCAGGGACACAATGACTGGATTAATGATGCTATTCAGGTAGTATCGGCTTGTCACTGTACCATTCACAAGGTGTAGGGCAGTTCTGTATTGACTAGACACACTTGCACAGAGGGTAATGCCATCACAACAGCGGCTGATGCGTAGCTCTCTCCTTGACGTCTCCAACATTGTTTGCGGCCATCATTTCTGCTCAGTGTGCATCGACTTTCATCGGAGAACAGCACTGAGGCCCACTGGTCCCTTGTCCAGTGTAAATGCCCCCTGGCCCATGCAAGACGATGACGCCTGTGCCTGGTGTGGTCAGGTACCCTTGCAGGTCATCTAGCACACAGACCACGCTGATGTAAACGGTTTCAAATGGTCTGACGTGACTCTTGGGTGCCTGTCACCTCCCTTAAATGTGCCTGGAGTTGAGTAGCATTCATCATCCGGTTCTGCAGGGCACTGTTTACAATGAAGCGGTCATCAGCGTGGGATGCAGCCAAAGGGCGTCCATTTCTATGCCTTTCTGTGACTCTTCCAGTCTCTCTGTTGCAACCTGTTGATGACACCCTGTGACACTCTAAACTCAGTGGCCACTTCCCTCTGACTACATCCTGTTTGAAGCCTCGCAATGGCAAGGTACTGTTGATCAGTTGTGAGGTGTTGTCTTGGTCTCGCAATGTCAACATGTGAACAGCATGATGAAGAGGACTGTTTAAATACCAATTCTAACTGAACCAGAAAATGTATTGGTCGATTCATGGCTCAAACACCTGTTGTGAATTTTGGCATTAAGCATCTGGTTTGAGAACAGCAAGTTATCCAAAAAGTACTAAAATGCTGAACAGTTGGACATGTGCATTCAAAAGGTTAGAGAAGGTCAAATTGGGTTCACCTGGAAAGGTTATAGTGCATTTTAGGTGCATTCTGAAATTTCACCCGAAAGCCAAATATCCCTAACTTTTTGTGAGTAGTGTGTAACATCTACCACCAAACATTAAACATCAAACATCAGTGCTAAGAAAACCAACCAACCTTCATTTAGCCTCTAAGACAATAGGAAAATAAATAGTGATCATCAGCTTAGAAATTCGCAAAACAAAATCAGAAATCTTTTTTTTTTTTGTTTTTCCCCTCTTTGGATAGAGGTTTTCCAAATAACTCCCCAACCAACAGAGATTAATTACAATTCAAAACCACATTCCTGTTATATCTACTGGTCTGAAGCAGCTGTTTTGTTCATAATTTTGTGAACCACTCCACGGTATTAATATCTGTCAAAAAATACTAAAGTGCTTTAAAAATGATACTAAATAATAAAAGCAGTCAGTGTTTTACTTACAAGGGGTGTGGATGTTGCACATCTCTATGGTGCAGGCCACGTGACCGGCCGCTCGACCCTCCAAGTCCATGGAGGTCCTCTCCTCTCCGGTAACCAGGTCACATGGTACACCCTGACAGGATGTAGGCAAACATAACAGCATCAGTATCAGCATAGAGAGAAAACAACTCACCCAAAGACAGAGGGAAGAAATGCTGGGACAGATACGGTGACATGAAGACAAAATGATAAGAAACACTGATTGACCAGTTTTTTTAAACAATACCATATAAACCATTAGGGAATTACTGGGCTACTGTGCAAACATTCACCGGACTATTACTGCAAGCACCTCAACTGCGAAAATAAATTACACCATTAACATTTTCTCCTGAGATTTGTGGAGTAGCGAAATTCCACACAGCTTCATCTAAAGGTTTTTTTTAAAGTTGCTTTTCCTACTTTTGAAGCTGTAGACCTGTCAAATTGCTACAGTGTGTAATAAAAAACTAGGATTTGTCCTTTAAATATAGTGGATGACAAAAAAAACCTATACATACAGCATCATTGCTTTTCTCAAAAATCTCATGGGCCAGCAGCTTCAGAGGCCCACAGTAGACTCCAGTTTTGGCTGCCAGGTATCGCTGGATTGCATGGTAGGTTTTACCGCTGTTAGTGGGCCCAGCATGGAAAATCACTTTTCTTTGGATGGCCCGAGCCTCAGGGTACCTGACGGACACACAAACGCACGTGCACACAGATGGTGAAAGCTCAGAGACTGTGTTTCTCACATTTAGACTGTGTTTGATGTGATACACACCAGTTAGCTGGGACTCTGAGGTCTGAAATCCTTCTCAGATCGTCCATACAGTCCAACATGGGAAAGATTTGCCTGGCGTGAAGCATGAAGTATGGATAGATGTCATCAATGTGACCTGAAGAAAAGCATATTACTGTTAGTAAAGCAGTTGTTATTATGACTGTGACTACATACATAAATCTATCAAGAGCAGACAAACCTGCACCACAGCAGATGTCACTCAGGATGATGTGCAGATCAGCTGGAAGGGATGTCATTTCCAGGACATACTTCCTGAAGCTGATGAAGGCCTGGTGGAACAGACGAGCTATATGCGCACAAAAAAAGACACTCAAGTAGCAACAATGACTTGCTCAACCAGTTTCTTTTACATGACAGTAAAGTGTTTGAATCCTGATGTGAAATATAAACATGTTTCTGACATGTTTAATCAGAGACAGTATTAAAAATGGATGTCTAATTTCCTGCAGAGGAAAAATGGCTTTGTTTTCAAATCTCACAGCACATAGAACCCCCCCCCCCCCCAACACACACACACACTGAAATTCGGCCATGAGTTTTTATTATTTCTGTGATAATCAACAAAATAAATGGCTACACACAAATCAACACCATCACAAAACACTCACCATCTTCCCCGTGAGCAGCCATCAGCTCGGAGACCTCCTGGTATTTCATTTCATAACGCTCCACCAGCACCAGGGCTGAGAAGTTCATAGGCTGAAAAGTTCATATAGTGGTCAAATTTGACCAAATGTGGTTATTTTTCAACAGTCTCCCCATTGGTGCACACAGTTCTTCCATTGGTGTTGCAGCGCTTGGATGCCTGCCCTTGAAAAATAAACTATATTTGGTCAAATGTGACAATTAAGAACTTTTCTGCCCTGTTGGCCCTGCTGTGGCGGAGTGACCCAAAATGAAAAAGTATACCAGGAGGTCTCTGAGCTGATGGCTTCTCACGGGGAAGATGGTGAGTGTTTTGTGATTTTAAGCATCTTTTATGTTATTTATCAGTGAAAACGTCAGTATGTCAACAACATAACGGGATAACGGGCCGCCTTGCTGTAATGAACCCACCCACTTGAGGTGGTACTCAGTTGTAATGGAAAACCAACCACACTGTTGTCAAGCTGAGTAGAGTCGAGGCAAGTCGGGCTGAGTAGGTGCTAGTGGAAAACGGGCTCTATAGCACTACGAGACACATTTTATGAGTTTTTCAAAAATGTATTTCAAAAATCTTAGGCACTTTACCTTTAACTAAGATATTGTTACAGAGCCTTCCTCTCAGACGTCTGTAGATTAACTGAACTTTCACATTGACAGATGCCGTTTTCCTATGTCTATGGACTAATTTCGGGTGAGTCACTTATTGCCCCTCCTTAATTTTGAGGCCAATTCTCAATGAGTACTAATTTTCTGATTTATCATATACCATATTAATTGGTTCTTGTTCCCCCTGTATCCCCACGTTAGTAAAGAACCCTGAACCTGGCTCTGGTAATGACATAAAGTAACTAACAAATATTGGGACAGATCATTTTCTCACCATCCAGGCCATGGTCTGCGGCCAGCTTCTGTATCTCCTTCCGTTTATAAAACCGGTTCAGGAATTTCAACAGTTCACCTGAAATACAGAAGCAACAATCGGCAATGAGAACAAACCAGAAGACTTCCCTCCATACTGACAATTCACGGATAAAAGTACTGGTGTCAAATCATCTAAATACAAACAAAAAAGGCTCTGCTAAGAACTTCCAAGCTTCTGACATTTCTCCTGCACTCATCCAATTTTGCCGACCACAGCTTTCTTTATTTTTGTGCATCGTTGTGGCATTGATTCTGTATTGACTACAAAAAGCTCAAAACATGCAGACAAGAGCGCATGCTTAGACATCAAACTGCATACTGACGTAATATAACGACACTGACCTTTTGTGATTCTGTACTGTGAAATAATACTGTAAATCGCAATGTAAATATCAATTATCAGCTTCCTTGGTTACCAGCAATCTGCCAGCTTTTCGTGGCGTTTCCAGAAACGAGTTTAGGCTTCGTTTACTCACTTTTATCCAGCGGCTGGGTGAGCTCCACTCCCACACTTCCATCTGCCGAGGAATTCACTTTCACGGAGACCGGGACAAACAGCGAGGTGTTGGGAGGTTTCGCAGAGGAGCTGTTAGAAGACACATCTCTACTGCAGACCACGAAACCGACCTGGACATGTCGGTGTGCCACACTAGAGCCAAAAGACACATGACAGCGAGGAGTCCGGCTGTTGATGCTGCGCTGGAGCCGAGAAAACAAGCACACACCCCGACTCACCGACATGACCGCGGCCCTATTACAGCACCACCATCCGAGTGTGTTATTGAAGCTTTACGTTTTAAAGGACAAAGGATTAAACACCAGCAGCTCCCGCAGAGGACAGTCAACACATGCGTCTTCCTGACTTCTTCTTCTTCTTCTCTCGGTTACTGGCGGATAGCAAACAACTGAAAGGTGCATACCGCCACCTACTGTACAAGAGTGTGTAACATTATGCCATCTGAGCCCGACCCTTAAATTCTATGGCTTAATCCTGTGTTATTTAAAAAAGAGAAAAGAACCCTTCTCGTGATTCTTATTGCCTCTCCATCTCCATCTGTTCTTGGCTCAACCCTCCTGTTGTTCTCGGGTCAAAATGACCCGCCACTGTGTTAAAAACCAAAAAAAATCCCCCTAAACAATATTTTTTCAACTTAAAATTTTATGACTTTTCCTAGATTGACCCCAACATTAGGATAAGTGAATTGTTGCCTTTATTCACATTTCCATGTAAGCTGTACAAAAAAAGGTACAAAGGTCATCTTCGGGTCAAAATGACCCGACAGTCAAATTGAGTTGAAATCACAGTCACTGTGTGGCGGTTTGGTGTAAACCCTGCTGCACGGTGGCGCAGTGGTTTAGCACTGTGGCAGCACAGTTTTACCCTCGGCCGGGAGATCGCGGGGATCATGAGATCGTGGGTTCGATCCCAGCCCCCGACCAACAGTGAGCTGTGTGGAGTTTGCATGTTCTCCCCGTGTTGCGTGGGTTTACTCCGGGATTTCTCCGGTTTCCTCCCGCATACCAAAAACATGTAGGTTTAGGGCGCTCGCGCACGCAGCGACCAGCAGCCGGTGGCTTGTCACCAGACTGCAAACCAAGTCTACCTACGGGCACAAATAAGTAACAAAAAAAAAACAACCCACAAACAGACTGGACAGACACAGCGCTCGGCTAGAGCAATTAACAGAACAGTGAAATGTGTATTAATGTCTACAGGCAGCCCCGCTTCTTCTGGCTCACTTCTGTGATGTTAATGTTGCCTTTCATGCATTGTGTTCATGTGTCCTGTCCTCACTGTGACCTAGGGACTGAGATCAATATGTCTCTCAAATGCAAATGTCTCATGCCTGTTCTGTTATCTCTTTGATCATGCCAACTGCTGGGGAACGCCCTTTGATGTATTGTTGTAGTTGAGTATATATGCTGCAACTCTGTAACGCAAATCTCTCTCATTCTGATTCTGCAACTGCTGCTGCAGGACACATTGTGTCCTTCTTCTCTGAGAGCCGCTTGGGCTCGCTCCCGGCGCGCATGCACGGCGCCGGGAGTGGAGCTCGTGACGGCGGTATGATATAATAAAGCTCTACTTAAAACCTTCAACAACGCTGCTTATTATTTTATCATCCGCCGCACTGGTGACCCCGAAGACGCACACGCTTTGTGCGACGCAGCCTTCTGGTCTGGACATCCACGCTGAACCGGCCGAGGGACACAAGACGTCTCCTCCCTCTCGCCGCCCTAACGCACCATGACCTGAAGGCAGAAAAGAACACGCTGCCAGTGAACGCTTCACTGGTTACCCCGAACATGCACACGTTTTGTGCAAAGTAACCTTCTGATCTGGACATCTGCTGCAACTGAGTTATTTACACACCACATAATGTGAGAATGTTTTAGTTCTGTCTCAGATCAATCAGTAGCAGACGTAAACAAGACAAGACAGGTGGATTTCCAGAGGTTATAAAGGTGCTGCAGATGACAGTACCCCGAATTCTCTCTGTGCTGAAGCCATGAGTGCACGTTATACCGTCGAACAGGCTATAGAGCTGATTTTTTTCAGATGTCCAGCAAGACAACTCTGATTCAGAAGTGGAAGTGGAAGATGTATCAGAAGAAAAAGATGGGGAGGAATACAACCCAGAGCATGATGAATCATCTTCAGAAGAAGAAGAAGAAAACCCTGAAGCCGAAAGAGAGACTTTCCTTTCAAAAAAAGGCAAAATAACATGGTCCTCAGCAGCATATGACCAACACGGCAGGGAGGCAGAACAAAATGTCATAAAGATGACCCCAGGACCCACAAGGTATGCTGTTTCTCGTGCCCATGACATTGTCTCTACATTCTACCTGTTCATCACACCATGATGATCCTCACAAAGCGGAAGAGATGTCAGTTCTGCCCGCCAAAGAAGGACTGTAAAACACATACAGTGTGCTGCAGGTGTAAGAAAAATATCTGCAAAGGCTGTGCACTTGTATACTGCCCTATATGTACTAACTAGTTGAATGAGTTATGTTGTTTTTCACATTTTTGTATTGTATATTTTCTTACATTGTTCACTAGCAAAAAAAAAAAAAAAAATTGTGGTGACTGTGGGGAGACTTGAATAACGAAACCGAATTGTCTTTCATTTCAGTTTATTCAAGAAATCATTCCACTGTCTGCTCTTATTCTTGAGCAGCGAACAAAGAGAGTGAACACACCAAAGTTCTCTCATTTAAACCTTCTCACATCAAACCATTTCCCTCGCGGGGGAAATCACACATCTATATCAAAGTCTCTTTATTCACATTCATTAGCCTTTTATTTACATAACTCCCCCTTCTCTCTTCCCGAGCCTCAGTGGTCAGGAAGTCTTCTGTCCCCTGTCCTCCGCAGGGGGTCCAGGCTCTGTGGCTCCGCACCGCAGGGGGCTGGCTCTCCTTCATCGTGGTTAAATCACATATGCAGTGTCCAACATATACATGTCTCACAACACAGCCATATAACCCCCCCCCAAACGATGAAGAACAGACTAATTCCCAAAATTTAATAGCACCTTACTCACTACTGAATAATCAACACCAACATTCAGTCTGTGCGCCGCTTGGGCTTCAGCCGTCTGCCGAATCTGCTGTGCGTTGGCCCCGCCTTGCCTGCGGTGCTGTTCTGCTTCGGGTCTGTTGACTGAGGAAGAGAGTGGTTAATTGCCCTCTGCGGGGGCCTGCCTCGTCGAGGCGCCACCGCGACCGGTACAGACACGTCCTTCATGACAAAAGCAGGTTTTAGTCTGTCAATACTGACTGTCTCTTTTCTGTCCCCAAAATCTAGCACAAATTGCTTATCACCTGCCTCCAGCACTCGAAATGGCCCTTCGTAAGGTGGTTTGAGCGTTGCTTTAAGGGCTTCGCGCCTGACAAAAACGAAATCGGCATTTTTCAAAGCCTTGGGGACGAAAACTCGTGGAAAAGCGTGATGAACCGGACCCGGGAGCGTGTCTGCCCCCGTGCCAACTAACGGTCCCAGAGCAGAGAGAGGTGGGGGCTCTGGGTGCTCTGGTAAAAACTCGCCCGGCAGCCTCAGAGTTTGTGCGAATACCAGCTCCGCTGGGGAGGCGTCTAAGTCCTCTTTAGGCGCAGAACGCAACCCTAATAAAACCCATGGGAGTTTATTTACCCAATCTGCATCCGTGAGCGACGCTCTGAGTGCTGCCTTCAAAGACCTATGAAAACGCTCGCATAAACCATTAGCCTGAGGGTGGTAAGCCGTAGTGCGGTGAATTTTGGCTCCTAAGCCGTTGGCCATCGCTGACCACAGCTCAGAGATGAATTGCGGTCCTCTATCGGACGTAATGTCCGACGGAACCCCGAAGCGCGCCACCCAAGCCGTTAAAAAAACGCGAGCCACCTCCGCGGCCGTGGTCGTCGCAAGTGGGACCACTTCCGGCCAACGTGTGGTGCGGTCCACCATTGTCAAAAGATACGTGAACCCCTGTGATGCCGGTAGGGGGCCCACAAGGTCGACGTGCACATGGTCGAACCTTCTGGCCGGAATGCGGAACGGTTCTAACGGGGCTCTTGTGTGCCTGTGAATTTTGGCCCGTTGACAGGAAATGCAGGTTTTTGCCCATTCCTTCACGTGCTTGCGCAGGCACGGCCAAACAAACTTTTCCGCCACTAGTTTCACCGACGCGCGCACCCCCGGGTGCGCCAGTGAGTGAACCGAGTCAAAAACACGGCGGCGCCACGTGGCCGGAACCACCGGACGCGGGCGCCCCGTCGACATGTCGCAGATCAGGGGGGGCATACCGGTTTGTAAACACTTGCTCTCCAGCCTCAACCCTGTTGGTCCAGACTGGAGCGCGCGCACGTCTGCGTCCGCCCCCTGGTCCGCTGCCATGGCTGCGTAATCTATACCCACGTGCACCGGGGCTGCGCGCGCCACCGTGCCGCTCTCCTGCGGCGCGGTCACGGTGGCCCGTTCTGCCTCTGCGCGTGTCGGGGTCGTGAACGCGCGTGAGAGACAATCCGCTACTACATTGAATTTGCCCGCGACGTGCCTAATGTCAGTGGTAAATTCCGAGATTGCGGCCAGCTGCCTCTGCTGCCTGCCGGACCACGGATCTGAAATTTTGGCCATGGCGTATGTGAGCGGCTTGTGGTCCACATAAGCGGTGAAGCACCGTCCTTCCAGCCAGAACTGGAAATGACGAATAGCCAAATGCAGCGCCAACAGTTCTCTGTCAAACGCGCTGTATTTTCGCTCAGCCGCGCTTAAAGATTTGCTAAAGAAAGCCAAAGGCTGCCAAACTCCGGCTACCTGTTGCTCAATAACGGCCCCTATGGCTAAATCTGAAGCGTCTGTCGTCAGCGCGATACGTGCTGCAGGGTCTGGGTGGGCCAGGAGCGCAGCGTCAGCCAAGGCTTTTTTAACCTCTGTGAACGCGCGCTCCCGCTCCGGGGACCATTCGACCGCCTGGGTCGGCTTTTGTTTTTTGAGCGCGGCATATAACGGTTGCATGATTTGAGCTGCGTGGGGCAGGAACCGGTTATAAAAATTCACCATCCCCAAGAATTCCTGTAGTGATTTGACCGTTTGTGGACGGGGAAAATCCGCTACCGCGCGTACTTTCTCTGGTAACGGAACCGCTCCCTCCGGGGAGACGCGGTGACCCAAAAAATCAATCCGCTCAACGCCGAACTGGCACTTGGCTGGGTTAACTATTAAGCCGTGCTCTCCCAGCCTCCTAAAAACTGCTGTGAGGTGCGTTTCGTGTTCGTCCTCTGAAGTACTCGCGACCAAAATGTCGTCGAGGTACACAAACACGAAAGGGAGATCGCGTAACACGGCATCCATCATCCGCTGAAATGTTTGCGCCGCCCCTTTGAGACCAAACGGCATGCGTAAAAATTCGAAAAGTCCGAACGGGGTTATTACCGCTGTTTTAGGAATGTCCTCCGGTTGGACCGGGACTTGGTGATAGCCGCGAACTAGATCAATCTTTGAAAAAATGCGCGCCCCCGCCAGGTGCACCGAAAAATCCTGAATGTGCGGGATGGGATAACGATCGTGTGCCGTAGCGTTGTTTAGCCTGCGGTAATCCCCGCACGGTCTCCAGGAGCCATCGGCTTTCGGTACCATGTGCAGCGGCGAAGCCCACGGGCTCTTCGACCTACGAACGATGCCCAGCCTCTCCAGGCTGGCGAACTCCTCGCGCGCAATGGCGAGCTTAACTGCATCCAAGCGCCGAGCTTTTGCAAACACGGGAGGACCAGAAGTGGGGATGAAGTGTTTCACCCCGTGCTTCGCGACCGTCGCTGAAAAAGTGGGCACAGTGAGCGCTGGAAATTGGGTGAGGAGTGTGTGAAACTTACCACCTGCTGTAGCGACGTGGGTCTGTACTGGTGGCGGGGACACTCGAGCTGAACAGGGGAGAGAGTAAAAAGAGAGTGCATTTACCAGCCGTCTATTAGCAAGATCAACTAACAGATTGTGTGAACACAAAAAATCCGCGCCCAACATGTTGAAACTCACCGCCGCTACTACAAAAGTCCATTCATATGTGCGGCCATGTAAGCATAAAGGCAAGGTCCTTCTCCCGTAGGTGTTGATGTTCGAGCCATTTGCCGCTGTAGCTCCGTCACCGTGGGGTCCAGCTACCCGGTCCGCGTATGTTGGGGTGATGAAGCTCACTTGTGCTCCGGTGTCAATGAGGAACACTCGTCCGGAGCGCGCATCCGTGATGTAGAGCAGCTTGTTGCGTTCTCCGAGGGTCGAAGCTGCTAGCGACCCCCGGTCTTGCCGTTTCCCGGACTCCTGAAGATGCAGGGCGGCACACACCTGCGTGCCTTCTCTGCGAACCTCCGATGGTAAAAGCAGAGATCTTCTCCTCCGCTGTGTCGTGCCCGCGCCTCTGTCGCCGGGCTATTGGCTCCCCCTCGTCGCGGCCGTGTTGCCGCCATCGTCGGCCAGTCTGGTTCTGCCGCCTCTGGCTCCCCGCTGTCTCGGGTCGCTGCTGTGGTTGCTTGCCCGCCGCAGGCGTCCAGGATCCCGTCTGCCTCCTGGGCCAGCTCCCGGAACTCCTCCAGGGTGTGACACTTTTTGCCGGCCAGCGTGCTTCTCGCATGCGCCGGGAGGTTGGAGAGGAAGATGAACTGAAAAATGAAATCATCGTTGTCCAACCCTCTCAGCTGTATCATCTCCTCCATCAGGGCGCTCGGCCTGTGTCCACCTTGGTCTAGCAAAGACAGGATCCTCCTCGCCCTCACTTCAGCCGAGGGGGTGAAAAACTTGATGAGGGTGGATTTCAGCTTGCTGTACCTGTCGGTCGCGGGTGGCTGCTCCACCAAGCTTTGCACGCACCGAGCTGTGCTGTTGTCCAGTTTAGCGATGACATGGTGGAACTTAGTGTCATCCACCGTTACTCCTGCGAGCGCGAACTGCGACTCTGCTTGCAGAAACCACGACCGTGGGTTATCCTGCCAGAAATCAGGCAGCTTAACGGCCACTGCGCTCGCCAGCTCTGAGCGCTGTGAGTCCGGGACCCTGAGAATTTCTTCGTTCATTCTCAACGTCGTCAGTCACCAATGTGGGGAGACTTGAATAACGAAACCGAATTGTCTTTCATTTCAGTTTATTCAAGAAATCATTCCACTGTCTGCTCTTATTCTTGAGCAGCGAACAAAGAGAGTGAACACACCAAAGTTCTCTCATTTAAACCTTCTCACATCAAACCATTTCCCTCGCGGGGGAAATCACACATCTATATCAAAGTCTCTTTATTCACATTCATTAGCCTTTTATTTACATAACTCCCCCTTCTCTCTTCCCGAGCCTCAGTGGTCAGGAAGTCTTCTGTCCCCTGTCCTCCGCAGGGGGTCCAGGCTCTGTGGCTCCGCACCGCAGGGGGCTGGCTCTCCTTCATCGTGGTTAAATCACATATGCAGTGTCCAACATATACATGTCTCACAACACAGCCATAGTGACACATTTTGTGGTGAATGACAAGTTGTTTCTTCAAGCAAAATAAAATTTGGTGTTTAAAATTCAATTAAGTTGCTTATATTGGCGGTTTAGTGAAGACGGGTTATTTTGACCCGGAGGACACGGGGTGTATACAGAATAATATGAGGACAACAGGAGAGTTAACTTAATTCAATGCGGGAAAGGACCAGCCAGTTGCCTACAAATTCGCCTGCGTGAAAATCAAAAGAGGAATTGCTTTTATTTAAAGAGAAAATTGCCACGATATATTACCATATATTCCTAAGATTTGTCTTATTGAGTCAAATGTATATAAATTGTATAAGCAGTGCATGATAAATATATAAAATAATAAACAGGCAAAATCAATGACATCGATTCACTTTTTTTTTTTTTTTTTATCAGAGCTGAGAAACTTTAGTCAAGTCACACAATGACATCCTTCATAAAAAGTTAACATCAAGCCCACATGATTAATTTTTGCTGGAATGTTTTGCATATAAACCGTGAAAACTGTGCGTGCTGAATTTACAGAAACTAGTGCATACCTGTGCATTCCCGTGCATGCCCATAGAAAGCAAGTGTAAGCAAACATTTCTGCATGGCTGTAGAAAGTTACCGTTACCATGGCAACAGCAGCCATGGTGAAACCTGCCTTGGATCTTTGACGTCACCACTCGTTCGTTGATGCCTGCCTTTGATCTGTGATGCCTGCCTTTGATCTTTGATAATGTCATAGCGAGTGCTATGGCCATGAGTGCAGCCTGCCTTTGATGTCATCGAAAGTCCTATGATGTTTTAACGAGTCCTCTGATCGTGACATCATGACATCGTGACATTGTGACAGAGATTTCTTGAATTATATATAGAGTGATATTTCTTGTTTCCAGGGCTTGGGTCCCAGCCCACATCCTCGCTTTAAGTTGGGATTTTCTGTATTTCACCTTACTGGTACATACCCGTGCATACTCGTCCATGCCTGTAGAAACCAAGTATAAGCAAGTATTTCTGCATGCCCGTTGCTGAAGGGTCTCCTCCTGTCTGAGACGGCTGTGTTGTTCACAGTTATGCCTGCGGTGTACTGCTCAAACCTGAGATGTTTCATCTTCACAGCATCTTTTGTGATGTGCAGCAGTTCTCCTCACTCTATTGCTCTCCATGTGGTGGGTGTTCTTCTTCTTCTTCTTTTTCTTCTTTTTCTTCTTCTTCTTCTTCTTCTTCTTCTTCTTCTTCTTCATTGAGACCACTGGTTGAGGGATAGGTGTGTCATAATTCCAGTTTATGGACAGGATCATGAAAATAGATCTGAGGCAAAAGTGGTTTTCGACCCTGTTCAGGAAGATCCATACATGCCCGTAGAAACCAAGAAACTGGAGCACCTGGAGGAAATCAACGCTTTGCTCGGCATTTTACACATTTTTAGTGTAGACTGCCATTCTTCAATGTCATGACTGAAATAAATAATCAGCCCACGTGCACGATGCAGCAACAAAAGGGACAATCAAACAACAGTACACATTTGAGGGTTTTTATTAAATAGCAAAAGGTCCTCGTACAGCTACAGAAACAGTCACTCGCCAGAGGAAGGAGCCTGTGGAGAGAAGACGAGAGCTGTGAGAGGAGGAATGGAGTAAGGGAAAAAGGACTAGCCAAATTACCACTTATGAGGGCTCCCAGGGCACACCAGCAGGACTCCAGCAGGGAATAGACGAACCAGCAGGGTGAGGTTTTTGCCGAGATGAGTGATGATGTGACAGGAGAGCGCGCAGTCCCAGGGACACACCCGCACGATGGCAGCAACCTGAATAGGAGAAAGCTGTCTATTAGGCAGTATACCCAGACAAGCCAGCGTTGAATCACTGAAGGATGCCTCCTTATGAACGCTGGCTGATGAGAGGGCACAGGTGTGTCCTCTCACTCAGGTGCACTGATGAGCTGAGGAGAGATGAACAGAAAGGAGGCCTTGGAGAAGCGGTCCATGATAGTCAGAATAACTGTTTTTCCATGGGAGGGGGGAAGTCCAGTTACAAAGTCCAAAGCAATGTAGGACCACAGGCAACCAGGGATGGGTAGGGGATGGAGAAGTCCAGCCGGGGGGGGGGGGAGGAGTCAGACTTGCCCCGGACACAGGTCTGGCAGGCCCGCACATACTCCTGCACATCCCGCCTCAGCATGGGCCACCAGAACACCTGCCGAATAAGGACTGTGGTACGGGTGATCCCAGGATGACAGGCGAAGTGGCTGGTGTGACCCCACTGGATGACGTCACTGCGGAGGGCAGCGGGGACATACAGGCGGTTCCGGGGGCACCCTGCTAGCACAGGCTCCTGAAACTGGGCCTGACGGACCCTCCGCTCGATATCCCACGTAAAGGCGCTGAGGACGCATGAAGAGGGAAGAATGGGTTGGGGGTGGGAAGGGGGCGCTATCTCCTCGGAATCAAACTGGTGCAATAGCGCGTCCGGTTTGGTGTTCCGAGAGCCAGGCCGGTAAGTGATGGTGAAATTGAACCGCTGAAAAAACAGGGCCCAATGAGCCTGCCTGGCGTTAAGTCAGCCGGCCGACTGCAAATACTCAAGGCTTTTGTGGTCGGTCCACACGACAATGGGGTGAATAGCCCCTTCAAACCAATGCCTCCATTCCTCCAGTGCCAATTTAATGGTGAGCAGCTCTCTGTCCCCTATGTTGTAATTCCTCTCGGCCGGCGTAAGCCAACGAGAGAAATATGCACACGGGTGGAGCGTCTGGTTGGAGGATGTGCGTTGCAAGAGGACAGCGCCCACCCCCGAATCAGATGCATCCACCTCAAGGATGAACTGGAGCTGCGTGTCAACCTGAGCCAAGATAGGTGTGTTAGTAAACAGGCCCTTTAATTTGGAAAAGGCCTGTTCAGCTGCCTCGGTCCACCAAAAGGGGACCTTAACGGAAGTCAGCTGTGTCAAGGGCAGTGCTACCCCACTATAGTTCCGAATAAACCGGCGATAAAAGTTCGCAAACACAAGGAAGCGTTGAAGCTCCCTACGGGAGTGGGGAGTTGGCCAATCGAGCACTGACCTCACCTTGGCCGGGTCGGCAATCAGTCTCCCTTCAGCCATTATGAAGTCCAAGAAGGTGGTAGATGTAGTGGAGAACTCACACTTCACGGCCTTAACGTAGAGCTGGTTCTCCAAGATCCATTGTAGCACTGCTCTTACATGGACTTCATGTTCCTCTGGTGAGCGGGAGAAAATCAAAATATCATCCAAATAGACGAACACAAATTGATAAAGCATGTCGCGGAGGATGTCGTTAATCAACCGTTGGAAGACAGCGGGGGTGTTGGTGAGCCCAAACGGCATCACCAAATACTCAAACTGCCTCTGGTGGGTCTTAAACGCCGTCTTCCACTTGTCCCCCTCATGAATGCGGATCAGATGGTACGCGTTGCATAAGTCTAATTTGATGAATACCCATGAGCGCTGAAGGAGTTCAAACACGGAATTCATCAAGGTCAAGGGATATTTGTCCTTCACTGTAATAGCGTTGAGCTCCCGGTAGTCGATACACAGGTGCAGTAAGCCATCCTTCCTCCTGATGAAGAAGAACTCGGTCCCGAGAGGGGCCGAAGATGGCCGAATAAGGCCAGCGTTCAGCGATTCCTTGACATACTTCTCCATTGCCTCCCTCTCCGGACCAGAAATGCTGTAGAGCCGGCTGGACGGCAGCTTCGCCCCCGGGATGAGGTCCACAGCACAGTCATAAGAGCGGTGAGGCAGAAGTGACAGCGCTCTTGACTGAAGACCTCTCCCAAATCGTGGTAAGCCTGGGGAATGAGGCTGAGGTCCAGTGGCTCAACCGGAGGGAGAGAGACAGGGAGAGATGGAGAACACTCAGCTGGATGGAGACAGTTAGCCAAAAAAAATGGGCTCCAGGAGGAGATGGAATTTTGCCCCCAGTTAATAATGGGGTTGTGCTTCTTGAGCCAAGGATAACCTAGAATCATCGGGGAAGATGAAATTGGGAGAACTAGGAATGTGAGTTCCTCCTAATGATTCCCGGAAAGGAGGATGGCAACCAGCACCGTGCGTTCAGTGACTACCGCAACCTCACGGCCAGATATGGTGGTGATTCTTTGGCGATGGGGCAATTTGAGTGTGGGAATACCCAGGTCAAGAATGAACCGGACCGACACGAAATTGCTCTCTGCCCCTGAATCCACTAATGCCATGGCCCTCCTCTTGACCCCCGGCAATGGCACGAGGGCCGGAATAGAGAAATTGCCTGCGGCAGTTAATTTGGTCCCGCCCGCCATACCCCCCACGGTTACTGATGGGCTGCATCTTTTGGCCGTTGGGGGCACTCGTCCCGACTGTGCTTCGGAGAACCACAGTACATGCACGCGCCAGTCCTCCTCCTTTGCCGACGCTCATCGTCGGTTAATTGGAACCGGCTGAGGTCCATCGGCTTGGGAGGAGGACAAGCCTCCCCACTGTCAGTCCCTACAGCAGGCACCTACTCGGCGAGTGGGCGAGAGGAGGCCTGTCGCTCCTTTGTGTGCTCACGGTAGCAGTTGTCCAACCTCACAGCCTGATCAAAAAGACCATCGAGAGTGTCGGGAACAGCATAAACCGCCAGGTCGTTGCAGAGGTGAGCGTTTAACCCATGGAGGAATGTGCTGCGTAACACAACCTCGTTCAACCCTGAGTCCGCCGCTTTGACCCAAAACTCCACCAAGTACTCGGCCATGGACCGAGTGCCCTGGTGGAGAGTCATAAGGCGGCTCATAATGTTCCCTTAACTCTCAGTGTGGTCGAACGCACGGGAAAAAGCGACCACAAATTGCTCAAACATGTAATTTCGCCCTTCTGGGCTGTCTGCCGTGGCCCGAGCCCAACTAAGAGCTTGTTCCCGCAGCAATAGGGTGAAGAATTGAATTTACGCAACATCCCCCAGGTACTCCCCCCCAACCTGCTCCAAATACATCCATACCTGCAGGAGAAACTCCTTACACCTCCCCACCTCCCCCGCATACGGGGCAGGTGTGGAAACGGAGGTGGTAGGGCACACCGGTGATAGAACAATGGGAGCAAGCTGAGGAGGAGGAGCTGGGGGAGCCACACCGGCCAAATGCTGTGTGACGGTATCCAATTGCCACATCATCATTTGCAGCTGCTGGGCCATCACAGTTATCTGTTGCTCTGCCACTTCTAAGCGGTCCAGAGCTGATTGTGCCGCTGCTGCACCTGCTGAGCCGAGGTCACAGCTGGCTTGTTCTGTCATGACTGAAATAAATAATCAGCCCACTTGCGCGATGCAGCAACAAAAGGGACAATCAAACAACAGTACACGTTTGAGGGTTTTTATTAAATAGCAAAAGGTCCTCGCACAGCTACAGAAACAGTCACTCGCCAGAGGAAGGAGCCTGTGGAAAGAAGACAGGAGCTGTGAGAGGAGGAATGGAGTAAAGGAAAATGGGCTAGCCAAATTACCACTTACGAGGGCTCCCAGGTAGCACCGGCAGGACTCCAGCAGGGAATAGACGAACCAGCAGGGTGAGGGAAATGAGCTGGTGGTGCCTGACCGGGTGGAGGTTTTTGCCGAGATGAGCGATGATGTGGCAGGAGAGCGCACGCAGTCCCAGGGACACACCCACACGATGGCAGCAACCTGAATAGGAGAAAAAGCACACAGGTTAATAAACTTCTTCACCAGTGTGAACACAACTCGCTGTGTATTAGGCAGTATACCCAGACAAGCCAGCGTTGAATCATTTTCTCCTTCTTTTAGATTTGATTGGCAGTTGGCAACCAGCTTACAGGTGCATTACCACCACTGATTTGATTATCATCACTCTATATCTTTGTATAAGGAGTTCTTGTAAAGAGATCTGAACAACTCCTTATGTGTGAAGAAATTATCCGTCCTTGGACTGTGTCCTCGGTGGCGTCAATAGGTGTGCCAGCTGGCCAGCCGGCCGGCCAGCCTCCTTATGAATGCTGGCTGATGAGAGGGTGCAGGTGTGTCCTCTTACTCAGGTGTGCTGATGAGCTGAGGAGAGATGAACGGGAAGGAGGGGGCGCGCTCTCGCTGCCCATGACATTCAAGGTTACACATTTTCACTGTGTCAGCACCTCTTTAAAAACAGCATTGCTCAGAAAGCGACGCTTTTGCTTAGTTTCTTCGTCTTGAGCAAGAATACGAAAACTGCTTGATCTGCCAACTCTGCTCGTGGCAACGTAGAATTGGCCATGGCTGAAGAAATCTCTTGTGCCAAAAACACCAACGCGCTGTAAAGACTGGCCCTGTGACTTATTCATGGCATCTACAAGAAAAAAACATGGTTAGACATTTAAGATAAGATAAGATAAGCCTTTATTAGTCCCACAACGAGGAAATTCCAGGATTGCAACAGCACAGGGATAGCAACACTCAGAGCAACAATCAGAAGGCAAGAAAAAAAACAAGCAAGCAAGAGCAGCTAATATACATATGTACATATTACTATAAAATATACTGTATATATACACACACACAGACACACAGTGCAGAGCATTGTAGCTGGATGGAATAAATATATGAATATATAAACACACAGTGCGGAGCATTGTAGCTAGGTGGAATAAATATGTAAATATATAAACACACAGTGCGGAGCAATGTAGCTAGATGGAATAATATGTAGATATATAAACACACAGTGCGGAGCATTGTAACTAGATGGAATAAATATGTAAATATATAAACACCCACAGTACGGAGCATTGCAGCTAGGTGGAATAAATATGTAAATATATAAACACCCACAGTACGGAGCATTGCAGCTAGGTGGAATAAATATGTAAATATATAAACACACACAGTGCGGAGCAATGTAGCTAGATGGAATAATATGTAGATATATAAACACACAGTGCGGAGCATTGTAACTAGATGGAATAAATATATAGATATATAAATATAAACACACACAGTGCGGAGCATTGTAGCTAGATGGAATAAATATGTAAATATATAAACACACACAGTGCAGAGCATTGTTGCTAGATGGGATGAAACAGCATAACCGTCTACTTAGTTATCCTACATGGTATGATTATGTGCCCATACATATTCTCACCCTCCATAGCGACCGGTATTTTCCTAGTTGTATGCCGGAGGGGACCATTGTGTAAGTCTATTGCATCTTTTGCATTCAAAAAACTATTAGTTTGTTACGTCTTTTTGCTATCTCTGCGAGCAGCCCTGCTTAGGTTGTACAGTCTGACAGCTGTTGGTAGGAAGGACCTGCGAAACCTCTCGGTTGTGCACCTGGGATGATGTAGTCTGCTGCTAAATGAGCTCCTCAGTGCATTCAGTATGTCCTGCATAGGGTGGAACTTGGACTCCAGCAGAGATGACAGTTTAGCCACCGTCCTTCTCTCTCCTATCTCCTCCACCGGATCAAGGCGTTGCCCCAGGACAGAGCTAGCTTTCTTGATCAGTTTGTTCAGTCTCTTCCTATCGACTGCAGTAATGCCACTGCCCCAGCAGACCACTCCAAAAGTGATGGCTGATGCCACCACCGTGTCATAGAATGTCTTCAGCAGCGCCCCTTGTACACCAAAAGACCTGAGTCTCCTCAGCAGGAACAGCCTGCGCTGTCCCTTCTTGTAGAGTGCGTCAGTATTGTGTGACCAGTCTAGTTTATTGTTCAGATGAACACCCAGGTACTTATAGGATGTCACCATCTCGATGTCTGTTCCCTGTATATTTACTGGTGCTGTGAGGGGCTGCCCATGCCTGCGGCAGTCCACCACCAGCTCCTTAGTTTTCCTCGCGTTGATCTGGAGGCAGTTCCGATGGCACCAGTCCACGAAGTCCTGGATAAGCCCTCTGTACTCAGCTTCATCTCCATTGGAGATGAGGCCAACGATTGCAGAGTCATCAGAGAACTTCTGTAGATGGCAGTGTGTTGTGTTGTGTGAGAAGTCCGCAGTATAAAGAGTGAACAGGAAGGGAGCCAGCACCGTTCCCTGGGGGGCCCCCGTGCTACCGATGATCGTGTCGGACACACAGTCCCGGGTTCTCACAAACTGAGGCCGGTTCGTGAGGTAGTCCAGGATCCATGATGACAGGTGCTGGTCCACCCCTGCGCGCAGCAGCTTGTCCTTCAGGATCATCGGTTGGATGGTGTTGAAAGCACTGGAGAAGTCAAAGAACATGATCCTCACCATATTCCCGGGCTTCTCCAGGTGGGACAGAGAACGGTGAAGGAGGAAGATCATCGCATCCTCCACCCCAATGCCATGCTGATAGGCGAACTGGAGTGGATCCATCGCTGGTTCCACCAGGGGGCGGAGGTGAGCAAGGAGCAGTCTCTCCAGGGTCTTCATCAAGTGGGACGTCAAGGCTACCGGTCTGTAGCTGTTCAGGTCTTTGGGGTGGGAAGTTTTTGTACAGGTACCACACAAGATGTTTTCCACAGCTGTGGTACCCTCCCCAGCTTCAGGCTCAGGTTGAAGATGTACGTCACAATCCCACACAGCTGGTCTGCACAGGACTTGAGGAGCTTTGCGCTGATGCCGTCCGGTCCCGACGCCTTCCTCGCCTTTAAGAGGGCACTAATGTAACAAATAACATATACATAACAAACCGTACATTTAATCACAACATCAAACATCACAACAGACTTATCTTTTAGTGTTGGCAGCTGTAGGTGTTTATAAGCCACATTTTCAATTTTTTTGTGAAAGCCTTGTATGTTGTAAGCAGTTTAACCTCCTCAGGTACTGAGTTCCACTCGCTAGCGCTCCTCCCTGACCAGGCCAATTTACTGAAAGTGCTCCTGCGCAGAGGAATGAAACAGTCACCTCTGACAGAACCTCGAGTGACACGCTCAGAGCTGTTTCTTTGGCTGATGAACTCTGCCAGAGGATCCGGAGCCAAATCATGCAGTACTTTATAAATCAAATTTAAATTTGCAAATGTATGAAGACTATCCCAATTTAAAAGACTGTATTTGTGGCTTATATATTCATACCTGCATATTGTGTAAGCCCAAGACGAAGTTGAGATTACATATGTGCTGACCTCACGCCTGAGAAGAGGACAATGGGCCTGGACCGCCTGTGGAGAACACCTGGACGTGGAGACACGGCGGCAGAGGCTGGAGAGGGCTTCCTGACCCCCTGAGGCCAGTTGGGAGACTGAGAGACCAGGAGGGGGGTTTAGAGACAGGAGGGGGATGTAACAGGGATGTGTGATGAAGCCTTTGTTGTCACTTGTATAAATAGAGAGGTACTGACTGTGTTCAGCCTCTTATTTCTACTGAGAGATTTGATGGGGATGTGACTTCAAGAATAAAGCCTGAATTATGAAACCATTCAGCGTCTTCATTTCACGCTCCCCACAGTATTTTTTTTAAAATTGCACAATGATGATAATGCCTAGGTTTTTTTATCCATAACTTTAACTGCTTGTTTGTACAAAACTTCCAATGTTTTTTTTGCACTCAAACCCACCTGGGACCAGCTAGTTAGGCAATAGCTGAAGTGACTGAGAATCATTGAATGCAAGTATATTTTTGTGGCTTCAGTTGACATTTCATTTCGAATTGCACGAAAATTTGCAAGATTTAACTTGATTTTTTTTTTACACAATTTAGCAATATGGGCTTTAAAGGAAAGCTGTGAATCTATTATTAACCCAAGATATTTATATTGGCTAACAATTTGTATTTTTCCTCCATTAACATGTATGTCAGGGTCAGGTGACACTCTATTTATTTTAGTGAAATACATGCCTACAGTTTTAGAAATTATTTAACTGTAGACAGCACTCCTGCAACCAAGTTGTGACACAGGACATTGTTTTACTAAGTTTAGCAGCAACAGTGTCGTTGGAGCGACCATGAACAAAAAAAACAGTGTCGTCTGCATGCATTAAGTATTCAGCTTCTGGACAAACAGTGGGCAAATCATTAATATAAAGACTAAATGAAAGGGGGCCTAATATTGATCCCTGAGGGACTCCAGAAGTTAGCCTAAGAGAATCAGATCTGCAGTTGTTAACTGATACAGATTGTGTTAGATCATGCAGATATGATTCAATCCAGCTCACAGCATTGTGAGAAAAGTTAAATTTAAAGAGCTTGGTAAGAAGAACAGAGTGATTTACTGTATCAAATGCTTTCCTGAGGTCCAAAAACACCGCCCCTACAACTCCACCCTTATCAAGAAAAGATTTTATTTTCTCAATGAAGAGGCATGTAGCCATTTCAGTGGAATGCTTGGATCTGAAACCAAACTGCATGGCGTGGAGAGAGGGGGAACTACTGTTTAAATAATGGACAGTCTGCTCTGCCACCCATTTTTCTGCAATTTTGGAAATGGCTGGAAGAATGCTTATTGGTCGGTTGTTATGCAGAAAAGTTGAGTCACCGGATTAAAAACAGGGGTAACAATAGCAGATTTCCAGGCCTTTGGAAAATGGCCAGATGAAATTGAAAGATTAATGATTGTGGCAATAGGAGTGCTGAACCTAAATCTTTGAGCATGTTCGTGTCCATTCCAAAAACATCCTTTGCTTTAGATGGTTTGAGTGATTGAATTAAATCGATAACTTTGGTCTCAGTAATATTTGTAATAGTAAAAGACTGCGTTGCAGACAATGCAGGGTATTCCTTCCTTTGTTTTACTATAAACTTATCAGAGATTTCTGACACAGATTCAATGAAGTAGCTGTTAAAAGCATCAGCCATCACTTGAGGTTCTGTCAAGATGTTTCCATTTAATTGAATTTGCATTAGTTTAGTTTAGTTTTTTTGGGAATCACCCAATAGTTTTTTTAATATAATTCCAGGTTATTTTAGAATTTCCCCTTGCACGATTCAAAACAATAATGAAAAAGTCAGCTTTAGATTTTCTTATTTCTTTCACTACCCTATTTCTCAAAGTGCTGTGTCCTATTCATAATCGGGTGATGAGTACGATATGAGTGGGTTGATATGAGTGTAGTCAGGAGTTTACTTGGAGCTGGTGTACTTGGTAACAGCCTTGGTTCCCTCAGACACGGCATGCTTGGCCAGCTCACCGGGCAGCAAGAGGCGCACTGCAGTCTGGATCTCCCTGGAGGTAATGGTGGAGCGCTTGTTGTAGTGGGCCAGACGAGAGGCCTCGGAGGCGATACGCTCAAAGATGTCATTAACAAAGGAGTTCATGATGCTCATGGCCTTGGAGGAGAAAGCTCTTTGGTGAGTGATGGTCTATATGACATCAAGGCAGGCATTGTGAGTGATGGTCTCTATAGAGTGTACCGAACAAGTGCATGCGCAAGCTGGCCGACGCTGCCAAGGACACAGTCCAAGGACGGGTAATTTTTTTCATACATAAGGAGTTGTTCAGAACTCCTTAGAAGAACTCCTTATACGAAGAATCAAGTCAGTGGCGGTAATGCACCTGTAAGCTGGTTGCCAACCGCCAATCAAATCTAAAAGAAGAAGAAGAAGAAGAAGAAGAAGAGTGATGGTCTATTTGACACATTTGTCTAGGCATCGTGAGTGGTGTAAAGTAATGTGTCCTATTGTTAATTGGGTGATGAGTAAGATTTCCAGATTTACTGCTTCAGATGGGTTTGGTTGAAAGTGCTGTGTCCTATTCGTAATCGGGTGATGAGTATCTCTTCTTTGGTGAGTGATGGTCTCTATGACATCATAAAGACATCAAGGCAGGCATCGTGAGTGATGGTCTGTATGACTTCATGAAGACACATTTGTCTAGGCATCGTGAGTAGTCTATATGACATCATAAAGACACATTTGTCTATATGACGGCATCGCGAGTCCTATGTTGCCTGATATCATAGGATCATCATAGGACATGCTGACCCTGGGGGGAGCGGCAGGGGAATCCAGGCCCGGCCCAGTGAGAGACACAAAACAATACAAAACCCAATAATCCAACATCAAGGACAATATAAAGAAAACTGGGTCATAAATAATAAACAGAGAGACAGTTCTGGTGGCCTCCCAGCTTCTTGGCTCCACCCAACCGACCAGTAAAAAAGGCTGGGCGGCCAACCAACACCCCAGCGACCCCAACTACCAGAAAAGAGTTCGGGGGGCTGACCAAAATCCAAGACGTGCTGGACAGTCTGATGAAATGAGTTGGGTGGTCTGCCAGAGAATCGAGACCACCTGACCCGGCATCCCAGTCTTTTAGGCGGCCGGCCAACGTTCTTCAGCCACCAGGACCGGAGGGGGAACCCGGGAGGCAGCTTACTCATTGGGAGGCTCACTGACACAAAGCCAAGCTGGGGGCGAGGAACCCCAATGGCGTCTGGTGGAGGAGAGCGGAGGGGGACCACGACGGCATCAGATCTCCCCTCCGTTCTGTGTTGTGAGAGTGTGTATAAATAAATCCTGTTTTGTGACAGTCATCTCTCCTTGTTGTGTGAACTCCTTACAACGTCACAACAAGATATAAAAATCTATTGCAATAAAGAATTATAAAACAACAAATAGGAGGGAAGACATCGTTATGGCAAGACTCAGATTGGATCATACAGGTTTAAATGGCACTTTATTCACCATGGGGAAAAGCGAAAATGACCAATGTAGAGAATGTGGAGTAAAAGAAAATGTTGAGCACATCTTATTCAGTTCAGATGGGTTCAGATGACATAATGATGCACACTCTTGTACAGTAGGTGGCGGTATGCATCTTTCAGTTGTTTGCCAGTTGTATGCGCCAGTAACCAAGAGAAGAAGAAGCTTTATCTAATGTACATGTTTTCAAGGTCCACAAGAACTGGGATCTGAAAAAATGGCTGGGCCAGCATTTGAAATGGAGGCACGTCATGAAAATATGTAGAAAACTCAGACCAACTGGCCTTACCTTACATAAGCCTTATAGATAATAAATATGATCTATAAATCTGTGCTTTTTTTTTTTTTTAGATCAGGTGGAGTATGCAGGGGGAGAGTTCCAGAGAGAGGGGGCGGGGAAGGAAAAGGCTTTATTTATCCCCCCAGGTTCTGTGCTTCAGTCTCAACCCATTTGATAAGCTGACGCTGCATGATGCCTCCCTCAGGTGTGTATTCTCCAAGTGAGCCGGTGATTAACTGGCATCATTACATGTTCTGCTCTACTGTCGATAGAAATGTGTTAAGTTACAAAACAGGATTTTGAGCTGAGAACTAGCTCTACTCTCACCCTGCTGGTGCAAACTTCACTACTTCAGCAAACATAAATTCATTCACAGTTCTGCAACATGAAAAATTTCTATAATCGAAAAACAAATGTTAATAGACTTCTTCACTATAATTTAAGGTTTTTCCGTAAATAACTTAGATTTTAATACGCTGTACCAACGTGATGTTCTATTAAAACTTATTCGTAACTCAAACAATATTTACTTTAACAATATTTTAGTCTCCGTAGAGACCGTCAAAAATTGCCATTGCCGACTATATTTCAAGTCGTCAAGGCGGGGTATTGGGTAAAGTTTTCAACTAGCAATAATCGCGCCTCGGATAAACCTCATAGGCTACGATATTGCCCCTGCGCAAAGCTGACGGTGCAAGCGGAAAGGCAGGGTAGTCTCTCTGCTCACTACAACTCTCTATTATGGTGCAACTGTGGATGTTTTTTTTTTAATTCTATTATATAAATTAATACTATATGTCTTTTAACATGAATCATAACCCGCGTTAATATAGTTTGCTACTGACATTAACAACAATAGCCTGTTTCGCTTATGGTTGAGGCGCAATGACTTATGGGTGATCTGAATTACTTCCGGTCAACCCGAAACGGCACCCAGCGTTAAAGGTACTTAATAAAAATCTGCAGGGTATTCAAAACTATAACTATTCAGGTTTTTTTTTTCTGTTTGAATGAATGAATGAATCTTTATTTTGGATAGATTACATTAAAAGACTAAAAGAAAGGAACAGAATAATATAACAAAGGGGAGAAAAATCCAACAAGGTCAAATTAAACAATAACTCCTCTGATTATACAGCTCAACATAAGTTATCCGTAGTGGGTGATGGCTGAAGCCGCAGCTTATATTGCCCACCCATGTTCCATCTAAGAATTCAAGAGGAAAATAAAATTAAAGTGATTACAAATCAGAACAAAGCCAAGACAAAATGTGACAAAAAACTAAACAACAGCACAACACAGACTGGATATGACAATCCTTATGTGATTTTATGTGTCGTTTTGTTTGGAGTATTTCTTCCTTTAGTTTTTGTTTAAATTGTCCAAGCGTTGTGCATGATTTTAATTCAGGTCCAAAATCGTTCCACAATCTGACTCCTTGCACTGAGACACAGTGTTGCTTGGTGGTAGTTCTCACTGAAGGTTTTTGAAATATACATGTTCCTCTGAAATGATATTGTTTCTCCCTTATTTGGAACAACTTTTGGATATTTGCAGGCAGTGATAGATTCTTCACTTTAAACATTATTACTGCAGTTATAAAATCAACCAGATCTTTCAACTTGAGAGCTTTTAATTTAAGAAAAAGTGGGTTTGTAGGTTCCCTGTAAGCAGCTTTATTATTCTAATAGCTCTCTTCTGAAGCATAAAGACTGGATATATGTTTGTTTTTTATGTATTTCCCCATACTTCAGTACAATATGTCATGTATGGGAGTATTAATGAATGATACAAGGTGTATAGTGTGGGTTGATTCAGCAAATATTTCACTCTGTGTAGTATTGCAATTGATTTGGATATTTTACCTTTAATATAATTAATATGTGACTTCCAACACAGTTTATTATCAATTATTTCTCCAAGAAATTTTATTTCAGATACCTTTTCAATCTTTACACCATTTACATTGAGTTTCATAAACTCAATGTAAATGAGTTTACATTGAGCGTTAAAGGTGCATATAATCCCAAGTTCTCTTAATAAAGTTCAGTTGTTGGCTGCATGAACAAGACTCCTGTCCACCCCTTATTTACAGACATACAGTATCTCACAAAAGTGAGCACGCCCCTCACATTTTTGTAAATATTTTGTTATATCTTTTCATGGGACAACACTGAAGATGTGACGCTTTGACACAACGTAAAGTAGTCAGTGTACAGCTTGTATAACAGTGTCAATTTGCTGTCCCTTCAGAATGACTCAACACACAGCCATTAATGTGTAAACCACTGGCAACAAAAGTGAGTACATTGTATCAAAGTGTCATATCTTCAGTGTTGTCCCATGAAAAGATATAATAAAATAGCCCTGGCGGAGTCCCAACTCTCACTGGAAATGAGTTTGACTGGGTGTTGGCAATAAGAACCAAACTCT
The DNA here is from genome assembly GCA_020510985.1 of Pholidichthys leucotaenia. Classification (NCBI taxonomy): domain Eukaryota; kingdom Metazoa; phylum Chordata; class Actinopteri; order Cichliformes; family Pholidichthyidae; genus Pholidichthys; species Pholidichthys leucotaenia. The sequence goes on along the minus strand of CM035837.1, from coordinate 342,946,664 downwards.
TGCAATGGTCAGATAGGGACCCGCTAGCTCATAACAATGAGCACGATACCCCATACTTCTGCAGCACCCCCCACAAGAGGCCACGAGGGACACAGTCAAATGTTTTTTCTAAGTCCACAAAACACATGTGGACTGGTTGGGCAAACTCCCACGAACCCTTGAGGATTCTCAAGAGGGTAAAGAGCTGGTCTGATGTGCCACAGCCAGGACGAAAACCACATTGCTCCTCCTGAATCAGTAAAATAATAGTGTAAAAATAAATCCATCCATCCATCTTCTACCGCTTAATCCTTTCGGGTCGCGGGGGGGCTGGAGCCTATCCCAGCATCTTTGGGCGAGAGGCAGGGTACACCCTGGACAGATCGCCAGTCCATCGCAGGGCCAACACAGAGAGACAGACAACCATTCACTCTCGCATCCATACCTAAGGACAATTTAGAATCCCCAGTTTTGATGCCAGTTAACCTAACTTGCATGTTTTTGGCATGTGGGAGGAAACCGGAGTGCCCGGAGTAAACCCACGCAGACATGGGGAAAACATGCAAACTCCACACAGAAGGGTCACCGATGGTCTGGGGGTGGGATCGAACCCACGATGGTCAAGGGTGGAATCGATCCCATGACCTTCTTGCTGTGCTGCCACTGTGCTAACCACTGCTCCACCGTGCTGCCCGTAAAAATAAATAAATAAAATAAAATAAAAATAAGAAAACATTATACTGTGAAAAAAGTACACATACTGTATATGCTGCTTGGTATTACCATAGAATTTAGATGAATGGTGAAACATTTCAGAAGTGATAATGGTTTGCATTTATATAGCACCTTTCAAGAAACCCAACGAAAATCTGTCCAAGCCGCCCATATTTCCCTCCTCTGTTCCATTTCTTGCTGGGCACCAAGAAGTTCCACTTTTACCTGATCTTTGGCATGACTTGGCTGTGACTTAAACCCTGACCTTATGGTTGTTGTGCAGATGCTTTACCCCTAGGCCACCACTCCAGTGACAAAAAAATAATTGAATCCAGTTAACTTAGCCGAGCTTTCATACAGCAGACTTATCTGCCTGGATGACCGACAATATTCCCCAAAATTAAGAAATTGAATTCATCTTGCATTCATTTTGTCTTGTTTTTATCATAATCATAATTTAATTATATTTCATTTTATTTTTACTTACGTTGCTCATTATTTTATCATTTTGTAAGCGTTTTTTTTCAAGTATTTGAGTTTTATTCATATTTCATATTGCCCTTGCAATTAAGTTGTTAATGAAACTTTAAATAATTATTTTTTTTAGTATCGGCGTCGAAAATCCCATAAGCTAATGGTAGCGTCAGTGCGCAGTATATACGTTTCAAATTGGAGCCTCTTGTGTTCCCGTGCCTAGCAGCATATCGTGCTTTTCACATGAGCAACTCCAATAATTTTCTTTTTACAGAAATTTTCAGTCTCCGTAGAGACCGTCAAAAATTGCCATTGCCGACTATATTTCAAGTCGTCAAGGCGGGGTATTGGGTAAAGTTTTCAACTAGCAATAATCGCGCCTCGGATAAACCTCATAGGCTACGATATTGCCCCTGCGCAAAGCTGACGGTGCAAGCGGAAAGGCAGGGTAGTCTCTCTGCTCACTACAACTCTCTATTATGGTGCAACTGTGGATGTTTTTTTTTAAATTCTATTATATAAATTAATACTATATGTCTTTTAACATGAATCATAACCCGCGTTAATATAGTTTGCTACTGGCATTAACAACAATAGCCTGTTTCGCTTATGTTTGATGCGCAATGACTTATGGGTGATCTGAATTACTTCCGGTCAACCCGAAACGGCACCCAGCGTAAAAAACAGAAATTGTTAAAAAATTATACGTTTGTGTATTGAAGCCGTGTCCAAGTACTTAGTAAAAATCTGCAGGGTATTCAAAACTATATCTATTTAGTTTTTCCTGTTCCGCTGTATCTAGAATCCAAGATAAATCCTTTCACGCAAATGCAACTTCAGTGCAACATGAAGTACTAAACATAAACAGAATCTCCATGAGGTCAAATCGGTTTCTCCTCTTCAGTAAGATAAGGACGCCAGAATTAGGTCCCTTGTCCAAGAGGACCTGGCTTCCTCCACCCACATAAGTATGTCTGACTGGAGTGATGCGTTTTCAGGATATTGAGTGAAACTGGGCTGCGCATGACGTCACAGAACAGAACTCGTTGTCGTTGCAAGTTGCAAAAACAAAAAGAATGTCAGTTTTAGTTTGCAGTAAAACACACAGCAGAGCACAGAGTGCCAACTTGCATTGCAGACAGCTAATCTTATCATTCCATTTTATATTAATTGACACAAAATCGATAAATAAAGGCTCACAACTACTAATTCACCTACTCTGTGTAGGCTCCTTGTTATTTATCCACACATATAGTCAAGTAAACTGTGGAATTCACATCTAAAAAAAAAGGCACTCTGTGTACTACTGTGACTAAATATTGGGTGGGATACTCGACTCGGTTGGACTCCTACTGCCTCCAGAATTGCCTTAATTCTTCGTGTCATTCTTGTAAGTTTAAAAAGGTCCTGTTATGAAGATAGCACGATAAATTGCCTGGCTGGAGACTGCTCCAGAGCCCTTGAAATTAGTTGAGAGGTAAAAGTTAGAAAAAGCTTCTAAGCATAATGGAAAACACACCGTGGACAGCAGAGTAGCCTACTTTAAACTGAAATATGCGCAAGTCTAGGATCTCTAAGTCATACATTTTATGGAGAAAACACTTCTGGGCTTTTTATTTATTTTTTCACATATTACGCTATTTTGTGCTACAGCAACAAATGTTTATCATTTCAGTTTGATCTGATAACCCAGCACCATAATTCTCACAAGTTTTGTTACAGTATCTTTTGTCAACATAAACCTATATAGTTTAGTGGCATTTTATTATGACCAGAGCATGGCATGCCTGTGCACCATTCATGCTGTTTTATCAATATTTTGATATCCTACACCCATTCCACAAATGGATTATGTGGGCAAAGAAATGCTCATTAATTATTAGCTTTATTATGAATTAATTATCAGGGGTGTCAAACTCATTCCATGGAGGGCCAAGACCCTGCAGGTTTTACTTCCACCCAGTGTCTTCAACGGGTGATTTCACTGAATTTCTTCCCACTGATTGCTGATCAGAGAAATCACCTGCTGAAGACACTGGGTGGAAGTAAAACCTGCAGGGTCTTGGCCCTCCGTGGAATGAGTTTGACACCTCTGAATTAGATCGATTTTTTTTAAGCACTCAATTTTGAAATGTGCCTTTTTCTCCAAAGAAAAGGTCTTAAATGTTTCACTTCATTGAGTGTTTACATTTTTGCAGAATATTAACAATCATAAATGCATGCAAACAAAATACTCCTATGTGGAGAAAAGAGGCAGGCAAGGCAATGAGCTGGACGACACAGAAACTTTTTTCCTTCTTCAACATAATTCACAGCAAAAGAGAATCCCAGGTCTCTGTGCATTCCTCTTTTATCTCTTTATTTCCATGCATCGAGACCCAGAATTTCCAACCATACACATTGTTACCACAATATGTATGGTTGGACAAAGAACTGTGTGGCACATTAACATAACATAATGCTGATGCCGCTACAACACCTTTCTTCTCTTCGTGGCTCCAGCATCTCTTACTCTCCCCGGGCAGTGCATAGAACCAACAGTCCCGTCTGATGCCCCCTGGTGACGTCTCCTCATTCGGTCCATTGTCCTCTCCCCTTGCCCTCTCTGGGTGGAGAAATCCCCCACCCCAAGCCCCCACACCTAAAATGGATGCAGCTTATTAATATGACTAATCTGTAAGTGCTACTGCACAATTCTAAATTTCCATATGGAAGTACATATAGTTACAGGGTATATTTTACAGGGTTCTGTTGTGTACACAGCTTTAAAGCATTCCTTTTATTAATATGTGTCCTGTTTCTGATGTTTCTTGGCACTGCTGACTCAGCTTTGCACAAAAAAAAATAAGATTTTTCACAATATGTACAGATGGTTGTAAAGCATTTATCAGCTAGTTACAGATTATTATGTAATATTAGATGCAATGTCAGTTCTTACAAGGTTAACTTCTTTAACCATCACTTCACTCTATATACACTACCGTTCAAAAGTTTGGGGTCACTTAGAAATTTCCTTATTTTTGAAAGAAAAGCACTTTTTTTCAATGAAGATAACTTTAAACTAATCAGAAATACACTCTATACATTGCTAATGTGGTAAATGACTATTCTAGCTGCAAATGTCTGGTTTTTGGTGCAATATCTACATAGGTGTATAGAGGCCCATTTCCAGCAACTATCACTCCAGTGTTCTAATGGTACAATGTGTTTGCTCATTGCGTCAGAAGGCTAATGGATGATTAGAAAACCCTTGTGCAATCATGTTAGGTCTGCAATGCTGTAATTGCTGCAAATGGAGGATTCTTTGACGAAAGCAAAGTTTGAAGGAAAAAATTATTATTTCAAATACAAATCATTATTTCTAACCTTGTCAATGTCTTGACTATATTTTCTATTCATTTTACAACTCATGGTGGTAAATAAGTGTGACTTTTCATGGAAAACACAAAATGATTGTCTGGGTGACCCCAAACTTTTGAACGGTAGTGTATAATTCAAGAAATCTCTGTCCGTCAAAATCATAGGACTTTGTGTTGCCATGGTAACCATGTCAACGATCAAAGGCAGGCATCACTCACGATCAAAGGACTTGCTATGACATCATCAAAGATCAAAGGCAGGCATCACTCACAATCATAGGACTCGCTATGACATCATCAAAGATCATAGGACTCACTGAAAGATAGGATTTGTTATGACATCATCAAAGATCAAAGGCAGGCATCAATCACGATCATAGAACTCGCTATGACATCAAAGATCATAGGACTTGCTATGACATCATCAAAGATCAAAGGCAGGCATCACTGAATGGTGACGTACTTGGCAGGCATCACTCACAATCATAGGACTTGCTATGACATCAAAGATCAAAGGCAGGTATCATGATCATAGGACTTGCTGACATCAAAGATCATAGGACTCGATATGGCATCATCAAAGATCAAAGGCAGGCATCACTCACAATCATAGGACTTGCTATGACATCATCAAAGATAATAAGATTCACTATGACATCATCAAAGATCAAAGGCAAGCATCACTGAATGAGTGGTGACGTACTTGCTTACACCTGCTTTCTATGGGCATGCAGAAATACTTGCTTATACTTGGTTTCTACGGGCATGCACGGGTATGCACTAGTACCTTATAGTTTACTATTTTTAACTAACAACCTGTGACTTTAAAGACCCACTTGGGCAGCTCTAAAACCCCCTCAAAAACCAATGTGTTTTGCCCAAAACAGTATATTGTGGCTTTTTATACACAAACACAAAAAAACTTTGCCTGAGAATGATTTGGAAAGAGCTTTTCTTCTTCTTTTAGATTTGATTGGCGGTTGGCAACCAGCCCACAGGTGCACCACGGCCACTGACCCGACCATCATCACTCCATATCCTTGCATAAGGAGTTCTGAACAACTGAACAACTCATGTGTGAAAAAATTATCCACCCTTGGACTGTGTCCTCGGCGTTGTCATCAACCCATACCTGTGGCTGGGCTGTCTGCTGTATTTCTTCTTTTTTTTTAGATTTGATTTGATTGGCGGTTGGCAACCAGCTTACAGGTGCATTACCACCACGTACTTCACTCTATCTGGTCAGGAGCTGTAGTCCTTCTATCATCGTTGCTAAGTGTCCAATCGAACCTCAACTCTATCTTCAGACATCACTCACTCAAAATCATCACTCTATATATAATTCTCTTCTTCTTCTTCTTGGCGGTTGGCAACCAGTAAGCTGCTGTCTATATCTTCTTCTTCTTTTAGATTTGATTGGTGGTTGGCAACCAGCTTACAGGTGCATTACCGCCACGTACTTCACTCTATATCATCACTCTATCTGGTCAGGAGCTGTAGTCCTATCATCATTGCAGTGTCCAATCAAACCTCAATATCTCCAGACATCACTCTTCTTTGTCTCCTCGTACTTCAGCCTTTCTTCTTTTAGATTTGATTGGCAATTGGCAACCAGCTCACAGGTGCACCACCGCCACTGACTTGATCATCATCACTCTATAGCTGCTTCTTCCTTCAGACTTGATTGGTGGTTGGCAACCAGCTTACAGGTGCATTACCGCCACGTACTTCACTCTATATCATCACTCTATCTGGTCAGGAGCTGTAGTCCTTACCGCCACATACTTCACTTAGTAAACATCACTATGTATCAAAAGTGAGAATTCTTCTTGGTTGGCAACCTCTTCTTTGTCTTCTTCACTTTATATCTTTGTATAAGGAGTTCTCCCAAGGAGTTCTGGACAATCTTCTTTTTCTTCAAACAGTGAGATTTCCATGTCTACATGATATCTATAACACTATCTGGTCCCACTCTATGTTCTTCAGGTCATCACTCTATCTACCCTAGCATTACCGCCACACACTCTATATATCGGAAAGAGCTTTTCTTCTTCTTCTAGATTTGATTGGCGGTTGGCAACCAGCTTACAGGTGCTTGTATCGGTAAGAGCTTTTATGTCTTTGACCTACTTAAGTATGTATGGTCTATGAATATTCTAATTAGCTCCACCCATACTCCCACCCACCAGTAGCTGGAAGAAGACAAAGACATTGTACAAGGCTGATATTTTTCCAGATAAAATTAATCATTGCTGTTGTATTTTCATGTCTGTGGGTAAGACATGTAATTTAAGAGGATTTCTTCGTCACACAGCCAAAAACTGAACATGTACGCAGGGCTGAAAAGTTCATAGGCTGGAAAATTCATAGTGGTCAAATTTGACCAGATATGGTTTATTTTTCAACATAGTCTCCCCTTTGGTCCACACACACTTCTTCCATTGGTGTTGCAGCACTTGGATCCCTGCAGTTGAAAAATAAACCACATTTGATCAAATTTGACCACTATGAACTTTTCAGCTCTCCCAGTATAATCTGCCATCTTTCCCAACTTGTAAAAAGCTGAGCTCCTGCTGCTCCTCAGCTACTCCCTCTTCCCCTGAGAGAGTCAAGTAGAGGTCTCAGTATTTAGCCTGACTGGTTACAACATTAACCAATCAGGCTAAACAGGAATACTGATTAGCTAGAAACACTCTGTCCAAATCTGCCTTTTTGGGGATGGGGTGGAGCTTAAGCAGACATTCACAGCAGAAAAGCATACTTGGGAGTATGGAATGTTTTTGCTCTTGATATGTATTGTAAATCACAAGAAACATGTTACAGACATGTTAACAGAAAAAAAAACTTGACTTTTGCAAGTGTCACTTTAAGCTACTATTCTATCCTAACTGTTCTTTGATGCATACATAGTTGTCCTCATTATAGCCATAACCTTTTTTTTTGAGGGGGGGGGGGATTTCCAAAAGTTAAAACAATGCATTATGTACATTACATTTTTAATGAACCTATTGAGTAATCTATTGTTTGTACTGCTTCTGTGTAATCCTAACACAACAGTCTAAGTGCTTTTTCAGAACTTTTCCAGCAATATGCTAAACCTGTAAAAGTGCACTGATGGATTTAAAAAACAATGAGAGGTCAGTATTGGTCAAACAAAGTTCTGTAGAAATCAGCTTTATTTATGATTCATTTTGCTATATATTTGTGTTTAGTGTGTATATACACATTATCATACAGACACGCGCGCGCACACACACACAATGGCAGACATTGTGTAGAGATAAACATGCAGTAGATAAGAAAGGGCCAAGACTTGGCTTTGAAGGGTAAGTCCTCATAAACTCAGACAGCATTTAAAGTAAACCCAGCCGTACACTGGTTAGAAAATAACTCAGACATGATGTGGGAAACAAAGCATTACTTTCAAATAAATTACACTGTGACAAAAGAAAATCATAAGATCAGCACAAGTGTGAATGAAGAATAGGTGAACATCAAATCTGTGTCCAGACATTTATAAATGAAAGAAAATATAGTGACATAACCCACATATGAATGAAAAAACATGTTCATAGAGACATTCTATTCTGTAATAATGATGCATAAAAGAGTATAAATTCCACAACAAGCTCTGGAGTCTGCAGTTGTCCTTGAGTCATGTTCAGTTTGAGCTTGAGTGCCCCTTGGACACAAAGTTAGGTGTTGGAAGGGAAAATGCAAATGGATCAGAGCTGTAGGACAAACTAATAATCAGCCCTCTGATGGGACCGAGAACAGTGTCTTTAAAGCAGGACTTAAACCGCTGGTCGTAGTGTCACAGTGGAACATTGTTGGATTGTACAGTATAGTCAATACTGCATCCCTTCCAGTGCTTACAATAGCAGACAGGAGCCAGTTATTACATCGGTATTCAAATATACCAAAGGAAAAGGCTCAAAAATATGAAAAAAGTGAAACTGGCAGGAACAGTGCATTTGCAGCCTGTTGATTGTTGATTGATAACTATTACAGAATCTCTGAAGATGTAAATCGAAATTACAACTCAAATGTTCAGAACAGATTGTCACTCGGGTTAGAATAACTGCTCAACTTAAACACATTTTTGGAACATTCTTATTTTAGAAGTGAAAATTGGCTGTTTAAATAATACTAATTACAAAGACATCGCTGCCTTTCATAAAAAATTATATATACCTAAAATAACCATGTTCTAAGCTAAACAGATTAAATGAGTGTTGAGTTTCATCTGAGGAGCCAAACAACACTGATACTATCAGCACTGAGAAAAACTTGTTTCCTTTTCTTGAAGATGGGTGAAACTGTTACTAAAGCAGAATATATTATGTTGTTATATTGTGTAAAATGAACAGAACTGTAAAAGGTTTGCCTTGCACAATAGCCAATGTAGCATAAATGGAGGAATCACAGTCTTAAGATACTTTCGACGGAATATCTGCAACCTGACACACATCTTAAGTGACATCAAAACAAATATCAATTGAAGAGACAGAAATATTGAACTCAAGTTTCAAGTAAAGTCCAGCAATGATTAGATTCTAAACAAATCAAGAAGATGATGATGGGCAAGGTTTTCGATAATCAGTATGATTCTTCTGGTATGGTTTGCTGTGTTTCCAACCATACATTAAATACAATATATGTGGTACTGGGTTTAAAGCTGGTCAGAAAAAAGTGACATCTGTAGAGACCACCCTAGACTTTATCTGAGACATAAAGACTAAACCATTAATATGTAGATTAATCAGTAAAAACAATAAAATAACTGTTGTTTGATGATAATGGTTTTAGTTTGATTAAATTAACCTGAAAGGATAATGTCCATCATGGATCCGAACATCATTCTGAATGAAAATACCTCCAACCTCTACCTCGTCTTACTTTTGTTTTTTTAAATACTTACTGCACTGAAGTCTTGATTTTTGTGTGGTTGGGAGTTGTGCAGTTTTATCACACATACAGTAGGGGAAAAATGGGTAACTGGGAAATCTATCATTTCAAACTGAGATGACTGAATAAGAACCTAAACAGAGCGTGTGTTGGCTCACAGGCCGCATCCTTTGTTCTGGCTGATCCCCCACATCATGAAAACTTTCAATCGTACATTCAGACTGTGGAAAGTAGAGGATGCTTTGTAAAATCCTGGCTCAGTATGGAAAAAAGCTCTAGAACAAAGAAACAAATAGCAAGGTGGTCTGTAGCCATGTCTGCTTTTCTGCATTTGCTAATGTTTTATGATGCATTCAAGCAAACTCAGACTGTATGGCTTCATTTGCGTGTGCTTGAGTGTGTTTGTAGGTCTCACTGTTCATTTCTTGAACTTGCTCATTTTGCACGCTTGCCTTGACATTTAGTTTCCAGCAACCTTGGACTGTATGCTTGTGTGAATCTGTATGAGAGTGTGTTCAGTCCTGGAGGAGGGGAAAGGTGAATTCAGGCAGCTTGCACCCAAAGCTGTGAGGTGGTGAGGAGGCAACGTCTGGGGGCATGTTTGTGTGTATTCATGTTTGCAGACAATTCACAGTCCAGGGAGATAGTGGGGCAGCCCTCCCACCTCTGGCTGTTCAGCAGTGAAAAGCTGTGGTGTCTGTGTGGATTCTCAGTTCACAGCCAGGGCCTCACATCTCTGGCTGCTCTGCATTTACGGGCTCCGTTCGGGGCTCAGGGGACTCATAGCGCTGGTGGAAGTTTCTTTTCCTCAGCTTCTCTGGAGCTTTTCTCCACAAAACAATCTCCTATAGAGGCAGAGGAAGAAATCAACAACAGCATCTACTTTGTCTACTAATCTAACCGTCACATCCGGGCCAAGTTGGCAAAATGTATAGGGATACTGGGGAAGACAAGACACATCTTGGACTATAAATCATTGTTCTTACTGTACAATTCACTGTTTCTACCTTATCTTAACAACTGTGTAGAAGTCTGGGGAAACATCTACAAGACCAACCTACAGTCAATATGCTCATTACAAAAAAGAGCTATAAGGATAATAAATAATGTAGGATATAGAGACCATACCAATTCGTTGTTTTTAAAGTCACATGTCATAAAGTTCATCGATTTAGTTAAATTTAAGACAGCACAAGTCATGTACAGGGCAATTAATAATCAACTCCCAACTAATATACAAAAAATATTTAAAAAAAGAGACAATGATTATAATTTGAGAGGAGACTTACAACTTTACAAAACCCAAGATACGAACAACCAAGAAAAGTATGTGCATATCTGTCTGTGGGGTGGATTTGTGGAACAGTCTGGAGCCGGAACTGAAACTATGTACAAACAGAAATCAATTCAAAAAGAGGTATAAACATTATTTACTGAAAGGATATATGTTAGAAGGGTAGTATTTATATGTACGATTCACTATGCTCACTCTGGGACACTATGGAATGGTGGGTGGGACAGTACTGTGCATATCTGTGTTGTTTGAGGCTGGTTTTGATGTATGGACATCAGTGTATGTTAGGATGGATGGGTGTTAATGTTGATATGTACAAAATACAGTAAATTGTTTACTTGGGGTCTTAAATGTGGTAATTTGTATATAATTCACATGGGTGTATTTATGGAAAAGAGGAGTTGGAATTATAAGAGTTCACTTCTTCCTTCTCCCTTTCGAACACTGTATACTGTTACTTTATTGCATTTGTCATTTGTTTTGTTTTTGTTTTACTTTTTTGTTCGAAATAAAGTATGTATCTATCTATTTATCTATCTATCTAATCTATTCACTGTGATGCTGTATATATACAGTGGTGTGAAAAAGTGTTTGCCACCTTCCTGATTTCTCTCTTTTTTGTATGTCTGTCACACTTAAATATTTCAGATCCTCAAACAAATTTAAATATTAGACAAAGATATCACAAGTAAACACAAAATGCAGTTTTTAAATCAAGGCTTTTATTATTAAGCGGAAAAAAAATCCAAACCTACGTGGCCCTGTGTGAAAAAGTGATTGCCCCCCGTTAAAACATAAATTAATTGTGATTTATCACATCTTTGGAAAGCTGAGATCAATTTCTCTAGCCACACCCAGGCCTGATTACTGCCACACCTGTTCTCAATCGAGAAATCACTTAAACAGGACCTGCCTGACAAAGTGAAGTAGACCAAAAGATCCTCAAAAGCTAGACATCATGCTGCGATCCAAAGAAATTCAGGAACAAATGAGAAAAAGTAATTGAGATCCATCAGTCTGGAAAAGGTTATAAAGCCATTTCTAAAGCTTTGGGACTCCAGTGAACCACAGTGAGAGCCATTATCTATAAATGGCAAAAACACAGAGCAGTGGTGAACCTTCCCAGGAGTGGCCGGCCGACTAAAATTACCCCAAGAGCGCAGCGACGACTCATCCAAGAGGTCACAAAAGACCCCACAACAACATCCAAAGAACTGCAGGCCTCACTTGCCTCAGTTAACCGGTTGAACTCGGGAGATTCCGCGGGCGGTCACGTCTGTGCGTCTTAGTGCGTCTCAGTGCACACTGAAAAAAAAAAAGCTGTATTTCCGGTCTTCCAGTACAGACACAGCTGTAAACAGAAAGCCAAAGGAGTGTTTGATTGGTTTAGAATGAGATTGACATCTCATTCGACCAACAAGAGCCTTGATTTGGATTTTTAAACCTTGAATAACCAATGATCGTAAACCTAGCAAGAAGTATCTGCCCATCAGCGACCGCGAATACAACGAGCCAATTGAAGCCGAGTAATCTGACGATGGACGTGTCGTTTAGCCAATCAATTTCTGACTTCAATGACATCCTACATGCCTAGTTCAGAGTTTATATTTCCGGTAAAATACCATGCGTTCTCGTGCGTAAAATCTTTTTTGACTCCGCTGCTGTGTGACGCGCAGTCCTTTGTGATACTGTGCAGAAGGGTCAGGGTAAAATTAGCCATTATTTTACTTGTTTTGAAAAATGGTTCACAAAATAAACCGAAAGGGTGTGCATGAAAACGTCGATGGCTTGACCGGGTCGGGTGACCCGGACGACATAAATAATGGAGGTTTCCATTGATCAACGGAATAGCTGACGATCGTCACACGCCAGTGGACAATACCAGCGACAGTGCAGTTGTGGACAGGTAAGTCTTATAATCTAAATTATTCTTTATCGATAAAAATAGTAAAAATAACTTTTGACCAATCGCGGTAATTACAAGGGTCCCGCATGGCGACGTTTTTGTGTGTGCCGTGGGGGGGGGGTATTTGTTACTGTGTATATTGCAGAAAAAATTAATAATTTTTTAGTATAATTTTTATTTCACTGTATGCTATTTTTTCCTGTTAAAAAAAGGAACTGTGCTGTGTATGTCTGGGTTATTATGCCTTGTTTTACTGTGTAAACGTGATCTGGTGAAATGGAGCCCTGACCACGTGAGCACACTATTGTGAGCACCCCAGGTGGACACCGGTATTCAATCTGTACATTTTCAATCCAGTGATTTACAAAGTGATTCATAATTTTCTAAAGCCTCATTCAGAACATTATAGTCCCACAGACTGGTTTTCATCTGGGGCAGCATTTATAAATCACTGGATGGAAAATGCACCTGTACATGTAGATTGGATTCCGTGGTCCACTTGGGGTGCACACTTGGTCAGGGGTCCAGTTGACCCGTATCTGTGTAAACTGGTGAGATTGTGAACTCTGGAAAAATTGGAGGGGGGAGAGGGTTGTTTTTGTGTATACTTTAGTGAAATGTATTAATTTTTCACATAATTTTTCTTACACTGTAGGCTATTTTTGCCTGTAAAAAAAACAAACAAAAAAACCCCCCACAGGAACTGTGCTGTGTATGTCTGGGTTGTTACCCCTTGGTTTTACTGTGCAAACTGCTGAGATAGTGAACTCTGGAACATAGCTTTCCAAACTGTGCCATTTGGCACAGTTTGGCACAGTTCAAGAACGCCTTGTTACAACCTGAGAAAAAGCTGTGTAATATATTCATTTTTTGTGGTATTGTTACAAAATTTTGACCTGAGCTTGAAAACACTTGGTTCTACATTTCTGTTGTTTTCCAGCAAGTTTCACACAGCTGTATGTTATTTGCAAGCATTTGTATCTAAAAAAACACCCAGGCGAACTTTATTTTCTTCAAATTCAGTATGTTTAGATGATTGTTACTCAGTGGCAGGAGCACTTAGAGAGATTATGACTGTTTTGCCAAAGAATTCAGAGTGTTTTCTTTTAAATGAGACCAACCACATGAAGATGCTGCAAAGGGTTGAAGAACAGCTTTTGATTTACTTTGGGCATGTTATTTTTAGGCGTTTTTAGGGAAATTGATCAGAGTTCAACAGGTTAAGGTCAGTGTTCATGACTCCACCATAAGAAAGAGACTGGGCAAAAATGGCCTGCATGGCAGAGTTCCAAGACGAAAACCACTGTTGAGCAAAAAGAACAAAGGCTCGTCTCAGGTTTGCCAGAAAACATCTTGATGATCCACAAGACTTTTGGGAAAATACTCTGTGGACTGACGAGATAAAAGTTGAACTTTTTGGAAGGTGTGTGTCCCATTACATCCGGCGTAAAAGTAACAGCATTTCAGAAAAGGAACATCATACCAACAGTAAAATATGGTGGCGGTAGTGTGATGGTCTTGGGCTGTTTTGCTGCTTCAGGACCTTGAAGACTTGCTGTGGTAAATGGAACCATGAATTCTGCTGTCTACCAAAAAGGAAGGATAAGGATACGAAGGATAATGCCCAGCCATCGGTTCGTGACCTCAAGCTGAAGCACACTTGGGTTCTGCAGCAGGACAATGATCCAAAACACACCAGCAAGTCCACCTCTGAATGGCTTAAGAAAAACAAAATGTTGACTTTGGAGTGGCCTAGTCAAAATCCTGGCCCAAATCTGACTGAGATGCTGTGGCATGACCTTAAAAAAGCGGTTCATGCTCAAAAACCCTCCAATGTGGCTGAATTACAACAATTCTGCAAAGATGAGTGGTCCAAATATTTGTCTAATATTTAAACTTATTTGAGATGATTTGAAACATTTGTGTGACATACAAAAAAATAAGAAATCAGGAAGGGGACAAACACTTTTTCACACCACTGTATATGTACTGCATCACAATGAATAGATTAGTAGACAAAGTAGATGCTCTTGTGTACTTTGTATAAGACTTTTTAGGAAGATGCACAGGCAAATCAGACTAAGGGCACACTTGCATCAGGCAATCCATGCTGTATCCTAGAACGCTTGAATGCTTAAGTCCAGTTCATTTGACTACTGTGATCACACAGTATCAAATACTTATACAGGTATGGCATGGTTAAGAGACACTACTCACAAAAAGTTGGGGATATTCTTCATTCGGGTGAAATTTCAGGATGCACCTAAAATGCACAATAACCTTTACAGGTTAACTTAATTTGACCTTCTCTAACCTTTTGAGTGCACGTGTCCAATGGCTCAATGTTTCAGTACTTTTTGCATAACTTGCTGTTCTCTAACAAGGTGCTTAATGCCAAAATTCACAACAGCTGTTTGATCCATGAAGCGACCAATAAATTTTCTGGTTCCATTAGAACTGGTATTTAAACAATCTTCTTCATCATGCTGTTCACATTTTGACATCATTAGACAGGGTTTCCTCTGGTAACATTTCCGCATGGCGGACCACCACACTTCAAGTTATGCCGCCACTCTAAGACGAAATATAAATTTAAGAAAAAATATGAAGGAATAACGGTCCACAAGCACACATGTACGTGACCGTCATCTGTGCAGAGTTCAGAAGCGCCCCGCCCACGTGACCGCTCCAGTCGGCAGGCAGAGTGTCTCGCTAGCATCACTGTCCGAGAGAAACATGAGCTTATTAAAGTACTCTAAACGTGGAAAAAAAAGCAGAAGAGGTATGTAAGCACTGGAGGCTTTTATCATGTTTTAACTAGCTGGTAATGGGAGGAATAATGGAAGAGTCGCTTAGCTAACAGGGGTGGTTAGGAACTCGAGTAGGTTCCTTTTGTTTTTTTTTAATTATTAGTTTTTGTTTTTCTTATTTCAGGCAAGAATAAAAAGATGTTTTTACCTTTACCCTAGTTAATATTAATTAACTAATTTATGTTCATTATTATGTACCTGGAAAGTTAAGATGACCAGTATTCACGAAGTCAATGACCTGAATCCGTCAGCAGCCTTCAGACAAACTAAATGTGCCAACATTTGGATTTCAAAATCACGGAGGTTTTTCCTGCTGTCTGGGTGGTGAGGAGATTTCTTAAAAAAAAAAAACTATAAATTTATAGAAATATTATAACAGAAATAACTGCATCTTTGGTCATTTAACCTCTTGCACTCCGGTGTACCGCAGGCGGACACGTCTCTGCATCCTAGAGCGCACGAGGGCGCTGCATCCTAAAGTGCACTGAAAAAAAAAGCTGCATTTCCATTCTTCCACTACAGACACAGCCGCGAACAGAAAGCCAAAGGAGTGCTTTGATTGGTTTAGATGTGATTGACCTCTCATTCGACTAATAAGAGCCTTGAATTGGGTTTCTGAAACCTTGAAGAACCAATGACTGAAAACCTAGCAAGAAGGACCCGCCTACCAACGGCTGCGAATACAGCCAGCCAATTGAAGCACACAAGTTCGAAAGTTGTTTTGTGTAAGTCTGGGTGACACACAGGTGTTCGCCAGTCTTTTTTTCTAACTACTGTTCTTATTTGTTTTGAAAAATCGTTCGCCAAAACCGCAATAATGGAATTATGGTTTGACCGGGTCGTGTGACCAGAACCATGAGTCAACAAGTGGACCAGCGTCATGTTCGTCTGACAATGAGGAAGAGAAGTTCGCCAGTGACATTGCTGTTGTGGACAGCTAAGTGTTATAAGCTAAATTATTCTTTATCCCTGAAAATTGTAATACAAATGACTTTTGACCGATCGGTAAATTACAACTGCGCGTTATCGCAACATGACGGACCCGGACCGGACCGGCCCCCCCGTCATGTTGTGAACGCCCTCCCCCCCGCTACTCTTCTGTAGCGGATTGCAGATATACTGCAGATATTTTAGTGCAACTGTGCGTAGTAGACTGCGGCACACCGTCACCGCTTTCCGTCATGTAGCGATGGGCGATGTCCGTCCTCTGTAACGGGGGGTGGGAGTTGTTATCTTCTACATTACAGATATTCTAGTATAATTTTTAGTGCACTGTGGGTTATTTTTTCTTGTAAAAAAAGCCACACATTTTTTACGTGGCATGCTTCTTTGTGTGTGGGGGCTTGTTTGTTCATTCATTCATTCATGAATGAATAAACAACCCCCCCCCCACACACACACAGCCCTTCACCTTTCATTAGAGCCCAAGATGAAGCTTCTATATTGAATCATTCAAAAGTTACAGACGTTTTTCCAAACTGTGCCATTTGGCACAATTTGGCACAGTTCAAAAACGCCTGGGAACAACCTAAGAAAAAAGTCGTGTAGTATATTCATTTTTTGTGGTATTGTTACAAAATTTTGACCTCAGCTGGATAACACTTGGTTCTACATTTCTGTTGCATTTTCTAGCCCGGATCTGAAGCTGTGTGTTATTTGCAAGCATTTGTATCCAAAAAAACACCCAGGCGAAATTTATTTTCTTCAAGTTAAGTATGTTTAGATGACTGTTACTCAGTGGCAGGAGCACTTGGAGAGATTATGACTGTTTTGCCAAAAAATTCAAAGTGTTTTCTTTTAAATGAGACCAACCCCATGAAGATGCTGCAAAGGGTTGAAGAACAGCTTTTGATTTACTTTGGGTACGTTATTTTTAGGCGTTTTTAGGGAAATTGACCAGAGTGCAAGGGGTTAAATTATATGATCAGAGGTGGGTATAGTAGCCAGAAATTCTACTCATGTAAAAGCAGTGCTTTGAAACTAATAATTAAAAGCAGACAACCAAATATTTATAGTTAAGGGTACAAAGAGCAGCCACTTAAAAGCTTGAGTAATGACTTGAAGGTTTGAGGTTTTTCTCAAGAGTCAAAATTTTATTGTCAATACTACTATACGTGCAGGACATACAGGAGAATTGAAATGGCGTTTCTTGCTCTCTTCATTGGTGTGCATAATATGAAAGGAAAGGAGTAATGCTGGAAAAAAGAAAACAGCAACTGCAGTCTATGTACAGTAATGCAACCCGTAGTACAAATGGCGACAAGAAAGACCCAGACCTCTCATAGTGCAAATACAGATAAACGATTAACAATGATAAAATCCAGCAATCCTATATACAGACAACTAGAGATGAATACCCGTAGTTGCAGTTCAATGCAGTAGTGTAGGTGCAGATGGTAACAGATAGGACTGCACGTGACCAGTATTGCAGTGACAGACAGACAGCAGTTGAACTTGAAGAAAATAAATTTTGCCTGGGTGTTTTTTTGGATACAAATGCTTGCAAATAACACACAGCTTCAGATACTGGCTGGAAAATGCAACAGAAATGTAGAACCAAGTGTTATCCAGCTGAGGTCAAAATTTTGTAACAATACCACAAAAAATGAATATATTACACAGCTTTTTACTCACGTTGTTCCCAGGCGTTTTTGAACTGTGCCAAATTGTGCCAAATGGCACAGTTTGGAAAAACGTCTATAACTTTTGAATGATTCAATATAGAAGCTTGATCTTGGGCTCTAATGAAAGGTGACACTCAGGGCTGTGTGTGTGTGTGTGTGTGGGGGGGGGGGGTTGTTTATTCATGAATGAATGAATGAATGAATGAACAAACAAGCCCCCACACACAAAGAAGCATGCCACGTAAAAAATGTGTGGCTTTTTTTTTTACAAGAAAAAATAACCTACAGTGCACTAAAAATTATACTAAAATATCTGTAATGTAGAGAATAACAACTCCCACCCCCCCGCTACAGAGGACGGACATCGCCCATCGCTACATGATGGACCGTGGTGACGGTGCGCCGCAGTCTACTACGCACAGTTGTACTAAAATATCTGCAATCCGCTACAGAAGAGTAGCCGGGGGGGGGGGGGGGGGGGGGGGGCGTTCACGGTCCGGATGCGGCGCACGGGTCGCCGCAGTTCGTCATGTAGCGATGACGCACAGTTGTAATTTACCGATCGGTCAAAAGTCATTTTGATTACAATTTTCAGGGATAAAGAATAATTTAACTTATAACACTTACCTGTCCACAACAGCAGTATCGCTGGCGAACTTCTCTTCCTCACTGTCAGACGAACATGACGCTGGTCCGCTTGTTACGGACGCGTGGTTCTGGTCACGTGACCCGGTCAAACCATAATTCCATTATTGCGGTTTTGCGCTTCCATGATTGCGGTTTTGGCGAACAATTTTTCAAAACAAATAAGAACAGTAGTAAGAAAAAAAGACTGGCGAACGTGTGTGTGTCACCCAGCGGCTTACACAAAACAGATTTTACGCACGGGACGTACGCCTTCAGTTGTCGAAGTTCTCTGCTTCAATTGGCTCGCTGCATTCGCAGCCATTGGTAGGCGGGTCCTTCTTGCTAGGTTTTCAGTCATTGGTTCTTCAAGGTTTCAGAAACCCAATTCAAGGCTCTCATTAGTTGAATGAGAGGTCAATCAAATCTAAACCAATCAAAGCACTCCTTTGGCTTTCTGTTCGCGGCTGTGTCTGCAGCTTTGTTTTTTTTTTTTGTTTTTTTTTCAGTGCGCCCTAGGACGCAGAGACGTGACCGCCCGCGGTATCCCGGAGTGCAAGAGGTTTAAGTATGCATGAGTAAATTACTATTATGAATATTTTTCCCTTCCCTACTCTCTCAATGGAAAAAAGACACACCAGAATAAA
This sequence comes from Pholidichthys leucotaenia, assembly GCA_020510985.1. NCBI lineage: Eukaryota > Metazoa > Chordata > Actinopteri > Cichliformes > Pholidichthyidae > Pholidichthys > Pholidichthys leucotaenia. Next base: position 342,927,325 of record CM035837.1, on the reverse strand, counting down.
AACACAAAAAAAATAAACATTTTTTTGTAATTTATGTAAACCATGACAAAAAAAATCCTGCACGACAAAACATGACATTTGATATTTTCTAACCTGTTTGTATACCACCACAGACGAAGAAAGAACCTGAATTAGAAAGGGCTCAGAGAGGGCAAGATGAGACAGAAGAGAGGAGTCAAGGAGAGGAAAGTGTTCAAGCAGAGGGTCCAGGAGAGGTGAGAGCAGAGGAAGGAGAGAAGGATGACACCAGTAAAAGGTCCAAACACAGGACGTGTGGGTGGGACCCCAACTGGCTCAATATTCCAACATTCAAGCCTTGGTTGTACAATACTTTAAATGGTAAGTTCCATATTCAAAGTTACTGTGCAAAATTTAAAAAAAGAAAAAGAAATAAATAGTATAAAATAAACATATTCTGGTGACAATAGTGTCATGTGTTTTCTGCCCCCACCCCACCCCACCCCCGGAAAAATATGTTGCCACCGCGCCAAGGTCTTTACGCCAGAGGAAACACTGTGAAACCAAGGCGACACCTAACCATTGATCAACAGTACCTCACCATTGTGAGGCTTCAAACAGAATGTTCTCAGAGGGCAGTGACCGCTGAGGTTAGAGTGTCACAGAGTGTCATCAGCAGGTTGCAACAGAGATACAGAGAGACTAGACGAGTCACAGAAAGGCATAGAAGTGGATGTCCTTTGGCCACATCGCACACTGATGACCGCTTCATTGTGAACAGTGCCCTGTGGAACCAGGTGATGAATGCCATTGACCTCCAGATACATTTAAGGGAGGTGAGAGGCACTCAAGTGTCATGTCAGACCATTCAAAACCCTTTACATCAGCATGGTCTGTGTGCTAGATGACCTTCAAGGGTACCTGACAACACCACCAGGCACAGGCATCATCGTCTTGCATGGCCCAAGGAGCATTTACGCTGGACAAGGGACCAGTGGGCCTCAGTGCTGTTCTCTGATTAAAGTCGATTCATGGTGAGCAGAAATGATGGCCGCCAACGATGTTGGAGACGTCAAGGAGAGCGCTATGCATCAGCCACTGTTGTCACCAGATGAGCCTTTGGTGGTGGTGGTGTTACAGTCTGGACAGGTGTGTCTAGTCAATACAAAACTGTTATACACCTTATGAATGGTACAGTGACAAGCTGATACTACCTGAATAACATCATTAATCCAATCATTGTGCCCCTGCATGAACAACACAGGCCTAATTTCATCTTCATGGATGACAATGTTCCAGCTCATCAAGGTCACATCATTAGGGAATGGCTGGTGGAGGATGGGGTACCTCAAATGGAGTGGCCTGCACTTTCTCCAGACCTGAATCCCTTAGAAAACCTATGAGATCAGCTGAGTTGCCGTGTAGAGGCTCGTAACTCTGCACCTCACAACCTCAATGACCTGAGGGGCACCCTTCAAGAAGAGTGGAATGCCATGCCTCAGCAGACAATAAGTCGACTTGTGAACAGCATGAAATGTCATTATCAAGCTGTAATTGATGCTCAAGGACACATGACAAATTATTGAAACAGACATTTTTTGCTGTGGTAAACTACCACCACTGTTGTTCGCTTTTTTTTAATCAATTGTTTGAGATGAGGAAATCACCATTGCATGCTTCTACTTAAATGCCCTACTTTCATGATATAATATCACTGTAGCGTGAACTTTTTACATTTTCCATAAATTTCACCCGAAGGCCAAATATCCCTAACCTTTTATGAGTGGTGTAGTTGTGCATAGGCACAGAACAGAAGGTCATGTTTTCACCCTTGCACAGCACGAACATGACCTCATCGATGCAACCCTTCCTCTTGACAATCATTCAGCAACAACAGCAACAAAGTGTCCCTTTTGTAAATGCAGAAATTGGAACTTTTACTCTTAATTTGGGGCAGAGTACATAGAGTCAGCTACAGACGTGGACAAAATTGTTGGTACCCCTCTGTTAATTAAAGAAAAACCCACAATGGTCACAGAAATAACTTGAATCTGACAAAAGTGGTAATAAATAAAAATTCTATGAAAATTAACCAATGAAAATCAGACAATGCTTTTGAATTGTGGTTCAACAGAATTACTTTAAAAAGCAAACTCACGAAACAGGCCTGGACAAAAATGATGGTCCCCTAGAAAAGATTGAAAATAATGTGACCATAGGGACATGTTCAACCAAGATGTGTCCTCTAATTAACATCACAGGTGTCTACAAACTTGTAATCAGTCAGTCGGCCTATTTAAAGGGTGACAAGTAGTCACTGTGCTGTTTGGTGACATGGTGTGTACCACACTAAACATGGACCAGAGGAAGCAAAGGAGAGAGTTGTCTCAGGAGATTACAAAGAAAATTATAGACAAGCATGTTAAAGGTAAAGGCGATAAGACCATCTCCAAGCAGCTTGATGTTCCTGTGACTACAGTTGCACATATTATTCAGAAATTTAAGATCCACAGAACTGTAGCCAACCTCCCTGGACGTGGCCACAGGAGGAAACTTGGTGAAAAATGGAAGAGACGGATAATACGAATGGTAACAAAAGAGCCCAGAACAACCTCTAAACACATTCATGGTGAACTCCAAGGTCAAGGTACATCAATGTCAGATCGCACCATCCGTCGTTGTTTGAGCCAAAGTGGACTTCATGGGAGACGACCAAGGAGGACACCACTGTTGAAAACAAATCATAAAAAAGCCAGACTGGAATTTGCCAAACTGCATGATGACAAGCCACAAAGCTTCTGGGAGAATGTCCTATGGACAGACGAGACAAAACTGGAACTTTTTGGCAAGGCACATCAGCTCTACGTTCACAGACGCAAAAATGAAGCATACCAAGAAAAGAACACTATCCCTACTGTGAAACATGGAGGAGGTTCTGTTATGTTCTGGGGCTGCTTTGCTGCATCTGGCACAGAGTGTCTTGAATCTGTGCAGGGTACAATGAAATCTCAAGACTATCAAGGTATTCTAGAGAGAAATGTGCTGCCCAGTGTCAGACAGCTTGGTCTCAGTCGCAGGTCATGGGTCTTGCAACAGGATAATGGCCCAAAACACACAGCTAAAAACACCCAAGAATGGCTAAGAGCGAAACATTGGACTATTCTAAAGTGGCCTTCTATGAGTCTTGATCTAAATCCTATTGAACATCTGTGGAAGGAGCTGAAACATACCACCTGAAGAAGGCACTCTTCAAACCTGAGACAACTGGAGCAGTTTGTTCATGAGGAGTGGGCCAAAATACCTGCTGAGAGGTGAATAAGTCTCATTGACAGTTACAGAAATCATTTGATTGCAGTGATTGCCTCAAAAGGTTGTGCAACAAAATACAGGGATGGCAACAGGAAATTCTGATTTCAGCTGAAATCTAATTTGGTCGATTGACTTACGGGGGGGCCGGGGGGCACAGCCCCCCTGAAGCTGGGAGGTTTTCAGTAAAATAGAAGTAATTTAGACTGAAAAAAATGATTAAAAAAATGAAATACTAGACTTAAGATAAATCATTAAATTTAATGAAAAGTTACTTTCTTCCTTTTGGCAGCAAGCTGTGTCAGTCTCTGAACTTTGAACTTCATCTCCTTTTCTGGTTTCTTCAGAAACTGTCCGAGTGTTTGTTACCTCATTGAACTTTGAGCCAATTTTCACCTTTACTGTCACTTCGCTCCCCGAAGCTCCTGGGTTTTTATGATTTTTAAGTATCAGAACTGTGCTTACATGACATAAAACAAACAGCTGAATGCCACTTATTACTGTATAATATTGACTTATGTTCCAAGAAGATAGCATTCCTAAACTAGAAAAGCACTCAGAGCGCATCCCTCCGCCAAGGCTCCTTCCGTTTGTCATGGATCAACTCCAAAATGTAATGGGTTTGTGTGTAGGCCTATAGCCACTTGTGGTGAAAATTGCATCAAAGTCTGTCCATCAGTTTTGGAGTATTGTTGCTAACACAATGTGAGAAGATAAGCGCCTTGGCTGAGGTATGCATTCTCAGATCATCACCAAAATATAATGGGTTCCTCTCTAGCCCAAGAACCACCTCTGGTGAAAATTTTATCCAAATCCATCCAGTAGTTTTTGTGTAATCCTGCTGCACAAATACAAAAAAGCCCTTGGTGGAGGTATGCACTCTCAGATCATCACCAAAATCTAATCATCTGTTCCTCGTGCCATTGCACACCTTTCCTGAAAATTTCATGAAAATCCGTCCATCACTTTTCCTTGCTAACAAACAGACAGACAGACAAGCCAACGCCGATGAAAACATAACCTCCTTGGCGGAGGTAAATATTCCAACAAGCATTATCCATCACATGCTTTAACACTTGATCAAATCAAAATCAGTTAATTTTATCTATTCCATAATAGAAATAAAATTCCAACATACCATTACTTTTTATAATTTCAGCATTCATTTCAGATCACCAGTTTCAATCTCCATTGAGTCTTGAGCAGCTCATTTTCCTCCCCCGCGCAGCCCAGCTCATACAGCCTTGTACGCTGCACTCAAACGGAAACCGGCGGACAGAGTCGACTGGACTCCTGAACGGGAGCAGGCGTTCTGAGGTTAAAACAGCGCTCATTACCCACGTCTCGGACATGGGCATAGCGGCCGTCGTGGAGCAATGCGTTGCCGGTTCTTGGCAGCCGCTCACCTTTTTTTTAAGCAGGTCTTTGCACGACAGTGAGCGTAAATACAGCGTGTTCGACAGAGAGTTAATGGCTCTCTACCTGGCATACGCCACTTCCGGTTCTGGCTGAAAGGGCGCATCTTCACTGAGTTCGTGGACCATAAGCCGCTAACGTACTTAACGTACATATAATATACAAATAAAGCGGAATTCGGTGAATTACCAGAAAAATCACATCCCTGAGAACAAGCCGAAATTAATTTTTGACAAAGCATACGAGCCATTTGATTGGTCCAATCGTTTGCAACTATCCAATCGCAGGGCTGTTTACAATATAGCAGTAGCTTGAGTACATCCGGGTTATCGCGAGACTTCGGGGAAGCGCTGAGCGCGTACATTTTTTTTTCTTCCAAACTTTATTGAGAACAAGGTAAAGGTACAAAATTATGACATAGATGATGATAAAATCGGCGGAAATCCGCGGATCGGCGGAAAATTGCCATCCCTGAAAATATTAAGTTAAGGGTACCATCGTTTTTGTCCAGGCCTGTTTCGTGAGTTTGTTTTTTAAAATAATTCTGTTGAACCACAATTCACAAGCATTGTCTGATTTTCATTGGTTAATTTTCATAGAATTTTTATTTATTACCACTTTTGTCAGATTCAAGTTATTTCTGTAACCATTGTGGGTTTTTCTTTCATTAACAGAGGGGTACCAACAATTTTGTCCACGTCTGTAGATAAATATCACATGGTAAAAGGAGTAAAAATAAGGGTACTGACAACACACAGGAGGCTGTATTGACTCCTAAGCCAGCTACTGATATCATGAATTTCCCAGCACTGATCTAGCTGCAGTAGTGAATGAGAAGCTGACTGATAGGCCAACGATGAATATGGAGAAAGCAGACATTCTTACATCACACTTAGCAACCCCCTGGATCAGTTACTATTAACTATTTTCAAGAAACACAATAATTTGCCTATTGCACCTAATATGGTGTAACCAGGCAAATTATTGTCCATCCATCCATCCATGGATGGATGGATGGATGGACAATAATTTGCCTGGTTACACCATATTAGGTGCAATATAATTATTGGAAAATGGCAACTATGAGAAAATGTAAAAAAACAAAACAAAACAAGTGATGTCACTAAATCTCATACTCAGTCTTTTTCTTTCAGCTGCTCCCTTTAGGTGTCGCCACAGCAGATCATCTGTCTCCATCTCACCCTATCACTTGCATCCTCTTCTCTCACACCAACCCTCTCCATGTCCTCCACTACATCCATGAGTCCTCTCTGTGGTCTTCCTGCTTGGCAGCTCCATTTTCAACATCCTTTGTCCAATATATCCACTATCCCTCCTCTGCACATGTTCACACCATCTCAACCTTGCCTCCCTTACTTTGTCTCCAAACCGCTCGACCTGAGCTGTCCCTCTGATATACTCATTTCTAATCTTGTCCCTCCTAGTCACTCCCAGTGAGAATCTTAACATCTTCAACTCTGCCACCTGCAGGTCTGTCTCTGTCCTTTTGTCAGTGCTGTCTCCAAACCATACATCATAGCAGGCTTCACTGCTATCTTATAAATGTTCCCTATCACTCTAGCTGCTATCCTTCTGTCACAAATCACCCCCGACACTCGTCTCCACCCACTCCACCCTGCATGCCCTCTCTTCTTCATCTCTCTTGTGCACTGTCCATTGCTTGGGATGGTTGACCCCACGTATACTCATCCAATTTTAAATAAATCTGCTGCGTGTGAAGCGAAGTCACCTGCTGTTTAAAGTATCTTCTGTCCTCCTCATCCACCAGCACCAGATTAAGGAAGTAGCGCACAGAGAACTTCTTGTTGACATCCCTCATAGTTGGTGTCAAATCGTATCCTGTCAGTAAACAGAAGAAATGAAACATATACCTATTTATCTCCCTTATTTGAAAACGTACAAACAGGAAAAGTAATGCCCTGATGACACAAGACTGCATTGTATCATCGGTTATGGATCAACACTCAACGCAATAATTGCCAACAAGTTTTTAAAAAGCTCTTACCAGCCAGGAACAATCTGATAGGGATAGATTCCCCTTTAACTGGTGCTCCATCCATGATCTCATACTTCGCAACTGTCTCAGTCTCTGTGGTGGTACTGGGACCTAAAAAGAGGACACTGTTTTAATGAGTAGAATAGACTGTGGTAAACTGGACCAAACACACTACAGTTCCTGTGTTCTCATTTGACCCACTTTATAGAAAACAGACCACTGCTGCTAGAAAAACAAGGTTAGCATACAGACGTGGACAAAATTGTTGGTACCTCTCTGTTAATGAAAGAAAAACCCACAATGGTGACAGAAATAACTTGAATCTGACAAAAGTGGTAATAAATAAAAATTCTATGAAAATTAACCAATGAAAATCAGACAATGCTTTTGAACTGTGGTTCAATAGAATTATTTTAAAAAACAAACTCACGAGACTTCCGGTCTGGACACCATGGTGATAGCAGCTTAACGCTGAAGCTCCAAGACCCGATCCAGGAAAATACCTTGAAAATCAGATTTAACGGATTTTTGGGAGAGTGAAAATCAAAAGACAAAGTCATTATGCCTAAAGGAAAACAGAAGAGATCAACATTTACCAGGCCAAGACACGCATCGGCCGGAGAATCTGACCCGGAGGACATCCATTCAGAAGAGGAGGAGCTGAATGAAGCTAGCAACAAGGTTAGCTTAAAAATGGTACTTCAAGAATTAAGACAATTTCGCCGAGAGTGTTGGGCCGAATTTCGTGAAATTAAAGACGAAATAAAAAGGACAAACATCAGAGTGGACCAGGCTGAGGACCGAATCATGGAAGCAGAGGAAAGAATAAAAGGCTGGAAGAAACCGTGCTGGATTTACTTAAACGACAGTCAAGACTGGAGGCTAAGCTAACCGACCAAGAAGGAAGACTAAGAAGAGACAACATTAGAATTCATGGTCTGAAAGAAGGAGTCGAGGACGGTTTCACCACAATGGCTGCATGCGTGGAATCCATACTGAGAGAGAAGTTGGAAATTCCCCAAGCCACCGACTTGAAGATAGAAAGGGCACACTGTACATTAGCCCCAAGGCCGTTGGCGGAAGCGCCCCCACGATCGGTGGTGGTGAAGTTCTCCAACTCCAGAATAAAAGAAGAGGTTGTAAGACCGGCTTGGCAGAAAAAAGGATTTATGCACCAAGAGAGAAAAGTTTTTGTGGAGCACGACTACGCCCCAGAGGTCCTTAAAAAGCGTCAGGAATACAACGACGCTAAAAAGGTACTACTACACCGGAGTGGTGGCTCAGTTGGTAGAGCATCCGCCCCACACCCGGGAGGCAGGGGTTCAAATCCCGGCCGGGTCATACCAAAGACCATATAAAAATGGTACTTTCTGCCGTCTAGCATGGTGCTCCGCATAATGGAACGGGGAAAGTAAAGTTACGCACAGAGCTACCAGAGGACTGACCCCCCGCTGTAGCTTTCACTACTTACAGTAGCTGTGTGGCCTAGGGTCAGAGAAACGGAGATAGGCGCCGCCCCATACACCAACATGGTGTGAAGGGAATTAACTAACTAACTAACTAAAAAGGTACTACGAGAGAAGAAACTGCACATTCAAACTCCATTTCCGGCGAAGCTGCGGGTTTTTTACGGAGATGAGACGTGTCTCTACAACTCGGGGGAAGAAGCAACCACGGATATGGCAAGAAGAGGGCTCCCGGTAACGGTGTATAAACCCGCAGCAGACCCGATCGAAAGAATCAAGGCTCAAACGTGGTCCACACAGAGACCCTCAAAACCCACGAGCCAGCAGCGGGAAACCCAGCGCCAGAGCTATAAGGAAAAACTGAGCATTTACAGGAGGGAATAACGATATTTTTAGTCAATCTGCGCATCCAACCCTCCTCCTACAAGGTAACAAACATTAAAGGAGATGCAGAATCAGCAAATATGAAGTGGTAAAACTTTTCATGGAACAGACATAATATTAGAAACAAATAAGTCTTTAAAAAAACAAAACAAAACAACTTGTTAAAATAGAAATGTGACAATGAACCACATGATCTCTCCACACTAACAAATACTGTATTAACGTGCCTGTTTGCTGTGATGGTGGTGGGAGGTTGCACACAATTTCATAGAGTATAGGCATAAAAAAAAATAAAAAAAATAAAATAAAATCATTACAAGTTCGGATTGGGATCTGAAATTCACGTTAAAAACATGGGACAACTTACAGGGGTAAGAGAGGGCCCTCAGCACGTAACGGAGTTTGAGGAATTTCCCTCAGAGCCAACACACCATCAAGGCTCTTCTAAGGTCACTAAAAAGACCTCAGCTCAGGAAGATCTTTTGTCAGTTTTTTGTTTTAAAGTTTTATATACTATGTTCTTAATGTTTTTTATGTTCTTAATGTTCTTTCAGTTTCTGAGTAGCATAAAAGAGGGCCACCACACTGTTATACTAAATAAGACAACACAATGGAGAAACAGGGTGTAACCAAAATAATCTCATATAATGTAAAAGGGATCCTGAATCCAGTTAAAAGATCCAAGATTCTAGGCAAAATGAAAAAAGACAAAGCAGGAATAATATTTTTACAGGAAACCCACCTAACAGACGTGGAGCACACTAAACTTAATAGATAAGGGTTTAATATGATCTCTTCATCTTCATATAAGTCAGGGAGGAGGAGGGGGGGTAGCGACATTGATCTCAACCAAAATTATATTTGAAAAAAAATCAGAACACAAAGATAAAGAAGGGAGATTCAGCATGGTACTTGGTCGGCTAGAGGGAGAAGATATCACCCTGCTGAATGTATATGCACCTCCAGGGTTAACTGGAAATTTTATAAAAATGTATTTGACCTAATGATAACTAAAGCCCAAGGTTTAGTGATATGTGGTGGAGACTTCAATCTAAGACTGAATCCATACTGGGATACATCAGGTAATTCTCCACATCAAAATAACACTCAAAGTAGAAAAACTCAGATGCTACTAAAAGAAATGGGAATCTGTGACGTGTGGAGGGAACTCAACCCCAGTGTAAAAGACTATACATTTTACTCAGCACCACATTCATCATACTCAAAGATTGACTATTTTTTTATGTTTAATAGAGACATTGGAAGAGTAAAAACATGTAAAATAGGACTGATGGATCTCTCTGACCACAGTCCGATCTATATGGACTTAAGTATCCAAAAATACACAAATAATACATTTTCTTGGAGGTTAAATTCAAATGTGCTGAAAGGACCACTGAAAGATGAATTGGAATCAGATATTCTCAGATACTTGGAAGAAAATGATAATGGAGAAGTATCCCCTTTAACCACTTGCACTCCGGGCAATTTTCCTAAAAATGCCCAAAAATAACGTGCCCAAAGTAAATCGAAAGCTGTTATTCAACCCTTTGCAGCATCTTCATGGGGTTGGTCTCATTTAAAAGAAAACACTTTGAATTTTTTGGCAAAAAAAACATAATCTCTCTACGTGCTCCGGCCACTGAGTTACAGTCATCTAAACATACTGAACTTGAAGAAAAAAAAATTGGACACAGTGTTTTTTTGGATACAAATGCTTGTAAATAACACACAGCTGTCCGATCCGGCTGGAAAATGCAACAGAAATGTAGAACCAAGTGTTATCCAGCTGAGATCCAAATTTGGTAACAATACCACAAAAAATGAATATTTTACACAGCTTTGTTCTCAGGCTGTTCCCAGGCGTTTTGGAACTGTGCCAAATTGTGCCAAATGGCACAGTTTGGAAAAACGTCTAACTTTTGAATAATTCAATGTAGAATCTTCATTTTAGGCTCTAATGAAAGGTCACACTCAGGGCTGTGTCTGTGTGTGTGTGTGTGGGCGGGGGGTCGTCCCCCCCCCCCCCCGCTACCAAGGACCAAATTCGTCCCTCGCTACATGACAGATTACACTCCTTGCATGTTTTCACAGCGCCCCCCCCCCCTCGCTACTGTGTGTGTGTGTGTGTGGGGGGGGAACCGTGAATGGACCGTGAACGCCCCCCCCTCGCTACAGAAGAGGGCCATCGCTACATGATGGAATAGACTGATATGCTTCCCCCCGTGGACCGGGGGGCGTTCGGACCGTGAACGCCCCCCCCGCTCCTCTTCTGCAGCGGGGGGGGGGGGGGGGCGTTCACGGTCCGAACACGGCAAATGAACCGTTTATCGCGGCGCACGCACTTCGTACGCAGTACAGTTGTAATTTACCGATCGGTCAAAAGTCATTTTTGGATTACAGTTTTCAGGGATAAATAATAATTTAGCTTATAACACCTTACCTCTTCACAGCAGCAGAGTCGTGGCGAACATCTCTTCCCCCATTGTCAGACGAACGCGACGCTGCTCCGCTCGTGGATCCCGATCAAAACATAATTCCATTATTGCCGTTTTGGCGAATGATTTACGACTTTTGTCGTCGGCCTCCGTCTATTCTGCTGGAATGAGTGCAGGTCCCACTTGTGGGTGTTCTCCATGCTGCTGGGTGAGCCTGGGTCTGTAGTAGATTTGTCCAGCGTCCTTTGTTTTCATCTGTTGCAACAGTAAATCTCTCTTCGCCCAGCCTGAATTTCTGTGCTTCAATTGGCTCCTGCGTTCACAGTAGGCGGGTCCTCCTTCCTAGATTTTCATTCATTGGCTCTTCAAGGTTTCAGAAACCCAATTCAAGGCTCTTATTAGTCGAATGAGAGGTCAATCAGATGAACTAATCTGTTCGCGGCTGTCTCTGCAGTTTTTTTTTGAGTGGCGCTTGGACGCCACTACATCACCATCACCACCATCATGCGTCATGCGTCCAAGTGCGCACGAGGGCGCTCTCGTGCGCCCTCATGCGCCCTAGGACGCAGAGACTTGCCCGCCCGCGGAACAACGGAGTGCAAGTGGTTAATACTGTGGGACGCATGTAAAGCTGTAATAAGGGGAAAGATTATCGCAAAACTGGCAATCCAAAAGAAACTGAGACAAGAAAAACTACTCACATTAGAGTCAGAACTTAAGAAACTAGAAAAAGAGCACAAAGAAAACACTCATTCTAATGACTCGCTCAAAATTAAGGAAATTAAAAAACAAATAAACGAGATCTACACAATAGAAATCCAGAAGAAACTTATATTTCTGAAACAAAAATACTATGAAACAGGTAGCAAATCAGCAAAATTACTAGCCTATAAATTGAGGAAACAACAAACGGAGAGAGCAATCTAAAAAATCAGAGACCCAGTATCAAAGGAAATAAAATTTAGAATTCAGGAAATTCTTAAAAGCTTCGAGAACTACTACAAGAACTTGTACTCCCTCAAAAAACATAAAAACGCATCCGAAGCCTTCCTAAATACATTAAACCTTCCCCAACTTACTGAGTCACAAAATAAAACACTATTGTCAGAAATACAACCTAAAGAATTAGAAAAAGCAATTATGAAACTTAAAGCTAACAAATCCCCAGGAACAGATGGCTTTACAGCAGAGTGGTACAAAACCTTTAAACAGCAACTATCTCCTCTCCTCCTGAAAACATTTAACTATGTCCTCCACACAGGGGAAATCCCCCCCTCCTGGAGAGAAGGGGTCATTGCAGTCATACCTAAACCTGAAAAGGATAAACTAGACTGCTCCAACTACAGAGCAATCAGTGTGTTAACCTCTTGCACTTCGGTGTACCACGGGCGGACACGTCTCTGCATCCTAGGGCGCATGAGGGCGTCCTAACACGCTCACTGTGCGTCCTAGGAGGCACTGAAAAAAAAAAAAAAAAGCTGCATTTCCATTCTTCCACGACAGACACAGCCACGAACAGAAAGCCAAAGGAGTGCTTTGATTGGTTTAGATGTGATTGCCCTCTCATTCGACTAATAAGAGCCTTGAATTGGGTTTCTGAAACCTTGAAGAACCAATGACTGAAAACCTAGCAAGAAGGACCCGCCTGGGCAGAAGCTCAAACCAAATCAATAAATGTACGCCTTAAATTGATACATTTCAAATGGTTAATGCGGATGTATGTTACACCGGAGGAGTTAAATAAATATAACAAAAATATACCAGATACATGCACAAAATGCATGGAAAGTAAAGGAACTCTATTTCATTGTGTATGGGAATGTAGATTAATAAGAATGTTTTGGGAAGAGGTGAGGGTAACAATTGAAAAAATAATCTCCAAACAAATCATATTGAATCCTAAATTGTTTTTGTTGGGTCTGTACCCAGAAAAGCATAATTTTAATAAAAGTGAAAGAACATTCATAGAACTCAGTTTGCTTAATGCCAAAAAATGTATTGCACTATTATGGAAAAAGACTCATAGACCAGATGTGACTCAGTGGTTAACACAGATGTTAACAAACCTTCCATTAGAAAGAATAACATATATACTGAAATCAAAGGAAATTGTGTTTGAGAATATATGGAGACCTTTTATTGATTATGTAAAAAATTTAAACATAACTTTTGAAGAAGAAGGTGAATGATGTGTGTGGACCTTGTAAATTCCAAACTGGTGAACATAATATGTATACTTATGTATTGGATTGTCTAGACTAAACAGAGGAGCATTGTTGAAGATTTGATTTTGCTGGTGGTTGTTGGTGTTTTTAGTGCATCTTTTTTTTTCTTTTTTTTTTTTGTAGTACTTTAGTGTTAGTGTTTGATTGATTGTATCATGTTTGTTAAAAAAAAAAAAAGGTTCAATAAAGATATTGTGGAAAAAAAAAGAAGGACCCGCCTACCAATGGCTGCGAATACAGCCAGCCAATTGAAGCACAGTAGTTCGAAAGAGTGCCTCCCTTGAAAAATCTGTTTTGTTTTAGCCGCTGGGTGACACACACGCGTTTGCCAGTCTTTATTTCTTACTACTGTTCTTAATTGTTTTGAAAAATCGTTTGCCAAAACCACAATCATGGAAGCGCAAAACCGCAATAATGGAATTATGGTTTGACCGGGTCGCGTGACCAGAACCACGAGTCCGTAACAAGCGGACCAGCGTCATGTTCGTCTGACAATGAGGAAGAGAAGTTCGCCAGCAACACTGCTGTTGTGGACAGGTAAGTGTTATAAGCTAAATTATTCTTTATCCCTGAAAATTGTAATCAAAAATGACTTTTGACCGATCGGTAAATTACAACTGTGCGTAGTAGACCGCGGCGTACCGTGACCGTAGCGCACCGGGCGATGTCCATCCTCTGTAGCGGGGGGGGGGGGGTGTCATCTTCTACATTACAGATATTTTAGTATAATTTTTAGTGCACTGTAGGTTATTTTTTCTTGTAAAAAAAACCCACACATTTTTTACGTGGCATGCTTCTTTGTGTGTGGGGGCTTGTTTGTTCATTCATTCATTCATGAATGAATAAACAACCCCCCCCCCCCACACACACACAGCCCTGAGTGTCACCTTTCATTAGAGCCCAACATCAAGCTTCTATATTGAATCATTCAAAAGTTACATTTGTTTTTCCAAACTGCCATTTGGCACAATTTGGCACAGTTCAAAAACGCCTGGGAACAACCTGTGAAGAAAGCTGTGTAATATATTCATTTTTTGTGGTATTGTTACAAAATTTTGACCTCAGCTGGATAACACTTGGTTCTACATTTCTGTTGCATTTTCCAGCCCGGATCTGACAGCTGTGTGTTATTTGCAAGCATTTGTATCCAAAAAAAGCACCCAGGCAAAAAAATTCATTTTCTTCAAGTTCAGTATGTTTAGATGACTGTTACTCAGTGGCCGGAGCACTTAGATTATGACTGCTTTGCCAAAAAATTCAAAGTATTTTCTTTTAAATGAGACCAACCCCATGAAGATGCTGCAAAGGGTTGAAGAACAGCTTTTGATTTACTTTGGGTACGTTATTTTTAGGCGTTTTTAGGGAAATTGACCAGAGTGCAAGGGGTTAAATCAGGACTATAAGCTTTTTACCACTATCCTTGCCAAAAGGTTAGAAAATATACTGACAGACCTAATTCATTTAGACCAAACAGGTTTTATAAGACAAAGACAGACACAAGATAACACTAGATGCACTTTACACATAATTCAACATATAAAAAAATATAATTTAAATGCAGCCATATTGGGATTAGATGCTGAAAAAGTATTTGATTCGGTTGACTGGTCTTTCCTATACAGAATCTTATCCAGTTTCAATTTTCATAACAACTTCATTAGAACTATCCAGGCATTATATAAAAAACCAACAGCTAAAATAAGGATTAACGGTAAATTATCATCATCTTTTGAACTGGAAAGAGGATATCGTCAGGGCTGCCCCTTGTCTCCACTGCTCTTTGCAATCTTCATAGAACCTCTGAGCCAATGGATAAGACAGAATCAAAAAATTCAAGGTATTACACTTGGTCAGAAGGAACATAAAATAGCACTCTTTGCTGATGACATTTTAATATACCTGGGGCAGCCGGACACCTCTTTTCCAGAACTAATTTCAGTTTTTTCAGAGTATGGAGATTTATCGGGGTACGAATTAAACATGCATAAAACCCAAATTTTAACATTCAACTATGACCCAAATCAATATTTACTAAGCAAACTCAAAACTAACTGGGAGATGGAATCTATGAAATATCTGGGGATCAATATCCCGAAACAACTCAACAAAATTATAACACTAAACTATGATCCACTGATGGCATAAATAAAATCTGATCTAGCAAGATGGAATATGATACCATTCTTGGGTACTGCACAAAGAACTGAAGCAGTCAAAATGAATATACTTCCATGTCTTCTATACCTTTTCCAAACAATACCGGTAGAACCTCCCAAAAAAACATGGCAAGAACTGGACAGAAGGATCTCAAGATTCATATGGCAGGGCAAGAGACCTAGAATCAGATATTGAACCCTACAGCTAAACAAAAACAAAGGTGGGCTCGTGCTGCCAAATATCAGGGACTATTTTAAAGCCGCACAAATTAAAACTTTAATAGAGATATGTAACCCAGTCTACACTGCACAATGGAAGGAGATGGAATGCCAAATAACAAGTGACATCCCCCTACAGGCGATAATAGGGAACAACGCCTTACCTAAACTTTTGAATAACACTAACCCGTGGATAGAGACCCCGCTAAAAATTTGGTTTAAGATAGTCAGAGAGAATCAAACTAAAGAACCCTATCGATTACTGCAATGGATTGCCTATGATCAAGACTTTACTCCTAATAAAACAGACACTAGATTTAAAAAGTGGAAAGAACGGACTGATAAAATATTACGATTTTTTTAAGGGGCAAACTTTAAGAAGTTTTGAAGATTTGAAAAAACAAGGTCTAATAAATCAAGACCTTTACAGGTTCTTTCAGCTTAGACACCACATAAACAAAATACTTAAAAAGGAGGATTTGGAAAGGGCCTAGTCAGGTGTTCTGAAGGTCTTCTTAATGGCATATAAAGGGATCCCAGGGATCAGATACATTTCTAAAATATACCAAGGTCTTCAAGACAAAAGGAGACAACACATCATATATAAAAGAGAGATGGGAAAAAGAGGGGAATTTCACTTTACAACTGGAAATATGGGAAAAGCTAAATAAACAACATGGAAAAGTACCTCATCCCTGCAGTGGAGAGAATTTGGATGGAAAAATTTGGTAAGATTTTTCAGAACTCCTGCACAAAACAAATTTACTCATAAGGGGTTGAATTGTTGGCGCTTGTGTGGTGAAGAGACTGCAAATCATTTTCATGTGTTTTGGTCATGCCCAGTTATCCACCAATATTGGACCAATGTACAGACAATATTGGGGAAAATATTCAAAATAACAGTTCCCTTTTCTTTTGTAACTTTGTATTTGGGTTTACTACTGGAATCACTGGAAAGACGAGGAGAAAAATACGTATTCACTGTTTTAATATTGGCAAGTAAAAAAGCTTTAACTAAACTAGAAAAGCACTCGGAGAGCGCAGACCTCCACCAAGCGCCACAGTTCCCCCCATACAGTCTTCAGATTCCTTGACCATGAAAACATATGACAAGCAGTGGTTCAGTAGTTATTGACGAAAATGGCATTTTCCGTAACGGCGGTTTAGCGCCACAGTTCCCCCCATACAGTGTTTGTGTGTACGTTTTCAGATTCCTTTACCATGAAAACATATGACTAGCAATTGGATTGACAATGATAGGATTAGTGGTTCAGTAGTTATTTACGAAAATGGCATTTTCCGTAATGGCGGCCACAGTTCCCCCCATACAGTGTTTGTGTGTACGTTTTCAGATTCCTTGACCATGAAAACATATGACAAGCAATTGGATTGACAATGATAGGATTAGTGGTTCAGTAGTTATTGACGAAAATGGCATTTTCCGTAATGGCGGTTTAGCGCCACAGTTCCCCCCATACAGTGTTTGTGTGTACATTTTCAGATTCCTTTACCATGAAAACATATGACAAGCAATTGGATTGGCAATGATAGGATTAGTGGTTCAGTAGTTATTTACGAAAATGGCATTTTCCGTAATGGCGGCCACAGTTCCCCCCATACAGTGTTTGTGTGTACGTTTTCAGATTCCTTGACCATGAAAACATATGACAAGCAATTGGATTGACAATGATAGGATTAGTGGTTCAGTAGTTATTGACGAAAATGGCATTTTCCGTAATGGCGGCTTAGCGCCACAGTTCCCCCATACAGTGTTTGTGTGTACGTTTTCAGATTCCTTGACCATGAAAACATATGACTAGCAATTGGATTGACAATGATAGGATTAGTGGTTCAGTAGTTATTCAGGAAAATGGCATTTTCCGTAATGGCGGCCACAGTTACCCCCATACAGTGTTTGTGTACGTTTTCAGATTCCTTGACCATGAAAACATATGACAAGCAATTGGATTGACAATGATAGGATTAGTGGTTCAGTAGTTATTTACGAAAATGGCATTTTCCGTAATGGCGGCCACAGTTCCCCCCATACAGTGTTTGTGTGTACGTTTTCAGATTCCTTGACCATGAAAACATATGACTAGCAATTGGATTCACAACAATTGGATTGACAATGATAGGATTAGTGGTTTAGTAGTTATTCACACAAATGGCATTTTGCGTAATGGCGGTTTTCTTGTGGACGGTGATCCGGATCACCACTAATTCTAATCATCTGTAGGATACCCCATTTCTGACAATCTGTGAAAATTTCATGAAAATCCGTCCATAACTTTTTGAGTTATCTTGCTAACAAACAGACAAACAAACAGACAAACCAACGCCGATGATCGCATAACCTCCCCCTTTGGCGGAGGTAAAAATGGATGTTGAAGGTTTGTTCTACACCTCAAGATTGTCTTAACGTGATTCAAGACATTTACTCGATGGAAAAGTTGACATTCGCACTGAGACAGGACATGGATGGGTTCTTGAACTTTTGGCAACCCTAGAACGCATGTGTCTTCCATCAGAACTAATCTTTGACAAATACCATTTCAATAATGGCACCTCTCTTTGTTCCAACGCTACTCAGATGCTCGTTTATTTTTAATTTTTTTTTTTGCTCTTTTGTTTTGTTTTTTGTTTTTGTTTTTTTTGTTCTTTCTTTAATTTCGCTTTTTCTTTCACTTAAAAAAAGGGTGCTGTGACTTCCGGTCTGGACGCCATGGCGACTGCAGCTTAACACTGAAGTTCTCAGACCCAATCCAGGATAACACCTTGAAAATCAAACTTAACGGATTTTTGGAGGAGTGAAAATCAAAAGACAAAATCATCATGTCTAAAGGAAAACAGAAGAAACTGAAATTCTCCAGGCCAGGACACGTATCGGCCGGAGAATCCGAACTGGAAGATCTCCGTTCAGAAGACGAGGAACTGTTGATAGCTAACAAAAGGGTTAGCCTGAAATCACTATTTGAGGAGCTACGACGATTTCGCCGAGATGTTACGGCCGAATTTCGGGAATTCAGAGAAGAATTGAAAAGGACAAACAGCAGAGTGGACCAGGCCGAGAACCGAATCTTGGAAACAGAGGATCGAATAAAAGTGCTCGAAGATTCTGTGCTAGACCTACGCAAAAGACAAGCAGCTATAGAGGCTAAGCTAACCGACCAAGAAGGAAAACAAAGAAGAGACAACATAAGAATTCATGGTCTGATAGAAGGAACCGAAAATGGTTTTAACTCAATGGCAGAATGCGTGGAATCCTTACTAAGAGAGAAATTGGATATTCCACAAACCACCGACTTGAAGATAGAAAAGGCACATCGTTCATTAGCCGCTAGGCCGGCGGCGGAAGCGCCCCCACGTTCGGTGTTGGTAAGATTTTCCAATTTCAAAATAAAACAAGAGGTTGTAAGACTGGCCTGGCAGAAAAAAGGATTTATGCACCAGGAGAGAAAAGTCTACGTGGAACACGATTACGCCCCGGAGGTCCTTAAAAAGCGCAGGGAATACAATGACGCGAAAAAGGTGTTGAGAGAAGAAATTGCGCTTTCAGACACCATTTCCTGCGAAGTTAAGGGTCTTCTACGGCGATGAAACGTGTCTCTATAATTCGGCGGAAGAAGCAACAGCTGACATGGCGAAAAGAGGGCTCCCGGTAACGGTATTTAAACCAGCAGACCCGAGTCAGAAGATCAAAGCGCAAACATGGACAACACAAAGACCTTCAAAATCCACGGACCAGCAGCGGGAAACCCAGCACCAGAGCGTCGCGGATAAACTATCCGTTTTCAGGTTGGAATAGCGACCTTTTTTTTTTTTTTCTTTTCTCTTGAATCAATCCGCACATCCAACCCCCCTCATACAAGGTAACAAACATTAAAGGAGATGCATATTCAGCATGTGGTAAAACATTTCATGGAACAATCATATTATTTGAAACAAATAAGTCTTTGTAATAAAAAAAAAAAAAAAAACTTGTTAAAATAGAAATGTGACAATAATCCACATGTTCTCCTCATACTAACAAATACTGTTTTTGCGTGAATGTTTGATGTGATGGGGGTGGGAGGGTGCACACAATTTCACAGGGTTTAGGCATAAAAGGAAAAAAAAAAAAAAAAATCATTACAAGTTTGGATTGGGTTCTGAAACTCACGTTAAAAGCATGGGACTACTTTCAGTGGTAAGAGAGGGCCCTCAACACGTAACAGAGTTTGAGGAATTTCCCTCAGAGCCTTCACTCCATCAAGGCTCTTACAGGGTCTTTAAAAAGACCTCAGCTCAGGAAGTTCTTATGACAGCTTTTTGTTTTAAAGTTTTTTACACTACGTTCTTAATGTTTTTCTTGTTTTTAATGTTCTTTCAGTTTCTGAGTAGCACAAAAGAGGGCCACCACACAGTTATACTAAACAAAACAACACAATGGAGAAACAGGGTGTAACCAAAATAATTTCATATAATGTAAAAGGAATCCTGAATCCAGTTAAAAGATCCAAGATTCTAGGCAAAATGAAAGAAGACAAAGCAGGAATAATACTTTTACAAGAAACCCACCTAACAGACGTGGAACACAATAAACTCAGTAGACAAGGGTTTAAAATGATCTCTTCATCTTCATATAAATCAGGGAGGAGGAGGGGAGTAGCGACATTGATATCAACCAAAATTACATTTGAAAAAAAATCAGAACACAAAGATAAAGAAGGGAGATACAGTTTGGTAACTGGGCGGCTAGAGGGAGAAGATATCACCCTGCTGAATGTGTATGCTCCCCCAGGGGCTAACTGGAAATTTTATAAAAATGTATTCGACCTAATGATAACTAAAGCTCAAGGTTTAGTGATATGTGGTGGGGACTTCAATCTTAGACTGAATCCATACTGGGATGCTTCTGGTAATTCCCCACATCAAAATAACACCCAAAACAGGAAGACTCGGATGCTACTAAAAGAATTGGGAATCTGTGACGTGTGGAGGGAACTCAACCCCAGTGTAAAAGACTATACATTTTACTCAACTCCACATTCATCTTACTCAAGGATTGACTATTTTTTTATGTTTAATAGAGACATTGGAAGAGTAAAAACATGTAAAATAGGACTGATGGATCTCTCCGACCACAGTCCGATCTACATGGACTTAAATATCCAAAAATACACAAATAATACATTTTCATGGAGGTTAAATTCAAATGTCCTGAAAGGACCATTGAAAGATGAATTGGAATCAGATATTCTCAGATATTTGGAAGATAACAATAATGGAGAAGTATCCCCTTTAATACTGTGGGATGCATGTAAAGCTGTAATAAGAGGAAAGATTATTGCAAAACTGGCAACCCAAAAGAAACTAAGACAAGAAAAACTATCCACATTAGAGTCAGAACTTAGGAACCTAGAAAAAGAACACAAAGGCAACACTCATTCTACTGACTCGCTCAAGATTAAGGAAATTAAAAACCAAATAAATGAGATCTACACAATAGAAATCCAGAAGAAACTTACATTTCTGAAACAAAAATACTATGAAGCAGGCAGTAAATCGGCAAAATTGCTAGCCTATAAATTGAGGAAACATCAAACAGAAAGAGCAATCTACAAAATCAGAGACCCAGTATCAAAGGAAATAAAATTCAGAATTCAGGATATTCTTAAAAACTTCGAGAATTACTATAAGAACTTATACTCCCACAAAAAACATAAAAACGCATCCGAGGCATTCCTAAACACATTAAACCTTCCCCAACTTACGGAGTCACAAAATAAAACACTACTGTCAGAAATACATCCTAAAGAATTGGAAAAAGCAATTATGAAACTTAAAGCTAACAAATCCCCAGGAGCTGATGGCTATACAGCAGAGTGGTACAAAACCTTTAAACAGCAACTATCTCCTCTCCTCCTGAAAACATTTAATTATGTCCTCCACACAGGGGAAATCCCCCCCTCCTGGAGAGAAGGGGTCATTGCAGTTATACCTAAACCTGAAAAGGATAAACTAGAGTGCTCCAACTACAGACCAATCAGTGTACTAAATCAGGACTATAAGCTTTTTACCATTATCCTTGCCAAAAGGTTAGAAAATATACTGACAGACCTAATTCATTTAGACCAAACAGGTTTTATAAGACAAAGACAGACACAAGACAACATTCGACGCACTTTACACATAATTCATCATATAAAAAAATATAACTTAAATGCAGTCATATTGGGATTAGATGCTGAAAAAGCATTCGATTCGGTTGACTGGTCTTTTCTATATAGAATCTTATCCAGTTTCAATTTTCATAACAACTTCATTAGAACTATACAGGCATTATATAAAAAACCAACAGCTAAAATAAGGATTAACGGTAATTTATCATCATCTTTTGAACTGGAAAGAGGATGTCGTCAAGGCTGCCCCCTGTCTCCACTGATCTTTGCAATCTTCATAGAACCTCTGAGCCAATGGATAAGACAAAACCAAAAAATTCAAGGTATTACACTTGGTCAGAAGGAACATAAAATAGCACTCTTTGCTGATGACATTTTAATATACCTAGGGCAGCCGGACACTTCTTTACCAGAACTAACCTCAGTTTTTTCAGAGTATGGAGATTTATCGGGGTACAAATTAAATATGCATAAAACCCAAGTTTTAACATTCAACTATGACCCAAATCATTATTCACTAAGCAAACTCAAAACTAACTGGGAGTCGGAATCTATGAAATATCTGGGGGTCAATATCCCGAAACAACTCAACAAAATTATATCACTAAACTATGATCCACTGGTGACAAAAATAAAATCTGACCTAGCAAGATGGAATATGATACCATTCTTGGGTACTGCACAAAGAATTGAAGCAGTCAAAATGAATATACTTCCACGTCTTCTATACCTTTTCCAAACAATACCGGTAGAACCTCCCAAAAAAACATGGCAGGAGCTGGACAGAAGGATCTCAAGATTCATATGGCAGGGCAAGAGACCTAGAATCAGATATAGAACCCTACAGCTAAACAAAGACAAAGGTGGGCTCGCGCTGCCAAATATCAGGGACTACTTTAAAGCCGCACAAATTAAAACTTTAGTAGAGATATGTAACCCAGTCTACACTGCACAATGGAAGGAGATCGAATGCCAAATAACAAGTGACATCCCCCTACAGGCGATAATAGGGAACAATGTCTTACCTAAGCTTTTGAATAACACTAACCCGTGGATAGAGACCCCGCTAAAAATTTGGTTTAAGATAGTCAGAGAGAATCAAACTAAAGAGCCCTATCGACTTCTGCAATGGATCGCCTATGATCAGGACTTTACTCCTAATAAAACAGACACCAGATTTAAAAAGTGGAAGGAGAAAGGGCTGATAAAATATTACGATTTTTTTAAAGGGCAAATCTTAAGAAGTTTTGAAGATTTGAAAAAACAAGGCCTAATAAATCAAGACCTTTACAGGTTCTTCCAGCTTAGACACCACATAAACAATATACTTAAAAAGGAGGTTTTGGAAAGGGCCCAGTCAGGTGTTCTGAAGGTCTTCTTAATGGCATATAAAGGGATCCCAGGGATCAGATACATTTCTAAAATATACCAAGGTCTTCAAGACTTAAAAGGAGACAACACATCTTATATAAAAGAGAGATGGGAAAAAGAGGGGAATTTCACTTTACAACTGGAAATATGGGAAAAGCTAAATAAACAGCAATGGAAAAGTACCTCATCCCTGCAGTGGAGAGAATTTGGATGGAAAAACTTGGCAAGATTTTTCAGAACACCTGCACAAAACAAATTTACCCATAAGGGATTGAACTGTTGGCGCTTGTGTGGTGAAAAGACTGCAAATCATTTTCATGTGTTTTGGTCATGCCCAGTTATCCACCAATATTGGACCAAGGTACAGGCAATATTGGGGAAAATATTCAAAATTACAGTTCCCTTTTCTTTTGTAACTTTGTATTTGGGTTTACTACCGGACTCACTGGAAAGACGAGGAGAAAAATACTTATTCAATGTTTTAATATTGGCAAGCAAAAAAGCTCTAACTAAAAAATGGATGTTGAAGGACTGTCCTACACCTGAAGATTGGACTAACGTGATCCAAGACATTTACTCGATGGAAAAGTTGACATTCGCACTGAGACAGGACATGGATGTGTTCATGAACTTTTGGCAACCCTGGACCGCATATGTGTCTTCCATTAGATCTAATCTTTGACAAATACCATTTCAATAATGGTTCCGCTCTTTGTTCCAACGCTACTCAGATGCTCTTTTATCTTTATTTACTTACTTTTTCTTTTTGTTTGTTTTTTACTGGTTTGTTGTTTTTTTTTTGTTATTTGTTTTTTGTTTTTTTTCTCTTTAATTTCACTTTTTCTTTCACTTTAAAAAAAAAAAAAAAAAGGGGTGTTGTAAGAATTAATCTTCCAATGTTGTCAGATATCAGAAAATAAGGGAACATGTGATGAAAATGTAAACACTGCATTGCTGTAACGACCTGTATACCCTTTACAAAAACTTAAATAAAAAAAAAAAAAAAAAAAAAAAAGGGTGCTGTAATAATTATTTTTCCAATGTTGTCAAAAAAACAAAAAAAGGGAACATGTGATGAAAATGTAAACAATGCAATGCTGTAATGACATGTATACCCTTTACAAAAACTTAAAAAAAAAAAAAAAAAAAAAAAACTCACGAAACAGGCCTGGACAAAAATGATGGTACCCCAAGAAAAGATTGAAAATAATGTGACCATAGGGATATGTTCAACCAAGATGTGTCCTCTAATTAACATCACAGGTGTCTACAAACTTGTAATCAGTCAGTTGGCCTATTTAAAGGGTGACAAGTAGTCACTGTGCTGTTTGTTGACATGGTGTGTACCACATTAAACATGGACCAGAGGAAGCAAAGGAGAGAGTTGTCTCAGGAGATTACAAAGAAAATTATAGACAAGCATGTTAAAGGTAAAGGATATAAGACCATCTCCAAGCAGCTTGATGTTCCTGTGACTACAGTTGCACATATTCAGAAATTTAAAATCCACGGGACTGTAGCCAGCCTCCCTGGACGTGGCCGCAGGAGGAGACGGATAATACGAATGGTAACAAAAGAGCCCAAAACAACCTCTAAACACATACATGGTGAACTCCAAGGTCAAGGTACATCAGTGTCAGATCACACCATCCGTCATTGTTTGAGCCAAAGTGGACTTCATGGGAGACGACCAAGGAGGACACCACTGTTGAAAACAAATCATAAAAAAGCCAGACTGGAATTTGCCAAACTGCATGTTGACAAGCCACAAAGCTTCTGGGAGAATGTCCTATGGACAGACGAGACAAAACTGGAACTTTTTGGCAAGGCACATCAGCTCTATGTTCACAGATGCAAAAATGAAGCATACCAAGAAAAGAACACTGTCCCTACTGTGAAACATGGAGGAGGTTCTTTTATGTTCTGGGGCTGCTTTGCTGCATCTGGCACAGGGTATCTTGAATCTGTGCAGGGTACAATGAAATCTCAAGACTATCAAGGTATTCTAGAGAGAAATGTGCTGCCCAGTGTCAGACAGCTTGGTCTCAGTCGCAAGTCATGGGTCTTGCAACAGGATAATGACCAAAAACACACAGCTAGAAACACCCAAGAATGGCTAAGAGCCAAACATTGGACTATTCTAAAGTGGCCTTCTATGAGCCCTTATCTAAATCCTATTGAACATCTGTGGAAGGAGCTGAAACATGCCGTCTGGAGAAGGCACCCTTCAAACCTGAGACAACTGGAGCAGTTTGCTCATGAGGAGTGGGCCAAAATACCTGCTGAGAGGTGCAGAAGTCTCATTGACAGTTACAGAAATCGTTTGATTGCAGTGATTGCCTCAAAAGGTTGTGCAACAAAATATTAAGTTAAGGGTACCATCATTTTTGTCCAGGCCTGTTTCATGAGTTTGTTCTTTAAAATAATTCTGCTGAACCACAATTCAAAAGCACTGTCTGATTTTCATTGGTTAATTTTCATAGAATTTTTATTTATTACCACTTTTGTCAGATTCAAGTTATTTCTGTGACCATTGTGGGTTTTTCTTTCATTAACAGAGGGGTACCAACAATTTTGTCCACGTCTGTATCTATGTACACTTACCACACATCTGCTTGATTTGGGTTGTTTGGTTTTTAAATATAGGTGTCCTGAATTCTTACCTATGCCTGTTATCTCCTTCTTGATAAGCTGAAGCTCCATGTGCTGGATCTTGATCCTGACCAGCAGGAAGTAAATCTTCCCGACAATCACATCCTTCAGGTGGTACCTAAAAAAAAAAAAAAAAAAAAAAAAAAAAAAGACAGATCAAGACATATTTCTAAAGATGATTCTTGGGATTAAAAAAAAAAAAAACTGTGGCAAAGCAGGTTTAATTCATTAAAAGTAAAAACTTTTGATCTTACTTGGATTTATTGTATTCAAACTCAATGTGAAGACAGTCTTCTATGCCCACTTCCATCTTGATTGAGTTATTGACATCTGGGTAGGTGGCCAACTGGTGGACAATTAACTCATATTCCTTCACTAAGTCTGACAGGCGGCGAACTATTGTCACTCTGAGGAAATATCTACAAACCAGAACCCAACAAGAGCAAAAGACTGAAACCGTGCCATTTTTTAAAGAACTAGAATGGCCAAAATGTGTGAGAAAAAGTCTCCTATAAACTAATGGCTGCCACTACTGGCTTGTCCATCATATACTGCGACATGTGTAGAATCAACATTAATATCACATTTGATTTGCAATATAATAAAACTGGCAGTTGGCATGTCTCCCTAGTGTACCTTAGCCTGACGTTTGCCCCAGTATATGACTCATAGGGCTTCTCCACCTGCATGAACTCAAAGTCGTAGCTTCTGTTCTGGGTGAGTTCTCCGGGTAAAGCCAACTCTTTCACCAAGTCTACAAACTCATGGGTGTTGCTCTTGTCAGAGAACAGCTCTAAAATAATGCAGAGACCATTTTGATTAGTGGGTGGTATTAACAAGACCGTTTTTGACAATACAAAAAGCTAAATACACACAGTACATAGTCACACTACAATGTATTCATGATATTCTTTGTACTGCAAACACAGCTGAAGGAGGGTGTAGAATTACTATGCCAGCCTACATGTGACGACCACATGCCCTCTTTAATCTTCTAGCCATGTGACAGACAAGAGTGTACTGTGAAGAAATAGCTTTCTGGCTACAGAGCTAAATCCATCTTATTTCACGATTAAAAAAAATAGGAAAGCAGAGCAATAAGGTGACAAATGCACCACTTCTATCATGCTCACCAATCTGTCCAACAAACTCAATGCGGATGCCCTGATGCTCGAGTCGCTTTCCTCCCTGCTTCACATTCAGATTCACCTGTAAAGAAAATGTGTTCAGACTTAGTACCCAGAAAAAGTTTTCTGATCCAATTCCACATATATAAATAAATAATTCAAATTTTAATTTAAAAAAAATCTTAACACAAAAAGCACATTTATTCACATCTACCTCAAATTCATACTGGAGTGGTGGCCTAGTTGATAGAGCATCTGCCCCACAACGGAGAAGTCGTGGGTTCAAATCCCGGCCGGGTCATACCAAAGACCATATTTAAAAAAAAAAAAAAAAAAAAAAAAAACTTTCTAGCTTGGTGCTCAGCATAATGGAACGGGGAAAGTTAATGCACAGAGTTACCAGAGAACTGACCCCCAACTGTAGCTTTCACTACTCACAGTAGCTGTGTGGCCCAGGGTCAGTGAAACAGAGATAGGCGCCACCACATGGTGTGGAAGGGATTAACTTAACTACAAATTCATAGCCAGAAAAAGTACCCTTTGGTATACAGTGGTGTGAAAAAGTGTTTACGCCCTTCCTGAGTTCTCATTTTTTGTATGTTTGTCACACTTAAATGTTTCAGATCGTCAAACAAATTTAAATATTAGACAAAGATAACACAAGTAAACACAAAATGCAGTTTTTAAATGAAGGCGTTTATTATTAAGGAGAAAAAAATTCACACCTACATGGCCCTGTGTGAAAAAGTGATTGCCCCCAACCCTAATAACTGGCTGGGCCACCCTTAGCAGCAACAACTGCAATCAAGCGTTTTCCATAACTGGCAATGAGTCTTTTACAGCTCTGTGGAGGAATTTTGGCCCACTCATCTTTGAAGAATTGTTGTAATTCAGCCACATTGGAGGGTTTTCGAGCATAAACCACCTTTTTAAGGTCATGCCACAGCATCTCAATCAGATTCAGGTCAGGACTTTGACTAGGCCACTCCAAAGTCTTCATTTTGTTTTTCTTAAGCCATTCAGAGGTGGACTTGCTGGTGTGTTTTGGATCATTGTCCTGCTGCAGAACCCAAGTGTGCCTCAGCTTGAGGTCATGAATAGATGGCCAGACATTCTCCTTCAGGATTTTTTGGTACACAGCAGAATTCATGGTTCCATTTATCACTGCACGGTGGCGCAGTGGTTTAGCACTGTGGCAGCACAGTTTTACCCTCGGCCGGGGGACCGCGGGGATCATGAGATCGTGGGTTCGATCCCAGCCCCCGACCAACAGTGAGCTGTGTGGAGTTTGCATGTTCTCCCCGTGTTGCGCGGGTTTACTCCGGGATTTCTCCGGTTTCCTCCCGCACACCAAAAACATGTAGGTTTAGGGCGCTCGCGCACGCAGCGACCAGCAGCCGGTGGCTTGTCACCAGACTGCAAACCAAATCTACCTACGGGTACAAATAAGAAACAAAAAAAAAATAAATAAATAAAAAAAAAATAGCAAGTCTTCCAGGTCCTGAAGGAGCAAAACAGCCCCAGATCATCACACTACCACCACATTTTACTGTTGGAATGATGTTCCTTTTCTGAAATGCTGTGTTACTTTTACGCTGGATGTAATGGGACACACACCTTCCAAAAAGTTCAACTTTTGTCTCGTCAGTCCACAGAGCATTTTCCCAAAAGTCTTGGGGATCATCAAGACGTTTTCTGGCAAAACTGAGACGAGCCTTTATCTTCTTTTTGCTCAGCAGTGGTTTTTGTCTTGGAACTCTGCCATGCAGGCCATTTTTGCCCAGTCTCTTTCTTATGGTGGAGTTATGAACACTGACCTTAACTGAGGCAAGTGAGGCCTGCAGTTCTTTGGATGTTGTTGTGGGATCTTTTGTGACCTCTTGGATGAGTCGTTGCTGCACTCTTGGGGTAATTTTGGTTTCACCATTTGTGGATAATTGCAAGGACAACCCCTCACAGCACCAGTAAACATACAGGGAACAGACATTGAGATGGTGACATCCTACAAGTACCTGGGTGTTCATCTGAACAATAAACTAGACTGGTCACACAATACTGACGCACTCTACAAGAACGGACAGCGCAGGCTGTTCCTACTGAGGAGGCTCAGGTCTTTTGGTGTACAAGGGGCGCTGCTGAAGACATTCTATGACACGGTCGTGGCATCAGCCATCACTTCTGGAGTGGTCTGCTGGGGCAGTGGCATTACAGCAGCCGATAGGAAGAGACTGAACAAACTAATCAAGAAAGCTAGCTCTGTCCTGGGGCAGCGCCTTGACCCAGTGGAGGAGATAGGAGAGAGAAGGATGGTGGCTAAACTGTCATCTCTGCTGGAGTCCAAGTCCCACCCTATGCAGGACATACTGAACGCACTGAGGAGCTCATTTAGCAGTAGACTACATCATCCTAGGTGCGCAACTGAGAGGTTTCGCAGGTCCTTCCTACCTACGGCTGTCAGACTGTATAACCTAAGCAGGGCTGCTCGCAGAGATAGCAAAAAAACGTGACGACCTAATAGTACTGAATGCAAAAGACGCAATAGACTTACACAAATGGTCTCCTCCAGTATACAACTAGGACAATATCAGTCGCTACGGAGGGTGACAATATGTATGGATACATATTCATACTATGTAGGATAACTAAGTAGACGGTTATGCTGTTTATTCCATCTAGCTACAATGCTCCGCACTGTGTATATATATTTATATATTTATGTGTACATATGTATATTCACTGCTCTTATTTTCTTATCTTCTTAATTATTGCTCTGAGTGTTGCTGTCCCTGTGCTGTTGCAATCCTGGAATTTCCCCATTGTGGGACCAATAAAGGCTTATCTTATCTTATCTTAATGGCTCTCACTGTGGTTCACTGGAGTCCCAAAGCTTTAGAAATGGCTTTATAACCTCTTCCAGACTGATAGATCTCAATTACTTTGTTTCTCATTTGTTCCTGAATTTCTTTGGATCGCAGCATGATGTCTAGCTTTTGAGGATCTTTTGGTCTACTTCACTTTGTCAGGCAGGTCCTATTAAAGTGATTTCTTGATTAAAACAGGTGTGGCAGTAATAAGGCCTGGGTGTGGCTCGAGAAATTGATCTCAGCTTTCCAAAGATGTGAAAAAACCACAGTTAATTTGTTTTAACGGGGGGGGGGGGGGTCACTTTTTCACACAGGGCCATGTAGGTTTGGATTTTTTTTTTACCCTTAATAATAAACAGTTCATTTTAAAGCTGCATTTTGTGTTTACATGTGTTATCTTTGTCTAATATTTAAATTTGTTTGAGGATTTGAAACATTGAAGTGTGACAAACATACCAAAAAATAAGAAATCATGAAGGGGGCTAACACTTTTTCACACGACTGTATTTTGAATGAAATAAATGTATTTTCTACACATGAAAAAACTTCCTATGCCTGGACTTACGTACTACAAAAATATGCATCCTATATTAGTACGCATCTTCTTTCGGCTGCTCCAAATTTGGGGGTTCCACAACAGATAATCTGATATCATGATGATCCACATATCTGATTTGCAAAGCATTTTATGCCGGATGCTCTTCCTGACGTAACCCTGACCATTTACCTGGGCTTGGGGCCGGCACAAAAAGTGCACTGGTTTGTGCTTCTCCCCCATGGATGGGTAACCAACTTTCCTTTTTTTTTTAATTATTACTTTTTTGTACCCGTAGGTAGATTTGTTTTGCAGTCTGGTGACAAACCACCAGCTGCCGGTCGCTGCGTGAGCAAGTGCCCCTTCACTCCCTAACCTGCATGTTTTTGGCATGTGGGAGGAAACCGGAGAAATCCCGGAGTAAACCCACGCAAACACGGGAAGAACATGAAAACTCCACACATTCACTGTTGGCTGGGGGCAGGGATCGAACCCACGATCTCACGGTCCCCGCGATCCCCCGGCCGAGGGTAAAACTATGCTGCCCCAGTGCTAACCACTGCGCCATCGTGCAGCCCATTCCTTCCCCCATTCTATATTATGCTAAGCATAGCTAGAAGGCAGGAAGTACCATTTTTACTGTGGTCTGTGGTATGACCCGACTCAGGCTTGAACCTCTTGGCTGCTCTACCACTTGACCACCACTCTGGTAACCTATATCAGTATGAATAACGGGTCAAATTTTCCGTCTAAGTTTACCATGATTCAATTTGATCAATTCTTTAAAGCACTGATGCAAGGATGTTTTGCTTTGTCTAAATTTGATCAAGTTAACATGCCTGAGTAAAGGTGAATACACTGTAGGATGAAGAATATTTTCCTCTTTTTGTTTTACACCACCTTTAAGACAAAAACAAGAACCAGACTGTCAATGAGAGAGTAGCTCATTCTGGTCTAACAAAATCACCCGGAGGTGCTCAGATCTCCTGACCTTGACCATAACACAGTCTAGATACAGAACCATCTAGGATGTGCAAAAAGTCAAGGCTAATGCCCTAGGAGGGGTACCCTTTTTGGGGAAATCATAAATACCCAGGTCTTCTGACCCTTGACAATGACCTTGACCTCAACCTGAATGCAGACCTACCTGAGGTTCACCGTGAGTGAGTTTCGTGAGAACTGAGGTAATTGCCGAGGAAGAGCAGTGATTTTTTTTTTTTTCTAAAATCAAGTAAGTGCCCGGATCTCCTGACCTTTGACCTTGATAGTGACTTGACAATGTGAATGCAGATCCTCCTGAGTATCCTTGTGAGTGAGTTTGGTCACCACTGAGGCAACTGCCTAGGAGGAGTCGTGAGTTTTCTGAAATCATCTAAATACCCAGATGTTGTGACCTTTAACACAACTTGGATGCAGACCCACCTGAGGATCATTGTGAGTGAGTTTGGTGAGCATCGGGCTACATGCCTAAGAGGAGTAGCAATTCCCATGAAATGTGGACAGACGGACGGACGCCATGTCATCTCATTAGCTCCTTTGCCAGAATCAGCTAACAAAAATGAGGTATGAGATAACATGTATTACTACACTCCCTCACCTCATCCCACAGAAAGAGCAAACACTGCAAGCTCATAAAAAAAGAACCTTTAATTTCCCACTGGACTCAGTTAAAAGGAAGAACTTAAAATAGACTGGGACAGCAGTCCAAACTACTAAATGAAATGATCCATCCATCTTCTTCCGTTTAATCCTTTTCGTGGGGGGTGGGGGTGGGGTGGAACCTATCCCAGCATCTTTGGGCGAGAGGCAGGGTACACCCTGGATAGACCGCCAGTCCATCGCAGGGCCAACACAGAGAGACAGACAACCATTCACTCTCACAATCATACCTAAGGACAATTTAGAATCCCCAGTTTGATGCCAATTAACCTAACTTGCATGTTTTTGGCATGTGGGAGGAAACTGGAGAAATCCCGGAGAAAACCCACGCAGACACGGGGAGAACATGCAAACTCCACACAGATCACTGTTGGTCGGGGGCTGGGATCAAACCCAGGATCCCCCGGCCAAGGGTGAGTTGCTGTGCTGCCGCAGTGCTAACCACTCCTCCACTGCGCTGCCTAAATTAAAATTGTGCTTCATGTGCATGGGGTCCCAATGCTGAACCCTGTGGAACTCTGCACTAAGAGATAATACAAACCAAACTCACCTTGCCAGACACAGACTCCCCATCGTAGAACAGGTAGTGCTTCTCCACTTTCCCATCTTCTGTCTTCAACTCAGCCATCTTTCTGTTCTCTGCATCATTCAGCAGCACATCTATCTCACATACCGGCCCGAACAAACCTCCAAGGAAACTCTAGGGCCACAAAAAAGAGAAATGTTTAACAATGATTATGATAAACTGCTACATTAAGGGTGACAAAGGCGTTACACCAATTTATAATGTTGTTCGAAAGAAACTCAAGGAAATGCACTGGGGTAGTTACCAGGTTTACAATCAAAATAATCCGCACTAAAAGGAATCTAATTTGTTTGCACAACAACTGAAAACATAAAGGCTGCTAAGAGGCAAAGGGGTGTGGCGATACCGACAGAGATCGTGACCATGCAAATGCAGACTTTCACTTCCCAATCCTATTCACCAAGCGTGATCATGTGTCATCAATGTCTTATTTACGCAATAGCCAAGGCACTCATTGTCACAAGCTGCAAAGTCGAATTATTTTCCACTGAGCCAGCAAAAAGTCACAAAGACAAGTTTCAGTATGAGGTGGAGGCAAATCCTGAGAAATCAGTCCAGTCACTGAGATTTCATCAGAAGACACTTTCTGTGTTTAGGTAGGTATAATCTATCATCTCGAGTCTTGGCAGAACCCCCACCCCTATGTACATTAAACTTTAACAATTACTTAATAATAAGTTCTAAAACACACACACACGCGACCACCCATTACAAAGTGCTAATCCTTCAAAACTATTCGTGCAGTTCTAAGGGACTGCGGCTGCGATTCAACATCCATGTGACAGTCCAACTTCTCTACACTGAGCCAACCTACAGTCGACATTTAAATAAATTCCAGCCACCAAAGGAATATTAACAAAATGTAACACCTGGATTCAAAAATTAGAACTAGTGGTAGCCGCTGCCACTGTTAACCAATGCTGCTGGGCCGTTATCCAGCCAAAACATTGATGAGAAAAACGGTCGGCCTAATGGGACCAACCCTGCTAGCTTTCCTGTCAAGTTAAACTAATAAATATCTGTCGCCAACCTAAACCAAGAAGCGCAGCTAAAGTCTGCATTTTTATGAAAAAGCCCCTTATTTAATTTCAGAGCAGGCCAAGCATCTGTGGGTCGTTTTTACACTCACCATCTCGGCCGTTTGGACAGTTGAAGCTAACGGTTAGCCTCGCTTCGTATAGCTTGCCTGTCTGATCTGCGGTCACGTGACCAGGGTCATGTGGCTGTGGGCGGAGACTAGAAATATTTATTTTTAATTTTATTTTATAATGTCGGAAGGCAGCCCTAAAAAGTCTCCATGACGATTTTCTTCTACTGTAAAATACATTCGTTTATTATTAATAATAATTTACTACTTTAGTAGTACTTTACTACTACTTACTACTACTACTACTTACTTTACTACTTTTTACTTAAATTTGATTTTTTTTAATCTTTAAACTTGTGCATTTACAACATTTTAGTTGTAAACTTGTAAACTGTTTTTTCCTTTATTTGTGAAGTTTTTCTCTTTGGTGCGAAAGTCTGAGGAAAATAGAGTATATGGTAGGTTAGCCACATGTTCTCTCTGATATCATCCAAATCATACAAAGAGTCATAAATCAAATGCTTGCTGAGCCAAGATAGAAGAACAATGACTTCAACTCTGATGAGAAGAAAAACTGTAAAGTGCAAAACTGGATTTGCATTCAATTCAAATTAATGAAATAAAAAAATAGCTAGAGCCCAGCCAAATCCACCAGAGGCAAAACACATTTTTTTCCATCATAAAAATATCCAAATAAGAGTAAAAAGTATTCAGCAATAAAACTACTCATAAAGAACAATTTTGTAAAAAAAAGTTACTTGAGTGCATGCACTTGAGTAACTGTAATTAGTTACTCCCTCCCTCCTTGAATGGTGCCCAGTGCTGAAATAATAATGGTCTGTAGTTTGATTTATGCATTTAAAGTCACTGTAATCTGTCATATGTACATGTATAAAGTGAAGGCTCAAACAGGACTGGCTAAATGTCTGAAGAGATTTGATTAATAAGAAGGAGAATGCATCAGAGTATTTGAGATTAAATACAATAAAACACAATATATTTCAGTCATTATAAATTGTTTATTATAAGAAATATTTTGAATTCAATAAGGCAGCAGGGTATGTTGAAATGCATGTCATGTTCATAATTTGTGTTTTGAAATTGCTCCTGCTAACGTGTATGAGTCTCAAACACAGCATCAACCTATAAAAAAAGGAGAACCATAACACTGCATTGGATAAATTTTTTGACTAAATCTGAGGCAGGGGATTCACATGACATAAATAAGTGTTTGTTTCAATGTTTCTCCATAGAACACAAAAAGTGATTGAAACTCCAGAGTCAAGTAATGCATACAAACACATCATCTTATTGCACTGGTATTGCAGCGATTTAAAAGTATATATATATATTTTTAAAAAGCATAGCACAATTTCTTTGTTGCTACAAGCACACATACAGGCCCTATGCAGCTTTGACAAAACATAGTGGTGCCTTTACTTTACATTGCTTATATTTGTTCTTTCACTTTTGTAGAAAATAATCTTTATCAGTAGCAGAGGTAACGTGAAACATACTTTATTTGGCCCTTTTAAATCTCTGAGTATTTATTTCCAGCAGGTGGTGATGCTGTTTTATTTCTTCTATTAGACCATTAGCCAGGAAATCAGAATAGGTGCCACCCTTTGACTGGGTTTGAGTCTACAGCTGCAGAAGGTGATCCTCCTTCAGATCCTCCTTGGTGGGTTTGGGCTCACCGATGTGACGCCGGCTGGAGAACAATCTCTTCAAGCTGCTCACATCTTCAAGAAGAAAACAAAGGAATGATTAAGCTACACATAATAAAAATGAAAATGTGGAAAATATTCTAATCCATGCAAATCTTTCCCTACCATCAGTATTCATCTTTGTCCAGAACTCTCCAGATCCCGTCTCATCAATGAAGGCTCGGTCTGCCATGTATGGGCCTTCAGCCGCAGAACCTTCATCACCACCCGATCCTTCCTCCCATGGGAACAGCAGAGGCGACTCCTTGTCTTCACTGAATACTGGTGTTTTCTCCTCCACGTACGGCTCATATTCCTCCTCGTCATTCTCCTCTATATAGTCGTCCTCTTCCTCTTCCATCAGTGGATCTTCCTCCTCTTCCTCTTCTTCCATCAGTGGATCTTCCTCCTCTTCCTCTTCCATCAGTGGATCTTCCTCCTCTTCCTCCTCGTCCCCATCCATTGATTGACTCTCATCCTCCACAGGTTTGGCATCTCTGAAAACAGAACAAAAGTCAACAAAAATACAATTGTTAATCCAGACTTGTGATTCTGATGAGTTATTTAACTGTGTTTTCTTATTCCGCATCATTGGCTATACATACTCTTATTGTGGTGGATGGCTCAGAAATTGAAAGTACTGTGTGGAACTTTTGGAAACCTTGGTTTTAGGGACACCTGTCGACAATAAGTGAAACTGTGTCCTACTTACTCCATTCATTTGAGGACTGTAAATCAGGTTCTGCCAAAGCAGATGAACGAGCATGCGATGAGTATGCCTGGAGTTGATGAGGCTGCAGTTCACTTAGTGACCACAAGATGTCAGTAACGAGTTTCTAATAGGAATACCTTCACTATAAAAGATTTAATGCGGCAAGTACTTTCTGGCATTTTTATTTTTTTAAAAATTTTTTTTACCTTTGGCCCTTGGTGATATCAGAAAAAGTGAATACCCCTGATATGGTCATCTCACAGGCTGGCAGGGAACCAGTCAAAAGAAAACCAACCTAAAACCAAGAGTCTGCAGCCTGTGGCTCCAGAATAGCATGTGGCTCTGGCTGTCCATAACCAGTGGCTTCATGGGGTTTTGTTTAAATTCATTTGAACTGTGCAACACTGCAGTTATGTCTGAAGTCACAGCCAAGATATGAAGCTTGAAGACTGCTTCTTCTTCTTCTTCGTTGATCACTAGATGGTCACACCAGCTGCCCTGACGAATGCTGCCGTCCTGCGGAGGTCCCCAAGGTCCCCGTGCAGCTTTTGGTTCAGCGATGTGGGGTCAGGCCACGTAGCTCGCCTGAGTGCAGCGTGGTCTGGGCAGTCTTGGAGGAGGTGTTCGCTGGTCATTTGGGCAGTACCACATGGGCGTCTGTCCGATTGTCCAACTTTAAGTTTCTGGTGCATGTGAGCATGCATTCTGTTATGTCCAGTTCGGAGTCTGAACAGAACGACTTGGCCAGCCCTGCTCAGACTGTAGTAGTTGTCATCCTTGCAGAAGTTTGGGTGTTGCTGCTGCCACTTCTTGTGAGACAGGGCCTTAAAAATGGTTTTCTCCTCACTGTAAGAGACCTGCCTGTCTTCCTGGTCTTGCTGCCCACCCTCCTTAGCAATGAGTTCCCTTTAAATCCTCCTCTCAGTTATGATTCTTACTAATCAATCATCAAAATGGGATGAGATAAACAAATGAATGGATGTTGTTTGGCTGCAGGGAGTGGCACAGGTTGTTGACAGCAAGTGGTTGTAAATAGTGATAGAAGTATAAAATGTGAGAAAAGTCAGTTTTATTTGCAACTTTTTGTGATTATTGTTGTCAGCTCAGTAACTTTATCTCTAGCACTTCAACCATGTGATTTCCTGTTTCTTTTCTTTTT
Source organism: Pholidichthys leucotaenia (assembly GCA_020510985.1). Taxonomy (NCBI): domain Eukaryota; kingdom Metazoa; phylum Chordata; class Actinopteri; order Cichliformes; family Pholidichthyidae; genus Pholidichthys; species Pholidichthys leucotaenia. The sequence continues at coordinate 342,890,118 of CM035837.1, read as the reverse complement.
TTTTTCCTTTCACAAGCACACCATGCTGGAACATTTTTAGGTCAGCTTATACCGTTAAGGCTCACTATCTTGAATGTAGCATATGACATGTCTGGTTCTTCTATTTCCTTTGGTTTCATCTGCTTTTACCTTATCTATTGCTTCGTGGGGCTCAGTGACCTCCAATATCTTGAACAGAAGAAGTTTAAAATAAGACAGAATGAGTGAATTTTTTAAATTATTTTATTTCCAGGCTCAAAAGGTCAAAACCTTCAAATGGTTCTATTAAAGTAGATACTGAAAACTTAAAACAAAAACTATGTTTTATTAAGCTTCTGCAATAGCAACTATAGAATATTTCACAAAATTGCTTATTAATGAGCTTTTTGTAAAAGTTAAATTTTAAAACTGGTTAGACACATGTGTGTTTATACCAGTGGTTCCAAGAGGTTGTTAAATTTATATTTGTGCATGTCAAGTAAAAGTCATACCAACACACCCAACTGGATAATCAAAAGTCTGTATAAAACAACTGAAAACATAAACCCAAATAAAACTAATGTTGTCCCAGATTAGCTAAAATTTGCATAATCCGTGCAGTTTTTTCTCTCCCTCAGTGGATATTTATCAGAACTATGAATTTTCTTATAAAATTTGGAATATTTTCATGTAAATTTGCAACTTTTTGTCAAAGATTTGCAAATAAACAGCAATGAAATTCCATAGATTTTTTTCTTTATGTGATAGGATTGGTTCATATTACAGGATACATACACATGTATTTTATATTTTATTCCCCACACACTGAAAAGGAAAAATCTCCAAAAATGGCAAGATTAAAAAGTAGACTATTTATGAACAAAGTTTCAAAACTTGAAAAATGTCACTTTTTTGAAGTTATACATTTACAAAAAAGTTACAAATTTATGAGAAAATATGCAAATTTATAAGAGAAAATATTACAAATTTATCACTGACCAGTTGCATATTTATGTGATAAAAATAATATATTTATAAGAAAAACCTCACAAATGACTGAGAATAAAGTCTCAAATGTAAAAGAAAAAAGTCACAAATTTATGAGAAAAAAATTTATGAGTAAAAATGAAAATCCATGATTAAAAACAATCCAAATTTATGAATAAAAAGTTGCAAATTTACATGCAAAAAGTACTACATTTATGAGAATAAAGCAGCAGATTTATGAGTTAAAAAGTCCAAATTTATGTGAAAAAAGTAGTGAACTTACAAGAAAAAGGTAGTCAATCTATGAGGGAAAAAAATCAGCAATTTTTTAAAAAAAAAAGTCACAAATCTCAAAGAAAAACTTCAGAAAATGGTGAGAGTAAAGTCATTACTCACTACCCAAGTAACTTTTTAGCTGACACTCTCTTTGTCATGAATCTGGGTTTGGCTGTTCCAAACCCAGCTCTGACTTATTGTTATGTTTTGCCCTATTTTCCACCTGGTGCTTCAGGGAGTTATTGGGCCTCCGCTCCCTGACAGCTTGGGGACGCCCCCTCCTCCTGCCAAGTGCCATCAGCTGTATGGTCATGGGTGTTCACACACATACACCCCCCCACACACACACACACGCACACGTTCCATTCCTTTCCACTCATACACTCATGCACGCTCTTTCACACACCAGACACAGTCAAGTTCAGCCCACGCTTTCTTGCACCGGCAATCTCTTTCCTCGATAGCTTCAGGAGTATTTGTTCACTGCATTTGTGGAAAGAGACTGTTGGAGCATTCACCTCCATACGCGGCAGCTAGCTCTCCTCATACGTGTTGTCATTACCTTCGATGTTATCCAGCTCGTCACTTCAAGCCTGGTAAATGCTTTGGTGTTACGGATGGCCCAGCTTCTCTGATTCATCCTCCAGACTGCACGATTCGCACCGGGATCACTCCAGCCCCGTAAGTTCATGATCGCCTTTCTCTTCGTGCTGACAGCAGTCTGCAGCACTAGGCTTTCCCTTTAACTGGGCTGTAGAGCATCCGGCAAATGCCCTGTATGTCTGGTGGCCTTAACTTCATCAACTGCATTTCCCTGTAACTTTGTGGTCAACTGGACTTGTTATTCTGTGGTGAAATCTAGTAAAATGGCACAATCTACTTCCGCTATTGGGTTTTCCCTTCCTCCCCTCGGGCACCACGTAATGGCGCACCAGGGATTGTGACACTCTTACTCTTACTCATGTAATTTTCGGTAGCTTCTCTTATCCATAAATAAGTAATTAATTTCATAATGTCACTCTAAATTTACTTGAGGTCAATTTCTACTATTCTACCCACCTCTGTCAATATAACAGTTTTAATTATAAGAGCTTTCAGTTATTGTGCTACTGTGGAGTGTTTATATGCTGTCTGGGAGTCCTCAGCTCCAATCAGCATGGCACAAACACAAATACAAAACAATAGACCAGAAGCAGCAGCCCACCAGGCATCACAGCCTACTTCCTTTCAGCGCTTCCTTTTGACTTCCTGTTCAAATGCAGCTGAAAAAAATGAGCCACTGAAGCCTTTGTGTATTAGTAAGCATGTAATCCAGTTAAGGTTTCTGAGTTATTTGGGAGCTTGTGATCTTACAGAAAGTGAGACAATGGCTGATCTCAGTTAAAAAATATGCAGGAGTACTCTAAATGGATGAAATGTAATCTGCAATGTTTATTTTTGATTGCTTTCCTTTTCTTAACAGTGTCACTGAAAGATTTATTAAAAGAGGAACTATAGAAGAGGAAGTAGAGGCCTAAAACCAAGATTGTGATAATCTTATTTTTTTCAGCAATCACACATACTGAAACATTGACTCTTTCACAGGTACAGTGGTGTGAAAAAGTGCTTGCCCCCTTTCTGATTTGTAATTTTTTTGTACATTTGTCACACTTAAATGATTCAGATCATTAAACAAATTTAAATATTAGACAAAGATATAGGGGCTGCACGGTGGCGCAGTGGTTTAGCACTGTGGCAGCACAGTTTTACCCTCGGCCGGGGGATCGCGGGGATCATGAGATCGTGGGTTCGATCTCAGCCCCCGACCAACAGTGAACTGTGTGGAGTTTGCATGTTCTCCCCGTGTTGCATGGGTTTACTCCGGGATTTCTCCGGTTTCCTCCCGCATACCAAAAACATGTAGGTTTAGGGCACTCGCGCACGCAGCGACCAGCAGTCGGTGGCTTGTCACCAGACTGCAAATCAAATCTACCTACGGGTACAAATAAGTAACAAAAAAAAAAAAAAAAAAAAAAGATAACACAAGTAAACACAAAATGCAGTTTTTAAATAAAGGTGTTTATTATTAAGGGGAAAAAAATCCAAATCTACATGGCGCTGTGTGAAAAAGTGATTGCCCCCGAAACCTAATAACTGGTTGGGCCACCCTTAGCAGCAACAACTGCAATCAAGCATTTGTGATAACTGGCAATGAGTCTTTTACAGCACAGTGGAGGAATTTTGGCCCACTCATCTTTGAAGAATTGTTGTAATTCAGCCACATTGGAGGGTTTTCGAGCATGAACCGCCTTTTTAAGGTCATGCCACAGCATCTCAATCAGATTCAGGTCAGGACTTTGACTAGGCTACTCCAAAGTCTTCATTTTATTTTTCTTAAGCCATTCAGAGGTGGACTTGCTGGTGTGTTTTGGATCATTGTCCTGCTGCAGAACCCAAGTGCGCTTCAGCTTGAGCTCATGAACAGATGGCCGGACGTTCTCCCTCAGGATTTTTTGGTAGACAGAAGAATTCATGGTTCCATTTACCACAGCAAGTCTTCCAGATGCTGAAGCAGCAAAACAGCCCCAGACCATCACACTACCACCACCATATTTTACCATTGGTATGATGTTCCTTTTCCGAAATGCTGTGTTACTTTTACGCCGGATGTAATGGGACACACACCTTTCAAGAAGTTCAACTTTTGTCTCGTCAGTCCACAGAGTATTTTCCCAAAAGTCTTGGGGATCATCAAGATGTTTTCTGTCAAAACTGAGATGAGCCTTTACCTTCTTTTTGCTCAGCAGTGGTTTTCGTCTTGGAACTCTGCCATGCAGGCCATTTTTGCCCAGTCTCTTTCTTATGGTGGAGTCATGAACACTGACCTTAACTGAGGCAAGTGAGGCCTGCAGTTCTTTGGATGTTGTTGTGGGGTCTTTTCTGACCTCTTGGATGAGTCGTCACTGCGCTCTTGGGGTAATTTTCATCAGCCGGCCACTCCTGGAAAGGTTCACCACTGCTCCATGTTTTTGCCATTTGTGGATAATGGTTCTCACTGTGGTTCGCTGGAGTCCCAAAGCTTTAGAAATGGCTTTATAACCTCTTCCAGACTGATAGATCTCAATTACTTTGTTTCTCATTTGTTCCTGAATTTCTTTGGATCACAGCATGATGTCTAGCTTTTGAGGATCTTTTGATCAACTTCACTTTGTCAGGCAGGTCCTATTTAAGTGATTTCTTGATTGAGAACAGGTGGGGCAGTAATTAGGCCTGGGTGTGGCTACAGAAACTGAACTCAGTTTTCCAAAGATGTGATAAACCACAGTTAATTTATGTTTTAACGGGGGGGGGGGGGGCAATCACTTTTTCACACAGGGCCATGTAGGTTTGGATTTTATTTTACCCTTAATAATAAACACCTTCATTTAAAAACTGCATTTTATGTTTACTTGTGTTATCTTTGTCTAATATTTAAATTTGTTTGATGATCTGAAACATTGAAGTGTGACAAACATACAAAAAAAATGAGAAATTAGGAAGGGGGCAAACACTTTTTCACACCACTGTACATTATGTGCTAGAAACTCACACACACAGTTATATTAAAGTTTTACTTAGCAAAACAAAGAAAAATCCTCTAGATTCCCTAAATGCGAAGGGTTCTTTGAAAATAAAATGCTGAATTATATAAAAATGTAAAGAAAAGTCTTGACTATGTTGTCTTTACTTTCTGTAAAGATGAACCAATGACTTTTGGCTTAAACTGTAACAAAAATTTCATACCAGCAAAGTCCAAAGTTATTTTCTAAGCATTTTACAAAGACTTCACAATCAAGGATAATGTACAGAGTTTCCTACTGAAGAAAGTGCCTGAACGAACTACAATTTTTAGCACTATTTTCAGATAAGACTGAATTTATCATAATTGGCCCCAGAAACCATAAAAACTGTTTCTGATCACATAGTTTAGAGGATTTAACCCTATTTCAGGCTAGTTTTTCCACCAGGATTTGTCCTTTAATTCACATATCAAAAAAAAAAACTAAAACCACTTATATTCACCTACAGTACGTCATCATCATTATAGCAGTCTGTCAATGGCAACAATGACTGTTTCATTTAGGTCTGACCAGAGTCCTCCACGCAGCTCCATCCTCTGCCCTCCACTGTTAGGAACTCTTGACCTTATTAACCCGGGCGAGCCGGTATGAGTTGCTTTCTGACTGACCATTTCATGAAACGTAATACTGCCAAAATTAAGAACATCTTGTCTCAGGATGATGCTGAGAAATTAGTCCACACCTTTGTCATTTCTAGATTAGATTAATGTAATTCTTTATTATCAGATTATCCTAAAAACTCCTTAAAGATTTTCAGCTAATCCACAACACTGCAGTGAGAGCACTGACAGACACTAAAAAGAGAGATCATATTCCTCCCATATTAACTTCCCTCCACTGCGTTGCTGTAAAAGTTAGAATTGAATTTAAAATCCTCCCCCTCTTCATACATAAATTTCTACATATACTGTTCCCATCTTTCTAATAGGACATGACACTCTCAGGGCTTCTAGTAGTTCCTAGAGCTTGTAAAAGTGGGAGGTAGAGCTTTCAGCCATTGGGATCCTCTCTTATGGAGCCAGTTACCAGTCTGGGTCAATGAGGAAGATTTTCCACTTTTAACATCATGCTGAAATTTTTTTTTTTTGATAAAGATTATGATTAGACTATACATACATTGTATTTGTTTGAATGTTATTTATTTTTGCTTATTATTGCTTTTCTTCTTCATCTCTATACCCTCCCCCCAGCCAGTCACAGTAGATGACTGCCCCTCCCTGAGCCTGGTTCTTCCTATAAGCAAGGCCGCCTTAATGCAGAGGCTAGGCTGGGCTGAAGCCCAGGGGCCTACAAAGTTCAGGGGCCTATCATGAGCCAATAATAAAGATCACATTGTTGTAAATTGGTCAGATTCTATGTCCATCACTTGATATTCGTCTGTGGCTGCTGATTGGTCCAATTTACAAGTGCCCCACGTGAGTACCATGTAACAATAGCCTATCAGAGGAATTGTTTTGACATGTGACTATGCAAGCACCAGTGAGAGGTAAGAAGTAACTAGCTAGGTCAAAATGTTCAGAAAAAAGTTTGAGAGTGGCGCTCATAAAATTATTGAGAGGAAAACAGCTCAGGAAAAATGAATTGCTCAAAAAATCCCGAAGTGTAAAGGATTTTTCTAAGCTGAAGCATCGAGTGGAGGCGGAGCTGCCAATTACAGAGGAGACAGGTGGGCCGTAAAAACACTCACCTGGAGGAGAAGACCAGGCATCACCAGATCCTGCCAAAAGAGAGCAGGCCGGTGGAGAAAACAAGCATGCTATTAAACAGACCGTGCAACCTCACATTGGTGTCCACTGAATTATTTTAAGCTGGACTTAAAGGACACAATGAAGAATTTTTCATTAAAGAAGGGTAGAAAGCACATCTAAAAAGGTAAAACATGCTATCTGTAGTCCATGGGTTTTGTGTGTGTGTGTGTGTGTGTGTGTGTGTGTGTGTGTGTGTGTGTGTGTGTGTGTGTGTGTGAGAGAGAGAGAGAGAGAGAGAGAGAGAGAGAGAGAGAGAGAGAGATTTTATGATTCATACTTTATTTAGCACCTTGAGGCAACTTTTTTATGATTAGGTACTATACAGAAATAGTTTAAATGAACTGAGCTGAATCATTTGGTAGCATTGAAAATGTATATGTCATGAAACAAGGAAAATGACAAATCCATTCTGACTTTTTTACTTCAACAGAACCCTTTGTTTAAATGTTAAAAATGTACTAGGATCTCAATAATCTGTTTTTGACCTATAATCCTCTGCTTAAAAATGTGCCTCTCTGTTTTGCTGTCATGTTCTAAATGTTTGCTACAAAGCTTTTGTTTTAAACTAGACAGTATTTTCATTAAAATAAATATTTAAAAACAATAATACATCAACAAAATATTTAGAAAGGTGCAGAATTAAAGTCTTTATATTCTTCCAAATACAGTGATCCCTCGCTACTTCACGTTTCACCTTTCGCGCCCTCAGTGCATCGCGGATTTTTCAAAAATATTCATCAAAAATTCATGAGAAAAAATGGCACGAAAGTTGCCCGGGCGCTAGCAGAAGGCAGGGAGACTACATTAGAACATCAGGTATCAACATGGAGAGCCCGCACAACTCAAAATCCACCTCTCTGACCACCGCTCCACTCCTCTCCGCCCACCTCTTCACCGCTCGGGAATCTCGCAAGCTGATTGGCCGAGACGTTTTACCTCGCGAGCTGATTGGCCGAGACGTTTTACCCAGCTTCTCTCCCTGCAGAGCGCCCATACCCAGCGAAGGAAGACCGCATTCATTGTTCTTTATCGCTCGTGTTGCTTAGTGGCACTTTTCGCTGTTCTCTTGTGCCTTTTTGTGCAAAATAGTGCTTGTGACGCCCTTGGGGGGGGGGTGATGCTACTTTGCGGTTTTTCACTTTTCGCGGTCGGTTCTGGTCCCCATTAAATGCGATAAGTGAGGGATCACTGTATATATATACTAGCGCATACCCGTGCATGCCCTTAGAAACCAAATATAAGCATTTCTGCATGCCCATAGAAAGTTACTGTTACTATGGCAACAGTAACCATGGTGAACCCTGCCTTTGATCTTTGACATCACCACTCGTTCAGTGATGCCCACCTTTGATCTTTGATGATGTGTCTGCCTGGCAACAGTAACCATGGTGATGCCTGCCTTTGATCTGTGACATCACAGCAACCATGGTGACTGTGATGTCCACAGCTCCCCTATGGACGTTCATTAAAGATTTCCCCTCCTAAACTTCCGCATGTCTGGGGAGGCCGAAATTCGGGATGCACACCCTTGTAATCTCAGCAAAGCACGTATAAAATCTGAGGCCAGTCCGACAAACAGTTCAGAAGATATGCACGGAACACACACATACACACACACACACACACAAACAGATAGCGATTTCTTAAATTATAATATGATATATTGATGAAAAAATACTTCTAAAATATTTGCATGTCCAAAATAATCATATTTACATCTGAGCAGTTTGATGATGAGACTCTAGTGGCCAGTAACATAGACACATATAAACATTAGATAGGAAATGGCTAACATTTTCATGGCAACGGGACGCGCCATATGCTGTAGGTAATTATAATGGTTGACAGCACCTGCAACAATGTGATAACAGGATACACAAACAATTGTTATATTTAATGTAATCAAATGAGCAAGCTATGTATAAGGAAAGTGGCTAGAAGCCTGTCTAGTGTTTATATATATATATACACTACCGTTCAAAAGTTTGGGGTCACCCAGACAATTATTTTGTGTTTTCCATGAAAAGTCTCACTTATTTACCACCATGAGTTGTAAAATGAATAGAAAATATAGTCAAGACATTGACAAGGTTAGAAATAATGATTTGTATTTGAAATAATAATCTTTTCCTTCAAACTTTGCTTTCGTCAAAGAATCCTCCATTTGCAGCAATTACAGCATTGCAGACCTAACATGATTGCACAAGGGTTTTCTAATCATCCATTAGCCTTCTGACGCAATGAGCAAACACATTGTACCATTAGAACACTGGAGTGATAGTTGCTGGAAATGGACCTCTATACACCTATGTAGATATTGCACCAAAAACCAGACATTTACAGCTATAATAGTCATTTACCACATTAGCAATGTATAGAGTGTATTTCTGATTAGTTTAAAGTTATCTTCATTGAAAAAAAGTGCTTTTGTTTCAAAAATAAGGAAATTTCTAAGTGACCCCAAACTTTTGAACGGTAGTGTATATATATACGTATATATACAGTATATATATATATACACATACTGTATATATATATATATATATATATATATATATATATATATATATATATATATATATATATATATATATATATATATATATATATATATATATATATATATATATACTGTATATATATATATACTGTATATATATATATATATGGAAATGATGTCACAGCTGGTCACAGCCAATAGCATAACTGGGTTGATGTCATGTGTCTCTACCAACCAGTTATGGCAAAAGTAAGTGTGACACCTACTGGCCAGGAGGTCAGAATGTTGTCTCTATTGCCTTTAATCAAAATTAATTAAATTAATTTATTTGAAAATTCAAAACATTTTTCACTTAGGTATTTTTCAATGGTACAGTGACACTTGGCCTGATATAGGAAATGATGGAATTTTAATTCTGTCGACTCTTTTAGCAGTTACTAGACTTTATACACTTTGAGCAATAATTATTTTCACAGCAGTTCAAAAATAATGTGTATTTGAGTTAACTTATCTTGCACAGAAAAAAATGATCAAAATTATCAATCAATTAATCAGAGTGGCCTCAGTCAAGCTGCACGCCTAGCAGTCCAATCTCCACGGTCTAGCATACAGGCGGCAAGCTCACCAGTGTTGGCCGCCCCAGTGCCTCCCTTCAGAGTGTCCACGAATGATGTTAATGGCCATCCTGGGTGGTGAAAGCCATGCGTCGGTTCCCAGAGTACCAGGTGGCCTGCTTAGTGATGGTAACAGTGCCTTGTGAGGCCAAGTCTTCGCCAAGCCACCTTGTCTGATATTCTGGGAAGGTGCCCATAGAGATCTTCACTGGAGATGTGGTCTTGCCAGTTTACATTGAGGACGGTGCATAGCACCCGGGTGTAGGAGCCGTCCAGTGACCTCTGAAGGGAGACGTTTAATGACCAGCACTCGCTTCTGTATAGCAGTATGGACTCCACTGTTGCACAGAAGAATTTAACTTTTAGCTCTCTTGACATGTTTGAGCACCATATAGCTCGTGTGTCATTGAGAGCACCCCACACGAGTGCCTTGCGCACCTTCATATCATGACTAGTAGCTCCTATCCAGGAGCCAAGGTACTTGAAGTTGTTGACTACTTCCAGAGTATTGCCGGTACTCGTCAGCAGTGGAGATACAGTATAGAGTTAGAAGCATCCCCGGGTGTCATCACTTTGGTCTTCTGGTCATTAATGGTGAGAAAATTAAATAACTCTTAATTGAAGATGTAGATATGTTGCTTTGAATTCTAAATCATCCCACATTTATGCAAAACTGAAATACATGAACTCTTCAGGTCTTTGTCGTCTCTCCATGTTATTGTCTCTTGTCTTTCTTTACCACTCCATGTTGTCTTCTATTTTGGTTTTTCTTGGCCACCAACCTCACACTTAAATGCTCTCTCAAACACACAACACGTGCATACACTCAGACACACAGTCAGAGAGAGTGTGTTGCTGTGTGTGTCTTTGCCAAGGTAACAATGCAACATCAGCCCTTTTGGGAAAAAAATGCATTTGCCTGACATCAGTATTGCCACTTGTGATAGTACTCTGCTTTAGCATTGAAGTGAAGTTACTACACCCAGTACTTCATCTGTGCAGTGCAGCTGATGAATAAAACCCAAATCTTTTGCTCTCACACAATCATCCATGCACACTCCATGAATACTCACAGATACTGTGCAGAAGAAGCTGGCAGTTTGGACGGTAGATCCTGATTTAATTCCATCTCTGGACTTTGGTGAATCACACAGTTGGCCAGGCCATTCGCAGGGTTACATTTTAGAAACTTATACACAGCAGTCATTGGTGCTCCTGCAAAAGAGAGAAAAATTTCACAACTTAATGCGTTGCCACCCTTGCAACATAAGGATCCAGAGTTTACATCAGTCACAGTACTCTTGGGCAACACCTAATTGCTCATTTTTGTTGCCTAGTGTGACTTTACTTAGTTCCATGTTTGGAGGTTTTCAAAAGATTACGTTACTCTGCAATTCAGTAAAGCAACGGCAAAGCCGGTATGTTTTGGGATGTTTTCTCCATTTAGTCACTGCAAAACAGTATTTGCATTAAAAATGTTATTGCATAATTTCTACATCACTTTATCCTTAGTGCCAAAGTTATTGTAGCATATTACTATCCTTTAAAAGGATGTCACACAGCTGCACCACAACCAGCCCAAGACAGGGACCTTGTTGGCCTCCATGTAAAGTAGTACAACTGCAGTAAACTTGTTAAAACCGTAATTTAAAAAAAAAAAAAAAAAAAAAAAAAGGAAATGCAGTATCACCTGATGTTGAAAAATATAATAATATTATTTGCAAAAACTCCTCGTGTCCTCTTGTGTTTCATTTAAATATAAAAATACAGTAACTGTTGAAATACAGTATTTTTAACAAAAAAAGGCATAATCATCACAGGCTGTGTACTATATTTTATGTAATTACAGTAAATGGGCCATTAAATGTTACTTTTATAATGTTTCCATACTTTTTTGAAGTAGGAAAAAAAAGAGGGAAGTCCAGTCCACTGGAGACCCCCTCCGTGGATCGCCCCCTTATCATGGTGGAGGGGTTTGCGTGCTCTAATGATCCCAGGTGCTATGTTGTCGGGAACAGCTTGTCCCTGGTAGGGTCTCCCAAGGCAAATTGGTCCTGGGTGAAGGGCCAGACCAAGGGTGGGCCAGTGGATCCCCATGAAACAGTTACAGCAAGGACCCAGTGTACTGCAAGGAACCTTCCAGTGAGCTCACCATTTGTAAGAGGGAACATAAGGATCATGGTGTTATGTGAACCAGGCAACAATCTGGGCTTCTATGCTTGGACTGCTGCCTTCGTGACCTGGACCCCCAGATAAGTGGTAGAAGATGGATGGATGGATGGTCCAGCCAGAGGTTGTGCTCTAGACTTTTTTGTTGTCTGTCATGTTGTCAAATACGGTTGTAAAATTTCTGTCATAATCTATTATTACCTGTCATTTTAATTAGATGACCCTCAGTATAACCTGTCATAATGACAGCTTTCAGATTTTTTTTTTTTTTTTTGTTACTTATTTGTACCTGTAGGTAGATTTGGTTTGCAGTCTGGTGACAAGCCACCGGCTGCCGGTCGCTGCGTGCGCGAGTGCCCTAAACCTACATGTTTTTGGTATGCGGGAGGAAACCGGAGAAATCCCGGTTTCTCTGAGAAATCAGATTTCTCTGTAACAGATGAAAAAAATCTATCAATGAAGGACAATTTTAAGTTAACACAACCTCCGGGTCCAGTCCACATGAGATCAAACTGTTGTCATTAGCCTAAAGTGAATTTGCTATATTTTAAAATAACATATACTGTACATGATATTACAAGAGCTCAAAGATTTAAAAGGGATTTCCATTGATAATGCAAAAAATCATGTGGCATACACTATCATCTAACAGTATTCCTCCAGAACAGATGAAGGACAAGACAACCACTATAAATCCATCACTAAAATTGGCCAACTGTATTTGTCATTTGTTTTCAAGGCTTGGGGGGGGGGGGGGGGGCTTTTTTGTATTTTCCCCTATGTAGTCCTTCTTGCAGCTTGTTTGGGTCATGGTAAGAGCCCCCAAAATCCCCCTCTCCCTCACGTCAGGGTTCAACAAGGCTGATCGAAACCTAACTCGGAAACTGAAATGCCGCTGTTCTTTTCCTACTAACCAAACCGTACACCAGATGAACCATTACATCATGACATGTCAGGGGGTGAGCAAGGTATAGAAAATCATATCTTTCTGTTTCATCCTTCACAGAAGTGTTGTTTAATTCTACCCAGATGTGGGCGGATGCTGATCTGCTGACACCCTACTAACGAGAATGGAGATCTCTGACCTTATTGAGTCACAGTTACAGTAATCACAACATGCTGACACAGACAGTCAAATACCAGAGAAGTGGAGCAGCTCCTTATTTGTGCTTGTCAGTCCAAAAAAATCCTGAGATGCCCTCTAACACTGGGGGTGTTCTTTAATGCGCTTAAGCTGCCCAAATACTAGAGAACTCTACTTTTCCCTTCAGCTAGAATCTGCCCAAATAAAGCCAAAAAACATATTCAACACGTCAAACTTACCCAGCCCGTTATGTAAGACGAGGCAGGAGATAAAGAGAACCAAAATCAGCTTCATTTTTCAAGATGTATCTTCAAAAAAAACAAACAGAACACTCGAGAAAATTCAAAGGCACTCTTCCCCAAGTTGAAGCTTGTTGGCGCAGAGCGAGGCGCATATAAGTGTGAACCGCTTCAGCCAGACAGACAAACTCCCCCTCAGCAGAGCTCAGCCCTCTGTGCGTCATGTTTCCTTCTTCTGGATGTGCGCGTAAAGTGGCTGAAGAATGGAAACTTTTGCATTAGCTGCACGAAAATATCAGATATCAGATCCGAGTTTGCGTAATTGCGCGCAGAGGAAATGCAGAAAACTAGGGCTAAGATTTAATCTCTATAATGGCAGCGAAGAGGAAGCAACAGTTTGCCTTAATTGACTCAGTCTCTCCTTGTAGGGAGATGACAGAAAGATAGTGGCTCGGCTCAGTTGGAGTAGTTCTTTTGCGCCCCACAATTCATGCAAAAAGCTATTTTACGCTTTTGCGCAATCCTCTCTCTTGCTCGGGGGGTGGGGGTGGGGGGAATTCCTCCTTTTCCTGCTTTAAACCAACTTCACCTTCATGTAACACTGAGGTGAAAACAAAGTAGCTTTGAACCAAACCCTCTGTAGGTATTAAAAAACAAACAAACAAAAAAAAAACACTTGCACACCCCACATGCCACAGCAGCAGCAGCATCTCCTGGAAGCCCACTGATCTGTTTTCTCTTTATATGTTTGCCTGGATGTTTGTGCTAGCTCTGTCGCCCATGTGCATTCTTTTTGAGTTTCCATTGGAGACTCTGATGTGTTTCCATGTGTCCTGCAGCTGGAGATGTGTAAGCTGGGGCACAAAGTTATACCTTTTTTTTTTTTTTTTACAATTGTCACAAATGTGATTGATATAGTTTTATTTCACACAAATCTCATCCATTGTAGAGACTGGGTTAATCATCTCAGACTGGATGCAGAGGGTAAACAGAGAAGGACAATAGCTATGGAGATTATGGTGGGGTAGCGGGAAGAAGGAGTTGGGGGGAGAAGGGATGAATGTATTGTGATGTGAGATGTCATGCAGATGTGAGATGGGCGGTTGGTATAAAAGGAGAACCCATGGTGTATTGAGACATGGTTTTCTGTGTATGACTGATGTGAGAGTGAATAAAATCGTCTGCTGCATAAATCAGTCTCGTTATTTACACTCTCCACACTGGTGACCCCTTGACGAATTATGGAACACAAGGCAAGAATCCCGGAGTCAGCCCAGATGGGAAGCCCCAGCGACGTGGCAAGCATCCCAGAGACGGCCCGGACGGGAACCCCCAGCAACGCATACGCTGTTTCGGTCAAACTACCGGACTTTTGGATGCACGACCCGCGATCTTGGTTCCATCACACCAAGGCTCAGTTCGCCCTCCGGGGAATAACGGCAGACGACACCAAATATTACTATGTGGTTGCAGCGCTGGACGCTCGCACGTCTCAGCAGGTAGCGAGCCTGCTCCAACAGCCTCCACCCCACGACAAATACGGGACTCTCAAGGCCGCGCTGACCCGGTGCTACACGCTCTCAGACTGTGAGAGAGCAGAGAGGCTCCTGAGGCGCTCCGAGTTAGGAGATGGTTCGGCGGTCGAACTGATGGAGAAGATGTTGGCGTTAATGGGCACGGACGACGGGCATTTTCTGTTTGCCCACCTTTTCCTCCGGAACCTCCCAACAGAGGCGAGAGCGGTTCTTGCCAATTCGCCATTGCTGGCCACGCGTGACTACCGTGCGCTAGCCCAGGAGGCAGATCGGATCATCCTCACCACCAGAGCCCTCACAGTGAATGCGGTGGCGTTGGAACCCAGCGAGACGACCAGCGGAGGCGAGGAGCCGCCGGCGGTAGCGGCAGCGGAGGCCAGGAAGCGCCAGAGAGACACGCTCTGCTCCTACCACCGCCACTTTGGAGAGAACATATGCAGATGTGCGCCACCGTGCCAATTCAAGCGCTCAGGAAACGCCAAGGCCGGCAGTCGGTAGCAGCCGCGACCGCCGGTGAAGAGAACAAGCTGCTTTACGTGATGGACTCGCGCTCGGGGAGATGGTTCCTCATAGACACCGAAGCCCAGAGGAGCATCATCCTGCCGTCCTACGCCGATCGGCGAGCAAGACCTAGCGGCCTCGGGCTGGTAGCAGTAAATGGCTCGGGCATTAAGACTTTTGGTGAGAGAACACTGACTTTATCCCTACACGGCCGTATGTACGAGTGGACTTTTGTCATAGCGGCACTGAGTTTCCCATTCCTGGGAGCTGATTTTCTGTGTGCACATGGGTTACTAGTTGATGTTGCTAACAGGCGCCTGGTTAATGCACTGTCTTTTGATTCTCTCCCCTGTACAGCTCGAGGGGCCGGGCCAGTAACACAAGCCAACGTCACAGCTCCAGGTGGTAAGTTCCACTGCTCACTCAGTTCCCAGTACTCACGGTCCCGATGTTTTCGGCGGCCATCGCTAAACACAGGATGGAACACTTTATCACCATCACCAGGCCGCCTGTTTTCGCACGACCTCGGCGCTTGGACGCAGCTAAACTGGCCATAGTGCGCGAGGCGTTTGCCAACCTGGAAAGGTTGGGGCATCATCAGGCGATCGAACAGCCCATGGGCATCCCCGCTATACATGGTCCCTAAGGCCGAGGTATCGTGGCGACCGTGCGGAGATTTCCGCAGATTGAATAACGCCACAGCGCACGACCGCTACCCGATTCCCCATATTCAGGATTTTTCTGTTCACCTCGCCGGAGCACGCATTTTTCTAAAATAGACCTGGTCCGCGGTTACCACCAGGTCCCAGTGCGCATGGAGGACATACCCAAAACAGCGGTAATAACTCCGTTTGGCTTGTTTGAGTTTTTACGCATGCCCTTCGGATTAAAAGGAGCGGCACAGACATTCCAATGCATGATGGATGCGGTGTTGCGCGATCTCCCGTTTGTGTTCGTCTACCTGGATGATATCCTGGTGGCCAGTGTGTCCGAGGACGAACACGTAACCCACCTCAGGATGGTTTTCCGGAGGTTTGAGGAGCACGGGTTAATAATCAACCCGGTGAAATGCCAGATTGGTGTGACGGGGATTGATTTTTTGGGGCACCTCGTCTCACTGGAGGGAGCGATACCCTTGCCCGACAAAGTGCGCACCGTAGCGAATTTTCCCTGGCCTCAGATGGTCAGGGCGCTGCAAGAATTTTTGGAGATGGTTAACTTTTATAACCGGTTCCTCCCCCGCGCAACTCAGCTCATGCAGTCATTGTACGCCGCGCTCAAGAAACAGAAACCTGCGGACAGAGTCGAATGGACTCCGGAACGAGAGCAGGCTTTCTCTGAGGTTAAAACAGCCCTGGCAAACGCTGCACTGTTGGCGCACCCGGACCCAGCAGGCCGGATAGCGTTCACTACCGACGCCTCGGACATGGCCATAGGGGCCGTCGTGGAGCAATGTGTCACCGGTTCTTGGCAGCTGCTCGCTTTTTTCAGCAGGGCTTTGCGCGACAGTGAGCGTAAATACAGCGCGTTCGACAGAGAGTTGCTGGCTCTCCACCTGACCATATGCCACTTCCAGTTCTGGCTGGAAAGGCGCAGCTTCACCGCGTTCATGGACCACAAGCCGCTAACGTTCGCGATGGCCAAGGTTTCGGAACCATGGTCGGGCCGGCAGCAGAGACAGCTGGCCGCGATCTCGGCGTTTACGACCAATATTCAGCATGTGTCGGGTAAACTGAATGTGGTGGCGGACTGCCTCTCGCGCGCAGTAGTGGCCCCGGTCTGCGTGGGGATAGATTATACAGCCATGGCCGCAGAGCAGATTGGCGATACGGACGTGTGCACGCTCCAGTCTGGACCAACAGGGTTAAGGCTGGAGAGCAGAGTACTGCAAGATGGCAAGCCCCCCCTAATCTGCGACGTCTCCACGGGACCCTCGCGCCCGGTGGTCCCAGTCCCTTGGCGCCGCCGTGTGTTTGAGTCAGTTCACGCTCTGGCGCACCCAGGGGTGCGCGCGTCAGTCAAAATGGTGGGAGCGAAGTTCGTGTGGCCAGGCCTATGCAAACAAGTGAAAGAGTGGGCTGCAGCCTGCGTAGCGTGCCAACGAGCCAAAGTACACAGACACACGAAGGCTCCTTTGGAGCCGTTTCGTATACCGGCTAAGAGGTTCGACCATGTTCACGTGGATCTCGTGGGCCCCCTCCCGCCATCGCAGGGGTGCACGCACCTTCTGACAGTGGTGGACCGCACCACACGCTGGCCAGAAGCAGTCCCGCTGGCGGCAACCACGACCGCGGATGTGGCGCGCTTTTTTGACGACATGGGTGGCATGTTTTGGAATCCCGTCGGACATCACATCCGATAGGGGCCCTCAGTTTGTTTCTGACCTCTGGTCCACGATGGCCTGTAGCCTGGGTGTTGCAATTCATCGCACAACCGCATACAACCCACAGGCCAATGGGTTATGCGAGCATTTTCATAGGTCACTGAAAGCAGCACTCAGGGCTTCGCTGACGGATGCAAATTGGGTAGACCGGTTGCCGTGGGTTTTATTGGGGTTGCATTCCGCACCAAAAGAGGATTTGGAGGCTTCCCTGGTGGAACTTTTTTTTCTCAGCCACTGCGTCTGCCCGGGGAATTTTTGCCAGATAATCCCGCGCCGGACAACTGCCCATTTCAGCGTTTGCAGCATAGTGCAGACACAGGCACGCTGCCAGGCTCGGCCCACCACTGTTTTCCATGCGCTTTTGTGCCAAAAACTTTGAAGAACACGGCGTTCGTGTTTGTCAGGCACGATGCCCACCGCCCTCCATTGCGCCCACCCTACGATGGCCCGTTCAGAGTGCTGGAGACAGGGGACAAACATTTTTTTGTTAGACTTGGGGGGTCGTCGGGAGAAAATATGCATAGACAGACTTAAGCCCGCCTTTGTGGTGGTGGACGAGCAAGTGCTGTTGGCTCGGACCCCTCGGCGTGGAAGACCCCCACTGAGAACTCCCCAGGTAAATGATTCATCAGAGCAGCCACACGGGCAAGTCGAAGGCTTCACCCCCCTCGCCATGGCCCACCCGCAGACAGACACACCCCCAGGAGCACCCCGCCGGCACAGCAGCGCCGCGGAGGCGGTAAACCCCCGTTACTGCAGATATGGGAGGAGACTGAAGCCAAAAGAACGTGAGGACTGAAACTCGGTCTGAGATTCTGGGAGGGGGGGGGGTGTAGAGACTGGGTTAATCATCTCAGACTGGATGCAGAGGGTAAACAGAGAAGGACAATAGCTATGGAGATTATGGTGAGGTAGCAGGAAGAAGGAGTTGAGGGGTAGAAGGGATGAATGTATTGTGATGTGAGATGTCATGCAGATGTGAGAAGGGCGGTTGGTATAAAAGGAGAACCCATGGTGTATTGAGATATGCTTTTCTGTGTATGACTGATGTGAGAGTGAATAAAATCGTCTGCTGCATAAATCAGTCTTGTTATTTACACTCTCCACACCATATGCTTTTGGAAATGTTCATATGATTCAGTTGTCTTTATCTTGTATTATATTATGCTTATCCCAGGGTAAGTTGTTACAGTGAGTGGTAAGTTGATAAATTCACATGACAAAGTACATCTTTCTGTAGCTTTTATTACCTCTGCCAAAGAGGTAATAATTTTGACTCAGTTTGTTTGTTTGTTTGTGTACATAAATAGTAGCAGTCTTTTTGAGGCTGCGTTTGTTGCTGCTTCCCCTGGCCTCTCTCCCTTGTATTTGAACAGGAAATGCGCAGATTCGGCAATTTTAAATATATAAATAATATATTGTTAAAATGATTTGAATAATTTAGAAATTACATTTAGACCTACAAGACAAAGTCATGGACAAATAATATATTTATAATTCTTTTATTTTTTCATGATAACATGTGAGGCAGTCCCCTGACCGCACGTCACTGATCAAAATCCCAAACAACCAAACAACAACAAAACAACCAAAAAAAAAAAAAAAATCATCAGGCCCTTGGGTTATGGATGAACCAACAGATTTTCCAGGTCAGGATGTGGATTCTGGATCACTTTTCCACTTTCTTTAACTGCTTTACCAAAGCCCTATTGTAGTGTTAAAGGAGGTGAAAAGGTGATCCAAAATCCACATCCTGACCAGGATCACCTCCAAAATCTGATAGGTTCATCCGTGGCTCAAGGGCTACCACTGGTGGAAAATTTTGTCAAAATCCATCCAGTCGGTTTTTGTGTAATCCTGCTCACAAACAAACAGACAGATTGACCCCTTGGTGGAGGCATGCACTCTCTGGCACGCCTGTTGTTTAAACTGTAAAACGCTTATATTTTTTTGGACCATGCTTTATATCTGAAATATAACATGAATGCAGTGTATCAGTCCACACAGATAAAGATGCCGCACTACTGAATAAATATGGCTTGAAATCAAAGTATTTGTGGAAAACAGAGGGAAAGGTGCACAAAGTCATGGTGGAATTGTGACACTATATCTGACAAATTCAGATCTTAAGCACATATTGTGGTGATCTCTTCTATAAATAAATTGTTCATTTGATCATACCTAAAATGTTATGAACCTTTTATAAAACATTAACTTGACAGTAATCCACAATGCCATATAGTAGTTACACTGCAACAACGTACCCCTGATCTTTCTGTAACAACTTTCTCCACCACTGCCATTTAGTTTTGACACCACCAGGAAGGAACCTTGTACTACTGAGTGTAAAAGCAGACATGTGTGATGATCAGGTGAGCGTACGCCCCCTCCCCTCCTATGTTTTTTCCCAGCGCCTTCCTCCGGAGCCTCAATTCTGTTTCATCCTGGAGCCCTTTTTGCCTGTCATCGTGCCTCCGCTCAGCCGCATGTTCGCCTACTCTCCCTAGCTCCTCCTCTCCGGCCGAGCTGTCGGACCTCAGACTCGTGCCCGAGGTCTATCATGACCTCGGGGAGGACTTTAGTAAGTCTAGGGCCCTCTCTTTGCCACCTCATTGGTCCTACAACTGCACTACAGACCTCCTCCCAGGTGCACGACTGCCGTCCAGCCAACTCTACAGTTTGTCTGGGCTGGAGAGGGAGGCGATGGAGAGTTACATCAAAGACTTGCTGAGTGCCGGCCTCACTCATCCCTCATCTGCTCCTCTTGGCGCCGGGTTCTTTTTTGTGGGTAAAAAAGATGGATCATTGCAACTGTGCATTGATTATTGTGAGCTGAATGCAATCACCGTTAAATATAACGGTGTATATTATGACTGGCGCCTAGCGGCTGCCCCGGCCTTGGATGCGCTCTGCAGAGCGTGCCCAAATGCCAAGTCATGTTTCGTTACCTTGTATTCATACATGTGTAATGACAATAAAGTTGAATCTCATCTCATATAAGTACCCATTACCACTCATTAACTCAGCATTTGAGCTACTCCAGTATGCACGGGTGTTTACTAAACTTGATCTCCGGAACACATACCATCTAGTTTGCATACGTGAGGGTGATGAGTGGAAGACGGCCTTTAAGACACACCTGGGGCAGTTTGAGTACTTGGTGATGCTCTATGGGATGACCAACATCCCCGTCATCTTCCAGCGCATGATAAATGACGTTCTCCGGGACATCGTCAACCAGTTCATTCTTGTATATCTTGATGACATCCTCATTTTTTCCTGCACACTGGAGGAGCACACAGTCCATGTTCGGGCAGTCTTGCAGCGGCTACTCGAAAATCAACTCTTCATGAAGGCCGAAAAGTGTGAGTTTTCCTCCCGTTCCACTTCATTTCTGTTATTTATTGTAGCCGAGGGCAAGTTAAAGGCCGACCTGGCCAAGGTCAAGGCGGTCGTAGATTGGCCTACCCCCCAGTCCAGAAAGCAACTCCAGTGCTTCCTGGGATTTGTTAATTTCTACCGCCATTTCCACCGCAAGGTAGCCCTGCCATTAACCCAGCTTACGTCAGTTAAAATCCCATTTAAATGGTTTGAAGCGTCAGAACAGGCCTTCACCAAATTAAAGGCCCTTTTCTCTGAGATGCCCATCTTGGCCCAGGTCGACCCTCAATCCCAGTTTGTGGTCAAGGTTGATGCATCTGATTCGGGGATAGGTGCTGTCCTCACCCAGCACTCCGGTTCCGATCAAAAACTTCATCCGTGCGTGTATTTCTCTTGGTGGCTGACCCCAGCCTAGAGGAATTGCAGCATAGGGGACTGTGAGCTGTTGGCCATTAAATTGGCGTTAGAGGAATGGAGACACTGGCTAGAGGGAGCTACCCAACCTGTCATCGTCTGGACAGATCACAAAAACTTAAGAGTATCTCAGATCGGCCAGAAGATTAAATTCTAGACAAGCCTGTTGGACTTTGTTTTTTCTTAGGTTTAATCTTTCCATTACTTACCGTCCTGGCTCCCGCAATGTTAAACCTGATGCTCTCTCTCGTCAGTTCTCCTCCGACCCTTCACCTTCCTCTTTCTCTCTCTCGCGGCTTCTTCTCCTCCTGAACCTATCCTGTCTTCCTCCTGTGTTTTAAGAGCCCTCTCTTGGGAGATCCAGCAGGCCCAGTCCTCTGAACCCATTCCAGAGGGAGGCCCTGCTAACCATCTTTATGTCCCCTTTGCCCTCCATAGTGATGTTATCCAGTGGGGGCACACCAGCTTCTTTGCCTGTCATCCTGGAATCTCTTGGACTATTGAACTGCTGCAACAAGTTTTTTGGTGGCTGACCCTTCGAGCAGATGTGTGGGACTTTGTTAAAGCATGCCAGGTCTACCCCACCAGCAAATCAGACTCCTCACCCCCTGCTGGTCTCCTTCATCCTCTACCTGTCCCGAGTCGTCCCTGGTCACACACTGCTATGGACTTTGTTACGGGCCTCCCTCCATCGCAAGGTAACACTATCATTCTCACTATCATTGACTGGCTCTCTAAAGTTATTCATCTAGTACCCTTGCCCAAGTTGCCCTCAGCCGCAGAGACAGCTAATCTCCTCATCCTCCATGTTATCTGTCTACACGGAATCCCTATTGACATTGTTTCTGACCAGGGTCTTCAGTTTTCATCTCAAGTATGGAAGGCTTTCTGTCGTTCCCCCGGCACCTCCATCAGTCTCACATCTGGTTATCATCCTCAGAGTAAGGGGCAGGCCGAGCATGCCAACCAGTCCCTGGAGACCACCCTGAGATGCATAGCTTCCTGCAACCCCACCACCTGGAGCTCCCGACTTGGGTGGAGTATGCGCACAACACCGTTGTCTCTTCTGCCACTGGACTGACACCCTTCGAGGCCTCTGTGGGTTACACCTCTCCTCTTTTACCTATGGCGGAGAGGGAGGTAGCTGTTCCATCTGTGGAGGTCCAAGCTTGCCACTGCCATCGTCTATGGAGGTCTACTTGGGCTGCCCTTCTCTGCTCATCTGAGCGGAACCATCTCTACACCAACCACAGATGTGTGCCGGAGCCTAGAAACTCCATTGGCCAGATGGATTGGATTGGATTGTCTGCTGAACAGGTTCCGCTGAAGAGTCAAGGAAACTGTCACCTCGTTTCCTGGGTCCATTTCCCATTTCATGGATGATTAATGACGTGACTGTTTGGCTCAAGCTGCCTCCGGCACTTCACATCCATCCTACCGTTCACGTCTCCCGGATAAAACCTCTCTCCACCAGTCCTCTCTGTCCTCCTCCGAAGCCTCCTCCTCCTCCTCCCCGGGTCCTCGACGGCCATACCACTTACACCGTTTAGAGGATCCTGGACGTCCATCGTCGGGGCCGGGGTCTACAATACCTGGTCCACTGGAAGGGTTATGGACCAGAGGAGAGGTCGTGGATCCCCAGGTCATACTTCCATGACAAGGGGATAGTTCGGGTTTTCCATGGGGCACATCCCAACAAGCCCGGAGGGACACCAGGAGGTGCCTCTTGAGGGGGGGAGGCACTGTGATGATCAGGTGAGCGTGTTCTTCCTCCCCTCCTGAGTTTTTTCTCTCTGCCTATTTCCCGGCTCCGAAGTTGATTACGCTCACCTGCGTGATTGTGCGCAGCTTCTGCTTCCTCATCTGCCAGCTTTAAAAGAGCCAGTCTGTGAGTGCTTCTTCACTGGACCATTGGGTATTGGTGTCATCAGCTATTGTTAAGTTGAATGGTGTTTGACCTTTCCTGTTGTCTGACCCTTTCGTCTTCTCCTCAGGTTGCTGCCATCTCAGAGGTGTGTTACTCCGGGGTTGCGCACACTCACCTGAACCTTTCCTTCATCTGGACAACTTCAACTCCACCCTGTCAACCAACTACCCCGCTCCTTCCTGCCAACTTCCCATATCCTGTGCATTTGCTGGCTCTCCCCCTGCCAGCTCATCCACCATTTCATGCTGGGTTAAATAGCTGGGCCCTCTGCTTCAGCAGTAAGTTACTTCTCCTCTCTTCCTCTACCCTCTCGATTAAACCCATTATTAATCATTTCTCTTCTCTCTCATTTACAGACTGTGTGCTGCTTCAGCATGCCCATTTGTGTTTTTGTTATTGCTTTAGTTTTTTGTTGTTGCTCATTAGTTTTGCGGTTGTTTATTAGTTGTTGTTGTAAAATAAATTGTGTTAAACGGTTTCACCTGAGTCTGTCTGTTCTTCCGGTGTTGTTCGCTCTGCACTTGAGTCTCTGGCTACCAAATCATGACAACATGTGCCCATATGGCCTATTAAGTATAGTTTCACAAACAAAATAGTGTGCACGGGATCAATATGGTTTGACAACTTTGAAGAAGACAACAGATTTTCAAAAAATTCCTCAGAGGGCTCCTAATTCATTTATCTGTATGTAACGGATGCCAACTAGTACTGTTCGGCGTAGAACGTTAGTAAAACCTCCCTCCTGAAAGCCTCATACAGTATCGGTAGCGCTGAGCTATCGGTCGGACCTTTAGCTCAGCGCGATCGTGCTGTGTCTCCCATGCTCGAACTGTGTAGTTGACTGAGAGGTCGCGGGTTCGTGTCCCGTGTGGGGCGAACTGCGCAGGATGATCTCTGTCACAATGGTGCCGTGAACCCGGGATGGGAGTGAGGTTTAAGGGGGAGAGTGTAACGGATGCCAACTAGTACTGTTCGGCGTAGAACGTTAGTAAAACCTCCCTCCCGAAAGCCTCATACAGTATCGGTAGCGCTGAGCTATCGGTCGGACCTTTAGCTCAGCGCGATCGTGCTGTGTCTCCCATGCTCGAACTGTGTAGTTGACTGAGAGGTTGCGGGTTCGTGTCCCGTGTGGGGCGAACTGCGCAGGATGATCTCTGTCACATGTACTCTCTCTCATACAAAAATCCATATGCATGGGCCATGTGCAGTGAGAAAGTATAGAGTATATTGTGCATGCAGTCTAACAGTCTAAAATTAGAAAGGCCACGCATGTGCAATGTGGGCAGGAAGAGGTGTAACAACCTTCCCCATGCAACTACTATTTTACTTTATTTCTAAACACTTTCTCCATTAGAAATCCATACTGTTGTGTTTAATTGTTTAGCTGTCATTTACATCTTGTAAGCAGACTATCAATGATGGAGTAGCTCATCACCCTGGGAGTGCTCAGATCTCCTGACCACTGACTTTGACCTTAAGCACAGCGGCGATACAGACCCATCTAGGATGTACTTAAAGGTCAGTGGCCTAGGAGAAGTAATGTTTTTCATGAAATCATAAATGCCCAGATGGTCTGAGCTTTGACAGTGACCTTAACATAGATCTTGACCTCAACCTGGATGCAGACCTACCTGAGGGTCATTGTGAGTGAGTTTTGTGACAATCGAGGTAGTAATTGCCTGGGAGGAGTAGTGATTTTCTAAAGTCATGTAAGTATCCAGATCTCCTGACCTTTGACTTTGACATTGACTTTGAGCACAATTTGGATGCAGACCCACCTGAGGATCACTGTGAGTGAGTTTGGTGAGCACTGGGGCAAATGCTTGGAGGAGTAGCAATTCCCCTGAAATGTGGATGGATGAATGGACAGATCTTCAGCACACTTGGCTGGAGAACTACTTGAGGATCATTAGGAGTATTTTGACGAGTATCGCCACAATTCCGTACAAGGAGTAGCAATTTTTCCAAAATCACATAAGTGCCCAAAATCTCCAGACCTTGGACCATGAGCACAACTTGGAGGCAGACCCACCTGAGGATCATTGTGAGTGGGTTTGGTGAGCATCAGGGCAAATGCCTAGAAGGAGTAGTGATTCCCATGAAATGTGAACGGACAGACGGGCACCATGTCATCGCATCATCTCGTTTCAGCTTTGCTGGAATGCTCTAAAAATTGTAACCCAACACAGCACAGAACTTTACTTTTACAACTTTCAGGACACTCTTTTGCAAGACAGGAAATGTCTTCTCCAAAGTTGTGTTTATCTCTGAGTGTCTCTGTGGCTGAGCGCTCATGATCAGATAGCGTTTATAAGATTATGCCTGGTAAACACAAGTTGAGACATTTAAGTGCAGGTATGTTGCAGTGCCTGAGGCTGATGAAGAGTAGTTCTTGAATTATGAATGTTGATGATGAGCCAGACACTCCTACACTTTTAAGAGCCTGCAGGGGAGGACTTATGGGAAAAGGATGAACATGAGGGGAAATTGCACATGATTTTAATGTTAAAAATTAATAGTGATTCTTATTAATCAAATGGGAATTTAATGGTTTACAGCTTTCAGGGGTAACCTTTGGATATTACAGTTTAGCAGCTGTAATCTGATAGAGCTGATAGATTATAGCTAGATAAATATCCAATATCAGTGCAGATATTTTGAAAATATCAATTCATCAAGAACAGTGAGTCAGTGTTACCCCTCCCTATGCTCACTCTTGCTCACTCTTTTTAATCTTTTCATTATCTTGCATCACAAACGTTTGAGAATTGAGTCAAGATAGCTGAGTTATTTCAATAAAAATTGAGGACAACCAAATGAAAATAGGACTTTTGATGATTCTGTAATTTCAAAGTGATTTATAGTAGGGATGCACTGATTGGGTGTTTATATATTTACATATTTATTCCATCTAGCTACAATGCTCTGCACTGTGTGTTCATATATTCATATATTTATTCCATCCAGCTACAATGCTCTGCACTGTGTGTCTGTGTGTGTGTGTATATATATATATTTTATAGTAATACGTACATATGTTTATTAGCTGCTCTTGCTTGCTTGTTTTTTTTCTTGCCTTCTGATTGTTGCTCTGAGTGTTGCTATCCCTGTGCTGTTGCAATCCTGGAATTTCCCCGTTGTGGGACTAATAAAGGCTTATCTTATCTTATTTACTGGTTTGATATCAATATCAGCTGGGCAATATTAACCTTGTTGACTTCACTTGAAATATTTGGACAGTGACACAATCTTCATGATTTGGACTCTGCATGCCACCACATTGGATTTGAAATGAAACAACTACAACGGAATTGAAGTGCAGACTTTAAGGTTTAATTCAAGGGGTTGAACAAAAATATATGATTAAACATGTAGGAATTGTAGCTATTTTTATACAAACGCTCCTCATTTCAGGGGCTCAAAAGTAATTGGACAAATAAACATAACCCTAAGTAAAATGTTACTTTTCAATATTTTGTTGAGAATCGTTTTGCAGGCAATGACTACCTGAAGTCTGGAACCCATGGACATCACCAAACGCTGGGTTTCCTCCTTTGTGATGCTTTGCCAGGCCTTTACTGCAGCTGTCTGCAGTTGTTGCTTGTTTGTGGGTCTTTCTGCCTTAAGTTTTGTCTTGAGCAAGTGAAATGCATGCTCGATTGGGTTGAGATCTGGTGATTGACTCGGCCATTGCAGAATATTCCACTTCGTTGCTTTAAAAAACTCCTGGGTTGCTTTTGCAGTATGTTTTGGATCATTGGTGAAGCGCCGTCCAATCAACTTTGCTGCATTTGGCTGAATCTGAGCAGAAAGTATATCCCTATACACTTCAGAATTCATCCGGCTGCTTCTGTCTTTTGTCACATCATCAATAAACACAAGTGACCCAGTGCCATTGGAAGCCATGCATGCCCATGCCATCACACTGCCTCCACCATGTTTTACAGAAGATGTAGTGCTTTGGATCGTGAGCTGTTCCAATTCTTCTCCAAACTTTCTTCTTCCCATCATTCTGGTACAGGTTGATCTTAGTCTCATCTGTCCAAAGAATGCTGTTCCAGAACTGGGCTGGCTTCTTCAGGTGTTTTTTGGCAGTCAATTCTGGCCTTTCTATTTTTGAGGCTGATTCATGGTTTGCACCTTGTGGTGAATCCTTTGTATTTACTCTCATGAAGTCTTCTCTTTATGGTAGACTTAGATACTGATACACCTACTTCCTGGAGAGTGTTCTTCACTTGGGTGGATGTTGTGAAGGGGTTGTTCTTCACCATGGAAAGGATTCTGTGATCATCCACCACTGTTGTCTTCCGTGGATGTCCAGGCCTTTTTGAGTTCCCAAGCTCACCAGTGCACTCTTTTTTTCTCAGAATGTATCAAACTGTTGATTTGGCCACTCCTAACAATTCTGCTATCTCTCTGATGGATTTCTTCTTTTTTTTTTTGCCTCAGGATGGTCTGTTTCACCTCCAATGAGAGCTCCTTTGACCGCATGTTGTGTGTTCACAGCAACAGCTTCCAAATGCAAACGCCACACCTGGAATCAACTCCAGACCTTTTAACTGCTTAATTGATGACAGGTTAACGAGGGAAGAGCCCATGCAGCCTTTTTTTTTTTTTTTGCAGCCTTCTGAGTCAATTGTCCAATTACTTTTGGTCCCTTGAAAAAGAGGCGGCTACGTATTAAAGAGCTGTAATTCCTAAACCCTTGCTCCAATTTGGATGTGAATACTCTCAAATTACAGCTGAGAGTCTGCACTTTAAGCCCATATTGATTATATAATTTTATCCTGAATATGTTTTCGTAAACAGCTAAAATAACAAAACTTGTGTCACTGTCCAAATATTTTGGGGCCTAACTGTATATGTCAGAGGATGTGTAAACTAAAAGTTAATCCCTTGAATGGCAGTAAATAGGACCTTTCAGATTTTTGAAAAATATGTGATATTCAAACATATTAAGAGAAAAGTAAAATACAAAACATAGAATTAAGTTAATTGTATGATTCTTTGTTAAAGTTATTTACTTAAAGTGGTTATAAAATGCTGTTAGGTTTGCTGATCTTAACCTACATCATATTTGGATTAAGTTTATTGATTTTAGAATTTAGTGTAACCGTTGATGCTTCCATGAGATATTTTTTTTCCTCCTCCCTCAATACCGATGTTAAAAAGCTGATAACAGGACTTCCGGTCGGGACACCATGGTGATAGCAGCTTAACGCTGAAGCTCCCAGACCCGATCCGTGAAAATACCTTGAAAATCAGATTTAACGGATTTTTGGAAGAGTGAAAATCAAAAGACAAAGTCATTATGCCTAAAGGAAAACAGAAGAGATCGACATTTACCAGGCCAAGACACGCATCGGCCAGAGAATCTGACCCGAAGGACATCGATTCAGAAGAGGAGGAGCTGAATGAAGCTAGCAACAAGGTTAGCTTAAAAATGGTACTTCAAGAATTAAGACAATTTCGCCGAGAGTGTTGGGCCGAATTTCGTGAAATTAAAGACGAAATAAAAAGGACAAACAGCAGAGTGGACCAGGCTGAGGACCGAATCATGGAAGCAGAGGAAAGAATAAAAGGGCTGGAAGAAACCGTGCTGGATTTACTTAAATGACAGTCAAGACTGGAGGCTAAGCTAACCGACCAAGAAGGAAGACTAAGAAGAGACAACATAAGAATTCATGGTCTGAAAGAAGGAGTCGAGGACGGTTTCACCACAATGGCTTCATGCGTGGAATCCATACTGACAGAAAGTTGGAAATTCCCCAATCCACCGATTTGAAGATAGAAAGGGCACACCGTACATTAGCCCCTAGGCCGTCGGCGGAAGTGCCCCCACGATCGGTGGTGGTGAAGTTCTCCAACTCCAGAATAAAAGAAGAGGTTGTAAGACCGGCTTGGCAGAAAAAAGGATTTATGCACCAAGAGAGAAAAGTTTTTGTGGAGCACGACTACGCCCCAGAGGACCTTAAAAAGCGTTGGGAATACAATGACGCTAAAAAGGTACTACGAGAGAAGAAACTGCACTTTCAAACTCCATTTCCGGCGAGTCTGCGGGTTTTTTACGGGACTGAGACGTGTCTCTACAACTCGGCGGAAGAAGCAACCACGGATATGGCGAGAAGAGGACTCCCGGTAACGGTGTATAAACCCGCAGCAGACCCGATCGAAAGAATCAAGGCTCAAACGTGGTCCACACAGAGACCCTCCAAACCTACGAGCCAGCAGCGGGAAACCCAGCGCCAGAGCTATAAGGAAAAACTGACCGTTTTCAGGAGGGAATAACGATATTTTTAATCAATCTGCGCATCCAACCCTCCTCCTACAAGGTAACAAACATTAAAGGAGATGCAGAATCAGCAAATATGAAGTGGTAAAACATTTCATGGAACAGACATAATATTAGAAACAAATAAGTCTTTAAAAAAAAAACTTGTTAAAATAGAAATGTGACAATGAACCACATGATCTCTCCACACTAACAAATACTGTATTAATGTGATTGTTTGCTGTGATGGTGGTGGGAGGTTGCGCGCAATTTCATAGGGTATAGGCATAAAAAAAAATAAAAAAAATAAATAAAATAAAATCATTACAAGTTCGGATTGGGATCTGAAATTCACGTTAAAAACATGGGACAACTTACAGGAGTAAGAGAGGGCCCTCAGCACGTAACAGAGTTTGAGGAATTTCCCTCAGAGCCAACACACCATCAAGGCTCTTCTAAGGTCACTAAAAAGACCTCAGCTCAGGAAGATCTTTTGTCAGTTTTTTTGTTTTAAAGTTTTATATACTATTGTAGAGGATTCGTTCAATGATGAGGCTGAGTTTAATTTCTCAGATTCAGCTTTATTGACAGAACACATACTCTAGCATTCTCAAAGCAGGAAGAAGAGAAAGAACTATATCACATCACCTTTTTATACCTTTCCGGCATTGGAACTCAAGTCACATGGTGCATAATCAAACATACAGTCACATAGTATTTAATCCCAGCCACAATGCAACCCTTTGAACTTTCACCATTGTCTCTTATTCATTGATGAACCAGAAATCTGTCTGGGGCATCTTCTCCGAGACAAAGGCCCGATCTCGCACCTCCTCGTCATCCTCTGCAGCTGCAGGCCTTTTTGTCCTTCGAGACGTGAAGCCTCCAATAAACATTCAGTCATATCTTGTGGGAAATATGAGCCCAACATATGTGCCACATAACCCCCCCCCCCCCAAACGTCTATTAAAGGGCAAAACATGCAAGGCATAAAAAACACTCCACATAATAGAAATCAATCTGCCAGACGCTTAGGTCTCAACCTTCTGCCGAATCTGCTGTAAACCGGCTTTGTTACTTCTGCAGTGTCTCTCTGTCTCTGTGGGGGTTCTGGAGCATGCCTTCTCGGTGGTCTGCCACGGCAGGGGGGCCTCGCCAGCTGCACGTGGTCATCAGCCAGAACAAAGGCGGGTTTGAGTCTGTTTATGCAAATCAACTCCCTTCTGCCCCCCAAATCTAGCAGAAAATGCTTCCCCCCAGTTTCCAGCACTCTGAAAGGCCCATCATAAAACGGTCGCAAACTTGGGCGCTGGGCATCATGTCTAACAAAAACAAACTCCGCATTTTCTAAAGCCTTCGGCACAAAAACGCGTGGGAAACTATGATAAACCGGGCCAGGGAGTGTGTTTGATCCTGTGTCGCTCCGCGACGGCTGAGCGGGGGGACAATTTGGTGCGGGATTGTCGGGGAGAAATTCCCCCGGCAAACGGAGCGGTTGAGCAAAAACTAACTCAGCCGGGGAAGCCTGCAAATCTTCCTTAGGTGCAGAATGCAACCCCAATAAAACCCATGGAAGCCTGTCCACCCAATTTGTATCCGTCAGCGACGCTCTGAGGGCTGCTTTCAACGACCTGTGAAAGCGTTCGCATAAACCATTAGCTTGGGGGTTATACGCGGTAGTGCGATGAATTTTCACCCCCAAGCTGTGGGCCATCGATGACCATAGTTCGGAAATAAATTGGGGACCCCTGTTGGACGTTATGTCCGACGGGACTCCGAAACGCACAACCCACGCTGTTAAAAATGCTCGCGCAACTTCTTCCGCTGTGGTTGATGCCAGAGGAACCGCCTCTGGCCAACGCGTGGTGCGATCCACCATTGTCAAAAGATGTGTGTGCCCTTGTGACGATGGGAGGGGGCCCACCAAGTCAACATGCACGTGCTCAAAACGCTTAGCAGGGATGTGAAAAGGTTCCAACGGAGCCCTCGTGTGCTTATGAATTTTAGCTCGCTGGCACGCTATGCAGGCAGCTGCCCATTCCTTGACTTGTTTGCGCAACCCGGGCCAAACAAATTTCTCCCCCACCATCTTAATCGATGCGTGCACCCCGGGGTGCGCCAGAGAATGGACCGAGTCAAAAACGCGGCAACGGCACGCAGCTGGGACCACGGGGCGAGGCCGTCCCGTGGAGACATCGCAGATTAAGGGGGGCATACCAATCTGCTGCACCCTGTGCTCCAGCCTTAACCCTGTTGGTCCAGACTGGAGCGCGCGCACGTCCACATCGTTAACCTGCTCCATGGCCATGGCTGCATAATCTAAACCTACACGGACCGTGTCGCTGCTCTGGTCCGCGGCCACGGCCACAGAGTCTGCCCCCAAGGGGCCTGGCATTGCTACCGCACGCGAGAGACAGTCTGCCACTACATTGTGTTTACCTGCGACGTGCTGGATATCGGTGGTGAACTCCAATGTTGCGGCTAGTTGCCTTTGTTGCCGGCCCGACCAGGGTTCTGAAATCTTGGCCATCGCAAACGTTAGGGGTTTGTGATCTACAAACGCGGTGAAATGCCGCCCTTCCAGCCAGAACTGGAAATGGCGGATGGCGAAGTGTAGGGCCAAAAGCTCCCTGTCGAACGCGCTGTATTTACGCTCGCTATCGCGCAAGGTTTTGCTGAAAAACGCAAGGGGTTGCCAGGTGCCTGCCACAAACTGTTCAACGACCGCCCCCACCTCTAAATCGGAAGCGTCAGTGGTGAGCGCCATGCGGGCCGTTGGAACTGGGTGCACTAACAAAACCGCGTTTGCCAGGGCTGATTTGACCTGGGCAAAGGCGCGCTCCCGCTCCGGAGACCACTCAACCTTATTTGCGGGCTTTTGTTTTTTCAACGCAGTGTGTAATGGTTGCATGAGCCGCGCTGCGCTTGGGAGGAACCGGTTGTAAAAATTAACCATTCCCAAAAACTCCTGCAGCACCTTGACCGTTTGAGGTTGCGGAAAATCTGTTATTGCGCGCACCTTATCGAGCAGAGGGACCGCTCCTTCTGGCAAAACGCGATGCCCCAAAAAATCAATTTGTGCCACCCCAAACTGGCACTTCGCTGGGTTAATTATTAACCCGTGCTCTGTCAGCCTCCGAAAAACTGCTGTGAGGTGACTTTCGTGTTCGCCTTCGGACGTGCTGGCTACTAAAATATCATCCAAGTAGACGAACACGAAAGGGAGGTCGAGTAAAACTGCATCCATCATGCGTTGGAAAGTCTGCGCGGCCCCTTTTAGACCGAACGGCATGCGCAAAAACTCAAAAAGCCCGAAAGGAGTTATAACCGCTGTTTTGGGTACATCCTGAGCGCGCACTGGAACTTGGTGGTAGCCGCGCACCAAATCTATTTTAGAAAAAATGCGCGCCCCCGCCAAATGAACTGAGAAATCCTGAATGTGCGGAATCGGGTAGCAGTCGTGTGCTGAAACGTTTTTCAACCTGCGGAAATCGCCGCAAGGTCGCCATGAGCCATCAGCTTTTGGGACCATGTGTAGTGGCGAAGCCCAGGGGCTTTTAGAGCATCTAATAATGCCCAGTTTTTCCAGGTTGGCGAACTCCTCGCGCGCGATGGCCAGTTTAGCTGAGTCCAAGCGCCGAGCTTTTGCAAAAACGGGCGGCCCGGTGGTGGTGATAAAATGCTCCACCCCGTGTTTAGCCACTGTCGCCAAAAACGTGGGGACTGTGAGTGCTGGGAACTGAGTGAGCAATGCGTGAAACTTACCACCCGCAGCTGTGACGCTGGCATGTGCAGTCGGTGGGGCCACCCGAGCTGTGCAGGGAATAGAATGGAAAGACAGTGCAATAACCAAACGTCTATTAGCAAGGTCAACCAATAAACCATGTGAGCACAAAAAATCAGCCCCTAACATGTTGAAACTAACTGCTGCTACAATGAAAGTCCACTCAAATGAACGGCCCTGTAAGGACAGAAGCATAGTCCTCTCACCAAAAGTCTTAATCGCTGAGCCGTTCGCTGCTGACACCGACACCCAGGGAGCTTTAGACGGCATCAGCCGTTCCGCATAGGTAGGTGAGACGAAACTCAGCTGGGAGCCCGTGTCCACGAGGAATTGTTTCCCCGAGTGTGCATCTGTCAGGTAAAGCAGCTTGTTCTCCTCGCCGAGGGTCGCAGCTGCTACCGGCCCTCGGTCTTGGCGTTTCCCGGGCGCTTGAAGCGGCACGGTGGGACGCACCTGTGTGCCCTCTCTGCAAAACGGTGATGGTAGAAGCACAGGCCGTCATCCGCTTCGCGCCGTCTGGTACCCGTCGCCGCCGTCGTTGGTGTGTCTGGTGCCGCGACCACTGGTTCCAAGCCGTCTCTAGACGTCGTTCCTGGGGTGGCTTCCGCGGCCGAAACCACGCTCTGCTTGTGGGCGTCGACGAGCCGCTGTGCCTCCTTGCTCAACCCATGGTAGTCTCGCCTGGCCAATCGGGGCGACTCTGCCAGGGCCACTCTCACTGCTGGCGGCAGGGTCCGGAGGAAAAGGTGGGCGAAAATAAATTCGCCATCCTCGGAGTCTTTCAACCTCAGCATCTTCACCATCAGGTCCGCAGGTCTGTCGTTCTCCGACTCCGTCAACGTTAGGAG
Organism: Pholidichthys leucotaenia; assembly: GCA_020510985.1. Lineage (NCBI taxonomy): Eukaryota > Metazoa > Chordata > Actinopteri > Cichliformes > Pholidichthyidae > Pholidichthys > Pholidichthys leucotaenia. Next base: position 342,855,900 of record CM035837.1, on the reverse strand, counting down.
TCCCTCTGCTCGCTGTTGGACTGAAGGGGTGAAATGGCTGATCAGCGCGTCTTTCAATGCGCTGTACTTGTCGCTGTCCGGTGGATGATTAACCAGATCTTCCACCCTCTGGACCGTGTGGCTGTCCAGCTTCGCTACCACATGGTAGAATTTTGTGTCGTCCTTTGAGATTCTCCGGAGGTTGAACTGTGCCTCGACAGCGCTAAACCAGGAGAGCGGGCTGTGCTGCCAGAAATCGGGCAGCCGGAGTGTGGAGGCGGCCATCAGGCTGGCTTCCTCCGAGCCCCGCTCGGGAGAATTCTGTCTGCTCATTCTTGTCGTAGGGTCACCAGTGTAGAGGATGCGTTCAATGATGAGGCTGAGTTTAATTTCTCAGATTCAGCTTTATTGACAGAACACATACTCTAGCATTCTCAAAGCAGGAAGAAGAGAAAGAACTATATCACATCACCTTTTTATACCTTTCCGGCATCGGAACTCAAGTCACATGGTGCATAATCAAACATACAGTCACATAGTATTGAATCCTAGCCACAATGCAACCCTTTGAACTTTCACCATTGTCTCTTATTCATTGATGAACCGGAAATCTCTCTGGGGCATCTTCTCCGAGACAAAGGCCCGATCTCGCACCTCCTCGTCATCCTCTGCAGCTGCAGGCCTTTTTGTCGTTCGAGACGTGAAGCCTCCAATAAACATTCAGTCATATCTTGTGGGAAATATGAGCCCAACATATGTGCCACACTATGTTCTTAATGTTTTTTATGTTCTTAATGTTCTTTCAGTTTCTGAGTAGCATAAAAGAGGGCCACCACACTGATATACTAAATAAGGCAACACAATGGAGAAACAGGGTGTAACCAAAATAATCTCATATAATGTAAAAGGGATCCTGAATCCTGTTAAAAGATCCAAGATTCTAGGCAAAATGAAAAAAGACAAAGCAGGAATAATATTTTTACAGGAAACCCACCTAACAGACGTGGAGCACACTAAAAATAGACAAGGGTTTAAAATGATCTCTTCATCTTCATATAAGTCAGGGAGGAGGAGGGGGCTTGCGACATTGATCTCAGCCAAAATTATATTTGAAAAAAAATCAGAACACAAAGATAAAGAAGGGAGATTCAGCATGGTACTTGGTCGGCTAGAGGGAGAAGATATCACCCTGCTGAATGTATATGCACCTCCAGGGGCTAACTGGAAATTTTATAAAAATGTACTTGACCTAATGATAACTAAAGCCCAAGGTTTAGTGATATGTGGTGGAGACTTCAATCTAAGACTGAATCCATACTGGGATACATCAGGTAATTCTCCACATCAAAATAACGCTCAAAGTAGAAAAACTCGGATGCTACTAAAAGAAATGGGAATCTGTGACGTGTGGAGGGAACTCAACCCCAGTGTAAAAGATTATACATTTTACTCAGCACCACATTCATCATACTCAAGGACTGACTATTTTTTTATGTTTAATAGAGACATTGGAAGAGTAAAAACATGTAAAATAGGACTGATGGATCTCTCTGACCACAGTCCGATCTATATGGACTTAAAGTGTACCTGTGGTGGTCGTGAAAAAAAAGATATTATATTGAGCCCCTGTCTCACGTTCTGTTTCAAGTTTAAGTTGAAATTCATGTTCAAAGCAATTTGATATAAATCCATTGCTGATGTGCTGGTTCAGCTATGTCAGCAAAACATGGGTGCAGCCATACTAGCGGCTACATGGCCTTTCAGGACGCTTCCTGTGACGTAATACCGTGGATACCGCGATCTGGATCAGTATTGGCTGAGCCTGCAGTACCCGGATGTGCAGCGGCTTTTGGGATATTCAAATTCAAACGTTTATTTCAAACTCAGGGTTCATATTAAATGCAGAACTAAAACGAGTAGAAAATAAATAAATAAATGCTTAAATTCGGCGGGTCCTGTCATCTGATCTGAGGTCGTTAACAGCCGCAACAAGATAATTCGGCTCCTCCCTCACCGCTATACAGAGCGGCAGATACTCGGCGCGTTGCGTTGTGTGAGGACCAAAATTCAAACGTTTATTTCAAACTCAGGGTTCATATTAAATGCAGAACTAAAACGAGTAGAAAATAAATAAATAAATGCTTAAATTCGGCGGGTCCTCTCATCTGATCTGAGGTCGTAAACAGCCGCAACACGGCAGATAATTCGGCTCCTCCCTCGCCGCTATACAGAGGAGCAGACACTCGGCGCTCTTGTTAAAACAAAAACATACAATGTGATATGGATATCGCAACATGGCGGAATGTAAAGCCTTTAGATGTCTCAATAATAAGCGAAAAAACAAAGATAAACACTTCTTTTGTGTACCCAAACCCAGCTCACCTTGTCAGAAGATCGAGGAAAAGTGATTGCGCAATCTCGGAACAGGGCACAGATGAATCCTTTCAGACAAAATTGCGTTGTGTGTGAGGACCACTTACTCACTTTAACCCTCAGAAGACCTTTCTGGCTCAAACCTGTAGCCATGTTGGACGAATTCTTCCTCAGAGTCCGACAATTCAGCCATAATAGAATAAAAACACTCACAGCAGCACCCAAGTCTCTTATAGAGACTGAGTATGTATATACCTTATGACGTCACATCCGCATGTGTCATGGCTGCGCTCAGAGTTTTCATTGGCTGGCCATGCCTGCGGTCGTATTTGCATATTTCTCTGGTGGTATATGGCTGGCAATAATTATTTAACCAAAAAAAGAATAATTTGCCTAATGTTTTCAAGTTGAATTCGTTTAGACGACCACCACAGGTACCCTTTAAGTATCCAAAAATACACAAATAATACATTTTCTTGGAGGTTAAATTCAAATGTGCTGAAAGGTCCACTGAAAGATGAATTGGAATCAGATATTCTCAGATATTTGGAAGAAAATGATAATGGAGAAGTATCCCCTTTAATACTGTGGGACGCATGCAAAGCTGTAATAAGGGGAAAGATTATCGCAAAACTGGCAATCCAAAAGAAACTGAGACAAGAAAAACTAATCACATTAGAGTCAGAACTTAAGAAAGTAGAAAAAGAGCACAAAGAAAACACTCATTCTAATGACTCGCTCAAAATTAAGGAAATTAAAAAAACAAATAAATGAGATCTACACAATAGAAATCCAGAAGAAACTTACATTTCTGAAACAAAAACACTATGAAACAGGTAGCAAATCAGCAAAATTACTAGCCTATAAATTGAGGAAACAACAAACGGAGAGAGCAATCTACAAAATCAGAGACCCAGTATCAAAGGAAACAAAATTTAGAATTCAGGAAATTCTTAAAAGCTTCGAGAACTACTACAAGAACTTGTACTCCCTCAAAAAACATAAAAACGCATCCGAAGCCTTCCTAAATACATTAAACCTTCCCCAACTTACTGAGTCACAAAATAAAACACTATTGTCAGAAATACAACCTAAAGAATTAGAAAAAGCAATTATGAAACTTAAAGCTAACAAATCCCCAGGAGCAGATGGCTTTACAGCAGAGTGGTACAAAACCTTTAAACAGCAACTATCTCCTCTCCTCCTGAAAACATTTAACTATGTCCTCCACACAGGGGAAATCCCCCCCTCCTGGAGAGAAGGGGTCATTGCAGTCATACCTAAACCTGAAAAGGATAAACTAGACTGCTCCAACTACAGACCAATCAGTGTGTTAAATCAGGACTATAAGCTTTTTACCACTATCCTTGCCAAAAGGTTAGAAAATATACTGACAGACCTAATTCATTTAGACCAAACAGGTTTTATAAGACAAAGACAGACACAAGATAACATTAGACGCACTTTACACATAATTCATCATATAAAAAAATATAATTTAAATGCAGCCATATTGGGATTAGATGCTGAAAAAGCATTTGATTCGGTTGACTGGTCTTTCCTCTATAGAATCTTATTCAGTTTCAATTTTCATAACAACTTCATTAGAACTATCCAGGCATTATATAAAAAACCAACAGCTAAAATAAGATTTAACCGTAAATTATCATCATCTTTTGAACTGGAAAGAGAATGTCGTCAGGGCTGCCCCTTGTCTCCACTGCTCTTTGCAATCTTCATAGAACCTCTGAGCCAATGGATAAGACAGAATCAAAAAAATCAAGGTATTACACTTCATCAGAAGGAACATAAAATAGCACTCTTTGCTGATGACATTTTAATATACCTGGGGCAGCTCTTTTCCAGAACTAATCTCAGTTTTTTCAGAGTATGAAGATTTATGAAGATTTATCGGGGTACGAATTAAACATGCATAAAACCCAAATTTTAACATTCAACTATGACCCAAATCAATATTTACTAAGCAAACTCAAAACTAACTGGGAGATGGAATCTATGAAATATCTGGGGGTCAATATCCCGAAACAACTCAACAAAATTATAACACTAAACTATGATCCACTGATGACAAAAATAAAATCTGATCTAGCAAGATGGAATATGATACCATTCTTAGGTACTGCACAAAGAATTGAAGCAGTCAAAATGAATATACTTCCACGTCTTCTATACCTTTTCCAAACAATACCGGTAGAACCTCCCAAAAAAACATAGCAAGAACTGGACAGAAGGATCTCAAGATTCATATGGCAGGGCAAGAGACCTAGAATCAGATATAGAACCCTACAGCTACACAAAGACAAAGGTGGGCTCGTGCTGCCAAATATCAGGGAGTATTTTAAAGCCGCACAAATTAAAACTTTAGTAGAGATATGTAACCCAGTCTACACTGCACAATGGAAGGAGATGGAATGCCAAATAACAAGTGACATCCCCCTACAGGCGATAATAGGGAACAATGCCTTACCTAAACTTTTGAATAACACTAACCTGTGGATAGAGACCCCGCTAAAAATTTGGTTTAAGATAGTCAGAGAGAATCAAACTAAAGAACCCTATCGATTACTGCAATGGATTGCCTATCATCAAGACTTTACTCCTAATAAAACAGACACTAGATTTAAAAAGTGGAAAGAGAATGGACTGATAAAATATTACGATTTTTTTAAAAGGCAAACTTTAAGAAGTTTTGAAGATTTGAAAAAACAAGGTCTAATAAATCAAGACCTTTACAGGTTCTTTCAGCTTAGACACCACATAAACAAAATACTTAAAAAGGAAGATTTGGAAAGGGCCCAGTCAGGTGTTCTGAAGGTCTTCTTAATGGCATATAAAGGGATCCCAGGGATCAGATACATTTCTAAAATATACCAAGGTCTTCAAGACTTAAAAGGAGACAACACATCATATATAAAAGAGAGATGGGAAAAAGAGGGGAATTTCACTTTACAACTGGAAATATGGGAAAAGCTAAATAAACAACAATGGAAAAGTACCTCATCCCTGCAGTGGAGAGAATTTGGATGGAAAAATTTGGTAAGATTTTTCAGAACTCTTGCACAAAACAAATTTACTCGTAAGGGGTTGAAGTGTTGGCGCTTGTGTGGTGAAGAGACTGCAAATCATTTTCATGTGTTTTGGTGATGCCCAGTTATCCACCAATATTGGACCAATGTACAGACAATATTGGGGAAAATATTCAAAATAACAGTTCCCTTTTCTTTTGTAACTTTGTATTTGGGTTTACTACCGGACTCACTGGAAAGACGAGGAGAAAAATACTTATTCACTGTTTTAATATTGGCAAGTAAAAAAGCTCTAACTAAAAAATGGATGTTGAAGGATTGTCCTACACCTGAAGATTGGATTAACGTGATTCAAGACATTTATTCGATGGAAAAGTTGACATTCGCACTGAGACAGGACATGGATGGGTTTTTGAACGTTTGGCAACCCTGGAACGCATATGTGTCTTCCATTAGATCTAATCTTTGACAATTCAATAATGGCACCTCTCTTTGTTCCAACGCTACTCAGATACGCTTTTATTTTATTTTATTTTTTTTGCTCTTTTGTTTTGTTTTTTTTTCTTGTTTTGTTTTTTTTGTTTTTTTTGTTGTTCTTTCTTTAATTTCTCTTTTTCTTTCACTTAAAAAAAGGAAGTTGTAATAATTATTTTTCCAATGTTGTCAAAAAAACAAAAAAAAGGGAACGTGATGAAAATGTAAACAATGCAATGCTGGAATGACATGTATTATGGCGCATATTTAGGGCGCATATATGGCATTCATATTCACACACATATACCTAGTAGGCATGACGGTGCATATTCTGGAAGCTTCACGTCTCAATGGCCAAAGAGGACCTGACCCTGCAGAGACCTACGGGAGGTGTGAAGTTGGTTACTTAGGAGAGTGGGAGAGAATGTCCCAGCAGGAGTGCCGGAGGCTAGAAGGATGAGAGAGACAATGGAGGCGCCAAGGAACCTAGGGGGCTGTATGTTTGCTCAAGGACTGTGGGTTGGGGGTGTGTTATTTGATGTTGGGGGTTTTGTGTCTTTGGAGGGTATAAGAACTGTGAAGGATGATTGTTCTACCTCTTTTCTGAGATTCTGTTCTTGTTGGAGGATGTGACCTCTCAATAAACCAACCCTGAGAAATAAACTCAGTCTTGTTTGTGAAAGGCATCCTCTACACTGGTGACCTACGACAAACTATGGCCGGTGGCGACGATCTTCCTGCACCGGACTCTTCAGGAGCCAACCGGGTTAACGCAGCTACCACACTACAGCTGCCCGATTTCTGGCAACATAACCCACGCTCCTGGTTTACCACTGTGGAGGCGCAGTTCCACCTTCGGGGAATCTCAGCGGACGCAACAAAGTTCTACCATGTCGTCGCGAAGCTGGACAGCCTCACAGTGCAGCGGGTGGAGAGCCTGACCAACCACCTGCCCCAGGACGACAAGTATGGCGCACTGAAAGCCGCCCTCATTCGAGCTTTCACTCCCTCGCAGGGAGAGCGAGCAGAGAGACTTCTGGCGCTGACAGAAGGGGAAGCAGACAGGCCGGCAGATCTGATGGCGAGGATGATGAACCTGAGAGGCGAAGATGATGACAGTTTTATCTTTGCCCACCTCTTCCTCAGAACACTACCGCCAGCAGTGAGAGTCACCCTGGCTAGCTCACAGCTGCTCAACGATCACGACTACCACGGGCTGGGCCAGGAGGCGCAGCAGCTCGTCGATGCCCATAGACGACATGCAGCCACGACGGCGGCAACGGAGCTGAACGCACCCCTGCGAGACGAGGGGAGACCAGAGGCCGCAGCACCGGACCCACTGACGTCAGCAGCGGCAGAGACCAGGAGAAGTGGAGCGGACGGCACCCTCTGCTTTTACCATTGCCGTTTCGCCGAGAGGGCGCGCAGATGCATCCCACCGTGCCGATACAAGCGCCAGGGAAATGCCAAGACCGAGAGTCGGTAGCAGCTGCTGCTCTCGGCGCGAAGAACAAGTTGCTTTTCGTGACGGACGCGAATTCAGGGAAGGATTTCCTGGTGGACACAGGCTCCCAGCTGAGTTTTGTCAAACCTTCCTACGCGGACCTGCTGGCGCCTTCCAGCGGACCCCTGGTGCTAGCGGCAAATGGCTCGACGATCAAAACCTATGGGGAGAAGATGCTCCTTCTATCCTTCCACGGGCGCACCTTCGAGTGGACTTTCATCGTAGCTGCAGTTAGCAACAACATGTTAGGTGCTGATTTTTTATGCTCAAACAGTTTATTAGTTGATCTTACTAACAGACATATGGTAAATGCACTGTCTTTCCACTCTATCTCCTGTACAGCTCGGGTGGCTCCGCCTTCTGCACATCCTAATGTCACAGCTGCGGGTGGTAAGTTTCATGCACTACTCAATCAGTTCCCAGCACTCACGGTCCCAACATTTTCAGCGTCAATAGCTAAACACGGGGTCGAGCATTTCATAACTACCTCCGGCCCCCCTGTTTTTGCAAAAGCTCGGCGCTTGGACCCAGCTAAACTGGCCATCGCGCGCGAGGAATTCGCCAACTTGGAAAAACTGGGCATTGTTAGACACTCTAACAGCCCTTGGTCGTCACCCCTGCATATGGTCCCCAAGGCTGACGGCTCGTGGCGGCCTTGTGGTGATTTCCGCAGGTTAAATAATGCTTCAGCACACGACCGCTACCCGATTCCGCACATCCAGGATTTTTCGGCGCATTTGGCGGGGGCGCGCATCTTTTCCAAAATAGATTTGGTGCGCGGTTATCACCAAGTCCCAGTCCGCGCTCAAGACATACCCAAAACGGCAGTAATAACCCCCTTTGGGCTTTTCGAGTTTTTGCGCATGCCTTTTGGCCTCAAAGGCGCCGCACAGACGTTCCAACGCATGATGGATGCGGTGTTGCGTGGCCTCCCTTTCGTGTTCGCCTATTTGGATGATATTTTGGTAGCCAGTGCATCCGAGGTCGAACACGAACGCCACCTCACAGCGGTTTTTCAGAGGCTGACAGAGCATGGGCTGATAATTAACCCAGCGAAATGTCAATTCGGGGTAGCGCAAATCGATTTTTTGGGCCACCGCGTTTCTCCAGAAGGAGCGGTCCCGCTGCCCGATAAAGTACGCGCGATAACGGAGTTTCCCCAGCCGCAGACAGTTAAAGCATTGCAAGAATTTTTGGGGATGGTCAATTTTTATAACCGTTTCCTTCCCAGCGCGGCACAGCTCATGCACCCACTGTACGCGGCACTAAAGAAACAAAAACTTGCAAATAAGGTCGAGTGGTCCCCGGAACGGAAGCGCGCTTTCTCCCAGGTCAAGTCGGCCCTGGCGAACGCTGTGCTGTTGGCACACCCCGTGCCAGCAGCTTGCATGGCACTAACCATGGACGCTTCCGACGTAGCGGTGGGGGCGGTTGTCGAGCAACTGGTAGCAGGGAGCTGGCAACCGCTTGCGTTTTTCAGCAAAACATTGCACGATAACGAGCGGAAATACAGCGCGTTTGATAGGGAGCTTTTAGCCCTGCATCTGGCCATCCGCCACTTCCAGTTCTGGCTGGAAGGGCGCCGTTTCACCGCGTTTGTAGACCACAAACCATTAACATTTGCAATGGCCAAGATTTCAGAGCCGTGGTCGGGCCGACAGCAGAGACAGCTGGCCGCGATTTCAGAGTTTACCACCGACATTCAACATGTGGCGGGCAAACACAATGTGGTGGCAGATTGCCTCTTGCGCGCAGTTGCAACGCCAGGCCCCCAGGGGGCAGACGCGGTGGCCGTGGACGTGTGCCAGGCTTGCGGCGCGGAAGCGCTCGCAGCCCCGGTCTGCGTAGGCTTAGATTATGCAGCCATGGCCGTCGAGCAGGTTAACGATGCGGATGTGCGCGCGCTCCAGTCTGGGCCAACAGGGCTAAGGCTGGAGCACAGGGTGCATCAGACAGGTATGCCTCCTCTAATCTGCGATATCTCCACCGGGCGCCCCCGCCCCGTGGTCCCAGCTGCGTGGCGCCGCCGCGTTTTTGATTTAATCCATTCGCTGGCACATCCGGGAGTTCGCGCATCGATCAAAATGGTGGGAGAAAAATTTGTTTGGCCGGGGCTGCTTAAACAGGTCAAAGAGTGGGCCGCAGCCTGCGCAGCGTGTCAAAGAGCAAAGATACACAAGCACACGCGGGCCCCCTTAGAACCTTTTCACATCCCGGCCAAACGCTTCGACCACGTGCATATCGACTTGGTGGGACCCCTCCCGCTGTCGCAGGGTTTCACACACCTTCTAACCATGGTGGACCGCACAACGCGCTGGCCAGAAGCGGTCCCCCTGGCGTCAACTACAGCAGCAGACGTGGCGCGCGCGTTTTTAACGGCTTGGGTCGCGTGTTTTGGAGTCCCGTCAGACATAACGTCTGACAGGGGTCCCCAATTCATTTCCGAGCTCTGGTCATCCATGGCCCTCAGTCTGGGGGTGAAAATTCACCGCACTACCGCTTATAACCCTCAGGCCAACGGTTTGTGCGAACGCTTTCACCGGTCATTGAAAGCAGCCCTCAGAGCGGCTCTCACGGACACAAATTGGGTTGATAAACTTCCATGGGTTTTATTAGGGTTGCGTTCAGCACCTAAGGAAGATTTACAAGCCTCTCCGGCTGAGCTAGTTTTTGCCCAACCCCTCCGGTTACCGGGCGAATTCCTTCCAGAGAACCCCGCACCAAATCGCCCACCCGCTCAGCTGCTGCAGAGTGACACGGGATCAAACACCCTCCCCGGCCCAGTTCATCACAGTTTCCCACGCGTTTTTGTGCCTAAAGCCTTAAAGAACGCAGAATTTGTCTTTGTCAGACACGATGCTCAGAGGCCAGGTTTAAGACCGCCTTATGATGGACCGTTCAGAGTGTTAGAAACTGGGGAAAAACATTTTTTGCTCGATTTGGGTGACAGGAGAGAATTAGTCTGCGTTAACAGACTCAAACCCGCTTTTGTGTTGGCTGATAAACAAGTGCAATTAGCCAGGGCCCCCCGCCGCGGCAGGCCACCGGGGAGACACTCTTCTAAGCTTTCACAAGAATGTGCTAACGACTCTGATCCACAGATGCAAGAAACAGCTACAGGCAGATCGAAGCCTGCTTACAGCAGTTATGGCAGGGGGTTGAAGCCCAAGTAGTTGGAAGTGTGATATGTTGTGCCATTTTGCTGTTCTGTGTGATATGATATGTTTCTATGCATTTTGGGGTGTACTTTGTCCTTATTTAGACGTTTGGGGGGGTTATATGGCGCATATTTAGGGCGCATATATGGCATTCATATTCACCCACATATACCTAGTATATGGTTGGGTGAATATGGTGGGTAGGGTTGGGGGTGTGTTATTTGATGTTGGGGGTTTTGTGTCTTTGGAGGGTATAAGAACTGTGAAGGATGATTGTTCTACCTCTTTTCTGAGATTCTGTTCTTGTTGGAGGATGTGACCTCTCAATAAACCAACCCTGAGAAATAAACTCAGTCTCATTTGTGAAAGGCATCCTCTACAGTATACCCTTTACAAAAACTTAAATAAAAAAAAAAAATTAAAAAAAAAGCTGATAACAGAACTGAAATTATGGGTGTCACACCATCAGCACACCGCATCGCCTCTCTTCAAACACAAATGCTTATCAGAAGTTCTAGTAATGCTAATCACACAAACTTTTCTCTGTGGTTCACATGTCAAGATAAACCGTTTTTTCCACTGCAGATTGAAAAACATTTAACAAAAATTCTCCAGCATGATGAATCGGTGGTTTGAGACATGGTGGCCCTATTCTCTAGCAGCTTCACCTAATGACCTGTGTGTGTTCATGCTAACATTGAGCCTCTTGCTCAAATATTTGCTGAGTTCTTGCAGAGACAGCTCCATTCATAGGTGTAAACCAAAGGGGGCAGGGGCTTCATCGTAAATTTGCAACTTTTTTTCTCAGGAATTTGCCAATTTGTCCTTCTAAATTTCATTTATTTATTTAGCCTTTATTTATACAGGGAAGGTCCATAATGAGGTAACCTATCTTTATCAAGGACACCCTGTTCACACTGACACATTCACACCTGGAAGCTGCCCAGTACAACCACAGACTGACCCATGGCCACTGAGCAGCTCCACTGGAGCAGTTGGAGTTAAGGGCCTTGCTCAAGGGTACCAACAATGGGGTTAAACAGGGTGGTGCTAACACTGCTATGTTATCTGTCCCACCCAGATCTGATCCCGCTGGTCCAGGGAATGAACCGGTAAACCTCCAGTTACCAGTCCACATCTCTAACCATTAGGCTACCACTACCACTGTTCATATGGATGCTGGTTAAATTGTTATTCTATGTAATGGTTTAGGGTTTTGTTTTTTTTTTCTGTTCATTGACCGATGTTTTTCAGCCAAGGAACCGGTTTTAAATTGAAATTTTTTTTAGGGAACCCCACCAACCAAAAATATTACAAAATTACACAGTGTAGCTCATTACAGAATATGTAATGACAATTTAGTTTTGTAATTAGTTTATACTCAGTGTTAAACTTGGTTATTTTTAGATGAACATAAAGCTGATATCCTGGCAGGAACATGTCGAGGTTGGCACTTTCCAGTTGTTGCCAGAGGTGTACCTTTGAACAGAATCCATTTATTTTGTCTGTGCTTATGAGCAGGTTTTCATTTTTGCCTTCCATTCATGTGTTCTGTTTATTCAGATGCTGAAATAAATCTGAAATATAACTTCCAAAAACAGCTTTGCATCATCACACCTCTCATCAAAAACACTTTTTCTCTTGGAGCTCAAGCACAGGGGTCAGCACTTTGCCATGAGACAACCATTGAACATTCCTACTGACATCACTCAGTACGGAGCAATAAGGCGTCATACTCCGCTCCCTTTTCCTCACATAAAGATGTAAATATGCATCTTTTCAGAGGTCTTGTCTTTGCAAAGTTTACCATCCGCATGACATCATCCACCCCAGGAGCAAGGTCTGCTGGTAAGGTCTTGGCAACAAATGCCTCACGATGCAAAAAACAGTGCAATATCTGGGTGTCCCTCTTTCATTCTTCTAATGAAGCCTTTGGTCAGCCCGACCATGGCAGCTGCTCCATCAGTACAGGGCCCAGTTCAGAGTCTGAATCTTTCCTCTCCAAATATTTATCCATCACTCTTTTTCATCTAGTCACCATGACCTCTAGCTTGTCTTAACATGGTCCTTAATCTCCATGAAGTTCATGAATAACAAAAAACAAACAAACAAACAAAAAAAACTGGTTACCATTATTGCGTTCATTCTGTCACCTACGGACATGCAAGAGCCACTACAGGCACCAATGCACAACAATGGCAAATTATTTGCAATTTTTGGGACCAATTAAGAAGTGAAATTAGATTATTTCCTGAGGACCCCTGAACATTCTCTCAAGGACACCCTGGAATCCCAGGACCCCTGGATGAAAAACAAGGATTTAGACAATGATCCACTTTTATTTATTAATGTTTTTGTTGGGAGAAGAAATACCCCATTTTAAAAGAGGGGAATCTAAAAAGAATCTTGCAACGGGCACCCAAGTAGCCCTGACTACTATAATGCTTATAGAGTCCCCTCAATATTTATTCTGGAGAAAATGTCTATTGTCCCCCCCATCAGTGAAATGAAATACCCACCCATACCTCTATCTTCTCCTTTGCATGACTCTTGGCTCACTTTTTCTTATCACACAAACAGCTAATGGGGACACTTAGGGGTCAGAATCAGAATCAGAATCAGAATCAGGTTTATTGCCATTGTTCATGTAGTACACAAACTAGGAATTTGTCTCGGTACAATGCTGCAACATTAAACATGATAAGATAAGAGAAATAAACTATACATGTAATAAAGTGTAGGATAAGATTAAGTGATACTGGTCAACAGTTAAAATATATATTAGCGAGCAGCAGATACTGTGGAGAACTATATAGTGCAGTCGGTAATGCAGAAAGAAAACAGTGATGATTGACATGAGTCTGGTTGAGCTGCTGTACATGGTGCACGAGAGTCAATAAGTCACTTAGTGTTCAGCAGTCTAATGGCAGAGGGGAAGAAGCTGTTCATGTGACGGGAGGTTTTAGTCTGGATGGACCGAAGTCTTCTACCAGAGGGGAGGGGGGCAAACAGTACGTGACCAGGGTGTGAGGGATCGGCTATGATCCGGCCAGCACGCCTCCGGGTCCTGGAGATGTACAGATCCTGGAGAGATGGGAGCTTGCAGCCGATCACCTTCTCAGCAGTGCGCACGACGCGCTGCAGCCTTAGTCTGTCCCTGGCAGTGGCTCCTGCGTACCATACGGTTATGGAGGTGGTGAGGATGGACTCGATGATGGCTGTGTAGAACTGCACTAACATCTTGGTGGGTAGCTTGAGCTTCCTCAGCTGCCGCAGGAAGAACATCCTCTGCTGGGCTTTTTTGATGAGTGAGCTGATGGTCAGCTCCCATTTGAGGTCCCTGGTGATGGTAGTGCCTAGGAAGCGGAAGGAATCAGCAGTGGTGATGGGAGAGCCTGAGAGGGTGAGGGGGGGCAGAGGAGTAGTGACTTTCCTGAAGTCTACAATCATCTCCACTGTCTTCAGAGCGTTCAGCTGCAGGTTGTTATTGCTGCACCAGGACGCCAGCTGGGCCACCTCTCTCCTGTAGGCGGACTCGTCGCCGTTGGAGATGAGCCCGATGAGGGTGGTGTCGTCCGCAAACTTGATCAACTTGACAGACTGGTGGCTGGAGGTGCAGGAGTTGGTGTAAAGGGAGAAGAGTAGGGGGGAAAGTACACAGCCCTGGGGTGATCCGGTGCTGATGCTAGTATAGTCTGAGACAGTCTTTCCCAGCCGCACATGCTGCCTCCGGTCCATCAGGAAGTCGATGATCCACCTGCAGAGGGAGTCAGGCACGTTGAGCAGGGACAGCTTGTCCCGGAGCAGAGCGGGGCGGATGGTGTTGAATGCGGAGCTGAAGTCCACAAACAGGATCCTGGCGTAGGTTCCCGGGGAGTCCAGGTGCTGCAGGATGGAGTGGAGGGCCAGGTTGACTGCGTCGTCTACAGACCTGTTGGCTCGGTAGGCAAACTGCAGCGGGTCCAGGAGAGGGGTGGTGATGGACTTGAGGTGGGACAGGACCAGGCGCTCAAAGGACTTCATGACTACAGAGGTGAGCGCTACAGGTCTGTAGTCATTAAGTCCAGTGATCCGTGGCTTCTTGGGGACAGGGATGATGGTGGAGGATTTGAGGCAGGACGGCACGTGGCATAACTTAAGGGAGGTGTTAAAAATGTCTGTGAATACAGGAGCCAGCTGTTTCGCACAGAGTCTCAGGGTGGAGGGAGACACGCCGTCTGGGCCGGGGGCCTTGCGCGGGTTCAGTCTGGAGAACTGTTTGAGCACATCCTGCTCACTGATGATAAGGGGAAGGGGAGGAGGAGGGGGGAGGTGCCTTAAATGAAGTAGGGAATGTGGAGGCTGTGGAGCTGGAGGGAGGGGGGGAGTTGGACACAGATGACGAGGTGTCAAAACGGGCATAGTGTTGGGACAGTCTTTGACAAAGGGCTTTGTCATCCTGACCTTTAGGAGCCTGAGGTCGATAGTTGGTGATTTGCCTCAGTCCTCTCCACACGGAAGCCGAATCATTAGCAGTGAACTGCTGCTGGAGTCTCTCTGAGTACACAGATTTAGCCCTCTTCAGCTCTCTGTTAAACCGGTATTTAACCTCCCTGTAGCAGTCCCTGTCTCCACTTTTCAGCGCTGCTTCCTTCTCCTTCCTGATCTGTCTGAGCTTAGCTGTGAACCAGGGTTTGTCATTAGAGTAACTCACCCTGGTGCGTGATGGAAGAATGTTCTCTTCACAAAAGTGGATATATGAGTTCACAGTGTCCGTGTACTCATCCAGATCATGCGTGGCTCCTTTAAACATGCCCCAGTCAGATATTTCCATGCACGTTTCCAGCTTCTCCTCAGCATCACTGGTCCGTATCTTCGTAGTGCTCACAACAGGTTTAGTGAGCTTCAATCTCTGTCTGTATGTGGGAATGAGGTGAACCATCACGTGATCAGATAATCCCAGCGCAGCTCGAGGGACAGCGCGATATGCGTCTTTCACTGTGGTGTAACAGTGATCCAGTGTGTTTAATCCTCTGGTGGGGCATTTAATAAACTGTTTGTAGCGGGGGAGATCGTGGCTCAGATTGCACTGATTAAAGTCGCCAGCCACAATAATCAGCGAGTCTGGAAAACTCCGCTCTGTGTGTTGAATGTGATCCGCGAGCACGCGCTGAGCTTCGCGCGTGTCCGCGTCGGGAGGGGCGTACACAGCTAGGGTTCCTCTTAACTTCTCTAAGTTGGTTTATCTCATTCTCACATATTCCTCTTAGGCATCTTAGAAGATGAGCAGATCAGCCCACGGAATAAGAGAACTGTTAGTTTTTGCCAACACATCAGTACCATGGTATAGGAAGTGGTCACATCAGTTGCTGTCATTTTCTTCAGGAAATGACACACTAGACTGCTCAACCACACCACTGCAGTGAGTGCAATTTATGAGGTACTCCAACTTATTTTTCACACACAGCATGACTCCTCTCAGCACTTCTTTTTCACAAATCTTAATATTTTGCCCAATTTTAAACAGTAACACTTTTACAATCACTAGTGTCACATGTATTAGGTTGGACACGTGTATTTTCTTTAGACTGTACTGTAAATGGTATTTTCCTGCAGCAGTTAGTGGCTTTTTCTGTTAACAGGTGACTTTTACAGACAGCTTGGTTTTTATTCACACCCCTGTCCAATTATGAGGGATTCCAGTCTATTGTCTATATAACCAGAGTTTAAGAAAGTACAGGCAGCTCTATTTTTGTGCTCTCAGACACAAAAATACAGTAAATGTACATAAAATATAGAGTGAACAATTACAACAATATCAATCTGAAAATATGTATAGTCCAGGTCTGGACTGGTGTAAAATAAAATCTCAATGAAACAAAGCCAAGCTGAACTGAAGTTCACATTCTTAGGCACTGCAAGCCTGAAACATGAACATGAATACAATTCTAATATTACTATGACTATAGATGAGATATATAGAGCTCACATTTTTGTCTTGGTGTTGAGCAGGCATGTCGATACAAGATTTTTGCCAGCATTAATAGTAAGAGGGACTATGAATTAAATTAGGAATTTCAGGTTTAGATTCAGAAGATGTAACTGGTCTAAAGCTATGTGCAGCCATATTTTGACTTAGATGTGTTTGCATGGAGGTGTGGATGAATGACTGTAGCATTTATTACCAAAAAGAAAGGGTTTCCTCCTTTTCGTGTATTTTAAATCAGCATCAGCTATGCACTATATGCATGAAATCATATGATCACATGCTGCACCTTTTGGTTTTTGTACATAAGTCATGGCATGTTAACAGGATTTCTGTTGCTTTATGACTGGCTTAATCTGAAGATGACTGAAGGTCCATCCTGATCATCGTGTAATCCGATCCAGTACTAGTGAAACTAACCAACGTCACCACAAAACCCCATTAAGTGCTTTCACACAGGAAGAAACAGAGTCGGTTGACATTGTATGATCTCATAGGCCAGTAGAAACGGGTCAGCTGTCAGCCCACATTTGTTCCCTCCCCCAAGGAGGTAATGTAATCAGAGGGGTTTGTCTCTTAACAGGATTATGCAAAAACTACTCAGCAAATTTTGATCAAATTTTTACTAGAGGTGGCCCTTGGGCTATGGATGAACCCATTAGATTTTGGAGGTGATAAATGAGCGCATACCTCTGCCAAGGCCCTACCTTGCAATGTACGGATGGATGGATGGTCGGCCGGAGGGATGAAGGGAAGGATGGATAGAGCCTTGGCGGAGGTATGCGCTCTCTGAATGCTTTCTGGTCACATCTCAAGGTTTTCAGGTACTCCACGTTTAATTCTTGAAATTACGTGGGTAGTCAACTTCTTTTGCTCTTACTTTAAAAGACTCATCCATTTCTGCAAGTTGCCACAAAATTTTAATCACACTGCACAATTTGGTAAATGCACAAAACACTAACAATGCCCTTTGAAGCAAATTTGTAATGTTCTAAAAATACTTGAATAACGATTTACCGCAGTCAACAAGCAGAATCAGCAGTGAGATCACAATATTAACAAAAATCAAGCAAAAGTTGTCAGTTTGGGACATAATACCGTTTTATTGACACAGTTGTAAACAGCTTTTGTCTCTATACAACTAATTTGTCTGGGACAAAAATATTAATGTCTGTGCCCCTCAAGATGAGCTAACTTCAGCTTTTTTTAAAAAAAAAAATCATGAACCCACTATCATTAAAGAGCCAAGTATTTCTTATATGCAGGCATAACAGAACACAAACTTAAACTTAGATAGATAGACAGATACATACTTTATTTCGAACAAAAAAGTAAAATAAAAACAAAACAAATGACAAGTGCAATAAAGTAACAGTATACAGTGTTTGAAAGGGAGAAGGAAGAAGTGAACACTTATTAATTCCAACTCCTCTTTTCCATAAATACAACCCATGTGAAATGTATACAAATTACCACATTTAAGACCCCAAGTAAACAATTAACTATATTTTGTACATATCAACATTAACACCCATCCATCCCAACATACATACAATCCATACATCAAAACCAGCCCCAAATAACACAAATATACACAGAGCTGTCCCACCCACCATTCCACAGTGTCCCAGAGTGAGCATAGTAAATCATACATATAAATACTACCCTTCTAACATATATTCTTTCAGCAAATAATGTTTATACTGTGGAGAGTGTAAATAACAAGACTGATTTATGCAGCAGAGGATTTTATTCACTCTCACATCAGTCATACACAGAAAAGCATGTCTCAGTACACCATGGGTTCTCCTTTTATACCAACTGCCCTTCTCACATCTGCATGACATCTCACATCACAATACATTCATCCCTTCTCCCCCTCAACTCCTTCTTCCTGCTACCTCACCATAATCTCCATAGCTATTGTCCTTCTCTGTTTACCCTCTGCATCCAGTCTGAGATGATTAACCCAGTCTCTAAACCCCCCCCCCCCCCCAAATCTCAGACCGAGTTTCAGTCCTCATGTCCTTTTGACTTCAGTCTCCTCCCATATCTGCTGTAACGGGGGTTTACCGCCTCCGCGGTGCTGCTGTGCCGGCGGGGGGCTTCTGGGGGTGTGTCTATCTGCACGTGGGCCATGGCGAGGGTGGTGAAGCCTTCGACTTGCCCGTGTGGCTGCTCTGATGAATCATTTACTTGGGAAGTTCTCAGTGGGGGTCTTCCGCGCTGAGGGGCCTGAGCCAACAGCACTTGCTCGTCCGCCACCACAAAGGCGGGCTTAAGTCTGTCTATGCATATTTTCTCCCGACGACCCCCCAAGTCTAACAAAAAATGTTTGTCCCCTGTTTCCAGCACTCTGAACGGGCCATCGTAGGGTGGGCGCAATGGAGGGCGGTGGGCATCGTGCCTGACAAACACGAACGCCGCGTTCTTCAAAGGTTTTGCACAAAAGCGCATGGAAAACAGTGGTGGGCCGGGCCCGGCAGCGTGCCTGTGTCTGCACTATGCTGCAAACGCTGAGGCGGGCAGTGTTGCGGCGTGGGATTATCTGGCAAAAATTCCCGGGCAGACGCAGTGGCTGAGAAAAAACAAGCTCCGCCGGGGAAGCCTCCAAATCCTCTTTTGGTGTGGAACGCAACCCCAATAAAACCCACGGCAACTGGTCTACCCAATTTGCATCCATCAGCAAAGCCCTGAGCGCTGCTTTCAGTGACCTATGAAAACGCTTGCATAACCCATTGGCCTGTGGGTTGTACGCAGTTGTGCAATGAATTGCAACACCCAGGCTACCGGCCATCGCGGACCAGAAGTCTGAAACAAACTGAGGGCCCCTATCGGACGTGATGTCCGACGGGATTCCAAAACGTGCCACCCATGTCGTCAAAAAAGCGCACGCTACATCTGCGGGCGTGGTTGCCGCCAGCGGGACTGCTTCTGGCAAGCGTGTGGTGTGGTCCACCACTGTCAGAAGGTGCGTGCACCCCTGCGATGGCGGGAGGGGGCCCACGAGGTCCACGTGAACATGGTCGAACCTCTTAGCCGGGATACGAAACGGCTCCAAAGGAGCCTTCGTGTGTCTGTGTACTTTGGCTCGTTGGCACGTTACGCAGGCTGCAGCCCACTCTTTCACTTGTTTGTGCAGGCCTGGCCACACGAACTTCGCTCCCACCATTTTGACTGACGTGTGCACCCCGGGGTACGCCAGAGCGTGAACTGACTCAAACATGCGGCGGCGCCAAACGACTGGGACCACTGGGCGTGGGCGTCCTGTGGAGACGTCGCAGATTAGAGGGGGCTTGCCATCTTGCAGTACTCTGCTCTCCAGCCTTAACCCTGTTGGTCCAGACTGGAGCACGCACATGTCCGTATTGCCAATCTGCTCTGCGGCCATGGCTGTATAATCTATCCCCACGCAGACCGGGGCCATAACCGCGCGCGAGAGGTAGTCCGCTACCACATTCAGTTTACCTGACACATGCTGAATATCGGTCGTAAACTCCGAGATCGCGGCCAGCTGTCTCTGCTGCCGGTCCAACCATGGTTCCGAAACCTTGGCCATCGCGTACGTTAGCGGCTTGTGGTCCACAAACGCGGTGAAGCTACGCCCTTCCAGCCAGAACTGGAAGTGGCGTATGGCCAGGTGGAGAGCTAGCAACTCTCTGTCGAACGCGCTGTATTCACGCTCACTGTCGCGCAAAGCCCTGCTGAAAAAAGCGAGTGGCTGCCAGGAACCGGCGACATGTTACTCCACGACGGCCCCTATGGCCACGTCCGAGGCGTCGGTAGTGAGCGCTATCCGGGCCGCCGGGTCCGGGTGCGCCAACAGTGCGGCGTTTGCCAGGGCTGTTTTAAACTCAGAGAACGCCTGCTCTCGCTCCGGAGTCCATTCGACTCTGTCCGCGGGCTTCCGTTTCTTGAGCGCGGCGTATAATGACTGCATGAGTTGAGCTGTGCGGGGGAGGAACCGGTTATAAAAGTTAACCATCCCCAAAAATTCTTGCAGTGCCCTGACCGTCTGAGGCCAGGGAAAATTCGCCACGGCGCGCACTTTGTCGGGCAAGGGTATTGCTCCCTCCGGTGAGACGCGGTGCCCCAAAAAATCAATCCCCGTCACGCCAAACTGGCATTTCGCCGGGTTGATTATTAACCCGTGCTCCTCCAACCTCTGGAAAACCGTCCTGAGGTGGGTTACGTGTTCGTCCTCGGACGCACTAGCCACCAGCATATCATCCAGGTAGACGAACACAAACGGGAGATCGCGCAACACCGCATCCATCATGCGTTGGAATGTCTGTGCCGCTCCTTTTATTCTGAAGGGCATGCGTAAAAACTCAAACAAGCCAAACGGAGTTATTACCGCTGTTTTGGGTATGTCCTCCGCGCGCACTGGGACCTGGTGGTAACCGCGGGCCAGGTCTATTTTAGAAAAAATGCGTGCTCCGGCGAGGTGAACGGAAAAATCCTGAATATGGGGAATCGGGTAGTGGTCGTGCGCTGTGGCGTTATTCAATCTGCGGAAATCTCCGCACGATCGCCACGATCCCTCGGACTTAGGGACCATGTGTAGCAGGGATGCCCATGGGCTGTTCGATCGCCTGATGATGCCCAACCTTTCCAGGTTGGCAAACTTCTCGTGCGCTATGGCCAGTTTAGCTGCGTCCAAGCGCCGAGGTTGTGCGAAAACGGTCGGCCCGGTGGTGGTGATAAAGTGTTCCACCCCGTGTTTAGCGATGGCCGCCGAAAACGTCGGGACCGTGAGTGCTGGGAACTGAGTGAGCAGTGTGTGGAACTTACCGACTGGAGCTGTGACATTGGCTTGCGTTATTGGCCTGGCCCCTCGAGCTGTACAGGGGAGAGAATCAAAAGACAGTGCATTAACCAGGCGCCTGTTAGCAACATCGACTAGCAACCCGTGTGCACACAGAAAATCAGCTCTCAGGATTGGGAAACTCAGTGCCACTATGACAAAAGTCCACTCGTACATACGGCCGTGTAGGGATAAAGTCAGTGTTCTCTCACCAAAAGTCTTAATGCCCGAGCTGTTTACTGCTACCAGCCCGGGGCCGCTAGGTCCTACTAGCCGGTTGGTGTAGGACGGCAGGATGATGTGTCATAACCCGAGTGTCGGTTCTGGCCACACTTGGGTCTTATATCTTTTTTCCCTGGCTTTGGCAGCTGAGGATTCCTTCCAGCTCCTCGGGCTCTTATTGTGAAGGCGCCCGGGGGAGCTCCCTGCTGTCAAAGTCAGCTGCTGCTCCGCTGTCATTAGGAGCAGCTGTGCCGCGTTGGGGTCATTAGCCGCCAGAGATATAAGCGGGTGCTAAATGTCCTCTAACGTGGCAGTCTCTGTTATGTTCTCCTGTTATGTCCACCTGTTACGATCATCTGCTATGATCATCTGTTATATTCAGCTACGTTCTAATGGTGCTCCTATATGCTCAGGTATGTTCCTGTTTGCCTAGCTCATCTTTGTTAACGTTGTCGTCTGGCGCATCGGGTGTTCCCCGGCTCAGACTTCACCCAGCCACTGTATGTGTTCTGTGTGTGTTCGTCCTTCTCAATAATAAAATACCACTGCAAACTCACTGGTGACTGAGGCGTCTTGTGACGGTCCGTGAGGGTCGTCGTGACAGTAGACTGCCGCCAAATGCCCGGAGAGGAGGCGTTGTTTTGAGACGCCATTCACCGTGCAGTTTGCAGTAGTGGACCGTTTGTTCCTACCTGTCTGAGTGTCTGCAGCGGGGAGTATGTCGTCATCCAGGGGCCATTGTCGGCGCCTTGGCAGGCAGCAAGCGGAGGTTCTGAAGAAGGTAGACTACACCATCTTCACCGCTACGCTGTTGGACGCTCCCAGCGACATTCGTAGATACCTGGACCTAGCCGAGGAGATTCTGGATTCTCTTCCCCGCTTCACCAATCATCCAGAGGTAAGCGTGAGGAGAGATGACATCGCCACCCAGCGTGAGAGACTCCGAGGGCTGGAGGGAAATCCTGGCAGGAAGCTGAAGCGGAGGAGACGTCGCCCCTCGCTTCGGGATCCCGCTCCTGCCTCCGTTCCGGCCCGGGAGTTCGTACCATCCGGAGGTCTTTTCCCATCGGGCATGTCGTCACTCGGGATTCCCCCAGAGGAGCTGCAGCTGACAGCAGACAAGATCTGGGACCGGGTGGCTGCTGCTTGCTCCGCTAGGAATCCTCCAGCGTGTATGAAGCATGTGGTGGCGGCGGTCAGACTGGTGGAGAGGAATCCAGCGCTGCGTGAGTTTCCTGAGTTCGCGGACTTGCTTGCCGCTGTTTCTGCTCAGGAACGGCGATTTCCGGACCTCACCTTCGCCTCACCCCCTACAAGGAACCGTCGTCACTCCGGCTTCCAACCTTGGCTAGAACCCCGTCTGGATGCTGTTCCGGGTCGCCGCAAGGGCTCAACCCCCCACACAGCTGTCACTCCTGCGCCTCGTCAGAGGGGAATCCCCGCAGCCTCGTCTTCTCCCGGGCCCTCGCCTGCTGTTCCGTCAGCGCTCCATGCCCGACTGACCCCGGCTGTCGCCCCCTCCTCCTCGTCGCCTATCCTGGCTGCTGTGTGTCACGAGAGCTCCGTTTCGGCGAGCCTCATCCCGGATCCGCCTCGAGTGGCCTCATCTCATCTTCCCAGAGGGCCCTCTGTCGCCATCCAGCGGGGAAAGGAAGGAACGACGTCCCCCACAGCGGGAACCATCTCACCCTTAGGGGAAAGGCAAGTGCATGATAATTTCTCTCCTTTTGATATTGTTTTGCCTTGTCTGACTCCTGGGGGTGGAGTTCGGGGTATGCAGCCCCCCGAGCTCCCTCCACCCGCTGTGGATGAAAGTATTAACCCTGCTTCCTCTGTGTCTCCCCCCGCTGAGCGGTCCTCGACGTCAGGCCAACGTCGCTGGATGAGGAGGGGGCCTGCGGTTCTGGAGAGCCTGGTTCCGGTTCCGCAGCCACACCATGGGCGGAGGAGGAGAGCGGACTGCAGCGTGGAGCCATCGCCGATGAAGAAGCGTCCCCGGGGTTCCACGGAGGAGCGGTCCGGTCCAGCAGGGTGAGATTCTCCTGCCACCACGCCGTGCGGGCCACCGGCGTGGACATTGGTGCCGGAGGACTCTCTAGCTGCACGCACCATCATGCCAGCTGCAGAGCCCGACGCAGCTGAGTGGGAGCCTGAGGACGACCTCCTGACTTCTGCGCCCGGATCATCGCAGTCCTGGACGGCGTCAGAACCCGAGCTCAGGCAAGTGCTCTGTTTTATCCTTCTTCTTCACCTTTTAGAGCACTTTTGCCTGTCTCAAGGGGAGATGAGCCGGGTGCAGCCACCCGCTGCATCCGAGCTTATCTCGCCGGGTTCTGGCGCTACCGGTGATCCTGATCCCGGGTTTTCTCTCTTGTGTGAGTCTTCTCCCAGGGTCGCCAGCGAGGGGCTGCTCTCGCCTGCTGCACCAGAGGTTCCGGTTTCGGGGTTGGAGGTCGAGTCTGGTGCCACGCCGACCGGGTCCACCGGGAGTGCTGTTCCGGTCCAGTTGGGGTCCACCTTGGGTTTGGTTCCGGAGGCCCAATCGGGGTCCACCGTGGGTTTGGTTCCGGAGGCCCAATCGGGGTCCACCGTGGGTGCTGCACCAGCAGGTCCTAGGTTCGGTGAGGGAGCTGCAGATCCCCGGCCACCGGATGCTGGACAGGCTCATTTACTTCGTCACCCTTATCTCCACCGTCATCCTCCTCGTCTCCCTGAGGAGCGCTACCTATCTCCACCTGGGGCCGTTGGGGTCCCGAACGCTCCATCCGGTTCCCCCGCACCTCTCCTCTTCTCTGCGGGACCACCGGCTGCTTCCTTCCAATGGTTCTGGTGGGCTGGTGTTGCGGGACGGCCGCCTGAAGGACTGTCTCATCGGTTTGGTTCTCTGGGTCGGCCCCCCGACCTATTTGTCTTCCTGTGCGGCGACCTGCTCCGGCCGCCTGAAGGACTGTCTCGTCAGTTTGGTTCTCTGGGTCGGCCCCCCGACCTATTTGTATTCCTGTGCGGCGACCTGCTCCGGCCGCCTGAAACTCTCTTCTCCCGAGCATGGGACTGGGGTAGGCCGCCTGAACTGTCCTCTTTTCCCCTCCCTGTTCTGTGGCCTCTTGTTACCGGACTACTCCCCAAACCTTTTGCCCCCATCCCTCCGGGTCTGGACTGCACCCTTCCCGGGTTCCTGATCTCGTCTGTGGGACTGTTGGGGTGTGTGGGGGGGGAGGGGGATTGTTTTGTGTTTTTGTGGCTCACCAGGTTGTTTCTGAGTTTGGTGGGGGGGTTTTTTCTTCCACCTTATGTCTCTCTATTTGCCAAAAGGTATGTTACCTATTTTGAATTTATTGTGGTTGCCCACATTTTTGGGGATTATGGTTTTTTTTTCTCCCCCTACCTTTATAGCCTTGTTGGTTGTTTGTCTCTCTCCTTCCTGCCAGTGCCCCATCCACCCACCCTAGGGGGGTGGGGGGGTGGGGGCTTGGGTGTTACTCAGGCCGCTCAGAGCTCGGCCTTGAGGGGGAGGTACTGTCATAACCCGAGTGTCGGTTCTGGCCACACTCGGGTCTTATATCTTTTTTCCCTGGCTTTGGCAGCTGAGGATTCCTTCCAGCTCCTCGGGCTCTTATTGTGAAGGTGCCCGGGGGAGCTCCCTGCTGTCAAAGTCAGCTGCTGCTCCGCTGTCATTAGGAGCAGCTGTGCCGCGTTGGGGTCATTAGCCGCCAGAGATATAGGCGGGTGCTAAATGTCCTCCAACGCGGCAGTCTCTGTTATGTTCTCCTGTTATGTCCACCTGTTACGATCATCTGCTATGATCATCTGTTATATTCAGCTACGTTCTGATGGTGCTCCTATATGCTCAGGTATGTTCCTGTTTGCCTAGCTCATCTTTGTTAACGTTGTCGTCTGGCGCATCGGGTGTTCCCCGGCTCAGACTTCACCCAGCCACGGTATGTGTTCTGTGTGTGTTCGTCCTTCTCAATAATAAAATACCACTGCAAACTCACTGGTGACTGAGGCGTCTTGTGACGGTCCGTGAGGGCCGTCGTGACATGATGCTCCTCTGGGCTCCGGTGTCTATGAGGAACCGTCTCCCCGAGCGCGAGTCCGTCACGTAGAGCAGCTTGTTCTTGTCGCCGGCAGTCGCAGCTGCTACCGACTGCCGGCCTTGGCATTTCCTGAGCGCTTGAATTGGCACGGTGGCGCACATCTACGTGCGTTCTCTCCAAAGTGGCGGTGGTAGAAGCAGAGCGTGTCTCTCTGGCACTTCCTGGCCTCCGCTGCCACTACCATCGGCGGCTCCTCGCCTCCGCTGGTCATCTCGCTGGGTTCCGACGCCGCCGCGTTCACTGTGAGGGCTCTGGTGGTGAGGATGATCCGATCTGCCTCCTGGGCTAGCGCACAGTAGTCACGCACGGCCAGCAATGGCAAATTGGCAAGGAGCGCTCTCGCCTCTGTTGGGAGGTTCCGGAGGAAAAGGTGGGCAAACAGAAAATGCCCGTCGTCCATGCCCATTAACGCCAACATCTTCTCCATCAGTTCGACCGCCGAACCATCTCCTAACTCGGAGCACCTCAGGAACCTCTCTGCTCTCTCACAGTCCGAGAGTGTGTAGCGCCGGGTCAGTGCGGCCTTGAGAGTCCCGTATTTGCCATGGGCTGGAGGCTGTTGGAACAGGCTCGCTACCTGTTGAGACGTGCGAGCATCCAGCGCTGCGACCACATAGTAATATTTGGTGTCGTCTGCCGTTATTCCCTGGAGGGTGAACTTAGCCTTGGTGTGGTGGAACCAAGACCGCGGGTCGTGCAGCCAAAAGTCCGGTAGTTTGACCGAAACAGTGCACGCGTCGCTGGGGCTTCCCGTCCGGGCCGACTCCGGGGTTCTTGCCTCATGTTCCATAATTCGTCCAGGGTCACCAGTGTGGAGAGTGTGAATAATGAGGGAGGTTTACGAATAGACGACGTTTATTACACTCTCTCATCAGTCATACACAGAAAAGCATGATACAACCAAGGATGGTTTCTCCTTTTATCCCAACCACTCATCTCACATCTGCATGACATTTCACATCACATTGCATGACCATACCCGTCAAGTGATACGGTTTCGCCGTATTTTAATTCGGGGAAAATGCAATTTTAGCAAATACGGGCGTATTGCCATTTCTGTACGCCAAAAAGAAAAATATACAGCGAAAAAAAAAATTATTGAGAGAACCTAAAATCAACTGAACAGTAATTCGAAGCCTGGTGAAACTGAGCGCACCTAAGCAGTCTTTTTGTGATTTTCAAAATGGCTTCATGCAGCGCGCCGCCGGCGAAGAAAACAAAGCTTGAAGAAAAGGGAAATCGAGGGACTGGACGTCACCGAAAAGAATGGGAGAGTCCGAGCTTCGAGAAGGGAAAATACGCTGGATGGATAAAGGCTTCTCCAGAGGGCCCTACACACTCCTTCTGTGTTCCATGTAGGAAGAGCATAAAAGTGACTGCGTCAGGGATTTTCGACCTGAAGTCGCACTTCGCTACACAGGGCCACAAAAACTGTGTAGCCAAATCGAAAACGTATCGATGGATGGATGAACATTTTCAGCCAGTGAGAGAACCGACGCCTTCCAAATCCAATGCATCACTAGCAGAAGTGATGTTTTGTCATTTTGTGGCAGAGCACAATCTACCCCATCGGTGGCAGATCACTTCAGTGATTTGGTGTCAACATTGTTTCCTGACAGTAACAGTGCTCAAGACTTTGCTTGCAAAAGAACCAAAACGACCATGATCATCAAAGACAGCCTGGCGCCTGCCTACATAGAACAAGTCATAGAAGCATGCAGGAAGGGGCCTTTCTCAATCATGGTCGATGAGAGCAACAAGAACACCGAAAAGCGTCTCGTCCTCCTTGCAAGAATTTTCGATGGGGAGATGTCCCAGACCAGGCTGCTGGACATGCCCATTCCAGCACTGGGAAAAGCCACCGACATTTTTGCGGAAATTGACAACTTCATGAGGTACGAAATTGATTTTTTTTTTTTTTTTGCTTGCATACAGACCACTTTTGACCAAATTCTTTTATTTTTTATTTATTATTTATTTATTTAGATTGCACAATATTCCATGGGAGAATGTTGTGGGCTTTGCTTCGGACAATTGCAACATGATGTTGGGTCGAGACAATTCTGTCCTTTCCAGACTGAAGGAGAAATCTCCAAATGTTTTCAGGTATGGGCAGTATTATTCACCTTCAAATACTACCTAAATATAACAAAAAAAATGCTTTAAAATCTTAACAAACATGCTTAGAGGTAGCCCAAATCCCCTATAGTGTACTGTTATTTTGTATCTTGGAACTTTGCTTTACATCTGAATGTATAGCATTATATTGAAAGAGCTGAATAAGATTGATATTTTCATTGTTATTATTATTAACACAGTTTCAAAGAGAATTATTTCTGATACTTAACTTATGAAACAAAAATACATTCTGCTTTTGTTTCAGCATTGGCTGCATATGTCATCTGGCTAACCTGTGCGTGAAAGCTGGAGTGAAAGCGCTGCCCATGAAGCTGGATGATTTCCTAGTCGATATCTTCTATTTCTTCCACAATAGCTCCAAGAGACTGACGGACTTCAAGGAATTCCAGCAATTCACTGAGGTAAGTCAGATGTTAAATCCAAGGTATTTGTTCCATAAAGTAAAATTGAGTTTAATGAGAAACCTGCATTTCATGATAACAGGCAACATAATAACAGTGCCGTTAATATGCTTTCATTATTTGTCAAACACTACATGTAGTGCTAAGGTAGACTTACAATATTTCTTTATATGTTTCAGGTAGAAGAAGAGAAAATACTCAAGCATTGCCCGACTCGCTGGCTGTCACTGGAGAAAGTTGGCAACAGAACGCTATCACAGCTTCCTGCCCTCAAGTCTTACTTTGCCAGCCATGAGGATGTTGAGAAGCCAGGCAAAGTCAAGTCCATCAACAAGAGGCTACATGACCCCCTCACAGAACTTCTTCTGCTCTTCATGAAGTTCATCCTGCCTATCATCAACAACTTCAACACCATCTTTCAAGCAGACGAGAGCAAGATAGGCAGTCTCCTCCCTGAAATGGATCGTCTCTTGAGAAAACTATTGGTCAAATTTGTTCAAATGAAGTATGTAAAGGCGACCAATGACCTAAGAAGGCTGGATTTCCTGGACAGTGACCTGCAGCACTCTGATGAGTTTATCGCCATTGGACTGGAAACCAGAGAAGCCCTACAAACCCATGAACTTGACCCAGGCACAGAGCAGAAGTTCTTTGAAGCAGTAAGAGGCTTCTATGAAGCTGTAGTGAGAAAGATGCTCAACAAGTTCCCCTTTGACGACAAAATTCTGCCACACCTCTCTGTCCTCGACCCCAGGAAAACAGAGTCCCTGACCTATGGCCCCATTGTAGAGCTTGCTGCTGCATTTTGCCCCACTGTTGATACAGAAGAGCTGCAAGAAGAACGGGAGGACCTGCAACTGTTGCCAGAAAACACAGTGCCTCTACAAGACAAGGATGGCAAGCCTGTCCGTGTTGATGTCTACTGGGGTCAGGTGATGGCCTTGAAGACAGCCCTTGATGTACCCCGCTTCCCCCAGCTCCTCAAAGTGTACTCAGCACTGCTTTGCCTTCCTCACAGCAATGCTGACAGTGAGAGGGCTTTCAGCATGGCCAGGAAAATTCACACCGACTTCAGAAAAAGTATGCTCCCAGAAACTCTGACTTCTTTCATGCAAGTGAAAATGAATTGTGACACTCCATGCTTCAAGGTCAAGCCTTCAAAAGAAATGCTAGAGTCAGCAAAGGCTGCTACTTGGAACTATAACAAGCAGCATCAGTGAACATTTTCTTGTTTCAAGTTCATCCAAGTGCATTAGTGTAACAAAGCTGACAATTAAAAACTCTTTAATTCCGGACTTCCGGGAAGATGGCGGAGAGACATAACACTTAAACAAAGAGCTCTCCCTAGCCGGATTAAAAATCATCGGTAAATGGCCAACTCGACATAAACGAATCAATAAACTAAGGGATGAAAACACGAAGGAACCGGGCACAAGGACAAAAACAGGGTAAAATTGAAGAATTCCTCTCCAACAACGCAGGAAAAACCGCTGTACGCAAAGCCCAAAAAAACGAGATGTCCACAGCAGTGAAAATGGAGGACGCCAGACTCGACAACATGAACGCTGGCATCGCCAGTTTGGGTGAAGAGTTGAGAGAATTCAAGCGACAGCTACAACAGGATTTAGCGGCTCTTAAGGAGGAACTGAAAAAAGAAATTAAGGAGGAAATCATGGACCTCCGAAGAGAAATGGAGCGTAAATTAACGGAAAACATGGAGGAGCTGCGCTCCCAGCGGGCGTGTATGACAGAAGCGCAGACCCGAATTTCGGAACTAGAAGATTGGAAAAGCGAGGCAAACGAACAACTACAGACCCTGACGACGCAAACGCAGAGGATGCAGGAGAAAATAAACGACTTGGAGAGCAGATCCCGACGAAGCAATATGCGCATCTTTGGAATTCCGGAGGGCATTGAAGGCAACTCGATGACAAAATTCATGGATCAGTTTTTAAAAAAAGAACTGGAAATACCCGGAGAAACGGATCTGCAGATTCAACGGGCGCACAGAACACCGGCACAGAACCCGAAAACAAACTCTCCACCCAGGTCAGTTGTGGTAAACTTTGTGAAATATGACATAAAGGAAAGAATCCTGACGCAAGCATGGAAAAAAAAGATACGAATCGGCGACAAACAGGTATTTTTTGACCATGACTACCCGACAGAAATCGTGCAGCAGCGGAAGAAATATGCCAATATTAAAAAAACGCTGAAAGAGAAAAAAATTAGATTCCAAACGCCGCTAACGAAAATGAGGATTCATTGGGAGGAAGGCACAAGAACCTACAACACGGCCGAAGAGGCAGCGCGGGATATGATGGAGCGGGGCCTTGAGGTGAGCGTGCCGAAGGAGACGGCTGGAGCAGCGGCGGCCCTGAACGCACCACGACAGACGGAGTGGAGACGAGTGAACGGCGGAAGAAGGGGGAGAGACGTAGAGCAGCGGGCCCAGGACAAGCTACAAGGCTTTCAACTGAAAGCCTAGATCATAACAAAGATTAAGAAAGGCACAGAAGAAATGAAGGCCAAGAAGACAAGGTAAAAGAGAAACAGACGGCTAGGAGAGGTTTAAGTGATATTTGTTGGACATTTCTAGACTTATGACTATTACTTTGATAGTAATTAGAAGTCTAGGGAGGGCCCTTCACTCTGTGAAGACAAACCCCCCACCCACCAACAGGGACCAGTGGGCAGAAGAAAGGCCCAAAGTACGGAGGTCGAGTTTTTTTAATGTGTTTTTATATAAATATGTGTTATTTTTGTTGTTAAAGGGGCTAGGAGCACAAGTTAAAAAAATGGAAAAACATGAATATGGGTAAAAATCTTAAGATAATGACACTAAACGTGAATGGTCTGAACTCACCTGTTAAAAGGGAAAGAATAATAAGAAAATTCAAGAAGGAAAAAGCTGAAATTATATTTATGCAAGAGACACATTTGAGCAAGGCAGAACATGTGAAACTAAAGAGATTTGGCTATAAGAACTCCTACTACAGTTCATTTAAGGGAGGAGCAAAAAGGGGGGTTATGATACTAATCTCAAACAAAATACAATTTGAATGTGAACAGGAAATCCAGGATAAAGAAGGCAGGTATGTAATAATAAAGGGTAGAATAGATGGAATGCAGATCACATTAGTGAACATCTATGCCCCACCAGAAAGTGACAAGGGTTTTTTTCAACATCTGTTTGATCTCATAGCAACACACAGTGAAGGAGTCCTAATTTGTGGAGGAGACTTAAATGCTGTCATGGATCATGAAGTTGACACAACAAGTGTTAAGAAGACAAAAAAACATGTAACAAAGTTCATAAGAACCTCACTGGCAGAAATGGGTATGGTAGACATATGGAGGGACCTACACCCACTCGAAAAAGACTATACACATTATTCAGCAGCCCATAAAGTACACTCTAGAATAGATTACTTCCTTATGAATGAAGGTGACAGACACAGGGTGAGAAATTGTTGGATTGGAGGGGCAGAAATATCAGATCATAATCCTATATACATGGAAATATATTTAAACAATAGAAAACGACAAACAACATGGAAACTTAACGTAGGACTGTTAAATGATGAGAAAATGAAAGAAAGAATAAAAATAAACATAAACGAATATATCCAAGAGAATGACAATGAAGAAGTGGACCCAACAATACTATGGGACGCACTAAAAGCCGTGTTAAGGGGTAAATTAATTGTTGAAACAGGAAAAGCAAATAAGACTAAACTGGAAGCGTATGAACAAAGATGTGAGAGACTAAGGGAATTAGAACGTAAACATCAAAGCACAAATGATCCAAAAATATATCAAGAAATTAAAGAAGAAAAAACAAAGATAAAAGAAACACAAATGGATGAAATTGAAAGGAAAAATAGATATCTAAAGCAAAAATATTATGAAACGGGGCCAAAAGCCACAAAACTGCTGGCAAAACGGTTAAGAAAACAGCAAACAATGAATAATGTATACAAGATTAAAGACCCCACCACAAATAAAACCACAGTTAACCCAGAAAACATCGAAGAAATTTTCCATAATTTCTACCAAGAACTATACTCGCAACCTGAAGAAACAAATACTAAAGATATCAAAAAATTTCTAGACACATTGGACTTGCCATCAATAGGAAATCAACAAAATGAAAAACTAACAGCAGAAATAACAACACAAGAGATCAGAGATGTGATTAAGTCACTTAAAAACGGTAAATCACCAGGTAGTGATGGATACCCATCTGAGTTTTATAAACTGTTTATAGAAGAACTCATGCCACAACTCCTAAAGTCATTTAATTGGACGCTGAACAACAACAAAATACCTCCAACATGGAACGAAGCAATCATTTCAGTTATTTTAAAACCAGGGAAAGATAAAGAACAATGCGGAAACTATAGACCAATCTCTTTATTAAATGTAGATTATAAAATATACACAACAATTATATGTAAACGAATAAAGACATTCTTGACGGAATTGATAGAAGATGATCAAACTGGATTCATAGAGGGACGCCAAACACATGACAATATCAGGAGAACAATACATATAATTAACCAAATACATAAAGAAAAGAAAAGTGCAGTAATAATGAGTTTAGACGCAGAAAAAGCATTTGACAGGGTTAACTGGAAATTCCTATATAGTGTACTGGAGCGCTTTGGATTTAACGAAAAATCAGTACAATGCATAAGGACGCTATATCAAGAACCTGTGGCAAGAATCAAGATAAACGGTAGCTTAACAGACAAAGTAAATATACAAAGATCAACTAGGCAGGGATGCTGCTTATCGCCCACCTTGTTTGCTCTGTTCATAGAACCATTGGCTCAAGCAATACGACAAAATAAGAAATTAAAAGGTGTAACAATAAAGGGGGCGGAACACAAGATTGGGCTATTTGCAGACGATATTATAGTTTACCTTGAACAACCAGATAAATCAATAATGGAAATGATGAACTTGATAGAAAATTTTGGAAAATTATCAGGATACAAGATAAACATAACAAAAACACAAATACTGACATTCCACTATAACCCTCTAAACCAGATAACTGATAAGATCAAACTAAACTGGAAGCAAAAAGAAATAAAATACCTTGGAGTGAACATACCTAAAGACCTAAGCAAAATATATAAAGCAAACTATGATAGGTTGGAACAAGAAATAAAAAAAGATATTGATAGATGGTCAATCTTAAATATGGATCTGAATTCAAAAATTGAGACAGTCAAAATCAGCATACAACCTAGATTACTTTACCTCTTCCAGGCTATACCAACAGAGATTCCAGATGCCCAATTCTCAAAGTGGGACAGGATGATATCGAGATTTGTTTGGGGAGGTAAAAAACCAAGAGTGAAATATAAAACCCTCCAATTACCAAAAGAGAAAGGAGGCATGGGCCTACCGAGTCTAAAGGAATATTACTACTCAGCACAAATAAGATATATCATATGTTGGTGCGACGAGGGATATGAGGCAAAATGGAAAGAAATGGAAAAGGAAATTGAGGGACTCCCAGTACAAAGCATAATAGGGGATAAAGATGCATATAAGCAAATCAAACAAATAGACCCAATCACTAAATTTACTTTAGAACTGTGGTATAAAATAGTACAAAAGTATAATATAAAGGAAGACATAAAACTATTGAAATGGGTAGCATTTGACAGTCAGTTTGAACCGGCAAAACAAGATAGGGGATACAAAAATCTGGTGAACAAGGGAATCACAGCATGGGGCAATATCGGAAAAAAAGATCTCGGGAGCTTTGTAAATATCAGGAGAAAATTTAAATTAGAAAGATCGGAATTTTTCAGATATCTGCAGATGAGAGATTACTATATGAAGAAGATTAGGCATAACCTCCAAACAGATGTGAACGAGATTATACAACTTATTTTAAGCTCATATGCAGGAAATAAAATAAGAATTATTTCAAAACTATATCAGAAACTTATGACAAACAATCATACAAGTAACTATATAAAGGAGAAATGGGAGAAAGAGCTCAATTTAAACATAACAGAAGAAAGCTGGCAGGAAATATGGAAAACACAACACACATCAACAAATTCAAGGGCATGGAGGGAATTTGGATGGAAAAACCTGATTCGCTTTTTCATTACACCACAGATTCAAGGAAAATATACAAATACCCAATCTCTATGCTGGAGGGGATGTGGGGCTCAAAATGCAGACCACTCACATATGTTTTGGAAATGCTACAAAATATCATCATTTTGGAAATCTATGCATGTGACAATACAGAGGATATTAGGATATAATATACCAATGAACTGTAACCTGATGTACTTATGTGATCTTAAAAAAGACAGTGTTATACAGGCTGAGGACAGATATCTAGTTAAAATCTTGTTGATTGCATGTAAAAAAACTATCACAAAAAAATGGCGATCAGAAGTTCTTCCTGACCAAGAACAATGGACTGACATTGTTGAGGACATACGTATGATGGAAAAACTAACATATCGACGAAGAATGCAAGAAGGAATATGGGAGAAAAAATGGCGGAAATGGACACACTACAAAGTGCAACAACGAGGCAGAAATTGAAAGAATAACCAAAGACACTGAAAAAACCAGAAGAATTAAGAGATGGAAACTAAAAACTTGATGCTCCAACATTTGTCCCCCCCCCCTTTTATTTTTTTTATTTATTTTTTTATTTTTTATTTTTATTTTGTTTATTTTTTTTTATTTTTCCCTACCCTAACCCCTTTGTTTTTTAAATGTAGAATGTGATCTGAATGCATTATATATGATGAAAAATGAATAAAAATCTAAGTTACAAAAAAAAAACTCTTTAATTCCAAGTGTATATATCTAGCTGACAATTAAGAACTATATTCAGAATTATTCTTATTGTGTACTTTCAAATTAAGCAATCTACCTTGTGCTAATGTAAATTTGAAAAATATTGTTTTTTTATTTATTTATTTTTATTTATTTATTATTAATATTATCATTTATTTTTTTTAATTTATTTATTTTTTATTTATTTTTTTTGTGCTACTTGGCTTATTATTTTCACACTACCAAAAAGTTATGGCTCAAGATTGTGTCCATATAAGTGTACATTTGAATAAATGTTTCAAATAGTTCATGTTGCAATTGTTGTTGTTTGTTTGGTTTTTGTTTGGGGTTTTTTGCTTCAGTTTTCTTTCATCTGCCGATAAATACAGTTTTTAAGTACTCAGTACAGGTGTGAAAGCCCCCCCAATAAGGGAGGCATGAGGTATGCCTTGACAGGTATGCATGACATTTAACATCACAATACATTCACCCTTAACCCCCCCCCCCCCCCCCGACTCCTTCTTCCTGCCAACTCCCCATGATCTCCCCGACTATTGTCCTCCTCTGTTTACCCTCTGCATCCTGACTGAGACGCTGTCTGAGATGACTCACCCAAGTCTCTACAATATCATTTTCATCATAAACTATCTTCCAGTCTTGTATTAATAATTCCTTTGCCAGTAAATACAGTGGGGCAAAAAAGTATTTAGTCAGCCACCAATTGTGCAAGTTCTCCCACTTAAAAGATGAGAGAGGTCTCCAATTTTCATCATAGGTATACCTCAACTATGAGAGACAAAATGAGAAAAAAAAATCCAGAAAATCACATTGAAGGATTTTTAATGAATTAATTGGTAAATTCCTCGGTAAAATAAGTATTTGGTCACCTACAAACAAGCAAGATTTCTGGCTCTCACAGACCTGTAACTTCTTCTTTAAGAGGCTCCTCTGTCCTCCACTCGTTACCTGTATTAATGGCACCTGTTTGAACTCGTTATCAGTATAAAAGACACCTGTCCACAACCTCAGTCAGACTCCAAACTCCACTATGGCCAAGACCAAAGAGCTGTCAAAGGACACCAGTGTGGCGTAACCCCCACAACAGACTGGGTCAGGCACAGCGCTCGGCTAGAGTAATTAACAGAACAGTGAAATGTGTGTATTAATGTCTACAGGCAGCCCTGCTTCTTCTGGCTTTTTCCGGCTCAGTACTGTGATGTTAATGTTCATGCTTCCTGCCCTTACTGTGTCTATACACTGATAACAATATGTCGATGTGCCTGGTAACCTCTTTTGTCCTGCAGTTTCGGAGCTGAGGCGAATTACGGCCGGCAATCTCCTTATTGTTATGTGTGTCTCTCAAATGCAAATGCCCATACCTACTGCTGTGAATGCCTTTCATGTATTGTCTGTAGTTGGGTATATAAGCTGCATTATTCTGTAACTCACTCTCTCCCACTCTCATTCCTTCAACTGCTTGCTGACTAGAGCCGCAGGGCTCACTCCTGCGCACGCTCACAGCGCAGGGGCGAGTTTCGCCGCTTATTATTTCTCCATCCGTTGCACTGATGACCCTGAGGAAGCACACGTTTTGTGCGACGCAACCTTCTGGTCTGGACAGTTACGCTGGTGACCCCGAGAATGCACACGCTTAGTGCGACGCAACCTTCTGGTCTGGACAGCTACACTGGTGACCCGACGCTGAAAAAAACACGCTGCCGGCGAACGCAGCACCCGGCGGTGATGCTCCGACTACAAGCGAACACAGCAGCTCCCTTCTGCTTCAGGGAGCTCTCCGGACATCACCCACGACCAGGAAAGCCGCAGCAAACTTCATGGTGGGATCTGCACGCCTAGATCGGCACATCCACGCTGGACCGGCTGCTCTCACAGCTTCTCCCCATACGAGAGCGCACGCACCTTGTCCTCTCTCCATGACGGCGACCTCCATGGCCGACGGAGAATGCAGCGCGTGGACCTGAACGCACCATGGCTGAGCGAGCGACAAAGATCGTCTCCTCTCTCTCACCGCTCCAATGCATCTACACGAGCTTGAGGGACAAAGATCATCTACTTCCTTTCACCGCTCCAACACAATGAACAGGGATGATTAAGCTCCCTGACCCTGGTTCTCCTCTCCAGCTGGCCCACCCACACACAGAGCCCCGGCACACGCACCGGGGAGTTACGAGGACGGCGCACCACGCACGGGACGCATACGGCTCTACAGACCCCCATCCTCCTTCGCCGCTGCACACAGGCCCTTCAGGGTTGCTCGTACACCTGAGGCACGCACGCAGCTTGCTCACTGGATCCTCTTATGGTCTTAGCCATGGCGCACAACGGGAATTCAGCAGTCTGCGGTCCCCGAAGGCTTTAAGGTTGTGCCCGCACCTAAAGTCAACACGCCAAGTCCCTTTGCTTTTGTTTTTTTCTTACAGCCGCCCCTGTTTTTCTTCATGGCCGCTGTTAATCCTCGCCGCTCCTTTTTTTCTTCATGGCCACTATTAATCCTTGCAGGACTTAATCGCGAGAGGGGTCAGTGACTAATTTTTCTTCTTGTGGATCTCCGCACGTTCAACGGGACAGCCCCTCAACATCGCGGACCCACAAGCAATTTTTGCGCGGCTCAGACAATTTCACCGTCCCCGGCCGGCACTTACTACCCCCCACCCCCCTCCACCTCCGCCTGCACAGAGCTTTCCCTGCTCGCTGCCAAAGCCGGACTATCGAGGCCTCGGCCGCCTGCCGAGCCCTCTGGGGGGGAGCGTGTGGCGTAACCCCCACAACAGACTGGGTCAGGTACAGCGCTCGGCTAGAGTAATTAACAGAACAGTGAAATGTGTGTATTAATGTCTACAGGCAGCCCTGCTTCTTCTGGCTTTTTCCGGCTCAGTACTGTGATGTTAATGTGCCATTCATGCATTGTGTTCATGCTTCCTGCCCTTACTGTGTCTATACACTGATAACAATATGTAGATGTGCCTGGTAACCTCTTTTGTCCTGCAGTTCTGGAGCTGAGGCGAATTACGGCCAGCAATCTCCTTATTGTTATGTGTGTCTCTCAAATGAAAATGCCCATACCTACTGCTGTGAATGCCTTTCATGTATTGTCTGTAGTTGGGTATATAAGCTGCATTATTCTGTAACTCACTCTCTCCCACTCTCATTCCTTCAACTGCTTGCTGACTAGAGCCACAGGGCTCGCTCCTGCGTGCGCTCACAGCGCAGGGGCAAGTTTCGCCGCTTATTATTTCACCATCCGTTACAACCAGAAACAAAATTGTAGACCTGCACCAGGCTGGGAAGACTGAATCTGCAATAGGTAAGCAGCTTGGTGTGAAGAAATCAACTGTGGGAGCAATTATTAGAAAATGGAAGACATACAAGACCACCGATAATCTCCCTCGATCTGGGGCTCCATGCAAGATCTCACCCCGTGGGGTCAAAATGATCATGAGAACGGTGAGCAAAAATCCCAGAACCACATGGGGGGACCTAGTGAATGACCTGCAGAGAGCTGGGACCAAGGAAACAAAGGCTACCATCAGTAACACACTATGCCGCCAGGGACTCAAATCCTGCAGTGCCAGACGTGTCCCCCTGCTTAAGCCAGTACATGTCCAGGCCCGTCTGAAGTTTGCTAGAGAGCATTTGGATGATCCAGAAGAGGATTGGGAGAATGTCATATGGTCAGATTAAACCAAAATACAACTTTTTGGTAAAAACTCAACTTGTCGTGTTTGGAGGAGAAAGAACACCATACCTACTGTGAAGCATGGGGGTGGAAACATCATGCTTTGGGGCTGTTTTTCTGCAAAGGGACCAGGACGACTGATCCATGTAAAGGAAAGAATGAATGGGGCCATGTATCGTGAGATTTTGAGTGAAAACCTCCTTCCATCAGCAAGGGCATTGAAGATGAAACGTGGCTGGGTCTTTCAGCATGAAAATGATCCCAAACACACCACCCGGGCAATGAAGGAGTGGCTTCGTAAGAAGCATTTCAAGGTCCTGGAGTGGCCTAGCCAGTCTCCAGATCTCAACCCCATAGAAAATCTTTGGAGGGAGTTGAAAGTCCGTGTTGCCCAGCAACAGCCCCAAAACATCACTGCTCTAGAGGAGCTCTGCATGGAGGAATGGGCCAAAATACCAGCAACAGTGTGTGAAAACCTTGTGAAGACTTACAGAAAACGTTTGACCTCTGTCATTGCCAACAAAGGGTATATAACAAAGTATTAAGATTAACTTTTGTTATTAACCAAATACTTATTTTCCACCATAATTTGCAAATAAATTCTTTAAAAATCAGACAATGTGATTTTCTGGATTTTTTTTCCTCATTTTGTTTCTCATAGTTGAAGTATACTGTGACGTATGCAGGGTTCACACAAAGAAAATGGAGCAGATGGCTGTGATCAACCTGATTTATTTTTCACACCCCGACCCCCAACCTACTTCTGAGCACAGAGAGGAGTGGAGGTCATTCTCCCAGACCTCCGTTTCAATCATGGTTACACACACATGATACATCTTGCCCTAATCCTGCTAAACACTGCTGGGTCATTATAATGCAGTTATAATGACACAGCAGTATAACTCAGAAATAACACATTTAACACACACACAGTAACGTTTCAAACTGGCAAAGCATGCTGGGAAATCCCTGCCCCCCTTAAAATGGCCCCGACGTTACAATACCTATGATGAAAATTGGAGACCTCTCTCATCTTTTAAGTGGGAGAACTTGCACAATTGGTGGCTGACTAAATACTTTTTTTTTACCCCACTGTACATAGATTCTTCAGTTCTTATTCTTTTATATTTAATATTTTTGGTCTACTTTTTCTTCCTATAATCACATCGATAGACAACAAAAATCGGCAGGTGGTCACTGATATCATTCAATAAAAGCCCACTCATGATATTATTTTCCATAATGTTTGTGAATATGTTATCTATTAGATTAGATTAGATTAGATTCAACTTTATTGTCATTACACATGTATGAATACAAGGTAACGAAACACAGTTTAGCATCCAATCAGAAGTGCAAAGGACAGCAGTGCAGTGTATACAGTAATTAACAGTATGTACAATTTAAGCAAATATATGCAGCAGTGCAAAAAGTTAAGAGTACTGTTATGTGCAAATAATGTACAATAAGTTAGATGGGCAGTTATGTACAGGTGAGGATGGTAAGAGATGATGGTAAGAGAGTCAGCGGGGAACTAAGTTCAATAACGTGACAGCTGTTGGAAAGAAACTGTTCCTAAACCTGCTGGTTCTAGTCCGAAGGCTTCTGAAATGCCTTCTGGAGGGGAGAAGCAGGAACAGTCCATGAGCAGGATGGTTGGAGTCCCTAAGAATGCTGCGTGCCCGGCGCAGACATATTTTCCTGTAGAGTCCCTGTGATGCGTTGGGCGGTTTTCACCACCCGCTGCAGCGCCTTACGGTCAGCGACAGAGCAGCTCCTATACCAGACTGTGACACAGTTGGTCAGGGTACTCTCTATCACGCAGCGGTAGAAGTTGCCCAGGATGTCAGTTGACAGATGGTTCTTCTTCAGTGTCCTCAAGAAGAAGAGGCGCTGAT
Organism: Pholidichthys leucotaenia; assembly: GCA_020510985.1. Lineage (NCBI taxonomy): Eukaryota > Metazoa > Chordata > Actinopteri > Cichliformes > Pholidichthyidae > Pholidichthys > Pholidichthys leucotaenia. Next base: position 342,815,308 of record CM035837.1, on the reverse strand, counting down.
GGGCCTTCTTGATCAGGCTGGTGGTGTTAACTGACCAGGACAGGTCCTCCGAGATGTGGGTCCCCAGGAATTTGAAGCTGGGGACACGTTCAACAGCTATGCCATTGATATGGATGGGGTCATGTGTCTCTCCCCTCTCCTTCCTGTAGTCCACTATGAGCTCCTTGGTTTTGCTGGTGTTAAGGAGCAGGTTATTGTCAGCGCACCAAGTAGCCAAGTGCTCAACCTCTGCCCTGTAATCTGACTCATCGTTGTCCCTGATGAGTCCAATCACCGTGGTGTCATCTGCGAACTTTATGATGGAATTGGATCCATACATAGGCCTGCAGTCATGGGTGAAGAGGGAGTAGAGGAATGGGCTGAGCACACAGCCCTGTGGTACACCAGTGTTGAGTGTGATGACGGAAGAACGGTTGGGGCCTGACCTAACATGCTGGGGTCTGTTGGTCAGAAAATCCATGATCCAGTTGCAGGTGGAGGTACTGATTCCCAGGTCCCCAAGTTTAGTGATCAACTTGGAGGGGATAACTGTGTTGAATGCTGAGCTGAAGTCAACAAACAGCATTCTTGCGTAGGTGTTCTTGTCATCCAGGTGTGAGAGTAGATAGTGCAGCGCTGTAGGAACCGCATCCTCTGTACTCCTGTTGCTCCGGTAGGCAAACTGGTGAGGGTCCAGTGTAGGGGGCAGGCACTTTTTGAGCTGTGCCAGGACCAGTCCAATGTTTTGTCCCCTCTTGTGTGACAGGAGACATGGTGGTAGAATTTAGGAAGTGTGGCACTGTGTGACGTGATTCTACTAGGTCCGGTAATTGTTGGATGTAAGCCCATACTGTACATTGTGTTGATAAATTCTTCTGTCAAACTATGTTGTTTTGAATTCATAAGGTCTATATTGAAATCCCCACAGATGAACATAACTTTGAATTAGTTTTGCTGTGGCGGTTTGGGAAAACCCCCACAAACAGACTAAGGACAGACAACTCGCTACTCCTGGTTTTTTCCGCTACACTACTGTGATAATGTCACCTTTCATGCATTGTGTTCAGGCGTCCTGTCCTTACTGTGACCTAGAGACTCAGATCAATGTGTAGATGTGCCTGTTAACCTCTTTGTTCTGCAGCTAGAGCAGAGTCTAGCAAATCTGCCTATTGTGATGTATGTCTCACAAATGCAAATATCTCATGCCTGTTCTGCAGTCCCTTTGATCAGACCTACCGCGGTGACACTGCTTTGATGTATTGTTTGAGTTGGGTATAAATACTGCACAGGTTCTGTAACACCTCCTCAATCTCTCAACCTCTGCTGTAGGACACACACATGTCCGCCTCTCCTCTCCTTCTCTGAGAGCCAGAGGATCCCCATCCAGCCTGCACACACTTGGGCTGGAGAGGGGATCCCGTGATGGCGGTATGATAATAAAACTCTACTTAAAACCTCCAACAACGCCGCTTTATTTCATGCCGCCGCACTGGTGACCCGACGCTGAAACGAACACGCTGCCAGCGAACGCAACGCCCGGCGGTGATTCTCCGACGACCAGTGAACGCGGCAGCCTGACTGATCTGCCCTCCCTTCTGCTTCAGGGAGACCTCAACGCGGAGTTTCCAGGCGAAACTCCACGGAGAACACCCACGACCGGGAAAGCTGAGCAACGTTTCATGGTGAGATCTGCACGCCTAGATCGGCACATCCACGCTGGACCGGCCGCGCTCACAGCTCCTCCACACCGTGAGCGCATGCACCTCGTCCCCTCTCCACGACGGCGATCCCCATGGCCGACGGAGCACACGTGGACCTGAACGCACCATGACCGAGCGAGTGACAGAGCGTCTACTTTCCTTCACCGCTCCAACAGACAACAGGGATGATCTCCAGCAAGCTCCCTGACCCTGGTTCTCCTCTCCAGCGGCCCACCCACGCACGGGACCCCGGCACACGCACCGGGGAGTCACGGGCACGGCGCACCACGCACGGGACACATACGGCTCCACAGACTGCCTTCCTCCTTCGCCGCTGCCCTTCAGGGCTGCTCGCTCACCTGAGGCACGCATGCAGCATGCTCGAAGGATTTGTTAACGGTCTCAGCCACGGCACACATAGGGAAATTCAGCGGTTTGCGGTTCCGGAGCGCTTTAAGGTTGTGCCCGCACCTAAAGCCAACACGCCAGTCCCTCTGTTCTCATCACAGCCGCCACGCAGCCTCGTCTTTTCTTCATGGCCGCTATTAATCCTTGCAGGACTTAATCGCGAGAGGAGCCAGTGACTGATTTTTCTTCTTGTGATCTCCGCACGCGCAACGGGACAACCCCTCGACGTCGCGGAGCAGCAAGCAATTTTTTGCGTGGCCCAGACTTCTCATCGTCTCCGGCCGGCTTTTACTACCCCCACCCCCCTCCACAGAGCTTTTCCCTGCTTGCTGCCCAAGCTGCACTATCGAGGTCTCGACCACCTGCCGAGCCCTCTGGGGGGGAGCTGTGGCGGTTTGGGAAAACCCCCACAAACAGACTAAGGACAGACAACTCGCTACTCCTGGTTTTTTCCGCTACACTACTGTGATAATGTCACCTTTCATGCATTGTGTTCAGGCGTCCTGTCCTTACTGTGACCTAGAGACTCAGATCAATGTGTAGATGTGCCTGTTAACCTCTTTGTTCTGCAGCTAGAGCAGAGTCTAGCAAATCTGCCTATTGTGATGTATGTCTCACAAATGCAAATATCTCATGCCTGTTCTGCAGTCCCTTTGATCAGACCTACCGCGGTGACACTGCTTTGATGTATTGTTTGAGTTGGGTATAAATACTGCACAGGTTCTGTAACACCTCCTCAATCTCTCAACCTCTGCTGTAGGACACACACATGTCCGCCTCTCCTCTCCTTCTCTGAGAGCCAGAGGATCCCCATCCAGCCTGCACACACTTGGGCTGGAGAGGGGATCCCGTGACGGCGGTATGATAATAAAACTCTACTTAAAACCTCCAACAACGCCGTTTTATTTCATGCCGCCGCATTGCATACATTTTTTCCATCCAGTCCTTAAATAAGTCAGTGTTTGATCCAGGTGTTCTATATACACAGCTCACTACTATATTCTTCACATTGTCCAGACAGATTTCTATTGTAATACATTCAAATAAATCATCCACAGTTACTGACAGATTTTCAACAACCTTGTATTTCAAGCTCTTGTCAACATAAATTGCAACTCCTCCTCCTTTTTTCACTTTTCTATTTATATAATTTAATTCATAGCCATCCATGGTAAAATCCACTCCTTTCTCTTCACTGAGTCACATCTGTGATATTGCCACAATATTGAATGGCTCTTTAAACTGATGTAAATAATCTTTAATGTTATTAAAGTTGGCATAGAGACTTCTGCAGTTGAAGTGGATCATAGAAATATTGAAATCAGATGTGACCATTGTGTTAAACTGTTCACCCGTGTAGTAACTACAGTCATTATTGATGGAGCTAAATAAATTATTGTCAGGGTCTAGGTTATATTCTACGTCCTTTGGGTTGTGATGTGTATATTCAAAAATTTTCAGTTCCTGTTTGTTGATCTTTTGTTTCATGTAGTTAAATGTCCTGTTGCAGATGAGTATAATCCTTCAGTGTCCTACAATTGTCTCTTGTTGCTGTCGACTCCAGTACATAATATTCATTGATATTTGTCCAGTTCCATAATATTTCGGGTGTTAATGACCTTGGCTTCTTCAGGTGATCCATTTAATTTGATGTATATTTTACAGTTTGATGTCCAGGTGTTTTGAATCTTTTTCTGCTTTCTCAGGTATCTTGCTTTTCTGGCTATTTCTGTGTTTTCTTTTGTGAGGTGCTCGTTTATGTAAATGTTCGTTCCTTTCAGTTTTCTACCTTGTTTTAGCAGCGCAGTCTTGTGTTTTCTGTTGACAAACCTCATGATTACAGCTGGTTTGTCGCCGTTTTTCCTGGGCAGAGGGTGGCAGGCCTCAATGGTGTTACAGTCCAGCTGGATTCCTTTGGACTGCAGGAAGGCCGCCACTTGTTGCTCCGTGGATTCATCTTCCAGCGTGTCGAGCCTCCCTTCGTTGTCCGCGGTCACCGCCCGAGCATATGATCGGGGTTTCATGTGAAGCCCAGTGATGATCAAACTTACACCAAACACTTGATTTTACCATTAGAAATAAAAATGAAACAGATGTATTTATTTATTTTAATGGTTTAATTTTGCAGGGACAATGCATATTAATAAACATTTATGTAAATGTGCTAGTTTTAAACTGCAGTCCCTCGGCAAGTAAGACACAAATTCAAAAGGACATCAAAACTGCACATGTAAAGGTGCGATCAGACCAAACGCGAACAGGCACATTTTTCGCGCAGTAAGATTACATTTTCAACACATTTCAATAAAATAAAAAACAAGGACAACACTTACATAAAACAAACCCAAGACAATAGTAAAGCAGCATGCTCACTAATCAGAAAAAAGCATCATTGATACAAGTACAGCAGGAACAGAAGTTGACTGTAACAGCATTCAGTTCCTTGAGTTATTGGGAATATTTAATGTTTTGTTTTAATGGATTTAATACAGTATTAGTTAAAGAACAAGACACCTAAGTAAGCATTGGCATGCTTCAGTTGTTTGCAGCCATCCTTGCTTTGAGCCGGTTGATTTTGAGAGGGAGGAGGCCAATCATCTCTGTACTGAGCTCCAGCTCCGTCTCCACAGCGGTTGCTGCCTCGGGGTGGGTCTCACAGTATGTCACCACGTATCTACATAGCAGATAAAAGATAAAGCAAAATAAACATCATGACATCTGGGAGGACGAAAAACGCTCTTTTTGTCTGAGCAGTTCCATTGTTTTTAATTATCCATGCTCACAAAGTGTGGGTAATGTCTGCATTCTAATTTGAGAAATTAGGCTTGGGTTATCAAACTGAGGTCATTAAAACATGACCTCAGTCATGATTTCAGGGTCAAAAGGTCAAAGGTCATCAAAACTCAAAATCCATTTTGGTCTATTGCTACTATTGCCTCTGCCAAGGGAGGAGGTAATGTTTTTGGAGGTGTTGGTTTGTTTGTCTGTCTGTTAGCAACATTACCCTAAAAGTTATCAACAGATTTTGATGAAATTTTCAGGAAAGATGTGTAATAGCACAGGGAACAGATGATTAGATTTTGGCGGTGAGCTGGATCATGATCTGGATCCAAGAATTATTTTTTTTTTAAAAATATATTTATATTGCACTTTCATGTACCGCTCCTTTAAGACGTGTCCACGGAGTCACAGTGGAGTTACGTGCATGGTCATGCCATAGGGCCATCACCTCCGCAACTCAGAAGCGGTGCATGCTTACCAAACGCTGCAAAAAAGGTAAAATGGCTTCACACGAAAAGGAATGTGGTCTCCATCCACATAGTATGTGATGACTGACATTTTATCTGAAGACGCCCAAGAAAAGCAAGCAAAGTGTGTGGTTTAAGACGGGGTTTGGCGTGCGTGCGGACGTAACTCTGGCCCCCCACGGTATGTAAACACAGTAAACTTCAGCACTGGACAATGTTTAATTTTTTTTGTTTGTGAAATCACAATAGGCCTGTTCTATTATTCTCATTTACTACATACCGCAGTGATATGATACCACATTATTGTGTGTTACGCCTGTCTAGGGGAAAAGTAGTGCACCATAAACAGAATGGGAGAAGCCCCGTCCCGGTCCCCAAAAAACAAAGCCGGAGATTATTAACAAGTTCAGTGTGCTTTATTTACATGTGAATTATTTACAACCCAGTGAGCGTGTCTCCAGGGTGAACCAAGGCCAAAATAACAAACAAAACCCCACCCATCTTTATCCAGATTAGTGCTACCTAGTCTCTATGTGAATCAAAAGGAACAGAAAGACATTCCTACACCTGACTCCCTACACTAACAAAAACAGGAGAAAAACAGGCAGCTCACCCCTTCTGCTCTGTGAATATATGCACCATGTTCCAAATTATTATGCAAATAGGATTTTAGTGTCATAAATATTCATTTTTTTGTTTTTCAATTAAACTCATGGATGGTATTGTGTCTCAGGGCTCTTTGGATCACTGATATCAATCTCAGACACCTGTCATAATTAGTTTGACAGGTGAGTCCAATTAAAGGAAAACTACTTAAGAAGGATGTTCCACATTATTAAGCATGCCACAGGTTTCAAGCAATATGGGAAAGAAAAAGGATCTTTCTTCTGCCGAAAAGCGTCAAATACTGCAATGCCTGGGACAAGGTATAAAAACATTAGATATTTCATGAAAACTTAAGTGTGATCATCATAATGTGTAGAAATTTGTGGCTGATTCAGAGCACAGATGGGTTCGTGCAGATAAAGGCATAATGAGGAAGGTTTCTGCTAGACAAATTCATTAGATTAAGAGAGCAGCTGCTAAAATGCCAATACAAAGCAGCAAGCAGGTATTTGAAGCTGCTGGTGCCTCTGGAGTCCAACGAACCTCAAGGTGTGGGATCTTCCAGGGGCTTGCAGTTGTACATAAACCTACTATTCGGCCACCCCTAACTGATGCTCACAAGCAGAAATGGTTGCAGTGGGCCCAGAAATACATCAAGACTAATTTTCAAACAGTCTTGTTTACTGATGAGTGCCGTGCTACCCTGGATGGCCCAGATGGATGGAGTAGTGGATGGTTGGTGGATGGCCACCATGTCCTAACAAGGCTGCAACATCAGTAAGGAGGTGGCGGAGTCATGTTTTGGGCCCGAATAATGGGGGGAGAGAGGTGGTAAGGCCCTTTAGGGTCCCTGAAGCTGTGAAAATGACCTCGGCAAAGTGTATAGAGTTTATGGCTGACCACTTTCTTCCATGGTACAAAAAGAAGAACTGTGCCTTCCATAGCAAAATTATCTTCATGCATGACAATGCATCATCTCATGCTGCAAAGAATACCTCTGTGTCATTGGCTGCTGTGGGCATAAAAGGATAGACTCTCATGGTGTGGCCCCCATCCTGCCCTGACCTCAACCCTACTGAGAACCTCCGAAGCATCCTCAAGCAAAAGATCTATGAGGGTGGGAGGCATGCCACATCAAAACAGCAGCTGTGGGAGGCTATTCTGACATCTTGCAAAGAAATTCAAGCAGAAACTCTCCAAAATCTCACAAGTTTAATGGATGCAAGAGCTGTGAAGGTTATACCAAAGAAAGGGTCCTATGCTAACATGTAACGGCCTGTTAAGATGTTTTTGATTGAAATAGCTTTTGATTTCAGTAAATATGACCTCCTAATGCTGCAAATTCAACATATGATGATTTTCAGCTCTTTACAACAAACAAAATGTTTTGAAACTCTGCTGTGCATAATAATTTGGAACAGTGCATTTTGAGCTTTTTTTTATTGCAAAAAAATAGTTATCATTGGGAGGTTTATTCAATAAAATTTGAATTATGCTTTAACAGTTGATGACTTGAAAATTATACTGTCATTTGCATCGACTATTTAGGAAAATCAAAGATAAATATCATTTGCATAATAATTTGGAATGCTGTGTACAAGGATGTGGCCTTACCAGTTTACATACATGAGCATTTACAGATCCTTTAGGAAAAAGGTCACAGAGTAACTAACAACGAATTAATCAAACTAAACAAAGCACACTATTTTGGAGTCCGAAACGAGACGCTGCTGCTGTCAAGCTGCCAACCATCACCCGCTCTGGCCAGAGGTCTTAAACTGGTGTTGGCGCCAGTTTCAGCCAATCCCCAGCGACTTCTGCTCAGCTGTGGTGCATTGTGCTGGTGAAGATCCTCTATGGAGAAGATAACACTGCAGCAGAAAAACACCAAATAAACAGCCAGGGCCGTAACACCTAACTCCCTGAAGACCAGACATCTTCCCCAAAGATGTCTGACTTCCGGTAGGAACACAAGAAAGTGTATCAGCCATCAGTTCCTTTTTTATGTTTAATTTCCAGGTTGAAGTCTTGAGTCATTAAGGACCACCTCATCAGTCTCTGATTGGAATTTTGCATGCGGGACAAAAATACCAAGGGATTGTGGTCAGTATAGACCAGTGGATCCCAACCTTTTTTCCTTGGAGCCCCCCTTCCCCCCCTTCTCCTCATCATGACAGGCCAGGCCCCCCCACCCAAACCCCTCCCGGCACATACGCATCAAAAGAGTATAGATACATTACAAATCTTTACTTGCAAAAACAGACATCAATAACTCAAATAAATATCCCTGGATAAAGGATTATTTTTGAAAACGTTGCAATACACTAAGCCTTTTCTAATAAAGCAAAACATCCAACAACCATAAACAACAACCATAAACAACTTCATGTTCTTCACGTTCCTTCATGTTCTTCATGTTCCTCACTTTTATTAAACACTCCAGTCACTTCATTTATAAACTAATGGCCACCTTGGGCTTGCATACTTCTAACCAGGGATCCGATGTCAGGTCTGATTGTTGTGACAGCCAGCCTAAAGTCCTGGTGGACATCTAGTCTGTTTCTGGCGTTTGTTTTTATTGTTATGAGGGCACTGAAGGCTGCCTCAGATAGGTAAGTAGTGTTAAATGGGAGAATAACCTTTCTCACTGCATGTTTGGGCAGTCTGGGAGCAACAGTGTGTCCTTTGACAATCCAAAACTTTTTGTATCCCTTCTCCTGGAAATATTTTGACAGAGAATCTACTTTAAGGTCACAAAGTTCATCTTCACAGCCCAGATATTCCACATCCGTGAAGATAAAACTGTAGGGGTCAATCACCCACGATTCCTTTGATAAGTACTCATCAATGTCAGCAAAGCGGCTCTTAATCTCCTCCTGGAGGAGGTTCATGTGCCTGGTAAACTCTGCCCGTAAAGATGCACACACAGTGCCACCAGAGTGTTTCAGCAGCACTGGAAAATGATGCAACTCTTCTTTTGATATTTTACAGACTCTGAATTCCAGTTTGCGTACAAAAGCGTCCAGAGCATCTTTGCACTGCATGACATTTGATTCATTTGTTTGTCTCATTGTAGAGAGCAAACTTATCTGCCAGATACGCTGTTCTGATCCAAAACGCATCAGTCAGCCGTTCATACAGTGGCCGATTGTGATCTTGCAAAAAATCATTAATTTTTTTCCTTCATTTCCATAAAACTCACAAGCACTTGTCCACGTGACAACCACTGCACCTCGGTGTGTAACAACAGTGTTTGATGCACTTCATCCTCGCACAGCTGGGCAAAAAGTCTCTTGTAGGTAGGGCGAGCATTAATAAAGTTTACAACTTGAACAACAGTTGACAGCGTGTTACTGAGGTTTTCCAACATTTTTTTACTGGCTAATGCTTGATGATGTAACATGCAATGAAAAATTACGCACCTCAGGGCTTTGTCCTACAGGTGGCTGTTAAATCCTTTGTTTTTCCCCATCATTGCTGAGGCTCCGTCTGTGCAGCATGCAACAAGTTTGTCACAGGGCAGATTGTTGGATGAGAGATAAGAGTCCACAGCCATAAAAATATCATGGCCCGTTGTTGTTGTTGTTGTTGTTAGATTTGTTGACATAAGAATGTCCTGTTTCAGGTCCTCACTGTCAATACACTGCACGAAAATGATGAGCACAGACTTGTCTGACACTGTTGCAGCTGAATGGCAAAGGGTGTATCCCTAAGTTTGTCATGCAGCTGGTTTTGGCAATCTGCAGCCATTTTATCAATTCTGTCTTTTACAGTGTTGTCAGACAGTGGGACAGTTTTCACTTTATCCATGACCTGCGGTCCACAAACCTTCTCCATAATTTTCAGGCAGGCAGGTTTGATAAGCTGCTCTCCAATACCGTGCGGCTCTTTTGCCTGGGCAATTTATAGTGCACACTATTTGCGACGGCAGTGGCTCAGGAGGTAGAGTGGGTCGTCCAATAACCGGATGGTTGGCGGTTCGAATCGCGCTCTCCCCAGATATCCTGCCGCTGTGTTCCTGGGCAAGACACTTTACCCACCTTGCCTCCTGTGTCCATAACACAGGGTATGAATGTGTATAAATGTTTGGTGGTGGCCAGAGAGGCCGTTGGCGCGGATTGGCAGCCACGTTTCCGTCAGCCTGCCCCAGGGCAGCTGTAGCTACAGTAGTAGCTTGCCACTACCGTTGTCTGTCTGGAGTGAATGAATAATGTATCTACGTACTTGTAAAGCGTTAAAGCGCTATATAAATCTGATGCATTATTATTATTATTATTATTACTCAAATGATGCCTCCATAGCTCTGTACAAATCACTTTCTACTTTTTCAAAAACTCTTCTGATGTCCGTGGGTCTTTTTGATAGTTTCAAGTGCTTCTTCCTCTCAAAAAATTGACGACTTTCCCCAACAGTCTTCTGGTGTTTGGTCTCCTGGTGCCGGTTCATTTTGCTAGGCTTCATGCAGTCATTAGCTAGCTTCTCACCACACAAAAGACATCCTGGCCGAAAAATGTCCCGTCTTTTAATGAAACCAAAGTTAAGGTAGCTCTTGTCATACTGCCTCACTTTTTTTTTTTTTTTTAAATACTGACGAGCCACCTGCATTTTTATGTTTTTTCAGACATGGTGTTTCCTTCATGCAGCGATGTGCTCTCTGCAGCAAAAGATGAATTAGCCAGTTAGCCATTAATTGGCCTCATGAGACGGCGCAGCATGCTGCAAGGGTCACGTACATCGTATGCAACACGTCAGTGCTTCAGGGCAGAGATTTTTTTCTAATAAATGGCGCAATAAATTTAAATGCGGACCAAAAATGTGTTTTTAGTGGGTTTTTTTTTTTGCAGACTTATAGAACGAGGTGTGTTATTCAATTTTTTTTAAAATATAACATGCACAAATATTTTTATAACCTCTGAGCAGACAAAGCCTGGCGCCCCCCCCTCTTGTGATCTCTGGCGCTCCCCCCCCCCCCCAAGGGGGATGTGGACCCCAAATTGGGGACCATTGGTATGTACTATGACAGGTAATGAACTTGAACCTACAGAGACCTCAAAGTGTTGTAGAGCCAGCAACAATGAGAGAGCTTCCTTCTCAGTGGTGCTGTACTTGACTTGATGATTGTTGAATTTTTTTGAGAAGTAGCCAGTGGGGTGATCCACGCCATGCTCATCCTCCTGCAATAGGACAGCACCTGCTCCACAGGCACTAGCATCTACCTATAGTTTAAAAAGCCGGGCAAAATCTGGAGCAGCGAGAATGGGTGTGCTACATAAAAGAACTCTGGCAGATACAAATGCTCTTTGGTATGCACCTGACCAGACAAACTGTTTTAAGGTGCTTGTAAAGCTGGTGAGAGGAGCTACTACATCTGCAAAATTCTTGCAGAAGCCACGGTAGTAACCTGTCATTCCCAAGAAACGTCAGAGCCCATGGTGAGTTTGGGGCACGGGGAAATCTAAAACTGCTTGAATCTTTGCTGTGAGTTTATGAAACTGACCTACCTCCTTTCCCAAATATGTAACGGTACCCCGAGCAAAATCACATTTCGCCAAGTTAAGCGTCAACGAAGCCTTCTGCAATCCGTCGAAAACGGTGCTATTAATGTGCTCAGCCCGGGTATTAGAAAATACCACAATATCATCCAGATACACTTCACAGTTCCCTACCCCCACCAGGACTCTGTGCATAAGACGCTGAAATGTGGCTAGGGCATTTTTAGACCAAAGGGCATTACTGTGTATTGCAAGAAATGGTCAGGGGTGACGAATGCTGAAATTTCTGAGGCACGGGGCGTGAGGGGTACCTGCCAATAACCTTTTAACAGGTCAAGCTTGGATACAAATTTTGCAGAACCCACCCAGTCTACACAATCCTCCATTCACGGAAGAGGATAGGAGTCTGTTTTTGTGACTGCATTCATTTTCCTATAGTCTGTACAAAACCGTTGCATTCCATCACTTTTTGGTACTATAATGCAGGGCAAACTCCAAGAGCTGGAGCTAGGTACAGCTAATCCATTTTCTAATAAACAGTCAACCTCCTGACAAAAAAGAGCATGTTTTGTGGGATTCATTTGATACGGGTGTTGCTTTATTGGAGGATGGTCACCCACATCAATGTCGTGAGCAAGGACTGTAGTGCGAGATGGGGTATCTAAAAATAGAGAGAGATGGTCATTAAATAAACTGTAAACATCCTCCTGAGCAGAGGCATCGAGGTGAAACAAATAGGCTTTAAGATTATTTAAGATAGTTGAGGTTTGGAGACAAGAGCAAGGGCCAGCAGATTTAATATGTAATCCATCATTTTTGGGAGAATATTGAGAAGGAGGCACGGCAGTGGTCATGACTTCTGACACCAAGGGGGACGAAACAGAGGACACAGCAAAAACCGAATTGGTTTCACTGGCCTCACGAACAAAATGGGGTTTTAACATGTTAATATGAATCACAGGATTTTCTCTTGCGGTCTGGGGTACTAATTATGCAATCCATTTCACTAAGTCTCTCTTTTTATCCTATATGGACCACAAAATTTTGCCTGGAGAGCTGATCCAGGAACAGGCAAGAGACAGAGAACCTGATCATCAATTTCAAAATCTCTCGATTTTGTCTTTTTCATTCTGACCTGAGCCTCAGAGAGTGTACTGCGTGCAGCATCACATACTTTATGCAAACGCTCTCTAAACGAGCTGACATATTCGAGCACATTTTGAGTTTTAACGGCTGTATAAAACATGCAGCATTCCTTAAACAGTCGCAGAGGTCTGCGCACAGTGTGCCCAAACACTAGCTCTGCAGGGCTGAAACCAGTGGACTCCTGCACACTTTTCCTCACTGCAAGGTGGAGAAAAGGCAGTCCTTCATCCCACTGTTTACCTGATTCAAGGCAGAATTTCCTCATCATTGATTTCAGAGTTTGGTGAAACCAATCGAGTGTCCCTGGGATTCTGGATGATATGCGCTTGACTTCTGGTGTTTTATGGAAAGTGACGACAGAACCTGAGTGAAAATTTTGGATGTGAAATTTGAACCTTGGTCCATCTGAACTGATTTTGGTAAGCCAAATTTAGTAAAAAGTTCACCAGTGCCTTCACAACAGCTTTGGCTTTAAGTGTGCGCAAAGGCACGGCCTCAGGATAACGAGTTGCATGGTGCACATCAGCATCAGGAGATATTGATTACCAGATTTTCTTTTTTGGAAGCAGACCCACACAGTCGAGGATTATATGGTCAAATGGCTCACTGATTACTGGAATTGGCTGCAAAGGAGCTGGAGGAATAACTTGATTTGGCTTGCCACCGATCTGACAGGTGTGATAGGACCAGCAGTAACGGGTTACATCGAACTTCAAACCTGGCCCAAAGAAATAGCGCAGGATATGATGGTAAGTTTTCTTTATGCCTAAATGTCCAACGAAATTATCATGTGCCAGATCCAGTACTTGTGAATGAAATTTCTTAGGAACCACCACTTGATGCACTGAGTTCCATCCCAAATCAGCAGATGAGGGCGGGTACCAATTATGCACCAACACCCCATCATGAATACTGTAGGGGCTGACCATGTTCAATTTAACAGCAGAGACATCTAGCCCAGGGGTGGGCAGTGAGGGCCATTCCACTGCAGGTTTTCTGTTCCACTCAGTCTCTTCAGCAGGTGTTTGCTCTGATCAGCTTCAATGATTGCTAATCACTGACAACACCTGCTGAAGAGACTGGGTGGAACAGAAAACCTGAAGTAGAATGGCCCTCCATGGCACATGATTGCCCACCCCTGATCTAGCCAGTGTTGGGTCAGTTTGTTGTGCCTGAACAAGTTTAACTTTGTCAGCATTAAAATCAAGATTAACAATCTCAGGAAACAAATCCCCACGTTTTTCAGTCTTCTTCTGAAACGGCTCCGCTGTGGGTGGAGCAGCTTCAGAGCACATGAATGAATCGAACAGACACATCATCAAACTTACATGCCTGTGTGCGTGTAACCACACGCAGGGAACACAGTGGACAGGTTGACAGCAGCAGGAGTAGACATGCAGGAATCAAGAACAGGGTTTTCAGCCACCTCAGAACAACGTTTTCCCCTGTGAAGCCATTACCTAGGATTAATGAAACGCCTTATACCGGCAGCTCTGCACAAACGCCCACTCTCATGGCGCCCGAGACGAGAGGCGTCTGTAAAACACATTATGCAGTGGAGCTCTTACTACCCTCATCTCCACTCCCCACACAACAGCATCGGCTCCACATGACAACGCAGCCGAGAATGGTAACACGTCAGCCAGCATGAGTGACTGGGTAGCTCCGGTGTCAGGCAAGATTGTGATTGGTACCCGACTCTCTTCCTCTCCTGTCAGTGACACAGCTCCTTTTCAGATGAAGGGCTGACAACTTTCATCCACTTCATTATCACCTTTGACTGTGCTCACAGCCGGCGAGAGAGCAGGACAAACAAAAACAACACTCTTGGGTTTTCTTGAAAATCTCACATTTTTCTGTTCAAGAGTAGGACAGCCGGCTATGCAGTGACCCAGTTCATGACAGTAGAAACATTCTTCAGATTGAGAAGGAGAAGAATCGGAGTGTTGTGCACAAGTTCCAAATTTTGGAGGAGTTTTACTCCTACTTATTGAACAGAGTGTGATCATGGCACTCAGCAGAAAAAACAACCTGACGGGACAAGACAAATTCATTGGCCATCACTAGGGGTGGGTTCAAAAGATCGATATATCGATATAGATCGATCCACGTTTGACTGAGCTGATATCGATCCACAAAATCCGCGGATCGATCTTTTAATATAATATTAATATATTTTAATATAATATTTTTACATTTGTAAACATCTGCTGAGTATAACCGGGTCGAAACCAGGTCAGTGAGCCAGGAACAATTGCTGAGAACCATAAACAACCGACGCGCTAACGGAGCTAGCAAGCTAATGGATATGCTAGTTCTTCTTCTGTGGTGTTAAAACAGTTCTCATCCGGCAAGAGTTCCCTGCTGCGCGTAAACACGAAAGACAGAGGCGTGCGTGTCTCTTAATTTAGCAACAAAAGTCACCATAAAGACTGTCCTCAACAGCTTCTGAATATTTTTCATAAAGCGGGGATAAACGGACTTTTACTCCGTGCAGCGCTGTGTTGGAACATTAAGTTGACGACTGATAAACGGGAAATGCGCGGAGGCTGAAACCCGTGAAGCAGAGGGAGACTTGGAGCTGCTGAGACTGTAAGTATAATATCATTTGTTTGTTTTAACATTTATGTCGTCAATTAATAATTTATCTGGCATGATGGTGGTTTCTTTTACAAACTATGGACACAGAGAGAACTGTTGGTTAAGCGCTGTGAATAAATGCAGAATTAAGGTATATTTTATGAGATTATGGACTTCTGCCACTTAAGTAAGAGATGTGAAGAGAATAAATCACAATAAAATTAATAAAGGCTGCAGTACAACAAGCTATTTTTACTCAGTAGAACTAAATTGAAATGAACAAACCTTCTCAGGAAATGAATTGAAACCCTTTTCAAACACTGAAAGTTAATTTGTAGTTAAAGTATATATAAAAAAAACTAAATTATCAAACCCTACTGTGGTGTGGGGATCTAAAAATATGAATGTTAATTTTACTGTGAAATCTATTCTTTTTGTCTGCCTTCAGATGTGTGAAGACTGGAAGCTTCATTCTCACTGAGACCTTCTGAAGGTCAGAGGTCGTCAGTGGAGGAACCATCCCTGCTTCATGTGGATTTCAGCGCAGAAGAAGACCTTCAAATTCAAGATTCAAGGAGGTGCTGCCATCATTTTCTCCACACTAACATACATTCAATGCAATTTAGTTGTTGTAATGACAAATTCTTTTATTTCTTTTTTTAAGTTCTCAGCAAGAACACAATATTGGTCCTTTTTTTTTACAATTTTACTGAGCATTTAATTCTAAATAAATCACTGTTTAACAGGAAATTTTTGGCAATCCTGTGCTTTTCTTGTGGTGTTACATAGAATAGCATCACTGTAAACTATGGCAAAAGCAGCTGTTTTAAAATCTGCACTTCCTCACACAAGTTTGAGTGCAAAAAAAACTCTAAAAGTGCCATAACTTTTTGGAAAAGCTCCCACAAATCCAGGCTTTTTGGGCCACAACAATCACAAAAACAGCTGACAAAATCCTGGAGGGACTGAAATACAGTGAGATTATGTCTGCATGGTTCATGCATTGAATTTGTTTACTTACTCTGGGTGGTGAACTTGACACGACACACCCTTTGCACTAAAGAAAGCACCTGTGAGCACTTTATGAAATGATAAGCTAAATAATAAAAAATGCATTATTGTAACTGATTTTGGGTCAGTTTTATATGTGATAATTTATGTATTAACAAAGTTAGAAGATTCTTGGTACAGTTTGCAGTATTAGGTCTCAAAGATTTTTGTTTTATGGGAAGTAAAATGGCTATTAAAATGGTAATTCCCCAGATCGAATCGGGATCGAATCGATTCAGAATCTCAAGAATCGGAATCAAATCGATTCTGGAAATTAGGGATCGTTCCCAGCCCTAGCCATCACCGCCGCTTTAGACAGACTATCCACTTTTTACTCATTTAAGTGAACCACCACATTATCAGGCAAACAAGATTTAAATTTCTCCAATAATATTAACCCCTTGCACTCCGGGCAATTTTCCTAAAAATGCCAAAAAATAACGTGCCCAAAGTAAATCGAAAGCTGTTCTTCAACCCTTTGCAGCATCTTCATGGGGTTGGTCTCATTTAAAAGAAAACACTTTGAATTTTTTGGCAAAAAAAAACATAATCTCTCTACGTGCTCCGGCCACTGAGTTACAGTCATCTAAACATACTGAACTTGAAGAAAATAAATTTGGACACAGTGTTTTTTTGGATACAAATGCTTGCAAATAACACACAGCTGTCCGATCTGGCTGGAAAATGCAACAGAAATGTAGAACCAAGTGTTATCAAGCTGAGATCCAAATTTGGTAACAATACCACAAAAAATGAATATTTTACACAGCTTTGTTCTCAGGTAGTTCCCAGGCGTTTTGGAACTGTGCCAAATTGTGCCAAATGGCACAATTTTGAAAAACGTCTGTAACTTTTGAATAATTCAATGTAGAATCTTCATTTTGGGCTCTAATGAAAGGTCACACTCAGGGCTGTGTCTGTGTGTGTGTGTGGGACCCCCCCCCCCCGCTACAAAAGAAGGAGTTCGGCCCTCGCTACATGATGGATTACACTCCTTGCATGTTTTCACAGCGGCTCCCCCCCCCTCGCTACTGTGTGTGTGTGTGTGTGTGGGGGGGGGGGGGGTTGTCCCCCCCCCTCGCTGCAGAAGACAGCCATCGCTACATGAAGGAATAGACTCAGAGACTCATATGCTTCCCCCCGCGGACCGGGGGGCGTTCGGACCGTGAACGCCCCCCCCCCGCTCCTCTTCTGCAGCGGGGGGGGGGGGGGGGCGTTCACGGTCTGAACACGGCAAATGAACCGTTTATCGCGGCGCACGCACTTTGTGCGCAGTACAGTTGTAATTTACCGATCGGTCAAAAATCATTTTTGGATTACAGTTTTCAGGGATAAATAATAATTTAGCTTATAACACCTTACCTCTTCACAGCAGCAGAGTCGTGGCGAACTTCTCTTCCCCATTGTCAGACGAACGCGACGCTGCTCGGCTCGTGGATCCCGATCAAAACATAATTCCAATATTGCGGTTTTGGTGAATGATTTACGACCTTTGTCGTTGGCCTCCATCGGTCTATGATGACGGAAGAGAATCCTAAACGTCTATTCTGCTGGAATGAATGCAGGTCCCACTTGTGGGTGTTCTCCATGCTGCGGGGTCTGTAGCAGATTCGTCCAGCGTCCTTTGTTTTCATCTGCTGCAGCAGAAATCTCTCTTCACCCAGCCTGAATTTCTGTGCTTCAACTGGCTCCTGCATTCACAGTAGGCGGGTCCTCCTTCCTAGGTTCTCATTCATTGGCTCTTCAAGGTTTCAGAAACCCAATTCAAGGCTCTTATTAGTCGAATGAGAGGTCAATCAGATGAACTAATCTGTTCGCGGCTGTGTCTGCTTTTTTTTTTTTAGTGGCGCTTGGACGCCACTACATCACCATCACCACCTACATCACCACAATCTGGACTATGCGTCCGAGTGCGCACGAGGGCGCAGGAGTGCGCCCTCGTGCGTCCTAGGACGCAGAGACTTGCCCGCCCGCGGAACAACGGAGCGGAAGTGGTTAATTCCCAGAGCTGAGGAAAATCAGACACTTGACTCGCAGAGCACCATTTATCAAAAACAGACTTCTCACACGCAAACTCCATGTACAGTATGTCTGGCTTACGGATTTCTCACAGGCTCTAAATTTTTGGCAATAAGCCTCAGGTGCTAATTCATAAGCCAGGATTAGTGTCTGTTTAACTAACAATCCAGACTGTCTTCAATGGATAAAGTTGTGTGTACCTCCTGTGCCTTTCCCACTAATTTGCATTGCAGCAACAAACTCCACACTTCTTTAGGCCAGTTTAGTGTGGTAGCGACAAATTCAAAAGCATTAAAATATGAATCAACTTCATTTTCTCTAAATGGTGTGCTTGTATGGGGAGCCACTTTTCTGTTACCCCACTCTCTGTGCCAAGGCCAGAATCGCCTACTAATCCTGGTATCGCCAAAGTCCGTTTCGACCCTCAGTCAAGGTAGACACACGCCTCCTAATATTCCAGGCCGAGACTTGACCCCATGGCACCGTGATCTGAAACCTCTTACTCAACTACCGAGCCAAAGAAGAATTCCTCACTAGCTCCCGGCTAGTAACGGCGGTTACTATAAGGTGTCAGGGACTGCACCACTGACTAATTTCCTATGGAGGGGTGCATAACACCACCCCCCCTTAAGGAAGTGGTGCAAGTGTCATATCCTGGGTGAGCCTCCAATTTGTGTTACACCCCTGTCTAGGGTGAAAAGGAGCGCACCATAGATAGAATGGGAAAAGCCCCGTCCCGGTCCCCAAAACCAAAACTGGAGTTTAATAACAAGTTCAGTGTGCTTTATTTACACATGAATTATTTACAAACCAGTGAGCGTCTCTGGGATCAACCAAGGCCAAAATAACAAACACAACCCCACCATCTTTAACCAGATTAGTGCTACCTAGTCCCTATGTGAATCAAAAGGAACAAAAAGACAATCCTACACCTGACTCCCTACACTCACAAAAACAGACGAAAAATAATTATGCTTAATAATTATGAACCTTGTCAGTAAACTGTAAGGGAGAAGAGAGGAGGAAAAAATATGAAAATTGACCTGACAGATTCAATAAACCATGACGCTGATTTAAGGTACAATTGCCCAGCCCCAATGTACTGTATGGCCAATACAATTATGACAGTCTTGTTATTATAATGTAGTCATATAATGTAGTCATATTGTTTTTGCTGCAGTTTCTCTGTCTGTTAGCAAGATCATGCAAAAACTCAGATGGATTTGGATGACATTTTCACCAGAGGTGGCCCTTGGCCTAAAGATGAACTCATTACATGTTGGAGGTGATCCATGAGTGTATACCTCCGCCAAGGCCCTATCTTGCAATGTACAGATAGATGGCGATAGAGACGGCCAAAGGGACAGAGGGAAGGACAAAAGGAGGGAGCAGTGTTTCTTCGGGCTTAAAGACCTTGGCGCGGTGGCAACATATTTTTCTGGGGGGAGGGGGGCAGAAAACACATATGTATGAATATGTTAATTTTATACTATTTATTTCTTTTTTAAAATTTTGCACAGTAACTTTTCATGTAATAAAAATAATAATGCATCAGATTTATATAGCGCTTTATCATAGACACTCAAAGATGCTTTTTACAGATACACAGAGTTGGGACCAGGAAGCAGAGTCGCAGTCTTACACGCCTCTCTGCAGCTCCTCTTCATCCGCCATCCCTCAACTTAGCCCCTGTCTTCCCCATCAGAGAATCATTGTCTGCTCCCTCCAAAGTAAATAAAAATATCCCAAAGTGATTAAACAAAATATTGGTAAAACTCAAATTAAACATAAAGCCTCTAAATTGAATGATTTGGCCTCTGTTCCTCCTCATAATTTAAAAATTAAATATGGTTTATTAAATATTAGGTCTCTAACTCCCAAGTCTCTGTTAGTCCATGATCTGTTAATTGATCATCAGATTGATTTAATTTCCCTTACAGAGACTTGGTTAGGGCAAGAGGATTATGTTGGTTTAAATGAATCAACTCCCTCTGGTTATTTAAACTGTCAAAATCCCAGAAGTTCTGGTCGTGGAGGAGGAGTAGCAACAATTTACCATTCCAAATTACTAGTTAATGTAAAGCAAAAAACATGTTATAATTCCTTTGAGGGCCTGGTCCTCAGTATTGGGCACTTTAGCAATTTTAGGTTAAACCCAATTTTATTTGCCATAGTTTATCGTCCCCCATCAACCTACTCAGAATTTTTATCCGAATTTGCTAATTTCTTAGCTGATTTAGTGCTGAAATCTGATAGAATAATTATAGTAGGGGACTTTAATATACATGTGGATGTAGATAGTGACTGCCTTAATGTGGCATTTAATTCAATATTAGACTCGATTGGGTTTTCTCAGAAAGTAGGAAATTCTACTCATTACCTCCACCATACACTGGACCTTGTTCTGACATATGGCATAGAAATAGAAAATCTTGTAGTGTCTCCTCATAACTCTGTACTGTCAGACCATTGTCTGTTAACCTTTGATTTTACTATTTCTGACTATTTGGCTCCTAAAGAAAAATATTATTACAGTAGATGCCTCTCAGATGATGCTGTTACCAAATTTATGCAGATTGTTTCCTCTACGCCATGTGTCAACACAACGGAAATAAGCTATAGACAGCTTGCTCCTTCTGTAATTGATAACATGGTGGACAGTGTTACAGCTTCTCTGCATCAGACTCTAGATTTGGTGCCCCCTTAAAAAAGAAAAAGTCTAATCAGAGATTTCTAACTCCTTGGTTCAACACAGAAACTCATAGCTTAAAACGGAAGACTCCTCAATTAGAAAGAAAATGGCGCTCCACTAATTTAGATGAAATCTATTTAGCTTGGAGAAATCATCTTTTAATTTATAAAAAATCTCTTAGAAAAGCTAGAACGAGTTATTACTCTGCATTAATAGAAGAGAACAAGAATAATCCCAGGTTTCTTTTCAGTACTGTAGCCAGGTTGACAAAGAGTCAGGACTCTGTCAATCCTAGCATTCCCTTAGAGCTTACTAGTCAGGACTTTATAAACTTTTTCAATAATAAAATTTCATCCATCAGAGATAAAATCAATCAGATTCTTCCCACAGTTAACTTAAATACTGTAACTACTACAACTCCTTCAATTGAGGTCTGTCTTGATGAGTTTACTCCAATCGATCTTTGTGAGTTAGACAAAATAGTTTCCTCATCCAAACCTTCAACTTGTCTTTTAGACCCTATTCCTACCAGGTTATTTAAAGAAGTCTTTCCACTTATTGGTAGCTTTATTCTTCATATAATCAATTCTTCATTAACTTTAGGCCATGTACCGCAGGCTTTTAAAACGGCTGTAATTAAACCCTTACTCAAAAAGCCAATGCTAGATCCAGGAGCTTTAGCTAACTATAGACCAATCTCTAATCTCCCTTTCATTTCAAAAATCTTAGAGTTATTGCTACGCAATTATTTGACCACCTGCAGGGAAATGGTTTACTTGAAGAGTTTCAATCTGGGTTTAGAATCCATCATAGTACTGAAACAGCCTTAGCGAAGGTCACTAACGACCTCCTCATCGCATCTGATAATGGACTGGTTTCTGTATTTGTGTGGTTTATATTAATCATATATTCCATACCTACATATGTATAGACATATTAGAATGTTTAGTGATTACATATGTGCAATGACCTCGCCTCAGAACAGGACAAGAGGTCTCGACCGCCAGCGAAGATCAAAGAGCATACGGAGTCGCAGCGGTGGAGACCAGATCGATCTCCCTGACCACCCAAGGTCAGGTGGAGGAGACGGAAGACAAAGGAGGGGGGATTAAGTTAATGCGGGATGTCAGCTTTGATATGCAATGTCTTTTGTTGTGTGTAGGTATAAGTATGAAGGTCTGAATGTGTTCGACCTCTTATTCTGCTTCTGCACTGAGATGAGACTTGCTAGAGGAGCGAAGCTGATATTAAACTTTGGTTTATAAATCACATCGCCTCGTTATTCCAAGCTCTTCTACACTGGTGACCCTGACGCGAGGATGGAACAGAGACGTTCTCCCGCGATTGACTCATCAGAGGCGACCCAGGCAAGCGCCGGCGCCCATGCAGACAGGGGAACAGATGGACGACTTTCCCCCACGGCAGAAGCTACAGAGAGGGCTCAACCGAGCACCAGCCCCGCCGTGAGAGCTGAAGAAAGGCGCTCTCACCCGGCGGACACATCAAGGACGGCCCACACAAGCGCCGTCACCGTCAAGCTGCCAGACTTTTGGCAAGAAGACCCAAGCTCGTGGTTCCAGCAAGCTGAGGCTCAGTTTGCACTGGCGGGCATAACGGCAGACGACACAAAATTTTATCACATTGTCGCCAAACTCGACGCTGCCATGTCGAGATGGGCGCGGAGCATAATCCAACACCCGCCCGCCCATGACAAATATAGAGAACTTAAGGCGACCATCGTCGAGAACTTCGTCCCCTCAGCCGAAGAAAGAGCAGAGAAGATCCTGGCGATCTACGGCCACAGAGGATGCAGACCCAAGGCCCTCATGGAGGACATGCTGCAGCTCAAGGAAGAGGACAACGACAACTTCCTCTTCCAACATATCTTCCTCAGCACTCTGCCGCCACGCATGAGAGGGACGCTGGTCAACATGCGGTGCAGCACCCAGCAAGACTTCCGCGCGCTGGCCCGCGAAGCGCAGCGACTCGCCAACGCCTGCGGCGAACAGATGGCCAAAGCAGCATCTGCAGATCTCAGTGCGGATGCCCAGAGCAGCGGAGAACCACAGACAACCAAGCAGAGCCCACCCACCATGGCGGCAACACGACCAAGACGCAGCAGGCGGAACGACATCTGCTATTTCCACCACCGTTTCGCCGAGGGGGCGTACAAATGCGTTCCCCCCTGCAAGTTCAAAAGTTCGGGAAAACGCCCAAGCCGAGAACCATTAATGGCTGCGGTTCTCGGCGAAAAAAATAAGCTTCTTTATGTGACTGACGGACACACCGGGAGACAGTTCCTGATTGACACTGGAGCCCAACTGAGTTTTATCACCCCTTCCCACGCAGATCTGGCCATGGGTCCCCGGGGTAATGGGGCGATGGCAGCCAACGGCTCGATCATCGACACTTACGGTGAAAGGAGCCTGCCTCTTTGCATTCACGGCTGCAACTATAGATGGACATTTATTGTAGCGGCGGTGAGTTTTAACTTGTTGGGTGCTGATTTTTTGTATGCACATGGGTTGTTAGTCGATCTAGCAAATAGACGCTTGGTTAATGCACTGTCATTTTCTTCTATCCCCTGTTCAGCTCGAGTTTCTCCACCACCCATGCAGGCCAACGTCACAACAGCAGGAGGTAAGTTTGACCAACTCCTCACCCAATTTCCAGCACTCACAGTTCCCAAATTTTCAGCAACAGTAGCGAAACACGGGGTTGAACACTTCATTCCCACAACACGCCCACCCGTGTTCGCCAAAGCTCAGCGCTTAGACGCGACCAAGCTCGCCATAGCACGGGACGAGTTTACCACCCTGGAAAAATTAGGCATTATTAGACGCTCGAAAAGCCCCTGGGCATTGCCACTCCACATGGTCCCGAAAACCGACGGTTCTTGGAGACCGTGCGGTGATTACCGCAGATTAAACAATGCGACAGCGCATGACCGCTACCCAATTCCTCACATCCAAGATTTCTCACTACATCTGGCGGGTGCGCACATTTTTTCTAAAATAGACCTGGTCCGCGGCTATCACCAAGTCCCTGTTCGAGTGGAAGACATTCCTAAAACGGCTGTAATAACCCCTTTCGGTCTTTTTGAATTTTTGCGGATGCCGTTTGGCCTCAAAGGCGCTGCTCAAACCTTTCAGTGCATGATGGACGCGGTATTACGCGACCTCCCCTTCGTGTTCGTCTACCTCGACGATATGCTGGTAGCCAGCCCGTCAGAGGAAGAACACCAACAACACCTCACTACAGTTTTTCAGAGACTAGAAGAGCACGGGTTAATAATCAATCCAGCCAAATGCAAATTCGGCGTGTCACAAATTGATTTTTTGGGACACAGAGTTTCACCGAAGGGGGAAGTCCCATTGCCAGACAAAGTCCGCGCGGTAAAAAATTTTCCACGACCACAGACGGTCAAATCGCTGCAAGAATTTTTGGGAATGGTTAATTTTTACAACCGTTTCCTCCCCCGCGCAGCTCAACTCATGCAGCCCCTATATGCCACGCTCAGAAAACAAAAGCCTTCCAACGCGGTCGAATGGACCCCGGAGCGCGAACGCGCCTTCGCGGAAGTAAAAAGTGCTCTAGCGAACGCCACATTGTTGGTTCACCCCGATCCCTCGGCCCGCATAGCGCTAACCACAGACGCTTCAGACCTGGCCATAGGGGCAGTTGTGGAACAACACTTTGGCGGAACCTGGCAACCTTTAGCATTTTTTAGCAAATCGTTAAACCAAACCGAGCGTAAATACAGCACTTTTGACAGGGAGCTGCTAGCACTTCATTTATCCATCCGCCACTTCCAGTTCAGGTTAGAAGGGCGGCGTTTCACGGCTTTTGTAGACCACAAACCGCTCAATTTTGCGATGGCTAAAATTTCAGAACCATGGTCGGGCAGGCAACAAAGACAGCTAGCTGCAATTTCAGAGTTCACCACAGACATTCGACATGTGGCAGGCAAACTTAACGTGGTAGCAGACTGCCTCTCTCGCGCTGTGACATCGCCAGAGCACGAGGAGACAGATTATACTACCTCAGCCGCAGAACTCTTCGCCAACGCGGACGCGTACGCGGCCCCAATTCACATAGGGCTAGATTACGCAGCCATGGCAGAGGAGCAAAGCGGTGACGCGGACGTGCGCGCGCTCCTGTCTGGACCAACAGGGTTAAGACTGGAGGAAAGGGGTTTACGTGACGGTGTAACCCCCCTAATCTGCGACATCTCAACCGGCCGACCTCGCCCGGTAGTCCCAGCTGCATGGCGCCGCCGTATTTTCGACTCAATTCACTCCCTCGCGCACCCAGGTGTGCGCGCCTCGGTTAAAATGGTCGCCGAAAAGTTTGTGTGGCCGGGCCTGCGCAAAAATGTAAAGGAATGGGCAAAAACTTACATGTCTTGTCAGCGCGCCAAAGTACACAAACACACAAAAGCCCCTCTAGAGCCTTTTCGAATCCCAGCTAGAAGGTTTGACCACGTTCATGTCGACCTCGTGGGACCACTACCTTCGTCTCAAGGCTTCACACACCTGTTAACAATGATAGACCGTACTACGCGCTGGCCTGAGGCGGTCCCTCTGGCGTCAATCACAGTGGCGGAAGTCGCTCGCGTTTTTTTGACAAACTGGGTGGCACGTTTCGGCGTCCCATCGGACATCACGTCCGATAGGGGGCCTCAATTTGTCTCAGAGCTTTGGTCAACCATGGCCAGCAGCTTAGGGGCGACAATTCACCGCACCACCGCTTATCACCCTCAGGCTAATGGGTTATGCGAGCGTTTTCACAGATCTTTAAAGGCCGCCCTCAGGGCCTCGTTAACGGATACAAATTGGGTAAAATAAACTTCCCTGGGTTTTATTGGGGTTGCGTGCTGCGCCTAAAGAGGATCTAGACGCCTCCCCAGCAGAGTTAGTTTTTGCACAACCTCTCAGACTCCCAGGTGAGTTTTTACCGGAGAACCCAGAGCCTGGGCATCTTCCAACCCTGAGGCCTTTAGGCAGTAACGGACCAGACACTCTCCCCGGACCGGCACAGCACTCTTTTCCACGGGTTTTTGTCCCCCAAGCTTTAAAAAACGCCGAGTTTGTTTTTGTTAGGCATGAAGCTTTAAAATCAACCCTCCGTCCACCATACGACGGACCATTCAGAGTGCTGGAACCTGGTGATAAGCATTTTGTGCTTGATTTAGGGGACAGAAAAGAAACAGTCAGCATTGACAGACTTAAACCTGCTTTCTTGTTGAGAGACGAACCTGCACAGGTGGCGAGGGCACCTCGGCGGGGTAGACCCCCCAAGAAAAAAAGACTCAACCCTCCTGCAGGGAACAAATAACCACTCTCCTCCCCAAGCTGCAGATTCCTTACAGGAGGGTCCCACCAGGACGCCAAAGCGGACCTACAGCAGATTCGGGAGAAGATTAAAACCCAGACGGCACAGGGACTGATGCAAATTAACCAAGAGTTGTTAACTATGTTATCAGATTGTGCCGTTACAGTTTTAAGGCTGATTTGTGATATTACTATACTGTTATGGTTACCACTGAATTCTCTACAGGAGCATGACTGCTGGAAAGATTCTTCCTTGTTTTCCCTGTCAAGAGGTTTAACAGCATAGTATGTCATAGAAATTATCTTAAACTGTAGAATTACTTTGATTGTCCTTTTCTTAGTCGTTTGGGGGGGCTGTGGTTTATATTAATCATATATTCCATACCTACATATGTATAGACATATTAGAATGTTTAGTGATTACATATGTGCAATGACCTCACGCCTCAGAACAGGACAAGAGGTCTCGACCGCCAGCGAAGATCAAAGAGCATACGGAGTCGCAGCGGTGGAGACCAGATCGATCTCCCTGACTACCCAAGGTCAGGTGGAGGAGACAGAGGACAATGGAGGAGATCGATCTCCCTGACCACCCAAGGTCAGGTGGAGGAGACGGAAGACAAAGGAGGGGGGATTAAGTTAATGCGGGATGTCAGCTTTGATATGCAATGTCTTTTGTTGTGTGTAGGTATAAGTATGAAGGTCTGAATGTGTTCGACCTCTTATTCTGCTTCTGCACTGAGATGAGACTTGTTAGAGGAGCGAAGCTGATATTAAACTTTGGTTTATAAATCACATCGCCTCGTTATTCCAAGCTCTTCTACACTTGTCCTTTTAGACCTTAGTGCAGCTTTTGATACTATCGATCACAATATTCTACTTGATAAATTAGAACACTATGTTGGACTTAATGGAACTTCGTTGCAGTGGTTTAGATCTTATTTATCTGATAGGTTCCAGTTTGTTCATGTAAATAATGAGTTTTCTTTCAACTCAAAGCTTAGTCATGGAGTTCCACAGGGATCTGTGCTAGGCCCTACTCTTTTTAGTTTATATATGCTTCCGTTAGGCAACATTATTAGAAAGCACTGTATACATTTTCATTGTTATGCAGATGACACACAATTATACCTGTCAATGAAGCCAGATGATAGTAATCAATTAGCCAAGTTAGAAGCCTGTCTTAAGGAAATCAAAGCTTGGATGACTTGTAATTTCCTGCTATTAAATTCAGATAAGACTGAAGTCATTCTTGTTGGTCCAAAAAACCTTAGAAATACCTTTCCAAATCAAACTTTCAGTTTGGATGCGGTTACTCTTTAATAGCTCTGTGAGGAACCTTGGAATTATTTTTGATCAAGATCTGTCCTTCAATTCACATATTAAATTTGTTTCTAAGACTGCCTTCTATCATTTGCGTAATATTGCCAAGATTAGGAGCATCTTGTCTCAGAGTGATGCTGAGAAACTGATCCACGCTTTTGTTAGCTCAAGATCAGATTATTGTAATTCTTTATTATCAGGCTGTCCTAAAACATCTTTAAAAAGTCTTCAGCTGATCCAAAATGCTGCAGCAAGAGTTTTAACAGGTACTAGAAAGACAGATCATATCTCTCCGGTTCTGGCCTCCCTTCATTGGCTTCCCATAGAGTTTAGAATTAAGTTTAAAATCCTTCTTCTTACTTACAAAGCTCTAAACAATCAGGCTCCTTTTTATCTAAAAGATCTGATACTACCGTATTATCCTAACAGAGCACTACGCTCCCAAAATGCAGGATTACTTGTAATACCTAGAATCTCCAAAAGTACAATGGGAGGCAGAGCCTTCAGTTATCAAGCTCCTCTCCTGTGGAACCAGCTGCCAATCTGGATTCGGGAGTCAGACTCGATCTCTGTTTTTAAGAATAGGGCTAAAACCTACCTTTTTGATATAGCCTACAATTAGGGAGGGATCATGTGTTTCTGAACCCTCCCTTAGTTATGCTGCTAATAGGTTTAGTCAGCCGGGGGACCTCCAGTAATGCACTGGGCCTCACTCCTTTCCTCACTCTCAATGAAATATTTTTTTTGCTGGTCTTTAACATTTGTTTGTTCTCTCCCATAGATTGAGTCCCCATCGTGCTGTTTCCTCTCTACATGTCTGTTCTTTTCATCTTCTCTATCCCCTCACCCCACAGCCAGTCGCAGCAGATGACTGCCCCTCCCTGAGCCTGGTTCTGCTGGAGGTTTCTTCCTGTTAAAAGGGAGTTTTTCCTCTCCACCGTCGCCAAGTGCTTGCTCACAGGGGATCGCCTGATTGCTGGGGTCTTTCTGCAACTGTGGGGGTTCCCCCTACAGTTGATAGTGCTATGTGATGACTGTTGTTGTGAAATGGCGCTATATCAATCAATCAATCAATCAATGCATCAGATTTATATAGCGCTTTATCATAGACACTCAAAGACGCTTTACAGAAATTAAGGGTCATCCACCACCTGGATGGATGAAGCAGCCACAATACAGCGCCATCCCTTTTTTTAACCTATATAAATAAAGTTGAATACATTATTCATTCACTCCAGACAGACAATGGTAGTGGCAAGCTACTACTGTAGCCACATCTGCCCTGGGGCAGGCTGACGGAAACGTGGCTGCCAATCCCGGCCGACAGCCTCTCCGGCCACCACCGAACATTTATACACATTCATACCCAGGGTTATGGACACTGGAGGCAAGGTGGGTAAAGTGTCTTGCCCAGGGACACAACGGCAGGATATCTGGGGAGAGAGGGATTCGAACCGCCAACCATCCGGTTATTGGACGACCCACTCTACCTCCTGAGCCACTGCCGTGCATATGGAACTTACAATTTGAAGTATTGCACAACTGAGGCTTGAATGTTGGAATACTGGGCCATTTGGGGTCCCACCCAGACATTCTGTATTTGGACTTTTTACTGGTGTCGTCCTTCTCTCCTTCCTCTGCTCTCACCTCTCCTGGACCCTCTGCCTGAACACTTTACTCTCCTTGGCTCCTCTCTTCTGTCTCATCTTGCTCTCTCTGAGCTAGATGTCTAATTCAGCTTCTCTCTCTGTCTATGATGGTATACAAACAGGTTAGAAAATACCAAGTGCCATGTAAATTAAAGGAGACAACCAAAAATTTCTAGTTAAGGGTACAAAGAGCACCCACTTAAAACTTGAGTAATGACTTCAGTCTTGAAGGTTTGAGATTTTTCCTCCAAAATTTATAACAATTTTCTTATAGTTTTCTACTTTTCTCTGTAAATTTATCTAAATTTGAAACCATTTTCCTCAAATTTGTAATTTCCTCTTGTAAAATTGACTTTTCTTGTACATTTGAAACTTTATTAGAAATTTGTGGATTATTTTATGGCTTATTTTTTTAGCTGTTTTTTTAAAATAAAATTACTATTTCATTCATTCATTCATCTTCTTCCGCTTAATCCTTTTCGGGTCGCAGGGGGGCTGGAGCCTATCCCAGTATCTTTGGGCGAGAGGCAGGGTACACCCTGGACAGATCGCCAGTCCATCGCAGGGCCAACACAGAGAGACAGACAACCATTCACTCTCACATTCGTACCTAAGGACAATTTAGAATCCCCAGTTTGATGCCAATTAACCTAACCTGCATGTTTTTGGCATGTGGGAGGAAACCGGAGAAATCCCGGAGTAAACCCACGCAGACACAGGGAGAACATGCAAACTCCACACAGATCACTGTTGGTCGGGGGCTGGGATCAAACCCAGGATCCCCCGGCCAAGGGTGAGTTGCTGTGCTGCCGTAGTGCTAACCACTCTGCCACCACGCTGCCCTAAAATTACTGTTTTTTAAATAAATTTGAAACAGACTTTACTTTTTCCTTAAAACAATTTATATTTTTGACCATAACTTTGCAGTCACAACAGAACAATAATTTAACTCTCATTACAAAGAAAAAAATATTAATAAAATTGTATTTAATGATTTAAATTAACTTAAATGACCAAGGATGCCGTTATTTCTGTTATAATATTTCTACATATTTAACCTTGGTTGTGAGGAGATTTTTTAGAAATCTCCTCACAACCAAGAAAAACCTCCCTTATTTTGAAGTCCAAATGTTGGCCTGTTCAGTTTGTCTGAAGGTTGCTGACGGATTAAAGTCATTGACTTCGTGAATTTCAGTCATCTTAACTTGCCAGGTACATAACTTAATATTGTAGTGGCTGGTGAAATATATCCTCAGCAATTCAGTATTCCCCCTTGCCTTTCCCTTCATATGAAGCCGGCTGCATTTGAATTCTAACCACATCTCTTAGCTAAGCAACTCTTCCGTTATTGCTTCTGTTTCCAGTGGGTTAAAACCATGATAAAAGCCTCCAGTGCTTACATATCTCTTATGATTTTTTTCCGCGTTTAAAGTACTTTAATAAACTCATGTTTCTGTCGGACAGTCAAGCCTTATTCATGCTGCATTTCCCCTCTAGTCCGCTTTGGTCCGCGTATGCTTTGGACGAGCCCAGCATGCACGTGGCGCTGTACATGCTCACTTTTTTCATCTACCCAGGCCAAGCGGTTGACGCATGCACACAATCATCATTTGTAGTTTCACTCCCGCCTGATAGGTAGTGCCAAGGCGCTGACGCACCAGGATTTTCAACAACGAAGAAATGGTGGACTTTTTCACAAAGTTTCTCATCAAATATAGACTTCATTTCTGCTGTTTGACTTCCCGGTTTTCACTCCTTTTCCACGAAGATGCTGCTGCCGCTAGCGAGTCACTGCCTGCTAACTGACTGGAAAGCTCGCGTGGGCGGGGCACTTCTAAACTCCGCGAGGATGACAGCCACGCGCATTGTTTGTGTGCGTGCTTGCAGAAAGTCATTGCTTCATTTATTTTTCTTAAATTCATATCTCCTTCTTGGCACGGCGATAAATTTTCTGGCACGGCGGGCTGCCGCCGAGAAATGTTACCAGAGGAAACCCTGAGGGAGGGATAGAGCCTTGGAGGAGGTATGTGCTCTCTGAGTGCCCTCTAGTTATTTTTTAAATTTATTTATTTCATTCTTTAACCAAAAAACAAAAAACAAAATTAAAACTGGGAAATGTGGCATTTATAAATTGTAGTACAACCCATCATAATAACAGCAGATCAAAACAAAGGGAAAGTTACATAAAATATGCATGATGGCCACCAGATGTCACTGTTCTTAGTTAGAATGAAGCCTTGAAACTTTTTCGGCATAATTAGAAGGAAAGCCTCAGAGCTTCACTGAGGCTTCACCTGCCCATCACTACTGAAGAGCTGTAGCATTTATTCTAGTTTAAAAGCAGCCTACCATGTACATTTACTGCTGTTTACAGCCTGTCAATGCTTACTTAACCCCTGCTCCGATCAACACAGACTCTGGACTCTCATGCACACCACTCCCTCACTTGCTCTCTTGCTCGACCACTTGCACTGAGCATCACCTAGGTTTCGATTATAGCTCCCTCTGCTGGCGGACACTATAATTGCATTTAAGAATGCTGTTTCAAATATGATCAAATGTGATATAAATAAATAATTGATTTTTGGAAATGGATTGGCGGGTGACACTGAATGAGGGCGGGGGCCAGCAATTGCCCATCCCTGGCCTATTTGCACAATATGCTCTTGTGAACACAGGCAGCATAAGCTCCACAGAGGGGCTAAAATCAGGCTTTACCTGCTGTCCACCTGGCTGCTGTCTGGTTGGGTAAGCACAATTCCTCCAGCACCATACACATCCCTTTCCCCATCCGACAACACTCCACAACGAGTGTATTATGGAGCGTAAGCAGTGCAGTCTGTCTCCATTTCCCTGTATGACGACGCTCCAGTACCGGTGTGAAGAGAGAGCCACCCAGAGAGAGCAACGGAGTGCGCGAGACTGGATGCAGGGTGCGCTTGATTCCTTGCCTGGTATGCACCTCTAGCGGTTATATGAGCAGATTAATAAAGAAAAGTGAATATAGTTAAATGTAAATATAGTTTCGGTGTCCCAGAACCCAGCGATAACCTGTACCTACGTCTCCCCGTTAGTCCATAACACCTGTATTGTGGAGAGACATCCATGGATCTTAAACTCCACCGACCATGTCGAGAGCACTTGGTTCGTTCCCCGCGTACACCTCCACTGGTAAAGGTCAGTTAAAAAAGGCCATTTTTGACCCCTTTTGTGGTCAAGTGGTCAGTGAAACCATGTCAGGTGCACTCTTCAGGTATTGTGGCATCACCATGGAAGAGATGAGAGGGAGCGGTCAAATTAGCAGGGGGACAAAGTTTGACACAAACATACAGACCCACACTGTGGAATCTCTTTTCTACAGTGCATCCGGAAAGCATTCACAGCACTTCCCTTTTTCCACCTTTTGTTATGTTACAGCCTTATTCCAAAATGAAATAAATTCATTTTTTCCATCAAAATTCCACACACAATACCCCATAATGACAAAATGAAAAGTTGTTTTTTTCTTTTTTGAGATTTTTGCAAATTTATTAAAAATAAAAAAACTAAGAAATCACATGTACATACATAAGTATTCACAGCCTTTGCTCAATACTTTGTTGATGCACCTTTGGCAGCAATTTCAGCCTCAAGTCTTTCAGAATATGATGCCACAAGCTTGGTACACCTATCTTTGGGCAGTTTCGCTCATTCCTCTTTGCAGCACCTCTTAAGCTCCAGGTTGGATGGGAAGTGGTGGTGCACAGCCATTTTCAGATCTCTCCAGAGATGTTCAATTGGATTCAAGTCTGGGCTCTGGCTGGGCTACTCAAGAACATTCACAGAGTTGTCCTGAAGCCAGTCTTTTGATATCTTGGCTGTGTGCTTAGGGTTGCTGTCCTGCTGAAAAAATGAACCGTCGCCCCAGCGTCAAGAGTGCTCTGGAGCAGGTTTTCATCCAGGATGTCTCTGTACATTGCTGCATTCATCTTTCCCTCTATACTGACAAGTCTCCCAGTTCCTGCCCCTGAAAAACATCACAGCATGATGCTGCCACCACCATGTTTCACTGTAGAGATGGTACTGGCCTGGTGATGAGCGGTGCCTGGTTTCCTTCAAACATGATGCCTGGCTTTCAAGCCAAAGAGTTCAATCTTTTTTTTTTTTATTACTTATTTTGTACCCGTAGGTAGATTTGTTTTGCAGACTGGTGACAAACCACCAGCTGCCGGTCGCTGCGTGCGCAAGCGCCACTTAACTCCCTAACCTGCATGTTTTTGGCATGTGGGAAGAAACCGGAGAAATCCCGGAGTAAACCCACGCAAACACGGGGAGAACATGCAAACTCCACACAGATCACTGTTGGCCGGGGGCAGGGATCGAACCCACGATCTCCGCGATCCCCCGGCCGAGGGTAAAACTGTGCTGCCACAGTGCTAACCACTGCGCCACCGTGCAGCCCTTTGTCTCATCAGACCAGAGAATTTTGTTTCTCGTGGTCTGAGAGTCCTTCAGGTGCCTTTTGACAAACTCCAGGTGGGCTGCCATGTGCCTTTTACTAAGAAGTGGCTTCCGTCAGGTCACACTACTATAACCGGCCTGATTGGTGAATTGCTGCAGAGATGGTTGTCCTTCTGGAAGATTCTCCTCTTTCCACAGAGGAACGCTGGAGTGCTGACAGAGAGACCATCGGGTTCTTGATCACCTCTCTAAGGCCCTTCTCCCCCGATCGCTCAGTTTAGACGGCCGGCCGGCTCTCGGGAGAGTCCTAGTGGTTCTGAACTTCTTCCATTTGGATGGTGGATGCTACTGTGCTCATTGGGACCTTCAAAGCAGCAGAAATTTTTCTGTACCCTTCCCCAGATTTGTGCCTCGAGACAATCCTGTTTCGAAGGTCTACAGACAGTTCCTTTGACTTCATGCTTGGTTTGTGCTCTGACATGCACTGTGTTACGGCCCCTTTCTGGGCCAAGGCCAGAATTGCCTATTTTTAATCCTGGGATTTTCGAGTCCATCTCGGCCCCTACACCAAGGTGGACAAACCTAGTCATTTTCACCCTTTTCTTAGGCATCAGCTGGTCTCTTTTTGCTCACAGCAAGGC
This sequence comes from Pholidichthys leucotaenia, assembly GCA_020510985.1. Taxonomy (NCBI): domain Eukaryota; kingdom Metazoa; phylum Chordata; class Actinopteri; order Cichliformes; family Pholidichthyidae; genus Pholidichthys; species Pholidichthys leucotaenia. Next base: position 342,781,002 of record CM035837.1, on the reverse strand, counting down.
AGACCTACACCTTATGTCCCAGGCTGGGATTTGAACCCATGACACCATGATCCCAACACCTCCTGCTCTACCACTGAGCCAAAGAAGCATTCCTCACTAGCTCTTGGCTAGTAGCGGAGGTGTACTCTGTGGTGTCAGGACCTGCACCACTGACCAATAACTTACGGAGGGGGCCGTGACACTGTCAACTGTGGGACCTTATATAGACAAGTGTCTGCCTTTCCAAGTCATGTCCAATCAACTGAATTTACCACAGGTGGACTCCAATTAAGCTGTGGAAACATCTCAAGGATGATCAGTGGAAACAGGATGCACGTGAACTCAATTTTGAGCTTCATGGCAAAGGCTGTGAATACTTATGTACATGTGATTTCTTCGTTTTTTTATTTTTAATAAATTTGCAAAAATCTCAAAAAAACTTTTTTCACATTGTCATTATGGGATATTATGTGTAGAATTTTGAGGAAAAATGAATTTAATCCCTTTTGGAATAAGGCTGTCACACAACAAATGTGGAAAAAGTGAAGCGCTGTGAGTACTTTCTGGATGCACTGTATATATACTGTAAATAACCTTGGAAGTGTTGGATGCAGCACTGTTAATTAACACATGAATAAACATACTTGTAGTTTTCCAGAGATCTGTTGAGGTTGTCCAGTTGAACAGTTGGCGATGAGCTGATCAGTCGACTGTGTAGTCGGGCCACTCTGAAGCGGGCAACCAAGGCCGGTCTGAGCACCTCCTCCTCCAGGTGCTCTGGAAACTTCCCTTCCGGGGAGCACAAAGAGTCTAGGAACATCTGGAAGTATCTGAAAATGAGAATTAAAAGGGTTTTAGACACACAGAGACACACAAATACTTTAGCTGTAAATCTGTACTTACTTGGCAGAAGAAGCACAGAGGCTGTTGAATTTCTTAATGGTGTGGTTATCTAGACCCTGAGTATCCGCTTGTCTGTTTGCCAGTGTCAGTTTTAAGTCCATCATTTCATTGTAGGTCTCAGCCAACTCAAACATCAGTTGTCTGCGGATCATCAGGTAGTACTGGGAATTCAGGTCTACAGATGAAGCAACAGCCAGAAGTCTAATTCAGTCATTTACAGTATTTTTTTTTTCATTTGTTAACCTCAACAATAATTCAATTACTGCTTTGGAGGAGCTATTTGTAGTTTTCAATTAATTACAACTATTAACACCAGGCGGAAGTATTGTTATTAAAAAAACAAAACATCTGCATCACTCTACAGCTGGTATCTCATGGTATCTGGTATCTTGCTATTTTTCAATTTGGTAACTTTTCTGACAAATGTTCACAAAAATCAGGGTTCGCCTCTGTCAGCGACATTATAAACAGGGTGAGAAAACCTTCCCAAGCATTCAGATTTTAAGGGTTCCTAAAGGTTCTTAACAGTTGCTAATGTTTAATACTTGGAAAACCAAAAAGGACTTTAGCAACATGTCACAGCCATTTGTAAACAATTATTCTGCAAACATTTGCAACTGTTTGCAGAAGAATAAATTCAAAATTTCTTTGCGACATGAAACACAGCGACCTAAAAACTTCTTGCAAACTGTTTTGCAACCTTTTACAAACCCAGACAAAACTCAAAAATTGCAATGTTCGTCAGCATTCGTAGCTCTGTAAGATAGTCACGTAAACCATACATGTCAAACTCAAGACATCTACGCCACATCTGCCCCTGGCAGAATTAAATTTGGCCCAAAATATAATATCTAAATGTCAATAATAATTAACTTGCCGATATACAGCATGGATACTACAAATTCCAGAATGCACTGCATTAGTTAAGGCCAGTAAGTTCTAGCTTACATTCATTGCTATTCTAATGGCATATTTTTTAGTCACTGTGTAGCTGAGGCAAAATGAGTTAAATCTTAAGCAAGTCTGTCAAAAAAAATGTGCAAAGGGAAAGTGAAATCAGAGAATAGACTTTAAAGACAAGATGAAGGCACACAGTGTTGTTTTGGACCTAAATGATAAATCTGCAGTTTTCTTTTTGAAATTTGACTCCATTATTGATCATAACAAAGATTCAACTCTTGCTTGTTGAATGGTATCATACAATGTTAGTAAAAGACATCATTTTACATTATTCTTGAGGGGGAAAAAAGAGTTATCTGGCTGTTTTTGATTGCTTGAGAACTTTTTACAGAAACAATCTAGTGAAAGTGAAGGTAGAAGGAATTAGATAAATTATGATGCTGATGTGTCATTAAAAAAAGTATTTTTTCATCTATTTTGGACAGTTAAATTCTTGTGTCCATCTGAATTTATCTGTCATGAACATGGTACTCGATTTGGCCTCAGTCATTTCCTCCCCTTCAACTGAATTTAACACATCTGCTCTAAATGGTGCTGAAGCCTGTGACAGTCATGACTCACCCTGCAGGTGAAACTGTGCTATTACAGGAAATGCCCCATCTATAAACACATGCATAACCGCTGTTTCTAAACACTTATGTAGAATTTTTGAATATCTTAAAGTAGAAAAAGCTACAAATAGCTCATTTAACAAAGAAGCAACGCAAAACTAAATTTAAAAAAAAAATCACCCAGTACCATTGCAGATCGGCTCAAGCATGTCAATTCTTCGCTTGTGCATTTTGCAGCGCCTCTCTAGATCCTCTTCAAAGAAGGCCAGGGCTCGGAAAAGAGCACTGTGATCCTGCAAAATCTCTATGTGGTCTGTCACATATCCATCCATCTGAAAATACTCCTTGGCCTTGGGTTAGTGAGTGCAATGATGGAGACAAAGTCACACAAAGGTGAAACAACAAACAAGAACGCCATTTCAAATTTCATTGTTCAGTGTTTTTACTGTAAATAAAACATTAACTGAGTGATTATGAGGGGCTTTTAGTTTCAAAGTGCTGCCCTCACAGAGTGCACTTTAACAATATCTCACAGTAACCACCCAATTTACTGACATCCACACAGCATTCAAGAACCACCACAATGTATAGCTCCATCTGTACATTAGAGGTTTAGTTTTTTCAAAAACTTGTAAGACTTGTAAGACATTTTTTCAAACGCAAGCAGGAGGGAATCCCACTCACAATTAATCTTCAAAGGGGAAATAATCTTAATGCATAAATTTGATATATTAAATGTTTATTTTTACAACTAATATTAAGTACAATATTTCTTCCGTGGTGTCCATACCTGAGTGATGTAATTCTGTCCTACCAGGAATACAGATCTTGCTTCAGTGAAATCCAAGGGGAACAAGCAAGGAACCTGTATAAACAAATCACTTATAATCAGATTTATCCCGATGGATTATATACAGACTGATAAAAATGCTGTATCAAAATCTTAAATACTTGAAACCTACAGTGGTGTGAAAAAGTGTTTGTCCCCTTCCTGATTTCTCATTTTTTTCTGCGTTTGTCACACAAATGTTTCAGATCATTAAACAAATTTAAATATTAGACAAAGATAGCACAAGTAAACACAAAATGCAGTTTTTAAATAAAGGTGTTTATTATTAACTGAAAAAAAAATATCCAAACCTACATGGCCCTGTATGAAAAAGTGATTCCCCCCCCCCAAAAAAACATTAACTGTGGTTTATCACATCTTTGGAAAGCTGAATTCAATTTCTCTAGCCACACACAGGCCTAATTACTACCACACCTGTTCTTAATCAAGAAATCACCTAAACAGGACCTGCCTGACAAAGTGAAGTAGACCAAAAGATCCTCAAAAGCTAGACATCATCCTGTGATCCAAAGAAATTCAGGAACACATGAGAAACAAAGTAATTGAGATCTATCAGTCTGGAAAAGGTTAGAAAGCCATTTCTAAAGCTTTGGGACTCCAGCGAACCACAGTGAGAGTCATTATCCACAAATGGCGAAAACATGGAACAGTGGTGAACCTTCCCAGGAGCGGCTGGCCGACAAAAATTACCCCAAGAGCGCAGCGACGACTCATTCAAGAGGTCACAAAACACCCCACAGCAACATCCAAGAACTACAGGCCTCACTTGCCTCAGTTATGGTTAGTGTTCATGACTCCACCATAAGAAAGACTGGGCAAAAATGGCCTGCATTTCAGAGTTCCAAGACGAAAACCACTGCTGAGCAAAAAGAACATAAAGGCTCATCTCAGTTTTGCCAGAAAACATCTTGATGATCCCCAAGACTTTTGGGAAAATACTCTGTGGATTGACAAGACAAAAGTTGAAGTTTCTGGAAGGTGTGTGTCCCATTATATCTGGCGTAAAAATAACAGCATTTCAGAAAAGGAGCATCATACCATCAGTAAAATATGGTGGTGGTAGTGTGATGGTCTGGGGCTGTTTTGCTGCTTCAGGACCTGGAAAACTTGCTGTGGTAAAAGGAACCATGAATTCTGCTGTCTACCAAAAAATCCTGGAGAATGTCTGGCCATCTGTTCGTGACCTCACGCTGAAGCACACTTGGTTTCTGCAGCAGGACAATGATCCAAAACACACCAGCAAGTCCACCTCTGAATGGCTTAAGAAAAACAAAATGAAGACTTTGGAGTGGCCTAGTCAAAGTCCTGACCTGAATCCGATTGAGATGCTGTGGCATGATCTTAAAAAGGCGGTTCATGCTCGAAAACCCTCCAATGTGGCTGAATTACAACAATTCTTCAGAGAAGAGTGGGCCAAAATTCCTCCACTGCGCTGTAAAAGACTCATTGCCAGTTATCGCAAATGCTTGACTACAGTTGTTGCTGCTAAGGGTGGCCCAACCAGTTATTAGGTTTAGGGGGCAATCACTTTTTCACACAGGGCCATGTAGGTTTGGATTTTTTTTCACTTAATAATAAACACCTTTATTTAAAAACTGCATTTTGTGTTTACTTGTGTTATCTTTGCCTAATATTTAAATTTGTTTGATGATCTGAAACATTTAAGTGTGACAAACATACAAAAAAATAAGAAATCAGGAAGGGGGCAAACACTTTTTCACACCACTGTATCACACTATAAAAGCAAGAAATCTCTGTGTGTGTGTCTGTCTGTTACGTTCATAGGACATCATAAGATGGCCTATGATCTCTGCCTGAACATCATAGGATGTCCTATGAGCTCAGGCATCATAGGACACATAGACAAATGTGTCATTATGATGTCATATAGACCATGTGTCTTTGAACTCAGGCATCATAGGACACATAGACAAATGTGTATTTATGATGTCATATACATCAAGGCTGCGTTCATGTCTTTATGATGTCATATACAGTGAGTCCATGCTGGAAAGCCTCTTTTTGCTCAGATCTTTTTTCATGATCCTGTCCATGAACTGGGATTACGACGCACCTATCCCTCAATCAGTGGTCTCAACAAAGAAGAAGACCCACCAGATGGAGAGCAATAGAATGACGACAACTGCTGCACGTCAGAAAAGATGCCATGAAGATGAAACACTTGAGGTTCCAGCAGCACATCGCACCCGTCTGAGACAGGAGGACACCCTTCACCAGCATAGGGTACGACAGACTTTAAAGCACATTTCTAGGGCATCATAGGATGGCCTATGATCTCTGCCTCATCATCATAGCGCGGCCTATGAACTCAGGCATCATAGGACAACTCGCCATGCTTACATGACGGCAAATGTGCAACCTTGACGAATGCCAGTCTGTACTACAAATGTGTAAAATGCCAAGCAAAGCGCTGATTTTCTCCAGGTGCTCCGGTTTCTTGGTTTCTACGGGCATGCACAGGCCTTCCTGAACAGGATCGAAAGCCACTTTTTCAGGACTGTGCCCATGAACTAGAATTATGACGCACCTATCCCTCAATCAGTGGTCTGAACGAAAAAGAAGACCCACCAGATGGAGAGCAATAGAATGAGGAGAACTGCTGCATGTCAGAAAGGATGCTGTGAACATGAAACACCTCAGGTTCCACCAGTACGCCGCAGGCATGACTGTGAACAACACGAAACCCTTCAGTGGTCTGAACGAAGAAAAAGAAGACCCACCAGATGATGTCTATATGACAGCACATAGACAGAGCACATGACTCCCTACATGACATATACAGTGGGGCAAAAAAGTATTTAGTCAACCACCAATTGTGCAAGTTCTCCCACTTAAAAGATGAGAGGTCTCCAATTTTCATCATAGGTATACCTCAACTATGAGAGACAAAATGAAGAAAAAAAAAATCCAGAAAATCACATTGTCTGATGTTTAAAGAATTTATTGGCAAATTATGGTGGAAAATAAGTATTTAGTCACCTACAAACAAGCAAGATTTCTGGCTCTCACAGACCTGTAACTTATTCTTTAAGAGGCTCCTCTGTCCTCCACTCGTTACCTGTATTAATGGTACCTGTTTGAACTCGTTATCAGTATAAAAGACACCTGTCCACAACCTCAAACAGTCAGACTCCAAACTCCACTATGGCCAAGACCAAAGAGCTGTCAAAGGACACCAGAAACAAAATTGTAGACCTGCACCAGACTGGGAAGACTGAATCTGCAATAGGTAAGCAGCTTGGTGTGAAGAAATCAACTGTGGGAGCAATTATTAGAAAATGGCAGACATACAAGACCACTGATAATCTCCCTCGATCTGAAAACGGTGGGCAAAAATCCCAGAACCACACGGGGGGGGACCTAGTGAGTGACCTGCAGAGAGCTGGGACCAAAGTAACAAAGGCTACCATCAGTAACACACTACAATGCCAGGGACACAAATCCTGCAATGCCAGACGTGTCCCCCTGCTTAAGCCAGTACATGTCCAGGCCCGTCTGAAGTTTGCTACAGAGCATTTGGATGATCCAGAAGAGGACTAGGAGAATGTCATATGGTCAGATGAAACCAAAATAGAACTTTTTGGTAAAAACTCAACTTGTCGTGTTTGGAGGAGAAAGGATGCTGAGTTGCATCCAAAGAACACCATACCTACTGTGAAGCATGGGGGTGGAAACATCATGCTTTGGGGCTGTTTTTCTGCAAAGGGACCAGGACGACTGATCCGTGTAAAGGAAAGAATGAATGGGGCCATGTATTGAGAGATTTTGAGTGAAAACCTCCTTCCATCAGCAAGGGCATTGAAGATGAAACGTGGCTGGGTCTTTCAGCATGAAAATGATCCCAAACACACCGCCCGGGCAACGAAGGAGTGGCTTCGTAAGAAGCATTTCAAGGTCCTGGAGGGGCTTAGCCAGTCTCCAGATCTCAACCCCATAGAAAATCTTTGGAGGGAGTTGAAAGTTTGTGTTGCCCAGCGACAGCCACAAAACATCACTGCTCTAGAGGAGATCTGCATGAAGGAATGGGCCAAAATACCAGCAACAGTATGTGAAAACCTTGTGAAGATTTACAGAAAACGTTTGACCTCTGTCATTGCCAACAAAGGGTATATAACAAAGTATTGAGATGAACTTTTGTTATTGACCAAATACTTATTTTACCGAGGAATTTACCAATTAATTCATTAAAAATCATTCAATGTGATTTTCTGGATTTTTTTTTTCTCATTTTGTCTCTCCTAGTTGAGGTATACCTATGATGAAAATTGAGGCACTTTTCCACAAGTATCACCTTAGCTTTACTTACTTCTACTTTATTCACTTTCTCGCTCTTTCCACAGTACCCTACCTGCTTTAACCGCTACGATTTTCGTGCCAGTTAAAGGGCAGGGTATAACCGAGCGAAAAGCGAGGTGTGATTTGACGTCAATTGATTGCTAGCCGCTGATTGGTCAGGGCGTAACGTCACAAAAGCGTCCGTTTTCTGTTTTCTGTTGAAGCTACATGACTGCCATTTGTAATTTCAGCGAGTAACCACGGTGAGCGGCTTCACAATTGTGTTAACGATGTCCACGCGCAAGTTTATTCCATGGACAAACGAGGAGGTGCGGACTTTTCTGTCCTTCTTATCCGACGACCACATCCAGAGCGAGTTGGACGGGCAACTCGCAATGAAAAAATATACCAGGTGTTGTCCGACCAAATGGCAGCCCAAGGGTACATCCGGACTGCCAAACAGTGTCGTGAAAAACTAAAAAAAATGAAGAGCGATTATCGGGCCATAAAGGACCATAACGGATGCAGTGGTGCGAGTAGATAGGAGTGGAAATGGTACGAGCAGATGAACGCCATATATACGGACATCGGCCTGCTAGCAATGGCAGAGACAATGTGCTTGACACGGCCACGCAATTGGAAAACGTTGACGGTGAGTGTTGTTTTAATATTGTCTGTCTTTTCGCCAATTGGTCCTTTCGGTCAAAAGCTCACTTCTTTTAAGCAATAAAGAAATTTTTTCAATTGTGGGCAATGGTTAGTGATGATGGTTAGCCAGCTAACATCCGGCTACCTCCGCAGCTTGCTGTGAGGTAGCAGCTTCACGCTTTTATTTCAGTATTCACTTAAACCAAACGCTGAAAGAAGCTTATTATTGTATTCTGGTTAAAAAGTTTGGTGTTTTCTGTACATGTTGCACTTTGTTGGTGAGCTTTATTGTGTGCATTTTCCTTCTAGAATCACTCCGGCGTCTGTCTGGGGGCCAGAATCGGTGTCGAGACCATTGTCCGCAATATCAGCAGCTCCATCAGTAGCCGTCATGTCCCGGGCAAGTTCTGGTAAGGCACAACTGAAAATGACCACCCGGTTTTTTAATGTGATTATTGTTATTTTCTTAGACGCATAATAAGGAATTTAAAATGTCTTTGTACGTTTAAAAAAAAAAACTAGATGCAGGGGTGTTTTCATAACAACCTGAGATGCTGGCCCATGATAGGATGCTCGAACAGCATCAACAGCTCCATGAACGGCTCCACGAACAGCGCGAAAGACACCATCAGGAGCTACGAATGCTTGCAGCAAACCTGCAGTCAGCCCAGGAGAAGGAAGAAGCATTCAGAAGGGATGAGCTGACAGAGACAGCTTCTTTCAACAGAGTTTTCCTAAACCATTTTGGCAGTCTGGTCGAAGTACTGAAAAATCCCCATTTTTAAACATGTTTTGGGAATATTTCTAATGTTATTAAATTGTTACTTTTTTTGGATAAAAGTGTGGTTTGTCTGTCATAACTAAATGAGAAAGGCAAATAATTACATACACATTCCATTGCCTCATATTAGCCAAATGCCGCTGTTCATCCATAAAGGTGTCACAATTTTTAAAGGTAATGTAATTGTTATTGTTAATGTTAATAAAAATTATCACGGCTGTATACATTTCTCTAAATTGTGTACAGTGTTCAAGTTAAATTGTAAGCAGAGGCACAAGTGTACTTTACATTCAGCAGTAGACACTGATGAAGGTAAAAGTCGAAGTAGGTAAAAGGTAAGTACATGTAAATTGAATGTTCTATCGTCATTCCAAATTCAGAGAATTTCAATACATTATAAGGAGTCTAGTATAATATAAAGGGAAAATACCCATACATGTAAACCCAAATATAACAGTTTTGTAGTTGTAAACGTTGACATGAATATGATAAACCTATGATTTTCTGATTCAATACATCCAAAGTGTCATAGGTTTGAAAAATAAAATTATAATTTGGTGTTGGCCAGTCTGACAATGTCACAGTATTTAATAGGAATAACAAAAGTTTCATCAGAAAATTTCGTGGTCCATTGACAATTCCATCAAACCCAAAGTGAGTTGTCTAGCTGCTGTTTTTTTTTTTGCAGTGATTTTCTAAGGTGTTTTAACGTGCAATTACCCATCCCTGAACACATATCCCTTACAAATATCAATAGATGGGAAAATAATACTCAAATGACACTCAACATGCAAAATGGTGCTACAGTTGGATTGCCTTTCTTTAAAATTTTTTAAATTATTTTGTAAGTAAAAGTGGGCTAGGATTAACTGGAAATATAACAAGTTTCCACATATAATTCCAAGGTCAATTGGCAATTCAATCAAACCAAAAGGGAGTTGTTCAACTGCTGCATTTTTCTGCAGTCATTTTCTACGGTGTTTTAGCGTGTAATTTCCCATCCCTGAACACATATCCCTTAAAAATAACTATCAATGGGAAAATGATACACAAAAACAAGAATTTTACTACAGTTGAATTGGCTTTTTTTTAAAGTAATTTAAATTATTTTGTAAGTAAAATAGGGCTATGATTAATTGGAAATATAACAAGTATCCACATATAATTCCAAGGTCAATTACAAGGTTTTAGCATTTAATTAGCTGTCCCTTAACAGTTAACCGTTATGAACAACAGAGGAGACGTAGATGAAAAGTGCACCAAATTTTATTTAAAAAACAAACGTTTGACATATGTATGCACATGATGTGCTGGGTAATTAAGCTCTCTGCTTCATATTCCACTGCTTAATATTCCCCAATGGCAACAACGAGTCTCTGGTACTGCTCCAACGTGTGTTCTCTCAATGCACGTCGTCTTCTCCTGTAAAACTCTCTTCTCCGGTTAAAAACATTCATTTATTGTGTTCAAAAGCCAGAGAAGAAGCAACGTAGAAATCCTCCGCTCGTAATCCGCCATTTTCTTTGTTGTGAAGGATTCGGTCGCGTGCTTGACGTCAGCAGAGTGTGGCGCCGCCTCAATCCCGCCCACTACCGAGTTTACGCGGCTTTACAGGGTTGTAATGGATTAACAACCCAGGGAGAAACAAGTAGTGGAGAATCGAAACAAGTAAAAAAGAACTGTGACTATGGAAAAGAGCCTTTGGAGACCTCTCTCATCTTTTAAGTGGGAGAACTTGCACAATTGGTGGCTGACTAAATACTTTTTTGCCCCACTGTATATAGACACAGGTAAGCAACATATCACAGAACAGTGACAGGCAGGAAAAGAAGTAACATGCAGGGGCAAACAGCCCCAGATGGCAGGGCATATTTTGCGGGATTTTTATGTTTTGCTGCATACAAAAGCCATCACATGTGATTGCCACTTAGTGCTGTGTTGCTATACCAACTGTCCTGTAACTGGCAAGAATTTTGTTCCAATGCATCCCCTCTACGGGCAGGCACGGGTATGCACTAGTATTCATCAATGAAGGAAATAATTTCTACAAATACTGAAAACTCAATAAGGGTCATTTCTGTTATAAACCTGCAGTAGAACATGATCTTAAACAGTAGCAGTTTTAGAATCAGACAAAACATCCAGACCTTCTCTTCCATGCTGGCAATGGAGTCAAAAGTGTCTTCAGAGCCAAAAAGTAGCGCACTCTTCCTCCCCTTCTCTTCCTCCTCCTCTTCAAGTCTTCTTGCTCTCTTTAACTCATCTTGACGATCAGTATCCAGCTCTCCAATGCTGTCCTGATTTAAAAAAAAAAAATCATTCAAACACACTGTACTTTAGGAAACAGGTAAACACAGTTATTCTGATTTTCAAAATAAGCAACCTGAACCTCAGACAAAACAAAAACAGGCTATTATATGTGATTATCATTAAAACTGTTCAACTTTGCAGATCCACTGTGTGCAACCTTTGGCCTAAAAGTCTACATGGGACACATAACAAATCTGAGGTCCCACAATTTCATTGTACTTTACAACTGTACAATGACAATAAATCCTATTCTATTCTGTCGTTATGTTTTGCTGTTCTACCTTCATGTCAAACTGGCCTTTCAACTTCAGTAAGACATGCTTTTTTTTATATTTTGCCATTTTACCTTCATGTCAGACCTCAGATTTGTTGCGTTTTTCCTTTCACAAATTTACAACTTTTCTCTTGTATTTCTGAAGGGTTTTTTCCCTTAAAATTTGCATTTAAGTATGAGACTTTATTTTTGAAAATACACAGCTTTTTCTCTTAAATTTCAGTTTTCTTAAATTGAATTTTTTTTTAAAAAACTTTTTCCATATACAGCATAATCTACTGCTGTGTTTGAAATGCTCACTCCGTCCCCATATAGTGTACTATATAGTGAATCAGTTGAATTGAATTGAATCAGCCATTTTGTAGTGCTGTTTGAAATCTTAACTGAAAATTTCATTCACTATATAGTACACTCAAAATATCCCACAATGCATTTAGAAAAGTAGTGTACAACAGATGGTCACTACATTAGCCAATGTATTCCATAATGCAATGCACAGCTAACAGAGCAGTGAGAGGAGAGCTTCACATCACAACATAACCATGATGACGTCATTAACCATGCCGCGAAAACAAACCCACTAGTGTCCAAAAGCTGTTAATTTTATTGTTATACTGAGTTTACTATATAGTCAACTATATCTAAATTTACTATATAGCGAGTAGGGAGTGAGTGAGTGAACATTCTGAACACTGCCCGACTGTTTTTAAAATATTTTCGAGACCTTGTCTCAATTTTTATTTAAATTTTTTTTTTTTTTTTTACCTCCGCCAAGGGAGGATGGAGGTAATGTTTTCAGTAGAATTGGTTGGTTTGTCTGTTTGTTTGTTGGTTGGTTAGTTTGTCTGTTACCAACATAACTCAAAGTTATGAATGGATTTTGGTGAAATTTTCAGGAAAGGTGTGTAATGGCATGAGGAACAGATGATTAGATTTTGGTGGTGATTTGGATCATGATGTGGATGCAGGAATTTTTTGATTATCATTTTATATATTAATCTGGCGCTTTTCATGTACTGCCCCTTTTAGACGTGTCCACTCAGTTACGTGCATTGTCACGCCATGGGGCCACGCACCTTGGCAACCCGGAAGCCAAACACTGCAGAAAAAGTATTAGGGGCATGTCCACCAAACTCATTTTTCCTGCTGTGGGTGACTATTTTCAATTCATTCTCTATGTAGTCCAGCGTTTACAGCGCTGAGGGCCCTCTGTGCTGAAACGTTTTGAATGGTGGCCGCTTTTTGTTGCGGTGCTCAGGGCTGAAAAAAGTTCAACTTGTCAGACTACTGCACAGCTGCGCTTCTTAATGTCAGACCTTTCTAAGCAGCCAGTCAGAATTAAGGAAGGGCGGGACATAGGACGCTGGTACAGGAAGACGACAACGGTAAGTGACGGTGGAGAGGCTGAACTTTGCTGCATCAGACGATGTGAATTTATAGTTGATAACTGCAAAAATGGTATGATACCACACTGTTGTATAATATTGCTTAATAATTATGAACCTTGTCAGTAAACTGTAATGGAGAACAGAGGAGGAAAAAAAAAAAATCGACCTTAAAGATTCAATAAACCATGATGTTGATTTAAGGTGGAACTGCCCAGCCCCAATGTATGGTCAATACAATTACAGTATGACAGTCCTGTTATTATTATTATTATGTAGTGATATAATGTAGTCATATTGTTTTTGCTGTCGTTTCTGTCTGTTAACAACAACAACAACAATAATAATAATAGATTGCATTTACATCGCACCTTTCATTCAAATTTTCAGGAAAGATGTGTAATGGCACACTGAATACACAATTCAATTTTGGTGATGATCTCAAAATGCATACCTCTGCCAAGGCTCTTATCTTCTCACAGAGTGTTAGCAACAATACTCTAAAACTACTGGATGGATGTGGATGAAATTTTCACCAGATGTGGCCCTTGGCCCAAAGATGATCTCATTAGATGTTGGAGGTGATCCGTGAGTGCATACCTCCGCCAAGGCCCGATCTCGCAATAACAGATGGATGGCGACATGGATGGATGGAGGGGAGGACAAAGTGAGGGAGGGACAGAGCATTGGCAGAGGTATGCGCTCTCTTGAGTGCCCTCTTTTTTTTTTTCTTTTTAATTTTTTTGTCAAAGCCACTGGGAGATGCTTGTTGACTGGCTAGGCAAAAAACCCTCCAGTTAAACCAGTAGATGATCTGGTTTAACTGAATTATCTTTAGTATAAAGTATCTTCCCTTGAATATTCCACTGGTAAAAATTATTTGTGGCTGGTGTCATCACAACTCAAAAGCCAAACATATTTTATAAACTAGAAAAGCTCTCAGAGGATGCATACCTCCACCAAGGCTCCTTCTTTCCCTCCCTTTGTCCATCTGTCTGTTCCTCCCTGCCTCCATCCCACCATACATTGCACGATAGGGCTTTGATAGAGGTACGCGCTCATAGATCAGCTCCAAAATCTAATAGTTTCTTCTGCAGCCCAAGGACCATCTCTGGTGAAAATTTCAGCAAAATCCATCCAGTAGTTTTTGTGTAATCCTACTAAACTACTACAAGAAGATTGAGCCTTGGTGGAGGTATGTACTCATGGATCACCTCCAAAATGTAATGAGTTCATGTGTAGGCCAAGAGCCACCTCTGGTGAAAAATTCATCCAAATCCATCCAGTAGTTTTGGAGTATTGTTGCCAACACTGTGAGAAGAGCCTTGGTGGAGATATTCATTCTCAGATCACCACCAAAATGTAATGCGTTCGTCTCTAGCCCAAGAACCACCTCTGGTGAAAATTTCATCCAATCCATCTGGTAGTTTTGGTGTAATCCTACTACACAAATACAAACAAAGCCCATGGTGGAGATATGCACTCTCAGATCATCACCAAAATCTAATCATCTGTTCCCCATGCCATTACACACCTTTCCTGAAAATTTTATCAAAATATGTTCATAACTTTGCGTTTTGTTGCTAACAGACAGACAAACCAACCAATGCCAGCAAAAAACATTATCTCCTCCCTTGGCGGAAGTCAAAAATACATCAAAGTATAAAGTACCTCTAGCAGTTTTTTGGCATCTTGCAGAAGGTTGAGACAGTATTTGATCCAACATCTTGCAATCTCTGCTCTCTTCTGTCCGAGTTGCTCCCTGCGCTCACACTCTGTCTCACCTAAATCCGACAAAAAGAAACTCACATATGCCAGCAGACAGTTGTATTCTTCCAAGTTTGAATTACTGGAATTAAAAGGGTTCAATATGCATGCACAGCAAATAACTATAAGTCGATACTTACTCTCCTGTGCAGCAGCCTCTGAGGGAACCTCTCCTGCCAAACCTGAAATGACAGTAGCTGCTGCGAGGCAATGTCTGCCCTCCATGTATCGGCCCTAGAAAACAGAAAAGCACACAACAAAATTCACACTATGGAAATAAGTTTGAGCAACGATAGCAAATGTAAAGCAGATCTTAAAAATCATGGTTACGCCAACTCAATTCTGGCAAACAGTTTGAGTCAACTAAGTAAATTCTATAAAACTAAAGTACCAGAAAAGTGCTCTCATACAAGTGATGTTTTAAACTGCCCAAAATGCTCATTTTCTAATTTTATGTCAAATTCTTGGCTCTTTATGATATTAACTGAAAATCATATCAGGTATTGTTTAAATTGGAAATATGGATAGGCTAAAACTGAGGGGTTGGAACAAAGACCGGCATAAGATAAATCTAGTTTATTTTGAAACTGCAAATTGAGCAAAGCTGCTTTAATGGAACCCAAAAATAAAAACAAGAGTGGTGGCCCACAGTGAGATGCAACAGATTTTTGTGTTTATATATTTACATATTTATTCCATCTAGCTACAATGCTCTGCACTGTGTGTGTGTTTATATATTTACATATTTATTCCATCTAGCTACAATACTCCGCACCGTGTCTATACATTTATGTTTATATGTACATATGTATACTCGCTGCTCTTGTTTTTTTCTTGCCTTCTGATTGTTGCTCTGAGTGTTGCTATCCCTGTGCTGTTGCAATCCTGGAATTTCCCCATTGTGGGACTAATAAAGGCTTATCTTATCTTATCTTATTTAAAACGCCGAGAATAAATGGGGCTCAGGTTGGCTCTGCTTTTAGTTGTGTTTCTAGATGTTTGAGACCATGATGTTAGCTGTGAATCTTAGACAAAACATTCTAGATTGATAATACCTTAAATACCACTTCTTCTGAGTGGAGAAGGCTTAAGGCGCATTCACACGGCCACTGTTTGGTCCGGACCAAAGGACTATCCGCGGATAGTTTGTTTGGTGCTGTAAGAACTCTGGTGAGCACCAAACAAACGAAGTCTGGTCCGCCTGAAAATGGGGGTATTGGTTCACTTGCAAATGAAGTCTGGTGTGCTTCGCTTGCAGTGTGAATGCAAACGGACTATCCAGCAAACCAAAAGGCGGAAGTTAAGTGCAACACGTAGTCTGAGAAGAGGAAGTGACATTTACCATAGTGCATTTTGGGTAGAAAATAACAAGACAACCGCGCGGATCCAAGAAATCCTTTTACTGGAGAAAGCCGAGGAGAAAAGTTAAAAAATGTCTCGTTTGTGGCAGACAAACAATCCGGCTGAAGGGAACGGATTTCCATTTTCAGTCCTGGCCAATTGATGAGCCAAATTTTTCTTCTTTGCCGAGATTTTTTTTCTTCCTGGTCAGTGGTGGTTTTGGCTACAACGCCCCAAATGAGCAGTTGTTGTAACTGTGACGTCCAGGCAGTTTGATCCGCTGCAGTGTGAATGCAAACCAAACAAGAAGTGAAAATTCTTGGCATTCCCAGCCCAGTCAAACTGAGACACCCGGACTATCCTGGTGTGAATGCAGCCTTAGTTAGCCCGTTAAACCTAATCAATAGTAGATCATCCAGTGCGGCGGTGTTGTATATTATTTTAAAGTTCATTATACAACTATTTACTTGTGGTTTACAAGACATATCAAGAGCAAAATCATTCCAGACTTCCAAGTATGTGGTTTTTCTGATGTGAATGTCTGCTTAAGCCCCCCCCCCCCCCCACACACACACACACACACAAAAAAAAGGCAGATTGCAGATTTGGACAGTGTTTGTAGCTATGCAAGTATTCCTGCTTAACCCGACTGGTTACAACATTAACCAATCAGGATGAGCACTTTGACCCCTACTTGACTCTCTCGGGGGAAGAGGGAGGAACCGAGGAGCAAGCAGGAGCTCAGCTTTTTACAAGTTGGGAAAGATAGCGGATTGTATGGGGGCTGGGGGCGGGGGGGGGGGGGGGGAACTGAAAATTTCATAGGCTGAAAAGTTCATAGTGGTTAAATTTAACCAAGTGTGGTTTATTTTTCAACTGCAGGGATCCAAGCACTGCAACACCAGACTGAAGGAGAGATTATGTTGAAAAATAAACCATGTTTGGTCAAATTTGACCACTCTCAACTTTTCAGCCCCATGTACGTGTTCAGTTTTTGGCTGTGTGAGCAAGAAATCCTCTTAAATTACATGTCTTACTCACAGACATGAAAATACGACAGTAATGATGAATTTTACTTGGAAAAACCTAAAATACCGGAGAGGACACGGGTTTGCAGCCTGCATGCTGGGCGAGACAGCCCTGGTGTGCGTAGTGCAACGGCCTGGCGAGTATTGTCGTAGGTGAGCCTACAGAAGGATCATTCTTGGTGGAGCGGAGAGGCAGTCGCTGCCCAGATGGAGGGCTCCCCTCGCTGGGAGGACCCGCCAGTGCGCCCCGCCAGCCGCCTCGCCTCACAAGCCGGGGAGAACGCTCCGAAGGAATTGAGTGCTCCTCAGCTCCTCCCTCTTCCCCTGAAGGAGCGGTCTCTGGTTACCCACTCACAGCAGATCACTTCGCTGAGGGCCAGCAAGCAGTTTGCCTCGGAGCAGCTCGAAGTGAGGCGAGCTCCAAAGGAAGGAGGCTGGGAAGCGCTTTGGAGGCAAGCTGGCTGGTGGGCACACGGACCGAGGCAAACTACTCACTGGCCCCCAGCGAGGCGATCCGCAGCGAGTGGGTAACCAGAGACCGGTGGGTCCAGCCTCCATACTGGGCTGGGCAACAACTCTTCCGTGGATTCACCAAGGACGGTACTTCCTCAAGTTAGATCGCTTTCTCGGAGCCTTGTACAATGTCCTCGTCTTCTTCCAGCTACTGATGGGTGGGAGTATGGGTGGAGCTAATTAGAATATTCATAGATCTGCACATACTTAAGTAGGTCAAAGACATAAAAGCTCTTTCCAAGCCATTCTAAGGCAATGAAAGTTTTTTGTGTATAAAAAGCCACAATATACTATTTGGGGCAAAACACATTGGTTTTTGAGGTGATTTTAGAGCTGCTGGAGTGCATCTTGAAACCAATTAACTGTTTCGACATCAATGACAGACTGTAGCAAGGAGTTCCAATCATTCACTACTCTCTGTGAGGGTACTTGCTCAGATTCAGTCTATTTTGCCCTTTGTATAGCTTCAGTGTATATCCCCCGAGTTATGCTGGTAGCGAAAGTAAAGAACTTGTTCACTTCAACTTGGTCTATACCCCTAAGTATCTTAAAACCCTTTAGCAATCCAGCTAATTTCATGAAAAATGCCTAAAAATAACATACTTTACAGTAAGCGGGCACTTATTTACTACTGAAGGCTGTACAAATATAACCGTAGCTCTGATCGGGTTAAATGAAACTACAAGTCATGTGAGTTTCTTCAGCTTCTGTTTCTGGTACTATCTCCCTGGAAAATGCAGTTTTTATGCACGTAAATGCAGAAGTCAACCAGGCTGGGAATCAAATAATGTGGCGATTTTGATGGACAATAAATCTTACTCAAATTGACCTATTGGACCTTTGGCAAGAAAACAGGATAGGATTTGGTGGACCATTCTAGGACTTCAAGGATACACCATTAGGGGATAAGGGATAAGGATATGTATTTATACAGTACTTTTTCTAGTCTCAAAGACCACTCAAAGTGCTTCACTAGTACTAACCCTCTATTCTAAGGGCCTATAGGAGACAGATATCTAGGGACAATTTAGAACAACCAATTAACCTAACATGCACGTCTTTGGATTGTGGGAGGAAACTGGAGCCCCCGGAGTAAATCCACGCAGCACAGGGAGAACATGCAAACTCCACACAGAAAGGTTCCTACCCCTGCCAGCCTGGGGATTCAAACCTGGAACCTTCTAGCTGTTAGGCAGTCACTGCTATGTTGGTCCTATGTTGCTATGTTATTCTAGTTCGTTTAATGCGCTATTCATTTCAGCTGTTGCAACTGATTTTCAAATCTGTTTTAATAACCAAATAGATGAAATTCTAAGCTTTCAAACAATGTACGGCATGACTTCCAACTCCAATCAGATTTACTAGACTGTGAGGCAACAAAAGCGTTGGGGTAGAGTATGTGTGGAGGGCATGGGTGGGCCGTTGGAACATCAACAGACCTGGATCATGTCTCCATGCCTGCCGTGAAACTTTGGAGTAGGCAGTTTTAGAGCTCAGAGCCTTTCTGGGTATGCCAAGTCCTTTATTTCTGGGGCCAGTTTTATTTCCCGCCTTTCTCTATAAGCAGAATACTTCCAGACAAAACATTATAATCACTTTATACCCATATGCCCCCTACCTTGGTGATGTAATACTGTGATAATGTTGCAGCATTTAGAGCCCACTCCATTGGTGTAAACTGGTTCAGCTGTAACTGTCTCTGCAGGGTGCTGTGGCAGTATGTGGCAGCCCGCTCAGTTTCCCCTGAGGCACAAAAACACAATTCAATATAACCATCAAAATATGGACATAAAAATGCTTATTATATTTTAACATTAAAGAATATGATTTCAGTTTAAAAGTGGACCGAGTGAATCTGAGTTTTTTTAAAAACAGGACAACACAGGATCTTTCAAAGTATTATCTGACAGCATCATCATCATACTCACCAAGGTTCTGATAAACCTGAGCAAGGTAGTACATGGTATGGGTGTAGGCCAACTCAAATCTGGCAGATAAACAAGACAATAGTTAGTTGACTACCAAGTTGGTTGAGAAATGAAGGCATGGTAAAATGGCTGTAATAAAAAAAGGTTAGGAAATCTGTACATCTGTGCATGTTAAATGGCCTGTCATATCACCTCTTGGTCCTTTCTTGGTGAGTCAGCAGATTCTCCTCAGTTGTAAAATACTCTGTCATGTCAGTGGGAGGACTCCCATCCTAAAATTTAATCAGAAATATACAAAATACTGTTGACCAAGACAAAGTCCCCCCTTTTTTAACTCACAGAAATTTAAAGAATTGTTGTGAGGCCTGTATTACCATCTTGCCCACATTATTTCTGAGAGTGCTGCTTTAGAAACGATTATGGGTGCAACTTCCGCTTTCGGGTGGAAGTAGTGTTAAGTCAGTCAACAATAGTGGAGTACGGGGCATTTAAAATAGCAATTTTGAAAGTTTTTCAAATTTGATTTAATATACAGTGATGTGAAAAAGTGTTTGCCCCCTTCCTGATTTCTCACTTTTTTGTATGTTTGTCACACTTAAATGTTTTAGATCATTAAACAAATTTAAATATTAGACAAAGATAACACAAGTAAACACAAAACGCAGTTTTTAATGAAGGTGTTTATTATTAAGGGAAAAAAATCCAAACCTATATGGCCCTGTGTGAAAAAGTGATTGCCCCGTAAACATAACTGGTTGGGCCACCCTTAGTAGCAAAAACTGCAATCAAGCGTTTGCGATAACTGGCAATGAGTCTTTTACAGCACTGTGGAGGAATTTTGGCCCGCTCATCTTTGCTGAATTAATGTAATTCAGCCACACTTTCGAGCATGAACCACTCTTTTAAGGTTGTGCCACAGCATCCCAGTCGGATTCAGGTCAGCACTTTGACTAGGCCACTCCAAAGTCTTCATTTTGTTTTTCTTAAGCCATTCAGAGGTGGACTTGCTGGTGTGTTTTGGATCATTGTCCTGCTGCAGAACCCAAGTGCGCTTCAGCTTGAGGTCACGAACAGATGGCTGGACATTCTCCTTAAGGATTTTTGGTAGACAGAAGAATTCATGGTTCCATTTACCACAGCAGGTCTTTCAGGTCCTGAAGATGCAAAGCAGCCATAGACCATCACACTACCACCACCATATTTTACGGTTGGTATGATGCTCCTTTTCTGAAATGATGTGTTACTTTTACGCCAGATGAAACACACCTTCGAAAAAGTTCAACTTTTGTCTCGTCAGTCCACAGAGTACTTTCAAAAAAGTCTTGGGGAATCTAGATGTTTTCTGGCAAAACTGAGAAAAGCCTTTATGTTCTTTTCGCTCAGCACTGGTTTTCGTCTTGGAACTCTGTCATACAGGCCATTTTTGCCCAGTCTCTTTCTTATGGTGGAGTCATGAACAATGACCTTAACTGAGGCAAGTGAGGCCTGCAGTTCTTTGGATGTTGTTGTGGGGTCTTTTGTGACCTCTTGGGTAAGTCGTCGCTGCGCTCTTGGGGTAATTTTGGTTGGCCGGTCACTACTGGGAAGGTTGACCACTGTTCCATGTTTTCGCCATTTGTGGATCATGGCTCTCACTGTGGTTTGCTGGAGTCCCAAAGCTTTAGAAATGGCTTTCTAACCTTTTCCAGACTGATAGATCTCAATTACTTTGTTTCCCATTTGTTCCTGAATTTCTTTGGATCGCAGCATGATGTCTAGCTTTTAAGGATCTTTTGGTCTACTTCCCTTTGTCAGGCAGGTCCTATTTAGGTGATTTCTTGATTGAGAACAAGTGTGGCAGTAATCATGCCTGGGTGTGGCTACAGAAATTGAACTCAGCTTTCCAAAGATGTGATAAACCACAGTTAATTTATGTTTTAATGGTGGGTGGGGGGTGGACTTTTCACACAGGGCCATGTAGGTTTGGATTTTTTTCCCCTTAATAATAAACACCTTCATTTAAAAACTGCATTTTGTGTTTACTTGTGTTATTGTTGTCTAATATTTAAATCTGTTTGGTGATCTGAAACATTTACAGTGGGTCAAAAAAGTATTTAGTCAGCCACCAATTGTGCAAGTTCTCCCACTTAAAAGATGAGAGAGGTCTCCAATTTTCATCATAGGTATACCTCAACTATGAGAGACAAAATGAGAAAAAAAAATCCAGAAAATCACATTGAAGGATTTTTAATGAATTAATTGGTAAATTCCTTGGTAAAATAAGTATTTGGTCAACAACAAAAGTTCATTTCAATACTTTGTTATGTACCCTTTGTTGGCAATGACAGAGGTCAAACGTTTTCTGTAAGTCTTCACAAGGTTTTCACACAATGTTGCTGGTATTTTGGCCCATTCCTCCATGCAGATCTCCTCTAGAGCAGTGATGTTTTGGGGCTGTCGCTGGGCAACACGGACTTTCAACTCCCTCCAAAGATTTTCTATGGGGTTGAGATCTGGAGACTGGCTAGGCCACTCCAGGACCTTGAAATGCTTCTTACGAAGCCACTCCTTCGTTGCCCGGGCGGTGTGTTTGGGATCATTGTCATGCTGAAAGATCCAGCCACGTTTCATCTTCAATGCCCTTGCTGATGGAAGGAGGTTTTCACTCAAAATCTCACGATACATGGCCCCATTCATTCTTTCCTTTACACGGATCAGTCGTCCTGGTCCCTTTGCAGAAAAACAGCCCCAAAGAATGATGTTTCCACACCCATGCTTCACAGAAGGTATGGTGTTCTTTCTCCTCCAAACACGACAAGTTGAGTTTTTACCAAAAAGTTCTATTTTAGTTTCATCTAACCATATGACATTCTCCCAATCCTCTTCTGGATCATCCAAATGCTCTCTAGCAAACTTCAGACGGGCCTGGACACGTACTGGCTTAAGCAGGGGGACACGTCTGGCACTGCAGGATTTGAGTCCCTGGCGGCGTAGTGTGTTACTTTGGTCCCAGCTCTCTGCAGGTCATTCACTAGGTCCCCCCATGTGGTTCTGGGATTTTTGCTCACCGTTCTCGTGATCATTTTGACCTCACGGGGTGAGATCTTGCGTGGAGCCCCAGATCGAGGGAGATTATCAGTGGTCTTGTATGTCTTCCATTTTCTAATAATTGCTCCCACAGTTGATTTTTTCACACCAAGCTGCTTACCTATTGCAGATTCAGTCTTCCCAGCCTGGTGCAGGTCTACAATTTTGTTTCTGGTGTCCTTTGACAGCTCTTTGGTCTTGGCCATAGTGGAGTTTGGAGTCTGACTGTTTGAGGTTGTGGACAGGTGTCTTTTATACTGATAACGAGTTCAAACAGGTGCCATTAATACAGGTAACGAGTGGAGGACAGAGGAGCCTCTTAAAGAAGAAGTTACAGGTGCGTGAGAGCCAGAAATCTTGCTTGTTTGTAGGTGGCCAAATACTTATTTTACCAAGGAATTCACCAATTAATTCATTAAAAATCCTTCAATGTGATTTTCTGGAATTTTTTTTCTCATTTTGTCTCTCATAGTTGAGGTATATCTATGATGAAAATTGGAGACCTCTCTCATCTTTTAAGTGGGAGAACTTGCACAATCGGTGGCTGACTAAACACTTTTTTGCCCCACTGTAAGTGTGACAAACATACAAAACTCAGGAAGGGGTCAACCACTTTTTCACCACTGTATAGTCCAGATATGTGTTTCGCAGTCAAGTGGTAGCTAATTTCCACACTTGTCATTTTTGTATTTTTGAAAGTTTTTGCGTAGTTCTGGTACTCGCTGCTGTTCGTGGTTGTTCCATCGACTGTACAAATGGAGGCTCCTCTGAATTGTGTCAATCATACACCAAAAACGAAAAAGGACTGTTCGTGTGATCGGTGGTACAGACACAGGACAGACACAACAGCACCAGGTATGTTTTCATTTGTATGAATGTAACATATCTGACGCTTATGTGTCATACAGTGGTGTGAAAGTGTTTGCCCCTGTCCCGATTTCTCATTTTTTTGTATGTTTGTCACACTTAAATGTTCCAGATCATCAAACAAATTTAAATATTAGACTGTGGTGGACACAGTACATATGGCACTCTACCCAGGACAAAGGGGTTGGTGGGGGAGAAGATAGTTAGGGATGCTAATGGAGAAGGTGAGGGGAGCCAAACAAACAAAGACGTGCCTTTCGCCCCCCGCTGTGCCAGGTTGACACCTGAGGACGCAGGGGTGTGAATGTATGGTAGCAAGACCTGCTCTGTGACGTGTGTGTCAATGTCATGTTAATGTGTGTGCATGTCTTTCACGTCTGTATAAGATAAGATAAGATAAGATAAGCCTTTATTAGTCCCACAACGGGGAAATTCCAGGATTGCAACAGCACAGGGATAGCAACACTCAGAGCAACAATCAGAAGGCAAGAAAAAACAAGCAAGCAAGAGCAGCTAATATACATATGTACATATTACTATAAAATATATATATACACACACACACACACAGACACACAGTGCAGAGCATTGTAGCTGGATGGAATAAATATATGAATATATGAACACACAGTGCAGAGCATTGTAGCTAGATGGAATAAATATGTAAATATATAAACACCCACAGTATGGAGCATTGCAGCTAGGTGGAATAAATATGCAAGTATATAAACACACAGTGCGGAGCAATGTAGCTAGATGGAATAATATGTAGATATATAAAAACACAGTGCGGAGCATTGTAGCTAGATGGAATAAATATATAGATATATAAATATAAACACACCCAGTGCAGAGCATTGTAGCTAGATGGAATAAATATGTAAATATGTATGTATGTTAATGTGTTTACCCTGTGTGCCAGAGGTGGGAATAAAAGTATATAAAGGAGTTCGCTCAGGCACTCAGGTTGGAATTTCTGCGTTTTATGTTGGAAGAGGAATAAAGTTCATGTATTGTCCAGCTCACTGCCTCATCTGCTTTCATCTGCCACAATGGTGACCCTAAGAAGTGCAATGGAGAACGAGCCGAGCACCGCCCCGGAGGCAACCCAGAGGGAGAACACCAGTGTGGCATGTGCTGTCACAGTCAAGCTCCCAGAATTCTGACTTCACAATCCGACCGCTTGGTTTCTAAATGTGGAAGCCCAATTCGCACTCCACGGGATCACAACGGACGACACCAAATATTATCATGTGGTCGCTGCAATGGATGTGCGCGCCACGCAGCAAGTGACAAGCCTGCTCCAGGAACCGCCAGCCCAGGGAAAGTATGACGCGCTCTAGCAGATG
This sequence comes from Pholidichthys leucotaenia, assembly GCA_020510985.1. Lineage (NCBI taxonomy): Eukaryota > Metazoa > Chordata > Actinopteri > Cichliformes > Pholidichthyidae > Pholidichthys > Pholidichthys leucotaenia. Next base: position 342,756,206 of record CM035837.1, on the reverse strand, counting down.
CTGATTCAGCGGCATACCCTGTTGGACAGTGAGAGAGCAAAGAGACTCCTAACACGCTCAGAGTTAGGTGACAGATCAGCTGTGGAGCTGAACGTTAGCATTGATGGGGAAGAACGACAAATCCTTCCTGCTCGCCCACCTCTTCCTCAGGAACCTACCTGCTACAGCAAGGGCGATCCTGGCCAACTCGCCACTGCTGGTAACCAAGAACTACTGCGTTCTGGCGCAGGAAGCGGACCGCATCATCCTAGCGATCAGAACTCTCAGTGTGCATGCAACGACACCGACATCCGGGAAGGACTCCAGCGAGGTCAAGGAGCTGTTGGTGGTGGTTGGGATGAACGCCAAGAGACGCAGGAACCGGACGCTCTGTGTCTATCACCACTACTTTGGCTTGAATGCCCAATGCTGTCTGCCACCGTGCCAATTCAAGAAGCCAGGGAAACGGCACGGCCAGCAGTCAGTAGCAGCTGTGACTGCTGGTGACAGAACAAGGTGCTGTTCATCACAGACACAGCTCCCTTCTATCAACTAGGACCATCAACATCGGAACACGGAATGTGAGGACCATGTATGAGACGGGAAAAACAGCACAAGTTGCCACAGAGATGAAGAGCTACAACCTCACACTGCTTGGAATCAGCGAGATCCGTTGGACACAGTCACGACAAAGAAGACTGCCCACCGGAGAGATGTTGCTGTATTACGGTCACGAAGAAAACAACGCTCCACACACAGAAGGTGTCGCACTCATGTTGTCAGGACCTGCACAGCAAGCTGTGATAGGATGGGAAGCACATGGATCAAGAATAATCGCAGCATCCTTCAGAACGAAGAAGAAGAAGATCAAGATGAATGTTATCCAGTGCTACGCCCCAACCAACGACAGTTATGAAGAAGTCAAGGACCGATTTTACGACAGACTGCAAAACATCATGGCCAAGTACCCAGAGAAAGACGTCAACATCCTCATGGGTGACCTCAACGCCAAGATCGGACAAGACAACACCGGATATGAGGAAGTGATGGGAAGACACGGACTGGAAGTGATAAACGAGAACGGCGAGAGATTTGCAGGCTTCTGTGCAATGAACAACCTGGTCATCGGTGGCAGCCCTTTCCCCCACAGAAGAGTACATAAGGCCACCTGGGTATCACCAGACTTAGTGACTGAGAACCAGATCGACCACATCTGCATGGCCAAGAAATTCAGGAGGTCCCTACATGATGTAAGGGTGAGAAGAGGAGCAGACGTCACAACTGACCACCACCTGCTGGTAGCCAGGCTGAAGCTGAAGCAGAACTGGATGGGGACAACAAAGAAGAGGCTGAAGTACAACATCAGCATGCTGAAAGATACCAAGACCAGAGAAGAATTCAGACTGTCTCTCACCAACAAGTACCAAGTGCTACAAGAACTGCTTGAAGAAGAGGTCACCACCGAGAACCAGTGGCAGAAAGTGAAGGAGATACTTGTGTCAACCTGTCAGGAAGTAGTAGGCCCCAAGAGACACCAACAGAAGGAGTGGATATCGGCAGACACTCTACGCAAGATCCAGGAGAGAAAGCACAAGAAGGCAGCAGTAAACAACAGCCGAACAAGAGCAGCAAAGGCCAAGGCACAAGAAGACTTCACAGAAGCCAACAGAGAAGTGAAGAGGAGCGCAAGAGCAGACAAGCGCAAGTACAACGACAGCCAGGCAGAGGAGGCCGAGGAAGCAGCAGCCAGTAACAACATGAATCAGCTGTATGACACCACCAAGAAACTGTCAGGGAAGTACAGCAGGCCCGAGTGCCCAGTCAAGGACAAGGAAGGAAACACCGTCCTGGGAACAAAGCGACAACTGCATAGATGGGCAGAGCACTTTGAAGAGCTCCTGAACAGACCTGTCCCTCCGAATCTCCCAGACATCGACCCTGCTGACATTGACCTGGACATCAACTGTGAGAAGCCGAACAGGGAGGAGATTAGGAAAGCCATCAAGCTACTGAGGAATGGCAAGGCAGCAGGATCAGACAACATCCCTGCAGAAGCACTCAAGGCAGACCTGGAGACCACCGTAGAGATGCTGTACCCTCTCCTCGAGAAGATATGGGAAGAAAAAGAAGTACCAGCAGACTGGAAGGAGGGCTACCTCATCAAGCTACCCAAGAAAGGAGACCTCAGCAACTGTGCAAACTACAGAGGAATAATGCTTCTGTCAGTGCCAGGGAAGGTCTTCAACAGGATCCTACTTGAGAGAATGAAAGGTGCCGTCGACCCCCTCCTCCGAGACCAGCAGGCCAGCTTCCGCCAGAACAGATCGTGCATTGACCAGATCGCTACCTTGCGCATCATCGTCGAGCAGTCTTTAGAGTGAAACTCCTCGCTGTACATCAACTTCGTTGACTACGAGAAGGCTTTCGACAGCGTGGACCGCGAAACCTTCTGGAAGCTGCTTCGCCACTACGGAGTGCCAACCAAACTGGTCAATTTGATCAAGAACTCCTATGAAGGAATGAACTGTCGAGTAGTCCATGAAGGACAGCTAACAGACAGCTTCAAGGTGAAGACCGGAGTCAGACAAGGCTGCCTCCTGTCACCTTTCCTCTTCCTCCTGGCGATTGACTGGACCATGAAGACGTCAACAGCAGACAGAAGAAATGGAATCCAGTGGACACTGTTTGACCAGCTAGATGATCTGGACTTTGCAGACGACCTGGCCCTGCTCTCCCACACCCACCAGCAGATGCAGGACAAGACAACAGAGTTGGCAGCCACCTCAGCACAAGTTGGCCTCAAGATCCACGAGGGCAAGACCAAGATCCTCAAGATCAACACAGCAAATGAGGACCCAGTTACACTGCATGGGAATGAGCTGGAAGAGGTAGAGGCCTTCACATACCTGGGCAGCGTCATTGACAAGCAGGGCGGCACAGACGCAGACGTCAGAGCAAGAATCGGCAAGGCGAGGGCAGCATACTTGCAGCTGAGGAACATCTGGAGCTCCAAGGTGGTGTCAACACACACAAAGATCCGGCTGTTCAACTCTAACGTCAAGTCAGTCCTACTGTATGGAGCAGAGACATGGAGGACAATGAAGACCACCATCAGGAAAGTGCAGACGTCCATCAACAGCTGCCTGAGAAGGATCCTCCAGATACGCTGGCCCGACACCATCAGCAACGCAGACCTGTGGCAGCGTACCAACCAGCTGCCAGCCAAGGACGAGATCCGGCGTAGAAGATGGTGATGGATTGGGCACACCCTGAGGAAGCCAGCCAGTAACACCACAAGGCAAGCACTCAAGTGGAACCCCCAAGGGAAGCGGAAGAGAGGAAGGCCAAGAAACACCTGGCGACGAGACCTCGGTGCTGACATCAAGAAGATGGGAAAGACCTGAAGACAGCTGGAGTAAGCAGCCCAGGACAGAGCACTCTGGCGGACTGTTGTCAGCGGCCTATGCTCCAGGAGGAGCGATGGGCCTAACTACTACTTTGTGGTAGCAGCATGTTCTGTCCCCATTTTAGGCGCAGATTTTTTATGTGCTTATGGGTTGTTAGTCGATGTTGCCAACAGACGTTTAGTGGATGCTCTTTCTTTTACCTCCTTGCCCTGCACGGTTCAGAGAGTTGGGCCAACAACACAGGCTAGTGTTATAGCTCCAGGGGGTAAGTACCAGCATTTACTTTCACAGTTCCGACATTTTCTGCTACAGTAACCAAATACGGGGTCGAACATTTCATAACCACAAAAGGCCTGCCGGTGTCCGCGTGACCTCGGCGCCTGCACGCAATTAAACTAGCCAGCGCGTGTGAGAAGTTTACCAACTTAGAGCAGCTGGGCATCGCTAGATCGTTAGGCACTCCAACAGCCCGTGGGCATCCCCACAACACATGGTGCCTACGGCCGATGGGTCGTGGCAACCATGCGGCAATTTTCGGCGCTTGAATAATGCCACAGAACACGATTGGTATCCCATCCTGCACAGCTAGGATTTTTCCGTGCACCTGGCCGGGACGCATGTTTTTACGAAAGTGGATCTGGTCCGTGGGTACCACCAGGTCCTGGTGCGCGCGGAGGACGTTCCCAAAACAGCAGCAATAACTCCTTTTGGCCTTCTCGAGTTTTTACGCATGCCGTTCGGGTTAAAGGGCACGGCACAAACCTTCCAAAGAATGATGGATGCGGTGCTCCGTGATCTGCCTCTCGTTTTTGTCTACTTAGACGACATTCTGGTGGCTAGCGTGTCCGAGGAGGAGCACCTCGCCCATCACAAACTAGTTTTCCAGAGGTTGCAAGTGCACGGGCTTATCGTTAACCCGGTGAAGTGCCAGTTCGGTGTGCCAGTGATTGATTTTTTGCATCACCGCATTTCACCGGAGGGCACGATTCCACTGCCTGTTAAGGTGCGTGCCATGTCGGATTTTCCACATCCGCAGACCGTGAAGGCCTTGCAGGAATTTTTGGGCATGGTCAGCTTTTATAACTGTTTCCTCCCCTGAGCAGCCCAGCTGCTGCAGCCGCTGTACGCTGCACTCAAGAAAAAGAAGCCTGCGGAAAACAATGACTGAGCCCCCGAGCGAGTCCAGGCTTTCGCAAACGCCAAAACAGTGCTCGCTACGCCGCTTTGCTAGCCCACCCTGCCCTGTCAGCGTGAATAGCACTCACCACTGATGCGTCTGACATTGTCATAGGGACAGTGGTGGAGCAGTATGTTTCCGGTGCGTGGCAGCCGCTCGCATTTTTCAGCCGTACTTTGTGCGACAATGAACACAAATACTGTATGTTTGACAGAGAGTTGTTGGCCCTCCACCTGGCGACGCACCACTTCCAGTTTTGGCTAGAAGGGTGCAAGTTCACTGCGCGTTGATCATAAGCTGCCAACGTACACAATGTCCAAAGTTTCAGAACCGTGGTCGGCCCGGCAGCAATGACATTTGGCCGTGATCTCGGAGTTTACGACCGACATCCAGCACGTAGCCAGTAAGCTTAATGTCATGGCCGACTGCCTGTTGGGCATGTTAGTCTCCCCAGTCTACATGGGAATAGATTTCCCAACCATGGCCAGGAAGCAAACCTGGGACACAGACATTTGCGCGCTCCTGTCCGTGCCGACTGGGTTAAAACTGGAGAGCAGGGTGGTGTAAGAAGGGTGTCCCCACTTGCTCTGCAATGTCTCCACCAGTCACCCACGCCCGGTGGTTCCGAGCTCTTGGCGCCACTGTGTTTTTGAGACAGTTCACTCCTTTTTTCACACCCCAGTGTGCGCGCCTTGGTTAAACTGGTGGGGGTGAAATTTGCCTGGCTGCACTTACGCAGGGACATGAAAGAGTGGGTTGCAGCGTGCATCGCGTGCCAGCGGGCCAAAATGCACAAGCACACCAAAGCCCCCATTGAGCCGTTCCAAATTCCGGCCATGAGGTTCGACCATGTCCACGTGGATTTGGTGGGCCCCCTCCCGCCGTCACAAAGTTTCACGCACCTTTTGACAAACGTGGACCGCACCACACGTTGGCCTGAAGTGGTCCTGCTGGCTTCCACCACGTCTGCAGAAGTGGCTCGCGCTTTTTTGTTGGCTTGGGTTGCACGGTTTGGATCCCCGTCGGACATCACTTCTGACAGGAGTCCACAATTCATTTCAGAACTCTTGTCCGCGATGGCCCAGAGCCTGGGGGTCAAAATCCACCGCACCACCACGTACAACCCCCAGGCTAACAGGTTATGCAAGCATTTTCATAGGTCGCTTAAAGCAGCACTCAGAGCTTCACTCACGGATGCAAATTGGGTCGACCATCTGTCCTGGGTCCTGTTAGGGTTGTGCTCTGTGCCTAAGGAGGATCTGGCAGCCTCCCTGGCAGAACACATTTTTGTTCTCAGCCGCTGCGGATCCCCGGGGAATTTTTACCGGAAAACCCAGCACCCAGGACCGACCTGTCTGCACAATTTTTTCATGGTACAGAGCCGGCCAAGGTGCCGGGCCCGGTGCACCATTGTTTTCCCCACACCTTCATCCCAAAGAACTTACACAGCGCTAAGTTCATTTTTGTTAGTCATGACGCACACAGAACCCCGCTACGCCCAGTGTATGACGGACCGTTCAGAGTGCTGGAAACTGGGGCAAAGCATTTTGTGTTAGACTTTGGGGGGCATAGGGAAACTGTATTGACAGGCTTCAACCCGCTTATGTGTTGGCAGATGAACAGGTAGTGCTGGCTCAAGCTCCCCGGCACGGATGCCCACAAGTTGGTGTTTCCTCTGCAGAGCACTGTTGGCAGCAGACTAGGTCTTTTCCCTCCCCATCCTTTACCCCTCCACAGGACTGCGCGCCAGAGGCCGAGTTTGTCTCCTGCCCACGTCAACAGCAAGATGCTTCGGCTGGTCCGGCGACTCCACGTTACCGCCGTTATGGGTGCCGGCTCAAGTCCAAGGTGCCAGAGGGAGCCCCTTCTGGGTGTTCGGGGGGAGTGGGGCTGTGTGGTGGACAAAGTACATATGGCACTCCACCCAGGACAAAGGGGTTGGTGGGGGAGAAGATAGTTAGGGATGCTAATGGAGAAAGTGAGGGGAGCCAAACAAACGAAGATGTGCCTTTTGCCCCTCGCCGCGCCAGGTTGACACCTGAGGATGCAGGGGTGCGAATGTATGATAGCAAGACCTGCTCTGTGACGTGTGTGTCAATGTCACGTTAATGTGTGTGCATGCGTCGTCCAGCTCGCCGCCTTGTCTGCTTTCATCTTCCACAAGACAAAGATAAAACAAGTAAACACAAAATGCAGTTTTTAAATGAAGGTGTTTATTATTGAGGAAAAAAATCCAAACCTGCATGGCCCTGTGTGAAAAAGTGATTGCTCCCTCATTAAAACATAAATTAACTGTGGTTTATCACATCTTTGGAAAGCTGAGTTCAATTTCTCTAGCCACACCCAGGCCTGATTACTGCCATACCTGTTTTCATTCAAGAAATCACTGAAATAGGATCTGCCTGATAAAGTGAGATAGACCAAAAGATCTTCAAAAGCTAGACATCATCCAAAGAAATTCAGGAACAAATGAGAAACAAAGTAATTGAGCTCTGTCAGTCCGGAAAAGGTTATAAAGCCATTTCTAAAGCTTTGGGACTCCAGCAAACCACAGTGAGATCCATTATCCACAAATGGCGAAAACATGGAACAGTGGCGAACCTTCCCAGGAGTGGTCAGCCGACCAAAATTACCCCAAGAGCGCAGCGACGACTTATCCACGAGGTCACAAAAGACCCCACAACATCCAAAGAACTGCAGGCCTCACTTGCCTCAGTTAAGGTCAGTGTTCGTGACTTCACCATAAGAAAGACTGAGCAAAAATGGCCTGCATTTCAGAGTTCCAAGACAAAAACCACTGCTGAGCAAAAAGAACATAAAGGCTCATCTCAGTTTTGCCAGAAAACATCTTGATGATGCCCAAGACTTTTGGGAAAATACTCTGTGGACTGACAAGACAGAAGTTGACCTTCTTGGAAGGTGTGTGTCCCATTTCATCTGGCGTAAAAGTAACACAGCATTTCAGAAAAGGAACATCATACCAACAGTAAAATATGGTGGTGGTAGTGTGATGGTCTGGGGCTGTGTTGCAGCTTCAGGACCTGGAAGACCTGATGTGGTAAATGGAACCATGAATTCTTCTGTCTACCAAAAAATCCTGAAGGAGAATGTCCGGCCATCTGTTTGTGACCTCAAGCTGAAGCACACTTGGGTTCTGCAGCAGGACAATGATCCAAAACACACCAGCAATTCTGCAAAGATGAGTGGGCCAAAATTCCTCCACAGCGCTGTAAAAAAACTCACTGCCAGTTATCGCAAACGCTTGATTGCAGTTGTTGCTGCTAAGGGTGGCTCAACCAGTTATTAGGTTTAGGGGCAATCATTTTTTCACACAGGGCCATGTAGGTTTGGATTATTTTTCCCCTTAATAATAAACACTTTCATTTAAAAACTGCATTTTGTGTTTACTTGTGTTATCTTTGTCTATTTTTTAAATTTGTTTGATGATCTGACACATTTAAGTGTGACAGACATACAAAAAAATGAGAAATTAGGACGGGGGCAAACATTTTTTCACACCACTGTATATGGATATATGTTGCCAACGACAAGGCTATATGAAGTAAAATAATTAAAAAAATTGTTACCAGCTTGCTTCCTAAGATTTAACGAGTTCAGAAAGATATCAAATAGTCTTTTGAGACAAATATTGTCAACGTTTTTAATTGTCATATTTGATCTGTAAACTCGAGTTGGTTCATTTTGTCTTCTTTTAATTATTTGCTTTTTGTTCTTATTAAAGACAAAGATAGAAAGGAGATTGTTTTACCTTCTTTTCTTTACATGTTTCGACTGTTCACTGCAGTCCTCATCAGAAGCGTCAGCTGATTGCTGCGAGGTGTCATTTATCAGCTGACTTTCGTAGGCGGGGCCAGCCCAGCAGAACTGTCAGATCCACTGGGCCGGCCCCGCTTTCTGCCGTCCGATGGTCTCTGGAGAATGTAGTCCCAGGTGTGGGAAAGCATAAATGCCCCCTCATCCTGGTCCATGCTGTCTAAGCAGGATGTCACACCAGCAAGCCTCAACATAAACACATAAAAACTCCGATCCCAACCACAAACACAGAAAAAATTATCAACAAAGCATGGAAAGACCTGATAAAAGAATGGACAAGAATGACGGCGAACAAATGGCCCTTTTCCACTAGCCTCAGTCGGCCTTACTCTACACTACTCGCCACTACTCGGTTCGGCTCGGTTGTGTTTCCATTGCAGCTGGGTACGCCTGGGGTGGGTGGGATTTTTTTTACAGCAAGGCGGCGCCACACTCCCGTGACGTAAAACACGCGACCCAAGCAAAACATAACATTGCGGCTGTACAAGGCGACTCCTCGGTCTGTGGCTTTTTGTCACCGTAAATGCCAAAAAGGACAGCCAGACAAGGGTACAGGCAGCGAGACGAAACACTCTGGAATAGTACTGCAGCTTCTGGGAGAGCCGAAGACGTGAGGATACAAACTAGATCATATATGACGGTAAGTTAATGGTTGCTAATGCTAGTTTGCTTTAAGTACGTCATACTACACTGTAATGTCTGCAAGTTATCGCTGTTAGGTACTAAAATATGTATGTTGTGTGTGTGTGTATTTCAGATGGCTCTGTTGTGGGAAAATTACCGTTTCAAACGGTCGGTCTGGGCATTCAATACAGCCTGTCGCTGATGTCACCCCAGCTTCACAAACGATCAGTGGTTATTGAACTTAAGAATGTCTGTAGAAATGTTTAGCTTCCTGTGCAACAAATTGCTCTGATCTGTGTGAAAATCATGGAGAGACTGTTGAGACATCATGTCATGTACCTGCTCCAGCAGCACTGAGTCTGTGGTGGTGTCATAGCAAAAACTGTTCAGCTGACAGCTTGATCGCCAGGTTGTAGTTATATTAGCCACAAACTATATATTCGAAAAGTAAACAGTACTGAGTTAGGTATAATACGATATATTTGACAATTATGATGCATTTTAGGCCAAAACAAACTTGATCTAGGATTAAAAGCAATTAAAATAATGCAGTCACAAGGTTACATGGAAAATACTTGATTTACTAGATACATGTACATGTACTGTAGAAATATATATTCTCTACATCAACAGTGTTATCCTCAGCTGGATAACACTTGGTTCTACATTTCTGTTGCATTTTCCAGCCCGGATCTGAAGCTGTGTGATATTTGCAAGCATTTGTATCCAAAAAAACTCCCAGGCCAAATTTATTTTCTTCAAGTTCAGTATGTTTAGATGACTGTAACTCAGTGGCCGGAGCACTTAGAGAGATTATGACTGTTTTGCCAAAAAATTCAAAGTGTTTTCTTTTAAATGAGACCAACCCCATGAAGATGCTGCAAAGGGTTGAAGAACCGCTTTCGATTTACTCTGGGCACGTTATTTTTTGGCGTTTTTAGGGAAATTGACTGGAGTGCAAGGGGTTAATTAAGCACCACCCATTTCTGTCTTTTGTCTAGGCATGAGGGAAACGATCTACCCAAACTGGACCTTGCCTCGCTATTTACAGAGATGCAGGCCTAAGATCTGCTGAACCGGGACCAGCTTGAGCGGCACATCCCAGCTGCTTCTCAGTGAGGCAGCGTGGCTGGCGTGTGTGACCTATTCTAAGTTATTTTTTTTTACAGTTTGAATTTTGCACATTCTGAATAATCTGGAATTTGCTGCTGATTGTAATACACAATTTAGTGACTTATGTGTTTGCATCATAATTTTCTATTTTGTCTGTTAAGACACTGGTGGGAGAAGAGTCAACAGTATAAACCATTTATCAGTGACTTTGAAAATAATGGCTCATTTTTAAGAAAAAGTAACCCAAACAATTATTTTATTAACTGAAGACTGTATTGTTGGATGTGCCAGTGCAGAAGACCCCACACACTTTAGTGACAGTACCAGTATATGGAGGAATTCTGGGCCATATTAGCATCTGTCCTTTATCATAATGGGTTAGGGCAGGGGTGTCCAATCATGTGCCATGGAGGGCCAAGACCCTGCAGGCTTTACCTTCAAACAGTGTCTTCAACAGCAGATTCCACTGAATTTCTTCTACTGACTGCTGATCAGTGAGAACACCTGCTGAAGAGACTGGGTAGAAGAGAGAACCTGCAGGGTCTTGGCCCTCCATGGCACATGATTGGACACCCCTGGGTTACAGTTTAATGGGATTTATCATTTTAACACAAACTGCTTTATGGTTCATAATTCTGTTGACAGCCTTACACCAAACTAAAAGTGATTTCTCAAACTGCTGGATTGTTCTTAGACAGCTTTTCCAATCTTTCAGTATTTATGTCACTTGGTGGTAACCTTCACATGTAAAAAAAGAGACACATCTGCAAAAACTTCAGAGGTTTATTGTCAGTGCAATTCCCAGTGCAATACTACATGAATGCATGTATAGTACATTGTTGATGTAGAGAATATATATTTCTACAGTACATGTATCTAGTAAATCAAGTATTTTCCATGTAACCTTGTGACTGCATTATTTTAATTGCTTTTAATCCTAGATCAAGTTTGTTTTGGCCTAAAATGCATCATAATTGTCAAATATATCATATTATACCTAACTCAGTACTGTTTACTTTTCGAATATATAGTTTGTGGCTAATATAACTACAACCTGGCGATCAAGCTGTCAGCTGAACAGTTTTTGCTATGACACCACCACAGACTCAGTGCTGCTGGAGCAGGTACATGACATGATGTCTCAACAGTCTCTCCATGATTTTCACACAGATCAGAGCAATTTGTTGCACAGGAAGCTAAACATTTCTACAGACATTCTTAAGTTCAATAACCACTGATCGTTTGTGAAGCTGAGGTGACATCAGCGACAGGCTGTGTTGAATGCCCAGACCGACCGTTTGAAACGGTAATTTTCCCACAACAGAGCCATCTGAAACACACACACACACAGCATACATATTTTAGTACCTAACAGCGATAACTTGCAGACATTACAGTGTAGTACGACGTACTTAAAGCAAACTAGCATTAGCAACCATTAACTTACCGTCATGTATGATCTAGTTTGTATCCTCACGTCTTCGGCTCTCCCAGAAGCTGCAGTACTATTCCAGAGTGTTTCGTCTCGCTGCCTGTACCCTTGTCTGGCTGTCCTTTTTGGCATTTACGGTGACAAAAAGCCACAGACCGAGGAGTCGCCTTGTACAGCCGCAATGTTATGTTTTGCTTGGGTCGCGTGTTTTACGTCACGGGAGTGTGGCGCCGCCTTGCTGTAAAAAAATCCCACCCACCCCAGGCGTACCCAGCTGCAATGGAAACACAACCGAGCCGAACCGAGTAGTGGCGAGTAGTGTAGAGTAAGGCCGACTGAGGCTAGTGGAAAAGGGCCATTTGTTTGCCGTCATTCTTGTCCATTCTTTTATCAGGTCTTTCCATGCTTTGCTGATAATTTTTTCTGTGTTTGTGGTTGGGATCGGAGTTTTTATGTTTTTATGTTGAGGCTTGCTGGTGTGACATCCTGCTTAGACAGCATGGACCAGGATGAGGGGGCATTTATGCTTTCCCACACCTGGGACTACATTCTCCAGACACCATCGGATGGCGGAAAGCGGGGCCGGCCCAGTGGATCTGACAGTTCTGCTGGGCTGGCCCCGCCTATGAAAGTCAGCTGATAAATGACACCTCACAGCCATCAGCTGACACTTCTGATGAAGACTGCAGTGAACAGTCGAAACATGTAAAGAAAATAAGGTAAAAAAAACCCATCTCCTTTCTACCTTTGTCTTTAATAAAAACAAAAAGAAAATGATCTGTAAACTTTTCAAATTAAATTACAAATAATGAAATCTGTTAAAGAAAAGGCTGAGTGCAAAGTTCTTAATGTAAAATAAAAGTGTGTTGGGTCATTACCTCTGCCAGGCCGCAGGAGGTTATGTTTTTGCCAGCGTTTGTCTGTCTGTTGGTTAGCAAGATAACTCAAAAAGTTTTGGACGGATTTCGATGAAACTTTCAGGCGTTGTTGGAAATGGTACAAGGAAGAACTGATTAAATTTTGGGGATGATCCGGATCACCGTCTGGATACAGAAATTTTTTAAAGGATTCTTTAACATTGTGAGATACGGCCATTTTCAACATGTGTGCAGGCGCAATGGAGGGCGCTGGTCGTCGTGTCTGACCAACACGAACTCCGCGTTCTTCAAAGTTTTAGGCACAAAAGCACGCGGAAAACAGTGGTGGGCAGGGCCCGGCAGCGTGCCTGTGTTTGCGCTACGCTGCAAAAGCTGAGACGGGCAGCTGTCCGGCGCGGGATTATTTGGCAGAAATTCCCCGGGCAGCCATAGGGGCTGTGCAAAAACAAGCTCTCTGCCGGAGAAGCTTCCAAATCCTTTTTTGCCGCGGAGCGCAACCCCAATATAAAACCCACGGCAACCTGTCTACCCAATTTGCATCTGTCAGTGAAGCCCTGAGTGCTGCTTTCAGTGATCTATGAAAACGCTCGCATAACCCATTGGCCTGTGGGTTGTACGCGGTTGTGCGATGAATTGCAACGCCCGCAGCCTGGGAGTTTGGAGATGCAGGAGATGGACACAACACCAACACTTCAGTTTATTACCTCCACCAAGGAGGTAATGCTTTTACTACTGAACCACTAATCCTATCATTGTGAATCCAATTACTAGTCATATGTTTTCATGGTCAAGGAATCTGAAAACGTACACACCAACACTGTATGGGGGGGAACTGTGGCGCTTGGCGGAGGTCTGCGCTCTCCGATTGCTTTTCTAGTTAGTACATGCTGTCATTGGTTTATCAACTGCTCTGTTTCAGTGCAGCAATATGGACTGATATTAGCTGCTTCAGCGTGCATTAATTAATTTTTAAGTTACCACAAAATATAGATCAAAGACCTGTATGTGTTAAGTTAAATAACAAGCATTCATGGTATGACCTTAGCATGAACATTTTAATGTCAGGGCAAATACAGACAGCTATTTACCCTGACATTAACCTTTTCAACTCCGCGAAGAGGAGTCTGTCTGCCCGTCCAGCGGCTCGTCTGTTGGACGATGCTCACCGCTTTCCTCCTCACCGTCACCTGCTTCCAGGTGGTTCTTTGTGGATCCGACTACATTCTATGTCTGTTCTAAGGTAAATTAGATTATATCCAACATCTTTTAACAAAATGCCACTGACTTTATTGTGGTGTAGATATTAATATGTCTCAGAGCTTTTATTTGTTTACAGTGTTACCTTCTTAGCAATGGAGCTAACTAACGGAGCTACTGTATGTAAATGCAAGGCCACTTTTTAAGATCATCTTCCCATACCACAATAGTCGTGGAAAGTGTTTTGATTGAAGTGCAAAAGACCGTGTTCCCACATTTCTGATGCTGAAGTCTTTTTTTTTTTAAAAAAAACAAGGAAAAGCGTCTCATTTCCATGACATCTCCGTGTTCCAAAATAGTACTGGAAGTTGCACACATAATTCATGCAAGGCATCATGGGGGCTAGGAATAAGGTGGATACTTTTGTAAATCACTCATCGTGTGATTGATGGTGATCAGGAACATATTTATAGAAAACACTTGAGTTCCATACAATATTTGCCACTTGTACAGCCTAATAAGATCAACTGAGGAAAATATGCACCCTTACCTCTTTCATGTAACGCTGGTAGATGGATTCTGCAGTTTCAAGGAAACCCTGGGCCTTTTCTGTCTCATCCCTTCCTGCCCAAAGGATGCCCAACTGGTTCTGATTACACAAGGAGGCAGCACAGGAGCATCAAGTGATCAGAATCATCTGTTACTATATTAGGAATAGGATTTATAAAATAACATACTGTGGTTCAACAGCTACCTTCATACTGAGGGGTTTATAAAAATACAATGGATCCACTTAGATGTCCCCAACAGTTTTCCAGCGAATGATGTTGTTTGCAAAAGTAGGATTTTGAAACGGGTACATGTGATGTTTTAGTAGGTGCATTTGTCTAGGGCACACCAAACACTCAATCCAACATTTCAGCATCACAAGTTACCTTGCTTTTAAACACATTTTCTAGCTGGATTTTCAACAATAACTGGATTGTAATGCCAATAACAACTAAAGTAATAATACTGAGAGGAGATGTGCAGACACAGTGACAAACAACTGTCTCCTCCAAGCACAGCAAAGTCTGCTGGAAGAATGCTACACGCTTCTGTTATCAGGACAGAGGCAGAAAAAAAAAATCATTTGACTCAATTTGTTAGAGAAGACCAGGAATGCAACACCCTAAATGCTAATCATTTCCACATAGTTTAGGAATGCAGAGCACTTCACTTTTTGGAAGGGTTTCCAAAAAGTCATAGGTTTGATGCTTTCTGTCAAGGCTAATATAAAGATTACATTACTTGTACTCTCATATTTGCTGAAAATAATTTTAGTTGCAAGCAGGGTGTCGATCACCTGGAAACTGACACAGTCAGAACCACGTCTAAAAGATTCCTTCAGCATTGTGGAAGGACATTTATGTGATTGAAAAAAAGACATTTTCCTGATATCAGTCATAATGAGTTAAAATACAATATGTACATTACTGAATAGGAACAGAGATGGCAATGAAATTTTCTGATATATTTTAATTATTTATTTACTTCCTCTTGAAAGACAGTATCATGTATGACTTTTTCTAAAATTTAGCTTTTTTGGTAGTTTAGTTGTAAGCACGAAAATACTGAAACTATAATCTAAACAAGTTTATCTGTACAGACAAAATAAAGTGAGCAAAGATGGTATTATTATGGTTACCCTGACATGGATAATCAGCGACACATTCTCGGACGACACACTGCATCTCTCTAGCAGTTTCATGGAGTTCATCAGATGCTCCTGCCCGGCCGACAGCTCCTCCGTGTCTACGTGGTTGACGCCCAGGTAATACTCCACAACACCGAGTCTGGCGGCCCGCAGGCCGGCTGGAGAGTCACCAGGGAAGCCCTGTCCGAACCCGTCCTCCGTCTGCCCGTCCAGCGGCTCCTCTGTTGGACGACGCTCGCCGCTTTCCTCCTCGCCGTCACCTGCTTCCAGACTCTTCAGGGAGCAGTATATCTCCCTGAGGATGTCCCTGGCCTTGTATTTAGAGCGGAATGGATCGTTTTCAGAATCATTTCGCGAGTCTATTTCTGTCAAGTTTTGGATGTTGGTGAATTTGTCGCAGATAGCTCTCCAGTCGCCACTGCTGAGCGTGGCCATCTTGGAGTTCCTCTTCTTCTTTGTACGGCGGTAGCAAACCACAGGCTCATGACCGCCACCCTATGATCTGGGATGATACTGGAATGACTTACAGTCCATTTTGCTTGCGTTCAAGCAATGAAAAAAGTATTCTTCCTATTAACATTGTTTCTCCCAAGAACTCAAACAGTTAATTGACTTTACCATGAGGGATTTTCAGCATTTCAGCAAAAGGGGTTAAAATCAAGCGCTTCTCTCCTAAATTTTGGCAAAAATTGGCAATATAAGCTGCGGCTTCAGCCATCACCCATTTCGGATAACTTAGGTGGAATTGTATAGTAGGAGGAGTCTTTGTCTAATTTGACCTTGTTGTTATATTATACAGTTTCTTTTAACCTGTACTGTACTATCCGAAATAAATTCATTCATTCATTCATTCATTCAAATTCATTCAAATTTTCTCTCTCTCCTGTATCTTGGACAAATTATAATAACGTGTTGGAGTTTCATCCTTTTTACGTATTTTCCATTTTCATTTTTTATTAATATAAACACATGCCAAAAACATGCAAGTTAGGTTAAATGGCATCAAACTGGGTATTCTAAAATTGTCCTTAGGTATGACTGTGAGAGTGAATGGTTGTCTGTCTCTCTGTGTTGGCCCTGCGATGGACTGGCGATCTGTCCAGGGTGAACCCTGCCTCTCGCCCAAAGATGCTGGGATAGGCTCCACCCCCCACCCCCTCACCCCCCGCGACCCGAAAAGGATTAAGTGGAAGAAGATGGATGGATGGATGGATAAATAGAGTTGTGGAGAGCGTGAAAGGATGAGGCTGAGTTTATTTCTCAAATCAGGTTTATTCACATATCTCCAACATGCTCCAAACAGAAAAGAGACACATCCCCCCACATCTGTCCTTTTTATACCCAGGACATCAAAGTACAGAGTCACATTGTCTTTTAATCCCAAGACACAATACATCTTCCTCCAGGTCTTCTCCCCTCCACCTAAAGCCACTGGTGGTCAGGAAATCCCTCAAGGCCATCTCTTTGCATCACAAAGATCACATTTCGCATCTCCCTGTTATCTCTAGGAGACCCAGTCCTATTGTTCATTCTGAGATGTGAAGCAACAGTAATATACATATGAAGCCTATGAAACCTACATATGTGTCGCACATGACCCCCCCCCCCCCCAAACGTCTAAGATGGAACAATATAACACAGTCTGCATATCATGATAAAATCACAAACATCAGTCCACGTGCTGTTTGGGCTTCAATCTTCTTCCAAACTTGCTGAAAGCGGGCTTTACCACTCCCGCGGCGCCATCCTGCTGTGGAGCTGCTGTCTGGGGGTGAGAACTGTTAGTCAATCCCTGTGGGAGCTCTGGGGGAAGCTCCCTAGGGGATCTGCCGCGCCGAGGAGTCCTCGCCAACTGCACAGCTTCGTCAGCCATCACAAAAGCGGGTTTGAGCCTGTTTATGCCAATCATTTCCTTTCTGCCCCCCAAATCTAGCAAAAAGTGCTTATCTCCTGTTTCCAGCACTCTAAATGGGCCATCATAAGGTGGTCGCAAGGTTGGGCGATGGGCATCGTGTCTGACAAAAACAAACTCCGCATTTTTTAAAGCCTTAGGCACAAAAACACGCGGAAAACTGTGATGAATGGGGCCAGGAAGCGTGCTCAATCCTGTGTCGCTCTGCAACCGCTGAGCAGGGGAGCACTCTGGCGCAGGATTATCTGGGAGAAACTCCCTGGGCAGCCAGAGTGGCTGCGCAAAAACTAACTCAGCTGGGGAGGCTTTTAAATCCTCTTTAGGTGCAGAACGCAACCCCAATAAAACCCATGGTAGCCTGTCCACCCAATTTGCATCCGTAAGCGACGCTCTGAGGGCTGCTTTCAATGACCTATGGAAACGTTCGCATAAACCATTAGCCTGCGGGTTATACGCGGTAGTGCGGTGGATCGTTACCCCCAGGCTGCGGGCCATACAAATTTCTCTCCTACCATTTTGACCGACGCACGCACCCCCGGGTGCGCCAGAGAATGAATCGAGTCAAAAATGCGGCAGCGCCACGCGGTTGGCACCACTGGACGTGGTCGTCCCATGGAGACATCGCAGATTAGGGGGGGCATACCATCTTGCAGCACCCTGTTCTCCAGCCTTAACCCTGTTGGTCCAGACTGGAGCGCGCACACGTCCGCGTCGCTAATCTGATCCGCGGCCATGGCTGCATAGTCTATCCCCACGCGGACTGGGGCCGCGCGCACTTCCGCGCCGCTAGCCTGTTCCGCGGCCATGGCTGCATAATCTACTCCTACGCGGACTGGAGTAGTTACAGTGCGCAAGAGACAGTCTGCCACTACATTTAGTTTACCCGCTACGTGTTGAATATCAGTAGTAAACTCAGAGATTGCAGCCAGCTGCCTCTGCTGCCGGCCTGACCACGGTTCTGAAACCTTGGCCATCGCGAAAGTCAGCGGCTTGTGGTCAACGAACGCAGTGAAACGGCGTCCTTCCAGCCAGAACTGGAAGTGGCGAATGGCCAAGTGGAGCGCTAACAACTCCCTGTCGAACGTGCTGTATTTTCACTCGGTATCGCGCAAAGTCTTGCTGAAAAAAGCGAGCAGCTGCCAAGCCCCGGCTACATGTTGCTCCACGACCGCCCCTATGGCTACATCTGACATGTCAGTAGTGAGTGCTATGCGGGCCATTGGGTCTGGGTGTGCTAACAATGCAGCGTTTGCCAGGGCTGTTTTGACCTCCGAGAATGCGCGCTCCTGCTCCGGAGACCATTCGATTTTACTTGTGGGTTTTTGCTTTTTAAGCGCGGCATACAGTGGTTGCATGAGCTGCGCTGCGCGGGGGAGGAAACGGTTATAAAAATTCACCATTCCCAAAAACTCCTGTAATGCTTTGACCGTTTGTGGCTGGGGAAAATTTGTTACTGCGCGCACTTTGTCCGGCAGAGGAACCGCTCCTTCTGGGGAGACGCGGTGCCCCAAAAAGTCAATCTGTGTCACCCCAAACTGACACTTCGATGGGCTGATTATTAACCCGTGCTCTCCCAACCTCCGGAAAACTGCCGTGAGGTGATTTTCGTGTTCGTCTTCGGACGCGCTGGCTACCAAGATGTCATCCAGGTAGATGAACACGAAGGGGAGATTGCGCAACACCGCGTCCATCATGCGTTGGAACGTCTGCGCGGTGCCTTTAAGCCCAAACAGCATGCGCAAAAACTCGAACAGGCCAAACGGAGCTATTACCGCTGTTTTGGGTATGTCCTCAGCGCGCACTGGGACTTGATGGTACCCGCGGACCAAGTCTATTTTGGAAAAAACGCGCACCCCCGCTAAATGGACGGAAAAATCTTGGATATGCGGGATTGGGTAGCGGTCGTGCACTGTAGCGTTGTTCAACCTGCGGAAATCACCGCAAGGTCTCCACGAGCCGTCGGCTTTAGGGACCATGTGAAGCGGGGAAGCCCATGGGCTCTTCGAACGCCTAATGATGCCCAACTTTTCAAGGTTGGCGAACTCCTCGCGCGCTATGGTCAGTTTAGCTGCATCCAAGTGCCGAGCTTTTGCAAAAACGGGAGGACCGGTAGTAGTAATAAAATGTTCCACCCCATGTTTAGCGACGGCCGCTGAAAATGTGGGAACCATGAGTGCTGGAAACTGAGTGAGGAGTGTGTGGAACTTACCGCTTGCCGTTGCGACGTTGGCTTGTGCTGTGGGCGGGGTTACTCGGGCTGCACAGGGAATAGAGTAAAAAGAAAGTGCATTAACCAGGCGCCTATTAGCAAGGTCAACCAACAAACCATGTGAGCACAGAAAATCAGCCCCTAACATGTTAAAGCTCACCGCAGCTATTACAAAGGTCCACTCAAATGTACGGTCGTGTAGGGACAGAAGCAGAGTCCTTTCACCAAAGGTCTTAATCCTCGAGCCGTTCGCTGCTGATGCTCCATGACTCCCGGGGCCTGCTAGCCGGTCAGCGTAGGTTGGCATGATGAAACTCACTTGGGAGCCTGTGTCCACGAGGAATTGCTTCCCCGAACGCGCGTCCGTCAAGTAGAGCAGCTTGTTCTGTTCCCCGAGGGCCGCGGCTGCTACCGACCCCCAGCTCTGGCGTTTCCCGAGCTCTTGAACTGGCACGGTGGTGTACACCTGCGTGCCCTCTCTGCAAAGCGGCGATGGTAGAAACAGAGGTCGTCTCCTCCGCGATGTTGGGCCTTCACCGCCGCCGTTGTCGGTGGGTCTGCTGTCGCCGCCTCTGGCCCCCTGTCATCTCCGGCCGCCGCGCCGAGTCCTGTCGCTGCTGCGGTGGCTGCGCGCTGTCTGCTGGCGTTGAGAATCCGCTGTGCCTCCTGGGCCAGCGCGCGGAAGTCCCACTGGGCCAACAACTGTGAACCATCCAGGGTCGCTCTTGTCTCTGACGGTAGGGTTCTCAGGAATATGTGGGTGAAAAGGAAGTCGTCGCCGTCTGAGCCTCTCAGCCTCTCAGCCTCAGCATGTCCTCCATCAGGTCGACGGGTGCGCTATCTCCCAAGTCGTTCAGGGCCAGGAGTCTCTCTGCTCTCTCCTGGACTGAGGGAGTGAAACACTGTCTGAGCGCAGCCTTCAACCCGCCATATTTGTCGTTGGCTGGTGGGCGCTCCACCAGGCTCTGCACATGTCGAGCTGTGCGGTTGTCGAGCTTGGTGATAACGTGGTAGAATTTCGTGTCATCTGCCGTTATTCCCCGGAGAGCGAACTGAGCTTCGGCCAAGTGGAACCAGGAGCACGGATTGTCCTGCCAGAAGTCTGGTAGCTTGACTGAGACTGCGTTAGCCTGGCTGGTTCCTGGTGAGTCCGGCTCGCGGGAATTTCTTCTGCTCATGATACGTCTTAAGGTCACCAGTGTGGAGAGCGTGAAAGGATGAGGCTGAGTTTATTTCTCAAATCAGGTTTATTCACGTATCTCCAACATGCTCCAAACAGAAAAGAGACACATCCCCCCACATCTGTCCTTTTTATACCCAGGACATCAAAGTACAGAGTCACATTGTCTTTTAATCCCAAGACACAATACATCTTCCTCCAGGTCTTCTCCCCTCCACCTAAAGCCACTGGTGGTCAGGAAATCCCTCAAGGCCATCTCTTTGCATCACAAAGATCACATTTCGCATCTCCCTGTTATCTCTAGGAGACCTAGTCCTATTGTTCATTCTGAGACGTGAAGCAACAGTAATATACATATGAAGCCTATGAAACCCACATATGTGTCCCACAGAGTTTTATTTAACTCAGCATGTCCTAATCTCAATCAAGTGGTAATGGATTCTTCCCTCCTGCTCCTACTTCCGTCTCATGTTGCCTCTCAGTGGTTTTATATTGAACAAATGGCTTTCTTTACCGTCTGCTTACCATCGTTCTTGCCACAGCTTTTTTTAAATTTCCCTCTTAATTATTGCTTTTGCTTCTGTTTTACTATTTGCCCTCACAAGGATATTGTTTGACCTATTAGCTATTTTTTTTTTTGCATATTTATCAGCAAGTTAATTTCCAATGACTGACATGAGCAGGAATCCATACAAACCTAACATGTCAGCCCAAATTTTGAATCTTAAATAACAGTAGTAATATTTCACAAATAAGATCCTGTGTCCCACACGAACCTAATGACTGTAAATTCTGTAATGCTGATAAAGAATCAGAACATACAATTACTCTAACAGGTTTAACCTCTTCAATCCATTGTAGAGTCATGATTAATACTACTAATTCTGCTGAGAAAACTGACAGATTACTTACAGATTCTTGCAAATTTTTAACTCCAAACTCAGGAACCACACATGTATTGATAGTGTCCATGTCCCTGGCTGCTTGGAGCCATCTGTAAATATCTGGAGATAACTGCAGTAATGATTAATGTGCCTTGTTGCCAACATTCCAGCATCCACACTCCTGTGTTTCTGTAGCGATTCCACTAGTGTTAGGTGTTATGTCTGGGAATGGTGTAAGGAACCGACAGAGAGCTTCTTGCTGGGAACACAAATTTTATTACATAAAACCTTAGTGGTGGTGCAGAGTTGTTGTCGGTTGGGAGGTGGAGCGCCAAAAAGGGAGGCTGTGAAATGGCCATTCCTTAAATTTATATGTTCGGCATGATGATGTCACTGAGCAACCATGTCATCATGCCGATACTGACCAGACCTGTGGTTTTACAACACCACATTCATCCCCCCCCCCTTCTTGGAAAAGCAGGAAAACACTAACAATTTACCCTCCCCAGTTTGGTAATTGTAAAACCCCAGAACTGGTTTATTATGTCAGTTCTGTTGGCAGCTGCGCCCCTAGCTACACACAATCCTTCTTTTTTTATATTGAGGAAGGCAGTTCAGTTCAAGGGGCCTTGAGGCAAGCCCGTGGTGGACGTGACCCTGGAGGTGCAGGCCGCAGCTGACCTGGGCGCCATCTCACTGGAGCCATGGCTTGCTCGTCAGCAACATCCTAGCCAGGATCCCACACCAGCTGAGTTGGCTCCAACGCTGCGTCTTGAACTGTGGCAGCTGCTCTTACCTTCTGTAGATGGCCGGCTTGCCATCCCGAACCAACAGCCATCCGTATGGCGGCTAGTCTCAGCTGCGCGGCAGTCTTCATGGGTGTCAGTAGTGGTGACAATGTTGAAGCCAACTGCGGGTCCGGGCATTCGGATCTGCGGACCCGAATCCAGTCCAACACTGCAAGTAGCACTCTGTTCGGCTGCACTCGGCATTGTAATTGTGATGGGGTGGCTCTCACATCTGCTGTGGGGCATCCACCAGGTTGTGGTGATTCTGCTGCATCCTGTTGGGTCACGGGCTCTTCATCCTGCAGCTCAGCAGCGGCTCCTGGAGGCTGGTGCCGGGCGCGGATTTGAAAGCAGTCTGGTGGCTCTACTGCATTTTGTTGAGTCGCGGACTCTTCATCCTGCAGCTCAGCGGTGGCTCCTGGAGGCTGGTGCCGGGCGTGGATTCGAAAGGAGTCCGGCC